>CAMTDV010000004.1:23710601-28510601 GCA_947069175.1 Scalesia atractyloides
GGCTCCTGGGTGTATAGAGTATCGTGTTTTGTGCGCCTCATTCATAAGGAAATCACGAAGGTTATTGTGATCGAGAATCCATATGCGATCTAGATAGTACAGAATACCGTCGGATTTAGTTTCAATTTTAAGTTCAGCTCCACAAGACAGCTCCTTGCGTACGTCGTTTTCCGTTACTGAAACATGTTGGGCTTCTCGGATTTGATCTTTGATGTCGGTTATGATTTGCGAACATAAAAGACGAATGGAGTTTGCATAACCCTTTCGACTGGGCGCATTGGCCACCACGTTTGCCTTGCCAGGATGATACCGAATTTCACAGTCGTAGTCATTAAGAAGTTCAACCCATCTTCGTTGCCTCATGTTTAACTCCTTTTGGTTGAAGATATGTTGGAGGCTCTTATGGTCAGTGTATATTTCACACTTAGTACCGTAGAGGTAATGTCTCCATATCTTAAGAGCGAACACAACGGCTCCAAGTTCCAAGTCGTGGGTGGTGTAGTTCTTCTCATGAATTTTAAGTTGTCTAGAAGCATAAGCTATCACTTTTCCTCTTTGCATCAGTACGCAGCCTAGTCCCTGCCCTGACGCGTCGCAATAAACCACGAAGTCATCACTACCCTCAGGAAGTGTGAGGATAGGTGCGTCATAGAGTTTTTGCTTTAGAGTTTGGAAGGCTTCTTCTTGTTTGGGTCCCCATATGAAGGGTTTTCCTTTATGAGTTAAAGCCGTGAGTGGTACAGCAATATGGGAGAAATTTGCAATGAAACGGCGATAATAACCAGCCAAACCAAGAAATGATCTTACTTCGGTAGGTGTACGTGGCGCTTGCCATTCCTGTACTGCCTTGATTTTTGAGGGATCAACATGTATTCCCTTGTCATTGACGACGTGTCCAAGGAATTGTACTTCCCTTAACCATAATTCACATTTCGAAAACTTCGCGTACAGCTTTTCTGTCCTTAAGAGTGTTAGGATGAGTCGAAGGTATCGTTCATGATCACACTTAGACTTTGAGTAGATGAGGATGTCGTCGATGAAGACTGTAACAAAACGGTCGAGATAAGGTTTGCAGACTCTGTTCATTAGATCCATGAAGACAGCTGCGGCGTTGGTTAAACCAAATGGCATGACCATGAATTCATAATGACCATAACGAGTTCGGAAGGCGGTCTTTGGGACGTCTTCTTCATGTACTCTGAGTTAATGATAACCAGAACGAAGGTCGATTTTTGAAAAACATGTGGCGCCTTGAAGTTGGTTTAGAAGATCATCGACGCGAGGTAATGGGTAGCGGTTCTTGACCGTTAACTTGTTGAGTTCTCTGTAGTCGATACACATGCGAAACGTTCCATCTTTCTTCTTCACAAAAAGGACAGGTGCACCCCAAGGCGATGAGCTAGGACGTATGAATCCTTTGTCAGTCAGCTCTTGCAGTTGACTGGCTAGCTCTTGCATTTTGGATGGGGCTAACCTATAAGGAGATTTTGCAACTGGTGTAGCTCCAGGTATAAGATCAATGCGGAATTCGACTTCTCTCACGGGAGGAAGTCCTGAAATGTCGTCAGGAAAAACTTGCGGAAAATCTTTTACTACTGGGATGTCTTCGAGTTTCTTCTCCTTGATTCCCTTTTTGACGACATGAGTTAGGAATGCGACATAATTCTTGCGGAGATATTTTCGGGCTTGAAGACAGGACATTAATTTGAGTCCTTTCGAAGGGGTTTCTCCAAAGATTCGTAGAGTCTGACCGTTTTCAAGAGGAATGCGAATGAACTTTTCGCGGCATACCACTTCAGCATGATATTGGCTGAGCCAGTCCATACCAATTATAATGTCGAAACTTCCCAACTTCATAGGTATGAGGTCAACTGGAAAATGGTGATCGTTTAGGGTGAGAGTACAATTGCGTATAATAGAGTTTAATGAGACCGGTTTTCCGTCAGCAACTTCTACCGTTATGGATTCCATGAGTTTATCTCGAGTTTGGTTGAGGATGGGTTCAAATTCTAAGGACACAAAACTCTTATCCGCGCCAGTATCAAATAACATGGATGCATAACTACCATTGATGAGAAACGTACCGTTAACCACATTGTTGTCAGCCCTAGCTTGATTGGCGTTGATGTTGAAAGCTCTTCCTCTTGCAGGTGGAGGAGCTTGGTTAGCCTGGTTTACTGGATTAGCTTGAGCTTGGGCATGGATGATATTCACCAGGCGTGGACAGGTGTTCCTGAAGTGGTTCGGCTCTCCACAGTTGTAACAAGCCCGCATAGGTTGCATCATGGGATAGTTGGGTTGGTAGTAGGATTGGGCTACATGTTGGGTAGGTGGTAGGATAAAGGTTGTTGGGCTTGACCCACTATCTGATGGTGGGTTTGGGTTGAGGGTTGATTGCGGTTCGTTCGCTGAAGCGCGCGACAGGTTTGAATGGTGTGACCTGCGCGGCCACAGCCAGTGCAATGTTGGCAGGGATGATCAGGAAAATGATGGTATTGGCAACGGTTTCATTTTGGGTATGGGCTGGAGTATGGCTTCTTATATGGTGCAGGTGAGGGGGCAACTTGAGTGATGGGTGCAGCAGGGATAGGGAAATTTGTTTGTGTGACAGCAAAGTTTCTGGTGTTTCGTTTCCTCTTACTAGCAAACTTTGAGGAGGAGGTGGAATGGTTTGAAGTTTAGCCCTCAATGGGGGCTTTCTTTTTCTCATCCTTAAATTTGCCGTTACGGATACGATTCTCGGTAAGCTCGGTAGCTAGTTCCATAGCAGCTTCAAGTGTTGCAGGCGAACTGAGTCTTGAATTTTTGAGGGGAGGCCTCGAATATAGTGTTCGACTAAGCGGTATACTGGGGTGAACAAGTTGGGGATCATTTGGTTCAACTCTAGAAACCTTTTGTTGTAGGAAGTATGATCTCCTTCCTTTTGCTTTAACAAGCTCTAACTTTTTGATCTCGCTTCTTGGACAGAAGCGTCTCGTCATGATTTCCCTTAACTCCTCCCACGTTAAGGCCATTGCATCTTCGATTCCTCTCTTACCTTTTTCTGTATTCCACCAGGTAAGAGCTACTCCAAATAGTCTCCCGGTTGCGTAACGTACCTTGCGATCCTCGGGACAATCGCAATTGAGGAAGGTGTTTTCCATTTCCTCAAACCAGTGGAGGAGAGCAGTGACACCTTCGGTCCCTTCAAATTTCGGGGGATCGCAAGACTTGAAGTGTTTGTATGAGCACTTTTTGGAGGGAGGGTTGTCGACGTTCTGGTCTTCTTGATGGGGAGGATTGATGGGATTTGCGGCGAGAGCTTGTTGGACTTGAATTACGATGTCAGGAAGCACCGCGGCCATTTGTTTTGCGATTTGGGTGGCCAAGCGTTCGTTTGATCTTCCTGACCTTCTACCCCCACGTTGTTTCCTAGCCGACATCTACAGGAACATACATAAGAAGATTGTGAGTTTAAGGAGTCTTTTTAGGTGTCATGTGTCGTTTTAAAAAAAATAACATAAACATCAATAATGCAACTACATCCATAGGATGTCTTGGGTTTGCTCATGTTTGGGCCTCCAATGTCCCCCATACCATCACCTGTATAGTCATGTGGCCCCCCATGACTATTGGCTTAGTAGGATTCACATTGGTGTTGGCGGTTTAACACTCGCATCACCCGAATGAAAACCATGAAATATGTTTGCGAGATGTATGGTCGGAGGGTGTCCAGGTGTAGACACAATGACAACTCAAAGTGGGGTTAGCTCACACGACGTTTGGTATAGCATGCTTCGGCCTAATAGGTCCTTCGTACTCTCATCGTTAGTCCCAGGTAGGCAAACTGGTCCTTTATTTTGGATTTATACGAATGCCAAGCCTAGACAGGACGTTCCGACTACCGGTACTTGTACCCTTCCAGTTACTACATGCCCGTCATGAGAACTCACTTTGATGTGATTTGAAAAAAAATACAAAATCGTTGCAAAAATCATGGAAATTGTGTGGTGTGTGCTCTCATGGATATGATATGTTATGAGGATATGATTCATGATGAGCATTGTATAGTAATATGTACTTATGAACATGCTTGCATAACATTGAATGTAACAATAAACATAAAACATATAAACATCATGAATTTTGTATGTAACACATAAAAAAATTTTAAAATTCTAATCAACTATAGTATAGGCTCTAAGGGTCTAATAACCTATCCTATATCCCTATAGTCATGGCTCTGATACCAATCAGTCACACCCCGACCCGCAGCGGAATAAGAGTCGGGGCATAATTGGGTTATCACCAAAGCTCATGATGTTTACTAATATGTTTCATATTTATTAAATTCAAAATTACAACTTCAATATTCCAAACAAGTTTATACAATTACAAGGAAAAAGTAACTAAGCAAACAATCCAAAGCCTAAACTGATTTATTCTTCTAGGCCGTCCTATATATTTCTTGCTGCAACTGGATCACCTGTATCATGTGTAAAAATGGGGGTTTTTGGGTCAACAAAAGTTGGCGAGTGAACCTTGTTAGAAAACATTTATTATTGATTTCCTGTTGTATTTAATATGGAAAAATTGTGCAATAATCATATGTGAGCAAACGTAAATAAACATACAATAACAAACAATAACAAACCACCTTGCATGAGTATATGACATGAATGATAATGTATATGTTCGCAACGTCACGTCCGCTCATAGGTAATGGGGAACGGACGGCCTATGATGATGTATGTGCGATCAAGGCTCAATCCAACGGAGCCGATCGTATGTTGGCAACGCCACGTTCCGCTCATAGGTAATGGGGAACGGTTCCGCTCATAGGTAATGGGGAACAGACGAGCCTATGATGATGTATGTACTGAAAATGATAAATTAAATCTAAACATTAACCACACAAACAATTGATACATATTGGATACACATTTGATCATGAATATGATGGATGCACAAGTGTTTAACTGTAATAAAAATAAGACACATGATACACCCCTAAAAGTGATTAAAACGGGGAATTTGTAGAGATTCACTCACATTGGGTGTGTTCGTTTGATGATGTTGAATGCGCACGAGTTTAGAGGGTTGATCGACGAGGAATAACTAACCTAAATAATAACGAAAAGGTACGGTAAATAAGTGGATTTTATTAACAATTTTAGTAGGGTTTTTAGATTTATTTTTGTGAGTTTATGGTCATTTTCTAACTTTAAAAATATTATTTTTAAATATTTTAATTGATTTTTAAATTAAATAAATAAATAAAAATATAAAAAAAATGTTGACTTTTTGTTGACCGTTGACCTGTTGACCGTTCCGTTGACCGGACCGTTGACCGGTCGGACTGTGGCCTAAGGTGCACTGAGTGAGGTTCGAACCCGGGACCTCTCGTACGCGTGCACGCAGCTCTACCAACTGAGCTACGTGTCTAACCCGTAATATTCTATGTTTTAATTATATTTATATACTGATTAAATGTTAATATATTTGGTTTATATTAAAAGGGTTTAAAATGGTCGACTCGGTGTCAGGAAGCCGGATCGAACTCGGGTTCTTTGGTTTGTAAGCGCACAGCCCAACCAGTTGGGCTGTGTGTCTTATTTGTTTAATTTACGATTTATATTAATCTTATATACAAACTGGAACCTGTTCTGATTTAGTTCTAAAAAAATTGGTTTTAATTCGGAAATTCGATGCGTTTGTAAGGATTCGAACTCGTGACGTGCGCTAAGTGTTTGCACACAGTCCACCGCTGGACTGTGTGTCTAACTCGGTTTAATATCTTGTTTTAATTAAACTTATACATTAGGTTCGACTTCATCTTCTTCTTTCAAAGACACAGACAAACGATGTTCGACAGTTCTTGTTTAATTCGATTAACGAAAATTATAAATGATTGAAATGTAATGGATAGAGAAGGTTTTGGAAATGAATGTACCGGAAAGATGATTTTTCTCAGAACTCCGGCAAAGTCGTCGGCTCTGTTTTTATGAATTCCGTCTGAGCGGACCAATTAACAGTTTTGATTAACTAATTGTGAAATTAAATGACTAAACAAGAATTATCAGAGAGTTTAGATGTTTGTACCGATTCACAGTGCGATTTCGGAATTTTCAGAGATTTTCCGGCGAGTGCAGATTATCCGGTATCGTCGTCTGGGACCGATTCTGGTTGAAGGATTTGAGTTAGTATAAGTCTAACAATAGATAGAAGATGAAAGAATTGAGAAATTTACCGATTCGATGAATGTCACGGTTTTCCGGCGAAAGTCCGGCGATATCAGAAAACGTTTCCGACGAACAGAAATTAGAGCGAAAGTGAAATTGGAGGTTCTGTGAGTGTTTCTGAGTTGTGAGATAATGATATTACCGGTGTAAGTTGGGGGTAAATGATTTCGGTTATTAAACTCGAAAATCATATGAATCGAGTTCAATAAAGACTGAATTGATTAAGAACGTGGGGTGTAATGGTTTTATCGGTTATAATCAGTAACCCACGATCACTCAAACGTCTTTGGAAAGCCGATGATCGGTTTCAGTTTTGGCGCAAACAGATAGATTCACGGGTGAACTTAAGGTTTTATTTGTTTCCTTGATTACACAAAAACACCAAGTGGCGGAGTGGTTAAATGTTTGATGGTTGTGTCTTCCGGCTGACCCGGGTTCGAAACCCGGCAGCCTAATTTCTTTTTTATTTACTTTATTTTTACTTTTTAACAATTTTAGTTTCATATTCTAATATGTTTATTAGTTATATATTGTTTAAAATTAAAATGAGCATTAAATAAGCAACGAAAAATTGAAACTGACTATTCGATTAATAAACGAAGCGGGTTTTGAAAACCCGTTTTTCGACGGATGTTACAGTATCCCCTACTTTTAGAAATTTCGTCCCGAAATTTAAGTAGTAGTGGTAACAGGAAAAAGATGCGGGTATTTTTCGCGCATTGAGTCTTCACGTTCCCAAGTAAACTCAGTTCCTCGTTTCGACTTCTAGTGTACCCTAACAATTGGAATACGACTCCGTCTTAAACGTTTTTCTCCGAAGTCCATGATCTCTACTGGTCTTTCAATGAAATGCATAGATTCATCGATCTGAATATCTTTCAGGGGAATATTGAGGTTTTCATCGGCGAGGCACTTCTTCAAGTTTGATACGTGGAATGTGGGTGAATTCTGTTGAGTTCTTCTGGTAGGTCAAGCTTGTATGCTACAGGTCCTACTCTTTCGAGTATCTTGAAAGGTCCTACGTAGCGTGGTGCTAGCTTGCCCTTCTGGCGAAAACGAACTACTCCCTTCCACGGTGATACTTTTAAAAGTACATGATCACCAATGTTAAACTCCAAAGGCTTTCGTCGTTTGTCTGCATAACTCTTTTGACGACTTTGTGCCGCTAGAAGATTGTTTCGAATTTGATGGATCTTGTCTGTGGTTTCTTGAATCAATTCTGGACCGGTGATTTGAGCTTCTCCAATTTCGTGCCAACATACTGGAGATCGGCACTTACGACCATATAAAGCTTCGAAAGGTGCCATGCCGATACTTGAATGATAGCTGTTGTTGTACGAAAATTCAACTAATGGTAGATGAGCGTCCCAATTTCCCTTGAAGTCTATGACACATGCTCGAAGCATATCTTCAAGAGTTTGGATGGTGCGTTCAGATTGTCCATCAGTTTGAGGATGATAAGCGGTACTGAGGTCTAATCGTGTACCCAAAGCGGCTGGTGAAGATCACTAGAGGTCGGCCAGAAATCGCCTCCGGTCGCCGGAATTGAGAGCGGCCGATATAGAGGCAGAGTGGGAGTTTTGTGTTGGCTGCTATGTGTGTTTAGGGTTTTACCTTATTTATTTTTTATAAGTAAGTTTATAACATTAGATTTTCTAAGTGGGCTTGGGCCCATGGCCCACTAATGCGTATCTAGACACTTAGTGGCCCAAAAGTATTTCTAAAGCCCGTTTCTACAACTGAACTTTGTAAAATGTCGAATATCGTCGATAATTGGCGTTGGACGCATAATTGTAAACTGAAAAGCACCGATTTGCATATAAATACATCTTCGAATGATTGTTTGTGCGAATAACGAACATGTAATAGGATATATGCATATTATGACTAACACTCGGCTTATGTTACGGTTATGAGTTTTTTAAAATGGAGATACGAGGCGTTACAGTCTCCCCTATTTTAGGAAATTTCATCTCGAAATTTATTCAAGAGGAGGACCTTAGAGGAGATGGCAGTTCGTAGTGTGTGCGGGTATAATCATGAAACGGGTGGTGAGTGATTTAAGTTTGTATTAAGCATAGCAGTGAAACACCGAATTTCTCATGGCACGTTTTATGAAACCTTAGTAATATAGCATTAGCACTTATATATAGAAAGTACCAGCGGCGTATCCACCATTTTCATACCATATTACGTCCGTTTCGCTAATTGATGCCATGTTACATTCCGTGTCACAATCAGGGTTTATTAGCGTATTACGAGTGAGGATGATAGCGTATAGGAATTTAAGTATATAAGTATGTTTGTATTTAAGTATGAAAGTGTATACCGTATGAGTATGAGTATATGTGTGTGTATATGCACATTCTTGTACAATACACTTGATATATTTTAGTTAACCAAGATTAACGGATTACTGGCATGTGAATAAACAGGTCAAACCATCGTGTACCGCAATGTAGACTACCTATCATCGTTAAAACGAAGAGGGTGTAAAATAGTTTACTTAACATGACCTCAAGAATACGGGCGGGCGTCACTCCTATAGCGCTACACAAGCACTATACATGTTAAGGTGTGGCTTGATCAAAGTTAATGACGAGTCTACCACATAAACATGTGAATAAACAAGTCAAACCATTGTGTACGCAATGTTGACTAGTCAAGATTGTCAAAATAAAGAGTGTGTAAAATAGTTTACTTAGCATGAAATAGTTACTTAACATGACCTCAAGTATACGGGCGGGTACTACTCCTATAGCACTACACAAGCACTATACATGTTAAGGTGTGGTTTTATAACGAGTTTATCACATAAGAATGTTCTAGTAATCCCAAATCAAATATAATGTTTAGTATGCACCTATAGAATCATTGTGTAGTAGATTTTGTATAAATGAGAAGTTTGTTGTGCATAAATTCGATTTTAGTATAATGGTGACTTTGAAATGAATGAAGGAATAAGTATTATTTGCATAAAATTTAAGATAGCGTAAAAGAGAGGGTTGATAAAATGTTAGAGTGTTTCGGGTTTTAGAAACTTCGACCATTCCAAAGTGACTCGTAAGTCCTTTCGAATTAGGGAGACATGATTTGGCCTAATAGGTATAATGCTCTCGTCGCCAAGCGATTAACGGTATTTTACCCTTCTAGTTAGTAGATGTCCCTAATTTGATCGAAAAATACAAAATGTCGGCGAGATTGAAAAAAAAATGAAGAGCGGGACCAGTCATCAAGGTGTGGATGTCAATCCTGGCTTGACAATTTAGTCCCCAAATTGTGGTTTATTGGACGTGTCAAGATAAAATCTCGAATCGTCAATAAAGGTCCACTAGATTATGAAATGGAAACTCCCATTAAGATATGGGTATCACTCCTGACTTGATGGTGAATTTCGCGCAAAATATCATGTAGAGTGGATTGAAATTCGTCAACAATGGCGGGAATCACCCCTGTTTTGATGAGTTATTTCGATTGTGGAACAAGAATATTCTCAAAAATGTGTATTGTGTTTTGGTGTCTTAGGAAAGATATATTGTAAGTTTTAAGACAAAAGGGGGGAGAGAAGCACGATAAAAATAAATAACAATTTAGACAAGTATCAAGAATGGTCAAAATTATTGTACTTAAACTATAGACTAGGTCGAACATAGCAATTCTACCTAATTCCCTATAGTTATGGCTCTGATACCAATCTGTCACACCCCAACCGATGGCGGAAACATCAGAATGAGACGGAAACTAGATTGCAAGAGGCTTCATGTCACACCCCAACCGATGGTGGAAACATCAGGGTTAGTGGCACTAGGCGACCAGATTGATTTCACGAGATGTTCTATAACAATCATTTAACATATCACAACCTGCTTAATATCCCATACTATTAAACGTAACATTTAAACAATTATTACAATATGGAGATTTCTCATAAAATTCAACCGGGTTCGATTTCCCCTAGATTTCATACATAAGTTCCAAATTTTCAAATTACATCAACAACTAACTAAACAAAACTAAACTACACTAAGCATGCAACATCCAAGCATCCATAGCTAAAATCCTCAACCTGTTACATACATTAAAATACATGTCAATACAATTAAGTAAAGGTGAGCATACAGGTTTAAGTACTACTAGCATAATCAAGAAAGCGTTCGCGAAATAATCTAACTACATAGCATGATACACCGAAACATTTTCACACAGATTAACATAGGCTTGTTTCTCATGCTAACTACCGTGAGAAGGCTTGCGCGTCCATCCTAACTAGACCCCGTCGGGTGTAAGCCACACTATAGTACCATACTAGCTAAGGAAGCAAGTTAACGAAAATAAGTCCTAGTCACATGTTTCTAGTATCACGTATTGAGCATACACAATCAGATTATTCGCGTGTGATAAACAATTTGGTTTGTGATGTGATTTTAATATAGGAACGTATGTAACATCCAAAAGTGTGTTAGAGCGAAAATGGGTCAAGTATACTCACCGTGGGTGTGTTTAGGTAAGAGTTCGGGATCTAAGGAGAGTCGAGAAGAGCGCCGGATCAGCCTGCATACGCGAACGGAAGTGAATCAGTCTCCGAAAAGCTGAAACGGTTAATTTTGGCTGGGCAGTAGTCAAGTTCGGGCGAACTTTCGAGCAAACTTGTATGAATCTGATGAAGTTGAGTCAAGTTCGGTCGAACTTGATGAGTTTCCTTAGGAGACTTGTCAAGTTCGGGCGAAGTTGTAAGAAAACTTACTGGTAAGGCAAGTTCGAGGGAACTTGCATAGTTTCCTAGGAAACTAGACAAGTTCGGGCGAACTTGTAAGAGATTTTGGTGAAATTAACCCAAGTTCGGTCGAACTTGACCCAGCTGGGTGCAAGTTCGGTCGAACTTAACCAGGGAGCTGGTGATTCTCGAGCGAACTTGATGTTTTCGGGTCCAAAATCTACGTTTTCGCGTCGTTTGCTGAGGAAAATCGAGTGTTCATCCCTCCAACCCTGTGCTACTGAGCAAACTTAGGTCGGAGAGGTCTTTTAGAGCTGTTTTAGCCGTTTTACAAAAGCGTGGGCTAATCCGGGCGAACTCGGGGTTCGTTCGGATTAGTCCAGCTTGTGTAAACCAGCATAAACATCCTTGTGCTTCCAGATCTGGGATCTTGAATGATAGATGCTTCGTTTCATACCAGAAAATGAACAAAACATCATCAAAAGTCCGTATCTTGTGTAGAAATCAATGGTTTTCAAAGGTTTTTCTCAGATCTATCACTTACAAGCCGAGATCTTGCAGATCTCGTGTTTGAGAAGCCTATACTATCGCCAAACGAAATATTGTGTAGATCTAAGCTTAAAACAGAAGTTTTTGAAGAAAAAGATGAAGGTTTTCGTAAAAGAATCAGTTTTGATGAAAACGAAGGCTACGCCTTGTGCCAAAATCGTTGTAAACCTTTGTAGATCGTTGATAAAACGTTGTTGCAGTGAAATCGGGTTGATTCTTACTTAGAACATGAAGGTTCCGGGTTTTGAGAGCTCTGGGCGAACTTACATCAAGTTCAAATGAGAGAATAGAGCTTGGTATTTATAGGAAAAGGCAAAATGTAGAGCTGATGGAGTCAAGTTCGGTCGAACTCGCATGAAATTCATGCAAGTTCGGGCGAATTTGCAAGATTTCCAAGGGATCATAGCCAAGTTCGGCCGAACTTGTACATGCATGTACAAGTTCAAACGAACTTGAGGATTTTGAAGGATCCTTGTGTCATCAGGCAAGTTCGGGCGAACTTGGATTAGTCAAGTTCGGCCGAACTTGGCCTGGTGACCAAGTTTCGTTTGCCGATTTCGCGTTAAGAGTTCGTTTGGTTATTCGGTTCGTATTAGTTAGTTATATTAAGCGTTAAATCAAAGCGTTAAGCGTTATAGTTGATATAATATTGCGTAGCGATTCGAGAGTGCGAGAGCGATGCGATAGCGATTGTAATTATAATCACAAACATACAAATAACATAAAAACCACATAATTAACTGCGATTTGCGATGCGATGAGATTAGCGATGCGATTTAATAAGCGATTAGATGCGATATAACATTCAATACCGTAATTAATTAACATAAACTTTATTATCAACCGAATCTCGAAATTACAAAAGAAGTACAGTGATAAAAACAAGGAAAAAGATAACAATGAATTTCCGAGTTGTTACACTTCATAACCCTATTTGTGACAAGTATTTAATAATTGCGTTTTTCAATGTTTAAATCACATAATACAAATTGTAAATCACGACAAATATGAGAGAACTATAATTTTATTACATTAATAACAGATTAATAGAAGGTTTGAAACAAATACAACATGTTTGAAGTAAGGTACGATACAACAAGTATTTATTATTTTAAATGGGTATCTAGGCCATCCTACTAGATTCCTTGCATCATCAGTAATCCTGCAACACGCATTAAAATCATGGATCAATACAAAAGTATTGGCGAGCATACAAGTTTGAAAAGAGTATAAGTGTATAAGTTCGTTCAATTACAACATGGCAAGTTATATTCAATTTGATTCGTACATCATACAAACATTTTTTGCATAACAATAGCATATAATGAAAATCCTTAACTAGCATGCATAACATCCTAAGCATAACAATGTCATGAGAATATAAGTTGAAACTAGCACGTATAACTAACATAAGCGTACCAGATAGCATGTATAAACAAGTTTAAACTAACACGCATAATTCACATAAGAATAACTGATAACACGTTTGGTAATTTGACTACATTTAATTTTGTATAGTGAAAATTTTGTTAATTGAAACATGTTGCACCCCAAAATGCGTTAAAGTGTAAAAAGGGGGTCGAGTATGCTCACTATTTGCAAGTTTCTTTGGAATCCCGAGAGGAGTCTGTGAGCGAAAGGATGGGACACCGAGGTAATCTTTTGTCTCTTGGAGAGTCCGAGTCGTACTTCGCACACGCAAGTATTAGAGTGTTTAATGATTTAGAGGCATCGCTAAAATAATACACTTTAACATTTATTTCGTGAACTTTATTTGAGTCTTGATAAGTTACTTAGCGTAGCGAATAGTTAGCGATTATACATGTATATACGACGCTTACATATAGTAAGTATATAAATTTACCTAGTTTTGCCAATAGTATAACATAGGAGAACGTGATCTCCCACTTCGAACTGTAGGGGCTTGCAGCGTTTATCGGCGTAACTCTTTTGACAACTCCGAGCTTTCAAGATATTGTCTCTGATTTGGAGAATCTTGTCGGTTATTTCTTTAATTAACTCGGGACCGGTGATTTTTGCTTCTCCGATCTCGTGCCATGCAATAGGCGATCGACATTTTCTTCCATACAGTGCCTCAAAAGGTGCCATTTGAATGCTGGTATGATAACTATTATTGTACGAGAATTCGATTAAAGGTAAATGAGTATCCCAGTTACCACCGAAATCTATGATGCACGCACGAAGCATGACTTCGAGGGTGCGGATCGTGCGCTCAGTCTGACCATCGGTTTGAGGGTGAAAAGCGGTACTGAGATTGAGAGTAGTACCGAGAGTGGATTGAAAAGTCTCCCAGAGACGCGAGGTAAAGCGACCGTCGCGGTCAGAGATGATGTCACTAGGTGTCCCGCGTCGACATATAACTTCGTCGGTATAGATTCGGGCTAACCGTTCGACCTTAAAGCCTTCTCGTATAGCAATAAAGTGTGCAGATTTAGTAAGACGATCAACGATAACCCAAATATTATCGTGACCAGATGAAGTGCGCGGGAGTTTAGTAACGAAGTCCATAGCTATACTCTCCCACTTCCACATCGGGATTTCGGGTTGTTCGAGTAAACCAGAGGGCATTTGGTGTTCGGCTTTAACTTTCGAACAAGTAAAGCACTTTGAGACGTACAAGGCGATATCCTTTTTCATGCCCGGCCACCAATACTTAGGACGAAGGTCCTGGTACATCTTGTCGGCACCAGGATGAATGGAGTATCGAGATTTATGAGCTTCGGTCATTAGCAAATTACGGAGATTATCACGACTGGGAATCCAAATGCGATTAAGATAGTAATAAATACCATCAGATTTAGATACAAGTTGAGTTTCGGCTCCACAATTCATTACCTCTTGCAGGGTATTCTCGTTAAAACATGCATGTTGAGCGGCACGGATGAGGGTTTCCAGTTTAGCACAAGCTTGAGAGTCACGAATACTATACACATAGCTTCGTCGACTGAGAGCATCGGCGACGACGTTTGCTTTGCCGGGATGATAGCGTATCTCGCAATCGTAGTCGTTGAGAAGTTCAACCCATCGACGTTGTCGCATGTTTGTTCTTTTTGGTTAAAGATATGTTATAAGCTCTTATGGTCGGTGAAGACCGTACACTTTGTACCGTAAAGGTAGTGTCGCCATATCTTTAATGCAAAAACAACTGCACCGAGTTCGAGATTGTGGGTTGTGTAATTCTTCTCGTGGATCTTGAGTTGTCGAGACGCATACGCGATAACTTTGTCTCGTTGCATGAGGACACAACCAAGACCAAGGTTTGAGGCATCACAATAAACAACGAAATCGTCATTTTCGTCGGGTAAAGTGAGTACGGGAGCGTTGCATAGCATACGCTTGAGAGTTTGAAAAGCTTCCTCTTGCTTGGTTTCCCAAACGATAGGTTTGACTTTATGAGTTAAAGCGGTAAGCGGAACGGCGATTTTTGAAAAGTCGGCGATGAATCGACGGTAATAACCCGCCAATCCAAGAAATGAACGTATTTCGGAAGCACTCTTTGGTGTAATCCAACTCTTGACGGCTTTGATCTTTGCAGGGTCGACGTGAATTCCTTGACTATTAACGATGTGGCCGAGAAATTGGACTTCTTCGAGCCAGAATTAACATTTAAAGAACTTAGCATAAAGGCGATTTCCTTGAAAAAGTTCGAGGACTAAACAGAGATGACACGCGTGTTCGTCTCTCGACTTCGAATAGATAAGAATGTCATCGATGAAAACAATGATGAAACGATCTAAGAAAGCTTTACACACACGGTTCATCAAATCCATGAAGACCGCGGGTGCATTGGTTAGACCAAAAGGCATGACTACGAATTCAAAATGGCCATAGCGAGTACGAAAGGCGGTTTTTGGAATGTCTTCTTCCAATACGAGTAACTGATGATAACCGGAACGAATATCGATCTTAGAAAAACAAGTAGCACCTTGAAGCTGATCAAATAAGTCGTCAATTCGAGGAAGAGGATAGCGGTTCTTTATCGTGAGTTTGTTAAGTTCACGATAATCAATGCACATTCGAAATGATCCATCCTTCTTTTTCACGAAAAGGACAGGTGCGCCCCGTGGCGAAGTGTCAGGCGTATGAAACCTTTATCAAGAAGCCCTTGAAGTTGGCTTGATAGCTCGCGGATGGTGCGAGGCGATAAGGAGCTTTAGCAACGGGAGTAGCTCCGGGAACTAAATCGATACGGAATTCAACATCTCGGGTAGGGGGTAAACCGGGTAAATCGTTGGGAAAGACCTTAGGAAATTCACAAACAACGGGAGCATCTTTATAAGTATTCTTTTCTTTCTCCGGGTTCATAATATGAGCGAGGAAGGCAGACATCGCTTTTGCAAGCATTTGTGTGCTCGAGTACATGACAAAAGCATCAACTTCTTTGAGGGAGTTTCACCATAAACATGAAGTTGATCACCGTTAGAGAGAGGGAAACGAATCATTTTATCGAAGCACACAACTTCAGCATGATTCTCACGAAGAAAATCCATGCCAACTATGATATCGAAGCTACCTAACTGCATAGGAATGAGATTGATCGAGAAGACATGGTTGTTGAGATCGAGATTACAACCACATAAGATGGAATTAACGGTAACGGTTTTTTTCGGTGGCGACTTCAACATCGAAAGTCTTTGGGAGTTTAGCGTGCTTATATTTTAAAACCTTTTCGAATTCTAATGATACAAAACAATTATCGGCACCAGTATCAAATAAACATGAAGCATAAATACCATTGACGAGAAACGTCGCATTGACAACATTGTTGTCATTCTAAGCCTGGCGGTGGTTGAGATTAAAGGCTCTGCCACGCGCATCTTGTGGTTGATGCTGCTGCTGCTGCGGTGGCTGAGGCTGCGGTGCTAGCTGCTCTTACTTGACAGGACGATTCGGCAGACATTGGAGAAATGATTCGGATCACCACAAAAATAGCACACACATTGTCACCACCCGACCCGCAGCGGAATAGGAGTCGGGGCATAATTGGGTTATCACCAAAGCTCATGACATTTACTAATATGTTTCATATTTAATAAAGTCAAAGTTACATTTTCAAATATCCAAACATGTTCATTCAATACAAAGAAAATAATCCAAACATAACAATCCCAACTCTAAATCGTTTTATTCTTCTAGTCCAAGTCCTATGTGTTCCTAGCTGCTGCTGGTTCACCTGTATCATGTGTAAAATGGGGGTTTTTGGGTCAACATAAGTTGGCGAGTGAACCTTATTAGATAAACATTTATTAATGAATTACTTGTTAGTTTATCAATGAAAAATTGTGCATAATCATAAATGAGCAAATGTAAATAATCAAGCAGTGGCAATTAGCAAACACAACTATAACATACAACAACATATGATAGCATACATTAACATACCAACAACATACGATAAATAACATAAATGAACTGTGCGATCAAGGCTCAATCAAACGGAGCCGATCGTACTGCATGTACTGAAAATGTAAAATGTCTGTGCGATCAAGGCTCAATCAAACGGAGCCGATCGTATGTGGGCACGCCAGGTTCAACCTCATAATGAAATGGGGAACATGCTCAACGCTCATAATGTAATGGGGAGCGGCGGCCTATGAAATTGCATGTACTGAAAATAATAAATTGCATCCAACAATAACTACACAACAGTTGAAACAAACTAAATACACATGTTCATGATATGATGTATGCACAATGGTTTAATTATAATATATATATAACAAGACACATGATACACCCCAAAACGTGATTAAAACGGGGAATTTGTAAAGATTCACTCACATTGGGTGGTTGGATTGGAGATGGTGAGATGCGCACGAATTAGATGAACGGAACAACGAGAAATACTAACCTAAATAATAACGGAAAAATATATTAAATGAGTGGATTTTATTAAGGATTTTAATGAAATTTTTAGATATATTTTTGTGAGTTCAAGGCTATTTTCTATCTTTAAAAATGTTATTTTTAAGTATTTTTAATTGATTTTTAAATTAAATTAAATAAATAAAAATATAAAAAAAATTGTTTATTTAGCGTTGACCGTTGACCTGTTGACCGGTTCGGTCAGCGAATTAGTTTGCGCCGGGTGAGGCTCGAACCCGAGACCTCCTGTACGCGTGCACGCAGCTCTACCAACTGAGCTACGTGTCTAACCCGAAATAATCTTGTTTTTAATTATATTTATACACTTATTCAGTTTAACCGAATTCCTTTTAATTGCAAAAACATTTTAATTCAACGGACCGGTGCCTGTGATGGGTTTCGAACTCGTGACGTGCGATTCAGTGTTGCACACAGTCCACCGCTGGACTGTGTGTCTAACCTGATTATTATCTCGGTTTTTATTATACTTAACAACTAACTGAGTTAACCCGGTTTAGTTTTTAAACCAAAAGGCATTTCATTACATAAGGAGTGTGTGTAGCAGGATCGAACTCGGGACGTGTATGATTTTTGTTTGCACACAGTCCACCACTAGACTGTGTGTCTAACCCGTTTATAATTCCGATTTTAATTAATCTTATGTCATCTCTGAACTCGTCTTCTTCATTTCAAACACAGACATCAATCAAAGGAACTGATACGTGGTTAATTTAGTTAATGAACAAGATGATCAATTTGAAAGCATTGAACCGAAACGTTTGGGGAAAGAAAATACCGAACAGATCGTCTTCTTCAGAGACTCCGGCGAAGCTCGTCGGCTCTGTTTTGGAACCTTTGGCTGTGAGAATCAATTAACAGGTTTAAGGGTTTAGATGTGAAATTGAACTAATGAGTATTGATTATCAGCATGTTTGAATGATCATACCGGTAATCAGCGAGTTTCCGACAAATCCAGGAGTTTTTCCGGTGAGAACAGAAAGTCCAGCAATGTCGTCTGTGGTTGAGTATGAGCGATGGGTTAATGTTAGTAAAGTTCTAACAATTGATTGAAACAGTAAAGTCGAGGTATTTTACCGGTTGGAGTTGAATACGGTTTTCCGGCGACTTTTGCAGAAAATTCCGGCGAGCTGATTTAAGCTTCTCCGGTGGACTGTAAGGTTGCGGAAATGTAATTGAAAGTCTTGCAGAGTGTTTTGAGTCGCAGGAAGGGTCTGAAGTTGAAGTAATCTGGACTTGATAATTTTTCGGTTATAAAAACCGATAATGATGAGACTTTATGTTTAATCAATTCCGACTTGATTAAAAATCGTCGGTGCATCTGTTATAAACTGAATGTGCGAGTAAACAAGCGAATTGACGATTGATTTGCCGATTACCGTTTTTCAGTTGGCGCAACCGGTTTAACCGGGTTTGTTTATAAATCTCATTTGTGTTCCTAGAGATAACAGAAAACACAATGTGGCGGAGTGGTCTTGTGAGTGTGTGTTAAGTCGCTGAAGTTGATTTCTGGCTGACCCGGGTTCGAGTCCCGGCAGCATAAATTTTTTATTTATTTTGTTTTAACCTTTTATCAAATATATTTTTTATAGTTTAGTTTATCTATTAATTATGTATCATTTTAAGTCAGAATAATCATAAATATTCAACGTGATTTTTATAACTTGATATTCGATTACAAAACGGAGCGGGTTTTGGAAACCCGTTTTTGACAAATGTTACACACATGCTTTTGGAGCTTGCTGCTGGTTGGCTTGAGGAGGAACGGGTAAAGCTGGAGCTGCTGGAGCCTGAGGAGCTGGCTGACGAGTACCACTACGGCAGCTGACTGTTAAATGGCCGTAGATGTTGCAGTTTGTGCAAAAACGACAGTTGCCACCAACGGCATGATGATATTTTCACTTAGGGCACAGAGGGTGAGGTCCGGTATATGCACGCTTAGCTGGGGGTGCTTTCGGAGCGGCTGACTGAAGCGGCTGCGGGTTTGCTGGAGCGGCGAGAGCATAGTTCTTACTCGGGTTTCCTCTTTTGCGTCCCTGACGCTTTCCTTTCGGGTCACTTGGTGGTTCGGTAGGAGCGGTTGGTTCGACGATAGCTTGATTGGCAACTTTAGCATGATTCTTGAAATACCCATCTTGGACTCGCTGATCATTGATCTCAGCGGCGAGCATGAAGGTTTCCTCGATGGTTGTAGTACGAGCAACTTTCACAAAATTTGCAACACATTCAGGCAAACCACGGATGTACTTGTTGATAGCTTTCTCAGTCTTATCAACCTGGCTGGGACAGATGATGCTCAAAATCTTAAACCGAGCAGTGAATCCATCATTGTGGGACCATCCTGTTTGATTCCGCAAAACTCATTCTCGAGCTTTTGCATTTCGTGCGGAGGACAAAACTCCTTCAACATCACTTCCTTGAGTTCCTCCCAAGATAGACTGTAGGCTTCATCATTACCGCGCCTATTCCTTTCGGCGGTCCACCAGTCAAGAGCACGGGACTGGAAGACTCCGGTAGCGTTCACCGTGCGGAGGTTATCAGGGCATCCACTTTGCCAAAAGGTGACCTCGATGGCGTCAAACCAATGGAACATAGCTGTCGGTCCATCGTTGCCCGTGAAGGCGAGAGGTGCACAAGCTTTGAATTTTTTTAAGCTGAACCGTGACTTGGGGTTCTCAGCTTTCGAGTCAACTGGCGAGTTACTGCTCACAGCATGGATTTCTGAGACGATTTGCGGGATGACCTTAGCCACTTCCTTGGCGACTAGTGAAGCGATGCGCTTGTTGTCGCTGTGGCGATGAGCTGAACGGCGAGTATGGGATCCGAGTGACGACATCTACACAAAGATTTGGATTAGACGAGATTCGATTATAATAGAGTTATGTTTAGAATATTTATTATAATTATTCATACAAGGCACAAAACACATAAGCACGTATCCACAAAGGCACATAAACACGTAGGCACATAAACACGTAAGCACATAATCACCTAGGCACGTAAGCATTATATTTTACACGTATTCACCTTTATTTAACATACTGCGCAACGCCACATGAGATGTGAGATATAAGCGAGATAATACCACGTATGTATCCATACGTATAAGAGAGATGAGCGTTTTAGTTTGGTTGGTGTATTGATTAGCGTTTTAGATTTCGAGAGCTGTGCGAGTTGTGCATATATTTGATGGAGCATAAATGCCATAAATCGAGAAATCGATGATATGATAAATCATCAAAGCAAGAAATCGAGTAAAGCGAAAATTCTTAAAATTTTAAACACGTAAATAGCAATAAACTCGATGATGCGTAAACCGACGATATAGGCTTAAATCAATTGGGAGTGTCAGTGTTTTGAGACGTTTTACACGCCAAAGTGATTCGACTACCTTTTGCATTTAGACCCACGCTTTGGCCTAATAGATAAAGTTCTCACCGCAAGCGGCTAACGACGCTTACCCTTCCAGTTAATACGTGTTCCAAACCATCGGCATAACCGAGACTTCGGTGAGATTGAAAATCGAACTGCGGAATTAGTTACTAAGATGTGGGTTTCACCCCTAACTTAGCAACTTTATTCCTAGATAGAAATGGAGGTTTTCGTCGACGTTTGGATGTCACTCCTAACTTAACGAAGGTATCTCATGCGTGGAGTGAATGATCTCGTCGAGAGTTCTCGGTTTTCACACCTATTCTCGACTTGATCACTCGTTTGGTGTGATGCGAGTGTTTCCAAGCGTGTATTATTGTATTAGCCTTAGGAAAGACACATTTAAGCATTTATGGCAAGTAGTTTAATATTTAAGTCATAGATAGGTCAATCGGGTACTTAAACATGCTACTAGGTCGAATCATGGCAATTCTACCTACTATCCTAAAGTTATGGTGCTCTGATACCAATCTGTCACACCCCAACCGATGGCGGAAACATCGGGGTTAGTGGCATTAGGCGACCAGATTGATTTCACGAGATGTTCCATAACAATCATTTAACATATGACAACCTGCTTAATATCCCATACTATTAAACGTAACATTTAAACAATTATTACAAAACGAAGATTTCTCATAAAATTCAACCGGGTTCGATTTCCCCTAGATTTCATACTTAAGTTCCAAATCTGAATCGCATCAACAACTAACTAAACAAAACTAAACTACGCTAAGCATGCAATATCCAAGCATCCATAGCTAAAATCCTCAACCTGTTACATACGTTAAAATACATGTCAATACAATTAAGTAAATGTGAGCATACATGTTAAGTACAACTAGCATAATCGAGAAAGCATTCGCGAAATAATCTAACTACATAGCATGATACACCGAAACATTTTCACACAGATTAACATAGCTTATTTCTCATACTAACTACCGTGAGAAGGCTTGCGCGTCCATCCTAACTAGACCCCGTTGGGTGTAAGCCACACTATAGTACCATACTAGCTAAGGAAGCAAGTTAACGAAAATAAGTCCTAGTCACATGTTTCTAGTATCACGTATTGAGCATACACAATCAGATTATTCGCGTGTGATAAACAATTTGGTTTGTGATGTGATTTTAATATAGGAACGTATGTAACACCCAAAAGTGCGTTAGAGCGAAAATGAGTCAAGTATACTCACTGTGGGTGCGTTTAGGTAAGAGTTCGGGATCTGAGGAGAGTCGAGAAGAGCGCCGGATCAGCCTACATACGCGAACGGAAGTGCATCAGTCTCCGAAAAGCTGAAATGGTTAAGTTTTGGCTGGGCAGTAGTCAAGTTCGGGCACACACAAGTTCGAGCGAACTTGTATGAATCTGATGAAGTTGAGTCAAGTTCGGTCGAACTTGATGAGTTTCCTTAGGAAACTTGTCAAGTTTGGGCGAACTTGTAAGAAAACCTTAATGGCAAGGCAAGTTCGGGCGAACTTGCATAGTTTCATAGGAAACTAGACAAGTTCGGGCGAACTTGTAAGAGATTTTGGTGAAATTAACCCAAGTTCGGTCGAACTTGACTCATCTGGGTGCAACTTCGGTCGAACTTGATCAGGGAGCTGGTGATTCTCGAGCGAACTTGATGTTTTCGGGTCCAAAATCTTGCGTTTTCGCGTCGTTTGCTGAGGAAAATCGAGTGTTCATCCCTCCAACCATGTGCTACTGAGCAAACTTAGGTCGAAGAGGTATTTTAGAGTTGTTTTAGCCGTTTTACAAAAGCGTGGGCTAATCCGGGCGAATCGGGGTTCGTTCGGATTAGTCCGGCTTGTGTAAACCAACATAAACGTCCTTGTGCTTCCAGATCTGGGATCTTGAATGATAGATGCTTCGTTTCATACCAGAAAATGAACAAAACATCATCAAAATTCCGTATCTTGTGTAGAAATCAATGGTTTTCAAAGGTTTTTCTCAGATATATCACTTACAAGCCAAGATCTTGCAGATCTCGTGTTTGGGAAGTCTCTACTATCGCCAAACGAACTCGTATTGTGTAGATCTAAGCTTAAAACATAAGTTTTTGAAGAAAAAGATAAAGGTTTTCGTAAAAGAATGAATTTTGATGAAAACGAATGCTACGCCTTGTGCCAAAATCGTTGTAAACCTTTGTAGATCGTTGATAAAACGTTGTTGCAGTGAAATCGGGTTGATTCTTACTTAGAACACGAAGGTTTTGGGTTTTGAGAGCTCTGGGCGAACTTACAGCAAGTTCAAACGAGAGAATAGAGCTTGGAATATATAGGAAAAGGCAAAATGTAGAGCTGATGGAGTCAAGTTCGATCGAACTTGCATGCAAGTTCGGGCGAACTTGTTAGATTTCCAAGGGATCATAGTCAAGTTCGGCCGAACTTGTACATGCATGTACAAGTTCAAGCGAACTTGAGGATTTTGAAGGATCCTTGTGTCATCAGGCAAGTTCGGACGAACTTGGGTTAGTCAAGTTCGGCCAGGCCTGGTGACCAAGTTTCGTTTGCCGATTTCGCGTTAAGAGTTCGTTTGGTTATTCGGTTCGTATTAGTTAGTTATATTAAGCGTTAAATCAAAGCGTTAAGCGTTATAGTTGATATAATATTGCGATTTAGCGATTCGAGAGTGCGAGAGCGATGCGATAGCGATTGTAATTATAACCACAAACACACAAATAACATAAAAACCAATAATTAACTGCGATTTGCGATTCGATGAGATTAGCGATGCGATTTAATAAGCGATTAGATGCGATGTAACATTCAATACCATAATTAATTAACATAAACTTTATTATCAACCGAATCTCGGGATTACAAAAGAAGTACGGCGATAAAAACAAGGAAAAAGATAACAACGAATTTCCGAGTTGTTACACTTCATAACCCTATTTGTGACAAGTATTTAATAATTGCATTTTTCAATGTTTAAATCAGATAATACAAATTGTAAATCACGACAAGTATGAGAGAACTATAATTTTATTTCATTAATAACAGATTAATAGAAGGTTTGAAACAAATACAACATGTTTGAAGTACGCTACGATACAACAAGTATTTAGTATTTTAAATGTGTATCTAGGTCATCCTACTAGATTCCTTGCATCATCAGTAATCTTGCAACACGCATTAAAATCATGGATCAATACAAAAGTATTGGCGAGCATACAAGTTTGAAAAGAAGTATAAGTGTATAAGTTTGTTCAATTACAACATGGCAAGTTATATTCAATTTGATTCGTACATTATACAAACATTTTTCGCATAACAGTAGCATATAATGAAAATCCTTAACTAGCATGCATAAAATCCTAAGCATAACAATGTCATGAGAATATAAGTTGAAACTCGATCGTATAACTAACATAAGCGTACCAGACAGCATGTATAAACAAGTTTAAACTAACACGCATAATTCACATAAGCATAACTGATAACACGTTTGGTAATTTGACTACATTTATTTTCATATAATGAAAATTTTGTTAATTGATACGTGTTGCACCCCAAAATGCGTTAAAGTGTAAAAAAGGGGTCGCGTATGCTCACTATTTGCAAGTTTCTTTGGAATCCCGAGAGGAGTCTGTGAGCAGAAGGATGGGACATCGAGGTAATCTTTTGTCTCTTGGAGAGTCCGAGTCGTACCTCGCAGACGCAAGTATTAGAGTGTTTTATGATTTAGAGGCGTCGCTAAAATAATACACTTTAACATTTATTTCGTGAACTTTATTTGAGTCTTGATAAGTTACTTAGTGTAGCGAATAGTTAGCGGTTATACATGTATATACGACGCTTACATATAGTAAGTATATAAATTTACCTAGTTTTGCCAATAGTATAACATAGTTGATGTTTATGTATATTTTGACGGAACCTATAATAGGTATATATACGTATATCTTGACGAAAAAATAGTTGATATATATATATATATATTTATTTATTTTGAGAGAATGTATAATAGACACATGTAAGTTTATATTTTGCTGAAAAGGTACATTAGATGCATATATTTATATTTACTTTCGACGAAAAAAGGGCAGAGTTTCTCCTGTTTTAGGACGGTCCCGACAACACAAGTTGTCGATTTTTTGTCAAAACTCAATAATTAATCACAATGTAAACAATATATATGTAAGAATTTTCGTTAACCACAAAGTGTAAATAGTTACTATTATAATGGTATGACGTTTAAAGCTACATATATACATACATACATATATATATATATAAAACCATAATAAAATAGCGTTGTTTAAATTGTACCAAATTTGGAAAGAGTCGCGGACCCGTTAGTTGACCGACTTTGACCATAGCTGACTGCGTTAACTCGGTTTAACCGATTCGAAACCGAACAGGGTCTGCAACGAGTTGAGGCCTAAAATTGAACCGAACACGATCCCAACCTAGGACCCGACTGTAACAACTCAAAATTCGTTGTTATCTTTTTCTTTTATTTCCGTTGTACTTCTCAGTGTAATTCCGAGATTCGCTTATAAGAAAGTTATTTTAATTAAGTATGTTTAATTTACAATTACATCGCATCTAATCGCTTATTAAACGCATCGCTATTCATCGCAAACACAAGTAACTATGTTACTTTAATGTCCAAGTGTGTTATTGTTTAATAAACACTTGTGCCATCGCATCGCTTATCGCATCGCATCACAAAACACAGTTAATTATGTGGAATTATGTTTTACGTGTGTTATATTTGTTTATGTTATGGATACAATCGCTATCGCAACGCTCTCACACGCACGAATCACTAAATCGCACTATTATATCAATTATAACGCTTAATATAACTATCTAATACAAACCGAATCGCCAAACGAACTCCTAACGCAAAATAATCAAACAAAACTTGGCCACTAGGTCAAGTTCGTCCGAACTTGTCTAGGCCACCAAAACCCTTCAAAACTAACAAGTCCGCCCGGACTTGTCTCCAAAACACAAGAAACATACAAGTTCGCCCGAACATGATGTCTCAGCCCACTTTTTCACCTCCACCTATAAATACTCAGCTCCATTCTTCATTTGCACTTGCTGCAAGTTCGCCCGGAGCTCCCCAAAACCGAAACCCTTTGTTTTCTAAGTAAAATTCAAACTGTTTTCAACTACAACAACGCTCAACAACGTTTTACAACGATTTTGCACAAGGCTTTGCCTTCGTTTTCAACAAATCTCTTCTGTTTACAAAAATCTTCATCTTTTATGCAAAACTTCTGTTTTTCATTCAGATCTATGCTTAGATCTGAGTAAAACCTTTAAATCATCGATTTTTACACAATATTCGGACTAATGGCGTATGTTTCGTTCACTTTGGAGTGGAACGAAGCGTTGTCAAGCAAGATCTCAGATCCGGAAGCACAAGGACGAAATCGTCACTTTACACAAGCTGGACTAACCCGTACGAACCTTCAAGTTCGCCCGGATTAGCCTAAGTTTCTGTAAAATGGCTAAACTCGCTCCAAAAGACCTCTCCAGCCTAAGTTTTACTCAGTGGCTTAAGGTTGGAAGGGTGGACACTCGATTTCCTCAGCAAACGACACGAAAACGCACGATTTGGATGCCAAAACAGTCAAGTTCACTCGGAAAGCATCAAGTTCGCCCGAACTTGTCACCAACGAACTTGTCACCAGATTGGTGACCAAGTTCGACCGAACTTGATCAATCCTTCATCAAATATACACAAGTTTGCCCGAACTTGTACTGATTCCAAGGAATCAGGACAAGTTTGCCCGAACTTGTATCGTCCCTCATCAACCAGAACAACTTCGCCCGAACTTGTCTCATTTCTCAGGAAATCAGGCAACTTCGCCCGAACTTGTACCTCCAGTAAGTTTAGGTAGTCAAGTTCGCCCGAACTTGTACCTCCAGTAAGTTTAGGTAGTCAAGTTCGCCCGAACTTGTCTACTGTTCTCTCACCCGTTAACCGTTTCAGCATATCAGAAGACTGATGCACTTCTGTTCGCTTACAGGCTGATCTGGCGCTCTCCTCAACTCATCTCAGATCCCGAATCTCTCCTAAAACGCACCAACTGTGAGTATACTTGAACCCCTTTTACGCTTAAACGCACTTTTGGGTGTCACATATGTTCGTATATCAAATCACATCACACAACTCTCAAACGCTTACTCGCAACCCGCTTACTCGCATTTTTATTTCTCATTTATTTTCTCTTTAGGATGTGGACACTTGTTTGCATGCCTTGATAAATCACGGTTTGTTGGTTTACTTGAATCTAAGTAGTTACATAGTTCACATCTCTTACGTATGTCATGCGGTGTATGCTAAACTTTTTATATCTATATTGTACGCAATACCTGTATGCTCACCTTTACTTAATTGTATTGACGTTTTATTTTAACATATATGGCAAGTTGAGGATTTGTCTAATTTGGAAACGGATTAGGATTGGTTATCTAGAAACGCATTGTAATAGAAATCTAGGGGATATCGAACTTGATTTGTATTATGAGAATGCTTGAATTTTGTATCTTGTTTAAGGATTTTATGTTGATAGTATGGGATATTGGCGTTTAAGTATTGTTGCTTAAATAGTGTTATGGAATTTCTCATGAGACAAGCTGGTTCGCCTAGTGCCACTACCCTGATGTTTCCGCCATCGGTTGGGTGTGACACTGACGCCCGAATCTGCTGAACCGAACCTGTTGACTGTTCGAACAGATCTGACTCGAACCCCGATAACGACCCTCAACCTGACCCGAATGCGAATCTGGAATCGAATCAATTCATAATCCGAACTAAAGACTCGACATAACTCGAGGCATCTAAAACTGAGCCGAGACTCCACCAAGCCTGAATCTGACCGTAAATCTTGAAACAAATCGAGACTTTACCGGAACCTGAATCGAATCGATGGGACCGAGCACGAGCAAAAACCCAAACTGCAACCCAACCCGAACCGTCTGCACCGTCTACCATCACTGCCGCTGCTAATACCTGGCCGCCACCACTGCTGCCGTCGTGCGGTTGCGCGGACGGGGCTATGTCAGGTCTCCGCCGGCGTCGCCGACTGTCGGAAATCGTCGGGAGAGATAGAGAGAGGGTCGTGGGGCTTTGGTGTGGCGGTTTGAGGTAGGAGAAGAGGTTGAGAGTGTTGTGGGTGCGGCCGGAGAAGAAGGGACCACCGGAATATGCCGTGAGTGAGAGGGTGTAGGGGGTGTTGTGTGAGGCTGATAGAGAGGCAGAGTGGGAGTTTTGTGTTGGCTGCTATGTGTGTTTAGGTTTTCATTTAGGGTTTTACCTTATTTACTTTTTTATAAGTAAGTTTATAACATTTGATTTTCTAAGTGGGCTTGGGCCCAGGGCCCACTAATGCGTATCTAGACACTTGGTGGCCCAAAAGTATTTCTAAAGCCCGTTTCTACAACCGAGCTTTGTAAAATGTCGAATGTCGTCGGTAATTGGCGTTGGACGCGTAATTGTAAACTGAAAAGCACCGATTTGTATATAAATACATCTTCGAATTATTGTTTGTGCGAATAATGAACATGTAATAGGATATATGCATATTATGACTAACGCTCGGCTTATGATACGGTTATGAGTTTTCTAAAATGGAGATACGAGGCATTACAACATGACGCTTCCATGACCAAATAAAGACACATTAGGTGTTTCATATGTTCAAGAAACAAAATGATGTAAGCGATGATACATCATTTCAGCTTTATTTGATGACCATAACATTGTGCTGCTTGGAATCAATCTAATTCTTCCGTCCTTTGGCCAAAATGATGTGATACCCATGCTTGTGTTATTAACAAACATTCGAAATTTCAAAATGGTCGGATCAAGCGGTTGTACATGTCGGGTCCTATTGCTTTCAATAGAATCAGTTAAATATGATTGCAAAAACTACACTGATTACACTAATAAGTTATTTATTAATATAGACAGTTTAGGTGGTGGTTGTATACTTGTATGCCTTTGGACTCGTTTAACCATATTTTTAGCTAACATTTCTTTCGTTTCAATCATTTGATCTCTCAACATTGTGGAGTATTTCGGTAAGCATCTATTCTGAGGTTAGTTTTTAACTCGAATGTTTAATCTAATGATGTAGTGATGGTTTATCGGTTTTTAAAAGTCGATCGATCCACATATTTTATATTATTTCAACCACCACCATTGTTATGTTTAGTTTTCTTGGTTCAAACAAAGGTTGGTTTTTATGATTCACAGTTGTATGATGTTTGAAAATATTATTATTAGTTGGGATGGTGATTTTAGTATTGAATCAGTTGGTAAAACGTTTTAAATCGGAAAGAAAACTGAAGTGTTTGACCTAAAAGGTAAAGAAGATGTTATACCATGATTTAGCTTTTTTAAGGAAGTCAAATCTTGGTTTCATATCCGATTAAACCCTAAATTGAATGTTGTTTTTCAAACGGTCATTCATTAGGTCCCAAGATCACCATTCTGTAACTAAGTAAGACGGTTTGACTTTAATAAAGTCAAACTTTTACACACTTTAACACTTACTTATATAGAGAGGCATGGGGAATTCAGTTACATTAAAGCTGAATCATGGGCAAAATCGTAATTTTGGCTGGGGCCAAAAGCGTAATTTTATTTTGAGGAAGGGGCAACATCGTAATTTTAAAGTGGGGGCAAACCCGTAATTTTACAGCATAAACAAATAATAAACGGTTAGTCCAATGGGGGAGTGCCATGGCACTATTCCGGGGGCAAACCCGTAATTTTACAGCGTAAACAAATAATAAACGGCTGATCCAATGAGAGAGTGCCAGGTCAAACGGTTAGTCCAATGGGAGAGTGTCAGGCCAGCTGCCTGACACTATTCGGGGGCAAACCCGTAATTTTACAGCGTAAACAAATAATAAACAGCTGGTCCAATGGGAGAGTGCCAGGTCAAACGGCTGGTCCAATGGGAGAGTGCCAGGCCAGCTGCCTGGCACTATTCCGGGGGCAAACCTGTAATTTTACAGCGTAAACAAATAATAAACGGCTGGTCCAATGGGAGAGTGCCAGGTCAAACAGATGGTCCAATGAGAGAGTGCCAGGCCAGCTGCCTGGCACTATTTTATTTTTTTGGCTGGGGCCAAAAGCGTAATTTTATTTTGAGCAAGGGGCAACATCGTAATTTTAAAGTGGGGGAAAACCCGTAATTTTACAGCGTAAACAAATAATAAACGGTTAGTCCAATGGGGGAGTGCCAGGCCAGCTGCCTGGCATTATTCCGGGGGCAAACCCGTAATTTTACAGTGTAAACAAATAATAAACGGTTGATCCAATGGGAGAGTGCCAGGTCAAACAGTTAGTCTAATGGGTGATAGAGATGGGCATAATCGGGTTTTATTATTACCCGGAACCTGTTCCAACCCGGACCCGGTTCTGCTTGGATGTCATTGGAACCGGGTATGGTGTGGAACCGGGTCCAGTTCCTACCCGGGTTCACACCCAAGAATATGGAACCGTGTAGAATCGGGTACGGGTATTATGGAACCGGGTATGGTGTGGAACCGGGTATGGTGCGGAACCGGTTTCTGATAGTGTTGGGAACCGGTTCCTGACAGTCAAACCTGTCATTTACTGTTCAGAACCGGTTCCTGACAACCATTTACTGTTCAGAACCGGTTCCTGACAGTCAAAACCTGCCATTTACTGTTCAGAACCGGTTCCTGACAGTCAAACCTGACATTTATTGTTCAGAACCGGTTCCTGACAGTCAAAAACTGCCATTTACTGTAAATAAAAATAGTAACAATAATCGGTTAAAATTAAAAAACAAATTAATCGGTTACAATATATAAAAAAAATTAACCGGTTACAAAAAAAAATAAAAAATTACTCAGAACCGGTTCCAGTAAGATTTTATTTCTTTGATCGTTTACTAGCAGCAGGTGCAACACTTTCCGATGAGTTTCTCTTAGGTGAGGGTACCTCGGTACAATCGTCGTCCGAATCGTTAGTCTCCACTTCTTCATCCTCCTCTTCGTCAACAATTTTATGCTCTAACTCAACTTCATCTTCTAGACTAGTTTTATGTTGAACACGATCAACGGCATCCAAATGGTCCTTTAAGCATATTGCCATCTCTAGCGATTCCGGAGTTAGTCTTGTTCTTTTAATTGACAAAACCCTGCCACTAAGAGAAAACACACTTTCCGAAGCTACCGTGGAAGCTTGGACAGTTAGTATATCACAAGCCATGGTGGCTAGAATCGGGTATTCGGATTCTTTCGATTTCCACCATGCCAAAACATCAAATTTCCTATACTTCTCGGTGGTCATAATAAGCGAATACTGATTTTTTTATATCTCCCAAGTTCACTTGTTGGTTCACTACCCCTTTGTTGTCTAGCGGTCTCGTCTCTAACGACATTCAACATGGTTATAAGTGGATCCCCGCTTGTTTCATCGTTAGAGGCCGTGGACCGAGACTCAAACAAATTTGTATGATTTTTTTCACCATATTTTTTAAAATAATGATCATAAAGTTTGGCCATACACTCATTGAATATTTTTTTTGTTTTTGCTTTTAAAGTTAGATCCTCCTCATGCATATCCAACTTGTCATAAATTTCATCAATTAAAGCTTCAACACCGGTACGTTTAAAGCTGGATTTAAAACAGCAACACATAGAAACAAGAAGAATCGGTATGAGAAATTGTGTGCTAAACAATAGATTTCTAAACAATATATATAGAATCGGTTCCAACGGTAACATTTTAACGGCTATAACCGGTTCCAACGGTAACATTATAACGGGTATAACCGGTTCCAACGGTAACATTTTAACGGGTATAACCGGTTCCTTCTAGAACTGAATTTCCGGGTACTGGTAGGAACCGGGTACGGGTAGGAACCAGGTACGACCCGATTCAAATGGTAAAATTGTGGAACCGGGTTGGAACCAACGGGTATTTTGAACCCGAAACCGGTTCTACTTACTGTCGGGTAGGAACTGGACCCGGTTCCAGTTCGGTTCTACCGGTTCGGGTTCGGAACCGGTTTTTATGCCCATCTCTAATGGGGGAGTGCCAGGCCAGCTGCCTGACACTATTCGGGGGCAAACCCGTAATTTTACAGGTAAACAAATAATAAACGACTGGTCCAATGGGAGAGTGCCAGGTCAAACGGCTGGTCCAATGAGAGAGTGCTAGACCAGCTGCCTGACACTATTCTGGGGGCAAACCTGTAATTTTACAGCGTAAACAAATAATAAACTGCTGGTGTAATGGGGGAGTGTCAGGTCAAACAGATGGTCTAATGAGAAAGTATCAGGCCAGTTGCCTGACACTATTCAATTTTCTATAATAAAATCACTTTTCAAATCCTTTGGTTTTTAATATATTGATAATATAATGATAATGATAATGATAATGAGGACAAGATCAAACTCCAAACTATTTTAAATTTCGAAAAATCGAAGGATTAAGAAAAAATAGATAAAAAAAAATTAGATAAAATCAAGTCATTGCCGACTAGACCGAACCTAACCAAGAAACAAAAATATCAGATTATAATAATAATAACATGATCATTCTCCTCCCATTTCCCCTTTTCTCCCACCGCACCTCCGCCGTGCGTCAACCGTTGAATCAATTCAAACATTTGCAGATCTCCTAACGATTTCATATATTCACGTCTTATTTCCGATTAAGGCGATCTGTTGACGGTACTCTTGTTATATTTTGTTTAAGGATTCATCCAGATCTGATTCCGAATAGGTATAATTTTTACTTTTCTATGATCGGTGTGGTTTTTAGCGATATCGGTGGATTCTGTATGTAGATTTATGATCATTTACGGTTTATATGTGATTATGCGGTTGAATTACTATTTCGTTATGTGTTTCATACATTTAGGGTTTTATTTTGTCGCTGTTTGATTTATTCTGATTTCGAATAGGCATATTTCTAAATTTCATATGATCGGTGTGATTTTTAGTGATATCGTTGCCTCGGTTGATCCTGTATGTAGATTTATGATAGTTTACGGTTTATATGTGATTGAATTAGTATTTCGTTATGTGTTTTGTACATTTAGGGTTTTTTTCTTTTGTTGCTGTTTGATTTTTTATGATTCTGAATATGTATATATTTATAACTCTTATATGATCGCTTTAGTATTTGGTGGTATCGGTGGATTCTGTATGTAGATATATGATGGTTTACGGACTACGGTTGTTTATATGTGATTGAAATTGAATTAGTATTCCGTTATGTGTTTCGTACAGTTAGGGTTTTTTCTGTTGCTGTTTTATTTATTCTGATTCCGAATAGGTATATATTTAACTTCCTATATGATGGGTTTGGTATTTGGTTATATCGGTGGATTCTGTATGTAGGTTTATGATAGCTTATGGTTTATATGTGATCACACAATTGAGTTATTATTTCGTCATGTGTTTTGCACATTTTGGTTTTTTTTTTTGTTGCGGTTTGATTTATTCTGATTCCTAATAGGTATATTTTTAACTCTTTCGTGATTGTGATCGGTTTGGCATTAGCAATATCCTGTATATAATTTTAGATAGCAATTTTTATGTGATCTTGTTATTGAAGCAGTATTTCGACGTATGTATATCATACATTTAGGGTTTTTCTATTGTTGCTGTTTGATTTTCGAGCAGTACGTGTGGTATATGATTCATTGCGTCATGATAAGAGCGTTTTTTCGTGTGACTTGTTGGCTGTTTTCCTTTTTTTTGCCATTTTGAAGGCGATATTATGATCATTTAAAGCGTGAATTTGCGATTTTATTTGCTTTTGGTGATCCGATCGCATTTGGATATTTCTAGATGTTGCTGCTAGTGGATATTTCGATTTTGGTGCCTGATTTGGGAATTTGGATACGTGTTATTGAATAGTTTGATATTTAGTTGCATCTACTGCTTGATTGCAATTGATTAATCTTAAAAATATGGGAACAGACTTTTAGAAATTGGTGGTAGCATGTACTGAATGGTGCATTTAAAGAGGCTGAGAAGTTTTAATATGCAATATTTAGATAGGAATCTAAAAAACTATATGGAGCAGTCTAATAACATAAGGGTTGTTACTGCTAGATAATGTGTTGAAAACCTTATTTTTTTTATGCAGAACAACGTCTACAGAAGGGTTACAGACAAACAAACGCACCCACTAAATTCCAACTTAAAAAATAGATGATTAAAAAAAAATGCTGTTTCCTAGTTTAATTATATATCTCTTTCCATGTTAGGGTTATTGTGTGTAACTGTTTACAATCAGTGAGGCATGAAGAAGTTGTTATCTTGGAACCACATCTAGGCAAACAAGAAACATTACAATATTGATTTGGAAGACGTTTAATTGATTCATAGTTATAATGTGTTGGAGATATTATCTCTACAACAGAGTGACAGAGAACGGAATTCAAATTAGATGCAATGAACAATAAAGCTTATAAACTAAATTGCATTAATTCTTATGTTTCTATTTATTTTTAAAATAAACAAAATTGTAGTGTAGCATGTAGTAATTTCCTGTTTTTATTTTGTTTGATGCAGTTGATTGCTGAGTAAGTGGTAGTGCTGTTTGGATCAGATCTTTTGGAGCCAAGTTTTGTCACACTTATTTGATGGACAATGACTATTCCTATGAAAAACACTTCGAGTAATGCATCAAGGGAGCGTGCTCATCTTCTTTACAACAAGGTAACTATGATGAATATCATATTCTCGAGGGATGCGTACCAAATATAGTTTTTATGGTGTGCTGTATGTGTGATGGTATGTGTTCATTGAAAGTGGATGAATAAGTATGTGTAATATTGGGTCAGCGGATTTTTCTACAACCAGTATTCAACTAAAAACATATTTGATGTGTGGTCCTTATGATTTTTCTGTGTTACAATGGCAAATTTTCTTAACCACATAAACTATTAATAACACTATTTCTTCTTATAATTATGTATGGTGAATGTTTAATAACATTATGACATCTTAACTAATTAGCCTCTTCGTGTTGATATTTTTCTTTGTGAGCGAAACTTTTCAGTAAAAGATAAGCAATTACTGCAAACTTTAGCTAGTAGAATCAAGAATGTCAATATTACCATTGTGTTTAAACTTTTGATTTGAAAAACTCGCTTTTATGATAAGGGCAAAATGGGGAAAATAGTAAACTATACCTATTCTCCTAAAAATATGGACAATTTTATTTTGAGAAACTAAAACAGTAAGATGGACAATTATAATTGGACGGATGAAGTAACAGTTATATAGTATGAACTATGAAGCCTACAAACAGTTATTTATGATATGAAAAATCTTAAGGTTTGGTCTATTTTCATTTTTTTCAAGTAATTGTGGATTTCATAGATGATTTTAATATTTACATGCTCAGTTCGAACATGAATCTTGGCTCGTCATCTCATGCATCTTTTTTTTTCTAGAATGCTGAGCTGGAAATTAATCATAGAAAAGCAGCACAAGCAAAAGTCACATCAGACCCGAACGCATGGCAACAGATGCGAGAGAATTACGAGTCAATACTTCTAGAAGACCATGCTTTCTCTGAACAGCACGACATCGAATACGCTTTATGGCAGTTACATTACAAACGTATTGAAGACTTACGCGCACGCTATAACTCTGCTCAAGCTTTCGCATCACAAAATGCTAAAGGCGTGGCCCGATCTGGGCCCGACCGAATCACCAAAATTCGTTCTCAGTTTAAGACCTTCTTGTCAGAAGCTACTGGATTTTATCATGATTTGATGGTGAAAATTAGGGCGAAATATGGGTTATCTTATATGTCAGATGACTCACAAAACGATAAAGATGGAAATGAATCTATTGATGTGAAAAAAGGTCTAATATCATGCCATCGATGTCTTATATACTTGGGGGATCTTGCGCGTTATAAAGGGTTGTATGTTGAGGGTGACTCGAAAACTCGAGATTTCGCTACAGCGTCAAGTTACTATAAGCAAGCTGCTACTCTTATGCCTTCCAGTGGTAATCCACATCATCAGGTCTGTTTTCATTGTATTTACCAGTGCATTATCTATTCTTCTATGTATTTTTCTTGTAGTTTGCTTTCGAATCTATTAATAATGTGTTTTTTCAGCTTGCTATTCTGGCTTCTTATTCTGGAGATGAGCTGTTGGCTGTTTACCGTTATTTTCGAAGTTTAGCAGTTGACACCCCTTTTACTACTGCGAGAGACAATTTGATCATTGCATTTGAGAAGGTATCTACTTACTACTGTTAGGTTTTCAAATATTAAGGATTCTATAGAATAGGAAGTTTCAAATATTAAGGAATTCGGATTTAGTTTTGTTCTTTTTAAAATGTTTTGAAAAGATGATTTATCTTTTAAAATTTGGCAGAATCGTCAAATTTACTGTCAGCTGCTTGGGGATTTGAAACCTGCTCCTATCAAAAAGTTACCTGCACGGATGAATGGAAGAGGAAGAAACAGAGGTGAAACACGGGTTTCTCTCAAGGATAGAAAAACAGAACCGCAAATTGCTCTGGAAAAAGACATCACTGTCCCTGAAACTCTTAAAGCTTTCAGCATTCGATTTGTCAGATTAATTGGCATTCTTTTTACTCGCACAAGGTACCATAAATATCTTCCTTTTCTATTTCTTAAAATATTATAAGAAATTGATATAAATATTATAAGAAATTGATATACTAAACATGGTTATGAAAACTTTCTATGTTAAAAATATTATGATTACATTGAATAAGGTGATTTGAGCAAAGTTTGGGTCACTTTTTGACCGATCTAACCTTTTCAACTTAAAAAAACTTTTTAGAGATTAACCCATTTGACTCGTTAGGTAAAGTATAATCTGATTTAAACCCGTTTCAAAGTTGATGGGCTGAATTTCTATCTTTCTTTCACGAGTCACAATATGTCAGGTTGGGTTGACCTGCATATATATTTTTTTCTTTTTTATATAAATAGCCGATGTATACTTTTTGGATCATTTTCTGCTCATTTAAGGAGTTTCGTTTTAGACATGTTTTTTGGAGTTGTTCATTTGACTTGTTACGACTTGCAAGGTAAAAATATAGCCTAGATTTGAACTATTAATAAAATTATAAGTACTTGTACATGTTATTTGATACTTTTTTAGTAATTATTGTTTGTATCCAAATGATAATATTTTATATTATTAAGCTGGTATGCTCGGGTCAAATTGTTGATGTTTATTTGCTCGGTATTTTTTACTATCTTAATAACATGTATATAGAAAAAATCACTATTTAATATTATTTTGTAGTGGCATACACATTAATGTAATAATCTAAATTAGACTTACTTAAATTGTTGTTTAATATTATTATTTGGTAGTACTTTTTACTTGTTAAATTTAAGTGTAGCTCACTTACATGTTTACCATCTACAGCTTAGAAACTTTTGGGGACGTTTTCTCACTGGCACGGACTGAATTTCTTCACCTACTATCTTCCGGATCAGATGAGGTGCTCAACTTCGGGTCAGATTTTAACGAGTGTAAACTTTTCGTAACCCGGTTCATATCAATCATGATATTCACAGTCTACAATGCAAATAAGGAAACCGAAAATCAATCATACACCGAGATTTTACAACGTTCTGTTGTGCTTCAAAATGCTTTCACCGCCATATTTGATTTCATGGCGCTCATAGTTGACAGATGCTTCCAACTTAAAGACCCTTCCGGAAGCTTCTTACTTCCCGGCATCATGATTTTCACCAACTGGCTAGCCTATTGTGCGGACAATGCTGTCATGACCAATCACAACAATGAAATGGATGAAAAACAAGCAACGGCTAGATCCCTCTTTTGGAACAATTTCATTTCTTTCCTTAACAAGATATTATCATCATTCAGTGGGTCCCACCATGAAGCAGTAAACCGTCTTGCATTGCCTGAAGACGTTGAGTTACGAGGGTTTCTTCCTCTTGTTCCGGGCCAACTCGCTCTCGATTTTTCTAGAACAAATTATTTTGAAAATGATGGAAATAAGGAAAAGAACGCTCGGGTACAGCGGATCGTAGCCACTGGAAAGGCTATTGCTACAAACATTCGACTTGGTCAACAAGGAATCTATTTTGACTCGAGATTAAATAAGTTTTTCTACGGAGTTGAGCCGCCACATGTTGAAGTTTCTGATATAAACCAAGAAATCAGTGAAGACGTTGAAGACGAAGATGAGATTATTGTCTTCAAGCCCACTGTACCTGAGAAGCATATTGAAGAATCATCCAAGGGTATTATTGTCAGTTCCACTAATTCCTTAATCTCACCTGCTGGTTTTCCTTTACAACAGTTTGCACAACCGAACACATCAAAACCAATGGTGGGAAAGGAAGATATCGAGAATAGCTTTTCAAATCTCAACTTATTTAACGGACAGGATCACGCTACTATCATACCATCCAAGTTTGATTCGGTGATGACGTCAGCATCTGGGTATGACAGTATCCCTTCAAATACAAAATTTCGTAAGAGTCCAGTGAGTCGACCCGTGAGGCACTCTGGCCCGCCACCTGGCTTCCACAACCCTAAAAACAGGAATGAAAATCCAAATCCAGCTTTAGATGATTATAGTTGGTTGGATGGGTATCAATTGCCCTACGCAGGATCATACAGTAACGATGGATTCGGTAATTCCTTTAATTGTCTGCCACTACCGAACAAGCTTTTGAACACACACAAGACTTCGTTGGGTATGGAATGTTTTCCATTCCCTGGCAAACAGGTTTCCACCACTGTGCCTGCCAACACCGGAATCGGAAACGGAAATGGATGGCTTGATTATCAGATTCCGGAACGGTTTAGTCTTCAAGAACCAGTTAAAACGGGTAATGAACAGTTTCTTGCTGTGCCTCAACAATATCAAGGTCAATCGTTGTGGGAAGGTCGTTTCTTTGTGTGAGATGATTTTGGTGCATAGATGGTAAGATGATGCTTTCTTTTATTAACCCTTTTTTTTAATGATTCTAACTTGGAGTTTCATATATGCCCTCTATAAAAGTTCTAAATTTCGTACCTACACCTACGAAACATCTCATATTTACCAATTATTTAGTAAATAAAACAAAGTCAGTTACTTATTGTTTCTTCTATGAAACATGGTGTTATAAATAACTGATTTTTTACAGTGGATGTGTAGATATGAGAAGTTTTAGTGTTTTGGAAGGGTGTTTGTAATTTGGAGCTTTTAGAAGGGTAAATGTGAAATTGAGTTTAGAAAGTATGAAACTTGTCATTTGCTTTTTTTACCAACAACTAGTAATTGACTTGTGATTCGGTAGTATGAATAGTGAGACAAAGACACTTGCATTATATATATATATATATATATATAGATTAAGTGTATCGTACAATTCCCCTTAACGTACGAGCGTACGCTGGGGGTGAATTCGCACGTTATGATACCCCCAATATGAAATCGCATGTTCCAAATTTTTTCAAAATCGCATGTACTAAAACAGTGAAATCGCATGGGGATGGTTTGCTGATGATTTCGCATGTAAAAAAACGAATTCGCATGTTATGTATTGTCAGCGTACGTCAAGGGGAATTGTACAATAACCTCTCCCTATTATTTATATATATTAAACCGAATCTTCTTAGCTACAAGGAGTTTTAATGTTTTGTTTTTGACCACTAACTACTTTAGGTTTTTATCTTGACAAGTATCCTTTATTTAGTTTTAATGTTTATTAAATTCAAAACTAAAACTTAATACATAATACTATATTCTATTATTTTATATTATTATAATATATATTAAATACATCATCATGTTAGGTACAATAAAAAGTTTTCTTTTAAATTTTGGTCATTAAAATTTATTGAACATTAGCCACATAAAACCTAGGTGTATTTTATTTTACTTTAATTTTATAAACCAAATAGAAAATAAAATTAATTCATATTTTTTTACTCAAATGCTTTTTATTCATGTATTAAGTATTTTAAATAAATTGTGTTATTTTCGACATATTTTTTATGATTTTTAGGATAATTATAGTTTTCTGTTATTTTTTTTATCAAATTTATTTTTTAATTGTAATAAATTTGGATATGTCACGGTTTTACTCGAATTTAATTTAGGACGTAACTTTTTCGTTATTTGCGAATATACTGTCACATGTGTTGTTATCTACATTTCGACACAAGTGTTTTTTATATACATTCGCATGGTTTTCCTCGAGTTTAATAGACGACGTGACGTACTGTTGCAATGCGCGGGATATTTTATCTACATTCGCATGGTTTTCTTTTATTTCTAATTACATTTTATTTAGTGTTTGGTTGTTTTACACATTTATATTTTGTAGCTTTATACCGATCTTTACCCATTTGGTTTGTACGTGGATTCCCCGCCGCAACGCGCGGTGGGAAATTCCTAGTATATATAATATACACACACATATATAATTGTTTTGTTTGTTAAAAAAACATTGTGGTAGGTTTTGAACAGCGCTACTAAGGTGGATGATGTGGAGTGTGACCTGGTACAACCGGTTCAGCCATCAAATCAGGCATATTATACTGGCTGATGTTTAAAGCTTTTAATATGGAGCATGCATGGATATGGGTTTTGGATTGTTGCAGGCATCTGATTGGTCTATAGCTCTCTCTCTTTCCCTTTCTTCTGCATCCATGGGTTTTCTTTTTTACCTTTGTATATATATAAAAGACGAAAATATCTTTTGGCCTTGGATTTAATGGTACTTGTGCCCCATAATTATTGTCGACAAACATGAACACACAATTTATGGTGGTTTATTTTGTTGTTACTTATGCAGGTGCCAAGTTTTCCATATTGGATGATTGAAGTTGTTGGTGAGCAATTTGGGAAGTTGTTGGCTGGCTGACTTTTGTGGGATAGCAACATGAAAGTATGTGAGATGTGTTCAAGGATTGAAATATTAAGTAATACTTAGTAAAGCTTAACCCTGCTCTGTTTACGGTATATTTCTTATCAAAGGTAACGCCTTTAGAAATCCAACAAACCAACCGTCTATCTTTTATGTTGCGTACTAGTTATCTTCATTTTTATTTTTATTTTTTGTGATGTTGCTGTCTTTAATTTGAAGTTGATTGGAATAAGTGACCTACATAAACGCTTTTGTGTTTCTGATTATTGAAGTTGATGTTTGTATTATTATCATTTCTGCTTTGCCACATCTCTCAGTCAAAATCTTTTGGCATTTTTTGAAAATGTTGCTTTTGCTAGTAGTTGCAACTTACATGAGCAAAAGTTAATGTAATAACTTTTCATCTTTAGTATGGTTTTAGATGAGAGGAGATTTTAAAGCCAAAGTTTGGTTCGAGACCTATGGGTAGGTAGAGGAGATTTAAAGCCAAAGTTTGGTTCGAGACCTGCCATACCCATCAGTGGCGGAACTAGCCCACTAAATCAGGGGTATCCTAATTTTTTTAACCGTGCCAATCATACAAAAAATAAATAAATAAAGTAGAACAAATTTCTAATAGATTTGTCCTTTTTGTTTTTCATAGCTTGAAATTGTTTCATCATGTCTTCTTTTACTTTATGGAAAAAATCCCTTTTCGATCGCACGAACTATGGCTTTGTTCAAAAATTCCGGGCCCGTGTACATCGTCTTGAAAAACTTCAATCTCGAAAAAACATCTTTAAATGGGCGCAACCGGTAAAACCAAAGCTCGCTTCACTACCTGATAAACCAAAGAAGAAGAACTGTGTTCCCCTTTCAACCATGAGACGTGCAAGATCACTTACCATCCCTAGTTTCATGCTATGAATCAAACTAACAAGTTAACAAGATTCAATAACCATGATTTACACATAGGCTTTTCCAGCACATCATGCATATACTTATGATTAAACACCAATGAACAACAACTTCAAACATGCACATGAACTCAAAGAACAAGACTAAATATCATTATGAAGATTAACAAGAACAATCATCACATCTCCTTCCTTGTTATCATATATTCATAAGCTTCAACCAAGTTTATGCAACACAAATGTTTAGCCCATAAGGCTCATGACAACTAACTAAGTACAAGAAAGATTAAATTGTTCATCATGCAAGAAATAAGCTACCCAGGTTTAAAGGCAAGATTAAATGGTGAATGCGTGGATCTTCAAGTGACTAAGCCTTTTTCAAAGCTTTTACTTGGCTCCTACAAGCATCCAAGTCTAGACTTTTTAAGAGAAAACTTCACCAAATGGTCCAACTCCCTTGCAAATGAGCTGCAAACACTTATTTATGCTATTGTCCGCTCGACATGACCATGCCACCTTTTGGCACGATCGTGCTTGGTATGTGTCAGTGTGGCTTTCCGACTGTCGATCTTGTTTGCTGCCATTTCTGGAAAATTCCCGCTCAAAAGTTTCTGAGGTGGCACGAGCGTGCCAAGTGATGGCACGACCGTGTTTGCCGATGTTTCACCGGTAATGATCACTGCTTTTTCGTGAATCGACTTATTCGGAAACGATTTGGCTCGGGGACGATCGTGCTTGGGGATGGCACGACCGTGCGTGTCGGTAAATCTCCGGAAATGGCTCGTGCATGCACGATTGGGCGATAGTGCTCGCGATGGTGTTGCTGCTGGCTAACCTGGCACGGTCATGCCATATCTGGCAAGTTAGCTGGATTTGTCCGTTCCTGCTCCAAAAGTCTTCATTTTAACACCGGGCCAAAGCCCGTACCTGTATTTTCACGAATAACTCCAATGAGTAATCAATGAAAATACAAAGAGTTTTTGCATAAACGGGGATGAATTTGATGTTTAAAAGATGTATAAATTCTTATACATCAACTTTCTAATACGTGTCGTTATAGATTCGACTTCGTCTACTTGTAACGTTACGTAAGTCACTTGGTCTTAGAAATTAGTTTTTTGTTTTACGCTTTTTCCCAGATCTGGTCGTCGTTTCGTTGCTACTTAGCATAGTATTTGATGGTCACATTTGGTCCCTTAAGTTTTTATTTTCATTGTTGTTCTTTTGTCTTTTAGTAAAATAATTTTTCCTTCCACTCACTCTTTCAAACTTGTAAACTTTGCCTCACATTTTTTAGAAACTTTATACAATATCACTTTGACCTCTCTACTTTCTAATACGTGCTGCTATAAATTCGACTTCATCTCACGTATTATACCATGTAAGTCACTTAGTGTTACAAATTCGTGTTTTGGTTTTACACTTATCCTTGTTTTAGTCATTGTTCGGATGCTACTTAGTACGATTTTACGCCCCTAATGTGTTGCAAAACACCCTCATTTATCTATATATTTTGTATATTATTATGATAGGTTTTTATGTGTTTTTTTTGGTAATTTTAGGTATGTATTTACTTAGTTTGTGTTTTGGCAGGCCCCGGTGCATAAATAGAGCTAAAACGAGTGAAATCGGTGAATACACGAGCACCCGAGAGCAAAGAATGAAGTACAGGGACCAAAATAGAAATTCTGAAGAAATTAGAGGTTGTGGTGTCACTGCCACTTGGGCAATGGTTCAACTAATAGAGAAAAGGACGAAATTACCCTTGATGAATTAGCTTAATTACCCCTTATGACCCCTACACGACAAGCGATGAGGGGTTGAGTCTTTGACGCGACACAGAATCGAGAGGATGTGAGCTAACTCTCTTTGATCGACTATTTATGGCATGTATTCCAACCCTAGACGATGACAAAGAAACGACCTTTGGGCTATTTGAAAAATAGGAAGCTTATGGATTGAAGATTTAAGGTGAAGACGAGAAGATTGAAGATTCGCAACTAGTTAGTCGTCGTTTCCGATTTCTACACGTTTAAGCTTTGCTTTAATCATGATGTTTGCTATTATTGGTTTACTGTATCCGAACATGATTGTCTGCTAAACTTGTTATCTACCTAGATTAGGATTGAATAATGTTCTGATTTTACTTGTTTTCGAGTTATTGTCTGCTAAACTTGTTATCTACCTAGATTAATATTGAAAAACCGACCATTGATGGATGTGTGTTGTGGTTTTATTTAATTTCTTGCTTGTTTCTTGTGAATTGTTAATCTATATGAGTTGCGGATCATATAGGTTTGTTGATTCATTGTCACTTGTGGTTTTGTTTCTAGTCGATGAGGCCGGGGGTAATCTGGTGAAACATGTTGGATAATTAATATAATTTAGAAGGCTGCCTAATTTTGAGACTGGGATGAGATAGATTAGTTGGATTCCCCATGTGCTATTGATTGTCAGGTTTAGATAGTGAGAGATTACGCTTGACCCTTTCCATCGTGGTTTAGTGTTTCCAGTTTATTAGTTGGTTTAGGTTAAGTTGACTCGTGTTATGGGGATTTTGGACCACAGTCTTTCACAACACCACCACCGTAGTTGGTAGATTTCAGATGACCCTTCCTTCACCGTAGTTGGTAGATTTCAGATGACCCTTCCTTCACCGTAGTTGGTAGATTTCAGATGACCCTTCCTTAGTAAATATGGTGAGACTGGGAGGAGATCCGCTTTACATTCAGGTGAGCTTTATTAGCGTTTAGGGTCCTTTTGAGAGTTTAGTGAGATTGGGAGGAGATATAGACTTTCCTTAGTCTTGATTGTGTTATCTTTTGAGACTGGTGTCATACCGTTAGTTATTCCCATTAGCACTTAAGTCAGTCATTAGGATTCCTTACATGGCTAATGTTTACTCATCCTTGATTTCCCCTAAGCGTTCTAGTTGCGTCATGGTAGTTAAATCTCTTAGTTAATTCCTTGGCTTAATTAATTAAAATCTCCAAACCAATCAAATCAAATAAACCAGGTAAGTAATTAGTTGAGTCAGAGTCTAGCTAGCATCGCTAGTGTCTCGTGGGTTCGATATCCGGACTTCATTAGGATTTACTACTTTCAATAGGTACACATTCATGTCTTGTGGTCTAGCAGTTGGAGAGTCTAGGCTTTACTACTTTCGATAGGTACAACACCCCCACCTCACAACACTGGTAGCAAGGTTTACTAGTTTACTTTATTTGTTAAATTGTTAATCAGTTAAATCGATTAAACCGAACTAACTGAATTCTAAATATATCCGAACCGAAAACCGAATTCGCAATTCAGATTGTTTAAGGATACGATTCAGTTTTCGGATTTTGTCTTTGCACACCACTAGGTGCGGCCTTACCCCATGCATTTACTTTTTAGAGTATATACAATTTAACCCCAAATGACCCCACAAAATTTTGATACTGACCCCCCATGAAATTTTAAACTTGACTCCATGAAATTTTGGCACCGACTCTCAAGAAACAAATATTTAATATTTTAAATTATACAAATATAATTGTATAAACCTATTATAAAGTAGTTAATAAATAATACACAACCAAGCCCATTTTATACGATCAAACAAAGAAATCCATTTAACTAAATCCATTGACCATAAGACCGAATCCCAATAACCATTTCAAACAGTTAAGACCAAACACCATTTAGCACACCCATTTTTAAGCAATTAAAACTTTACCCTAATGAAAAAAAAATGAAAGAGCGGAATTTTTTATTAACCGCCTCACTTGCAAGTCGATTTTTAATACTAAAAACTCGTTGGCGATTCTACGGAGACCCTAGTGTAGCCAGTTTTAGGGGTGTGCATGGTTTGTTTTGGGTTCAAAGACAACCAAATCCGAAAATTTGGTTTTTGGAATTACAAAAATTGTTTGGTTGTAGGTTTTCACAATGGGTTCTGTTTGGTTCGGTTTCGGTTTTTTTGACTTTGCAACTTGGGCTTGAAATTGTTGGGTTAATTATTTTGTTTTATCTTTAGTTATGTAACCTGACCCGAAGCAAAAAAAAAAAAATTATTTAGCGATCAATAATCGATATTTATATATTTCTGACCCCTGGAAATTTCTTGGGTCCGTCACTCCCCTCTCCTTGTACGAGGCTATGACATGTTACTTGTGCAAAAACACGTACACTATTGTAACTCTTGTAATGAATGATAATCAAGCAATAAGAGCTAAATATAGAGAACAAAGAGATCACTCTCAAAATCATTAGCTATCGTTTAATCCTTCTTTAGGTACACAACTCAACTAACAACTAACACCCTAAACTATGCAACACTTACAATATAGTCCCTCTACTTCTTGACAAGTAACAACTCTTCATGTTGATCATACATTGTCCAACTCACGTTGACGAGTTCTTTGTTTCAATCAAAGATAAACTTGATTAAATTTTCCTTATAATTGATTTTAATTACATTTTTGTTTCAGTTTTATATTCCCTTTTGTTTTCATTTTGTTTTGTAATTTTAGAAATAAATTAAAATAAAAGTATAAATTCACATGATAATATAGATTAGAAAAAGGACAAAACATGCATTGTGATAATAAATTTTATGTACCTGATAACCAGTACATGATTAAACATTTTTTAATTTCCAAACTCCAATCATATGAGTTTACATTTTAATATCCATAAAATTAAAAAAAAACATCCTTTGATCACAACACACAACAATACAATCAATACATTTATGAAACAAAATATTCAAGTAACATCAACAATCAAGAAACAAACATTGGTACAGTTATGAATTTTTTTAGTATGAAACAAACACACTGTCAAATATACTCACCGTAATCTTCCTTCTTTTAAGCCTCGTCTTCTAGGAATATTTTGAGAATGAAATCGCGAAAGCGTTTAGAGTATTGTCGAGGATCAACTGCAGATATCGATGTGGGGTCGTATTGGAAGGATTTATAAGCATGCTCAAGCTTTTTGGTGATGTCATAATCTTGAAGTATGTCTATGATGCCAAAGAACATTACAACATCATAATATACTCCAGTTGGTTCACCAATTAATTCCATTTCATTTTTTCTTTCCATCTTTTCAACTCGCGCATGCATGTTAATTCCCAGTTTAGCCCTGTAATTGTAGTAAATATATATATAAAAAAATTAGACATTTTTGTTAAGCTTTGAGAAGTTATTGATGAAAAAGGAATTTTCTGTTAATATTCTAAAAGTTAAGGGATTTAATCATACAAAAATAAAGTGTAAGGATTTATATGCAAATTTAATAAAAGTCCAGGGTTTTGTTGAACAAGTACTATATGTTTTTACTTAGATATGTTTAATGTTAATAAAAGTCATATGGAATGGACATATCAAAGAGGTTGAAAAGTCATATGAAGTGTTTTTATAGAGGCAACAATTTTTGACACAGCCCGAAACATGACATGAAAACTATTAGGTTTTGGTTAGCCAGTATAACTCATTTAACAGAAGGGTCGTGTTCGGTTGACATATTAACCTGTTTAAGTTTTGTTTCATTTATATTATTTCTGGAGAAATCTTAGCCATAATAATTTTTTTTTTCATTAATATTTAAAAAAAATCTTAAGCCTAGAACGTAAGAAAGTCAAATTTAAAATCATAATCTACAAATTCAAAATCCGTAACTCTTTGTAACCCACTTACAGCCGATTAACTCGTTTATAACCCGTCAACCCGTTTGACACATTTAGATAAATGGGTAAAACAGGTCGTCCTGGGGTTGCACGACTTTAAGTGTGTGCCGTTTAGGGCTGGTGTTTTTAACATGGATGAAAATATGGGTCACAATTCAAACTGCCTACCCGACACAACATTAAACCTTGTAATTCTTTTACTGAATAAAAGCAGTTTATATTTTTAATAAAAAAATCGTTAATCAAATATAAAAACGTGTGTGCAGGTCACCCAAGCCGTTTTGACCCGCAATAAAAAGTACGCATTTGACCCGTTACCCAACCTCGCCACCCGCCCATGGTCTCTTACAAGATGGTAGTATTACCCTCCAGGATCTGGAACATGATATGTGGAATCACCTATTCAAAAAAAGAACAAAAAAGAGATAAATAAAATAACTAAATATGGAGGTTTCATTTCACAATGATACAAAATGTAGAGATTACCATTTGTCTCTTTGAAATGAAGACCAACCAAGAGACTGTAATCCATGATTCTTTCCTGCTCAAGAAAATCAGAATCCTTGTCGATTTGCCTATAAAAAAAATGTTGGAAAAAATGGTTAGTTACACAAAAATGTAATATTTAGTTTTTGGTCATTGTATGCACATGCTATAGAAGTTTACTTACATAAAATGGTAACTTTGGGAACAATAAAACCTTATATAAAATGAGCAAAAGAATTGATTATATGATAATAATTACATATTACTATGATTATGATTTCTCAAGTTTTACCTTCTGAATTCTTGGATCCAATTCTTGTCAAGTCTAAACATGAATTTGAGATCAAGATCTTTAAGAATAGTGGTGGTCTGGATTTCTGATTCGGGCTTATCAGTGAGCCGGCCAAGTGAAGACCCTTTTAAGTCAAAGCGTATATGAATTACATGATCCGTGCAGAAAAGGTTGCCCATGATAATAAATCGTACCTAAGATTTCAACAAAAATCATCAATAGCAAATACCTATAACCTACTAGTTCAAGATTAAGAGCCTCGGGATTAGAGGTGGCAAGATAGGTGGGTCGGACAGGTTTAGGTTGTGTAACCGGTCAACATGACCTATAAACATTTTTTTTATCATAAATAATTAATGCTTTATTTATGATTAGCTTTTCTAAACAAAAGTTATGACTAAAAAACAATATTATCGCAATAATAGTAATCTTAAATAAAATGGTTTAACAAGTTTGCATTAAAAATAGAATTTGGGCAACTTTCTAATCATTTCACCCCTCAACTTGTTACCTTTTAGCGAAACCTTTTAATTTGACCGATTTGTACACACGACCTAAACCGACCACTCCATAAGTAACGGGGTTGAAATTGTCATTTCTAGTATCATGTACATCAAACCTTCTTTTGTGCGGCACCGGTTAGCTTCACACAATGTAACCCATAGAATTTGGTAAGTAAGGTATGCTCAAAGGAGCGAAAATGGTTGTAGTATGCAGACAACATCCTTAATATGGCCTAAAATCATCAACCAATGATCAAGAAACCAAATTAACTATACCCCACAGAAACTTATATACAAATTCAAATTGGTTTGTATAATTAGGATTCAAATCTCACTTTGACTTCAGTTTTTTTGATGGTTTTGATCATGTAACGATCATCGTGTGTTAAGTAAAAGAAACTTCCACTTTTTCCAGGGGACGATAGCTCACGGAGGGCGTTATCTCCACATATTGATAACATGTAATCAGCTGCATCAACCTTGAACAACATCCTTAATGTCCTACACATGATGACATCATCATCATACATTATAGTCTGTTTTTCAAACTCTTAAAGAGGTGAGGTGGCAAGATGGGTGAGTTATATAAACAGATCTAAATTGGTTCGTATTGAAATGGGACCTTTTCTGTATAAGGATAAACGGGTCGGGCTGGTTTGGTTTGCCTGCAAATTACTTTTTTTTCGATGTTAATAACACGTGTTAAATATGATTGAAAAAACTAAATCGTTAACAACACGTATTAAACATGTTTACGAAAACTAAATCGTGATGTAAAATGATTTAGGTGGTTGTATTCATTAAAAATATACTTTGGGTGATTTTCAACATGTTTGATCTGTTCGGCCCGTTTGTCGTATTAGAGAGAAATATAACCCATTGATAAGTTAAAAGGGTCAAGAACTCAAATAAACAAGCTTTCTAAAACACATTTTTGTTCGTTTTAATAACGAATGTGTTAATTATGACCATGAAAATGAGGTTAATGCAATGGTAATCCAAATCTATGAATAAAACATTCTACAAGGTTTGATTAAGTAAAATTGACTTTGCGTGATTTTCACTAAATTAACATATGCTTTATAAAGAAGAAAATGAACAAAAAAGTGTTTGGTGACCAATCAAATCCGACCCGACTTGTTTCTACCCAAACCAAAGTAATATAAATACAATAAAAATCTACATTCCTTAACAAAATGATTTAGAAGGTTTTATTTAGTAAAAACAAAATTATACAATCTAAATATTTGAATAAATCCACTTAGGAGATTCTAATCATTAAAAATTAATAAAGACTTAGGGAAATTTTCAACATGTTTAAAATAAAGTACACCCAAATCAACCCTTTGATAAGAAAATGGACCAAAATGGTACCTATAATAATATTAACATGTTTTACCTGAAAACTAATGGGCAATAATCTTTCCATCTGAATTCAGAAGATTGATGTGGAGGGGTGTATTTAGATCCCTCTGGTGGGAATCTTGTCCAGACCTTTTCTTTCGGATTGAAAGCGGACGACTTTAAGTCTAAAGATGGCACTGGACCCGGTCTTCCTACAGAATGCCTACAAATAACCGAATTTCGTCACAAGATTTTCATCAAGAAGAAGAAAATATTTTATTACGAACAATAAAGATTAGAACTTGGAACTATAACCTGATACCCAGTTGCAAATTAAGCATAAGTTCATAATTCTTATGCCCTTTCGAGATTGTTTCACCTTGTTTCTTGAAAACACTTGGGATCCTAAATGGACTTCCTTCTGATGATGATAATGATGCATCATCTTTGGATTTCATGCTCTTTTCGTTATCGTCCAACGTTCCCATTTTACTCAATTCTTTATCGATATTTGCATCCATTCTCCCATCAACTGACGTCCTACGTTGTCTAACCGCTGGCTCGTTTCCTTTAGATGATCTCCAAACGGCTAGTTTCTTTTGTGAGGGCAATATTGGAACTTTATCTTGAGGAGAAATTTCACAATCTTTAAGATAAACATCATAAACATGTTGTGGATCATGTTCAATAACACAATCATCAGATGGTGAAAGTGTTAAGTTTTGTTCTTCGGGATCTTTGCTCCAGTTACCATTGTATTTGCACTCGTCTGCAAATTTAAATGATCCGTTTCCTTTCGGTAAACCTTCATCCCATTCGCCTTCATACATGCTACCATCAGAAAAGATTATTTTACCCTTGTCACACATTTTTCCATTTTTCCATTCTCCAATATAATAACTACCATCTTTCCATTTATACTTACCATTACCTTCTTGTAATCCTCTACACCATTCACCTTCATATCTATCACCATTTGTATATTCTTTAACCCCATGACCGTGTTTTAAATTCATAATCCAATGACCTCTATACGTGTCACCAGTTGGGCCCGTATACGTGCCCTCACCATCCATGTATCCGCTTTTGAATTCACCGTCATATGTATCTCCTGAGGGCCAACTAAAAGTTCCCTTGCCCATGGTCTTGCCTTTGAACCAGTCACCAACGTACATGCAGCCATCGGTCCACCAATATTTACCAAACCCGTGTGGAGATCCGTCTGACCAATGGCCCGTGTAGTAGTCACCATTTGATAGGTATCTTTCTTCATGGTAGACCTCACCGGCTGCATGAATCTCATCTTGTTCGGTTTCTTCATCGTCTACATGGGCCACATGGGCTGACCCGAATATGTTGGTGGCTTGCTTTTTTGCCTGTTGTGTTTTTCGAATCGTTGCTTCCCATGCCTTCATAACCTCGGGTTCGGATTTTATAAAATGTTCATGAATTTTGTTCCTAATTGTCTTTTATTGTAACAAAATATCATGAATTCCATGAAAAAGAACATGATATCAACATAGATATGATGAAACAAAAGATTAAATGATCATGTATGCTGCCACCCTCCTCCAAACAGTATGCAAGATTGGTTGTTTTTCTCTCTTTTTCTTTCTGTTTTCTCTCTCTGGTTTGGTTTTCCTATGTTTCTGCTCAACAAATCAAAGGGAACCAATGTTATGGGAAAAAAGATCCTGTTTTTCTGTCCCCCTTTGGATCCTTTTATGTTGGGAGTTTCTAATTGCTACTGATTTGGCATGTAAATATAGAAAGTTTTTTAAAATATTAGATAGAGCACAGCTGGATTAGATACATATACAGTAACATATAAAAATAAAGTTAATTACACTATAAGTTTAATTATTAATATTTAAAATAAAGCGTGTTGAGTGTTTTTGAGGAAAACATGCATGAAGCAGTTGATTAGTTGACTTGTTCATGCAACAGAATTAGACATATTTGAATGACATGTGGAGGGATAAACAGAAAACAAAAAGTTAATATTCCATTTATAGAAATCTAAAGACAGCTAAAGAAAAATTGTTAATCTAACAAGGTTTTTTTTTTTTTTTTGCGAATGAGCTAGTGATGGAGTGGTAAGGGGGAGACTTGGTTTCCCACGTGACTCAAGTTCAATTCCTTCCCCTAACATTTAGTTTCTGCGGCACCTGGTGATGATGGGAGACTAGGCGAGTAGGCGGCGATCGCTAGTTCGATCCTTGAACTGAGCGGGTTTTACCTCACGGCGCTGTCGTGCCTTCGGGCGAGTGTTCACGGGCTTTGGACCTAGGTGAGGGTTTTCCCCTGTTCGGAAGGCGAGTGTATCCCGATGTGGTGGATTTCACAAGTAGCCCATTTAAAGGATTCGTTGGCCGTTCAAAAAAAATGTAGTAGTAGGTAAAGAAAAAAGAAAACATGCTTTTAGAAGATAATAGAAGCATGCAAATTACAGTGTTGTAAACTAAAAAGCTTTTGGGTCCAAATATCAACATCTCTTTTAGGCATTTCATCGACCGGCAGAAACAAGAGTAGAATGGGTAAAATTTTGGAGGGAAAGAAACAGCATCCTGCATGACACCAACATTAAAGCATTTATTTGATGAAATCTATCTACTAGCTTTAATCATAATGTACAAAATTAAAAGCAATGCCAACAATATGATTACCATTTGATTCGTAGTACCAAGCTGAAATGGCAATGCGTTTCCGGGTTCAACCAAATTTCTCATGATCATACTAGAATAAACCAATTTTCATATGGATTCGCATAACATGATTGAAATTCCCACAAAGTTTATTTGATTTTTTAATGCTAACTAATAATATGGTATGAATATATACAGGTTATTGTACAAATGATTTAAGGCTAAATGTGAGAAGTGAATAGGGTTTTTTATGGGCCGAATCGAACCGAATTGATTAAACCTTTGTTCATATTCGGTTCGTTTACAAACTCAACCAAATCGAGTGTTTTTTTTCACCGAGCCAAATTCGAACGAATGTCTTTCGATTTTTCTGAACGAACATTGAGTGAGTATAGAGTGTAGCAGAACAAAAAGGTGAAGTTTTCATCCATGAGGTTTCGTCCAATTAGAACACATATATAAATTTAACACATAACAAGTATAAATGTAACAAATAACAAGGAAACACTCTGGTTCTATCGAGATCAATTGAGCGGGAAGATGAATTGTCGACCGATTGAAACAGACCCTTTTTTTATATCGGAAGTTCGAAATCGAATGAACCAATTGAAGCAAAACCCTGGCATCTTGGCAAGTGGATATTGAATAATGATGGCCGACGGGGGGAGGGGGTTTGGTTACGATTTTGTACTTCTAAATTGAATGACGGGTTGAGACTTGAGTAACAATCGACGCTTCACATTTGAAGTAATGAAAAATGGACTATTGGTATTGGATTTCAATTCTAATTACTTAAATGCGCTCTATTTGGATCTTAGACCAAACATTATTAATTTCGGTTTCTAGTCATTTTGGGAAGGTTTTGTGCAGAACACTAAATATTGCGAGAACACGTAAAACAAAATGAATCATCTATTATTTCAATCCTAAAAACCTAAAAAGTAATTGAAAATGTTCTAGATGTAAGATTTATTGCTTCTCATACTAGAATTCAAAACAAAATACAGAAAAATTTCAATTTTCATATAACCTACACATATGTATAGGTTATGTGTAGGTTAAATTACCTACATGTATGTAGGCTATACGTAGGTAAAAATATATGGTTTTTTTATGTATATAAAATATACACATATGAATTCAAGAAACATAAAATTTTAAAAAATATGAATCTTAAATCCCAAAATTTAGTGATTTGTAGCTTTTTTTTGTTGTTCTCGTAATAATTAGTGTTCTGTAATGATCCTCATACACACACACGGGAAGGATATGGAGAAAACCCATGCGAGTTCAAGAGACTTGAAAAATCCCATCTCTACCATCCATCTAAATAATCTATGGTTGAGATAGGATGTTACAAAAGTTGCTTTTGAAACTTGTTACAAACTTACAAATACAAAAGGGTATGCAACAACTTTTTGCCTTTTCTCTTCCATCCTTGACACAAAAAAGTGTAACAGGTTTGTGTGTTACACTAAAATCTTGCTATAAAAACATGTAATATAATTCTTACATGCACTACACATTATAAACTCGTGTACTCTAAGTTCGAAAATGTTACACTTCATATAATCTGCAAAATCTATTGTTGAAAAAAAAAGTGTGATATGTGATGTTACATCTAATGTAAACGAGTGAAAGGTGGAACATATTATCATTCTATCTCCTGACCAAAAAAAGTATTACGTGTCAAAATCTGAAAAAGGTGTAACATGTGGCAAGATTATGTCCATCCATTGAGTTTCTTGAACTCACATGAGATTTCTTGGAATACTTAACCTATATATAGGGTAGGGCACATTCAAGAACCAACTTTAGGGCGAGAACCATGAGAACTAATATGAACACAACTAAAATAAACCCAAAACAAACAATGAATGCATGTTAAACCCCAATACTTTTTATTTTTCAAATATGTCACAAAACATTTTTCATTTTTAACCCCAATACTTTTTCACTTTCAACTTTGGTACCGTATATTTTTTATCTTTTACAAACTTTTCGTTTTACATGTCAGTATAAATTTTGTAAGTTAACATGCTACAACGTGTGTGCGTGGTTCAACATTTTTACATATATTTTTCCGTAACATTAACGGCTGCTTCGCAACGTGCAGGTTCTAGATTGACTTAGTTATTACTTTCTGTGTATTACGTTTTGTTCTAACTTTTGCGCATTAACACGCCGCTACATGAATGCATGTTAAACGTTTTTACTTCTACTTTTCATTCGATTTTATTTTTTCGCTTTTCAATTTCTTTTTTGTGTAAGGTTTGACCCATCGTCTGTATAAATATACAAAAAAATCCCTTTAATTCAATAAGTAAATGGTAATTAAACACAATGCCTAAACTTTCCCAATTAAATAAGGTAAAAGAGAACAGGATAGGTGTCCATTAGCAAAGACAATACCTTTAAATACCATGGGAGGGGAAGTCTTGGACTTAAGTCCAACTAATGACAGGTGTAAAGAAATTTACCATTCAAAAAGTAAGGTAAAAAAGTTAAACACGAATAGATAGATCACATTTTCAAAGTTATCCAAACGTGTATTTAAAATTTACACTTACAAAAATAACAAAACTTATAATTATCATATTATTAAAAAACAAATGTTTTGAACAGTGAATTTAATATAACCAAATCTTTTGAACATTATCATACTACTAAAAAACATTATCATACAGTAAATATAATATAACCAAATCTTTTGAACAGTGCATATAATACAAACAGATCCGGAGGAATGGTGCCAAACGTTTTAATTTAAAAAACAAATGTTATTAAAAAACAAATGTTTTAAACAGTGAATATAATTATCATATTATTATCATATTATTAAAAAACAAATGTTTTGAACAGTGAATTTAATATAACCAAATCTTTTGAACATTATCATACTACTAAAAAACATTATCATACAGTAAATATAATATAACCAAATCTTTTGAACAGTGCATATAATACAAACAGATCCGGAGGAATGGTGCCAAACGTTTTAATTTAAAAAACAAATGTTATTAAAAAACAAATGTTTTAAACAGTGAATATAATATAACCAAATCTTTTGAACAGTGCATATAATACAAACAAATCCGGAGGAATGGTGCCAAACGTTTTAATTTAAAAAAACAAATGTTTTAAACAGTGAATATAATATAACCAAATCTTTTGAACAGTGCATATAATACAAACAAATCCGGAGGAATGGTGCCAAACGTTTTAATTTAAAAAAACAAATGTTTTGAACAGTGAATATAATATAACCAAATCTTTTGAACAGTGCATATAATACAAACAAATCCGGAGGAATGGTGCCAAACGTTTTGAACAGTGAATATAATATAAACAAATCCGGAGGAATAGTGCCAGGCAGCTGGTCTGACACTCCCCCATTTGACCAACCGTTTATTATTTGTTTACGCTTTAAAATTACGGGTTTGCCCCCGTTTTAAAATTACGTTTTTGCCCCCTCCTCAAAATAAAATTACGTTTTGGCCCCAACCAAAAATTACAATTTTTCCCACGACTCAAAATTACGAGTTCGCCCTCAGCTCAAAATTACGTTTTCGCCCCCATTTTAAAATTACGTTTTTGCCCCCTGCTCAAAATAAAATTACGTTTTTGGCCCCAACCAAAAATTACGATTTTGCCCACGACTCAAAATTACGATTTCCCCCTCAACTCAAAATTACATTTTCGCCCCTGTTCAAATGAAAAAAAAAAATATGTTCTCGCCCCCACCTTAAAATTACGATTTTGCCCTCTCTTGAAAAATAGATTTTCCCCCATTTAAAAAATTATGATTTCACCCTTAGTTAAAAATTACGTTTTTGCCCCTGCTCGAAATAAAATTACTCTTTTGGCTCAAACTCAAAATTACGATTATGCCATCGGTTTAAAATAAAATTATGGTTTAGCCTCCGGCCTAAAATTACGATTGCGCCTTTAGTTTAAATTTATATTACTGTGTTTCCTTAAGTTCAAAAGTACGCATTCACCCTTGTGCAGATTTACAATTTTGCCCCTGGTTCCAGTTTCCAGTACTGCCATCACTTTAGCTTTTGGCAAATTACAATTTTACACCAGTGAAAAAATATAACTTGCCATTAGTTAAAAATAAACAGTGTTGCCATTGTTTTAGTTTTTTTAGAAAAACTATAAAAGTGTTATGTTTTTATTGGTTGACTCGATTTAATTGTTTTCCGTGTCAAGGAGCTGCCTAACACTCGTTTATTATTCGGCCATCGCCCCACAACGCAGGCGACGCATCAACTAGTTGTAATTTATATGTATTTTTTTCTTATTTTTATAAAATTCCAATTGTAAATGGACAGAAGGGTATTCACAATCACATATGCATTTCATCCCTTCTTGACCAAACAAAAACAATGTGTTTGAACTCGTTACACAAGGCTTATGAACCTATCTTCACCTAAATCGACAATTAAATACATCATGAGTCCCGTAACTCAATTTGGATATGTCGTGTGGCCCTCTGACCTACAAAAGTTTCGTTTTATAGCCAATCTAGAGGGGTCCATTACCCTCCGACCGACCAAATTCTATGCCGGTAGGGGTTTTCAATGTTGTTGCTTCCTTATACTATGACCCCTTGAATTATCGTCAATAGGGTAATTGAAATGAATGTATTTTTTTTTTGTTACCATTTAAGGGTGTTTGATGTTCATACATCCCTTGAGAGTGTTTATTTTTCCATACATATTCCATTCTATTAATTAAAAAAATCTATTTAAAAATCAATTAGGAGAATAGTGTTAAGGCAGCTGGCTAGTATGTGAATATTGGGTCACGTTTCTAAGTTCTTGGTCTTCTCACGTGTGTGAAGAGGCCAAGTGTTTCCTTTCCATGGAGTTTTTTTTTTCTAAAATAGTGTTGGTAGAAAAATTATTTATCAAAATAGGTGTTTTGAAAAATATTTACGAAAATAGGTGAAAACTAATTTAAAAATAGGTAAAAACTATTTAATCTTTAATTTTGTAAATCTTAACCGTCATTTGTTCTTCAATCACAATCAAGGTCGGATGTCGATAGAGAGGTATTTTTTTCCCAAGGATGATATTGCATGTTCTTCACCGGATATCGCTTAACGATTCAGGTTCGATTCTTGTTATTCGTTCTTAAATTCGATTCACAGAGCAACAATTTGTCCATAAATACAAGAAGAATCTGATATCTGTTATACGACGAGAAACAGATTGGGGGGTCATTAAGTTGTTAGCAGATTAAAGTTTGAAGATGTAATGGATAGTGGAAATCGTCTCCAACATCCGAGTCCATCATCAATGTCGTATCATGTTTGAACTTGGGACTGGTATGTAATATCTCATCAAAGTTAATACTCAATAACTCCTTTATTTACACGGTTTCTTAAGATGAATGAGGGTTAACTCTGTTTTTAATATTTTTGTTATTTAATTGTTTATACATTTGAATATTTGATCCTGTTTGCTTCTAGTCAATAACATGACATTTCTGAATTTTAATTAAAAAAAACATGTTTCAAATAACACAACAACCTTTAAACATAACATAATGATCATATTTTGTTTAGTTTGGTGAGGAGATACACGGATGCCGAAGTAACAGCTGGAATGAAAATGTTATTAGGAATGGCATTCGCGCCTGCCTGTTGCTTGACAAACGTTGTTACAATCGGGATTCCAAAGATGAAGAGGAGTATGTCTTTGATTCCCATTCCAGTAATACCGGAATCCAGGATTATATCTTGCATCATCCTTTGAAACTCTTCCTTACTCAATGACTTCTCTTTTCCTTTGTGGTGCTTCTGCAATTCATTCCCATGATTCCATTCCAAATATTTCATCAACTTTTGATATATATTTATTTGCCCAAATAAAATCTGAATTGTATATATTCTTGAGTTCATTAGGAGTAATTAAAGGTGACAATTTTTAAATTAAAAGGGTAATTAAATATTTAGATTATTATTATTATTATAAGTTTTTATTTCTAAAAAAATAAAAACAAGTTATTATAGAAACTTACATTGTAGGCTTGTTCAAAGGTAGAAGTCTTTGGAACATGAAATTGAGTGCTACCAAGCATGGTGTTCAATTCTCTATCAAAAACACCATACAATTAGTAGGTATTGTTACATACATTTTGGTTTAAAAAGATGCTAAATAGAAAGATGAAATGTACTCGACGATCTCACAGACTGCATGATAAAACTCGGCTGAGTTCCATTCCTTGTTACGGTCTGAAAAATGTTTGTCGTAGCATTTTCCTATGGTTGGACCGAGATCATTCTTTTCCTCTTTTCCTATCGAGTTGATCCATCCATGTCGAGAAAAAAATAAATATTGTAAAAGTATAAAAAACAAAAACAAAAACAAATAGATGAGTAAGAATGATACCAATACTTTGACCCATATCTTGCAAAGGTTGAATGAGACATGTGTTTATGTTTAGTATATATGAACAACAAGATGGGAGTTCATATGGATGATTCTTGTGAAGGAAGAAGGGAATACTTGCATGGTGGTCAAGAAGAGTTGTGCTTTTGATTCAAGAAAAGAATAGGAAGAGTTTATGTAAGGATTGGTACATCTTCTTTGTAAAATATAACAAAAAGCCCTTCAATTCAATAAGTAGTTAACTTAACATAATTCATTGATGCCCAAACTTTCCCAAGTTAAATAGGTAAAGTAGTTTTTTTTTGAACAACCACTTTCTTGTATTAGACTACCGCACTTCCCAAATCAGAGAGCCCCGTTGCCCCACTTTCTTATATATACACTTATAAATTTAGGTCCCATATTCATACACCCCTTAAAGAGAATATGTATATATATCCATACATATCATAAACATACTAACAATAGCATGTACTAAAATTTATTCAAATAACAAAACTAAGAAAACAACTCACTGATACCGATAAGGTCAACCCAAGAAAAGTCAACATTTTTTGGTTATACCCACAAAAATAATCCATTATCCATCATGTTCGACCCAAAGTCCGAACCTTTATTGGTTCTAATATCCACCATCCATATTATATATCTAATCTAGAAAGTCCATAAAGGAATCCTTATAGTTGACTTCATAACTTAATGTCCACTTGCCCATAGTTGACTTTGACTTGGTCCATACCAAATCAACAAACCATCCATACATACATATATATACATGTCTTCCATTTTCACAAAGCAAAGAGATCTGCAAATCATGGTGTACAAGCATTTCAGCCATGAGCACAACTTGTCCGTGTACCAAGTGCAACCCGGGCAACAACTGCGTTGCTCTGGATGTGACAAATTCTGTGATAAAACTATCTACGCGTGTTGGCAGTGCAACTTCTTTCTTCACGAGCATTGCGGAAACGCCACTTGATATATAAATCACCCTTTTCATTCACCTCACTTCTTTCTTCACGAGCATTGCGGAAACGCCACTTGATATATAAATCACCCTTTTCATTCACCTCATTATCTCATTCTTAGCCCGTACCCGACTTACCCGTCAAACTGTTTTTTGTGTAACGCGTGTGGTACCAATGGGTCGAGATTTTCATATTGTTGTGCTTTGTGTGAAGTTGATCTACATGTCAATCGTGCTTTCCTTCCCCAAAGGTATGCTTGTCTTTTATTATGTTGTTTGTTAGCCTTTATAATGCAAAATAGTCCCAATATATAGTAATGGTTAGCGACGGGTTGAAAGGGTTTTACTTCTAACGATTATGTTTATACGAACAGGTAACTCATAAAGCGCATCCACATGAGCTAGTCCTTAACCATAACAACCAAACCGGAGTTCAGAACCAAGTTTGCAGAATGTGTAGAAGGCCTTTGGATTCAAAGCATTGGTCTTACGAGTGTCTTGTGTGCGCAAACTATGGAGTTCACACATTATGTGCAACAAACGAGATAAAAATGGGTTTGTACCAAATGGATGATGGGTCAGATACTGAACCTAGTGATCAGGGTGCACCAACGACTCAGACGGCTGCACCAACAGCTCATCAGGGTTCAAGTAATGGTCAGGCTAAGGTGGAACTAACACCAATGGAAGCCCTTGCAATTCTTATGGGACTCTCAAATGCTTCTTCTTATGTATGAGGTTGTATCGTTGTTTTTTAAAACCGAGTCTTTGAATAAATAATCATCAGTTTGAGCCTTAAAACTGAGGGCTACATGTATCAAAACATGTTGAACTTGCCACATGTAATCGTGTATAATGTACTAAAATCATTGTTTTTAAATGTACCAGGCTTGAAATTCTTTCTGTTGTAACGGTAGGAAACTGATTACATGGCACCATTAACCTGAACTACTACTAACTTCACACATATTGTATTTGTTCATCTAAGATGTTAATATTTTCAAAGTAAAACAAAATAAAACTACAAAGTTTAATAATAATAACACCAACAATAACAATAATAACATTTTCATTTTTCTTACATAATTTAAAAGAAAAAAAAAATACAAACTAAAACAAATGACAGGCTACCAATTTATTCAAGTCGCTCAAACATAAATCATAAAACTTACTTGTATGATTTAAAGATAATGATTTTAGTATATTTAATGGCAGCTAACATTGTATTTGACTATTTGTGTCATCTCACAACAATCTATTTACTAATGTACTTGAATTTGATTTTTTGAGGTTTTTTTCTGAATTTTATGATTATGTTCATCACCAAACTTGTTTCTCTTTGGATTTTCTATAAACAAAACTAAACCAGATAGATAATTAGATGATATATATAAACAGTTTCAAATGTCATAACTACATCTAGACCACAAAGAACACAATTCGATTCAAAAGAACAATGAATTCATTCCTATATGACTACTATATCTACAAAACTAACTTTATTTTATGCTGTTACTAGATGATTAGCTCCCTTTAAAGGAAGCATGCAAGAGTAGGTAACATACTTCACACTATCCAATAGAACCACCACAAATATTCTTGAAAATGAAGTACCTTTACCACCACCACCACCACCCATCATGCCGTCAAGATCACTGCCATCTCCGACCTCCCTAGGGTCAACCAGCACCGAAACCACCATTGATGAAACTGACTTGTTTTTTAGGCAGTGCTCGTGCTTTGAGTCATGACCCGCCACTTTTTCTTTGGTGATGTTGGTGTTGGAATCCGAAAGGGGTATTGGAAGACCATGGAGGATTCTTCTGTTCTTCACGGTGGTGATGGAGGTTGAATTGTGGCGGTTTTGGGTGGCGGTGATGTTGACTAGTGACGTGGCGGGAACTATGGCTCCTGAAGCTCCGGCCACAGATGCATCAAACTGAAATACTTCAGTGCACATGCCTGCACTCAACATCAGTCCTATGTAACACAAACAGTTTTAGATTAGTACCCTTTTCAAGAAAACTGTAATAAAGATACAAGATTGAGCAACATTTACCTGAAAGACCTTCACGAAACCATTGTTGCGGTTTACCATCAGCATGTTTTGGCTGCAAATTATCCTCATTTGACGGAAGAGCTCTTTGATGATCACTTGAAGTCCTATACGTATAAGGCTGTCTTCCATCATTCCTTTTTACCGTCGGAATGGGGATTGCAGGGACCAAATCTAGAGTTGTTTCCTGTTCTTCCCTAGATGCCATAGCTTTCTCACTTGCTAGAACCGAAGATATTATCAAATTACCATCAATTTTCACAAGCTTATCATTCCTCGGTACATAAAGAGACGCAACAAGAGGCTCACTAGCGTTACGATTAGTTCCATTGACATGTTCATCACCCATCAACACCCTCCCGTGGTGTTGTTGATTGTAAGACTTATAATCATTAAGAGGCTTAACAAGATAACCACCCTCATTTACTTTTACTCCACCAAATTTCACATTCATAACAGGAGCTAACCCACCAAAAAACACAATAAATAGCAACAATCCAAGAAAGCTAATACTAGCTACTTTTTTGGTTTTTGTTTTGGTCTTAGATGTACCTTCAGTTTTCTTAACATCTGTTTTTGTTTTCTGTGAAGATGCAGGTTGTTGAGTCTTCAACCGCGGAATTGGGACTAATGGAACTTCAGAACCGTGTGATTTGACAACATAAGGTGGATATGGCATCCATGGATATCCCATTGGGGCCATTGCAGGGTGTGGTGGGTACATTACAGGATGTGAACACACACCACCACCACTAGTAACCATTTGTTGCTTCAACGTTGCGTTCTCTGCTGCAATGTAACTAATTCTAGCATTCAAATCCTGTATAGTTGCATGCATTGCTCTCACTTTATCCTCTAACTGCTCAACATACTGTTTCTTTCTCTGTCTCGAAAGCTGTGCGCTCTCTCGGTTCCTAATCAACCTCGCTTTTTTCTTGTCATCCTCTTCATTAACTTCATTTAAATTTTCGGTTGTTGTAGAACCTTCGTTTGACCGTTGCTGCTTAACTGTTCTACACTCCGAACTCACATCTAAATTCTCATTCTTCCTCTTCAACATGAAATTACTTCTCGTTTCTCGCTTCACATTATTCACAACCGAATTTCCTGAATCCGATGATGCACAAATCATACCAGCGTCCGATCCAGCATAACCACTATTTCCAGATCCCTGAGATGAAACCGGATCCTCATTCCTCAATTCCGACGATAAATGGTCCGAAGTTTTAACTGATTTCACAGTTTCCTCAACAAAATCTCTACCGGAGTCATCCAGTGACGGAACGTTAACAAATCCAGAAGCATCCGATCCTTGATTTCCAGATAAATTACCTAATTCCGCAACATCAAATCCTTGATTTCCTGATAGATGACCTAATTCCGCAACATTCAATCCTTCATTTCCTGATAAATTACCTGATTCAACAACATCCGACCCTTGATTTCCTGACAAATAACCTGATTTCGCAACATCCGATGCATAATTTCCTAACCTATTACCTGATTTCGCACCAACGGTTAAATCAGACACAAAATCAATATATTCAGTACTAAAAGATACGACAGATCAAACGGAATATATCGATTAAAAGTTGAATTGAAAACCTAATAAGTTACCTGACGTCACACCAATGGTTACGTGATCAGAAACAAAATCAATGAATTCAGTATCAGAAAATGGCAGATCAAACGAATTAGATTGATCAAAAGTTTAATTGAAAACCTAATATATTACCTGACGTCGCAGCAACAGTTTCGATATTTGGCACAAAATGGATGAAATCTGAATCAGAAGATGACAGATCAAACGGAATAGATTGGTTAACGGTTGAATTGAGAAACTGTTCGGTATCTGAAGGATGATGTTGATGTTGATCGTCGAAGGTGAAACCGAGGTCATCGAAGTCGAAGGAGAGGATGTCGTCGGGGAATGTGAGGTCTTCAGAGAATATGAAGGGACTGAGAGGTGGAATTGGGAGGGAGGATAGCGGATCTTCGACGGCCGGTGCGTCGGCCATTGTTAGGGTTTTTTCGGTGGTGGTCGTCGGAGAAGATTGTTCTAGAGTTTAAGAGGTAGATGTTTGGCTGAAGGTATACGGATTAAAACGCGTGAGTTTTCGTTTGAAAACCGTTACTCGTAAGTCTGCCAAAACAAAAATACATACAAGTTGATAACAAAGTCTAGGAACCCATTCAAGAGACCGACTCGGTATGTTGCCAGCACCGAATGACCCTCTGTTTGAGTCCATTTGACGGTAATACACTCAAATAGAGGTCAGGTCAGGTCATGTCTTACATAGGCAATTAGTACTGTAAACAGGATTCTCCTTTATTAATTACCCATGAATTTCTTTGGTAGAAAGTTCATTTATTTAATAAAATAAAAAGGAAAGTGTCCGGATAATCCCTGTGGTTTGCTTCGATTTCACCTTTAGTCCTCACATCTTCAAAATTACAGCTATACTCCCAAACTTTGGCAAATTCGTTCTCGGATAGTCCCTAAGTCTAATATCAGTTAGTTATCTCAGTTAAATGACTGTAAATTACAAATTTACCCTTGATACTAACAAATAAAATATTAAAAAATAAAAAAATACTATGAACCCCACTTATCCATCCACCTACCCACCCTTTCTCCTATTTTCACTATTTCTCAGCCATTTTCACTCTTCAACCATCACCACCACAATAACACCTCCACACCACCACCACCACCACAACACTTCCACCCCGCCATCCCCAACGCCTCTGAATCATCAGTCCGGCGAATCATCAGTCCCGGGTGAGAGATGGGTTAGTGACCGTACACTTTTACGATCTCCGGCAAGCGACGGAAGCGTTGCACGAGACTCAGGAACAACACATGCAACATAGTATCGTTTACGTAAACACTTTGATGCACTCACGTTGTTCTCACCAGAAATTTATGCTCCCACCTCGTCGTATTTTACCATGCTAACCATTGTTCTTTTACCACTGCTCCACTCCCTCCGTCGGCCCCTGGCCTCATCGCCAGTCGGGCTGTCTGGGCTCAGTTCATTTTCCCAGTCGCCACCAGTTTCCCCGACGGTCATAACCAAGGGACACTCGTTGTTTTCAACTTGAGCTCCGATGTTACCGGCATCAGAACCACTCCGGCTAGCTTCTCCACTGTTTCAGTTGTTGTTTGAGGTCAAAATTGTATATGGATAATCCAAAAAGATGATTTGGTTAGCTGGATTTGGTATAAAGATTAACATCTTTGTTTGTTGTTTCTTGAAATTTGAATGATTTGTTTGAGTTCGGAATTTGTTGGTTATGTGTCTAGTAAATGGGATGGTTTGGAGCTGATTTTACTGTTGATGGGAAGTTGATAATGTGTCTGGTGAATGGGATTATAGGAGGTGAAGATAACATGGTGGTGATATGGTGGATATCGGTTGCAGTGGTGGTTACGGTGAAGGTGGGGGTGGGTTTGTCGGAAGAGGGAAGGACGGGTTAGGAGTGGGAGATGGTGGTGAAAGGTGGAGATGGTGGTGGGTGTTTTAGAGTGGGGAAGATGAAGTGGGTGGTGGGTCCCATATAAAATCTAAATATTAATTATATTCTCTTAACTTTTTAGTTATTAATTTAATAGTAAGGGCATTATAGTCATTTTACACCAACTTAACTGAGAAAGCTAACCTCCATCCAAGCCAGGGACTATCCGAGAACGGATTTGCCAAAGTTGAGGACTATAACTGTAATATTGAAAATGTAGGGACTAAAGGTGAAATCAAAGCAAACCACAAGGACTATCAGGGCACTTTTCTCTTTAATAAATATAAAAAAATTGTTCTAAATAAATGAATGAACATGAACACATATTTTATTCGTTTATTTATGCTCTTGAACGTTCGTTTATTTATGTTTGTTCGTTTATGTTAATTTTAGTTCAAATACATAAGTGGTTATATTCATATAAATATTAAACATAAACAAAAATTTCTAACTACTTATATAAATTTAAGAGAAAAATGTCCGGATAGTCCCTGTGGTTTACTCCATTTTCACTTATAGTCTTAACACTTCTATAATTACACCAATAGTCCCAACTTTTGCACATTTGTTATCGGATAGTCCCTAGCGTGGATAGTGTTAGTTTTCTCAGTTAAGTGTGTGTAAAATTACCTAAATGCCCTTAATATAAAACAAAATAAATTAAGGTGGAGCCCAAATTTTTTATTTAAATAATGATGATGTTGCTCAAAGTCAACTCCCCATCTTATAAAACCCTAAAACCACCCAAACCACCCTTAAACCGATCACTCTGTGAAGGTGTTGCCGGAAATAAGGGGTCGCCCACAAACCACCGTCATCACCACCACTGCAACAAACCACCGTCATCACCACCACTACAACAAACCACCCTCATCACCACCCACAAACCTGACGCCACCCACAAACCACTATCATCACCACCCACAAACCCCATCGGCCACCAAGTCAAACCACTATAAATTTAATTTCCGGCGACTTATTCCAATCTCTAAAGGGATAACTCATTTGTAGCACTGTCTTGCCACACTAGTGCACGAGCAGATCGGGATCATTGTTGACTCATTAAAACTGGTACGGTCCATCAATCCAACACTAAATAAAAAGCCAACATCTTAGATCAACATATATCCAACATCCATCGGAATAACAGATCAGAACTCAACATATAACCAACACCATTCGAATACATCAGCTAGAATCGAAAACAAATCTAGTCTCAACCTGCAACTCGTTGTCTTTGTTATTACACTCGGAAAACAAACAGCTAGTAGCAACTCACGATTCGTCGAGACCTGATTCGGAAACCTGTAACTCGAATTTCTCGCTGGAGAACCTACAATTATGACGATATATTGTCGGGTGGGGTTTGTGGGTTGATTTTTAGGGTTACGTTTACGACAGAGAGATGCAGCAGAGAGATGAGGGATCACGATTAAGTGTGGTTTGAGAGATGCAACTTTGAAGATTTATTGCCGGGTGGGGTTTGAGGGTTATGTCAATTATCACACCCCAACCGATGGCGGAAATATCAGAGTGAGAAGGAATAGATTGCTCGAGACATCATAACACTATTTGTGACACTATTTAACTCAAAACCGATTTAACTTCATTGATCATAATTGTCAAATACAATACAAGGAACCAAATTACAACAATTTCAAATTCAAAGTACAACATAAATCATCAAACTAAACTAACAAAGTCTAGCATTTTTAGATGCGTTTCTAAGTCGTCCCTACTAGATTTCGTTAATATCAACATCATCAACCTGCAACATGTTTATAATTATAGTTCACCACAAAAGCATTGGCGAGTACACAAGTTTGATATAGCATAAGTATGTAAAAGCGTTTAAAGGAATCCACATGGAAAAATAGTACACTAGATTAACGTATCATGGCATGCAATTTTACAAGTCAATCCTCAAGTGTACCGCAAGAATTTAAATACTTAACATGACCTCAAGAATACGGGTGGTGCATTAATTCTATATCACTGTACATGTTAAGGGGAGGCTCGTACGGAGTTAATGACAAGCAAATCACATAAGAATGTTCCAAGAATACTAATCATATATCAAGTATTTGACGGCCGGAAAAGCGGCTGCCGCCGCGTTGCTTATGCTGTTCGTCACCGCGCCACCATCGAGAGGTGGCCGGCTCCTTTCCTTCCGCCGTCATCTCTCACTCCCGTCTTACTCTCTCAATTCACTGTCTCTCTATCTCTCCTCGTTCTCTCTCTCTCTAGCGCTGATCCCTCCCTCTCTACTGATCTGCGAGGTGAGGGGGTGTTAGAGAGGTGGTTGTGGTGTTTGCCGGAGTAGGGTGGCCGGAGCATCGCCGGAGTTTGTCGGATTCCGGTCACCTGATTCTAGTGAGAGAGTGCAGGTGGTGTGCTAGGGTTTGTGGAGGGGATGAGAATGAAGAGAGAAGGTTATAAAGGGGTATATATAGTCGGGGTTTAGGTGTACTAGGCCCAGGCATGTTAGCGTGTAAGTCGTGTTTTGAGCGGCTCAATAGCATTTCTAAGGCTCGTTTCCTTTTCCTGAACTCCATAAAGTATCGTATAACATTTATTTAGGGCCGAATTTATAAAATAGTGTCGGGTGTCGATGTTTTACTGCGTTCGTTTGTCGGTTGCGTAAAAATCACGTAATGCACTACATTCGTCGTTTTTATCTGTTTTTCGACCAGATTTCGATTGCGAATATTAAAATTCAAAAACGAAGTTAAATATGTCATAATATGTTAATATCAAGGCGTAACTCGAGTCCGGTGCTTCCGTTTCGTTGTTAATTTTCGGCGCGTATTGTTTCCGCGTAACTTCTGCGTCTGTGCTCTGTGACGTTCGGTAGTCCGAATAATTCGCATAATTACAACTATATGATAAATATAAGCACGAATTTTGGGTTTTTATGTGTTTTCAGTATTTCGTCCGGTGTCCGTTCGCTTAAGTACAATTTCGCGCTAAAAATTCTAAAAATCGCCAATCGCGTAACGTGGAATCAAGTTGACGTTCCTAGGCTTTCCAAGGGTCTAATTAAGTTAATTAAGTCTAATTACGCTCCGTGTTAATGTCTTAATGCTCGTTATTCGCGTAAATAAAACCCGGAAAGTACTGGTTGTCACAAAAATGGACCAACTCGTAGGCTTTAAACAACCTGTTGCGGATTCAGGTCTCTCGCGCCCCGCGAGAGACGGAGCTAAATCTCACACCCCGCGCCAGAGACTAAGTTTGGCAGATTTTGCAATTTAGCCTCTGAACTTGATTTTTCCCTCATTTTAAGCTAAAACTTGGTATTGTTGCATGTTTTCAAGTGTTTAACATGTATGTAAGTTTAATTTGAGTATCAAGAATGTCTGTATGAGTACAGGCACGTATAACAAGTATCAGTTTGCGTATAAACATGTATTTTAGTGAACGGATGTATGGAAGACAGGTATGTATAAAGTATGAATTTTATTACGATCAAAGTCTCGGATTACAAAGTTGAAATTGATATATGAATACGATGATTACAATTTCCATAAATAGAAATACGAACACACTGTCTAAATAAGGAAAATACAAAAAGCGAAGCGTTACATCAATGGCGGAGAGATGTGGCGCACACCTGAGAAAGTTGTGTGGCGAATGTGGCAACGCACACCGGGGTAGTGGTGGTGTCGGTCGGTGATGGTGCAGTATGCTATGTTTGATATTAGAGATAGAGAGAAAGAAGGAGAAAAGGGGGTATGTGGGTTGGTGAAGGGTGGGTCCCATATTTTTTTAAATTTATTTTATTGTTTTCTTTTTTAGTTTTTTAATAGTAAGGGCCTTTAGGTAATTTCACACACACTTAACTGAGAAAACTATCCCCCATTCAAGCTAGGGACTATCCGAGAACGAATGTGCAAAAGTTAAGAACTATAGCTGTAATTTTAGAAGTGTAAGTACTATAGGTGAAAATGGAGCAAACTACAAGGACTATCTGGCATTTTTCTCTAAATATAACTAATTGGTAATTGAGTTTTCTAGTAATAAAAAAGGGTTTTCAATGAAATTTATCTTAATTAATCACTAATTAATTTATATAAAATATTATTTTATGTTCGTTTATGTTTCATTAGTGTTCATTTATATGTGTCCAGATATTTTTATTTGTATTGTTTATTGTTTGTTAAATTAGGTTCATTTATGTTCGTTTACATTTGTGAACTGCTCGTTTAGATTTTAAATGAACAAACTTAAACGAACATGAACATGGTAATTTTTATAATAAACAAACATGAAAAAAAGTGTTATATTATATGTTCATGCTCGGTTAAAGTTAAACGGACAAACAAGAACTTGCACATGAAGAACTTGCACAATATCGTATTTATCAAACATGTAAAGTTAATATCAAATATATACAAACATTGAAACATGACACAAGCAACAATGTTATATATATTCAAGTCTTAACAAGTAGTTGCACATTAGCTAAATATATCATACACGTCTAATTTAAAATTTTAAATGTGTGACATAATTGTATAAATCATAACTCATGATTAATACTTCAAATAGTGCATCCTTATCAAATGGTTATCAAGGTCAACATATACTAAATTTACGTTTGAAACCCAATGTGTACCAAATATTACCATTTTGACCTATTTTGCCACTTTTTTGCATATGACCATAAATAATTTGACCCCAAAAGTTAGCTATCACCGATTATTATTTATTAGACACCCCATGACTCTTTAAAAACAAACTCAAAAAAAAAAATTCTATTGCTGCCATTACTTTAGCTCTATTATGGAAACATTATAAAATATTGTTTATACAAAAAAAAAATCAAATTGACATGGTTACTAGTATATACTTATATGAAGAAAAAGATTACACCTGGAAGGAATCCACTATAGCTTTGAGTGTCTTCTGGGATGTGGGCCATTGTTTATCATTGGCACTAGCAACAAATAAGATGACAGTATTTCCCTTTGCTGTAGCCTTTGCAATGTTGTGTGAACCAGTTAATGCAAAGGGGGTCTCTAAAACATACCTGTAGTACTGCACAATATATTTGAAAAAAAAAGGTTAAAACCAAGTATATCACTTCACATGATATTAGTTTCTGTCTAATATTTGCAAGTTAACACGTCGTAATCCGCATGCATGATTCAACGTTTTTGCATTTATATTTTGCTTTGCTTAAGGTCCCGCAGCAAAGCGGGGTCCTAAATACTAGTTGGTTTTAGAAATCTAATCATAATTTTAGCAATACTTTTTATTTCGTTGTTGAATATATTTAAAACGAAATAAAAGATTTGCATAAACAAAAGATATGATCAAAGAGATGAGTTTATAAATCGTTACCGTTTGGTCTCCATTCTTTTCAACTGATGTTTCAACTAGTTCTTCATCCAAATCAAGAGTATTTCCTGTAACAAACGGGCCAAGAGACCCGATAACCTTTTCCGGGCTGCCAATATCTTCAAGTGTTGCATTAGGTTTATTGGTTAACCGAATCAACGGTGAAGCCACCACTTGAACTTTGCCCTGCTTCTCATCCTCAAATTTGACCTCAATCCAAGGCTCTGCACATTTGGGCTGGCAGTAATTTCCGGATAATATGTTAGCGATACGCAATTGCTTCCATGTTGGTGGTAAGACAAACTGGTATGGCTGCACATTTCCTGCAAGCAACTACAATCAAAATTTTACTATAATAACAAATGCAGGTATAAGATTCTAGCATCAAGAGAGTTGTAGTAGTTAGTCTATTGAACAAGAGTATTAGATTTAATATACTAATTATGATTAGATAAAATATATTATTGGGATTTGTTAGGTTAGATAAGATTTATTGGAATTATCTTTATCATAATCAGAAGTTATGAATAGACTAGATTTCCTTTGTAATTAATTATTCTCATTGTATTCCTATTAGATTTTTATTATTTGTTTGGTGAGGAGACCGGGTATAAGATTAGTTCTAAAATATTTTGTGGGTATGAGGCGTGTATGGGATTAGGTGATACTCGACCTGATTATCCGAAACCAATTCCCATTTACCCAAACCATGTACTCGGGAAGTTTTTAGTTTTACTTTTCTTTTAAGTCATACCCTTGTCTAGTTATTTTCATTCTAGTAGCTTCATTACTGGAAAACTAAGTTTTCTTTCGAATATGTATTTTCTATATAATATATCTTTTGTATCCCACGAAATATGAAGTTATCATTTGAAATTTATGTTATCATGAAATTGACATAATTCAAATATTTCAAATATTTCTATGTTGATGTTGAAGTGTACGTAATTTATCAGATTATAACATGTTTTAGTTGTTATAAACATAAAATTGTATATAAAATAGAATGCCAAAATAAAAAAAAAATAATTAGAAAGAATCACAAGTCCAACCTGCTAAGAAATTGTCAGGTGGGCCGGACATGAGATATGGTTTTATAATCGGGTATGATATGCGGTAAGGATGAGACGGGTATCAGTAGACTTTTTGCTAAAACGAAACCGAAACCAAACTGATACCGTATATTTTCAGTTGGTACCATATCCACGGTACAATTAAAGACCCCGAACCAGTACTATACCACATGGTACCGATACAACCGAATATCATATCATAGATGTTCAGTCAGTACCGATATGGTACGGTATCAGTATTCCGTAAAAAAATTTTCATCCCTAAATACTTGGAATACCAATACCGCTCCCAATGTATCGTACCGCATAATACCGATACCGATATTTTGCTAAAACCAAAACCAAATTCCATACCGTATATGTTCGGTTTGTACCAGTATGGTACGGTACCATTAAAAGTCCTAAACCACTACTATAACCGCATGGTACAGATACAACCGAATATAGTACCATACATGTTTGATCAGTACCGATATGGTATGATACGATACTAGTAGTATGGTATCATCCATACTACTCGGAATACCAATACTTGTCCTAAAACGTGTCTCATTTCAAATAACCAGGGGCAGATCTAGCATAGAGGGACGGGCACCCCTCAACTTTCTTGCAAAGTATATTTTTAGTGCAAATTTTTTTCTTCTTCATTTTATGTTCCGTTCTTCCTAAACCAAAAATTAGCTTGGGTTACTGTTTAACTTTTCTTCAAGATCCGCCATTACAATAACAATGAACAAATTGACATTTATGAACAAATAATCAATCACTACGACACATAAAATAATCAGCAAAAAACAATTTAAAAACTAAACAACCAAATCCACACAAATTCTAGATCAAAAAACATCAAACCCACAAACATAAACGGAAAAATCACCTGCACGAAGAGCGGGAGTATCCTTAGAAGACGCTTGAAACAGAACAAAACTAGGATTAGAACTCGATTGCGGAAGATACGAACCGACTTCCACCTCTTTAGCGAGTGAAACCGAAGGTGAATGCAATGGAATTAGAGTTGTTAGCGGTAGTAAAACAGTGGAGGATCCTTTGAGGAATTGTCTTCTTGAAGATGACTGAAGAAACAATGGAGATAATGATGATGATGATGATGATGGTTTAGGTTTGCTGGAAGAAAGTGGTTTTGAATTTGAAGAAGAAAAAATGGTGGATAGTGATGAAACAGAAGCAGAAGCCATTGATGAAGTTGAGAGAGAAGAGAGGAAAGTGTCCCGGTTTAATCTGGTTTTGGATGAGGTTTTGTTTTGGACCGTTCATGACAATGATTTAGTGGTGGTTGGGATTAACGGTTTTAAGTTTTAACTTGCAATCCAACGTTCCAAACTACCCACCTCCCCCTCTTTTTCTAAATAATGTTTATTTCTCTAATGCAAAATTGTTTATTTTAAATTGTTTTAATTATGTATAAAGTCATCTTTTATCTATAACTAGTGGGTATTTCCGCTGTTACGCGGAAGGAACTTAGTCAGATATCAGTTTCATTAAGGTTCGTAATGTTATCAACACCTTCTGTAGTATCTGAAAAAGAAAAAAAAAACGTCCTTGTATGGCCTACGGGATATCGAAACATGCACTACATCAAACGAACACCACAGTTTACTTTAAAATAGTCATATACTGGTACCGGTTATCATAATACCAACCTAAGTAGTTAATGCGGTAAAATATCGGATATCGGTCAAGGACCGATATTTGAGATATCAGTTATCGCGGTGGGATGTCGGTAATTTTATTATCATGCTAAATTTATATATTTAACAATTTAACACTAACAATCTCTTCTACCATTAACAAATTAACCTTTTACAACTTGCGAAACACTACAATTGTAGCAAATAGGAACCGAGTAAGACTTAAAACACTAACAATTAGCAATAACAACTAACAACCAAAACTTAAAACACTAGCAACAATAAGTAGAAAGACGAATGGTAGAAGTAAGAAGAGAGGTACTGATATTGGGAAAATCGTTGATATTGTAGGACACCCGTTCACAAAATAAATAAAATAACAATTTTATTAATCACGATTCTGATTACAATACACAAAATGGCTAGAGCCAAAAAGAAGGAAATACAAAGAAATGTAAACTAAAGAAAAACAGATTACAAAGAAATAAAGGAACACGAAAACAAATGGTGACTGAGGCACATGAAGATCACGCTTCCCTTAGAACAGATTTCGGCCACCCAGGTGAACCCGTCTGCTTCCCAGGGTACAACAGCCTAAGCAGATTGTACTGCCGGGATTAGCCTAGCACCCGAAAGTATACCTGAAACAAGAGTGCGCAGAGAATCGAATTTAGGGAATTCGTTTGTGTGTGTTGTATCAACCATACGATTTCTGAGTTCTGGTATATAAAACAAAGCACAAAGCTTTGTATATAACAACTGAACATAATTTGAAGTGATCAGTCCCTATTGAATACATAATTCAATAAAAGTAACCTCTAGAATTCAATTACACAATGAATTCTGAGACTTAATCACTTGTCAGTTAGGAACTTGAAAAATCTCTAGCTGACCACACCAAGACCCATTTAAAAAATACTAAAGGCGGCTCCAAGCGGCTCGCGGCGATGTGAGCGTGCGAAGTGCAAAGTGCGCCATCAAAGCGCCACATTGCGCCCATCGCCCTCGTCCCGGTCCATGCCCGTGCCCGGGCGCGTTCGCGTGTCGGGTGCTTCGCACCCTCCTGGCTGCCACTGGGTGTGAGTTGTCACACAAGAATACATTCGTGTAGAGAATTCTAATTATAAATCTACAAAAGATTTATCTCTCCACCAATGTAGGACAAGCACAATTCCCCACACATTAAGGTTCCAACACATAATTAAAGCTTATGATCTCTCATTCAATTGCTTTAATCACTAAATAATTATTATATTACTTATTAATATAATATTATTTTTCATTAATTTCCAACAATCCCCCACATGAATGGAGATCATCCCACACACTCAAGTGTCACGACAAAATTTCAGCTGTCAAGTAATGCAGGATAGGTAGGTTTCCCTTTGAACCCTCCTTTATGACGTATACGTAGTCTCCTAGCGATTAGTAGACGCGATGTCCTTGAACCAACCCCTTTTTACGTAGATATTATTACACATCACGCATTACTCTTCCTGGTCTGGCTAACCCCTCATAGTTGTGTCCGTTATGGTCATGGAACACCATCCTGGTTCTGCGAGAGCTCTAGGAATTGTGCCCCCAATTCCATTCGAAGCGACCCCACTTCTCTCTAACATAGGTGATTTATAAATCATTAAAAGCCATATGCTTAACCTCTCTTGATATCACTGATTTCATGTAGGAATGGACTAGGAAGTTTGTAACTCCCTTTTGTAAATTGAGGTACTCCCCCACAGTGACCTTAGCTCGTACAGTTAGGTGGTCCTATTGAGCCTAGATCATGGGATCTCCAATCTTCTAGGATAGGTTTTCCGTTGTACAAACTTACTCCAAGGGCTTTAGTCCCATTCCCATCGACGACTTATGTACTACCTCTCTGCTTAAGCCTTTTGTAAGCGGATCCGCAATGTTATCCTTTGACTTCACATAGTCAATCGTGATAACTCCAGTTGAGAGTAGTTGTCGTATCCTGTTATGCCGACGTCCTATGTGCCTTGATCTGCCATTATACATTGCATTTTGAGCTCTACTAATAGCTGATTGGCAATCACAATGTATGCAGATGGCCGTCACAGGCTTAGGCCATCTTGGAACATATTCCAAGAATTGACGTAACCATTATGCCTCTTCTCCAGCTTTATCTAACGCGATAAACTCAGATTCCATCGTGGATCTAGCTATAAAAGTTTGCTTGGATGACTTCCAAGAAATAGCTGCACCTCCAAGGGTAAACACATATCCACTTGTAGATCTAGAATCTTTCTGATCGGATATCCAGTTGGCATTACTGAATCCTTCCACAACTGTTGGATTTTGGCCATAATGCAGTCTATAATTTCTCGTGTATCTCAAATATCTTAATAATATTGTCATACTCTGTAACATTTGTCAAAAACGGGTTTTCAAAACCCGCTTCGTTTGTAATCGAATATCAAGTTATAATTTTTTTTGTTGCGTATTTATGTTTATTTTAATTTTAAACGATGCATAATTAATAAACAAATTAGAATTTAAAAACTATAATTTATAAAAAGTGAAAATAAAATAAATAAAAAAGAAAACCGGCTGCCGGGATTCGAACCCGGGTCAGCCGGGTGAGCCTAGCAACTTAACTCGCGCACATGTAACCACTCCGCCACTTGATGTTTTTGTGAGTTTTAGGAAACAAATAAATCACATGTACAACCGTGAATCAACCTGTTGCGCCAAACTGAAACCGTTATTGGCTTCCAAACGTCCAAGACGTTTGAGTGATCGCGAATTTCTGATCATAACCGATAAACCGACATTTTAAATCAATTCAGTCGTTAATGGACTTGAATTCAGGTGATGTTCGGTTTTTATAACCGAAAACATTCACTTCTGGAATTACTTCAACAAATCCTCATCTCGCGACTCAATTACATTCCCAGAACTTCTAATTTCACGTTTACTTTAATTTCTGATCATCGGAATCACTTTTTGAACTCGCCGGACTTTCACCGGAAAACCGTGTCTTCCATCAAAACAGTAAGTTTCTCAATTCTTCCATCTCCTATCAGTTGTTAAGCTTTTGCTAACTCAAACCCTTCAATCAGAATCAGTCCAGGCGATGATATCGGATAATCATCACTCGCCGGAAAATTTCTGAGAATTCCTAGAATTCGCTGTGAAACGGTATGAACCTTTAAACCTTCTGATAACTCTTGTTCAGTACTTCAATTCCACATCTAGCTAATCAAAACTGTTAATTGGCCGCTCATACGAAGCCCATAAAAACAGAGCCGACGACTTCGCCGGAATTCTGAGAAAGAACATTTTTTCCGGTATGTTTACTCCCAAAATCTTCCATGCCATTTCATTTTAATCACTTGAATGTTTGTCAATCGAATTAAATAAGAACAGTAGGGTAATCGTTGTCTGAGATATTGTAATGAAGAAGATGAAGTTAGTTTGTGTATAAGTTTAATATAAATTGGATTATATCTCGGGTTAGACACACAGTCCACCGGTGGACTGTGTGCGCACATTTATCACACGCCGCGAGTTCGATCCTTGTCACAATCGTAATCTCTGTAATAAAGATGTTTCCTTTTTAACTGAACCGGATTAACTCACTGAAGATGTTAAGTATAATAAAAATCAATATATTAACCAAGTTAGACACACAGTCCAGCGGTGGACTGTGTGCAACACTAAATCACAGGTCCCGGGTTCGAGACCTGTTGACGGCACCGGTTCGATAATTAAAATCCTTTTTAAAAATAAATGAATTTTGAATAAATTAAAACAATATATAAATATAATTAAAAACAGAAATATTTCGGGTTAGACACGTAGCTCAGTTGGTAGAACCGCGTGCACGCGTACGGGAGGTCTCGGGTTCGAGCCTTACCCGGCGCACACTTACACACTAACGAACCGGTCAAACAGTCAACAGTCACGGTCAACGGTCAATGGTCAACGCAAAAGTCAACATTTTTTTATATTTTTATTTATTTATTTAATTTAAAAATCAATTAAAAATACTTAAAAATAATGTTTTAAAAGTTAGAAGATAGCCTTAAACTCACAAAAATATATATCTAAAAATCCTATTAAAATTATTAATAAAATCCACTCATTTACCATACCTTTTCGTTATTATTTAGGTTAGTTAATTCCCGTCGATCAATCCTCTCAACTCGTGCGCATTTCATCATCTTGAACCGAACGCACCCAATGTGAGTGAATCTCTACAAATTCCCCGTTTTAATCACGATTTTGGGGTGTATCATGTGTCATATTATTTATCACATTTAAACTATTGTGCATCCATCATATCCATGAACAAATGTGTATTCAACATGTATCAACTGTTTGTGTGGTTGTTGTTTAGATTAAATTTATCATTTTCAGTACATACATTATCATAGGCCGCCGCTCCCCATTACATATGAGCGTTGAGCTGTTCCCCATTACATTATGAGCGTGAACTAGGCGTTGCCAACATACGATCAGCTCCGTTTGATTGAGTCTTGATCGCACAGACATTTATCATAGGCCGTCCGTTCCCCATTACATTATGAGCGTGAACGTGACGTTGCCAACATATACAGTTTCATTCATGTTATATATTCGTGCAAGTTGGTTTGTTATTGTATGTTATTGTTTGTTGTTGTTATTATTATTGTATGATTAATTACGTTTGGTCACATATGATTATTGCACAATTTTCCATAATCAATATAACAAGAAATCAATAATAAATGTTTTTCTAACAAGGTTCACTCGCCAACTTATGTTGACCCAAAAACCCCCATTTTTACACATGATACAGGTGATCCAGCTGCAGCAAGAAATACATAGGATGGCTTAGAAGAATAAACGGATTTAGACTTAGGATTGTTTAGTTGATTATCTTCCTTTGTAATCGTATGAACATGTTTGGAATATTGAGGATGTAATTTTGAATTTAATAAATATGAAACATATTAGTAAATATCATGAGCTTTGGTGATAACCCGATTATGCCCCGACTCTTATTCCGCTGCGGGTCGGGGTGTGACATACTCTTCCAATGCTCTGAACTAGGATTACTAGTATATCTACTTAGCCTGCTCACAGCATTTGCCAAGTCTGGCCGAGTACATGACATGAGATACATAAGACTGCCAATGATCCTTGAGTATTCCAATTGAGCAACACTCCGCCTCTATTTTTTGACAAATGTTGAGAGGTATCAATTGGAGTTTGAGCTACACTCGTGTCCTCTGGATTGAACTTCTGAAGGATCTTATCAACATAATGAGATTGACTTAGCACCAAGCCAGTTTGGGTTCTAATGATCTTTACTCCAAGAATCACATCAGCTAGACCCATATCTTTCATGTCAAATCTCGCTTTCAACATGTCTTTATTAGATCTGATCATCTTATCATCACTCCCAATGATAAGCATATCATCTACATAAAGGCATAAGATCACATAACCTTTAGAAGTGTCCTTCACATAGACACATTTATCGCATTCATTTATTTTGAAACCATTGTTAAGCATAACTTGGTCAAACTTTTGATGCCATTGTTTTGGAGCTTGCTTCAAGCCATATAATGACTTGACGAATTTACACATTTTGCCCTCTTGGCCAGGAGCAGAGAAACCATCTGGTTGCTCCATGTAAATCTCTTCCTCTAATTCCCCGTTGAGAAATGCGGTTTTTACATCCATTTGATGTATTTCCAAGTTTCTCAAAGCTGCTATTGCAAGCACCAACCTAATAGAGGTTATTCTAGTCACAGGCGAGTATGTGTCAAAATAGTCAAGACCTTCCTTTTGTCTAAACCCTTTGATCACAAGCGTTGCCTTATACTTGTCGACAGAGCCATCCGCTTTCATCTTTTTCTTAAATATCCATCGATATCCAAGTGGCTTGCACCCTGGTGGAAGATCCACTAACTCCCAAGTATGATTCTGCAAGATAGAATCAATTTCACTCTTGATGGCTTCTTTCCATTGAGGTCCATCTGAAGAGGTGACTGCTTCTCGATAGGTTTGAGGCTCACTCTCAACCATGTATGTAAGAAAGTCAAGTCCAAAGGATTTCTTAATCCTTTGCCTTTTACTTCTTCTTTGCTCACCCTCTTCAACCTCTGATCGTTCTTGAGTTTCCTCTCGAACAATCTCATCAACCATTGTTGATGAACTTACATGATTTGAAGAACTCGTATGAGTTTGTACTAACATAGGAAACTCTTCTTCAAAGTAAGTCACATTTCCTGGCCTTGTCTCTATGATAGAGTCCTTGTGCACATCAGGATTCTTAGATTCATATACAAGAAAACAATGTGAACTACCATTTTTGGCATATCCATTGAAAATGCAATCAACAGTTTTGGGCCCTATTCTAAGTGCCTTAGGGAGTGTAACAATCACCTTGGCCAGGCACCCCCACACTTTCAAGTATTTATAGGATGATTTATGTCCCCACCACAACTCATGAGGTGTTCCATCCTTATTCTTGAAAGGTATTTTATTCAACAAAAAATTGGCCGATAAAATGGCCTCCCCCCACATGTCCTGGCTCATCCCAGAACTTATCAACATGGCATTCATCATTTCTTTTAATGTACGATTCTTTCGTTCCGCAATACCATTTGATTGGGTGTATAAGGAGGGGGTACATTCGTGTATGATGCCACTTTGTGCACACACTTCCCCAAATGGTGAGACATATTCACCTCCTCTATCACTTCTCACACGCTTTATTTTCTTGTTGAGTTGATTCTCAACTTCAGCTTTATACAAGTTAAACTTGTCAATTGCTTCATCCTTACTCTTAAGTAAGTAAACATAATAATATCTTGTATTGTCATCGATAAAAGTAATAAAATATTTATTACCGCCTCTTGTGGGAATTGATTTTAAGTCACACACATCAGTGTGAATCAGATCAAGGGGTTCAGTTATTCTTTCAACTGATTTGAAGGATGATCTTGTTTGTTTGGCTTCAACACATGTTTTACATTTTGTTTTAGAGTCAATGGCAAAATTTGGTATGTAATCTAATTTAATTAAACGATGCATCGAATTAAAATTTACATGACCAAGACGTCCATGCCAAACATTAGGAGACTCAACCAAGTAAGCAGAAGTACTAGCATTTTTATTAATGTTTTTCTTAACAGCCATTACATTAAGTTTAAACATGCCATTTTGGGCATATCCCTTTCCAACAAACATACCACGCTTACTTAAAACAAACTGGTCACTCTCAAAAACCAAACGAAAACCAAACTTGTTAAGCATCCAACCCGACACAAGACTCTTGCGCAGGTCAGGAACATAAAGCACACTCTTCAAAGTGAGCTCTTTCCCAGAAGTCCACTTTAAAATCACATCTTCTTCTCCCTTGATATCAGCTGTAGCAGTATTTCCCATGTACAGCTTCTCTTCTCCCACCACCTCTTTAAACGTATTAAAGAGGCTCTTGTCTGGGCACACATAGCGGGTTGCCCCAGTATCAACCCACCACCCTTTTGGCTCATTACCCACCAAGTTTACCTCCTCCATCATGGCAGTGAGGTCTGAAATCATGGCCACTAATGGCATATCATCATCAACCATAAGAGCCTTGTCACGTTTAGGCTCTTTGCATTGGTCAGCACGGTGACCAGTTTGTCCACAATTGTAACACTTCCCTTTAAAGGGACTAACCTTCTTCTTCACACCACCTTTCTTTGGCCCAAGGTCAACACCTTTGTTCTTTCCCTTGCCATTGAACTTGTGGCCTTTGTTACCCTTGTGACCCCTTGAGGATTGACCATGTTCCACAAGGTTTGCTTTTGCTAAAGCTTCAACTTGACTTCTTTTGTGTGACAGCCTATTGTCTTCCTCGATACGAAGACGAACCACAAGGTCTTCAATTGTCATTTCCTTTCGCTTATGCTTAAGGTAGTTCTTGAAGTCCACCCAACTAGGAGGCAACTTTTCAACAATTGCTGCCACTTGGAATGTTTCACTAAGATTCATTCCTTCAGACAAAATGTCACTAAGAATAATATGCAATTCTTGAACTTGACTCATAACAGTTTTTGAGTCAATCATTTTATAGTCCAAAAATCTTGCCACAACAAACTTCTTAGTACCCGCATCCTCAGTCTTGTATTTACGTTCCAATGACTCCCATAATTCTTTGGCAGTTAGAACCTTGAAATACACATTATATAATGCATCTGAGAGGCCATTCAACACATAGTTGCGGCATAGGTACTCAGAATGTTTCCATGCATCAACTGCACTCACAGATTGGGCATCACTGGTCCCTTCTGCAAGAACAGGAGGGGTCTCAGTTAAGAACCTCGCAAGGTTCGAGGTGGTCAGATAAAACAACATTTTCTGTTGCCACCTCTTAAAGTTCAAGCCAGTGAACTTTTCTGGCTTCTCAGAATGATTAGCCACAGCTTGGGCTGCTTGGGTACCAACTAATGGTCCCATGGTGGTGGATGTGGATCCAACAGTGGTTGATGTGGTTGTTTGAACAGTAGCTATTTCTGAAACAAGATACAAAAAATTAATGAAGGCAGAAATAAATTGGTTTACATAAACCAATGCAAACTACAAAAATTTGCTAATAAAAAAAAGTTTATAAAAACTTTTAAAAACCAAAATAGTGAACGTGTTTTTAAAATCTGTTTTAAGCTTGTAGGACACCCGTTCATAAAATAAATAAAATAACAATTTTATTAATCACGATTCTGATTACAATACACAAAATGGCTAGAGCCAAAAAGAAGGAAATACAAAGAAATGTAAACTAAAGAAAAACAGATTACAAAGAAATAAAGGAACACGAAAACAAATGGTGACTGAGGCACGTGAAGATCATGCTTCCCTTAAAACAGATTCCGGGCCACCAGGTGAACCCGTCTGCTTCCCAGGGTACAACAGCCTAAGCAGATTGTACTGCCGGGATTAGCCTAGCACCCGAAAGTATACCTAAAACAAGAGTGCGCAGAGAATCGAATTTAGGGAATTCGTTTGTGTGTGTTGTATCAACCATACGATTTCTGAGTTCTGGTATATAAAACAAAGCACAAAGCTTTGTATATAACAACTGAACAGAATTTGAAGTGATCAGTCCCTATTGAATACAGAATTCAATAAAAATAACCTCTAGAATTCAATTACACAATGAATTCTGAGACTTAATCCCTTGTCAGTTAGGAACTTGAAAAGTCTCTAGCTGACCACACCAAGACCCATCTAAAAAATACTAAAGGCGGCTCCAAGCGGCTTGCGGCGATGTGAGCGTGCGAAGTGGAAAGTGCGCCATCAAAGCGCCACATTGCGCCCAGCGCCCTCGTCCCGGTCCCGTGCCCGTGCCTGTGCCTGGGCGCGTGCGCGTGTCGGGTGCTTCGCACCCTCCTGGCTGCCACTGGGTGTGAGTTGTCACACAAGAATGGATTCGTGTAAAGAATTCTAATTATAAATCTACAAAAGATTTATCTCTCCACCAATGTGGACAAACACAATTCCCCACACATTAAGGTTCCAACACATAATTAAAGCTTATGATCTCTCATTCAATTGCTTTAATCATTAAATAATTATTATATTAATTATTAATATAATATTATTTTTCATTGATTTCTAACAGATATATCGGTTAAATATCTGTCGAATATTGATGAATATCGCCGATGTTATCGGTATTGATATTTTGCACTGTTATCTCGGTAAGGGGCCGATAACCGATATATCACTGATATATTGGGATATTACCTACATAACTACCAACTGATGTTGTTAGGTTCATCACAATACTTTACTCGTGTAGCTTACGACACAAAAAAATACTCTTTTTACATAGAACTTTGTTTAAATGAACGCAAGTTATCTGCGAGTCCATAATTATGAAACTCTATATAAGTTAATCTTTTTAGTTTAAGGGGCTGTTTGGCAACTTCTAACTGGTTAGGTGCTAAACCAGTAAGAGGTCTTAACCATTAAGTGCTGAACCAGTAAGAGGTTTGAACCGTTAAGAGCTAGTATAATGCTTAACCGTTCAGAGACAAATGTCTGACCAATTCAGATTAGAGGTCCTAACCATTCAGACTCAATATAACGCTTAACCATTCAGGAGCAAATATCTACACCATTCAGATATCTGCTCATGAAACAAACAGTCTGAACCATTAAGTGTTGAACCAATAAAAGGTCTAAACCATTAAGAACCCCGTTAAAAGCTAAACAGGAATATGATTTTATCATTTTATAGCTTTAACTCACTGCACTTAATAATTACCTACACCCTAGTAAAAGTTATAATGCCCCCCACCCCCCTCCCCCCCACCCCACCCCATGTATTTTTTTCAGCATCGTATTAAAAACAAATGTTAGGTTGTTAGTCTATCCGCAATTTCGTGGTTAGTTATATTCATAATGGAAAAAAATATAATAAACTTTAGTATGTTAATCCTATTTTTAATTAGGTTTTATTTTTAATTATCTGTAACACTGTAACCTACTTTTAAACCAGTTCAATACATAGACATTTGCATTTTCCTTTAAGAGGCTTATAGTTCCCAGGTGAGATCAACAGCCATTGTATGGCTATCCCGAAGGCAATTCCCTTACCGAGCTCCATTAACAGCGGTTATACCCTCACCACTGCTTAAGACTCCTTCACTCGTCTTCATCATGATCGGCGACAAAGTGGTGACTAACAGGCACAACCCACCTCCAGGGTGAGACATTGCCAAGCTTAGCTTCTCTATTCACCAAAATTAAAAGTGACGACTGTTAGGACCTGGATTTTATTTGTTATGGATTCGATATCCTGCTGCATATTCTGGATAAAGTATCCTTGATGAGTATTGTAGGACCTTAAAGAATCAAGGATGCTTAATGTTTGCTACTGTTCTAATAATTGTTCTCGGTAGTTTATTATGTCTATGTGTAGGTAAACTAAGTAGTGGATTGAGTGTAAGCTGAAATCTCGCTGGAAATGGTTAAGAGGTTGCACGTGCTCAATCCACAATGGTCACGGAACGAAGACGTGGGTTTAGCATGATTATCGCACATCTTGTTATCTTTCTTTTAAAGGGGATCGATCAAGTTATAACACATAAGACACACAACATACAAAACACACATCACTTCATGTTGAACTCGGCTAACACATTGTATCAAGCTTGATCGATTTCCGAAGTTGTACTACACATTGTTGCTTAATAGAAATCGGTGGTAGATAGTTTTTGCTACCCGAGATTTTTATGCTGGCGATCTATTAGTGATCAAGGGCTTTTCCTCGTATAAATCTATGTGTTTAACATACATTTCCAACCTTGCAATTATTTTGTTCATACAAGTACTCTACCTCCCAATACAGATTTGGTTACATTATCCTTAAACCTATTTTTGACCAAAACAATTTGGCGCCCACCATGGTGCGAGTGGTGCTTCAATCTTAGAAAATTCCCATAAATTTTCAGCCCTTTTTACCAATACCATAACCATATGGTCTCTCAAGGAAAATCTGCTTCAACTACCATGCAAACGTCAACTTTATCCTAAAGCTCCATGTCGTTGCCTCCTATTCCCCCACAGTTCTAGAAGAACAACGAGGCTGCTCAAAAGAAGCCAACTGTTGTTTTTCAAGGATCTAAGCCTTCTACTACTTCTTCTATAAATACTGACAATGATATTTCTGTCTTGTATTCGCAGATGAAGAGCTATATTAAGCAGCAGAACACGACAAACCAAAAGATCCTTCATGAAATCGAATACATCAAGAAGCAAAAGAAACTGGTGGAGGATCAATTTCCTTTGATGCCCAGGGTGCTAGATTTTGTCACTCTAGCATCAACAATTCAACAATCTAGAGGATCCTCATCTCAGCCACAAGGATTCTTTATCCATCAACAAGGATCCGTGGGGATGTCCCAGCCTCAAGGATCCTCTTCTCGTCTGGAAGGATCCATGGAGATGTTTCAGCCTCAAGGATCATGCTTCCTTCAACAAGGATCATCCGCTCGACCTCAAGGATCCTTAGACTATCAAGAAAGGTCCTCAACACAAACCTTCTTTGGATCCAATATCTTTCAAGGGCAAGGATCCTTAGAAAGGCAACACCTGAGAACGAAGTTTACGAGGGGACTTCATCCCCATGCAGACCATTGCTTCTTTTGGCCCTACCATAACAACCGAGATGTCTTATCATAGATTCACTTCTGGAATACCACCTCTAAATCAACAAGGAGGTAACAGTTTCAATAATGTATCCTTAGATATTAATCATGGCAATGTGCAGAATACATGAATCAATCAAGCCATGGCCAGGGAATAAATTAAGGATATGATATCCAATGTTCTAGGAGTAGTCAAACCTATTCCTGAAATCCCAGATGGGAGCCATAGAATATCTCGCTTTGTTCCACCAATTTGTGATGCAGAGATATCCAAACGCTTTCAAACCCCCAATATGAAGGTATAGATGGCACGGCCGATCCAGGGGAACATGTAGCCCAGTACAGAGAGGATGGAGATAAACCTCATCCCTGACAGACTCAAAGAAGCTTGCTTATGCAAGGGTTTTGGATCCACACTTACAGGATTTGCACTTAAATGGTTGCAAAGTCTTCCTCCTTACTCCATTACTTCATTTGCACACTTAGTTAATCTTTTTAATAATCATAGTTAATCTTTTTAATAATCAATTTTCTTGTAGTATTACCCAAGCTCGTGATGAATCCCTTAGGGATTACGTCATTAAGTTAAGGAGAGAATCCTTGGAAATCCCAAACCCTGATATCGCAACTGTTTTAAAAGCATTCAAGTTGGGGTAACAAAAAGGATTCTCCATTTTATGATGATCTTGTGATGAATCCATGCAGAAACTGAGATGTAGTTAGGAATAGAGCTCTAAGGTTCATTAGGTTGGAGGATGATAAAAGGATCCAAGATACACTCATTGCTTCTACAAAATATGATCACTACGATAAGAAGCAAGGATCCTCTTTCAAAACAATAGATCCAAACCTTACTCAAGAGCAGATAACCAGAATGTCCATGTAGTGGAACAAGATGAGGATGAAGAAGAGTATCCTAAAATATCTGAATACTGTTTTTCTGTTGACATTGCTGGTCTAATGCTTGCCATACTAAATTTAGGTGAAAAGGAAATATGGCCGAGAAAAAAATGACAAGTGCGTTAAAAGACAAATCCAAATGGTGTGCCTACCATGAAAATTTCAGCCACCTAACTGACAAATGCATTGCATTGAGAAGGGAGATAGGCTACCTCCTTAGCAAAGGTCACTTAAAGGAACTGATAGGCAGGAAGAAGTCATAGATCTAGGATCCTGAAAAGACACCAGAAAGAGCTGCTCCACCTCCACCAGATGCTCAAGTGATCAATTTCATGACTTGAGGCTCTGATATTCGTGGCACTTCCTTCTCAGCAGCAAAAAGACATGCTAAAAAGACCAAGTTGCTCAAATAGTAAAACACCTTTCCATCACTATCCTTCCATATGCAGCAAAAGGATCTTCAATTTTGAACGATGATTGACACAAACATGACACGTTAGGATGATTGAAGGTAGAATTGATGATTGAGGGTGGTTGATTGAACGAGGGGTGATTGAATCTGAGTTTATGGTTTATGAGATATTAAATGGAGGGTCGATTAAATGAGATATTAAATTGAATGAACAAAACATATTTGTAGAATTACCCATATACCCTTTGTCTAACTAAAAAAATTGGATGGGATTAATTGATCGGATGAAAATGACAAGATTTAGAAACCACATGGACACAAATGAGAAAAAAAAATCAATTATTGGATGAAAATAACAATTTTCACCAAATCACATGGACGAAAATAATAGTTTACTCTTATTCTTTTTACCAACATATATTTTACTTTATTAAAATACTAGGTTGAAACCCCGTGTATTACACGGGTTGCATAAATGTAATTTTATATAATAAATAATAAAAAGATATATCTTTAAAAATTTGTATATTGCACGTGTTGAATAAAATATAATGTCTTATGATAACATAAACAGTCGTCAAAATTTATCTTATAAAAATGAATTCCAAACCATTATAGTGATACGTCTAAAAACACTTACAATTTGATAGAAGCATATGCCCGACCTAGAATAATTATTTGATTATAGTGAAAAAAAAGACAATAATATTATTCTTATTATTATTTTTTATTATTATTTAATATGATCATAATAAAAACAAACGTTTATCCTTATCTTAATTTTTGTTTAAAGATATTTACAGAAAAACAAATATTTATTATTATCTAATATTTTGTTTAAAATTATTATTATTATTTAATATGAGAGATAAATAGGTAAATAAGGTGAGAAAGCACCAGAACGTGACACTTGTCAAAAAAAAGATTTTCATTTATTATTATTGGAAGATAAAAAAACATATGTAATTAAACCTAATACAATTATAAATAACATTTCTTGTTTTATATTTTCCACTAATTACCTATATATTTAAAGGTCATGTCAGGGAATAGTGTTAGACAACTCCTAAATATTACCTATATATTTAAAGGTCATGTCAGGGAATAGCGTCAGGCAACTGCCTATCACTTCCCTATTAACCGTAGCATTTTTTCTAATTATTTTGGATTTTATTTTTAAGCCTTCAACTTCGCTAATATACGTCTCTAGCCTCTCATTTTTTAAAAGCTTTCTTTTTGTTAGTTAACCTAGTGTAAATGCGTGTTTAGTCCTCCTGCTTTAATGTTGGTAATATACATGTTTAGTCCATCTACTAAATGAAATGACTGGTGATAGTGTCAGTCAATTGCCTAGCACTTCTTCATTGGTCGTTGCTTTTTAAAAAAAAATCTTTTGTATTTAGTTATTTTGTATTTACCTTTAAACCTTTAACTTCGCTAATATACGTCTTTAGCCTTTCTATTTTTTCTAAATCTTTTATATTTAGTTATTTTGTATTTTACTTTTAAACCTTTAACTTCGCTAATATCCGTCTTTAGCCTTTCTAGTTTTTAAAAAAGCCTTTTTTTGTTGGTTAACTTTGTGTAAATGCGTGTTTAGACCCCTGCTTTAACTTTAGTAGTATACATGTTTAGTCCCTCTATTAAACGTCATGGCTGGGAATAGTGTCAGACACCTGCTTGACACTTCCCCATTGGCCATGACATTTTTCTTGTTTAAATATTTTGTATTTTATTTTAACCCTTCAACTTTGCTAATATACATTTTTAGCCCTTCTATTTTTAAATTTTTTTATTTTTATTGATTAAATTTGTGTAAATGCATGTTTAGTCTCTTTACTTTAATCTTGATAGTATACATGTATAGGCCCTCTACTTTTATTCCTTTTAATATTTCATCTTTAAACTTTTCCCCTTGCTACCATGACGAACCAACCTATGAGAATAAAGAACGTTTGTTATTAATGGACAAACACCGATAGTCCTTAACTTTAATAAAATTACTCTATAATTCCTAAACTCACTTAAAAAAATTATTTGATGACTATAATTTTTATCTATGTCTCTTTATGTATTTTTTTTCTTGAAATTATATTATCTATAATCTATAAATTATAATAAATCAAAACCATCTTAGGCCACATGTCAATCACTTAAGTTATTGATTGTCACTTGACATTGTTTTAATCATTATTATTTTGTTTTAGGAGAGAAAACACAAGTCTTTTGCTTCACTTATTTTTGTCAAAAAATTTTAAGAAATCAGAATTTCCTTTTTGTGCAGACTATTTCCTTTTAAAGAAATTACTTGCAGAAAATATTATGGATCTGCCCTCTTTTTAAGGTATATCTACTTTTCTTTGTTATCTTTTATAATAATATTTTCTTTATCAAAAAATATTTGTAGAAGCCTGCATTTGATTAGTTATTTTACACCGATTTTTAACTAGTTATTTGTTGATCCGTTAAATTTTTTAATATTTAGTTACTTTAACATTTCCAAGGAAAACTTTGATGCTATTTTAAAGGTTCAGTTGTATACTTTGATTTATTGACATATAATAATTTTCTTTTCATTCAATATATATCTGTCAATAGTTTATTCAAGATTATATAAATTTATCTTTTTATCAAACTTTCTATAATTTTCTTAATCAATTAACGACTGCATATGTATTTTTTATATTAAATAATTAAAAATATTTTTTATTATTTTGATGTATCAGTGAAATTTTAGTTACATTCCTTTTTAAGATTAATCAAATCATTTTTTATGTTTATGAGATTTTTACGTTAGTTTCGAGATTGTGTTCTCCTTTATATAAAGTTCTTTCTGTAACTAAATTGTAAATGCAATTTCTTAAAACACTCAATAAAAAACAATGATCTTTTAAAATATAATCTGCAATTGTAACTGAAATTATAACTGACTTTTAAACATTATAATATATATTTAACGCATTCAAGTTATAAAATAATTAAAGTTTTTAATTATGTTCAAGAATGGTTATAGTTTAAATTGTCTTCTTTTTTTGTTTAAATAAATTAATTTAATAATTATTACCTTTTTGTGTATTGTTATTATTATTTTTAATGAAATCTTGAATGATAACTGCAAATCATTTCTATCTAAATGTTTCCATAACTTATAAATAAATAACAACTTGATGTTTAGTCAATGATTATTAAAAAAAAGTCAAACAAAATCACTATTAAAGGTTAGTTTCTACTTAAAAGAATCATTTTTTTTTATCATTAGCAGTTACACTATAAAAATAAAAAGAAGACATAAAGTTAAGTTACTAATATTATTCAAAAGTGAAACATATTACAAATAAGACGACAAATGTGGGGTACAAAGAAATTTTTAGAGATTTATAGATTGTTTATATGTTTATTACTTATATATTGTAATTACCAATGACGTTGGTGATCAATGAGCAGATGTAAAAGCATTTAGGTACACTTAAATTTGAAAGTCTTAGGTTTAAGACTTCAAATCCCATATACAACAGAAATAAAGAACAAAAAAACTTGTTGTAATTTAATATTTTCCTTATTTAATGCATCATTTCGTATTATTATAAAATGAATTATACTATATATTAACTAAAGTAAAATATATTATATAAAACGACCTGTGATTTTTTTTTTATTTATTTGTTAATGAGAAGCCATGTTGTGTTAAAAGGTGGAGGTATTAATGTATGTTAATAATTATAACACGGGAACCAATTATGAGTATAGTAAAATTTACATCTTTGTATAATTTATTAAATTAATAGATTTATAAAAAATATATTTTTATACCGACGGTGTAACACACGTAGTAAGTTCTGTATACAAGTATCTTGGTTGGTGCCCCGCGTGGTGCAAAAGAAACATAGTTTATTTATATCGTAAAAAATGAACATAATTTCTTGTAAATAGTAAATGTTGAAACACTGGTGATTTACAAGACCGAATATTGTGATCATCGTCTCCTAGGGTTCTTCCAAATTGCTTTTCAATCGAGCAAAATCTGTTGCGAATTCTCTCAATTTCGACCAATCTCTCACAATTTCTTGAAGTGTGAAGGTAAATCGCATCAAGTTTTACTAAACTTACACTTAGAAAATCTCATTTCTGCCTTATTGTTGATAGATTTCCTCGCATACTCGTGTCAAGGTCATGATTTCTTACAGTTCTTGCTGTTCAATTTGTTGATATGATTGTTTTTACTACATTACGAACCATTAAGAATACTGTACGGAAATTAGATATAAGCTATTAAGCTGCTATGTATGTTAGGGTTTTAATTTGCTTGATTTAGTTTAGATAACTATGGAATTTGGATAATTAGTTATTGTTTATGGATGAATTGCATATAAAAGGTTATTTGCTTATTATTTGATTGTCTTTGTTAATTATGTGGAAAATCAGCAAAATGTTTTTTTAGGGTTTATTGCTGTAGAAAAACCTGCATTTTTAGCACTAGTAAGTGTAGGTTGGGTGTTTGAATCCTTAAGACAACAAATGACAGTTACAGTTTCAGATAAATGCACTTTTTAAGAAGATGTTTAAAAGATTAAATAGTGCAAATTTATACAAATGCTTTGCACTTTCCAACTTATTTTTATCATTTACTTATACCGTTAAATCTTTAAAAGTTACATGATATATCGTATATTCGTATCAGTTTGGTTGAGATGATCCACGCTTTCTTTGACAAACTGGTCTTTACATCATGATGTTGTCCCGAATCAACCTACTATGTTATGTATTTAGACCAAAATTGGGCAAAAGTGATGAAATTGATATGATTGTGACAGTAGAGGAGGTTTCGCCTTTCATTATTTTGGATTATATTATCAAAAGGATGATTATTTAATTTGCAGGAACTAGTTTTGTTTAGCCATTCACAATTATGCTAGATATTTTCTTACAGTTTTTGTGGGTTCATATTTACAGAGGTTTTGACTTTTGAGTGTAACGATGAATGCAAAAACGAAATCAAGAAATGTTACAGATAACGGGGACACTGTTGAAGATTCAATACTTATGACTTTAATAGGCAACGGTGAGGATTTAGCTCCAGTGGTAAGACATTCGTTTCAAACGGGAAAACCCGAAAACCTTCTTCACCAACTCAAAAATGTTGCGAAGCGAAAAGAAGTCGAAGTTGAAGAACTATGCAAACTCCACTACGAAGAATTCATCGTTGCAGTCGATGAGCTTCGAGGTGTGCTTGTTGACGCAGACGCGTTAAAAACTGAGCTCGCAAGTGATAATTTTCGGTTACAAGAAATCGGGAGTGCATTACTTTCTCGCCTTGAAGATTTGCTTGAATCGTATTCAATCAAGAAAAACATTGCAGAAGCGGTTAAAACGGCAAGAACCTGCGCCGAAGTGTTGGATCTTTGTATAAAGTGTAACCGACATCTGTCTGAAGGTCGGTTTTACCCTGCGTTAAAAGCTATTGATCAGATAGAGAAGAGTTATAAGAATATTCCCGTTAAGGCAGTTAGAAATTTAATAGAGAAGCGGGTCCCGGTTATTAAAAATCATATCGAAAAAAGCGTTTGTGGTGAAATTAACGAATGGTTGGTTCATATACGAAGCACTTCGAAAGATATCGGACAAAAAGCAATCGGTTTTGTGTCTTCTGCTCGTCAAAGAAACGAAGATTTGCTTGCTCGCCAGAGAAAAGCCGAAGAAGTTGGTGATTTCACTTATTCATTAGATGTTGAAGAAGTGGAAGAAACGTCTGTTTTAAAAATTAATTTAACTCCTCTTTATCGGGCGTACTATATCCATGTATGTCTCGGGATTGGTGATAAGTTTCGTGAATATTATTACAAAAACCGAACGTTGCAGTTGAGCTCAGATTTACAAGTGTCACCGGGTCAACCGAGTCAACACTTTCTAGGATCACATCAGACTTATTTGGCACAAATTGTCGGTTACTTCATTGTTGAGGATCGGGTTCTTAAGACAGCTGGCGGTTTATTATCGGCTAATCAAGTTGAGGCAATGTGGGAAACCGCTGTAACAAAGTTGACTTTGACTTTGGAAAGTCAATTGTCGCAAATGGACACTGCAAGTCATCTTCTTCTTGTTAAAGACTACGTGACACTTTTCGGGGCGGCTTTACGACAATACGGGTATGATGTAGGCCCAGTTCTTAAAGTGTTGACCAATAGTCGGGATAAATATCATGAGTTACTTTTGGCTGAGTGTAGAGTTCAAATCAATGATGCGGTTATTAAAGATGATTGTAAGCAAATGGTTATGAACGAGTCGGAATATCAGTCAAATGTCTTGTGTTTTAATCTTCAAACATCGGATATTATACCGGCTTTCCCGTATGTTGCTCCGTTTTCGTCAATGGTGCCAAATTGTTGTCGGATAGTTGGATCGTTTATCAAGGATTCGGTTAATTACTTGTCTTACGGTGGTCAAAGTCAAACAAACTTCTTTGACTTTGCAAGAAAGTATCTCGACAAGGTGTTAATCGACGTTTTAAACGAACTTATTCTCACCAGAATTCAAACTGGCAGGACAGATGTATCTCAAGCAATGCAGGTTGCCGCAAATATATCGTTTCTGGAAAGCGCGTGCGATTATTTTCTTCAAACCGCAGCCAGACAATGTGGCATTCCCGCTCGAATAATCGCAAGGCCTCAAACTACTTTAACGGCGAAAACAGTGTTAAAACCTTCACGTGACGAAGCTTATGTTACTCTTTCGAACTCGGTCAACAATAAGCTGACCGAGTATCTCGCCCTTACAGAGAACGTAAACTGGACCATTGACGACGTGACACAACATAAAAGTGATTACATGCACGAGGTTATTATTTATATCGATACTATTTTATCCGCCGCACAACAGATTCTACCTCTTGATGTTGTGTATAAAATCGGCAGCGGGGTGTTTGAGCATGTTAATAATTCGTTTATGGATACTTTAGTTAGTGATAGTGTGAAGCGGTGTACAGCAAATGCGGTTATGGGCGTCAATAATGATCTGAAAAATCTGGAACAGTTTGCGGATGAGCAATTTCATGGTACGGGATTAAGTGAAGTGTATAAAGAAGGTGGTTTTAGAGGGTGTTTGCTTGAAGTGAGACAACTGGTTAATCTTTTGTTGAGCAGTCTGCCTGAGAATTTCATGAATCCGACGATACGTATGAAGAATTACAACGCGTTGGATCACAAGAAAGTCGGAACGATTTGTGAGAAGTATAAAGATGCACCTGATGGGCTGTTTGGAAGCCTTTCGAACAGAGGTGGTAAACAGAGTGACCAGAAAAAGTCAATGGATGTTTTGAAGAAAAGATTAAAGGAGTTCAACTGAGGATTAAATGGTAAGTAGAGTTTAGTTGAGAATTGTTTTGAGAGTTTTGGTGAGAGTCGAATAGGTCGATTTTGTTTTTTTTTTCGAACTTTCGTTTATATTTATTATTTGTTTGATTTTGTGGATGATATTTAAGTACTTAATTTTCTAGTTCTTCCTATCTGAGTTTTTATATGAACAATTAAGTGTGTGTATTCTAATTATTATAGGATTAATAATTGTGATATCACGAGTTAACGCTCCCTCCCTGCGCGTTGCGGCGGGATGCTGAATATAAAAATCTTTAACATCACTAAATTTTAAGTTTAAGCAAAATAGTTATTTTCAATTTGCTCTACTCCTAGGCCAAATATGTGCTTAGACGTCTTTGACAATTTCATATATAGTCAGAAGAAAACAAAAAGAGTTTTTTTTTTAATTTTTTTTACGTTAAAAAAATATGGACTTTAATTAGCAAGGTGATTTTTTTCTATCAGTTTTTAAAAGAGAATATATTTATCTATATATTTATTATTTATATAAATCTTCTAATCTTATTAATATTAAATGTATTAGTAAATAGCTCAGAATATGTATGTACCTTAAGAAAATTTCAATTTTTATTTTGTCGATAAAAATAAAATATTTGTAGAGTTTAACCATTAAACCTTCATATGACTTTCCGTTTTACGTGTGTTCTAAGATTTTAAATTTAATAATAACAATAATAATAACAATGATATCTTAAATGAACTTTTTACTAAGCAGTTTTTTTTTCTAGTATATAGAAAAATATTATAATTCAAAACTATATCTTGTAAGATTAACCAATCTTGTCTGCATATTTTATATTTTATTTGACCATAAAAACTTTTAGTAGGGTATATGGACATGATTACAAAACATAATTCCAACAAAGTAGTTTTATTATGTTTACGTAATTTAGAATTAGCTTCATCTTCATCTTCATCTTTTTTTTGTAGGTATTTACAGATTGCCATATACATTTTTATTTTACTATAAATTTTAGTTTCACAATAAAAACATTTTTCTGTTAACCCGTGGTAAGTTAAAGGTAAGATTCACCCCTAGTACTTTAATATAGTAACATACTTATAGATATAGGAATATAAATAAAATCACACAACTTTCTTTAGTATATAGGAATATACTAATTAGACTCTGGTAGAAATATTTAAGTTACATTTAAAAATTGCACAATTAATTTTATTATTTAACAATTTTTTTTCATGAAAGTGATTATTGTTTTTAATATTTTGCTAGCTCTAGCTTTCTTTGTTAAAAACTGATTAGTAACCCGTATTGATTAGTAATTGTATGTTTATGTTAAAATTCCAACCTATAATCATGAATGTAAATGCATGTGGAAATTATGTAAAAGAAAATTTATGACAAAATTATTTTATGTTTACTTTTCAAAGTTGTAGTGAAATATTTCATGTCTCTTAACATTTTTTTATATGCATAGTATTTACACCACCGAATTGATTCATTTGTATATAGAAGTTCTTTTTAAGTTGAATTAAAATAGTTTTAAAGATTTGTATAATATAGATAACAATTTTGGTTTTCCTCGACTGTTTTTTGTTCTTTCCTATACAGAGAGTATACAAAGTAAAAAAACAGAGCAAAATTTCTAACCCAATTATATTCATGTTTGACTTTTCCTTGACACTTTTTTTGATAAATCGCTTCTTATTCAATTAGGTTCGGATGTTGATTCCAAATTGGCTAAGAATCACAAAAATTGAATCTCAACACTAAATGTTTATATACCTTAACACAACATGAGTCTGTATACGTAAATTAAAAAAAAAAAAGAAATAAGGATGAACATGCTCATGGTATATAATTTAATTTTCTGAATTGGAATTGTTACCCTAATTGTGATTCAAGAAGTAAGAAAACGATAAACATGGATAGGACATATGCGTGAATTGATTGAAAGGAGTAAAAACAAAATGTCATCTTTGATGTTGAATATGAATGGACTCCAATATAGATGTGGTCTCAATTGGGATTGTAATCCTAACATTGATGCAAGAAGTAAGAAAACAATAAATATGGATGGGGAATGGAAACGGAATGTGCTTGAAGTGACGAACGGGGAAGCGACAACTAGATTGGTTTAGACGCACGTATGCAGTTTGAAAGCCATAGCGTACACCGTTTTGCCAGTCTCTTACTACAATCAGATCAAAGGAGCACCGTTTCATTGTTTTGCGCGAACTTAAAAATATTTCGTTATCGTACACCGTTTTCTTGTATCCTCCTACTACCATAAGATCTATGGTTCCCAATTCCAAACGCCTTCCCAAGAATGGTCGTTTCATCTTCTTTTGCAATCTCCAAGTTAGGGGTGAAAACCCAAAAAACCATAAAAAATTTCACATGAATAGGGCTCTGTGGTGGTGATGGTTTATAGAGGGGTGAAAAGGTGGCAAATGATAGGGGTGGTGGTTGTGGGAGGAGGCGCCTCTGTTGAAAGGTGGCAAACGACGGGGTGGTGGGAGGAGACGCCTCCGTTTGGTTCACGCTGGTACTCAAACGGTTGTGTCGTTTCATTGGTTGTATCCTCCCCGTGGTTATGGGATAACTGCCACACAACCATTTTGTTTTTAGGAAGTCTATTTTTTCGTACAAAAGTAATATATTAATTAAATAATTAGATGGGGCCATAGGTTAATTCACAAAGTGACGCGGGATAAATTTAAAACGGACGCCAGTGCGGAAGGTCGCATGGAGGAGGCATTCTTAATGGTTTTTTGGTTGCGTTTTGTATTAGTGTATAATGTATAATATATAATATATAGAGGGCCGTTCTAAAGTTCAAAGATTCTTATAAGTTTTATGTTACCATATTTACCCTTCCTAAAACACTAATAGCATATCTATTCATTCCATAGTATATCAGACAAGCTACTCGAAACACTTACCCCTTTGATATTCAACTTTCAGGAGGTACTCCCGATTATCGGGTCGGGTCAAAATTCGTTTGGCATATTAGGGGCTAAATTTAACACGTCCCAAGGTTTAAGGGCCTGGCAACGACTCCAGATACGCGTATTTTTTCTGCAATGTGTCAAAATTAACGACGCTAATTTGTCTCAAGGCGTGACTTTTTTTCAAAAAATCCTCAAGTTTTATGTCCATGGTTTTTGTTTGTGGTCCAAAGTTCGGTTTCTATAAATACCGAAAATGAGACCTAGAGCTCGAAAATATAGCAATATAATTCGTTTTATCTTGGGTTTTTGCTTACACATGTTAGATTTATCAGTACAAGTGATTGTTGGCCTCGTATTTCAATAAAAAGGATAAAGAAATGACCAAAAATGAGGCTGTTTATTCGGTTTCGAAAAATACCTAAAACAGCCCTTTAACCATGATCTTTTTTACTTGTTATATAATTCGTGATATGCCAACGGCCTTCGGGGCAAGGGTACCAAATGTATCAAACGCAAATGGGATAAACATGTGTTGATTTTCTAACAAGTTTTCTCGTGTTCAACGACTTTTCCTAATTCCGCATTCAACGCTACTTAGCCAGCAACAACCCATTATCCATTAACCCAACAAGAGGGGATACTCATTAGCCCAACAAGAGGGGATATTCCTGTAAGATCCACACAAGTGTGTTTCTTTTGCCTATCCACCCAAACGCAAGAATATCAACTGGCCAAAGTGTAGACCTCTCATCAAGCAGTCAGAAAGTCATGATAGGTCGATGGCCCTTTGTTCTGATATGGGCCATTGTTCAATGAGACCTGGCAAAACAGACCCAAACATCCGGTTTCAGGACATTGAAGGTGTTTATCGTTACATGTTGGGTTATTTTGTGCCACAAAAGTAAATTTTAGTGGGCTATTTTGGGCTGAACAAAAATTTGATTTAAGTTTAATAGACTAAAAGGTAACAAGTCCCAAAGTTTAAGGGTCTGCATTGTAAAAAAGTAATCAAATTAGGATACGAGCGGTTTTTCTGCATCGTGTCAAAATTGAGGACACTAAACTATATCGTTTAAGAAATTTATTGTTATTTGGCCATGTGAAATTCGTAATTCGAGTTTGGACTATCAGTTACCGATTCATAATTTTTTCTAACGTTGCCATAACGCTTCGTGTCTTTATTGTTTGAGAATTTTTTTATCGGATCATATAAATTTAATAATTAATTTTTTAACGGTTCTAATAATGTATATTTGGGACTAAAAGAACATACAATATTAATCACATAAATAATGTCTTAGGGGCTGTTTGGCAACTTCTGAACGGTTAAGTGTTGAATCAGTAAGAGGTCTGAATCATTAAGTGCTGAACCATTAAGAGGCAGTATAATGTTTAACCATTCGGAGGCAAATATCTGACCAATTCATATTAGAGGTCTTAATCATTCAGACTCTGCATAATGCTTAACCATTCAGAGGCAAATGTCTGAACCATTCAGACATTCGCTCTCGAAACAAACAGTCTGAATCATTAAGTGCTGAACCAGTAAGAGGTCTGAACCATTAAGAGGTAAATAAACAGCCCCTTAGTTCAATTCATGCTAATTGATAGAAACAAAATCAAAATATTAAAACCTTATTATTATGTACCCGATATTGATTTATAAATTTTTCTCCCCGCACAAAATCACTATTCCCTTTTTCTTTTCTTTTAATTCTTTTACTTTTTATCTTTAATACTTTAAACCTTTTTTATCGTTTTTCATCTTTTACACTTTTAATCTTATAGTTTTTATCTTTTACATATTTGTCACAAATATGTTCTATTTTTAACCCCAAAACTTTTCCACTTTCAACTTTGGTCCCTTGTACTTTATATCTTTTACAAAATTATCGTTTTACGATTCATTCTAGATTCTACGATTCAGCGTTTTTACATCTAAGTTTTTACAACGAATCCCTCAAAACTCGCTGGTCCTAAGTCGACTTAGTTGTTCTTTTCTATGTTTTACCTTTTCCGGTCTAATTTTCAGTCTAATTTTTTCGAGTTAACACGTCGTAATGTGCGTGCGTAATTCATCATTTTTACGTTTACTTTTTGTTTGGCTTAATGGCCCCGCTGCACAGCATGGGTCATAGATACTAGTTTATTATTAAAACACAACTCAACTGGTAAGAAATTTTTAGTTTTTATGTGACGCCCGGAGAAAATCCTCATACACTTTGACTTCTTCAGTGACTGCTTACTAAATTTCAGGACAAAATTTCTTTCAACTTGGGGATGATGTGACAACTCGCATTTTCAGGTTATCACCGTTAACTTTCTTAGTTAAATCTTTATGAATTTTCTAGCACATTCGTTCATACATTCACATTACGCGTGTAGGTTGCACCTAAAAAATAAATTGTTAACCTTCTACTTAGGTTCTAAGGTTTTGAAACTTGAGGGGCTTATTGTGTGTATAACAAAGACAAACCCCAAACTCGGAACCTAATGGGTTTCACCCGGAACCTAAACTCGGACACCCTTACATCTAAACTAAACCCGGAACACCCTAAGACCACCCAAACCCAGAAAACAAACCCAAAACACCTTTGGCCCATCTTTGTCTTTGTCCCAACCCATGCATCGCATAACATGTTATAAAAAAAACATGCAGAACCACCCTAGCAAGAAACCTCATAATCGATGATTCTATCTCTTTCCCTCGGCTCTTTTCAGATCGACGGTACCAAGCACCCACGAAGCTTCTCTCGGCTTCTCATTCTTCTCGTGATCTCAATCTATCTCTTGGTAACCTATCTTTGCCTCACCTTTAGTTCATATGCGCGCGCGCGCACACATACACACACACACACACACACATATATATATATATATACTTGAGTTCTTGAATGAGATTGATTGATTTCATGATTTTTGAATACATGAAAAGTAGAGTTGTTTAGAATCAAGTTCTTAATAACATATGAAGTTTGATGATTAGTAGTTTATGTATACATGCATGTATAGAGGTAGTGTTAGGATCTAAATTTGAATTAGTTGTGATTTTTGTTTCAAAGATGAAAATGAAAGTAGAAATCAAAGTTTAATGCATTGGAAATAGATGGAAAACTTTTATCACAACTAATGGTTTTTTGCTTTGATCATCATGCTCTCAAACTTATAGTTTTTTGCATATGAATCACAAACTCCCCCTTAGCCCAATAAGAATGTTTGAATCATACAAAAATGCAAAGAAGATGATTGGTGAATGATCTTTTATAGATGAACGAAACAGTACAAGTGATCACCTATTTATACTAACACTTCGAACCTCTGAGCATCTTTGATGACGTCAAGGTTGATAGTGAGAGATAACAAAAATAACTAACACCAATACACCGATGACCTAAACTCTGATAGTGCATAAACACTGTTACATTGAATAAAGAAATAATAAAACTAAATTTTGTTGGATATCCTCTGATAGTCTTCAACAGACCTTTGATCTTTTGTCGTTTAGTCCAGCAGATGATAGAAGGCAGAGCTTAAGCCAAACAGTGGTTCTTGAACAGAGTTTGTAACCTCTGTTATGAGGATCAATTTAGAGATGTGATTTTGGCTTTTATATCATCTGTTCCTTTTGAAAGGGTTCAATCCCAACAGGTAGGGATTTGGTTCGTTACATAATCTTTATGGAAACTTGATGTTAAACCTGATGTATCTGAATGTATTACATGCTATAGTAGCTGAAACGTTTGATAAAATCATCATAAACATGTTTTTGTGAGGAGCTGAAAACTAACAGCTTCTGTCCGAAATTTCGAGTCAATTTGTATCGGTTGTTTCTTGGTCTAAAAACATAACGAAATCGAATAGTTCTTGAGTCTAAAACAAAGTTCAATGAAATAGCTTTCAAACACAACCGAATTCGTATTTTTCCGATGAGTTTTGGTCAGTCAAAAGATTTAAAGAAAATCAAAGGTCAAAGCTGCATTTTTCTGCAGAAATCGCAGTCCATTACGGAAGTCACAACTTGGTCAATAGTTGGAGTTAATTCTTGAAATGTTTACATTAGATACTTGAAATTTCGTCAATCGGACCGACGGGGATTTTTCTATAAAACAAACCTGTCACACCCTCAATTTCCACTTGCGGAGTTTTACCGCGAGGCGTGTGAACAAACCAGAATCTGAGACACTAGTACGTCGAACGACTCTATATGATTTGATAATACGTTTTCCAAAATCATTTGTTTAACCATTCATTGTAGATTTTATATTGCCTTAGTTAGTTTCAATGTTTAGCGGAAGCATTAGTTTTTATGGTTGAGCGGAAGCATAAAAATAGATAGAGAAATGGGCGCCAACACAAACGCCAAAACAAATGAAAAACCCAAAACAGTGTTTGTAAATGAGACTCGATAAAAGGTGTCTTGATCAATGCAAGTGAGTGCACCTAGAGCTCCTAGCGTCCTGAGAAACATGTAAAGAAACAAGTGTCAACATTAAAGATGAGTGAGTTCACAGGTTTTCATAAATTCGTTTGTTCGGTTATAAGTTTGTTTCCCCCGTTATCCCTAACCCGGGATAACGGTTTAGTTCCATTATTCCCAACCCGGAATAATACTGATAGTTCCATTATTCCTTATCCGGAATAATAATGATGTCCCATTATTCCTAACCTGGAATAATAACGTTGTTGGTTCCATTATCCCTAACCCGAGATAATATTGTTGATTCGTAATTAAGTTCAATGTTAATATATATAGGTAGCTAGCCTAAAGTTATGTCACGTAAGTGTTCGCGATCGAAGCTGACTGTTGTGCCTCCGTGTTGCCAGGCCTATCACTGACCATGGCGAAGTTAGGCCAAATTATTCACCCGTTGACCATACCCGGTCGGCTAGCGCGACTAGCTCGGATGGGGCTTGTCGGGCCCAGTAGTACTACTTATAATTTCCCCGCTATTTAAACCCAATACTAACGATCCGAGAGATTGTCGAGGACTTGTGTGATATAGCTGCTTAGTGACCATAACGTACATTAACATTAACTTAGTTACCGAATAGTTAAGTGACGTTAATTTCATATAACGTAAAGAGATAGAGTTGTAGAGTGTATACATGTTTCTCCCCCTGTTGTTTAAAACCGGATAAAGTTAGGGGCCGTGAACTCACCTTTAGTTGCTCGGTTAGTGTAAGACAGAAGTTGCAAATGATGGGACCGCTAATTGCGTCCTAACAATTCAATTGATTTCAAGTTAGTGTGTGAACACACCAATACAAATCCTACACATAATTAACGCACAAAGCGGTACACACAATCATAATTCCTAACACTCAAACTTGCATGCAAGTATCCTCATATGAACATAGTGATCAAAACAATTTATCATGAACACAATCCAATCCATGCAACACTTTGGTGCACACATTCGCAAGTTATCAAGTTTCAGCTTATATACTCATAATTCGGCTGTTTTCGAGGATTTTTATTAAATAGTTCCGACGTTCCAAAAATTCCAATTATTTTACAGAAGGTGACAACTATACTGTAGAATTTTATATAAATTTTTCAAGTCCTAACACTTTACCAATTATTCGTAAATATTAATATACTAGGCTGCAGTCAGATTCGTCGCTTTCTGACTGCAGTCCACGGAAGAATTTATTTAAAAATCACCGTTCGTCCAAATAACAAAATTCCAGTGGGAGTTGCCCGGAAATTTCCGTATCTAGTTTCTGTACAAATTTCATGATTCGACTCCCTACAGATTATTGAATCCGACTTAATAAACAACTAACAAATTTTCAGGATTTTCACAGCTTTAGTTACTGAACTTAATTAGCTGCTTAAAAATATCAAACGACTTCAGAAAAATATGAATCCAGCGCCATTAGAATCCTTTTTCAAAACTCTACGTTTTAGACTTCAGAAAATCCGTTTTTCGATAACTAATAACCAAGTTACAGCCAGTTGAAGTTGGCTGTAACCACCATTCAACATTCTGATTCAGCACTTTATCACAATCTACTCGCTCAAACCCTCGATACATTGAACATAGGCGATCAAAAACAGAATTACAAATCATATATCATCATATATATCATACCCATGCAAACCCTAATCACAACCTATAGTTTTTATCAACAAAACACAGCCTATGTTTCCAGATTTCGAACAAACATCAAACTTGCAAACTAGCCAATTCAGCCGATTATCATCCTAATACTTTCCATCATTACATACACACACACGATCCATAATTCATGACCCAAGTATGATTAGCGAAATAACATAAAATTCTAACCTTAACAATAGGACTAATGAGCCGAGAACTAGATGGGACTGATTCGGATGTTGACAAGAACTTGCGACCGAGAAGAAGAAGAATGGTGAGGGGAGGGCTGCCGCGATTCAGGAGGAGTGTAACAAGGCTGTCTTGCGATCGAAAGGATGAATGAGGGCTGCCGTCGGCTGTTTTCTCCACTAGGGTTTTGTGTGTTTTTGTTTTGTGAAGAAAGGCTCATGCATGTATGTGTATATATAGCGCAACAAGGTGAAAGGGAAAAGGGAAGGGTTGCGGTTGGGTGTGTGCTCGCGGCCGAAGGGTTTGGGTGGGTTGGTTTGGGTCTAGCACTTGGTCCCCAAGTCTTGGTTAACTCCTAGAGTCTCAAGGAAACGAGGTTGGCTCGTGTCGCGGCTCGATCCGATTTATCTATTTACTACATCTATGTTTTATAACTAAATAAAACACGAAATCAGATATCACATAATAACGCACCAACTTATAAACGTTTAATACGTAGCACATAATTTATTTGACAAGTACACGAAATTATCGTAATTCTTTCGAGCGTGCAAATTAAGTCTCCGAATCAATTTAACGTAGGAACGAATAACCGTGAAGTAGTGCGTTTAAGATATCTGAAAAACCGGGATGTCACAAAACCGTAAACTATCGACATAATGTGAAGAAATTGACGTTTATGTGCTATATGAATTTTGGTGACTTTTCTGTGAACATTTCGACTATGGGAAAATTACACAAACCTTTTTGGACCTAATGACACGTCTCATAAATTATTTGTAATTTTTCTAGTCCGTTTACTATTTTAAACAAAAATCACAAAACAGCTCAAATACGGATGTTGAGATAAAATTGTTGAAACTTGATGATTATGTGTATAAGTGCATTTGCTTGTTACTGCAAGATATTATTTGTTATTTGACACTTAAACACACATCATTGAACATGTTGCATGGTCGGAGGTGTACCCGTGCACATAACCATAAGAACGTATAAATAAATGTCAATGTGTATGTATATTACGTGATAGTATACGTGTGTAGACTTCAAGTGACTTATGTGAATATTAACTAACGATAAAACGGTAACCATATCAGGACGTGGTTGACCACACCTAACCTTAGTCACTAAAATTCTAACCAAGCAAATCTAAGGTGAGTTCACTACTTTACTAAAAGCGTGCATCCCTGGTTTGGGACTAGACATATATTCCTGGATGGATTACTACAACATAAATACTTTAGATTAATTTCATGTCTATAGTGGATTAAACAAACATCTATATTGAAAGTCCTTACGTTTATACCGATCAGTTATCTGGTGGCAAACAGGGTATTAGTTGATAGCGCTATTAGGTTTGACAAAAAAAACATACACTGTCAGTATACGGTAATACCAGTTTAGTTGCTTAACAATGAGTTAGCTACCCATGACATGCTTTTATAACTTTTGTATTTGAACTTACTTTCCGTTGAACTAAAACTGTGAACTCGCCAACTTTTTGTTGATACACTTTAGCATGCTTTGCAGGGCGCTAGGTACGACTCATATGGGAACTTGCAGCTTGGAGAGTTTCATGGCTTTTATTAAACTATTTTCTTATTCATGCTAAACAAGGTGAATTTTGATTATGTCTGGATTTTATACATTGGCTTCCACTGTTAAACTTAACTTGCGTTTCCAAATATTTGAAACTATTAGCATTATTCATGTTGAATGTGGTAGTTAAATATTTTCCAATTAATTCGAAATTGTTCAACATAATTAGTAGTTTGATCCGTGTATGTCATGGGCCTCGCGATAAAATCCTCTATGTAAAGTGATAAAATCCCACATGTGGAATTTGAGGATATAACATTTTATATTTTCACCACAACATTTTGATTTTCATACTTTTACCAAAAAAATGTTGTCTTTTAGTAAACCTTTTGTTTTCATAATTTCACAACTTGGTTTTCACATTTTCATCATATTTTAATGAGTTGGTTAAAGTTATCTTTTTATATTCATTTTTACCATTTATACTTTATCTAATTTAATGAGTTGGTTAAAGTTATTTTTTTATATTTATTTTTACCATTTATAGTATATCTAATACATTTTTAACCCGTTTAATTATTCAATAATTTTGTGTATTTGTATTTTTATAATAACTTTCGTTTGCTAACTAGAAAAAACATAATGCGTGATTGTTTTCGCTTTAAATATTTTGTGAACGTTTTGATATAGATAAAAAAAAAAAACAGAGTTGTATTCAAAATCGGGTATTCTTTTTTGTAATGTAGGCTATAGCACGTGACGTTACCATTGTGGTATCGTGTTGAACCCAACCGTTTATAAGCGAACAACATCATTGCCCGGATGGTATCGGTGTTTGGTTTTATGTTTTTCGACAAACCAAACCGATAATGTTCAAACTCATACTGAATTACGTGGGAGAAATGGTCATGCTCCCGCCTCGAAGCGCAAGGTAAAAACCCAGTTACCTTTTAAATTAGATTGGTTAATTGATTTATGGTGTGACTTTAGTGAATTGGAGCCGTTTCAAAAAAGAGATATTTATTATTGTGCATTTAGTTTAATATTTGTTTCATTATGTGTTTAGTTTAATAATTATTTCCGTTTTAGTTATATATCTATAATTCTTGACTTTTAGCATTTGCTTATTTGTGAAGATTGTTTTATTATAAATGTCACTATACAGTCGATCAAGATGAACGCAAATGAAAATTTGTAATAAAACCCTTTGTTAGCTGAGTTGTGGCGGCGTAGGTGGAGATCAGTGATGGTAATGTTTGGGGAATGAGCTAAATGGTGAGAAAGCTTGATTGATGGTAGTGTTAGAGAGAGAGAGAGAGAGATTGAGTGATAATAGACGGTGACAGTTGTGTGGTGGTAGCGGTTAGGTGGTGGTGGTGTGGTCTGGTGTGGTCTGGTGATGGCAGGAGATGGTTTGGTGTTTGGGGTTAAGATGAGTTTTCTTATTTTTGTTCTTATATATGTATATATATAAAGGAGTATAAAAAAAGTATAAGAAGCCACTATAGAGTAACAAGTGTCTCAAAAATCAAATAGGAATGGTAATTTTGTCAAAGAGAATAAAAAGATTATGCACATACAAGCCACATGCTATTTCCCATATTTTTTAAACGTCCATAACTTTTTTATACGTCATTTAAAAAATTGTATCATAAAATCGAGCGTTTTTTTATCTTTAATATGAGTACCATATTGTTATATTTAGAAAAAAAATTTGAAAACCCAGTTGAATATTACACAATTGACATAACGTAAAACACAATGAGAAAACCCAGTTGTGTATTACACAATGGACATAACATAAACACAATGGGTATCAAACAAAAACACAATGGAAAGTAGACAAAAACACAATCGATGACAACAGATAAAAAACACAATAGACATAACGTAAAACACAATAAGTATCAAACTAAAAACACAATGAAAAGTAGACCAGAAACACAATCGATGACAAAAGATAAAAGACACAATGGACATAACATAAAACACAATGCGTGGAAAGTAGACTAAAAACACAATTGATGACGACAAATAAACGACACAATTAGTGAGAGAAAATAAAAGACACAATGCACAACAAACTAAAACACAATGGATAACAGACTAATACACAATGAACCAGATATTAAAACACAACGGATAACAGAATAAACACAATAACCAGACCCTATAACACAATGTATAAAGTACCAAAATATAACACCATCTTCATTGTATCGTACATTGTGTTATAGGTTTTGATAAAAATGCAATGAACAGAACCCAAATTAACATTGTGTTATAAGTTTTGATAATAACAAAATATATAGAAACCTTAGTAAAATATATAAGGACCAAAACCCAGTTGAAAGACACAATGGTCACACCTTTAACACAATACAAAGAAAACCCAGTAAAAATCAATTTTTTTTATTTTATTTTTATATAGTAGTATCATACTCATATTAAAGATTAAAAAACGCTCGTCATTATGGTGTTTTTCTAAATAAATGTAATGAAAAAGTTATGGACGTTTTAAATTTGATGGAGGAATTGGCATGTGCAGAGAGAAAGTCAATATATATAGGATTCCTTTTATGTCCTTTTGTTATTTTCTTTTCCCTAAAACTAATCTTAACCCTCAAAATCTAAGATCAAAGGATTAGAATTCTTCTTACCTTTCTTATTTATGTTGTCCTTTGTATTTGATCTTAATCCATATATATATATATATGTGTGTGTGTGTGTATGTATATATGCATTGTTTTTTAACAGAGGGGTATTTTAGTCTTTTCATCAAAACTTAACAGTTGATTGGATGGGGTTAATTAGGGTGTGTCTAATGAAAGAAAATGAAACCACTGATACCGTTTTGGCAAGTTTGAAGTATTGGACTGTAATAGTTTTTTTAGCAAACCAAGGACGAAATGCGAACTTACTCAAGGTTAATTGTGTTTAGTTAACCCATTAGACCATCTGTAATGGTTAATGCCCCTTAAGGGGCATTTTCACCCACATCAGCATCATAATACCCTTTTAAAAATGTGTAATGGTTAAGCTCCTCTAATGCTATTTCAATCATTACTTTCCAATTATTTCTCCTCATTTGACATTATATTAGAAACACACCTCCATCCTCATGCCCCTATAATACACAAAAGGATGATGTTGAGAGCGTTATCAAACACCTTCATGTTTTTATAATGCTTATTACGCATGTTCTTGCACTCTTGTGAAAGAATGGGTTAATTAAAGCTGTGTGAGATTACACTTAAGAAACTCTTTTAGTTAGAATCACTATTGGTTTGTAAATCTCTAGAGGCATACAATATGTCCTACTTTTTTTATTACCGATGTCAAGTAACATTAGTAATTATAACATAAATCTATGGTCTACCAGTGACTATTATGATACTTTTTAGTGAGAAGCATGCAATAAGCATTGTCCTGGTTTCCTATAAATTAAACTATTCTCTATGATACATCTATGGACATGTTAGAACATCACGAATCAACAAAGAACACAAAGCGGTATAGGCGTTGATATACTTTAAAATATTCATCAGGGTCTTCCATCTTGAAAGGTGTTTGGCGCTTTTACGAGAAGTGTTCTAGATACATGTTTTAATATTACATGAATAGTTTCATGCATAATTTGAAACATCACTATCTCATATCGTATTATACAAAGAAATATTATTATGAGCCTCCCTGCATCATTCAACAAAGTTTTATGTTTTTAAATGTGTGCTTCCAAACGAATGAATTTAACAGATTAAATAAATAAACACGTGTTTCATAACCGGTCCTTCAAGAAAAAGGAGACCTATTCGCGATGAATACAAAGATCGATTTCTTAATGGAATTATAATTAGATGCTTTAAAAGGCTCTTTACAACGTAACGTGAGATCTTAGTCTTCTAGAAACGTAAGTGAGTGAGTATATGATACTACTAACTACTCCAATCAATAAAAATTGACGTGACACAAAAATCAAGTGTAACAATAAATTAAGACCTTTTATAACATAATAATATAATCAAAACACTAAAGTATAACTTTTTTTATAGATTGATTATAAATAATAGAGTAAAATGTTAAAATGATCTCTAAGTTTAAGCCACTTTTGTCACTTCAGTCTAAAAATGAAACCTTTTGTACCTGGGAACCTGAGGTTTCACTTTTATTGTCATTTTCATCCAATTGGCAAAAGGGTTAGAATTTTCTGTCAACTTCTCTCATTTTTGTCGTTTCCTCATTTAAATGAAGGGTTTAATCGTCATTTTATGTTATAATGTATTTTAATTAAATAAGGAAAACAACACAAAAAAGAAGTTAACAGAAAATTCTACTCAATTTGCTAATTGGTTGAAAATGATAACAAAAATAAAACCTTAGGAACCCAGATATAAAAAAAAATCATTTTTGAACTGAAGTGACCTAAACTCAAGGACCATTTTAACATTCTACTCTAAATAATAAACTGAAGAAATACAGCCCTATGTAAATAGGGGTGTAAATGAGATTAAATGTGCCTAGGCTCATTCAAGCTCGAGCTTAGCTTGTTTAACTTACGAGAGCACGATTTTGAGCTTTATTTATAAATATTGAACTTCGGTTGGGCTTAGCTCTTACATTTTACATAAATTAATTATTCTATACATTTGTAATTATTATATATATAATTATAATTTTTATTTAAAACTGTATATATAATTTATTAATTTTTATCATAGTTTTAGATGTAATAATAAATATTATAAATATATATTAAATAATAACTATTTCAATAAAGACTAATCCTTAGTAAAAAAATGTGCAAGGTCGGCATAAAATATGAACAAGCAACCTTGATCGTTGAAGATAGTCAAAAAGGCCGTGAACTGGAGAGTGATCGACACCTGGTCACGGGCTTGATTGCCAACCTACGCATGATTCGATTTCTGTCCTACTCTGCATGCGCACTAACTCATGAACCAACAAGTCCAATATAATATAAACCATAATAAATTTTCTCAACCACAAAAAAACACTTCATGTGAAAAGATAGCAACCATAACGTCGACATGATTTTAAAATCATGTAATCAGAATATTGGAACAAGTATTGTAAACTGTAATTATGTAACTCAAAACGGGTTTACATACTGTAAATAAATTGTAATCGAATTGTAAATATGTTAAACTAGTCATAAACTGGATTATGAGTTGTAATAAAAAGGGTGGATAAGTCAGTCGGTTTAAGTAAAAAATCTGTTGGAAAACATGATTATAAATGGGTTACCCTAGGTACCTGAATTTTTATTTCGTTGGCTGTTCAATTTTTTACTGAAAGATAATCACATATTGGATAATCTCACAAATCATAGTCTAAATCTTTTTTTGTGTACACAACTCTAATAACAAATCATAAGTCTAAATCTCACAAATCATAGTTTTTAATCATCAACCTTGTTTAAAAGCCTCTAATAACATATTCTAATTTGTCACAAAACTACCGAGACTGCAAAAAAGCGTTAGGTAGTCCAAACTCACCATCTTCAGTTTCGGGGAAAACCGCTGCCTGAAGGCCCACTGTGGTAAAACCTGGTTGGGATCGGCTTCACTCATTGGCTCCGTACTAGGTAAATAAATTATCGATCCATCCTCTTCTACGTGATAATAGGGTATTTTACGTTTCCATATTCATGATCCAAATAGGCCAATATAACCATAGTATGTTTAATTAAACGGGTTTAACAGGTAAATCTAACACAACCTATTCATCAAACATATTAATTATCTACGACCAAAATCTGATTATTATGTTCATATCGATCCCTGGTTGTATCCAATGTGATATGATAGGCCCCTACTAAAATTTCTAGCATAGTATAAGTTAAATAAAATTAGCTCTCTTAAAATAAAATATATAGCCAATACAAATTTTTATTTATCTTTTTCAAATAATTTGACTTTTCAACCCTTTGATTACCAACTTTTCAACCGTCTTTGATTACCAAATAAGTTGGCAATGATTAATTCATAATAAAAGCATAATTTCTGTCGTTTAAAAGTATTTTCTTTATTTATTAAAAGGAAAAATAATAATCTATTAATTGTTACCTGTCTTTTAGCATATTTGCGTAAGCAGGGAAGTCATCTATTTCATACGTATTTATGGGTGGACACTCGCTTTCATTGCCAACAGGAATCTTAGCAAATCAACACATATCACTTACAACTAAAGTACATCCTTCATTATCCATTCACTCTCCCATTTGGTTATCAAATTATTGCAGTATAAATTTGTTTATCATGATATGCTATTATATTATGTTATATATATGATAGGGAGGTTAAATGGTATGTGTTTGCGGGTCGGTTCCAAACACGACATGCACATGACAAGTCGTGTTAGGGAGATAAATGCAAGGGAGATAAATGCAGACTCGACACAAGTTATTACAAGTTAACATGAACACGACATAAGTTATATTAACAATAATTTCAAAATTTTCTAAGATAAATAGAATCTGACTTATTTAACCGGATTATCTTTTATTAGATGATGGTTATTAGTATTTAGAACAAAAATTACAAAGGTACATAAGATAACTAAATTTTAGTTATAGAATTGTATGTTCATTTCTGCTTTATCTTTTAATATTTGTCATAATTTTCAAGCTCATTTATATACTGACATAATTATTTTAAATTGTAACAATAAACCATTTAAACTCGTCAACCTGTAAGACATATAGGTTAAGCAAACTACGACAGGATTAGCTAATGGTACACACTCGTTGAATAAAAAGTGACTCGAACTCGTTTACACCACAATTAAACTCACAAAACCTGCGTTAGATTCGTGTAACGCATACATATTATGTCAGAAATTCACACTTTTCATAATATAATTCTACCACACATGTAAGATTAAAGTTAAATATTAAAAGTAAACCAACATTAGATAAAAGTTATTGGTTCAGACATGTGTGTGATAGAGGAGTCTTTATCTAAAATTAATCCTTCATCATATTTTAGTGAAGTGATCGTTGTTGGGTAACCTTTTTAAATAGAAAATGATAGAATGACAGACAGTCATGGTAGTGGCAAATACATTGAATAAATATGAGATATAATGATAAAGAGACGATCATATCCCCATGCCCAAACCGGTATGTACCATAAAGATACTACACATACATATATCATCTGTAAATAAAACAGAGACGATTATCGACTAATGGCAGGTAGACGAGCTTGTTCGATGTTTATTGGGTTGAGTTTAACTGATAGATAGATTTTACATTTATTTTCGTGGGATAACAAAATATGTTTATCTATAAACGTTAAAGGAATATAAACGCACATAAACACAAACTTATATATTTACATTTATTTAGTTAATTGTTAAGTACTAAGAATATGTATAATATTAAAATATAAAAAACCATATAAACATTGGAAACTAATGAAACCTTACTAAGTAGTTTATTAAATGTTCAAGAACATAAATGAGTAAAGTCTATCTTTCTGTTAGCTCATTTTAGTTGAACATAAATTCTTTTTTCATGTTTGTTTGTTTAATATACAAACCTTCACAATTTCCATGTGGAATGAGAAACAAATGGTTTAGTAAGTGCTCGATTGATTTGCGGCTCTAACATTAGTGATATTTGATGACGTATACCAAGGTTCAAAGCCTCAAGATGCCGCTAGTCCAAAGATTTATACGTCCAGTAACTCTACGATGTGTTGAATATGGAACATTCCATGTGAGATACCAATTAAGCCACATCATAAAGTCTTGAGTGGTAGCGAATGTCATGACTACAAAATGTTTCCGTATTGACTTGTAGCACGGCGAAGGTATATTTTTCCTAGTATTTTTGTCTAACATAAGATGGAACTAGTATTGATAAAATATACTACGATGATATCTCACCCTCAATCTTATACAATGCGTTGTTAGGCTTGAGTTCTTCACATATTCAATCGGTGAGGCTATCTTTTCCTTCTTCTCATATAAACTCTTAAAGGTCGAATCTTCAATTTGTGTGCACATTGATGTCTGACAAGTCTTATCTCGAATGTATAATCGCTAACACCGAATTATTTAGGCAATTTTCGCAAGCTCGTCACTTAAGGACCCTCTACCGCTTTATTTCTTTTGTTATCGCATTGTAATAATGATTAATAAAATTTTAGTATGTTTAAAAGTATCAAGAATAATATGAAAAAGGCCTTTGATTTGTAGTTTTCTACGTCATCTATGCATTACAACTAGGCATCTATAACATATGTTTACTTATCAAGAATAATATTTATATAGATATAAAAAAACATAAAAGCCGAATTGATGTATAAGATATTATACTAATTTTGAATTTTGGTCGATGCAACTAATGTGACTTAACTAGACATAAAATGTATAGCGATTCTACAGGCAAGCTTAAACAATTTATACATCTTTTCGTATCGTCATAAAACACCATTAAGTATCGTGTGCATCATTTGTCACTTATTTATTGGGGTGCACTTTAAGATATTTGTAATGAAATATAATTAAATAATAGCAGTTTTGTGAAACAAAAGTTATGTCAGATTACTTTGATTATAAGTAACTATTCAAAATAATTTTAAAAAAAACACTTGTATTATAAACATATAGACGTTTAATATATAAACAAAAATATTTTAGTAGTTATTCATGTATTTTTTAGACTTTAATATATTTTATTTAATAAAAGAAGAATTACAATGATATGTTTTGAAATATTACGTAGTAACTAATATCTATGAATAGATACTAAGGTTGTCTTAGGTTCCTTGGAATTCAAATGAATAGGAATCTAAATTCTAAATCATAAGATGTTTGTTTCACAGAATCAGTTGGACTTGAGATCTTAATTCTTATCTTTATATGTTTGGTTAACAAAGGAATTGGAATTAGAATTGGAATTTAGTATGAATTCTTTCAACTTTCTTTAATTAAAGGAATTCAAAATCTCACGTCCCAACGACAATCAAACCGAATAGAAAAGATGAAGAAAATAATTTAAGTTGAATAACTCTCAATCTTATTAATCAGAAAATAACTCAAAACTAGTTACATTTCTCTTAACCTTAATCACAACTTTGATCAGGTTATATAGGACATGACTTGGTTACAATTAGAGTAGGACTCAACTTCCAAACTAGATAATAATAGAATAAACCCACATGTTTATCTAACCTGTCTATTATAAATTAAATCTAACTCATTAATTTATCTCTAATTAACTTAACCAAATAACCATACTAATCCATAACTCGGTTTAGTTCGGTACAACCTGTCTCATACCCTCGAGTACGGGAATTACGTCCAACAAAATCATTCTTATATATATATATATATTGTGTGTGTGTGTGTGTGTGTGTGAATGAATTCAAGTAAACTCATTGGAATCTTCCACCAATTGACGTCATCGCATCCGCCACTCCGCCACCATCCATCAGCCCCGGCCTCCCGGTCAACATCTTGACCTGACCCAGCCTGCCAACGACCCGCACCCTTTCGACCTGTATCGTTACGCCCCGAATCGTTTCGATGAGTAAATTGCACAAAACGTCCTTTAAGTTTCACCAATCTTGCTGGTTTCAGCCTTAATCTTTAAAAGTTGCCAAAACCAGCCTTTAAGATTAAATTAGTTACGGGTTTCATCCTTTATCACTAACCCAGTTATTAAATCATGTTAAATGGCATCACATGCAAGCCATGTGAGGGTAAAACCGTCTATTTCATACTTAAAGGACGTTTTGTGCAATTTACTCATAAACCAACGGCTACAGATCTATTCCTTCCTCTGTTCGATAAACCTGAACATGAAGCCTGCTATATAAAGGGGCTCCAAATGAGAGAGAGAGAAACTATATGTCATATGTATCAATAAGAACACCATTTCTTCACTATTTCGTTTGTAAATCGAAAATTATCGAGAAATTTCACACGAGAATTCGGTGAGTAAAATGTTGAAGTTGTTCGTTGAATTCAAAGGATCTATAGCTCAATCCGCCTCAATTAGATTGTGAAATTTTGGATTTCGGATTGCAGATTTGTGTGTTTTAGTTTATAACAGAGTTTGTTCAAATTGTTTGATTCGGTTGATGAATTTTGATCTTTTGTTGTGGTTTTGTCTTGAATTTTCATGTAATTTCGATGATTAATTGAATAATAATAGGATAATTTGGCTTATTTTGCAGAGATGTTATACGAACAGAGGCTTTTGAATTTTTGAGCTGTTATTGAGCTTTTTTACTCTTCTGGATTTGAAATCGAAAGGCGAATCGAAGATATTGTAAGTTTGAAGGTTTGCGTTATATGAATTTCGCATTGTTTGATGAAATAATTCATAATTGTGATGTTTGTTGAATTTACAGGTTGATTTGAAGCGGATTTAGGTAAAATGGGATCGAATTTGAAGATATCTTTGATGTAAAATGTTCTTTAATCGCCTAAAGTTTTCAAGTTTTGAGAATTTCTGCGTTTAAAAACCGTCCAATTGAATCAAGGAGATCGTGAAACAAAGCACGTAATAAGTAAGTATCAATCGTTCTGAATTTTTACTCATCTGAATTGAATCACAGCTTCATCTGATGTTTATTATTCCTCTGCACTTCTGTTTTGCAGTTTCATCGCTCTGAGTTTCGTTATTTCGTCGTTGAAATCTCGTTAATCCGTCGCTGAAATATCAGATTTTTGTTAATTCGTCGTTGAAATCTTCAATTTTCAACCTCGAGGAACAAAACATATTGCTGGTTTCAGCAGTTACGAATGGTGTTTGAAATCGAGAAGTGTGTCGACTTCCGTTAGGGTTTCAGGCGAAGGGTCGGCGTATGTTAGCAAAGTGGCGGAGGAGACGAGGATGAGGAGGATGAAGAGAATGAAAAATATGAGTAAATTGCACAAAACGTCCTTTAAGTATGAAATAGACGGTTTTACCCTCACATGGCTTGCATGTGATGCCATTTAACATGATTTAATAACTGGGTTAGTGATAAAGGATGAAACCCGAAACTAATTTAATCTTAAAGGCTGGTTTTGGCAACTTTTAAAGATTAAGGCTGAAACCAGCAAGATTGGTGAAACTTAAAGGACGTTTTGTGCAATTTACTCAAATTCTAAATCATAAGATGTTTGTTTCACAGGATCAGTTGGACTTGAGATCTTAATTCTTATCTTTATATGTTTGGTTAACAAAGGAATTGGAATTAGAATTGGAATTTAGTATGAATTCTTTCAACTTTCTTTAATTAAAGGAATTCAAAATCTCACGTCCCAACGACAATCAAACCGAATAGAAAAGATGAAGAAAATAATTTAAGTTGAATAACTCTCAATCTTATTAATCAGAAAATAACTCAAAACTAGTTACATTTCTCTTAACCTTAATCACAACTTTGATCAGGTTATATAGGACATGACTTGGTTACAATTAGAGTAGGACTCAACTTCCAAACTAGATAATAATAGAATAAACCCACATGTTTATCTAACCTGTCTATTATAAATTAAATCTAACTCATTAATTTATCTCTAATTAACTTAACCAAATAACCATACTAATCCATAACTCGGTTTAGTTCGGTACAACCTGTCTCATACCCTCGAGTACGGGAATTACGTCCAACAAAATCATTCTTATATATATATATATGTGTGTGTGTGTGTGTGTGTTTTGAATGAATTCAAGTAAACTCATTGGAATCTTCCACCAATTGACGTCATCGCATCCGCCACTCCGCCACCATCCATCAGCCCCGGCCTCCCGGTCAACATCTTGACCTGACCCAGCCTGCCAACGACCCGCACCCTTTCGACCTGTATCGTTACGCCCCGAATCGTTTCGATGAGTAAATTGCACAAAACGTCCTTTAAGTTTCACCAATCTTGCTGGTTTCAGCCTTAATCTTTAAAAGTTGCCAAAACCAGCCTTTAAGATTAAATTAGTTACGGGTTTCATCCTTTATCACTAACCCAGTTATTAAATCATGTTAAATGGCATCACATGCAAGCCATGTGAGGGTAAAACCGTCTATTTCATACTTAAAGGACGTTTTGTGCAATTTACTCATAAACCAACGGCTACAGATCTATTCCTTCCTCTGTTCGATAAACCTGAACATGAAGCCTGCTATATAAAGGGGCTCCAAATGAGAGAGAGAGAAACTATATGTCATATGTATCAATAAGAACACCATTTCTTCACTATTTCGTTTGTAAATCGAAAATTATCGAGAAATTTCACACGAGAATTCGGTGAGTAAAATGTTGAAGTTGTTCGTTGAATTCAAAGGATCTATAGCTCAATCCGCCTCAATTAGATTGTGAAATTTTGGATTTCGGATTGCAGATTTGTGTGTTTTAGTTTATAACAGAGTTTGTTCAAATTGTTTGATTCGGTTGATGAATTTTGATCTTTTGTTGTGGTTTTGTCTTGAATTTTCATGTAATTTCGATGATTAATTGAATAATAATAGGATAATTTGGCTTATTTTGCAGAGATGTTATACGAACAGAGGCTTTTGAATTTTTGAGCTGTTATTGAGCTTTTTTACTCTTCTGGATTTGAAATCGAAAGGCGAATCGAAGATATTGTAAGTTTGAAGGTTTGCGTTATATGAATTTCGCATTGTTTGATGAAATAATTCATAATTGTGATGTTTGTTGAATTTACAGGTTGATTTGAAGCGGATTTAGGTAAAATGGGATCGAATTTGAAGATATCTTTGATGTAAAATGTTCTTTAATCGCCTAAAGTTTTCAAGTTTTGAGAATTTCTGCGTTTAAAACCGTCCAATTGAATCAAGGAGATCGTGAAACAAAGCACGTAATAAGTAAGTATCAATCGTTCTGAATTTTTACTCATCTGAATTGAATCACAGCTTCATCTGATGTTTATTATTCCTCTGCACTTCTGTTTTGCAGTTTCATCGCTCTGAGTTTCGTTATTTCGTCGTTGAAATCTCGTTAATCCGTCGCTGAAATATCAGATTTTCGTTAATTCGTCGTTGAAATCTTCAATTTTCAACCTCGAGGAACAAAACATATTGCTGGTTTCAGCAGTTACGAATGGTGTTTGAAATCGAGAAGTGTGTCGACTTCCGTTAGGGTTTCAGGCGAAGGGTCGGCGTATGTTAGCAAAGTGGCGGAGGAGACGAGGATGAGGAGGATGAAGAGAATGAAAAATATGAGTAAATTGCACAAAACGTCCTTTAAGTATGAAATAGACGGTTTTACCCTCACATGGCTTGCATGTGATGCCATTTAACATGATTTAATAACTGGGTTAGTGATAAAGGATGAAACCCGAAACTAATTTAATCTTAAAGGCTGGTTTTGGCAACTTTTAAAGATTAAGGCTGAAACCAGCAAGATTGGTGAAACTTAAAGGACGTTTTGTGCAATTTACTCAAATTCTAAATCATAAGATGTTTGTTTCACAGGATCAGTTGGACTTGAGATCTTAATTCTTATCTTTATATGTTTGGTTAACAAAGGAATTGGAATTAGAATTGGAATTTAGTATGAATTCTTTCAACTTTCTTTAATTAAAGGAATTCAAAATCTCACGTCCCAACGACAATCAAACCGAATAGAAAAGATGAAGAAAATAATTTAAGTTGAATAACTCTCAATCTTATTAATCAGAAAATAACTCAAAACTAGTTACATTTCTCTTAACCTTAATCACAACTTTGATCAGGTTATATAGGACATGACTTGGTTACAATTAGAGTAGGACTCAACTTCCAAACTAGATAATAATAGAATAAACCCACATGTTTATCTAACCTGTCTATTATAAATTAAATCTAACTCATTAATTTATCTCTAATTAACTTAACCAAATAACCATACTAATCCATAACTCGGTTTAGTTCGGTACAACCTGTCTCATACCCTCGAGTACGGGAATTACGTCCAACAAAATCATTCTTATATATATATATATGTGTGTGTGTGTGTGTGTGTGTGAATGAATTCAAGTAAACTCATTGGAATCTTCCACCAATTGACGTCATCGCATCCGCCACTCCGCCACCATCCATCAGCCCCGGCCTCCCGGTCAACATCTTGACCTGACCCAGCCTGCCAACGACCCGCACCCTTTCGACCTGTATCGTTACGCCCCGAATCGTTTCGACGCCCACCGTTTGGACTCGAACTGTTTCGACCGGAATCGTTTCGACGCACATTATTTCGACCCGCAGTGTTTTGACCTGATCGTTTCGACCCGTACTGTTTCGACTCGTAACGTTTCAACCCGAACTGAGGGTGGTGGCAAGCTAGGTGATAAATTCCAATTCGTTTGACAACCAGACATATCAAAAATGGAATCGAGATTCCAATTTTAACAATATCCAAATACAATTCCTTCAAATTCCAATTCTTATACAAATTCCAATTCCAAAATATTCCACATACCAAACGCACTCTAATGGTAGGGATCACAAGAGAGACACATGCTAATTGAGAACCGTGAGAACGATTGTAGACCACACATTTATATTAGCAAAAACGATTGTTTTTCCTTTCACTTTTAGTCACACGTTTTTAAGAGTTTTTTTCTGTGATATATACATATGTGTATATTGTTTTGGAGTTGGGGGTCTTTTTGGAAGTAGTCTCTCTATCCCTAGGGATAAATACAAGGTGTGCCTACATCCCACCTTCTCTAGACCCTGCGAATGGCTTTGCCATTTGTGGGATTTACTGGTACGGTTGTTGCTATTGTTGTCGTACATATATGTGCATATTGCCAATTTTTAATTATACAAATGTGTATATTGTCAATTTTTAATCATACAAATGTCTATATTGTCAATTTTTGAATTATACATATGAGTATATTATGAAACATATATATACGATGCTTATTTTTCAACTTTAAACACGTATTTACACATATGTACACTAGAAAAAAACCATATTTAAAACCATAATCTTCCTTTATATACATGTGTTGGACCTACAAAAGAACATATGGTTTCAAAAGCCAATGCATGCTATCCTGATCAAGAAATGAACAAGTTATGATCTGCATCTCCTCCCAAAGATAGTGAATCTTGAACATTAACAGAACATTTGTTTGAAGACTTCAAAGATCTATTAAAGATATGAAACCGTTGTTGAAAAAGAAAAGAAAAGTTTGTTCATGGCCAAAGCCTTGTTGAAGACAATGGACTGATGAAGAAAACCGCATTAAAACTCAGATCATAACAATTAGTATCAGAGCTTCATCACATTAAACTTGCTTTCACAATTAGTTTAATACAAAAAGATCGGCTCACATAATTGATAAACAACTATTTGTTGTATCGAATTATAGAGTTTAAAGTATCAAATTTAAAAAGTTTTTGTACGTACTTTGTTTTTCACAAAGATCAAAGGAATGGCACAAAACAATCATGACCCCGTAACACTGGTTTCCGAAACAAGCTTTTGATGTTTGTCAGATCAGAATACAACATCTAGCAACGTCGAATGGCTCACGTGCTAGCTAAGTAGAACACGCGTTGTTGGAAGTCCGTGATATTCAGACCACATGTTACAATGGCACTAAGTGCCGAAAATCCTAATGTTCAAGAGCCAAAGAAAACAGAGGAGGATTTTGAACAGGATTATCAAAAGTTTGAGATAGATGCAAAAGCATTTAGTATTGTTGCTACATCTCTACCAAATGAAATCTATGCCGGCCTATTACACTGTAATAATGGAAAACACCCATAAAACTCCCATAAAACTCTCAAACAACAGTATGAGACCATCAGTCATGAGAAAGTTAAATCCAAAGAAGAGATGATTGGAGATGAATCCAGACTGTTGATATTGAGAGTGCAGTCAATCTATTACAAAAACTTGTTTGTAAAAAGGGTTGATGAAGAGGGGGTAAAAGATAATGATAATAGAAAAACCATTGAATATGATGGTGATTGTGCTCTAATGGCTGCCACTAAGGGAACTTCTACATGCCTAGATAGTCTATGGTATGTAAATAGTAGTAGTCCCAGACATATGACAGATTGCAAAGCCCTACTCACAAACTTCTCTGCTCATGGAGGCGGTGATACATCTTTTGGCAATGACTGAAAAGGTGAAGTGTTGGGTTCAGGAATTGTCAAAATTGGTAAGCTAAAATTTGAAGATGTTAATTATATTGATAACCTAAAATTTAACCTACAAAGTGTCTCACAAATGAGTGATAAAGGTTATGGTTCATTTTTTACCAAGAAAACTTGTAAAATTGTTGAACCATATGCAGTGAAAAAGATTGACAAAATTATAGCTGACAACACTGCATAACTTGTTGCTCACAGAAATGGAAATATTTATGTAGTGGACATGTTGACCCTATGGCAAATGTATGTTTATTTTATGTAGCTTCAACAAAAGAAACAAAATTCTAGCATAGGAGGTTGGGACATGTTAATTAACAACCATTAACACTCTTTTAGAGATCTTCCAACGAAAGAATTCAAATGGGATGAACATTGCATTTCCAGTTTAAAAAGAAAACACACACGAGGTTCACACAAGTTTATTGATAAGTCCAAAACAAGCCAGCGTTACAAATGTTACACATGGATTTGTTTGGACTTTTAAAAATAATGAGCCTAAAGAAAAAGAGATATTGTCTACTTATAGTTGATGATTTCTAAGTTTACATGGACTTATTTTCTAGACGCAAAGATGAGATTGCAAGTATTATAAAAATACTTGCCATAAAAGTTGAAAAACAATATGACCTGCCTGTGAAAATCTTCAGAAGTGATAATGGAACAGAATTTAGAAATCAGGAGTTAGAAGAGTACCATGTGTCAATGGGATAGTGAGACAATTTAGTGTTCCAAGAACACTTGAACAAAATGGGCAGTTGAAGGAAAAAAATAGAACCTTATCTAAAGCAGTAAGAACTAAGCTTGGAGATTCTGGTCTTCCATTGTCCTTTTGGGTAGAAGCCATTAATATTGCATGCTATTTTCAAAACAGAGTTTTAAGTAACCCCAGGTATCAAAAGACTTCCTATGAAGTTCTGTTCAACATCAAACCACTGATCTCATTTTTCAAAGTTTTTGGTTGCCCAGGCCTACAAAGTGTTTAACACAAGGACCATTGTGACATTTGTGGCGATTCGATCATGTAACGATTCCAAAACAAGTTATCAATCAATGAAATATTGTGTTTTATTTCCGATATTTGTATTTTTATCATAACAATTGCACATATTCAATTCTTGCACGATTCCAAACTCTTGAACAACTTCTGGAAGTGAAATCGCAAACTGTTACGCAAAACGTACTCAGTTTAACACAACGTACACTCCGGAACAATGACACAAGCTAAGCATACCCTAAATACCCTTTACATAACCTAGAAATAAGTTTCAAGGGCTTCGGTATGGCAAAAACATGCTTATGCAACTTCAGGGGCTATTTTGCAAAAACTGCGAAACTATACCGATTCGCGTATTTCTTAATACGGAACATGTACGTACATCCAAAAATTTTTGTAATCATTAAAATCTTGTATTTTAATGATTGGAATGCAAAAATATCATTCGTTGCGCAATTACGGTCATTATGCATTAATTAAAGTGTTCGTCGTAATTAAGCGAAAAACGGAACCGTACAACCGAACGAACGGACATCCACAACATTTCCAGGCATATTTCAAGTCCCCTATGCTTTAACATCCTTATAAAGCCTAAATATTGGGTTAACGGGTGTTAAAAGCGTAAAAAATCATCAAAATCATGTGCACGGGCCTGTTTTGCCATTTTTGAAACTTCAGAAGGAGGCTAGGTGTAGCGCGTAGCCCTAAGGGGGTTAGCCTATGCGTAGCGCCAAGCCCCTATCTGGGCAGAAAATTATTTTTGAAACATGGCAGCTTCTTATTTCACTTCTTGGACACCGAGAACTCGAATTTACCACACTCCCTTTGGTTGCAACACCTCACTAGACACATGTTTTGATCTTACAACACCTCCTAACACTTGGAGTGATCTTGTGGCTTCAAGATTACTATAAATAGGTGATCATTTTACCATTTTCCTTGCTCAATTCTTCATTCTTTCTCCTTTGCTCTAAGTTGGAGTGCTACCACATTTGTGGAGGCCTCCCATCTGAGCATTCTTCATCCTTGAGCTCTTCAAGTGTTCTTCAACACAAGTAAGCGCTCTCTCCTAGTCTTGTTTATTTCTTTTAGCTATATTGAGCTAAAAGTCAAACAATTTGACTTTCTGTTTGACTTTCAGTTCTGACCATGAATTGGTCAAAGCAAAGTACAATTGGACTTTGCAACGTGATCGTAATCATGATGGTTATGATCCTTAGCGATCATGTCTACTGATTACCACGTTTACTAGTCAAAGTGACGAGTCAAAGTTTCGGTCAAAATGCACATTATGTGCATTTTGCGAATGAACTATTTTCGGGTATCAAAACACTAAATTTTGATACAAAAACATTTTTTATAACTTAGTTAGACATGTTTTGACATGTCTAACTCGTCACTTTTAGTTTAGTGCTTATTTAGGGTCGTAATTCGAGCGGTCTTGACCACCGCTTTGACTTTCAAATCCGACCCGTTTGGTCGATCTTAGGACCCGACCAAACACATATTTGTGACCGTAGTTGTATACGGAATAACCCTCGGAGGTTATACCTTATGGTCACGTCGTTTGGTTAATGTTATGTTAAGTCGCCTATTTTGCCTTTATAAATGACCAAAATGCCCTTTTTGCGCATAAATCGATTTTAAGCCTATGTAACCAATGTTTTGACATATAAACTGATGTTACATCTATATTAGACTCATTTTGGCATAAAAGACTTATCATAACACATATCTAACCATCCGAACACGTTTTTAGGCAGATGACATATTAACGAGTCATAACAGGTCAAAAGCACTTAGGAATCTTTCCAAATCAGAATGTAGACTTTGTTAAACCATTTCATATGAGTTCCAACACTCATTTGGTTTACAAGACCTCATTCTATCGAATCCTCCGATTAAGGTCCCGACTTTTACATAGTATTCCGATTTTAGGACACGCTTGATTTCTCGAACTCTTGAGCTTTGTTGATCTTTGATCCAAGATTACTTTGCAATCCCAAGTGAGTACATAGCTCCCCTCTTTTTACGTTTTGCAAATATTTTGGGGTGATTCATATGTGCTAAATCTGTTTTCAAGTTTTCAAAACACAAAGTCTATGGTTTATATAACAATACGATTTCAATAATGTGAACGAACTTGTTGGTGTGTTGTATCCATAACAAGAATGACATTCATTAACTTTGGCCAAGCCGACCAGTAGTAGGTTATGGTACCTAGGACTGGCAATCCCGTTACCAAAATTCCCGGTGTTTGTGGGGAAGTTTGGGAAACGACCGAAACTGTATTTGTAACAAACCCTTTGGTGGTAGATGAGAGACCCTTTGGTGGTCTTGGACGAGTCAACAAAGGTTTGAATGTGTTCACGAAATGACCAGAAGTTTTCACAATTAAAACAAGGACGATTGAACGACTGGTTTATAAAAAGGACGATTCAACGAATGGTTTATAACAAGGACGATTGAACGATTGGTTTACAATAGGTGATTTAGATAATGCGACGGGTGTAATATAATAAAAGCATAGTGGATACGCCGTTGGTACTTTCTATATATAAGTGCTTTTATTGTATTGCATACCGTGGCCTTATCTTAATCTCTTGAACAATGGTTTTGAACGATAACACACAACGATTTTCAATTAAAGATATAAACCATACAAAGATTTCTTTAAATTTATTACTCTTTTAACAAAAGAAATGTTTTGGTCAAGATTCATGACTACAAGTCTTTTACAAACTCCAACCAACTTATTTTAGTTGGTTAATTAATATTGCAATACCAAATACTTTTTGATTACAAAGTTTTCAATTAACGACTCTAGTAGTCTGACGAGGTATTGCAGTACATATAAAAAGCCATGAATTTGACACTCTCACAAAACCTATGTACTCGCCGGCATATTTTTGCTGACTCGTTTTCACATATGTTTCAGAAGCTTAGGTGTGATGAATTTCAATGCTTGGATCATGTAGGAACGGACGAACCTTAGTGAAAATAAAACAAGAAAGACAATTTTATTTATGTTTTGTTTCCGTTTAATTTCCAAGACAATGTAAACAATGTTAAATGCAATAATATCAAAACTTTAAATCCCATGATTGTGAATCAATCTGTTAACATGACTCCTCGATGTTTTCGCCGCGGTTTGTTGTTTTTACGCGGTCAGGGTGTTACAACCATGACTATAGAAGAGACCTTGAATGTAAAGTTCAATGAACTTTCTTCATTAAAAATCCCTGCCAATCTTGCAGAACTGTTTGATCTTGAAAAATTCAAATTTGAAGATGTTACTATTAAATCCGCTGATGACACAAGAAAGTTAAAAGTTGTTCAACAGGATTACAGATTTGGCATTGTGGTTCCTTCACAATATAAAGTCTCATCTGATCCACAAAGTTCCTCAACTCAAAGTTCCTGTCATACAATATCAACTTCAACCACTGTTGACCAAATTCAAGTCCATGCCGCTGTTAAAATAAGTGGTCAAACCACTGATTCCAGTCCTACTTCACATGCACAACTTGGACCAATCCCACCACCTCCATTCCAAACCACTATTGACCATAGTACAATGGCAACAAAGGTTTCATTAGATAATTTTCACATATGCCCTTCACCTCAGGATTCTATTATTCCATACACTTGTAACCATCCATTTCTCAAATCCCATCCACCAGAACAAATCATTGGAGATATCATTAATGGTGTGCTCACAAGAGGTCAAACCTCAAACATATGCCTGTTTACTGGGTTCCTGTCATTAACTCAACTTGTCAAATACCAAGAAGCCTTGAGAGACAACAATTAGGTAGAAGCTATGTAGGAAGAACTCCTTCAGTTCAAAAGAAAAGTATGGGAACTTGTGCCATTTCCAGATGACACATGTCCAATTGGAACAAATTAGGTCTTCAAAAATAAAACTACGAGAGGGGCATAGTTGTCAAAAACAAAGCCATGCTTGTGGTTCAAAGATACAAACATAAAGAAGGCATAAGTTGGATCCACTTGTAACAAAATGTGTGATAAATTCAGACAATTAATGACAACAAAATTTGAATGAGTGCCATGGGTGTGTTGCAATGTTTTCTTGGATTGCAAGAAAAACAATAAGAAAATGGAACCTTCATTCATGAAAACAAATATGTTAAAACATTTTTGAAGAAATTTGATATGAATGGTGTGTAAACCATGCAACACTCCCATGTGTACCAAGAAAGCCTTCATTGCTGACGAAAAATATGAGTTGGTAGATCAGAAACTTTACAGGTGTATGATTGGGTCCTTGATGTACTTAACTGCATCAAGACCTAACAATATATTTGACACTTGTGTCTGTGCTAGATACCAATGATCACTTAGAAAGTCTCATTTAGTAGCTGTAAAAAGGATATTAAGATATCTCAAAGGTGCACCCACATTTGGTACATGGTATTCTACTAATGGAAACATTGAGCTTTCAGGTTATCCAGACAGTGATATTGCTGGTTTCCACACCACAAGGAAGTCCACATCAGGAGATGCCAATTTCTAGGAAATGTCTTGGTCTCTTGGCAAAGCAAAAAGCAAACATCAGTCTCAAACTCTACAGCAGAGGTAGAGTATATAGCAGCTATAGCTGTTGCAAGTTGCATAACCAAACTTTTGTGGCTTCAAAATCAATTACTTGATTTTGGTGTAACTGTTTTAAAGACACTACTAAAACTAGATAGTCAAGCAGCGGAAAACATCATCAAGAATCCGGTGTCACATTCCAAAACAAAGCATATTGACATACATATCACTTTGTAAGAGACTATTACGAAAAAGGTTTGATTTCCATTCAAATGTTCCCTCTAAAAATCAGTTAGCAGATATTCTTACATAAACTTTAGATACATTTACAGTTAATTTTATAACAAATTAATTAAAGCTTTTAAAAAGAAAAGATAAAATGCCATATATAAACCACAAATATGTTTAAATCTACATTTATATAGTTGGCGGTATAACCGGTCAAGGATCACAATAAAATACAGTTTAGAAGTATAACATACTATATTAGGACATATTTTGACATCATCACTAAACATGAAAGGATCAACATGACATCACTTACATGCACACACAAACATTGATACAATTCTCCATTGCTTGAATGATATGTCCGTCGTCCACAAGGATGGTCACACACCTTAATATAACAAATATTTTATTATAAATTTAAAAAACGTAATATATATAATACGATTGTATCAATAAGACATGTTTTATTAACGTTTATGAATGTTAGAAGTTTTTTTATAAAGGTTTATAATTTTGTATATGCTCTTATCCATGGCGAAGCTTATAAGGCCGTGAGGGGGCGGCCGACCCCCCGAACTTTTCGCTCAGTAGTGAAGAGTATGTAGTTTTCGTATATAAATTTTTGGGTATATACGTTTTCGACCCCCCGAACTTTTCGCTCAGTAGTGGAGAGTATGTAATTTTCGTATACAAATTTTTGAGTATATACGTTTTCGACCCCTGGTTTTATAGAAATGTTTAGGTCCCCCCCACCCCGATCAAAAATCTCAAACTTCACCACTAGTCTTATCGAATTCATTAATTTTGTAATTATTTAGTCCAGTTTATTTTATTAATATATAATACATATGAAAAACTAAATAACTCATAAAAATAAATAATTTAATTTATAACTATAAAAAAATATACTCAATATACAACTAAATGCATAGAAAAAAGAATTTTATTAACAAAACTACTATTGTTTTTCCTCTACAAAAAAAACGTACGTGCAACTAATTTTAAAAACTAAATAACTTATTAAAACAAACTCTTTAGTTTATGAATATTATTAAAAAAATTATAAGCCCAACAAACAAACACTTTAGTTTATGAATATTATTAAAAAATAATAAGCCCAACAAATGATATATGAAAAATGCATTTCAATAACAAAACTACTATCGTTTTTCCTTTATATTACGTCCTTCTTTACTCCTTTCCTGATATTTATTTAACGGTTAGATCTCTTAATCTTTTCGTAAACCAATTTCAAGCCATATGGACCGCACTTTTGTTATAATATTACTTAGTTTGTCAAATTTGTAAATATAATTATGTTTTGTAATTAAAAAAAAGGTGCCAAACTATCTTTATCTCACATGTCTAAAGTTGATATGACACAACTTCATGTGCATAGTAATATCTTTATTATAAAATATTTATATTAACCGTAACTAATTTTTTTAAGGCTTCCACGATTCTCACACTTTTATATCTTATTCCTAGACTGTTTTTACTCTATCTCTCTCTATTTGTATCTATGTATGTATAGAAAGAGATAGAGAGAATACGTGTGTGAATATTAACTCTCTTTTTTAATTTATCTCTATCTTCTCTTTGTTCGAGCTTAGGTGCGTGAAAACACGTTTTTTTCCCTTTTAACTTGAAATGATCAAAGTGTTAAAATACAAGTTTTACACCAAAATTCATGATTTACTCTCTTCTACATCCACATAATCTAATAAGATAAACTTATATGGAAATGTTAGAAATGCCCTTTAGATATTACAATACATTAATTAAATCCCATAAGCTAAAGTTATTTTAAAATAATGTCAGAAATACCCTTTGGAAGTTATAACAAATATGACCAAGGGGTACAAAGGAGATTTATGGATCTATGTTTTTGGAGTTTTAAGTTTGTTAGGAAGTATGGTAAAACTTTTACCATTTTGGTAATTGTTTGATGGTTATATTTAACATATTTTAATTTCAATAATTTGGTGGGTGTGTTATGGAAGTGTGAGGGTGACATATGGAAATTGAAATGTGAACCAGACAAGTTGCATACACATTTTTGTCATGACTCATCATCTTCACCGATATCTATCTCCATGTGAATGATTAATGAGTTCACTCACCACTTACTATAAATGATTCACTCATTCATTCACTCAATCACAGCAAAATGTCACCAAAGAAAGAGGATGAGAATGGTGAAACTAACTATGATGATACCGATAACAAGAAAGCTCTTGGAGGCATTAAAACTATGCCATTCATTCTAGGTATTCCTCTCTCTCTCTCTCTCTCCTCCATTCATATTTCTTATATATCTTCCATTCTAAACTAGAATATCCCATTCTTATATACACTGTCAATGAATTACCATGAAATCATTCACCCACCGAATATATGAAATACTAGAATTTATTATCCTATTATTATTGTTATGGGGTCAAACTTACATTTTATTGAAAAAAACTTACCTTTTACTAAGTAAGTCCTTCCATAGTGGGGCTACATCTGGCGTCATTTTCACACAAAACCCCCATAGCGCCCGGCACACCGCCTCCGGGCGCTATGGGCTGGAATTTTTGATGGCCGTGACGAGTATAACGGCGCTACACTAAGGTTTCTCTCACACACACCTCTATAATTAAAGAGGTTAACCGCTACACACTCAAGTTATGTAACCCTCATTTCTTTTACATTTGTCACGTGTTATACAACCCCACATCGCCAGGGGTTATAGGGTTAGGGTTACCACTACGCATGGCGTAAGAAAATTCTGACAAATTATGTAGTTGTTATCGAGGGTCGGCATATCCCGCACGCATATCGGTTCCTCAGATGACAACATTAACTATGAGCATCATACATTTAAAATTATACTATTAGCTAGAGTGGGTAGGAGATGTATTTATATGTTTGGTTGTTAGTATACACAATATCTTATCAATTGGTGTCTATTCCATATATTACACGAAAACTTTCAATAGATCTTCTAAACTAAATAGATTAAAATGTACTAATATCATGCATGATCATAAAATAAGCTTTTTCACAAGATTCAATGTTACAACACTACTGATGACCTTTTTGTCATCATCCACATGGTGTAGATACCTTAACATAACACATAACACATATATGAGTATTTATTTCAGAACCAATAATATAGTGAGAATTATGAGAACTGTATAACTCAAGTATACTGGTTTGGTTTGAAATTGGCAGCAAACGAGGTATGCGATAGGTTTGCGGGAACAGGTTTTCATGCGAATTTGATAACATATTTGACTCAACAATTGAACCTTCCAATGGTTAAGGCTTCAAACATATTAACCAATTTTGGAGGCACATCAAGCTTCATGCCCCTTATTGGTGCTCTAATTGCTGATTCTTTTGCTGGCCGATTTTACACTATTGTGGTTGGTCTCCTTGTTTATTTACTGGTATGTTTTCTTTCTTTTTACTGTTCAAACACACATTTACATATATAACAAAAAGTAATGAGAAACATATTTTTAGATATGAAAGTTTTTAATTTCATGTATTCATTTTATATTCATGTATACGAAAGTAAAGTAAATAGAGGAAAAGAATAGAACATGTACATAATGGACAAAACGTTTGTCTATAAATAGAAAAAGATAAAAATTGGGTGATAATTGTAGGTTTTGAAATAGGTTTTTTATGACACGTATACATAAAATATATATATATATATATATGATATGAAAGCTAACGTATAAATAAGTAAATGAATTAGTTAGCATTCTCATGATTTATTTGTAGGATTAGATCAAGGAAAAACTACCTTGAGTTGTGAGAACTTAAAAAACTCGACCTTTTCGCGCGAGTTTCGACCCCATTTTCTTTACACCCTAGATTAAAATGTTAGAAAACTTGCCGTAAAAAATATAAAAGAAATTTCGAAGTGGTGTTTTTCGGCCACTTACAGCGGTTGTAAAAAGATGATGCCATACGCATGACATCACCTTTTACATCATTTAGCCGTAAATGAAAAAAAAGTTATTTTTTATTATTTTTTTATTTTTTTTGGAAAAGTTGAATTTTTTTAGGATTTTCAGTAAATTTTTTTAATTAATTAATTAATTAATATTTCTGTTAGTTGTGTGTTTGCTTACTCCTTATTCCCTCCAAAAATTATCATATATATCAAAGAAAAATCTAATGTGATAAACATCATGTATCTTAACCATTCAAGCAAGTGTTTACCTGTATTGTAAATTTATGAATTGACTAATCATTATGTATTTTTTTTTTGTTTGTAAAAATAATAAACAATTGTTAACTTTTTAATCAAAATAAACAATTGTTAATTTTTTAATCAAATAAACTATTATAGGTATAATTCCACCCATGTTGAAGGAACAAGGTCACGGGTGTATGTTTCTTAATTTTTAAATGCATCAATCTTAATCAATGCATTCAGTGCAACTTTTTTTTTACATTGGCACATTCAATACTAATACAAATAACTTTTAACGGTAAATTAATATACTTCAATATCCTATACAACTTATAACCTTTAACGGTAAATTAATATACTCTTATATCCTATACGACTTTTATAACGCTTGAATTTTAATTTTTAGGGGATGGTTTGTATTACCACATCTTCGATACTACCACAACTTCGACCACCACCATGCCCTACCAAAGAAAATTGCATAGAAGCTTCATCATCACAATTATGGGTCCTCTACCTTTGCCTCCTCCTCACCTCTATTGGGTCGGGGGCCATCCGCCCTAATGTGGTCACGTTTGCCGCCGATCAATTTGATATGTCAACCGGAAAATCTAACCCTAGTAGCGTGGGGCGTAACTTCTTCAATTGGTACTATTTTTGTATGGGACTTGCAACCCTAATGGCTCTAACCGTTGTGGTGTACATCCAAGACCACGTAGGTTGGGGCATGGGGCTTGGAATCCCAACAATTGCAATGGTTTTATCGTTTATCGCGTTTTTGGTGGCGGCTCATCTTTATAGAAAGGTAAAACCTGAAGGGAGCCCGTTAGTTCGGGTGGCACAAGTCGTGGTGGCTAGTTTTAAAAAGAGGAAACTTGTCGTGCCCAAAGACACAACGCTTTTATATGAAAATAAGAAACTGGATGCCGGGATTTCTGCTGATGGAAGGCTTCTACATACAAATACTTTGAAGTAATACAACAATTCTAACTCTTAATCGCAAATATGAACCCGCACAACATAGACATTCAATGGGTTGACACAAACATGGCTCATTTAACCTAAATATTTTTATTATATATATTTATATTAATACTCTTAAAAGTACAAATTTTATAGAACAATCACACTTGGATTATAAACCTCAATTCCATTTTTGTTTTCAGTTTTAAATTTTGTCATAAGATATTCAGTCATATTAATTTATAACACAACATATTTTTTTAAATAAAATATAAATATAAACCGTTAAATGAGTTAGTACAAGTGTGATTGTTCTATAAAATTTGTACTTCCAAATCTACTCCCTGTACTTCAAAGCTAGGAGATTTGGCGATCAATTACTATTTTTTTAATTAAATCTTAGCATAATTATAAAAATCTACACTCTTTTCAGGTGTAAACTTTGTTATTTTTTTGTTTCTTTTGTTAACTTTTTTACACATTGGTTTTTTCCCAAATCTATAAACGATGAACGTTAATCTTTATTTATTTATTTATAGTATGCTTAGAGTTATAACTTGTTCTTATGCATTATAAATTTTAGAGTAAACTGCTAAAATGGTTCATGAGGTTTGGTCACTTTTGCTACTTTAGTCTAAAACTCAAATATTTTGAATCTGATTCCTTGTGGTTTCAATTTTGTTGCCATTTTCATCTAACAGCAAAATCTGGTCAGATTTTTCTGTTAACATTCATTTTTTTTGTCTTTTTCCTCCCTTTTAATGAAGGGCAAAATGGTCATGTTTTTTTTTAATTTGTTATAATCACACGTTAAAAGACTATTTTCCCTTCATTAAAGGGAGAAAAAAGACCAAACACCTGGATGTTAACTGAAAAATCTGACCAGATTTGATTTTGGATGAAAATGGCAACAAAATTGAAACCACATGGACCCACAATCAAAAGATTTGAGTTTTGGACTAAAGTTCCAAAAGTGACCAAAGCTCAGAAACCATTGATAGTTTACTCTAAATTTTAAGCCTTTTCATCTTTACATACTTGCATAAAGAGGGAGGCTATGAAATACTTGTTATATTGATGGTATTATGATACTAAAAATTCTATTAATTATCAATGCAATAGGTGGTTTGATCGAGCCGCGATAGTGACACAAGATGACATGAAAGATTCTACCTCCCCGAACCTTTGGCGGCTCGCGACTGTCCACAGGGTCGAGGAGATAAAATCAGTTATAAGAATGGTACCCATTTGGTCTGCCGCGATTCTTTTTGTTACCTCACAATCCCATCAACATAGCTTCATTATCATACAAGCCAGAACTATGGACCGCCACATGTCCCCTTCCTTTGAAATACCACCCGCAAGCCTGTCGATCTTCAGTGTCCTCACCATGCTCATTTGTCTCTCAGCCTACAAACGGTTTTTCGTCCCATTTGCACGCCGTTTCACCAATAACCCTATAGGCATCACAAGCTTACAACGAATGGGAATCGGTCACGCTATCAACATACTTGCAACATTAGTATCAGCACTAGTTGAAATTAAGCGAAAACAAGTCGCTTCTGCTCATAACCTGATCGACGACCCAAAAGCCATTATTCCCATATCGGTTTTTTGGCTCGTCCCCCAGTTTTGTCTAAACGGTATAGCCGAGGCATTTATGTCGGTAGGGCATTTAGAGTTTCTCTATGATCAATCACCTGAAAGCATGAGAAGCACTTGTATGGCATTGAATTGGATCACGGTGTCCATAGGGAGCTATGTTGGCACATTCATTGTATCGATGATCCATGACCATACCGGCAAGGAACACAATTGGCTACCCGACCGAAATGTAAACAAGGGGAAACTTGATTACTATTATTGGTTAATGAGTGGTATACAAGCAGTCAATTTAGTATACTATGTGACTTGTGCTTATTTATATACATGTAAACCACTTGAATTGGTCAAAGATAGCGAGGCTAATGGCGATTTGGAGTTAGCAACGGAGAAAGCATCCGTATCGAATTCGTTATTGAACGGTCAAAACCGAGGTAGTGAAAAAAATGAGGATCAAAGAGTGTAACGAGAAGAGAAGGTGACCGAGCAACTTAAAGTGGTTAGATAGCTACTAACCAACCACATTGTAATAAGCACATATGTGTGAAATGCGTTTGGTACAAATCAACTCTATATAGATATGATCTTGAATTAAAAAAAAGGCTCTCTTTTATCTTTTATATTTTAGATGTGAAATGTATTATGGTTACCTATATTAGGTTTAATCACCATTGTTAGATCTATGTAATACGCTGTTAGATTTATAGATTATCGATATAACAGAGCCATATGCTCGGTGTGTGACAACCGCGTGCACATCTAGTCAATAATCAATCATTAGTCGTGCATTTGTTGTTAATCATGGTAATTTTTAGTTTTAATGATAAAATTAAAATCTAAAATAGATAATCATAACTCTATTTAGACTTTAGGTAATTTGTTTATTCATGCAGCGGGTATAGTAATCATAACTATATTAACTTGTAGGTTTCATAATCAACTATGCCTGGCTGAAGCTTGTAAAAGTTTGCAACTTCACATGGGTCTGTGGTCATGCACGTGCGCATGTGCATTGGCTTAGTTATTTTCTTTTGTTTTAATTGTTTTGAATTCATGCCTGCCAATATTTTCTTATTCATCATATTTATGTTTTATGCATTACTTATAATTTTAATTTTTTTTGAACGGTAACTTTCTTTTTGAGTGACCTAATGTCACACTGCCTAATCTGCGGCCCTAGCTAAGATCTGTCCAGACTGCGTTATCTTAACCGGGCCCGCGCTGGGTTGGTCAGACTTGGTTACGACGTTCCCCCGGAAACCGTACTGCCTCCACACGAGTTGCCTCGCTGAAGTAACAGCCGGATTAAAACCGGGGTGCGGCTCAGGATCGAACCAACCTCGATGGGTTTGTCACCATCATTGCCCAATATCCACCATAATATAACACAAGTGAGAATTGAACGTGAGCCTCCAATAGAAAACCCAAGTCTCTTATCACTAGGCCACAACTGGGGGGATTATTTATTAATTTTAATGGTCACCAATTTAAACAAATTTTTAGCCGATGAGGGATTATTTATTAATTTTAATGGTCACCAATTCTAATGACCATTAATTTTAATGGTCACTAGGCCACCAATTTTTATTACAAAGAGTTTTTAGCCGATGAGGGTGAGTCGACCGCTAAGGAGGTCGAGCAAGAGGCGGTTATGAGTGCGTGCGAACTCGTGGCACGGTATATGAAACATTGTAGTCGGCCTCAACGTGAAATTTTACCAAGAGAATATATTGAACGAGACCGACATTCGGCAAACGATCGATTGATGAAAGATTACTTCGATGAAGTGCCTACTTACCTAAACCCAAACGTTTTTAGGCGTCTTTTCTGGATGAGTAAATGTTTATTTCTACGCATTGCTGGAGACTTGAAAAAAAAGTTTGATTATTTTAAACAAAAAGCAGATGCGAGAGGGACGCTTGGATTTACTGGTATTCAAAAGTGTACTTCAACGCTACGAGTCCTTGCATACGGAAACACAAACGACATCAACGGCGAGTATTTAAAGATGGCCGAGAAAACAACGAGCGATACCTTGGAGCATTTTTGTCATGGTACACTACAATACTATAAATGTTACATTCATTCATATTTTTTATAGTTAGCTTAAAATTGTATATATTTGTTTTTTAAAGGTATAATAAATTTGTACGGTGCCCATTATATGAGAAAGCCTACACGGGTCTTCAACAAATTTACGAGGTCCATTCTAATCAACATGGTTTATCGGGCATGATCAAGAGCTTGCATTGTCGCCATTGGCGGTGACATAATTGTTCGACCGCATGGCGAGGTCACGACCTTTGTGTTTGGTCGGCTTACTTTGGTGTCTCAGGGTCATGCAATGATATAAACGTTTTCGAACAATCTCCATTGGTAGAGGATTTCATTTCTGATTGAGCTGCAAAAGCATCTTTCTATAAAAACGGAAACTACTACCCGCACGATTACTATTTGTGTGATGGAATTTATCCTACGTATTCGATTTTTGTAAATACGTTTAGGGAGCTATACAATGAAAAAAACTCCCTTTAAAAAAGTTTAAGAGTCTTCGCGGAAGGACATTGAGAGACACTTTGGGTTCTTCAACAAGTGACATTATTTGAGATATCCTTGTCGTGCATGGACCGAAGAAAAACAATGAAAGATGCTATCTACGCTTGGATAATTATATTGGAAGACGAAGGAAAAGCAATATGCCAAAACTATGTACCGGAAGCTGTTCAGGAATATCCGCAAACAACAATGGAAGAAAGAGTTAACAATGCACATGAAATGCGGTCTGAAGCCGCACATTCCGCGGTAGTGGTTGATTTGGTCTAACACGTATGGTTGGTTTGGTATATTCCAAACGAGGGTGAAGAAGAAGTTGATGACGGGGAAGAAGAAGATGACAAGCACGACGAAAGCGAAGACGACAATTAAGACGAGTAGTATTATTAGTGTGTATTTTATTATTTATGTAATTTTATTTATTTAATAAAATATTATTAGTTTTAATTTAAAAAGAAAAAATAATTGGGTAATCATTGGATGGGAAATTACTGGGCATTATACCACTACACCCATTTTAAACAAATGCCCCAATGCTGATTGGACTGCCACATGTCGCTTCATGCCCAAAGGTGGGACATTTGTTTTACTCACCACTACACATGGTCTTACTAGTGTTTAAGTGGTTTAATAATACATAATCCCATAATCGGTAATTATACTCTTGCAAACAATTAATCGTAAATTTGGGCAATTTCTTATACCCCTACAAACATGTAAAATATCATATATACCCAAGCAAATTATAAATAGTATATATACCCTTATGAATTAGTTGAAATATTGTATATGCCCAATTCATTAAAAACAATTTAACAAATGACATTTTTACCCTTATTTTTCTAAAACGTTAAAATCTCATGTGTGACCTTTAACTCCAAATATTATATTCACTCATTTCCAGTATAATTTATTTAGCTTAAATATGATATATGGAGTATACTATTGTGTAGGGGATGGATCATGAGAAAACTAGTTTAAATGAGAAAACCCAAAAACTAACTAAAAAAGCAAAAAAAAAACATATCAATTTTTTTTTGAATTTTTTTATTAAAAATCGCTAATATTAATATATAAAAAAAGTTTTTTTTTTCAAAAAAAAAAAAAAAAGAGTTCATATGCACTAATACGGAAAAGCCTAAATCACCTAACCCATCCCCACTGACACCCCCCAAAAACCTAAACCCCCCACCCTCCCAAAAAAAAGCTAAAACTAAACCGTAAACAAAAACCCAAAAAAACCTAAACCCCCCACCCGTACCCCCCAAAAAAACCTAAACCCCCCACCCCACCCGCACCCCCCAAAAACCTAAACCCCTTCCCCCCCACACCCAAAAACCTAATACTAAACCTAATTCTCCAAAAAACCTAACCCTAAAAGCTAAACTAAACTCAAAAGCTAACTTTAAGCATATAATGCATGTCACACCCCAACCGATGGCGGAATCATCGGGGCACGGCACTAGGCGGACCAGATTGCTCGAGAGAATCCATAACGACTATTTCAAGCGACAATATTTAAAACGTCAATTTCCCATACAATTAACATACCATCACTTACAATCATTACAAATCCTAATAATTCCCAAACAATTCAAAGTTCACCAACAAATTTATTACAAGTTTCTAAAGCATAAACCTAATCCGATTCGTAACGATAATGTCCTCAACCTGTTACATACATTAAAATACAAGTCAATATAATAAAGTAAAGGTGAGCATATAGGTTTAAATAGCATAATATGCATAACCAACATGCATACGTAGAGAAAGTGAATCTAAGTAAGCTAACAATAATGATACGAGTCAACCAACACGACTGCGATGTGAGTATGCACGATACGTGTTCACAACAGCGAACACGCACGTAAAGTAAGTATGCGAGCCTTAACAACCCCCGAACCAATCGGGTGCTGAGTCCAAACTATAGTACTATCGTTGCTAAGGGTGGTCTACAAGTCCTCATTATTCACACATAGCAAAACAAACATTCAACACGATTCACGTATAACATGCGAGAGCGGTTAGCGTTAAAAGAGTTTAGCGTTGTGTGTAGCGTGTTTTTATATAGATACGTATGTAACACCCAAAAGTGCGTTAAAGCGAAAAAGGGTTCAAGTATACTCACAGTTGGTGCGTTTAAGAGAGAGAGATGGGATCTGATGTAGACGGAAGGAGCGCCGGATCAGCCTGTAAGCGAACAAAAGTGCATCAGTCTTCCAAATTGCTGAAACGGTCAAAACGTGAAGGAGCAGAGGACAAGTTCGGGTGAAGTTGTACCAAATCTCTTGGATTTGGTACAAGTTCGGGCGAACTTGGCTGAATTCTTACTGGAAGTACAAGTTCGGGCGAACTTATCTGGTTTCCTGAGAAACTGGACAAGTTCGGGCGAAGTTGGCTTGTTTTGTTGAAGTTGATACAAGTTCAGACGAACTTGTCCGGTTTCCTTGGAAACCATACAAGTTCGAGCGAACTTGGTTAATTTTCTTGGGAATTTGACAAGTTCGGCCGAAGTTGGTCACCAATCTGGTGACAACTTCGAGCGAACTTGCTCATTTTGGAGCGAACTTGATTGAAATGGTAACCAAATCGTACGTTTTCGCGTCGATTGCTGAGGAAATCGAGTGTCCATCCCTCCAACCTTAAGCTACTGAGCAAAACATAGGCTGGAGAGGTTTGGAGCGAGTTTAGCCATTTTACAGAAACTCGGGCTAATCCGGGCGAACTTGATGGTTCGTACGGGTTAGTCCATATGTGCAAAGTGACGGTTTCGTCCTTGTGCTTCGAATCTGAGATCTTGATTGACAACGCCTCGTTCCACTTCATAGTAAATGAAACATACGTTATTAGTTATTTTGTGTAAAAATCAATGTACTAAACAATTTTTCTTAGATCTAACACTTGGTGAGCCGAAATCATCAAGATTTCTTGCTTGGGAAGCCAAAACTAAGCCCAAATACACTCGTTCAGTGTAGATCTAAGTGAAAAAGAAGTAGTTTGTAGAAAAGATGAAGATTTTTGTAAAAAAATGAGATTTGATGAAAACGAAGGTAATCCTTGTGCAAAATTGTGGTAAAACGTTGATGTTTACATGAAAACAGGTTGATTCTTACTTGGAAATCAAAGGTTTTCGGTTTTGGGAGTTTTCGGGCGAACTTGCAGCAAGGAGAGCATGAATGGAGGTGCTGGGTATTTATAGGTGGAGGAGAAATGGGGGTGTTGGAGACCAAGTTCGGTCGAACTTGGCATAAGTTTGAGCGAACTTGGCATAAGTTCGGGCGAACTTGGCCAGTTGCTTGAACTTATGCAAGTTTGAGCGAACTTGCTGAGTGTTCTGATGTTTTTGTTGCCTGAACAAGTTCGGGCGAAGTTGGGGTACCAACTTTGGCCGAACTTGGCCTGGTGGCGAAGTTTGGTTCGTTATTTTCGCGTTAGGTGTTCGTTTGGCGGTTCGGTTCGTATTAGATAGTTATGTTAAGCGTTTTAGCGAAGCGTTAAGCGTTGATAAAATAAATGCGATTTAGCGATTCGTTCAAATGAGATCATTGCGATAGCGAGTATAACCAATAAACATAAGCACACATAACATATAAATAACATAATGTAACATAATCTTCCGCGATTTGAGTTTGCGTTGAGAGTTGCAAGTACTAGGCGATTAATTGCGATAAATAAGCGATAAAATATGCGTTTTAAAATAATTTACACCATTATAATTAATCTCAGAGTACCAAATGATAAAGAAATAGAAATAACGGCATTAACAAGGATTCGGATAACAATTCGAAAGATCGGGTTGTTACAATGCACATGTGCAATATATACATATAATGCACATGTGCAGTACAAGTTTTTCTTTTTGAAAAAAAGTTTTTTTAATAAAAAATAGCGATTTTTAATAAAAATTCAAAAAAAAAAAAATTGATATGTTTTTTTAGGCTTTTTTAGTTAATTTTCTAGTTTCTCATTTATATCTAGTTTTCTCATTATTCTCCCCCCTATTGTGTATGGGTAAAAATAAAAATAAGTAAAAATAAATTTAAACCAAAAATGTGTTATACAAAAATATGAAGTTAAAAGATGAATATATATAAAAACTTGAAGTTAAATAAAAAGAGTAAAATGATTATTTAATAAAATTATTTTTAATAAATTGGGTATATTTAATATTTTAAGTATTTGTAAGCGCATATATGATATTTTTAGTTTTGATTGAGTATATATGAAATTTATAAAATTTGTAACACTATATATTGAATTAATGCTAAATTTTAAGGTAGAAAAGATCGTTTTCTTTTTGTTTTTATTCTTTAAACAGACAACACACAAGAAACAACACACAAGACTGTCAAAAGTTTAAAGTTTAAACTTTAAAATATATTGTTGGGTTTTCTAAACTAATTGTCTATACAATCATAATTTGATTAGACCGATTATTATAATTATCATTATCATTATCAATTAACAAATAGTGTTTGGTCAACTATGGCAACTTCTTTTTTATTGCTTTTCTTCGGTACATGAAGGTAAAAACCGGCAACGGCCTGGTACAAAAACGCCAAAAGTCGGTACCGAATTGATACTGAAATTCTTTTAGTTCGGGAAATTCGGTACTGCTACCCGATACCATTTGCTCATCCCTGATCATGAGTACCGTATGAACAATGGTATCGTACAACTTTTTTGTTGATTTTCTTCAACTTTTAGCGATTTCGTTTTTTAGTTTTAGGAGTGGGGATGAGCTCGGTGCCAACCGATACCGAATCGGTACTGTTTCGAAAATAGCGGTTACGGTACCGATATATGAAGGTAAAACCCGGTAGCAAACCAGTACCAGGAACGCCAAAAGTCGGTACCGAATTGGTACTTAAGATCTTCGGTTCGGGAAATTCGGTACCGGTACCCAATACTATTTACTCATCTCTGACCACGAGTTTCATACGAACAACATTATTACCATACAACTTTTTTGTTTGATTTTCTTTCAGTTATATTTTAGTTATTTTTTCGACATTTTCTTTTTATTCTTTTCAGCGGTTCCGTGAGCAACGCGCTCGTAGTGATTTCAGAACACATGTAAACCCATACTATATAAAAAGAAGTTCGCCGCAATGTGGCGACGGTGATAAACCTAGTTCATACGAAGAAAGAAAAAATTGTGAGGAAATGACACTTTCAGACCTATATATCATTCATTTTGTAGACATGTTCCATTTCTGAGGATGCTTTGTTTCACATAGTACCAACTTGATTTATCCATTATGTACGATATATACACACACATCATCATCATCATAAAAAGGAGAAATAATTGGAATCTACCAAAGTCACACTCATCTCTACCTTAGCCATGATCATGTACTTGTACTCAAACCCTACCATGCACCTTAGTTAACCAAGCATTGTTATTTTTCTGCATGCCACAAACTAGAAAAGCCCTTATCTTTGCCCCCTCTTGTTTGTTCCTAGTTATCAAAACCTAATGACCCACATCACGCCAAAAATACGCAACATTGTGAACCACACCGAGCCCTTACGCCATTTTCTTGAAACTCGAAGTTTACTGTAGAAAAAAATACCCTAGATTATTTTCTTGGAAACTCTAAATGGAGGAAACTAGGAAAGTAACAGGCAACTAGGAAAATGAGAAAGAAGTTAACATGACCAAGTGGATCGAGCATACACACAAGAGGGGTGAACATATGGGTATCTAATCATCCACCAATATACCTTAAGATCAATCCTATCAAATCGACATGTTACGCAAGCTTTGTAGCCACCAACAAGCTACAGTCTGCTCCGATAAATCATGCTGAAATCATTAGAAACATACTGGCCAAACATCTTCATTGATCACGTAAGCTGTGGGGACATAATTTTTTAGTGCCTCCGTGGCTTTGGGAAAGCTAGTGTTTGAAATTACAAACTGACTAATAATTATAGAGATGAAAAGCATAAATAAATGCGTAAGTTGTGTCAATCCAGGATTTACGTTTATTAAAACTAAAAAAAATGATTGAAGATGGCTAAAATTTGGCGAAATCTTGAGTGACGAAATTACAACATTAATTGATAGAATTTGGAATTTGGGTTTGCTCGTACAAACCTTTTTGTTGAAAATTTAGTGAATGGTGTAACGCTTTGCATTTTTGTACTTTATTTATTTAGAAAGTGTAACTCGTATTTCTATTTTTAAAACGTGTTATCGTTTGTATTCACATTGTATTCTCAACCTTGTAATCTGAGACTTTGATCATAATAAAATATTACTTTTACATATACTCATACATGTTACAATACTTGGGTTATACGTTATCAATTTTGACTGCATACGGTCAAACGATACTTGAATGCTTGTACTCATAGCTTGTACACGCTCGATACTTATTAAATATGTCGTTACATTTTGCTACATTTTAAACGGGTTGGAAATACGTAAAATTATTACAACATAACCCAACCCATAATCTTTGTGGCATTCGTACCATAATAATAATAATAATAATAATAATAATAATAATAATAATAATAAATAAAAATAACAAACCACATTGTGGCTCATGAAGAACCAAACCAAATCATCCCTTTTTCCCACACCCCTTAGGTTCTTCACCCTCACGAAGAACCTTCGTAAGCAGTTCTTCGCCCAACCCCTCCCCTCCCCACAAAAAATGTCTTTCGTCCCTTCTCAAGTAATTCGTCCCCTCTCAAGTATTTCGTCCCCTCTCCTTGTTACGCGCAAACACCACAGAAGGCATTTTTTTAACAACCTGTTTCACCTTAATTCAACTTCTAACTACCACCAACTTTTATTAAATGCTTAACCCTAATTTTTATCTTATAAATACCAGCCTCCCTTACACTCTAAATCCTTTTCACACTCAAATCACTCTTAGTTTCTCTTATCCTCTTAAGTATTAAAGTTGCAGAACAGTGAACTCAAATTGTTCACCGTGAGTTTCCACTCACTTCTTCTCTCTTTTACTCCTCTTTTCTTCTTTCTTTTATGTTCTAAACTTCTTCGATAACCTCTAGGAAGGTTTCCACAAGTTTGCCATGGCAAACTAAGGTGGAACCTCACCACATTTGAGGTCCAAGCTTTCTGTTTTGGAAGAAATCTTTATAACTTTTATTAAACTCTTGTTTTCTCATTCAAACTTGTGTCTATTATGCAACTAATCAAGTCCATGATTAGTGAGCTTGACCAAGATGGATTCATACAAATTCGGAGGTGTTAATTGCCTCCAAACTCTCTGTTTTGTAAAAGGTTTCCAATCCACAAGTGTTGAGACCATCCAAGCTTGTCCTTATGATAAGACTTGTGTTTTGGTAAAGGTGTGATTACTTGGAAGCCTTTGCTATCCTACCTTTCAATCCACCACCTCACTTGATGATTTCACCTTGCTATTCTATGTGGTTGCTAGACCTAAAGGTAACTTAGCCCCGTCTAACCGCCGACACTTAGTTAACTCTATCCATGTCGGAAGTGGAAACCCGGGTTGATGATTACTTGGCCACTTATTATAGTAAGAAGTTGTATATTTCTTTATTTCATTCATGACAATTTATGTATTGGTGAATCTTATGAAAGAGGTTAAAGGACGGTTATTTTCCTGCCTCCATGCATGACTTCTTTGAAATTCCATGATAAACATGTCGGACTTACAATAAACTATATAATATATATTAAACTATACATAACCAAATCCATGACCTTAATCAACATGGTTACTTGTCATGGTAGTAAGTTATATTATCTAAGACTTGAATCTCTCGTTACGATTCTAATGGGTAGTTTAACCCCTGAAACCATATTCACCCATACGGGTTGTTATAGTGTCAAGAACGAGTATTTTAGTCTAGATAATTACTTTCGAATACATAGTTTTGCATACTTTACATTCCAAATCAGAATCTTCCGTTATCATCCCGAATACTCACCCACCTTCATTCTCGTTTTCTCATCAACTTGTCGATACTCGGATAATCGGAAAGCATTGCAAACTTGTAAGCATACTTGACTCCTTTTTCTTTTACACTTTTGGGTGCAATACGTCAAACTATTAAACACACACAATCACTAATACTTTATGCAAACACAGACAATCCAATCATACATGCTTAAATACGTGATACTAGATTTGTATTCTTGGAACATTCTTATGTGGTATACTTGTCATTAACTTTGTTTAAAGCCCCCCCTTAACATGTATAGCGCTATAGGAGTAATGCACCGCCCGTATTCTTGAGGTCATGTTAAGTTATTCATAATGGTCTTATTGTTGCAACAATAAGCTCATACTAGCGGTAATCTTTGGGTTGACAATGTATAGTTGCATTCCTTGGTACATTAATCTAGTTAACTATTTTTGCCATGTGGATTCGTTTATACCTTTTTATACTTATGCTATATTAAAACTTGTATGCTCGCCAATACCATTGTATTGAACTATACTTTAAACGTATTTGCAGGATTATAATGATGATGATGCATGGAATTTAGTAGGATGCCTAGAAATGCACCAAACTTTAATTTATGTTTATAGACTAGCCATACGATTCATGTTGTACTTTATTTTGTTTCAAACTTGTTGTAATTCTATTCAAACAATGTATTCAATGTTAGCAATGAAATGAAAATTCGTTTACTAAATACTTGTCACGATGTTATCAATGTACTCAATGTTAGCAACCAAACTTTAGTGTTATGAAGTCTCGAGCAATCTATTACGCCCGCCGCGATGATTCCGCCATCAGTTGGGGTGTGACAGATTGGTATCAGAACCATAACTATAGGGAATTAGGAAAAAATTCCATGATTTGACCTAATCTATAGTCTAAGTACCCATAGTTGACCATTCTTGATTTCATGTTTCAAATACTCAAAATTCTTCCTATCTGCTTCTATCTCATCTTTTGTTTTAAAATACGTATGCCTTTCCTAAAACGATCTACCATACACACATGAGATGTAAAAATACTCACATTATACAAACGAGACAATTTCACCAAAATAGGAGTGAAACCCTCACTTTGGTAAAAGACTCTCAAACCGCATTCTTGATTTTCCATGAAATTACGCCATCAAGTTAGGAGTGATATCCATATCTTGATGGAAAATTTCCCTTTCACACTCTAGTGGACCCTTACCAACGAGTCAGAATTTGCTCCTCGTTTGGCAAGTACCAACCACGTTTAGGGAACATAATTATTAAGTTAGGAGTGATATCCACATCTTGATAACTAGTCACACTCCTCGATTTTCAATCCCGCCGAAGTCTCGAACTTTCGATTGACTAAGGACATGTAGTAACCGGAATGGTGAATACCGTTAACCGAAATTTTGGCGAGAGTATTTTACCTATTAGGCCAAAGCATGCTTCCCAAACTCAAAAGAACTTTCGATCACCTTGGTTAATCAAAGTTTCGTTATGGAACAATCCAAGTTTTTTTTTTGTCAAAACCATCATTTTATTAAATTAGTTTTATGCATAATGTAATTCAAACATCCCTTTCATTCAATATCAAATTATTTTCACATGATTACTCACGTATCATACTTATATTTTTCATGGACCTTACACACTATGTATAAATACGATTTCAAAACCCTCACCCACAAGATAAACACTACTCACATTCCCAAAAATGGAAGTCTTATCATCAAGATAGGAGTTATTCCCTTACCTTGACGATTTGACTCCGCCCATTTCTCAAACGAATCTTGTCCTGAGATAGGAGTGATGTCCACACCTCAATGGAAGATCAAATCACAACTGAACTATTTTCGTAACAATCACTCGATCAAAACTTATACTCAAACCTTTTATCATTTGTGTCAATTTTCTCACTTATGCATGAATTTTGAACCATATTAATTTATTCTAACGTGTTTCTCCCCTTACAATTTATTTACGTAAATCTCATACGCGAAATTTCCAAGTAATGCTTTAAATGTTTTCTTAATGCTACCAACCATCCTAGTTTATACTACCATTCTAACGAACCTTTTGCCCTCTTTTTTCATAATTCGTCCAATCTCAAAAACACACTCGCTTTATACTACCATTTTAAAGACATTTTATTTCCAACAAGAAATCAACGGAAACTTTCTCTCACATACGTATAGGTCCACTTTGCTAAAATACTTTTCAAAACCCAAGTTTTCCATGAAAATTTTCAAAACACAACTTTCCTTATATCAATATAAAAATGAAGTAAGCTCACTACTTTAGAACCTTTTCAAAAATCACTAATAGGCAAATCTAAATTTGAACACATGGGCAAGAAAATCAGATAACCTACAACGTATGCGAATACAAATTTTTAAACCAAAAGTAACATTTTTTTTTCAAACCACATCTTACATAAAAAAATTTAATACTTTTCCCAATATTCACTCGACATTCACAATTCTGGTCCTTCATTCCCGGCAAACCCTACTTATTTTATTTCAACCAATTCAATGTTTTGACTCAAGCAAACATGCACATGATTATCGCCTTACACGTTTCCATTATTCAGTCAATATTACATGACAATCTTACACATACCACCATTACACTTCGTATTTTACACACTCGCAACTTCATGATAACTTTTATATATATGCTAAATCCCATTTTATTCCACTTATACGCTCGCTACTACTTGCTAATGTTATACATATTTGTCATCAATCATATTCAAAATTTATAAATTCACACTACTTAGTAGTCATACGTGTAATCTATAAGTAGGCATAACCCAAGTGGTTTCTCTTACATTCGACACACTCATACTTACATACAATCACACTTACATACTTAATTTTTATACGCTATCTTACGCACACATTTTGCTTGTATTACTAAAACGTAACCTGAGTCGTACACTACTAGTACAAACTATGCGTATCATGCACAAACCATAATAATCGCGGGTGCACACGGGATTATATTGGTAGGCGAATGAAAACCATTGTGGGTTCTATTGTGTATCGCAACACGGAACATAGCATGACACCGAATAACGAAACAACCGTAACGTGGTGTGAACATGGTGGATACGTGATCGGAGTGTCGCATTCCGGTCAAAGATAATATTTATAATCCCAAATTACCCTTAACAAATGTGTTAGTGGTAGTAAGGGGTCGAACCACGAAGAGTTTATGGTTTGCGATTGATTTAAACGGATGTTGTCACTAATTATGAACCTTGCTAATAACTTGGTTAATTTGTTTGTTTGGAAAAGGTGTCGGAATGAACCGACAAGTTTGGTTTAATTATTTTAACTACTAAATTGAACAACTGCACGAAAACTTGAATAAACGATTGAAAACAATATTTGAGAACAAGGTTCACACCCGGTTCGGTAATTGAAGTCCTAGGGTTACTACACGTTTTAGATTCAATTCCATTGTGAAAATGACTAACGAGTTTAGTGTTGCATGGCTTAGGTGCCAAAAGCTATCGGCGTTATAGACAACGGACCACAATGCAATTCGTTACCAAGAACATGTAAACTCTAACCTAGATAAGGCATAATTGCAGATTAACATTTCGCAAAGTCAAATTTTATAATCACTCGACAGTTTATGAATTCAAAACAAATGCAAGACAATTATCTTAGCCTTCAAAATCAAACTACAATTTTTCACAAATCAAAACTTAAAACAATGTCAAACCCTAGAAACTTACAAAAACCTACACCGGGGTGAAACCCAAAGAGACTAGCCGCTCATGGTGATCTGAACATGATCGCCGAATGAGTTAGACTTGAGCACGGACATCTTGAAGCTTTGAAAGTGATGGAGATGATGGTTAGGGTTTGGGATGGATGTTGATGGTGGATGGATTAAAGATTGGATGATGATGATGTTGGTCAATTAGGGTTAAGATTGGATGGATGGGTCGAATGATTGGGGATGATTGGAGATGATTGGGGATGGTTGGGGATGATTGGTCGAGTGTTATTGGCTCCAAGATAAAGTTCAAAAATCAAAATATGCTTAAATCCCGTGGAATAGTCAAAAACTCGCTTTTAATTCGTTAACACAAACAACAAAACTGAAAAATCCCGCCGGAGAGCAGGAGTGGGCGTCGCCGACGCCACCCCTGCATCACCGATGCCTGCCTGTTCGTCCTTTTTTCTGCTGACGTGATTTCATGCTGTCTACGCCATTTTTCATTGACGCCCCCAATGCGTCGCCGACGCCCCTTCTAGGGAATTTTTCTCCGGTTATTCATTTCACACGTTTCCGGTTGATCCCATTCGCTCCCGGTGCTCTGAATAGCTCTTTAAACTCCGTTAAACCTGCAAAACACAATTCCAATCAAAAGTAGGCTATTCGAGACTAAAAGTTATGTAAATACACAAACTTAAACACATAAGAACACCGGTTTTTGACCACTCATCACATCCCCCCATTTGTCTTTTGCTTGCCCTCAAGCAAATCTGTTTTCACCTTCACATGGGTCAAACAAGAAATACACTTCCCATCCTCGAGACGTAAGCTAAGGTCTAATGTTATACCCAATTCATGACTTTTCGCATTTCAACATATATAGCGATAAATGTCCGAACATGTAAAAATGGTTATTCAAGATTACCACGCCCTTAAACCTCGAAAGTTATACATATCCCTCACAATGTTCACTCCACTCGGTTTAAACTTTGGCTAATTTAATGATGTATTAGCGCCTTTGAAAATAAACACTCAAAACCGACTAGAACACGTACCCGCATAGGCTTGCAACTCAATCATTCTCCACTACCGACCACAAATACTAAGCACAAATCAAAAGGTCTTTCAAAGGGTTGTAATGGGGCCAGGCTAAGGGTGTGGAGTAGGATATTTGAAAGTGGCTAAGGTGATGAAAATTCGATTTTTTATTACACACAACTAAACTAAACCGACCAAACAAAAGTCGACGAACTAATAAGCAAAAACTTTCGCCTTTTTATTCCCAACTACTAGACATATTTTTTTGTATTTTTCATGATATTTTCTGAATTTTTCAATTTTTTTTCGCAACAAAAACCACAACTTTACAAACAACTAATCCTAAGATCAAATTTTCGTCACATGGGTTAAAAGAGGTTTAACGGTTAAGGGCTAATTGGGGTGATCAAACGAAAGGTTTAGGCTCAAAGTTGGCGACTAGGGGATAGATTTCGGGTAAGGGTAAATAAATGGTGTAAAAGAAAAATGTTTACCTAATTCCTTAATCATTCTCGTGCTTGTATTCGGTCTATGGTCTCAAATGTATCAAAAGTTGCAAGTTCTACAATTCATGACTAATGGTCCACTCAAATAAAGAAATATGTGTATATATGATGTATAAAAGTGGCTCAAAACCTCACGTATAAAGGTATGGTATATGGTATGCACAAATTTCCAGTTTCTTAAGCGGATTATTCCCAACTAACCATCCGCTAAATACCCGTCATGCTATTAACTTGAACTTGACCATGACAAAAGACCAATTGGGTTGTTCCATTCCTCATTAACTTAGTTACTTGTGCTTTTTAGATCGCTTTAATCAAAGACATTTTTAAATTTCTTTGAAAATTCCACCCACCCCCACACTTGAGTCAACATTGTCCTCAATGTGTAGTGTTTAAATGAACGGGTCAACATCAAAAAAATTTTACTCCCCCATCCCCACACTTGAGTCAACTTTGTCCTCAATGTGCAATAATAGGGCCTTCTAATACGCACAAGGGATGTGACATGACTAACTTCCCCAAAATTTCACCCCGAAAAAAATAAAATATAACTTACACTCCACTTATTACTAACTAAGAATCTAAGTAAAAAGAAACGTATGCACCCGATTTTTGAGCTCATTCCTCGTGTGCTCTTCATCCTTGAAATGATCGTCTCGCGAACACGATGTACCTACAAATCTCAACCCTTGTGTAGAAGCATGCTTCTCACAACCATCAAAATTTGTTAGTTATCTAGTTCAACCATTTTTATGAAGACATTACCAAGCCATACGTTATTTCGCTTTGATTAATGTGGAAAAATAATGTACAAAAACAACAAACCTAACTCACTTTCGTAGAAATCACGGTTGCATTTAGCTTATGCAACAAGCCCTTTTAAACCTCCCGATAGCTCGGGAGGACGAGTAGGTCTCGTGAGGGTTATATAGGGAACACACCCACAAAGTTCATTTATCTAAAAAAGCAACAAAAACTAACTACCACTAACAAACTAAAAGACTAGCTAACATAAAGATAATATACAACAACGACAAAAAACATACCTCGCTCACTGTTGGTAGCGTTCGTTCGGGTCCACTGGCGGGTATGGGTTATACGGGTATTCTGTGAGAGATGACATCACCTCCTTCCAATCATCAAGGGGTCCTCTCTCCCCCTTGACATGTGTGGGCAGATGTGGCGGGATGAAACTGGAACCTACCGCTTCAGGCCAGTAAGGAGATGGGTCGGACGAGCCTCTTGGCACCGGGAGGTCCTCGTAATTGGTCCACTCTGAGTGCTCCCTAAATGGGAGACCAACAAGATAATCCCGATGATGTCTTTCTCGATCGTGGAGAATCTTTGCGTTATTAATTGCTAGCTCTTGAATCACCCCCATAACTATCCAACGGCGGTCATCCAAGGCATTTTGTTCCATCCGGAGGCGCTCTTGATTCTCCTCCATTCTTTCCTTCGGGCCATTTCCTGCACCGCTGTTTCTCTAGGTGTTCCCACCGAGACTGTTGCTGAACTTGGAACAACTGTTGTTCCTCCCAATATTTTTCCATCTTAGCTCGGTGGGCGGCTTCTTTATCCCAATGCGTTTGTTATTGGGCTTGAAAAGTTTGTTCCCGTTGGTGCCTCTTCTCATGGTATTCGCGGTTTCCCCCATAACCACGGAGACGTTATCGTAAGTGTCTTATGTTCTAAGAGGATAACTCGCGTAGGCTACTCTTCGTCGATTATTAATAAACTACGCTACTGTGTGCGACGACTCATCATGTCGCCGAGCATACCTCTGCCTAGAAGGTCTTCGCCCCCTATCTTCCTCCTCTTCTTCCTCATCACCTTCTTCATCACCTTCACCCATGACTTCGTCTTCACCCCATTGCACATACTCAAATTGGAACCCGGTTTTTCGGTCTACCAACTTAGCCTTCCTATTAAAAACCTCCACATATATGTTTGCCCCCGATCTCAGTTGGGAAAAGCCGATCATATCGATACCCTTGACCACCCAAAGTGGATTTTCGGGTAGGTGGTTTTGCTGAAAAATCATAGCATTAATCAGACGAACATAGGGAATCATTTTCCTCTTATACTGATTTCTTGTATCCCATATGTTCATCATGGTTATGTGCCGCCACGACAACTTGGGTATCCCAACAAGTAATGCATGCAACACACGGAGATCCCACATCCGCAGCTTTCCACGGTCTCCCAATCTAACCATAACATTTTCCAAAGAGATGTTTTGCAGAATCTTCCCTTCACAGGATAGGTGGCTCCGATCATACCTACCGGTAGTGTAATTGGGCAAAGTTGTCAAGAGAAGATTAACCGGATCTGCCTCAACCAATTCATTGTACCAAAACATGGTGGGGGTGTAGTAGAAATAACTATCATCCCCCATGAATCGAATCCCGCAATCTGATTCATTGTGTCAAAACTCATTGTCATGGCCCCCTTTCCAGTATCACCTACTAAACGCCACATCCTAGGATGCTCATTCGAATTTTCCAACCGCAATGTAACGTATCAGTTTGTCACCGCCTTCAAATAAACTCTTGGAGTTACACCCTCACACCAATCAAGTACTTGTTACCAGCCCAATCTTTCAAACTTCTATGTGATTTCGATCTGCCGAAATTCTTCCACATTGATCACTCTTTCACTAACACACACCTTGTCTATTGCGCTAACTTTAGACATTTTGAACTTACACAACTTGACTTCTGCTTGCTTGTTTTCGAATCAATATAATGGTTTATTTTGGTTGTACACCCGTTGAGCCCCAAAATCTTCATCATCAAATCTAGACCAATTCCAATTCTGCCTAAATAGTCTATCACCTATATCTGGCAAATTGCAGCGTTTTTGCCAGTTAACCGGTGTGCTACTTGATGATGAAGCTTTCGTATCAGTAGTCTTTGATCGTTTGCGGCTAGCCATATCTACAAAACAACACAATTAAAACAATCAATACCCCATTTAGACCTTTTAACAATTCCACTCTAAGTAAAAACCATAATGATGAACTTAAGTTTAACCTCTAGATGTAGATTAGCCAATTTTAAACTTACCAAGTAGCAAACTTTAACATCTAAGAAAAATCATCTTTCATGTTTCTATCTTAAATCCATAAGACTTTTGACAATGTTCATCATGATGTTCATGCTTAACTATATGAACAGTGGGTGTAATCACATCCCCACACTTGTTCCATGCTCAATTCCATCCCAATCCGCCTTCCTACCCAACATTCAAGCTAATACATCACAAGTATATCATAAACAACCTACTCCTTTAAAAATTGAAGCTTAAAATTTCAGAAGAAATCACATACCATATAATAATCAAGCTCAAAAGTTAGTAAATTTCATACCTATGTCAATGTAGAAACAGGAGAACTCTAAAGGGATGTAAAAACAAGTAAATTGTTCAACAATCTCTAAAAAGCCAAAAAATTGCAGCTCATATATCTTACAAATAAGCAAGAATCACTGAAAAGTAAGATAGGGTTTTTTTTGCTCTAAAAAAATTACACGATATAGACTCAAGAATCAAGTGAATTGGTTAAGAATTGAGAGAGTTATGAAGAGAAGATAATGTTTAGGGTTCTTGGTGTTTGGTTGGAGAAGATGAAGTGAAAGAGAGATGGTTTGTGGTGATAAGAAGTTAATAATCAGATGGAGATAGGGTTGGGTCGAACATGTGGTCCAAAACTCATCCAGGGTGTTTAAACTGAGTTCGGGTGACCCAGGGTTAGTGAAAAACAATCAAAATGGCAAAATTTAGCATCAGAGACAACGAGGCAGCATCAGCGACGCAAGCCAGAAAACCCATAAAACATCGACGCCATTCTGATCTGCCTACGCAACATTCCGGCCGACCCGGGGGCTGTCAGCGACGCCACCCCTGCGTCGGTGACGCCCCCTCAATCTCCAATTTTGATTTTTTTCATGAAAATACGAACAAAAACAAGCACTTTCTACAAAAGAGACCTATGCTAATTAAAATCCTAAAAATTATTAAAAATCTTTTTGTGAAATTTTCGGTATTTTAATCTTACAAAAAACCTATCATTTAACGATCCTACCCCCCCCCCTCGAATAATCGTGTATTGTCCCTAATACACATAAACACGTCTTAAAACATACCTCACATCTTCATGACTTGTTCAGGGTTTCCGGAACTTCACACATCAACAGGAGTTAGTACGAATGAAAATGCTAAACAAGGAACGACTAAACTAAAGCAACCAAACAATAGAAATATACAAAACTCTACAAATTTGTTACCGGTTCTCAGTTAACTTCATAATTTGGTACGCTTACCAAAAAGCTTACCAACTCAATGTTTGCCTCGTTTTTCTCTTCGTTGCCATCTAGAAACGGTTTAAGACGGTGACCATTTACCGTTTGCTTTGACCCGTCCTTCGGGTCCTCGATGGTAACATCCCCTAACTTCCCGACCCGTTTAACTACATACTGGCCCATCCACTTGCTTTTAAGCTTACCTGAAAGAACTTGAGTCGTGAATTGGAAAGCCACACCTTTTGACCCACCACGAACTCCTTCAGCTTCAACTTGGCATCGTGTACTCGCTTCATGCCATCTTTATACTTTGAAGTACACTCTTATGCCTCTTCCCGAAGCTCTTCCAACTCGCATAACTTTAGCTTTTGTTCTTTACCTGCATCATCATACTTAACGTTAACCTCTTTGATAGCCCAAAAAGCACGATGTACAAGTTCAACTTGCAAGTGACAATTTTTACCATAAACTAAGCGGTAAAGTGTGGTGCCAATAAGTGTTTTATGTGCTGTTCGATAGGCCCATAAAGCAGCTTTCAACTTCATTGACCAATCCTTACGGTCTGGTCAAATGGTCTTTTGCAATATTTCTTTGATTTGCCTATTCGACACCTCCACTTGACCACTCGTTTGTGGGTGGTAGGGAGTAGCAATCCGATGGTCAACACCATACAATTTTAATAATTTACCAAAAATAAAATTCTTAAAATGAGATCCCCGATCACTAATGATCACTCGGGGAATCCCGAATCTCGAAATGATGTTGTTTTGCAAAAATTACATACAACGGTATGGTCATTGGTTTTGGTGGCAATCGCTTCGACCCATTTAGATACGTAATCGACCGCCACAGAAATGTACAAGTTTCCATGCGAATTTGGGAATGGGCCCATGAAATCGATCCCCCACACGTCGACAATGAGAATCGGTTGCATGGGCATCTCATCCCTCTATGAGTTACTTCCTATCTTTCGATACTCAACACAATTTTTAGCAAAGTTAAATGCATCTTTAAAATAGTCAGCCAATAAAAACCGCTATTGAGCACTCTGTGTCCCGTTTTGTGACCACTAAAATGGCCCCCACAAGCAAATGAATGCAAGTGCGTCAAAACACTCGAGATCTCATCATCCGGAATGCATGTTCGGACAACTTGATCCGGACATATCTTGAACAGATCCGGTTCCTCCAACGTGTAGTATTTAATCTGAGACATGAAATTCAATCTCCACCTCCTATCTCAATGAGCTGGTAAGTAACCTGTAACCAAATAATTGACAATGTTAGTATACCAAGGTAACACCGAAACTTTCAAAATGTGCTCATCTGGGAAAATGTCATCAATCTCCACACGTGAAGAACCCTCTTCCACTATCAACCGGACAAGTGGTCCGTCACCACATTCTCACTACTCCAAGTCAAATTCTTGTAGCAAAAGAACCCAGCGGATCAATCTTGGCTTCGTGTCTTTCTTCTCCATGAGGTACCTGACAACAGTGTGATCAGAATAAATAATAGCTTTATTACCCCATATATAAGCCCGAAATTTATCCAATGCAAAAACCACCGCAAGTAGCTCTTTCTCGGTTGATGTGTAATTTAATTGCGCATCCGAAAGAGTCTTACTTGCGTAGTAAATAGCAACGGGTTTCTTTTCCACCCTTTGACCCAATACAGCCCTAACCGCATAATCACCCGCATCACACATAATTTCAAATGGTAAAGACAAATTCGGTGATTGCAATATTGGGGCCTCAACCAAATTTTCTTTCAACACATTAAAGGAGTTTTTACATTCTTTGTTATAGTCTAACAGTTGATCTTTTAGCAACAAGTTACATAGAGGTTTTGTTATGCCACTAAACCCTTTTATAAACCTTTTAAAAAACCCGCATGACCTAAAAATGATCTAACACCCTTAACACTCGTGGGATAAGGTAAAGTAGAGATCACTTGCACATTTGCACGGTCAACCTCTATCCCACGACTTGACACAACCTGACCCAAGAGAATCCCTTCCTGAACCATAAAATGGCTCTTTTCCTAACTTAAAACAAGGTTTTTCTCAACACAACTTTTTAAAACCTTTTCTAGTTGACTAAGGCATGCATCAAATGATGACCCACAAATCGAGAAGTCATCCATGAAGATCTCTAAGGAGTCCCCCACCATATCCGAAAATATGCTTATCATACACCTTTGAAAGGCGTCAGGGGCATTACATAAACCAAACGGCATTCGCCTAAATGCAAAAGTACCGTATGGGCATGTAAATGTGGTCTTAGCCTGATCTTCTGGATGGATAGTAATTTGATTGTACCCCGAAGACCCATACAAGAAACAATAGTATTTTTGACCCGCTAACTTCTCAACAATTTGGTCAATAAAAGGCATAGGGAAATGATCTTTAGAAGTTGTAGAATTCAACTTCCTATAGTCAATGCAAATACGCCACCCGGTTACCGGCCGAGTGGCGACCTCTTCACCTGTGTCATTAGTGACGACTTGAATACCCGCCTTTTTCGGAACTGTCTACGTTGGGCTCACCCACTGGCTGTCAGAAATGGGGTAACTAATACCCGCATCCTCCTTCTTGACCACATCTCTCATGTTCGGATTCAATCTCTGTTGTGCATCCCAAGAAGGAGTGATACCATCTTTGGTGATGATTTTATGCATCACCACGGAGGGACTGATTCCTTTCAAATCTGGAATGGTCCACCCAATAGCGGCTCTATTGGTGACCAAAACCTCCAACAACTTCTTCTCTTGCTATCTGGTTAAATTAGCCGCAATGATAATCGGAAGTGTGTTGCCCTCACCCACATAAGCATATTTCAAATGCTTGGGCAACACCTTACTCCACAACTGGAGGCTCAACCAACGACGACTTTAGTTTTGTGTCAATCTTTTTCAGAAGACTTTCCACTTGATGTGTCCAAGTGGGTCTTCATTCCTTTGCCACCATCACCTCTACCTTCTTCACCTCCTCATCCATGCTATGATTCGTTTCCGTTTGCAACCTTTCGAACGTAAAACACTCCTCTATTGTGTTTTCCTCTTCGACACCAATGTTGCATAGAGATATATATTCGTCAATGACGTCCGCCATGTAGCATTCGTCACAAACTAGAGGATTCGTCAATCCCGAAAAAACATTCAACAGCAACCGACAGTTACCAAAAGTCATGTCGATCGTACCCGTTTTACAATTGATTTGGGCATTCGATGTTGCCAAAAAATGGTTGACCGAGAATAACCATTGATTTCTTAGTTCGGTCCAAAGAAACGTAATCAAGTACAGGGAAGTCCACCGGATAATAAAAGTCATCGACCTTTACAATCACATCGGTGACTATCTCGCGGGGTAGTTTGGGGTCAAGTCCGCCAACACCGCAGTGGTGTTAGACGACTGAAGTGGACCAAACTCGTATTGGTCATACAAACTACCCGACAAGATACTCACACTCGCCCCAAGATCCAAAAGTGCCCGCGACATTTTGAATTCACCCACTTGAATGAAAATAATGGGCGCCCCCGGATCTTGTAGCTTTGGCGGGAGTGCACCCGAAAGAATCGAACTAACATTTTTATTCAAATCAAGTTTCTTTGGAAACTTGTTAGTTCGCTTTTGAGTGCACAAATCCTTCAAATACTTAGCATATGAAGGCACTTGCTTGATCACATCTAAGAGTGGTAGGTTAATTTTAACTTTTTTAAAAATCTCCCACATTTCCTCTTGTTGTGGGCCACGTTTTGCTACCACTTTCTTAGATGGTCCCAACAAAGCTTCAGGATTAGGGACGGTATTAACCTCCACACCCTTTTCCTTAGCCTTTGGGACGGGAATGGTCACAACGGGGGTATTTTTATTATTTTAAGATTCATTTTTATTTTGACCCGTTTGACCATCAACACTCTCCTCATCACTAACATCTTCCACCACCCCTTCAACAAACTAAGGTGGTGGTGACTCATCACCACTATCTATGACTCGACCACTACGTAAAGAAATTTTGTTAATTGGTATCTCACGTGTGTTTTTCGAGTTGGACCCTTGATGCTTAGGGTTCATGGTGGTATCACTCGGAAGTCTTCCTCCACTTCCACGCATTTGGGACATCTCCTCCCCAAGTTGCGCCACTTGCTTTACCAATGCCTTGTGTGATTTATCACGTACCTCAAACTCTTTTCTCAACTCTGCCTTGATCTCTTGATTTGACATGGTGATGGCATTCATGATGGCATCCAACTTAGAATTAAGTGAATCGTCACCACCCATTTGAGAGTTCGAATTACCACCCCCGTTACCACCTTGGTTGTAACCCCTTTAATAATTCCCTTCAAGGTTTCGATATGACTGGTTACTCCCTTGGTTGTAATTTCTTTGGTAACCCCCTTGATTACCACATTGACGGCACCTTGATTCCCCGGTTGGAAATTCGGGTTCATTTGATTCGAAGCATTACCATACCGGAAATTTGGATGGTTCCTCAAACCCGGGTGATAAGTGTTGGAGTTCATATCATATTGTCTTTGATCCTCATACACTTGATTCACCTCTTCGGTGGATTGTGCCATGTAAACGTGGCACCTTTCGGTTCTATGACCAATATCCCCACAATCATCACAAATGGCGAATTGAACCGCATTCACATCCTTCTTCTTCATACGGGCTAATTCCGGTTCCAACATAGCAATCCGATCCTTAGCACTTGAGTCAAGATCGGGCAAGGATCATGAAACTGGATGTTTCTTGGTTCTATCCTCCAATGCTATTGCCTTGAGTTCTTACTCATTCTCTCTAAGAACTCCTAATCATCCTCCTCATGATTGTTCACTAGCGTCCCGTTACTTGCCGATTGCAAGTACTTGTGGTCTTCCGCTTCCAAAACCCGCACGAAACACTTCAATAACTCCCATCTTTCGATTTGGTGGTGAGGGCATTTCCGAACTAACTCCTTGAATCCAGTGAGGGCTTCATGTAACAACTCACCTGGTAATTGGTGGAAAGCCCGAATCTCATCCCGTGCGTCATCGATCTTGGCTATGGAATAATACTCGTCTAAGAATGCTTGTTGCATTTCCGCCCAAGTGCGAATACTATTCGTCGGAAGAGTGAGGAACCATTGCTTCGCTTTATCTTTCAACGAAAACTGAAACAACCGAAGCTTCACCTCGTCTAATGCAAAATCATGACCACCAATGGTCCCACATATGGCGGAGAATTCCGCTAAGTGAAGGTAAGGCTCATCATTAGTTCTACCATTGAAATGCGGTAAAATGTTGATGTAATTCGGCTTGCAATAAAAAGCCCTCCTCCCTCTTGGTGTAGGAAAAATAGGTGAATCATTCTCGGTCACTACCGGCCTAAATTAGTCATTCACACGTCGTGGAGCTTGTTGTTGCGGTCGATGTCTCGAACCATCGACTTCTTGGTTCACAAACCTTGGATTACCCCTTCTATCACCAACTCGGTCACCGCCTTGATTACCGCCTCCCACATATTGAAGGGAATCCGGTTACGATGGCATTTTGATTGTTGTAATTGTAATTTCCATCGTCTCGGTTCCGTTGATTGTTACGTGGTTGAAGGTTGTTCCCATAACCGTCATCTCTACTACATTCATAACCATACTCGTCTTTGTTCTCCATGACATTGTCTTATTAATTGCCAAAATCGTCGTCCTCAAACCCCCTTGCATGACATATGTTCCCCAAATGCTCATTATAGTTCCCTCCATCATCCGAATATTCCTTGTGAACACTCACATGTTCCGGTGATTGGTATCCGGGGACACTATATGCCTCATCATCGGGAATGTTGTTCCTTAACTCATTGAGATCAAGAAACTGAGCGTCGTTCGTGAGAATGCCACGATTTTGGTTAACTCCATGATTGGCGTTAACATTACGGTTGTTGAGGTTGGGTGGTAGTGGGTTTTGTCTATTTTGGTTTTGAGGTAGAGGTGTGGGTGTACGTTGGTTGTTGTTTTGGTTGCGGTTACGGTTTGGGAATGATGGTGTAGGGTGTCTCGAATTGTTACCACCCCCTGGTTGGTTATTTTGAACATTCGGGTTTGGACGAGGGTAATTTTGGTATTGGTTGTGGTGTTGGTTGCTGGGTTGGTTAGAATTTTGGTTATCCATTGGAATGGGTCGAAAGGATGGTGGAGGTGGTGACTTGGTGTTGAGTGGGTTAGAGACAAGAACTGACTCCAACCGAGTGGCTAAATTCCTTCCAGCAACCCGCTCAATCTCCGGTTCGAATACTAAAGGTGAAGTCCTCCCGGAGTTTCTCGTATGCATGCACTACCTGTAACCTGCACAAGTAACACACCTGTGTAACAAGAAATAGAGAGGGTGCAAAAGGAATAAACACCTTAAACAGTTAATCACTAAATCAAACAAAATCCAAAGCAAAGCGCACGAACTCCCCGGTAACGGCGCCAAAATTTGATCGGAGGGTCGCGCTCCGGTCAAAGATAATATTTATAATCCTGAATTACCCTTAAAAAATGTGTTGTGGTAGTAAGGAGTCGAACCACGAAGAGGTTATGCTTTGCGATTTGATGCAATTGATTTAAACAGATTTTGTCACTAATTATGAAGCTTGCAAATAACTTGGTTAATTTGTTTGTTTGGAAAAGGCGTGGGAATGAACCGACAAGTTTGGTTTAATTACTTTAACTGCTAAATTGAACAATTGCACGAAAACTTGAATAAACGATTGAACACAATATTTGAGAACAAGGTTCACACCCGGTTCGATAATTGAAGTCCTAGGGTTACTATACGTTTTAGATTCAATTCAATTGTGAAAATGACTAACGAGTTTAGTGTTTCGTGGCTTAGGTGCCAAAAGCTATCGACGTTATAGACAATGGACCACAATGCACTTCGTTACCACGAACATGTCAAATCTAACCTAGATAAGGCATAATTGCACATTAACATTTCGCAAAGTCAAATTTTATAATCACTCGACAGTTTATGAATTCAAAACAAACGCAAGACAAGTCTCTTATGCTTCAAAATCAAACTGGATGAAACCCGAAGAGATTAGACGCTCATGAGGAACGGAACATGATCGCCGGATGAGTTATACTTGAGCACGAACATCTTGAAGCTTTGAAAGTGATGGAGATGATGGTTAGGGTTTGGGATGGATGGTAATGGTGGATGGATTGAAGATTGGATGATGATGGTTGTGAATTAGGGTTAAGATTGGATGGATGATTCGGATGATTGGGAATGATTGGGGATGATTGGGGATGATTAGAGATGATTGGCGATGATGGTGGAAGTGTTATTGGCTCCAAGATCAAGTTCAAAACTCAAAATATGCGTAACTCCCTTGGAAAGGTCAAAAACTCGCTTTTAATTCGTCAACACAAACAACAAAACTGAAAAATCCCGTCGGAGAGCATGAGTGGGCGTCGTCGACGCCACCCGGCGTCGTCGACGCCTGCCTTTTCGTCCGTTTTTCTGCTGACGCGGTTTCATGTTGTCTACGCCATTTTACATCGACGCCGCGCGTCGCTGACGCCCCTTCTATGGAATTTTTCTCCTGTTATTCATTGCATGCGTTTCCGGTTGATCGCATTCGCTCCCAGTGCTCAGAATAGCTCCATAAACTCCGTTAGACCTGCAAAACACAATTCCAATCAAAAGTAGGCCATTCGAAACTAAAAGTTATGTAAATACACAAACTTAAACACATAAGAACATCGGTTTTTGACCACGTCAATACGCTGCTGGTATATCCTATATATAAGTGTCCCTACCATGTTACCAAACTTTCGTAAAACGTGATATGAGAAATACGGTGACTTCGCGGACCTTGTTAAATACATTTGATTTATAAAAAACTTTGGTGACCCCACTTCTTAAAACTTTGGTGTCAGACGGTAATTCGTATCCTGCTCTTCTGACTCAGGTACATCTGGTTGTTGTGATGCTTAATGTTTTGTCGGCAGCTAACACCATCTCAACTTTCAGCAACCCCTGTTCTTGATCTAAATCAAGTTCTGCAAAATTCTCAGAAATTTATAAGCAAAGATTTCTTTACAGCAGAGGAAAGTACCACATGAACACTTGGTACTGTTGGAGTTTTGCCATGTTTATCAAATCAATTTTATCCATATAAAATGAAAAATGCAGCGGAATAATTATTTAAAACATGTTACTTTTAAGATATAAAACCCATTTTATAAGTAAAATCAAAACCCGGATCCATATATGAATATGCATGCTATCAAAACACAACCATAGGGTGTTTTAAGAAACGACCTTTCAAGGAGCTAGGAGATGGAAGAAGATGATAATTCTTGAATGACAATCTTCAAAGGAGAAGACCTCAAGCTTGTATACCCCAAGCCTTCCAACAAACACCTTATGTTGCTAGGATTTTCACTTATGAACACCTCTCGATCAACCAACCTTTGGCCGAAATTCCAAAGAGAATTTGAGAGTGTTCTTGCACTTGAAATCTAAATGTGTGTGTAAGAATTACAATCCCTTGAATAATGAATCAAATCCACTATATATAATCTCTTAAAAGATCTTTCTTGGATATTGTGAGATTTATAAAGATCTCACAAAATCTTCCAAGATATCCATATATCTCTTGTAAGATCTTTCTTGGATATTGTGAGATTTGTAAAGATCTCACAAAATCTTCCAAGATATCCATATATCTCTTGTAAGATCTTTCCTGGATATTGTGAGATCTTATAAGATTTGCAAGATATTTTTTTTAAATTATATCTTGTATTATTTTATAACTTTAATAAAATTAACATCATATGTTTACAAGACTTTATGCAATATCTCATAACCTTTTATAATGTTATTTAACCCATTAAATAACAAAATAAAATATACTCTCAAAATAAATTATCCATACAATTTATTAGTTCCTCAAGTGCAATTATTTAGAAAACCAATTTCTAAATATTCTAAGTGTTAATATTTATTTGTTTGATCATATCATAAATAAATATTATAAGTGTTTGTCTAGCTTGTTATTGGGTATGACCCGACTTGGATCATAACGTACTAGCCACATCAATTTAATATGTGTCTTGGGCATACCGATTCCAACAATCTCCCACTTACACAAGATACATAGAAGATTGATGCAAGTAGTAAATACCGCCTAACAACGGTTTACTACCCCTAATACGTATGACGAAGTGTCATTCAATAACATCATCCCCTTCAAGTCCCTTAGTTGAAAATGATTTAGGTGAATCTATCATTTATCCTTTTGTTACAGATGTCATGTCAAATCCAGAGACATAGAATGATCATTCTCTGTTGATTTAACTTTAGCAGGCCTTAGACATCTTACTCTCAACGAATAAGAGGAACAAATCCCTTCTTGACTACATACGTCTCTCACAATCACCTTGTACCATACCTGAGCTTAGCCTGATGTACTGCCATATTTAAGAACAACGAAGAACTAAGTTAAAGTATAATATTTGGTGAATATCAAGACCCAATATGTATCTCAGGTCAGAGGATACTATGATATTCGCCTTTACTCAAAATTACTTATGATTATTCACAAAGATTCCATGTAGTAATATTTGAGAGCGGGTCAGTCCAATATTTGTATCCCACAAATATCTATGAACTTTGGCAGCACCACTTTACTCTATATCCATACCTAATGAATATCCACCAATCCGAGTTCATAATAGTCTTACCTTCATATTTGTTCCCATAAATATGATCGACTACGGACATTTAGAATAATTAACTTATTCATGGATTTAAACATGCTAAAAATGGAACATAACTCAAAATTACCATAATTATTAAAATGAGTTAAAATAACAATTGTTCCGATATCCAAATACTAAATAGATCAAATCCAATCACTAGAATATTGAAGTCCTAAGGCACAAGTATGACCCTCATGCTTTGGCCGTTCAAGGAGCTTCGTGAGAGGATCCGCAATGTTTTGATCGGTGTGAACTTTGCGAATACATATCTTTCCCTTTTCAACTTCATCCCTTATGTAGTTGAATCTCCGCTCAATGTGCCTAGTCTTTTGATGTGCATGAGGTTCCTTAATTTGTGCAATCGCACCCTCGTTATCACAAAAGATCTCTAGGGGATCCTGAATGGTAGGGACTACCCCTAGGTCGGCAATGAATTTCTTTAACCATGCAGCTTCTTGTGCTGCCAATGAAGCGGCGATATATTCTGATTCTGTAGTGGACAATGCTACAACATCCTGCTTCGAGCTCTTCCAAGAGACAGCAGCTCCACTCAAAATGAAGACATACCTAGATTGTGATCGAGAACCATCCCGGTCAGTTTGGAAACTCGCATCCGTGTAACCCTTTACAACGAGTTCATCTTCACCAGACCCATATATTAGAAACACATCCTTAGTCCTTCTAAGGTATTTCAATATGCTTTTAACAGCCATCCAATGACTGTTACTTGGATTTTGCTGGTATCTACTTGTCATGCTTAAGGCGCATGACACGTTCGGTCTAGTGCATATCATTGCATACATGATGGATCCTATAACAGACGCATATGGGACTCCTTTCATTCTTTCTTGCTCATCCTTTGAGCTTGGACATTGAGACGCATTCAGTATCATTCCCTTTTGAATAGGTACCAAACCTTTCTTAGAGTTCTCCATCTTGAACCTTTTCAAGATTTTGTCAATGTATGCGCTTTGGTTCAAACCTATCAAGCGCCTTGATCTATCCCTATAGACCTTTATTCCCAAAATATAGGCGACTTCACCAAGATCTTTAATGGAAAAACAACTTCCAAGCCGGTTTTTACACCTTCCATGGTTGGAATATCATTTCCAAATAGTAGAATGTCATCAACATACAGTACTAGGAAAGTGATGATGCTCCCACTAGCTTTCTTATACACACAAGCTTCATCGGCGTTCTTGATGAATCCAAAATTCCTAATTTCTTCATTAAAACGGTGATTCCAAATTCTAGATGCTTGTTTGAATCCATAGATTGATCTCTTTAACTTGCATACTTTGTTAGGAAGGCTGAACCATATAGACATCTTCATCAAGATATCCATTAAGGAAAGCAGTTTTGACATCCATTTGCCAAATCTCATAGTCATAATATGCAGCTATGGCAAATAATATCCTAATTGACTTTAGCATCGTGACGGGCGAGAAGGTTTCATCATAATCAACCCCTTGAGTTTGAGTGAAACCTTTTGCTACAAGTCTCGCTTTATAAGTATCCAAGTTACCATGCATATCGGTTTTCTTCTTGAAAACCCACTTACTTCCAACTACTTGGGAGTTAAGAGGTGGTACAACCAATTCCCATACTTGGTTGTCATACATGGATTGCATCTCTACGTTCATGGCTTCAAGCCACTTGTCACAATCGGATTGTGACATTTCATCATGGTATGTGGTTAGTTCATCCGAATCTACCACGTAGCATCCATCCATAAAAAATCCATATCTTTCAGGTGGATTACTAACTCTACCAGATCTGCGAACGTTTTGTGTGTATTGATCAACCTCTTGATCCTCTTCAACAAACTCTTGTTGAGTGCTAGTATCAACCAAACGTGTATCGGTTTGTGGTTCGTGATCCTCACTAAGTTCCACTGTTCTACTAGTTCCTTCCATAAGGAACTTAGCTTCCAAGAACTCAGCCTTTCGAGCAACAAATACCTTTTGCTCTGTTGGATCGTAGAAATAATATCCTATATCATCTTTAGGATATCCTACAAAGATACACTTAGTGGATCGTACTTCCAATTTGTTTGGGGTGTATTGCTTCACATAAGCTTCATAACCCCATACCTTCAAATATGATAATGATGGAGCCCTTCCATGCCATATTTCAAAAGGTGTCTTATCCACTTTCTTGGTTGGGGCCATATTGAGTATACGATCCGCGAGAGCATAGCGTAACCCCAAAATGATAGAGGTAATGTGCTTCTAGCCATCATAGATCGAACCATATGCAATAGAGTTCGATTCCTCCTTTCAGACACACCATTATGTTGTGGTATTCCAGGTGGAGTAAGTTGTGAGATAATCCCACAACTCCTAAGATGATCTTGAAAAGCATCACTAAGGTATTCACCTCCTCTATCGGTGCGAAGGACTTTGATTGTTTTCTTGAGTTGATTTTCTACTTCATTTTGGAAGATTTTGAACGTTTCAAAAACTTCATCTTTGTGTATTATCAAGTACACATAACCATAACGACTATAGTCGTCGGTAAAACTAATGAAGTATCTTTCACCATTCCTAGTCATTGGCTTAAAAGGACCACATACATCCGAATGCATGATACCTAATAAGTCTTTTGCCCTTTCAAAGGTGCCACTGAAGGGTGCCTTAGTCATTTTGCCTTGTAAACAAGATTCACATACATCAAATGAATCATCTCCATTTGTTTCCAAAAGACCATTCTTTCGAAGTGTTTGCATGCGATTTCTGCTTATATGACCAAGGCGACAATGCCAAAGATAGGTCTCACTCAAATCCATTTTGAGTTTCTTGGTGATTGCATGGTACATTGAACTATCAAATGATGTATTATCATGAACCAATTCATAAACACCATTTGAAGGTTTAGCTTTGAAGTAAACATTTCATTCATCAAAACATAAATGTCATCGTTCACAAACTTTAAACTAAAACCATATTGTAGCAAAAGGGAAACTGAAATAATGTTCCTAGTCAAACTAGGAGCATACAAAACATTTTTTAAAATCACTTCCAAACCACTTGGAAGCTTCAACACATAGTCTCCTTGGGCTTCGACTTCAACTTTTGCTCTGTTGCCCATGAAGAGACTAGCGTCTCCCTTTTTATAATGTTTATTTCTTTTGAACCCCTGCAACAAATTGCATATATGAGTTCCATATCCGGTATCCAATACCCATGTGTTTGAAGAAATAACATTAAGGTCAATATGTATCATAAAGATTGTACCTGAGGTTTGCCCCACATCCCTCTTGGTTTTCAACTCCTTGAGATAGGTTGGACAATTTATTTTCCAATGCCCTATCTCTCCACACTCAAAGCATAGGTCAGTCGAAGCAACCTTTTGCTTCTTTTCCTTCGGTTTCGTGGGTTCCGCTTTAACCTTTCCTTTTCCCTTCCCTTTGACGTGGCCCTTCCTTTTGGCAAAACTTGCCTTGGAGTCGGGGTGGGGCCTCTTCTTGTTGCCTCCCTCATTGATCATTAGAACGGGTAAAGCCTTTTTACCCATGCCCGCCTCGAGAGTTTTGAGCATTGCATGAAACTCACCAATGCTCTTGTCCCATCCGTTCATGTTATAATTCATGACGAAAGTCTCAAACTTCTTTGTTAAAGAGTTGAGGATCAAATCCGTAGCCAACTCTTTAGAGACGGGACAATTTAGCCTTTCGAGGCGATCAATGTGGCTCTTCATCTTAAGGACATAAGATGAGACCAATTGGGTTTCCTCCATTCGACATGCATGAAGCGCTCAAACCGTTTTGAAGCGTTCTACCCTTGCTTGTTGAAGGAACATTTCCTTCAATTGGGTAATCATGTCATATGCCCCGTGATGTTCAAATTCCTTTTGAATTTCGGGAATCATAGTTCCCAACATGAGGTAAGAGGCTTGCATAGAGTCCTTGGTATACTTAACCCAATCGTTATAGGCTTCCACATCTTTCACGTTAGGTTCATCGGGAATGGGATCGTCCAATACATAGGATATCTTTTCTTGCTTGAGAACGATTCTCAAATTTCGATACCAATCCATGAAGTTGTTAAGGTTGAGACGATCTTTTTCAAGGATGGTTCTTAGTGATAGGTTACGGACGGTTTGGGTAATTGTGTTTGCATTTCTAGCGGCCATCTATAAAATTTTAACAAAGTTCAATTTTTAGTATTTTCGATATTACTAAATTTTAATTATTAATACCCTTTTATGTCTCATAGACAATTAATAATTAAAATCTAGAATCCAACGTTACATTAAAAATTTGTTAGGTGACCTTTATCCCATTATTTAAATTAACAAGGTAGTCAACGATTGACGATTGCAACTCTTTGCAATTTCTAGCCATATGGGTCGGTTAAACATCTTTATGTTTAGTTGGCATGTTTAATCCCATCAACACCTTTGTACGCCATGCTTCGGTGACCCTAAGCACATGGTTTCCAAATCAAGTCGTCCTACTTACACACGCATGTGAGTTTACCCATACAAGTGGTTATGTGACCTTTATTCCACAAATATGGCAAGCACACCTCCAACACACAAGTTCCTTCAAATGTGGTTAGGTGACCTTTATCCCACAAATAATTCCCAAGTGATTCGAGTGTTGTATAAAAGGATGGTGTTTGACTTGTTTTATAAAAGGGATTTTAAGTTTTCAAAATTCTAGTTTTAGAAAACTTTATGTGCCATACATTTGCATGCATTCAAATTCATGGTACTTTAGTGAAAACCAATTTCCAAGGTTCTTTTAATAAAACCTATTTTATTATAAAATCATTAACCTTTAATAAAACATTTTATTAACCACTTTAATAATTTTTAAAGAACCAATTTTAAGCTTGTTGTTGTTTATTAGTTTGTTAAGCATTCATATCCACATATCATCCAAACAAGATAATAAAACAACCATACAAGCATAACACACAAAACTCTAGGTGCATAACCATAGCCAACTATTTTTGACAACACTTGTTAGCCGAAAAAAGTGTGCCAAAAGGTCCTTCCTAAAGGGTGAATATTGACACAAGAAATGTGTCGTTGAACTCCCACTTGAACCCGCATCTAAATGCTTCAAGTCTTCCTTTTGTGTTGTGATTTCTTCACTTTCTATGGTCTTCCAAATGATCTTTAAATTTAGCTCCAAACTCCTTTGGGCTTCAAAAATGTGTTTTGGTTATTGGGCTAAAATCACGTTAAGGACTATGAAGTCCTTTAGGCCCAAAATTAGCCCAAATAAAAAACGCATTTTGTATGCATCTTCTTTTACAATAAAGTATCCTAATATATTTTTTCTAGTAAAAAAATGCAACTAATCTATTTACTTACATACCAAATGAAAATAAATAAATTACATATTTTTCAAATGGAAGAACAAAGACATTAATTATTACAACCCATTGAAATAATTAAATATAAATCACAAACACAATCATTCAACATATTCAAACACAAGGTCATGGCTAAGTTATGAACACCAAAATTACATCCACATATGTATATTATTCAAGAGCAAAATTGGTTTCCTTTTATAACCCATATTTTCGGCCAAGAACGAAAAACCGAAAAGTGTGGGTTTTTGTCCAAACAAACAAATCATCCATATGATTTAATTTTTCAAGATTCCTTTATGCATGTAAGAAAATAATCTTGAAAAATAAAAGGAGAACCATGTTTAAAATTTTCGGACATAGGGTTTCTCCAAACCCAAATACCCGAAATTTTTAAATCCTTTGAAGCATGCATTCATATAAGCGGCTCTGATACCACTATTGGGGTTTTGTCATGTTTATCAAAGTCATTTTATCCATATAAAATGAAAAATACAGCGGAATAATTATTTAAAACATGTTACTTTTAAGATATAAAACCCATTTTATTTGTAAAACCAAAACCCGGATCCATATATGAATATGCATGCTATCAAAACACAACCATAGGGTGTTTTAAGAAACGACCTTTCAAGGAGCTAGGAGATGGAAGAAGATGATAATTCTTGAATGACAATCTTCAAAGGAGAAGACCTCAAGCTTGTATACCCCAAGCCTTCCAACAAACACCTTATGTTGCTAGGATTTTCACTTATGAACACCTCTCGATCAACCAACCTTTGGCCGAAATTCCAAAGAGAATTTGAGAGTGTTCTTGCACTTGAAATCTAAATGTGTGTGTAAGAATTACAATCCCTTGAATAATGAATCAAATCCACTATATATAATCTCTTAAAAGATCTTTCTTGGATATTGTGAGATTTATAAAGATCTCACAAAATCTTCCAAGATATCCATATATCTCTTGTAAGATCTTTCTTGGATATTGTGAGATTTGTAAAGATCTCACAAAATCTTCCAAGATATCCATATATCTCTTGTAAGATCTTTCCTGGATATTGTGAGATCTTATAAGATTTGCAAGATATTTTTTTTAAATTATATCTTGTATTATTTTATAACTTTAATAAAATTAACATCATATGTTTACAAGACTTTATGCAATATCTCATAACCTTTTATAATGTTATTTAACCCATTAAATAACAAAATAAAATATACTCTCAAAATAAATTATCCATATAATTTATTAGTTCCTCAAGTGCAATTATTTAGAAAACCAATTTCTAAATATTCTAAGTGTTAATATTTATTTGTTTGATCATATCATAAATAAATATTATAAGTGTTTGTCTAGCTTGTTATTGGGTATGACCCGACTTGGATCATAACGTACTAGCCACATCAATTTAATATGTGTCTTGGGCATACCGATTCCAACAGGTACATCCAAGTACTTAACTCGGATCAAAATCCAAATTTCTTTCATCTTTTGATGATCTGTCAAATCTTCAAGAACGGTTAATGATTTTTAATAAAACAATTTTTTTGATTTTAAGAAACGACATTATTTTTGGGTTTTAGGATTTTCTATTTATTATTTTTTAAATATAAGAATATAAACAAAAACGCAAATAAACAAAGAAACTAACACGGTAGTTACAATATACAATTGCAATTGGATCAAAATCGTTTTTAGGCAGACCAAGGAACACTTTTCAGTGCGAGCTTATTCAGACTGGTCTAAGCGATTGTCGATATGTTTGTCCACTTAAACTTTAACGCTCAAATTTTCATTTTTAACTCGTGATACGCTTAAGGTAATATTATACTAGAATACCCGTGTGTCCCGTACCATGACATACCCCCGCGATCAAGGTGAGCACAACGATTTATCGTAGCTGGTGAGTATACTGAGATCATCCTTTATCTTTTACAACGTCAGACGATTGATGAATAGGTCAGTACATTTGTACAGCATAGTGACCAATAATATCTGACGAGGTTCAGGCAAATCCCTTTTCGGTATGTTTTTGACTTTGCAAGCACGTAATTTTCTCGATGTGAGATTTCCTTCCTTTAAGGTTTTGGCCCTCAATTTTGGCTCTTTTAAGATATCCTGACTGTGCCTAGGTCTGCATATATATCTGGATGCAACAGAAGGACAATCCTTATATCCCGGATGACTCATCAACATAAAGACCCAAAACTTCAGACATTGGCTATCTATCAACGCAAGATTTAAGACCATGAAATCATACACCGATGGTATGTTACCCACAAGATACACAGTTCGTGATGTTTTTATCACTTAGTATCTTTTATATTTTGAGCGTCAAGCCTATCGACATATCACATTAGATCCTAGTCTTTTCAGTTACAACACCTTACATACGTTAGTCACGCCCTTTAGCATGAATATTCATTTCATTTCTCATTTTATGCAATAAAATCTTTTTTTTCAAATGTTTTTGTATTTTTTGGTTTTTCAAATGTTTTTGTCTTTTTCTGTTTTTCAAATGTTTTTGTATTTTTCTATTTTTAAAATATTTTTATTTTCTCATTTTCTCCCCCTCAAACAATGCATTTGTACATATATATCTCTCTTCCCCCCTATATTTGTGCATCACACTTTATGGCAAATTTACCTAATAACGAAAAGTTATGTACAAAGGTATGAACGAAAGAAAAGGAAAATATTTTTGTTGTTTTGGCTTAACCATTCTGTCATTAGATTGAAGACTTAATTAATGTCAAATCAAAGCATGGAATTTAAATTTGTACCTTTTTCACTGATCTTGTCTTACCTCATCTCCTCAAAAGGAAACATCACACTTGTAAGAAAAATTTTAACGTTTTGCAACACTGAAATGTTACTCTTTTTATCACTGGAACAACCGCTATCAACATTCCAGGGATTGTCAACAGCTCCTCCTTGGTTGTCCCTGAAAAATAAGGAGATTAGTAAGACGGTGGGACCCAGGCCATCGTGGCCCTAGGTTTTCCAGAAGCATCAAAGTAAGACACTTCTTTTAGACATAAGTCCCCTTTCGTTTCAAGGATTGGAGATGTCTCTGCTTTGTATTTGGGTTTCTAAATTTGTTTTGGCTTAACAAACACGTTTTTTGCCTTCGGTTGAGCAACTTTAGCCGATTCAGGTTTAGATTTAGAAGCAGATTTTTGTTCCTGAACAACCTTGCGTTTGTTTTGGCAACGTTCCAATCCCCATCAGATGGTTTAGCCTTGGGATTCACATTCTTCATTGCCTTAGGTGATGAAACCTTCATTGGCTTGGAATGATTATTATCCTTTGGTGTAACCCTCTGATTTTGAGTATTATCGAGTATGTGGGGACTATTTGTGCAGTTCCGAGCAATGTGACCAAGAATACCGCAATTGAAACACGTATGTCTTTTAACATAGCAGGCATTCTGATCAGCATGTGTAGCTCTTGCAGACCCTGAAGGATGAACTGGTCCTTTTGTGCTTGATTTCCTCTCACATTCTTTTCGACGAGATGTTGAAGCAGAAGCTGATCGGGTTGTTCGAAGAAGCAGGTTTATGATTGTCGGTGGTGTTTTCGAAGGCGAAGATGACCGGAGATGGAAAAATGTTTGACGATGATGAAACAGTAGACGTGATTCTAACGGTGAGAGATTGAACTATGATGTGTGGTGTGTGATTGGTGAATGGAAGCGGACGTTTGGAGCAGGAAATGACAATGATAGTGATCGGACGTTTGTTTGCAGGTTGTAAGTGGTGATCAGAAGTCGTTGGAATGGTGACGTTTATGGACGTGGGGTAAACAGAGTTGCAGATTTGTGGCGTAAGATGAAGGTTAACAAATAAGATGACTGAATTGAGTTCGAGTGATGAAGATGATACGTCTAGGATGGAAGAGATGATTGTCTTAGATTGTGTTTGTTTTTTGGATGAAGTTCACAATGAAGATGATATCAAATGGAGTTTTGTGTCTTGGATGAATTTCGAAAGTGATGAAAGTATCTCGGATAGAGATTAGAATCTCATATGAAAATGAACTATGATAGAGTTTTCGGATGATGATGATGTGTAACTCGGATGGATAGATGATGATACGAGATGTATATTTGAGATGCTCTTGGATGAATAAAATGATGATGTTGACCGTTCGGATAAGATTATGAAGAAAAAGAGATGACTTTTGATGATGATATTGATGAAAGTACAGTATCTCGGATGTGAAGATATGTATCTTGAATGATGTGGATGAAGAATTTCGGATGAATGCAACTTTTTTTAATAAAATAAAAGCTTTTAAATTCCTTTCAACACCTTTCTATCAGATCAAAGCAGCAAAATATGAAGGTTTTTCAAAAACTTTGATGAACACCATGAAGAACACGAAGAACAACAACCCAAAAATTCCGGAAAACTTGAATTTTTGATATCGATCTGAGCCTAGAAATAGGTTCTAAAGGCTCTGATACCAATTGAAAGTCCCGAAAATCTGGATCTAACAATGATATCAAACGATCACCAACGATGGGCGGAATCCGAACTTGATGATATTCAAGAAATCCGAAATAAGAGAAACGAGATGAACGAGAATTACACGTGATACGCTTCAAACTTGCATACGATTCTATTACTACGAATAACAAAACCTTCTGATACAAGTTCTCTCTCTCCCGGTATCTCTCTCTAGAATGGTGGAGGCTACCAAGGTTATCTCTACAAAGGCTTACCCTAATTATGACATAACGTTCCTTATATACCTTGGGTTTTCCCATGCCCCTCATGGGCTTCCTTTAGGCTTGCCTAGCCCACATGGCCTATGGCATGCCCAAATGACTTATAAAGGTCCAAACCTAATACAAACTAACCCAATTATTTCCCAGTTCGCAACAATAGTCCGTTGCGTTAATTTGATGCGTCAGTCTCATACTTTTAGGACCTAACAATTATCCATGACAAAGCTTCATTCTAAAAATTGTTAGCTATAACCGCTACAACAATAACTAGAATCTCTCAGCTTTTGTGTTCATATTTCATTCAATATCCATACCATTCTTACCCCTCGCATACACCTATCGAATCGCTCATACGCTCTCATATCACGAATTTTTCCAAATTCTCCCCTTAACATCTCATTCAAACTTTATTTTCAGTAAATCAGTCTAAACGATTATCCATTTATACAAACATCCTCACCAGTTCGAGTCACTCAAAATACTTTGAAGATATCTTTCGTTCTTTATTATGCGCAAAATTCAACTAGACAGCCTACTACCGCTAAAACTTTTTGAAACAATAACTACCTTCCATCCTAGCTTCTCACCTATAAACAGTTTTTTCCACGTGTGATTTTACTAATATTATGCGCAAAATTCAACTAGACGTCCTGCTACCGCTAAAACTTTTGAAACCATAACTACCTACCATCCTAGCTTCTCACCTATAAACATTTTTTTACGTGTGATTTTACTAATACGCATTTGAACCAATGAAAATTTATCCTACAACTTACGGTGCGGGCCGCACCTTTTGTCAAACTACATCCTGACTTGCACACAAACATTTTAGGTCACATCCTTTTAAAACATTTCTCTTAATTGAGTTGTTCAAACTCGCTTTGCACTACACACAGATACACGTCTTACTTATTCTTGCACTCACCTACGTTTGAAACCTCAAAACGCCTTAGTCAAATGAATTACTTTTACAAACCTAGCTTTTTATCTCACGTAATTTCCATACATTTCAACTCCCTTATACATAAACCCCATGTAGATTTTAAACTTCAAATTTCAAAATTTAGCCAAACTTTTTGATGAAAATTTCTTTTTCCAAAAGTACGACACCCCAAAAACGGGTTTGGTAATCAAACCACGTTAATACAAAAAGACGAGTAAAGTATCGTTAGTGGTAAAAAATTAACCCGGTAAATATTAGAATTTTAAATAAATAAACCTAATACGAAATAAAAAGTGAATGAATGCTTTTAGGAAATAAAGTTTATAAAAGGCCCGAGTTGATGGGACTTAAAACAAAACGAGTAATGATCTCCCCGAACCCACTAAGTTAACTAGGAATGTTTAACCAAGTTAATTAGAGGGAATGTTATTGGAAAAGTGGGTTGTGGCCTACTTAATAAACTAACCAAACATAAGGGGTCAAATTAGGATAACTTGAAAGTTTATTTAATAAAAAGAAAATTTAAAACAAAACACACACATATGTGTGTTCTGTTCGACCAGAAGATGCTCCCCATGAGCTCACAACCTAATTTCAACAAAATCATCACATTGAAGGTCAATTCAAGACCCGAATTGATGCATGAATGCATATAAACGATCACCAAGTCAAGGGGATCATAAGGTATGTAAAATTTTGATGATTTGTGAAGTTGTGAAATTTGAGGAAACATCATAATCACGAATTATGTATGGATTATAGAAGCTATGGCTGAACTAGTAATGTATACTTGCTTAGGAACAAAACCCTAAGTGAAAATTATACATTGAAGCTATGAATTGAATGTTTAGATGATTTACCACATTAGGATAAGTGGGTTTTGATCATATGATGAAATTGATGATATAATTGTGTTTAGAATCATCATACATGATAGTAATAAGGAACTACTTGAACAAATTTTGTGTTTGAGTATATAATCATACTTACTATGAAATGGGTTTTGTATGATAAAATGAAAATGATGATAGATTCATGTTAAAACAATGTTTGATATCATCATGTGTTAAGAATGATTGATGTAATGATAATATAATAAGTTATGATTTCTATAACTTGATTTAATAAGTAGCTAAAACGGTAGCATAAGAATAATGCTTACCGGATATTTGACAATGTACTTAAACGAGTAGTTGAGCTACATCGTGTAAATACTTATGTCAATAGGCAGTTTGGCTTTAAAAGTCAAACTGACCAATGATATGATCGAATGATAAATTTGATATGAAATCGTAGGATGGAATAGTCGTGAATGATTATGACTAAGCTAACCATCTTACGAACTACAATGATAGTTTGACGCTTAACAAGCTAGGTGGAAGCTTGGGAAGGAAGCGGGTCAAACAAATCGAGTGCGAAGGAAAAGCATAATTCGGATGTAAGATAAGTAAAGCTTACACCCTTCTTATAGACTACTCATTATTGTATGGGTTATAAATATGAATAAGGCAAATTAATATTCCAATATGATGTTCCGACGAAAAAGGATATGGATCGGAACAAGTGAAAAGGATGAAAAACCATAATTGATGGTAAAAAAATGGTAAAACGGTGATTTAGTCATGAAATGACGAACATACAATGAATTTTTGAAATGTTACCTTGTGATGTAACTCATATTGAGAAAAAGGGTAAATTGGTAAATTAGTCACGTGTTGACGAATGTAAATTGAGACTAAAAAGGTACCCTTTGGCGTAAGCCAAGATGGGTTAAAAATGTCAGAAAAAGGATTTAAGAGATCCGACCTTATGGTGAAAATCTATAATGGGTCAAATGTGTGTTTTGGTAAATAAATACCATGTGGTTTTTGAATATAAAATGTTTGGTCATTTAGACCAAACGGGTCAAATGGTGATGTTGACACCATTTGACAATAACAACTAATAAGTGCTTGTCGAGTCTTATGCTTACAGGGTAAAACAACAATGGAAATTACGTTGTTATTAGTTAGCAAATTGTTAAGGCAAGGTATTAAAACGGGTCAATACTTAGACCAGCCAGGTATGTGTAAATTATATTATAACTAGATGGTGCGATTTTGGTCAAACATGTCAATGAAAGTCCTTCGTCGTAAAAGGAGGGACTAAAGTGACCAAAACGCCCTTGCTCGATAAATCAAGCAAACGACCCTTATGGGTTGTTTGGAAATAAATCATTTGATCAAGTAAATACTTTGGATAAGTATAAATGCGAAAGGTATGATTCTTGTGAGTCAAATGCCTTAAAATGCGTCTTGTCGTAAAATAGTAATCCGAGAAATAAAACTCGAAACAAATAGTTACCACATTAAAAATCCACCACAATTACAGTTGTGGTGGAAGATTATTGATAAGAAATGTGGTAATATAATGCTAGAAGCGAATGAAAGTGAATTATGCGGAAAAGTGCTCAAATGCCCTTAACGGGTCAAAATAAGCATCTAAGTAAAAACGAGTTTAAAATGTGTATAAACTAGTGAATTGAACCCAGTATGATAGATAACATTGAAATTAAGAGGTTCAAGAGAAATTGGGATCGGACAAACATGTTTGTTTGATAAATACATGAACGGGTCAAAATTTAGTAAATATATATTAAGCTGAAGGCTTAAAAATCTCAAATTTTGTTAACCCGGATGTCAGGTTTTGACTCCACATGATGAGAAATCAAATTACGATCACGTAGAAAGAAACGGATCGTAAAACGGATATGTATTTGAAAGTTATGCAAGTTTTTGTGCTTAATAAGTTTGAGATAGGATTGCTGGGAATATGCAGCACCAGTTCAAAAACTTTCTGTCAAAAAGGGGGGGGGGTAGCGTACGGCGACGCCCCTAAAACGTGCAAAAAAAAAATTGTTGTCTTGTTCTTTTAGTCTCCGGACTTGATTTAAACACCTATAAACTAAATATGACTAACTCATTTCATGTTGTATGAAATGTAGGTATATTGCCAGGTACGGAAAGACGATCAAGATACAAGCTTCCGCACTTTGCATTGTCGTCATCTTGAAATGACGAATTACTTATGTTGTTTTGTATTGTTTTTAAATATGGAAATGTTTTAATAAACCCGCAATTTTTCAGATGTATGTGTAATCGTAATTACATATTTTTACTCGAAATCTGACTCCACATGATGGGAAATCAAATTACGATCACATAGAAAGAAACGGATCGTAAAACGGATATGTATTTTGAAAGTTATGCAAGTTTTTGTGCTTAATAAGTTTGAGATAGGATTGCTGGGAATATGCAGCACTAGTTCAAAAACTTTCTGTCAAAAAGGGGGGGGGGGTGTGGCGTATGGTGACGCCCCTAAAACGTGCAAAAATAAAAAAAATTGTTTTCTTGTTCGTTTTAGTCTCCGGACTTGATTTAAACACCTATAAACTAAATATGACTAACTCATTTCATGTTGTATGAAATGTAGGTATATTGCTAGGTACCGAAAGACGATCAAGATACAAGCTTCCGCACTTTGCATCGTGGTCATCTTTAAATGACGAATTACTTATGTTGTTTTGTATTGTTTTAAATTTGGAAATGTTTTAATAAACCCGCAATTTTTCAGATGTATCTATAAATTTTTACTCGAAATCTATATGAAAATTGTTAAATAGAAGTAAGGGTCTTACAAAAAGTCTTCCTCTTGAATAATTTCGGGACAAATTTCCTAAAGAAGGGGAGACTGTAACGCTTCGCATTTTTGTGCTTTATTTATTTAGAAAGTGTAACTCATATTTCTATTTTTAGAAACTTGTTATCGTTTTGTATTCACATTGTATTTTCAACCTTGTAATCTGAGAATTTGATCATAAAAAAATATAACTTTTATATATACTCATACACGTTACAATACATGGGTTATACGTTATCAATCTTGACTGCATACGCTCAATCGATACTCGAATGCTTGTACTCATAACTTGTACGTGCTCGATACTTATTAAATATGTCGTTACATTTTGCTACATTTAAAACGGGCTAGAGATACGTAAAACTAATACAACATAACCTAACCCATAATCTTCGTGGCATTCGTACCATAATACTAATAACATAATAATGCTAATAATAATAATAATAATAATAATAATAATAATAATAATAATAATAATAATAATAATAATAATAATAATAATAATAAAATACAAATAACAAACCACATTGTGGCTCACGAAGAACTATACCAAAGGGGTTCTTCACCCTTTTCCCAACACGAAGAACCAAGGGTTCTATATCCCCTTGGGTTCTTCACCCCCACGAAGAACCTTAGCAAGCAGTTCTTCGCCCAACTCCCCCCACGAAAAATGTCTTTCGTCCCTTCTCAAGTGTTTCGTCCCCTCCCTCTGTTACGCGCAAACACCACATAAGGCATTTTTTTAACAGCCTGTTTCACCTTAATTCAACTTCTAACTACCACCAAATTCTATTAAATGCTTAACCCTAATTTTTATCTTATAAATACCAGCCTCCCTTACACTTTAAATCCTTTCCACACTCAAATCACTCTCAATTTCTCTTATCCTCTCAAGTATTCAAGATGCAGAACAATGAGCTCAAGTTGTTAACAGTGAGTTTCCACTCATTTCTTCTCTCTTTTACTCCTCTTTTATTCTTTCTTTTATGTTCTGAACTTCTTGGATAACCTCTAGGAAGGGTTCCACAAGTTTGCCATGGTAAACTAAGGTGGAACCTCACCACATTTGAGGTCTAAACTTCCTATTTTGGAAGAAATCTTTACAACTTTTATCAAACTCTTGTTTTCATTCAAACTTATTTCTATTATGTAACTAATCAAGTCCATGATTAGTGAGCTTGACCAAGATGGATTCATACAAATTCGGAGGTGTTAGTTGCCTCCAAACTTTCTGTTTTGTAAAGGGTTTCTAACCCACAAGTGTTGAGACCATCCAAGCTTGTCCTTATGACAAGACTTGTGTTTTGGTAAGGTGTGATTACTTGGAAGTCTTGGCTATCCTACCTTTCAATCAACCACCTCACTTAATGATTTCACCTTGCTATTCTATGTGGTTTGCTAGACCTAAAGGTAACTTAGCCTCGTTTAACTGCCGACACTTAGTTAACTCTTTCCATGTCGGAAGTGGAAACCCGGGTTGATGATTACTTGGCCACTTAGTATAGTAAGAAGTTGTATATTTCTTTATTTCATTCATGACCATCCGAATTGTCCTTGTGACAATTTTTGTATTGGTGAATCTTACGAAAGAGGTTAAATGACGGTTATCCTCCTACCTCCATGCATGACTTCTATGAAATTCCGTGATAAACATGTCGGAATTACTATAAACTATATAATATATATTAAATATACATAACCGAATCCATGAGATTAATCAACATGGTTACTTGTCATGGTAGTAAGTTATATTATCTAAGACTTGAAGCTCTCGTTACGATTCTAATGGGTTGTTTTACCCATGGAACCATATTCACCCATACGGGTTATTATAGTGTCAAAAACGAGTATTTAAGTCTAGATAATTACTTTCGAATACATACTTTTAAATACTTTACAATGCAAATCTGAATCTTCCGTTATCATCCCGAATACTCACCTACCTTCATTATCCTTTTCTCATCAACTCGTCGATACTCGGATAATCGGAAAGCATTGCAAAATTGTGAGCATACTTGACCTTTTTTTTCTTTTTACACTTTTGGGTGCAATACGTCAAACTATTAAACACACACAATCACTTATACTTTATGCAAACACAAACAATCCAATCATACATGCTTAAATACGTGATACTTGATTTGTATTCTTGTTGTCATTAACTTTGTTTAGCTTCCCCTTAACAAGTATAGCGCTATAGGAGTAACGCACCGCCCGTATTCTTGAGGTCATGTTAAGTTATTCATAATGGTCTTATTTTTGCGACGATAAGCTTATACTAGCGGTAATCTTTGGGTTGACAATGTATAATTGCATGCCTTGGTACATTAATCTAGTTAACTATTTACGTTTTTATATTTATGCTATATCAAAACTTGTATGCTCGCCAATACCCTTGTATTGTACTATACTTTAAATGAATTTGCAGGATTATGATGATGATGATGGTGATGATGCACAAAATTTAGTCGGATGCCTAGAAACGTACCAAACTTTAATTTATGTTTATAGACTAGCCATACAATTCACGTTGTACTTTATTTTGTTTCAAACTTGTTGTAATTCTATTCAAACAATGTACTCAATGTTAGCAATGAAATGAAAATTCGTTTACTAAATACTTGTCACATTAGTGTCATGAAACTCAAGCAATGTATTACGTCCGCCCCAATGATTCCGCTATCGGTTGGGGTATGTCAAATAGATATTTATAAAATTTATAATTATAATTTAGTTAAATTATAAATATTAGTGAGACTTATCATACGGTGAATTAAAGACTAAACTCTTGGCTAGAGTTTTAACGTCTTTAATTATAGTCTTTATGTGTCAATTTAATTTAAGTCTTTTTTTCACAAATTAAGTCTCTAATTAAGTGAGACTTTTCATCAATCCTCAACTCTTGTATAAATAGTAGGTTATGTGCCTTATTTTGAGATAGAGAAAACTACAAGAAAAAAATACATAACTATATGCATTAATAAAAGGATGAACACTTGAACACTAACTAGAGAGATGAGTACTCTCTACTCATGTTTCACCACCATCACATCCCATAAGTTCAAACACTATAATCGATTAATTTATTTAAATATGTTGTAGTTCATATCTATCTTCGTTTAGATTTGTACACGGTTCGTGTATTACAATTTCCCAAATGTTTAAAGAGAGTAAGTTTGTTATTGTTTATTAGTTTGTTAACAAAATTGTGACCAATGTCCAACAATTTTTGTCTACTGGTTATGGGCACCCTAACTCTACCTCACTATATAGCCTAAGTTACACTCATTCGAAGTTTAAGCATTTTTTTATTAGATGTGCCGTGTTTTCTAGTTCGGATTGCTCGAAGAGATTTTTGAAAAAAATAAGCTACTATCGTTTGAGGACGAAGCATTGTCACTAATATTGTATGGAATAAACAACGGTATGTCATCCGCCATTTTAAAAAAAATAAAGTGAGATTTTTGGATTGTGAAAGAAATGGGTTGGTTGATAGAAGTTTTGGATTGAAAGAGAAGTGAGAAATGGTGTGGTTAAATAATATTTTTTTATAAAACCCAACGGCTATACAACCGTTTATAACGTTCGAAAAATCATGCGGTGAATACTCACCGAGTTGAGCCACTCACCGAAGCAAAGGGAGGGTCGGCGGTTGTGTGCCCATGCAGGGATTCCCTCACCGCAAGGCCAGTGGCGAATCTAGGATTTTTTTCGAGGGTTCATTGTTTTTGGATACTCTAATGTCATAGGACCGAGTTAAAAAATGCAAGTCGATTCGACGGTTTTGGGTCGGGTAAAATTCATCACATGATAAAAAAAGATGCAATAATAAAAAAAACATGGTCATCTATAACTTAAAAAAACATGTAACAGAAATATGGTGGTTCTTACAAATTAAAAATATATATAATTGTTCCCTACGTGTTTTGATCTTTCGAAAGGATCCCATGGAAGATCGTTTTAATCTATTTTCGAGGGTTTACTACTTGAAGTAGACGATTCAAGGTTTGATGGTTCTCTTTGGAAAAAGTTACCAATTTTCTTCATTCCTAAATATCACTAATTGTCTAATTCATATTCATATCTTCACATAATCATTCAAGTTCAACAAATTAAAATCATTCAAGCTCAATAATCTTCATAAAAAATCATTCAAGCTCACATAATCATTCAAGTTGAACAGCATATTAACATTTAACAACACATATTCATTGAAATTCATCAAGAAAGTAAGATTTTGCAAGAAATTAAAAGTTTACCTATCATTCTTTCAAGAAGGGTTAGAAATTGAAGTCAAATCATCTCTTTGTTTCAGAATCAATGTGCAAGCAGCGAGTTTTACAAAGTCAAGAAGGATTTCAGATGAATTTTAGTGAGGGTATGAGGGACTTTAGATTTGGAAGTCACGAAAGAAAGGGAATGGGGCATTTGGGGGTCTGATGTGCGAGCAGTAGATCAGCGAGTTTAAAAAAAAGGTATTGGGGTGCTGGTATAAGGTTTAAAAACCCTTATTTTTTTAGAACTATAAACAAAAAAGGCACAAAAATTCCCTCCAACAGGAGTCAAACCAGTGACCTTCCCTCTAGAAAGAAACGGGCTAACGACTCTGCAATCATACAATTCCATGAATGGGTTCATCTCAAATTTTATTAATGGGTTCATTCAGAATTTTCTATTACCAATTCTACTAATAATTTGAAACTGCATCGGTTCGGGCGAAACTAGGGCTGTTCAAACTGCTCGACGATCGCTCGAAAAATGCCCGAAAAAAGCTCGTTCGATTCCCGCTCAGTTTGTAAATGAGCCGCTCAGCTCGGTTCGATTTGAAAATGAGCCAAGCGTGAGCAATGGTCCGCTCACTCGTCGATCGCTCTGTTTCGCTCGAATTATTTTTATTAAATAATTAATATATATTATAAATTTTAAAGATTTAAATATATATATATATATATAGGGAAGGTTTATCTTGAGAACACTAGGAACAATTTCCATCTACTGATCATCCTAAATTAAGGGTTAAGATTAGAGGGGTTTAAATGAGAAAGAAACTTAAATTACAAGACTAGGGGGCTTTATTGTCAAAACACAAAACCCATAAAAACAGGGGATCACATCTCCATACCAAAAGAAAACCCTTCAAATTTCAAAATCACGGTTAACACAAGAGAGAACGAGCAATCCCCCATCATTACCGTCCCTCTCATTCTTCGATGACGGCGTCATCGTCAGCTCCAGGTATGTTAGTTGTTGTCGTTAATCGACATGGCTTCGATTCTAGGGTTGGATTTGATATAACTGATGAATCAGAAGGTGTAGCACTCCCATCACCATGCTTTTGCAATCCATTCATGAAGGTCCAGATCCTATAACACTACTAGTCTATAAGTTATAGAGTATTTTTGTTTTTTTTGGTTGCATATGTGAAACTTAATTATTAGGTTAGCAATTTATTAATAATTGAAGCAGATTAAGATTTTTTGGTGCAATCAAAGTGAAATTGATGTAGATTCGACACCAATTTTCCAGTGAATTACATAACTCATAACTACTAGAACATATGTAACATTTTTGTTACATCTGCAGTTGGTCAGTGTAATTGAAGTATTAATTTTAACAATTTATGAAATTATTTAGTGAATAATCCTGCAAACAAATGTTTACACATGTGTGCATCATAGTTAAGTTTTAAACTTTTGTCATGTATGTAAATGTTAACACATCTGTACATTCTCATAGTTTTTTTACACATGTGTACACCATTATAGAAGCTTCAATAAATGTTTGGACAATGTGATCAGAAGTTGCATCATGGTACCTGCAGCGACGTGTGTGATGTGTGGGGACTTTGATGAGATAACTGACCAAATATAGTTTCATGTTCTTTTGTGCTAGGTATTTGGGATCGGCTACCTCTTGGTGTAGGATGCCCTCGTGCTTCATGTTCAGAGCCGAAGATGTTTTAAGTAATCATATGCATAACCGCGGGTCTGCAAAGTGGAGAAAAGCACTCCACCTAATGTCCCAAACAACAGTTTGGTGTCTTTGGAGGGCTAATGCTAAAGTTTTCGATGGCAAGCAACTAAGGATGGTGGAGCCATGGAAGAAATCAAAGTGTTGGGCAACTTGAGGATCAGAACAGAGCAAAAGTGCAGCATCTGACATGGGGCGATTGGTATATGTTTAATTTAGATTGTATAGTTGTTTAATGATGTTGGTGTATCTGTTTTATGTTTTTTGGTTACCGTAATTTTATGCTAACTTTCGTTTAGCTTTGTATATATTTAACGATGTTTTGTTGGCCGATAAAAAAATATAATAAATTCTTTGTCATTATATTTATGAAACTTGGTACTTGTTTATTAACAAGGATTATTTAAATTTACATGGATAGACATGAAGCGAAAAATACCCTTGGGATGGATGTGTTGAGAGGATAACCAGATAGCTTTGAAGCTATAAGCACTTATGTCACACCCCAACCGATGGCGGAAACATCGTGGTTAGTGGCACTAGGCGACCAGATTGTCTCACGAGAATTCCATAACAATTGTCTAACAACATTACTTAACGTTTAACATCCCATACTATCAAACATAACATTTTCAAATAACCATTACAGAAACTTTGTTTTCTCATAAGAACTAATCAGGTTCGATATCCCCTAGATTTATTACACGAGTTTCAAAACAACTAAAACAACTAAACTAAACAAAGTCCAAATGCATCCAAAGCTAAACCTCAATCTGCCACATATGTTAAAATAAAACGTCAATACAATTAAGTAAAGGTGAGCATACAGGTTTTGCGTACATAATAGATATAAAAGCGTTTAGCATACACCGCATGACATACGTAATAGATGTGAATGATGTAACTACTTAGATTCATGCAAACCAACAAACCGCGATTGATCAAGGCATGCGAACAAGCGTTCACATCCTAAAAGAGAAAATAAATGCAAAATAAAAATGCGAGCCTTAACAACCCCGGGCCTCCGGGTGGCGGGTCAACCTCTAGTATACTATCATGTTTAGGGTTGCGTACGAGCAATCAAGCAATACATACAATTCAGCAGATTTCACGTATAATCATGTATCAGTGGGTTGCGAATAAGCGTTTGAGAGTTGTGTGATGTGTTTGGATATACGAACATATGTGACACCCAAAAGTGCGTTTAAGCGTAAAAGGGTTCAAGTATACTCACAGTGGGTGCGTTTTGGGAGAGGTGCGGGTTCTGAGTTGGGTCGGGGAGAGCGCTGGATAAGCCTGTAAGCGAAGAGAAGTGCATCAGTCTTCCGAAATGCTGAAATAGTTAAGTTTGGGTTGAGCAGAGGACAAGTTCGGGCGAACTTGTATGTTTCCATACAAGTTCGAGCGAACTTGTGAGGATTTGTTGAGATTTGAGACAAGTTCGGTCAAACTTGTGAAGTTTCTTAGGAAACTTGACAAGTTCGGGCGAACTTGTGTGCATTGATAACAGATGCAGCAAGTTCGGTCTAACTTTTGAAGTTTCCTAAGAAACTTCACAAGTTCGGGCGAACTTGGTGAGTTTTATGAGGATTTTGACACAAGTTCGGCCGAACTTGACCTATAAGGTGCAAGTTCGAGCGAACTTGGCTCTTGAGCTGTACAAAATCAGTTAAATCTCGAGCGAACTTGATGTTTTCAGGTCCAAAATTTTGCGTTTTCGCGTCGTTTGCTGAGGAAATTGAGTGCCCATCCCTCCAACCTTAAGCCACTTGGTAAAACTTAGGCTGAGAGTTCTTTTGGAGCGAGTTTAGCCATTTTAAAGAAACTCGGGCTAATCCGGGTGAACTTGACGGTTTGTACGGGTTAGTCCAGCTTGTGTAAAGTGACGATTTTCGTCCTTGTGCTTCCGGATTTGAGATCTAGCTTGACAACGCCTCGTTCCACTCCAAAGTGAACGAAACATGCGTCTTTTAGTCCGAAAATGTTGTAAAATCAATGAAAGGTTTTACTCAGATCTAGGCATAGATCTGAGTGTAAAATAGAGGTTCTGCATAAAAAGATGAAGATTTTCGTAAAAGGAGATTTGATGAAAACGAAGGCGGAGCCTTGTGCAAAATCGTTGTAAAACGTTGTTGAACATCATTGTAGTTGAAATTGGGTTGAATCTTACTTAGAAAACAGAGGGTTTCGGGTTTCAGGAGCTCTGGGCGAACTTACAGCAAGTTCAGATGAGAGAATGGGGCTGAGTGTTTATAGGTGAAGGCAGAAATGGGGGCTGACTGAGTCAAGTTCGGTCGAACTTGCATCATTTCATGCAAGTTCAGGCGAACTTGATAGATATTCATGAGATTCTTGCCACGTTCGGCCGAACTTGCTGATTCTGTTATCAATCAAGGCAAGTTCGAGCGAACTTGTGGGAAATGGAGGTTTCTTGTGTTGGCCAGTCAAGTTCGGCCGAACTTGGGGTCGTCCAAAAAGTTAGGATTTCTTTGATTATTTCGCGTTAAGAGTTGGTTCGGCGATTCGGTTCGTATTAGATAGTTATATTAAGCGCTATAAGTGATGTAATAGTGCGATTTAGCGATTCGAATAAGCGAGAGCGATGCTATAGCGAGTGTAATCATAATCATAAACATACATAACACATGAACAACATAAATCATATATGTAACTGCGATTTGCGATGCGATGAGATAAGCGATGCGATGGCACAAGTGTTTATTAAATAATAACACACTCGACTCGTATAGTAGCATAATTTGTTGTGATTGCGATTAAATTAGCGGATGCGTTTAACAAGCGATTAAATGCGATACAATTGAAATAAAACATCTTTAATTAACATAACTTCTTATAATTTGAATCTCGAGAGTACAATTGGAATATTTGAAATGAACAAAATAACAACGAAAATCGGAGTTATTACAGTCTCCCCTACTTTAGGAAATTTCGTCCCGAAATTTAAGTTGTGGCCGAAACTAAGAGGTGCAGATATTTAGCCTTCATGTCACTTTCCAATTCCCAAGTGAACTCCGGGCCGCGTTTGCCTTCCCATCGGACCTTCACGATAGGGATGCGAGAGCGCCGTAGTTTCTTGGTTTCTCGGTCCATGATCTCGACAGGCTTTTCCACAAAATGGAGAGTCTCGTTGATTTGCAGATCTTCGAGAGGTACATGGAGATTTTCTTCAGCTAGGCATTTCTTGAGGTTTGACACGTGGAAAGTCCGATGGACGTTGTTAAGTTCTGCTGGTAGTTCGAGACGATAGGCTACTTTACCGATCCTTTCCAGAATGTTAAAGGGACCTACGTATCTTGGCGCTAGTTTTCCTTTCTTCCCAAAACGGATCACTCCCTTCCAAGGTGCAACTGTAAGGGCTTGCGGCGATTATCGACATAACTCTTCTGATGACTCCGAGCTTTCAAGAGATTGTCTCTGATCTGGAGGATCTTGTCCGTCGTTTCTTGAACTAGCTCGGGACCGGTGATTTGTGCTTCTCCAATCTCGTGCCATGCAATAGGCGATCGACATTTTCTTCCATACAGTGCCTCAAAAGGAGCCATTTGTATGCTAGTGTGATAACTATTATTGTATGAGAATTCGATTAAAGGTAAGTGCGTATCCCAGTTACCACTGAAATCTATGATGCACGCACGAAGCATGTCTTCGAGGGTGAAAAGCGGTACTGAGATTGAGAGTCGTACCGAGAGCGGATTGAAAAGTCTCCCAGAGACGCGAGGTGAAGCGACCATCACGGTCAGAGATGATGTCACGAGGCGTCCGGTGTCGACAAATGACTTCGTCGGTATAGATTCGGGATAACCGTTTGACCTTAAAGTCTTCTCGTATAGCAATAAAGTGCGCGGATTTGGTAAGACGATCAACGATAACCCAAATGCTATCGTGACCAGAGGAAGTGCGGGGGAGTTTCGTAATAAATTCCATAGCTATACTCTCCCACTTCCACATCGGGATTTTGGGTTGTTCGAGCAAGCCAGAGGGCCTTTGATGTTCGACTTTAACTTTTGAACAAGTTAAGTACTTCAAAACATAAACGACGATATCCTTTTTCATGCCCGGCCACCAGTACTTAGGACGAAGGTCCTGGTACATCTTGTCGGCTCCGGGATGAAAGGAGTATCGAGATTTACGAGCTTCGGTCATTAGCAACTCTCGAATATTGTCACGCCTTGGAATCCAAAGACGATCGAGATAGTAATAAATACCATTAGGCTTAGCTACGAGCTGGGTTTCGGCACCACATTTCATTTCGTCTTGAAGGGTATTCTCTCTAAAACAAGCAAATTGGGCTGCCCGAATCAAGATTTCAAAATTATTCAAAGCTTGAGAGTCAGAACACTATACACATAGCTTCGTCGACTTAAAGCATCGGCTACGACATTTGCTTTGCCGGGATGGCAGCGTATCTCGCAATCATAGTCGTTGAGAAGTTCAACCCATCGGCGTTGACGCATGCTCAATTCTTTTTTATTAAAGATATGTTGTAAGCTCTTATGGTCAGTGAAGACCGTACACTTGGTACCGTAAAGGCAGTGTCATCATATCTTCAATGCAAAAACAACTGCACCGAGTTCGAGATTGTTGGTTGTGTAGTTCTTCTCGTGGATCTTGAGTTGTCGAGATGCATATGCAATAACCTTGTCTCCTTTGCATAAGGACACAACCAAGACCAAGATTAGGGGCATCACAATAAACAACGAAATCGTCGTTTCTGTCGGGCAAAGCGAGTACAGGAGCGTTGCATAGCATATGCTTGAGAGTTTGAAAGGCTTCCTCTTGTTTGGAATCCCAAACAAAAGGCTTGTCTTTATGAGTCAAGGCGGTAAGCGGAACGACGATTTTCGAAAAGTCGACGATGAATCGACGATAGTAACCCGCCAATCCAAGGAATGAAAGGATTTCAGAAGCATTCTTCGGTGTAATCCAACTCTTGACGGCTTCGATCTTTGCAGGGTCGACATGAATTCCTTGACTATTAATGATGTAGCCGAGAAATTGGACTTCTTCGAGCCAGAATTCACATTTAGAGAACTTAGCATAAAGGCGATTACCTTGGAGAAGTTCGAGGACTAAACGGAGGTGGCGGCGTGTTCGTCTCTCGACTTCGAATAGATAAGGATATCATCAATAAAAACAATGACGAAACGATCTAAGAAAGCTTTGCACATACGGTTCATCAAATCCATGAAGAACGCGGGTGCATTTGTAAGACCAAAAGGCATGACCACGAATTTGAAATGGCCATAACGAGTACGAAAGGCGGTTTTCGGAATATCTTCTTCCAACACGCGTAATTGATGATAGCCGGAACGCAAATCGATCTTAGAAAAACAAGTAGCACCTTGAAGCTGATCAAATAAGTCGTCGATACGAGGAAGAGGATAGCGGTTCTTTATCGTGAGTTTGTTAAGTTCACGATAATCGATGCACATTTGGAACGTCCCATCTTTCTTTTTCACAAAAAGAGCGGGTGCACCCCATGGTGAAGTGCTCGGGCGTATGAAACCTTTATCAAGAAGCTCTTGAAGGTTGCTAGATAGCTCGCGCATTTCTGATGGTGTGAGACGATAAGGAGCTTTAGCAACGGGAGTAGCACCGGGAACTAAATCGATACGAAATTCAACATCTCGAGTAGGGGGTAAACCAGGTAAGTCATTGGGAAAGACCTTAGGAAATTCACGAACAACATGAACGTCTTTAAAAGTCTTCTTTTCTCTCTCCGGGTTCACGATATGTTCAAGGAAAGCAACACATTGCTTTCGCAAACATTTGTGTGCTCGAGTACAAGATAAAAGCATCAACTACTTTGAGGGAGTTTCACCATAGACGTGGAGTTGATCACCGTTCGAGAGAGGGAAGCGAATCATTTTATCAATTCATACAACTTCAGCATGGTTTTCACGAAGAAAGTCCATACCTACTATGATATCAAAGCTACCTAATTGCATAGGTATAAGATTAATCGAGAAGATGTGGTTGAGATCGAGAGAACAACCACGTAAGAGAAGTTAACGGTAACGGTTCTTCTGGTGGCAACTTCAACATTGAAAGTCTTTGGGAGTTTAGCGCGCCTACATTTTAAAACCTTTTCGAATTCTAACAATAGGAAACAATTATGTTGATGCACTATTGTGTTGGTCACTTGTGGAATAGGCTAGATTGAGCGTGTGTTGAATATTGTATAGATTAGAATCGAACATACGACCAAAATACGGAGTTTTCAGTGTAAAAGGGAACAAGTTCGCTCGAACTTGACCTGTGTAGGTCAAGTTCGCTCGAACTTGACATGTGACAGACAAGTTCGGCCGAACTTGTCATATGATAGACAAGTTCACCCGAACTTGACCTAATATGCACATGTCAAGCGAACTTGGTTGTTTCCCTATAAATAGGTGGTGTGTGTTCATTTGTCATTAGAGTTTTTGCCATCCCTACGGGGAGGTGCTGTCGGATTCTCTCCAGGAACTCCGGCAGCTGGACTTATAAAGATGTATACTCTTTTGGTATGAATGAAGACTTCCGTTGCATTCTACTTCTACTCCATTCTTAATAACATTCTACCGAAACAATATACGGCACTAACTTCCGTCTAAAACCGTCTATAAAGCTGACAAACATAAACATCGTAGAAAATCCAGAAGATGAATATGTATTTGATTATGCTGACGAATGTGAGTTTAATTACGATGATGGTTATCCAATTCAACCTAAGACCAAAAAGGCTTGGGTCGCGCTGTTTAACTAATTGTTGAAATGTGCAGGGGCTCCAGAGATCCGTACTCTCCAAGTGGATTTTGGATAGTGGAGCATCCAGGCATATGACGGGAAGGAAACCGTTGCTATTCGACATAAAAGCTATCAATGGCGGATATGTTGGATTTGCGGGTAACCAGGGTGGAAGGGTAGTCGCCGAGGGAAAACTTTCCAATGGCGTTGTTTCATTCGATCGTGTGAACTATAATGCAGAACTTGAGAATAATCTTCTAAGCATATCGCAGATTTGTGACAAGAAGTTCACGGTGCATTTCAACGACAAAGAATGTATTATCTTGAAGCCGGGATTTATGATTTCAGATGAGTAGATTTTGATGCGCGCTCCACGTGAGAATGATCTATATGTTCTTGATAAGGGCGTCGATACCACTTCATCAAAATCAGTGCAATGTTTTGTGACAAAGGCTACTGAAAAAGATTCTATTCTTTGGTATCGTAAGATGGGGCATATTCATTTACGAAAAATGAATTTCTTGGTTCATAATGATCTTGTAGAAGGTGTAAATCTTCATAGCTTTCATATGTCCGATCACTTCTTAAAATGTAAAAAGGGAAAGCAGATCAAGAAATCTCATCCGAAGAAAATTCTGAACTCAATCAGGTTGCCATTAGAACGTCTCCACATGGATTTATTCGGTCTTGTCAATGTTCGAAGTATTTCAGGAGACTTATATTGCTTGGTCGTAACAGATGACTATTCAAGATATTCGTGGGTATTCTTCAGGAATCAAAAGATGAAACGTTTGAAAACTTGGTGATTTTGTTTAAGAAACTCGAGAATCTTTATCATCTGCCGGTCAGACGTATTAGAAGTGACAATGGCACAGAGTTTAAGAATAACAAAATAAAGGAATTCTGCAATGCTAAAGGGATTTTGCACGAGTTTAGTGCACCTTATACTCCACAGCAAAACGGTGTTGCTGAAAGGAAGAACAGAACTTTAATTGAAACTGTGAGAACCATGCTTGCAGATTCTAAACTTCCAGTCAGCTTATGGAGAGAAGCGGTTGCTGCGGCTTGCTACACGTTCAACAGAGTTCTCACTGTCAAACCAACAAAGAAAACATGTTTTGAGATGACAAACCGACGGAAGCCAAATTTGAAATTCTTAGAACCTTTTGGTGCATAATGTCTATGTCTTAGTCTTATATCGAGTCTGTATAGTATAGAGTTGAATAGGCTAGCAAAACATTGTATTTATGTAATGTTGATACAAGTTCGCCCATGAGTTGACATGTTAAGTCAAGTTGGGCCGAACTTGCTAAGGCAAGTTCGGGCGAACTTATATCATCCTCTGGCGAACTTGATCATCTTTAAATAGCTAGCTAGCCTCTCTCATTTGTAACTTTGGCATTTTGGAGGCGAAGCTCTGTTAGTTTGTACTCTTGACGTTTAATCAATAAAATTGACGTTAAACTGATTAATTCTTGTCTATTGGTAAACACGACGTAGTATTTCCGCTATTATGGACGTTAGATATCAAATTTAGGTTTCTTAGCATCGAGGATCGGTCCTACAATTGGTATCAGAGCTACGGTTATCACCTACGCTCATTAATTTGGACATTTATGGACACTAGGAGGGGTTTTGGAAGTAAAACTAGAAATAAACATACAATCCATGGATAAAAAGTAAAATTGAACGGATAGGATTGTTAGAAAACCATTTTCGACCAGATCTATGGTGGATTCATCTCGAAATTCGAAGAAATAAGGATTCTGGATCGAAAAATGTGAAAAAAAGGCTGATTTGGGGCATCAAGTTCGCCCGAACTTGACTGATTTTCATGATTTTTTCATCAAGTTCGCCCGAACTTGACAAGAATTTTCATGATTTTTCATTAAGTTCGCCCGAACTTGACTGATTTTCATGATTTTTTCATCAAGTTCGCCCGAACTTGACAAGGATTTTCATTATTTTCATCAAGTTTGCCCGAACTTGACTGATCTTCACTGAAATTAATCACAAGTTCGCCCGAACTTGACTAGTTTTTTTATGAAATTATAGTTACTAGTTCGCCCGAACTTGAAGCTTAAATTTCTTATACTTTGATACAAGTTCGCCCGAACTTGTTGAAAAGTGATTCTTACACAAGTTCGCCCGAACTTGTCCAAGGAGGCTAAAAAAAATTTGTTGATCGTATTGATGGGATCAGTGTCCAAAAAAAATTTGGCGATGGAAAAATTTTCTGGTTTTCGATCACCGAACCGGCATGTTCGGGGACACCGTCTAGAGCTTAAGAGTACAGATTTGGTGATACGGTCACAAAATGTTAAAGATAACGGGAGAGTCATTGATACCGGTGCAGAATGTTGATCATTTGGGTGTCGTAACTAGTAATGGGCCTAAACGTTAAATCTGCATTTGTTAAATACTGAAAGTTCCGAATTTCACCGGGAATTTCAGTGAAAAATTTCAGTATGGTCAGAATTTGCAAAAATGAGGGGGAATAAAAAATTTTAATATTTGAAGATTCCGGCATTTTTGAAATTCGTGACTAGTGCAACAGTATCCAGGTGGTTACCGATTGCAGATTATCGGGAAATGCAGAGTATTGAGATTCATTGGGTATTTCAAATTGATGTCTATTTTGAAAGTGGGTGGTTACATAACTGAGTCTTGAAGGAGTTGTTTATCAGATTCTGAGATCGTGGTTGTGGATTGACACCTGAGTCGCGCGTATGGTTTGGAAGCACACATGACTACCTATCTTTAACTCTGCTTTGCACATGAACTATTGACTGGACTAACCGCCGGGAGATAGGGATGCTCTGTAGTTTCAGTTTCCCCGGGTTGTACTCGGTACCATGATTAAAGAAGATGATTTATGGGATCGGATCTTTCGGATAAAGCTGTGTATACCAGTTGCTGACAAAAGAGGATATACATTTGGGATTCCGTGATCACAGGAAGTTCAGATTTTTTAGATCATGATACAGAGTGATGCTTAAAGGTTAGAGTCCTGATCTCCGGTGAAGGAACAGTTAGTTGGATTAGTAGTCGTTAGTACCAGTGAGGACTGAGGACGTTCAAAATGTTCGGTGATGATCTTATGAATTAATGACTAGCTCCGTAGACGGATGGTTTCAAAATTACCAAGGAAATATGATGATAACCTTTGGTGGCCATTATTTTTAGTCTTCAAGCAGATGAATTATTCTTCTCTTTGGACTAACCGCCGTTGGATGATGATGTTTGGTGATTAAGTGGCGTTGGTCTACCGGAGATAGCTATATATCTAACATTGTGACTGAAGAGGAAGAATGAGATTTTGGTCACGGACGTATGTTTCTCAGATTCGATGCTTTACCAGATTATCTGTTTTCGATGAAGATTTGCTGATTGAACAGATTACCGATTAGCTGATCAAATCTTTCTGAAGGGTGCTTAAGTGCGATTATGGAAATCGGGATTTCAGATTTTCGAGGGTATTCGTTGATTTGAAGTTTTTCTGATGCAGTGATTCGAAATTTCTATCAATTGCCGGTTGAGTTTTTGATACTTTAGGAGTGTGCGGAATAAACTCTCAATGCTCAACGCTTATTAAAAAACTGAACTCGGATGCGGTTATCGTCGAAATGGAGAAGCTGCTGCATTGATTAGCTTCGAGTTGATGGTTATTCGAGAAAATTTGTCGGTCAAGTAAATCAGAGGAGTCGGAAACCACGCAACCAAAGATCAGAACTGGAGATTTCAGCGGTATTGAAAGTTGTTATTGCAAACCCGGATCATCAATAAAGGGGTAATCTGTTGACGCGTTTCGACGACATCGGCAGACACCTTAATTGAAGTTGCAGAATATTCAAACACGGCTCAAAGTTTTGAAGATCAATATAAAGCTTCGACAGTAACGAACAAGGGGGAATCTGTTGATGCGCTATTGTCTTCGTCACTTGTCGAATAGGCTAGATTGAGCGTGTGTTGAATATTGTATAGATTAGAATCAAACACACGACCAAAATACGGAGTTTTCAGTGTAAAAGGGAACAAGCTCGCTCGAACTTGACATGTGACAGACAAGTTCGCTCGAACTTGACATGTGACAGACAAGTTCGCTCGAACTTGACATGTGACAGACAAGTTCGGCCGAACTTGTCATATGATAGACAAGTTCGCCCGAACTTGACCTCATATGCACATGTCAAGCGAACTTGGCTGTTTCCCTATAAATAGGTGGTGTGTGTTCATTTGTCATTAGAGTTTTTGCCATCCCTACGGGGAGGTGTTGTCGGATTCTCTCCAGGAACTCCGGTAGCTGGACTTATAAAGATGTATACTCTTTCGGTATGAATGAAGACTTCCGCTGCATTCTACTTCTACTCCATTCTTAATAACATTCTACCGATATACGGTACTAACTTCCGTCTAGAACCGCCTGATCACGGACCTACAAATTATCGGCACCAGTATCAAATAAACATGAAGCATAAATACCATTTACGAGGAATGTACCATTGACAACAATGTTGTCATTCTGAGCCTGTGGTGATTGAGGTTAAAGGCTCGTACACGTGCAGCCTGTTTTTGCTGCTGCTGAGGCTGTGGTGGTTGTGGCTGCTGCTGCTGCTCTTGTTTCACAGGCTTGTTTGGGAAGACATTATTGAAATGATTCGGGTCTCCGCACGTTTAACAAGCACGTGCCTTCAGGGCTTGCTACTGATGGGCTTGCGGAGAAGCTGGTAAAGCTGGTGCTGCTGGCGCCTGAGGAGCTGGCTGGCGAGAGCCTGAATGGAAACTGACAATAAAGTGACCATAAATGTTTTAGTTGGTACAGAATCGGCAATTGCCTCTAACTGCATGATGATAGGTGCACTTTGAGCACAAAGGGTGAGGACCAGTATACGCACGTTTAGCTGGAGGTGCGTTTGGTGTTGCGGACTGAAGTGGCTGAGGGTTTACTGGAGCGGTAAGGGCATAGTTCTTGCTTGGGTTCTCTCGCTTGCGACCACGGCGACTGTTCTTTGCCCTCGGGGCTGATCGGTAGGAGCTGCTGGTTCGGTGACTGCCTGATTCGCGACCTTGGTGTTCTTAAAGTAACCAGACTAAACCCTTTTGTCGTTGATCTTTGCGGCTAGCTGGTAGGTTTCCTCAATAGTAGCAGTGCGTGCTGCTTGAACAAAGTCAGCGACGCAATCGGGGAGAGCGTTGAGATACTTCTTGATTGCTTTCTCGGTCGTATCCACTTGACCGGGAAAGATGATGCTCAACTATTTAAATCGAGCTGTTAAACCAGCATTGTCGGGTCCGTCTTGCTTAATTCCCCGAAATTCGTTTTCCAACTTCTGGATCTCATGAGGTGGGCAGAATTCTTTAATCATCAATTCCTTAAGTTCTTCCCTTGCGAGTCCGTAGGCTTCATCGTTTCCCCTCCTGTTACGCTCCGCAGTCCACCAGTCGAGAGCCCTGGACTGGAAAACGCCGGTAGCGTTAATAGTGCGAAGGGGTTCAGGACACCCACTAGCATCAAACCAGTGGAACATGGCACTTGGTCCTTCGGTGCCTGAGAAAGTGAGGGTCCACAAGCCTTGAACTGTTTAAAACTGAAGGATGTCTTGGGCGTGTCGGCTTTGGAATCAACAGATGAATTGCTACTAGCGGCATGAATTTCGCTGACGATTTGCGGGATCACTTTGGCCATTTCCTTGGCCACTAGTGATGCGATGCACGTGTCAGCTTGGCTGCGCTGATGATTCCTTCTGGTGTGCTATCCCATTGAAGACATCTATATAAAGATTTTGATTGGATGAGATTCGATTATAATAGGTTTATGTTTAAAATATTTATTATTATTATTCATACAAGGCACAAAACACATAAGCACGTATCCACGTAAGCACATAAACACGTAAGCACATTTACATGTAAGCACGTAAGCACATAATCACATAAGCACGTAAACACATATTTTGCAAGTATTCACCTTCTTATCGGTAAAGCGTAGTGCGTATGAGGTGCGAGATATAAGCGAGATATAAGTGAAATAATCGAGTAGCACCGCGTATGAGACACGAATGTCCTAATAGGCGTAAGTGGGTTAAGCGTTTTAGTTTGGTTGGTGATTGATTAGCGTTTTAGATTACGAGAGCTGTGCAAGTAGTGCATGCGTTTAGGGAGCATAAAGCAATAAATCAAGAAATCGATAATACGATAAATCAATAAAGCGAGAAATCGGATAAGTGAAAATTCTCAAAATTTAAACTCATAACTAGTAATAAACTCAATGATGCGTAAATCGACGATATAGGCTTAAATCAATTGGGAGCGTCCTGCGTTTTGAGACGTTGACTACCCAAAGTGATTCAAAAATTCTCTGAGTTCGGACACACGATTTGGCCTAATAGACAAATGTTGTCGCCGTACCATGGTTAACGTCATTAGTCCTTCCAGTTACGTCGTGTTCCGAGTCATCGAATTAATCGAGACTTTGGTGAGATTGAAAATCGAAGAGCGGAACTAGTTATTAAGATGCGGGTTATACCCCTAACTTAACAACTTCATTCCTAGTTGTGGATGTGCTCACCGATCAAATAGGGAGTTCCACTAGATAGAGATGGAGATTTCCGTCGAGGTTTGGGTGTCACTCCTAACTCAACGAAGGTATCTCGTGCGATAGAGAATGCGCGGAGTGAATGATCTCATCGAGAGTTCTCGGTTTTCACACCTAATCTCGACTTGATCACTCGTTTTGTGTAATTTGAGCATTCCCAAGCGTGTACATTGTGTTAGCCTTAGAAAAGGCATATTTAAGTATTTATGGCAAGTAATTTAAGCATTTAAGTCAAAGATTGGTCAACTCGGGTACTTAAACATGCGACTAGGTCGAACATGGCAATTCTACCTATTATCCTAAGGTTATGGGATCTGATACCAATCTGTCACACCCCAACCGATGGTGGAAACATCGGGGTTAGTGGCACTAGGCGACCAGATTATCTCACGAGAATTCCATAACAATTGTCTAACAACATTACTTAATGTTTAACATCCCATACTATCAAACATAACATTTTCAAATAACCATTACAGAAACTTTGTTTTCTCATAAGAACTAATCAGGTTCGATATCCCCTAGATTTATTACACGAGTTTCAAAATAACTAAAACAACTAAACTAAACAAAGTCCAAATGCATCCAAAGCTAAACCTCAATCTGCCACATATGTTAAAATAAAACGTCAATACAATTAAGTAAAGGTGAGCATACAGGTTTTACGTACATAATAGATATAAAAGCGTTTAGCATACACCGCATGACATACGTAATAGATGTGAATGATGTAACTACTTAGATTCATGCAAACCAACAAACCACGATTGATCGAGGCATGCGAACAAGCGTTCACATCCTAAAAGAGAAAATAAATGCAAAATAAAAATGTGAGCCTTAACAACCCCGGGCCTCCGGGTGGCGGGTCAACCTCTAGTATACTATCATGTTAAGGGTGGCGTACAAGCAATACATACAGTTCAGCAGATTTCACGTATAATCATGTATCGCGGGTTGCGAATAAGCGTTTGAGAGTTGTGTGATGTGTTTTAATATACGAACATATGTGACACCCAAAAGTGCGTTTAAGCATAAAAGGGTTCAAGTATACTCATAGTGGGTGCGTTTTGGGAGAGGTGCGGGTTCTGAGTTGGGTCGGGGAGAGCGTCGGATCAGCCTTAAGCGAAGAGAAGTGCATCAGTCTTCTGAAATGCTGAAACGGTTAAGTTTGGGTTGAGCAGAGGACAAGTTCGGGCAAACTTGTATGTTTCCATACAAGTTCGAGCGAACTTGTGAGGATTTGTTGAGATTTGAGACAAGTTCGGTCGAACTTGTGAAGTTTCTTAGGAAACTTGACAAGTTCGGGCGAACTTGTGTGCATTGATAACAGATGCAGCAAGTTCGGTTGAACTTGTGAAGTTTCCTAAGAAACTTGACAAGTTCCGTGAACTTGTCGAGTTTTATGAGGATTTTGACACAAGTTCGGCCGAACTTGGCTCTTGAGCTGTACAAAATCAGTTAAATCTCGAGCGAACTTGATGTTTTCTGGTAAAAAATCTTGCATTTTCGTGTCGTTTGCTGAGGAAATCGAGTGCCCATCCTTCCAACCTTAAGCCACTTGGTAAAACTTAGGCTGGAGAGGTCTTTTAGAGCGAGTTTAGCCATTTTACAGAAACTCGTGCTAATCCGGACGAACTTGACGGTTCGTACGGGTTAGTCCAACTTGTGTAAAGTGACGATTTCGTCCTTGTGCTTACGGATCTGAGATCTAGCTTGACAACGCCTCGTTCCACTCCAAAGTGAACGAAACATACGTCTTTTAGTCCAAAAATGGTGTAAAAATCAATGATTTAAAGGTTTTACTTAGATCTAGGCATAGATCTGAGTGTAAAATAGAAGTTTTGCATAAAAAGATGAAGATTTTCGTAAATAGAGGAGATTAGATGAAAACAAAGGCGGAGCCTTGTGCAAAATCATTGTAAAACGTTGTTGAACATCATTGTAGTTGAAATCGGGTTGAATCTTACTTAGAAAACATAGGGTTTCAGGAGCTCTGGGCGAACTTACAGCAAGTTCAAATGAGAGAATGGGGCTGAGTATTTATAGGTGAAGGCAGAAATGGGGGCTGACTGAGTCAAGTTCGGTCGAACTTGCTAGATATTCATGAGATTCTTGCCAAGTTCGGCCGAACTTGCTGATTCTGTTATGGATCAAGGCAAGTTCGAGCGAACTTGTGGGAAATGGAGGTTTCTTGTGTTGGCCAGTCAAGGTCGGCCGAACTTGGGGTCGCCCAAGTTCGAGCGAACTTGTTCAAAAACTTAGGATTTCTTTGATTATTTCGCGATAAGAGTTCGTTCGGCGATTCGGTTTGTATTAGATAGTTATATTAAGCATTATAAGTGATGTAATAGTGTGATTTAGCGATTCGAATAAGTGAGAGCGATGTAATAGCGAGTGTAATCATAATCATAAACACACATAACACATGAATAACATAAACCATATAATTAATTGTGATTTGCGATGCGATGGCACAAGTGTTTATTAAATAATAACACACTCGGCTCGTATAGTAGCATAATTTGTTGTGATTGCGATTAAATTAGCGATGCGTTTAACAAATGATTAAATGCGATACAATTGAAATAAAACATCTTTAATTAACATAACTTCTTATAATTTGAATCTCGAGAGTAGAATTGGAATATTTGAAATGAACAAAATAACAACGAAAATCGGAGTTGTTACAACTTATCCGATTGCAAATGTGATGATGATATGCATGTTAGTCAATAAAATGTTTTGTGCAGGTTTTGAATTTAAGGTATATTTTGGATCTGCTAACTTCTATATCATAATTACTTTACAGATGTAGGATAAAGAATTGACATATCATTGATATGAAGTAAGTATATTGTTTCATGTTACATCAGATATAGGTTTCCACATGTGTAAATATAATGTTAAATCATAGACATGAAGGTTTATATGTGTGTAAATCATAGTAGTTAAGAGAATAAGCATAGATTTGAAGGGTTTACGCATGTGTAAATCATAGATCTAAAGGTTTACATATGTGTATATCACATTCGTTATAAAAATGAGCACTGATATGAAGGTTATACATGTGTAAATCACAATAGTTAAAAAACATAAGAATAGATATCAAAGTTTACACATGTGTAAATCATAATAGTTAAAAAAATAATCATAGATATGAAGGTTTACACATGTGTAAATCATAGTAGTTATAAAAAATAAACACAGATACGAAGGTTTACACATGTGTAAATCATAATAATTTACGAAAATAAGCATCAATATGAATGTTTCCACATGTGTAAATCATAGTATATAAAAATAAGAGGATATATGGAGGTTTACACACGTGTAAATCATAATAATTAAAAAATAAACATAGATACAAAGGTTTACACTTGTGTAAATCATAATAGTTAAAAAAACATTGCTGGACTGACAATGTTGAATACAATCTTAAAAATACCATGGTGAAAGTTGTAATATCATGAACATATAAGAAGTACTTACATAAGAAAATTGAAAACTAGTTTTGTTTACAAATATATAAATATAAAAATTTACATATGTTTTTTTTTGTTGATACAGAAACGCATGTTTGTATTATACTTGAAATCAATGGGCCATGAAAAACGAGAGGTAATTGAAGGAGTTCAACTAATCTATTCAGCAAGAAATATGCAGCGAATATTCATCGGAAGCAAACATTCAGAGAGAAAATGTGATAAAGAACTCATTGAAGTTTGAGAAAGCACAAAAAGAAAAAATCTAGATGTTATTAAGAACAATTTTCATTTTACATTATCATGGTTACCGTAGATCAAGGATTATTATTTGTTATAAAATTTTAATGTTTTTGAGTTTTTGATCATATTGTCTTGGTTTAAATACCACTTGTTGGTCAATTTAGGGCTTTTGATTTTCGAATAACACTATCTTGGTTCATTTCGAACATGGGTATGAAAAAGAACAGTTTATACATGTATAATTCAACTGCACAAATATAAAATAGACATAAATATGTGACGGAGAATCGTTTACACATGTGTAATTCAGCTGCACATATGTAAAACACACATAGATATGTGACACTTAACCATTTACACATGTGTAAATCATATATAACGAACCAATATGTTAATACAACAGATTGACCATTTCCATTAAAATGATAAGAATTTACATGTGTAAAACATACACTTACACATATGTACAATCAATTGTTAAACATACGCAAATATGAATAGAACACATGAGAAGCCTTGAAGCACCAACAACATTTCCCCATTCATCCGATGCAGCCTTGCAAGAAAGCTGAAAATCTTATGGACTTGAGACAACCTTTTGACCTTAATATCACGCCCGTACACATACATGTCCCTGCATCTTCCAACATTGAAATAGCCTTCTACAAATGTAATATATGTTAAAAGTCTTGGAACACGACTCGTGTGGATTAACCTGTCATAACCCTCGTTCATCGGTTCCATCCCATCAAGACTACAAGCATTTGAAATGTATGTGTACACTAAAACATAAATTATGGAGCATCAGATTGATATATAAAAGGCTTAGTATCATTAAAAAGAAAGCTAAAATCAGAGGGTTAAGCAGTTACACATGCGTAAATCAGATCAGGATGTGTTGCAAGTAATTGGAGTTACATATCAATAACATTAGTATCAATAGTATTATTGATTGTATCATACGTAAACATAACGAAACAAACATTTTCTTAACATATTTCAAGTGTATGAATGTAAATAACAACTCTTGCATAAGGATTCATGGTATAACTAAGTGCATTGCATTTCAGACTTCTTTTCGGTCGATATAGTATGTTTTTGGTTGGGTCAAAACCGCTTGAAATTACTTTTAGCTGGTTTAGACATGTTGTATGTCAGTTTAGGCCCGTTTTGCGCCTTGTTGCACTCAAGGCACCTAGGTTGCGCCTCATGCGCTTTTAACTTACTTTAAATTAACTAATCCTTTTTGTTCTTGTTCTACATACAAACACACAAGCATACATATTATGCACTCTTAGATAACACAAGAGAATGAAACCATGTCAAACGTAATGATAAATGTGCAAAATGTAAGTATGTGTGCAGAGTAGAAGGTAAGTCACATCAAGCTATTGTATGTACATTGAAACTTCATGTTTTTTTTTTCTAAATTCCAAAACACAGTATCCCTGAATGTCAATTCGAGATTAAAGCACATCATTACTAATTGGTCATTGCTCTATGTAAATATGATAAAAAGAATCAAATCACATTTCCTTGAATTTAAATCTTCAGTTTAACTCCAAACCGTAGCAATATATTGAGTTTTATACTCCCAAATCACAATAATGGAATCAACAAAACCCTCGTCTATTAAATAATTCATCTGGATATCTACTGTGGCATTATAGAAAAAGAAAGTTTACAATTTCACTACATATTTATCTACAGATACACATCAATTTTTGTATAAACGAAGAAGATAAGTATATAGAACCTTGTATTGAGAATTGGATTCCACCTTAAGTTCCATAATTTCTCTTTTCTTAGACACGTATAAATATCTTGAATTTGCTAATGATCGGAGACCATAGAAATGATTCGTATTTGCCGGCGATTAGAGACAATAGCGATGGTTAGTGTTTGTCGGCTATCGGTGACCGCTGAGACGGTTTTAGGCTTCTGGGAGGGTGGGGGTAATTGTGACTTAACTGGTGGCCAGATTCATTCATTGGGTTATACAATTACCAGTTTAACCTTTCATTAAAACACAAGGAAAATAAATGAGTGGCTGAGATTTATTCTCATGGTTCTCACAAAAGATGAGTGTTCTCATTTAAACCCTCCCCTATATATATAGGACAAGGATCCATTAGGAACCACCCTTTATTGCGAGAACCGCGAGAACCAGTGTGAACACAAACAGTAATACCTAAAAAATCCAAAAAAATACGAATTTTTTTTGTTTTTTTAATATTTTTTTAAAAAAGTCGCTATATTTACTCAACAATAAAAAAATTTCAAAAAAAATTTGAGTACCAACTATCCATGCACATGTGCATTTTCATCATTTCTTTGACAAATTCCATAATACATTACAAACATTAGACAATTGTACTTTCATTTACACTACCATGTGTAACACACTACTTTTTACGTTACCAATATTAGCAATGCACATGTGTATCTATATATATCAACATGAAATAAGGTGTTTTGATACACTAATTTGAATACATTTTCTCTTTCATCTATCATACCATCCATAATACACTACCATGCACAAGTGTATTTTCATCATTTATTTGACAAATACATTACAAACATTAGACAATTGTACTTTCATTTACACTACCATGTGTAATACACTACTTTTTACGTTACCAATATAAGAAATGCACATGTGCATCTATATGTATCAACATGAAATAAGGTGTTTTGGTACACCACTTTGAATACACTTTCTCTTTCATCTATCATACCATCCATAATACACTTCCATTACCTCCTACCATCCATAATACAATACCATTACCTCCTACCATTTATAATACAATACCAATACCAATATTTTCACTTTATTACATGTATATCAACACCGTTTATACCATCCAATCAACATATTACATCATAAAGTGACAACTATAGTGAACCCATCAACCACTAGATATACCTAACCAAAAAACATATATATGAGCCTACTTCATCATTCAAAATCAAAAACTTTGTACCAAAACACGGTATATAATTGTTATACATAATAATGCACATGTGCATTTTATGTAAAATTGTATTATGGATGGTATTGTAAATTAAAGTGCAATTGTCTACTAGTAATAACGTATTACTGAATTTGTTGAAGTTATGATACATATGCACATGTGCATGGATAACTGTTACTCGAAAAAAAAGTGTTTTTTGGTAACGAAATATAACGATTTTTATTAAAAAAATATTAAAAAAAAATTTGAGTGCTTTTTTTATTTTTTTAGATTTTATTTTGCAATAAAGGTGGTTCTCGCGGTTCTCACAATAAAGGTGGTTCTCGCATGAACCTTACCCTATATATATATATATATATATATATATATAAGTAGCCCAAGAAAAATTAAAAGCCCAAGAAACATACTAGACTAACTCAATACCAAAACCTAACCCTAATTCATAAAAATTCAAATCAGTACCTAATCTCCTGCTACATACCTCCTGCCACATACCTCGTTGTTGCTCAAGTTCAACTCATCATACGGATGCATACTAATACGGTACAATCTCCTACCTCGCCGGCTACTTCAAATAAGCAGAAAGAAGAAGTTTATGGCTTTTGAGCTAAATGACAATTTGTATTTCGCACTTTATTTTGTGCTTCTTGATATTGTTAAGAACATTTTTAGAATCATGATTTTAGTTATGTATTGCTTTTGTTAGTAAGGTGTTGGACATGTTTTAATTAAGTTAGGATTTTTTTTGTTGCATGCAGCCTTGTAATTTTCTTGATTTCAGTTTTTGTGTTGCTACACATGTTTTAATTTCGGTGCTAGAGAAAAACCAAGCCAAAACGATCCGCTCGATTCAAATTCTATCCAAGCACGAGCATCAATTTTGTGCTCAGTTTTGCAAATTCGATCCGATCAGACTGGATCGGTTGTAATTCAATCCGAGCACGAGCAGACCCTTGCTCGGATCAGATCAGCTCATGAACACCCCTAGGCGAAACCGTAACCTTCAATGTAGATCAGGGGCCTCCCCACTTACGCCCTAGTAAGGGTTTTGGGAGATGACAAAACATTGGCTTTTAACCAAATTTAAGAATGGTAGAAGCAACCTTTGCACATGGGTACATTAAGATTCCACTAGAATTTGTTTAAAGGGAGAGGGGGACAACGTATGAAACACAACGGTCACTAAGAATGTCTACGCCTTGTCAAATCCGCCTACTATAAAATCATAAGTCAAAGATTTCCTTAGAACTCAAAATGGGTTGCATTTACATTAATGACGAAATGTGAGTATCAATAAGGATTTGTTATGATTATTTATTTGAAAAAACATGATGCAAAATAATGAGAAATCTTAAAACTTCAAAAATAAAAATTAGAGTAATCCTATCTAATAATGATCTTTTCGCCTAGTGGTCAAGGGGAAAGTGTGGAGCTTTGTTTCTATTGGAGGTCCTGGGTTTAAATCCAGGCAAAGGGGAATTTTAATACTAATTACTAACCCGGTTAGGGATATAACCGTACGCCGTTCAACAAAAAAAATCAATCATCAACATATACCTTATTAGTGTTTTGTTTTAATTATACATATGACCACGCGTATCTTGCTCCCTACACTATCGTATCGACAGTAAAGAAGGCCCTTTAAGCTAAGAATTGTAATCGTAGTGACATTTACTGCGATACAGAGAACTATTATGTCTAATAATCCTGTCGCAAATCTGTCACAGTTACCTCTTTGCAACGGAAATTTTCTCCCTACTTAATTATTTTATGATGGAAATTTACTTGTAACGGTTATTAGCGACCTTAACTCCTGTCGCTAAATCTTAGATGAGAATTCCAATGGAAGTTTTTGAGATGGACTACTTGATCACATTCTTTATGTGATAATGCAACAGTAGTACAGTTGAATTTATATGCCACATTATTCTACATGAATTATTACAGACACCTTTAGCGTATGAAACGTCATATCAATTTGACACATTGATGTTATTTATCATGGTACTATATTGTTTTTGAAATATAAAAAAATATATATTTGAAAAGTAGTGGCCACCCGATTCAACATAGTTTTTCTATTCATATATGTTATCCAAAGACTAGTGGTAAATGTAGTCATGTACTCTGTGTCAGCTAACGGTTTGGCGGGTAAGCTAATAAACCTTCAAACGTAACCCATATTTTTATTCGTGTTGATTTGATCCTAACCACAACCAGAGCACATTTAAAGTGGTATAACCTGTAGACTTAAATTTCTATTTGGTCCATCCCAATGAATTTGGACCCAATACATCTGGTTCAATAAGGGGTTTAGTCTTTCTATCTCCTATAAATAGAAGCCTCAAGTCCCCATTTAGAGACTCTCTCTTTTCCTCTCTCCTCCTTACCTCAATCTCCATCATCTCTGTTACTCTCATACACTTTCATACATTCATTCGTACTTATTATGATAAATGAGATATTGACTTAAGCGTCGGAGGGTGGTTCAGAGACTCCGGTCTCTGACCCCTTCTAACCGGTTGTTCTTGTTGTTTTGTAGCTTCGGCATCGACTGGAGAAGATGAAGTGTAGTCCATTCATCTCCGTAACTGCTATAACGATCCATAGAGCCGTTCGGTGGGTTTTTGTAGCTTCATAACCCAAACATATATCTAAACTATCAGTTTATAAATGTGTTGGTGGGTTGTAAATGCATTATAAATGAGTTGACCTTTAAAATATATATTTTTAGTCTAATTTTCTTATTAGATTTTAATAATTCTAACTATCAAATATTCCTATAACAATCCCAACTTGTAAAAATTTGGCCCGCATCGATCCTTTTTTAACAGGATGGTGTTTTGCTGACGTGGCAGCCTACGTGACACAAACCTAGTTATTGGCTGATATGACTACTTATGTGGTTAATGTAAAACATAAATACATTGTATGGAGTTACGGGTGGAGGGGGCATTTCTTTAATCTACTCTAGCCCCCTCCAATCATGTACTGCCTCGTCATTTTTATTCTAAACTATCTAACACCACAAAATTACAAAATTACTGACAACTCTTCTTTCTATTACCCTATAACTTTTTTGTGTTTTTTAAATAAAAAAATAAATTAAACACAACTAAACAAATAAAAATAAAAATTAAACAATTAAACACAAATTAAAAAATAGAACAATAAAAATTTGAACTTCTTTTCATTCGGATCGGTCGAATATGAAAATGTTTTCACAAACGTTGGCCAAGTAGGGTAGATCCTGTTAGTTAGATAGGATCCACTTTACTATTAGTGTCCATTCACATTAAATGGACATTTAGGTGTGGTTCCATTCCATCGAATGAGAAATATTGGAGATTGCTGGAAAACATTGATGTCGTTGTTTGGCCTAGGCAAACCACAATACGCATGCCAAAGCCATAAATCATGTGACGCAACCGCTTCGATTATGATTGTCGGGTATTTTTTATCACCTCTCATAAATTAGCCTTGCAACACAGTGGGACACATTCTCCAAGTTTAACGTGTACACTCGATGCTACCCATCATCCTAGGAATGTGATGTTTTTCTTCATGTGATTGATACAAAACCTGAACATCGTGGCTTGTCGATCTACGCAAGAACTAATCTTAGTATTAGTGAATCACAACGTTGCTGAAAAATTGTAGGCATTCTCACGAAATCCTTACAGACATACATAAACACTCATAGTTTTCATCACGAGTATTTTATCGGTCACGAGTTGTTAAATGACATGTAATTTTTTTAAATTTCGTAAAACTCTTTTTTATCATATCGCCTACGCCCTCTTGAAACCATTCATGCGGTGCTTCTACGTCATGAACATATTTTAAAAACGACATACGAAACCGTTGACAAAAAATAACGTCATTGACCTCATTGTATTTTGGATCCTCCACAAAATAATCTTCTATAAGAACTTTGTGACCTTTTTTGCGATCATGTGACACGGTTTTTTAGTAGATGTTGATGTTGTCGTGTATTCGTCTTAGCTTGGTCAATGAGATCCTTGAAAAATTGTATTATACTATCGTTTGGGAATATACCACTATCAGAATCATTGGGCAAAATGAATAAGTCGAGGTGATCATTTGAGAAATTAGCCGTGCTAAGATTGGGTAATTGCTAAAATTGAGAGTATGAAAGGTTTGTATATGGTGGATAATTTGATTATATTAAAATGGTAAAGGGCCAGGTATTCATATAATCTTATTAAGCAAAGTCGGTGGTATTTCCTTTTAGAAATAATGGATTTAATAATCTCAACTATTGGCTGTTGGCTGACAACGATCCCAACTTCAAAAATAACCAGTAGTGGTCCCACCTTTTCACGTATTGTAAACCAATAGACCTTTACTAAAAGAACCTTAATTTCTTTTTTGTCTCATGTTCCTTTTCTGTTAGTAAAGGTACATTGACTACCACCGGTTATTTTTTAAGTTAGGATCGTTGTCCAACGACTAATAGTTGGGATTATTAAAATCCATTATTCCTTTCTTTTATACCTCCAACTTTACCAAATCTCATTTTGACCCTTCTTAGTCTTTAAATTTAGATTTTCCTTTTGATCTCTAACTTTGTTAAATCTCATTTTAACCCCTCTTAGTCTTTAAGTTTAGGAACTGTAATTTTCAGCCCCTTAACCTCTTATGAGCTTTGTAAAATGTCATTTTAATCCCCTCGAGAGTATATATAATCTGATTTTTCCTTACTACCTTCATTCGTTAACTTAAAAAATTTTATTGCGTCTTTAGTTTTATGTACATATTGGTACAAAATCCAAGTTGGTCTAGATTTCGACGAAAATTTGGTTTGGTAACGAGCATGTCAAATATAATACGTTTTTGTTCTTATTTTTTATGTATGTTTGGGTGAAAATTTTGTTCAGAAACAATTCGGGTAAAATATTATACGTCTTGAGTTGACAGTATAAATTCGAGTTAGTTTACGTTTCGAGGTTGGATACGAGTCAGGTCAAATATAATACGTTTTCATGCTTACTTATTTTGTGCGTTTGAAGTAAATTTGGTTTCATTTATAATCGGTGGTGGTAGCTGGTGATGGAGGGTGTCGGTGGTGGTAGATGGTGACAGAGGTGGGTGGCGGTGGTAATGGGGCAGTGTTGGTGATGAAGGGTGAGAGAGAAAATGGAGTGAAAACAAAACAAGGGTCGTGGATGGATTGAATCTAGGAGAATGGAATGACTTATGGAATGAGTGATTTCATTACTTGACCAACCTAACACATTTTTTTCAGTCCTTCACAATGGTCCATTTCATTCCGCCTCTCATTTCTACATACCAAACATGACCTATGTATTAGTAATCTATTTCTTCTATTTCATCCAAAACTTAAAAGGTGTATACGTGTTAGTAATTTAGTTTCTTTTGTTTTATCTATTTTTTTTTTGCCTTTTGACCATTAAACTCAAACAACTATAGTTGTATAAGGACTTCTGGAAAATTTGTACAACAACCAAACGTTGTAAGTCTCGTTCATAGTAGAGCTATCGCTAGGGTTTAAGGAGAGTGCAATATACACAAACTTTACCTCTACTAGAGAGGATAAAGATACTACTTTTAGAGAGACCATCAGCTCCAAAACATACCAAGAAATATAACTAGAGATATATAAAATAGAAAGTTGCCAATAACATAATAAGTAAGAAAGAGTAACATTGTAAAAATAGACATATATAGCATCAAAAACCAACATAAGAAGACAGTAACATAAAGTCCACCTAACAATGTAGTAAAATCTAAAGCTCTTATGGTACATCTGAAACGCATACGTCCCCTCTCCTAAAAGTTCTTAACCTTAACTCTACATCTCCACGAATTCTTATCCTAGATCATATCCTCCGAGAGGTACGACTCTAGTAAACCATACCTAATTCAACCATCCTAAGTCAATTTAGGTCTGCTTTTGCTCCTCCTTCTGGACCATGTACTTAGAGAGGTGCAACTCTAGTAACTCATGCCTTATTTGGTTATCCCAATTCTTATCCTAGATCATATCCTCCGAGAGGTGCGACTCTAGTAAACCATACCTAATTCAACCATCCTAAGTCAATTTGGGTCTGCTTTTGCTCCTCCTTCTGGACCATGTACTTAGAGAGGTGCAACTCTAGTAACTCATGCCTTATTTGGTTATCCCAATTCAATTGGGTCTACCTCTGTTCCTCCCATCCATCATTAGAGTTTCCACCATTCTAAATGGTTCTGCTGTCTGTCTCCTCTTCACATGCCTAAATCATTTCAATCTTCCCTCAATTATACTTAAGCTATGTAAATTGGTCCTTGTGGTGTTATTTGACCAATCTAAAATATCCATATATTAGCTAAAATTGATTACCCATTATTGGAGACACAATTTTTTTTGAGTAAACAATACATTTTCTGTTGAAATAATCATATGTTCAATAATTAAACGAGCGGATTATAATTTAATATCTAGATTCAGTTAACTCTAGCTAGTTTTTAGGTCACCCAGTGTGGGCTCACATCCTCAGCCATATCACCTACATAGCACTCAAAACACCGTTACACGAGCATTATGGAGAGGCTTCGCCATCTACATCACGAGCGCTAATGGTCAAATATGGGCCATTAATTGTTTTTAGTGTTGAACAACGTTGGATTAACACAAAAGTTGGTATGAATACACATTTAAACCACAACTCATTTCAAAACTTTCACACAACTCACTTTATATTCTTCCACACTTAACATTTTTTGCTCATCAATTTTAAAATGGCATAGCATTGAATCAAGGAAGACGACATCGCTTTGGATACGAATTGTGTGCATGTCATCGAGCAAGGGCTGCCTCAAGGTTCTCGTTTTGGAATGCAGTTTTGACACAATTCTGTCAACAAGCGGGTGAAACCAACACAATGTTCATCAAATAACTTCAAGGTTTTGGTTATCCGAACAAAGTGTTTATCACTTGAAAGGCTCTTTAACAATGCATTGAATGGTGAAAAAAGTTTAACTAACGATGAAGCAATTAACAGCGGCCCCTTGCGAGTTCCAACATCTTCACAACACTAGTTTTGGTCACGTTTCGGCTTGGAGAATTTTAGAGGCCCGTGATAAGTGGAATTAACTTGTCTTTGTAACTTCGTACCTTTTTAGTAGTGTTTTTTTAAGTTGGTTCGTTTTTGGTACTTTATATGTTTTATCTTAATTTTTTTCACTTATGTAATTTTATTTTTAAATTTATAATGTTTCTAAAATTAAAACAAAACTAATGATTGAGTAATGATGAGAGGAGCTTTATGAGACTTTATCACGCTGCATGGTAGTTAAAGGTTGGGAGCTATACAACCCTCCTTTTACGTGGCGCAAACAAGACGTTGATGTGCGATGATAAAGCCCTAAAAAGTATATCTCACACCATGTAGCATTTTGGTGATAATGTGAGGCTAGACTACTTGATAGAGACAAATATCTTTTAAAGAAAAGGTCTAATTTTCGAACCTAATTAAAGAAAATATTTTAATATAATTGTGTAAAGTAAGAATGAGAATAACATCTGTGATTAAAAAAAAGTTGGCTTTCATTGCCAGAATATAACGGTGACTTATACGGTTTCTCTTATCTTATTATAGGTCATTTTCCTGTTCTTTTTATCACCCAAAGCTAACTTTAGTTTTCCTTTTTCGAGTATGCATCATTCTATTTTACTTCTAAATCAGTAGTTCATTTGCTCTAATAGTATAACATGTTCACATTTTATCCTAGGTAACTAATAAATAAAAATAAATTTGTAACACTTGTTATTATTTTAGGTTTCCAAAATTTATGTTATTAAAAAATACATTTGATATTTAATATAAATTTAATTATGCATACTCATTATTTAATTGTGTATAGTTATTTATGTCTTCCAATTATTATTTTTTTTAAATCAAAGTTAACTAAATAACCTTATTTTTTTACTTAAAAACTTCTATATAAGTCTCCACATATCAAATAATAAAATATAGGTGGTATAAAAACTCCAAGTTTTAGTTTTTAATTTTTTATTTGTATTTATATATTTATAATCACATTTTAAGCTAACATAACTGTGCTAAAATAATATTTAAAAGACTAAGTACACCATAATTGAATTAACATTTATCAAATACATAAAAAAATAATACTCAGTTAAAAAACTGTTTTAAAAATTAACATAACAAAATTTATAATTGACACATCAAAATTAGTTTAAAAACATATTTTAATTGTTGTATGTGTTAATAAATTACATTACTTTTTATAAAATTCGTGTAATATACGGGATTGTTCAACCTGTGCAATACATTGATTTTTTAAAAGACATAATTTGTTTTATTATTAAGATATAAGATTACACACACATATATATACACACACACAAATATATATACACACACACACAAATACTTAGGATCATGTGAGAAGTATTAGGCTATTGAGAAAATTGAGAAGCATTTTGGACCACATATTTTTCAAAGATTTTCGTAGTATACACATATGTATAGTTTAAAATTGACTATATACATATGTGTATAATTCAATATACATATATGTATACAGTCAATTTTAAACGAACGAATAAAATTTCTGGTTCGTATTCATTCGATTATCAAACGAACAAACATAAAAGAACTTGTCATCGAAAGATTCAAGAACTGTTCACTAACTGTTCAGTTGGTTTACAACCCTAGAGAGAAGTCATTGTTGATTGCCTTTTAATTTCTTTATATTCCTATATTTTTTATAAACTTAAATTTAAGTTTATATAATAATAATAATAATAATAATCAAAGACATGAAAATTGAATTTTATTTTGATTAAAATTAATGCTAGCTATGACAAGGACAAGTGGCCATGTTACGTGACCAATTCAAATATCAACAGGTTTGTTTGGTGCGGTGTAATGAAATGGATGGGATAATAGAATGAACGAAGTAATAGAATGGATCATTACCATTTCATGTCTTGATTGGTTACCATATGAGAATGAAAAGAATCATTACTTTGTGTTGTTTGGTAGTAAATGAAAGACAAATGAATAAAATCGGTAATGAGTGGCAGTGACTGGTGGTGATAGGTGGCAATGATAATGGTGGTCGGAGGTGGCGGTGATGGATAGCGGCGGCGGCAGAAGTGGGTGTTGGCAGCGGTGGTGGCAGATGTGAGTGGCGGCGGTGCCTGGTGGTGAGTGACGGCGGGGGCGAAGGTGGGTGGCGTCGGCGATGGGTGGTGTTAGGGGCGGAAGTGGGTGACGCCGGTGGTGATGGTGGGTGGCAATGGTGGTAGTGGAGGTGGCGCCTGACGATGGGAGCGGAGGTGGTGGTGGCGCGTAGCGGTGGTGGGTTGTGGTTTTGTCAATATAGGGTGAAAGAGGGAATGCAATGAATAAAAAAGCAGGGGGTGGATGGAATGATTTTGAGAGAATATAATAACTAATGTAATGAGCGATTCTATATCCTCGACCAACCAATCATCGTTTTTGTTCGTTCTCTCATGGTTCATTCCATTCTACATATGATTTGTTCATACCAAACACTATCTATATGTTAGCTAAAACTCATGTAAATGTGAGATAACCCATTCAATAGAGACATTTATCTTTAAAAGGGGTCTCAAATTTAAACCTTAGCAAGAAAGTAATTAACAACTATATAACATTTGCTATTAAAAAAAAAGCTAAAATTGGTTACCTTATTTTTAGACACACAAATTTTGTTGGGTAAACAATACAATTTTCTGTTGAAATAATTGTATGTTTAATTGGTTGCACGAGCGGATTATATTTTAATATCTAGAATTAATAAACTCTAGCTTTCATAGCTGGACCATAATAGTGACTTCTACGGTTTCTCTTCTCTTATTATAGGTCATTTTCCTTTTCTTTTTATCACCCAAAGCTTCTAACTTTAGTTTTCCTTTTTCGAGTATCTATCATCTTAGTTTACTTGTGAATCAATAATTCATTCGCTCTTAAAGCATAACATTTTCCACATAACTTCCGTCGATTCCAATATATTGATGTATATCTCTTGAAGTGACTCATAGAAGTTCTACCTTTAACTCGGGCTTTTTATAGCAAAATAATGATTAATTTTAAGTTTTATCATTGAGATTCATAGAACTATTAGTGAAGTTGGATCGTTAATTATCGATAGAGGTAAGGGAGGAAATGGCGTTACATATAGTTATAATGAAGTAATTAATTTACGTACTAAAAATGTTAAATTGGATTATTCCGTCAGGGGTAAAATTAACAAGTGAAAAAAGAAAGTGCAAAACTAGAAGTGCTTGAATTAAGTTTTTTTTTTTTATGAAACTATAAACTAAATCGTTAGTTTGAAAAAAACTAATATGTATTTCTACTTTGAATTATGTTTGGCTACGGTTTCAAGATCCTAATAGTTATCAAGTTTTTGTTTTTTTTTTCTCTATCTTTTTTTTTAATTCTTAATCTATGTATGTTTAAGTAGCAACACGATTTGGTAAGGGAAGTTATTTTTGGCATATTCGGGCGTGCCAGGACTTTTGTTAAGAAAGAAGCATTGGTGAATTTCTTGACTGACCCGTTGAAAGTAATATCAACACTTAGGCGAGCTAACATTTTGGTCTTTGGATGCATGGGAGAGAAACACATGTGTGTGGATCTAACAACTCTTTCCTCTCGTGTGGGCCTGGGGAGCATAGTTTTCAAGGTAGGTCAGTCTCCTTAAAAGTTGTTTCATACAATTACAAAGTGATCAAACACAAGAACACCTGTCTTGACAACCAACACATGTTTATATCATTTGTATTTGATACTCTTGGTTTTCTTACGACGAGTTGTGGAGTTACTTAATTGAGTTCAATAGGTCATGCACATTAATGTTATATGACACCACGATCCATGCATGTAGTTTCCAAAACACTTAATTTGCTATCAAAAAAAGCTTGCAGCACAACTTGTTACCTGTTTGGCTTCCATTTCAATTTACACAAATTTTGGAAATTTAGTGATACTCAACGTTCAAACTTTAATTCAGGAAATTTTCATTTTGTGAATCAGTCGTAGAGAGAGAATTAGGATGTGAGATACAAAAATGCTATTTCTTTAAACTTATTATAAAAATACCATTTCTATATAAAATAAATATCTAGTGGTTGTTAGCATTTCTATATAAAATAATTTCTAAAGTGAAGTGGGAACGTATGTAATCCTCAAAAGTGAATTGATTGAACACTTGGTCCTAACAAAAAAATAAACTAACATCCATATATTTCTGTATAATCGTTAAGTCAACTGGCATTTACTACATGTCTCTACAGCATCCATTACTCTTTCTCATCATGTGTGATGATGCATCACAGTATTCGGGTTCCATTCCATATTCTGATTCTCCATCAACCGTCATTTGTTGTCACATTTGTTAAATTCCTTTAAAAAAGCAGACTAGTGAAGATCTAGAACATATTGGATTTGGAGAACAATCCAAGTTTATCTTGCATCCGTATGTTACTCGTCGACGTCGGTTTATCCTTGTCGGATTAATCTCCTCCGAATGGCAAAATTGTTTATTTTTCTGGGTAGCAATATGTTCCAACAAGGGTTCTAAGGGATATAACATCATACTCATGGATTGAAAAACAACTGTTAAATAGACCATCACCAATGCAATAAGCTAAATGCATATACAAACACGCTTAGTCAGCTGCCACATCGGATTTTCTCTCAAAACCTTACAAACATTCTTATTAATACTTACATTTTCACATCACCGCCACCTTTACAATTATTTTTAACTAGTCATGAGACTCGTGTGATGCCGCAGATGGGAACTTGATCGGTTTTGGTGTATTCGCTATTGGTAACGGAAGAAAAATTAAAAAAAATATTGTAAAAAACAACCACTTATAAAAGTTTAATAACTTGATCACACGAAAACAAATATAAGTTGGGTGAAGTCGGATATTAAGAAATATAAGACTTAAAAATATTATATTTAAAAGTTAGCTGATAAGATTAGAGCAGGGGTAAAAAAATATTAACCACACAAAATTAAAAGTTTAGGCATTTAAGTTGGTTTTTAGTTGTATGTTAAGAAATAAACATGAAACTATAAATAAAAAGGAAAAGTTAGCTAATAAGATTTGAGTAGGGGTAAAAAAAAGTATTAACCACACAAATTAAATATTTAGGCATTTAAGTTGGTTTTTAGTTATATGTTAAGAAATAAATATCTATTTACTATACTAAAAAAATACATTTCTTAACCAATCATTTTAATTTTAATGATATGGAAGCGAATTCATGTATGGGCGCCAAACTCTTTTTTTTATTTTCTCCTTCTCACGTACCTTTCTTCCCACAGCCATCTCTCTCTATCTCCTTTCCCCATTTTTATTTCATCATCCTTAACATTCAAAAACCCTAATCTACATCCTCGGTCCACCAGATTTAAAAACAAAAACGATAGATCTGATTATATATTTCACGTTTTCGTCGATTCTTCTCTCAAAGGATTCCGGTCAGCTAGGATTTCCTCCGCAACTGGTGGTTATGGTTGATGATAACAGAGATGACGGTGGTGGTGGTTCTGGCTACGATTATGGTGACTGGCGGTACAATGTTAAAGGTTAGGATGTTTGGTGGTGAATAGCTACAAGCATGAGACCCCAAAGATAAGTTCTTCTTTACCTCTTTTTCTCAGTTAACGTTGATTCCATTGAGGAGAATTAATAATTTATATTTTGGAATCTGATTGGTGATGTGTTTTGGTTTGTAGATTGTTACACTTTGGTATAGGGCTCCGGAGGTTCTGCTGGGATCGACACATCACTCGGCTGGAGTTGATATGTGGTCTGTCGGTTGTATTTTCGGTATGTATTTGCAAATCTATATATTTTTTTTAGCTTTTGTTATTGTTTATAATCTCAAATATGTGTTTTTATGAGTAATAAAACGATTGAATAATTCATTAACTTTGAAGATATGAGTTACTAGATTAATGCTGCAGACTAGGTATTGATACAACAATTCACGAAGACTAAATCATGTATAGATTTCTGTTTTCTGTTTTGGAGGGAATCATCATATTGGGGTTTGATAGTGTTAGTGTCTAATTGTGTATAAACCATATGAAGCGACTGTTGTTTCTCTTAAAGTGACTGAAACAATTTTAATATCTAAATTGTATGGCATATAAAGATCAGGATGTTTAGGTTAGTTCTTGATTATAGGTCTTTTAGATAATGTTACTGATTTGGATTGTGATTTTACACAGCTGAAATGTCAAGAAGACAAGCTTTGTGTCCTGGTGATTCTGAGTTCCAACAACTGCTTCATATATTCAGGTTCTTTTTATAACTTACATGATGTAATTCCATAATTTTCTTTTCAATTCAACTAGACAACATAAATATTTGACCTTTTGTTAAAAGGCGTGACCTGATGTGTGGTGCGCATGAGTAGTTTGGTATATTGGTTCTTGCACGTGTGTGTCAAAACCGGTCAAAATTAGGATCACATGGAGGCATAAATGTAATAACAATCAAAACAATCATTTGTGATCTTATGTTAACTTACAGGCTGCTCGGGACACCAACTGGGGAGGTGTGGCCAAGGGTTAACAGCCTAAAGGACTGGCATGTCTATCCGCGTTGGGAAGCTCAGAATTTGGCACGCGTTGTTCCATCATTGGGGCCTGAGGGTGTAGACCTTTTATTGGTATTCATCATACACATAATGTTTTTAAGTTAATTAACAGTTAGCGTTAAATAGTCGAGTGGCTCCTGCAGATGTGTAAGCTAAGTAGATTGGTGGCGATAGAAATGAAATCCCAGTAGACACTGATAATTAAGGTAAGTATATCGACCCCTGTAGATAGCCTCCAGATTCTTCCATCGCTCGACGCCTGGATATTATTGGTCGAAGCCTGTTGTTGCTCTGTGTATTACCATCACCTGGAGATTGCTACTGGTTTAGACGCCGTAGGATAGCTACTGGGTTTCAGGTAATTCATATCTTTCATTAGGGGCTATTTTTGATATATTTTCCATTAAAGTCTAATCAGAACCGGTGTGTTCAATTAAGTGTTTTTTTTTTCTGTTTCCATCGTCTACATCTAGCTCCTTGCTAGGCTGACCCTTGACTTTATTTTGATGCAGGTATTTCTCCTAGGTATGTAATCAGTTTCAGTTTCTTTATTCCTATCATATGCATATTGCTTAATGAGAATGCTTATTAACATTTCATAGTGATGGCCATATAGTTTAGTAGATGACCTCCGGTGATTAAGTTTGATGACTCCATGTGTGACCTTATCCTCGTTGATTAATGATTTAACTGCACAAAATTTTCGCTCAGCCTCCCTAAAAGGTACTATGAATTCTCATTAAATGGGATTAGATTATTTGGTTGATTAAGAGTTACAGATTGGTTTATGATTCTTGAATCTTGATTAATATGATGCAAGAATTGAACCATGTATGAACCTTCATTATATCGAGTTTCCTCAAGAATTTGAAGACTGATGCGCGTCTTGATTAATATATGTAGGAATCCATTCACATTTTCTTTATAACATTAATTAATTAATGGTATTTGTTTGGCTTTATTTATAACATTCATGAGAATGGGTCAAAAGTGACCAGAAGTGTATTTAATTTAATGCTTACAACCTATTATATCTCTTAATTCATATATATTGGATTAATAATGAATAACTTAATTTCCTTAATCATATTCGATACATCTTATATTTATATGATTCGAGAACAAAAGGAAAAAGTGGATGTTTGTGGACCCACCCAAGCAACTTGATTTGTTTCGATCCGTATTAAAAGTTATTTGTTATTACCAGTAACCATTCCGACCCAGTACCCAACCAGCCCATTTTAACATCTTATATTATGTTTGTCATTAAATTGTTCAGGTCCAACAAGAAGATAGTTTTCTAATCGACTAGAAAAGGTGGGAGTGGCCTTGAATCAGTGGCGAAGGGGTTGCCAGCCAATCTAATCCTGGTTTCAAGTTGGCTCAACTTTCTGAACATGAATTGTCACCTGAACTGATGTATACTCTTACTTATGACCTTTTTATGTCTCTTTATTCATACATAGATAGATTCGTCTTATAATAATTTTGTTTTCTTCTCATATTCAATGCATTTTATATATGTAAGATTCAAAAAAAGGAAAAGGAGAATGTTTATCGGGCCATCCGACCCATTTGCTTTGGTCCATATTAAAAGTTATCCGCTATTACTAAAAACCAAACCGTTGTGACCCAATATCCAAACAGTCCGTTTTAAACGCCTCTTGTGGTATATTCTCATGAGGTTTAAATTGTTCGGGTCCAACAAGAAGAGACTTTTCTCATTGACTAGAAAAAATGGGGATAGACTTGGACCAGCAGGAACTCGGTCAAGTTTCAAGTTGAGTCGACTTTCTAAAAATGAATTGTTACCTGAAAGTAATGGTTCATCATTCGGTTAATTACTTTTACATTATATATTGCACTTAGAATTGAATGAGTCATTTCTGTTTTCTGAAAGTAATGGTTCATCATTCGGTTAATTACTTTTACATTATATATTGCACTTAGAAGTGAACGATTCATTTCTGTTTCTTTGCCATTTGACTGACTGCAAGGTTTATTCTTTATTACTGACAGATGGGTCCAATGGCTAAAAGTTATTTCTAGGAGACGGGTATGTTTAATTTACCACTGAGCTGTCCGCGTCTAAGGTTTGATCAAAGGTAGCTCTATTTAGACTGTTCAGAATCTACATAAAACTAACGGTCCAATAAATACCTATGCAGATGATATTCTTGATTGAATTGCAACAGTCGACTTGATAGAAACACATTGGAGGGTGGGGTTCCACAACACTGAACCAACTCACAAGTCTTGGTGAGTTGTGGGTAAAAAATTGTATTATTTTACAAACATATCTGCTTTGACTTTGATTATTATTTGAGCTTTGACCTTATTCAGTTTATCTCTGGAGTTCTACAAGTGTAGGAACAACAAAAAACATCTGTAGATGATCAATGGAAGGTATATAGGTGAAGGTATTAGCGACACGAAGAAAACTGGGTATTCGGAGGCATGAAGCAAATGGAAATGAAGAAAACATTTTTTGTGATTTGTGTATAGGCGGAAGACTGTAATAACTTCATTAGTGATCACTTGCCATTTGCTAAGTTTAAAGCATCCAGCGTAGCGCAATTTGAGAAAAAAAAAATAAACCCAAAAGAAAGCCTACCAACTAGGTGAGTTAGTCATTTGTTACTAAATATTATTATTTTTAGTTATCTGTAATGCATGTGTAGTCCAATTTGAAAGTAACCACTGCGAATCCTGTCTTGAGTTAATTTTTTGTCGCCCAATGCTTGTTTGCATCACTTGCTTTTTATATATTTATTTTATACCTGATTGTATAACAAGTTTTGGGTTTGGAAGCTCAGGAATTGCAACCGCCTGAAGAGGTGGGATCAGATACTATCATAGGCACTGGATGCTTTAAACTTGGCAAATGGTAATGGATGCGGAAAAACACAATCATATGCAAATGGGAAAGGTATGTTTACAAATTTTTAATCTGTTATTTCTATTTGATAGGTTGGATATCTTATTAAAGTTATATCTACAACATTCTTTTGCTAATACCTCCATCATTGAAGCCTTGAATTTGAAGACAAAGTGCCATTTGGAAAATTAGGAAATCCTTTAATTTATTAGGTGAATTTCTTTTTGGCTATCTTGAATTGTTTGGAATGATATCCTACTGAGCCAAATATGATAAAAATGTGAGATATTATTGTATGCAACTACTGAGCATAATATGACTAAATATTTGTTTATTACATTTTTGGTGGCTTTTAGTTCGTTTGACCCGTATCTTTCTTATATATTTTTTTTGTGTAACCCTTCTTACCCATTCAATTTAAGATAATTGGGTTGACCCATTTGTAAATGTTAACATAAGCAATCCATATTCATCGGTTAGTGATTAGATTGGATTATTGAAGCTAATCTAAACTCTACCGAACACATTCTATAGTTCAATACTAATAATTTCAAAACATTGTTTAATTTAATTAAGTACTTGGTATTATTGAGCACCATATTGGAAAACTACAAAAACTGATAATCTCATATTTAATACATGATTTAGGGACCAATACTAAAAATACCTGCGCTCTCAATTTAGTAAAATTATATAATTCTAACTGGACTCTTGAGATTAGAAGGCTAAAGTATTAGGCAATATTATGACAGGGTAAAGTAATAAACAATATTAACTTTCATAACTTCTTAGAGTTGGTACCTGAAGTACCAGAGGTTACTATGATTTCTATTCAAGCTATGTTCATGTTTATGTAATCTAATTATTGTTATTTTATTATCTTTTTCATGTTAAAAGTTCTTTTGTTATTATTTTTCATATATGCAGTGGTTGTGCTTTAGACTACCTGTTGCTTGACATCCACTTCTATGGATGTTTCATTTCTTGATTTCATTTGCAATAGCAAAATCATCAATGGCTAAATCATTCAATACTAAAAGTGGATTACCACAAGGATTAAAATGTTTACATACTTTATTTATCAAAAAGTTATTAAATTTGCTACAGTGTTAGTCTTAATTTTATTGATCTCGGATTTTGTAGTTTAGTTAGCATTGGTTTGGTTGCAACCCGTGATGAAGATATTTTCTTTTAGCAACCCGTGAAATTCACGGGATCTTAAACTAGTAAAACTATAAATAAAAAGGAACATGTAGTGCTACAATATTTATTGTATCTCTTTCTCCAAGAAATACCATGAAATTAGATCTATTCATAAGTGGATGAAACTAGTGTTCGTTTCACATAATGGAATGAAATGAAATTTTAAGGGAATTAGAATATTGATTTCACTTCTTATTTTGTTGGTTTCAACAAGAAAATAAATTGGAAATGAAATTTTAAGGGAATTAGAATATTGATTTCACTTCTTATTTTGTTGGATTCAACAAGAAAATAAATTGGAATCGAATAACAACATAAGAAAGGGAATCTACATTCTAATTCTATCCAAATTTCATTCCATTTTACAAAACAAACAAACCTAAATTGCAAATCAAATTTCAATTTCCGTATGAATTTCTATTCCAATTCCATTACAATCCATAAAACCAATTAAATAGAAAAAGATAAGATCAAGATCATGAAGTAGATCATGTGCTGTAAAACATTGTCTTCTAATATGACAATAATAATAATAATTCATAACATAGTAGATTTTTGACAATAATAATAATTTATAACATAGTAGATTTTTTATTTAACACGGCTTCTATTAATCTCCACGTGTTCCATACACATCACCTATAAATCTTATTTGTGGACCATAATGATGCGTTAGTTCTCTTCTACCTTCTCCATTGGCTTAATTTTCTACCCACCCACAAAAAACTCATATTAAAACGCATGATGGAATCATGCTAGATTAACAAGCCATAGATCAAACACATATACAACGAACACATTTATTTGCACTCGATGTTTCAAATAATTAGAATAATGAACCATGAAAATGTTGAAAAGGTACCATAAGAGCATTAAAATCATGTATTAATTTACATGTGTAAGATACAATAATAATATTTTAGTGGAGAGTTAAACGAAAATATATGTTGATGTTATTTGGTGTTATGGCTAAGTCAAATGTGGTCAAACATGTTACATTTATAGTTAACTAGGTTTATGTCGCGCCCGCGTTGCAGAGCGGTAAACCAAATATTTTCCAGTTTGATAACATGTATATCTGGGTTTCGTATACTTGTACCTACTAGTCATAACACAATCTCAATAAAAATTACATTGAGAATTAGATAAAAATACAGTCGTTAAATATTTATTTTACTAAGTTTAGGAATTGTAGAGTAACTTCATTAAAGTCCAGGAGTAGCAGCGTTTGTCCACTAATAACGAATGGTCATTATTATCTCAGGTTGGTTCATCATGGTAATAAAGAGAAAAGACTAAAAGATGAAATACTAAAAGGAATAAAAGTAGAGAGACTACACATGTATACTACCAAAGTTAAAGCAGAGGGACTAAACACGCATTAACACAAAGTTAACTAAGAAAAAGAAAGCTTTTTAAAAACAGATGAGCTAAAGACGTATATTAGCGAAATTGAAGGTTTAAAATTAAAATACAAAATATTTAAAACAAAAAATAGCCACGCCCAATGAGAAGTCCTAGGCACTTGCTAGGCACTATTTCTGACCGTGACCAGGTTGGTTCATCATGGTAGCAAAGAGAAAAGACTAAAAGATGAAATACTAAAAGGAATAAAGTAGAGAGACTACACATGTATACTACCAAAGTTAAAGCAGAGAGACTAAACACACATTAACACAAAGTTAACTAAGAAAAAGAAAGCTTTTTAAAAACAGATGAGCCAAAGACGTATATTAGCGAAATTGAAGGTTTAAAATTAAAATACAAAATATTTAAAACAAAAAATAGCCACGCCCAATGAGAAGTCTTAGGCACTTGCTAGGCACTATTCCTGCCCGTGACCAGGTTGGTTCATCATGGTAGCAAAGAGAAAAGACTAAAAGATGAAATACTAAAAGGAATAAAAGTAGAGAGGCTACACATGTATACTACCAAAGTTAAAGCAGATGGATTAAACACGCATTAACACAAAGTTAACTAAGAAAAAGAAAGCTTTTTAAAAACAGATGAGCTAAAGACGTATATTAGCGAAATTGAAGGTTTAAAATTAAAATACAAAATATCTAAAACAAAAAATAGCCACGCCCAATGAGAAGTCCTAGGCACTTGCTAGGCACTATTCCTGCCCGTGACCAGGTTGGTTCATCATGGTAAAGACTAAAAGATGAAATACTAAAAGGAATAAAAGTAGAGAGGCTACACATGTATACTACCAAAGTTAAAGCAGAGGGACTAAACACGCATTAACACAAAGTTAACTAAGAAAAAGAAAGCTTTTTAAAAACAGATGAGCTAAAGACGTATATTAGCGAAATTGAAGGTTTAAAATTAAAATACAAAATATTTAAAACAAAAAATAGCCACGCCCAATGAGAAGTCCTAGGCACTTGCTAGGCACTATTCCTGCCCGTGACCAGGTTGGTTCATCATGGTAGCAAAGAGAAAAGACTAAAAGATGAAATACTAAAAGGAATAAAAGTAGAGAGGCTACACATGTATACTACCAAAGTTAAAGCAGAGGGACTAAACACGCATTAACACAAAGTTAACTAAGAAAAAGAAAGCTTTTTAAAAACAGATGAGCTAAAGACGTATATTAGCGAAATTGAAGGTTTAAAATTAAAATACAAAATATTTAAAACAAAAAATAGCCACGCCCAATGAGAAGTCCTAGGCACTTGCTAGGCACTATTTCTGACCGTGACCAGGTTGGTTCATCATGGTAGCAAAGAGAAAAGACTAAAAGATGAAATACTAAAAGGAATAAAAGTAGAAAGGCTACACATGTATACTACCAAAGTTAAAGCAGAGGGACTAAACACGCATTAACACAAAGTTAACTAAGAAAAAGAAAGCTTTTTAAAAACAGATGAGCTAAAGACGTAGATTAGCGAAATTGAAAGTTTAAAATTAAAATACAAAATATTTAAAACAAAAAATAGCCACGCCCAATGAGAAGTCCTAGGCACTTGCTAGGCACTATTCCTGCCCGTGACCTTTAATAGTATAATATAATATAATATAATATAATTTTGGTAGTTTAGAAGTTGACGGTTAAATAATGACAATTAATAAAAATTGTCAAAAGGTAATAAAGATTTTTTAAATAAGTTTACAATTCTTGTAAACTTTGAGGGTGTGAAATGTCAAAGTTGCAACTAAGTTTCAACCGTCACTTTTAAGTTATAACAGAGATTAAGGTCAGATATTGGTTGTTCGAATTCTCTCTTTGTAATCAATCATTTTTTGTATTATCGTTTTGTAAGTTTTCGTTTGATCAATGTAATAATCTTGAGTTTAGGTGACAGGGTTCTCCATGAAGTTTCCAAAGAAACAATAGTAGTAGCAGTATGGCTAAATTGGAGAAAATCATTGGCTGATAGGCTATACCTATAGAAACAATTGTATACTTTTCATATGGAGTCCGGGAAGTCATTACAATATCATACAAATGAGTTTAATAAACTCATCCTTGATCTTGAAAACACTGAGGCAGAGTTGGATGAAGAAGATATAGCCATCATCTTCCTAATATCTCTACCTAAATCATATGAACATTTCATAAATATCCTTAAGTATGAGAGGGAAAGCTTATCCATGGAAGAAGTCTTCGCTGTCATGAATTCTAAGAAACTAAAGAAGAGGACAAATGTAAAAGAAGAAGGTAGGGAAAGCTTGTATGTTACAGGTAGATTTAAACAAAGGAATCCGAAAGTAAAAGGCATATCAAGATCTAAGTCAAAGTTCAAGAGGAGATGTTTTGTTTGTAATTCTGACAATCATCTCCAAAGAGATTGTCCAGAAAAAAAGAAGAGAAGGAAAACCCAATTACTCAATGGATCGATCAAATTATTCACTTGAAAGTTTTATGGACGTGTATGATAGTGCTGATGTGATAATAGTATCAAAGTGTGAGGATTACAAGAGTGGGTCATGGATTCTGGTTGTTCATATCATTTGACATCAAACAAAGATTTGTTCAAAATGATAGAATTTGAAGATGGTGTTGTAAGTTAGGAGATAACAGGCCTTGCAAGGTTATGTGGAAAGGTACAATCACCTTTAAGAGATATACTCTTGATTTTTATTGTCACTAGGAACTCTTAAAAGTGATGGTTATCATGTGATTATGAGAAATGGAAAGATCAAGGTTATTAAAGGATCCATGGTAGTCTTCACAGAAACAAGAAAAAGTAATAATACATATTTCTTAGATGGAGAAGTAGATGTGGGAACTATTTCTGTGGCTGAGGGCAAAACTATCAATCCTTCAATGTTATAGCATCAGAGGTTGGGGTATACTAGGTCATCGAGAACACTGTATTATGGGCCAGTAAAGCTCACATAGTAAAATTCAGTAAAGGGTATTCTAGATGATGTTCATGCTGATCTTTAGGGTCCTGCAAAGACTACATCCCTAGGTGGTGCTAGGTATTTCTTATCCATATTGATAATTATTCTAAAAGGGTTTGGGTACATGTGTTAAAACATAAGGAGGAGACTTTTGAAAGGTTTAAAGAATGGAAGGTCTTAGTTGAAAACTAAACTGGTAGAAGAATTAAAAAGTTAAGGATAGATAACGGGCTTTAATTTTGCAATGGATTGTTTAATCAGTATTGTAAATAATGTGGGATTGCAACATATTTAATTGTTATATGGACACCACAACAAAATGGTTTAGTAGAAAGAAAGGACATGCCTTTGTTGAATAAGCTTAGATGCATTCAGGTTTGCCTAAGAGTTTTTAGGTTGAGGCTATGTCAACAACATGGTATTTGGTTAATAGGTCTTGATCATCCATATGAATGATGGTGTGTGGAAGTGTGGTCTGGTGAACCAACAGATTATAAATACTTGGAAGTTTTTGGAGCTTTAGCTTATTCACATGTTAATCTGAGTAAATTATAGCCTAGATAAAAAAAGTGTATTTTTGTATGTTATCCTGAAGGTGTTAAAGGTTGTAGACTTTGGAGTTTAGATGATGTAAGTCTAAAGGTTATAGTAAAAAGAAATGTATATGTTCAAGAAGAGCTCATGTACAAAGATGGAATGACCAATAAAGATAAAAAGTGTTAGTTAAGGATCATGAAGTTCAGATTGAGGTGGACGATAGTGTAGACAAAAGGTTTGAAGAAGGTACTACTACAGGCTAAACATCAGGGTCTACAAGTGTTTCACCAAGTTATAGTTTGGCCAGAGACAAATATAAAGGAGAAATTGTCAACACAAAATTTAGAACTAGTGATGACATCTCAGCATTTGTGTTTAATGTTGTGGAAATAGAACACACTAATGAGCCTTTAACTTTCAATGAAGCAATCATTTCTAGTAAAAAAAGAATTGTGGATTAAGGCTATGGAAGAAGGAATGGAGTCTTTAATGAAAAATGAAAGTTGAGAATTGGTTGAGAAGCCTGAAGGTTAAAAGCTTGTAGATTACAAATGGAGCTATAAGATTAAAGAAGGTATCAGTGATATATCAGAATATTAACTATATAGATCTTAGCACTTGTGTTTAATGTTGTTGAGATAGAATACATTAATGAGCCTTTAACTTTCAATGAAGAAATGAGGTCTTTAATGAAAATGAAAGTTGAGAATTGGTTGATAAGCCTGAAGGTTCAAAGCTTGTAGATTGCAAATGGAGCTATAAGATTAAAGAAGGTATTTCATGGGTTGAACCTCCAAGATTTAAAATAAGGATTAGTTGCTAAAGGTTTAACACAAAAAGCATGGGTAAATTATAATGAGATTTTCGTAGTCCTGTGGTAAAACATACTTCTATAATGGTATTGTTGTCTTTACTTGCATGTGAAGATTTGGGACTTCAACAACTTGATGTAAAAACAACTTTTGTACATGGAAATCTTGATGAGAAGATTTACATGAAGTAAGCTCTTGGTTTTGAAAAGGAGAGGCAAAATGGGAAAGTTTGTTTATTAAAGAGATCTTTACATGGTCTGAAATAATCACCTAGGCAATTGTATCTCAGGTTTGATGATTACAAGGTGTCTTATGGGTTTTCTAGAAGCAAATATGATAATTGTGCTTACTTCAAAGGAATTGAGAAAGGGCACAAGGTTTATTCGCTTTTGTATGTGGATGACATGTTAGTAGTTTGCAAGAACAAAGGTGATATTGTAGCTACTAAGAAACCCTTCATGAGGGAATTTGAGATTATAGAACTAGGAGAAGGTAGAAAGATCCTAGGTATGGAGATTAGAAGAGACAAGGGTAAAAAGGTCTTAAAGTTATCACAAGATTCTTATACAAAGAAAGTGCTTGACAATTTCTTTATGGGTTAAAGTAAAATTGTCACCTTCAATAGGTACTCAATTCAAATTGTCAAAGAAAGATTCACCAACTACAGATGAAGAGAACTTGAAAATGGAAAGTGTTCAATATGTTATTGCAGTAGGGAGTTTAATGTCCTTAATGGTGTGCACTATGCCTGATCTTGGTTATTCTGTAAGCTTTGTCTATAGATTCTTGTCAGGGAGTTTAATGTCCTTAATCGGATACTTAGGTATTTGAATGTACAAGATCAGTTGCTCTACTATTTGTACAAAATCCTGAACTCAGTGCAATGATACATGGTTATGTGGATTCTGATTTTGCAAAGGATCATGATAAAGGCAGGTGAGTTACTAGTTATTCATTTATGGTTTACGAAAGTTTGGTGAGTTGGAAAATCTAGTTGATAACATGTGGTTGTAGTATCATCCGTAGAGTCAAAATATATTGCTTTAACTAAGGCAATTAAGGAGGCTCTTTGGCTTAAGGGTTTTGTTTCTAAGTGTAGGATCATAATGAACATAGTTTTTGGTTATTTGTGATCATCAAGGGGCTTTACAGTTATCTAAAAACCCAATCTTTCATGAGAGAACAAAGCACATTAGTGTGAAAATTCATTTTATCAAATAACCATTTGTTCAAAAGAGATTGAGGTTGAACATGTTGAGACAGATTTGAATGCATCAGAAAAGTTTACTAAAGTGGTTTCTAGTTCAAATTTTAATTTATGTTTACAATAGTTGAATGTTGGTGATAAGCTAATTTGATTTGACTTGAGCCATGCATGTGGAGATTGTTGATGTTATATGGTGTTATGGCTAAGTCAACTGTGGTCAAACGCTACATTTACAGTAAATTTGATAATTTAATAGTTGAAGGGTAAATAATGACAATCACTGAATGTTTTCACAAGGTAATAACGAGTTATAAAATAAGTTTACAAATTCTTGTAAACTCTAAGGGTGTAAAGTGTCAAAGTTGCAGCTGAGTTTCCATGGTCACTTCCAGGTTGTTATGTAACACTTCGTAAAATTCCGTCCAATAAAATCCCGACACGTGTCCCGCTAATCCTCGTATGCCACGTGTTGGCTGAGAGGGACTAAAAGCTTCATTATGTTATTTTATTAACCTCTGAACGATAACCACATAGTTGAGGGATCAAAATTGTCAACATGCCAATTTATGACCTCTGAGGGACCCCTTACGGACCGTAAGGCCTTGTGGTTACAGACCGTAAGATACCATGTCTTACAGACCGTAAAGGGTTCAAAATTTAGGGCGCCAGACAGGCTTACAGACCGTAAGACAGAAGCCATACAGTCCGTAAGGACGGTATCTGGCAGAAATTTTTGTTTAGGCTCCAAGTATACCACCATTCCGAAACCATGAGCTCCATGGTGGTGTTTGCCATGACCCTAAACACATGTACTGATCTCCCAATACCTCTAACACCTGTCATGATCATGATCCAAGCTCCTCAACTATAAATAGAGGCCTTCATGCTTCTCATTCCTTGCTCATACACTTCTTTTCTCCTCTCTTGCTCACTTGAAAGTTCCTGAAGCTTTTGGGAGCATCCTCTAAGTTTATAAACTTTACTTGGACCACTTGTAAGTATTCCAACCTTCTCTTTTCATTTTTATAGGCTTTAAGCCAAAAGTCAAAGCGTTATCGTAATAACGCTTTGACCTTCGGTTAAGACCAATATGGTCCAGCCTTTGTTTGATGCGAACATGGCTACGTGATCGTAATAATGTAGGTGTTAATCCCTCAAGAGGGCACCTCCTGAGAATCACGTTTGCTTGGTAAATTGACGGGTCAAAGTTATGTTAACAAAAAGTCAAACGGGTCAGTTTTGAAAATAATTCATATCTGATAATGTAGGTGTTATAAAATATGTTTTATCACTTTAATAACTTGGTAATAATTGTTAGAACATGAGTAAACATGTTCGGCTCGTCAATTCCAGGTTTAAGGTCGGTTCACAACCGAAAGTTGCGAAGTTTGACTTCTGCTTTGACTTTCGATTCTAATCCGAATTAGCAACTTTAGCTACTGACTTTAAGATGCATTATGATCATATTGTATTGTAGTGTAACCCTCTAGAGTTATACTACATGGTCATATAGTAATCTGAGTTTTTACGCAAGTTTCCGTTAATATGCCTTATGTTGACTATTATGCCCTTTTTTTTTTTTTTTGCCTAAAATGAGGTTTTAAGCATAAATGAGCACGCAAATGAATTACCTACTAATATGTTAACTTGTTTAATTTATTTTGATGTCAACATTCTGGTCATAAACTGAGTTTTGGATAAATGTCGTAAATTAGGCTTTTAAGTGACCAAATTATCCTTTTCGGCATCTAAAATGGTTCAAACATAGTTTCTTCTCCAAAACTCATTATTTACTGATGTAATGTCATAAGTAGGAATATTTGGGATACCAAGTCAGATTATAAACTTAGTTTACCCTAAACATCGCTTATGGCACTTAAAATGGATTTTAATCATTCTTTATGTACAAAATCTTTTACTCACTGATATGTTATATTAAATAACATACTTTGGTTATATAAACCAGGTCATACCATCAGTTTTCATTAAACATCGCTTAAATCATCATTTAGCGACCTTATTGCCATTTCGGCGAATATTATGGTTTAAAACCATATCTATGAACCAAAACTTGTTATCTACTGATTATTAAACTTATTTTAAATACTTTTATAGTAGGTACATGTTCTAAGCTCAGAATCCCAAATAAGCTATCAAAACTATGTGTGAAATGACCAAAAAGCCCCTACGGCGCATAGTTTGGTCCTAAACTATGAACCACACATATATTTGAAATCCTACTGATATAACATCACAAATTAAATATTTTTCCAGATTGTTTATGACCATGATATCAGTTTACTTGCAAGCTCCTTTTATAAGTCCTAAAATGACCAAAACGCCCTTATGAGGCTTAACTTGATTTTAAAACCTTAACGAGCATACATGTTGATATCCTACTGATATTATAACATGTTTAAAGTGTAAAGGCATATGGAACTTCTATATAACTCATCTTGTTACCCGGTATCACTTATATGCGTACGGTTAAGCCTACTTGACTAGTTTACGTAATTTAACCAAAACGGGTTTAACCTTATCATTATTATCTCAAAATATAGAATGCTATATGTTTACCCATCTTATACAAATCATAGTACTTGTCGGGTTTAAATTACATTCTATTCCGGTCATCACTTAATCTAGCGTATCGTATCGTACCGTATCTATTATTTAAGACTAGCCGGTCCGAGTCTATGACTTAATAGGATCCGTTAGCATTCTAATTGGTTATTAATACCATCATTCCAGACTAGAGCCTTTCAGTAGATTGCTACCTTTACTTATCTATTTTATTAACGGATGAGTTATATAATCTTTGAAGAATTAGATCAGGTAAATACTTTTAACCTATTTTACCTATACGGGCTTGGGAGACGGTAAATTATTACCGCTTGGTCGGGTATGGGATCATGTTGTCAGATTGTGATTTAACTAAATCTCATAACTCGTTTTAATCTGTATCGTCTGATAACTTAAACATTGGGGGTTAACTCGACCGTATCCTGGATATCCTCGACTAATTTAAGTTACTAAAGGCCACGACCTATACACGGGTTGTAGGCATACACCCGTCAGATGCTAATGCTAAATTATTTTTATATACTCCTTGTGAGTTATTTAAGTGGTATGTCGGTTAATCAAGTTATTCGATTTTTGCACTGGACCCCATATATATTGACAGACCTGTAAAACTGTATACAAGATCATTTTGAATTGTCCCAAGTTATTTGTAAAATGTGCCATATGCACTCAAAAAAATTTTGAAAAGATTTTTCAAAATGTGTCGGTTATTTGTATTTACCAGTGTAAACTGACGTATTTTCAAAAGACTAAGCTACGTGTACAACACATTATAGGCTGGAAGCTGCTTGGTAGCGATGTAGATGATCTTGCAAGTCCTTAGTTGTTCCTAAAAGTCTGCTGATAACTTTGTATAATTTACGATCCGTCTGTGGATCTTATTACAAGCCGTTGTATATGTAATTTGAACTTTTGAACATTTCGGTTTGTAATATTTTTTTAAATCTAAGACTTCCGCTGTGTTGCTCTGTGTTGTTTGGTTATGATGTTATCAATCTTACGTCACAATACTCCCCATCAGGCCTACCGGGATCTACGTAGAAATCGGGGTGTGACATGTTATAACAAAGATAAGGGCTTATATATAGGTTGTTCGAATTCTCTACTTATAATAAATCATTTTTTTAATTCTTGTTTTATAAGTTTTCGCATGCTCATTATGTTTCGTATTCAGTTTGTTTCAATTCATTTGACTGTTCTTCGGATTCAATTGGTATTTCCTTATCAACTTCTAACAATAAAAAATCGAAAACTACAAAGTTCTGTGTAATCAATACGTGATTCAATTCGTTCGTATATGGATGACCTTTCACATAATTAAACGTTGTTGTTGGAAATAATTGGGCTGTAGTAGATTACATAAGACCACGATGAACACCAACTTTTTTGACACAAAGCCCCAACATTTTTATTTATTTATAAAAAAATCATATGTAAATTACAACCCAACTTCATCTCCAAGCTAATCTATTTACTATTAATAAACTAAATCAATCCAAATCTCTACTTATAAAATAAATAAATAAATAACATACCAAAATACTCAACAAAAAACGATGCCAAGAACAAATTACTAATTATCCCTTTAAATTTAACAATATATCAAGATTAATCCAACAATTTCATCCTTTTGAACCCTCCCAGCACCAAGAAAACAACACGTATTTGGGTAGCGCTTGAAACACAAAAGCTCTAGCCATTAGGTTCTTTCTTGACTAAACTACTCCTCTTGTTTTCGAGTTAGTAAATTCCCATAAACCATAAGTGATGTGCGTGAATTATATATATTGTTATAAATGAATTTTCCTTCACACAAATTTAGTTTTAAAATGGTTTTCATCAAAGAACTAAACTACACACACAAAGGGTAAGTGTACCCATCGGATTATTATATAGTTTATTGTTAAGAACCGGATATCAATCCGTGGACGCGCTATCTCGATACTAAACTTTAGTTATTTTAAAGCCTTTTCGATTAGTGGGTTTGGTTTTTCTAATTTATCGTGCAAATATTAAGATACTAAATATTCTAGAACTAAAAATGTCTAAGAAAGGTTGCCTAAACTAAGTATCCACTAATAAACACATGACAATTAAAGGGAAGAATTAGTGATGATACAAACTCTAATTTAACTAAGTCCCAATCAAGGTCTCCTAGTTTTAGGGGTGTGCACGGTTCGGTTCGGTTCGGTTTTTGGGCAAAATCAAAACCGTAACCGAAATGTCGGTTTTTGGTTTATAAAAACCGTTCGGTTTCGGTTTTTTCAGTTTCGTTGTTTCGGTTTTTACGTCGGTTCGGTTTGGTTTTTCGGTTATTTTGGTTTTTGGAACAAAATTATGTAAGATTCAAAAGATAAAAGGTATAATTTATACTATAACAATCTTCTTATATGTTTATATTTAATTTATTAAAATTAACCTCTTTAATTAATATTGTTTACATGAACTAGCCTTCTAATCTATTTTTCTGTTTTTCTTTAAAGTTTTTATTAACACATTTTCTTTTATAATAATTTGAAGATCATTTAATTTTTATATAATTTTTTTTATTTTTATAGGTAATAAATGTTCAATTATAAATAAACATGTAATATTTTTATTGTAAACACTTAACATTCAATAATGGAATTAATATTTTCTACTAGCATTAGGTTAACTTAAACAATTTAAACTTAAACATAAAAATATATGGATTGCAACTTATTAGTTCGGTTCGGTTTTTTTCGATTATTGAAATTGTTTATTCGAAAACCGAACCGAAATTTTCGGTTATTAAAAATCCGAAAACCGAACCGTCGGTTTTTGTTTCGGTTCGGTTATTTCGGTTATTCGGTTACGGTTCGGTTATTTCAATTTTCTTACTCACCCCTACCTAGTTTTATAATCCTTAGGAACATTAAAATGAAATAACACTCTAATCACCTAAGAATTATTCTTTTTAAGTTCTTTTGTTAAGTTAATGTTAATCTTTAATCGTGAGTTACTTGTTTGTCAAAAATCATAACTCTACAAACTAGGGAAAACCACTATGAACAACATACTAATCACCTTAATTTGCTTTTACGTAAATAATATCTTCATCATGTTCTTGATATGAACCACAAGCATGGTCATGCTAGATAATAATCTTGGCTTAAATCATCATGATTTCACAATCACTCACCATAGAATTCATATAAAGATTCTTATGATATTTCCAAATCTAAATGCAAGAATTCAGACATATGTTCAAATCATCATCCAATTCATGTTGGCAATTACCATTCCTAGTTTCATGCTATGAATCAAACTAACAAATTAACAAGATTCAATAACCGTAATATACACATGGGCTTTTCAAACATGCATATACTTATGATTAAACACTTATGAACAACAACAACTTCAAACATGCATATGAACTCCAAGAACATGACTAAATATCATTATGAATATTAATAAGAACAATCATCATCTCCATCCATGTTATCATATATTCATTAGCTTCAACTAAGTTTAAGCAACACAAATGTTTAGCCCATAAGGCTCATGACAACATAAACAATTCTTGCAAATACTTCAAAGTTCAACATAGAATTATGAAATACCACCAAAAACAAGGGTTATAGGTTAAATGATTGAATCTTGAGTGGTTTTGGACTCCTCTTTGCTCCTCCAAGTTCCCAAAATGTAGAATTTTGAGAGAGAAATCACCCCCAAGACCCAACAACCTCACAAATGAGCTGAAACTCGTATTTATACAACTGGTCGATCGGCATGACCCATGCCAGGCATGGAAGGGTCATGCTTGGTATGTGTCACTTTTGCTTTTCGTCTGTCATGCTTGTTTGCTACTATTTTTGGCAAAATCCCGCTCAAAAGTTCTCGAGGCGAGCATAGCCGTGACAAGTTTTGGTATGATCGTGTCAGGTAAGTTTTCACTGATAATCTTCAATGGTAATCTCGTGAACTGGTTATGCCTGGATTGATTTGGCCGGGCACAACCATGCCAAGTGGTGGCATGACCATGCCAATCAGAAATCTTGTCCATTTTGGATGGTGCTGGCGTTTGGCTTGATGGTGCTGGTGCTTGGATGATTGGGCACGACCATGCCAATGATACGTGGTCGAAAACCAATGTTTGTTTATGTTTAAGTCCATGTTTTTATGTGACTTTTAATTCCGAATAGACTACTTTTAATTAGAATTGTGTTTTGCAGGTCTAATGGAGTTTAGGGAGCTAATTGGGAGCTCAATGGAGCAACGGAACGCGAAACGGGTCAACCGAAATCAAGAAACGAGGAAAACAGAATATTGGATTTCTGGGCACCGTCGCCGATGCCACTTTGGACCGTCGGCGACGCCTGGTATTATCTTCCAGCGCTCAGAAATGACCGTAGACAGGAGAATAAGGCGTCAGCAGGTTTCAGCATATATAGATGCCGTCTCCGATGCAACATCAGGCCGTCGGCAACGGCCCGTCTATATTCCAGTCGTGAATTTTGAATCTTGAGTTTTGGGGACGGGTTAAAATACATGTATTGACCTAGTTTCTGGGAGTTACGAGTTCTTGGAGTTTGAATACCCACCACATCATCTTTCACCATTCCAATTCATCCGAATCATCCCGAATCATCAAATCACTAAATCCTAACCCTAGTCTATCATCACCATCACCATCAACTATCCATCTCCATTCTTCACCATAAACCTAACCACCACCATCATCATCATTCTCGGCTTCAAGATGTCCAAGTTCGAGTTTCAATCCGTTGTTGATTGTGTTTCGTTCACCATGAGCGGCTAATTCCTGGAGGTTTCACCCCGGTGTAGATTTTTGTAAGGTTTAGGGGTTGTTTATGAATTCTTGTTGATCTTGTGACAAATTGAGTTGTGTTTTGAATTAATTGATAATTGTCTTGCATTTGAACTACATTTGCGAATTGTCGAGTGATTATAAAATTTGACTTTGCAAAATAAGTTTGTGTATTTATGCTTTATCATTTGAAAGGATTTTACTTGTCGAAAGTAACGAAGTGCATTGTGGTCCGTTGTCTATGACGTTGATAGCAATTGGCACCTAAGCTTTGTGATATCAAAACCGTTAATACAAGTTCAATTGAGTCAATCTAAAATTGTTATCTTTGACCGGAGCGCGACAATCCGATCAAATTTTGGCGTCGTTGCTGGGGAGTTAGTGCACTTTGCGTTTGGATTTATTGATTTTTTTGATTATCTATTTAACTGCTTGTTTCTTTCAGTTTATTTGCTTTTGTGTTATGCGAGGTGTGTCACTTGTGCAGATTACAGGTACTGCATGCGTACACGGAATTCCGGGCGAACATCACCGTTAGTTTACGAACCGGAAATTGAGCGAGTGGCAAGAAGGAATGCAGCAAGCCGGTTAGAGGCAACATTTGCCTCTAACCAAAGTACCCAAAACTCACCATCAACACCATCCATTGGAACCGTTCCAATGGATCAACAAAACAACCAAACCCATAACAACCGACCGGGGGTAACAACAATCGCCCTCCGGGAAATCCACTTCGCCAACCTGATCCTCAAAACCAAAATCCACCTCCTAACCTTAACAACCGCAACCGGAACCAAAACCCGGGTGCCGAACTCAATTTCAACCAACCGGAGTTTGAACGAGTAAACCCCAGCCATGCGGAGTACCACGAACCAAACTACGAAGAGTTAAGGAATAATATTTCGGATGACGAAAGATATAGTGTCCCGAGTTATCACTCACCAGATCGGGTTAGTGTTCATACATATCATTCGGAAGAGGAGGGGAATTATGAATATGGGGAGAATGAGGTCCACGGGAATTTCTACAACGGTAGGGGTTTGACCGAGATGAGGGATATTAAAATGCCAACATTTATGATGGCAATGATGAGTGGGATAATGGCGATGGTTATAATGAAGGGGAATACTATGGTGAGTACAACCGGAATGACGGGTACGGAAACAACCGCCAACCCCGGAACAACAATTGAGGGAATCCAAATAACAACCGCAACAACAACAATGCTACGGATTCCTAATTTTGTGGGTATGGCAAATCAAAACCCGAATCGACGGGTGAATCGTGGACCACCGGTGAATCAAGAGGTGGATGGTCCACGAAGGTATAATCGTAACAATGATCGAGGTCAGCCGCCACAAGGAGTCGACGACCGATTTTGGCCCATGATTTTGGAGAATGATTCTCCGATTGTACCACCACCACGGGGAAGAGTGGCCTTAGATTGCAAACCAAACTACATTAACATCCTTCCTCACTTCAACGGGCCATCGAATGACGAGCCATACACGCATTTAGTGGAGTTCTCGGCTATTTGTAGTACTATTGGGGGTGGTCATTTCACCCAAGATGAGGTTCGTCTACGTGTCTTCCAATTCTCATTAAAGGAAAAGGCTAAGCAATGGTTTTTGACATTGCCCACTAATAGCATCCACACTTGGGTGGAGATGCAACAAGCCTTCCTTGATGAGTATTACTCAATGGCCAAAACTGATGACGCGCGTGATGAGATTAGAGCATTCAAGCAACTTTCAAGTGAACCGCTACATGAAGCATTCATGAGGTATAAAGAATTGATTCGGAAATGCCCACATCACCAAATCGAAAAATGGGAGTTAGTGAAGTGCTTTGTAAGGGGATTGGATGGAGAGACATGGAATCACCTTGAGTCGATAAGCAATGGGATGCTGTTGAGTAATCACGAGGATGCTGATTGGGAATTCCTCGAAAGGATGGCAAAGAGATCAAAGGCCAAAGAGTCGGCTGATCGGGCTAAAAAGCATCCTATTTCACGATCCCTCCCTGATCTCGATTCTAGTTCTAAAGATCGGATTGCCACTTTGGAGCGAGAATTAGCACGCATGAAAAAGAAAGATGTGAATGCGGTGCAATTTGCGGTTTGCGAAGATTGTGGGGAGATTGGTCATAGGAACAGGGATTGTCGACTGGGTATGGCCGAAGATGTCGAGGAAGTAAATCAAGTGTTTGGTGATCGTAAGAACAACGGAGAATTCAAACACTTATCATCCCGGGTTGAGAAACCATCCGAATTTCCGCTATGGTAATGCGTCGAATCAACTGAACCCGAATTTCCAACCGGGAAATCAAGGTGGATGCCTAGGTGGGTCGTCATATCAAAACCGACAAGGTGGTAACTAAAGGGGTTACCAAAGAAATTACAACCACGGGAATAACCAAGGGTATCAAAACCGTGAGGGGAACTACCAACGGAGTTATAACCAAGGTGGTAACGGGGGCTGTAATTCAAACTCTCAATCGGGTGGTGACGATTCATTGAATTCTAAGTTGGATGCCTTCATGAACGCCATCACCACATCAAATCAAGAGATTAAGGCGGAGATGCGGAAAGAGTTTGAGGTTCGTGATAAGTCACACACGGATTTGGAGAAACAAGTGGGGCAACTTGCGGAAGAGATGTCCCAAATGCGTGGAAGTGGGGAAGACTTCCAAGCGACCCCACCATGAACCCTAAGCATCAAGGGTCCAACTCGAAGAACACCTGTGAGGCACCAATTAATAAAATTTCTTTACGTAGTGGTCGGGTCATAGATAATGGTGTTAAGGCACCACCACCCCAGTTTGTTGAAGGGGTGGTGGAACATGCTAGTGATGAGGAGAGTGCCGACGGTCAAACGGGTCAAAAGAAAATTGTTTCTGAAAATACTAAAACCACCCCCGTTGTGACCGTCCCCGTCCCACAAGCTTAGCAAAAGGGTGTGGAGGTTAATACCGCCCCTTATCCCGAAGCTTTGTTGGGAGCATCCAAGAAAGTGGTATCAAAACGTGGCCCACAACAAGAAGAAATGTGGGAAATTTTTAAACAAGTGAAAATCAATTTACCACTCTGGATGCAATAAAAAACAAGTACCCTCATATGCTAAGTACTTGAAGGGGTTGTGAATACGGAAACGACCTAACAAGTTTCCAAAGAAACTTGATTTGACTGAAAATGTTAGTTCGATTCTTTCGGGTGCACTTCCACCAAAACTACAAGATCCGGGGGCGCCCATTATTTCTATTCAAGTGGGTGTATTTAAAATGACACGGGCACCTTTGGATCTTGGGGCGAGTGTGAGTATCTTGCTGGGTAGTTTGTATGACCAATACGAGTTTGGTCCACTTCAATCGTCTAATACCACAGTGGTGTTGGCGGACTTGACTCCTAAACTACCCCGCGGGATAGTCACCGATGTGATTGTAAAGGTCGATGACTTTTACTATCCGGTGGATTTCCTCGTACTTGATTACGTTTCTTTGGACCGAACTAAGCAACCAACGGTTATTCTATGTCGACCATTTTTGGCAACATCAAATGCCCAAATCAATTGTAAAACGGGTACGTTCGACATGACTTTTGGTAACCGTCGGTTGCGGTTGAAAATTTTTCGGGATTAACAAATCCTCTAGTTGGTGATGAATGCTACATGGCGGACGTCATTGACGAGTGTATACCTCTATGCGACATTGGTGTTGAAGAGGAAAACACAATAGAGGAGTTTTTTATGTTCGACAGGTTACAGTTGGAGACGAATCGAAGCATGGATGAGGAGGTGAAAAAGGTAGAGGTTATGGCGGCAAAGGAAGGAAGGCCTACTTGGACACACCAAGTGGAATTCTTCCAGAGAAGATTGACACGAAGTTGAAGCCGTCATTGGTTGAGCCTCCGGTGGTAGAGCTTAAGGTGTTGCCCAAGCATTTGAAATATGCTTATGTGGGTGAGGGCAACACACTCCCGGTAATCATTGCATCAAATTTAACCGAGGAGCAAGAGGAGAAGCTCATGGGAGTTTTGGCCACCAATAGAGCCACTATTGGGTGGACCATTGCTGATCTGAAGGGAATCAGTCCCTCCGTGGTGATGCATAAAATCATCACCGAAGACGGTATCACTCCTTCTCGTGACGCACAAAGGCGATTAAATCCCAACATGCGAGACGTGGTTAAGAAGGAGGTGTTGAAATGGCTATATGCGGGTATTATTTACCCCATCTCTGATAGCCAATGGGTAAGCCCAACACAGACGGTCCCGAAAAAGGCGGGCATTCAAGTCGTCACAAACGACGCAGGTGAAGAGGTTGCTACCTGACCGGTAACCGGGTGGCGAATTTGTATTGATTATAGGAGGTTAAATTCGAAAACTTCTAAAGACCATTTCCCTTTACCTTTTATTGACCAACTGTTGAGAAGTTAGCGGGTCAAAAATTTTATTATTTCTTGGACGGGTATTCGGGGTATAATCAAATTGCTATTCATCCAGAAGATCAAGCTAAGACCACGTTTACTTGCCCATACGGTACCTTTGCATTTAGGCCCCGCCACCTTTCAAAGGTGTATGGTGAGTATATTCTCGGACATGGTGGGGGAATCTTTAGAGATCTTTATGGATGACTTCTCAATTTTTGGGTCATCATTTGATGCATGCCTTGATCAGCTTTAAAAAGTTTTGAAAAGATATGTGAGAAGAATCTAGTTTTAAGTTAGGAAAAGAGCCATTTTATGGTTCAAGAAGGGATTGTGTTGGGGCATGTAGTGTCTAGTCGTGGGATAGAGGTTGACCGTGCAAAGGTGCAAGTCATCTCTACTTTACCGTATCCCATGAGTGTTAAGGGTGTTAGGTCATTCTTAGGTCACGCAAGTTTTTATAGAGGTTCATAAAAGGGTTTAGTGACATTACAAAACCATTATGTAACTTGTTATTAAAAGATCAACCATTTGACTTTAATAAAGATTGTCAAAATGCCTTTAACGTGTTGAAAAAGAAACTAGTTGAGGCCCCAATCTCGCAATCACTGAATTGGTCTTTACCATTTGAAATCATGTGTGATGCAAGTGATTATGCGGTTGGGGCCGTGTTGGGTCAAAGGGTAGAAAAGAAACATGTGGCTATTTACTACGCAAGTAAGACTCTTTCGGATGCGCAACTAAATTACACGACGATCGAAAAAGAGCTACTTGCGGTGGTATTTGCATTGGAAAAATTTCGGGCTTATATATGGGGTAACAGGGTTGTTATATATTCTGATCATACTGCTGTCAGGTACCTCATGGAGAAAAAAGATCCGAAGCCGAGATTGATCCATTGGGTTCTCTTACTACAAGAGTTTGACTTGGAGATACGGGACAAGAAGGGTAGCGAGAATGTGGTGGCGAACCACTTGTCCCGGATGATGGTGGAAGAGGGTTCTTCACGTGTAGAGATTGATGACACGTTTCCAGATGAGCATATCTTAAAAGCATCTGTTTTACCATGGTATGCTAACATTGTGAATTACTTGGTTACAGTGACTTGCCAGCTCATTGGGATCGTAGGAGGAGATTGCACTTCATGTCGCAAATCAAGTACTATACGTTGGAGGAACCGGACTTGTTCAAAATATGTCCGGATCAAGTTGTGCGCAGATGTATCCCGGACGATGAGATCCCGAGTGTTTTGACGCACTTGCGTTCATTTGCTTGTGGGGGCCATTTTATTAGTCACAAAACGGGGCACAAAGTGCTCAATAACGGTCTTTATTGGCCGACTTTTTTTAAGGACGCATTCAACTTTGCTAACAATTGCGTTGAGTATCAAAAGATAGGGAGTGTTTCTAACAGGGATGAGATGCCCATGCAACCAATTCTCATTGTCGACATTTTCGACGTGTGGGGGATTGATTTCATGGGCCCATTCCCAAATTCGCATGGCAACTTATACATTTTGGTGGCGGTCGACTATGTTTCCAAATGGGTCAAAGCGATTGCCACCAAAACCAATGACCATACCTTTGTTTGTAACTTTGTGCAAAACAATATCATTTCGAGATTTGGAATTCACCGAGTAATCATTAGTGATGCGGATCTCACTTTAAGAATATTAACTTCGGAAAGCTACTAAAACAGTATGGGTTTGACCATCGGATTGCTACTCCCTACCACCCGCAAACGAGTGGTCAAATGGAGGTGTCAAATAGGCAAATCAAAGAGATTTTGCAAAAGATGGTTCGACCGGACCGTAAGGATTGGTCGACAAAGTTGAATGATGTTTTATGGGCCTATCGAACGGCATATAAAACACCTATTGGCACCACACCTTATCGCTTGGTTTACGACAAAAATTGCCACTTGCCGAGTGAGCTTGTACATCATGCTTTTTGGGCAATTATAGAGGTTAATTTAAAGTATAAATGCAGGTAGGGAACGCAAGTTGAAATTATGTGAGTTGGAAGAGCTTCGGGAGGAGGCGTATGAGTGTGCTTCGAAATACAAGGATGGAATGAAGCGGGCACATAACACCAAGTTGAAGCAAAAAGAGTTTGTGGTAGGGCAAAAGGTTCGGCTCTACAAGTCACGGCTTAAATTCTTTCCGGGTAACTCAAGAGTAAGTGGATTGGCCCATATGTGATCACACGGGTCGGAAAGTTGGGTGATGTTACCATCGAGGACCAGAAGGATGGGGCGAAACAATCGGTTAATGGCCACCGTCTAAAACTGTTTCTTGATGGAAATGAAGAGAAAGATGATGGATTCACGGAGTCGGTAAGCTTTGTTGCAAGTATCCTAACTTATGAGGTCAATTAACGAATGGTAACAAACATTTTGTAGAGTTTTGTAAATTATGTTTGAGTGTTTTGTGTTATTTAGTATGTGCATACCTAGAGTTTGGTTTGTACTATCCTCGTTTGATGTGTAAAGTTCTGAAAATCATGGACAAGTTTCGAAGACATGAGGTATGTTTTTAGATTTGTTTATGTGTATTAGGGACAATACATGACTATCCGGGGGGTGGTAGGATCGTGTAACGATAGGTTGTTAGTGAGTGTTAAAATCGAAAACGTCACATAAAAAGATTTTTAATAATTTTTAGGAATTTCTCTAGCATAGGTTCCCTTTATAAAAGTTCATGTTTTTGCCCATATTTTCGAAAAAAAAATGAAATTTTGGAAGCCGTCGGCGACAGGGCTTCAGGCCGTCCCCGACGGGCTGTATAAAGTGGCCGCCGGGTAGAAAACCCCGTAGATAGAAGGTTAATGTGTCGGCTGGTTTTGAAGGAATTGGGAGTGCGTCAGCGACGCCAAGATAGGCCGTCGCCGACGGCTTGTCTGCTGTCCGCCGACGCTATTTCGTAATTTGATTGAATTTTCGAGACGGGTCACTTCTAAACCAATTAAACCCGACCCAAACGTGTTTTTAACCACAACTTCGACCCGGGGGACCTAGTATCTGAACCATTCACCTATAAGCCACAAATTCTCTGCATAATCCTTACCACATATCCTTATTCTTACTTCATCTTCTTCATCCTTCAACAAAAGAACCCTAATCTTCAAGTTTCCATAACTCCTTCAATTCTCCACCAAATCTAGCGATTATTGAGTATATCTTGCTTAGTTTTTCGAGAGGAACAAAAACTCCATCATTATTTCCATTAATTCTTGCTAGTTTGCAAGATTTCTGGACTTGAAATCTCGGGTTTTAGGAAGAGTGTTTATCAAGCTTCAAGCTTTTCATCCTTTTCTAGTTCTCTTCCTTAAACAACATCAAAGGTATGGTTTTTACTTAAATTTAAGCATGATTATCATATGGTTAGTCAATTTCTTCCGAAATTCTTAAACTTTTTTTTAGAGTAGGTTGTTTATTGCGGTTTATGATGTTATGGTTTGATTTTGAGGTTGAATATATGATTTGGATGGGTTTTGAACATGCAACAACTATAGTAATGTGATTACACTTGTTTGTTTGCATGATTGAACATAGACATGATGTTGAACATTGTTGAATTGTAAGAATTTAAGAGTGACACATGAAAGAATTAGTATTAGATGATAAAGTTTGCTACTTTCGAAGTTTAAACACGCTAATTTGTATCTAAAACTTGCTTTTGGTTCAACATTGAGGCTATGTTCAAAGTTTGAAATTATTTGAATTGGGTTTTGCTAATTGTTTTCCCCTTGTTTGTGATTGTAGCCATGTTTGGAAGGAAGAGGAGCAAGACCTCTAGTGAAGGCTCATCTTCGGGAGCCAGTTCCAACTCGGGTTATATTCAGCGCAAATGGGAACAATTGAGTGCTGTTGAAGAGAATGATGCATGATTGTAACGGCAGGATTGGGCGTGGGAAGAGTTCAAGACTAGGCAGACGGCTTCGGCTTGGAATTATGAAAAGAAGAAACCTCTTTCAAGATTTAATAACAAATAGTTGGAAGCGAAGATGTGGAAATGGAAGATGGTCTGGGGGAATGTTACAACTTCGGTGCTGGAAAGAACTGTTCCAGAAAGGTCAGTCAATGTGGAGGAGTTTAGGGAAATTGGGATTGTCCAGAAGTTTGAGAAACTTGTTGGGAACGTGTGTTGGAGGGGTGTGAGGACATCACACCCCGAGTCTATTTGGTGGCAGTATATGAGTGGTTGTCAACGCTAAGGTTCGTTAACCAGGATGGGCCCGCTCACACGTGGCAACTAGTCGGTGATATTGGTAAGAACTAAATGATCATGTCGTTTGAGCGTATGAACGCGATAGCTCGGTTCGATTCATTGGGGATCGAAGCATACGATTATTACATTATTGATCAGTTTCTGGATAATAAGATGAATGGTGTTCATCCACTGGGTATGTTGGCGGCTGTGTTGGTGAAATCAAGAGGAATGGGGGAGTCAAGGAATGATTTGCCTTTGGAAGGGAAGATTCTCTAAGGCATCTCATTAGAGAATGTAATGGTGTGGTTCGAAGACCGCGGGAAAGTGAAGGCACCCGATTGTCCGGTGTTGCATGCATTGTTATACGGTTCGCCGAAACTGTCGTGGCGGCAAATAGTGATGATGAATACGTGGGATACAAGAGAGGCATGCAATAGAAAAATGATCCCATATGTGAGAATAACAATGCTATGATCCTGCAGCAAAACGCATTGCCTGCAGAGTCACTATGGGTTACTAAACCACTTGATCAGATCTCTTTTGCATCAATGAAGCGCCATTGGAAGTTTCATGTTTCAGTTTTTGGGAACCAGTATATAGTTAAGGATGAGCATGGCAACAATTTTCAATTTGTGGATCAAGATGAGGCTCAAGGAGCCTAAGGGGATGTACAAATGGGTGATGATGAGGAAGAGGAAGAGCAAGGTGGTGAAAGTAGACCACGTCAAAGATATGCAAGAGCCCACCAGGAGGTTTCACATAAGGTGGCTCAGGTTGTGGTCTCACGAAGAAAACCGGATCGTTGCAATCATAATCGGGGAGCCCAAAGTATCTATGACAATGTTTCGGCAGGTATTGGAGAAAACCGTGAATATCACGAGAGTCGTCGACAGTGGGAACAAAATTTCTTCACCCAATAACAAGATCATTTGTCTGCTGAGGCCGCCTACCGAGCGAAGGTGGACCAATATTGGGAAGAGCAGCAACTGTTCCAAGCTCAACAGATATCTCGGATAGAACAATTGGAGCAGCAGCGGGTACAAGAGAGGCGAGTGGGAGGAGGAACAATATCGCCTCGAAATGGAACGGAATGCTCAAGACGACCGTCGTTGGATGGCAATAGGTACTGAGCAGCAAATGGCGCGCAATAATTAAAAATTCCTTCATGATCAAGAAAGGCACTTGCGGGACCACCTTGCTGGCTTGCCATATCAAGAGCACACGCCTTGGAAAAAATACGAGGACCTCCCGGTGCCCCGTGGTCCTTCCGACCCATCGCCCCATTGGCCTGAAGCACCGAGTTCAAGCTTCCTTCCACCACAGCTACTGACACAACCCGAAGGGGAACCTAGACCCCTCGACAGTTGGAAGGAGGTGATGTCAGCTCTCACCGGTTACTCCTACAACCCGTACCCGTCGATCGACCCAAATGAGCCCTATCAAAGATAGGCGAGGTATGTTTTCTGTTGTTATTGTATATTCATCTTTTGTTTAAATAGTCTTTTGTTAGTAGTAGCTAGTTTTTACCGCTTTCCTAGTTAAATGAACTTTGTGGGTGTGTTCCCTATATAACCCTCACGAGACCTACTCGTCCTCTCGAGCTGTCAGGAGGTTTAAAAGGGCTTGTTGCATAAGCTAAATGCAACCGTGATTCCTACGAAAGTGAGTTAAGATTGTTGTTGTTGTACATTATTTTCCACATAAATCAAAAGTAAATTAACGTATGGCTTTGTAATATTCTCATAAAATTGGTAGAACTAGGCTACTAACAAATGTTGATGGTTGTTAGAAGCATACTTCTACACAAGAATTAAGATTTGCAGGTACACCATGTTCGTGAGACGACCAAGTTTATTGAAGAACGAAGAGCACACGAGGAATTAGCTGAAAACTAGGTGCATACGTTTCTTTTTTACTTTTGATTTTTAGTTAGCGAATAAGTGGATTGTAAATTGTATATTATTTTTCGGGGTGAAATTTCGGCGAAGTTAGCCATGTCACATCCCTTGTGCGTTTTTAAAAGCTCCATTCTTACACATTGAGGACAATGTTGACCTCAAGTGTGGGGATGTGGGGAGAAAAAGTTTTTCGATTATGACCCGTTCATTTAAACACTACACATTGAGGACAATGTTGACCTCAAGTGTGGGGATGGGGGAAAATTTCAAATTTTTTTTTCTTCAAAAATGTCTTTGTTTGAGGCGATCTAAGAAGCACAAGTAACTAAGTTAATGAGGGATGGCACAACCCATTTGGTCTTTTGTCATGGTCAAGTTCAAGTTAATAGCATGACATATATTTAGCGGGTGGTTATTTGGGAATAATTCGCCTAAGAAACTTATAATTTATGCATACCACATATCATACCCTTTATATACGTGAGATCTTTGAGCCACCTTTATACGTTATATATTTCTTTGTTTGAGTGGACCATTAGTCATGTATTGTAGAACTTGCATCTTTTGATACGTTTGAGACCATAGACCGAGTACAAGCACGAGAATGATTAAGGCATTAGGTAAACCTTTTTCTTTTACACCATTTGCTTACCCTTACCCGAAATCTAACCCTTAGTCACCAACTTTGAGCCTAAACCTTTAATTTGACCACCCAAATTAGCCCTTAACCGTTAAACCTCTTTTAACCCGTGTAATGAAAATTCGATCTTAGGATTAGTTGTCTATAAAGTTGCATTGAAAAAAAACAAAAATTCAGAAAATGTTATAAAAATATGCGAAAAGTTATTGAGAAAATTACAAAAAGAAGTGTGTTAGCCAATGAATAAAATGCGAAATTCTTTGCCTCTTAGTTTATCTATTTATAGTAGTCGTTTCTAGATTAGTTGTTTTATAATAAAAATCGAATTTTCATCACCTTAGCCACTTTCAAATATCCTATTCCATACCTTTAACCTAGCACCATTACAACCCTTTTAAAGACCTTTTGACTTGTGCTTAGTATTTGTGTTCAGTGGTAGAGAATGATTAAGTTGCAAGCCTATGCGGGTACTTGTTCTATTCGGTTTTGAATGATCACTTTAAAATTGCTAATACACCATTAAATTAGCAAATTGGTGAACCTAGTGGAGAGAACATTGTGAGGGGTATGCATGACTTGTAGGTTTCAAGGACGGGTTAATCTTGGGTAACCATTTTTATGATTAGTCCTTTACCGTTAGAATATTTTGAAAAATGTAAAAAGCTAGAACTGGTATGATATCAGACCTTAACTTACGTCTCAAGAATGGGAAGTGTATTTCTTGTTCGATTTACGTGAAAGTGAAAAACATATTTGCTTGAGGGCTATCAAAAGACAAGTGTGGGGATGTGATACATGGTCGAAAACTGGTGTTTGTTTATGTTTAAGTCCATGTTTTTATGTGACTTTTAATTCCGAATAGCCTACTTTTAATTAGAATCGTGTTTTGTAGGTCTAATGGAGTTTAAGTAGCTAATTGGGAGCTAAATGGAGCACCAGAACGCGAAACGGGTTAACCGAAGTCAGGAAACGAGGAAAATAGAATATTGGGTTTCTGAGCACCGTCGCCGACGCCACTTTGGACCGTCGGCGACACCCCGTATTATCTTCTGTCGCTCAGAAATAACCGTAGACAGGAGAATAAGGCGTCAGCAGGTTTCAGCATATATACATGTCGTCGCCCCGGGCCGTCGACGGCCCGTCTATATTCCAGTCGCGAATTTTGAATCTTGAGTTTTGGGGACGGGTTAAAATACATGTATTAACCTAGTTTCTGGGAGTTACGAGTTCTTGGAGTTTGAATACCCTTCTTGGAGCCAAGATCATCAACCACATCATCTTTCACCATTCCAATTCATCCGAATCATCTAATCACTAAATCCTAACCCTAATCTATCATCACCATCACCATCAACCATCCATCTCCATTCTTCACCATAAACCCTAACCACCACCATCATCATCATTCAAGGCTTCAAGATGTCCAAGTTCGAGTTTCAATCCGTTGTTGATTGTGTTCCGTTCACCATGAGCGGCTAATTCCCGGAGGTTTCACCCCGGTGTAGATTTTTGTAAGGTTTAGGGTTTGTTTATGAATTCTAGTTGATCTTGTGACAAATTGAGTTGTGCTTTGAATTGATTGATAATTGTCTTGCATTTGAACTACATTTGCGAATTGTCAAGTGATTATAAAATTTGACTTTGCAAAATAAGTTTGTGTATTTATGCTTTAACATTTTAAAGGATTTTACTTGTCGAAAGTAACGAAATGCATTGTGGTTCGTTATCTATGACGTTGATAGCAATTGGCACCTAAGCTTTGTGATATCAAAACCGTTAATACAAGTTCAATTGAGTCAATATAAAATTGTTAGAAACCCTAGGCTTTGCAATTATCGAACCGGGTGTGAACCTTGTTTTCTCATTATTGTTTACAATCATTAATTAATTTTTTCTGGGATCGTTTGAACTTAGTAGTTAAAGTAATCAAACCAAAATTTTCGGTTTAGTCTGACACCCTTTTCAAACAAACAAAATTAATCATTTCTTTAGCAAGCTTTATAAAAGTGACACAACTGTTTAAAGCAATCATATCCGATCGTAATCCACATACTCTTCGTGGTTCGACCCCTTACTACCACTAACGCATTGTTAAGGGTAATTTGGGACTACAAATTATTATCTTTGACCGGAGCGCGACACTCCGATCAGCCAATCAGAAATCTTGTTCATTCTAGATGGTGTTGGCGTTTGATGGTGCCGGTACTTGGATGATCGGGCATGACTGTGCCATATCTGGCAGTTTGCTGGAATCCTTCGTTTTTGCTCCATTTTGCTCCAAAAACCTTTGTTTTACCACAAGGCTGAAGCCCGAACCTGTATTTTCACAAACAACTCAAATAAGTACCAAAATCAATGAAAATACAAAGAGTTTTTGCATGAACGGGGATAAATTTGACGTTAAAAGATGTATAAATTCTTATACATCAATAGGCATGCATGATTGACTCTATCATAATTGACCAACTTATATAGTGTTGAGTCTTGTGCACGGATCTAAATAAAACTTATGTGGAAACGTGCGTACGATTTGATCTAAACCAAACTTTGGATCGCCCACCAGGAGTCCAAATACAAACCAAATAGAATCAATTACAACCATAGGGTGTTTGAGAAATGTGTACCTTAAATGGTTGTAGCAAACTATGAATCATGAGAAACCTCGAATCAACAATTCCAGGCGCTAAGTCCGCAACATGGAAAACCTTTAACTACTTGAGTATTCCCGAAATTCAAACTTCTTTAGCTTTTGTTCGCGAGACGAACCAAATAAGAAACCAGAACGAACGAGTTTCAGCCAGCGACAACAATGTTAGTGGGTTGGATAGTGGTTACGGCGAGACACGTCGATGTGACTGGCAGCAGCCTAATCATCAGCTACACAACTAGTGACAACGTTAGCTACGGCGGTGGTGTGCGGCCGACAATGATGGGACCGGTGAGTATAAGGTTCGTTGTAAAAAAGAGACAGAAATTAAGGTTTGTATAAAACTAATACAACCTTGAATGTGATTTTGGTCTCCTATAATCCTAATTCATGTTAGATTCAAATAGGCCCTCCATGTCTATCACATGGGCAAGAGGTTTATTTGAATAATTATTTAAAGATTAATATATATATATATATATATATATATATATATATATATATATATATATATATATATCTCGAAAGTGTAATGTACAATATGCCTTATCGTACGAGCGTACGAGATTTGAAGTTCGCATGTTATAAACTACAATCGTATGTTATAAAAAACAGTCGCATGGTGTACAAAAACAAAATCGCATATTGTGTATGAAAACAATTGCATGTTGGAGCAAAAAAGAAATCGCGTTATAAAGAAAAATTTGCATGTTGTAATGGAATCTCGTACGTTAACACAAATTGTACGTTAACCAACCCATATATATATATATATATATATATATATATATATATATAATTTATAAATCTCTTAATACATCATAGAACTGAAATTACATTTTTACATATGATAGTGGAAACGATCTATTAGAGTCGTATTTTATCACAAAAATTCAACTGAGCTACATGTTTCATTTTTAAAATAAACAAAAAAGTGAAATGACCAAATGTGTCAAAAGTATTTGAATGCTTAAAATATTCTTAATGGTTTTATTAAAAAAGAAATCTTATATCATACTTTTCATAATATATTTCGTGACGCATAAACAATACATCAAACATTACAAAATATGTGTGTATATACATACATATATATACATACATATATATATACATACATACATATATACATACATACATACATATATTATATATATATATATAATAGAATGCACAAAAGGTATTAAAACGTTTGCGTAACATGACTCAAATCCTTTTGACCAATAAAAAATCACCCATTTTGACATGAGCCCATTACAACCTGAAAAGAAGGATAAATAAGATTCAAACACATCCTATTAAAAAAGAAACAAAAACCCTATTACAAATATGTGATTGACCTGAATATCTTAATGTTCACCTTAAACATAAATTACAAATTACGATGAACTACAATAATAAATCATAAACCACAACTAATATGTGGAATATGAAAATTATATATCATATAAAAAACTTAAGCATATTTATTCATTTTAAAAAGTATTAAATTCATAGGTTTTAAAATTATAAATAACTATCATTAAAAAAAGTTGAAGTATTCTTTTAACAAAAACTTTAGTATTTTTTTAATCATAAATCTTGAATTTTAATTAATTAATATAATAGTTAACAATAATCATTAATTAGAATTAAATATTAATTAAATAATATTATTAACGATTTGAAGAAGAAAATGTCATGTGGCATTAGTTAGAAACATGAATAAGAAAATGCCATTTGACATAAGATCTAATTTTTTTATTAGAATTAGAATATTTAAAATTAAATAACCCAGCTTAACATATATAATTACCTAGAAGATAGTTAATTTAATATTAACCTATATTAATAAATAAACAGTTGATTTATTTTCCTTTTAATTAATTCGTTAGTTGTTTAACTAAATAATCGAATCTCGTTTATATCATAGGTACAATTAAATAACTCTTTATAACTATTCATCATTAAATTCATTATCTTCACTACTCTATAATAATAATAATAACTAATGCCTAGATCCGATTATTCACTAGTAATCATCACCAAAAGCACATTTTGTCTTAGATCATTTAACTTTTAAACAATTTCTTATTTAGTGTTTTCTTTTGGTGTAACCCTTAGATTGTACCTCAGTGACAATATTGTCAAATGTCGTTGCTCGGGTTTACTAATCTAACATATAGTTCGTCGACGTCAACTTCGGACATTGCAATTTTGCTTGTTTAATGTGTTTGATCTTCACTAAGTATTGAACCACACCAGTTGCTTCTTTTCTCTTTAACACTATCATGTTGCAACCTTTATAATCATTATAAAGATTGTGATAATCGCAAGTTTATACACACACAAAAATCGGTCTGCTAGTAGCAACACTAACACACGTTTGTCACAAAGACTTGTTTACCCATATATAAATAAACCCACATAATCACCCTAACTTCATCTCCAAGCTAACCATTCACTTTATTGAAAAAACTAAATAATCCAAATCTCTATTTACTAATTAACCAGATAAACAATGTTATACGAAATTAGTAAACCAAAAAATGACTTCATTAATAAACAATTGACTTTCACAATATATCAAATACTAAATTGGTAAAAAAAAATAACTCCATTAATAAAAAATTGACTTTCACAATATATCAAGATTAACCCAACAAATGTAGTTTGTGATTATGATAATACTTGTTTCTCCTTTTAACTTACAGGGTAAACTGCTAAGATCGTTTATAAGTGAGCACATTTGTCAGTTCTATCTAAAAATATTGTTTTTTTTGTTTTCTTTTTGCAACAATACATTTGTGGTTTGACAAATCTTGTTATTATCATCCAATTCATTTACCTATCCATAACTTCCGTTAAATCAAAGAACACTTTAGTCTTTTTACTCAAGGTATAAGTTTTTTTTAAGTAAAATGTGGAAGTTTTTTAAGTATTAAGCAAAAAAAAAAAATACGGGACCCACCTACCATTCTTTTTCATATCTGAACCACAAGAATACAGGCGATGTGTTACTCATATAGCTCTATACATGTTAAGGGATGCTTCTACGAAGTTAATGACAAAGTAAAGTACAAATAAAGATTCGAGCATGTATGAGTTTCTAGCATCACGTATTTAGTATGTATAATTGATTGTTTGTTTGTGTTAAGCATGTTTGTATGTTGATTGTGTGAGTTTAATAAATCATAAGTATTGCACCCAAAAGTGTCGAAAAGTAAAAAGGGACATGTACACTCACGGTTTGCTAAGCTTTTCAAAGTAATGTGTGTTGACGAGTAGTGGAGGGCGGGGCACCAAAGTTACCCTACATTGGGGAAATGAAGGTGTATGAGTCTATGGAGTCGTAGAGAGTTGGATTCAGGCTTAAGTATAAAAAGTATATGTGTAAAGAAAGTACATCGTGTCTAGGTACTCGTTTGGACACTAAGTTTTCATGTGCTTTCATGGGTCCTAACTTGCCCATTAGAATCACAAACGGGAAGTTTAGAAACGAAGATAATCTAACCTAAGTCCTTGATATCTAACCATGATCCGATTAGTATCAAGAATTCGGTTATTAAGTATATATTATATATATTATATAGGTTAAGTTATATATTATCATGTAAATCAACCATGAAGGTAGAATGATTTCTATCCATTAAACTTCTTTGTATGATTCACCAAAGCACAAACTCATCAACTTCGTTGATGAGTTTGGCTAGTCATGATTATAGATTACATTGAACTAGCTAACTAAAAAAACAACCAAGTGAGCAAACTAGATGCGGACACCTCGATCATGGAAAGTGTTCGAGGACGTGATGTAGCCTTGTTACTTTATGGAAGTTGTTTTTACACCAAAATATGCAAGTGAGGTAGTGGAACAAGTTTGGAGAGCCAAGGCTTCCATGGTTCACACATTACTCACACACAAGTTTTTCAACATTGAAGGTTTAAAGCTTGAATGGTTTCAACACTTAGAACATTTTGGGAGATGTCTAAAGAAGACTAGAAAAGGTATTAACACAACTTTGTCAAAGAAGGCATCAGAAACATGATCCGTTTTCACTCAGATGAAGCAAGTGACAAACTAAGAGAAGATTTATCAAAGATTGCTCATCAGGTTTTACCACCAACCTCAACAATAAATAGCCATCCTAGAAAACCATCTGACCCAAAAATTCTAAAATGAAAAGTTGATAAAAACTCCCATGAATTGACCTTGCTCAAGTCAAATGGTGATGCCACCAAGATTAGAATGGAGGATGCAAAGTAGCTATGTGCAGAAGACCTTCAAGATCTTTTGAATCTGATGCTCGAAAAGGATGAAGATGATGTGGAGTCTCTCAACTTTGAATTACAATTCAAAGTGCCAATTAGAGAACTCCTGTTGAGGAATAAAGATCATAAATAAATGTGTTTTTGGCATCATCTGTTCCAGGGGAGATTGTTGTGATTGAACCCTGCAAAAAGGAACATATGATATAAAACCAAAATCACATCAGATGTTTGATCCTGATAATAGAGTTTACAAGCTCTGTTCAATAAACTCTGCCTTCCTAAGCTCTGCCCACACTAAACGAAAAAGATCAAAGGTCTGCCAGAAGACATAAGCAGAGGATAGAAATCAGTGTTTAGCTTTATTAGTTTTATATTCAATGTAACAGTGCTTGGCACTGATCAGAGTTTAGATAGAGCAGTCCTTAGAGTTAGTTTTATTTGTTACATGTCACTATCAACCTTGACGTCACCAAAGATGCTCAGAGGTTAGAAGTGTAGTATAAATAGTTCATCAGTTGTACTGTTTTATCATCTATCTAAAAGATCATTCGCCTGTCATCTTCTTTGCATTTCTGTACTATCATCATTCCTATTAGGCTAAGGGGGAGTTTGTGATTCACATGCAAAAACTTTAAGTTTGAAAGCATGATGAGCAAAACAAACGACCATTAGTTGTGATAAAAATTTTCCATATATTTCCGCTGCATCTTACTTTGATTTCTACGTTCACTTTCCATTTTTGAAACAAAAATCACAACTAATTCAAACTTAGATCCTAACAAGATTACGTCTCCTCGTATTGGTGATATCACGTTTTCCTCTTTCTCCTCCACCCGTTCCTTTTGACCAACTTTCACCTTCCCTAGCCCCTAAGGGAAAAGGTGTGGAAGATCCGGTTAAGGGGTTAAGTGAAAAAAAAGTAACTCCTGGGTTAGTGATTCAAGATGATGATCCTGGGGCGGATGGTAGGGAAACTGACTAGGAATCAAGTGAAGCTACCCCCCTCCCCAAGGCACACGATATACTCGTCATGTCCCCTCTCCTTCCGATGCGCATGGTGGTTCTGTTGGCCAGCGGGGTCTGGAGTTTGCAGGGGCTGGGTCTAGTGAATCTTGGATAGCGCATAATCCTGCTTGTGATGATCTCCCGCATGTCCCCCGATGGAACTTAACCCAAGGCTCACACATGGATAATCTTGATAACTGCCGATGTCACAACCCCCGACCCCACCTTGGGAGCGGGAGCTGTGAACCAGTCAAGTAGTACCGATGTTTATATAATTTGGCAGCAGAAAACTTATTCATCAGGACCGTAGTTAGGAAATACATTATCAGAGTTTCAAAACACCAACTTTTATATTAAACAAATGGGATGAAACCCAAGTTTTAAGCACAATACATCTGTAGGGATAAACCCTATTTTATAGAAAACTTAAACTCCTTTTTATTTAGTTAACTTTTATAGCCATTTTTCTAAGCATTTAGTGCTCTCCCGCTGGCTTCTATTAGCTTCACTTTAAGTTACTTGAAACGCGAATAAAAACATTTTATCAGCAAGAAATACTGGCCTATATATCCAAGTTTAATCGAAACAAGTTTTATTTATACTTAACAGGATTGAGGAGCATCCGCATTTACAATGTTTATATCTACACAATTACTCATTCAGTACTGTCAATCCTGACTTGTGGGTCATATTACTTTGGGTCCTGTCACCAAACAGTAACGGTTCCTGTCACATTCCCATGACTATGGACTAGTAATGTATACAAAACCCCCACATACCGACAGTAATTGTAAAATACATATACTCAATTACTGTTAAGCATAACTAAAACATTTTAGGTTTTGGTAAAATAGTTTGACTCACAAAGAGATTTACAAAAAGAGAATGTACTCGCCTGGTAATTTTAGGGTCCAACTACAGGCCTCCTGATATAATCTTGGGCATAACTTCTGAGCTCTTAATAAAATATATAATGCACTCATGTTAAGTATAATAACCTAAGTCACCTTAACCGCACTACCCATGACAGAACTCCTACGTTCGTATGCGTTGGCGATTCTAGATCAAACGGTAGGGTGTCCATACAACATACGACAAAACTCCAATGAACATAGTCGGACAAAGCCTAGACATGCGTTGACGATTCTAGATCGAGCGGTAGGATAATGAATTAATGATCAGGAATTAAAACACTTAAAATAAGGAATAACTTTATTATAATTTAGGATGAATAACTTAAAGAAAAAGAGGTATATATATGAGAGAGAGGAGAGCGAGATCTAGTGGGGAAGAGAAAGAAAGAAATGCATGTTCCTATTTATACTAATATCAAGTCTTGGAGGCTACGCTATGTGTGTACGCGTACTCATCAAACTTTCAATGTTTAGTTTTAAATTATTATTATTATTTTATTATTATATATTATATTTAATTAAGCTGCTCAACTCATTTATCGTTTATAACTTCTAAAATATGACGTTTTATAAAACAATAAATATGATATTAGAACGAGAATATTTTTATCTACATTTTGACCTAAGTTTCATTAAAAACAGGGTAAGGTCAAATATAATGTATCTTTATTATTATTTTTTTTAAACGGTTCATGTGTTCGTCCAAATACCTCATATTTTTAACAGTCAACTTACCCGTACTCTACCCGTTTAATAATATAAGTTTCTATAAACTTTATTTTAAATTTTACAAATAAAAATTTTGGAGATGTTACATCCTCCCCACCTTGTTTTAAATCTCGTCCTTGAGATTTACTGAATTATAGAGGTATACTTTTAGCTCATCACTAATCCTAGTTCCTAAGTATATTTTGGCCCTTATTTTGAATTCTACTTTACTTTGACCAGAGCTATTCTTCATGCTTTGAGATTCTTATCTTTTTAATGAAGGTAAAATTACTCTATTAGCGTAAGTTTTTAGATGTTTTGTGTTTTAGCACAACCTTTAGTTACAGGTTTCCTAATACATTGATAATCGCAAGGGGAATTCTTATACTTTCGATGGCGTCCTAACTTATAGGGTTTCCGTCGTTCATCTTATCATACTAGTTCCGAGACGGATGATCAAACGAAATAGTGTTTGATATCAGAATTATAGAGGTCTACGGGAGAATTCTGATAAATAAATCTAAAATTAATATTGACAAACATGTTCGTGATTTACCCTAATTGTCAATCATTATGGCTTTTTGGGATTTCCTTATAGATATACCTATCTATGTACTCATATGTTTCATATACTGTAATATACACACCATTCATAAGGTCAATTTATTCAACATATTCAAATTTCCAAAAACAGGTCAGACATCAGGTCATGGTACTATTTAGGGAATTTCATTAACATAACATATACCCCATATTACCCGGTCTCGCCGGAGAGGTAACCCCATCTTACCCGAACAAGCTGGAGAGTCTACTGCATCATACCCAGTCTTGCAGGAGAGGTAATTATCATGGTTTTCCCCATAAATAGAATTTTTTTCAAATCATAATTTTAAAAGTGCATTATATATTATGGCTTGTATCAAGAAACACGGAAATTAGTATTCTCGTGATCGATCATATTCTAGAGCCGAGTAGTACTAGTAAACAAGAAATAACAGTGGCCATGTGTTATTGCTTATTTACCATACTTGCACTGTTCTAGTTATCATCCTCACGGCATACCAACATCCATCACACTTTATCTAGACAAGTAATTAGCTTATCACGAAGCTTTATACTAAGTCATTTCTTAGGTTCAAGTCTAAATACTATCCTGGGCGTTATCAGTAAATATCAATATCCTAACTCTTTTGTTTTAAGCATAAATGTTGTTGTGGTTGTGACTTTCTTTTATTTAGAAAATGAACTTCTGTAAAAATATCATTTTCTCCATTGATACTATGGTTGTGTCCGTTGTGATGAGTATGCTTATAGCTTACTCTATTCATGCTTATACATATTAGATTTCTTTGTAAGAAATGTTTTATTCCGGCATATGGAATTTTTAGAACGTAACACGTTTCATAATTTATCTTTATAATGACTGAATGTTTTCATATGAATCGTCAATGATATTTTTTTTTTCTTCTTATGTTTATCTACAGAAGATATTTTGATTATTATATTGTGTATACCATCAAGAATTATATTATGTATACGCATATATGTGTATATTTATTATTTAGAAACATAAAATTTCAAATATCTTGTTAGTATCACAACTTACATAGTATGTGTATATTATACTAAATTATTTTGTAATATCTTCAATTTATAAAAACCCAACTATATAACCGATGATACCAGTTATCAAGCTTATTCCCATACTTTATTTACCCTTTTATGAAAATTAAAATAGTAACAATATATTGGAATAAACTTTCTGTTAAATTAATTTAATATAATATTTTGGAATAAAAGTAATAAGAAATAAATTTATCAAAATATAAACTTTATGGATTCATGTGAACAATTTCATTTTAACTGGTAGGCTGAACCATATTGGTTTAAAATATTAAAACTTAACTCTTAATTTATATTATATTATTTACTCAAAAAAGTATTACAGTACGAAATGCAAAGGTTGACGTTTCTAAAATTAGTTCTAAATACATTAGATAATTAAGTAATATGCATGTATTAGAACATACATATATATCTCAAATAACAATAGAAATTTGTTTGAAGGTGTTACAATATAAAATTTGTAATTTGATTTTTAAACAAAGCTATATAAAGGAAAAATGTATTAAACACACATTTGAGTCAATTATTTTTATGTGGGACATCCATTTTAATTCTAGCTTTGAAAATGAAACAATAACTAGAACATTTAGGAAAATTTAACGTGCCAGGTAAAATAAACAAACAAATAAATAAATACTAAATTACTGTTTTATGTCGGGTAAGAAAAGATGTTTTCATTAAATTTTAATTATCTAATCTCTTTTGTGTATATACCGACTGCACAAACTCTCTGACCCATCTTTTTTTTATAATACATCATAAAAATTTATTAAGTATAATATTCTAGATGATAGAGAATAAAAACATGATTATTTATATATGTTTGTACTAATACATATAATAATCTTTTGAACACACTTTCTTTAAATAATGTTATCGGGTAAATGTATAAAATTTTTTATGTATTCAACGTACATAAATAAATTTTAGTTTACATTATATACACGTATAAACATATAAATATTATTCAAATATATTATAATGTATATATTTCATTTCAAATAGAGTTGTCAAAATAATTATATATTATCATATATTATCATAAAATCAATAAATAGTTATTATAATAATATATATATTTCTTTTAATATTTTTAATTTAACTAGTGGAATTTACCGTGCTATGCGGCGGGTATTCAATCGTTATCAGTTTGGATCGTCAGGGTACCGGTTCAACACTTGTATAAGTTATAAAAGAAAATAATTTATTTAGAATAATTTTTTTTTCAATTATAAGTAATCATTTTTCACCACAACTACCCTTAATAAAATAATTTGTTCAAAATGAGAAGACAAGAAATTATATGGCAAAAGTAGAAAAAGTATCAACTTCTCTTCTCTGGCGTAAACATATGTTAGCAATAGATATATATATAATAATATAAAAATTATTTTTTTTCTAAATATAAAATGTTAAGTTAACAACTTAAAGATGTATAGGAAAGTTTCACTTGGTTCTACTCAAATATATTGAAAAATCTTTTAATTGGTCCTTTGTACACCAAATGTTATAACATTAACTATATATATAATTTTTTATCGATATAAAATAATTAATAGTATCTTCGAACATTATACTACTATAAATATTTAATACACTAGTAATAACTAGTGGGATTCACCCGCGCTACGCTGCGGGAATTCGTTCAGTATTGATTTGGTTCGTTATGTCACCAATACTTGCTATAGAGACCAAAAGAGAAGACCTAAAACATAAAGTCATGTGTACCCCCAAACTTATCGACACGTGTTTTACACCGATTGTCAAAAAAAGGTAATGGTACGTGTTTATCATTGATGAAAAACCCATAAAAATATCAGTATCACTTTCAATAATTCCGATACTGGTACCCATGTAATCGTTTAGGTTCATCACAATACCATACGACACGGGTGTTCGCTACCACTTACGATACCGAAAAATAGTTTATTATAAACATGTGTTTCAAACTAAAAATATATATCTAACCCGATATGATTTTATATAAAACTTATATCAAAACGCGTCCACCCAAATACACACGCCTTATATTAAAATTAATTATAAGATAAAAATAATATAGCTAAAAACCAATTTTCATCAAAATTAACACTAAAAATACAATTTTTTTATCTATCAGTTTTTAAAAGAGAATATATTTATCTATATCTTTATTATTTATATAAATCTTCTAACCTTATTAATATTAAATTATGAAATGTATGTAGTAAATAGTTTAGAATATGTACATTCCTTAAGAAAATTTCAATCACTTTCATTTTATCGATTAAAATAAAATATTTGTAGAGTTTAACCGTTAAACCCTCATATGACTTTTCGTTTTACGTGTGTTCTAAGATTTTAAATTTGATAATAATAATAATATCTTAAATAATCTTTTTACTAAGCAATTTCTTTTCTAATATATAGAAAAATATTATAATTCAAACTAGATCTGGTAAGATTAACCAATCTTATCTGCATATTTTATATTTTATTTGACGAGTTAAATGCCAAAATGGTCCCTGAGGTTTGCTCACTTTTGCCACTTTAGTTCAAAATCCAAAATTTTTAAATCTAGGTCTCTGTGGTTTGCATTTTGTTGCCATTTAGTCCAAATTTCAAAAAAGTCAAATTTTGTCAGAATCTCTTACTGAATTTTGTCTGTTTCCTCATTTCTCCTAAGGGCAAAATTGTCATTTATATTAAAAAAATAACCCCTATAAATAACCCTAACCCTAAACGATCAAAACCCCTCCCACCGTCCCCCATCATCTTCTTCCACATATCTGCAACTACAATGGTGGTATGCACATGTGGAGCTCCGACGCAGATTCGGACATCATGGACCACACAAAACCCAGGTCGTCGATTCCATCGTTGCAACAAACCTAAGCCAGTAAGTCGATGTCACTCTATTACCCAATTTCATCTAAACCTAAACCTAAAATTGTTGATGTTCAATACAGGGGCAAAGTTGCGGTTTCGTTGCTTGGTGGAAGATGCTCCCGTGGTACAAGTGGCGCGTTGTGATTCGCAGATCCCGGTTGAAGATGTTGCGAATTCGAACGATAGTAACATCCCGGGCAGGTCGATCCAGACCCAAGAGTATTATCTGGATTCTTCTTATAAGAGGAGAAAGAGTCTTGATAGGTCTAATTCTATTAGAAGAATGGTTGCTGCTGTTGTTGCAGAACTGGATGAATCAAATGTGAAGGTGAATGTGAATCTAGTGGTTTCAAATGCTAAAGTGACACCTGCTACCATTGATTACAATTACAATGGTGGCACAATTGATCCGCCTAGGGTTTCGAATTCGAATTCATTAAGGGATGATTGTTCCGAGACTTTTGAGTTAGGGTTTAGGGATAATGTGATTCCGGTTGGGGGAGAGAAGAAAGAGAACAAGAAGCCGAGAAAGTGGCGGTGGAAGCTGTGGGGGTTTATTCACCGACGTAGTAAAGATGACGATGAAGATCGATGCAGTACGGTTAGTGGTGTTGGAAGATCTTATTCGGAGTCGTGGCAGGATTGCAGTAATGATGGGCTTAACAGGAAGGTTTTAAGAAGCAATAGTAGTGTGAGCTGGAGAAGCTCTTCGTTGAGGAGACCTAACCCGAATGGTAAAGTGATTGGAAATGAAAACGGGTTTGTGAATGGGAAGAGCCGAAGGACAGGAGATGAGTTTGTTCTTGAACGTAATCGCAGCGCACGAATCTCACTGAATCACATTGACAACGGGCTTTTACGGTTCTATCTAGCGCCATTGAGTGGTAGTCGAAGATCAGGGATTTGGATTTCGTCGGGTGGTGTGGTGGCGGTAGTTCAGAGAGAGAGAGAGAGAGCAGAGTGGTAGTTATTGGGGTGTATTTTATGGTATTATATATATATATATATATATATATATATATATATATATATATATATATATATATATATATATATATAATTAGTTATAATAAATCTAATATGACCAAAATACCCTTGAGGATAAAGACAAAATATTAGGATTTAAGTTGAGAATCTGACCAAATTTGAAATTTGGACTAAAATGGCAAAAATATGCAAACCACAGGGACCCAGATTTAAAAATTTTGGATTTTGGACTAAAGTGGCAAAAGTGAGCAAACCTCAGGGCATTTAACTCTTTATTTGACCATAAAGACTTTTAGTAGGGTGTATGGATATGATCACAAAATATAATTCCAACAAAGTTGTTTTATTATATGTACGTAATTTAGAATTAGCTTCACCTCCATCTTCTTTTGTAGGTATTTACATGTTGCCATATATATATTTGTTTTACTACAAATTTTAGCTTCCCAATAAAGACATTTTTCTGTTAACCAGTGGTAAGTCACAGAAAAGATTCACCCCGAGTACTTTAATATAGTAAAGTACTTATAAATATAGAAATATAAATAAAATCACGCAACTTTCTCTCGTATATAGGAATATGCTAATTAGACTCCGATAGAAATATTTAACTTACATTAAACGTTACACAATTGATTTAATTATTTAGCAATATTTTTTTATATACATATTATTTCTAACAGATGCAACAACAAAGGGGTATAACCGAAGTTTCTTTTTGTAGTAATATATAATAACATATCTGCCTAGTTAGCCTATGGATACACTTAATCATATTGGTCACTCATACTATGAACTCAAAATATAAAAATCATAATATAAATATTTAAAATTTATCTACACAGAATAACACATAATTTATTACATTAATTTCCTAGCACAATGTTTAAGTTTTAGGTATTAAAAGAACACCTAATGGCTTAAACTAGTAGCTCTGATACCACTTTCTGTCACGACCCCCGACCCCACCCTGGGAGCGGGAGCCGTGAACCAGTCAAGTGGTACCTCTGTTTATATAATTTGGCAGCGGAAAACTTATTCATCAGGACCGTAGTTAGGAAATACATTATCAGAGTTTCAAACATTAACTTTTATATCAAACAAATGGGATGAAACCCAAGTTTTAAGTACAATACATCTTTAGGGATAAACCCTATTTTATAGAAAACTAAACTTCTTTTTATTTAGGTAACTTTTATAGCCACTTTCTAAGCCTTTAGTGCTCTTCCTCTGGCTTCTATTAGCTTCACTTTAAGTTACATGAAACGCGTTTAAAAACATTTTATCAGCCAGAAATACTGGCGAGTATATCCAAGTTTAATCAAAACAAGTTTTATTTATACTTCACAGGATTGAGGAGCATCCATGTTTATATCTACACAATTACTCATTCAGTACTGTCAGTCCTGACTTGTGGGTCATATTACTTTGGGTCCTGTCATCCAACAGTAACGGTTCCTGTCACATTCCCGTGACTATGGACTAGTAATGTATACAAAACGCCAACATACCGGCAGTAATTGTAGAATACATATACTCAATTACTGTTAAGCATAACTAAAACATTTGAGGTTTTGATAAAATAGTTTGACTCACAAAGAGATTTACAAAAAGAGAATGTACTCGCCTGGTAATTTTAGGGTTCAACTACAGGCCTCCTGGTATAATCTTGGGCATAACTTCTGAGCTCTTAATAAAATATATAATGCACTCATGTTAAGTATAATAACCCAAGTCACCTTAACCGCACTACCCGTGACAGAACTCCTACGTTCGTATGCGTTGCAATTCTAGATCAAACGGTAGGGTGTCTATACAACACACGACAAAACTCAAACGAACATAGTCGGACAAAGCCTAAACATGCGTTGGCGATTCTAAATCGAGCAGTAGGATAATGAATTAATAATCAGGAATTAAAACACTTAAAAATAAGGAAGAACGTTATTATTATTTAGGATGAATAACTTAAAGAAAAAGAGGTATATATATGAGAGAGAGGAGAGCGAGATCGAGTGGGGAAGAGAGAAAGAAATGCATGTTCATATTTATACTAATATCAAGTCTTGGAGGCTACGCTATGTGTGTACGCGTACTCATCAAACTTTCAATGTTTAGTTTTAAATTATTATTATTATTTTATTATTATATATTATATTTAATTAAGCTGCTCAACTCATTTATCGCTTATAACTTCTAAAATATGACGTTTTATAAAACAATGAATATGATATTAGAACGAGAATATTTTTATCTACAATTTGACCTAAGTTTCATTAAAAACATGGTAAGGTCAAATATAATGTATTTTTATTATTATTATTTTTAAATGGTTCATGTGTTCGTCCAAATACCTCATATTTCTAACAGTCAACTTACCCGTACTCTACCTGTTTAATAATATAAGTTTTTATAAACTTTATTTTAAATTTTATAAATAAAAATTTTGGAGATATTAAAGCCGATCATTCTATTCTCTCTCTCTCTCCCCCCAGCTGGCCACTTATTTCAGAAGAACCATAACCGCTTCCAACTGTTGGATGATCATATTCATTTTGGCGTCAACTATCTTTCGACCACACAGGAAATTGTTCGGGATTGGCGGTGCTGCGTCTGACAGCGGCTGAAAAGATGGATATGCTGAAGGGAAAACTGCTGCTCTTGTAAAGGCTAAATGTCACACACCGATTTCCACGTGTATCCCGGTGGGCCCGGTGAGGAGTATCGTGACGTAAGATTGATATCATCATAACCAAACAACTTTTTATAGCACAACAGAAGACATTGGAATAAAAATATTATTACAAACGTATTGTTCCGAAATTCAAATATAATACATAACATTCTTAATAGATCCACAGGCGGATCAAATATATAACAAAAAGAAATTTAGCAGATTGGGCTTTCTAAGCAAGGAGTTGCAAATTCCTTTTAAGCTTTGCCGAGCATTTCCAGCCTATTTCGTTACCTTGTTACCTGCGCTTAGTCTTTTGAAAATACGTCAGTTTTCACTGTTAAATACAAATAACCGACACGTTTTGAAAATCCTTTCAAAATCTTTTATGCACACTATGGTACAGTTTTACATGCTAATAAGACATTTAGGCCCCGGAAACTATGTCGAGATCATGATTAACCGACACGCCACTTTCATACCTTTATTAGGTATACCCATATTGGGTTATATATTTTAGCATCTGTCGGGTGTATGCCTACACCCCGCGCTTAGGTCGTGGCCATTTGCAATTAAATGAGTCAAGGATATCCAGGACACGGTCGCAGTAACCACCAATGTTTAATATTAAGCAATACGAATTAAAAACGAATTATTTGAATTCCCGACTCATTTATCTTCGATCCCATATCCGACCATGCGGTAATATTTACCGTATCCCAAGCCCGTATAGGAAAAATAGGTTAAAAGTATTTACCTGGCTTGGCAATATTCTTCAATAAGAAAATAAGATAAACCAGCCGTATACAAAATAACTAGCTCGGATGCAATCTACCGGAAGTCTCTAGTCTGGAGTGAATGATATTATTAACCAATTAGATGGTTAGCGGGTCTTTATATAAGTCACTGACTTAGACCGACTAACTTAATTTATTGAAAACGGTACGATACGCTAGATTAAGCGGTGATCAGAATAGAATGTAGTTTAAACCCATTAAGTACAATGAATTGCATAATATGGGTAAACAATATTCATTCTTGAATTTGAGGATAAAATGATAAGCTTTGACCCGTTTCGGTAAACTTACGTAAAAGGTCTGCATAAGCTTAACCGAGCGCATAAACGCGATACCGGGTAACCGGATGAGTCATGGACAAGTTCTACATGCCAATATACTTTAAATAAGTTATGATATCAGTAGGATATCAATTTATATGCCCATTAAGGTTTTAAAACGAAACTATGCCTTATAAGGGCATTTCGGTCATTATGTGACGTATAAAAGGAATTTATGTAAAATATAATGTTATGATCATAAACGTTCTGGAAAAATATAACATTTATGATATATTATCAGTAGGTTTCAAGTTTGATATCAAAATATTGTTTAGAAATCGATTTAGATGCCATAAGGGCATTTTTGGTCCTTTTAAAGACATAGTTTGTGATAATTATAAAAATTCAGTATATGATCAGTAAAATAACATCATGACATGCCATTTACAATAATATATCAGTATATTTTTATTCATAAATCATTTGTTGATCAAAACCTTATTTTTAGCAAAAAAGGCAAAATAGTCAAAGTTGGCATAATGTAGAACTAATGCATAAAACTCAGATTCTGATAATGATCTTGTAGTACAACCGAAGGGGTTATACAACATTATATAATGATCATAATACAACTTAAAGGCAATAGCCAAAGTTGCTAATTCGGTTTATAATCGAAAGTCAAAGCGGAAGTCAAACTTCGCGACTTTCGGTTGCGAACCGACACTTAGACTAACATTGACGGGCTGAACATGTTCATACATGTTCTATTATAAATTACTAAGTTATTTTAAGTGTCAAAATATTTTTAAAACTTGTATAAACTCAGATTATGAGTTTTATAAAAATTTTGACCCGTTTGACTTTTACTACTTAAACTTGGACCCGTCAGTAGGTATAGCAAATGTGATCTTTTGGAGGTGCCCTTTAAAGGATAAACAGTACCTAATTACGATCACTTAGCCATGTTTGATTTGAACCATCGCTGGACCATAATGGTATTAACTGAAAGTCAAAAGCGTTATTACGATAACGCTTGACTTTTGGCTTTAAAGCCTAACAAAAAGGACTAAGCAGAGATGGAACACTTACTTGTGATCCAAGATGACTTAGAAGCTCAGTAGGATGATCCAATGATCAGGAACTTCCACCTTTGAGCCAAAGAGGAGAAGATATAAGAATGAGCAAGTCCTTGAGACTAAATGTGAAGCCTATTTATACTTGAAGAGCATGATCTAGATCAAGCCAAGTGTTAAGGCATGATCCCTGATGCCTCCAAGTGTTTTTGAGGTGGCATTCACTAAGCAAAGGTGGAAAAAACGCAAGAAAGGTGGCATGCTAAGAAGCTGCCAAGAAAACTGCCTCTTGCAGGTCCTTGCGGACCGTATGGCCTCAGGCTTGCGGTCCATAAGGCCTTCTGAGCGCCCCAGGTTTTGAAATGGTTACGGACCGTAACCATAAATGGTTGCGGTCCGTAACCGCCTCCCAGAAATCATTATTTTGATATTTTAACATCTTTGGTCTCTTGGCGGCCAAAGTTTCATTCGTGGACATTATAAGTTTCTAAAAATATATTTGTCGGACATCGTTCAGCGGTCGATAAGTAGACATGACGATATATTTTGTCCTACGATTATTTTATTTGCCGTTCAGGGGTCATCAAAGTAACAAAACGACAAAATTTGTTCCCTCTCGTCCCACACGTGGCATACGAGAATCAGCGGGACTCATGTTATTATATTATTGGTCAAAAAATTTCGAGGTGTTACACTAAAGATGACAAGTTTGATCTTTTCAAAATTGACTGTGCTGGGAATTATGCTGCTAAGCGTCAAGAGTTAGAGTTTATTGAGTTTGGCATGCTGAAAGGTCTTGAGAAACTATCGCGTCGTGGGGTTGCGGTAGAGACTTTAAAAAAGGTCGTTGAAGATACCTCTTCACCTACCGGTGGGGATGGTCCTAGTTCCCAAACTTAGACATGTTATTTTCTGGCTTGCATGCCGTGTTTTTGGTCTACGGAACGTGTACTTCAGACAATTTGCTTTGTTATGGGTTGTAAACATGATACTTAATATGTGGTGTTGTGATGCTTACTCACCTACCACACTTGTTTCGACTGATGCTATGCGTGTTATATTTTGGTTTGAATTATGTGTGAATTTGTTTACGTTACAATTTGTTATAATTCTATTGGTTTGAACAAGTGTGATGAATGAATGATAAATTTGACAGTATATTGTGTTTTCCTGACCTAGTTGTGCACTTACTCGTGACGAGCTTAGGAGGTCTACAGTGTTTTCTACTGTTATTCTGCCATGTTTTATTTCACATGCCTGGAATGATACGAATTGCTCATTTAAAGGGTATTACGTTACTTCGACCCGGCTGTGCACTTGGTCGTGACGAGCCTTGTAGATCTACTTATAGTGTGACTGAAGAAACCCTAGATCAACTAGACCGGAATCTACGTAGATCTATGGAATGGGCTCTGCATAAAAGGGTTAACCCTCCGTTTGATTTCATGATGATGAAGAATGAAACAGTACTCCGGCTGATCCTGCAAAACAGAAAACCGTTAGCTCGCCACGGGGAGAAGGGGGTTCTCTCCGTGACCACCCTCCGGGGTGAGAATAAGTACAGGTAGTCGGAAGTAAAGTATTGTAAGAGAGAGAGAGAGTGGTTGAGAGTGAATCCTTTCCTTGAACTCCAAGTCACTTATTTATAGCCGGTGTTTGGCGCTAAAAAGAGAGATGTTAACTTTAACGGAATCTTCTGTTATTCCGTTAATGTTTGTGGCAATCCGTTAGTGCACACGGATCGTGAGCTTATCAACGGTTAGGGAGGTGCCACGTGTCAACATGAGATCACTGTATTTTGTAAATGTGAGCATGCCATCATCGTGATCTTCCTCAGCCGTCCAGATGCTGCCATGTGGCAATTGGTTATAACCGAAAAGATGCTTGCACGATTGGGTGTTAGTGGCTTCTAGAAGATTTCACAGCTGTTACCCATCTGTTGTTTGCCACGTGTACATTTTGTTATAACAGAAAAGATTCCCTTTGCTTCCACACACCAAGTCAAGGATTTTGCTAAGGAGAGTTTCTTAGGATTAACTGTTTCCTTGCGTGAGAAGCGCAAGTTAGTTAACTGATCTTCTTTCTTTTCCCTGCTGCTTGGCGCAACGTTTGGTGGATACTTGCTCTGATATAAGTATCTGCACAAGGTTTGTGCATGAAGAATTATCCAATAAGATTGTTCAAGGTTAACTTTGAACCTTACGCGAGCCCGCGCAAGGTAGTTAAATGAAGCATTTATCCAGAGAGATTGTTCAGGCTTTAACTTTGAACCTTGCGCGAGCCCGCGCAAGGTAGTTATATGATCCTTTCCTCCCTTAGATATTTGGCGCAGAGTTCTAATAAATGCTATTTTGGCAGAGAAGTCTGCGTGAAGTCTCCTTAGTAGTTAATAATGGGTATGGTTTCCTTGATTGGCGTAAGGTTTTTGGGACCAAACCCCTTCAAGTCCCCCTAGTCCAGTGTTGCTCCTATGTAAGAATAAAAAGTAGGTGGAACACTGGACCTGAGATAAATGTGTTGCGCTGGGTAAGTATTGGCTTTTTGTTGTTTTGTGCATCTTGGTGACGTGTCGTAAGTGAATTTTGAAAAATATTTGAATTTCAAATATGCTTGGACACGTGTCACTTAGCCGGATGATGTAGTTGGTGAGGATGCACGTTCTGGAGACGTGGTGGTACTGTTGACAGGCTGTCAACAGTACAAATCTTACAACATTTAATGTTATTTCAGCGACACTCACGCGCGTGAGGCGGTTACTGTTCCCCACTCGCCCCTGCAGTTACCTGGGGATACGTGACTGTCGCAAAAGTCGCAGCAGTCAAATCTCGCATTAATTGAGATTAGTATATAAAGCGATCAATGATCCGTTTTCTTCTTCACCAGATCATACCTAGAGAAAAAAAATCTTGTGTTCATATCTTCCGGCGACCTTCAAAGTTTTCTGATAGTTATTCGAAGTTTGAGTTATGGCCACCGGTGCAAGTTCTGCTGATATGCCAACGACGTCAAGTTTACCACCATTGAAGTGGTCGAAGGAGGATTTTGACAATCTTGCTACCAACTTCTTGTTCGCTCCAAGGCGTTTTTTCCGTCAGCGAATGCCACGGCGGCTGATGCTCCGGCCGGTTATATTACTCTTTTCTATGACTACTTTGCCGAGGGCAATTTCCGGCTTCTGGTGACCCACTTCATGTTGGAGATCCTTAATTACTATAAGTTCCATATTTCCCAACTGAATCCGATGGGGATGGTGAGTATCCGGCACTTTGAATTTGTTTGCCGGTCGATGCAGATCGTACCGACGGTCGAGAAATTTCGGGTCTTCTATCAGTTGCATTGTTTGTTGGGATTCTACTCGTTCCAACAACATGTGCAAGCAAAACGGTTGTTGTTAGTGCACACCCGAATCTTATCACGACTAGAAACAGAAGTTTTTTTTATAAAGGCGGAAGTAATCCCGATGAAGATGACTTTCCGGGCCGGTTGGGATATAGAGCTGGAAACCCTCCCCATACCTGCCGACGAGGTGTGGTACCAGGACATTAAAGATGTGCCCAACATTGTTTTGCCGGAGAGGGCCCTCATCGCTGCTGGGATGAGTATTTTCTGGAAGAAAGAACGCCGGGAAAAACCGTTGTACACTGAAGATGGAACTGGTACGTGACCGTTTAACTTCTTGGTAACATCTTTTACTAGATATATACTGATGCAAAATATGTGTGATATAGTTGCGCCGCTCTACTTGATATCCTTCAAGAGAGAAAAAGGGAAAATGGCCGTCTTGCCCATTGCTAAGGGTGAGGATACCTGGTTCTCACAAATCTTGGGGAACTTTGAGCTGCCCAAGAAGGAGGATCTGGAGGCTCAACCGTCTTCTGTGACTGGTAATTAAATTCTTACAAGGCCTAAGTTGATATTGCAATATTACTCTTGAACATATTTTCTAGGTAATATTGCAATATAACTAATGGCACAACCCTTGTTCAAGATTATTGATTATGTAGGTGATTTGCTAAACTTGGGCGTAGGCCCTGACTCAAAGAAGAAGAAGAAGCCAACTGCTGTTGCAGCTGCTGCACCTCCTCTTTCCAAACCAGATCAAAAAACCAAACCATCAGCTGCTGCGAAAGCTGAGGGTAAGAAAGGTACGCGTCTCGTATCTGACTCTTGGTGTGATTATGTGGTGGTGTCAGGCTCACTAGAGGGTCTTGCGCCTGTAGGTTTGAGGAAACCAAAGCCAGAACCCATTGACACCTCCTCTCTTCCTGCCTCGAACCCAGACGATCCTTTGAAAATTCCTTCAAGTCCGGAAGAGGCGTTGAAGCGCACTTCCAAGAAGAGGAAGGAGTCGGAAACTAAACGTCCTATTCCAACAAAGGTTGCGCGCCCGCGCATTGGCAAGAAGGGCAATCTGGATGCCTTTGCAAAGAAGTTCTCACCTGGTATGTTCGGTTTGTTGTGCATTTCTGTCAGAAAATTTGTGCAGAATCTTATACTTGGTATTTGTTAATATGCTTGCAGAGAAAATGGTGAAGGCTGCGCCGGCCACCTCATCTGCTATACCATCGCCGCGCAGGCCTGAAAATGTTGAGGGGGCGAACGTGATGCAAGAGTTACCTATTTTTGATTCTGACCCCATCAACCACGAAAACATCGAGAAGGTGGCTCCATAAGAAGTGCCTAAAAAATTTGATGCTGAGAATCCTGCTGGCGAGCAGGTTAAAGATACTGCTGCAGCTGCTACAAGGAATCCTGCTGAAGAGCAGGTTAAATATACTGTTTCAGATGTTGGGGTGAAAGATACCGCTACTGCGGAGCAAGAGAAAATATCTTCCCCTATGCCGAAGCCTTCAAAGTTGATATCTAAGGGAGCTGGCCCTTCAACACAAAGCGAAGGCTTTATGTCTCTTGATGATTCTGATGAGGAGTCGCCCATTCGCCCAGAGCAGACGCCTGGGGATTACTATTATCGTTCTTATTCTGAGAAGCGGCCTCTGCGATCCATCAGCCTGTGTGGAAGGTTAAACAGGGTGATGTTTTTACAGATTGGCACTCCTGCAGGGAGTGGTATAAGGGCATCTTCCCTCCGGCGGAGGTGAAGCGCCAAGAAGAGAAAGACCACGAGGCTACATATGAGTCATATTTGCAAGAGTCCGCCCTTGCCTCTTCCACAATAAATAGGATTGTGCGCGAATGGCGCAGTATGAACAAGGAGTGGGATGAGGTTGAGATTGACAAGGCGAAAGCCAAACTTGAAAAAGAGAAGACGTTAAAGATGATCGTAGATTTTGAGGCTGAAAAAGCCAAGTTTGAGGAGGAAAAGAAGACCGAGGAGTGGTCTGCGCTGTCTTGGAAGCGGAAATGTGAGGCCTCTGCTACTTAACATGCTGACGAGCGCAAGCGCTTTGTGGAGGCTTGCGATCGAGATAACAAAGAAAAGATATCTCTGCGCAACGAAATTGAGAAGCTTAAGAAAGAGAAGGCTGATGCAGTTGCGGCAGCAGAAGAGGCGCGCTCTCATAGAGAAAGGAGCGAGGAGAATGAGGTATCAACCAAAATGACTCTCCTTCTTAAGAATAAAGAGCTTGATGATCTAACTTCTATGCTATTTGACCAGGCACGGCTGCAAGATGAGGTTGACGTTTTGAAAAAAGATATAAACCTTCACCGAACAGAGAAAGCCGAGTTGACCCGCCGTTTAACTGAAGGTGAACAAAAACTTAACGACACGGAGGTCGCTCGCGCTACAGCAGAAAGCCTGACCGAATCCCTCATGAACCAGCTTACTTGGTTGCGGGGATACGGGATTGTGGAGGTAATATTCCCTTTTCTTTGTACATGTCTGGTTCGATCATCATAACATATATTGATTGAATTTGTATACAGATCGCAAATGCCATCCTTAAATCCACGGAGTTTGATGAGAAAGTGGCAGAATTGATGATGGCTGCACGCAACGACGGGCATGCCGAGGGCTATAAAGAGTGTACGTTGCATGTGGCACATGCGCTGAAGACCAAATGGGATACAAGTCGGGCTGCCACGCATGGATTAAATACTGTTGCCATTTATTCTGCTGCGAAGGAAAAATATGATCAGTTGCAGATTCCTATTATGGACCTTGTGGATGCCGCACTGCAGCAAGATGACTTTGTCGATAGACTAAAGGAAATTTGTAATTCTTTATTTTGTAGTTACTTGAAACGTTGCGCTGCTGCGCAAGTACTTTTGATGTGAATATGATATATTTTAGCTTTACAATGTTTGCATGTGACCAATTACTTGTGTAGGATAGACAAATGAACAATTTCTTTTCTCATGTGTGAGCGTAAGTATTAAGTTATCTTGTGGCTCATGAGTTTGTGTTTTTGTTTATCCAAAGGAATTGCATGCATTTGTAAATAAACATATACAAGACTGTAAGTAGTGACAGAGTATTTTATTCATACTGATAAAGCGTAAAGCTATGGCTGCCACTAAGATTACATAAGAAATAAAGTAAGCAGTCTCGTTACACAACATCCAGAAGTTGCTTAGAGGACTGAGATTACTTATAACATCTGCGTAGTTGTTGGGCGTTCCAGGTTCGAGGAACACTGGATCCATCCATACGCTTCAGAGTGTACGCGCCTTTTCCCAATACTTCATTTATCACGTAAGGACCTTCCCATCGCAGGGCTAACTTCCCCAGTTTTCCGGCATTTGACGCTTCATTATCGCAAAGAACAAAGTCACCAGGCAAAAAGGAGCAGATGCGTACCCTTTTGTTGTAATACTTTTCAAGTTAAGGCTTGTATTTAGCTTCGCGAATCGCTGCATTCTCTCATCGTTCTTCCAATAAGTCTAGATCGATGCGCTTTTGTTCTTCATTATCTTGTTTTTCCAAAGCTAGCATCCTTGGAGATGGTAACCCAATTTCGGCAGGAATCACAGCCTCCGTGCCGTACACAAGGCTAAAAGGAGTTTCTCCAGTGCTAGTCTTGGGTATGGTGCGGTGTGCCCACAAGATGCTAGGCAATTCGTCAACCCACCCTCGCCGGGCCGTGCCAAGACGGGCTTTGATACCATCGACCAACTGTTTGTTTATGCTTTCAACTTGACCATTTGCTTGTGGATGCACAACAGAAGCAAAGATATGCTGGATTCCCATTTCTGTCATCCACGTTTGCAACTCTTCAGCCGTTAAATTTGGACCGTTGTCTGTAATAATGCGCATGGGCAGACCAAACCGGCAATAATGTATTCCCAGATGAATTGCTGAATTACCATCGCTGTAGTAGAAGCTAAGGGTTTAGCTTCAACCCATTTAGTGAAGTAATCGACCGCAACGGTGATGAACTTGACTGCGCCGGGCGCATCTGGAAATGGTCCAACTAAATCAATGGCCCCTTGTTGAAAAGGCCAAGCTGTAGTGACGAGTACCAAAGGATTCTTTGGGCGCAACGTCTTAGGGGCATGCCTTAGGCAGGACATGCATTTGCGCAAGATCTCCACAGTGTCAAAGTACATTCAGGGCCAATAATACCCTGCGCTTTTCACTTTGGCTACTACCATGCGCGGTCCAGAATGTATACCACATAGCCCCTCATGAACCTCCCTGATCAGGTACTGTGCATCATGTTTGTTAACACAGCGGAGCGAAGGACCCATGTAAGAGCGTCGATACAGAATACCGTCAACGATCTCGTAATTGAGGGCTTTGCATCGTAACTTACGTGCTTGCGCTTTATCTTCTGGTAATGAACCATGTAACAAATACATCATTATTGGAGACATCCATGATGGATCTCCTACTTTAACCATTGTTACTTGTCTAAGAGGGACTGATGGATTACTTAAAACTTCGATGCGAACCTCCTTTGCCAAATGTTTAAAACTAGTTGCTGCTAATTAACTTAGAGCGTCAGCATGTTTGTTTTCGCTTTGCTTGATGTGTGTGACTTTAAATTGTTGGAACTGTGCTGTAAGAGCCTTCGCTTGCGCCAAGTACAAAGCCATGATATCTCCCTTTGCATCGTATGTCCCAATTACTTGCTCAGCAACTAGTAATGAATTAACATGGGCTTCTAAATTTGTTGCACCCATTTTGATAGCGAGGCGTAAGCCTGCTAGGAAAGCTTCATATTCGGCCTCGTTGTTGGTGCTTTTAAAATCCAACCGAATTGCGTATGTGAATTCTGCTCCATCTGGACTCATTAATCGAAGACCTGCTCCAGCCCCATCACTGTTTGATGCACCATCTGTAAACAATGTCCAGGCTCTATTGTCTATGATTGGGACTGGGTTTTGAATTGCTTGACACTCTTCAATTTTATCAGCAGGAATTTCAGCGATGAAATCTGCCAAAACATGGCCTTTGATAGCTGGTCTTGGTTTATAACAGATGTTATAACCCCCCAATTCTATTGCCCACTTCACAAGTCATCCAGAAACATCTGGCTTGGTCAAGACTTGGCCAATGTGAAAATTTGTTAAAACTGTAATAACATGTCCTGAAAAGTATTTTCGCAGCCTGCGCGAGGTGTGGACCAATGCTAAAACTAATTTCTCCATAATTGAATACCTTGTCTCTGGATCGTTCAACATCTTGCTGATATAATAAATTGGAGACTGGACCCCTTCACGTTCTACCAACAAGACAGCACCTACTGCTACCTCAGATGCAGCAAGATATAAGACCATGGGTTCTTTTTCTCGAGGAGTAGTAAGTGTGGGAAGTTGAACTAAACAATCTTTCATTTGCTGGAAAGCTTGATCAGCTTCAGGAGTCCATGCAAACTCTTTGCTCTTCGTACAATTGCGTAAGGTTCGAATAAATGGATAAGACTATGCAGCATGATTGGCGAGGAAGCGGTTTAGCGCAGCTAACCTTCCAGCCAAACGTTGCATCTCTTTGATGGTATTAGGAGAAGACATATTTTGTATTGCTTTGACCTTCTCAGGATTAACCTTGAAACTGTCTTTGGTGACGATGAAACCCAAAAATTTGCCCTCCTCCATGACGAAGGAGCATTTGCTTGGATTTAACTTTAAATTTACCTTTCGCAGAGAATCAAAAGTTCGTTGGATGTTATCTAACATAGTTTCTTCTGAATTACTCATAATGACCAAATCATCAATGTAGACTTCCACAGTTTTCCCGATATCATCTCCAAAAACTGCATCCATCAATCTCTGATAAGTAGCTCCCGCATTGCGGAGACCAAAAGGCATATTGGTATAACAAAAAATGCTTTTCTCCGTGCGAAAAGCTGTTTTATCTTCGTCCTCCTTTTTCATCAAGACCTGATGATAACCTTTATAACAATCTCGAAAACATTTCCAGCGAAAGGAAGCTAACGAGTCAACCTTTTTGTCAATCTCGGGAAGAGAATAACAATCTTTCGGACACGCCTTGTTTAAATCTTTAAAATCTACGCACATCTGCCATCCGCCATTATGTTTCTTTACCATGACTGGGTTTGCCACCCAGGTCTGGTATTTGACTTCGCGCAGAATACCAGCATTTAGTAATTCGGTGACTTGTTCGTTCATTGCCTCTGTTTTTTCTGACCCGAGGCTGCGCTTTTTCTGTACAACTGGTTCTGCTGATGGGAATACATTCAGACAATGTTCCGCAACATCGCGCGGGACACCGACCATATCGGCAGGTGTCCAGGCGAAAATGTCCTTGTTGCGAAACAACACTAGTTTAAGTTTTGCGCGAATTTCAATACTAACTACAGGTCCAAACAAGATTGTTTGCTCGGGATACTTATTGTTGAGTATCCATTTTTCTGGTTCGTTACTTGGCAATGTCTTGACAGCCTTAATAACTGGTTCTTCAATAGACATGATTTTTCTCCGCGCGTAAAGTTTAGCTATACCATTTGGTGCTGGAAAACCACAAGCATCATGTGGAGCGGAGGTAATCATACTAAAATCACGCTACGCGCGGCATCCCAATAGTACATCGTGACGGGAATTTGCCGGCATCACCATGAAGTTGACATTACTCGTTCGAGAACACATCCCATCAGATAAAGTAACTGGAAAAAGAATTTGTCCTAGAGGAAAGACAGCCTCATTATAGAATCCAGTTAACGGGAAATCAACTGGTTCTAGGTGTGCCTTATCCTCAGGATCTAGCTGCTTGAAGCACTGCTCATATATAATATCCGTGGAACTACCAGGATCTATAAACATATAATCTGTTTGGTAGTGTCCAAAGATACCGGTGATAACTACTGGCCGGTCTTCTTGAGGACCTCCTGGAACGATAGGAAAAATGACTTGCTGCTCTCGCCATGTGTTGTTTTGAAAGTGTTGAAGGCTACGCTTGCGCGACGAACCTCCTTGAATCATGGAAACGTGCTGTTTCATTTTCTTGTTGCTAGGCACTTCGTCCCCGCGCGTAATCTGTTTAATCTCTTTGCGCACATTCTGGAGTAGATGTGTAAGCTTCCTACTCTTTAATGCTTTTTCAATCTCCATGCGCAGACTGATGCAGTTATCTGTTGTGTGGCCTATGTCTCTATGATAGTCACAAAACAAATTTGGGTCTTGCCCTTTTTTATTTTTCATTAGTTGTGGCTGCTTAAACTGATAATTCTCAGTGCTGAGAACTTCAGCAGGAGATTTCGTCAAGGGAGTCCACTGGTATTCCCTATTCTCTTGTTTAATCGATTTTTGAGTTGTTATCTTGTTGATTGTACGCGCGTCAATTGGTGAATAAGGAGAATACGAATTCTGACTTGACTCTTTCTAATTTCTCTTATACTTGCGACTACCTCTACTCAGGTCTTGCGGACGATTCTGAGGTAAAGGTGGCCTGTTAGAATTCAAGTTGCACTCAGTCTGGGCGTAGACCTTGGCTGCCGCCATGAGTTTATCCCAGCTCTTTGGAAGGCCTGTTGTACCGGAAAGCACTTTAATCATTTCATCACACCTTACCGCGTATTTGAACTATGCGCGTATAAGGTCTTCGTGAACATATCCAATCTCCAAAACCTCTTTATTGTATCGCGTAATAAACTCTTCAAGGTTCTCATCGTCCCTCTGCCAGATGTTCATTACATCTGAGGAGTCGCACACGTATCACCGTTGCTGACTGAAGTGTGTAAGAAATTTTTCCTTTAGGTCATTCCAAGAGAAAACTTTACCTTGTCGGCAAATTGTCAAACCAAAGGCGCGCAGCGTCGGTAAGAGTTTGTACAAAAAGATGACACCACATTGGGAATGTCCAGTGTCCAAGTAACCCTGCACCGGTGAAGAAGCGCATGTGATCGTCAGGATCGGTTAAACCGTTAAACTTTCCTACGTTGGATGGTAATTTTGCTTGCTCCAACGGAGCCAGTGCTATCTCTCTGGTAAATTTTGATTGTTCAGCTGCTTCAGGTGGACGATACACCAAATTGTAATCATGCTCAGCTTCTGGATTGTATACTGCACGTACTTTTGGCTTGTAACTAGCATGATCTGCAGATATTCGATTGAAAATACTTGCACTATCCCCTTCCTCATAGGTCTTATCGAGTTCATCGTGTTGGGTGTCCCGCTTTTGTGAAGACCGCGGGCCCAAACGAGAATGGACAGATGCACGACGCTGAACGTTGTCTTCTTGCCTTCTATTACCAGAATGAAAAGGATCATTCCTGGTTTTAGAATACATTTCTGTTCCATCTTCAGGCATGTGCGAAGGGGAACGAGCATGACTTTCAGTATTATAACGCAAAACTCGAGGTGCCGGTGAAGCATGGACCTGAGGAGCGTTAACCAGAGCTTGAAAAGCTGGAGTTCCGGTTTGGGCACCAAACTGAGCATACATAGCGTTTAGAGCCACGTGAGATTTGATTAACCACGAGAATGGAGTCTCTCCAGGTGGTAAAATCGACGTAACATCAACCTGAGGAGCCGCCGGCGTTACTGGAATACTCGCATGATCAGGATCATACTGAGCATTAGCTTCACCGCAAGAATCCTCAACTATTTGTCCGTCGATCTGAGGTCCGACAACGACGCGTCGGATCTCCGATCGAGGACCTTGAAAAGATGATCCATCAGCCATGATGTTGCAGATCTAGGTGAAACGAAACGAAAGATGAGAAAAAGAATTGAAATCGGTGGGCGCCAATGAAGAAACCCTAGATCAACTAGACCGGAATCTACGTAGATCTATAGAATGGGCTCTGCATAAAAGGGTTAACCCTCCGTTTGGTTTCACGATGATGAAGAATGAAACAGTACTCCGGCTGATCCTGCAAAACAGAACACCGTTAGCTCGCCACGAGGAGAAGGGGGGTTCTCTCTGTGACCACCTTCCGGCGTGAGAATAAGTACAAGTAGTCGGAAGTAAAGTATTGTAAGAGAGAGATTGGTTGAGAGTGAATCCTTTCCTTGAACTCCAAGTCACTTATTTATAGCCGGTGTTTGGCGCCAAAAAGAGAGATGTTAACTTTAACGGAATCTTCTGCTATTCTGTTAATGTTTGTGGCAATCCGTTAGTGCACACGGATCGTGAGCTTATCAGCGGTTAGGGAGGTGCCACGTGTCAACATGAGATCACTGTATTTTGTAAATGTGAGCATGCCATCACCGTGATCTTCCTCAGCCGTCCAGATGCTGCCATGTGGCAATTGGTTATAACCGAAAAGATGCTTGCACGATTGGGTGTTAGTGGCTTCTAGAAGATTTCACAGCTGTTACCCATTTGTTGTTTGCCACGTGTACATTCTGTTATAACAGAAAAGATTCCCTTTCCTTCTGCACCAAGTCAAGGATTTTGCTAAGGGAAAGTTTCTCAGGATTAACTGTTTCCCTGCGCGAGAAGCGCAAGTCAGTTAACTGATCTTGTTTCTTCTCCCTGCTGCTTGGCGCAACGTTTGGTGGATACTTGCTCTGATATAAATATCCGCGCAACGTTCCTGTGACAACGTTTTCGTGTGTTCGTGGGTTTACGAAGTGTCTCACTTAATGACACGTATTTGCATGTGATTGACCCAGCTGTGCACTTAATTGTGACGAGCTTTGGAAGTCAACTATTTCAAGGGTCGTTAAGTCAGCGATGTTTTCATGTGCACCCAAAGTAATATATGCATTTGTAGCTAAAATTCACAAAATAGATGTAGGATAAGCAACACTTCTTATATATAATATGTATGTGTTGGGCTTCAGACCTTACATAGAAAAGGAAACATTTGCTCATTGCATGTATCACTTTCTTAATTGTTGAGCATTCCAAGTCCTGTGGACTTCTTTGTCATCTAGGGTGCGTAACTGATATGCCCCTTTTCTCAGGACCTTTTTAATGATATAGGGTCTTTCCCACTTTGGGGCTAACTTCCCTGGCTTCTCTACGTTCGACGCCTCATTATCTCTGAAGACATAATTACCCGGGTTGAAAGTACAAATCTTAACCTTGTTGATGTAATATTTGTCTAACTTTGTCTTGTATTTTGCCTCGTTGATTAATGCCATTTCTCACCATTCTTCAAGGAGGTCTAGGTCCAACCTGCACTGGTCCTCATTGTTCACGGTGTTCATTGCAAGCATTCGTGGGGATGGTAAACCGATTTCTGCTGTTATGACTGCCTCTGACCCATACACCAATCTAAATGGAGTTTCTCCATTGCTTGTCTTGGGCGTTGTTCGATGGGCCCACAGGATGCTAGGTAGTTCATCTACCGAACCTCTTTGCTGGGTTCCTAACCTAGCTTTAATCCCCTCTACAATACTCTTGTTAATGGCTTCTACTTAACCATTCCCCTGTGGGTGTGTACCCGATGAGAATGAGTGCTCTATGCTCAACTATTTGAACCATTTTTAGAGGTCTTCCGCCGTGAAATTTGTACCGTTATCAGTGATGATACGTAAAGGTAACCCGAATTGGCAACTGATTTGCTCCCAGATAAACTTCCTTATCACCATTGCTGTTGTGGATGCAAGCACTTTTGCCTCTACCCATTTGGTAAAATAGTCGACAACGACTATGATGAACTTGACAGCGCCGGGGGCTTCAAGAAACGGGCCAACCATATCTGTTCCCCATTGCTGAAATGGCCATGCAGTTGTAACTGGAACAAGTTCGTTTTTGGGGCGCAGGGTTTTTGGTGCATGCCTCTGGCATCCATTGCATTTTCTCAACACCATTACTGCATCTAAGTGCATCCCTGGCCAATAGTACCCTGCGTTCATCACCTTGGCTACTACCATTCTAGGGCCTGCATGGATTCCACAGATTCCCTTGTGCACTTCTCGGATCAAGTAATTAGTGTCTTCAGGATCTACACAGCGAAGGAAAGGCCCTAGATAAGACCGTCCGTATAGAGTGCCATCGAAATCTGATAATGTAATGCTTTATGTTGCACTTTCCTTGCTTCAGTCTTGTTTTTTGGTAAAATTCCTGATTTAAGGTACATGATGATTGGACATATCTAGGATAACGATCCCATGTGGATGATACTTACTTGACTTAGTGGAACTGATGGATTCTTCAATACCTCAATTCGCAAGTCTTTTGCTAAGTGTTGGAAACTCGTAGTCGGAAGCTTGCTTAAGGCATCTGCATGTTTGTTCTCGCTCCGTTAATATGTTTGATTTTGAAGGAGTTAAAACTTTGTAGCAGAGTTTTAGCTTGCTCGAGGTATAATGCCCTTATTTTGTCTTTGGCGTCGTATTGACCGTTGATTTGACCCGACACTAGCAAGGAGTCTACATGTGCCTCCAAATTTTTCACCTCCATCTTGATTGCCAAACGTAGCCCCGCAAGGAAAGCCTCATATTCTGCCTCGTTGTTCGTGCTTTTGAACTCTAAGCGAATGGCGTAGGTGAATTCATGTTTCTCTAGGCTTACCAACCATAATCCTGCCACTGCTCCATCTTCGTTGGACGCACCGTCTGTGTATAACAACCACGGCTTATCTACGGACTGTTTCTCGACCTTTTCCATCACCTTGCACTCTTGTTCTTTCTCTTTCGGCACTTCAGTTAGAAAGTCTGCTAATATTTGTCCCTTGATTGCTGGTCGAGGTTTGAAAATAACGTTGTGTCCACCAAGCTCGATGGCCCACTTCGCTAATCTGCTCGAGATTTCTGGCCGAGCAAAAATGTTACCAATGTTGTAGTTTTTCAGGACTTGGATAAGGTGACCTCCAAAGTACCCGTGCAACCTTCTGGATGCATGGATTAGGATTAATACTAACTTTTCCATCATGGAATACCTTGTTTCTGGGTCATTCAAGGTTCGGATGACGTATTAAACCGGCTTTACACTCCTTACCGGTCAACTAATAGGACTGCCCCCACTGCTTTTTCTGACGCGGACAAATACATCACTAGGGGTTCATCTTTCATTGGGGCTGTCAAGGTAGGGAGGCGCATTAAGAAATCCTTCATTTCTTTGAATGCAGCCTCTGCTTCCGGGGTCCACAAAAACTTGCTTTTCTTAACGCAGTTTCTGAGGGTTGTTATAAATGGGTAAGACTTCGCAACGTGATTAGCGAGGAAACGGTTTAGTGCGGCTAAACGTCTTGCTAGAACTTGCATCTCTTTTACTGTTGATGGGGAAGACATCCTCTCTATCGCTTCAATTTTTCAGGATTAACTTTGAATCCGTCTTTAGTAATTATGAAACCCGGAAATTTGCCCTCCTCCATCCCGAAGGAGCACTTAGTTGGGTTCAATTTGATGTTCATGCCTCAAAGCGTATCAAAAGTCTTTTGAATATTTTGCAGCATCGCCTCTTCTTTTTTGCTAATGATGACCAGGTCATCCATGTAGACTTCAACGTGTTTGCCGATGTCTTCCCCAAACGTCTCGTTCATCAGTCTGTGATATGTAGCTCTCGCGTTTCACAAACCGAAAGGCATTTTTGTATCAATCCCATTGGCGTGCGGTAAGCTGTCTTGTCTTCATCTTGGATAGCCATTTGAACTTGGTGATATCCATTGTAACAGTCCAGAAAACACTTCCAGCGGAAGGATGTTAGGATCTAAGTTTGAATCACTTATAGTTTTTGTTTCTAAAGATGAAAATGGATTGAATTATAAAGATATGTAGTGGAATTAATGGAAAACTTTTACTACAAGCAATCCGTCATTTGTTTTCATCATGATCATGCTTTCAAGTTGGTAAACTCGCATGCGATTCACAAACTCCCCCTTAGCCAATTACAATCGTTTGATAGTAAGAAATGAAGAAGATAAAGTGCGAATTGATCTTTTCAGGAAGACTAGTTACACTGTTACATTGATCAGCTATTTATACTAAACACTGAGCATATATTATGACGTCATGGTTGATAGTGACAACTAACAAAATCATAACTAACTAAAACACTTTTTAACTAACACTATCAGTGCATAGCACTATTACATTGAATAAACTATAACTAGTCTAAGCACTGATCTCTATCCTCTGATCTTGTTTCTTCTATCAGACCTTTGCTTCTTGTTCGATCAGATGATAGGAACAATTGTTTATGGAAAGCAGTGTAAACGTAGATCAGAGGTTATAACCTCTGATAGTTGGACCAAAGCTCGGAAGGTGTATTTGGCTTTGTTATCATATGTTTCTTTGTTAGGGTTCAATCCCAACAATCTCCCCCAGGAACAGATGATGCCAAAACACTTGTTTATTCTTGGTCTTTATAAACAGAAATTCTCTGATTTGGCCTTTAAACTATAATTCAAAATTCAGAGAAATTTCATCATCATCATCATCATCATCCTTTTCGATTGTTAGATTCAATAGATCTTGAAGGTCTTCTGCATTTAGCTCATACGCAGCCTCCATACTAATCTTGACAGCATCACCATTAGACTTGATCAGAGTCAATTCGTGGGATCTTTGTTGACTTTCCACTTTAGAATTATTGGGTCTTCTGGCTTTCTAGGATAACTTTTATTGATTGAGGTTTGAAGAGCTTTTTGTTGAACTATCTTTGTCAAACCAGCTCTGAGCTTATCACTAGCTTCATCTGTGTGATAGTCAATCATGTTTTTAATTCCCTATTTAATGTGTTCATACACTCTCTTGTCTTCTTCATCTATCCTTTCTTGCTTTTTAAATGATTGAAAGTAAGGATGGAGGGGACAGATGATGGGATAGACTTTTTAGCGTGCTGAGCTTTATGAACATCATCTGATGGAGGGTAAGTGTAACATTTGTCAAAAACGGGTTTTCCAAACCCGCTCCATTTGTAATCGAATATCAAGTTATAACTGTTTCGTTGCGTATTTATGTCCATTTTAATTTTTAATGATGCATAATTAATAAACAAACTAGAATATAAAAGTTATATTTGATAAAAAGTAACAATAAAATAATTAAAAAGAAATTTAGGCTGCAGGGACTCGAACCCGGGTCAGCCGGGTTTAATCACAAAGTCTTATCACACACACACATAACCACTCCGCCACTTGTTGTTTTCTGTCAACTCTAGGAAACAAATAAATTTTATAGTCAATCGTAAATCAAGCTGGTTACGCCAACTGTAACCGAAATCGGTCACCAAACGTCCAAAGACGTTTGATTACTCGCGGTTTATCGATTATAACCGCTACACCGACATCTCCAATCAATTGAGCTTTTAATGGACTTGAATTCAAGAGTGGATCGGTTTTAATAACCGAAAACTTTCAATTCCTGAATTACTTCAATCATAGACCCCTTTCGCGACTCAAACACATCTGCAGACCTTCGAATTTCACTTTCGCAATACTTTCAGTTCGCCGGAGAAGCTAATTGAACTCGCCAGACTTTCGCCGGAAACCGTGTTTTCCATCAAATCAGTAAGTCTCTCAATTCTTTCGTTGTCTATCAATTGTTAAGCTATTGCTAACTCAAACCCTTCAATCGGAATCAATTTCAGACGTCGATATCGGATAACTCACTCTCGCCGGAAAACTTTTGAAAATCCTTATCTTCAGCTGTAAAACGGTATAGACATTCAAACCTTCTGATAACTCTTGTTTAATACTTCAATTCCTCACCTAGCTAATCAAAACTGTTAATTTATTTCGTTCAGTCGAAATCCGTAAAAACCGAGCCGACGACTTGCCGGAATTCTGAGATAAATCGTTCTCTGGTATGTTTACTTCTAAAAATCGTCTCTGCCATTTCATATTAGTCTGTTGAATGTTTGTCAATCGAATTAAACAAGAAACAATAGAGAAATCGTAAACTGTAATTCGGTAACGAAGAAGACGAAGTAGGTTGATTATAAGTTTATTATAATTTGGATATTATCTCGGGTTAGACACACAGTCCAGCGGTGGACTGTGTGCACATACATATCACACATCGCGAGTTCGATCCTTGATACACACACACCCTCTGTAATTAAAATGTTCTTTTTCTAAATGAACCCGATCCTTTTCGCAAGTAGATGTTAAGTATAATAAAAATCTATATATTAACCAAGTTAGACACACAGTCCAGCGGTGGACTGTGTGTAACGTTAAAGCACAGGTCCCGAGTTCAAGACCTGTTGACGGCACCGGTTCGATGATTTAAAACATTTTTGAAAATAAAAGAATTTTGAATAAACTGAGTTAGTATATAAATATAATTAAAAACAGAATTATTTCGGGTTACACACGTAGCTCAGTTGGTAGAGCTGCGTGCACGCGAACGGGAGGTCTCGGGTTCGAGTCCTGCCCAGCGCATACATGTGCACAATGAACCGGTCAAACAGTCAAACGGTCAACGGTCAACGGTCAACGCAAAAGTCAACATATTTGTATATTTTTATTTATTTAATTTAATTTAAAAATCAATTAAAAATACTTAAAAATAATGTTTTTAAAGATAGGAAATAGCCTCAAACTCACAAAAATATATCTAAAAATCCTATTAAAATTATTAATAAAATCCACTCATTTACTATACTTTCCGTTATTATTTAGGTTAGTTAATCCTCATTGTTCAATTCTTCCAACTCGTGCGCATCTCATCATCTCCAACCGAACGCACCCAATGTGAGTGAATCTCTACAAAATTCCCCGTTTTAATCACGTTTTTGGGGTGTATCATGTGTCTTACCATTTATTATATTTAAATCATGATGCATACATCATATCATGAACAAATGTGTATTCAGCTTGTTTCAACTGTTGTGTGGTTATTGTTTAGATTTAATTTATTATTTCCAGTACATGCAATTTCATATGCCGCCGCTCCCCATTACATTATGAGCGTTGAGCAGTTCCCCATTACATTATGAGCGTGAACCTGGCGTTGCCAACATACGATCGGCTCCGTTTGATTGAGCCTTGATCACACATACATTTATCATTTTCAGTACATGCAATACGATCGGCTCCGTTTGATTGAGCCTTGATCGCACAGACATTTATCATTTTCAGTATATACATTTATCATAGGCCGTCCGTTCCCCATTTTTGTTATTGTATGCTATTATATGATATTGTATGTTATAGTTTGTGGTTGTTATTGCTACTGTTTGATTATTTACATTTGCTCACTTATGACTATTGCATAATTTTTCCTTGATAAAAATAACAAGAAATCAATAATAAATGTTTATCTAATAAGGTTCACTCGCCAACTTATGTTGACCCCAAAACCCCCATTTTTACACATGATACAGGTGAACCAGCTGCAGCAAGAAATACATAGGATTGGCTTAGAAGAATAAACTAGTTTAGAGCTTGGATTGTTTAGTTGGTTATTTTTCTTTGTATTTGTATGGACATGTTTGGATTATTGAGAATGTAATTTTGACTTTAATAAATATGAAACATATTAGTAAATATCATGAGCTTTGGTGATAACCCAATTATGCCCCGACTCTTATTCCGCTGCGGGTCGGGGTGTGACAGATTGGTATCAGAGCCATGACTATAGGGATATAGGATATGTTATTAGACCCTTAGAGCCTATACTATAGTTGATTAGAAATTTTTAAGATTTTTGTGTGTTACATGCCAAATTTCATGATGTTTATATGTTTTATGTTAAATGTTCCATTCAATGTTATGCAAGCATGTTCATAAGTATATATTATCATATAATGCCTATCATGAATCATATTCTCATAACATATCATATCTATGAAAGCACACATCACATCATTTTCATGATTGTTTTTACAATGATTTTTGTATTTTCAAATCTCATCAAAGTGAGTTCTCATGACGGGCATGTAGTAACTGGAAGGGTACAAGTACCGGTAGTCGGAACGTCCTGTCTAGGCTTGGCATTCGTATAAATCCAAAATAAAGGACCAGTTTGCCTACCTGGGGACTAACGATGAGAGTACGAAGTCTCTATTAGGCCAAAGCATGCTATACCAAACGTCGTGTGAGCTAACCCACTTTGAGTTGTCATTGTGTCTACACCTGGACACATTTCGACCATACATCTTGTAAACATATTTTGTGGTTTTCATTTGGGTGATGCGAATGTTAAATCGCCAATACTAATGTGAATCCTACCAAGCCAATAGTCATGGGGGCCCACATGACTATACAGGTGAAGGTATGGGAGACATTTGAGGCCCAACATGAGCAAACCCAAGACATCCTATGGATGTAATTGCATTATTGATATTTATGTTATTTTCATTTTCTTTAAGACACATGACACCTAAAAAGACTCCATAAACTCACAATCTTCTTATGTATGTTCCTGTAGATGTCGGCTAAACAACAACGAGGGGGTAAAAGATCAGGAAGGTCTCACGAACGCTTGGCCACACAAATCGCGAAACAAATGGCCACGGTGCTTCCTGACATTATGGTTCAAGTACAACAAGCTCTCGCCACAAATCCCACTAATCTTCCCCAGCAAGATGACCAGAACATCGGCAACCCTCCTACCAGCAAGTGCTCATATAAACATTTCAAGTCTTGCGATCCTCCTAAATTTGAAGGGACCGAAGGTGTCACTGCTCTCCTCCACTAGTTTGAGGAAATAGAAAACACCTTCCTCAACTGCGATTGTCCCAAGGATCGCAAGGTACGATACCCAACCGGGAGACTATTTGGGGTAGCTCTTACCTGGTGGAATACTGAAAAGGGTAAGAGGGGAATTGATGATGCAATGGCCTTAACGTGGGAGGAGTTAAGGGAAATCATGACGAGGCGATTCTGTCCTAGAAGTGAGATTAAGAAACTAGAGGACGAATTTCATTCTTTGAAGCAAAAGGAGGGAGATCATACCTCCTACAACAAGAGGTTCTTAGAGTTGAACCAAATGGTCCCTAACTTGTTCACCCCAGTTTATCTCTTAATCGAGCATTATATTCGAGGTCTTCCCTCGAATTCAAGATTCAGTTCTCAGCACTTCACCAGCAACACTTGAAGCTGCTATGGAACTAGCTACTGAACTGACCGAGAATCGAATTCGCAACGGTAAGTTTAAAGAAGAGAAAAAGAAAGCCCCCGTTGAGGGCCAAACTTCAAACCATTCCACCTCCTCATCTAAGTTTGCTAACAAGAGGAAACGTAACACCAGAAACTTCGCTGTCACACAAACCAATTTCCCTATCCCTGCTGCACCCATTACCCAAGTTACCCCTTCACCTGCACCATACAAAAGACCATACTCTGGCCCGTTACCAAAATGCAACCGTTGCCAATACCACCACACTCCTGATCATCCCTGCCAACATTGCACCGGCTGTGGTCGCGCAGGTCATACTGTTCAAACCTGTCGCATACCTCAGCGAACGAACCGCCACCAGCCTTCAACCCAAACCCACCAACAAATAATGGGTCAAGCCCAACAACCCCTACTACTACCACCTACCCCACATTTAGCCCAATCATACTACCAACCCAACTATCCCATGGTACAACCTATGCGGGCTTGCTACAATTGTGGAGACCCAAGCCACTTTAGAAACACTTGTCCAAGGTTGGTGAACATTATTCATGCTCAAGCCCAAGCCAATCCGGTGAATCAAGCTAACCAAGCTCCTCCATCTGCAAGAGGAAGAGCTTTCAACATCAACGCTAATCAGGCTAGAGCTGACAACAATGTGGTTAACGGTATGTTCCTTATCAATGGTAGTTATGCATCCATGTTGTTTGATACTGGCGCGGATAAAAGTTTTGTGTCCTTAGAGTTTGAACCCATCCTAAACCAAAATCGTGATAAGCTCATGGAATCCATAACAGTAGAAGTTGCTGACGGGAAACCGGTCTCATTAAACTCTATTATACGCAATTGTACTCTCACCTTAAACGACCACGATTTTCCAGTTGACCTTATTCCTATGAAGTTGGGAAGCTTTGACATTATAATTGGTATGGACTGGCTCAGCCAACATCAGGCTGAAATTGTATGCCGCGAGAAGTTTATACGCATTCCTCTTTCAAACGGTCAAACTCTACGAATCTTTGGAGAAACCCCATCGAAAGGGCTCAGATTAATGTCCTGTCTTCAAGCTCAAAAATATCTTCGCAAGAATTTTGTCGCATTTTTAACTCATGTCGTCAAAAAGGGAACCATGGAGAAGAGACTCGAAGACATCCCAGTAGTAAAAGATTTTCCGCAAGTTTTTCCTGACGACATTTCAGGACTTCCTCCCGTGAGAGAAGTCGAATTCCGCATTGATCTTATACCTGGTGCTACACCAGTTGCAAAGTCTCCTTATAGGTTAGCCCCCTCTGAAATGCAAGAGCTAGCCAGTCAATTGCAGGAGTTGACTGACAAAGGATTCATACGTCCTAGCTCCTCGCCTTGGGGTGCACCTGTCCTTTTTGTGAAGAAGAAAGATGGATCGTTTCGCATGTGCATCGACTACAGAGAACTCAACAAGTTAACAATCAAGAATCATTATCCATTACCTCGCATTGATGATCTTCTTGACCAACTCCAAGGCGCCAGCTGTTTTTCAAAAATCGACCTTCGATCTGGTTATCATCAACTTAGAGTACATGAAGAAGACGTCCCAAAGACCGCTTTCCGAACTCGTTATGGTCATTATGAATTCATGGTCATGTCATTTGGTTTAACCAACACTTCAGCTGTCTTCATGGATCTAATGAACAGAGTCTGCAAACCCTATCTCGATCGTTTTGTTATAGTCTTCATCGACGACATCCTCATTTATTCAAAGTCTAAGTCTAATCATGAGCGACATCTTCGACTCATCCTTACACTTCTAGAGAATGAAAAGCTTTACGCCAAATTCTCCAAATGCGAATTCTGGTTAAAAGAGGTACAATTCCTTGGACATGTAGTCAATGACAAGGGAATACATGTCGACCCCTCAAAGATCAAAGCGGTACAAGAATGGCAAGCGCCACGCACACCAACTGAAGTTAGATCTTTCCTTGGTTTAGCTGGTTATTATCGTCGTTTCATTTCAAACTTCTCTCGCATTGTTGTACCACTCACGGCTTTAACTCATAAGGGAAAACCTTTCATATGGGGACCCAAACAAGAAGAAGCCTTCCAAACCCTTAAACAAAAACTCTGTGATGCACCAATCCTCACTCTGCCTGAAGGTTGTGATGACTTCGTGGTTTATTGCGACGCGTCAGGGCAAGGACTAGGCTGTGTTCTAATGCAAAGAGGAAAGGTTATAGCTTATGCTTCGAGACAACTCAAGACTCATGAGAAGAACTACACCACCCATGACCTAGAACTTGGAGCCGTTGTGTTCGCTCTTAAGATATGGAGACATTATCTCTACGGTACTAAGTGTAAAATATACACTGACCACAAGAGTCTTCAACATATCTTCAATCAAAAGGAGTTAAACATGAGGCAACGAAGATGGGTCGAACTTCTAAATGACTACGACTGTGAAATTCGATACCACCCTGGCAAAGCAAATGTGGTGGCTGATGCACTCAGTCGAAAGGGTTATGCGAACTCCATTCGTCTTCTATGTTCGCAAATCATAACTGACATTAAAGATCAAATTCGAGAAGCCCAACATGTTTCAGTAACGGAAGATGATGTACGAAAAGAGCTGTCCTGTGGAGCTGAGCTTAAAATTGAAACTAAATCTGACGGTATTCTGTACTATCTAGATCGCTTATGGATTCCTGACCACAACAACCTTCGTGAAATTCTTATGAATGAGGCTCACAAAACACGATACTCTATACACCCAGGAGCCGATAAGATGTATCAAGACCTTCGATACACCTATTGGTGGCCTGGAATGAAAAAGGATATTGCTGTTTTTGTTTCCAAGTGCCTTACATGTTCCAAAGTGAAAGCTGAACACCAAAGACCCTCAGGACTTCTGGTCCAACCTGAAATACCTGTATGGAAGTGGGAAAACATAACCATGGACTTCATTACCGGGTTACCTCGCACTTCTGGTGGGTATGACACTATATGGGTAATCATTGACCGACTTACAAAATCAGCTCACTTTATTCCTATCCGCGAAGATTTCAAGAACGAAAAGCTAGCTCGTATTTATATCAGCGAAATCGTAAGCCGACATGGTGTACCGTTAAGCATTATTTCAGATCGTGATGGTCGTTTCACTTCACGAACATGGCAAGCAGTACAAGCCGCTATGGGTACACGATTAGATCTCAGTACCGCTTATCATCCTCAAACTGATGGACAATCTGAACGCACCATTCAAACTCTTGAAGATATGCTTCGAGCATGTGTCATAGACTTCAAGGGAAATTGGGACGCTCATCTACCATTAGTTGAATTTTCGTACAACAACAGCTATCATTCAAGTATCGGCATGGCACCTTTTGAAGCATTATATGGTCGTAAGTGCCGATCTCCAGTATGTTGGCACGAAATTGGGGAAGCTCAAACACTGGTCCAGAATTGATTTAAGAAACCTCAGACAAGATCCATCAAATTCGAAACAATCTTCTAGCGGCTCAAAGTCGTCAAAAGAGTTATGCAGATAAACGGCGGAAGCCTTTGGAGTTTAACATTGGTGATCATGTAACTTTTAAAAGTATCACCGTGGAAGGGAGTAGTTCGTTTTGGTCAAAAAGGCAAGCCAGCACCACGCTACGTAGGACCTTTCAAGATACTCGAAAGAGTAGGACCTGTAGCATACAAGCTTGATCTACCAGAAGAACTCAACAGGATTCATCCCACATTCCACGTATCAAACTTGAAGAAGTGGCTCGCTGATGAAAACCTCCATATTCCACTGGAAGATATTCAGATTGATGAATCTATGCATTTTATTGAAAGACCTGTAGAGATCATGGACTTCGGAGAAAAACGTCTTCGACGAAGTCGCATTCCAATTGTTAGGGTACGCTGGGAGTCGAAACGGGGACCTGAGTTTACTTGGGAACGTGAAGACTCAATGCGCGAAAAATACCCGCATCTTTTTCCTACTACTACTACTTAAATTTCGGGACGAAATTCCTAAAAGTAGGGGATACTGTAACATTTGTCAAAAACGGGTTTTTCAAACCCGCTCCGTTTGTAATCGAATATCAAGTTATACATGTTGCGTTGCGTATTTATGTCCATTTTAATTTTTAATGATGCATAATTAATAAACAAACTAGAATATAACAGTTATATTTGATAAAAAGTAAAAATAAAATAGTTAAAAAGAAATTTAGGCTGTCGGGACTCGAACCTGGGTCAGCCGGGTTTAATCACAAAGTCTTATCACACACACACATAACCACTCCGCCACTTGTTGTTTTCTGTCAACTCTAGGAAACAAATAAATTTTATAGTCAAACGTAAATCAAGCTGGTTACGCCAACTGTAACCGAAATCGGTCACCAAACGTCCAAAGACGTTTGATTCCTCGCGGTTTACCGATTATAACCGCTACACCGACATCTCTAATCAATTGAGCTTTGAATGGACTTGAATTCAAGAGTGGATCGGTTTTAATAACTGAAAACTTTCAATTCCTGAATTACTTCAATCATAGACCCCTTTCGCAACTCAAACACATCTGCAGACCTTCGAATTTCACTTTCGCAATACTTTCAGTTTGCCGAAGAAGCTAATTGAACTCGTCGGACTTTCGCCGGAAAACCGTGTTTTCCATCAAATCAGTAAGTCTCTCAATTCTTTCGTTGTCTATCAATTGTTAAGCTATTGCTAACTCAAACCCTTCAATCGGAATCAATTTCAGACGTCAATATCGGATAACTCACTCTCGCCGGAAAACTTCTGAAAATCCTTATCTTCAGCTGTAAAACGGTATAGACATTCAAACCTTCTGATAACTCTTGTTTAATACTTCAATTCCTCACCTAGCTAATCAAAACTGTTAATTTATTTCGTTCAGTCGAAATCCGTAAAAACAGAGCCGACGACTTGCCGGAATTCTGAGATAAATCGTTCTCTGGTATGTTTACTTCTAAAAATCGTCTCTGCCATTTCATATTAGTCTGTTGAATGTTTGTCAATCGAATTAAACAAGAAACAATAAAGAAATCGTAAACTGTAATTCGGTAACGAAGAAGACGAAGTAGGTTGATTATAAGTTTATTATAATTTGGATATTATCTCGGGTTAGACACACAGTCCAGCGATGGACTGTGTGCACATACATATCACACGTCGCGAGTTCGATCCTTGATACACACACACCCTCTGTAATTAAAATGTTCTTTTTCTAAATGAACCGGATCCTTTTCGCAATTAGATGTTAAGTATAATAAAAATCTATATATTAACAAAATTAGACACACAGTCCAGCGGTGGACTGTGTGTAACGTTAAAGCACAGGTCCCGGGTTCGAGACCTGTTGACGGCACCGGTTCGATGATTTAAAACATTTTTGAAAATAAAAGAATTTTGAATAAACTGAGTTAGTATATAAATATAATTAAAAACAGAATTATTTCGGGTTATACACGTAGCTCAGTTGGTAGAGCTGCGTGCACGCGAACGGGAGGTCTCGGGTTCGAGTCATGCCCAGCGCATACATGTGCACAATAGAACCGGTCAAACAGTCAAACGGTCAACGGTCAACGCAAAAGTCAACAATATTTTTATATTTTTATTTATTTAATTTAATTTAAAAATCAATTAAAAATACTTAAAAATAATGTTTTTAAAGATAGGAAATAGCCTCAAACTCACAAAAATATATCTAAAAATCCTATTAAAATTATTAATAAAATCCACTCATTTACTATACTTTCCGTTATTATTTAGGTTAGTTAATCCTCATTGTTCAATTCTTCCAACTCGTGCGCATCTCATCATCTCCAACCGAACGCACCCAATGTGAGTGAATCTCTACAAAATTCCCCGTTTTAATCACGTTTTTGGGGTGTATCATGTGTCTTACCATTTATTATATTTAAATCATTGTGCATACATCATATCATGAACAAATGTGTATTCAGCTTGTTTCAACTGTTGTGTGGTTATTGTTTAGATTTAATTTATTATTTCCAGTACATGCAATTTCATATGCCGCCGCTCCCCATTACATTATGAGCGTTGAGCAGTTCCCCATTACATTATGAGCGTGAACCTGGCGTTGCCAACATACGATCGGCTCCGTTTGATTAAGCCTTGATCGTACAGACATTTATCATTTTCAGTACATGCAATACGATCGGCTCCGTTTGATTGAGCCTTGATCGCACAGACATTTATCATTTTCAGTATATACATTTATCATAGGCCGTCCGTTCCCCATTTTTATTATTGTATGTTATTGTATGATATTGTATGTTATAGTTTGTGGTTGTTATTGCTACTATTTGATTATTTACATTTGCTCACTTATGACTATTGCACAATTTTTCCTTGATAAAAATAACAAGAAATCAATAATAAATGTTTTTCTAATAAGGTTCACTCGCCAACTTATGTTGACCCAAAAACCCCCATTTTTACACATGATACAGGTGAACCAGCTGCAGCAAGAAACACATAGGATTGGCTTAGAAGAATAAACTGGTTTAGAGCTTGGATTATTTAGTTGGTTATTTTTCTTTGTATTTGTATGGACATGTTTGGATTATTGAGAATGTAATTTTGACTTTAATAAATATGAAACATATTAGTAAATATCATGAGCTTTGGTGATAACCCAATTATGCCCCGACTCTTATTCCACTGCGGGTCGGGGTGTGACAGTAAGCTGGTTTAGGAGGCATATTTGGATCTTTCTTCCTCCTCTCTTCTAACATTTTATAAGTCTCAATCACCCTGACTTCTCCCCACCTTATCACTTGGTTGCTTGAACCATAGTGATTTTGTATCAATTCTTCTTTCATCCTTTTAATCTTCAAAATTTTGTCTGGCATGTCTTTCTTATGTTTTTCCCAGTTCAGAGGAGTTGGCTTCTTGTGAGGATCTTTTAACATTTCTTGCATTCTTTCAATTTCTTTTCTCAACTCATTTATACTCCAATCCTTGAACTGTGGCTTTGTTACCTTGTATTGATTGTTCTTCATGATATGTTCAATGAGTTCATGTTTAAGATATTGATCTTCCCTTTCTGACAGCTTATTACTCAGATCTTTGACAAAATCTTGCAATGTCCTGGCTTTGCTTAGCTGAAAAGACATGATGCTCTGTATCTCTCTATCACTTTTACCAGTTGAGTCTCTTTTTGCTATATCCTCTGCTTGTTTCAATTTGAATTCTAGATAAACATCAATATTTGCAGATCTTGGGTAGCCATCAAGAGATAATATGGTTCTTTTGTTAGGGTCTTCCTCAGAATAGAAGCTTAGAATTTCTTCCCTGACTGCTGGTAAATCAAGTGGATATTTCTTTGCTGCAGGTATAACTGTAAAGGGATTAGTGGTTGGATTTGAAGATGGTGGAAGCATTGATGTGGAGGTTAGTGGTTGTGATGATAAAGGAGTAGAAGCAAGAAAGATCTCTTCTTCATTCAACATCCTTGTAGTCTTCTCTTTTTAAATTTAATTTCAGGTGATGATGGATGAGTTGGAATTCTGGTTGGTGTTGGCAGAGGTTGGGTGGATGTATTAAAAATGACCATAGCAGTGGATGAGATTGCATTTGCTGCAACCTCTGCTGTGTCAACAGATGTTGACACAACAGTTGCTGTAACATCTGTTTTGGTGGAAATGGGTATAGAAGTTGAAGTAGGTGTGCTTGATTTTTGGAGAGTAGAGGTTTTAATGGTTGGATTTATAACAAGCTCACTTTTGGAAGGTGTGGGAGTTGGTTGCCTTACTTTTCTAGCAGGTCTCCTCTTTGCTGAGGTACGAATCTCTTCCTTTTCTTTTTGCTGTTTAATCTTTTGCTCAACCAATATCTTGCCATCAAGAAACACTTTTCTCTTCTGCTTCTCTTTTCTCTGGCCAAGATATCATCTGTTAGATCATTTTTCTTTGAACCATCTGGCCTGGGAATATCCACTGTTGGCTTTGCCATTTGATCATCTATTGTAAGCTTCCTCTGTCCCAAAGGTTTCTCCCCCTTTTTGGCATCATCGTCAGTGTTTACAAAAATTACTGTAGGCGGAGCAGTACCAGTGGTTTTGAGAAGTTGAGATTTTATTGCTTTAATGTCTGCCCTTGTATCCATAAATCTAGCTTCAACCATGTTTCGTACTTCCTGCATTTGATGTTTGTGTTGTAGATCAGAGAAGTGCTTTTGTTGCTGAAACAGAGGGTCTAGGGCTTCTTTTAGATCAGCAGTGGTTAAGATAGAGGGTTGTCTCTTTGTAGCTAACAACTGCTTCAAAAGATTTTTGATCTCATAAACAGAAGTTTCAATCCTTGATATTCTCTCCGTTAAATCTTTGAATTTTAGATCATCACCTAATTTAATAGGATCATCTGAACGCCTACCTGAGGTGGTAGTTATATCTAAGATATCATGAGCATGTGTTTTGACACTAGCTTCAACCTTAGATGCCCCATGTTCTTGGTACTGGGGACTTCCCACAACATCAGAGGTTACCTTAGTAGCCTCAGCAATGGTTGCCTTCAACATAGACTTAGTAATGTAACCACTGTCCAAAGGAAAACTAGGTAGTTTTGCAATTATAGTAGCTGCTCTAGTTGAACTATCACCAAAAGTTACATGTAACCCAAGGGATGTAGCCTCTTCATTTGCCGATGGGCTAGCAAAGAATTGAGAATCAGACCCAACATCATGTTGAAGTATATTCTCAGTGATAGGTTGGTGAGAAGTGTTGGATAATGTCTGCTCTAGTTCTATTACATTCAGCAAGGGTACAAAGGTTTATGGTAGTGATTTTATTGGAGAAGGGATAGGTGCAGAAAGAGACATTGCCCTGGGAGATGGGCTGTGGAAGATAGAACCAAGTGGTCCTAGAGCTTCATAATTTGGTGTCCCTGTGTTTACAACCTGATCCTTTTGTGAGGGTGCAGGAGGAGTTTCATAGCCAGGTAGAGATCTATCAACCATCTGTTGTGAAGAAGTAGCAGCAGTGGTTTGTGACTTTGGTGTTGTCACAGGGTTTACCTCTGGGATCTCATCTTCCAGATGACCCTTTTTGGGTTTAGTGGGTTTTCTGGATGTTTTTGTTGGTTTCTTTTTGGTGATTTTAGGTGTGGGTTTCAGAGCAGTGGTTGCAATGCTATGATCATCTAGAGCAGTGGGCTCAGTAGCAGGAGGAAGAGATTGAACATTTTGTTCTTGTAAAATTGGCTCAGCCTCCTCTACTTCTGTTTTGGAAACCTTTTCTTGATTTGTTATTCGGGTAAAAGTTTCATGAGTTAGGCAGCCAGGTGTGGTCACTGCACCTTGTTTACTTGCTTCAGATCTGATCTGGTCTTGCAAGTAAACACTCAAGAATCGAGGATGTATCAAGAAAGCTTTTCTTTTTGAGATATTTTTAAAATTATTTAGAAGATCATTGAACAATACCTGGGAATAGTTAAAATCAGAATCAGTCAAAATCGCATATCCCAGATATTGCATGTTCAATGGAATCTCATTGAAAGCAGTAGATTTTGCAGAGAGACATGTTAAAATAGTATGGAAAAATAATTTCATCTCTCTTGGAAAATGGGTTTTAAAGATTGTCATACCTTTCAATTGACCAGTGTAACCCCTTTCCACAAACTCTGCTTGTATCTCTCTTAAAGAAAATGACACAGGATGTGTCATATCATTCAATTTAAAAACTTGAGAGATCGATTGTGGGCTAATTTGCATAGAAGTATCCCCAACCTTTGAGATTATTGAGTAAGGAACACCATCAGCGGATGTGTTAACCTTCCAGAAATCCCGAAGAGAATCGATGTAAATTTGGGTTTTGACTTCAAGCATATGCTTAAATTTTGACTCTCTTAGAATCCGAATCATTGTGTGGTACCGTGTATATGCTTCGGTTTCTTCTAAGATCCCTGTGTAATTGTGTGGAGTTTTGATAATCAAGACGTATGGTGGTAAATCTTGCTTTGATTTCGCCTTTGATTTTGTTTTAGGAGCCATGGTTTGAGTGCAAACTGTTTTGAGATTTTTGAAATCGACGCAGTTTGGTGAATCCTCTGTTCTGGATAAACAGGGTTTTATAGGGTTTTTGAAAAAGTGATGAGGACGTGGCATCTGATGCAACGACTGTCGAATAACATCTGTCCACGTGTAACCTCTGATTGAAAATGGAAGACAGTTGTTTGGTTAAACAATGTTTGAAATTTTTGATCAGTGGATAAGAACAGTATTTGCAACTATCAGAGGATACACTTTTTAACAGTGGATAGATTTTCTAAACGAACAGTGTTTTTGTGCTATCGGTGCTTTGAACAGACTTTGAGGATTTATTGAGACATTCAATTTTAAACTATTTTTAAGGATGGATTTTGATTTTACAAAAACAATTTATTGCTATTTACACATGGGTCACAAAAAAAATTGTTTTTAATCCATGTTTAGCATTCTATGCCTAGATATCAAACTGTCAAAAATGTGAGCATCAAGTGCTTTTGTCAACACATCTGCCAGTTGATCCTTGGTATGGGCATGTTGTAAAGAAATCAAACCTTTTTCATAGCAATCCATCACAAAGTGATGTCTGATGTCAATGTGCTTGATGGTGGAATGAGAGACATGATTTTTGATGATATTTTCTGCTGCTTGACTATCAATTTTTAGTGGAGTCTTTAAAGCAGTGATACCAAAATCCAGTAATTGATTTTGAAGCCACAGGAGTTGAGCAGTGCAACTTGCAGCAGCTATATACTCTGCCTCAGCAGTGGATGTGGAAACTGCAACTTGCTTTTTACTTTGCCAAGACACTAAGCAATCACCTAGGAGTTGGGCTCCTCCAGATGTGGACTTCCTTGTTGTTTTACATCCAACAAAGTCACTATCAGAATATCCTGCAAGCTCAATGTTACCATTAGCTGGATACTAGATACCAAGTGTGGAAGCACCTTTTATGTATCTGAATATCCTTTTTACAGCAATAAGATCTGATATTCTTGGCAATGACTATGATCTGGCACAAACACATGTTGCAAACATGATGCCTGGCCTTGATGCAGTTGGGTACAGTAAAGACCCAATCATGCTTCGATACAATGTTTGATCAACAAGGTCATCTTGCCATCAAATGTGACTAGCTTGGATGTTGCCATGGGTGTGCTGCAAGGTTTACAATCATCCATATCAAATTTCTTAAGTAGTTCTTTCACATACTTATTTTGATGGATGAAAGTGCCATGTTGCAGTTGTTTGACTTGTAAACCAAGAAAACATTGCAACTCACCCATTGCACTCATCTCAAACTCTGCTACTATGAGAAAAGTGGATAGAGTTTCATACCAGGCTCTGGGTGCTTGTTTGAGACCATTTCATGCTTTGTTTAACATGTAAACATGATCAGGATGAAATGCATCTTCAAAACCAGGAGGTTGACACACATACACTTCTTCCTTGATCTTACTTATTATACAGGCTTGCACTTTTGATGTCCATTTAATACACCTTGATGTTGTGGTTAGTAGCAAAAGCTAAGAACAGTCTGATGGCCTCCAATCTTGCAACTGGAGCAAATGTTTCATCATAGTCTATGCCTTCACCTGTCTATAGCCTTGAACCACGAGCCTTGCTTTGTTCTTGACAACAATGCCCCTTTCATTTGTTTTGTTCTTGAAGACCCACTTTGTGCCAATAGGACATACATCTTTTGGCAGTGGTACAAGTTCCTATACATGTTGTCTTTTGAACTGTAGAAGCTCCTCTTGCATGGCTTCTACCCAACTGTTGTCTTTTAGTGCCTCTTGGTACTTGACAAGTTGTGTGAGTGATAGAAAACCATCAAAAAGACAAATGTTTTGGGATTGGCTTCTGGTGAGCACTCCCTCATTGATGTTGCCAATAACTTGATCCAAAGGATGGCTTTTAAGGAAAATCAATTCACCTTGATATGGAACATTGGCATTCTGAGGTGAAGCTTGCAAAAGTGTATCATCTGAGCTATCCTCTGTTGGTGAATTTGATGGTCCAACCTCTGATTGGAATGGTGGTGGAGGAATTGGTGGAATGAATGTGAAAGCGGGTTGACCTATGTCCATTTGTTGTGGACTTTTATCAACAGATGTTTGGTTTTGAGAGCTGGCAGAGGTTTGAGTATTAACCACTGTTGACCTGGCAGAGCTTTCACAATTGCTACTAACATCTGCTCCTCTGCCTGAATGATTGATTTTGAAATTTGGAAGAATGCAATCATATCCTTGCTCTTGATCTGATGACTGTGGAGTACCTGCATGGTTAGTCTTGACAGACACATCTTTAAATGTAAATTTGGATAGGTCAAACAATTCAGCAGGATTTGTTGGGATTTTCAAATATGAGAGTTCATTGAACTTCACATTCAAAGATTCTTCAACATACTTCGTTCTAGAGTTAAAAACTCTATAAGCTTTGGCAGTGGTTGAGTATCCAAGAAAATAACCACAATCAACTTTGGCTGCAAACTTGGATATTGAATCCTTTAAATTTAAATTGAAGCATGGGCAGCCAAAGACTTTAAAATAAGAGAGCAGAGGTTTGATTTTATAAAGCAATTCATAAGCAGTCTTTTGATGCCTGGGGTTTATCAAAACTCTGTTCTGAACATAACAAGCAGTGTTTACAGCCTCTGCCCAGAAAGACAGGGGTAAACCAGAATCTGCTAGCATAGTTCTTGCTGATTCAATCACAGTTCGGTGTTTCCTTTCAACAACCCCATCTTGTTCTGGAGTTCTAGGGATGTTATATTGCCTAACAATCCCTTTTGACTCACAGAAGGCATCCAACTCTTTGTTCTTAAACTCTGTCCCATTATCACTCCTAAAGATTTTTATAGGAAGATCAAATTGTTTTTCAACTTGTTTAACAAAGTTTTGCAAAATATTTACGGTTTCATATTTAGAGTGTAAAAAGAAAGTCCATGTGAACCTAGAAAAATCATCAACTATCACCAGGTAGTAACTTTTGTGTTTTAATCTCATGATTTTCACAGGTCCAAACAAGTCCATATGAAGTAATTGTAAGCACTGACTTGTTTTGGACTCTTCATTTGACTTGTAAGAACTTTTATGTTGTTTACCTTTTAAACAGGAAACACAATGTTCTTCACAAGTAAACTGTTTGTGAGGCAAACCTCTGACAAGACTTTGTTTTGAGAGAGTGGAGATGGTTTTTAGATTTGTGTGACCTAGTCTTTTATGCCATAATTCTGTTTCTTTGCTTGAAGCAACTGAGAACAAACATGCATTTGACATAGGATTATCTTTTACCATGTCTACCACATACACATTTCCTACCCTAGTAGCAGTAAGTTGTGCTTTGCTCTCTGCAATTATTTGATTAATCTTTTTAACAACCTTTGGGCATATTATCTGACAAGTTTCCTTTGTGAAGAAGGATCCATAACCCTTATCACTCATTTGTTAAACACTCAGAAGATTGAATTTTAGATTATCAATGAGATTCACATTCTCAAACTTGAGTTTTCCAGCTGAGACAAATCCTGACCCCAACACCTTCCCTTTTGAATTATTCCCAAAGGATATATCACCCCCTCCATGAGCTTTAAAATCTCTGAGCAGGGCTTTACATCCTGTCATTTGCCTAGAGCCCCCACTATTTACATACCAAAGACTGTCAAGGCAAGTAGAAGCTCCCTGCACATGTTTTGAAATAATTAGTTCAGGTGAGTTTCCAAAGCCAGAATGGCTTTGGATGGGGTATCAGATGATCCATACTCAAGTTCAGATAAATGAGCAGTGGTTAGATCAGGTTTTTGTAACCACTGCTGTGAGCCACTTCCTATCAATTGTTGGTAACCATGAGGATGCCTATTTACCCTTGGCTTAGAAGACTTTTTGTAAGTCTCATAAACCATAGGCACCTTTTGATAACTAGGCTGGCTTTTACCTCTTGGAAACTGGTTTGATGGAGGTGCATCTGTCACTTGAATTTCTCTGTGAACAGAGGTTTGATTCAAAGCTTTTGTGACAGATGTTTCAATTGATTCAAAGTTCTATTTAGATTTGTTTTCAGAAGAGCTTGAACTTTCTCTTTCAAGAGCTTTTGCCCTAATCTCTTTTACCTTTTGATGATAGATTTTGAGATAGGCACACTCTTGGGTCATGTCATTTGTTTTATTGCAGATAGTGCATCTAGGAGATTTAGGTATAACACAAGTTTTGTTTATGTCAAAGGCTTTTAGAAGAAAACAATCTGCAGCCACATGATTTATCTTTTCACAAAATTCACAAAACAAGTATTTAACCTTTTCTTTCCTTTTCCTATCAGACTTTTTGAGAGCAGTGGGTGTAACCTCTGCTAGCAAGTCTTTTATAGGGATCACCAGTGCTTTTATACCATCAATGGTTGAAAAGACCATTGGCTTGAAGTTTTCCAAAATATCACATTCATCTGACCAGGTTGGTTTAAACTGATATTTTTCAATTTCTTTATCTTTTGCTGAAACCTCTGGTTTTTCAAGAATGATTTTGTTTCCATTTTTATATGTGATTTTAATTTCTTCACCAGCCAAATTTTTTGGAACTATTTCAACCAGCTCAGAATCAATTTTTGCAGCATCTTCACAAGTCTGGTCATAGTCTCTAAAGCTTGGGTTGCTCTTGATTTGAGCATCAAGCATAAACTCATAACCTTGACAAGACTCTACCCATTTTTCACAAGTGATCTGGGTAGATTCAAGCTCCTGTTTGCAAACTTGGTATTTTTCTACCATAGTTTGGAGTTGGTCTTTGGTTATGCTTGATTCATGCCTTAGGCTACTCATTTCAGAATCTTTTTTACTTAACTTTGTTTTCAACTCTTTGGTAAGTTTTTCAAAATTAAGTTCATCTTCTAAAATTTTGTTTCTCAGGTTTTCATTCACCAGCTTTATGTTTGCAAAAGCAATAATGCATTTGTCAGAACATAAATCTTTAAGGATCTGAGGTGATACCTTCGAAGCAGCCATAAGAGCACAATCACACTCTTCTTCTTCTTCATACACCTTCTCATCCCAAGGGTCAGATAGAGTGTCTTTTTCAACATCAACAGCATTCACTTCAACCACTGGTTTAACTTCTGGTATAACCACTGCTTCACAACAATCAACCACATCAGACTTTAACTCCTACTCCATAGATTCATCATCCTCAACAATGGTCTCCAAAGCCATTAAACATATATTTTCATTTTCAAAATCATTTTTGGCTATGAGAACAAAGTTTTCATCTGTTAAATCCTCAGGAAAACTACTCCAATCAACAAAACCTTGTGTGAAAAAGCTTTGTTGAGTAACCTCTGCTGGTGTAGCAATGGTTTGAGTAGGTTGAGTAACTTGTGGCACTTGCTGCACATGTACTTGAGGTGGTGCTTGGACATACTGAATCTGTGGTGCAGGTGTTTGAACATGATGGACAGGAACTGTAGCAAAAGGATGTGCAAAGTGTGCGGTGTTTTGCATTTGAGATGCAGGGGTATATTGGTAATATTGGACAGTGCTTTGAGATCTGTTGCCAGGATGTGTTACAATTGGTCCTGCAGATTGTGATCTGCATTCTCTGGCAAAGTGACCCATCTTGTTACATTTGTAACACTTGATTTTAGACTTATCCAACCCAACTTTCAACCCCCCATGCAATCCTGGAAACCTTCTACCAGTTCTTTTGTAAAATTTACTTGCTCTAACACTTAAAAGTGCCAGCTAATGTAAAATGTCCATATCTTCAAGATCAGTGGGTTCAAAATGTTGTAAATCATTCATTTCAAAAGACATATTGTCAGAGGTCTGGCTTTCATAATTTGCAGCAAAGGCAATGTTGGTGCATATGTCTATTGCCTTCGTCATTAATATCATTATGTATCGAGTCTGAGTGGTTAGAGCTTAAACTATTAGAAACTAGGCGTATTCAAGTAAAGATTAGGACAAGTTCGCTTGATAAATAACTTGAGAAGTCAAGTTCGGCCGAACTTGACTAAGGTCAAGTTCGGACGAACTTCCAACCATCTTCGGCCGAACATGTGCTATCTTCGGGCGAACTTGGTATTTTCCCAGCGAACTTGCAAGTCTATAAGTAGGTGCCTTGGTGATTTCATTTGTAACTTCAGAGATTTTGGCACAGAGACGGTGAAGCTCTGTCGGATCCAGTTCTCGAATGTATTGAGCTTTAGATCAATGAAAACAACCTTTAAATGAGTAATTCTTGTTATCTGATTAACTTGTCATTAGTTTCCGCCTAATTGGACAATAGATAACAAATTTAGGTTCCCGAGCTGTTCGTGGACGTTCCTACAGGCAAAATTGGTGTACTGGATCAGAGTTGAAATTGTTTCCAAATGTTATGTCAATGTAATGATCATAACTCTGATCCTTTCCACAGCTAGACCCCTCCTCATGACTATATAGAGCAGTGTTTCCCAAAGTATAATCATCAGTCATTTTCACTGACTCTTGCAACTTCTTTTTCTGGTTCAACTCTCTCTCATAAGTGAGGAGTCGTCCATGAAGTTGTGTCAAGGTCATTTCCTTGTAACCAACAGCTGTTTTAGTGACATAAGCTACAGTCTCCCATTTCTCAGGTAAAGATCTCAAGAAACGACTATTGACAATCGAATTTGGGAATTCCACATTTACCAATTTGAGCTCACTGATTAGACAGCTATATCGTTCGAACTGTTGGGTTAATGACTCACCCTTAACGTGGCAAAATGTTTCATACTGTTGATTTAAAACCTCTCTATTATTCTCTATCACCTCTTCAGGACCACCGAATTGCTCTTTATGAGCATCCCATAACTCTTTAGCACTATTACAATGAAGTAATCCCGCATAAATCTCATTGGGAAAAGCCGAAGCAACAATGCTAAAGGCCTTAGCATCCAATTCAATTTTGAGAAAATCCTGTTCAGAGTAATTTTCGAGTTTCTTAGGGACCTGCGTGTGGGGATCCTCTGTACTTGGAACCATGGGAACATGAGGTCCAAATACAACGGATCTCCAGCATCCGGTGTTCCGTTGGGCGAGAATATGATCCATCCGACGTTGCCAAATAAAATATTCATTTCGTTTCAACATCGGAGGTTTGAACATGGATCCAATATTGGATTCCGGTGTGTTTTGTGTCATTTCTCTTGTTTACAACATATTTGTGTTTTAAAAACTTTTGTAGTAATAAAACTCTGTATTCAAGTAAAACTATCAAACGAATTAGCACAAAGAGCTGATCTATTCAAATCAATTTGACTGTTAAATCAAAATCGATTTACCAAGCTCTGATACCAATTGTTAGGATCTAAGTTTGAATCACTTGTAGTTTTTGTTTCTAAAGATGGAAAATGGATTGAATTATAAAGATATGCAGCGGAATTAATGGATAACTTTTACTACAAGCAATCAGTCGTTTGTTTTCATCATCATCACGCTTTCAAGTTGGTAAACTCGCATGTGATTCACAAACTCCCCCTTAGCCAATTACAATCGTTTGATGGTAAGAAATGAAGAAAATAAAGTGCGAATTGATCTTTTTCAGGAAGACCAGTTACACTGTTACATTGATCAGCTATTTATACTAACTATCTAACCACTGAGTATCTTTTATGACGTCACGGTTGATAGTGACAGCTAACAAAATCATAACTAACTAAAACACTGCTTAACTAACACTATCAGTGCATAGCACTATTACATTGAATAAACTATAACTAGTCTAAGCATTGATCTCTATCCTCTCATCTTGTTTCTTCTATCAGACCTTTGCTTCTTGTTCGATCAGATGATAGGAACAACTGTTTATGGAAAGCAGTGTAAAGGTAGATCAGAGGTTGTAACCTCTGATAGTTGGACCAAAGCTCAGATGGTGTATTTGGCTTTGTTATCATCTGTTCCTTTGTTAGGGTTCAATCCCACCAAAGGATGCTAAGTAATCAATCTTTTCATCAATTTCTGGTATGGAATAACAATCCCTTGGACATGCTTTATTCAGGTCTTTGATGTCTACGCATATTCTCCATCCACCATTTTCTTTGGGTACCATCACTGGATTAGATACCCAAGTTTGGTAGCGCACTTCTCTAATGATCCCTGCGTTTAGCAACTCTGTAACTTGTAGCTTCATAGCTTCGTGTTTTTCTTGTCCCAGGTTGTGTTTAGTTTGAACGACTGGTTTGGCAGTTTCTGAAACATTCAATCTGTCTTCCGCGACGTGCCGTGGAACCCCCACCATGTCAGTTGGCGTCCAGGCAAAGATGTCCATATTCTCGAATAGCCGTTTCTTAAGGGCTGTGCGCGTGGACTCGGACAGAGTTGGGCCTAACGTTATTGTTTGCTCTGGGTACTTCCTGTTCAGGACCCATTTCTCTGCTTCCATGCTCGGTGTTAGTTTAATTGCTTTTGATGGTCTTGCTTCATCCATCATGAGCACTTCTTTGCTTGCATAAATGATCGCAACCCCTGTCTCGGTTGGGAACCCTACTGCGGCGTGAGGAACTGAGCAGATAAAGCTGAAATCACCTTGAGATTCTCGTCCCAAAAGGATGTCGTGTCTTGAGTTTACTGGCAAGACCATGAACATAACTTCTTCTATTCTAGAATTTCTTCCGTCCGAGAGTAGCATCGGGAAGGATATCTGACCAAGAGGAAAAACGGCCTCATTACAGAAACCAGTAAGTGGATAAAATCGACTGCTCTAGGCGCGCTTTGTCCCCTTTGTTGTGATTAAAGCATTGTTCGTAAATGATATACGCAGTGCTCCCTGGATCGATGAATATGTAATCTGTTTGATAGTGACCGAACACCCCCGAGATTATGTGGGTCTTTTTTCTCTTGGTCCTCCCCTAACAACGGGGAAAATGACTTTCTTCTCACACCAAGCATCATCTTTCGTGTGCTTGTTATAATTCTTTTTGGTTTTCTTAGGCCTCCTTGTATCATGTGTGTCTCGAGTTTTCGGAGTTTTTTGTTACCAGGACCTTCTTCTCGCCTTTGGATTTGGCGCGTCCCTTTTTTCACCCTTGACCAAATGTGTGAGCTTGCCGTTCTTCAAGGCTCGCTCTATTTCTTGTCTCAAACTGATGCAATCTTTTGTTAAATGTCCCGTATCCTTGTGGTACTCGCAAAAAGGTTTGGGTCCTGCCCTCTCTTGTTGAGCATCTGCAATGGAGCTTTGAATTAGTAATTCTCAGTTAACAAAACCTCAAAAGGAGTTTTTGTGAGAGGCGTCCATTGTTTCTCCCTGTTTTGTTTCTTGATCTCTTTTTGATACCCTATCTAATTTATGGTCGCACGCGCGTCTTCACTCGGTGGACTTTTATCCCTATAGTCAGATGCTTTCTAGGGTTGGTTCTGCCCTTTCTTGTTACGCTTGTCACTAGCATGCTGACTATAATTGCTTTGACGCCCTTCATCGCTGGTTAGCTGCTTATCTGTCTGTGCAATGATTTTTGCCGCTTCGATGAAGGTTTCCCAGTCTTTGGGGCCTCCATATCTGCCTTTCAGTCTCCGAATTAGGTCATCACATCTGACGGTGCGCATGAAGTGCGCGCGTCTGATTTATTCTCCCACGTTTCCTATCTCCAAGCATTCTTTGTTGTATCTGGTGATGAAGTCTTCGATACTTTCATGATCCTTGCGCCAAATGTTAAGTACATCTGCCGGATCTCTTGTGTACCTTCTTTGTTGACTAAAATGAGATAGGAATTTCTTTTGGAAGTCCATCCAAGACTTGATTCTTCCTGCTGGTAAGTTGTCAAACCATGCGCGCGCCGCACCTACGAACGTTTGTACGAACAAGTGGCACCAGACTGGTAAAGACCATCCTCCCAGGACTCCCGCGCTTGTGAATACTTGTAAGTGATCATCTGGGTCCGTAAGGCCATTGTATTTTCCCACATTGTGCGGTAACTTTGTTTTTTCTAAAGGAGCCATAGCGATCACTTTAATGAATTTGGATTTCTCGGCTACACCTTCGGGACGATAGCTCAAAGTGAAATCATGCTCAACAGCTTGATTATACGTCGCGTGTGCGCGTGGCCTGTATGACTCGTGGCTTGGCGGCAATCTGCTGAAGACAAGTTTCTTCTTGTCTGTAAGTGGAATCTTCTTCTTCATTATACTGTTCCCATTCCTTGTTGATATTGCGCGGCCCTAGTCTGCAATGCAACAGAGGTTTTTTTTGTTGCTGAGTATGTTGCTTATAGTTGCTCTCTGTTTCACCGTACGCAGCGCGTGTATCATGCGCACTTTGTCTTCTTATGGTGCGCATGTTGTTGATTCCTAGGTACAGTGTGTTGCGAAGCCGCGTGCTGAGTCTGTTGTTGCGCCGGTGTCACGTGTGGGGTTTGAAGGCCTGCGCTTGGATCAACGCCTGCTGCGCACTTAATTGTGCATAGATTACGTTTAATGTCGCTTACTGCTTGGAGTACCATGTAGCGAGCGTTTCTCCTTCTAGTAATCACAACAATGCTGAAATGTTTGGTTGTACCGGTTCGGTGGTCCTGACGGGCCAGCACCATGGTTCACAGTCTAAGCTCCGGGAGTTACTTGATTGATTACTCTCGAAGTACTTCCGAAGAAATCCAGAATGCGAGTGTTTGGCCCTCCCTCCCTGACTATCTCGTCCGTTTGTCGTTCCTGGACACATGTGTTGCCCATGGTCGGTTCAACGGAGAGTTCTCCTCGTCGTTTTTAAGAAAGGAATTTCTTTTAGCCATGGAGAGTGTTTTTAGAAAGAGAAGACGGAATTAGTGAAAAGTTCTAAAACCGGTGGGCGCCAATCATGAAACACTGGTTAACACGAAGTTATCCCAGCTTAACCGTCTCGTATAAACAGGGTTCAATCTTTCTTTCCACTCGCCCTCAGCTGATATCCTGCAAAACAGAACACCGGTGACTCGCCACAAAGAGGAGAATAGGGGGTTCTCCTTGTGACCACCCTTCGGCTTGAGAATAAGTACTGCTTTGAGGAAATAGTGTGTGTGTTGATAGTAACAAATGTGAGAGTGGAGATCCTTAAACCTGTGTTGATAGTAACGAAATAGTGTGGGACCATACCTCTTCACCACCAAAAATTGAATCTTGTTACTTTCTCTTTATATTTAAACTAGGTTTGATGAATTTACAAGCTATTTTTGTTGAAATTTTTGTGGGGTTTCTTTGAATGGCTCTTAAATTATTTTTATGTTGTATTTTAGTGTTTGTGTTTCTTTTTAACGACTATCAAGATATTACCTACTGAGCGGTTGGGGTTGGGCAGCCGTAGGCACGGCTGTGAGGCCGGCCCCGGATCGGAACCCACCAGGTTTCTTCATGGAGGGGTATAATACCGGCTTACGGAACTCTCTTTGTCCCCACAGAAAACCATACCGCCAATTGGCACTTGACAGATGTTACGCAGCCAGAATAGTCGAGACTCTCTGGCGTAAGGCACGGTTAGACAAAAACCCATGTTAGCTCAGGTTTGAACTTGTAACATCCAAAGAAAGCCTAGTTTTTATCTTGATTGCGTTTGCCACTCCAACAAATGGTGAGGACTTTAGTGTTTCTGTTTCAGATTATAAAGATATGTAACGTTCATCTGTCTATTTCTTCCCTTTTTGTAAGTAACTTTCAGATAATAAAATCCATTCTTCCAACATATAAAATGGATAGTGTAAAACGGATATAATGCAACTTATGCTCCTATACTCTCTTTAATTATCTAACAACAGAATCATATTCTATACAACGATGTAACTAGATACGGCTATATTCACACGCATCCATTTAAATGGAACGTTCCAACGATATCATGAAACATAACATCAATATTCCAAACGTCTAGTTCAATAAATCTAGAAGTTAAATTCCTTTCTATCATCATCGCATCTATGCAAATTATTTAACCGTTAACATTAAATCTTTTATCCATATTGTAAAAATATAAATTAATAAAGATTGATATTATCGTGTTATGAATTTACATCGAGATAGATGGTAAACGGGCAACAAGCTACGTCGCTGCCCTTTTTGAATATTAAAATTAAGTGTTTTAAAAACTACGTACATAGATCTCGGGTTTAGATGGTTGTACACTAGTCACTTGAATAACAATGTACTAAACTTGGAAGTTATGGTAATTGTGTGTATGCAAATTTTAATAATTCCAAAACCTAACTAAGTTAGTGATTTTGTAATACTAACAACAAAAATAGTAGTATTGTAGTAATAATAATGATAGTAGTTTTTAAGTTTTCTAAAATGACTAAATAATAATAATAATAATAATAATAATAATAATAATAATAATAATAATAATAATAATAATAATAAGACCGCAGGGTGGGTTGTGGGCTTTGCACGACACGTGACGGAGGTGGGCTCCACCAGGCCACCAAAAAAAGTGGGGTGTGGAGGGGCGTGGTGTGGCGTAGCCAGCCATGTGGATTTTTCTTTTAAATAAAGTAGTTAACCAAAGTAAGCCAACTCACCTTACCCACCCGCTCTATAACAGGCGGAATACTCACGCCAAAGGGGCAACGCCATGCCCAACACCAACCCAAGATAAAAAAGCTGACGTTGAAAGACAACCTACACCCCAACCCAAACCCACACCCCACAGTCTAACAATAAGAACAAATAACGTGTTCCATTTGTTTGAATCATAAAGTTAGAATCTATAAAAATAATGATTTTTATTATATATGAATAAAATAGGTTTTGATTTTCATATATCCAGATACGATTAACCCATATTATATTTTTTTATTTTTGAAAATTTTGATTTATAATTTCATCCTTATTGCGTGTTGTTTTCTTAAACCATATTAATTAAATGACTTTAAAAACAATTGTAAGTCGCAACGTTTAAACACAATTCTTTTGTATTATTCCTTTGTTTCATTTATAATTATTTCTTTTTGTTAGTGTTTCTCTACCAGAAATATTCCCACTTAACAGGATTCTTATGAAGTGGATTCTAAAGCTTAATTAAATAACTTGCATTTTCTATTATGATTATTGTCATGTTTAAGTTATAATTAACGTATCACTAAAAGGGTATGATTCACATTTCAGAAATGTCTAGTAATACAAAAGCCATTTCTATTCACACACACCTTTTGTCTATTTCCACACCTTGAAGCGTCAAGTTTTGGCCAAAGCTTGGCATATTGGTCTGGTCAGCCAAAGCTTGGCGCTTCAGGGGCAGACCTATATGCGAAACTTTCGCCAAAGCTTGGCGCTTCAGGGGCAATACTCCGAGTTTTGGCCAAAGCTTGGCGTTTTGGTGGTTTTTAAAATTTTTAAAATTTGGTTTTAATTAAAAAACGCAACTATACTTGTCGAGTTTTGACGTATTTTGTTATTACAGGTCATTTTATTAAGTATATGATCTATCCGCATGTTCCGGATAAGTTCGGTTACGTGTGTTGTCGTATTCCATGATTTCACGTGATTCTGTTTTAATTTCACTAGTAGTCCAACGTGTCGTTTTGTATATATACGCATCCTACCGGATCAGTACTTGACGTATTTTGTCATTTAATGTCATAGTATGACGTGTATTGTTATTATTGTTCCGTACTCTCGCGTATCTTGGCCGTACGGGTCGTATCGATGACATTCGTTATAGTGACGTTTATTGTCTGTAAGTGTCGTATTAATTTATTTAGATTTATGATTTTACTAGAGAGTTTGTTGATTTTACAAAAAGTGCATTTTTCAAACAAAAAAGTGGTGTACTTCATAACTAAAAAATTTAGTTAATAACTAAAAAGTTTAGAATTCAAATACTGTTGATAAGTGGTGTACTTCATAACTAAAAAGTTTAGAATTCTAATACCATACAGTGCATATATTGTATATTTATCCTAAAAAATCTTGAAATTGTTATTAAAAAAAATCAACACTCATCTCATGAAGCATATGGTATCTGTGTGCAAATTGCTTCCTTAAGAACCAATAAAACGCAAAATTTGTATTTTCTATAGGTTTTGAAATGTCAGATAAATATTTAAAGCTAAATGAAACTTGCTTAAAAGAGCAAAATTCCCGTTCATGTCATATGAAAACAAAATGTTTGGTACCTATCTTTTGGAAAACTGTTATTAGTCACCGAACAGTGTCAAAAACAAATTTGTCACATTATTTTGAAAAAAAATGCACTTATTTGTTAGTGAATATGATTTTTACAATATGATCTAGTCAAATCCTAAACCTAAATAAACTAATACGACACTTACAGACAATAAACGTCACTATACCGAATCTCACCAACACGACCCGTACGACCAAAATACGCGATAGTACGGAACAATAGTGACAATACACGTCATACTACAACATTAAATGACAAAATAAGTCAAGTACTGATTCGGTAGGATGCGTATACATACAAAACGGCACATTGGACAACTAGTGAAATTAAAACAGAATCACATGAAATCATGGAATACGGCAACACACGTAACCGAACTTATTCGGAACGTGCTGTATAGACCATATACTTCATAAAATGACGTGTTATAACAAAATACGTCAAAACTCGACAAATATAGGTATGTTTTTTAATTAAAAACAAATTTAAAAAAATCAAAAAACCATCAAAACGCCAAACTTTGGCCAAAACTCGGAGTATTGCCCTTGAAGCGGCAAGCTTTGGCCAAAGCTTGGCATATAGGTCTGCCCTTGAAGCGCCAAACTTTGGTCAAAACTTGGAGCTTCAAAGTGTAAAAATAAGATGGTGGATGTGTGAATAGCATGGTCCAATACAAAATCTACCGACCATAATAAAGAAAAAGCTAGCATGCATATATATTCTTGTCCTTTCAATCTATCCCATATAATATCCTTACAATCTACCCCCATATATTATGTTTTTTATCCTTCAATGTAAATTTACAAGAATATTTTTGCTGTTTCATTTTTATCGATTCTTGTATAATTACAAAACTAGTTGTAGTTGAAAGCCTAATGAGAGTTATAAAAAAAAACAAAGCTTGTGTTTGAGGAATTATATATACCAAAATCTCACGAGTTTGATCGGTAATAATCATATAAAAATTAATTTGATTTTAATAGTATATATTTATTACTTCTCTAACCTTCGGTAACTATATTCAACAATAATTTATATTTATTTGTTACTATAGTAATAATAATTAGATTTGTATATTATATTATAATATGTAAAGAATAGAATGTGAAGTAAATTTTTAAATCTCATCCTTATCTTGGGGAATGAGACAAAGTAAAAAAAAAAACTAATCAACACATAAATGATTCTTTAAACTTTTGAGATAATAATAAGAAGACTTTTAAATCTTAATTAAGATAGAATTGATGGCTCGAAATGATGGTGATTGAGATGTATTGTGATGGACATATCTAATTCTAATATAATATTTTAATTATATAATATTCTTTCTTTCAATTCTTTAATATTATTATTAATTAATTAAATATTGTTTGAATTAATAGATTTAATAGATAAATTCATCACAAAACTATTTAGTAGAAATAATGACTTCACTTCACTATTTCTAATAAATAAACTCAAATCTGAGTGCTATTATTTTACATATTTTTGTGTTGTTGATATGAAATATTAGTACATATAATTAAAAAAAACTAGTGTTTACCCTGCCGCGTGTTGTGACGGTACGACATGTTGTAAATTAAACTCGATTAAAACTATTAGATAAAAAAGACTTGTGATGAAATGTAGATAAAACACTTGTGACGGTATATTCGCAGATCACTAAGAGTTACATAGTAAATTAAACTCGAGTAAAACTGTGACACATCCGAATTTAATACATTTTATAAACAAATTTAATAAAAAGAATCAGATAAAACTACACTTATTCTAAAAACTAAAAAAAAGATAGAAATATATAACACACAAATTATTGACTATTTAATAAGAACATAATAAAAAAGTATATGAGTGTAAAATTCATGATTAGTTAATTTCTTATTTAGTTTACGAAAATAAAATAAAAAAATAGGTTTTATGTGGCTAAAGTATAAAAAAGAAACCTTTTGGTAATCAAAACACTAAGAATATAAAACTAACAAAATTTGAGAGGGGAAAATGTGTAAAGACCAAAATCTTTGTGGTCAAAACATAAAATAAAAAGAGAGAAGAGTTTGTCTTATATTCTACTTACAAATGCCACTCAAATATTAGGTAATTACTTAAATGCCATACAAAGAAAAGCTAATATGTTAGTGTGAATGGCATTTTAGTAATTAAAAACAAAATAAAGACCATTGTGGCTACTGTAGCTAGTGATACAAATTAATATATAGTATAATAACATATTTAATAATATAACACCATGTTTGTTAGAGAATAACAATTATTTTTTTTCAAAGATAAACACATCATTTAATTATATTTCTACTTTATTTATGCAAAACAAATAAAGTAAATCAAACTATATCCTTATCCATTTAAGAAGCAATAAAATCATAGGTTTTCAAAATGATAGATCATTTATATATTTCTGAATCATAAATTAGAACTAGATATTAATTAATTAATAATATCATTAATGAATTGAAAGAAAAAATGCCATGTGGCATTATTTGGATAATGAATTGAAAGATAAATGCCATGTGAAATTATTTGGATTTTTTTATTAGAAAATATTTTTAAACATTTTTTCACTTTAACTATTAAAATATAATATTTTATAAAACTTTGAGTATACCATTAGGACATGCATATTTTTATCTACGCTTAGTTAAAAAAAAATTCTCTTTGTGTGAGTTGTCTCACAGTTTAGTTTTTCTATGCGATATTGTCTATTTTACTAATATAATATAACGTTTTATGTAGTTATGAATATGTAGTTGCGATGTGTTTATTTTTGAAAGGGTCTGTTGGGTTATATAACATCTGCTGATGATGAGAGTCAAAACCCATTGGAACCATCTTCCACGCGTGAAGAAATAAGTTGAAGTGCGATCATAAGTTCAAAAGTTCCCCCCTTGAAGGCTTCCTAAACAACCACCCAATCTACTGGAATGGAACTGTTGTCTCAACCCAAAGACAAGTACAAAACGTTGAATTACTAAAGAGTTTGTGTCAACAAGTCAACAACTAAGTCAACAAAGTTAATGTTGTAGACTAGAAGACCAAGTTAACAAGTCAAACAAAACTAGAAGTACTAGATTCCAAAAGTGCTGGATCATTTCAGTAGTTTTGGAATCTCATTTGTTTTCATTGCTTTAGCGGTAGTTTTATGTAATAGTGTTTTTTTTCTAATTGTCAAATAGTTTTGCATAACTACCGGTAGTTGCAACATTAATGGATTGTTTAGGATCGTTTTCATGGTAACGTCACCAAGAGTTCTTATATATATATATATATATATATATATAATTCAGTTTATAAAGGAATAGTTAACTCTAAGAGCCAAAAAGGAAGAAGAACTTAGAGATAGAGTGCACTTGGTAGGGGGGAGTATGAAAATTGATTGTATTTAAGTATTTGAATATATTGAAATCATTTTGCAATCATTTCTAAATCCAATTGTGTTTATGATGATGTGTTTATTATCATTGTTTGATTGATTTTCTGAATTAATTAAAACTATTTTATCAAAAACACACACTATCACACATTCTTAGATCCAACAGAGTTAAATATAGTTATGAATATGTTGTGATTTGTTTATCCTCGATTCAATAAAAAATCATTTGAAAGAGTCAAATACAATTAATTTTTTCTTTACCGTGGGGAACCAAACCGATTATGTCTAACAACATCGGTACTCGTACTCGTACCGTATTTATATTTATAATTTTATCCCTGTGGTGGTATAAAATTCTTTAAAACGGAGTTGTATTGTAGATGGAGCATTTTTTGAGACTGTAAACTATAGCAAGTGTCAGTATGGTATCTCCGTGACAAACCGAACAAATATTTACCGAACAACATTGATACCAGTATTCCTTTTCATTGTTTTTTATCAATGTAAAACACGTATCCATCTCTTAAGCATATCTCTTTCAGTTGCTATACAAGTGTTGGTGTTGTACCTAACCAAACCAGTAAGATTGAAAACCCGTTGTGAAGCGCAGGTAATTCCACTAGTTAAGAACGTAAAGGCATCTCCAATGTTATGTCTTTGAAAGGTCAAGGATGCTACTGTGGTGTTTGTGAAGGACGTTCATATCACAAGGCTTTGTCTTTGGATGTTTGTGGAGAACACATCCGTGAGAACAAACAAGTTTCGAATAGTTGGGGTTATGATTGATTGTTTTTGTTCTTATTCAATTATCTTTTTCTTATATATTTATTAATTTACCTTTTAACTTTAGAAACTAAAATCTTAAATATAACATTTAACATACGAAATAATAAATTTATAAATATTTGTATATATTAAAGCTTAAAAAATTATTAACTAAAGCTTAAAAAGCTATTAAAAATGTATATTTTTTATATAAATTGCAATAACTAAAATTTGAAATTGAAGATAGTAAATAATTTGATTATTAAAAATAATGTAAAATGTGATTTTGATATGGACATAAAAGACATTTATAAAGATGATAAACTGTTTGGTGAATGAATATTTTTAAAGGGTTGATTAGTGATCTCATTTATAAATGTTTTCGAGTTTGTGCATAAAAGATCATCTCTAAGACCCTAAAAACGAACTCCGTAACTAAACCAAATTAATCAGGGATGAGTGGATAAAATACCGTTAGTGGTAAAAGTTAACCCGATAAACATTATGACTTAATTAAATAAACCTAATGCTAAATAAAAAGATAAATAAATGCTTTTTAGTAAAATAAGTTTATAAAAGGCCCAGGCTACCGGACTTAAAAATAAAAACGGGTTATAACCTCCCCGAACTTACTAAATTAACTAGGAATATTAACCTAGTTAATATAGTTGTTTATTAGTGAAGAATAAGTGAGTTATGAACTAACCAAAATACTAACCTAAACCTAAGGGGCTAAAGTTGGACAAATGAGAAGATAAAAGATTAAAAGCTTAAATAAAACTAAAACACACACTTTAGGTGTGTGTTTGTGTGTGTTCTCTAGTACGAGATGAGAGAAAGAGAACAAGAGTTCTCTCTTTGATCAAGTGTACAAACTCAACCAAATCATAAGATGATCTAGGGTGGAATCCTTGCATGTTCACAAACTGTTCATCATCTAGTCACTGTAAACCTAAGGTATGTGGTGAAATTACATATGATGAGTTTTAATGTTAAGTGGGTTTTGATGGTGTTATGAAATTGATGAAGTGTTGATGTATATAATCATCATACTTGCTTGTATGTGTAAAATACTTGAACAATTTAGATATTTGATTAAGTGTTCATACATGCTATGAAGTGAGTTTTAATCTAGGTATAAAACTCAAACTCTTGTATGATTAAATTGATAAATTGCTTTGATAAATGAAGAATTTGGGTTAACTAGATGTTAAGGAATATATGAACTTGTTGAGTTGAAAAATACATGGTGATTTTGGTTGGAAAATCTAGCTAATATGGTGGGTTAAAAATGATGCCCACCAAGTGTTCGGTAAAATGCCTAAGTGAGTTTTGTCGAATTAATAGTGTGGCTACGTATGTCAATTGGCAGTTTAACTTTTAAAAGTCAAACTGACCTATAATAGAATTGAATGAGAAATATTGTATAAAAGTCCATGAGGTGTGATGGTAGGATGACCAATCTAACCATCTTGTGGATGTTATATGATAATTTGACTCTTGACAAGCTAGGTGGGAGCTTGAAAATAAATGGATCAAACGGGTCAAAGGCGCGAGGAAGCTCGAACGGACGAAGGTAAGTAAAGCTTACACCTTCTAGAATAGATTCACAATATAAGTGATAGGAAGTATATGGTTAAGAACAATTGCGGTTAAATGGATAAAAATGTCAAAATGAGACCCCATGGTATAAACCATGAGACGGGTCAAAATGGATAAAGTTATGACAAACTAATGTTGGTGACAAAGGAGAAATGTTATGATGAGGCCCCATGGCGAGAACCATAAAACAGGTCAAATGGGTAAGATATATGGGTCGAACGACTAAAATGGTAAGTAACCATGTTTGGTTATAAACCAATGAATTTTTAAAATAGGACCCTGTGGTGTCACACCCCGATTTTCACGTGTATCCCGATGGGCCCGGTGGGGAGTATTGTGACGTATAGTTGATATCATCATAACCAATAAACATAGAGCAACACAGCGGAAGTCTTGGAGTAAAATAAAACTATTACAAACCATAATTGTCCAAGTGTTCGAAATACAAATATGCACAAGGCTTGTAATAAGATCCACAAGCGGATCAGAAATAAACATATACAAAAGGATAACATACTCTACAGGCACAATCAAAAGGTCGCAACTCCTTAGTATTAATGCCCCGCAGCTTCCGGCCTATTTCGTTCTTGTACATGTAACTTGATCTTTGAAAATACGTTAGTTTACACTGTAAATACAATCAACCGACTCATTTTGAAAAATTCTTTTGAAATGGTTTTAGGTGCACTAGGCACGTTTTTATAAATAACTTGGGACAGTACAATTGACCTTGTATACAGTTTTACATGTCTGTCTTTTACATATGGGGCCTAGTACAGAAACCGAGACATGATCGACTGACACACCACTTCTGAACTTTCACATAGAAAGCAGATAATAACAATAATAATAGCAGTTACCGATGTATGCCTACACAAATGCTTAAGTTGTGGCCACTAACACTTTAGTGAGCCAAGGATATCCTAGACACGGTCAAGCCCATCCCCAATGTTTAAGTTTCAGACAAAACAGATTAAAACCGGGTTATGTATTTTAGTTAATTATCACAACTGGATAAAACATGATTTCCATACCTGACCAAGCGACAATAATTTACCGTATCCCAAGCCCGTATAAGGAAAATAGGTTAAGAGTATTTACCTGAGTTTAAGTCTTCAAGAAATCCAAAACTCAGCCGCAAATCAAAGATAAGTACAGGTACAATTTACCGGGAAGTCATTTAGTCTGGAATGATGGTATTATTAACCAAATTAGAATGCTAACGGGTCCTTAGTTAAGTCTTAGACTTGAACCGGCTAGTCTTACGTTTAAACAATTATGGTATGATACGCTAGATTAAGCGGTGACCGGAATAGAAGGTTAATTGGACCCAACAAGTATCAACACTTGTATAATATGGGTATACCAATAACATTCTGGATTTTGATAAGAAAACGACAAAGTTAACCCCGTTTCGGTTAAATTACGTAAACTAGTCACGTATGCTTAATCGTAAGCATATAAGCGAAACCGGGTAACCGAGAGAGTCATATAGAAGTTCCATATGCCAATACGTTATGATATCAGTAAGATATCAATATGTATGCCCGAAATAGTTCTAAATTTGAATTACGCCTCATAAGGGCAGTTTGCTCATTTTCTAATTTATAAAAGATGTTTATAAGAAATCTGATGTCAAAGTCAATAACATTATGTACGAATATAAGTATTATGATTTTATATCAGTAGGATATCAATTTTATGTGTGCTTGATAGTTTTAAACCAAACTATGTCCCGTAGGGGCATTTTGGTCATTTCACACATAGCCTTGAAGTCATAATTGGGATTCTGAGTTTGGGACTTGTACTTACTGTAATATTAGTGAAAATAAGTTGGTACATCAGTAGGTAACAAGTCTTGACTCATAGTTATGGTTTTAGACCATACTATGCGCCGAAAATGCGATATAGTCGATAAATGCCGATTAATTCAATGTTTAGTGTAAACTGAAGTTAAGATCAATTTTATAATACCAAAATAAGTCCTTTATCATGTTATAACAGTAGGTAAAAGATTTGGTCATGAAAAGCTTGGTTAAAACCAATTTATGCGGAAAAAAGGATATTTTGGTCATTTATCGGCATTATACGAATCTATAGCATCAACTCAGGTTATAATCAGAATTATTATCCCAATAAGTCCTACTTATGATATTACATCAGTATGTAATAAGGTTTATCAATGAAGCTAAGTTTAAACCTTCTAAAATTCCGAAAAGGGCATTTTAGTCATTTTTAAGTCATAAATACGTCTTTTATGTAAACTTTGGTTTATGGTCAGATTCTTGACATCAATGTATTTTATTTATTTTTTCAAATCAGTAGGTAACTTGTTCATATGTTTATAAATGCTTAAATCCTTGATTTACACAAAAGGACCTTTTTGCAAAAGTTTAAGTAATTAAGCGGAACTTGCATATAAACTCAGATTGCTAATAAACTATGTAGTGTAACCCTAAGAGGTTATATTATACTTAAAACATGGTCCTAAAATGACCTAAAGTCAGTAGCCTAAGTGGCAAAATCGAGTCAGAACTAAATGTCAAAGCAGAAGTCAATCTTGCGACTTTCGGTTGCAAACCGATTCTAGACCGAGACTTGACGAGTCAAATCAGTTTATATAAGTTCTAATACTTATTTTTAAGTTTTTTATGCATCAAAACATATTTTATAACCTCTATATAATCAGTTACGAATTTTTATGAAATCTGGCCAGTTTGACTTTTGTTGACTCGTCAATTGGTCAAGAATTCGTGTAATCTAGAGGTGCCCTTTTGAGGGATTAACACCTACCTTATTACGATCACATAGCCACTTTTGATACGATCAATGGCTAGACCATCATGGTCTTAGCTCAAAGTCAAGGCATTTTTACGACAAGACTTTGACCTTAGCTTAAAGCCTAATATAATGACTTAACACGAAAATGGAACACTTACACAAGGTCCAGGGGTTGCTAAGATCAGAGAGGAATTCTCAAATGTTGCCTATAACTCCCTAAGTGAACTTGATGAGTTTAAAGTGAGGAAGAGCAAGTTGCAACACATAAAAAGCATTCTTTGATAGTTATTGAGGAGTTAGGAGGTGTTGCCAGGTGTTGGTGGAGGTAAACAAGTGTCCCAAGTCGTGGCAACATGCAAGAAAAGGTGGCAATGACGACAAATGTGGTAGAACAACAAGCTGCCACATTTTTGTTCGCTGGCGGCCCCTTACGGACCATATGGGTTTTGCCATGCGGTTCGTAAGGACCTTAGGCGCCCACATTTTGAAAACTGGTACGGACCGTAACCAGTTGTAGTTGCGGTCCGCAACCGCCTCTCAGAGATGGAAATTTTGGCATTTTTCATTTTAGCCCTTCAACTTTTAAATCACTACTTATAGTGATTATATTTTAATGAAATGGTGACTTCGGTCCCTCTCGTTTATAAATACGACATACGAGGTTTACCGGGGCATGTGTCAGAATTTTATTGGACGTAAAAACACGTAGTGTTACATGTGGCGTAAACCATAATGGGTCAAATAGGTAAAATGGTAAGTATGCACCTTTTGGCAACTAATAATACATGGTTAGTTGAAATGCTTAAAGGGTAAATTATGAAAGGGTCAAATGGACAACCGGGTTAAATGGTGATGTTGTCACCATTTGGATATGATATTCAACGCTTTATTTGTTAAGTTTCATACTTACAAATAAGCATAACGTACGGGCATGCATTACCATGAATTAGCGAATAGAATCGCAATGTATTGATAACAGGTCATTGCTTTGACCCGCGCCAGGTATGTGAATAGGCTTATACTTTCAGTAGGGGCTTATGGCCTGATGAAAGATGGTTGGGCCTGATGTGGAAAATATATTAACTCAAGTGAGATATACCTAGTATTTGGGTGAAATGTCCTTTAAAGCCAATAACATGTCTACGATGCGAAATCTCGACCAAATGGGTTTCAATCCATTAAACCATTGGAAAATTTTATGTCCTTAAGGACATAATAAATTTAGATGGGATAGCTAGCTAAATGTGCCCGTTAGTTTTCATTTAAAAGTATTAAAAAAATTAGTTCGAAAAAGGACTAAAATTGACTAACACGCCTTCGGATAATGTTTCGGGCAAAACTACCTCCAAGGTAGATTTAAAAATGAGTCTTTAACAGAATTGGTTGGTAATATAATTAAATAAAAGGCATGAACTTGAATGCCTAATGCCTACTAACGGGTAGGGTAAAGTAATTAAAGAAAAAAAATTGTTGGAGACTAGAGCTAGAATGCTCAAGTCACATAACGGGTCGAAGTAACCTGAAATGAGCTAAAATGCTTAACGAATGATTTATTGCAGCCTAATCAAGTTCGGGTCTTAATTGGGTTACCGGAATCCGTATTGAAGGCGATATATATGAATTATGACGTAATGAGACAAACATTATGCCTAGCGAGTCAGGTGTAACTAGAGAGTCAGACATTATGCCTAATGAGTCAAGCATATCTAGTGAGCCAAGAATTATGCCTAGTGAGTTAGGCGTAACTAAAGAGTCAGGCATTATGCCTAATGAGCCAGACATATCTAGTGAGCCAAGAATTATGCCTAGTGAGTCAGGTGTAACAAAAGAGTCAGACATTATGCCTAATGAGCCAGGCATATCTAGTGAGCCAAGAATTATGCCTTGTAAGTTAGGCGTAACTAAAGAGTCAGGCATTATGCCTAATGAGCCAGGCATATCTAGTGAGCCAAGAATTATGCCTAGTGAGTCAGGCGTAACTAAAGAGTCAGACATTATGCCCAATGAGCCAGGCATATCCAGTGAGCTATGTATTATGCCTAGTGAGTCAGGCGTAACTAAAGAGCCAGACATTATGCCTAATGATCCACGCATAACTAATGAATCGAGTATTATGCCTAGGGAGTCAGGCATAACTAAAGAGTCAGGCACAATGCCTAGAAAGCCAGACATTTCGCTCAGATGAATTGAATTTGTTTTCTTGTCGATTTTCTCACTTGTTAATATACACACTAACCGTTTTGTGGGTGTTTACAATAAGTAAAATCGACCACATCTTCGGATGGATGATCTAGCCACGCGAGGAACCAAACACTCTTAAACCGCCACCTCTTGGGGATAATTTATCAAAAAAAGATTAATCACAAACATACGTGACAAGGTTTCTCAAGTCCAAAACTTTTGATGTGTTTTGGAGTGTGATATATGAGTAATAAATTACTATGTCAGTTGTTTGGGTTATCAGTTAACCCAGACTTGTAAGTTTATGTCAAAGACAAAATATATCTGGAAGCTAAACATTGAAATCAATTAAGATATTCAGTTATTATGGGAACATGTTTTTCATCATCCGCACTCCATAACATATTGATATGACAATTCAGCTTTTATCATTGACTATTGTGTAGTGTACATAAATATTAATTAACTTTTGTATGCTTAAACCTGATTTCAAGCTCAAACTTGTAACACTTACTATGAAACATGAGAGCAAGTGCACTCATCATTAATGTAGTATAGTGAATGTAAGATACCGAGATCGTTCAAGGATTCAAGAACTTTTAGTATTAGAATTCGGTCAACGTCTAGCCAAATCCATAAAAAATATCTATTTTTGTTGTTTTTAAAGAAAAAAACATAAATAAATAAAAACGAACAGATAGTTGATTAAAAACGATCACGAGAAAGAATATGTTGGGGTCAATTCGTCTTTAATGATATAAATGATTTCTTGATTGCTGACTTCCAAAAGTTCACAATCCAAAAGTAGAAATGACTCCGGTTAAGGTTATCAAATCATACGCCTTTTTAGAAAGTTGTCATAAGCAGTTTACATGAAAACCATCTAAAGTCATTTTATGAAGCAAGCAAATATGGGTGTTTTAATGCCAAAGGTGAAAGAACCCTAGTTACGGGCATCACGATCATCAACAATATTGGAAAGTTGCCACACGCAAATTACATGACAAACACCACAATGTTGGAGTTAAAATATCAAGTAAAACATCCTTTAGAAGGGGTCTAGCCCACTAACTACTTTAGATATCGTGATTTGGTGTTATCTCCTCAAGAGCAGTACGTAGCAATAAACTAAACCAAGTCCTCGCACTTAGAGTATACAATCTCTCTACACGAGGCGAGAACTAAACCCAAACCATACTTCTAATAATCTCTTCCAAGTAATCAACATGTTTATTCTACATAAACATAGAAAACATGAATGTTTGAATCAAAATATACAAATTGATGGGTTGTTTTAAAATCCACTTTCAATATAAAAATAAGCTTGTTGAAGTTATCAACCCACCAAATGGTTGACCATGGTGAAAATTAAAATGTTGTTAAAGGTTCATCTTTCCCAAGTGATTGTTCCCAAGTGATTGTAAAAACATAGCTATTCATGGCCTTAAGATGGAACATAACCAAACTTGATTGATTCATGGCAAACATACAAGATTGGAATTGCTTGAATATTGTTCTTACAAATCTTGGATCCCTAGATTGAACCAAAATACAAAAAATAAACACAATTTTTTTTATGATAAATGCACAAGAAACATAGAATGAGAGATTGTGGAAGTGGGGGTCAATGATGGAGAAAGGGATGGTTAAATAGGTGAAAAAGAAGGTGATTCATTGTTTGTTCCAGGTGTTATGCACATCCCGTGTTTCAGAGACACAACCAATGTCACACCCTCAAAATCCACATGTGGAGTTTTACTGCGAGAGATGCGACTGACAAGGATCTAGCCACTAATCATGTTGAACCAATTATTAAAGTTGTAAAATCATCACAATCAACATGATTAGTGATCAATGTTTATATGTCCAAAACACAGTTTATATTGCAGCGGAAAAATAAAGTAAAATCCATCAAACCTTAAAACCACAAGTCTAATAAATATACAAAACATAAGGCTTTACGAACCACACACTGCAGCATATTGCAACGCTCATCCAAAGATGTACCTACTGACCTACAAAGCATGCAATAGTGTGTCAACATAAAGTTGGCGAGTTCACAGTTTTCAGTGTTGTTACAAAAATAAGTTCATTTAAATACTTTAGTTTTATAAGACATGTCATGGGTAGCTAACCCATCGTTAAGCTACTAAACTGTGTAATACTGAAAACTTGACTGTTGTAGTTGTTGTGCCCCGTGGCAATTTCTATCATCATTAACAAGGTGTCAAGGTCAATAGTTCACGCCCGCCTCCCAGCACGGTGTGAGATTTCTCGAACCTAATAGCGCTATCAACTATACCCCGTTTGCCAAACCCGACAACTAATCGGTATAATGCGTGGGGACTTTCAGATAGAGTTCGTTTAGTCCGCTAAAGACATGAAATATAAATTACAGTATTTGTTTAGTAGTGTTCCAATCCAGGAATACTAGGCGGTCCCAATCCATGAATAGTGTGGTTCCCAATACCCGAGAATGCATGCTTTTAGTAAATGTGTGAACTCACCTTAGTTTTGCTTGGTAAGACTTAAATGCTTTATAACTTGATGTGGTCAACCATGACCTAGAATGATTACCATTGATTCATTAGGTTTGTTAGTGTGTGTTTATACAAGAAACATAATCCCTACACGTATCATGCATCACATTGACATTTAAGTGTTTATTTGAGTGAATTTGTGTACATGATCATAAGATAACACACGACATCTTAAACAACATTTGTGTAAGTGCTAAACAAGTATTAACCTCCTAAGGTAGCACAAGCAACACTAGAAACACATAATTCAATTCACTGCAGTTTCAGCTTAAACTCCGAAACTTAGTTGTTTTCGGGAATTTTACTAAAATACTAAATGAGCTTCAAAAATTATGATAATTTTATGTGACTTGAAAAATGGTCCACATGTGTAAAATTTTTAAAGCTTAATTGTTTACAGAAATTCCATGAAAAATCAAATAGTACACATAACTCTGATTCGTCACTTTCTGGTGACAGTTATGGGAAAATTTATTTAAAAATCTTTGTCAGTCCGATTGATGAAATTCTAGTTGGGGAATTTCGAGACCTCCTAGAACTATCTACTATAGAAATTTCATATATTAATTCCAAACACGGATCAAGTTATGATATTCGTAATAGGATGCAAATTCTGACAGAAAACACAGCCTGGACCTTTGTTACGGCAAAATTCATTTAAAATATCAAAACTCAATGAAAATTTTTGATTCCAATGGGGTTTGAAAGCTATTTTCTGGAATTACATTTTAGATTCAAGAAACACATGTTTTTGTCAAGTTTTGTCCACGTTACAGTCGATACAAGTCGGCTGTAAATTCTGATCAGGTTCTGTTTGAATTCAGCATTCAATTAAAACATGTTTATAACACTATCAACCCTATAATCAGCAATCAAAACCCCAAAAACATCACCTATACGAATTTAGCATCAAATTTCATTATCAAGATCATACATAATTAAAACCCTAGCATGCATACATGATCATGGAGCTACTAACTAAAAAATATCATCATTTACGTATTAAAGTACATGATTCTAGCAAACCCTAACACATGTGACATCAAGTTTTCATACATCAAGAATCCAAACAACATCAAGAACTTCAAGTTTCATACTTATAACTGTAATATAACATCAAGAAGATGATTACCGAAAGCAAGGAGAGAGCCTAGAGACGAGAAGGAGATCAAACAAGATTAGAGTTTCTTGTTTCTTGAAATCATCTGGAGGGTGGGTGCGTACGTGATTGAGGGGCGGCCTGAGGTTGGGATTTATTATTTTATTTTTAAACCAACTTCCAAATAATGCATAAGTAGTCCCTCGAGTTTCCAAGTTACAAACTTGTGCAGAAAGTTACATCAAGTAACTTTGTGTGCGTGACCAAACAAGTCCCTCATGTTTTTAGGTTTTCAATTATTATGTAAGAAGTTAACAAGTTAACTTTCCGTAATGACGAGATAAACCCCTGTGTTTCATTAATTCCAAACATCGCCACGAAACTACGTCGTGTGTTATAATTATTCGATAATTCAAAAGGAATATGAAATGTATAAAATTTACGGTAACTACTTGAAATTGCGGGATGTCACAACCAAAGTCAAACAAAATCATGATGCCTGGAATGACCTGTGCCTAGGAGGCTTAATTATTTTTTATTTTCATCGTGTTTAGATACCCAAGATTCATATTTTAACGGTCTCCGTAACTCATTTCCTAGCCCGGGTTATACTTTGGTGAAGTTTTGGGCTTTTTTCGGCCACGTTGTGCGTCATCTTCTAGCGAGTTTGTCTTGACTTGATGGGGAGGCACGAGGTTTGTGATGCAAACACACAGCATGGTCAAATATTTTGGGGGGCATAACTTTTGTTTTCACTTGAGGGGGAACACACAAGGGTGCCTTGCCAGGGACAACCCGTGTTTTGGCCACTTTCTTAATATTTTTTAATTTCTTTGTAGAAATTCTTGTTTTGTCGTTCACTGGCCTGATTGTGCCTGAAAATCAAAAGTAAAATAATTTAGAAATAATCCACAATAACTTGATAAGAAATCAATATAACAGTGGGTTATGAATGATGTGAATTATATGTATAATTGTACGCACATCACTCATCAATATTTTCATTACACTTTCGGTAGTTTTGTGCACATACACTTTCATGCGAAGTTAATTGCACAAATGACCCATATGATTTGATCATATTGCATGTTAATACCATTAACATGAAACAAAAATGACCCTATGTGCCATCAATGTGAGGCACCCCCACCAATATATATATATGGTAGGGTTATATAGAAAACCCTAAAAATTTGAGAAAACCTTAGAAAACCCAATCTCCGGATATTTTTTTTAAAAAAAAAATAAAACATATACATGTTTTTAAGAGTTTTGGGTAAAAAAACAAAAAAACGACGAAGGAATATTTAAAAAAAATAAACAAGTTTCAACATTTTTTGTCTAACACATGTTAATCACAAAAGTTGCTGAAATTTGTTTATTTTTTTTTAAATAATCCTTCAACGTTTTTTTGTTTTTTTTACCCAAAACTCTTAAAAACATGTATATTACATGTGTTATCTTTTTCAAAAAAAAAAATGTCGGGAAGTTGGGTTTTCTAGGGTTTTCTCAAATTTTTAGGGTTTTCTATCTAAACTTAAAAAATATATATATATATAGGGGAGGGTTATCTTGAGAACGCTAAATATTGCGAGAACCATGGGAACGAATGAAAAAACCAATTTTTTTAATACAAAACTCATTGTAATTAAGATACAACATCAAAAAAGAATTTACAACATCAAATAATTCATTTTTCATCTCAAAATCACTCTTATTAAATTTGTTATATTTACACATGTGTAAATGACAAACTTACACATGTGTAAATTTTCTTTATTAACGAATTTACGTAAATTTAAACGTGAAAATTAAATTTCTAACATTGTATTCGAATAATAATGATAATTTTAAAAAGAATTTTTGAATTTGAATTGTTTTTTACAAAGTTCTAGTGATTTTTAAATTCGTTCTCATGGTTCTCGCAATATTTAGTGTTCTCATTTAAACCCTCCCATATATATATATATATATATATATATATATATATATACATACATATATATATATATGGAGAGGTTAACGTACAATTGCGCTTAACGTACGCTGGTACGCGATTGTATTTCCAACATGCGACTTAATTATTCAACATGCGATTTGTACAAATACATACAACATGCGAAAATGTTATCCACATTCCATGCGGTGTCTACATGTAACCAACATGCAATCTTTCCGTTTTTACGTACGCGCTTTTTCAAATAACATGCGATTTGCCTCAGCGTACGCTCGTACGTTAAGGTAAATTGTATGATACACTTTCTCTCTCTCTCTCTCTCTCTCTATATATATATATATATATATATATATATATTGAGTGGCCCCATGTAGGGTTGCAAACAAACCGAAAGAATACGTACAAGACCTTAATTGTGTTCGTTCATTAAGGGAATAAATGTTTTCAAGAACTATTCATGAACAATTATTGAACCAGATTTTATGTTTGTGTTTGTTCATTAATTTTAGGTAATAATACAAACGAACACACATAAGCGTTCATGAACAGAAAACATATATGATATTTCGAATAAAGTCATCTTCTATTACAAACATTACGTAAATCCACTAGAATAGACTAACCAGATTTATCCAAACAAACTTAACATATTCTTGATAACACATAATTAACATAAAATAATGTCCCAAAAATCAAATTCTAATAAAACTTGAAGTCTTCATTTAAGTTTAATCAACGCAAATTAAATTCGAATTCGTCAAACAGTCATCCAATAAGCTCAACACATACAAACATAAACGAATAATATACATTTTATCGAATGTTTACAAACATAAATGAACAAACACAATCTCTATTCATGTTCATTCAGTTAATGAAAAGAACAAAATTTATTGTTCATGTCATTTCATTTTCTACCGAACGATTCACGAAATGGTCGGTTTGTTTGCAGCACACTCCGAGGACTTTAGAAATAAGCTGAAAAAGAAATACCAACTATTATTGACTTTTTAGGGTTAAACCAAGTTCCTTATATTTTTTAGAAGTCCATTACTTTTTTCACAAGTTGATACTTTTTAAACTAAATTACTCTATAAAAACATGTATTTAAATGTGGTACTTTCTTTTTAACATGGTGTGTAATTACATATTATTAAGGCTTTGGGGTATGGGGGGTTGGGGCGTGGGTCGGAGGGCAACGTCGGTGTTATCACCCCGGGTGGGCGTGGCTTATGGCGTGGCCTCTTGGGTGGGGCTTTGGCACCCGGCGTTGGGCGGGGCTATCCAGCTGAGTAGTGGGTTTTAATTGGCCAACATTATAGGCGGGTTGACCAAGCGGTTGACCGGTTGAATTTTTAAAAAATAGAAAAATATACACGTGGCCTAGCCACGCCCCACCATACCCACCAAATTGCGGTGTGACCGGCGGTGCCCCTTTATTGACACGTGTGTCGACTCACGCCACCAACCCCCGCCCCACCATAACCCACATTCTAAGTAATTACGTAATATGCATTGTTTCCAAACAACTATAATGTTGTGTGAACAAATTGAGAAACCAATCACTTAATTCACTCTTTATAATATTTATTGTAGGGTTTTTACTTTTTACAAATAAAAGTACTCTCGTCACGATTTCCTTTTAGTCACAAAAATTGTCAATCAAATCATATGAATCATATTCGCGAACATTAAATAGTCTAGCTAATCGAATAGAAAAAAAAATACGCAAACCAAGTTGCAATGAAAATTGAAAAGTTATCATGAAACAAAACGGGCCAATATCAGGGATTTTATTTTTTATTTGCATATTGGCACACATTCTCTTATATGTTTTGGATAATTGAATGAGATGACGTAAAATTCACTGATTGAACTTCAAAATCTCATAAAAGTGTTCCTGTCGACATTTGGTTCTAATGTCAGTTTATGAATAAAGTATTTGATTTCCATTAAAGCTATGTATATTGCTTTGTTACTGTTGCTTTTTTATCTGAATTTATAATTAAATTATTGGTGATTACAAAATACTTAAAGACTTTTTTTAACTTAAAAAAAACTATAGTTTGAATTATAACGATCATGTTTTCGAAAACCAAATCGAGAATCATCGATACGAAGGTTAATTCACTTATTGTTGTTATATGATATACATGTACTTAGAATCGTGACATTAGTATTTATCGTTACTCATTGACTCAACATAAATAGACGAAGATGATCTGATTGATATGGTTTTGAGAATTCAAGCCTATATAGACAAGTTTTCTTGACATGCTATTACCTAGGCTTATAAATTTTTATCAATTCATAGATGTATGTACATATATCTTCATCAAATATTAACCCAGAAAGTTGAACGCGTACTGTCTCTTTGAAAAGTTCTTATACCTGTCATTTTTCAACACATTTCTTTAGAAGTAATTTTTTTTTAATTTAAGTGTATTTTAAACAAAATTTCTTTAAATTAACATACTAAAACTAAAATTTAATTAAATGACTTTTTTTTGCAAAATAAACATGTTAGTTTATTTATACATATATAATCATATATATAGTAGTTTGTCATGGCCACTAAATAAGGAATGAGTCGGCTAAACATACCCTTACTAAATTTTACCATACCCTTTGAAAAATCAATTGAACGAAACTTTTTGTTTTGTATTGTTTTTTTTTTCTTTTTTTGATGTGAAAATGTTTTGATTTTTTTTCTCTTTTTTTCTTATGTGAAAAGGATGAAATATGTCTAAAGTTCAAAAAATAAAAATGAAAGAGTAAACTGCCATATTGGTCCCTGAGGTTTTGCCAGTTTTACCATTTTAGTCCAAATTTTAAACTTTTTGCATCTAGGGCCCCGTGGTTTTGTTTTTGTTGCCATTTTAGTCCAAATTTTAGATTTTGTCAGATTCCCCACTAATGACCTTGATATTTTGTCTTTACCCTCAGGGTTATTTTCGTCATTTTGGAATTATTATAACATTAAAACATTACAAACTGCCATTTCACAACCATGTCTTCATCTTCCCTAATCCATACCCTAATTCTCTGTTTCACAACCAATCCAAACACAATGATCGGCAACACAACCGCCACCATCAGAGAGCAGAGAGAATCGGCTCGTCGGAGGCTGATAACCTCGCCGGAGTTATGCTTTTCAAAGGCGATGATGAACAGATCTGAGCCATGGCGATGATGAACAGCCATGGCGATGATGAACAGCATCGGCGATGATGAACAGAATCGGCGATGTTTGCAGCCATCGGTTCCTCTTTGTATTGATTATTATTAACAGATGAGATCTGAGCCATGGCGATGATGAACAGAATCGGCAATGATGAACAGAATCGACGATGAACAGAATCGGCGATGTTCGCAGCCATCGGTTTCTCTTTGTATTGATTATTATTAACAGATCTGAGCCTCTTCTTTTTCATATTTTCGTTTTTATTTTTATCAAGTGTTGATGGGTGGGTGTTGATGATGGCGGTGGGTGGTGAGAAGGGGGAGGAGGTGGCGGTGGTGAGAAGAGGGAGGAGGTGGCGGTGGCGGTGGTGCTTGAAACCGTTGCCGGAACCGGCTCCGTCACGTTAGAAAAAAAACTCAATTGCGTGTTGGAGTAGGAACAACGATTGATTCGATTTCCGGTTGAATCGGCCGTGAGAATATGCTGACGCTTCTGCTTCGATTTTCGGTTGAGTCGGTTGACGGTGAGGATGTGGTGATCGGAATGACGTTGACGGTGAAGATGCCGGAATCATCACGGCTGGGTTAACAGTGTAGAGGAATTAGGGATTTTGAACATGAATTAGGGTTAATAGTGCCGAGGATGTTATAATAATTCCAAAATGACGAAAATACCCCTGAGGCTAAAGACAAAATATCAGGGTCATTCGTGAGGAATCTGACTAAATTTGAAATTTGGACTAAAATGACAACAAAAACAAAACCACAGGGCCCTAGATGCAAAAAGTTTGAAATTTAAACTAAAATACCAAAACTGGCCAAACCTCAAGTACCAATATGACACTTTACTCAAAATGAAAAGAAAAGCTACCATTTATCACTACACAAAAGAAAACATAAGGACTAAATCAAAGCCATAAAAATCAAGCAATCATTGCAAAAAATGAGAAATGCAATTAACAATACTTCCATGCACCTTTTTAAACAAAAAAAGAAAAAAGAAAAAGAAAGATTATTATATTTGTATCTAATATAGAAGATTGGATCATGTAAATATACTCAAAACTAAATAATTACACAACTTTCTGAATTATGTATGTTATTAAATAGTTCAAAGACTTAATTTTTGAATTGTAAAAATAAAAACCTTTTCATCGTAAACTGAGTATGCGTTTTCAGGGAACCCCGGAACCCTCTGGATCTGCCACTCTCCTTGAAGGAAATATGTTTCATCGTAAACTGAGTACGCGTTTTTCACATCAACCATCTATGTTTATTTTAAACAAGTTAGGAAGTCTGAAATCTGGTTACATATATATTAAATCATAGAATCAAGTTAAAAATAAAATCATTAATTTTTCAAAGTTAGAATCGAATGATTAGATGAAGTGTACTCTCAGTGGCGGATCTAGAAAATCCGTCAAGCGGTAACGTTTTATAAAAAAACGGTAACGAAATCAAAAAAACGTCAATTTTTTTTCCAAAATTTACACTAATTTTACACTACTACCGGAGCGCCAAGCGGTAGCGGGCGCTCCCCCTTGTATACATGTAGATCCGCCCCTGTGTACTCTTATGGGATAACTTAGCTTGTTAAACTTTTTTAAGTATACTAATATCTAAGTTACACAAGACCAGCGTGGCTTATAAGATCAAGATATTGCGATCATATGCAAGACATGTCTGTGAAGAGTCCATGCACAGTGGCAAAGCTTGAGATTTTCGACCGGGGGGTTGAAAACATATATACCCAAAAGTTTCTATAAAACGAGGGTCGAAAATGTAGATACCCAAAATTTTATATACGAAAACTTTATATTCTTCACTACTTTTAGTGTCGTTTTTAAACCTAAAGAAAAGCAGAATTTAGCTACCTAACTAAACGTCTAATTTACATGTCTAATTTACTTAAACGCTTGAATTAGAAATTGTGCCAGAATAACTAACATCCACATCAACACATACTATGTTTGTAGCATGAGTTAATATGAATTGGCTTTTAAACTTTTCTTTGATTTATGATGGATATAACTAATATTAGTATGCCGGTATAAAGTACTTTTAAAAAAAATGTATGTATTTATATTAAGATGATGTCTTCATTAACTATAATAATAATAGATACATATGCTACTAATGTCCGGGGGATTGTTGGCACAAGGGATGGAACATATTCGACAATGTAATGTATACATAAACAGTTCAGAAACGACGACGTTATGGTCGATTGAAGATGATGTTAGCTGGGGCCCAGCCACTACAAAATAAAGATGGGCCCATATATAGCATCACAGTTCCATTAAGCTTCTATTTAGTTTCCCACTCAATAAACTTTCACTCACCCAATTGAAGCCACGTAGAGATCCATAAAATGATGGTATACATACTCTTAAAATGTAGAATATAAAACTAAAAATACTCATAATATTTGGTTCCGAGTTAAGTCCCAAATATTTGTATGTTTTATACTATCATTAACTATTTTACAATAGTTGGCGGATCTAGAAAATCCGTATAGGAGTAACGTTTAAAAAAAGGGCTAACGAAATCGAAAAGACGTCAACTTTTTCCAAAATTTACACCACTGTCGGAGCGTCAAGGAACAACGGAGGTCACCCCTTGTAACACTATGGTAGCGTTCGTTTCATTTAATGGAATGAAATGGAATTAGGAAGATTTTCTTGTAAAATTGGTCTTGGTTGGGGGAGGAAGAAATTTGAAATCCAATGAATTCTTCTAATCAATGAAATTTGTAACTATTTCAACATTCCTTAGAAATCCTTCACTCTAATGAAGAAATGGAATGGAATGTTGAAATAGTTACAAATTTCATTGATTAAAGAAATTCATTGGATTTCAAATTTCTCCCCCCCCCCCCCCCCCCCCAACCCAACCAAGATCAATTTTACAAAGAAAAACTTCCTAAGTCCATTCCATTCCATGAAACGAACGCTACCTATAGGTCCGCCCCTAAGTACAATAATCATTTTCTGTTTCTAAATATGAACGAAGATGTTAGTATCGATCTAAGTTGATAAAATGTTTAAGGTGTTACCTAAACAAAATAAAAGTTCCGTGTTTAAATATTACATTAATAGATTGTTTGGTAGATAATTGACATGTGACGTTAAGGGAACATCTTGATGGTTAATATGTATGTCTCACAATCAATTACAAACGGTTGTGGCTTCAAATATGCAGATTGTGGTATATTTATTTTAGAAAAGTCTAGGATAACTAGTTAAAAAATTAACGATAAACAATATGTTAATACAGACCATCATCGTTCTCCTCTAGTTCCGCTCATATATGCTCATTTCTCTCATCTACAAATCTAGTAATCAAGATCGAAATTACTCAAATATGATATTATGATTAACCAACTACTTAAAACCATACCTATTTGTGACTAGCTCATAATAATAAAATGAATTAGCTAGAGAGAATATAATAATAAAACTAAAACATGGACATATATCAATGATCAACCATGCATACTTGCACTACCCAAACAAGAATATTCATATGGATAGGCTCATAGGCAGAAAGCTACACATACGTCACATTTCATGCTTTCAGCAATTTTGGAAGCAGCAACCTCCCCCCTCTGCCTATAAATACTTCTCTTAACTCATTTCATTTAGGAAAAACACACACCCATCTTCAGGTGTTTCCCCTCCTTTGCTACACCTTTCTAGCTACAAAATCTTACAAGTTCTCATTCCAAGAACACAAAGAAATGGAAGGAAAATTGGGATGTTTCGCCAGGTTTTTCCTTAGCGCGAAACCCTATATTGCTATGATTTGTTTACAATTTGGATATGCTGGGATGAATATCATCACCAAAGTGTCATTAAACCGTGGCATGAGCCACTATGTTCTTGTTGTTTATCGCCATGCGTTCGCAACAGCCGCTATTGCCCCATTCGCCATTTACCTAGAGAGGTATTTAACCGATCATAACTAGACATGCCAAAAAATAAAGTTTTACAAAGAGGTCCTTTGAATTCATCTTCTTGATCATATTGTAAAAGTATTCCACTTTATTTTGTGATTGTAGGAATATTAGGCCAAAGATCACATTCTCATTATTCATGCAAATGTTTGTCTTGGGACTTCTTGGGCCCGTTATCGATCAAAACTTCTACTATGCTGGATTAAAGCTAACATCTCCCACCTTTTCTTGTGCTATGAGCAACATGCTTCCTGCAATGACCTTTGTTATGGCTGTCCTCTGCAGGTATATATATATATATATATATATCTATATAGAACAACCCCCTTGATTGTGAACACTAGTGAACTAATCCTAGCCTTTTTATCAATACACAAGTGTAAATCAATGGCCAGGATTTGATGATGAAAATACACTAGTGTGTTTTACGATTTAATGATGTAAATCAATGATCAGGATTTGTTCACTCAGTTCACAAATACAGTAGTGTTCACTCTAGAACCCCACACACTATATATATATATATATATAGGTGAATTACAAAGGGTTTAATATCTACTTTGTAATATAATCTAACAAACTGAATATATTGTTTGACATAAAGGATGGAGATATTGGACATAAAAAAGGTTAGATGCCAAGCAAAGGTGATTGGAACCATAGTGACAGTAGCAGGAGCCATGTTGATGACACTTTACAAGGGTAATGTGGTTGAGTTGATTTGGACCAAACATGTGCACCCTCACTATGCCGAGACAACTTCTACGGCATCCGGCTCGTCGGATAAAGATTGGGTTGTGGGATCTATTCTTCTAATTATTGCTACTTTTGCATGGGCTTCTTTTTTCATCGTTCAGGTATTACATGATAAGAACATCTCAACTTATATATAATATATTAAGGAAATAAAATAAAATTAAAGTAGGAAGCTAAATCAATAATTTGAGTCAAGTTGTGTTTTCATGCAAAGTGTTTGTACTTAGGGTTTGATTTGTTTTGTTTTTGCAGAATGTGACAATGAGGAGATACACTGCACCTCTTTCTCTCACCTGTTTGGTGTGCTTTATTGGCACTTTACAGTCCATTGCTGTTACTTTTGTAATGGAACATAAGCCTAATGTTTGGACTATTGGTTGGGATATGAACCTTCTTGCTGCTGCCTATGCTGTATGCATCTTTTCTCTATATGTGTGTTTGTATATATAATTATATAATTATCTATATCTTTCTCACTCTTATGACTTGTTGACTTATTGTTTAATAGGGGATTGTGTCATCAAGTATTGCATACTATGTGCAAGGGCTAGTAATGGAAAAGAGAGGGCCAGTTTTTGTGACTGCTTTTAGTCCTCTAATGATGATCATTGTTGCAATCTTGGGTTCTTTCATTTTAGCCGAAAAGATCTACTTGGGAGGGTAATTACATCCTTCCACGCTTGAGCGACTTGCTTAAGCTTTGATAATAAATTCGCTGTTCAAAAAAAAAAACAAAAAACTTCACTTTTTGCTATAAGCGAAAGCGTCTGGATATTTTTATCAACAAAATGAATTCTTTTGCAGGGTGATGGGCGCGATCCTAATAGTGATTGGATTGTACTCGGTCCTATGGGGGAAATACAAGGAACACAAGGAGAAAGAGATGGCCGAAGAGATCCTCGACCCTGTAAAAGTTGCCTCCGGAAATAACAATAACAATAATAATAACGTGATGGTTATTGATGATGGGGCAAACGATATTGAGATGCAAAAGAACGAGATTAACACATCATCTATCCCGATGATCGCAATCAATTCATCGACCCAAGCACTGCCAATGATAGCCGTGCAAGCACCAAAAGTGTAGCTAAGAAGTGAAATAGTTAACTGAGAGGGTGAAAAAGAAAAAGAAAAAGAAAAAAATATATTAATAATGAAGTATTAATATGTACAACTACAATAGATCAGGGAGTTGGAGGAGAAAAGCAAGGGCTTTTTTTATAATTTTTGGGATTTCTGATCATGTAATGTGTTTCTTTTTTTTAATGTTACTTTATGGAAGATTAATGAAGATTCCATGGAATGAAATGACATCTTTGTTAAACACATTTTGTGGTGTTTTGCTGACGTCTGATTCGAATCCCATTTTTATTGTTAGTGTTTGATGTTTGTAAATCCATTTGTTATCTACCAGGGACCCAAACATTCCTATATATAAAAAAGAAGATTTACTTAATATTCAGTTTGTCACGAATCAATCAATATAATTTAGTATATTGTTTTAAATAGTAACTTGGGCCTTGATTTATATTAAAATGTCAAAGTAATAAATTACAAACAAGTGGCAGGTAAACGGGCAACAAGCTGTGCTGCAATCCCTTTTTGAATTGCAAAACCGATCCTAGTAAAGACGAAATGACCCCTAAAGGTTGAGAGATTACAAGATGTCCCATATTTATATAAGAAAAAAAAACAAGATGTCCCATATTTATAAAAATCATTTAATATGATCTGAAATCATATATAGTTGCTTAATACAACTATTTAAGAAAGTTGGAACCATGGGAGCTCTAACTAGTTCACTTCATCATAGTGATCTGATTAGATAGTCCACTCAAACCAATGATGTATAGGTGTTCAAGGTATGTAAGTCGATATAAATTAACTATAGTTACTACGTAATGATTGGGTATAAGAAAAAGTAGCAAAATGTATAAGAAACAAAGGGATGGTGGAAGAAGGCAGTTGAATAGTATTATATTTGTGATGAGTTTAATAAAATGGAAGAAAACTAGTTTTATTAGAATAGGAGTATCCTCTAGGCGATAGATGTACATCATATAACTAGGTAAAGTGTACCGTTTTTATTGATGTTTAATCTAAAAATGGATTTGATTCACATAGATAAGGTCGACCCAAACGTTGATCATATGGATTTAACGAATAATTGTTATTTTCCCCACTTTACAACAAAATCCTAAATTACTCTCATTGCTTAGAATTTGTGGCTCATATCGATGTACATCTTATAACTTGGTAAAGTGTACCACTTTTATTGAAGTGAAATCTAAACATATATTTTATTCACCGAGATAAGGTCGACCCAAATGTTGATCATATGGATTTAACGAAAAAATGTTACTTTCCTCTACTTTACAACAAAATCCTAAATTACCGTCATTGCTTAGAATTTGTGGCTCACATCTCTTTTTTAAGAAGCATGTGTCTCTACCAAGTGGCCTACATTTTCCTTTAACTAGATTGCTGTGTTACATAAATTTGTGAATCAGTTCACTTTTTTCCAATATTTGTTCATGGTGTAGCAATGAAGCGTACTGATCTATTTTCCTAGTTGCGCCTATATATAAAATGTTTTGAATCTCTCATTTTCTATCTATCCAATAATATTGGTGATGAATTCCACTCAACTAGTAGATATTTGGACGGTGTAGAATTAAAGACTGTGTTTGTCATCGTTCTAAAAAAATGAACCAACTTTTGTTACTATTTTGCTGCCCCCTTGACTCTTGTTGTTCGCTTGAGCCGAAAATCATATTAATCTTTGGATTTTCCTTTAATACAAATTTAATCATAATCCCTAAAATAATTTGATGACACGAAAACCATTAACACTTTCAAAACCAGTACCATTCTAGTCAATTTCCTATAACGTTTTGCCATGTTAGACTCTTAGACCATCCACAATAAGAAATATAAAAAATACTTAAAAACATCCTTGGTCAGTTATCACATCATAAAAACACTCAGTCTTCAAAAACACTCAAAACCCACCCAATAATAAAACCGAAAAACACCTAAACACAATACCACATCATCACCATTTTCTTAATATCACCACCCAACCCTCCCACCCACTGACACCATCCTACCTTTTTATTCGTTTTTTTCTAGTTCTTCTACAAAAGTGATTCTAAAAAATGGATTGTAAAAATGATCCTCACAATAGCTAAAAACATAATATATGTCCACATCGGCCTTAAAAATGAATAAATATGCCCTGTTGGGTCTGCTCTTAGTTTCGTGATACGTAAGGCTAAAACACATAGAGTGTGAGTTTTATCACAACTTGAACGGGATAACATTATAGGATTGGGTTTGGGCGCAAACACCATCATTAATGAAGAGAAATAAGAATTTTTACAACCGTCAAACTTGTTCCAATAGAAACAAATTAGTAGGGAGGAGGACGTGTGGGGGTGGAAAACGACTACGAGTGGAATTTTTGGTTAAACAGGTGAAAAAAGAACTAGAGTGAACGGATGAAGAAGGGAAGCAAACAACATTCTTTCGGTGGAACAATTGGGCAGTCTCGAAGGCTAATGTTTTTTATGGCGAGTAGCCTCAGGCAAGATTCCGACAGTTGACGCTTTGGGAAGAAGAGGAATTATAATTATCAATGATTATGTCCATTCTGCGGATGCATTTAGGAAATGGCAGACCACACACTAGTTTCAAGTCTAACAACGAGATCAATATGGTGGAAAATATGGGTCTGGTTACAAACATCTGTTCCGGACCATTATCAAAGTGTAAAGGGGATGTTGGAGAATGCATCTAAGCTATGCTTGCCCAAGATGAAGACAAAAGTGGTGATTGCAGTGGTTATGTTAACATTCGGGAAAATATGGTTGGGGTGAAACTGTAACATTTCGTATTTTTTTAATTCTCTTTTCGATTTATAATTTGTATTCTCATTGAAATCCCTTGTAATCTGCGACCTTGATCGTAATGGAAATCGTATTTTATATCATACTTGCACAATTAAATTTTCATTATACGTTAACACTCACAAATGCGCATTTTATACAAAACCGAGCCATACATCTAGTTTACATCTCCTTTGGAATGTTAATCATACATAAATTATTGTTACACATACTTGCATACACCTTAAATACCCAAAAACATGCTTAAGTATGAGCTTTTAGCATGAAATAACAACAAAATCAACTTCAGAGGGTTAAACTGCACATCTTGAAAATTCTTGAAAAAAGCCTCCCTCGTGTCGCACGAGGGAATACTAGTTTCCCTGTTGCACGAACTGACATGGCCCTTTTTTCAATCAGATTGTTGGCAGCTCGTGAATTTGGGTTTAAATCCCACTTTCCTCCTCTCTAACTCTCAGCTACCTTCATTAAACACCAAACCCTAATACCCACTTATTAATATAATACTTCTCACCTCCTAAACAGTTTCAACACCTCTAAATTACTTCCAAACTCTCCCAATTGATCAAAAATCTCAACTTGGACAGATTTTTCAAAGTTCCAAAACAGCGTGCTTTGAGCTTGTTTCTTCAACTTTTCTTCTTGTTTTCTTGCTTCTCCTTTTTTGGATAACCTCTAGGAGTGTTACCACATGTTGTAAACAAATATGGTACATCACCATTTTGAGGTCCAAAGTTTAGATTTTTGTTTTTGTTTTGTTAAGTACTTTAAAACATGTTCATCTTTCTTGAACTTTAGAACATCTTCAAGTTGCCAACAAATCCCTATGTTGGATAGGTTTGGATTGAAGTTTTGTTTCAGAAATATTATGATTATATGCTTACATTTATCCAACCTAAGTTACCAAGTAGCTTCCAAGCAAACAAAGTGAATAAACTACACCATGTCTCCAACCATAATCATGTTTGAAAGTACTCGTCTAGTACTCACTTGGCTATTTGGAGAATTAGATGATTAAATTATATTCTTCATATTGTATTCATGACCATCCGAATTATGGATGATTTGTTCATTGGTGAAATTCTGAGGTTAATAAATTTCTCCAACCCATGCTTAACAATACATGACTTGACTATTATATGACTAAATATATATATATTATGCATAATGACGTATATATATTATAAATCTCCAAAACCAAACCATGACATCAACCAAACCTGTAGTTGAATGTTATGTGTTAAGGTGGAAGATATCTTAGTTTCGGATTCCTTACGTTGAACTTCTAATGGGTGACTTAGTACCCATGAAAAACATAATTAACAATAATGTCAAACTTAAGTGTATAAAATAAGGTTTATTTTATGTACTTTCATACACATGTAATTCATATTTACCTTCCAATCTACAACTCATCATACTCATATACCTTTGTTTATCCTTTTTTCCGGATAACTTGGTGATTCCATCCCTTAAACCGCTCACTCGCATTTATGGAAGTAATCTTCGCAAATCGTAAGTATACTTGACCCATTTTCAGTTTTAATCACTATTTGGGTTGTAATATGTAATCATACTAAATTCACATACACACACATGCAAACACTCAATCTGTATACGTGCTTAATTGATATGCTTATTGTGATTCCATGCTTATTATTACATCATTAACCTTGCAAGCCTCCCTTAACATGTATAGCGCTATAGGATTAGCACACCACCCGTTTGTGGTCATTGTTAAGTTATACTTTACGGTCTTGTTTACTTCGGTGACAAGATTACACTCTTGGTCTTATTCACTTAGGTGATAAAATTACGCTACTGGAAACTTTAGATTATATTTAGTAATGCATGCTAGTATGTAACATAATTAGTATACTTTAACATGTTGATTTGAGAACCAATCTTTTATATGCTATGTAGACAAAACCAGTATGCTTACCGACATTATTTGTGTTGACGGATACTTAATACATGTGGCAAAAATTGATGATGGTTCCACGAGAAATCTACTTTGGGTGAATTAGAAATTGACCAAAACTTTATTTATGTATTTGTTTCTTAGTACGAAATTCCCTCTTGTTATACTTCTTTTCCTTGAACAGTGTAACGTTTTATTCGATGAATGAAATGAAATTTAAACTATATTGTTACAATATTAGCATTATGTTGTTTTTGAGCAATTTCTTTCATCCCGCCTCGATGTTTCCATCATCGGTGGGGTGTGACGGAAACAATAGGATATTCAATGACGTAAAACCCGTTAGTCACAGAATGGTGGAAGAAATCAAAGAAACGACGTTCTGGTGGATCAAACAGAGAACCAAATGGAATGGGAATCATGAAGAAACGATTTGGAGGTATACGTTTTATGAGTTTTTTTTATGTATATATAATTATTTACGTGTTTTGGGTAGAAATTTTATAGGGAAGTCTTGAGTATGATGTAGTTGTTTTGATCTCTTTTAGCTTCTTGCTGAGAGGTGGCCGTTGTATTTATGAAAGTTTTGTTGCCGTTAAAAAAATTAGTGTGTCAAAAGAAATATCTTTAATTCATATATAGTAAATACTATTTAAATAAATGACTTAGCTAGACGACAATTTGACAAAGGGTATTGGTATGACTTAAGTACATAAGACAACGTATGAATAGGGATTCATCATGAAAAAACTAGTTTAAATGAGAAACCAAAAAACTAATTAAAAAAGTCAAAAAAAAATATTAATTTTTTATTAAAATTCGTTATATATATATTATATAAAAAACTTTAAAAATAAAATAAAAAAACATATAATGCATATGTGCAACATAAACATATAATCCACATGTGTAGTACGCATATAGTGCACATGTGCACTACAAGTTTTTTTTTTTGAAAAAAAGTTTTTTATAAAAAAATTGTAAAAAAATTTATATGTTTTTATGCTTTTTTTTTTTTTGGCTTTTTGAGTTAGTTTTCTAGTTTTCTCATTTATATTTAGTTTTCTCATGATCTTCTCTCTATGTTTTAAAATAAACAAACAGTATCAACTTTCTATTTTTTAACTTCCATCTACGTAAGTTCTTTTTGTCATGTATCTATAAATATTTATTTAGATCCGTGAATTTTTAATTCTTACGGTCGGTAGGACTTGAATATAAGACCTCCCCCTTCAAATCTAGGTGTTTGACGGTTTTGTATTTGCCAATAAACCATTAGCCCATTGGTTATAATTTCATGTATTTATTTTTTTTATATAAATATGGGTCAGAAAATTACATTTCAAGACATTAAAAATTACACGTACATAACTGGATGTCTCATTATTCTCCAATACTACAATTTTGTAATTCGTATAAATATTGTTAAAATAAAAGGAATATATATTCATCGTGAATGAATATTTCGAAAGAAAAGACGGTTTATTCTCATGGAAAACACTTCATCTATTCTATATTCCAAGTGTTGGGTTCATACATCGTACCATTCATAACACATTGGCATCTCATACTTCCTACATAGAATCTTGAATTTTTGTGATACTTTAACAAGACATACATACAAATAGATACTTGAATTTATACTCATTGGCATCTCATATGAAAGTGGATAGCAAATTTCATTTAGATTCTCAGTTCTCACCCAACACATAGTACTAACTTTATAGCCATTGTCTGTAATAAGAGTTGTTAAACGGATCATGTTTTTTTTTTTTTTTTTAATTTGACACAAACTCAAGCATGACTAAGCCTGAAATTTGCAATGAACCCAAACCGGTACGCGTTTTTGTTAGTTAAATGAACATGGCCCATTTAACCGAAATAGTAGTTTAACTTTTTTTATTGCGTAACTATTCTCAAAAATTATAAGTTACCACAAAAACTTCAAATGGACATAAATTAATTACGTCTAAACATAATGCTAATAACTAGTAGCTGCATCTTGAACGTTGCATCGGAGGTGTAGATGTGGTGGAAAATATGTAAGGCTCGGATTTGACCATTTTTACATTAGTATTCACTCTTTAAAAGAAATTAATATCGAAAAGACGATAAAAGATAAGTAAGTTCACGTTGAAACGACAATAAAAATAAGCAAGTCGCAAGGTTTAGTAAACATGATAAAAATTAGTCTGGTTTATAAAGGAAAAGTAGAAATTAAAAAAAAAAACAGAATTACACGAATTAAAAAGAAAAGAATAAAAGAAAAATAAGGAAAAAAGTTGATTAAAGTTCTAGGAACGTAAACTTTATTAAAATTCAGTAACTATAGTGTAAATTGATTAAAAATATACTTTATTGAGCTTCAAATAAGTATAATAATTTATAAAAGTTAAAAAAAATTAGTTAACTACAATGGATAAAATGAAAAATTACGAAAAAAAAAGACAAAAATAACTAGGCAAGTTAGTAAAGACACACCATTAAAATTTCCCTATATTAATATATATATTGAAGTTCAAAAGATGTAAGGTAATTTACAAAAGTTTTGAGAAAAAAACAACTTGAGTTAACGATAATGAATAAAAACGAAATTGCAACAAAACAAGAAATCTAGCACTACTGAAACTTCCCTACTTACATATATTATATATAAATATAATAGGTTACAATTTGATGTATTACACGGGATGAATAAATAAATATTATCGTAAACAAATAGTTAAAAAATATATAATATCTTCAATTTGTTGCTTATAACTATTATAAGATTGATAAATACATAAATAAGTAGATTAGTATTTTATTACTAATACATAAATGAGTGATACGTAACATTCTTTAGAAACCCATATATTACAAAGGTTAAATATCAATAAAAGAAAAATACAAATATAAACATTTTAATCAATTATTACAGGGGTATTACAAACCTGTGTATTACACGGGTTGACATTATTTGGAATCGTTAATTAGTAAAATATTAAAAAAGGTAAATTTCCTTAATTAATTAATAAAAAGTTAACTTTTTTAGCTGCGATATATGACGAATCCATTGTCCAGTATTACAATTAATAACATATTTCAATTAAATATATCAATTGCTCATTGTGTTATATTGATACGTTAATATTTGTGCGTTATAAATATGTAAATTAATGTTCGAGTACGACACAAACCCATGTAATGGTTTGTAGCTAATTAAACATTTTAAACCTTTTTTATTAACTATTTCATTGGATTTAGTTATTAATTAATTATATTATTATTGATAAAGATAAGTGATATTCGCGTATTAATTAATTGTTAAAAAATTTTTTAAAAAATGATAAATATTTTTTTAGATGAAAGAGAGAATGCATTGAAATCCTTTATTAGAACTTAGATTAGAAGATTAGATTTCGTTATATAGATATAGATAGATATAAATATAGATAAATATAAATATAAATAGATATTGATGTTTTATATAGATAAGATATAATAATTAAAATTAAAATCTATAAATAGGTAACAAATTTTAGCTTTGTTAGGTTATACTATAAGCCTTGGTGTTTAAAAAAAAAAAGAAAAAGAAAACTTGTTTTCTACTCATAACCTAAAGATTTTTTAACTTTTGCAATTTTAACCCCACACAATTTGTTTTCTTTTTAATTTTAACAAAAAACTTTTCATTATTTGCAATTTAACCTCACAACTTTTTACATTCAACTTTTGTCCCTTATACTTTTCGTCTTTCAAAAATATAATCGTAACGGTTTGTTCTAAATTTTTCGAGTTAGTACGGCGCAACCTACGTGTGTGGTTCAACATTTTTATGTTTAGTTCAAAAATTTGCGAGTTAAAATGGTGCAACATGCATGTGTGGTTCAACATTTTTACGTCGATTTTTTATGTTTGGCAGGTTCGTCGCAACATGTAGGTCCTAGGTCGAGTCAGTGTTGGTGGTGGTGTGATATTGGTACTGATGTAGCTGTCGTGGGCTAATCAAAAACCTATTTAAACTACGTAGATAGCGTAAGTAGGGTATCGAATCCACGGGGAATTTGTGGTCAGTGTAAAGATTTTTGACTAAGAACTAAATTAACTAACTTGGGGGAATTTGATTGATTGTTTAGAAAAACACGAAACTAAATTAAAGAGTTGTAATCAATATGAGAAAGATAACTTCCACCCGGAATCCCAGTTACCCGTTTATCATCAAAACCTGTTTACCAATTCAGAACACCACATAACATGGCCTCGGAATTAATGAATTTGGTTAATTATTAAGGATAGTTTTTAAGATTCACTATGCCACCTAATAACCCGTTTGTTTGCATCAATTACCCGCCAGTTTACCAACCCGCTAACGATGCAAGGAAATCGCCAATACGCTTAATAAACGACAAATAATTCAAACACAAGAAACGTTTACCAAGAATCCAACACAAGTGGTCAAGCTGTACCAGTTACAACGAATACGTAAACAAGGTTCAATGAAAAACACAGTAACAGTTCATCCGGGCAGAAGTCACGAAGAGCTTAGCCGCTCATGGTCGTCATCACAGCTTCAATAATAGTTTGGAATCGATCTGACATGAGAAACTGGCTTGATTGGGATGAAAACCTCTTCTAACTCGCCTCTAATGACTGCTGAGTTCGGAAAAACGGCTGCTAGGTCACAGAATCCCCCAAAACCTGATAAACATCACTTTTTATACTTCCCCGATATTGGCCCCTCCCGCGCGTCGCGGGAGAGTCATCGGAATCTGGCGCGTGTCGCCTGAACGAAACAAACCGACCCCACCATTAACACCTGTCGCGCGTCCCGACATGTCTCTACGTCTCCCTCGCGTGTTGTGGGGGACTGCCACCTATGATTTCTCTTTTGCAGCTTCCAGCTTCTTCCAGCACGCGTTTATTCACTCGTTTTGCACTTTTTAACCTGAAACGACGCACACACATTAAATAGTAATACCGAACCGACTAAACACTCATATGTACGTAAAACTGACTCGAAACACAGAAAATAACACTAAGTATTAACCAAACATCACATCCGCACACTTATCTTTTTTCGTCCCCGAAGAAACTCTTTGCAATGGAATCACAACCAAACACATTAGCACTCAATATATTCAATTAATTTAATTACCAGTCTAACCATACGCTAACCACGATTGCGAATATAAGATCCACTTAAACCCAAACGCCAGCTTCCAATCCCTCATTCACAATCCATTAAGTTCACATGATTATAGTCGTCTATGGATCCCACACTTAAAAGACTATAACTCCACTTATTCCCATTTCAAGCTCATAAGGTTAAAAGATATCATTCTACCGTCTTATATAAAAAACCTTATATTATTCCGATTAAACTTTATAATGGATAGATGGATAATATTGTGAGCTTTTCATGTTTTTGTATATGATCAGCTTAGCGGACATACCTCGCATGAGTCACCATCCCCGCGATTAATGCCATAAACCTCACACATTTTTCATAACTCCACCTAGAGGGTATATACCGCATGAGTCGCTATCCCCGCGGCAATACCATAGGCTTTGTTTTGCTTTTTTTTCAACATATAGTTCAAATGGATGGATGGAATTATTTTTTTCGGGCGCCACCTTGTTTCGGATTTGTTTTCACAAAAAGAAACAGATGTGCCTATTTAATCGGAAAAATTTATAAGCTTTTTATTTACGATGTACCTCTTATGCTCTCCACAGTTTCAGTCTTGTCACAGCTCCTAAGACGGGTACCCACTAAACTCCTACTTTTAGTATATTATATCGCTTCAAAGAAACCCTTCAACTGGCTGGGCCTACCCACATATCCCGAATTATACGCATGACTGACCATTATTATATATCTATAGTAACCAAATGCTAACGTGTCAGTTATACCTATCATCTTCCATTTTTCGCAAACGCTTTACGAGACATTTTCGAATTTTCTACATTTCTAATTTTTTTATTTTTTTAATAATAAACGCAAATAACGATAAGACTCTATAACGACGACTAACACACTAAACTAGACACTAGTTTCCCTTCCCCACACTTAATTCCTACATTGTCCTCAATGGAGCGAGAAACTACTTAACGACCAATAAACGAAGAAAATAATAAAAAAATAAAAAATAAAAAATAAAACTAACAATAAATATATAAACAAACTGGAACAGACTCTCCTGATTTACTTCTCTGATCTGCACCTGTCTAGTTCTATGCCTCCTCTCCAACATGCTCGCCACTATTTTCATACAACACACTTACGCACCAACCACGCATATTCTATCACATCAACACAACCATAGCAAACATAACATATATAAATACGCCCAACCGGTTAACCCCGTACATTTCCCACATGAGAGTTAGTATCAAATTTAGTACAGAACATAAGTATCCGAATCAAAACAAAATAAAGGGAAAGTACATCATAACCCAAAATTACCGGCGGCTATCATACCAAGCACCTACTCCTCCTCGTCATCGCCGCCACCAATCGGCTCATCTGCCATCTGCACATCACCGACACCCTGCGGAACTCCCCATCCTGGCTGAGAAAAATGCTGAGGTGGAAACCAAGCAGGGATGGCTATGTGCTGCTGCTCCATCATATACCGCAACATGCTTGTCTGCATCTCAAACCCATCAACCATAGTATCATAAACATTCTCCAATGTCAACGGATCCGGCCTCGGTGGCCTTAGTGGATACTATGGTCTAGGGCGCTGAGCCCTGGGGACAACTGCCTGCCTATGCGTGCGCGACCCGGCTTGCATAGCCTCTGCTGCTGGAGTACCAACCGGTGGCAACTCCTGTGGTCCAACTGTAACCGGCTTCCAACGAACCGGTTCATCTCACTCAATAATATTTGCCTGTCTCAACGCCTCAACACTAAACGGCCTCGTAACCGGACCTGGCGTCAACCTATCCTCCGAATACCTGTCAAACACTTCCAAATGCCTCGCCAACCTAGTCACATACGGTCCTAACTCCAGATGAGTATATACCCCTAACCTTCTACCCTTTTCGAACTGGGACAACAGTACTGTAGCCAGATTGGCTTCCTTCCTCTCCACCAAGCAATACAAGCAGAACAGATCAGTCATATTTACCTTGTCATTCCCACTTTTACTTGCCGTCAACGTACAGGCTATGATCCTGTGCACATACATCAGAAACGGATCTCTAATTGACGACTCAACAGCATCAGTCGACCACACACTATCCGCGATAGTAGTCCAAAAAATCTGCAGCTCAGACTCCATTACCCACTCGTGACGATATTCCCTCTTTCTCATGGGCCCTCTCTAAGCACTCTGAAACCTCTCATTCTGACCATAAAACCCGATGGCCCTAGCAAACTGTTCTACCGTCCAAACGTACCTCTGCCGACCTAAGCAAAACGACAGTGAATCCGGCTCCAGATACCGGTCCGCATCATGTCTAAATGTAGAATGGAACTCTACAGTCAGCTCCTCATATTGAGGCTCATCACATGACAACACCAACATCCATCTTGGACCCAAAACCTCCTCCATACCTTCCAACATGGGCCAATTAAATGTCCTATGTTGATACAATTTCATACAACAGAATTCCTCACGCCTTTCATACTCCGTACTACCAATCTCAAAATCTAACAAGGTGTGCTCCCTCAACACCCTCTGCGCCACCGGAATAATTGGTGCTTCCGGTAGTGGAAGCTCTTCCGGACCATTGTACCTAACTTGAACCCGAATCTTCTTCCTTTTCTTCGAACCCCCTAGCTTGACCCGTCACCTGACATGCTGAATCACACCAAAAGAAACTCAAAAGTTAGTAACTTGCTAATGACATTTGTATCCGTATAGAATATCATTAATGCAACAAAACACAACCTGCAATGAGCAAATAATTCATGTCGAAAATCACGTAATTCGGTCAACCCGTTCGAATGGAGATTGAGTACAACGAACTAACCGAAATTTATAAAATCCATTGTTTAAGCATTCATCATGCATCAATGACTTGCAAAAACCTTTCGTAACACGCAGAAAACTTTTTATAATTTTTCAAATTTTTTTTAGAGAACGGAATAACAAGCGAGATATACGAAAATGAGTTACAAAACACCCACCAATGCTACTATACTCATAACCACTAAATTGTTCAACACCATACACTTTCGCACCTAAACGTGTCTGTGAAACTCATCACTTAGCTCATACTAACATCCACACTTTTCAACATTTAATAGACTTCAGACTCACTTCGAATACAACCTCGTTTAGTTGACAACTTAACCCCTAAACACTCTATCTATCATTCAATCAACAAGTGCTTTGAACATTCAAGCCAACTCCATCTACTTAACTGCGTTCCATACAATCATACCACTCAACTAGTGCAAAAACCTTAAGGTTCAGATTTATCTCCATATCCAACCTAGTTCTAGCTCGACACATCATCTTCCTCACTCAAAACACTCTCACCAACCATTATTACATCAAATACCCTTCCACCTATAACCATTCATCCTAACTCACTTAATCAAGCATATTCAATCAAGTAAACATGTAAAACATTAGACTTTCACACCTGATTCACAACTTGAACTTGAATAGTAACAACAACTTGAGTAAAGTTCCAAGTTTGGTCGGAGATAATGACCGGAGATCCGATTCCGGCGGTGATGGTGATGAAATCAGATTGTGGGGAAGATTATTGATGGATTTAGGTGAAGATTTGTGGTGAAATAGGGTGGAATTGAGATGGGTTTAGGTGGTTTTGCGATTAGGGTTCAGCTGGAAGAAAAGGGGAAAGATGAGAAGAGTTTTGACAAAACAACTGACTGATTCCCGACTTTAAGGCCATATCTGATTTGGATGCCTGTCGCGCGTCGCGGCAGCCTACCATACCTCCCTCGCGACACGCGAGGGATGGTAAATTTGACTTGTTGACTGAACGTCCTTGGCGCGTCGCGGGAGGATACCTTACCTCTGTCACGACACGCCTGGGAACCCTTTTTCCAGCCGGTTTGCAAAATTTTCATGTTTCATGCCTTAGAAAATTTTTAGTTTTTCAAGTTTTCTCACCTCCCTTACCCCCCAAACGAAATTTTATGCTAACTTCTCAAAAATTCACTTACCTGGGGCTCCTTTCTACATGAATTTCTTCTCCGAACCATCTCAAAGTCCTGAAACACTCCGAAAACATACCGAAAACAACCGAAAAACATGAAAAATTTACCGAAAAACACGTTTCCGGGCCTTAAAATTCATGATTCTACCCCCCGAACAAATGTGCATTGCCCTCAATTGCACTTAGAACTTAACCAAACCTCTTCAAACTTCCCCACACTTGATTAAAAGCACGGTGAACATCAGTAACTCGAAGAAATACTATGAAAGAAGAACAAAAAGGAAAAATACTACATACCTTAGGCTGCCTCCTAAGAGCGCTAAGTTTTAGATCTTCAGCCAGATCGTACCTACACGTTATTCGTCGTATGCACCAACGATGCTCACAAATAGCACCTCCACATTCTTACCCGGGCCATTTATCTCCTTCGCATTGTAATGTAACATTTGTAAAAAAACCGGGTCTCCAAAACCCGCTCCGTTTTGTAATCAAATACCAAGTTATGAAGATACATTAATTAATTATTGTTATTTTGAGTTTAAACGTTACATAATTAATAAATAAACTAAACTATAAAAATTAAATTGGATAAAAAGTTAAAATAAAATAAATAAAAATCAATTGCAGCTGCCGGGACTCGAACCCGGGTCAGCTGTCTCCAACGACTTATCATTTGCTTCCCAAACCACTCCGCCACCAAGTGTTTTCTGTTAACCTTAGGAGAACAATTGGGTCTTATACGCAAACACGAATCAATCGTTAATGTCATCTGAATAACGGAAATCGGTAAACCGATCGCCAAATCAGTTCAAATTCGTCTGGCTAGCTTATAACCGATGAATATCGGTTTCTAATTAAGTCCAAATTGAATGAACTTAAAGTTTCGGTTTTTGAAACCGAAAAGTTATCAAATTCCGATTAATTCAGGTTCCAATCATTTATGCGATTCAGAACCGTCTCAACTACACTCCATTTCCTTTTCGTCACGTTTTCAAGTCATTTGAGCACCAAAAACTGTTCGCCGGAATTCTCTGCAGAAATCGCCGGAAAACCGTGTTCAACACAAACCGGTAAGATATTCCTCCTTTGCGGTTTCAATCTATTGTTAGGACTCTACTAACATTAACCCATCACTCAAAATCAGTCACAGAAGACTTTTCTGGATTTTTGTGTTCGCCGGAGAAATTCTGGAATTCGCCGGAAACTCGCTAGTTAACGGTAAGCACATTCAATCGTACTAATAATCCATGTACTCTGGTTCAATTTCAAATCTAATTCCTTAATTCTGTTGCTAGACCTTCTCAGCCGAAGGTTCAAAAACTGAGTTGTCTGTTTCTCGCTGGACTCCCTAAGGAAGACGACCTGCCCGGTATTTTCTTTCCCCAAACTGTTCGGTTTTGTACATTCAAGATAGTCGTCATGTTTAGTAATTAGTTAAATCATGAACCAGATGATTGAGTTAAGTCGGTAATTGTGATGAAGAAGACGAACTTAAAAACGAGATAAGAGTAATTAAAATTCGGATAATAAACGGGTTAGACACACAGTCCAGCGGTGGACTGTGTGCAAAGTTTATATACAAGTCCCGAGTTCGATCCTTACTACCCACACGCTTTACGTAATAACATTTCTTTTTTTCATGAACTAACCGGGTTAGAGCAAGTAGTTGTTAAGTATAATATAAATCAAGAATATAACCGGGTTAGACACACAGTCCAGCGGTGGACTGTGTGCAAGATAAACTTCATAACGCGCGTTCGAACCTTGTCCCAAGCACCGGTCAATTGAGTTAAAACGTTTTTTGTAAATAAAGGTATTTTCGGTTAAGGCGAATAAGTATATAAATATAATTAAAACTGAGTTTCTAACGGGTTAGTCACGTAGCTCAGTTGGTAGAGCTACGTGCACGTGAACTGAAGGTCACCGGTTCGAATCCCGCTTGGCGCAACAATTTACCGCTGACCGAACCGGTCAACGGTCAACGGTCAAACAGTAAAATAATAATATTTTTTTTATATAATTATTTGTTTATTTTAATTTAAAAATCAATTAAAAATACTTAAAAATAACATTTTTAAGGATAGCAAATAGCCATAAACTCACAAAAATGTATCTAAAAATCCCATCAAAATCTTTAATAAAATCCATCCATTTAATATATTTTTCCATTATTATTTAGGTTAGTGATTCCTCATTGACTCGCTTTGTCTAAATCGTGCGCATCCCACCATCTCAAATTCAACGCACCCAATGTGAGTGAACCCTTCAAATTCCCCGTTTTAATCACGTTTTTGGGGTGTATCATGTGTCTTGTTCATTTACATATTATAACCAAGTTATTGTGCATATATCATATCATGACATGTGTATTAGTTTGTTGCTGTTAAGTAGTTATTATTGTATGCAAATTATTATTTCAATACATGCAATTGCCGAGGCCATGGCTCCCCATCCATCGAGGTTGAGTTGGATCCCCATTTAATTATGCGGTTGATCTTGGCGTGCCCGCACGATCGGCTCCGTTTGATTGAGCCTTGATCGGTCATTTCAATTTACATTTCAACACATGCAATACGCTCGGCTCCGTTTGGTTGAGCCTTGAGTGCACAGTTCAATTTACATTTCCAGTTCATGCAATACGTTCGGCTCCGTTTGATTGAGCCTTGAGCGCACAGTTCAATTTACATTTCCAGTTCATGCAATACGATCGGCTCTGTTTGATTGAGCCTTGATCGCACAGTTCATTTATGTTAATTATTATATGATGTTGGTATGTTCATGTATGCAATCGCTTGTTAATGTATGATATAATTGTAATTGATATTTGCCAATGTGTGATTACATACATGTGCTCTTTTATGATTATGCACAATATTTTATTGATAAACTAACCAGAAAATCATTATCAAATGTTTATCTATAAGGTTCACTCGCCAACTTATGTTGACCCAAAAAACCTCCTATTTTACACATGATACAGGTGAACCAGCAGCAGCTAGGAACACATAGGACCTGGATTAGAAGAAATAAAACGATTTAGTATTTGGATTATTATGTTTGGTTATTTTCCCTTGTAATGAATGAACATGTTTGGATGTTTGAGAAATGTAACTTTGACTTCATTAAATTATGAAACATAATAGTAAATGTCATGTGCTTTGGTGATAACCCAATTATGCCCCGACTCTTATTTCCGCTGCGGGTCGGGGTGTGACATGTAATACGGCTTCAGTCTATGCCCAGTCACGGTTTGCCGGAGATGATCATCATAGTCCTCTATCTCCACATCTCCATGTGCTCCTACTTTCGTTACACGGTAAGGACCTGTCCACTTACTCTTTAGCTTGCCCGGGAACAACTTCAGCCTGGAGTTGTATAACAACACCATCTGACCAACTTCGAACACTTTTGGCTTTATCTTTGCGTCATGCACCTTTTTCATCTTATCCTTATATGCTGCAGCACAATCATATGCCTCATTCCGAATTTCTTCAAGCTCGCTCAATGTCAACTGTCTCTCCTTACATGTAGTATCATAGTCAGTATTGACCTGTTTAACCGCCCAAAAGGCGCGATGTGCAATTTCTACCGGTAAGTGACACCCTTTCCCATAGACAAGCGATACGGTGTTGTTCTAATCGGCGTTTTGTACGCCGTACGATATGCCCACAAAGCATCATCCAACTTATTGGACCAATCCTTGCGGTCAGCTCGTACGGTTTTTTGTAAAATTTCTTTAATTTGCTGGTTAGAGACCTCGACTTGCCCACTCGTCCGAGGATGGTACGGAGTGGCAATTTGATGGTCAACACCATATCTTTTAAGTAGTTTGCCAAAGTTGAAATTTTTGAAATGGGATCCCCCATCACTTATGATCACACGGGGAATACCAAATCTAGAGAAAATGTTCGACTGAACGAACTTGCAAACTACCTTATGGTCATTGGTCTTGGTGGCAATGGCCTCAACCCATTTAGACACATTGTCCACCGCCACCAAGATATACAGATTACCAAACGAATTCGGGAATGGGCCCATAAAGTCAATGCCCCATATGTCGAAAATATCGACAACAAGGATTGGCTGCATGGGCATCTCATCCCGCTTCGAAATACTGCCCATCTGTTGACATCGCACACATTTTTTAGCATATTCAAAAGAATCATGAAACACCATAGGCCAATATAGCCCATAAGATAGCACTTTTCGTGCCGTTTTCTGCCCACTGAAATGTCCTCCACATGCAGACTCATGCACCAAGGACAAAACTGAAGGAATTTCATCATCCCCCACGCACTTGCGAATGATTTGATTAGCACCCACTTTAAACATGTCAGGGTCATCCCACATGTATTGTTTTGCCTGTGACAAGAAGTGTGCCTTCCTCGGTCTCGACCAATGCTCCGATATGATACCTGAATGAGCATAGTTAGAGAAATTAGCAAACCAAGGTTAAGTATCAATAGCTAATAAATGCTCATCGGGAAAAGTCTCCATAATGGAATTCTCTGGCCCATCCATTTCATTCACCACTCGTGATAGGTGATCCGCCACCACATTCTCACTTCCTTTCTTATCACGGATCTCCAAGTCAAATTCCTGTAACGAAGGATCCATCTGATAAGCCGTGGCTTAGCATCCTTCTTCTCCATGAGGTACCTGATAGCAGAATGGTCAGAAAACACAATTACTTTAGTACCACAAATATAAGAACGAAATTTGTCTAAGCATAGACAACAACTAGAAGCTCCTTCTCTGTGGTGGTGTAATTCAACTGAGCATCCGCAAGCATCTTGCTCGCATAGTATATCGCCACCGGTTTCTTGTCCACCCTTTGTCCCAACACTGCACCTACTGCAAAGTCACTAGCATCACACATTATTTCAAACGGAAGTTACCAATCAGGGGATTGTAATATAGGTGCCTCAACTAACTTTTGTTTCAGTGTTTCAAAAGATTTCTTACAATGTTTATCAAACACGAATGGGACATCTTTTAACAAAAGGTTACATAACGTTTAGTGATTACTGAAAAGCTTTTAATGAACCGTCTGTAAAAACCCGCGTGTCCAAGAAAGGAACGAACGCCTTTGACACTCGTGGGCGGTGGTAATGTGGAAATTACTTTAATTTTAGCATGGTCAACTTCAATCCCCTTACTCGAGACAACGTGTCCCAACACGATGCCCTCCTGTACCATGAAGTGACTCTTTTCCCAACTGAGTACCAGGTTTGTTTCAACACATCTTCTTAACACACGGGTCAATTGTTCCAAACATGCCTCAAAAGATGTGCCGAAAATCGAGAAATCATCCATGAAAATCTCCAAAGACTCTCCGACCATATCTGAAAAGATACTCATCATACACCTTTGGTAGGTGGCCGGGGCATTACACAATCCAAATGGCATTCGCCTAAATGCAAAAGTACCATACGGACAGGTAAATGTGGTCTTTTGTTGATCGTCAGTATGTATCGCTATCTGATAACCTGAGTAACCATCTAAAAAACAGTAATATTTCCGACCTGCTAGCTTTTCCACAATCTGATCAATGAATGGTAAAGGAAAATGATCATTTGAAGTAGCTGCATTCAATTTTCTATAATCAATACAAATCCTCGACCCGGTTACCAGCCGGGTGGCTACTTCCTTACCATCCTCACCTAACACAATTTGGATGCCCGCCTTTTTGGGTACTGTCTGAGTTGGACTCACCCAAGTGCTGTCTGAGAGTGGATAGATGATCCCGGCATCCAACCACTTCAAAACTTCCTTCTTCACAACTTCCCGCATGTTCGGGTTCAACCTTCGCTGTTGATCTCGAGCTGGCTTTGCACCCTCATCAGTAATAATCTTGTGCATGACGATGGATGGACTGATCCCCTTTAGATCCGCGATCATCCACCCAATTGCAGCCCGGTTGGCTACCAGTACTTCCATTAAAGCTTTTTCCTGTTCAGATGTTAAATTGGAAGCAATAATAACCGGTAATGTGTTGTTGTCCCCCACGAAGGCATACTTCAAATGCTTCGGTAACGTCTTCAACTCAACTTGCGGTGGTGATTCAAGAGACGGCTTTAGTTGAGTGTCAATCTGATCTGGTAAGCTCTCAACTTGATGTGTCCAACTTGGCTTCACCTCTCTAGCCGCCATCACCTCCAATTCTTCTTCCGCATACTCCAACTCTAACTCAACTTCTGCTAAATCCCTCTCACACACAAAATACGTCTCGATAGCGCCATCTCCACTCTCATGAGGGTGACACCCGTCAACAATATCTACCATGAAGCATTCATCATTGACTGGAGAATTAGATGCACGAGAAAAAGCATTTAAACGAACTTTACGATTACTAAACATGATGTCAACAGTACCATTCCTACAATCAATCAACGCGTTAGCAGTCGCTAAAAATGGTCTACCAAGTATGACATTAGGTTGTTTAGTGTTTTCAATTTGCACATAATCAAGAACCAAAAAGTCAACCGGGTAATAGAATTCCTCTACCTTAACTATGACATCATGCAAAATCCCCCGGGGTAGTTTTAACGTCAAATCGGCCAACACCACAGTGGTATCGGATTGATTCAAAGGGCCAAAATCATATTGATCGTATAAAATCCCCGGGAGAATGCTAACACTAGCTCCCAAATCCAACAGTGCCCGACTCATCTTAAAATCACCCACTTGAATAGGTATTAAAGGGGCACCGGGATCTCTAAGTTTCGGTGGGAGGTCACCCGACAAAACGGCACTCACTTTTTCGGTTAAAAACAATTTTCTTTGGAAATTTATTGTGCCGTTTTTAGGTACACAACTCCTTCAAGTACTTCGCATATGCCGGAACCTGTATAATGGCATCTAAAAGCGGGAGGTTAATTTTCACTAGTTTAAAAACTTTCCACATCTCATCTTGTTATGGGCCCTGTTTATTTACCACTTTCTTTTCCGGGTTGATTAAAGCTTTAGGAAACGGGACGGTATTACCCTCCGTACCCTTTTCCGTTGTATCAACCGGTTCAGTTCCGACTAACCTATTTTGTTTTTCTTGAAAATTTAATTCTTGATTTTTAATAGGGCTGATAGGTTACGGTTCTGCATCTGACTCATGATCCTCATCAACTTCCTCCACCAAACCCTCAACAAACGGAGCAGGATTCCCAACCTGATTATCATAAACTCTCCCAGAACGAAGAACACTTACCTGATTAATTATGGCATTAGATGAGCTCCCTTGATGTTGGGGGTTCTTCGTGGTGTCACTTGGCATTTGCCACTTCCACTGCCAACTGAGCTACTTGCTCTCCAAAGCTTGATGCGACTTGGCTTGCAACTCTTGATCCTTCTTGATTTGCTTTAAGAGCTCCATAATCTCGCCATTAGATACTTCATTGTTGTTGCTTGCCTTGTTCTACGCTTGGCCTTGCGAATAATTCCTTTGATTCCCTCGATTGTAACTCACTTGATTGTAATTTGAATTGTAATTTGCTTGACGGCTCTGATACGGTTGACTTCCTTGATTCGGTACCTGAAAATTAGGATTCAACTGGTTAGTAGTATTACCGTATCTAAAATTCGGGTGATTACGCAAACCTGGATGATATGTGTTAGCATTCATATCATAATTCTTTTGTTCGCCGTAAATCATGTTAACATCCTCCTCGGCCGCAACAAATGTACCCGGTCATTCAGTCGAAGTATGGCCCAAATCATTATAACTACCACAAACCGGAATGGTTTGCGCCGCATGCAATGCATCTCTACCACTGTCTAAACCTTTAAATTTCGCAAGCTGCTTCTCCAACTCCTCTTTTTCCTTTTCCAACTGAGCAACTCTAGATGTAGAAGAAGTACCCACACTAGTCGACGAAGTAGTTGAATACTTCTTTGTATGATCAGCTTGTGTTTGTCTTTTTGAATCCCCGCACAAATCTCCAAGTAATCCCAATCCACATCTACGTGATTCCTCAAGAAAGTTCCACCGGTTATGGCCTTAAAATCACGTCTATCCTCATTAGACATCCCATCGTGAAAAGCAGTGATTAACTCCCATCTTGGTATACCATGATGAGGGCAATTTCGAAGCAACTGGTTAAACCGCTTCCACGACTCATACAACAACTCACCCGGAAGTTGTTGAAATCCCCTAATGGCCACTCTCCCTATCTTGGTTCGTTGTGGTGTATAGTACTCTTCCAAAAACTGTTGTTGCATCTCTTTCCAAGTGTGGATACTTGCGTAGGGCAAAGACACAAACCTGTCACGTGCTGAATCCTTCAACGAAAACTGAAATAACACCAACTTTACCTGATCCAGCGTGAACCCATGTCCCCCAATCATACTACATACTGCCTCGAACCCTGCGATGTGCGTGTAAGGCTCCTCGATAGCTTTCCCATGAAAAGTAGGGAGCATGTTCAAAATATGTGGTTTCGCTTCAAACGATCTATCCACATTACCTTGTGCAACCGGCATAACAATCGGTGAAGAGTGTTCTGCAATTTGCGGCTGAAAGTGACTCTCAACTCCTCGAATGTTGGGATCCGGAAATCTGGGATCCCTCTGTGGATAACGTGGAGCTACCGGTGCTCGCTGAACTGGTGGTGGGGTGTAATACCCTTCCCCACCTCGAGGCTGTCTCTGCTGAAATAATGGTTGAGCCTGAGTAAATTCCTGATGTTGCATACCTCCTTGATAACCCATGTACCCTTCATTTGTGCCCCATACTTCATCACCATACCCATCTTCCCAAGTTCCAGTTCTTGCTCTATTTTCAACCGGCTCAAACATCACACCCGACCGATTCGGATGTAGAACTACATTTGGCTGATTCACAGCTTGCAACGGTTTGGCTGTGTGGTATTCGGCTTTCTAACGGGTAAGTTGTTGCCCCAATAATGTGGAAATCTCCAGTTGGAGGCAGCAGTTGGTTGGGTGGTGGAACTGGATAGTGGTGCCATGGGTGAAGTTTGTTGTGGTTGAGTTTGAGTTGGGTACAGGGGAGGTGGCATTGGTGGCATCTCAGTAACTGGCTCTTGGTGTGAAGTTTGTTGTTGTGGGGTTGATTGTGTTTCTGGTGGGTCCATATTCAGAATTGTTGCTTTTCCCTTTAAAGCTGATCGATGGAGCAGATTTTGCCTAGCGGTCTTCTCGATTTCTGGGTCAAAAAGAAGTGGTGAAGACTTTCCTGAAAACCTGGTATGCATGCAATTGAATCACCTGCACACCAGCAAACAAGAAATTGCGCGTAATACCGAACGAAACAAAAATAAACAAAAAGAAATATTTTTGGGTTTTTATGATTTCTAGAAAACAAGAAAACAACTAATCTAAACTAATACTAAGCGCACGAATTCCCTGGCAACGGCGCCATTTTGATGTAGATGTCGTGGGCTAATAAAAAATCTATTTAAACTACGTAGATAGCGTAAGTAGGGTATCGAATCCACGGGGAATTTGTGGTCAGTGTAAAGATTTTTGACTAAGAACTAAATTAACTAACTTGGGGGAATTTGATTGATTGTTTAGAAAAACACGAAAACTAAATTAAAGAGTTGTAATCAATATGAGAAAGATAACTTCCACCCGGAATCCCAATTACCCGTTTATCATCAAAACATGTTTACCAATTCAGAACACCACATAACATGGCCTTGGAATTAATGAATTTGGTTAATTATTAAGGATAGTTTTTAAGATTCACTATGCCACCTAATAACCCGTTTGTTTGCATCAATTACCCGCTAGTTTACCAACCCGCTAACGATGCAAGGAAATCGCCAATACGCTTAATAAACGACAAATAATTCAAACACAAGAAACGTTTACCAAGAATCCAACACAAGTGGTCAAGCTGTATCAGTTACAACGAATACGTAAACAAGGTTCAATGAAAAACACAGTAACAGTTCATCCGGGCAGAAGTCACGAAGAGCTTAGCTGCTCATGGTCGTCATCACAACTTTAATAATAGTTTGGAATCGATCTGACATGAGAAACTGGCTTGATTGGGATGAAAACCTCTTCTAACTCGCCTAATGACTGCTGAGTTCGGAAAACGGCTGCTAGGTCACAGAATCCCCCAAAACCTGATAAACATCACTTTTATACTTCCCCGATATTGGCCCCTCCCGCGCGTCGCAGGGGAGTCATCGGAATCTAGCGCGTGTCGCCTGAACGAAACAAACCGACCCACCATTAACACCTGTCGCGCTTCGCGACAGGTCTCTACGTCTCCCTCGCATGTCGCGGGGGACTGCCACCTGGGATTTCTCTTTTGCAGCTTCAAGCTTCTTCCAGCACGCGTTTATTCACTCGTTTTACATTGTTTAACCTGAAACGGCGCACGCACATTAAATAGTAATACCAAACCGACTAAACACTCATATGTACATAAAACTGACTCGAAACACAGAAAATAATACTAAGTATTAACCACACATCAGGCACTATTTGGCATAGTTTTACACCCCCGCCGTAACGCGGGGGTGCTTAATTCTAGTTAATTTTAATTAAAAATAAAATTTCCATAATTAAGTAAAAGATAAAAGCTTTAATTAAAAAGTAATTTATCCATAATTAAGTAGCATAAATACGGTAAAACAAAAAAGATAGATGGCTCTAATAATTGACACGTGTTCCCCGTTGATTTACAATGTAATAACCTTGTGTATTACATGGGTTGAACACATATAAGTTCATACGCTAAATACTAAATATTAAATAAAGTGATATCTTTAAAAAATCCATGTATTGTACTAAACGAGTTAAATAAACTTGTGTATTACATATGTTGAATTAATATAATGTAATTAGTTGACGCATATTAAAAAAGTTACACTTTAAGAAAAAACTGGTGTATTGCATTGTACTGGTTAAATAAACTCGTGAATTACATATGTTTATAATGTAATCAGTTAACATATATAATCATTAAGATATGTTTAAAAAATAAAGTTTGATGCAATATTTACTTAATAAAATACATAATAATCTAAAGATTATTTAAGTGCTCTCACTCTTCTTTCATGACAAAGATTGATATTATTATTAGTCTTTAAAATATGTATTTCTTTGGATTCATGATTTCCACAATTTTATATTTATCTTGAAGTTTGTTGATATAAATTTGGAGCGTTTACCTTTAGTTTGCATATAATTTAGATTGGTTATATTTCTAAACAAATACTTCTTGTTTGTTTTGTAATCTTCTGGTAAAATCTTTTCTTGTGTGTATATTTTTTGTGATCCCTTTATGTAATTAAATCGTGTATGTGTGCTGATATATTATTCTTTATTTGGTCTTCAATGTTATGCAGGTAATTGTAGATTTACATTTTCAAAATAATTTCTAGATAAACCAAAATACTTGTGATATTAATTTGAATTTGAAAATAACACTTGGATAAATAGGGTTTGTAATTATGAATAAAAAATATTTTTAAGTATGAGGAATATAATGTAAAATTACTTTTGTAAATTAAAATCTATACTTATCATATTTATTTGAATTTGATAGAATAATAAGTAGGGATAAATCAGAATAAAAATTAGACTTTTGGCGGGAAAATCCCATGGTGATTATCTCATAGAGTGCTATATGTCCTTCATTTGATTTACTTTATTATATGTATATAGATAATATATAATATAATTTAATTTCCCCCTATTTATTTTAAATGTTTTGAAGTAAATTAATAATTAATAAGTTAATTTATTTTATATCTAATTTTTTTTTTCTAAAAATAAAGGGGTTAAATGGGTATACCCTCAAAACACGTAGTTTAGCTCAAACAGAACCCGTTTAGTTAATTGCGTTCACGCGTTTAACTCGAACCTAACCTGAACAGGTTTAAGCTAACCCTAAACATGCAACAGTGCTCAAATCCCAACCCCTGTCTACAACTATAACACGACCTGACTTAAACCCATAATAATTAATTAAAATTTAAATCAAACCCATGCTCAAGTTATTCAGTAACTACGTACCTATGAATTAATATAGTGGCATAAAGCTTGCTTTCACGCAAAAGTCATGCAACTTTAAGTCATTGCAATGTAAAATTATATGATATTTAGGTTAAAAATATTTTAGTTAAAGAAAACCTTGGGCAATTACCACCAAACCAAGTTGTACCTAGACATATAGCAACACATACTATTATTTTTTACCAATCATGCCGCACTTATTTATAAAGCAAAGTTTCCCCCCAAGTTGAAAATGCAAGTAGATTGGTGCCAGTCCTATTCGAATTGGTTTAATTATGTTTTAAAACTTCCAAAAAAGCCGCTTTCGAAATGTGGTTAACCTACAAGAATGTCACTAAACCTTGTTAATTAAGATATTACTAAATATGCGATATCGATTCTCCACGTAACATTTGTTATAATAAAAGCATAAAAGTTTATCCAATTTCCATGTTTACAGCAAAAGTACATATGCCCTTGTCCATAAATTTAAGGTGATGAAATATATTTGTTAAAGTTGGCCACCTTTTATGTTTTCTCTTTAAATTAGATGTATTTAATAAAGATATAAATATATTTAGTAAATTTATATGATTCGATATATATTTATCAAATATCAACCTCACTTATAATAATACAAACAGTTTCAAGTGTGGTAAGCATTTAAAAGCACTTAAGCTAAGAAGATATTTAATTTGTCATCCTTATACAACATTCACACGGCCTATTGTAACTCCTATTGTTTTTCTACTTATTTGCTTGTTCTTTAATTCATATATATATATATATATATATAGGGGTAAGTTAACGTACAATTTGTCTAACGTACGTTGCGTACGCAATGATAATTCTAAACGTTATAAACCTCAAAACAAAATCCCGAATGTTGAACCCATAAAATCCCGCATGTTTGAACACATAAAAACTCGCATGGGCGCATGTTATAAATCCTTCACACATGAACTAAATCCGTATGTTATAATCACAAATCCACATGTTACATTTTCAGCGCGAGCGCATAGTATGTTAAGAACAACTCTACTCTCTCTCTCTATATGTAAATTTGGAGCGTTTGCCTTTACTTTGCATATAATATTGACTGGTTATTTTTCTAAACAAATACTTCTTGTTTGTTTTGTAATCTTCTGGTAAAATCTTTTCTTGTTTTTATATCTTTGGTGATCCCTTTATGTAATTAAATTCCTTTATCTGAATTAACCAATCTAAATTATATTCTAAATTACCCAGCCGTGTCAGCTGTCCAAGCTTTCTTTTCACCCAATTTACACCCAAATCTCATTCAAATCCATTAAAAACTCGTTTTAATCGCTTAAGATTCATACCTTAACATATTTAAACCATAATTCATAACCGGGATTTACAATTTTTAAGTTTAGCGCACCCGTTACCCGGTTCACGCATATGTTTATTCGACCCGTTATGAGGTTTAAGCACTTAAGCTTAAGTCGTCCGTCTTCTTTTGTACCCTCTATTTTCACACTAAGACTTTCATTTATCTATCACCACAATTGTAACATCCGTAAAAAACGGATTTACCAAACCCGCTCCGTTTATTAACCGAACAATCAGTTAAAAATTTCGTTGCGAATTTAATGCCCAAAATAATTTTAAACGATACATAATTAATTATTATATGGGAATATATAATTAGTTTTTGAAAAACTGTTAAAAATAAGAAAATAAAAATAATTTGGCACTGCCGGGTTTCGAACCCGGGTCAGTCAGCCGGTTCAGCAACTTAACACACGCACACTCAACCACTGCGCCACTGATGAATCTTGTTAATTATTAGAATCAATTAATTCATAACATCTTTTTCGAATTCAAAACCGGCGCCCAAATTTCAGTCGTCGGAAATCCCGGCGATCTCGCGAAATTTAACGATTCCTTCAGTTATAACGTAAACTTTAAACACACATCGGTTATAACCGATGCCTGAGTCCGCGACACCAACTATAACCGCCGGAAAACGTAATGACTTTGAATCAAGTCGGAAATTGGACCAAGTTCATCGATAACCTGCCTTATAAATACCCCCTCGAACCTCTGCAAACTTTTTCGCTCAAAACCGCACCCTTTCTCGGCGAAAACTCACTCGCCGGAAATCTTCTGCTCGTCGCCGAAAAACAGAACCCTCCACTTCTAAGCCTTACTAAACCCCCTGAGCTTATACCGAAGTCACCCACATCCTTTTCAAGCTTTCTGAAGACTCGTTGCTGCAAGACACACGACGCCGGAACCTGTTGCTGTCGCCGGAGTTCTGCCGGAGAAACAGAGGAATCCAGTCGGTATACCTCACGCTTAAATCGTCCCTTCTTTTTATTTAATCTCACCTGTAATTAACTAAAAAACGCTAAAGAAACCGATTAAAACATTGAACCAGTCGGACTTCCGATTCTGGTTAAAACTGACGAAGAAGACGAAGTTCGGTAACATATAAGTATAATTAAAATCAAGTTATTACTCGGGTTAGACACACAGTCCAGCGGTGGATTGTGTGCACATTAAACACACTAACGTCTCGAGTTCGAATCATGTCCCACGCATGCTGCCTAAATAAAAACGTCTTTTTTGTTAATCGAACCGGAGACACTGCTGTATATGTTAAGTTTATTAATAACCGGAAAAATAACCAAGTTAGACACACAGTCTAGTGGTGGACTGTGTGTATGTTTAATCACAGGACACGAGTTCGAGTCCGGTCTACTGCACCGACCCGGACAAATATCTAACTTTTTAAATAAGTCGGAGATGAAAATACTTAGTTTGTGTTTAAGTATAATAAAAATCGGTTTATATAACATGTTAAACACACAGTCCAGCGGTGGACTGTGTGTTAACGCAACCCACAGGTCCCGGGTTCGAGACCTGTGGAGCGCACCGGTCCGATTAAGTTAAATCGTTTTTAAAAATAAATGATTTTCGGTTTAATCTAATTAGTATATAAATATAATTAAAAACAGATATATTTCGGGTTAGACACGTAGCTCAGTTGGTAGAGCTGCGTGCACGCGTACGGGAGGTCTCGGGTTCGAGCCTCACCCAGCGCACACAATTATACAAGCGAACCGGTCAACGGTCAACGGTCAACGGTCAAAAAAGTCAAATTTTTTTATTATTTTTATTTATTTATTTTAATTAAAAATCAACTAAAAATACTTAAAAATAACATTTTTAAGGTTAGAAAATAGCCTTAAACTCACAAAAATACACCCAACAATCCTATTAAAATGGATCAATAAAATCCGCTTACTTACCGAACCATAATGCTATTTATCTAGGTTAATTTCACTCGTGGTTAAAACCACTTCGCGTGCATTCAACATCATCAACCGAACGCACCCACTGTGAGTGAATCTTACAACTCCCCTTTTTAATTACACGTTTTGGGGTGTGTCATGTGTCACCAAATAATTAACTCGTTTATTTAAACTTGTGCCATACCATATCGTGATCTAAACTTAGATTGTTTATATTGTTGTGATTACGTATTTCATTTTGTCAAATTATATGAAATTCATTCATTAAGCCCATCAGTTCTTCGTGGGAGACGAGTTGAACAACGCGTGCCTCAAAACCAATCCATTATTGTTCATGTGTGTATCATTGAATTTATATTGTTTGTAGTTGTGTCTTTCATATTATCATGTTTATGCAATTCATTCATTAGGCCCATCAGTTCCTTGTGAGAGACGAGTAGAGCAACGCGTGCCTCTAAACGTTCCATTATTGTTCATGTGTGCTTTATTTAATATCTAATGATTGTTGAATAAGTTTACATCTATTTTTACTCATGTGTGGTTGTGCACTCATTTCATAATCAATTAAATAAACTTGTTCAAATGTTTTCCATAGGATTCACTCGCCAACTTTTTGTTGATCCAAAAACCCTTTTACACATGATACAGGTGAACATGTTGAAGCAAGGAAAACATAGGGAATGCCTTAGAAGAAAACAAAGAAGCCTAGATTGATGTTAGGTCATGATATAATTATAGTTGTAAATTTTCTATTAAATTGTATTTAATGAATATGAAACGTATAATAAATGTCATGAGCTTTTATGATAACCCAATCATGCCCCGGTCACCTTTTCCGCTGTGGGTCGGGGTGTGACAGATTGGTATCAGAGCCATGACTATAGGGATATAGGATAGGTTATTAGACCCTTAGAGACTATACTATAGTCTGCCTAAATTTTAATTGATTAGGTGGTTACATACAAACTTGTGATATTATCTGTTTCATATTTGTTTATATTTACAGTCAAACATACATGCTTATATACATATTCATTATACATATATCAATGTTCATATATTCAATTCATTTTCATACTCTCATTATTCAAAGATTTTGTTGCAATTTTCAAATCTCATCAAAGTAAGTTCTGCGACGGGCATGTAGTAACTGGAAGGGTACAAGTACCGGTAGTTGGAACGTCCTGTCTAGGTTGGCATTCGTATAAATCCAATATAACGGACCAGTTTGCCTACCTGGGGACTAACGATGAGAGTACGAAGGACCTATTAGGCCAAAGCATGCCACACCAAACATCGTTCGAACTAACCCACTTTGAGGTGTCACCGTGTCTACACCTGGACACATTCCGAATATCACACGTTGTATACATATTTCTCGATTTTCTCTGGGTTTTAGTGTACGCAACCAGGCAAACCCATGCGAACCATATGAAGAACCGGTATTCATGGGGGCCCACATGATTACGAAGGTGAAGTATGGCGGCCTGTAGGGCCTAATGGCGAGCAAAGCCCAAGACATCCTATGGATGTAGTAGATTTATTTTTCTATAATTATTTTATGAATGTTCATTCCTAGTGCGACCCATGAACCCAAAAGCATCCAACTCATACTCTTGACATGTATTCCTTGTAGATGTCTTCTAACCACGCCCGTAGGAAGATGAGAGCAGGAAAAGCCCGCGAACGCATGGCTGCCCTAATCGCTCAACAAATGGCTGCCGTAATACCCAACATTGTAATCCAAGTACAACAAGCACTTACCGCTAATCCTGCCAATCAAGAAGATCAACACGTTATCAACCCTTCACCAAATACCACTAAATGCACCTACAAGCATTTCAAATCATGCGACCCTCCAAAATACAAAGGGACTGAAGGCGTCACCGCTCTCCTCCATTGGTTTGAAGAGATGGAGAACACCTTTCTAAATTGCGATTGTCCCGATGATCGCAAAGTGCGATATGCTACCGGTCGTTTATATGGGATAGCACTTACTTGGTGGAATACAGAGAAGGCCAAACGAGGTGTTGAAGATGCTATGACTTTAACTTGGAACGAATTGAAGGAAATCATGACCAGACGATTGTGCCCAAGGAGCGAAATCAAGAAATTAGAAGATGAGTTTTATTTGTTGAAGCAAAAGGAAGGCGACCACACCACGTACAACAAAAGATTCCTCGAGTTACATCAAATGGTTCCCAACATGTTCACTCCCCTCTACCGTTTGATCAAGCACTACATTCGTGGTCTTCCGTCAAAGATTCAAGACTCTGTAATAAGTACCTCGCCTGCAACTTTGGAAGCAGCAATGGAGCTAGCAACAGCGCTCACCGAGAACCGAATCCGAAACAAAGACTTCAAGGAGGAGAAGAAGAAGGATAAAGCATCGACTGAAACCTCCGACTACACCCAAACCGAATCCCCTTCTCAACCCAATTCTAAGAGAAAAAGAGACGGGCAACTTTTCGCTGCTATCCAACGAAATCAACCAATTTCACACGCCATACCCTTCCAAGCTATCCCAATCACTCAAGTGGCACCCAACTCAACTTACCCAAATAAGAAACCATATCTTGGACCTCACCCTCGATGCAACAACTGTTTTTATCACCATCCCCTCACTCTACCTTGTCTACTATGTGCAACATGTGGACGCTATGGTCATTTGAGCAAAGTTTGCCGCACCTTTCAAAACCAAATCTCTCCCCCTACTCAAACCATGGCCCAAACCTATCAACCACCCCAATACCCCATGTTCCCATATGTTCGAGCTTGTTTCAATTGTGGCGACCCTACCCACTTTAGAAACACGTGCCCTCGATTGGTTAACATCATAAATGCTCAAGCCCAATCAAACCCAGTTAACCAAGTAAACCAAGAAAACCCAACCGCAAGGCCACCAGCAAGAGGAAGAATCTTCAACATCAATGCCAATCCTGTCGAAGATAATGACTGCCCAAACGAAGATACCCAACTAGTCCTCTTCACCAAAAATCCAGATTCAACTCCTATCGTTTAGTTTTATGTTTTTCTTTATCACATAGAACCAAACATAACTTAAGGATAAAGCCAATGAAACTTTGACAAGAATATGGTGGATACGCCGCTGGTACTTCCTATATATAAGTATTCTTGTCAAAGGATCAGAAGCATTATCTGGCGGATATGAGAGGTTCCATGTGTAGACTGTTAGAGTAATTATTGTTTATTATTTCAGTACATGCAATTTCATAGGCCGCTGCTCCCCATTACATTATGAGCGTTGAGCATGTTCCCCATTTCATTATGAGGTTGAACCTGGCATGCCCACATTTTTCATTTTCAGTACATGCAATACGATCGGCTCCGTTTGATTGAGCCTTGATCGCACAGACATTTTCATTATCAGTATCTTGTGGTTGTTTGTTTGTTTGTAGAGTCGCATAGAACTAATCATAACTTGCGGATAAAGTCAATGAGAATTTGACAAGAATATGGTGGATACGCCGCTGGTACTTCCTATATATAAGTATTCTTGTCAAATGATTGGAGGCATTATCAGGCAGTTATGAGAGGTTCCATGTATAGGCTATTTGTGTGATTGTTGTCTAGATTTAGTTTATTATTTTCAGTACATGCAATACGATCGGCTCCGTTTGATTGAGCCTTGATCGCACAGACAATTTCATTTTCATTACATGCAATACGCTCGGCTCCGTTTGATTGAGCCTTGATCGCACAGACATTTTCATTATCAGTATTTTGTTGTTGTTGTGTTTGTAGTAGAGTCACATAGAACTAATCATAACTTGTGGATAAAGTCAATGAAAATTTGACAAGAATATGGTGGATACGCCGCTGGTACTTCCTATATATATGTATTCTTGTCAAATGATCGGAGGCATTATCAGGCGGTTATGAGAGGTTCCATGTATAGGCTGTTTGTGTGATTGTTGTCTAGATTAAGTTTATTATTTTCAGTACATGCAATACGATCGGCTCCGTTTGATTGAGCCTTGATCGCACAGACAATTTCATTTTCAGTACATGCAATACGATCGGCTCCGTTTGATTGAGCCTTGATCGCACAGACATTTTCATTATCAGTATTTTGTGGTTGTTGTGTTTGTAGTATAGTCACATAGAACTAATCATAACTTGTGGATAAAGTCAATGAAAATTTGACAAGAATATGGTGGATACGCCGCTGGTACTTCCTATATATAAGTATTCTTGTCAAATGATCGGAGGCATTATCAGGCGGTTATGAGAGGTTCCATGTATAGGTTGTTTGTGTGATTGTTGTTTAGATTAAGTTTATTATTTTCAGTACATGCAATACGATCGGCTCCGCTTGATTGAGCCTTGATCGCACAGACAATTTCATTTTCAGTACATGCAATACGATCGGCTCCATTTGATTGAGCCTTGATCGCACAGACATTTTCATTTTCAGTATTTATGAGTTTGTTGTATTGGTTGTAGAGTCACATAGGACTAATCATAATTCACTGATAAAACCAACGAAAATTTGACGAGAATATGGTGGATACGCCGCTGGTACTTACTATATATAAGTATTCTTGTCAAAGGATCAGAGGCATTGTCAGACGGTTATGAGAAGTTCTATGTAGGATTTAGTAGTTTCTTGGCAACTAATCATAACTTGTGGATAAAACCAATGAAAATTTGGCAAGAATATGGTGGATACGCCGCTGGTACTTCCTATATATAAGTATTCTTGCCAAAGGATCAGAGGCATTATCAGGCGGTTATGAGAAGTTCCATGTAGGATTTAGTATTGCCTTGGTTGAAATTTGTGTTACATTTATATCATCTCGCTATTTAAAGAAATTGGATTGTGTTCCATTTCTACATAAACTAACCTCTCCATCATAACAAACGAGAGAGGAATTTCCACCATTCAAACATATATGCTATCAGAATTTGGATTCAAATATTAGCTGTTGTGTTTATTAATGTTCTATAGTCATAGAACCAATCATAACTTACTGATATTAGCTGTTGTGTTTATTTATGTTCAAATATTAGCTGTTGTGTTTATTTATGTTCCATGTAGGTTGTAGTATTAGAAGTTTTGCCTTAGGATATAACCATACCCTTCCAAACATATCCAAACTCTTATGCATGATATCATAGTTAGCGAATCAATTCTGCTTATCAATACTTTTACAGTAGGCAACAAAAAGCGATTCCTGTAATAGGGTACTTAACCCTTACAAGGGACGTTACCGCCTCAAACAAAAATTTAAACTCTTACTCTTCTTCTAAGTATGTAACTGTCAAACTAAACACCATCATTCTTTTAGTCAAATATATCACTATTTAAATTTCGGGACGAAATTTCTAAAAAGCAGGGGATACTGTAACATCCGTCAAAAACGGATTTACCAAACCCGCTCCGTTTATTAACCGAACAATCAGTTAAAAATTTCGTTGCGAATTTAATGCCCAAAATAATTTTAAACGATACATAATTAATTATTATATGGGAATATATAATTATTTTTTGAAAAACTGTTAAAAATAAGAAAATAAAAATAATTTGGCACTGCCGGGTTTCGAACCCGGGTCAGTCAGCCGGTTCAGCAACTTAACACACGCACACTCAACCACTGCGCCACTGATGAATCTTGTTAATTATTAGAATCAATTAATTCATAACATCTTTTTCGAATTCAAAACCGGCGCCCAAATTTCAGTCGTCGGAAATCCCGGCGATCTCGCGAAATTTAACGATTCCTTCAGTTATAACGTAAACTTTAAACACACATCGGTTATAACCGACGCCTGAGTCCGCGACACCAACTATAACCGCCGGAAAACGTAATGACTTTGAATCAAGTCGGAAATTGGACCAAGTTCATCGATAACCTGCCTTATAAATACCCCCTCGAACCTCTGCAAACTTTTTCGCTCAAAACCGCACCCTTTCTCGGCGAAAACTCACTCGCCGGAAATCTTCTGCTCGTCGCCGGAAAACAGAACCCTCCACTTCTAAGCCTTACTAAACCCCCTGAGCTTATACCGAAGTCACCCACATCCTTTTCAAGCTTTCTGAAGACTCGTTGCTGCAAGACACACGACGCCGGAACCTGTTGCTGTCGCCGGAGTTCTGCCGGAGAAACAGAGGAATCCAGTCGGTATACCTCACGCTTAAATCGTCCCTTCTTTTTATTTAATCTCACCTGTAATTAACTAAAAAACGCTAAAGAAACCGATTAAAACATTGAACCAGTCGGACTTCCGATTCTGGTTAAAACTGACGAAGAAGACGAAGTTCGGTAACATATAAGTATAATTAAAATCAAGTTATTACTCAGGTTAGACACACAGTCCAGCGGTGGATTGTGTGCACATTAAACACACTAACGTCTCGAGTTCGAATCATGTCCCACGCATGCTGCCTAAATAAAAACGTCTTTTTTGTTAATCGAACCGGAGACACTGCTGTATATGTTAAGTTTATTAATAACCGGAAAAATAACCAAGTTAGACACACAGTCTAGTGGTGGACTGTGTGTATGTTTAATCACAGGACACGAGTTCGAGTCCGGTCTACTGCACCGACCCGGACAAATATCTAACTTTTTAAATAAGTCAGAAATGAAAATACTTAGTTTGTGTTTAAGTATAATAAAAATCGGTTTATATAACATGTTAAACACACAGTCCAGCGGTGGACTGTGTGTTAACGCAACCCACAGGTCCCGGGTTCGAGACCTGTGGAGCGCACCGGTCCGATTCAGTTAAATCGTTTTTAAAAATAAATGATTTTCGGTTTAATCTAATTAGTATATAAATATAATTAAAAACAGATATATTTCGGGTTAGAAACGTAGCTCAGTTGGTAGAGCTGCGTGCACGCGTACGGGAGGTCTCGGGTTCGAGCCTCACCCAGCGCACACAATTATACAAGCGAACCGGTCAACGGTCAACGGTCAACGGTCAAAAAAGTCAAATTTTTTTATTATTTTTATTTATTTATTTTAATTAAAAATCAACTAAAAATAGTTACATTTTGTCACATCAATATTGCATCTAATCGCTTATTAAACTCAACGCTATCTCAAACGCAATCACAAGTAACCGTGATCACTTTAGTAGCCGAGTGTGTTGTTGTACAACAACCACTTGTGCCATCGCATCGCTTATCTCATCGCATCGCAAAACGCAGTTAATTATGTGGAATTATGTTTTATATGTGTTAAGTTTGTTATGTTATGGTTTATTATCTCTAAAACGCTCGCACGCTCACGTAACTCGCTCTCTCTCTCTCAATTCAATGGTAATATAACGCTTAACGCTTCACTAAAACGCTTAATATAGCTATCTAATACGAACCGAATCGCCAAACGAACGCATAACACGGAAATATCAAACAAAGCTTAGCCAATAGGCCAAGTTCGGCCGAACTTGGTAACATCAACTTCGCCCGAACTTGCTTAGGCTATCAAAACTCAACACATAAGTCAAGTTCGCCCGAACTGGCATCTAAATCTATGAAATTCATCAAGTTCGCCCGAACTTGTGACAAGTTCGCCCGAACCCGATCTTGTGACAAGTTCGCCCGAACTTGATCATTTCCAGCTCTTTCTCACCTCACCTATAAATACCCAACACCCTCATTCATGCACTCCTTGCTGCAAGTTCACCCAAAACCTCCCGAAACCGAAAACCCTTGATTTCCAAGTAAGAATCAACCCGTTTTCAAGCTACAAAAACGTTTTACAACGAGTTTGCACAAGGTTTTACCTTTGATTTCATCAAAACTCCTCTGTTTACGAAAATCTTCATCTTTTTAGGCAAAACTTTTGTTTTTCACTTAGATCTATACTTAGATCTAAGTAAAACCCTTTTATACATCGATTTTCACACAAATTCGGACTAAATGACGTATGTTTCGTTCACTTTGAAGTGGAACGAGGTGTTGTCAAGCAAGATCTCAGATCCGGAAGCACAAGGACGAAATCGTCACTTTGCACAAACTGGACTAACCAGTACGAACCCTTGAGTTCGCCTGGATTAGTCCGAGTTTCTGTAAAATGGCTAAAACTCGCTCCAAAAGACCTTTCCAGCCTAGGTTTTGCTCAGTAGCTAAAGGTTGGAGGGATGGACACTCGATTTCCTCAGCAAACGACACGAAAACGCACGATTTGGATGCCAAAACAGTCAAGTTCGCTCGGAAAAACATCAAGTTCGCTCGAATTTGTCACCAGATTGGTGACCAAGTTCACCCGAACTTAATCAACATTTTGACAGAAAGAACACAAGTTCGCCCGAACTTGTATTGATTCCAAGGAATCAGGACAAGTTCACCCGAACTTGTATCACCCCTCAACAAACAGGGCAAGTTCACGCAAACTTGTTCAGTTTCTTAGGAAACCAGACAAGTTCGCCCAAACTTGTGCCTCCAGTAAGTCCAAACAGTCAAGTTCGCCCGAACTTGTCTACTGCTCCTTTAACCGTTAAACCGTTTCAGCATTTGGAAGACTGATGCACTTCTATACGCTTACAGGCAGATTCGCTGCTCTCCTCAACTTACATCAGATCCAGTCACTCTCTCAAATCGCACCGACTGTGACCCCTTTACTCTTAAACGCACTTTTGGGTGTCACATACGTTCTTATATCAAATCACATCACACAACTCAACTCTTATTCGCGATCTGCTATACATGACTATACGTGAAATCTGCTGAATTGTATGTGTTACTTGATTGCTAGTACGCCACCCTTAACATGATAGCTAGCTAGAGGTTGACCTGCCACCCGGAGGCCCGGGGTTGTTAAGGCTCGCATTTTTATTTCGCAATTATTTTCTCTTTAGGATGTGGACACTTGTTCGCATGCCTCGATCAACGCGGTTTGTTGGTTTACTTGAATCTAAGTAGTTGCATAGTTCACAACTCTTACGTATGTCATGCGGTTTATGCTAAATGCTTTTATATCTAGTATGTACGCAAATCTGTATGCTCACCTTTACTTAAATTGTACTGACTTTTTATTTTAACATATGTGGCAGGTTGATGACATCTGGCTGAATTGGAATTAGGATCTTACTTTTAGAAACGCATTGTAATAAAATCTAGGGGAGATCGAACTTGAATTGTTTTATGAGATTACTTGGTATTTTGTAACTTGTTTGAGGATTATATGTTGATAGTATTGGATATTGACTTTTAAATATTGTTGCTTAAATAGTGTTATGGAATTTCTCATGAGACAATCTGGTTCGCATAGTGCCACGCCTCAATGTTTCCGCCACCGGTTGGGGTGTGACAGATTGGTATCAGAGCCATAACTATAGGGAAAGTTAGGTAGAACTGCTCTGTTTGACCTAGTCTATAGTTAGGATACCAAATCAGACCGTTACGCATCGATTAAATGCCGAAATTGATACGAACAAACAAGTTCGCCCGAAGTTGGGGCAATTTCGCTCGAAATTGATCAAGTTCGCTCGAACTTGATCGAGTTCGCCCGAAGTTGACCAAGTTCACCCGAACTTGACCAAGTTCACCCGAAGTTGTCTGTCCCCTCTCAAACTTAAAACAAGTTCGCTTGAAAGTCAAGTTCGCCCGAAGTAAGCAAATTCGCCCGAACTTGATCACCTGCATTTAAAACGGACTTTAAACTACGTACGCTTTTCCTAAAACTACCACAATACACGTGAAGAACGCTCGTATCACACAAAACGAGTGATCAAGTCGAGAATAGGTGTGAAAACCAAGAACTCTCGATAAGATCATTCACTCCACGCATTCTCTCGCACGAGATACCTTCGTTGAGTTAGGAGTGATATCCAAACCGCGACGAGAATCTCCGTTTCTATCTAGTGGAACTCCCGATTTGATCGGCGAGCATAACCACAACTAGGAATGAAGTTGTTAAGTTAGGGTGAAACCCGCATCTTAATAACTAGTTCCACTCTTCGATTTTCATTCTCACCAAAGTCTAGATTATTTCGATGACTTGGAACACGACGTAACTGGAAGGATAAATGCCGTTAGCCGTTGTACGGCAAGAGCATTTGTCTATTAGGCCAAATCGTGTGTCTTAACTCAGAGAATTTTTGAACCACTTTGGGTAGTCGTTGTCTCAAAACCCAGGACACTCCCAATTGATTTAAGCCTGCAATCGTCGATTTTACGCATCATCGAGTTTATTTATTATTATTTATTAGTCTAAATTTATGGATTTTACGCTTATTTAATTTCTCGCTTTATCAATCTCTCGATTGCTCGCTTTTATGCTCCATTGATATATGCACAACTCGCACAACCCTCGTAATCTAAAACGCTAATTAATTCACCAACCAAAATAAAACGTTCAACTCTCCTGCGCGAATTCCTCATACGTAGCCTTACTCGCAATTTACGCTATTATATCGCATCTCGTATGCGCTACGCATGATTTAGTTTGAAGATGAATACGTGAAAAATATGCGCTTACATGCTTATGTGCCTATGTGGTTATGTGTTTACGCGATTATGTGCTTATCTGCTTACGTGTATACGTGCTTATGTGTTTGTGCCTTAATTGAATAATAATAATAATAATAATAATAATAATAATAATAATAATAATAATAATAATAATAGTAAACTTTTTAACATAAACCTATCATATCAAATCTCATCCAATCAAATCCTTCATGTAGATGTCTTCCATGGGATCGCACACAAGGAGGAACATCCAGCGCAACAATGCTGACAAGCGCATCGCCTTGCTGGTAGCCAAGCAAATGGCTAAAGTCATTCCTCAGATCGTCAGCGAGATTCAGGCTGCCAGTAGGAACACATCAGTGGACTCAAAGGCCGACGCACCCAAGCCCTCTTTCAGCTTTAAGCAATTCAAGGCATGTGGACCCCTCACTTTCACTGGCACCGAAGGACCGAGTGCTATGTTCCACTGGTTCGATTCTATCGAGGTTACCTTCCGCCAAAGCGGATATCTCGAAGCCCTGCGCACCATCAACGCTACCAGCGTGTTCCAATCGAGGGCTGTTGATTGGTGGACCGCGGAGCGTAACAAACGCGGGAACGACAAAGCTTACGGGCTCACTTGGGAGAAACTCAGGGAAATCATTGTGAAAGAGTTCTATCCTCCACATGAAGTTCAAAAGCTGGGGAACGAATTTCGGGATATCAAGCAGGATGGCCCTGACAACGCTGGTCTAACAGCTCGTTTCAAGCAGTTGAGTATTATCTGTCCTAGTCAGGTGGACACTACTGAGAAAGCAATCAAGAAATAACTTCATGCTCTCCCCGATTGCATCGCTTATTTTGTCCAAGCAGCGCGCCCTACTACTATCGAGGAGACCTATCAGTTAGCCGCAGAGATCAATGACAAAAGGGTTCAGGCAGGTTACTTCAAGAACAGCAAAGTCGCGAACCAAGCTATCACTGAGCTGAGTGCTCCTACCAATCAGTCTCGAGCGTCAAAGTCTAGTCGCAAGAGAGAAAACCCGAGCAAGAACTGTGCACTTACCGCACCATCAAATCCTTAGCCGCTCCAGTCAGCTACACCAAACGCACCGCCGGCAAAGTGTGCGTATACGGGTCCCCATCCATTGTGCTCGAATGCACTTATCACCATGCGGTTGGAGGCAATTGCCGTTTCTGCACCAACTGGAACATTTACGGCCACTTCACCGTCTCAGGTCCCCATCAGCTGCCATTCAGGTGCCCGTCAGCTAGCTCCTCAACCACCAGCAGCACCAGCTCTACCAGCTCCACCTCGTACTCCCCAGGCTAACCAGCAGCAGTTCCAGCCGCAAGCACCAGCCCCAAAGGCACGTGCATGCTACACTTGTAGTGATCCAAACCACTTCAGTAATGTCTGCCCAAACAGGGCTGTGAAACAAGAGCCTCAGCAGCAGCCCCAACAACAGCCTCAGCCACAGCCACCACAACCTCAGCAGCAGCAACCACAGGCTGCGCGTGGAAGAGCCTTCAATCTCAATCATCACCAGGCTCAGAACGACAACAATGTTGTCAACGGTACGTTCCTGGTTAATGGTATTTATGCTTCATGTTTATTTGATACTGGTGTCGATAACTGTTTTGTATCGTTAGAATTCGAAAAGCTTTAAAATGTAAACGCTCTAAACTCCCAAAGACTTTCGATGGTGAAGTTGCCACCGGAAGAACCGTTACCGTGAACTCCTTTCTACGTGGTTGTACCCTCGATCTCAACAACTACATCTTCCCGATCAATCTCATACCTATGCAGTTAGGTAGCTTCGATATCATAGTAGGCATGGATTTTCTTCGTGAAAATCATACTGAAGTTGTTTGCTTCGATAAAATGATTCGTTTTCCTCTTCCTAATGGTGATCAGCTATATGTCTATGGCGAGACTCCCTCAAAGAAGTTGATGCTTATGTCATGTACCCAAGCGAGCAAGCATTTGCGCAAGCAATGCGTTGCCTTCCTAGCCCACATCGTGAACCCGGAGAAAGAAAAGAAAACTTGGAAAGATGTACCCGTTGTTTGTGAATTTCCTAAAGTTTTTTCCGACGATTTACCTGGTTTACCCCCTGCTCGTGATGTTGAATTCCGTATCAATTTAATTCCCGGTGCTACTCTTGTTGCTAAAGCTCCCTATCGCCTTGCACCATCCGATATGTGCGAGCTATCTAGCCAACTTCAAAAGCTTCTTGATAAAGGCTTCAGCCCGAGCACTTCACCTTGGGGCGCACCCGTTCTTTTTGTGAAAAAGAAAGATGGGACATTCTGAATGTGCATCGATTATCGTGAACTTAATAAGCTTACGATAAAGAACCGCTACCCTCCTCCTCGAATCGACGACTTGTTTGATTAGCTTCAAGGTGCTACTTGTTTCTCTAAGATCGATTTACGTTCCGGTTATCATCAGTTACGCGTGTTGGAAGAAGATTTTCCGAAAACCGCCTTTCGTACTCGTTATGGCCATTTTGAATTCATGGTCATGCCTTTTGGTCTTACAAATGCACCTGCGGTCTTCATGGATTTGATGAACCGTGTGTGCAAAGCCTTCTTAGATTGTTTCGTCATTGTGATCATCGATGACATCCTTATCTACTCGAAGTCGAGAGACAAACACACGCGCCAACTCCGTTTAGTCCTCGAACTCCTCCAAGGTAATCGCCTTTACGCCAAGTTCTCCAAATGTGAATCTGGCTCGAAGAAGTCCAATTTCTCGGCCATATCGTTAATAGTCAAGGAATTCACGTCGACCCTGCAAAGATTGAAGCTGTCAAGAGTTGGATTACGCCGAAGAATGCATCTGAAATCCGTTCTTTTCTTGGATTGGCAGGTTACTACCGTCGATTCATCGCCGATTTTTCGAAAATCACTGTTCAGCTTACCGCTTTAACTCATAAGGACAAACTTTTTGTTTGGGATTCCAAACAAGAGGAAGCCTTTCAAACTCTCAAGTGTATGCTATGCAATGCTTCTGTACTCGCCTTACCCGACGGAAACGTCAATTTCATTGTTTATTGCGATGCCTCTAATCTTGGTCTTGGTTGTGTCCTTATGCAACGAGACAAGGTTATCGCGTATGCATCCCGACAACTCAAGATCCAAGAGAAGAACTGCACAACCCACGATCTGGAACTCGGTGCAGTTGTTTTTGCATTGAAGATATAGCGCCACTACCTTTACGGTACTAAGTGTACGGTCTTCACCGATCATAAGAGCTTACAACATATCTTTAATCAAAAGGAACTGAATATGCACCAACGCAGATGGGTTGAACTTCTCAACGATTTTGATTGCGAGATACGCTACATCATGGCAAAGCAAACATCGTAGCCGATGCTCTCAGTCGACGAAGCAATGTGTATAGTGTTCGTGACTCTCAAGCTTTGAATAATCTTGAAATTATGATTCGCTCCGCCCAATTTGCTTGTTTTATGAGAATACCCTGCAGGAAGAAATGAAATGTGGTGCCAAAACTCAGCTCGTAGTCAAACCCAACAACATTTATTATTACCTCGATCGTATTTGGATTCCTAGCCATGATAATTTTCATGAGTTGCTAATGACCGAAGCTCATAAATCTCGATACTCTATTCATCCCGGAGCCAACAAGATGTACCAGGACCTTCGTCCTAAGTATTGGTGGTTGGGCATGAAAAAGGATATCGTCGTATACGTCTCAAAGTGCTTAACCTGCTCGAAGGTTAAAGCTGAGCATCAAAGGCCCTCTGGTTTGCTCGAACAACCCAAAATCCCGATGTGGAAGTGGGAGAGCATAGCCATGGACTTTGTTACGAAACTCCCTCGCACCTCCTCTGTTCACGATAGTATTTTAGTTATGGTTGATCGTCTTACTAAATCAACTCACTTTATTGCCATACGGGAAGACTTTAAGGTAGAACGATTAGCACGAATCTATACCGACGAAGTCATATGTCGACACGGGACACCTCATGACATCATCTCTGACCGTGATGGTCGCTTTACCTCACGTCTCTAGGAGACCTTTCAATCCGCCCTCGGTATCACGCTTAATCTCAGTACCGCTTTTCATCCTCAAACCGACGGTCAGACTGAGCGCACGATCTGCACCCTCGAAGACATGCTTCGTGTGTGCATCTTAGATTTCGGTGGTATTTAGGATACACATTTACCTTTAATTGAATTCTTGTACAATAATAGTTATCATACTAGTATTTAAATGGCTCCTTTTGAGGCATTGTATGGAAGAAAATGTCGATCGCCTATTGCATGGCACGAGATCGGGGAAGCACAAACCACCGGTCCCGAGCTAATTCAAGAAACGACAGACAAAATCCTCCAAATCAGAGACAATCTCTTGAAAGCTCAGAGTCGCCAAAAGAGTTATGCCGATAAACGTCGCAAGCCTCTACAGTTCAAAATGGGAGATCACGTTCTCTTAAAGGTTTCACCTAGGAAAGGAGTGATCCGCTTCGGAAAGAAGGGAAAGCTAGCTCCATGATATGTGGGTCCCTTTAAGATTCTAAAATGAATTGGCAAAGTGGCCTATGGACTCGAACTACCGGTAGAACTTAACAACGTCCATCCTAATTTCCACGTCTCGAACGTCAAGAAATGCCTAGCTGAAGAGAATCTCCATGTCCCGCTCGAGGATTTGCAAATAAACGAGACTCTTCACTTTGTGGAAAAGCCTATTGAAATTATGGACCGAGAGACCAAGAAACTACGACGCTCTCGCATTCCTATTGTGAAGGTCCGATGGGAAGGCAAACGCGATGCCGAGTTCACTTGGGAATTGGAAAGCGACATGAAGGCTAAATATCCACATCTCTTTGTTACGGCCACTACTTAAATTTTGGGACGAAATTTCCTAAAGTAGGGGAGACTGTAACAACTTGCAATTTTCATTGTTATTTTGTCTTATTTTATTTCCGTGTATTCCATTTCTATCCATCGTTGTACTCCGAGATTGATTATGGAGAAGTTTATATTAAAGATAGTTACATCTAGTCACATCAATATCACATCTAATCGCTTAATAAACTCAACACTATCTCAAACAAAATCACAAGTAGCCGTGATTACTTTAATAGCCGGATATGTTGTTGTACAACAACCACTTTTGCCATCGCATCGCTTATCCCATCGCATCATAAAACGCAGTTAATTATGTGAAATTATGTTTTATATGTTTTAAGTTTGTTATGTTATGGTTTATTATGTCTGAAACGCTCGCACGCTCACGTAACTCGCTCTCTCTCAATTCAATGGTAATATAAAGCTTAACGCTTCACTAAAATGCTTAATATAGCTATCTAATACGGATTAGTCCGAGATTCTATATAAATGGCTAAAACTCGCTCCAAAAGACCTCTCCAGCCTAGGTTTTGCTCAGTAGCTTAAGGTTGGAGGGATGGACACTCGATTCCTCAGCAAACGACGCGAAAACGCACGATTTGGATGCCAAAACAGTCAAGTTCGCTCGGAAAATATCAAGTTCGCTCGAACTTGTCACCAGATTGGTGACCAAGTTCGCCCGAACTTGATCAACATATTGACAGAAAGAACACAAGTTTGCCCGAACTTGTATTGATTCCAAGGAATCAGGACAAGTTCGCCCGAACTTGTATCACCCCTCAACAAACAGGGCAAGTTCGCCCGAATTTGTGCCTCTAGTAAGTCCAAACAATCAAGTTCGCCCGAACTTGTACCAATTCCATGGAATTGGTACAACTTCACCCGATCTTGTCTACTGCTCCTTCAACCGTTAACCGTTTCAGCATTTCGGAAGACTGATGCACTTCTGTTCGCTTACAAGCTGATCCGGCGCTCTCCTCAACTTACATCAGATCCCGTCACTCAAATAGCACCGACTGTGAGTATAATTGAACCCCTTTACGCTTAAACGCCCTTTTGGGTGTCACATACGTTCTTATATCAAATCACATCACACAACCCAACTCTTATTTGCAATCCGATATACATGACTATAAGTGAAATCTGTTGAATTGTATGTGTTACTTGATTACTAGTACGCCACCCTTAACATGATTGCTAGCTAGAGGTTGACCCGCCACCGGGAGGCCCGGGGTTGTTAATGCTCGCATTTTTATTTTGCATTTATTTTCTCTTTAGGATGTGGACACTTGTTCGAATGCCTCGATCAATCGCGGTTTGTTGGTTTACTTGAATCTAAGTAGTTGCATAGTTTACAACTCTTACGTATGTCATGCGGTTTATGCTAAACGCTTTTATATCTAGTATGTACGCAAACCTGTATGTTCACCTTTACTTAATTGTATTGACGTTTTATTTTAACATATGTGGCAGGTTGATGACATCTTGCTGAATTGGGATTAGGATCTTACTTTTAGAAACGCATTGTAATAAAATTTAGGGGAGATCAAACTTGAATTGTTTTATGAGATTACTTGGTTTTTGTAACTTGTTTGAGGATTATATGTTGATAGTATGGGATATTGACTTTTAAATATTGTCGCTTAAATAGTGTTATGGAATTTCTCATGAGGCAATCTGGTTCGCCTAGTGCCACGCCCCAATGTTTCCGCCATCGGTTGGGGTGTGACACTAATAGTCGTTGTACCAAAGATACTAGACCTACCTCACTTAGAGTGGTCTAAAGTCCACCCATGCTTTGACCAACTCTAGTCTGATCATAAGCCTTCACCCAGAGCCTACCATTTTACATACATGACGCAGTCCAAAGCCATGATCCGTTTTCAATACCTTGCAAATTCTTTTCACTAGTCACGACAATACTTGCCCGTAATATAAGCCTGCCTGTAGGTATGACACTTAAATAACAAACGTTAAGTACTACGATCAAATGGTGATATCATCACAGTTTGACCCGTATGACCTTTTTGTTCTTCTATCCATTATTGGTTTATTCTTTAGACAGTTACACAAGTGATATACTTGCGATTTCGCTTATTTGACCCGTTATGACTTACGTCACAGGGTCTCCTTTTTACACTCGTTAGTTTAATCACTAACATATTATTTACTTGCTCTTTTTACTCGCTCGACCCATTTCAGTCTGCGCCAACTGGTGGTTTATATCAAAAACATAATTTTACTCGCTTGACCCATTTCGGTTCGCGTCAGCAAGTATTTATATCAAAACAACATATTTTTACTCGCTTGACCCATTTCGGTTCGCGTTAGCAAGTATTTATATCAAAATCATATTTTTACATGTTTGACACGTTTTGGTTCGCATCAGCAAGTATTTATCATCAAAACTAATTTTCACTTGGTTGACCCGTTTCCGTTCACGTCAGCAAGTATTTATATCAATATCATATTTTTACTCGTTTGACATGTTTTGATTCGCGTCAGCAAGTATGTATCATCAAAACTTATTATGACTTGTTTGAGCCATTTCAGTTCGCGTTAGCATGTATTTATCATCAAAACTCATTTTTTACTTGTTTGACCCGTTTTGGGTTCGCGTCAGCAAGTATTTATCAGAAAAAACTCATTTTTACTTGTTTGACCCGTTTCGGTTCGTGTCGGCAAGTATTTATTATCAAAACTCATTGTTTTACTTGTTTGACCCATTTTAGTTTGCGCCAGCAAGTATTTATCATCAAAACTAATTTTAATTTATTTGATCTGTTTCGTTTCACGTCAGTAAGTATTTATCACCAAAACTCATATTTTATTATAAGGGTGTAAGTTTTACCTACATTGCATCCGATCATACTTTCTCGCGTCTTTGACCCGTTTGACCCATTCCTTTCCAAGCTCCCACCTAGCTTGTCAAGAGTCAAACTATAAAATCATGTCCATAAGATTGTTAGATTAGTCATAATGTCCCATGACCATTCCTCTTACGGACTTTTATAACATATATCTCATTCAATTCCAATATAGGTCGGTTTTACTTTTAAAAGTCAAACTGCCATTTGACAAATATAAATGCACTAACAAGTTCATAAAATTCATCTAGACATTTTATCATATACTTGGTGGGCATCATTTTAGGCTATCATTTTAGCTAAATTTCTCAACCAAAACCACCACATTTCATTCAATTTAACAAGTTTATATACTTATGAACATCAGGTCAACATAAACTTTCAATTAGCACATGCTAACTTATCCTTTTTACCAAGTAGTCATGGGTTCATCTTTCATGTCAAAACCCATTTCATAACATGTATGAAAATTTAATCAAACCGCAAAATGTTCAATTAATTTACTCATACAAGCAAATATGGTGATCATAAACATTAAAACAACATCAAATTTCATTATATCATAAAAACCCACTTTATGACATATATGAACATATACCTAAATCTATAAATTGTTCAAGTATTTCACATATACTTGCAAGTATGATGATTATTTGCATAATTTCATTATCAGTTTCATTGTACTAACAAAATATCAAACTCAAGATTACCATCTTCAACTTCCTCTGCATAGGAAATTCATCAAATCTAATTTTACAACACACCTCATGGTTTGTAGGTTTGGACGATTCATAATCCTCACCATGCAAGGAAATCATCTCCTTTTTAATCTTAATTTTTCAATTTCTCATTGTTTGAGACTTTGGGAGATTTCTTCACCTCTCTCTCTAACCACGACCTACACACACTATGTGTGTGTGTTTTATTTTTATTCCCTTTTTATAGTTTCAACAATCTAGAATGTGCAATATTAGTCCCTCCATGTTTTGTTAGTTATTAAGTAGGTCACAACCTACTTATATCCACAAATATTACCTCTTATTAACTTGGTACACATTGCTAGTTAATTTAGTATGTTAGGGGAGGTTATAACATGTTTCATTTTAAGTCCCAATAACCCGGGCCTTTTATAAACTCTATTTACTAAAAATCATCCATTCACCTTTTATTTAACATTAGGTTTATTCATTTAAATCCTAATGTTTATCGGCTTAACTTTTACCACTAACGGTATTTACCCGCTCATTCCAATGAACTTGGTTTAGTTACCAAACCCGTTTTGGGATGTTACAATAATCGACAAGGTTTCTATCAAATTAAGTTAACGCCTAAATGATCGACAACGGTGCTAAATACAAATAACACATAAATAATAAACACTTAACGACATATTCATAAATCATACGTGTTTGTAAGTGGGCCTATCTTGGACATTCGACAATCAAAAATTCATTGAAAACAACATAAGACCTTGCCTGGAATTCGACAATCAACAAATCAACACTTCAACACTTCAACAATCAACAATTTAAAAAATCAGTCAATCAACATTCAACATTCAACATATTCATCATAAATGATACCTGTTCCAACTTTCGACAATAACCAACAAGCTTGGAGTAATGGAATTCGATAAAAAAAAACAGCATAAGGGAGTCAGGGACGATCAACAAGCCTGTGCACCGATCTTAATCCGACAAAACTTTAGTTTATAAATTTCGTTCAGGTCCTGTTTGTCACACCCCAACCGATGGCGGAATCATCGGGGCGTGGCACTAGGCGAATCAGATTGTTCAAGAGAATCTATAACAACTACTTAAATGACAATATTTAAATGTTTAACTTCCCATACAATTAAACAAATATATCACCATAGTCAAAACAGATTACATATCTCTTAATAATTCAAATCCGACAACCTAGATTTCTAGATGAGTTTCTAGCAATCCTATCTCTTTTCAGCGCAGATAATCCATCAACCTGTCACATACGTTAAAATAAAAGTCAATACAATAATGTAAAGGTGAGCATACAAGTTTGCATAGGAGTAGTAAATAAGCGTTTCACATAAACCGCATGAACATACGTAAGAGATGTGAACTATGTTAACAGCATTGATACAAGTAACCAATAAACTGCGAGTGCGAGTCACGCGAACAAGTGTCCATGTACTAAAAAGAAAATAAAGCGAAAAGTAAAAGTGTGAGCCTTAACAACCCCCGGCCTCCGGGTGGCTGTCAACCTCTAGCTAGCTATCATGTTAAGGGTGGCATACAAGTTATCAAGAAATAACATACAATTCAACAATTCACATATAGTCATGTATGAGCGGGTTGTGTTTTAAAGAGTTTGAGCGTTGTGTTTTAATATAGAGAACGTATGTAACACCTAAAAGTGCATGAAAGCAAAATGGGGTAAAGTATACTCACAGTGTTTGCTTAAACAGTAACACCTTTGATCTGTGAGAGTGAGAAGAGCTTTGGGTTAGCCTGCGCGTAGAAACAGAAGTGCATCAGTCTTTGAAGTGCCGGAACGGTCAATACGGAGTTCGGCAAATGAAACAAGTTATTTCGTACGAGATTGTATTTCGTAAGAAATGGCAATTCGTACGAAATGAATTTTCGTGCGAATTGCATTTCGTACGAAATGTGGTTTCATACGAAAGGGTGTATTAAGCCTGTTTCGTGTCCAAAATCGAGTGTTTTCGCGTCGTTCTTAGGGAAAATCGAGTGTCCATCCTTCCAACCTTGAGCTATTGAGAAAACCAAAAGCTGGGGAGGTCTTTAGATCGAGTTAGTCGTTTGTGGAAACTCAGACTGGGTCGTGCGAACACGAAGTGGTTAGTGCGAGCCAGTCCAGTTAGCACAAGTGATTGTTCTTGCGTCTTCGGGCTACCGGGACTGAGTTTTTGTCACACCCTCAATTTCCACTTGCGGAGTATTACCGCGAGGCGTGTGATCAAACCAGAATCTCAGACACTAGCAATATCGAACGACTCTATATGATTTATTTAAACGTTTTCCAAAAACATTTGTTGTAAACATTCATAGTCATTTTCAAAATAACAAAGTTTCAAAGTTTAACGGAAGCATTAAATTTAAGTAACGGGCGCCAACATAAACACCAAAACCAAAATCCCAAACATTGTTCGTAAATAAGACTCGATAAAAATGTCTTGATCAAATGAAAGTGAGTGCACCTAGCGCTTCTAGCGTCCTGAGAAACTTGTAAAGAAACAAGTGTCAACATTAAAGAAGAGTGAGTTCACAGGTTTTATAAGTTCACAAGTTCGGTTTAAAAGTTTGTTTTTCCCCGGTATCCCTAACCCGGGATAACGACATAGTTCCATTATTCCTAACCTGGAATAATAATGTTGGTTTGTAATTAAGTTCAATGTTAACATGTAGGTAGCGAGCCTAAAGTTACGTCACATAAGAGTTCGCGATCGAAGCTGACTGTTGTTGCCCCAGTGTTGCCAGGTCTATCACTGACCATGGCGAAAGTTAGGCCAAATTAATCACCCGTTGACCATTCCCGGTCGGCTAGCGCGACTAGCTCGGGTGGGGCTTGTCGGGCCCAGTTGTACTACCATAATTTCCCCGCTATCTAACCCAATACTAACGATCCGAGAGTTGGTTGAGGACTTCCGTGGTAAAGCTACTTAGTGACCATAACGTATATTAACATTAACTTAGTTACCGAATAGTTAACAACGATAATTTCACATAACGTAAAAAGATAGAGTTGTAGAGCGTGTACATGTTTCTCTCCCTGTTGTTCAAAACCAGATAAAATAGGGGCCGTGAACTCACCTTAAATTGCTCGGTTAGAATAACGCAAAAGAAGCAAATGATGGAACCACTAATCGCGTCCTAACATGTCAACCGATTTAAAGTTAGTGTGTGAACACACTGACACAAAACCCTACGCATAACTAACACACAGTACGGCATACGTAATAACAAATTCAAAACCATAATTATGCATGCAAAGTATCACCATAAAAAATAACGATCAAACCAACTTGTCATAAACACAGGTTAACTCAGACGACACTTAGGTACACACAAACGTAAGTTATCATGTTTCAGCTTTTACGCTCATAACTGGGCTGTTTTCGAGGATTTTTATAAAATAGTTCCAACGTTCCAAAAATTCCAATTGTTTAACAAGAGGTGTCAATTAGACTGTAGAAGTTTGTGTAAAATTTTCGAATCCTAATTCTTTACCAATTATTTATAAACATTTATATACTAGGCTGCAGTCAGATTCGTCGCTTTCTGACTGTAATCCACGAGAAAAATTATTTAAAAATCATCGTCCATCCAATTAATAAAATTCCAGTGGGAGATTTTCGGAAATTCCCCTCTCCAGTTACTGTACAAATTTCATGACCTAAACCCCTACAGACTATGAGATCCAACTCGATAAACAACCTGCAAATTCTGCAGAATTTACGCAGCTTCAGCTGCTGCACTAAATGACCATTTAAAAATAGCAAATGACCTCAGAAAAATATGAATCCAGCGCCATTCGAAGCGTTTTTCAAAAATACACGTTTTAGGCTTCAGAAAATCCACTTTCCAATAAATAATGATCAGGTTACAGCCAACTGAAGTTGGCTGTAAATGTCAATCAGCACACTGTTTTCGACTTTATCGCATTAGAAACATATTTAAACGATCATGACGCTTAGTTGTATTGATTAACAACAGGTTAACTTGTCAAATATCATCATATATATCAATATTCATGCAAACCCTAAATATATATCATGATCTTTATCGCTAAAACGCAGCCTACGATTTTAGTATTCAACATAACATCACAACCGCAAAGATTCGCATATTCATCCGAACTAATCATACACCGCAACACTTTTTCATAATAATAATCATACAAAAACATAATCATGATCAAGATTACACAAAACCTAGTGTGAATCGCAAAACAATTAAACCCTAACCTTGAAACGATGATGATTAGCGAATCGGGACAAGCTTGGAATCAATCCGGGAGGTGTGAGGTTTGCGACCGTGAGAGGGGGGGGCTGCCGTCGACCTTCTTCTAGGGATTAGGGTTTTGTTGCTTTTTTTTTTTTTTTGAAACATCCCATGCATACATACATATAAATATAACAAGGGGAGGGGGGTCGCGATAGGGGGGGGGGCGGTTTGGGTTAGAGCCTTGGGCCTCAAGTTCGGGTTAATTCCTTGGGCCATAAGGTGTGTGGGTCGCAAGGTCGACACATTCCGCGGCTCGGTTCAGTTCGTCTATTTATTTATCTTTTTATTATTTTTTTTACAATTCGATAACATAAGGCGTATAACTAATAAATCACGAAATCAAAGCGTGATACAATAACCTACAAGCGTCTAATAACACATAGCACGTAATTTAGATACAACCCGTCTAATAACACATAGCACGTAATTCACCCAATAGATTCACAAAGTAAGCGTAGTTATTACGAGCGTGTAATTTAATTCTCCGAATTAAATCAAAGTAGCACGTTTAAGATACATGAAAAGCCGGGATGTCACATTATCCCCATGTTGAAAGAATTTTCGTCCCGAAAATTGAGTAAACGTGGTTTAGAATGCAACGCACAAAAATTCAGTTTGTTAACGCGGTTTAGAATGCAACGCACAAAGATTCAGTTTTTTAGAATGGTACAAGTAAATCCCAGGCTGTCACATCATCCCATGTTGAAAGAATTTCATCCCGAAATTTAGTTGGTGGTAACGTCAGATTGCTGCTCAGCTGCAAAAAGGTGTGGATATTTGCTTTTCATTTGGTCCTCTCTTTCCCACGTGAACTCCGGTCCACGTTTAGAGTTCCAACGAGCCTTGACGATCGGTATCTTGCTGTGCCTTCGAGTCTTAATCTCACGGTCCATGATCTCGATAGGTTGTTCCACAAAACGCAGTTGCTCATCCACTTGAATCTCATCCAATGGAATGAATAGGGTCCTATCTGATAGGCACTTCTTCAGATTAGACACGTGAAAAACGTTGTGAACTCCACTGAGTTCGGCAGGAAGGTCTAAGTGATAAGCTACGGGCCCGATACGCTTCGAAATCACAAATGGGCCTACGTACCGTGGATTTAGTTTGCCTCGTTTCCCAAAACGAATTACACCCTTCCAGGGTGACACTTTCAGTAGGACGAGGTCACCTACTTGAAATTCGAGCGGTTTGCGTCGTTGATCAGCATAACTTTTCTGTCGATCTCGTGCCGCTGCCATGCGGTTTCTGATTTGCATAATCTTTTCAGTAGCCTTAAGTATCAACTCAGGACCTGTGAGTTGACTATCACCGACTTCTGCCCAACAGAACGGTGATCTACATTTGCGACCGTATAATGCTTCAAATGGTGCTGCCTGAATACTCGTATGGTAACTGTTGTTATACGAGAATTCCACTAAAGGCAGATGGATTTCCCAACTGTTCCCGAAGTCTACCACGCATGCCCTAAGCATGTCCTCCAAGGTCTGAATGGTCCTTTCACTTTGACCATCCGTCTAAGGGTGGTAAGTTGTGCTCATATCTAAGCGTGTACCCAACGCTTTCTGAAGTGACTGCCAAAAGTTAGACGTGAAACGAGCATCTCTGTCTGAAATGATGGACGTTGGCACCCCATGCCGAGAAACTACTTCCTTAATGTAGATGCGAGTCAACTTATCCATCTTAGCTGTTTCTTTGGTCGCTAGGAAGTGTGCAGACTTAGTTAGACGATCCACGATTACCCAGATGGTATCGCAACCACTCGGAGTTCGCGGGAGTTTAGTGATACAGTCCATCGAGATCTGATCCCATTTCCACACTGGGATCTCAGGTTGTTGAAGAGCCCTGATGGCTTCTGGTATCCCACCTTGACTTTCGCACAAGTCAAACACTTGCTCACGTAGGTGGCTATATCCGCCTTCATGTTGGGCCACCAGTACGCGGCTTAAAGGTCTTGATACATCTTATCCGAACAAGGATGGACAGAGTATCGGGATTTGTGAGATTCGTCCATAACTAGCTTCCTGAGGTTTCCGTAGAGAGGTATCCATATACGATTCATGAAATACCGGGCACCATTGGGTTTCACTTCCCAATCGCGTTCCATCTTTCCCACAGATTCGACCCTGATGTTCTCTTCCTTAACTGCTTCTAGCTGCGCATCGCGTATCTGTTCAGGTAACCCAGAATGAATTGTGAACCGTAGTGCTCGTACCCGATGATGTTTCAAGTGCTCCTTTTGACTGAGGGCATCAGCTACCACGTTAGCTTTACCCTGGTGATACTGAATGGCACATTCATAATCGTTCAGGAGTTCAACCCAGCGACGCTGTCGCATGTTCAACTCCTTCTGGTCAAAAATATGTTGGAGGCTCTTGTGATCCGTGTAGATTTTGCACTTTGTTCCATATAGATAGTGTCTCCAAATCTTAAGTGCAAACACAACTGCTCCCAATTCCAGGTCATGTGTCGTGTAGTTCTTCTCGTGGACCTTCAACTGTCGGGATGCATACGCGATGACCTTTTCACGTTGAATGAGCACATCCCAATCCCTGAATGGAAGCGTCACAATATACCACAAAATCATATGTCCCCTCTGGCAAGGACAAAATGGGCGCACTGCAAAGCTTCTGCTTCAGTAATTGAAATGCTGCTTCCTGTTTGTTACCCCAAGCATACTTGGTACCCTTCTGAGTGAGAGTGGTAAGCGGTTGTGCGTTCTTGGAAATTCCCTCGATGAAACGTCTGTAGTAACCAGCCAAACCCAAAAATTGGCGGATCTCTGTCGGTGTCCTGGGTGCTTCCCAGTTCTTGATAGAATCGATCTTGGCGGGATCAACGTGTATACCCTTTTCATTCACGATATCCCGAGGAACTGAACTTCCCGAATCCAGAAATCACACTTCGAAAACTTGGCATATAGTTTCTCCTGTTAAAGTAGTTCCAGCAATAATCGCAGATGCTCAGCATGTTCTTCTTCACCCTTAGAGTAGATGAGTATATCATCGATGAACACGATGACAAACTTGTCGAGATACGACTTACACACGCAGTTCATGAGGTCCATGAACACCGTCGGTGCATTGGTGAGACCGAAGGGCATGACCAAGAACTCATAATGGCCATACCGAGTGCGAAATGCCGTCTTGGAGATATCCTCCTTCCTAACGCGTAGCTGGTGATAACCGGACCGTAGATCAATCTTGGAGTAGTAGCTTGACCCTTGAAGCTGGTCGAAAAGATCGTCGATGCGAGGTAATGGGTATCGGTTCTTGACGGTAACTTTATTGAGTTCCCTGTAGTCGATACACATGCGGAAGGTCCCGTCCTTCTTCTTGACAAAAAGGACCAGAGCTCTCCATGGCGAAGTACTGGGTCGGATAAATCCTTTTTCCAACAATTCCTGAAGCTGGGTAGACAGCTCTTGCAGCTCTGCTGGAGCTAAGCGGTACAGGGCCTTGGCGATAGGAGTCGCATGGTTCGCCAATTCGATTTCAAACTCCACTTGTCGATGTGGTGGAAGACCGGGTAACTCCTCTGGAAACACATCAGGAAAGTCACGGACGACGGGGATATCTTCAATCCGCTTCTCGTCCTTAGACTGCTCGGTGACCAGTGCTAGCAAAGCAAAAGAGTTCTTTCTCCGAAGATACTTCTGAGCTTGCATGTAAGAGATGATGTTCGTGACGACGCCTGCCTTCTCGCCTTGCACCATCAAGACTTCGTCGTTAGAGAGCGGAATACGGATAGCTTTCTCGAAACAGAGAACTTCAGCTCGGGCGTCGGATAGCCAGTCCATTCCGGCTACCACATCAAAACTACCCAGAGTAGTTGTCATTAGATCATTGGTAAAGGTGTGACCCGCGAGTTTAAGTTGACAGCCGGTCATTAGATGGGTCACATCTACAGATTTACCATCGGCTAGTTCTATGACGTAAGGGGTCTCTAGGGGTTTAGGTGTGAGATTTAGGTTCTTCCTAAAAGACTTAGATATAAAACTCTTATCTGCACCCGTATCAAAAAGTACAGTAGCAAAATGTTCGTTAAGGGGAAACTTACCGGTGACCACATTCAAGTCGTTTCTGGCCTCTCCACGGCCCAGCGTGAATGCACGACCTTTGGCACCTCCTGTGCCACCATTTCCATTGTTGCCATTGTTATTGTTTTTGTTGTTGTTGTTGTTGTGGTTGTTGTTGTTATTCCCACCATTGTTGTTGTTGCGAAGCTGCGGGCAGTCTCGCTTGAAATGGGCAGTGCTACCGCACTGATAGCATCCCCGGTTATTACCTTGCTGTTGACCCTGGTGCTGGTTCTGATTTTGTCGTGTCATGATCTCCCCGCGACAATCCTTTGCCGCGTGTCCTGCTTTGCCACATTGTTGGCAGCGATTTCCGGCGCAAGGGCTGTGATGATGGAGGTTACAATGGTTACATTGCGGCTTTTGACCCGCATATCCGCTCGAGTTCTGGGTGTTGTTAGCGTACTGATTGTTGTGACCCCGATTGTTGTTGAAGTTGTTGGATCGCTTCTGGTTTCCTTGTTGTGGCTGAGCTGATGAAGACTGTCGAGCAGGTGAGTCTTCGAATTTTCTTTTGTTATCAGGGACAATTTCAGTTGCACCCCTGGGTGGCAACTTCCTTTGCTCCACCGCCTTATCGGTGAGTTTATGCGCCAGCCTAATCGCTTGATGCTCCATCGTAGGGTTTCTTGACATTACCATGCCCTGGATCTCAGGGACCAGACCCCCAAGATAAAACTCAAGTCGGTTATCGACGGTGTTAGCCAAATCAGGACAAAGGAACACCAGATCATGATGTCTCGCTGTGTATGCTTCAATTTCTGACCCGACCATCTTGTGGTTCCATAACGCTTGTTCCAACTATTGAACTCTGTCCCGCGGACAGTATTCTTCCTTGATTAGAGCTTTGAACTCGGTCCAGGCCATTGCATTCGCCGCAACAAGTCCACGCGTTTGGACTTGTACGTTCCACCAGGTTAATGCCCCATCTTCCAACGTCGAGGCAGCATACTTGACCTTATTAGCTTCAAGGCAATTGCACATTTCGAAAACCGATTTAGATTTTCAATCCAACGGACCAGTCCTATGGGTCCTTCAACTCCCGTGAACCTGCTCGGTTTCGCATCAAGGAACATCTTGTAGGGGTTAAGACCCCCTCCTGAAGATAGAGGATAGGTAGTCAGCGAGAAAGTCTACTAGCCCAACTATTAGATTTTCCCATGAAAATTTAATAATGGTTACATGCTGGTGGGTTAGAAACACCTGCCAGAGCAGCATTCACGTGTTCTTGGATTAAGCGGCCAATTCTTCAGTTGACATGTTGAGATTTCCATGATGACCGGTTGCCATTTCAGATCTTCGCAAGACAACACAAACACACAACAATAAGTATATATCCAATATAGTTATCATATTCCACACTTCAATAATCACACAATTTATGTCAACCCAACAAATTAAACAATCAAAAGGAACTTTCGATTAAATAAATTGCAATGTCTCACAAAATACCAACCAAACATCTCAGTTTAATTATAAAATTTTCAAGTTCAAACATAAGTGGAAACAAACAAACTAAAGGAAATAAAACGGAGATTGGCGAGATGAGTTAGTCATCTATGTCTCCATCTCCCAAGTCGTTATCACTGCCGTCATCCTCTTCGGCGTTTTCAGCTTCAACAGCCGGGTCCTGTTCTTGCTCTTCTTCCTCCGGATCCTCCTCCGGGTCTTCCTCTGGATCCTCCTCTTCGTCCTCTACCGGTGCTGGAGGGGCCGGTGCTGGTGCGGGTACTGGGATAGGTGGTGCTTGGTTCTGCTCCAGTTCGTGAATCCTCCAACTGGACTCAAGAACTCTGTCTTCGAGCCAGTCAGCCCTCAGCCGCTCAGCATGGAAGTCCTTAGCTAAAATGTTTCAAACTCTCTTATTCTCATATTGCTCTTCCTCGAGCTCTCCAGTTATACCAGTTAGTTGACGTATCAGCCATCCCTGTCCTTTGATAGTCTCCTGCATTCTCTCCAGCTGTTCCTGTTGTTTCCTTAACACATCCCTAAGTAGATCGTCCCCCACTCCTAAAGGGTTGACCCGTTCGACCGATATAGCGGTGGTTGGACGGGAGGACGACTCCCCTCCTAGAGCGAGTCTTTTCCTAGCAGCTGAGCGTGTCTCCACGCCACAAGGTGGTGAGGGTTCGACCATGGGTGCCTTCCCCAGCGCCCTTGATTGTCGAGATCTGTCGGATGATGATGATGACATAGCCTGCTCGGTTGGTGTAGTTAGTTACGAGCTGCGTATATCACAATATGCATATATATCTCACATAGAACAATTGTAGTATAACACATAACAAGATATCACAGTTCGGTGCCAACTGAGTCTAGTGTCGTGTCAGCTATAGTTTAGGTCTAATTTTAATGCAAACCTGGTTCTCTATAGCTAGAGGCTCTGATACCAATCTGTCACACCCTCAATTTCCACTTGCGGAGTATTACCGCGAGGCGTGTGATCAAACCAGAATCTCAGACACTAGCAATATCGAACGACTCTATATGATTTATTTAAACGTTTTCCAAAAACATTTGTTGTGAACATTCATAGTCATTTTCAAAAAAACAAAGTTTCAAAGTTTAGCGGAAGCATTAAATTTAAGTAACGGGCCCCAACATAAACGCCAAAACCAAAATCCGAAACATTATTCGTAAATAAGACTCGATAAAAATGTCTTGATCAAATGCAAGTGAGTGCACCTAGCCCTCCTAGCGTCCTGAGAAACATGTAAAGAAACAAGTGTCAACATTAAAGAAGAGTGAGTTCACAGGTTTTATAAGTTCACAAGTTCGATTTAAAAGTTTGTTTTTCCCCGTTATCCCTAACCCGGGATAACGACATAGTTCCATTATTCCTAACCTAGAATAATAATGTTGGTTCGTAATTAAGTTCAATGTTAACATGTAGGTAGCGAGCCTAAAGTTACGTCACATAAGAGTTCGCGATCGAAGCTGACTGTTGTTGCCTCAGTGTTTCCAGGTCTATCACTGACCATGGCGAAAGTTAGGCCAAATTAATCACCCGTTGACCATTCCCGGTCGGCTAGCGTGACTAGCTCGGGTGGGGCTTGTCGGGCCCGGTAGTACTACCATAATTGCCCCGCTATCTAACCCAATACTAACGATCCGAGAGTTGGTTGAGGACTTCCGTGATAAAGCTACTTAGTGACCATAACGTATATTAACATTAACTTAGTTACCGAATAGTTAATGGCGTTAATTTCGCATAACGTTAAAAGATAGATTTGTAGAGCGTGTACATGTTTCTCCTCCTGTTGTTCAAAACCGGATAAAATAGGGGCCGTGAACTCACCTTAAATTGCTCGGTTAGAATAACGCAAAAGAAGCAAATGATGGAACCACTAATCACGTCCTAACATGTCAACCGATTTAAAGTTAGTGTGTGAACACACTGACACAAAACCCTACGCATAACTAACACACAGTACGGCACACGTAATAACCAATTCGAAACCATAATTATGCATGCAAAGTATCACCATACAAAATAACGATCAAACCAACTTGTCATAAACACAGGTTAACTCATACGTCACTTAGGTACACACAAACGTAAGTTATCATGTTTCAGCTTATACGCTCATAACTGGGTTGTTTTCGAGGATTTTTATAAAATAGTTCCAAGGTTCCAAAAATTCCAATTTTTTTACAAGAGGTGTCAATTAGACTGTAGAAGTTTTCTTTACCATTATTTATAAACATTTATATACTAGGCTGCAGTCAGATTCGTCGCTTTCTGACTGCAGTCCACGAGAAAAATTATTTAAAAATATCATCCATCCAATTAATAAAATTCCAGTGGGAGATTTTCGGAAATTCCCCTCTCCAGTTACTGTACAAATTTCGTGACCTAACCCCCTACAGACTATGAGATCCGACTCGATAAACAACCTGCAAATTCTGCAGAATTTACGCAGCTTCAGCTGCTGCACTAAATGACCATTTAAAAATAGCAAACGACCTCAGAAAAATATGAATCCGGCGCCATTTGAAGCGTTTTTCAAAAATACACGTTTTAGGCTTCAGAAAATCCACTTTCCAATAAATAATGATCAGGTTACAGCCAACTGAAGTTGGCTGTAAATGTCAATCAGCACACTGTTTTCGACTTTATCGCATTAGAAACATATTTAAACGATCATGACGCTTAGTTGTATTGATTAACAACAGGTTAACTTGTCAAATATCATCATATATATCAATATTCATGCAAACCCTAAAAAATATCATGATCTTTATCGCTAAAACGCAGCCTACGATTATAGTATTCAACATAACATCAGAACCGCAAAGATTCGCATATTCATCCAAACTAATCATACACCGCAACACTTTTCATAATAATAATCATACAAACACATAATCATGATCAAGATTACACAAAACCTAGTGTTAATCGCAAAACAATTAAACCCTAACCTTGAAACGATGATGATTAGCGAACCGCGACAATCTTGGAATCAATCCGGGAGGTGTGAGGTTTGCGACCGTGAGAGGAGGGGGGGCTGCCGTCGACCTTCTTCTAGGGATTAGGGTTTTGTTGTTTTTTTTTAAACATCCCATGCATACATACATATAAATATAACAAGGGGAGGGGGGCGGTCGCGATAGGGGGGGCGGTTTGGGTTAGAGCCTTGGGCCTCAAGTTCAGGTTAATTCCTTGGGCTGCAAGTTGTGTGGGTCGCAAGGTCGACACGTTTCGCGGCTCGGTTCGGTTCGGCTATTTATCTTTTTATTATTTTTTTTTACAATTCGATAACATAAGGCATATAACTAATAAATCGCGAAATCAAAGCGTGATACAATAACCCACAAGCGTCAATAACACATAACACGTAATTTAGATACAACCCGTCTAATAACACATTGCACGTAATTCACCCAATAGATTCACAAAGTGAGCGTAGTTATTGCGAGCGTGTAATTTAATTCTCCGAATTAAATCAGTGTAGGATGAATAACAATAAAGTAGCGCGTTTAAGATACCTGAAAAGCCGGGATGTAATAGATGTAATTTCGAATCCATTTCTAGTATAATCCTGACAATGCTTCGTCCCACTGTTTGGTGAACGAAACACACGTCGGTTAGTCCGTCCTTGTGTAGAAAATCGAGTATAAAATAGTTTTGCTAAGATCTAACACTTGATGAGTTGGAAACATTAAGTTTTCTAGCTTGAGAAGCCAAAGCTTGCTCAAACATTCTCATTTAAGTGTAAATCCGAGTTAAAATCAGAAAGTTTTATGAAAAAGATGAAGATTTTTGTAAATAGAGAAATTGAGATGATATCAGAGATAAACACGTGTAAAATCATTGTGGCTTGCGTGAAAAACGTCGTTCTTACTTGGAAAATCATAGAAAAGCAAGTAGGGGAAAATTCGTGCAGAATGACGGCCAAATGAGGAGGTACACGAGTGTGGTATTTATAAGAGAGGAGCATGGAGAGGGAGTTGGGCCACATTTCGTGCGAAATGGTCATTTCATATGAAATGGTCATTTCGCACGAAATGATTAGTTCGTACGAGATGGTCATTTCTTGCGAATGGATCAGTTTTGTGAGAAATGTTCCCAGTTCCCGTGTTGATTGCTCATTTGGTGCTTTTGTTATTCTGGTCAGTTATGTTAAGTGTTTTGGCGAGGTGTTAAGTGTTGCGTTACCAACATAATGCGATAGAGCGAGTTGTGTGAGCGAGCGAGAGTTTAACCACTCGCGCCTACGACCTCGCTTATCACACAAATCGCAATCGCAGTTATTTATATGAGTTATATAATGTCGTGTGTTATATATGTTTCTATTTTGTATGTGGTTAAACTCTCGCTTAAGCGCTCGCTCGCTTACACAACTCACTCTATCGCATTATATTGGTAACGCAACACTTAACGGCTCGCCAAAACACTTAACATAACTGAATAGAATCAATGAAAACACCAAACGAGCAACCAACACATGAATTGGGAACATTTTGCACAAAACTGATCAATTCGCACGAAATTACCATTTGGTACGAAATGACCATTTCGCACGAAATGTGGCCCAGTTCCCTCTCCATGCTCCTCTCCTATAAATACCACACTTGTGCACTTCCTCACTTTTGGCTGTCATTCCGCAAGAATTCTCCCCTACTTGCTTTTCTCTGATATTCCAAGTAAGAACGACGTTTTTCACGCAAGCCACAACTATTTCCACAACGATTTTACACGAGTTTATCTCTCATTTCATCTCAATTTCTCTATTTACAAAAATCTTCATCTTTTTCATTAAACTTTGTGATTTTAACCCGGATTAACATTTGAACGAGAATGTTTGAGCACGCTTTGGCTTCTAGAGCTAGAAAACTTAATGTTTCCAACTCACCAAGTGTTAGATCTTAGCAAAATTGTTTTATACTCGATTTTCTAGACAAGGACGGACAAACCGACGTGTGTTTCCTTCACCAAATAGTGGTTCAAAGCAATGTTAGGAATATACTTGAAATGGATTCGAAATTACGTCTATTCCAATAGAAAATTCAGTCCCGGTAGCCTGAAGACGCAAGAACGGTCACTTGTGCTAACTGGACTGGCTCGCACAAACAACTTCGTGTTCGTACGGTCCATTCCGAGTATCCAAAAATGACTAACTCGCACTAAAGACCTCCCCAGCTTTTGGTTTGCTTAGTAGCTTAAGGTTGGAAGGATGGACACTCGATTTTCCCGACGAACATGCGAAAACACTTGATTTTGGACACGAAACAGGCTTGATACACCCATAGGGTACGAAACCACATTTCGTACGAGATGCAATTTGCATGAAAATCCATTTCGTATGAATCGCCATTTCGTACGAAATACAATCTCGTACGAAATAACTTGTTTCATTCGCCGAACTCCGTATCAACCGTTCCGGCACTTCGAAGACTGATGAACTTCTGTTTCTACGCGCAGGCTAACCCGACGCTCTTCTCACTTTCCCTATCTCATCGGTGTTATTGTTTAAGCAATCACTGTGAGTATACTTGACCCCTTTTTGCTTTAATGCACTTTTGGGTGTTACATGCGTTCTCAATATCAAAACACAACACATAATGCTCAAACGCTTTAAAACGTAACCCGCTCATACATGACAATACGTGAATCATTGAATTGTATGTTATTTGCTTGATGACTTGTATGCCACCCTTAACATGATAGCTAGCTAAAGGTTGACCCACCACCCGAAGACCCGGGATTGTTAAGGCTCACACTTTTACTTTTTGCTTTATTTATTCTTTAGTACATGGACACTTGTTCGCGTGACTCGCACTCGCGGTTTGTTGGTTACTTGTATCAATGCTGTTAACATAGTTCACATCTCTTACGTATGTTCATGCGGTTTATGCGAAACGCTTATGTACTACTAGTATGCAAACCTGTATGCTCACCGTTACATTATTGTATTGACTTTTATGTTAACGTATATGACGGGTTGATAGATTATCTGTGTTGAAAAGAGATAGGATTGCTAGAAACTCATCAAGAAATCTAGGTTGTCGGATTTGAATTGTTTAAGAGATATGTAATCTGTTTTGACTATGGTGATATATTTGTTTAATTGTATGGGAAGTTAAACCTTTAAATATTTTCATTTAAATAGTTGTTATGGATTCTCTTGAATAATCTGATTCGTCTAGTGCCACGCCCCGGTGATTCCGCCATGGGTTGGAGTGTGACAGATTGGTATCAGAGCCATAACTATAGGGAATTAGGTAGAATTGCATGATTCGGCCTAGTTTATAGTTTAGGAACCCAAAACAGACCCCGACGTGCCAAATTTACCTCAAATCCATACGAACTGACCAGTTCGTGCGAACTGACCACTTCGTACGAAGTATGTGTCCTCAAATAAGGAAGGTGCACTTCGTACGAAATAGACTATTCGCACGAAGTGGGCACTTCGTACGGAGTGAACAAACCCGCGATAAAAACGAACAAATTTGCACCTGTTCTGCTTCTGATCTAGCCCTGTTAACTAAACTACATATGCTTTTCCTAAAGCTACCACAATACACACTCGTAGAAACTCGTATAACACAAACGAGTGATTGTGTCGAGATTAGGTGTGAAAACCGAGAACTCTCGATAAGATCACTCACCCTGCGTATTACTCTCTTCACAAGATTCCTCCGTCGAGTTAGGAGTGATACCACATCTCGACAAAAATCTCCACCTCTGTCTCGTGGTTGTTGATACCACAAGTTATGGTACGACGTTGTTAAGCTAGGGGTGAAACCTGCACCTTAATAATTAGTTCCACTCCTCGATTTTCAATCTCACCAAAGTCTCAATTGTTTCACCAGTTTGGAAAGCGTAGTAACCGGAAGGGTGATGTCGTTAGCCGCGGGGCGGTGAGAGCATCTACCTATTAGGCCAAAGCGTGTGTCCAAACTTATAGGAATGGTCGAATCACTTTGTGTAGTCAACGTCTCAAAACCCAGGACACTCCAAATTGTTTTAAGCCTACAATAGCTGATTTTAAGCATCATCGGATTTTATCATGGTTATGAGTTTTATATTTATGAGCTTTTGAAACTTTTACGCTTTATCGATTTCTCGATTTATCGCTTTTCTCTCTACGACCGTACGCACAACTCGCACAGCTCTTGCAATCTAAAAACGATAATTATAATCATAATCATAATCAAACTAATCACATAACTAATTCCCGCGCATGACCCCTATGCACTGCGATACTCGTTATACTACTCGCTTATATAAACTATACTACACACATCTCCTACACGCTACGCAGGATTTAATGAAGGTGAATACGATGTGCTTTCATGACTTACTTGATTATGTGCTTACGTGCTTATGTGCTTACGTGCTTCTGTGGTTACATGTTAAGTGATTTTGTGCCTTATGTGAATAATAATAATAATAATAATAATAATAATAATAATAATAACAACATATATTGTGTAAAACGCAAAACTTTTAAACAAAACCCATTATAATCGAATCTCACCAATTTATGTCTTTAGATAGCTTCCATGGGGTCTCACACGCGTCGCACTGTCCAAAGGAACAACGCTGACAAGCGCATCGCTTCCCTCGTGGCCAAGGAAATGGCCAAAGTGATCCCTCAAATTGTCAGTGGAATCCAGGCTGCTGGGAGTACCTCATCCGTTGATTCCAAGGCTGACACACCAAAGGCCCCGTTCAGCTTCAAAGAATTTAAGGCATGTGGTTCAATGACCTTCACGGGGAAGAAGGTCCAAGTAAGATGTTTCAATGGTTTGATGCAATCGAGGGCACTTTACGCCAAAGCGGATGCCCAGAGAACCTCCACACGGTCAATGCTACTGGTGTTTTTTCAGTCAAGGGCACTCGACTGGTGGACCGCCGAGTGCAACAGGCGCGGAAATGACTCTGCCTTTGGGCTCTCATGGGAAATGACCGCCGAGTGCAACAGGCGCGGAAATGACTCAGAAGCTGGAAAATGAGTTCTGGGATATCAAGCAGGTGGGAGGTGATAACGCTGGTCTTACTGCCCGATTCAAGCAATTGAGCATTATTTGTCCAGGTCAAGTAGATACCACCGAGAAAGCCATCAAAAAGTATCTCCGTGCTCTCCCCGATGTGTCGCCGACTTTGTTCAAGCAGCGAACCGACTACTATTGAGGAAACCTACCAACTCGTAGCCGAGATAAACGACTAACGAGTCTTGGCTGGAGCTTTCAAGGTCACAACCAAGAACCTCAGTCAGGCTACTGTTGAGCCAAGCGCCGACACCACGCCGTCTCAAGCCTCCAAGTCAAACAGTCAGAATCGCAAGCGAAGGAACACCAGCAAGAATAACACAGCAGTCGCTCAACCGAACCACTAGTCTCATCAGCTTACTACTCCCAACGCATCTCCTGCTAAACGTGTGTATACTAGTCCTCATCCTTTGTGCCCTAAGTGCACTTATCATCACATAGTTGGAGGTAACTGCCTCTTTTATGTAAACTGCAACATCTATGGTCACTACACAGTAAGCTGCCGCTCAGGCCCACGTCAGCTAGCTCCTCAGCCTCTCATAGCACTGCCAGCTCCACCTCACGCTTCTCAAGTCAACCCAGCTCCCCAAGCATCCATTGCTAATGCACGTGCTTGGCGATCCTAGCTACTTCGGCATTGTCTGCCCACACCGCATTGTGAAACAAGAGCCGCAACAGCAGCAACCTCAGCAGCAGCAGCAACAACCACAGGCTGTGCGTGGAAGAGCTTTCAATATCAACCATCGCCAGGCTCAGAATGACGACAATGTTGTCAATGGTACGTTCCTTGTTAATGGTATTTATGCTTCTTGCTTATTTGATACTGGAGCCTATAACTGTTTTGTATCGTTTTGTAAGACCCAATCTTAATATAAGAAATTCTATAAAAATCTCGCATTTAAATGTGTAAATGCGAATACACGTCCATACATATTTTTCGAGTTTATTAAAAACTTCGTAAAATTAGAACATTGTACATAATATCATTGATTAGTTTCGTAAACGAATGATCATAATACAGAAGCTTCAACTTCGGTTGTGTTTGGTTCGTCCATCATGCTTGATCATCATCCGTAAGGTCCTAGCTAACCCCTATACACCAAATAACAGCTTAAATATTAGAGATATGGTGTTTATTCATGATATAATAACCTGAATATATCAAACAAACAAGAAAAAATCATTTTGGAGAGACCCGTTGTAGGCTACGGTTGATGTAGCATAGCTTATGGTACTCTTGTAGAATTTTGGGCAGAAAGTGTCGACCGTAGCCTACGGTTGCCAACCGTAGGTTACGGTGGGGCTGATCTGCAGCTTTATTCCAGTTTTGCCCTTATACTATATATTCCATATCTTTTCGTTTACTTATCCATTTCGCACAAACGTTTTCCTATGTGTTCATAAAACATTTGCCCACATTTCTAACTTGTGAATCCATGATCCGGACTCACAAAACATTTGTTTTACGCTATTGATTCCAATATATATATTTTAATTTATTTGACCCGATTGCATGATTAAGCAAACGATCTCACAGAAATTACATCATTATGCAAGAACATTATTTTTACAAGTATACCCCATAACCCGGGGTATTATTCTTACATTTTATGTGACCATTATCTGGTTCATGGTTATACCATTTGACCCGTTCGACCTTTCAAAGGCCGAACTTTGGTTAATCCAATTTTTTTTAATTTCCAAATTTTTCAATCATGACTCTTTATCTGAGTTCCATTTAAAATTTATTATGTTCTTAAAAACATAAAAGTCTCCCATCGTTTAATGTTATAAACTCACTCAAATGCACTTTTCGCTATAAACATGTCTTAGGCACTAATGGTTGTTTTACCCAAACACTAGATATACCTCACTTGAGGTGATCTAGTGCCCACCTTTAAATTCGACTAACTTTAGTCGTACCGCAAACCCTCATCGAGAACATGCACTATACATACCTAGCGCAGGTCAAAGTATTAACCCATTACCGATACTTTGCGATTCTATACAATATTTCGGGGCAATGCATCCCACAAATCACACTTACCTGTAAGCATGAAACTTAACAAACGAAATATTAAATATCATTTTCAAATGGTGGTAACATCACCATTTGACCCTTTTGTCCATTTGACTTGTTTCTTAATTCGTTCGACCCATTATGGCTTACTCCATAGGGTGTCTTTTTTCAGAATTCAATATTTATTTGTCAACTCGTGACCGAATTACCATTTTACCTCTTTTTTTACCCGTTATAGTTTACACCATAAGGTATCCTTCTCAGAACCATTTTTTAATCACCAAAATATGGTTTCTTAGCATCTTTATTCGTTTCGACCAGTATAGGTTCGCGTTAGAACGCCAAATTTAAATATTTGTTCCGATCTTAAATTAAGGACATAATTAGAGATTCTATTTAAATATGTAAGCTTTACTTACCTTGCGTCCATCGAGCTTCCTCGCGTCTTTGACCCATTTGACCCATTCTTTTCCAAGCTCCCACCTAGCTTGTCAAGAGTCAAACTATCACATCATATAAGATGATTAGATTAGTCATTTATCATACAATTCTATTATTAGAAGTCAAACTGTCGATTGACATATATAGACATTAACAATTTATCTTCTTTGTTCCCGTTAATACAACTACTTGCGTTATTCTTTATGCAAGTACCTTAGATTCCTAACCACACCCTATTAAGTGTGAATTATTCATCAAAATTCATATATATATATATATATATATATATCTAGACCAACCGGTGCCAAATTATCTGCCATTGGTTGAACTTCTATAAAAACCACAATTTTAATGTTGCACATTTGTGCAGCAGCTGTTCACGACAGGTTTTGACATCTTTAACATTTAAATAAGCTTTTCATGTTCAAAGATGGATTTTCGGGGACTCAAATACCTTTCCAAGCATATATGGTACGCCCTCTAACGATTTTTCTGTGATTTTATATATATTTTTTTTAAATCAGGACAACTTATAATATAGTCCCAAACAGCATGCTGAGAAAACTGCATAGCTGCAGAAATTGTAATTTTTTACCCGTTTAACATGTGAATTAGTTATTCCTTTCTAAAAGTGAACTGAAGTCATCTCGAGTACCTTTCCAACCGTATAAGCATCAACCTTATCGGGTCATCAAGTGATTTACTATGAATTTTTAAAACAGGGTTGTAACATGATATATATTTCTTTTTTACTATTTTAAAAACTCACTTAGGCATTTAATCGAGCACCTTGTGGGCATGAATATTGTGCTACTTCTATTAACCCAAGTAAACAACATGAAACCATGTTTTGTCAACACATCAAGTCAATTCTTTCTATAAAACCAAATTAACATCTAGCCTTACCATTTATCATGTAAGGACACATAATTTTAACATTATAATTCATGGATTTCATACTTTCACTAAAACCCACTTGCATACACATGGATAACAATGCAACTACTTAATTCATAACATTTGTTTCACAATTCATCAAATGGTTTGTCTCTATGCATGTATACACTATCAATTCCACCATAAAATCTACAATCCATTAAAAAATTGCAAATCATGGTGTTCATCCACATTCACTACTTTACCAAACATAAAATTTTCAACATACCTTATGATCTCCTAGCTTGGGTGATCAATAATCTAGGCTCATTCATTCGAATTGGTCTCAATTCACCTTTCAATTTGGTAGAAATTGATGAATTAGGTTTTGAGATTTTGGCTCCTCTTTTACTCTGTCTCTTACGTAGCACATACATATGTGTGTTTTGTTTTGTTTTATTTTTAATAAATTCAGTTTCCAATTGCCCACTTTAGACTCTCATGTTTTGACTTTGTTATAAAAGACCATCGTGTAGCCAATTTACTAACACACGACATGTTTTTAACTAGGTTAATATTCCTAGTTAATTTAGTAAGTTCAGGGAGGTTATAACCCGTTTTATTTTTAGTTCATGATAATCCGAGCTTTTTATAAACTTTATTTACTAAAGCATTTATTTATCTTTTATTTGATATTAGATTTATTTAAATAAAATCCTAATGTTTATGGGGTAAATTTTACCACTAACGATATTATACTCGCTCATCACAATTAACTTGGTTTAATTACCAAGTCCGTTTTGGGGGTGTTACACGTTTGAATTCAAAAAACTTTTAAAATATAAACGCACTAACCTCCTAAAGACATTCGACATCGAAATCGTCGCAGAAAGAACCGTTACCGTTAACTCCGTTCTACGTGATTGTTCTTTCGAACTCAACAATCACAACTTCTCGATCGACCTCATACCTATGCAGCTAGGTAGTTAGGATGTCATAGTAGGTATGGATTTTCTTCGCGAAAATCGTGTCAAAGTCGTTTATTTTGATAAGATGATTCGCTTTCCGCTTCCTAACGGTGATCAACTACATGTCTATGGTGAAAAACTCTCAAAGAAGTTGATGCATATGTTGTGTGTTCAAGCGAACAAGTACTTACGCAAGGAGTACGTCGCTTTCCTAGCCCATATTGTGAAACCGGAATGAGAAGAAAACCTTGAAAGACGTACCTGTTGTCTATGAATTTACCAATGTCTTTCCCGAGGATTTACCTAGTTTACCCCCTACCCGTGATGTCGAGTTTCGTATTGATCTAGTTCTCGGTGCTACACATGTCGCTAAAGCTCCCTATCGCCTTGCACCATCTGAAATGCGCGAGCTATCTAGCCAACTTCAAGAGTTACTTGATAAAGGCTTTATACGCCCGAGCACATCACCTTGGGGCGCTCCCGTTCTTTTTGTGAAAAAGAAGGATGGATTGTCCCGAATTTGCATCGATTGAACTTAACACGCTTACAGTTAAGAACCGCTATCCTCTTCCTCGAATCGATGATTTATTTGACCAACTTCAAGGTGCTACTTTTTTCTCGAAGATAGATTTACGTTCCGGATATCACCATCTACGGGTACATGAGCAAGGCATTCCAAAAACCGCCTTTCGTACTCGCTATGGCCATTATGAATTCGTGGTCATGCCTTTTGGACTCACAAACGCCCTCGCGGTCTTCATGGATTTGATGAACCGTGTGTGCAAAGCCTTTTTGGATCTTTTTGTCATTGTTTTTATTGATGATATTCTTATCTACTCGAAGTCGAGAGCCGAACACACGCGACATCTCCATTTAGTTCTCGAACTTCTCCAAGTGTGAATTTTGGCTTAAGGAAGTCCAATTCCTCGGTGATATTGTTAATGACCAAGGAATCCATGTCGATCCCACCAAGATTAAAGTTGTAAAGAGTTGGAATACTCCGAAGAATCCGTCCGAAATAACTAACATACCATACGTCTTGACATGTATTTTCCCCGAATGTTATAAAACCGAAAGTGTTTAAAAGAAAAGGGGGACATGAACTCACTGAATTGCGTTCCTTGGGTAAACTCACAATGTTTTCCTTGGTCTCGTACCGAAACCTACAAGTGTCCTAAATCACATTAGACACTTAAGTCTATGCTTGTTCTATGTACAAGTTCCCATCTTATGTTAGTTGTTCTTAATCGTTTTCTTGATTAATTATTTCTTGTCTTAGTAATATATATTTTTGTTATCGAGTCTAGAATAGTGTGTGAACGGCATCGTTCGTTCCTTGTCCTCGTGCCTAGCACGCGTGTCATTGGGCCTAGCCATGCCTTTGTGTAGTTGGGCCTAGCCCATGTCCTTGTGTCATTGGGCCTAGCCGATGTCTTTATGTTATTGGGCCTAGCCCATGTTGTATGTCATTGGGCCTGGCCCATGTCTTTATGTTATTGCGCCTGGCCCATGTCTTTGTGTTATTGGGCGTAGCCCTAGTTATATTTATTCTTGAATAAATATATTTTCCAAGTAAGATAGGTTGTTAAAAATAATGTGATTTTTAACATACTTGTATTTATGTTCTTAATACTTTTTCAAGTATTTTGGTGTTATTCATCTTTGACCAAGTCAAAGTATGTGTTTAGTTATACTTATTTCTCAAGAATAGATATGTATACTTTGTAAATTAATATTTTCAATATTATTTTTAGTATAAGTGCATTTGTTATTTACCAAATGTACACTTAGCAAAGTATACATGCATCCTTGTGTTTAAGTTCATGTATTTCTTATTTCTTGACAAGGTTTATTACTTGTAATTTTCATATTTTTCCGGAAATTATATTTCTTAAAAAATATATATCTATTGACCACGGTGTTAACTATAAACACAATATGTGACCTCAACACTAACTTTAGAGGTTGACTTTAGACGCGAAAGTCTCCCATTGGTCTTTGGTAATGCAACATGCATACTATGGATATCTTCATCACTGTATTACTTTTGAATGTTACTATTGCTTTTACAAACTTTAGCATATTTTTACTTTGTTGAAAACGTACTATTTTACTATAACACTTTACCGAGTATGCACAACTCCCGAAACATCTTGTAAGGAGGGGTCTAGATACTCAGTGTTCCTTTTAGACTATAAAGTTAGGGTGTTAAAGCTGGAACGAACGACGGAGAATCATCATAAAGGTTAACACGCGAAACTCGTCATTCAATGATGCGTCGCGAGGCTCACTATCGTCGATAGTGCCGCTTGACCACTGTCGCTAGACAGTTTCCCTGGCACTGTTCTCGAATAAGCTGCTTAACTTGTATTAGGGCTTTTAATCAATTTAGCGTCATCGACCCCATGTTTTGCCAGACGATGTCACTTAACAATATGCTAGCGACTTTCAAGAATGTCGCCAATCTCGTTGTCGTGAATAATTGCTAACTCTCGGGATCAGCCCTAACTATCGTGAGGATTGTCGTCGACGAGATATCCAGTGTTGTTGGTTCAAGATTCAACTCTAATAGACCCATTTTCAACTAAAAGTCCAAACACTTTACATTTAAATCTTTAATTTAACATCCATGAAGCAGAATCTATGGTTTTTAACACCTTCAACACGTAAAAATCTGACATTTTGGGTGAAGACCCTAGTTTTCTACAAAACCCGCTTTTAACCAAAATCACATATTTGGAGCATGGATCTCACATGTTCTGTGATCTAAATGCCGTTGTGAAGTTTGAATGATTGATACCAAACGTTTATAAGCTCAAACCTTTGATTGTTGTCTATGATTTCTTTGTTTACCCATTTTCTTACTCCATCTTTCTCCCTTTAAACTCCTGATGAAGATCAAATGGTGATTTAGGGTTAAACATTTTTATATACCTCCCATAATCATGAGCTTTTCAACTAATGGGCCTAGAAGTCCTTCAATCCATAACTAACCCAAGATTCCTTTTATTTTCATAAAAAAAAACTCACATATAAATATAATACTTTTTTCTTTTTTAATATGGGGCATTACAGTTCATAATTTGCAACAAACCTTAACCAGGAATAATTGTTTGTTTTTATTGTTACAACCAATTTATGGTATCTTGTATACTTATTTTTTTATTTTGATTTAATATGTAACTTAGGTTTACTTTGATAATTAAACATACATTAGAATTTTTTTCTAACTGAATAAGAAGTGTTATATTACCCACCCACATTCTTCTTATGGAAATGTTACTCTGCAGATTGGCAATTTACGATGATTAGGATTCTACATGAGTTGACGTCGATAATCTTAATCTGGAAAATAGTGTCACACCCTGGTCGTAGCGGAAGCGCAAACGTGTGACTTAACGGTAATCATTGCAATCAATCGTGTAAACATAATTATAACCAACAACGATGCCATATGTTATACAAATTCAAATTCAAAGTTTACATGTTTCCAACAAGTTTCATAAGTTTTCCAAAACAATATTTAGTTAAGTTACATCACCAAAATATATTTGTTATAATCGTAGATTTAAATCGAGGTTTTGACACCTATATGCCCAAACAAGGAAGGGATATATGAGGCAAATCCTCCAAAAGTGGCCATCGTTGTATCTTCCGAGAATCCATCACCGGTTAAGCCATGTTTCCTGAAATACATGTAGTTTGAAAAATCAACAAAAGTTGAGCGAGTTCATGTAGTTTTGTTTTCAAGTAAGTTGTCATAATTGTAATCCATTATTGAAATCCAGGTATGTAAAATAATTATGGAATATAAGGATCTATCAAAGGGTAGCGAGCCCTCCGATACTATGCGCCGTAAGTATATAACCAAACCGAGACACTTTGTTCTCAATTGGGATCACAAAAGCACTCCATGGTATACAACTAGGAGTGGAGCGTGCCTCAAGCTCAATAGATCTACACCTTTTGCACCTTGGTCATTAAGTGATTAATGGTTACTAATGTTATATTGTTATCAATCCTACTTACACACATCGATCTTATTTTCATCTAACTCCATAACTAACATACCATACGTCTTGACATGTATTTTTCCCCGAATGTTATAAAACCGAAAGTGTTTAAAAGAAAAGGGGGACATGAACTCACTGAATTGCGTTCCTTGGGTAAACTCACAATGTTTTCCTTGGTCTCGTACCGAAACCTACAAGTATCCTAAATCCCATTAGACACTTAAGTCTATGCTTGTTCTATGTACAAGTTCACATCTTATGTTAGTTGTTCTTAATCGTTTTCTTGATTAATTATTTATTGTCTTAGTAATATATATTTTTGTTATCGAGTATAGAATAGTGTGTGAACGGCATCGTTCGTTCCTTGTCCTCGTGCCTAGCACACGTGTCATTAGGCCTAGCCCATGTCATTGGGCCTAGCCCATGTCTTTATGTTATTTGGCCTAGCCCATGTTGTATGTCATTGGGCCTAGCCCATGTCTTTATATTATTGGGCCTAGCCCATGTCTTTGTGTTATTGGCCCTAGCCCTAGTTATATTTATTCTTGAATAAATATATTTTCCAAGTAAGATAGGTTGTTAAAAATAATATGATTTTTAACATACTTGTATTTATGTTCTTAATACTTTTCCAACTATTTTGGTGTTATTCATCTTTGACCAAGTCAAAGTATGTGTTTAGTTATACTTATTTCTCAAGAATAGATGTGTATACTTTGTAAAATAATATTTTCAATAGTATAAGTGCATTTGTTATTTACCAAATGTACACTTAGCAAAGTATACATGTATCCTTGTGTTTAAGTTCATGTATTTCTTATTTCTTGACAATGTTTATTACTTGTAATTTTCATATTTTTCTGGAAATTATATTTCTTAAAAATAATATATTTTTAAGGCTTGTATGGAATATATACATATATTTTTACCAATCTTGTTAAATATATATATTTTGTGTATAAGTCCATTTAATTGTCAAAGTCCATATAAATCAAGGAATATATATAAGTTTATTTATCTATTTTGTTGTATTTGTCCAAGCACCCAAGTACGGTCATTTTTGTGTGTATTCTCCTTGAGTATTTTTCTTGGTATTTTGGGGTCTTTGTATATACAATCCACTGGGAGTATTTACTGTTTTGAATCCCCTAATTTGTCTACTACCATATAATACACTTAGTATACACATAGCACACAAATACTTGGTGACTTCTAAATATATATTTTCCTAAATATATATTTATACTTGCTTTTATTCTTTAAGAAATATTTATTTTGTATTTTTATATAAAATAGGGCATGGCCATGTTTAATTTATTTAAACATCTAAAATCAAAAGTTTAGTAGTAACCTTTATATTTTTCTAAGTGTGGAATTTTTATAAAAATTTGGCCATAGATTCCCCTAGATTTAGGAGTTTTCCCATGTTTAACACATGTGTTTAAGCTTTACAAAACTCACCTAATCAAACAAAATAACTTCTATAAGTTTAAACAACTTCATACATACACTTTTCACATGATGATGAACTCATATTTTCACAAAAACATGTAGCCTTTTAATCTAAGTTTAACATGTTTATATAACTCCAGAAATGTTAATTATCCACTAATTACACAACTTTTGTAGAAATTCATCTTTAACAACTTGTTCATACAACTTCTAAAAAGGTTTAGAATCCATGTTTATGTTATTTTAAGTCCTTAACAAGTTCATCTTTCTAGTAAACTAAGTTCATCATCCTTGTTCTTCATGGATCTTTCAATATCTATATATATAGTTGTTAGATCTCTACATCTAACAAGTCTATATATGATGAGCATCAAGCTAAGCACAAAATAACCATACACAAATATTATTACACTACAAGATTATGTTGGTTTTCTTTAGATCTTTAGTGTTCTTCATGTGTTCATCACTTTAAGTTTATGTTTCTTGATGGATTTAACTTGTACATGATAAATATACTAGTAACAAGGATCAAAACAAAGATCAAGAGGCTTACTACTAGCTCTTGTGGCTAGGGAAGTGGCAAACAAGAACAAGATATGAAGATAGCACAAATGAGGTGGATAAAAGCTCCTTCAAGAGGTCCTTGAGCTTCCAATGCCTTGCACCTTCTTAGTATGCCTTGAGACACCTTAGTGTATGCTTGGAATGGCTAGAAAGTGAATGAAAAATGGTGGTGATAGTATGATGATGGTGGCCGTGGGTATGGAAAGCAAGAGGCTGGAGATGAAGTTTAAATTTTGGTAAAGTAATGGTGATAAGGTTTGGTGAATGTAGATGGTCATGTCCCCTTATATCTTACACTAATCTTAACCTCCTTCATACAAATCCTTTACCCAACATTTCATAAACACCATTAGGGGACAACATTGGGACATGGGGTGGGCCCCATGTGACCGTCCATGATGGGGGGGTTCTAGTTGGGTTTTGATGGTAAGTTAGTTGTTTAGTTAGGATGTAATGGTAATTAGTTAAGGTGTTATGTGTATTAGATGTTCATAAGTGCAATAGGGTGCCGGGTGACCTTAACTAGTCTTACAACATCAACATAGTGTTAACTAGTTCACTAGATGCTTCTAGTAGTGTTCGGGTGGTCGTTTCGTGTTTGGTGCGTTAAATTCCAAGTAGTGCACTTTGTATGGTTTAAGGTGTTTTTGTATCACCATTTTATTTCCAATACTCTTGTAAGTATTTTAAGTTGTTCGGACTTATTTCTGGACATTACATTGGCTAGTATAAAGGTTAAAATGCTGAATAGTTATTTATTGTCTGGTTCGGACACTTTTTAGGACTTATAGTATTTCCGGAAAGTATTATCACAAATCCTTGTTTTCCATTCTTGGATTTAATGTGTAATTGCTATTGGACTTCTATCTAAGCCCTAGAACTGTTGTTAAGCTGAGTACCGGACTAGTGCTGACACTGCTAGTCTGACCGGCAAGTCTATTAGTTGTTTTAGTGCATTGTCTAATTGTTTTTCCGACACGATGATCAAAATGAATAATATGCACTATTGAAATGTAATTCATAGTAGTTTTCAGATATATAGGATGTAATCTAGCAGAACATGGCGTTTTAACATAATTGCATGATTAACTTAATAGTTTAATTGTACGAAAATTACCCGGAAGTTAACAGTTGTCACATACTCCCCCTGTTAAAAGGAATTTCGTCTCGAAATTCAGGCTGAGGTATCCGTTGCAGGAGTCTTCTCAAACAGTTGAGGGTATTTGACCTTGAGTTGATCTATACCTTCCCAAGTATACTCGGGTCCGTGTCGAGAGTTCCAGCGGACTTTGACTAGCTTGATACGACTTCTCTGTGTTTTCTGGACCTTCCAGTCCATAACCTCAACAGGTTCTTCAGTAAGTTGGAGTTTGTCGTCTATATGAATTTCATCCGCAGGGATAATGACTGTCTCTTTAGTTGGACTCTTCTTGAGATTAGACACATGGAATGTGTCGTGTAAATTATTGAGTTCTTCGGGTAATTTTAGCTTGTATGCCACAGTACCGACTTTTGCCAGAATTTTGAAGGGTCCAATGTATCGTGGGTTAAGCTTTCCACGCTTACCAAATCTAGCTACGCCCTTCAGAGGCGAGACTTTCAACAAAACCTTGTCTCCGACCTCGAAGGATAATGGCTTGCGTCTTCTGTCCGCGTAGCTCTTTTGTCGATCACGAGCTGCCTTAATTCGCTCGCGAATTTTGAATATCTTGTCGGTGGTTTCTTGAACAAGTTCGGGAATGAGTTGTTTGTCACCAACTTCCGCCCAGCATAGCGGAGATCGGCACTTACGTCCATAAAGTGCTTCAAAGGACGCGGCCTTAATGCTAGTGTGATAGTTGTTGTTGTAGGAAAACTATACCAATGGTAAATGAGTATCCCAGTTTTCGCCTAAGTCCATCACACAAGCGCGAAGCATGTCTTCTAAAGTTTGGATGGTTCGCTCGCTTTGACCATCAGTCTGCGGATGAAACGCTGTGCTTAGATCTAGACGAGATCTAAACTAAGCTTGAAATGACTGCCATATCCGCGACACAAAGCGACAATCTCGGTCTGAGATTATGGAGACTGGCACTCCGTGACGTGCCACAATTTCCTTAAGGTACAGCTCAGCTAGCTTCTCAGTACTATCCTTCTCCCGAATCGGTAAAAAGTGAGCCGACTTGGTTAACCGATCTATAATAACCCAAATCATGTCATGTCCTCGAGAGGTTCGTGGGAGCTTTGTTATGAAATCCATTGATATTTGTTCCCACTTCCAAACAGGAATCTCGGGTTGTTGTAATAATCCAGACGGTTTCTGGTATTCGGCATTGACCTTCGCACAAGTCAGGCATTTTCCAACATAGGTTGCAATGTCTGCCTTGAGATTAGGCCACCAGCAGTACTCTTTCAAGTCTTGATACATCTTATCCGATCCTGGATAAATTGAGTACTTCGACTTGTGTGCCTTGTCCAGTACCAAGTCTCGTAAATCTCCAAAATAGGGAATCCAGATTCTTCCCATGAAGTATAAAGTTCCATCCTTATTTGGTTCCATTTGCTTTTCCATTCCTTGCAACGATTCCGCTGGGATGTTTTCCGGTTTTAAAGCTTCTTGTTGTGCCTCACGCACACGAGATGTGAAATTTATCTGAATTGTCATCTCCAAGGCTCGTACTCTTAGTGTCTTGACTCGTTCCTTGCGGCTCAAGGCATCTGCTACAACGTTTGCCTTGCCCGGATGATACTTGATCGTGCAATCGTAGTCATTCAGCAATTCAACCAAACATCGTTGATGCATATTTAATTCTTTCTAATTAAATATATGTTGAAGACTTTTGTGATCCGTGAATATAGTACATTGAGTACCATATAGATAATGTCGCCAAATCTTCAAAGCAAATACCACGGCACCTAACTCGAGGTCATGCGTGGTATAGTTTTTATCGTGAGCCTTCAATTGACGTGACGCATACGTGATGACTTTTTCTCGTTGCATAAGCACGCAACCTAAACCCTGATGCAAAGCATCACAGTACACCACGAAGTCATCGGTACCGTCAGGAAGTGATAAGATTGGAGCATCAGATAGTTTATCCTTTAAGAGTTGAAATGCCTCTTCTTTTTTTTTCATCCCAAACAAACTTCTTGTCTTTTTGCGTGAGAGTCGTTAGCGATTGAGCAACTTTAGAAAAGTTCTCAATGAATCTCTGATAATAGCCCGCTAATACAAGAAATTGCCGAACTTCGGTTGGAGTCTTGGGTGCTTCCCAATTCTTAATGGCTTCAATCTTTGACGGGTCTACATGAATTCCTTTCTCGTTCACCACATGCCCGAGAAATTGTACTTCGAGAATCCATAATTCGCACTTTGAACATTTCACGTAGAGTTTCTCCTTCTTTAGAAGTTCTAGAATGGTTCTCAAATGTTGCTCGTGCTCTTCCTTCGATCGCGAATATATTAAGATATCATCGATAAACACTATCACGAATTTGTCGAGATACGGCTTGCACACGCGGTTCATTAAATCCGTAAAGACAGCCGGTGCATTTGTTAGGCCGAATGGCATAACGAGAAACTCGTAATGGCCATAACGAGTCCTAAAAGCCGTTTTTGGTATGCTTTCTTCTTGTATCCGCAACTGGTGATATCCAGACCTTAAGTATATCTTGGAATAGAAGCTCGAACCTTGTAGTTGATCAAATAAGTCGTCAATCCTCGGTAGTGGATACTGATTCTTGATAGTAAGCTTATTCAGCTCTCGATAATCGATGCACATCCTGAACGTTTAGTCCTTCTTTTTCACAAATAAGACCAGAGCTCCCCAAGGCGAAAAGCTCGGTCTAATGAATCCTTTATCTAGCAACTCTTGAAGTTGTGTAGATAATTCTTGCATTTCAGAAGGTGCTAGTCGATATGGAGACTTGGCTATAGGCGCGGCTCCCGGTACCAAGTCGATGCGGAATTCGACTGGTCGTTGAGGTGGCAATCCCGGTAAGTCTTCAGGAAAGACTTCAGGGGATTCCTTCACGATTGGAATGTCTTCGAGTTTAGGCTCCTCGGCCTTCTTGTCAACAACATGTGCTAGGAAAGCTATGCAACCTTTCCTTAAGCACTTTTGGGCTTTCATGCAATTAATGATTCGTAGTGGTGTGTTTTGCTTTTCCCCATGCACTATCAAAGGTTCTCCGTTTGACATTGGAATACGAATGATCTTTTCGTGACATAAGATTTCAGCTCGATTTTCGGATAGCCAATCCATGCCGATAATGACATCAAAACTACCTAATTGAACTGGCAAGAGATCTATGTCGAACTTTCGTTCACCCAGTTCTAAGGTACATTTCCTTATAACTTCACTTGATTGTACCAGTTTTCCGTCAGCTAGTTTGATTGAGTAAGGAATGTCTAATTTACTCGATTCTACCCCAAGTACATCTCTAAATTCCTTAGAAATAAAACAAAAATCTGCCCCGGTATCAAAAAGTATAGATGCAAAGTGGTTGTTTATAAGGAACGTACCGGTGACCACATTTGGGTCCTCGCATGCGTCCTTAGCTCCAAGCACAAAAGCTCTTCCCCGAGCTTGATTTCCTTTCGGGCAATCTTTCTTGAAATGCCCTTTGTCACCACAATTATAACATCCATCAGTTGTTCCTCGACACGCAGTGGTAGTATGCCCAAACTTTCCACACTTGCTGCATTTGGAGCCTCGGCATTCCCCATAATGATGGAAGGGGCGTTTGGGACATTTTTGTGCTTCTCCACCATAAGGTTTCCTCTCAGCATTGTTTGGTGTGGTAGCGGTATAAGCTTTCGCTACTTGGTTTTCCCTTGGCGCTTGCCTCTTGCCTCTGTTGTAGTTGTTACCACGGGTACTTTTCTTAAAGTGGGAAAACTTCCTTTTATTGGAGTCCGTAGTCTCCACAGTAGCTTCTTTTTGATTTCCCCAAGTTTCGGTAGCTTCTTTTGATGTACAACCTCCTCAGTAAGGCTCACAGCTAACTCAATTGCTTCCCCAATTTCAGTCGGTTTCGATGAAGTCACCATACTTAGAATTTCAGGGGCGAGTTCCCATATGAATTTTTCAATCCTTTTGAACTCCGGTTCCACCAAGTATGGAACCACTCGTGACAAATCATGAAACCTTTGGACATATCTCACGATGTCAGAGCCAATCATCTTAAGATTCCAAAATTCTGTTTCCAACTTTTGAATTTCGGATCTTGAACAATACCTCTTTCTCATAATCTCTTTCAACTCCTCCGAGGTCATACCATATGCAGCATCGTCTCCTTTGGTCTGTACCTGGAGATTCCACCAAGATAACGCTCCATCAATGAAGAGTCCAGTAACATAAGTGACTCTTTGCTCAGCAGGGCACTTGCTCATTCGTATGACCGAGTCAGTCTTTCGGTCCAGCGCACGAATGAAACAGCACCGCCGGTGCCATCGAAGTTCAGAGGCTTGCAGTCCGAAAACTACTTGTAAGTGCAACCTGAAACAGATTAGGTACACCAACTCAAGAATGAGATTTAAAGCACGAATAGAATAAACAAGAGTGTCACGTGGCTATATGGATAACCAAAGATTACCGGTAGGTGGGTTGGTTTCAGTTGAACCTCCGGTTCCACCGCTTTGTTCGGTGCGGTTGGCCTCGTGCTGCGCAATGGTCTGAGATATGTGCTCGTTCAGCTCTGCTTGAGTCGTTGGTAGCAGGTCGTTGTTGACACTTCTTCGGCGTGGAGGCATCGTCTTCTAGTACGAAATATCGATTGTAATTAGATGATTGTTTAATAATAAGAGAAGCATTTATTATAATAAAAAAATATGTTACGCAAATCTTGTTTGTTTATTATTATTTTTTTTTTGTTTTTTTTTTTGTCGAGTATAAGAAAGATCACGTCGGATAAGGGGTAAGAAGTCGTGTATATGGTGTACAACACAATCGCGACAACATGCAATATCTACGTACATGCGCACCATGGCATAATAAATAAACATTATCCACAACACAATATAAAATCAACCACGACATATCACAATATCAATCAGCACATCACGACATCAACCAACACATCATAATATCAACCAACACGTCACGATATCAACCAACACGTCACGATATCAATCAACACATCACAATATCAACCAACCACGAGATAAATAAAATACAATGCGAAATACGAAAATACACTTTCATACATGATTGACAACTTAGTACATTTGTTCATGAAGAATCAAAAAGACTTTGGGTTACATAGCCCTAGTCGGTACAAGTTCATACAATACAATACAAAAGTAAAGTTTTCTTCTTCATTGCTTCTTCATGTCTTTAGTCGTCACAAAAGTTGGATCTTCTGGCTTAAATCTTCGGAAGCTAGATCCACAAAAGCTGGCGCTGATCCCCAATGACTGCTAGTACTAATCTACTGAGATGGCGGGGGTGGAGGGGATGGTGACCTATGGAGCAACATGAGGTGATAGGCCAACTCTTCCTCTATCCCAGAGACACGGTGAATGGAGGCAGCCTGGATACGCTCCCACTCGCGCATACGTGCCTCAAATGGGCATCTGGGGTGGTGATAGGGACACAGGGGTAGTGGAGTTGGTGGTGGTGGTGAAGATGGTGTATAAGGTGGTGGTGACGGTGGTGCTGGTGGTAAGTCTAGGGGTGAGGATGGTGTGTATGGTGGCGGTGATGGTGGTGCAGGTGGTGCTCTAGCAGCAACCTGAGCAGGGCGCTGACCCTGGAGCTCGTGAATCATTCTATAGAGCTGTGCAATCTAGCGATCGTGTGCTATCACTTCCTCCTCGAGGGAGGAACAATAAGGTAATGGCAGGGGTGGTATGGGTCAGATGGGCTCATGCCCGGTGGAGGAGAAGGGGGATACCAACGGTAACGGGGTGGCAAAGGGTATGAAGCATACACGGGTGGTGCAGTAGGGGGTCGGGGTCCAGCCCAATGAGATGATCCGGCCGCAGGTGGGTCATGGATGGGGTGATAAGTGGAGCTACTCATAAAAGGTGGGGTGGCTGCTCGTAGCACCGGGGCATACCGCCCAATGAGTGGTGGCGTGGAGGTCCGGAGAATGGGGTAAACACAGGAGCGGGAATGCTAGCATGAGACGGGCCGACAGAGGCATGCGGGGGTACAAAGGGTGGGGGCAACACAGTGTCAGGTGAGTGGACTGGCGATGGTGTGGCGGGTACTGCAAACATGGCATCATCGGATAAGTGTCCATCATCCGAATCAGAGGATGAGGAAGATAGGTCAATGACAGGGATAACAGGTGGGGGCAACTCAAGTATGGCTAGCTCATCGATAACCTCGCCGTCTCCTAACTCAGCATCCAAATGGTCAACATGAAAGACAGGCACGACATCATCCTTATCATCGTCCAGCTCGATGACCAGTGGAATGACAGCTAGCGGTGCGACTAAGTGCATAACTACGTGCTCCCCATCAGGGTGACCTTGGATGGCCACGTCGTGCTGGGGCTGGGGAATAGCTAGCACATCATCCTCTAGATCATGTGGGTGCTCCTGACCGTCTCCCATGTGGTAGTCGGGTAAGACAAAAGGCTGATAATCGTCGAGATCCTCGTCATCAGAGACCTCATGAATAGCTGCGTCCTCAGGAGGTATAGCCGCAGCAGCCTCAACACCAAATCCATCGTCACAGAGGTACTCCATAGGGTCCTCCTCGTATGAAGAAACAGAAGACATGGTCCTGGCAAATACAATCTGTACAATGTATAAACATAAGGGTTAGTAATTAATTATTACTTATGATATATTTTATTTTAATCATCAAACCTCATGCAATTTGTTCTTTGGTTTTTTGTGTAATCTTAATGTTTTGTATCTACTCATTCTAGACTAAGCAGGAATAAACTTTTGTTCTTTCCTACAGTTGAGCTCGTGTGATAGATCCTCATGTTATCGTGACATTTTGTAATACTTTTGTCATATATTAGAAAACATTTTGAAATGTTATAAACTTCGTTTTGTGTGAGAGACCCTGGTGATTGTAGACCAAACTTAGTAAAAGTTTGTCCCCGGTTCACTACAATCGAAGCTCTGATACCAATCTGTCACACCCTGGTCGTAGCGTTAGCGCAAACGTGTGACTTAACGGTAATCATTGCAATCAATCGTGTATACATAATTATAACCAACAACGATGCCATATGTTATACAAATTCAAATTCAAAGTTTACATGTTTCCAACAAGTTTCATAAGTTTTCCAAAACAATATTTAGTTAAGTTACATCACCAAAATATGTTTGTTATAATCGTAGATTTAAATCGAGGTTTTGACCCCTATATGCCCAAACAACGAAGGGATATATGAGGCAAATCCTCCAAAAGTGGCCATCATTGTATCTTCCGAGAATCCATCACCGGTTAAGCCCTGTTTCCTGAAATACATGTAGTTTGACAAATCAACAAAAGTTGAGCGAGTTCATGTTTTTGTTTTCAAGTAAGTTGTCATAATTGTAATCCATTATTGAAATTCAGGTATGTAAAATAATTATGGAATATAAGGATCTATCAGTGGGTAGCGAGCCCTCCGATACTATGTGCCGTAAGTATATAACCAAACCGAGACACTTTGTTCTCAATTGGGATCACAAAAGCACTCCATGTATACAACTAGGAGTGGAGCGTGCCTCAAGCTCAATAGATCTACACCTTTTGCACCTTGGTCACTAAGTGATTAATGGTTACTAATGTTATATTGTTATCAATCCTACTTGCCATAAATGCTTGAATATGCCTTTCCTAAGGTTAATACAATATACATGATTATGAAACGCTAATATCCCACAAAACGAGTGATCAAGTCGAGAATAGGTGTGAAAACCAAGAACTCACAATGAGATCATTCACTCCGCGCATTCTCTCGCACGAGATATCTTCGTTGAGTTAGGAGTGATATCCAAACCTCGACGAAAATCTCCATTTCTATCTAGGAATGAAGTTGTTAAGTTAGGGGTGAAACCCGCATCTAATAACTAATTTCGTGCTTCGATTTTCAATCTCACCAAAGTCTCGGTTATGCCGATGGTTTGGAACACGTATTAACTGGAAGGGTAAACGTCGTTAGCCGCTTGCGGTGAGAACGTTTATCTATTAGGCCAAAGCGTGGGTCCAAATGCAAAGGGTAGTCGAATCACTTTGGATAGTCAACATCTCAAAACCCCGGACACTCCCAATTGATTTAAGCCTACATCGTCGATTTACGCATCATCGAGTTTATTATTATTTATGTGTTTAAAATTTTGAGAATTTTCGCTTTATTCGATTTCTCGCTTAATTGTTTATTTCTCGATTTATCGATTTCTCGCTTTATCTCTTTACGCTTCATAGAACGCATGCACTACTCGCACAGCTCTCGAAATCTAAAACACTAAATAATGCACCAATTAAACTAAAATGCTCATCTCTCTTACGCGTATGTTTTCGTACGTGGTACTATCTCGCTTATCTCGCTTATATATATCGGTTATATCTCGCTATTATATCGCATCTCGAACGCGCTACGCTTTACTTATAAGAAGGTGAATATGTGCAAAGTGTATGCTTATGTGCTTACGTCCTGATGTGCTTACGTGCTTACGTGTTTACGTGCCTAGGTGTTTATGTGATTTTGTGCCTTGAATGAATGATAATAATAATAAATATTTAAACATAACTCTATTATAATCCAATCTCATATAATGAAATTCCTTCGTGTAGATGTCTTCAATGGGATCGCACACCCAAAGGAATCTCAAGCGCAGCAACGCCGATAAGCGTATCGCTACAATGGTAGCCAAGGAGATAGCTAAAGTCATTCCGCAAATCGTCTCGGAAATTCATGTCGTGAGCAGTAACTCATCAGTCGACTCGAAAACTAAGAATCCCAAGCCGCGATTCAGCTTCAAGAACTTCAAGGCTTGTGCACCTCTCGCCTTCACGGGCAATGACGGACCGACTTCTATGTTTCACCGGTTCGATGCTATTGAGGTCACTTTTAGGCAAAGTGGATGCCCCGATGACCTACGCACCGTGAACGCTACCGGAGTCTTCCAGTTTCGTGCTCTTGACTGGTGGACAGCTGAAAGAAACAAGCGTGAAAATGATGAAGCCTACAATCTATCTTGGGAGGAACTCAAGGAAGTAATGATGAAGGAGTTCTGTCCTTTGCATGAAATGCAAAAGCTCAAGAATGAGTGTTGGGGTATCAAACAAGATGGTCCCGACAATGCTGGTTTTACTGCTCCGTTTAAGATTTTGAGCATCATCTGTCCCAGCCAGGTTGATACGACGGAGAAAGCTATCAACAAGTACATCCGTGGTTTACCTGAGTGTGTTGCAAGTTTCATGAAAGTTGATCCTACTACAACCATCGAGGAAACCTACATGCTCGCTGCTGAGATCAACGATCAGCGAGTTCAGGATGGTTATGTCAAGAACTCTGCTAAAGTCGCCAATCAAGCCGTCGTCGAACCAACCGCTGCTACCGAATCATCAACTATGCTCTCGCCGCTCCAGCAAACCCTCGGCCGCTTCGAACGCACCCCCAGCTAAGCGTGCGTATACCGGACCTCACCCTCTGTGCCCTAAGTGCACTTATCATGATACCGTTGGTGGCAATTGCCGTTTTTGCACAAACTGCAATATCTACGGCCATTTTACTGTGAGTTGCCGATCAGGTCCTCGCCAGCCAGCTCCTCAGGCTCCAGCAGCTCCAGCTTTACCCGCTCCTCCTTAAGCCAATCAGCAGCAAGCTCCAAAAGCACGTGTGTGCTATGTATGTGGTGATCCGAATCATTTCGCCAATGTCTGCAAGGAATCGTCCTGTCAAGTAAGAGCAGCCAGCACCACAGCCTCAGCCACCGCAGCAGCAGCAGCAACCACAAGCTGCGCGTGGCAGAGCCTTCAATCTCAACCACCGCCAGGCGCAGAATGACAACAATGTTGTTAATGGTACGTTTCTCGTTAATGGTATTTATGCTTCATGTTTATTTGATACTGGTGCCGATAACTGTTTTGTATCATTAGGATTCGAAAAGGTTTTAAATTGTAAGCGCGCTAAACTCCCAAAGACTTTCGATGTGGAAGTCGCCACCGGAAAATCCGTTACTGTCAATTCCGTCTTACGTGGTTGTTCTCTCGATCTCAACAGCCACATCTTCTCGATCAACCGCATACCTATGCAGTTAGGTAGATTTGATATCATAGTAGGCATGGATTTTCTTTGCGAGAATCATGCTGAAGTTGTTTGTTTCGATAAAATGATCTGATTCCCTCTCCCTAACAGTGATCAACTTCATGCTTACGGTGAAACTCGTTTAAAGAAGTTGATGCTTTTGTCATGTACTCAAGCACACAAATGCTTGCAAAAGCGATGTGTTGCTTTCCTCGCCCATATCGTGAACCCGAAGAAAGAAAAGAAGACTTATAAAGACGTTCCCGTTGTTTGTGAATTTCCTAAGGTCTTTCTTGATGATTTACCCGGTTCACCCCTACTCGAGATGTTGAATTCCGTATCGATTTGATTCCAGGTTCTACTCCTGTTGCTAAAGCTCCTTATCGTCTCGCACCCTCAGAAATGCGCGAGCTATCAAGCCAACTTCAAGAACTTCTTGATAAAGGTTTTATACGCCTGAGCACTTCGTCATGGGGTGCACCAGTCCTTTTTGTGAAAAAGAAGGATGGATCGTTCCGTATGTGCATCGATTATCGTGAACTTAACAAACTCACGATAAAGAACCGCTATCCTCTTCCTCGAATCGACGACTTATTTGATCAGCTTCAAGGTGCTACTTGTTTTTCCAAGATCGATCTTCGTTCTGGTTATCATCAATTGCGCGTATTGGAAGAAGACATTCCGAAAACCGCCTTTCGTACTCACTATGGCCATTTCGAATTCGTGGTCATGCCTTTTGGTCTGACCAATGCACCATGGACTTGATAAACCGTGTGTGTAAAGCTTTCTTAGATCGCTTCGTCATTGTTTTCATCGATGATATCCTTATCTATTCGAAGTCGAGAGACGAACACGCGCGTCATCTCTGTTTAGTCCTCGACTTCTCCAAGGAAATCGCCTTTATGCTAAGTTCTCAAATGTGAATTCTGGCTCGAAGAAGTCCAATTTCTCGGCCACATCGTTAACAGTCAAGGAATTCACGTCGAACCTGCAAAGATTGAAGCCGTCTAGAGTTGGATTACACTGAAAAATGCTTCCGAAATCCGGTCATTTCTTAGGTTGGCGGGTTACTACCGTCGATTCATCGCCGACTTCTCGAAAATCGTCGTGCCGCTTACCGCTTTAACTCATAAAGACAAACCTTTTGTTTGGGAATCCAAGCAAGAAGAAGCTTTTCAAACTCTCAAGCGTATGCTATGCAACGCTCCTGTACTCGCTTTACCCGACGGAAACGACGATTTTGTTGTTTACTGGGATGCCTCAAACCTTGGTCTTGGTTGTGTTCTCATGCAACGAGACAAGGTTATCGCGTATGCGTCTCGACAACTCAAGATCCACGAGAAGAACTACACGACCCATGATCTCGAACTCGGAGCAGTTGTTTTTGCGTTAAAGATATGGTGACGCTACCTTTACCGTACAAAGTGTACGGTCTTCACCGACCATAAGAGCTTACAACATATCTTTAGTCAAAAGGAACTAAACATGCGACAACGTCGATGGGTTGAACTTCTCAACGATTACGATTGCGAGATACGCTACCATCCTGGCAAAGCAAACGTCGTCGCCGATGCTCTAAGTCGACGAAGCTATGTATATAGTGTTCGTGACTCCCAAGCTTTGAATGATCTCGAAATCATGATTCGCTCCGCTCATTTTGCTTGTTTTAACGAAAATACTTTAGAAGATGAAATGAAATGTGGTGCCGAAACTCAGCTCGTATCTAAGCCTAATGGTATTTATTACTATCTCGATCGTATTTGGATTCCTATTCGCAATAACCTTCGTAGCTTGCTAATGACCGAAGCTCATAAATCCCGATATTCCATTCACCCGGAGCCGACAAGATGTACCAGGACCTTCGTCCTAAGTATTGGTGGCCGGGCATGAAAAAGGATATCGCCTTGTACGTCTCAAAGTGCTTAACTTGTTCGAAAGTTAAAGCCGAACATCAAAGGCCCTCTGGTTTACTCGAACAATCCAAAATCCCGATGTGGAAGTGGGAGAGTATAGCCATGGGCTTTATTACCAAACTCCCGCGTACTTCTTCTGGTCACGATAGCATTTGGGTTATCGTTGATCGTCTCACTAAATCTGCGCACTTTATTGCTATACGAGAAGACTTTAAGGTCGAACGGTTAGCCCGAATCTATACCGACGAAGTCATTGGTCGACACGGGACGCCTCGTGACATTATCTCTGACCGAGATGGTCGCTTTACCTCACGTCTCTGGGAGACTTTTCAATCCGCTCTCGGTACTACTCTCAATCTCAGTACCCTCGAAGACATGCTTCGTGCGTGCATCATAGATTTCGGTGGTAATTGGGATACGCATTTACCTTTAATTGAATTCTCGTACAATAATAGTTATCATACCAGCATTCAAATGGCTCCTTTTGAGGCACTGTATGGGAGAAAATGTCGATCGCCTATTGCATGGCACGAGATCGGAGAAGCACAAATCACTGGTCCCGAGCTAATTCAAGAAACAACCGACAAGATCGTCCAAATCAAACACAATCTCTTGAAAGCTTGGAGTCGCCAAAAGAGTTACGCCGACAAACGACGCAAGCCCCTACAGTTCGAAGTGGGAGATCACGTTCTCTTAAAGGTTGCACCTTGGAAGGGAGTGGTGCGTTTCGGGAAGAAAGGAAAGCTAGCGCCTCGATATGTAGGACCCTTTTAAGATTCTGGAAAGGATCGGTAAAGTAGCCTATCGTCTCGAACTACCGGCAGAACTTAATAATGTACATCCGACTTTCCACGTGTCTAACCTTAAAAAGTGCCTAGCCGAAGAAAATTTGCATGTCCCTCTCGAAGACCTGCAAATCAATGAAACGCTCCATTTCGTGGAAAAACCCGTTGAGATCATGGATCGAGAAACCAAGACACTTCGACGCTCACGCATCCCGATCGTGAAGGTCCGATGGGAAGGCAAACGCGGCGCCGAGTTCACTTGGGAACTCGAAAGTGATATGAAAACGAAATATCCACATCTCTTTGTTACTGCCACTGCTTAATTTCGGGACGAAATTCCCTAAAATAGGGGAGACTATAACAACTCTGATTTTCTCGCTGTTATCTTTATCCTTGTATTTTCATTTATTCCGATATTCGAATTATAAGAAAAGTTTAAGTTAATTAAATTAAGTTTATGTATGTTGTATCGCATTTAAACGCTTATTAAAATCACATCGCTTACCTCATCGCATCGCAAATCGCAGTTAATTATGTAGTGTTATGTTATTTATGTTATGTGTGTTTGTGATTATGATTACGCTCGCTATCGCATCGCTCTCACACTCTCGAATCGCTAAATCGCACTATTATATCAATTATAACGTTTAATGTAACTATCTAATACGAACCGAATAACTAAACAAACTTTTAACGCGAAACAAATGAAGAAAACCCAAGATTGGGTCAAGTTCATTCGAACTTGGGTGACCCCAAGTTCAGCCGAACTTGGCTGTCCAAACTCAATTTCTTCATTAAACCACAAGTCTGCTCGAACTTGTACATACATGTACAAGTTCGACCAAACTTAACTATCCACCCTTGAAATCTCTACAAGTTCAAGTTCGCGCGAACTTGTACAATTTTGTACAAGTTCGGCCGAACTTGACTCCACCAGCCCTCATGTTTGTCTTCACCTATAAATACTCAGCCCCATTCCCTCATTTGCACTTGCTGCAACTTCGCTCAGAGCTCTCAAACCCGAAACTTTTGTGTTCTAAGTAAGAATCAACCCGATTTCAGCTACAACAACGTTTATCAACGATTTACAAAGGTTTACAACGATTTTGACACAAGGAATAGCCTTCGTTTTCATCAAAACTCTTATGTTTACGAAATCTTCATATTTTTCCATAAAACTTCTGTTTATTACTCAAATCAATACTTGGATCTGAGCAAAACCTTTTAAACCTTGATTTCTACACAAAAATTACGGACTTTTGATGATGTTTTGTTCATTTCTGATATGAAACGAAGCATTTGTCATTCAAGATCCCAGATCTGGAAGCACAAGGACGTTTATGTTGGTTTACACAAGCCGGACTAACCCGAACGAACCCCGAGTTCGTCCGGATTAGCCCACACTTTTGTAAAACGGTTAAAACCGCTCTAAAAGACCTCTCCGACCTAAGTTTGCTCAGTAGCACAGGGTTGGAGGGATGAACACTCGATTTACTCAGCAAACGACGCGAAAACGCAAGATTTTGGACCCAAAAATATCAAGTTCGCTCAAGAATCACCAACTCCCTAGTCAAGTTCAACCGAACTTGCACCCATATGGGTCAAGTTCGACCGAACTTAGGTCAATTCTCACCAAAATTCCTTACAAGTTCGACCGAACTTGTCTAGTTTCTTAGGAAACTACACAAGTTCGCCCGAACTTGTCCCTTCTGTAAGATTTCCTTACAAGTTTGGCCGAACTTGACTCTAATCTTACCAAATTTCCTTACAAGTTCGCCCGAACTTGCCTACTGCTCAACTCAAACTTCACCATTTCGGCTTTTCAGAAGACTGATGCACTTCTGTTCGTTTACAGGCTGATCCAGCGCACTCCGCAACTCTCCTTAGAATCTTAAGTCTTACCAAAACGCACCCACAGTGAGTATACTTGACCCATTTTCGTTTTAATGCACTTTTTGGGTGTTACATACGTTCCTATAACAAAATCACTTCACAAAGCAAAACTGTTTATCGCACGCGAATAATCTGAATGTATATGCTCGATACGTGATACTAGAAACATGTGACTAGGACTTATTTTCGTTAGCTTGCCTCCTTAGCTAGTATGGCACTATAGTTTGGCTAACACCCGACGGGGTCTAGTTAGGATGGTCGCGCAAGCCTTTTCACGGTAGTTAGCATGAGAAATAAGCCTATGTTATGTTAAGTGTTTTGGTGTATTATGATATGTAATTAGATTGTTTCGCAAACGCTTCCTCGACTATGCTAGTATTATTCAAACTCGTATGCTCACCTTTACTTAATTGTATTGACTTGTATTTTAACATATGTAACAGGTTGAGGATTTAGCTTGGATTGCTTTGGAGTAGTTTTATTAGTATTTTACTTATCTTGTTTAGAACGGTTGTAATAAAAATCTAGGGGATATCGAACCATGTTGTTTTTATGAGAAAATCAGAATTTCTGTAATGGTTGTTTGAAATGTTATGTTTAATAGTATGGGATGTTAAATGTTAAGTAATGTTGTTGGATAATTGTTACAGAATTTGTCGTGAGACAATCTGGTCGCCTAGTGCCACTAACCCTGATGTTTCCGCCATCGGTTGGGGTGTGACATGTTTATTAAACAATAACCCACTCGGCTCGTATAGTAGCATAACTAATTGTGATTGCGATTGAATTAGCGTTGCGTTTAATAAGCGATTATATGCGATATAATTGTAAGTTAACATACTTTAATTAACATAACTTTCTTATAAACAAATATCGGAGTACAAGATGATTGAGATAACAAAAAAAATAACAGAAATAAATAACAACGAAAATTGGAGTTGTTACATGAGGCATTTTTTCCTTCTTTTGTTATTATAAACGATACTCTTTTATTTGTGTTTAGAACTGACAAAAATCTAACACAACTATAACACATAGTGGTTTGCTTGTATAAGGAATCAAACAAAGTTTAAACAATAAGTTTGAACTAATATTAATCATTAGCATATTAATTTTCTTTTAAGTGAAGACCATACTTTTTTCGAAGGCCCTAGACCCAATACTAGGTTAATTATACTATAGGTCCGGCCCTGGATAATATCATGGAGTTTAAGAAAACAAAGCGCTATTCACATTAAGTACCATAGTCACATACATTTCAGCCGCTACTACTACTTGTCAATTGTTTGGCTAAGACTACAAGGTGTGGTTTCGTGTCCATGTCACCTCATCTATTTTAGCGTTTCATGCCGCCCTTACGCCACTCCGTCTGCGCCAATGGGGCGCTATCCTTTGCCTCCGCCAAAGGAATAGAGGGCGTGAGAGGAAGAAAGCAATGAATCCACCTTCATCAACCAATGAGATTTTGTTTTTATTTATCTTTTTTTCTTTTTTTAATATAATTAAAAGGGGCTTTATACGGGACGTTATTTCACACCATGTAAGTTAGCAATAATGTCCTCCGTTTATTGTCGCCTACGTAGCATGATAAAGCTCTTAGGGGTGTGAAAGTACCCCACCCAGTATAAGAAGAATGCATAGTAACTTTGACTTTAAACACCATAAGGCAACTATAATCAAATGTGACAATGAATTAACAATTTTTGTGTCTAAAACTGTTGGAAATTACCGAGTCAGCCCGAGGTTCTACCGAACATAGGACGGCTGGGTTAAGAAAACAACATTATTAATTAATTAGTGATTAATTATTTAGGATGGTTAGGATGTGTGTTAGATGATTGATATGTAATTAATTAATTAGGATTCCTAGTTACTATAGTCTAATGTATCTAGATTAGCTATTGAACTGGTAGAGAAAATTATAATTCAAGGTTTTGAGTTTAAGGAGTAAGATCAAATACAAACCACATTTTACATACAAACTGTAAGAACCATTTAAAAAATGTCATGTGTCATCCAATCAATTATAGAGAAATGATAAAATAATAAAATAAATAATATCAATTATATTGAATTCCCTATAAGTATGCTAACAAGCAGTTAATTTTTTTTATCTTTCTTTTGTTTTCAATGCGCTGATTAATTTAACTTTTTTTAAGTGCTAGGATTTGTTCTTACGATTTGTAGGATAAATATGATTTGTACCGGAACCAACCTCTTGAGTTTACTTGATAATAAAAGATTTGTTGGTTTTAACCGTGAAAATCATTTTCCGAGTTTATGCTCTGTACTTTCAATTCGTTTAAATCAGGGGCGAAAATAGTGTACAAGCTAGCACATGTTACCCTCAACTCCGTCTACGTATTGTAAAAATTGTATTTTATTTTTTGGTTTTATCCAAAAGATATCCCTGATCCAAAAAATGAATTGGATACCCTTGTTTTTAGACTAAATCCGCCAATGGTTCAAACAATCTGATACCTTTAAAAAACGTCTATGCTTCATAGTCGGTCAAAGCATACAGTGTGGCGTTAAAGTTAACGGCTAAGAAGTCGAAAATTATCGAGCCTAAAGCATTGTTGGGTCATGCTTTCTTTTAGGAGTTATTGGTTTAGAGGAGATTGGTTTTTTTTTTTTAATTCCGTATTTTCTTATTAAGTTGTTAGCCTACCGGTTATTAAAAGCAATCCTTTGAATATCTCTTGTTCTCTCTTTATTTTCTGCATTTGCAATTCTTCACCAAAATCATTTATTTGAAGACAAATTCATATATGCAACGGGTTGATCAGATGGTTGTTACCTTACAATCGAGTTGGCAATTTTAGTTTTCATGTTCTACTTTTTTTAAATTATATATGATTAGCTTTTCCTTGCGCGATGTCGTAGGAATTCGATTCAGTTCATTACAATACCGGCATAATATCGGCACTCGGTATAGCAACCGAAATAATATAGTTATTTTATGCCCAAAATGATACCAAGACGTGCTTATTAAAACGAATAACGATACCGATTCTAATAATAGCCGATATTGATACCAATGTCCGTGTTGATTAGGTTCTATCACGGTACCGGTACCGACAATTATAGTTTACAGTATCATCAATATAGTCTAAGTAAAATACAAGTGCGTTTCCAACAAAATTCATACTAAGATGTTCAACAACAACAATAATAATAATAATAATAAACATGCATGTGTATTCTACTTTTTAAAGATCTTATCTAAATTATAAAAGGTGAAAATAAAACATAAAAAGGTAAAAAATAATATTACATAATATTTATAGTGTTACTATATATTTGAACGCGGATTATTACACCACCCGTACTCTTAAGCTATAACAATATATTCATAATTTTACCTCATGTAAGAGCCTATTAACTACACCAATCTATTCCTTCACCTGTACTCTTAAGTTATAACAATATATTCGTAATTTTACCTGATGCAACAATCTCTTAACTATACCAATCTATTCATAATCTACATTGTGTTATAAACCCTTATCTTTTCTTTATAAGACAAGATCTCTACTACTCGACCAAACCTAGAATAAAAAACTAAAATATACGATAATGACTTTTAAATACTACTTAATTATTGTACATGTTTTCCCCTTTCCAAAATCAATTTTAATTAATATATTAATTAAAGGACTTGTGGTAGGTTGAGAAAAAAAAGAGTTAATTATTGTTTTCGTCCCTATGATTTGTCAAAAATAATTATTTTAGTCCATTAGTTTAAAAATTGCGATTTCAGTCTCTGTGGTTTCACTTTCGTAACTATTTCAGTCCATCTCGCAACCATTCAGTCCCTGTACTTACAGAATAAATGAATTGAAGTGGTTACGAAAGTGAAACCATAAGGACTGAAATGGTTATAAAAGTGAAACCACAAGGACTGAAATCACAATTTTTAAACTAATGGACTGAAATAGTGATTTTTGACAAGCCACGAAAACAATAATTAACTCAAGTTCAAATCAATACAAATGCAAACACCCACCTACCTACCCCTTGTGAAATCACCCATCTACCCTCTCACGTGGACCAAAAAACGCCACCAACTAGTCAATTACCCCTCTACAAATACACACCTAACCCCCTCGCAACCCACCCACCGTAATCCAACCAAGCCACCACCACCACCGGAATATCACCATGGCCGCACCCCTCCTCCTCGCTGCCGCCATCGCCGTCATCATATTCTACCTCCTCCAATCCCTCTACACCCGTCTCCGGTTCAAACTCCCACCGGGCCCACGCCCCCTCCCCATCGTCGGCAACCTCTACGACGTTAAACCGGTCAAGTTCCGGTGCTACGCTGAATGGGCCAGAACCTACGGCCCAATATTCTCTGTGTACTTGGATTCGAAGCTGAATGTTATTGTGAATACTTCTGAGTTGGCTAAAGAGGTGTTGAAGGAGAATGATCAGCAGCTGGCGGACCGGCATAGGAACCGGGCTACGATGTCGTTTAGTAGAGGTGGTAAGGATTTGATTTGGGCTGATTATGGGCCTCACTATGTGAAGGTGAGGAAGGTGTGTAATTTGGAGTTGTTTTCTCCTAAGAGACTTGAAGCTTTGAGACCTATTAGAGAAGATGAAGTTACTGCTATGGTTGAATCAATTTTTAAGGATTCTGGTCTTCCTGGTATGGATCTTTGTTCATGTGATCTGGTTTTGTTTGGTTTGATTTGATTGACTTGATCTGAGAAACTAACCGAATAGACTGTTCGATTAGTTTGGGTTTAAACCAGCTTCAAAAGTTTTATTTTGGGAAACTGGTTTAAATCCACAACTAAAAATTTAGTTTGGTTTTAAACAGCTTCCAAAGTGTTATTTTGGGAAATTGGTTTAAAACCCTTGTCGGTTGATTTGGTTTTAACATGGCTTTCAAAGTATATTTTGGAAGCTGAGTTAAAACCATGGGTAACAATTTTCTTTAGATTTAAAAATCGTAACATTTTTAAATTATTTTGTATATTTTTTTTGTAGTAGAATATGTGACAACCATATATGTGTGAAGACTTTATTGATATAGATTCAGATCCACTTGATTCTTAGAGGGAGTTTGGAATTGCTTATTTAACTCTAAAAGTGATTTTTATCAAAAGTGTATTTTTAAAAAATTGTTTGGATTAACTTTTGTTGTGGGAAATAGTAAAATGACTAAAAAGATACACTAACTTTCTATGTTTACTTGCTATTTTAAAGGATGAGGTTAGATTTGTAATTATATGTTCAAAAAACAAAAAGTCATTTACCAGTTTATGTGGCTTTTGAAAAACAATTTTTTCTTTCAAAAAAAAAAAAAAACTTTTGTTAATGTCAAACACTTTTTTATCTTACTGTGGCTAATCATACTACATTTCATATCCATTTGATTCTTAACCTCTAATCATAGTACATAAAGCTGACATAGTACATTTTTCAGATCCATTTGATTCTTGACATAGTACATTTTTCAGATCCATTTGATTCTTAATTTCTAATGATAGTACATAAAGTTGACTTACTGTATAACTATACCAAAAACAGTGGTTTGGTTAGGTATACTTGGTACCTGCATTAATTAAATTGTTTATTCATAATTTGTTATTTAACATTGAGATCATAATTAGGGACCACAAGAATTCTATGCATCTAGTCAATTGCTATTTATGAGCAAAAGTGATTTATTTCTTTTTAGGTATCTATCTATATCAACTATCAAGTATTAGCTGGCAAAATGGGTGGTTGAAAACAGTATGATTTTGGGCTGCTTGATAGTAGAAAAATCAGAACCTACTGGAAAACTACTAGTATTCGGGTATGGGATCGGTCGAGGAACTATTTATAAAAAAATTAAGTTTAACACGATATGGTATTCAGTGATACTCGTTTGATTACCCAGAAGGATCCATGCCTGTTGTTTATGTGGATCAAAACTAATTATATTATTGTATTATGAAATTTCGAAAAGATAAATGTCATTTTAGTCCTGTGGTTTGGGCCATTTTGCTAGTTTAGTCCAAAGGTTTTATTTTTCACCTGTGGGTCCACTGGGTTAACTTCATCCATTATTTCTGTTAACGAGAAGGGCATTTCGGTCATTTTATATGTAATTCTGTTAACTAGAAGGGCAATTCGGCCATATAAAATGACTATATTACAACATTACAAGATTGACATTTTTTTCATTTAATTGCAGATAACCGAGAAAAAGGTTTGGTAATGAGGGGTTATTTGGGATCGGTTGCATTCAACAACATTACAAGATTGACATTCGGGAAAAGATTTGTGAACTCGGAAGGTGGAATGGATGAACAGGGAAAAGAATTCAAAGGCATTGTATCAAACGGGATTAGAATCGGTGGGAAAGTTTTCATGGCTGAAAATATTCCATGGTTACGGTTTTTGTTCACTGGTGAAAATGATATTCTTTTAAAGCATGAACAAACGAAGAGACCGACTCACAAAAGCCATCATGGCAGAACACGATCTTGCACGTAAGAAAAACGGAGCTCAAGAACATTTCATTGATGCATTGCATACGCTTCAACAAAAGTATGATCTCAGTGACGACACCATTATCGGCCTTCTTTGGGTATGTAAATTTTATCTAGTTTTTTTTTTAAATTTCACGGGCCGGGTTGGGTAACAGGTGTGAGGTTGTGAAAACCGAAAAGTTTTTGTTGAATGTTTGGCTAATTTATCTATTGACGGGTTTGACCAGGACATGATCACCGCGGAATGGACACAACTTCTATCTCAGCAGAATGGGCTATGGCTGAACTGGTTAAGAACCCACGGGTTCAGAAAAAGGCCCAAGAAGAGCTCGACCGAGTCGTAGGGACCGACCGGATAATGTTAGAAACCGACATCTCGAAACTCCCTTACCTCCAATCAATAGCCAAAGAAGCCCTACGGTTGCACCCACCAACCCCACTAATGCTACCACACAAGGCGAATTCAAATGTGAAACTAGGTGGGTATGATGTCCCGAAAGGTGGTATAGTCCATGTGAACGTATGGGCCATAGCCCGCGACCTAGCCATCTGGAAGGACCCTGATGAGTTCAGGCCCGAACGTTTTTTCGAGGAGGATGTGGACGTTAAGGGTCACGACTTCCGGCTACTGCCGTTTGGTGCTGGTAGGCGTGTCTGCCCGGTGCACAACTTGCGATTAACCTGGTTACGTCTATGTTGGCCATCTTTTGCACCATTTTGAGTGGACTCCACCAGCCGGTGTGAAGCCCGAAGAAGTGGACTTGACCGAGAACCCGGGAATGGTGACTTACATGAAGAACCCGCTACAGGCGGTGGCGACACCCCGATTGCAGAACAACTTGTACAAGCGGGTTCCTGTGTGATACTAAATCTGAAATGTTTGTAGTGTTCTTGCATTTAGTAATGTGAATCACTTGCAACTTTGTGTTTTGTAATGGGTTTATCTTACATGAGCTTGGATTCGAGCTCACTTTTGGTGCAATTTTTTATTTTAGTTTATATTGAGTTGTTGAAAGTGGTATTTAAGGTTATTTAGGGATAAAGTGATCAAATGTAACGAAGTTTATGCAATTATTTTGTGTAATATCATATTTTTGATGTATTTTCTTTTATTTTTAATGTTACAGTAAATTACAATTTGAGTCCAGTTAACACTAAGGGGGTGTTTGTTTTTTCTTAAAATATCTTCGAGAGAGCTGATGTCTGCAGGCGCGCAGACGTTACCCTTGAAGACTATTTGTTTGTTTTTTTTAAACAGATCTGAACTCAGCTTTTTTTATCTTAAAAAAGAAGCTATGGACCCCCTTCTTAAAACATCTTCACGTCTTCACGCCGTCGCTCCTCCTCCTCCGACCAGTTTTCTGGCGACCTCCCTCTTCTCTTCACTGTCATACGACCTCCATCTTCTCCTCCGTCGCTCCTCCTCCGACCAGTTTTCCGGCGACCTCCCTCATTTCCTCGCCGTCCGACGACCTCCCTCTCCTCCTCCGACCAGTTTTTCGGTGACCTCCCTCTTCTCCTCGCCGTCCTAACGACCTCCATCTTCTCCGCCGCTCCTCCTCCTCCTCCGACCAGGTACTTCAGATACAAAATGATAGCTTTCAGTTTATGCAGAAAATATCAACGTATAAAAAACAAACAGTCTTATATCTTCAGCTTGTAGAGCTTCATACCATATCTTCAGTTGCAGACATGAAAACAGATGAAATCAGCTAAATGTCTGCAAAAAAACATCACCTAAATGACACAATGAGTTTCCATTTTCTCCAATTTGAACAATCAAGTTCATATGGTTGTTGATTTGATTCAATCAAGTCCGTGCTGTTAAATAGACGTTTACATTTGTCTGGAAAAATAAAATGCCCCCATAATTTATTAACAATATGAATCACTCCTATAAACTTGAAATATTCCTTCCAAATTCACTTTTTTAACTAAGCACCCTAATCAAGCGAGTAACCACTAAAATCAACAAATTAACCACCTAAATCATCTAACACTTGCAACTACAGATTAACACAATTAAGTAAAAATTGTAATTCTAATCAACTAACTAATGTGTTGTTGACTTTTATTTTCAAGTGTAGTTGACTTTTATCAAATTGACCACTTAGTTGAATGTTATGATTGTGCATTAACAGATTTTAACACAAGTAATCAACTATCTAGAAGCTGTAATCCTAATCAAGTAACTAATGTGCAGTTAACTTTTATCAAATTGACCACTACGTATGCAATTGACTATGTAGTTGACTAGGAAACATCAAACTTCAAACTTCCTAACATCAAACTTCCTAATAGATAGTGTATGCATTTGACTGTGTAGTTAACTAATGTTTAGTCAAATCTTAACAGGAAACATCAAACAGTTAATGCCATTGACTCTTATCATCATGCAATTGACTATTATAAACTATGTATGCAATTGAACCTGCAACATGGTCCTCAAATAAAATAGTCAACATGATCCTACAACTACTTTGTGGATACAGACTATATTCATTTTGATTGTTACCATCTTGCAACATGATACAAACTATATGCAATTTGCAGATGACTATAATCCAATTGTGCAGATTCGAATAACCCTATTGTGAAATTTATATGCAGTTGAAAATAATCCTAATGTGCAATTCACTGTAATCCTAATGTGCGACTATGATCATATAACTAACATCCTCAGTCCTACACTATGATCCTATAACTATAATCCTCAGTCCTGCACTATGTACATCTGTGCTACGATCCTATAACTAACATCAAATTGTCCTTGCACTCATAATAGTCCTACATGTGACATCCGACATTTTTCAATTATTATTCGTACTAATATAAAATGTGCTGGTTACAAATTATGTGTCAGTAGACTTAATTTTAGTTAATTAAGGTCATCTAAAGTCTAGCAAACCCAAATAATGCATTGATTGCATTTGAAAAGTTTAAGAAATTTTCTTATCGTGTAGTGACTTAAATTGCGAAATGAACGTTGGACGACCCGATTAAAACGAAAAGTCCATAATTTGACCAGATGCTTGGTGAAGGGGTTCCCAAACCTTGCGCTAACTAAAGGTATTAACCCCCAGTCGCGCGCAATACCATACCCAAAACAAACTAAAACTATAGTCATATCGACCTTGCGCCAACCTAACAACCGTTCCCAAGGTCGCGCGTGAGACCAAGAAGGGGGTGAAGTCTTCCCCGATACTTGTTTCCTCAAACGGCAATGGTAATGTCTAAACGTTGCGCCGGCAATGTGGCTTGTAGGCACGTCACGCGAGTAGAGTGGCGCAACCAAACGAGGAACAAGTACAAAGGGTACAAGTGGCAGGAAAATGGGGCAATAGGCGCCCAACAGGCTGTATTGGATCATGCTTCACGATGAACAATCGTGCAGGAGACAAGAAGTACACAAGGACGTACACGTGGCACCAATCAGCTTGCGCCGACCACTGTCCCATGATCTCCATTAACCACTGATGACAGACCAGACAACAAGGACGATTGTCAGGACACGTGGCTCCATTCACAGTGCGCCAAGCACCCTTCTCGCTAGAGATCACTAACGGTCGTGACAGAAGGGACAGAAGGGATATTCCTTGTTGACAACCTCAGGCCGAAGGCCCATCAGCCCATCTCCTTCATGAACATCTCCGGCTATAAGTAGAGGACTTCACCTCCAGGTTTAAGGATCGCTCCCTTGCTCTCTCTCACTTTATACACACACTATTATCCTCAAAACAAGTACTTATTCACACGTCGGAGGGTGGTTACAAGGAGAACCCCCTATTCTCCTCATTGTAACGAGCTTACGGTGTGTTGTTAGTTTTGCAGGATCATCATAGCTTGATTTGGCGGGACGAAAGGAGATTAACCTTTATTTGTCGAGGCACTTACCACGAACTAATCACTAGATTAGTTTGGTGTTTCTTCACTTGGAATAGCTTAAAATAATATGTTATAAGTGAAAATAACATTAAAACATGTAAAAACCATAATTGGTGGTTTTTAGTTAGCATTGGTCGGAATTTGCACGCGAATAACATTTTATACACTTTAAAGCGTGATACGTAGACTAGCACTAAAATTAATTATTATTGGTCGGAAATTTTATTATGAGTCGGAAAAAATTATTTGGATTGGAAAACCACCTAAAACACACTCAGTTTTATAAAGTTTACATGGATTTTATATAAAATTGTGTAGATTTTGTAGAAATTCAGAAAACCCTTTTCCCTCCTCCCCCCCCCCCCCCCCCCCCCCCCCCCCTCATTATTTTCGGCCAATATGATTAGACGACACTTAAAAATCTGATTTGAAACTTCCAAGGCCATGATTGCATGTGTTAGAAGACTCAAAAAAACACCCCAAGTGTCTTCCATCTCCTCCCCACTTGACACCACACCTCACTTCTCTCACTCTGTCTCATCCGAACGTATATGCACCATATTCATCCATTTTTTTTTATCAAAACACACACACACAAGCTTTAAATGATCTTCCATTTGCAAGTATTTGAAGGCATTTTTGTGAAGAACCAAACATTTATTGAAGATATATACAAAAAATTATTCATCACTTTTCTTATTCTTCAAGTGTTCATCAAGGGCATGAACTTCCACTTGTTATTCTTGATCTTATTCTTAAAAACTTATTTATTTCACAAGGTTTGTCACCAAACAAATGCTTTTCAAACAAAAGTTTATAAAGAGGATTTTTAACAAAAATGGATAAATTCAAAGTGTGTATGTATGGCACATTGGCGTGAGTGTGTTTGTGTGACGTTTGGTTACTTGGATTTTGTTTGGTTTTGGAAGGATCATCACAAGCATGTGATGATCCATGTTTGATTATGTGTTGGATTTCAATAAAGATTAATATTTTTGTGGATTGTGGTTTGATGATGTTCATGGGTTCATGCAAAAACATGAACACATTTGGTGGGTTTATAGGACTTGAAATGTGATTGCCTTGAGGCATTCAAGTCTTGATGATCAAAACCCATAAAAGTAGCTTATAATCTACATTTTTAAGGATTTCTAAAGTGTTTTTAATCTTATAAAATGATCATAAAAACTTGTATTCCATGGTGATGTTTACTACATATATTCAAGTATCCAAAAATTTTCTTTCTATGTGAATAAAAAGTGTACTTGGAATGATTCAATTGAATCTGGAAATTTGGATATAAAATGAAGATATTATGCTTTTGCTAAAATTATTTTCAGAAACAAAAAGAAAATTGGTGATTGGATAAAACATAGATAACTTTGTACACATAAAACAAAGGCTAAAACATGGTGATTTAACCAAAATGTAAGGGTTTCACCTAAGTCCGGTTTTGGACAAAAGTAAACCATGTTTCTCAAAGGATAAAGCTTGTATATTATGTGTAAAAATATGTGACGTATGTACTTTAGTATAATCATAACATGATTAAAAAGTTGAAAATTCGGCATTTTTTGACATGAAAATGCAAGTATTTTAAAACAGAAAATAAAAATTATTTTTAAGCATAAGTTTGGTGTTATAATTTATACATTAAATTCATGGTATAAAATATGACTTTAGATGGTTTCAACATTAAAATTGCCAGGTATGGGTGATTTTTAACTAAGTTGATGTAATATTATTTTTATGGCTAAAAAATGTTTGTATGTATTTTGATGTGAAAAGATGTTTATTTGACAAAATGATGAATTTTAATAATAAACATTAGTTGGATCGCCGATAACGCGAAGACGGCAATATAGGAAAGTAGATGAAAAATAGTCAAATTTACAAGTTTTGATATATATATATAGGGTTAGGGTAAAATGAAAATGAGTTTTTTCCCGAAAAGGTGTTGTGGAAAAAATTATTTAACAAAATTGGTACTTTAAGAAATATTTATCAAAATTGGTGATTTTTGAATAGTTACCTCTTCTCTCTCCTAATTTTATTGGGTAAAAATAATTTCCTTTAATAACATGTTATCTAAGAAAAATTAGTCAAAAGTTTCTAATAAAATTAAAAAAAAAATAGTTTGTTTGTATCATGAAATTTTATATACTGATTTATAATTTTTTATAAACATTTTCTTAAAAAAAATATTTATTTTTTTAAATGTGTTTAATAATTATACAAACATTATCTTTTAGCTTTTCCGTGCTTAAATGAAAAAAAAAACATTCAACAATTTTATGGCTTATATACATATACTTAGCTAGCTTTAAATAATTAAAAGATATTCATTTGTAGCTAAGTTTGAAATAATTTACAAATGCGTTTTTTTCTCATATCTAGATATTTTTTATTTTAGCTTGATGTAAGTAAAAAAATTATTTACTTTTAAACTATTTACCAAGTTTTCACATTTACTCTACAAATTTATATAGATGATGTAGAATTTTATAAGTAAAATGGAATTTTTTTAATAAATTTATATTTTTAAACTTACAGATTTAAGATGCAAAAAAAGTGGGGGTTAAAACGGGACGTGTTTGTGCCAATCCATGAATATTCATAATTCTAGTTGATAGAGTTTTTTTTTTAATAAAACGGTTTTAGGGAGCGGATTTGTTTTCTTATTACATATTTTAAATTTAAATTATCCAAAAATGTACTTTAATATTAAAGAATATAAAAAACTGAAAAACAAAATTGATATAAAGAAAAGGTGTTAAGAGAGTATATGTGAGAATATAAAAGTTTCATTTAGTTAAACATTATAACTTTTTTAAAGAAAATGTTTATAAAAGAATTAAAAAATATGTTTATAAAATTTCATGATACAAACAAAACTTTTTTTTTAAATTCTATTTGACACTTTTAACAAATTCTTCTTAGATAACATATTTATAAAAGGAAATTATTTTTACCCAATAAAATTAGGAGGATGAAAAGGTAACTATTCAAAAAATACCCATTTTGGTAAATATTTCTCAAAGTACCAATTTTGGTAAATAAGTTTTTTCATAACACCCTTTTAGGAAAAAACTCAATGAAAACATATACGAGTTGTGAGAACTTAGACAACTCGGTCTTACAAAGGGTTTTTTCAAAAAAAAAATTTATCCAAAATCCTAAAAAACTTGTTTTTTTTTTTATTACGACAGCCGTAAATTCTGTAAAAAGTGATGTCATACTTATGTCATCACCATTTTACAGCTACTGTAAGGGGCCGAAAAACACCACTTCTGTAACACCTTGTAGAATCTCGTCCAGTTGAATCCCGACACGTGTCCTGCTGATCCTCGTATGCCACGTGTAGGCCGAGAGGGACCAATGCGTCGTTATGTTATATTTATAACCTCTGAACGACGACTATATAAGTTGAGGGACCAAACACGTCAACATGTCAATTTTTGGCTTCTGGGTGGCTCTTACGGACTGTAACCATATATGGTTACGGACCGTAAGGCTTAAAGGACTGGTTGTGTTGAGAGGCGGTTACGGACCGCGAGGATTATTTCATACGGTCCGTAACCAATTCAAAACAGTGGGCGCTAGATAGGCTTACGGACCGTAAGCCACTACCCTTACGGTCGGTAAGGGACTGCCAGTGGCAGAATGTTTGCAGCTTGCAATGCTGCCACCTTTCTCGCGACCTGCCACACTTTGGCAGCTCTTGACACCTCAATGACCACATGGAGACCTCTCACAACTGCCCTGGACACTTGTCTTGATCCCAAGCTCTTCCCTTGGATATAAATAGCACCCTTGTGCTAACAAGTCCTTTGCTCATTCACATTTCTTCTTCTCTCTTGCTCACTTGAAAGTTCCTGAGCTTATTGGAAGCATCCTCTGAGTGCTAAACCTTTCTTTGGATCACTAGTAAGTGTTCCAACCTTCTCCTTTCTTTTTATAGGCTTTAAGCCAAAAGTTAACGCTTTGACCTTCGATTAAGACCATTATGGTTCAGCCATTGTTCGATGCGAACATGGCTACGTGATCGTAATAAGGTAGGTGTTAATCCCTCAAGAGGGCACCTCCTGAGAATCACGTTTGCTTGGTCAATTGACGAGTCAAAGTTATTAATTTAAAAAGTCAAACAGGTCAGTTTTTAATAAATTCATATCTGATAATGTAGGTGTTATAAAATACGTTTTATTACTTTAATAACTTGGTAATAACTATTAGAACATGTGTAAACATGTTGTAATAACAAATAATAATAATAATGATAATAATAATAATGATAATAATAATAATAATAATAGTAATAATAATAATAATAATAACATCAATAATACAATACTTTTATTATTATGAAGTCTTGCAAGTGGAGAAGAAAGGCAAAAGGTATAGATAACACTTTGTCAGACAAATTGAAAATGAATGGCTGAGATTTCTTTACTTCTTCACAACTTGCATGAATTATTTCATGCAAAATTGACTTTGTGAAATATTTCTGCAAACTCTCCATCAACGAGAACTTTGCTTTCTCCTCTATAAATAGAGAACCAAATGCTTTGCAAATCCATTCCCAACTCTCTTCACAACCTACCTTATCATGCATCACTTCCATAAGAAAACCCGGTTCCGGTAACCGTAACTGAAACCGAACACCATACCGACACCACTTTTCATTCACCACCATCTCTACTAAACCACTCGAAGCTTTAACCACTAAAATCAAACCAACCGAAACCATTTCCGGTGAAGAAATAATAATTCCGGCGATACTTACATACTTTCCGACGACGTCTTTCGTAACCGAAACGTGTTTTTGACCAAGGTAACCATAAACTAAATCTTTATTTTTGATACTTTAATGTTAATCTATAATGAAAATGGAAGGTAGATTTTATTATGTAAATGTTAGTTTAGTATAAATTATGAAGAAAAAGAAGATAAACTAGTGAACTTACTAAATAAATAAATAATGAAGCTGTTTGTTCACAAGGGCTCTTGTAGCCTAGTTGGTTCAGCAGCTGGTTTACAACCCAGAGGTCTTAAGTTCGAATCATGCTGGAGACATATATTTTTACCAGAATTCTGATATAATGCATCAGAATATGATTTTCTGGTAATATCAAATTTTCTGATGAATCATCAGAATTTCTGATAAAATATAAGAGTTTCATAAAAACATCAGAATTTCTGTTAAATGCACCAGAATCCTTATATAAAACATCAGAATTCATAAAACAAGCATAAATAACTAAGTGGTCCACTGGTTAAGACTCTAACTTATAACATAGAGGTATTGGGTTCAAATATTGCAAGAGGCATCCTTTTTAATACATCAGAATTATACTTAAACTCATCAGAATATTAGTTAAACCCATCAAATTTCAAAATACATGTCAAAAGGGTGGTGTAGTCAAACTGGTTAAGTCTTGGAATTTAGAAGCTAAAGGTATTGGGTTCAAACCTTGCTAGAGACATTATTTTTGTCATATTTTCTAATTAATAACATCAGATTTCTTATTTAAATAATCAGATTTTTAAGCCAAATATAAAGGATTAAGTAGCTCACTAGTTAAGTCTTTTTACTTACAACCTATAGGTCACAAGTTCAAGTCTTATGACTAACATTTATTTTTAATTAATGTTTATCTTATTAAACCTATATTTAATAATTATTTACTTATTATATATAAAACTGAAAATAATATCATGAACACAAATACGTATTCGTCAATCTAATGCAAAACTAATTTATATAAATGATTACTTAAGCACACTGAGGTTCTAGACTAGACATGAAATAAACAAACAAATACTTATATACTTTTATGTACAAACACAACCTTATGAAATATATGAACACGGTGTAGGTTTATACGAACACGCTTTGACAAGTATATATTTTTAAGACAACAATCAAGAAACAAGGTACGGATCTTTAACCCTCTCCTTTTGTTTTCTGGTTCGTTTGCTATAAACCCTTATTTATAATATATGTATATATGTATCTATACCTCGAAAACTCCAACGTCTTTGAGCCTCGATTCAATTGACCGTCCGTTCGTTTCTTACTCCAACTAAAATTTATTATACATCATGCGATACGTTTATGATTATCTTGTGCTCATTATCGCATGTTCTGGTAATTATAATATTTGTTAATGTTAGTATTATATTTATTTCTAATTATCTGAGATCCGCTACCCTAAGCTCTTTAGCTCCTCCCGTGACGGAGTTATCAGTTCACGACGTCCCTAGGTACAAGTGTGGTGCGTATAAACTAGGAGGCGTATGGATATATCCTAGAAATATTTGTGGAGATGGATGTCGGGTAGGCCAACCCGCATTGTCTCATGTGACAGAATTTGTGGCTGCCACCTCTGTTTAGCTCATGGGTACATTCGTATGATATGATTCAGTTCGGTTATATGTTATGCTTTGTCGTGTTGTGCTTTTATCAGAGATATCATTTCAGTTGTTTGTTTATTTGCTATTTGAGCCTATTATTCTGTACTGGGCATTTGGCTCATTCCGTTATCTTATTTCACCACATGTTCACCGGTTACTTTGGGCGCGGTGTAGAGTGAAGAATACTATAGGATGCTAACCGAAGACGTTTGTCACCTTTTAATGAAACAAATATGTATTTTGGGCCTTAGGGCTAAGAACTATCTTTTGAAATGTAACCCTAACTTTAATTAATGGAATTATGGCTTTTGTTCTGATCCACTATTATAGTGACACGTCAATCCATCCGGTTTGGGGTGTTACAGCTATGGTATCAGAGCAAAGGCTCTTTCCTGTAAAAAAACCTAAACATTAGTAATTAGGCCTGTGAGGGTTGGGTAGACATCTAGGATAGAATTCTGCTCAATGCTTCTAGTTACTCGTCACTGCTTTCATATTCTAACCCATGCATCTACTTTTGATAGATGCCTCCTCTTCGCCAAACTCGTAGGAACACTCACACGACTAACCGTCAGCCTAACGACACTGCCTCAAATGAAACTCCACCTGACCCTAACATGGTTTCTGCTATCAACCAAGCATTTGCCGAACTACTTCCGAATCTCATTGCTCAGACCGTAGAGGCTGTTATGCAACAAACTCAAGGACGCGCTAACCCTAATTCTGGAGTCGTCGTTGGTGAAAATACCACCAACAACACTTCTAAAGGCATCCATGTGTGGCTCCGTCATTTCCAAAGGCAACACCCAAAATCTTTCAGCCACGCTGTTACTCCGATCGAGGCACGAAACTGGATAACCCATATAGAGAAGATCTTTGAGGTACTGGGAGTTGCAGATCAGTACAAGGTCAGGTTGGCCACCTTCAAGCTAGAAGACGATGCACAAACTTGGTGGGAAGGACACAAACAAGTCAAAGGAGGAGATGCTTACGTTGCTACTCTCTCGTGGGCTGAATTTCGTACCATCTTTTACAATCGATATTTCTCAACTGCTGACAGAGAAGCTCACATCAGGGAGTATGCTGTTATTCGTCATGGGATCGACGAGCCTGCTTCAGAGTTTATTGCCCGATTCTCAAGATTTGCCAGTATTATGGGGGAAGCAGCAGGATCTGCCGTAGTTCAAGCTGAGAAGTGCTAATGAGCAGTTAATGATCGAATTCGGAAATCGATCATGTTCATGAAGTTCAAGGACATCACTGAGGTGGCGGATGCAATTAATACTTTCAAGTTGGAGAGAAAGGAATTCTTATCTTGAATTGGGGAAAACAAGAAGAGAGACAAAGATGGACTTTCCAAACAGGCTACAGGCCAATCTTCCACTGCTGCAAACCATCAGGACCGTAGTGTTCAAGCAAATCGAAACCCTGGAAATCAGACGCGTCTTTGGAATCCGAGACCCCTAAATCAGACACCTGCCCAGAATCAGACTCTGCCTAATGGAGGATCCAACAAGTTCAACCGATGAACCAGAATCAGACCACGAGTCCTTTATGCAATACTTGTGGAAAGAAACATCACGGTGTATGCCGTAGGGCCACAGGAACGTGCTTCAGATGTGGCGAGACTGGGCACATGATTAAAGACTGTACCAAGCCAGATACTAAGAGGATTACTGGAGGAAATGTTGCACCACCCAACATTGGAGGTAGAGTGTTTGTGCTTTCTTCTAATGATGTTGCTAATGCTCCAGGTACTGTATCTGGAACTCTACATCTTGGTGAACGTAGTATCTTTGTGTTATTCGATACGGGAGCAGCACATTCCGTAGTTTCTAACTCGTTCACTATACCTTAAGATCGCACCAACACCGTTAGAACGCGCTTTGTCTATTTCTACTCCTATAGAGAACTCTGTCCTGATCACTCATGTGTATAAAGATTGTCCTATCCGTATAGAATCCGTTATGTGTAATGCGGATCTCTTTCCGATGCATATGTGTGATTTTGATGTGATCCTTGGGATGGATTGGTTAACTCGCTACCGTGTGGCTATTGATTGTTATTCTAAACGCGTCATATTTGGCAATCTTTGTCATCCTGATCTTATTTATCAGGGATTCGACCCCCAAAACCTCTTAAGATCATTTTTGCGCTCAAATCTCATAAATTAATCTCGCACGGTTGTGCTGGATTCTTAGCTTCGATTAAAGATACCTCTGTTATTGGAAATGGCATCGATAGCCATCCTGTTGTTCGCGAGTATCCTGATGTATTTCCAGAAGAACTACCAGGACTACCACCTGACCGTGAGATGGAATTCACTATCGACTTGATCCCTGGTGCCGAGCCTATCTCTAAAGCACCGTATCGCATGGCTCCACTGGAGCTAAAGGAGCAACTTCGGGAACTGTTAGAAATGGGATTTATAAGACCAAGTGTTTCACCTTGGGGTGCACTTGTCTTATTCGTCAAGAAGAAGGACGGTAGTATGCGGTTGTGTATTGATTACCGGGAGCTCAATAAGATTACCATTCGCAATCGATACCCTCTGCCCCACATTGATGATCTCTTTGACCAACTTCCGGGTGCTAAGTTTTTCTCAAAGATAGAACTCCGATCCGGTTATCATCAACTGAAGATCAAGGAAGAGGATGTTCCTAAGACTGCCTTTCGGACTCGCTATGGCCACTATGAGCTCTTGGTTATGCCTTTTGGGCTAACCAATGCACCTGCTATCTTCATTGACTTGATGAATCGAGTATTCCATGAATACTTGGACAAGTTCGTCATAGTTTTTATCGCTGACATCTTCGTGTATTCTAAGAGGCGAGAAGAACATGAGGAACATCTGCACGCAGTTGTCACACCCCGACCCGCAACGGAAAAGGTGATCGGGGCATGATTGGGTTATCATCAAAGGTCATGACATTTATTAAGCGTTTTATATTCATTAATACAAATAAAATGGAATTTTACAATAAATGTTACAACATGATCTAACTAACAATCTAAACTTCTTTGTTCTCTTCTAAGGCATATCCTATGTTTTCCTTGCTTCAACCTGTATCATGTGTAAAAGGGTTTTTGGATCAACATAATGTTGGCGAGTGAATCCTATGGAAAACATTTGAACAAATATATTTAAATTGATTATGAAATATGTGCACAACCAAACATGAGTAAAAATAGATGTAAACTTAATCAACAATCATAAGATATTAAGTGAAACACACATGAACAATAATGGAACATTTAGAGGCACGCGATGCTCAACTCGTCTCTCACGAGGAACTGAGGGGCCTAATGATTGAATTGCATAACCATGATAATATGAATGACACAACTACAAACAATACAAACTCAATGATATACACATAAACAATAATGAATTTGATTTGTGGCACGCGTTGTTCAACTCGTCTTCCACGAGGAACTGATGGGCTTAATGTATGAGTTTCATATAATATGACAAAAGGAAATGAGTAAATCACAACAATAAAAACATTCTAAGTTTAAGTCATGATGTGGTATGGCACAAGTTTAGATAAATAAATTAATTATTTTCATAACACATGACACACCCCAAAACGTGTAATTTAAAAGGGGAAGTTGTAAGATTCACTCACCGTGGGTGCGTTCGGTTGATGATGTTGAATGCACGCGAAGTGGTTTTAACCACGAGTGAGTTTAACCTAGAATAATCGCATTATGGTTTGGTAAGTAAACGGATTTTATTAATCTATTTAGTAGGATTGTTGGGTGTATTTTTGTGAGTTTGAGGCTATTTTCTAACCTTAAAAATGTTATTTTTAAGTATTTTTAATTGATTTTTAATTAAAATAATTAAATAAAAATAATAAAAAAAATTGATTTTTTTCTGACCGTTGACCAGCCCGTTGACCGTTGACCTGACCGTTGACCGGTTCGAATGCGGAACACAAGTGCGCTGAGTGAGGCTCGAACCCGAGACCTTCCGTACGCGTGCACGCAGCTCTACCAACTGAGCTACGTGTCTAACCCGTTATAAATCTGATTTTAATTATATATATATTAATTAGTTTAAACCGAAAATCATTTTATTTTAAAAACAGTTTTAAGCGAATCGGACATACACTCCACAGGTCTCGAACCCGGGACCTGTGGTTTAATCTAACACACAGTCCACCGCTGGACTGTGTGTTTAACATGTTATATAATTCGATTTTTATTATACTTAAATACAAATTATTTGTTTCCTTTTCTGCCTTATTTAAAAAGACTAGATAATTGTCCGAGTCGGTGCAGAAGACCGGACTCGAACTCGTGACCTGTGATATAAACAAACACACAGTCCACCGCTGGACTGTGTGTCTAACTTGGTTATTATTCCGATTATTAATATACTTAACATATAACTGTATCGACTCCGGTTCAGTTAAACAAAAATTTGATTTTTATTAAGGCAGCGTGTGTGAAACCGGATTCGAACTTGTGACCTTTGCGTTATATGTGCACACAGTCCACCGCTGGACTGTGTGTCTAACCCGATTAATAAGTTGATTTTAATTATACTTATAATATAACGAATACATCGTCTTCTTCTTCAAGGTTTAACCAGAGAAAGACGACTGACTGGTTCAAGGTTTTTATCAGTTTATTAGTGTGTTTCAGATCATTATGGTGAGATAAAAGTGAAAAGGAAAAGAAACTGGGCGGAGAAGTATACCGACTGGACCCTCTGTTTTCCGGCAGAAACTCCGGTGACAGCAATCAACTCCGGCGTCAGGTGTCTTGCAGCAGCGAGTCTCCGGAAAGCTTGGAAAAGGTAAGGGTGACTTCGGTATAAACTTAGGAGGTCAGTAAAGCTCGGAAATGGGGAAACCGGTTTTCCGGCGACGAACAGATTAATTCCGGCGAGTGGAATTACGCCGAGCAAAGGTGTGGTTTTGAGCGAAAAAGTTTGCAGTGGGTTGTGGGTGAATTTATAGTGCAAATCGTCAAAGCACTTGGTCTGATTTCCGACTGTATTCATCGATTTAAATTTTCCGGCGGTTATGGTTTGGTCGCGGACTTCAAACATCGGTTATAACCGATGTCTTAATACTAGTTTACGTTATAACTGAAAGTGATGTTAAAAGTTCGCGAGATTACCGGGATTCCGACGACTGAACTATTGGGCGCCGGTTTTGAATTCGTAACGTCATTATATCAATTAAATGATTTCAATATATAACAAACAAAATCCGTGGCGCAGTGGTTTGTGTGTGTGTGTTAAGACATGTTTCCGGAATCGGTACAGACCCGGGTTCGAAACCCGGCAGAGTACTTTTGTTTTTATTTTGCGATTTTCAACAGTTTTTCAAAAACTAAATATATATTCCCGTATAATAATCGATTACGTATCGTTTAAAAATATTTTGGGCATTTAATTCGCAACGAAATTTTTGACTGACTGTTCGGTTGATAAACGGAGCGGGTTTGGTAAATCCGTTTTTGACGGATGTTACAGTATCCCCTGCTTTTTAGAAATTTCGTCCCGAAATTTAAATAATGATATGTTTTGACTAAAAGGATGGTGATGTGTTGTTTGACAGTTGTATGCTTAGAAAAAAAAAATAAGGGTTTAAGTTTTTTGTTCGAGGCGGTAACGTTCCTTGTAAGGGTTAAGTACCCTATTCAGGAATCGCTTTTTGTTGCCTACTGTATTTGATAAGCAGAAATGATTTGCTAAAAATGATATCATGCATAAGAGTTTAGATACGTTTGGGAAAGTATGGTTATATCCTAAGGCAAAACTTCTAACACTACAACCTATATGGAACATAAATAAAAACACAACAACTGATATTTGAACATAAGTAAACACAACAGCTAATATTCGAACATGAATAAACACATCAGCAAATATTTGAACATGAATAAACACATCAGCAAATATTTGAACATGAATAAACACAACAGCAAATATTTGAATCCACATTCTGATAGCATATATGTTTGAATAATGGAAGTTCCTCTCTCGTTTGTTATGATGGAGAGGTTAGTTTATGTAGAAATGGATCACAATCCAATCTCTTTAAATAACATGATGATATAAATGTAACACAAATTCCAACCAAGGCAATACTAAATCCTACATGGAACTTCTCATAACCGCCTGATAATGCCTCTGATCCTTTGGCAAGAATACTTATATATAGGAAGTACCAGCGGCGTATCCACCATATTCTTGCCAAATTTTCATTAGTTTTATCCACAAGTTATGATTGGTTACCAAGAAACTAATAAATCCTACATAGAACTTCTCATAACCGTCCGATAATGCCTCTGATCCTTTGACAAGAATACTTATATATAGGAAGTACCAGCGGCGTATCCACCATATTCTTGTCAAATTTTCATTGGTTTTATCAGTGAATTATGATTAGTCCTATAACTCTACAACCAATACAACAAACATAAAATACTGAAATGAAATATATCTGTGCGATCAAGGCTTAATCGAGCGGAGCCGATCGTATTATATGTACTGAAAATGAAATGGATGTGCGCTCAAGGCTCAATCAAACGGAGCCGAACGTATTGAATGTACCGAAATTGAAATTGTGTGCTCAAGGCTCAATCAAATGGAGCCGAGCGTATTGCATGTACTGAAAATGAATAACTTAACCACACAAACAGCCTATGCATGGAACCTCTCATAACCGCCTGATAATGCCTCCGATCATTTGACAAGAATACTTATATATAGGAAGTACCAGCGGCGTATCCACCATATCCTTGTCAAATTTTCATTGACTTTATCCGCAAGTTATGGTTAGTTCGATGCGACTCGACTACAAACACCACAACCACAAGATACTGATAATGAAATTGTCTGTGCGCTCAAGGCTCAATCAAACGGAGCCGAACGTATTGAATGAAATTGTATGTGCGCTCAAGGCTTAATCAAGCGGAGCCGAACGTATTGAATGTACTGAAATTGAACAACTTAATCTAAACAACCATCACACAAACAGCCTATGCATGGAACCTCTCATAATCGCCTGATAATGCCTCCGATCATTTGACAAGAATACTTATATATAGGAAGTACCATCGGCGTATCCACCATATCCTTGTCAAATTTTCATTGACTTTCCGCAAATTATGGTTGGTTCGATGCGACTCTACTACAAACACCACAACCACAAGATACTGATAATGAATTTGTATGTGCGCTCAAGGCTCAATCAAACGGAGCCGAACGTATTGCATGAACTGGAAATGTAAATTGAAATGTGCGCTCAAGGCTCAATCAAACGGAGCCGAACGTATTGCATGAACTGGAAATGTAAATTGAAATGTGCGCTCAAGGCTCAATCAAACGGAGCCAAACGTATTGCATGTATTGAAATGTAAAATGAAATAACCGATCAAGGCTCAAACAAACGGAGCCGGTCGTGCGGGCACGCCCTGATCAACCGCATAATAAAATGGGGATCAAACTCAACCTCGATGGATGGGGAGCTACGGCCTCGGCAAAAGCATATACTGAAAACAATATATAATATATAATATACCATAATTACTCTAACAGTCTACACATGTGATAAAGAAAAACATAAAACTAAACAATAGGAGTTGAATCTGGATCTTCGGCGAAGAGGACTAGTTGAGTATCTTTGTTTGGGCCGTCATTATCTTCGACAGGATTGGCGTTGATATTGAAGACTCTTCCTCTTGCTGGTGGCATAGTGGTTGGGTTTTCTTGGTTTACTTGGTTAACTGGGTTTGATTGGGCTTGAGTGTTGATAACATTAACCAATTGAGGGCATGTGTTTCTAAAGTGGGTAGGATCGCCACAATTGAAACAAGCTCGAGCATATGGGAACATGGGGTATTGGGGTTGTTGATAGGCTTGGGCCATGTTTTGAGTAGGGGAAAAGGTTTGGTCTTGAAAGGTGCGACAAACATTGCTCAAATGACCATAGCGTCCACAAGTTGTACATAGACGACAAGGTAGGGTATGGGGATGGTGATAAAAACAGTTGTTGCATCGAGGGTGAGGTCCAAGATATGGTTTCTTATCTGGGTAAGCTGAGTTGGGTGCCACTTGGGTGATTGGGATAGCTCGGATGGGTATAGCGTGTAAAACTGGTTGATTCCGTTGGGTAGCAGCGAAAAGTCGCCCGACTCTTCTTCTCTTAGGATTGGGTTGAGAAGGGGATTCGGTTTGGGTGGAATCGGAGGTTTCAGTCGTTTCTTTATCCTTCTTCTTCTCCTCCTGGAAGTCTTTGTTTCGGATTCGGTTCTCGGTGAGCTCTGTTGCTAGCTCCATTGCTGCTTCCAAAGTTGCAGGCTTGGTACTTATTACAGGGTCTTGAATCTTTGACGGAAGACCACGAATGTAGTGCTCGATCAAACGGTAGAGGGGAGTGAACATGTTGGGAACCATTTGATGTAACTCGAGGAATCTTTTGTTGTAGGTGATGTGGTCTCCTTCCACTTGCTTCAATGAGTAAAATTCATCCTCTAACTTCTTGATTTCGCTCCTTGGGCAAAATCGTCTGGTCATGATTTCCTTCAATTCGTTCCAAGTTAAGGACATAGCATCTTCCACACCTCGTTTTGCCTTCTCTGTGTTCCACCAAGTAAGTGCTATCCCATATAGTCGACCGGTAGCATAACGCACTTTGCGATCATCAGGGCAATCGCAATTTAGAAAAGTGTTCTCCATTTCTTCAAACCAATGGTGAAGAGCAGTGACGCCTTCAGTCCCTTTGTATTTCGGAGGGTCGCATGATTTGAAATGCTTGTAGGTGCATTTAGTGGTATTTGGGGGAGAGTTGAAAATGTTTTGGTTTGCTTGATTGACAGGATTATCGATGAGTGCTTGTTGAACTTGGATTACAATGTTGGGTATTACGGCAGCCATTTGTTGAGTGATTAAGGCAGCCATGCGCTCGCGGGCTTTTCTTGCTCTCGACTTCCTACGGGCGAGGTTAGAAGACATCTACAAGGAATACATGACAAGAGTATGAGTTGGATGCTTTTGAGATCATGGGTCGCATTCAAGAACGAACATTCATAAAATAATTATAGATAAATACTACATCCATAGGATGTCTTGGGTTTGCTCGCTGTTAGGCCCTACATGCCGCCATACTTTACCTGTGTAATCATGTGGGCCCCCATGAATACCGGTTTTTCATATGGTTCGCACGGGTTTGCCAGGTTGCGTACACAAAAACCCGGAGAAAATCGAGAAATATGTATACAACGTGTGATATTCGGAATGTGTCCAGGTGTAGACACGGTGACAACTCAAAGTAGGGTTAGTTCGAACGACGTTTGGTGTGGCATGCTTTGGCCTAATAGGTCCTTCGTACTCTCATCGTTGGTCCCCAGGTAGGCAAACTGGTCCGTTATATTGGATTTATACGAATGCCAGCCTAGACAGGACGTTCCGACTACCGGTACTTGTACCCTTCCAGTTACTACATGCCCGTCGCAGAACTTACTTTGATGAGATTTGAAAATTTCACAAAATCTTTGGATTATGAGAGTATGAAAATAAATTGAATACATGAACATCAATATATGTATAATGAATATGTATATATGTATAATGGATATGTATGTAAGCATGTATGTTTAACTGTAAATGTAAACAAATATGAAACAAATAAATATCACAAGTTTGTATGTAACCACCTAATCAATTAAAATTTAGGCAGACTATAGTATAGGCTCTAAGGGTCTAATAACCTATCCTATATCCCTATAGTCATGGCTCTGATACCAATCTGTCACACCCCGACCCGCAGCGGAAAAGGTGATCGGGGCATGATTGGGTTATCATCAAAGCTCATGACATTTATTAAGCGTTTCATATTCATTAATACAAATTAAATGGAAATTTACAATAAATGTTACAACATGATCTAACTAACAATCTAAACTTCTTTGTTCTCTTCTAAGGCATATCCTATGTTTTCCTTGCTTCAACCTGTATCATGTGTAAAAGGGTTTTTGGATCAACATAATGTTGGCGAGTGAATCCTATGGAAAACATTTGAACAAATATATTTAAATTGATTATGAAATATGTGCACAACCAAACATGAGTAAAAATAGATGTAAACTTAATCAACAATCATAAGATATTAAGTGAAACACACATGAACAATAATGGAACATTTAGAGGCTCGCGATGCTCAACTCGTCTCTCACGAGGAACTGAGGGGCCTAATGATTGAATTGCATAACCATGATAATATGAATGACACAACTACAAACAATACAAACTCAATGATATACACATAAACAATAATGAATTTGATTTGTGGCACGCGTTGTTCAACTCGTCTTCCACGAGGAACTGATGGGCTTAATGTATGAGTTTCATATAATATGACAAAAGGAAATGAGTAAATCACAACAATAAAAACATTCTAAGTTTAAGTCATGATGTGGTATGGCACAAGTTTAGATAAATAAATTAATTATTTTCATAACACATGACACACCCCAAAACGTGTAATTTAAAAGGGGAAGTTGTAAGATTCACTCACCGTGGGTGCGTTCGGTTGATGATGTTGAATGCACGCGAAGTGGTTTTAACCACGAGTGAGTTTAACCTAGAATAATCGCATTATGGTTTGGTAAGTAAACGGATTTTATTAATCTATTTAGTAGGATTGTTGGGTGTATTTTTGTGAGTTTGAGGCTATTTTCTAACCTTAAAAATGTTATTTTTAAGTATTTTTAATTGATTTTTAATTAAAATAATTAAATAAAAATAATAAAAAAAATTGATTTTTTTCTGACCGTTGACCAGCCCGTTGACCGTTGACCTGACCGTTGACCGGTTCGAATGCGGAACACAAGTGCGCTGAGTGAGGCTCGAACCCGAGACCTTCCGTACGCGTGCACGCAGCTCTACCAACTGAGCTACGTGTCTAACCCGTTATAAATCTGATTTTAATTATATATATATTAATTAGTTTAAACCGAAAATCATTTTATTTTAAAAACAGTTTTAAGCGAATCGGACATACACTCCACAGGTCTCGAACCCGGGACCTGTGGTTTAATCTAACACACAGTCCACCGCTGGACTGTGTGTTTAACATGTTATATAATTCGATTTTTATTATACTTAAATACAAATTATTTGTTTCCTTTTCTGCCTTATTTAAAAAGACTAGATAATTGTCCGAGTCGGTGCAGAAGACCGGACTCGAACTCGTGACCTGTGATATAAACAAACACACAGTCCACCGCTGGACTGTGTGTCTAACTTGGTTATTATTCCGATTATTAATATACTTAACATATAACTGTATCGACTCCGGTTCAGTTAAACAAAAATTTGATTTTTATTAAGGCAGCGTGTGTGAAACCGGATTCGAACTTGTGACCTTTGCGTTATATGTGCACACAGTCCACCGCTGGACTGTGTGTCTAACCCGATTAATAAGTTGATTTTAATTATACTTATAATATAACGAATACATCGTCTTCTTCTTCAAGGTTTAACCAGAGAAAGACGACTGACTGGTTCAAGGTTTTTATCAGTTTATTAGTGTGTTTCAGATCATTATGGTGAGATAAAAGTGAAAAGGAAAAGAAACTGGGCGGAGAAGTATACCGACTGGACCCTCTGTTTTCCGGCAGAAACTCCGGTGACAGCAATCAACTCCGGCGTCAGGTGTCTTGCAGCAGCGAGTCTCCGGAAAGCTTGGAAAAGGTAAGGGTGACTTCGGTATAAACTTAGGAGGTTCAGTAAAGCTCGGAAATGGGGAAACCGGTTTTCCGGCGACGAACAGATTAATTCCGGCGAGTGGAATTACGCCGAGCAAAGGTGTGGTTTTGAGCGAAAAAGTTTGCAGTGGGTTGTGGGTGAATTTATAGTGCAAATCGTCAAAGCACTTGGTCTGATTTCCGACTGTATTCATCGATTTAAATTTTCCGGCGGTTATGGTTTGGTCGCGGACTTCAAACATCGGTTATAACCGATGTCTTAATACTAGTTTACGTTACAACTGAAAGTGATGTTAAAAGTTCGCGAGATTACCGGGATTCCGACGACTGAACTATTGGGCGCCGGTTTTGAATTCGTAACGTCATTATATCAATTAAATGATTTCAATATATAACAAACAAAATCCGTGGCGCAGTGGTTTGTGTGTGTGTGTTAAGACATGTTTCCGGAATCGGTACAGACCCGGGTTCGAAACCCGGCAGAGTACTTTTGTTTTTATTTTGCGATTTTCAACAGTTTTTCAAAAACTAAATATATATTCCCGTATAATAATCGATTACGTATCATTTAAAAATATTTTGGGCATTTAATTCGCAACGAAATTTTTGACTGACTGTTCGGTTGATAAACGGAGCGGGTTTGGTAAATCCATTTTTGACGAATGTTACAGCAGTAGCATTCTTGGGCCATATTGTCACACCCCAACCGATGGCGGAATCATCGGGGCCCGACACTAAGCGAATAGATTGCTCAAGAATTTCCACAACGACTATTAATATGATAGTATTTAATAACATCCAATTTCCCATACAATCGAACTAAATATTCATATCAAAAGTCATACGGATTACATCATTCTCAACCAATACAATTCGATAACTAGGTTTTTATTACAAGTTTCTAAAGATAATCCTAAGTCCAATTGCAGCGTAATCCATCAACCTGTTACATACGTTAAATACAAGTCAATACAATAAGTAAAGGTGAGTACACAGGTTTAATAGCATGCTAACAGCAATGATACAAGCTAACCAACACGACTGTGAGGTGGAGTATGCGCGATACGTGTTCACAACAGCGAACACACACGTAAAGTTAATATGCGAGCCTTAATAACCCGCGAACCAATCGGGTGCTGAGTCCAAATTAAAGTACTATCATTGCTAAGGGTGGTCTACAAGTCCTCATCATTTACACATAGCAAACAAATATTCAACGATTCACGTATAACATGCGAGGGCGGTTAGCGTTTAAAGAGTTTAGCGTTGTGTGTAGCGTGTTTTTATATAGGGAACGTATGTAACACCCAAAAGTGCGTTAAAGCAAAAAAGGGTTCAAGTATACTCACAATTCGTGCTTAGCAAGTAAACACAATCTGGTATGGATTGAAGGGAGCGCCGGAACAACCTGTAAGCGAGAACAGAAGTGCATCAGTCTTCCAAAGTGCTGAAACGGTCGAAGCAAAGTGTGGCGGTGTAACAGTCTACTTCGTGTGAACTGGTGCTAGTTCGTACGAAGTGGAACTTCGTGCGAAGTAGCACCAGGTTCTCACCAGGTGTGTACTTCGTGCGAAGTAGCACCAGGTGTTCACCAGGTGGGTCCTTCGTGCGAACTAGGTGTCTAGTTCGTGCAAAGTAGCCCTTTTTGGTGCGAATTTATACTGTTTTGGTGTTTAAAATCGAGTGTTTTCGCGTCGTATCTTCGGGAAATCGAGTGGTCATCCCTCCAGCCTCAAGTTATTGGTCAAACCCAGTGCCGGAGAGGTCTTTTGAGTGAGTTTAGTTAGTTAATAGGGACTTGGGCTGATTCGTGCGAATTGGCAGTTTGCACAAAGCAGCCCAGTTCGTACGAACTGGCTGTCTTGCGTCTTATGCGTTACGAACAGGGTTTTCGCTTGGAATGGACGTGATTCGAATCCATTTCAGACTGTTTTTGACTCCGCTTCGTTCACTGCTTTAGTGAATGAAACTTAGGTCGGTTCTTATCCTTTTTGTGTGAAAATCGAGTTTAAATAGTTTTCCTTGGGATTTACACTCCTTGTGAGTTGAAATCATGAGATTTCTATCTTAGGAAGCCAAAGCTAAGCCTAAAATACTCATCTAAGTGTGAAACCAAGGTAAAAGTAGAAGGTTTTATGAAAAAGATGAAGCTTTTCGTAAAAGAAGAGTTTTAGATGAAATCGAAGGTAGCCTTGTGCAAAATCGTAGTGGAAAACGTTGTGATTTACATAAAAACAAGTTATTTCTTACTTGAAAATTAGAGAAAAGCGGGTAGGAGAGGTTTGGTGTGAAGTGGCAGCAAGAGGAGTGTGTGTGGAGGTTTTGGGTATTTATAGGAGAGGGAAGGAGAAGGCCTCAGTTCGTGCGAACTGGCCAGTTTTGGCTTGGTGTTTTTGTTCGTTTTCGTTATTTTAGCGTGTTTAAGCATTTTAGCGAGGTGTTAAGCGTTGCGTTAATAAAATAATGTGATTGAGCAATTTGTGTGAGCAAGAGCGTTGCGATGGCGAGTACAACCATAAAACATAAAGCACACATAAACACATAAAGTAGCATAATTAACTGCGATTTGAGTTTGCATTGAGAGTTGCGAGTATTAAGTGTTAAACTATTTGAAACGCATTTTATATCGCTTATTTATCGCATTTAAAACACTTAATACTCGCAACTCTCAACGCAAACTCAAATCGCAGGTAATTATGCTACTTTATGTTACTTATGTGTTTATAATGCAAACTCAACGCAACTCTCAACGCAGTTAACCATTACAATAAATCTTAGATTACAAAGCGGGTTCGAAACAGAAATAAACGAAAATAACAGGATTCAGATAACAATCCAAAACATCGGCTTGTTACACATATTGTGTCAGCTGACGCAATCAAGATGGATCCTTCCAAGATTGAAGCAATCACGAAATGGCCTAGACCAACCTTTGCCACTGAAGTTTGGAGTTTCTTGGGTGCCGGCTACTACCGAAGGTTTGTTGAAGGATTCTCCACCATTGCCTTACCCCTCAAACAACTTTTGAGGAAAGGAGTTAAGTTCTCATGGAACGAGGAACGTGAAAAGAGCTTTGAAGAGTTAAAGAAACGCCTCGTATCTGCTCCGATACTGACTCTCCCTTCTGGATAAGGCGGTTATCAGATCTATAGTGATGCTTCAAAGAAAGGCTTGGGTTGTGTGTTAATGCAACATGGGAAATTTATTGCTTATGCATCACGTCAGCTCTGTTGATGCATATGTCTGTTGCCTTCGTCATCATATAATATCGAGTCTGTATTTAGGAGTGAAATGTTGAGTTTTACATATTGTAAAGAGCAAGTTCGCACGAAGTTGGTATTGATGTACCTAGTTCGTACGAAGTGGTACTTCGTACGAACTAGTCCTAAGGTGCTTTTGGTGGGAACTGAGTGTTGAGTTTTCATTAGAAGTTAGAGATTTTGCATTCTGGACGGCGGAGCTCTGTCCAAGTGTTTCCAGGATCTGTAAAGTGTTATAATCAATGAAACAGTGATTAAATAGAAAAAAACTTGTCTACAATGTCGCCTAAGAAAACGGATTCCGCACGTTTACCTTAGTTTTGCCAAATTAGTGCCCGAACGATCCGTACAACGGACCTACAAGTGGTATCAGAGCAGGAGAGGCCTGATTTGAAGACATTGGACTTAAAACATCTCATCTTCTACTTATTCTTTCTATTTTTAACTTTTCTTGGACATTACACGGACAAAATGGACTGATTTTCAAGTATAATATATAAATTTCATAATAGATAAACCCTTGAAAGTTTCAGACCTTAAAACAAATGAAATCATGTCGAAAATTGCAAAAAATCAAGTTTTGGGAAACACCTTTGTCCGAACTGACTAAGACAACTTCGCACGAAGTGGATCAAAATTTTATAACTTGAATTGGTTGTACTTCGTACGAAGTAGCATTTCAAAGAATTTTCATATCCTAGTTCGTACAAACTAGGCCACTCCTAATTCGTACGAAGTAGCCCTCCTAACCAGTTCGTACGAAGTAAGGTTGAGGTAAAAAAACGTCTCGGACATTATACATCGTTAGATTCGTATCGACGAGATGAGTTTAAAGCTATAATCTGGTAAAAACGGTTTTCGAAAAAATTTTAAACGTTTTCAGCAAACTGATTCGTTAATATTGTTGATTAAAAAAGTCGAATTTTGCATAAAGCTTTTGAAAACTAAATTTTTTGTTGGAAATGGAAGATATTGAATTTGAAAAAAATGAGTGATTGGGAAGAAATGCCTTCATATTTGAATACTCATGAACGTATAACTATTTGGATTAAAAGATTTGCGAATTTTAAATGCAAAAAAGATGAATCTGTGAATGATGTGATAGAATGATTTTATGTCATGGATAACAAGTTAGGAGAGTTTGATAGTGTATTTCAATTCCCGGATCATGAAAAGATTTTGAATTTTGCAGATGCATTACCATCAGAGTGGGATAACTATTTGAAAGAATTAGAAAAGGAGTCTAGTTTGTCAAGACATAATTTTTTGGAAAAAATTAAAGATCACATTCCTAAATTGGAAAAATGAAAGTTTTAAAAAAGGAAAGTGAGTTTGTGAATGAAGTAGAATGACAATGCACAAGATGTCTTAAACTGTGCAAGTCTTGTCTAGAAAAGGATGAAAAGATTATGGAACTGAAATGTTACACTGAAAGTCTGATAGCAAGATGTTTGAAGCCGTGTGAATTATGCATTGATAAAGAAAAGAAATATATGGAGCTTAAACGTCATATTGATAACTTTTCATATGATTGTCTAGCAGATAATGCCAAACTCTTGACCAATCTGGAGAGTTCGACATTACAAAATAAAACGTTAAAAGAAAATGAAAATAATTTTAAAAATAAAATAAAAATTTTGGAAAATGAAAAATCTGTTTAAAAGAAAAAAATAATATTGAAAATCAAAAAGGAATAAATTCTCATCTTGAGAAAATAACTCAACTTGAAAATGAAGTTGAGAATGCTAAAAATAAAATTGTTAATTTGGAAAATAAGTTGAAAGGTTTTGTGACCTCGTCTTTAATTCTAGATCATATATGTTCAAAACTGATCAATAAGAATAAAGAGGAAATTCCAATAAGTGACAATGTCACAAATTATGATGATGTCATAATTGAGGATTGTGATAAGGATACTGATGATGAAAGTAATAAAAATGAAATATTTTTGAAAATAAAAGAAAAATTTGAAGAAATTGTTCTACAATCTACTGAAAAAAGTGAATGATCAATGCAAAAACCTTCTAAGCAGAATGGAGAACAAAAGCAAAAGGAAAAACAAAATTTCAAAAATTCTAAAAAGTTTCAAAAAAAATAAAATAAAAGTTCATCAGTACGATCATCCAATAATTATAAAAATTCACAAAAATTTGAAAATTAAAACTCACGAAAATTTGAAAATAATGGTGCAAGTCGGACCACAGTGCTTCAAATTCAAATCAAGTTTATAGAAGAAACAGGAAAGATGACTACTACCCATCAAATCAATGTTATGATTTTAGTGTATGGTTTGATAATTTTTTTCCTATGGTTGTGAAGAAAGAAAATGATCAGAAACAAACAGAGAAGAATAGTGTGGGTTATAGAAATGTTCCTCCGCCTTTGTGTAAAAGTTATTCTATAAAGAAGATAGATGGGATGGAGAAGGCGCTCAATTTAAAACTCAAAATTGAAATGACAGATGAGCTGCCTGAGAACATAGACATAACTTACACTAAAACAGATGATGAAGTTAGGACATGCTTTAATTGTAACAACGTCGGACACATTGATAGAAAATGTCCACAAATTAAATCTAAACCTGTTCACGGTGTTAAGAATAGTTCTGAATAGTTGAAACAAAAATCATTACTAGTGTTTGTACCAACTCAGTTTTGGAAACAATGTACAGAAACTACTAACAAGGTGAAAACAGTTATTACTAAGTTTTCAAATTTTGAAACTGGTGAATCCTCGAAAAGTAATGAACAAAAGGTTTCTACATTGTATTTCCAGAAATCTTTAAGGAAAAATCAAACATTGTTGGTCAAAAAAAAAAGAAGTTATACAATAAGTGAAAATTGAAAGTTTAAAGGACTTTCTGAAACTTGAGAAAATCCAAAGTAAAGCTGATTGTGAAAAGAAAGTCAAAATTGAGGTTGAAGAAATAACTCCTAAGACCGAAAAGACTTGGGTGTCACTATTCAACTAATTGTTTGAATTTTTGTACAGGAACTTCCGAGATAAAAGCAAATTACTGAGAGTGAAGTTCTGTGGCACACAATGAAGATTAGGGTCGGGTTAACAAGTTCTATATAAAGGCCATTTTTACAAATTTTAAATTCCAATAACATTTACTTTAAAATTTTGCTAATTTTTAAAGAAAATTTAAAAATTACACAAAATCCCCACTGTTGAATAGACAAAACTTATGGATATAAATGTTTTATAAACACATAATTGTCAAGGTTTTTGTCATCATGAGGGGGAGAGGGTTTAAAAGAAAAATTGTGAAGCAGTAATGATGGCGAGTTGAAGTAATTTCATCGGTTGGTCAATGTTTTTCTATAAATAAAAAATACAAAAATATGTTTTGAAATTTTAGGGGGAGAAATTTTTTTTTTCAGAAAATCCAAAAGCATATTAAATGCAAAATGTACAAAAACATGAAAAAGACAAAAAGAGTTGTGTCAAATAGGAAATGATAGTACATCAGTGGACTATCACAGTATGCTAAAGAATTGTAAAGTTGAAATGATTAAACAAGTCTTACTGTGGATGTGTTGATAGGCTTTACGCGTTTAGTAATTGTTTCCGGGATATAAACTAAATTTGACAACTGCTTAATTTGTGGATTAACATCTTTTGGATATATGGACTTAGTACTCTGAAATTTCGTTTGAGAGATTGCCTGATTCTGAGATACGAGGTCTTTATATATAATTGATATCTGGGGTATTATACAAGTCCTTCTAATTTTGCGTAAGCAATGGCCTAGAACTTCTATAATACTTTTGCTAAAAAAAACCCTAGACTGCAGCGAATTCAAAGTATCGTAAGATCTAATCAATTGCAGTCAAAAGATATCATGTTGGAACAACACCTTTAAGTCGAGCCTTCATCTCTTTGTCGATACGGTGGTATTAACCTGAGCTCTCAAGGCCTCGCACAACCCAGAAACAGATATCAGTTAAGCTATATTCACCTGTAAGATGAAATCTAGGGAATCTTGATAAGGGAGTATATTCTGAGATGGGAACCATTGTTAAGCCAAGTTTCTTAAATCCACATAATGTATCTTGGAACAATTGAGAAATGTTTCGAAGTTTAAAGTGGACAAATATATCGGCAATCTAGGTAAATTTGTTTAAAACTTAAAGTCATTAAAAGGTCAACGGTACTGGTGATATGTCTCAAACAACTGATATGATCCTTAGACACGAATTCACAAAAATATGTTTGTAAATATGTTTGTACATAGTTAGTGTTTTGATATTCTTTTTTCATAAAACCAAAAATATTCTATCTTTTAGTTTCGACCACTGATGATGAAAAGCTGATTTTCAAAATCTAGAGTTGCTGAACAAACTTTTTTAAAAAATTGGAATTTTCTGAAAAGTTTAAAAGTTCATCAGTTTGAAACTTTCATTTGAATAAATACATCAGTTTGTTTCAAAATGTTTATTCAAGATCATTAATTTGAACTTGATACATAAATCAGAAATTCAAGGTCATTAATTTGGACTTGATTAACTGATAGAGTTTATAACTGATAAGATAATTAAAATTTGAGAGATTTCAAAGTTTGAATTTGAAATGTTTTTTAGAAAGTTTGAGATACTTTGAAACTGGAAGTAGATGTGTAAAAGGGGAGCTGGATAAACATGTTGATTAAAGATAACAGAAAGCTCAAAGCAAGGGGGAGCATATTGATTCAAGTTTTATCAAGACAAGCTCAAGAAAAGAGAATGAGATTAAAGAAGTATTGAAGATCATGGATGTTAAAGTTATTCAATGATTCTGCTCTTCGCGAGTCATTGTTAGCCGAGGCTCACAACTCACCATTTTCTATTCACCCTGGATTAACGAAGATGTATCGAGACTTACGTCAGAACTTTTGGTGGAATGGCATGAAGGAAGATGTTGCCCGATACGTAAGTAAGTGTCTCACTTGCCAGCAAGTGAAAATCGAGCACCAATGAGCAAGCGGTTTATTGCAGCCATTGGATATCCCCGTATGGAAATGGGATGAAATATCTATGGATTTCGTTACGGGTTTGCCAAAGACATTCAAGAAGAATGATACTATATGGGTTGTAGTCAACCGACTATCTAAGTCAGCTCACTTCCTACCGATTCAGCAAGGATTTTCGGTCTGCAAGTTGTCTGAAATTTTCCTTCAGGAGATTATCCGACTCCACGGCACACCGTCTTCAATTGTTTCGGATAAAGATCCAAGATTTACTTCACGATTTTGGAAAGGCTTCCAAGCAGCTTAGGGAACGCGATTGAAGTTTAGTACCACTTTCCATTCGCAGACAGACGGACAATCAGAGCGCACGATCCAGTCTTTGGAAGATATGCTTCGTGCTTGTGCCCTTGAATGGACTGGAAACTGGGATGAATACTTGTGTCTTGTTGAATTCGCTTACAACAACAGTTGGCAAGCAAGTATTGGTATGGCACCTTTTGAGCTCTTATATGGTCGGAAATGTCGAGCACCAATATGTTGGGAAGAAGTTGGAGAAAAGATCATTGAAGGACCCGAGTTGGTCCAAATTACTAATGAGTAAATCACCATTGCACGCGAGAAACTGAATGAAGCTCAGAGCCAACAAAAAAGCTATGCGGATCAACATAGATGAGCTTTAGAATTCTAAGTTGGTGACCATGTATTTCTGAAAGTATCACCCTGTCGTGGCATCCGTAGATTTGGTATCAAAGGAAAGCTTAGCCCTCGTTTTATTGGTCCGTTTGAAATTCTAGAGAGAGTTGGAGAGGTTTCGTATTGTCTGGCGCTACCACCTCAACTCTCTCATGTTCATAATGTCTTTCACATGTCTTTTCTGAGAGGATACAATTATCACCCGCTCCCACGTCATTAGTTATCCGTTGCATACGATTCATGAGGATCTTTCTTATGAGGAAGAACCTGAAACTATCTTAGACCTTCAGGAAAGAATTACGCGTAGGAAAGTGATTCCTTTCGTTAAGGTTCTATGGAAGAACCATACTGAACGAGAAGCAGCCTGGAAAATCGAGGAATCCATGCGTTCTGCGTATCCTAGTCTCTTTGAGTCACATAACCTTTAGTCCAGGTAACTGTGAACCTTGCTTTGTTTATGTGATGAAATTCCGATCTTTCTATAGCCTGATTTATATTAATATCTCTTACCTGTGATTAAATATATGTGGTAGATATTAATATCGATAGTTACTCTGTTATCCGTTGACTTTCCGTATGGTTTTGTACGTATGGTGGAAGGACCGTTAGGGCATGGTTGTAAGGTAATTGACAATAAGGTCATGAACATAATTGTGAATTACAGGTACAAATGTGGACTTTTGGGATTTCTATCATATATATCAATGTATCCGTCATGAAAACCTCACTTTGATATTATCATATTGATTCGTATCCTGATCTGCAAATTTCGAGGACGAAATTTCTTTTAAAGGGGTAATAGTTGTAATAACCAAATAATAATAATAATAATAATAATAATAATAATAATAATAATAATAATAATAATAATAATAATAATAATAATAATAAAATAACAACAATAATACAATACTTTTATTATTGTGAAGTCTTGCAAGTGGAGAAGAAAGGCAAAAGGTATAGATAACACTTTGTCAGACAAATTGAAAATGAATGGCTGAGATTTTCTTTACTTCTTCACAACTTTCATGAATTATTTCATGCAAAATTTACTTTGTGAATCCATTCTCAACTCTCTTCACAACCTACCTTATCATCCATCACTTCCATAAGAAAACCCGGTTCAGGTAACCGAAACCAAACACCATACCGACACCACTTTTAATTCACCACCATCTCTACTATACTACTCGAAGCTTTAACCACGAAAAACAAACCAACCGAAACCATTTCCGGTGAAGAAATAATAATTCCGGAGATACTTACGTACTTTCCGACGACGTCTTTCGTAACCGAAACGTGTTTTTTTACCAAGGTAACCATAAACTAAATCTTTATTTTTGATACTTTAATGTTAATCTATAATGAAAATTGAAGGTAGATTTTATTATGTAAATGTTAGTTTCGTATAAAGTATGAAGAAGAAGAAGAAGACAAACCAATGAACTGAGTAAATAAATAAATAATGAAGCTGTTTGTTCACAAGGGCTCCTGTAGCCCAGTTGGTTCAGCAACATCAGAATCTGATTTTCTAGTAAAATATCAGATTTTATGATGAATCATCAGAATTTCTAATAAAATATCAGAATTTCATAAAAACATCAGAATTTCTGTTAAATGCACCAGAATCCTTATATAAAACATCAGACTCATAAAACAAGCATAAATAACTAAGTGGTCCGCTGGTTAAGACTCTAACTTATAACACAAATATGTATTCTTCAATTTAATGAAAAACTAATCTATATAAATGATTACTTAAGCAAACTGAGGTTCTAGACTAGACATGAAATAAACAAACAAATACTTATATACTTTTATGTACAAACACAACCTTATGAAATATATGAACACGGTATAGGTTTATACGAACACGCTTTGACAAGTATATATTTTTAAGGCAACAATCAAGAAACAAGGTACATATCCTTAACCCTCTCCTTTTGTTATCTGGTTCGTTTGCTATAAACCCTTATTTATAATATATGTATATATGTATCTATACCTCGAAAACTCCAACGTCTTTGAGCCTCGATTCAATTGACCGTCCATTCGTTTCTTACTCCAACTAAAATTTATTATACATCATGTGAAACGTTTATGATTATCTTGTGCTCATTATCGCATGTTCTGGTAATTATAACATTTGTTAATGTTAGTATTATATTTATTTCTAATTATCTGAGATCCGCTACCCTAAGCTCTTTGGCTCCTCCCGTGACGGAGTTATCAGTTCACTACGTCCCTAGGTACAAGTGTGGTGCGTACAAACTAGGAGGCGTATGGATATATCCTAGAAATATTTTTGGAGATGGATGTCGGGTAGGCCAACCCGCATTGTCTCATGTGACAGACTTTGTGGCTGCCACCTCTGTTTAGCTCATGGGTACATCCGTATGATATGATTCAGTTCGGTTATATGTTATGCTTTGTCGTGTTGTGCTTTTATCAGTTATATCATTTCAGTTGTTTGTTTATTTTGCTATTTGAACCTATTATTTCGTACTGGGCATTTGGCTCATTCCGTATATATCTTATTTCACCACAGGTTCACAGGTTACTTTGGCGGGGTGAAGAGTGAAGAATAAACCATAGGATGCTAACCGAAGACGTTTGTCACCTTTTAATGAAACAAATACGTCTTTTGGGCCTTAGGGCTAAGAACTATCTTTTGATATGTAACCCTAACTTTAATTTATGGAATTATGACTTTTGTTCTGATCCACTGTTATAGTGACACGTCAACCCATCCGGGTTGGGGTGTTACACATGTTCGGCTCGTCAATTCCAGGTTTAACTTCTGCTTTGACTTTCAGTTCTGACCTGAATTAGCAACTTTAGCTACTGACTTTAAGTTTCATTATGACCATATTGTATTGTAGAATAACCCTTTGGAGTTATACTACATGGTCATATAGTAATCTGAGTTTATTTTACAAGATCTGTATTTATGCCTTATGTTGACTAAAATGCCTTTCTTTTGCTTAAAATGAGGTTTCAATCATAAATGAGCATGAATATGAAATATAAACTGATACGTTAACTTGTTAAACTTATTTTGATGTCATAAATCTGGTCATAGGCTAAGTTTTATATACTTACCGTAAATTATGTTTTAAAATGCCTAAAATGCCCTTTCGGCACAAAGAATAGTTTTAAACATAATTCTTTCACATAGACTTGTTACCTACGAATTATAAAACTTATTTCTAATATTTTACCAGTAGGTACATGTTCTAAACTCATAATCCCAAATAAGCTATCAAAACTATGTGTGTAATGACCAAAATGCCCTTACGGTGCATAGTTTGGTCTTAAAATATAAACCACACATATATTTGATACCTACTAATGTAACATCATAAATTATCTATTTTTCCAGAATGTTTATCACCATGACATCAGTTTACTTGCAAGCTCCTTTTTATAAGTTGTAAAATGACCAAAACGCCCTTATGAGGCTTAACTTGATTTTAAAACCTTAACGGGCAAACATGTTTATATCCTACTGATATTATAACATGTTTAAGTATAATGGCACATGGAACTTGTATATGACTCATCTGGTTACCCGGTTTCGCTTATATGCGTACAGATTAGCGTACGTGACTTGTTTACGTAATTTAACCAAAGCGAGTTTAACCTTATCATTTTTATTTCAAAATCGAGAATGTTATACGTTTACCCATCTTATACAACTCTTAGTACTTTTCGGGTTTAAACTACATTCTATTTCGGTCATCGCTTAATCTAGCTGGTTCGAGTCTATGACTTAATAGCACCCGTTAGCATTCTAATTGGCAATTAATACCATCATTCCAGACTAGAGCCTTCCAGTAGATTGCTACCTAAAACTTTTCTCTTGATTAACGGCTAAGTTATAAAACTTTGAAGTAATTAGCTCAGGTAAATACTTTTAACCTATTTTCCCTATACGGGCTTGGGATACGGTATATTATTACCGCTTGGTCGGGTATGGGATCATGTTGTTGGATTGTAATTTAACTAAATCTCATAACCCATTTTAATTTGTATTGTCTGATAACTTAAACATTGGGGGTTAACTCGACCGTGTCCTGGATATCCTCGGCTCATTTAAGTTACTAATGGCCACGACCTAAGCACGGGGTGTAGGCATACACCCGTCAGATGCTAATGCTAAATTATCTTATATACCACTTGTGAGTTGTTTAAGTGGCGTGTCGGTTAATCATGCTATTCGGTTTTTGCACCGGACAACATATGTATTGACAGACCTGTAAAACTGTATACAAGATCATTTTGAATTGTCCCAAGTTATTTATAAAATGTCCCATGTGCACTTAAAACAATTTTGAAAAGATTTTCAAAATGTGTCGGCTATTTGTATTTACCAGTGTAAACTGACGTATTTTCAAAAGACTAAGTTACAGGTACAACACGTAATAGGTTGGGAGCTGCTCGGTAGTGACGTAGAGGATTTTGCAACTCCTTAGTTGTTCCTAAAAGTCGGTTGATCACTTTTGTACATTTCATGATCCGCCTGTGGATCTTATTACAAGCCGTTGTATATGTAATTTGAACATTTGAACATTTATGGTTTGTAATATTAAATTAAATCCAAGACTTCCGTTGTGTTACTCTGTGTTGTTTAGTTATGATGTTATCCATCTTACGTCACAATACTCCCCACCGGGCCCACCGGGATCTACGTGGACATCGGGGTGTGACAGGTTGGTATCAGAGCCAATGTTTTAGTGAATTCAACACTAGTCTTTTGTGTTTGGTCTCAAACGACATTCCTTAGACCTCCGAGTCTAGGCTTTGACTTAGGATTACTCATTGCATTATTTTATTATCATTGTTCCATTTTATTTAGATTTGTTTTTGAAGCAGCAAATATGCCACCTAGATTACGTGGACACGGAGGAAAACGCAAAGGCCCCATGAGGGGAGGGCCGTCTATGAAAGGACCTTCACATATACCAAGTCCTAACCCATATGAAGGATCCGAAGATTCTTCATCGCCGTGGGAACCATTAAGACATTCTATATCCCACGAATACTCACCGCCTAACTCCCAAAACTCACACCATTCTTATCATTCACACTATTCCCACCAATCTCACCACTTTCACCATTCACACTCTCACTCTTATCATGAAGGGTTTAATCGAAACCTTTATTTAAATTCACCTCGAATTACACCCCAGTTGATTCTCCAACAAACAACATAGACAAGGATTCCGATCCAGAAATGCCGCCAACGGGATCGCTCGGCCATCCCATAGAACTATCCAGCGGTTCAAATTCCTATGTTGGATCACCATACCAAGGTCCCGACGAATTCAAGCAATGGTGGGATCAATATGAATTCGATAACACACCTTCCTACCATAATACCCCTCCTTACCATACTCCTCAGCCGCCTCCTCCTGAGGATATTCAAATGGAACAGGTGGAACAACCACAACCACCACCTGAACCACAACCATGACGAAAGCGTGGTGCATGCATGTCGGTGCATGCGGGACAAAGGTCGAGATCGCTACCACCTTTGCCTCCAACCTACCTAACCATTCTTGAGGACCCCCAAATGGGTGGACCCTCAAACCCAACACCTGCAGTTGATCCGACACCACCACCTGTGGTTCAATCGTTCACCATGCTCTAAGCATATCCTCCAGTGTTTGAATCGTTCTTTTGGTTTATCCATCCGTTTGAGGATGATAAGCAGTGCTCAGATTGAGTTTGTTCCCATAGCAGATTGCATGGTCTTCCAAAAATGAGACAAGAACCGAGCATCTCTGTCAGATATGATTTCCAAAGGAACGCCTTGACGAGATACAATCTCATCGACATAGAATTTGGCGAGTTTGTCAGTAGAGAAATCCTCACGAAATTCCAAAAAGTGTGCTGACTTTGTTAGGCGATCAATGACTATCCAAATAGCATCATGACCTCTAGATGTGCGCGGTAGTTTAGTAATGAGATCCATTGCAATGTTTTCCCATTTCCATACCGGTATTTCTGGATGTTCGAGCAAACCAGATGGGCGTTGATGTTTAGCCTTTACTTTAAGACAAGTTAGGCATTTTGATACATACAAAGCAATGTCTTTCTTTATACCCGGCCACCACAACTGGGTACGAAGGTCCTTGTACATTTTGTCTGCACCAGGATGGATTGAATAGCGAGACTTATGAGCTTCGTCCATCAATATGGTGTGGAGATTGTCTTGATTTGGAACCCAAAAATGGTTCAAATAATAGAGTAATCCATTGTCTTCCGTTTCGAGTTGAAGTTCGAGATTTTGAGGTAGCTCATTTTTCAACAAGCTTTGGTTCACACATGTACGTTGTGCTTGAAGGACACGTGTTTGGATATCAGATTGAATTCAAACACAATGAAGCTTGGCACATTCCTTATGACTAAGCACATCAGCCACGACATTCACCTTACCAGGATGGTAGCGAATTTCGCAATCGTAGTCGTTTAAAAGTTCGACCCAACGTCATTGCCTCATGTTCAGCTCCTTTTGATTGAAGATATGTTGGAGACTTTTGTAGTCCGTGAAAACCACACATTTCGTGCCATAAAGGTAATGTCTCCAAATCTTGAGATCAAAAACTACAGCACCTAACTCAAGATCATGAGCCGTGTAGTTCTTCTCATGTGTTTTCAATTGTCTTGATGCATAGGCTATGACTTTATCTCGTTGCATGAGAACACAACCAAGGCCTAGATTCTATGTGTCACAATAGACAACAAAATCTTTGTTGCCATCAGTAAAGTTAAAATAGGAGCATTATAGAGCTTTTGTTTCAGCATTTGAAAAGCTTTCTCTTGCTTGGGTCCCCACTCAAAAGACTTATTCTTCTTAGTTAAAGCAGTTAGGGGAACCACGATCTTTGAGAAGTTCGCGATAAATCGACGATAATATCCAGCAAGACCGAGAAATGAGCGAACTTCTGTGGGAGTAGTGGGTGTATTCCAATCCTTAATCGCGATGATTTTGGAATGATCCACGTGTATACCTTGCTCATTGACTATGTGACCCAAGAATTGAACTTCTTTTAGCCAAAACTCGCATTTGGAGAATTTAGCATATAGTTGTTCTTTCCTTAGAAGTTCCATCGTTAATCGGAGATGTTGTTCATGTTCGGCTCGAGACTTGGAATAAATGAGAATGTCGTTGACGAAAACAATGATGAACTTTTCCAAATAAGGTTTACAAACCCGATTCATCAAGTCCATGAAAATGGCTGGTGCATTCGTCAAACCAAAGGGCATAACAGTGAACTCATAATGGTCGTATCGTGTGCGGAAAGCAGTCTTGGGAATATCTTCCTCGAGTACACAAAACTGATGATACCCAGAACGCAGATTGATCTTGGAGAAACAGGTAGCACCTTGTAGTTGATCAAAAAGATCATCAATGCAAGGTAGGGGATATTGATTTTGATCGTGAGTTTGGTGAGCTCACGGTAATCGATACACACATACGGAAGGATCCATCCTTCTTTTTCACGAATAGGACAGGAGCATCCCAAGGTGAATAGCTCGGATGAATGAATCCTTTGTCAGATAGTTCTTGAAGCTATTTCGATAACTCTTGCATCTCACACGGTGCAAGACGGTAAGGAGATTTGGCTATTGGGTTGGCACCAGGTAGAAGATCAATACGGAACTCAACTTGACGGACAGGGGGTAAACCAGGTAGCTCTTTAGGAAAGACCTCAGGTGTCACATCCCGACCCGCAGCGGAAAAGGTGACCGGGGCATGATTGGGTTATCATCAAAGCTCATAACATTTATTATACGTTTCATATTCATTAATACAATTTAATAGGAAATTTACAACCATAAATACATCATGACCTAACATCAATCTAAGCTTCTTTGTTTTCTTCTAAGGCATTTCCTATGTTTTCCTTGCTTCATCCTGTTCACCTGTATCATGTGTAAAAGGGTTTTTGGATCAACAAAAAGTTGGCGAGTGAATCCTATGGAAAACATTTGAACAAGTTTATTTAATTGATTATGAAATAAAGTGCGCAACCACACATGAGTAAAAATAGATGTAAACTTACTCATAATTCAATTTAATATTAAACAATACACACATGAACAATAATGGATCGTTTAGAGGCACGCGTTGCTCAACTCGTCTCTCACGAGGAACTGATGGGCCTAATGAATGAATTGCATAACCATGATAATATGAAAGACATAACTACCAACAATATAAACTCAACAATACACACATGAACAATAATTGATTGGTTTTGAGGCACGCGTTGCTCACTCGTCTCCCACGAGGAACTGATGGGCTTAACGAATGAATTTCATACAAGTTGACAAAATGAAATACATAATCACAACAATATAAACAATCTAAGTTTAGATCACGATATGGTATGGCACAAGTTTAAATAAACGAGTTAATTATTTTGTGACACATGACACACCCCAAAACGTGTAATTAAAAAGGGGGAGTTGTAAGATTCACTCACAGTGGGTGCGTTCGGTTGATGATGTTGAATGCACGCGAAGTGGTTTAAACCACGAGTGAAATTAACCTAGATAAATAGCATTATGGTTCGGTAAGTAAACGGATTTTATTAATCCATTTTAGTAGGATTGTTGGGTGTATTTTTGTGAGTTTAAGGCTATTTTCTAACCTTAAAAATGTTATTTTTAAGTATTTTTAATTGATTTTTATTTAAAATAAATAAATAAAAATAATAAAAAAATTTGACTTTTTTGACCGTTGACCTTGACTGTTTGACCGGTTCGTATGCGTGTATATGTGCGCTGAGTGAGGCTCGAACCCGAGACCTCCCGTACGTGTGCACGCAGCTCTACCAACTGAGCTACGTGTCTAACCCGAAATATTTATGTTTTTAATTATATTTATATACTAATTAGATTAAACAGAAAATCCTTTATTTCTTAAAAACGATTTTAATCCGTGACTCGGTGCGCTCCACAGGTCTCGAACCCAGGACCTGTGGTTTATGCTAACACACAGTCCACCGCTGGACTGTGTGTCCAACTTGTTAACTTAACTGATTTTTATTATACTTAAACACAAACTAAGTATTTTCATTTCTGACTTATTTAAAAAGTTTAATAATGATCCGGGCCGATGCGGTAGCCCGGACTCGAACTTGTGACCTGTGATTTAAACATACACACAGTCCACCGCTGGACTGTGTGTCTATCTTGGTTATTATTCCGGTTATTATTATACTTAACATATACCAGTGGTGACTCCGGTTCGGTTAACAAAAAAGGCAATTTTATTAAGGCAGCATGCGTGGGACAAGATTCGAACTCGAGACGTTAGTGTGTTTGTTGTGCACACAGTCCACCGCTGGACTGTGTGTCTAACCCGAGTTATAAATTGATTTTAATTATACTTAAACATTACAGAACTTCGTCTTCTTCGTTGATTTTAACCAAATCGGAAATCCGACTGGTTCGATGTTTTAATCGTGTTCTTTAGCGTTTTTCAGTTAATTACAGATGAGATATGTAAAAAGAAGGGAAGATTTAAGCGTGAGGTATACCGACTGGATTCCTCTGTTTCTCCGGCAGAACTCCGGCGACAGCAACCACTTCCGGCGACGTGTGTCTTGCAGCAGCGAGTCTTCAGAAAGCTTGCAAAGGATGTGGGTGACTTCGGTATAAGCTCAGGGGGTTCAGTAAGGCTTAGAAGTGGAGGGTTCGGTTTTCCGGCGATGAGCAGAAGATTTCCGGCGAGTGAGTTTTCGCCGAGAAAGGGTGCGGTTTTGAGCGAAAAAGTTTGCAGAGGTTCGAGGGGGTATTTATAAGGCAGGTTATCGATGAACTTGGTCCAATTTCCGACTTGATTCGTCGGTTAGAAAGTCTCCGGCGGTTATAACTTGTGTCGCGGGTTCAGGCGTCGGTTATAACCGATGTAGCGATTAAGTTTTACGTTATAACTGAAGATATCGTAAATTCTTGGCGAGATTGCCGGGATTTCCGACGACTGAAATTTGGGCGCCGGTTTTGAATTCGGAAAGACATGTTATGAATTAAATGATTCTAACATTTAACAAGAAACATCAGTGGCGCAGTGGTTGAGTTTGTGTGTGTTAAGTTGGTTGAACCGGCTGACTGACCCGAGTTCGAAACCCGGCAGTGCCAAATCATTTTTATTTTCTTATTTTTAACAGTTTTTCAAAAACTAATTATATATTCCCATATAATAATTAATTATGTATCGTTTAAAAATATTTTGGGCATTAAATTCGCAACGAAATTTTTAACTGATTGTTCGGTTAATAAACGGAGCGGGTTTGGTAAAATCCGTTTTTGACGGATGTTACAGTATCCCCTGCTTTTTAGAAATTTCGTCCCGAAATTTAAATAGTGATATATTTGACTAAAAGAATGATGGTGTTTAGTTTGACAGTTACATGCTTAGAAAAAGTAAAGTTTTAAGTTTTTGTTTGAGGCGGTAACGTTCCTTGTAAGGGTTAAGTACCCTATTACAGGAATCGCTTTTTGTTGCCTACTGTAAAAGTATTGATAAGCAGAATTGATTCGCTAACTATGATATCATGCATAAGAGTTTGGATATGTTTGGAAGGATATGGTTATATCCTAAGGCAAAACTTCTAATACTACAACCTACATGGAACATAAATAAACACAACAGCTAATATTTGAACATAAATAAACACAACAGCTAATATCAGTAAGTTATGATTGGTTCTATGACTATAGAACATAAATAAATACAACAGCTAATATTTGAACCCACATTCTGATAGCATATATGTTTGAATGGTGACAGTTCCTCTCTCATTTGTTATGATGGAGAGGTTAGTTTATATAGAAATGGAACACAATCCAATTTCTTTAAATAGCGAGATGATATAAATGTAACACAAATTTTAACCCAGGGCAATACTAAATCCTACATGGAACTTCTCATAACCACCTGATAATGCCTCTGATCCTTTGGCAAGAATACTTATATATAGGAAGTACCAGCGGCGTATCCACCATATTCTTGCCAAATTTTCATTGGTTTTATCCACAAGTTATGATTAGTTACCAAGAAACTACTAAATCCTACATAGAACTTCTCATAACCGTCTGACAATGCCTCTGATCCTTTGACAAGAATACTTATATATAGGAAGTACCAGCGGCGTATCCACCATATTCTCGTCAAATTTTCATTGGTTTTTATCAGTGAGTTATGATTAGTCCTATGTGACTCTACAACCAATACACAAACTCATAAATACTGGAAATGAAAAATGTCTGTGCGATCAAGGCTCAATCAAACGGAGCCGATCGTATGGCATGTACTGAAAATGAAAATGTCTGTGCGATCAAGGCTCAATCAAGCGGAGCCGATCGTATTGCATGTACTGAAAATAGTAAACTTAATCTAAACAACAATCACACAAACAGCCTATACATGGAACCTCTCATAACCGCCTGATAATGCCTCCGATCATTTGACAAGAATACTTATATATAGGAAGTACCAGCGGCGTATCCACCATATTCTTGTCAAATTTTCATTGACTTTATCCACAAGTTATGATTAGTTCTATGTGACTCTACTACAAACACAACAACCACAAAATACTGATAATGAAAATGTCTGTGCGATCAAGGCTCAATCAAACGGAGCCGATCGTATTGCATGTACTGAAAATGAAAATGTCTGTTCGATCAAGGCTCAATCAAACGGAGCCGATCGTATTGCATGTACTGAAAATGATAAACTTAATCTAAACAACAATCATACAAACAGCCTATACATGGAACCTCTCATAACCGCCTGATAATGCCTCCGATCATTTGACAAGAATACTTATATAGGAAGTATCAGCGGCGTATCCACCATATTCTTGTCAAATTCTCATTGACTTTATCCGCAAGTTATGATTAGTTCTATGCGACTCTAAAACAAACACAACAACCACAAGATACTGATAATGAAAATGTCTGTGCGATCAAGGCTCAATCAAACGGAGCCGATCGTATTGCATGTATTGAAAATGAAAAATGTCTGTGCGATCAAGGCTCAATCAAACGGAGCCGATCGTATGTGGGCACGCCAGGTTCAACCTCATAATGAAATGGGGAACATGCTCAACGCTCATAATGTCACAAGTTCGAGTCCGGTCTTCTGCACCGACTCGGACAATTATCTCTTCTTTTTAAATAAGGTAGAAAAGGAAATAACTAATTAGTATTTAAGTATAATAAAAATCGAGTTATATAACATGTTGAACACACAGTCCAGCGGTGGACTGTGTGTTAGATTAAACCACAGGTCCCGGGTTCGAGACCTGTGGAGTGCATGTCCGGTTCGCTTAAAACTGTTTTTAAAATAAAATGATTTTCGATTTAAACTAATTAGTATATATATATAATTAAAATCAGATATATAACGGGTTAGACACGTAGCTCAGTTGGTAGAGCTGCGTGCACGCGTACGAGAGGTCTCGGGTTCGAGCCTCACTCAGCGCACAATAATATGACATCGAACCGGTCAACGCCAGTCAAAGTCAATGGTCAAAGTCAACTGTAGCAAAAAAAAATATATATTTTTATTATTTTTATTTAATTATTTTAATTAAAAATCAATTATAAATACTTAAAAACAACATTTTTAAGGTTAGAAAATAGCCTCAAACTCACAAAAATACACCCAACAATCCTACTAAAATAGTTTAATAAAATCCGTTTACTTACCAAACCATAATGCGATTTATCTAGGTTAAATCTCACTCGTGGTTAAAACCACTTCGCGTGCATTCAACGTCATCAACCGAACGCACCCACTGTAAGTGAATCTTACAATTCCCCCTTTTTAAATTACACGTTTTGGGGTGTGTCATGTGTTATGAAATTAATTAATTTATTTATTTAAACTTGTGCCATACCACATCATGACTTAAACTTAGATTGTTTCTATTGTTGTGATTTACTTATATTCCTTTTGTCAAATTACATGAAACTCATACATTAAGCCCATCAGTTCCTCGTGGGAGACGAGTAGAACATCGCGTGCTTCACATCAAATTCATTATTGTTCATGTGTGTATCATTGAGTTTATATTGTTTGTAGTTGTGTTATTCATATTATCATGTTTATACAATTCATTCATCAGGCCCCTCAGTTCCTCGTGAGAGACGAGTTGAGCATCGCGTGCCTTTAATTGTTCCATTATTGTTCATGAGTGTTTCATTTAACATCTTATGATTGTTGATCAAGTTACATCTAATTCTACTCATGTTTGGTTGTGCACATATTTCATAATCAATTTAAATAAATTGTTCAAATGTTTTCCATAGGATTCACTCGCCAACATTATGTTGATCCAAAAACCTTTTTACACATGATACAGGTGAACAGGTTGAAGCAAGGAAAACATAGGATATGCCTTAGAAGAGAACAAAGAAGTTTAGATTGTTAGTTAGATCATGTTGTAGCAATCATTGTAAATTTCCATTTAATTTGTATTAATGAATATGAAACGCTTAATAAATGTCATGAGCTTTGATGATAACCCAATCATGCCCCGATCACCTTTTCCGCTGCGGGTCAGGGTGTGATAGATTGGTATCAGAGCCATGACTATAGGGATATAGGATAGGTTATTAGACCCTTAGAGCCTATACTATAGTCTGCCTAAATTTTAATTAATTAGGTGGTTACATACAAACTTGTGATATTTATTTGTTTCATATTTGTTTACATTTCAGTCAAACATACATGCTTATATACATATTCATTATACATATATACATATTCATTATACATATATCGATGTTCATGTGTTCCATTTATTTTCATACTCTCATAATCCAAAGATTTTGTGCAATTTTCAATTCTCATCAAAGTAAGTTCTGCGACGGGCATGTAGTAACTGGAAGGGTACAAGTACCGGTAGTCGGAACGTCCTGTCTAGGCTGGCATTCGTATAAATCCAATATAACGGACCAGTTTGCCTACCTGGGGACCAACGATGAGAGTACGAAGGACCTATTAGGCCAAAGCATGCCACACCAAACGTCGTTCGAACTAACCCTACTTTGAGGTGTCACCGTGTCTACACCTGGACACATTCCGAATATCACACGTTGTATACATATTTCTCGATTTTCTCCGGGTTTTTGTGTACGCAACCAGGCAGAAACCGTGCGAACCATATGAAAAACCGGTATTCATGGGGGCCCACATGATTACACAGGTAAAGTATGGCGGCATGACGGGCCTAACAGCGAGCAAAGCCCAAGACATCCTATGGATGTAGTATTTTTCTATATTTATTTTATGAATGTTCATTCCTGAATGCGACCCATGATCCCAAAAGCATCCAACTCATACCCTTGTCATGTATTCCTTGTAGATGTCTTCTAACCTCGCCCGTAGGAAGACGAGAGCAAGAAAAACCCGCGAGCGCATGGCTGCCTTAATCGCTCAACAAATGGCTGCCGTAATACCCAACATTGTAATCCAAGTTCAACAAGCACTTACCGTTAATCCTGTCAATCAAGCAAACCAAAACATTTTCAACTCTTCCCCAAATACCACTAAATGCACCTACAAGCATTTCAAATCATGCGACCCTCCGAAATACAAAGGAACTGAAGGCGTCACCGCTCTTCTCCATTGGTTTGAAGAAATGGAGAATACTTTTCTAAATTGCGATTGCCCTGATGATCGCAAAGTGCGTTATGCTACCGGTCGATTATATGGGATAGCACTTACTTGGTGGAACACAGAGAAGGCCAAACGAGGTGTGGAAGATGCTATGTCCTTAACTTGGAACGAATTGAAGGAAATCATGACCAGACGATTTTGCCCAAGGAGCGAAATCAAGAACTTAGAAGATGAATTTTACTCATTGAAGCAAATGGAAGGAGACCACATCACCTACAACAAAAGGTTCCTCGAATTACATCAAATGGTTCCCAACATGTTCACTCTCCCCTCTACCGTTTGATCGAGCACTACATTCGTGGTCTTCCGTCAAAGATTCAAGACCCTGTAATAAGTACCAAGCCTGCAACTTTGGAAGCAGCAATGGAGCTAGCAACAGAGCTCACCGAGAACCGAATTCGAAACAAAGACTTCAAGGAGGAGAAGAAGAAGGATAAAGAATCGACTGAAACCTCCGACTTCACCCAAACCGAATCCCCTTCTCAACCCAATCCTAAGAGAAGAAGAGTCGGGCGACTTTTCGCTGCTACCCAACGAAATCAACCAGTTTTACACGCTATACCCATCCGAGCTATCCCAATCACCCAAGTGGCACCCAACTCAACTTACCCAAATAAGAAACCATATCTTGGACCTCACCCTCGATGCAACAACTGTTTTTATCACCATCCCCATACCCTACTTTGTCGTCTATGTGCAACTTGTGGACGCTATGGTCATTTGAGCAATGTTTGTCGCACCTTTCAAGACCAAACCTTTTCCCCTACTCAAAACATGGCCCAAACTTATCACCAACCCCAATACCCCATGTTCCCATATGCTCGAGCTTGCTTCAATTGTGGTGACACTACCCACTTTAGAAACACATGCCCTCAATTGGTTAACGTTATCAACACTCAAGCCCAATCAAACCCAGTTAACCAAGTAAACCAAGGAAACCCAACCACTATGCCACCAGCAAGAGGAAGAGTCTTCAATATCAACGCCAATCCTGTCGAAGATAATGACGGCCCAAACGAAGATACTCAGCTAGTCCTCTTCGCCGAAGATCCCGATTCAATTCCTATCGTTTAGTTTTATGTTTTTCCATGTGTAGACTGTTAGAGAAATTATTGGATATTATATATTATATATTGTTTTCAGTATATGCTTTTGCCGAGGCCGTAGCTCCCCATCCATCGAGGTTGAGTTTGATCCCCATTTTATTATGCGGTTGATCAGGGCGTGCCCGCACGATCGGCTCCGTTTGTTTGAGCCTTGATCGGTTATTTCATTTTACATTTTAATACATGCAATACGTTCGGCTCCACCCGATTGAGCCTTGAGCGCACATACAATTTCATTATCAGTATCTTGTGGTTGTTGTGTTGTTGTAGAGTCGCATAGAACTAATCATAACTTACGGATAAAGTCAATGAAAATTTGACAAGGATATGGTGGATACGCCGATGGTACTTCCTATATATAAGTATTCTTGTCAAATGATCGGAGGCATTATCAGGCGGTTATGAGAGGTTCCATGCATAGGCTGTTTGTGTGGTTAAGTTATTCATTTTCAGTACATGCAATACGCTCGGCTCCACCCGATTGAGCCTTGAGCACACAATTTCAATTTCAGTACATTCAATACGTTCGGCTCCGTTTGATTGAGCCTTGAGCGCACAGACAATTTCATTATCAGTATCTTGTGGTTGTGGTGTTTGTAGTAGAGTCGCATCGAACTAACCATAACTTGTGGATAAAGTCAATGAAAATTTGACAAGGATATGGTGGATACGCCGATGGTACTTCCTATATATAAGTATTCTTGTCAAATGATCGGAGGCATTATCAGGCGGTTATGAGAGGTTCCATGCATAGGCTGTTTGTGTGGTTAAGTTATTCATTTTCAGTACATGCAATACGCTCGGCTCCACCCGATTGAGCCTTGATCACACAATTTCAATTTCAGTACATTCAATGCGTTCGGCTCCGTTTGATTGAGCCTTGAGCGCACATCCATTTCATTTTTAGTACATGCAATACGATCGGCTCCGTTCGATTGAGCCTTGATCGCACAGATATATTTCATTTCAGTATTTTATGTTTGTTGTACTGGTTGTAGAGTTGTAGGACTAATCATAATTCACTGATAAAACTAATGAAAATTTGGCAAGAATATGGTGGATACGCCGCTGGTACTTCCTATATATAAGTATTCTTGCCAAAGGATCAGAGGCATTATCGGACGGTTATGAGAAGTTCTATGTAGGATTTATTAGTTTCTTGGTAACCAATCATAACTTGTGGATAAAACTAATAAAAATTTGGCAAGAATATGGTGGATACGCCGCTGGTACTTCCTATATATAAGTATTCTTGCCAAAGGATCAGAGGCATTATCAGGCGGTTATGAGAAGTTCCATGTAGGATTTAGTATTGCCTTGGTTGGAATTTGTGTTACATTTATATCATCATGTTATTTAAAGAGATTGGATTGTGTTCCATTTCTACATAAACTAACCTCTCCATCATAATAAACGAGAGAGGAACTTCCATCATTCAAACATATATGCTATCAGAATGTGGATTCAAATATTTGCTGATGTGTTTATTCATGTTCAAATATTTGCTGATGTGTTTATTCATGTTCAAATATTTGCTGATGTGTTTATTCATGTTCGGATATTAGCTGTTGTGTTTACTTATGATCAAATATCAGCTGTTGTGTTTTTTATTTATGTCCCATATAGGTTATAGTGTTAGAAGTTTTGCCTTAGGATATAACCATACTTTCCCAAACGTATCTAAACTCTTATGCATGATATCATTCTTAGCAAATCATTCCTGTTTATCAATACTTATACAGTAGGCAACAAAAAGCGATTCCAGAATAGGGTACTTAACCCTTACAAGGAACGTTACCGCCTCGAACAAAAACTTAAACCCTCATTTTTTTTAGCATACAACTGTCAAACAAAACATCACCATCCTTTTAGTCAAAATATATCACAATTTAAATTTCGGGACGAAATTTCTAAAAAGCAGGGGATACTGTAACATCCGTCAAAAACGGATTTACCAAACCCGCTCCGTTTATCAACCGAACAGTCAGTCAAAATTTTCGTTGCGAATTAAATGCCCAAAATATTTTTAAACGATCCGTAATCAATTATTATACGGGAATATAATATTAGTTTTTGAAAAACTGTCAAAAATCACAAAATAAAAATGATTTGCTTCTGCCGGGTTTCGAACCCGGGTCTGTACCGAGTCAGTTCAGCAACTTATCTCTCAACACACAAACCACTGCGCCACTTGTTCCGTTTGTTAAATAATAGAATCATTTAAATCATAAAGTAACGTTATAAATTCAAAACCGGCGCCCAAACGGTTCAGTCGTCGGAATCCCGGAAATCTCGCGAGTTTTAACACCACTTTCAGTTATAACGTAAACCATTAACAATACATGGGTTTATATACCGATGTTTGAAGTCCACGACACTTTTCTATAACCGCCGGAAATTTAAATCAGTGAATACAGTCGGAATTCAGACCAAGTGCTTTGACGATTTGCACTATAAATTCACCCACAACCCACGACAAACACTTTCGCTCAAAATCACACCTTTTCTCGGCGTAATTCCACTCGCAAGAATAAATCTGTTCGTCGTCGAAAAACCGGTTTCCCCATTGCCGAGCTTTTCTGAACCTCCTAAGTTTATGCCGAAGTCACCCTTACCTTTTCCAAGCTTTCCGGAGACTAGCTGCTATACGGAACACGTCGCCGGAGGTGAATTCTGTCGCCGGAGTTTCTGCCGGAAAACAGAGAGTCCAGTCGGTATACCTCTCCGCCCAGTTTCTTTTCCTTTTCACTTTTATCTTACCTTAATCGACTGTAAAACACTAATAAACCGATAAAAAAACCTTGAACCAGTCAGTCGACTTTCTCTGGTTATACTTTGATGAAGAAGACGATGTACTCGTTATATTATAAGTATAATTAAAATCATGAAATTAATCGGATTAGACACACAGTCCAGCGGTGGACTGTGTGCACATAAAACGCTAAAGGTCTCGAGTTCGAATCCCGTTTCACACACGCTGCCTTAATAAAAATCAAATTTTTGTTTAACTGAACCGGAGTCGATACAGTTATATGTTAAGTATATTAATAACCGGAATAATAACCAAGTTAAACACACAGTCCAGCGGTGGACTGTGTGTTTGTTTATATCACTGGTCACAAGTTCGAGTCCGGTCTTCTGCACCGACTCGGACAATTATCTCTTCTTTTTAAATAAGGCAGAAAAGGAAATAACTAATTAGTATTTAAGTATAATAAAATCGAGTTATATAACATGTTGAACACACAGTCCAGCGGTGGACTGTGTGTTAGATTAAACCACAGGTCCCGGGTTCGAGACCTGTGGAGTGCATGTCCGGTTCGCTTAAAACTGTTTTTAAAATAAAATGATTTTCGATTTAAACTAATTAGTATATATATATAATTAAAATCAGATATATAACGGGTTAGACACGTAGCTCAGTTGGTAGAGCTGCGTGCACGCGTACGAGAGGTCTCGGGTTCGAGCCTCACTCAGCGCACAATAATATGACATCGAACCGGTCAACGCCAGTCAAAGTCAATGGTCAAAGTCAACTGTAGCAAAAAAAAATAAAATAAAATATTTTTATTATTTTTATTTAATTATTTTAATTAAAAATCAATTATAAATACTTAAAAACAACATTTTTAAGGTTAGAAAATAGCCTCAAACTCACAAAAATACACCCAACAATCCTACTAAAATAGTTTAATAAAATCCGTTTACTTACCAAACCATAATGCGATTTATCTAGGTTAAATCTCACTCGTGGTTAAAACCACTTCGCGTGCATTCAACGTCATCAACCGAACGCACCCACTGTAAGTGAATCTTACAATTCCCCCTTTTTAAATTACACGTTTTGGGGTGTGTCATGTGTTATGAAATTAATTAATTTATTTATTTAAACTTGTGCCATACCACATCATGACTTAAACTTAGATTGTTTCTATTGTTGTGATTTACTTATATTCCTTTTGTCAAATTACATGAAACTCATACATTAAGCCCATCAGTTTCTCGTGGGAGACGAGTAGAACATCGCGTGCTTCACATCAAATTCATTATTGTTCATGTGTGTATCATTGAGTTTATATTGTTTGTAGTTGTGTTATTCATATTATCATGTTTATACAATTCATTCATCAGGCCCCTCAGTTCCTCGTGAGAGACGAGTTGAGCATCGCGTGCCTTTAATTGTTCCATTATTGTTCATGAGTGTTTCATTTAACATCTTATCATTGTTGATCAAGTTACATCTAATTCTACTCATGTTTGGTTGTGCACATATTTCATAATCAATTTAAATAAATTGTTCAAATGTTTTCCATAGGATTCACTCGCCAACATTATGTTGATCCAAAAACCTTTTTACACATGATACAGGTGAACAGGTTGAAGCAAGGAAAACATAGGATATGCCTTAGAAGAGAACAAAGAAGTTTAGATTGTTAGTTAGATCATGTTGTAGCAATCATTGTAAATTTCCATTTAATTTGTATTAATGAATATGAAACGCTTAATAAATGTCATGAGCTTTGATGATAACCCAATCATGCCCCGATCACCTTTTCCGCTGCGGGTCGGGGTGTGATAGGAAGTACCAGCGGCGTATCCACCATATTCTTGTCAAAGTTTCATTGGCTTTATCCTTAAGTTATGTTTGGTTCTATGTGATAAAGAAAAACATAATACTAAACGATAGGAGTTGAATCTGGATTTTCGGTGAAGAGGACTAGTTGAGTATCTTCGCTTGGGCCGTCATTATCTTCGACAGGATTGGCGTTGATGTTGAAGACTCTTCCTCTTGCTGGTGGCCTAGCGGTTGGGTTTTCTTGGTTTACTTGGTTAACTGGGTTTGATTGAGCTTGAGTGTTGATGACGTTAACCAATTGAGGGCACGTGTTTCTAAGTGGGTAGGGTCGCCACAATTGAAACAAGCTCGAACATATGGAAACATGGGGTATGGGGTTGTTGATAGGTTTGGTTCATGGTTTGAGTAGTGGGAGAGATTTGGTTTTGAAAGGTGCGGCAAACCTTGCTCAAATGACCATAGCGTCCACAAGTTGCACATAGTCGACAAGGTAGAGTAAGGGGATGGTGATAAAAACAGTTGTCGCATCGAGGGTGAGGTCCAAGATATGGTTTCTTATTTGGGTAAGTTGAGTTGGGTGCCACTTGAGTGATTGGGATAGCTTGGATGGGTATGGCGTGTGAAATTGGTTGATTTCGTTGGATAGCAGCGAAAAGTTGCCCGTCTCTTTTTCTCTTAGGATTGGGTTGAGAAGGGGATTCGGTTTGGGTGTAGTCGGAGGTTTCAGTCGATGCTTTATCCTTCTTCTTCTCCTCCTTGAAGTCTTTGTTCCGGATTCGGTTCTCGGTGAGCGCTGTTGCTAGCTCCATTGCTGCTTCCAAAGTTGCAGGCGAGGTACTTATTACAGAGTCTTGAATCTTTGACGGAAGACCACGAATGTAGTGCTCGATCAAACGGTAGAGGGGAGTGAACATGTTGGGAACCATTTGATGTAACTCGAGGAATCTTTTGTTGTATGTGGTGTGGTCTCCTTCCTTTTGCTTCAACGAATAAAATTCATCTTCTAATTTCTTGATTTCGCTCCTTGGGCAAAATCATCTGGTCATGATTTCCTTCAATTCATTCCAAGTTAAAGTCATAACATCTTCAACACCTCGTTTGGCCTTCTCTGTATTCCACCAAGTAAGTGCTATTCCATATAAACGACCAGTAGCATAACGCACTTTGCGATCATCGGGGCAATCGCAATTTAGAAAGGTGTTCTCCATTTCTTCAAACCAATGGAGGAGAGCGGTGACGCCTTCAGTCCCTTTGTATTTCGGAGGGTCGCATGATTTGAAATGCTTGTAGGTGCATTTAGTGGTATTTGGGGAAAAGTTGATAATGTTTTGGTTTTCTTGATTGACAGGATTAACGGTAAGTGGTTGTTGTACTTGGATTACAATGTTGGGTATTACGGCAGCCATTTGTTGAGCGATTAGGGCAGCCATGCGTTCGCGGGCTTTTCCTGCTCTCGTCTTCCTACGGGCGTGGTTAGAAGACATCTACAAGGAATACATGACAAGAGTATGAGTTGGATGCTTTTGGGATCATGGGTCGCACTAGGAATGAACATTCATAAAATAATTATAGAAAAATAAATCTACTACATCCATAGGATGTCTTGGGCTTTGCTCGCCATTAGGCCCTACATGCCGCCATACTTCACCTTTGTAATCATGTGGGCCCCCATGAATACCGGTTTTTCATATGGTTCGCATGGGTTTGCCTAGTTGCGTACACTAAAACCCGGAGAAAATCGAGAAATATGTATACAACGTGTGATATTCGGAATGTGTCCAGGTGTAGACACGGTGACACCTCAAAGTGGGGTTAGTTCGAACGACGTTTGGTGTGGCATGCTTTGGCCTAATAGGTCCTTCGTACTCTCATCGTTAGTCCCCAGGTAGGCAAACTGGTCCGTTATATTGGATTTATACGAATGCCAACCTAGACAGGACGTTCCGACTACCGGTACTGTACCCTTCCAGTTACTACATGCCCGTCGCAGAACTTACTTTGATAAGATTTGAAAATTGCAACAAAATCTTTGAATAATGAGAGTATGAAAATGAATTGAATATATGAACATTGATATATGTATAATGTATATAAGTATGTATGTTTGACTGTAAATATAAACAAATATGAAACAAATAAATATCACAAGTTTGTATGTAACCACCTAATCAATTAAAATTTAGGCAGACTATAGTATAGGCTCTAAGGGTCTAATAACCTATCCTATATCCCTATAGTCATGGCTCTAATACCAATCTGTCACACCCCGACCCGCAGCGGAAAAGGTAACCGGGGCATGATTGGGTTATCATCAAAGCTCATAACATTTATTATACGTTTCATATTCATTAATACAATTTAATAGGAAATTTACAACCATAAATACATCATGACCTAACATCAATCTAAGCTTCTTTGTTTTCTTCTAAGGCATTTCCTATGTTTTCCTTGCTTCATCCTGTTCACCTGTATCATGTGTAAAAGGGTTTTTGGATCAACAAAAAGTTGGCGAGTGAATCCTATGGAAAACATTTGAACAAGTTTATTTAATTGATTATGAAATAAAGTGCGCAACCACACATGAGTAAAAATAGATGTAAACTTACTCATAATTCAATTTAATATTAAACAATACACACATGAACAATAATGGATCGTTTAGAGGCACGCGTTGCTCAACTCGTCTCTCACGAGGAACTGATGGGCCTAATGAATGAATTGCATAACCATGATAATATGAAAGACATAACTACCAACAATATAAACTCAACAATACACACATGAACAATAATTGATTGGTTTTGAGGCACGCGTTGCTCACTCGTCTCCCACGAGGAACTGATGGGCTTAACGAATGAATTTCATACAAGTTGACAAAATGAAATACATAATCACAACAATATAAACAATCTAAGTTTAGATCACGATATGGTATGGCACAAGTTTAAATAAACGAGTTAATTATTTTGTGACACATGACACACCCCAAAACGTGTAATTAAAAAGGGGGAGTTGTAAGATTCACTCACAGTGGGTGCGTTCGGTTGATGATGTTGAATGCACGCGAAGTGGTTTAAACCACGAGTGAAATTAACCTAGATAAATAGCATTATGGTTCGGTAAGTAAACGGATTTTATTAATCCATTTTAGTAGGATTGTTGGGTGTATTTTTGTGAGTTTAAGGCTATTTTCTAACCTTAAAAATGTTATTTTTAAGTATTTTTAATTGATTTTTATTTAAAATAAATAAATAAAAATAATAAAAAAATTTGACTTTTTTGACCGTTGACCTTGACTGTTTGACCGGTTCGTATGCGTGTATATGTGCGCTGAGTGAGGCTCGAACCCGAGACCTCCCGTACGTGTGCACGCAGCTCTACCAACTGAGCTACGTGTCTAACCCGAAATATTTATGTTTTTAATTATATTTATATACTAATTAGATTAAACAGAAAATCCTTTATTTCTTAAAAACGATTTTAATCCGTGACTCGGTGCGCTCCACAGGTCTCGAACCCAGGACCTGTGGTTTATGCTAACACACAGTCCACCGCTGGACTGTGTGTCCAACTTGTTAACTTAACTGATTTTTATTATACTTAAACACAAACTAAGTATTTTCATTTCTGACTTATTTAAAAAGTTTAATAATGATCCGGGCCGATGCGGTAGCCCGGACTCGAACTTGTGACCTGTGATTTAAACATACACACAGTCCACCGCTGGACTGTGTGTCTATCTTGGTTATTATTCCGGTTATTATTATACTTAACATATACCAGTGGTGACTCCGGTTCGGTTAACAAAAAAGGCAATTTTATTAAGGCAGCATGCGTGGGACAAGATTCGAACTCGAGACGTTAGTGTGTTTGTTGTGCACACAGTCCACCGCTGGACTGTGTGTCTAACCCGAGTTATAAATTGATTTTAATTATACTTAAACATTACAGAACTTCGTCTTCTTCGTTGATTTTAACCAAATCGGAAATCCGACTGGTTCGATGTTTTAATCGTGTTCTTTAGCGTTTTTCAGTTAATTACAGATGAGATATGTAAAAAGAAGGGAAGATTTAAGCGTGAGGTATACCGACTGGATTCCTCTGTTTCTCCGGCAGAACTCCGGCGACAGCAACCACTTCCGGCGACGTGTGTCTTGCAGCAGCGAGTCTTCAGAAAGCTTGCAAAGGATGTGGGTGACTTCGGTATAAGCTCAGGGGGTTCAGTAAGGCTTAGAAGTGGAGGGTTCGGTTTTCCGGCGATGAGCAGAAGATTTCCGGCGAGTGAGTTTTCGCCGAGAAAGGGTGCGGTTTTGAGCGAAAAAGTTTGCAGAGGTTCGAGGGGGTATTTATAAGGCAGGTTATCGATGAACTTGGTCCAATTTCCGACTTGATTCGTCGGTTAGAAAGTCTCCGGCGGTTATAACTTGTGTCGCGGGTTCAGGCGTCGGTTATAACCGATGTAGCGATTAAGTTTTACGTTATAACTGAAGATATCGTAAATTCTTGGCGAGATTGCCGGGATTTCCGACGACTGAAATTTGGGCGCCGGTTTTGAATTCGGAAAGACATGTTATGAATTAAATGATTCTAACATTTAACAAGAAACATCAGTGGCGCAGTGGTTGAGTTTGTGTGTGTTAAGTTGGTTGAACCGGCTGACTGACCCGAGTTCGAAACCCGACAGTGCCAAATCATTTTTATTTTCTTATTTTTAACAGTTTTTTCAAAAACTAATTATATATTCCCATATAATAATTAATTATGTATCGTTTAAAAATATTTTGGGCATTAAATTCGCAACGAAATTTTTAACTGATTGTTCGGTTAATAAACGGAGCGGGTTTGGTAAAATCCGTTTTTGACGGATGTTACAGTATCCCCTGCTTTTTAGAAATTTCGTCCCGAAATTTAAATAGTGATATATTTGACTAAAAGAATGATGGTGTTTAGTTTGACAGTTACATGCTTAGAAAAAGTAAAGTTTTAAGTTTTTGTTTGAGGCGGTAACGTTCCTTGTAAGGGTTAAGTACCCTATTACAGGAATCGCTTTTTGTTGCCTACTGTAAAAGTATTGATAAGCAGAATTGATTCGCTAACTATGATATCATGCATAAGAGTTTGGATATGTTTGGAAGGATATGGTTATATCCTAAGGCAAAACTTCTAATACTACAACCTACATGGAACATAAATAAACACAACAGCTAATATTTGAACATAAATAAACACAACAGCTAATATCAGTAAGTTATGATTGGTTCTATGACTATAGAACATAAATAAATACAACAGCTAATATTTGAACCCACATTCTGATAGCATATATGTTTGAATGGTGACAGTTCCTCTCTCATTTGTTATGATGGAGAGGTTAGTTTATATAGAAATGGAACACAATCCAATTTCTTTAAATAGCGAGATGATATAAATGTAACACAAATTTTAACCCAGGGCAATACTAAATCCTACATGGAACTTCTCATAACCACCTGATAATGCCTCTGATCCTTTGGCAAGAATACTTATATATAGGAAGTACCAGCGGCGTATCCACCATATTCTTGCCAAATTTTCATTGGTTTTATCCACAAGTTATGATTAGTTACCAAGAAACTACTAAATCCTACATAGAACTTCTCATAACCGTCTGACAATGCCTCTGATCCTTTGACAAGAATACTTATATATAGGAAGTACCAGCGGCGTATCCACCATATTCTCGTCAAATTTTCATTGGTTTTTATCAGTGAGTTATGATTAGTCCTATGTGACTCTACAACCAATACACAAACTCATAAATACTGGAAATGAAAATGTCTGTGCGATCAAGGCTCAATCAAACGGAGCCGATCGTATGGCATGTACTGAAAATGAAAATGTCTGTGCGATCAAGGCTCAATCAAGCGGAGCCGATCGTATTGCATGTACTGAAAATAGTAAACTTAATCTAAACAACAATCACACAAACAGCCTATACATGGAACCTCTCATAACCGCCTGATAATGCCTCCGATCATTTGACAAGAATACTTATATATAGGAAGTACCAGCGGCGTATCCACCATATTCTTGTCAAATTTTCATTGACTTTATCCACAAGTTATGATTAGTTCTATGTGACTCTACTACAAACACAACAACCACAAAATACTGATAATGAAAATGTCTGTGCGATCAAGGCTCAATCAAACGGAGCCGATCGTATTGCATGTACTGAAAATGAAAATGTCTGTTCGATCAAGGCTCAATCAAACGGAGCCGATCGTATTGCATGTACTGAAAATGATAAACTTAATCTAAACAACAATCATACAAACAGCCTATACATGGAACCTCTCATAACCGCCTGATAATGCCTCCGATCATTTGACAAGAATACTTATATAGGAAGTATCAGCGGCGTATCCACCATATTCTTGTCAAATTCTCATTGACTTTATCCGCAAGTTATGATTAGTTCTATGCGACTCTAAAACAAACACAACAACCACAAGATACTGATAATGAAAATGTCTGTGCGATCAAGGCTCAATCAAACGGAGCCGATCGTATTGCATGTATTGAAAATGAAAAATGTCTGTGCGATCAAGGCTCAATCAAACGGAGCCGATCGTATGTGGGCACGCCAGGTTCAACCTCATAATGAAATGGGGAACATGCTCAACGCTCATAATGTCACAAGTTCGAGTCCGGTCTTCTGCACCGACTCGGACAATTATCTCTTCTTTTTAAATAAGGTAGAAAAGGAAATAACTAATTAGTATTTAAGTATAATAAAAATCGAGTTATATAACATGTTGAACACACAGTCCAGCGGTGGACTGTGTGTTAGATTAAACCACAGGTCCCGGGTTCGAGACCTGTGGAGTGCATGTCCGGTTCGCTTAAAACTGTTTTTAAAATAAAATGATTTTCGATTTAAACTAATTAGTATATATATATAATTAAAATCAGATATATAACGGGTTAGACACGTAGCTCAGTTGGTAGAGCTGCGTGCACGCGTACGAGAGGTCTCGGGTTCGAGCCTCACTCAGCGCACAATAATATGACATCGAACCGGTCAACGCCAGTCAAAGTCAATGGTCAGAAAGTTATAAGGCAGGTTATCGATGAACTTGGTCCAATTTCCGACTTGATTCGTCGGTTAGAAAGTCTCCGGCGGTTATAACTTGTGTCGCGGGTTCAGGCGTCGGTTATAACCGATGTAGCGATTAAGTTTTACGTTATAACTGAAGATATCGTAAATTCTTGGCGAGATCCGCCGGGATTTCCGACGACTGAAATTTGGGCGCCGGTTTTGAATTCGGAAAGACATGTTATGAATTAAATGATTCTAACATTTAACAAGAAACATCAGTGGCGCAGTGGTTGAGTGTGTGTGTGTTAAGTTGGTTGAACCGGCTGACTGACCCGGGTTCGAAACCCGGCAGTGCCAAATCATTTTTATTTTCTTATTTTTAACAGTTTTTCAAAAACTAATTATATATTCCCATATAATAATTAATTATGTATCGTTTAAAAATATTTTGGGCATTAAATTCACAACGAAATTTTTAACTGATTGTTCGGTTAATAAACGGAGCGGGTTTGGTAAAATCCGTTTTTGACGGATGTTACATCAGGATAATCCCGAACAACGGGGATGTCTTGAATAGTTTTGCTTTTGCTTTTCTCCTCTACGATATGTGCCAAGAAAGCCACATAATTCTTTCGCAAGTATCTTTAACGGCAAAAAGGTGGTTATTGAAACTCCATTCCTATAATGATGTCGAAACTCTCAAGTTGCATTGGTGTGAGTAAGGGCAAAAAGGTGGTTATTGAGGTTCAATTGACAATCACGAATGACAGAATCAAGCTTAAGGGGTTCGCCACTAGCTATTTCGACTGTCAAGGGCTTTCCTAGTTTAGTTCTCGGCATCGAAAGCAAGGGTTCAAAGGCTAAGGACACAAAACGTCTATTGGCACCCGAATCGAAAAGAACTGAAGCAGGACAATTGTTAACAAGGAACGTACCGTTAATGACTTCGTTATCAGCACGGGCCTCGTTGGCGTTGATATTGAATGCCCGTCCACGAGCTTGATTAGTTTCGGACAATTGTTCATGTAGTGGCAACCATTTCGCCGCAGTTAAAACATGACCCGGATGGAAAGTGAGGTTGAATGGGATTTGGTTGTGATTGAACAGGGTTCCGTGCAACTTGGTTTGGGTTAAAACGGCACGTGTTAGCTACGTGACCGAGTTTACCACAAGTAGTGCATTGTCGGTACTGGAGATGAGCTTGGTGGTGACCATTGCACCGGTTACAAAACAGTGTAGTTCCAGCGTATGGTTTCCTGACAGGAGGTTGAGCTGGTTGGTTTTGGGGGGCTTGATTGGGTTGAGCAGTCACAACAAAGTTCTGAGAATCCTTACGCTTCCTCGATCGTTTGGAAGGTTCGGCCTTGTTTTCCTTTGTTTTCTCTCTGAGTAGCCTTGGTGGATGATTTCTTGTCGCCTTTGTGATGAAGGTTACCCTTTTTTACTTGAGACTCGGTCAAAGTAGCAGCTAGTTCGATGGCCTGTCGAACAGTGGTTGGGTTACTTCCGGTAACGATGTCCTGAACAGGATCAGGCAAGCCATCGATATACTTCTCAATCGACTTATCTAAAGGCGTCACCATCGTCGGACACAACAAACTTAACTCCTCGTACCTGTCAGTATAAGCACGATGTTCTCCACTATCTTGCTTAAGATCGTGGAATTCATTTTCGAGCGCCCTTTGCTCGTGGCAAGGGCAGAATTCCCTTATCATAAGAGCTCGAAGCTCTTCCCAGGTTTGTGCCAATGCCACATCGGTACCCCTATCTCTCATTATACCATTCCACCATGTAAGAGCTCTTTTCTTGAATACGCTCGAAGCAAACTCAACTTTTCGGTCATTCAGGCATTGCACATGACGGAATGTGCTTTCGAGACTCTCAAACCATTGCAGGAGCCCAGTATTTCCTTCAGACCCAGAAAACTGAAGTGGTTTAGCCGAACAAAATTGTTTATAGTTGCACTGAGCAGGTGCATTGTTTTTGTTATTGTTGTTCGCTTGATTTAGTTGGGTCACGAGATTTGGGAGTACAACAGCAATTTGCTGAGCAATAAGTCCTGCCATTTCGGCATTTTGAGTTGCATCACGTCGAGGAGGCATTCTAAAAGAAAACATGAAGGAAGATACGTGAGATTGACATTGAAATAAATCAAGAGAGGTATTGAAAATATCAACGAAATAAGGATGGTGGTCATTCATTCGTTTCCCAAAACAAACAAACGACACACAGTAACTAATCAAAATAAATGGGTCTTTATAATGTATAGCGACGACATGCTTTAGCCTATAAGTGGAGACTCACCCCAAGAGTTCCCAGGTAAGAGTGACTGGTCCGATTAAGTGGATTTGTACGAACACTTTAGTCTTAGACCGAAAACTCGAGGTACAGGCACCCACCCTTCCAGATTTCACGTGTTCACATTAATAAAACCCAAACTTTGACGAGATTGTGAAAACTTTTAAGACTTAAAGAGAATGACAATTCGTTTTCGACTCTAAGCCTTCAATTATGTTTTCTTGTAAAAAGTTCCCGGAAAAGATTTTTGTGATTTTTGTATTGTTTTTGGTAATCACCTAAGGATAGGTGATGGTGTCGTTTTTAAATCTAAACACAAGTTTACTTGCGTTAGGGTCCTAGGAAGGTTATAGTCTAGGTCAAAGCGTTACTAATAACCTAATTCCCTATAACCATGAGCTCTGATACCAATCTGTAACACTCCACCGCGTAAAAACAACAAACCACGGCGGAAACATCGGGGAGTCACGTTAACAAATTCTTTCACAACCATGGCATTTAAAGTTTTGATATTATTGCATTAACATTGTTTACATTGTCTTGGGAAATAAACGGAAACAAAACATAATTAAATTGTCTTTGTTGTTTTATTGTCACTAAAGCTCTTCCATTCCTATGTGATCCATGCATTGTAATTCGTCACATCTAAGCTCCTGAAACATATGTGAAAACGAGTCAGCATAAAATTGCCGGCGAGTACATAGGTTTTGTGAGTGTGTCAAATTCATGGCCTTGTATAAGTATTGCTATACATCGCCAGACTACTAGAGTCGTTAAATGAAAACCTTGTATCAAAAAGTGTTTGGCATTGCAATAATAATTAACCAACTAAAAAATTTGGTTAAAGTTTAAAAAGACTTGTAGCCATGAATCTTGACTAAAACATTGTAACATTTGTCAAAAACGGGTCTTCCAAACCCGCTCCGTTTGTAATCGAATATCAGGTTATAAATGTTTCGTTGCGTATTTATGTCAATTTTAATTTTTAATGATGCATAATTAATAAACAAACTAGAATATAAAAGTTATAATTGATAAAAAGTAAAAATAAAATAAATAAAAAGAAAAATAGGCTGCCGGGACTCGAACCCGGGTCAGCCGGATTAAGCTTAGCGACTTAACACACACACATTCCACCACTCCGCCACTTGATGTTTTTTGTAAGTTTTAGTAAACAATTAAAACTTATGAACAACCATGAATCAACCTGTTGCGCCAACTGAAACCGATATCGGCTTTCAAACCGTCCAAGACGTTTGAAGTGCTCGCGGAATCTTGAACATAACCGATAAACCGACATTTTAACTCAATTCAGTCGTTAATGAACTTGAATTCAGGTGATGTTTGGTTTTTAAAAACGAAAACATTCATTTCTGGAATTACATCAACAAATCCTCATCTCGCGACTCAATTACATTCCTAGAGCTTCTAATTTCACGTTTACTCTATTTTCTGGTCGTCGGAATTACTTTTTGAACATCGCCGGAATTTTCTGCAAGTCGCCGGAAAACCGAGACTCGCCTCAAAACGGTAAATACCTCGACTTTTTCTATTTCATTCCATTGTGAGACCAATTCTAACATCACTCCATCACCCAGAATCAACCCCAGACGACGTTATCGGATTTTCTGTTTTCGCCGGAAAACTTCTGGAATTTCCAGAAATTCGCTGTTAACCGGTATGATCATTTAAACCAACTGTTAATCGTTGCTCAGTAATTTAATTTTATATCTAATCAATCAAAACTGGTAATTGACCCGAACAGAGGAAGCTCACAAAACAGAGCCGGCGATCCTTGCCGGAGTTCTGAGAACGATGACCTGTTCCGGTACTTTCTTTCCCCAAACCCTCTCCGTTCATCACCTTTCAATTGCTCATAATCTTTGTTAAACGAATTAAACAAGAAACAGTTGCTTTAATCGATGTCTGTGTTTTGAACGAAGAAGACGAAGTCATGTATGTTATAAGATTAATTAAAATCGGTATTATAAACGGGTTAGACACACAGTCCAGCGGTGGACTGTGTGCAAACAATACGCATACGTCCCGAGTTCGATCCTTGACACACACACACTCTCAGTAATTAGAATGTTTTTTTTAAACTGAACCGGATCCTTTCGCAATTAGATGTTAAGTATAATAAAAATCAGTATATTAACCAAGTTAGACACACAGTCCAGCGGTGGACTGTGTGCAACATTAAATCACAGGTCCCGGGTTCGAGACCTGTTGACAGCACCGGTTTGATAATTAAAATCCTTTTTAAAAAATAAATGAATTTTGAATAAATTAAAAAAGTATATAAATATAATTAAAAACAGAAATATTTCGGGTTAGACACGTAGCTCAGTTGGTAGAGCTGCGTGCACGCGTACGGGAGGTCTCGGGTTCGAGCCTCACCCAGCGCATACATGCATACAATAGAACCGGTCAAACAGTCAACAGTCACAGTCAAACAGTCAACGGTCAATGGTCAACGCAAAAGTCAACATTTTTTTATATTTTTATTTATTTAATTTAATTTAAGAATCAATTAAAAATTACTTAAAAATAATGTTTTTAAAGATAGGAAATAGCCTTAAACTCACAAAAATATATCTAAAAATTCTATTAAAATTATTAATAAAATCCACTCATTTACTATACCTTCCGTTATTATTTAGGTTAGTAAATCCTCGTTGATCAATCCTTCAAACTCGTGCGCATCTCATCATCTCCAACCGAACGCACCCAATGTGAGTGAATCTCTACAAATTCCCCATTTTAATCACGTTTTTGGGGTGTATCATGTGTCTTACCATTTATTATATTTAAATCATTGTGCATACATCATATCATAAACGAATGTGTATTCAGCTTGTATCAATTGTTGTGTGGTTATTGTTTAGATTTAATTTATTATTTTCAGTACATGCAATTTCATAGGCCGCCGCTCCCCATTACATTATGAGCGTTGAGCAGTTCCCCATTACATTATGAGCGTGAACCTGGCGTTGCCAACATACGATCGGCTCCGTTTGATTGAGCCTTGATCGCACAGACATTCATCATAGGCCGTCCGTTCCCCATTACATTATGAGCGTGAACGTGACGTTGCCAACATATACAGTTTCATTCATGTTATATATTCATGCAAGTTCATATGTTATTGTATGTTATTGTTTGTGGATTGTTATTGTTGGATTATTTACATTTGCTCGCATATGACTATTGCACAATTTTTCCTTGATAAAAATAACAAGAAATCAATAATAAATGTTTAACTAACAAGGTTCACTCGCCAACTTATGTTGACCCAAAAACCCCCATTTTTACACATGATACAGGTGAACCAGCTGCAACAAGAAACACATAGGATTGGCTTAGAAGAATAAACTGGTTTAGAGCTTGGATTGTTTAGTTGATTATTTTCTTTGTATTTGTATGGACATGTTTGGATTATTGAGAATGTAATTTTGACTTTAATAAATATGAAACATATTAGTAAATATCATGAACTTTGGTGATAACCCAATTATGCCCCGACTCTTATTCCGCTGCGGGTCGGGGTGTGACAAACATTTCTTTTGTAAAACCGAGTAGTAAATCGATTCAAAAGAATCATTGTATGGTTTATATCTTTATTGGAACATCGTTGCGTGTCATCGTTCAAAACCATTGTTCAAGTGATTAAGATAAGGTCACGGTATGCAATATAATAAAAACACTTATATATAGGAAGTACCAACGGGGTATCCACCATGCATTTATTATATTACACACGTCGTGTTATTTAAATCACCTATTGTAAACCAATCGTTCAATCGTCCTTGTTATAAACCAATCGTTCAATCGTCCTTGTTATAAACCAGTCGTTCAATCGTCCTAGTTATAAATCAATCATTCAATCGTCCTTGTTTTTAATTGTGAAAACTTTTGGTTGTTTCGTGAATACATTCAAACCTTTGTTGACTCGTCCAAGACCACCAAAGGGTCTCTCATCTTATAACAAACCACCAAAGGGGTTTGTTACAAAAACAGTTCCGGTCGTTCCCCAAACTTCCCCACAAACACCGGGAATTTTGGTAACGGGATTGTCAATCCTATGTCACCATAACTTACTACAGGTCGGCTTGGCCGAATTTAATGAATGTCATTCTTGTTATGGATACAACGCACCAACAAGTTCGTTCACATTATTGAAATCGTATCGTTATATAAACCATAGTCTTTGTTTGGAAAAAATTGAAAAGGATTTAGCACATATGAATCACCCCAAAATATTTGCAAAACTAAAAGAGGGGAGCTATGTACTTTGTTATCAATGATCAAACAAACTCAAGAGTCCGAGAATTCAAGCGTGTCCTAGAATCGGATAACTATGTAAATGTCGGGACTTTAATCGGAGGATTCAGATAGAATGAAGCCTTATAAACCAAATGAGTGTTAGAACTCATATTAAATGGTTTAATAAAGTTAACATTCTGATTTGGAAATGATCCTAAGTGCTTTTGACCCATTATTACTCGTTAAGGTAGTTTACGCTACTTTAACGGTTCATTTGCGTAAATACGTGTTTGGATGGTTAGATATGCCTTATGATAAGTCTAATATGCCAAAACATGTTTGATTAAGTTGTAACATCAGTTTATATGTCAAAACATTGGTCACATATGCTTAAAGTTGATTTATGCGCAAAAAGGGCATTTTGGTCATTTATAAAGGCATCATAAGCGACTTAACAAAACACTAGCCAAACGACGTGACCATAAGGTATAACCTCAGAGGGTTATTCTCTGTACAACTATGGTCACAAATATGTGGTTGGTCGGATCCTAAGATAGACCAAATGAGTTGATTTCGAAAGTCAAAGCGGTGGTCAAGACCGCTCGACTTACGACCCTAAAAAGCACTAAACTAAAAGTGACGATTTAGACATGTCAAAACATGTCTAACTAAGTTATAAAAATGTTTTGGTATCAAAACTTAGTGTTTTGATACCCGAAAATAGTTCCGTCGCAAAATGCACATAATGCGCATTTTGACCGAAACTTTGACTCGTCACTTCAACTAGTAAACGTGGTAATCAGTAGGCGTAATCGCTATGGATCATAACCTTCGTGATTACGATCACGTTGCAAAGATCAATTGAACTTTGACTTTGACCAAAATGGTCAGAATCGAAAGTCAAACAGAAAGTCAACTGTTTGACTTTTAGCTCAAACAAGCTAAAATAAATGAAATTGCACCTATGTAACACTTACTTGGAAGTGTTTAGCAGCAAATGAACTGAGATTAGGAGCCCTCTTGAGCAAAGGAAAGCTCCAAGCAGAAGTAGAGAAGAAATGAGAGGAATATGCAATGAATGGAGTTGCAAGGACTCCTATTTATACTTGATGGAGGTGACCCAGATCATTACAAGTGTTTGGAGGTGTTTGGAGATCAGTACAAATGTCCCCAAACGTGTCAAATGCAGCCATGAAGCTCATGGTTTCGGATTAGTGGCTTAAATGCAGGTCTGCCACGTTTCTGCTATGCTGGGGATCCCATACGGACCGTATGGGTTTGTCCTTACGGTCCGTAAGGCCCTAAGCTGGCAGCAAGTTTGTAGCATTTACAATTTTGGCCCCTGAACTTTGTTTTGACGCGTTTTGGTACTTCTAATACCCGTTAACCTGATTTTTAAGCTTTATAAGGATGATAAAACTTAGGGAACTTGAAATATTCCCGGAAATGTCATGGATGTCGGTTCGTTCGGTTGTACGGTTGCGTTTTTGGCTTTATTACGACGAACGCTTTAATTAACGCGTAAACGATCGTAATTGCGTAACGAATGATATTTTTGCATTCCAATCATTAAAATACAAGATTTCAATGATTACAAAAATTTTGGATGTACGTAAGTGTTCCGTATTAAGAAATACGCGAATCGACGTACTTTCGAAAAATTTGCAAAATAGTCCCTGGAGTTGTATAAGTATGTTCTTGCCATACCAAAACCTTCAAAACTTATTTCTAAGTTACGTAAAGGATAATTAAGTTATGTTTAGCTTGTGTCATTGTTCTGGAGTGTACATCGGGTTAAACTGATTACGTTTGCTTAACAAGTTGTGATTTCACTTCCAGAAGTTGTTTGAGAGTTTGAAATCGTGCAAGAATTGAATATGTGCAATTGTCATGATAAAAATACAAATCTCGGAAATTGATACATCATTAATAAACCTAATGTCTATGTATGTATCTAGCGTCAATCGATACTTCTTTTCATAGCATCATCTTCTCATCCTGTAACATGTTTAAAATACGAGTTCAATGCAAAAGCAAAGGCGAGTATACAAGTTTGAGTATAGTATAAGTATAAGCATAGGTTTAAACAAATCCACATGGCAACAAGAATACATACGAGCATATACTAGGCTTGTGATATTTCTAGTCAACCCTCTGTTTACGCAACTAGTATAAATAATTCAACATGACCAAACGTTCACAGGCGGTGCGTTACTCCTATAGCGCTATACATGTCAAATGGAGGCTCAAAATAAGCTAATGTCTATAGTATCACATAAGTTCAATCCCTAATACAAGCATCACATAAGTATCAAGCGTTCATGTATATTGGATTGTTTTGTGCAAGTAATAAAGCATAAGTTTTGTGTTGTTTTGATACGTAAACATGTTACACCCCAAAGTGTTTAAACGAAAAGGGGGATTCGAGTATACTCACGGTTTGTTTTTGGGTCTTTTCTACACTTGATCAATTCCGTGAAGTGGTTGATTCGTGAGAGGAAACGCCGAGTTATCCTACAAGAGGAAAGGAGGCGTATGAGGAACGAGTTAACGGTGGATTTGGAGTATTCGGGAAATTGTAAAAGTAAAGTATGGAAAAGTATTACAACATGGAAAGTAGTCACTAGACATAGCACTTGTCAACGACACTATAGTAAATCCCCAAGGATTTAATATGTTTTCATAGGTTCAAGACCTATTAAAATCGTGACAAGGAACTACATACTATAGTGATGAAACTTATTATCTTGACAATGATTCACTTAGTCATTTGTCAAGGGTTCGGTTTCTAAGTTCATTATATAGTTTATACATATAATTAGTCATATCGTCATGTAAGAGGTGGGAGGATAAATCGTCCACTTTGGTACCACTTGGTATCAAGTAAGTCAAGTAGGAGGTGGGAGGATTAACCATCCACTTAGGAACCTCTAGTTTTGTTCACCACTACACAAGTCACCATAGGTGATAAGGAGGGTTCAAGAACATAATGTACAAAATGTAAATATGGTGTCATCTAGACACCAAGTAGCCAAGTGTAAATCAACCCGAAGAGCATACGAGGACAATGGTCAACGGCTATGTGGGGTTGTGACACTTTAGGTCTAGCAAACTAGCTTGGGATCTTGATGAAAAACATCAAGTGATGTGAGGTCTCAAAAGTTTAGGATAGCCCAAGCTAACCAAGGTGGACACACATGAACAAGTCCTAAACTTGCATCACTTGTGAGCTAAACGCTCCTTGAAAACAGAAAGTTTGGAGTGTTTAAACACTCCTATTTACATGTTTATCAACCTAGGTTAGTCTCCTTAATCACAAGATTGATTAGGAGCTCAAGAACACTAGGATGGTTTGAAGAAAACATAAGTTTTTGAAAGTATTTTGTTTAAAACAGAAAATTCTTTGCACTTCAACCTCAATATAAAGGTGTTCCATCTAGGTTTTCTATGGAATAATCTAAGGAAACAATCCTAGAGGTGTCCCAAGTGCTAAGGAAGAAGAAACAGTGAGAAAGGTGGAGTAGAAGTGAGCTAGAACTCACTTTGAGAGCCTTGAACTTTGTGCTCAATTTCTGAGTTTACCAACTGATTTCAAGTGTTTAGAGAGTGAGATTAGAGTGTTTGTAAAGTGGAGGAAGTGTGGGAATGGGTTGGATTTTATAGGAGGTGATTAGGGTTAGTTAGGTAGGTGATTAATGCAAGAAGCACAATCCTTTGTGCACCAAAATTGACCAATAATGAACCAAAATCAACTTTATGCTGAAATGGATGGCTGGCGGGCCGTGAGAAGGGAAGGAGGACACGCTGGCGGCCCGCGAGAGGCTGGGATAAGTTTCATTTTTGGCAAAACAGCCCCCTGGGGTCTATATTTAGGGGTTTGGGGTGTTTTTAAGCATAAAAAGTGCATTTTCAGGGGGTTTTAAGTCAGTTTATCGCAAGAACAATTATAAACAAGTATAATTGTATATATGTATCATGTATAAGTACCGTATGATGTATATATGTCACGTATTTGCAAGTTCATCACACGTTTTACGAATATCACAAGTATGCGTTACATGTTTGAATGTATAAGTTCGAAATGATTATGACTAAGTATAACATGAATAAAATATGATTTTCCATTATGATTCAAGTCTCGGATTACAATTGTTTACAACGAAGAATAATTACGAGATACAAGGTTTCCAAAAATAGAAATACAACACGCGCTTGCTAAAAATAGAAAGCACGGAAACGCGAGGCGTTATAGTCTCCCCTCCTTTAGGAAATTTCGTCCCGAAATTTTGGAAGATGCAACGAAAAGATGCGGATACTTAGTCTTCATATCACTCTCGAGTTCCCAAGTAAATTCAGCGCCGCGCTTTCCTTCCCATCGAACCTTGACGATAGGAATTCGATTGCTCCTTAATTGCTTGATTACTCGGTCCATGATTTCAACTGGTTTCTCCAAAAAATGCAAGATCTCATTGATTTGAAGATCTTTGAGTGGAACTTGAAGTCCTTCTTCAGCTAGACACTTCTTTAGGTTTGAAACATGAAAGACAGGATGAATGTTGTTGAGCGCTTGAGGTAGATCCAGACGATACGCTACCTTGCCAATCCTCTCGAGAATCTTGAAAGGACCTACATAGCGAGGAGCGAGCTTGCCTTTCTTACCAAATCGAACAACACCTTTCCAAGGGGATACCTTGAGAAGTACGTTATCACCCACGTTGAATTCCAATGGTTTGCGTCTTCTGTCGGCATAACTCTTTTATCGGCTTCGAGCTTTGAGGAGGTTATCACGGATTTGTAAGATCTTGTCTGTTGTCTCTTGTATCAGTTCGGGACCGGTGATTTGGGAGTCTCCGATCTCGTGCCAACAAATAGGCGAACGACACTTGCGACCATACAATGCTTCAAATGGAGCCATTTGAATACTTGTGTGATAACTATTATTGTACGAGAATTCTACCAATGGTAAGTGCGAATCCCAGTTGCCGCCAAAATCGATTACGCATGACCGAAGCATATCCTCTAAAGTTTGGATAGTACGCTCAGTCTGACCGTTAGATTGAGGATGGAAAGTGGTGCTAAGGTTAAGACGAGTGCCAAGGGCGGATTGAAATGTTTGCCAAAGGCGGGAGGTGAAACGAGCATTGCGATCGGAAATGATGTCAATGGGAGTACCATGACGACTAATGATTTCATCCGTGTAGATACAAGCCAATTTCTCGACCTTGTAATCTTCACGAATGGCAAGGAAATGAGCGGATTTGGTCAATCGGTCAATGATAACCCATATACTATCATGACCAGACGAAGTACGAGGAAGCTTGGTAATGAAATCCATAGCAATACTCTCCCATTTCAAGACGGGAATTTCTGGTTGTTCGAGTAAGGCAGAGGGGCGTTGATGTTCAGCTTTCACCTTAGAACAAGTAAGGCACTTCGAGACGTAGAGAGCGATATCCTTCTTCATCCCAGGCCACCAATAAGATGCACGAAGGTCATGGTACATTTTGTCGGCGCCAGGATGAACGGAGTATCGGGATTTGTGGGCTTCATCCATCAAGGTATTTCGACGGTTAAGACGATTGTGAATCCAAATGCGATCAAGGTAATAAAGGATACCATCGGGTTTAGCTGCGAGTGGGTTTTCGACTCCACAATTTAACTTGTTATCGAGGTTACCCTCGTTAATGACGGAAAATTGTGCTTGGCGAATTAGCTCGTGAAGTTTTCCCACGATTTGGTGACAACGAATACTCTTGACATGAGTTTTACAATTAAGTGCATCGGCTACAATATTTGCCTTACCAGGGTGGTAGCAAATGTCACAGTCTTAGTCGTTTAACAATTCTAGCCAACGACGTTGATGCATGTTGAGTTCCTTTTGATCAAAGATATGCTGAAGGCTCTTGTGGTTGGTGAAGACTGTACACTTTGTATCATAAAGGTAGTGTCGCCAAATCTTTAACACAAAAACAACTGCACCAAGTTCAAGGTCGTGCACAATATAGTTTTTCTCATGAATCTTGAGTTGTCTCGATGCGTAAGCGATAACCTTGTCACATTGTATAAGAACGCAACCAAGACCTTGTTTTGAGGCATCACAATACACGACGAAATCGTCGTTTCCATCAGGAAGTGCAAGGATAGGAGCATTACAGAGCATGCTCTTGAGGGTCTGAAAAGACTCCTCTTGTTCGGGACCCCAAACAAAAGGTTTATCTTTTTTAGTCAACGACGTTAAAGGAACGACAATCTTGGAGAAGTTCGAGATGAAATGGTGATAATACCCAGCTAGGCCAAGAAACGAACAAATTTCAGAAGGCGATTTAGGTGCAATCCAATTCTTCACAGTTTCTATCTTTCCGGGGTCAACATGAATACCGAGTTCATTGACGGTGTGACCAAGAAATTGAACCTCTTTTAGCCAAAATTCACACTTGGAGAATTTGGCGTAAAGACGTTCGGTTTGCAAAAGTTGAAGGATAAGTTGCAAATGTCACCCATGTTCTTCTTTCATCTTGGAGTAGATGAGAATATCGTCGATGAATACGATTACGAATTGATCGAGGAAAGGTTTACACACACGGTTCATGAGGTCCATGAACATTGCAGGCGCATTGGTCAAACCAAAAGGCATGACCCTGAACTCGTAGTGTCCATAACGTGTGCGGAAAGCAGTCTTAGGTACATCTCCTTCAAAAACTCGAAGTTGATGGTAGCCGGAACGAAGATCAACTATCGAGAAACAAGTCGCACCTTGAAGTTGATCAAAGAGATCGTCAATGCGAGGAAGTGGGTATCGGTTCTTGACTATAAGTTTCTTGAGTTCACGATAGTCAATGCACATCTGAAAGGACCCATCTTTCTTCTTGATGAACAAAACAGGAGCACCCCAAGGGGAAGTACTAGGGCGTATAAAGCCTTTATCAATAAGCTCTTGAAGTTGGCTAGATAGCTCTTGCATCTCCGAGGGTGCTAAACGATAAGGAGCTTTTGCAACCGGAGTTGCGCTACGTATGAGGTCAATACGAAAGTCAACAGATCGAGGAGGCGGAGGACCAGGAAGATCCTCTGGAAAGACATAGGGGAAATCACAAACAACGGAACGTCACTCACGCTCGGGCCGTTGTCTTTCTTTTCCACAACATGGGCCAGAAGGGCAAAGTACTCCTTGCGCAAATATTTTTTGCCTGGATACATGACATAAGCTTAAGACCCTTAGAAGGTTTCTCCCCATAGACATGCAAGGAATCGTTGTTAGGAAGGGGAAGGTGAATGAACTTTTCCGAACAAATAACTTTGGCACGAACTCGCTTAAGCCAATCCATGCCTACTATGACATCAAAACTACCCATTTTCATAGGTATGAGGTCGATCGAAAACGTATGATCGTTTAGAATCAAGGAGCAATTAGAAAGGATAGACTCAACAGAGACGGTTTTACCATTTGCGACTTCGACAGCGAAAGGATTAGGCAATTTGGAAGGCACGCACTTAAGTAAAGGTTCAAATTCAGTCGAAACAAAACTTCTATCAGCGCCAGTATCAAATAGACATGAAGCATAAACATGGTTAACAAGGAACGTACCAGTTATAACATCATTTGAACTTTGAGCTTGAGCGTTGGTGAGGGCAAATGCTCTTCCGCGTGCCGGTTGAGGCTGTTGCTGCTGCTGAGGCTGCTGCTTGACGTTGCATTGAGGGCAAACGTTGGCAAGATGGCTCGGGTCACCACACTTGAAACATGCTCGCACAGGAGCATTTTGAGGTTGAGCAGGGCTCGGGTTGAGCATGAGGGCTTGAGTTTGGGTTTGGTTGGTTTGGGGTTGAGGATTGTTGCGATATTGTTTAGCAAAATGCCCGAATTTGTGATATTGAGCACATTTGCGACACGGGGTACCAGTGTGATGATGGTGTAAAAAGGTTGTACACTGGGGGTGAGACCCAATGTAGCCCTGTCTTGGTTGATCAGGGTTGGCAGGAATGATGGCTGCAACGGCTTGGATGGGTTGAGGGTTCGGCGGAGTAACAACCGTGCAATTTTGACCAGAAGCCTTCCGCTTCTTGTTCTTGGGGTTATTATTTCTGGGGTTTTTAGGTGAGGGTTCAACGGTGGCAGGTTCGGCGGTGGCTTGGTGCGCACTTTTCAGCGAGGCCTTCGCAGCATTCCTGCGCTCGACCGGGTTGCTGTTAAGGCGAGCATCCAAGCGGTAGGTTTCCTCGATAGTTGCTGGGAAGGCAGCTTCCACGAGGTTCATGAAGGAATCGGGTAGGCAATGGATGTATTTGTTGATAGCTTTCTCAATGGTATCAACCTGGGTAGGGCAAAAGATACTAAGCTACTTGAAACGAGTGGTTAAACCCTCGTTATCGTCCCCATTTTGCTTGAGGTACCAAAACTCTTGTTCTAGCTTCCTAAGCTCATAAGGGGGGCAAAATTCATCCCTCATGATCTTCTTCAACTCGGACCATGGCAAGGCGTGGCTACATCATCCCCTCGAGTGTTGCGTTCGGAGGTCCATCAATCGAGAGCTCTCGATCGGAACACCCCTGTGGCGTTTTGGGTACGCAGATCGTCGGGGCATCCACTGTGACGGAACGCGAGTTCCATGGCTTCGAACCATGTCAACAATGTTGTTGCGCCATCCTTACCTGTAAACTCTAAGGGTTTACAAGCAATGAAGTGCTTGAAAAGGAATTGTGGCTTGGGTTTCTCCACCTTGGAGTCGACTGAACCATGAAGCGATTCGGAGTTCGATTGGATCTTACTAACGATATCAGGCATGATCCGGGCCATATGGTCAGCCATTTGCTCAAGGACCAGGTTCGCAAGTTCTTTCTTGGAGTTGGAACGAGAGTTCTTCTTGCTCTTCTTGTGTTCATCGGATGAGCTTGGAGATGCCATTTAGAAGTTCGAAAGGAAGAGAAAGGATGAGACTTGATCATAATGTAAAAATAAGTTAGGCATGTATAAGTATGTAAGCATGGTGTAACACATATATTTCACATAATAAGCATGAATTCAACAAGTATGGCATGTATAAAAACGTATGAATGCGTATAAGGAGTATAAATTTAGTTGGTTCACGAGGAGTATTATTGTTAATGATTGCGATAACGTGCGAATTGTGTAACGGTTCGAAATGAACGAGGTAACAAGTATTAAAACGCATAAAAATTGAGTTACATAAAAAACGAAAAGGCTTATAAAACATGGGAATGATTCGGGTAGAGAATCGTCAACAATTCCAAAGTGAATCGAAGTCCTTTCGAATTAGAGGAACGTGCTTTGGCCTATAGGTAAAATGCTCTCATCGAGAAGCGACTAATGGTATTTTACCCTTCTAGTTACTACACGTATCTAATCGATTGGAAAATCGAGACTTGGCGAGAACGAAAATCAAGGAATGGGACTTAATCGACAAGGTGCGGGTTTCACCCCTAACTTGAAGATATCGTACCCTAAGTGTGGTTGGTACTTACCAAACGAAGAGCAAGTTCCGATTCGTTGGTAAGGGTCCACTAGAGTTTTGAATTGGAAATTTTCCATTAAATTGTGGATTTCACTCCTAGCTTAATGGCGTAATTTCGTGCAAAATAACAAGAATAGCGAATTGAGAGTCATTCACCAAATTGCGGTTTTCACACCTATTTTAGTGAAGTCGTCTCATTTGTATTACGAGTGTCTTCAAGCGTCCAAACATGTATTGTGTAAAAAATGTCTTAGAAAAGACATTGTAAATATGTATTAAGACCAAAAGAAGGAGAAAGAAGCAAAGTAGGAAGCATAATATTTTAAGCATAAACAAGAATGGTCAAAACGGGTACTTAGAACTGTAGACTAGGTCGAACATGGCAATTCTACCTATCCCTATAGTTATGGCTCTAATACCAATCTGTCACACCCCAACCGATGGCGGAAACATCGGAGTGAGATGAAAACATGATTGCAATAGACTTCATAACGCTCTTTCATGACAATATTTAATTAAACAGAATTTCATTTCATAGTAAATCATCAAGTACAACATAATTCGGAAAATACAACAAGTCTGAGTAACAATAACATAACAAAATTGATACATCATTAATAAACCTAATGTCTATGTATGTATCTAGCGTCAATCGATACTTCTTTTCATAGCATCATCTTCTCATCCTGTAACATGTTTAAAATACGAGTTCAATGCAAAAGCAAAGGCAAGTATACAAGTTTGAGTATAGTATAAGTATAAGCATAGGTTTAAACAAATCCACATGGCAACAAGAATATATACGAGCATACACTAGGCATGTGATATTTCTAGTCAACCCTCTGTTTACGCAACTAGTATAAATAATTCAACATGACCAAACGTTCACAGGCGGTGCGTTACTCCTATAGCGCTATACATGTCAAATGGAGGCACAAAATAAGCTAATGTCTATAGTATCACATAAGTTCAATCCCTAGTACAAGCATCACATAAGTATCAAGCGTTCATGTATATTGGATTGTTTTGTGCAAGTAATAAAGCATAAGTTTTGTGTTGTTTTGATACGTAAACATGTTACACCCCAAAGTGTTTAAACGGAAAGGGGGATTCGAGTATACTCACGGTTTGTTTTGGGTCTTTTCTACACTTGAACAATTCCGTGAAGTGGTTGATTCATGGGAGGAAACGCCAAGTTATCCTACAAGAGGAAAGGAGGCGTATGAGTAACGAGTTAACGGTGGATTTGGAGTATTCGGGAAATTGTAAAAGTAAAGTATGGAAAAGTAATACAACATGGAAAGTAGTTACTAGACATAGCACTTGTCAACGACACTATAGTAAATCCTCAAGGATTGAATATGTTTTCATAGGTTCAAGACCTATTAGAATCGTGACAAGGAACTACATACTATAGTGATGAAACTTATTAGCTTGACAATGATTCACTTAGTCATTTGTTAAGGGTTTGGTCTCTAAGTTTATTATATAGTTTATACATATAATTAGTCATATCGTCATGTAAGAAGTGGGAGGATAAATCGTCCACTTTGGTACCACTTGGTATCAAGTAAGTCAAGTAGGAGGTGGGAGGATTAACCATCCACTTAGGAACCTCTAGGTTTGTTCACCACTACACAAGTCACCATAGGTGATAAGGAGGGTTCAAGAACATAATGTACAAAATGTAAATATGGTGTCATCTAGACACCAAGTAGCCAAGTGTAAATCAACCCGAAAAGCACACGAGGACAATGGTCAACGGCTAAGTGGGGTTGTGACACTTTAGGTCAAGCAAACTAGCTTGGGATCTTGATGAAAAACATCAAGTGATGTGAGGTCTCAAAAGGTTTAGGATAGCGCAAGCTAACCAAGGTGGACACACATGAACAAGTCCTAAACTTGCATCACTTGTGAGCTAAACGCTCCTTGAAAACAGAAAGTTTGGAGTGTTTAAACACTCCTATTTACATGCTTAACAACCTAGGTTAGTCTCCTTAATCACAAGATTGATTAGGAGCTCAAGAACACTAGGATGGTTTGAAGAAAACATAAGTTTTTGAAAGTATTTTGTTTAAAACAGAAAATTCCTTGCACTTCAACCTCAATATAAAGGTGTTCCATCTAAGTTTTCCATGGAATTACCTAACGAAACAATCCTAGAGGTATCCCAAGTACTAAGGAAGAAGAAACAGTGAGAAAGGTGGAGTAGAAGTGAGCTAGAACTCACTTTGAGAGCCTTGAACTTTCTGCTCAATTTCTGAGTTTAACAACTGATTTCAAGTGTTTAGAGAGTGAGATTAGAGTGTTTGTAAAGTGGAGGAAGTGTGGGAATGGGTTGGGTTTTATAGGAGGTGATTAGGGTTAGTTAGGTGGGTGATTAACGCAAGAAGCACAATCCTTGTGCACCAAAATTAACCAATAATGAGACAAAATCAATTTTCTGCCGAAATGGATGGCTGGCGGGCCGCGAGAAGGGAAGGAGGACACGCTGGCAGCCCACGAGAGGCTGGGAGTTTTGGTAAAACAGCCCCATGGGGTCTATATTTAGGGGTTTGGGGTGTTTTTAAGCATAAAAATTGCATTTTCAGGGGATTTTAAGTCAGTTTATCGCAAGAACAATTATAAACAAGTATAATTGTATATATGTATCATGTATAAGTACCGTATAATGTATGTATGTCACGTATTTGCAAGTCCATCACACGTTTTACGAATATCACAAGTATGCGTTACATGTTTGAATGTATAAGTATGAAATGATTATGACTAAGTATAACATGAATAAAATATGATTTTCCATTATGATTCAAGTCTCGGATTACAATGGTTTACAACGAAGAATAATTACGAGATACAAGGTTTCCAAAAATAGAAATACAACACGCGCTTGCTAAAAATAGAAAGCGTGGAAACACGAGGCGTTACAACCCATGACTTGGACCTAGGTGCCATTGTATTTTCACTTAAGTTGTGGAGACATTATTTATATGGAACAAAGTGTATCATTTACACTGATCACAAAAGTCTCCAACATCTCTTCCATCAGAAAGATCTAAACATGCGACAACACCGTTGGATGGAAACACTTATGATTATGACTGCGAAATTCGATACCATCCCGGCAGGGCAAATGTAGTTGCTGATGCGCTTAGTTGCAAAGAGAGGGTTAAGCCAATTAGAGTTAACGCCAAGAGCATTGAGCTCAGAAACAGCTTAAATGAGAAGCTTCTTGATGCGCAAAAGCAAGCCATGCTAGAGGCTAACATATCCAATGAAGGATTAGGTGGAACTGTGGATCAGTTGACACCTTGAAAAGATGGAATCCTCAGACTTAATGTCAGAATCTGGGTTCCAATCTTTGGAGGACTTAGAGATCTAATCCTCCAAGAGGCGCATAATTCAAGATACTCAGTTCACACTGGTGGTGACAAGATGTATCAAGATCTGAAAAAGAATTATCGGTGGATGGGTATGAAGAAATCCATAGCCACCTATGTAGCTAAGTGCCTGACATGTTCGCAGGTTAAAGCTGAACATCAGAAATCGTCAGGACTTCTACAACAACTTGAAATTCCCACCTGGAAATGGGAAATGGTAACTATGGATTTGATCACCAAGTTACCTAAGACCAAGCGTGGCAATGACACGATTTGGGTCATTGTGGACAGGCTGACTAAGTCAACTCATTTTCTGCTAATCAAAGAGATGTTTAGTTCTGATAAATTGGCTAAGTTGTACGTGGACGAGATTGTATCCCTACATGGAGTGCCGTTATCTATTTTATCCGATAGATATACAAGATACACATCACATTTCTGGAAGAGCTTCCAACAATCATTAGGCACTCGACTAAATTTCAGTATGACTTACCATCCATAGACTGATTGACAGAGTGAGCGTACCATCCAGAGTTTGGAAGACATGCTACGTGCATGTGTAATCGACTTAGCTGGAAGTTGGGATGACCACTTATCCCTAATTGAATTCTCCTACAATTACAACTATCATATGAGCATCAAGGCTGCACCTTTTGAGTCCTTGTACGGGAGAAAATGTCGAACGCCCGTCTGTAGGGCAGAAGTTGGGGAAGTCCAACTATCAGACCTGAGGTTGTTCTAGAAACCACGATAAGATAATACAAATCCGTGATTGTCTCAAAGCTGCTAGGGATAGTCAAAAAAGCCATCGAGATAAGAGGCGTAAACCTCTTTAGTTCCAGATAGGGGACAAAGTTCTACTGAAAGTATGACCCTCGAAAGGAGTGATGCGTCTCAGTAAGAAGGGCAAGTTGAGCCTAAGATACATAGGACCATTCGAAATCATCGAATGTGTCGGATCGGTAGCTTATATAAGCTTAAGCTACCTGAGGAGCTAAATGGAATTCACGACGTGTTCCACATCTACAACTTAAAGAAATGTCTAGCCAATGAGTCGGTAGCAATGTCACATAAAGATGTGCAAATTGATGAAAATCTGAGGTTTGTTGAGAAACCGATAGCGATCGAAGATCGACAAGTTAAAAAGCTCCAAGGAAAACATGTGCCTATTGTAAAGGTCAAGTGGGATGCCCGTCGAGGCCCCGAATATACATGGGAAGTCGAGTCCACTATGCGACAAAAGTACCCCCATCTTTTTGAATAAAATCTCGAGGTCGAGATTTCTTTTAAATGGGTGAGGATGTAACACCTTGTAGAATCCTGTCCAGATAAATCCCGACACGTGTCCCGGTGATCCTCGTATGCCACGTGAGGCCGAGAGGGACCAATGCGTCATTATGTTATATTCATAACCTCTAAACGACGACTATATAAGTTGAGGGACCAAACATGTCAACATGCCAATTTTTGGCTTCTGAGTGGGTCTTACGGACTATAACCATATATGGTTACGGACCGTAAGGCTTAAAGGACTGGTTGTATTGAGAGGAGGTCACGGATCGCAAGGATTATTCCATACGGTCCGTAACTAGTTCAAAACAGTGGGCGCCAGATAGGCTTACGGTCCGTAAGGGACTGCCAATGGCAGAATGTTTGGCAGCTTGCAATGCTGCCACCTTTCTCGCGACTTGCCACACTTTGGCAGCTCTTGGCACCTCAATGACCACCGGGAGACCTCTCACAACTGCCCTGGACACTTGTCTTGATCCCAAGCTCTTCCCTTGGCTATAAATAGCACCCTTGTGCTACCATGTCCTTTGCTCATTCACATTTCTTCTTCTCTCTTGCTCACTTGGAAGTTCCTGAGCTTATTGGGAGTATCCTCTGAGTTCTAAACCTTTCTTTGGATCACTAGTAAGTGTTCCAACCTTCTCCTTTCTTTTTATAGGCTTTAAGCCAAAAGTCAAAGCGTTATCGTAATAACGCTTTCACCTTCGGTTAAGACCATTGTGGTTCAGCCATTGTTCGATGCAAACATGACCACGTGATCATAATAAGGTAGGTGTTAATCCCTCAAGAGAGCACCTACTGAGAATCACGTTTGCTTGCTCAATCGACGGGTCAAAGTTATTAATTTAAAAAGTCAAACAGGTCAGTTTTTAATAAAATTCATATCTGATAATGTAGGTGTTATAAAATATGTTTTATCACTTTTATAACTTGGTAATAACAATTAGAACATGTGTAAACATGTTCGGCTCGTCAATTCTAGGTTTAAGGTCGATTCGCAACCGAAATTCGCAAAGTTTGAATTCTACTTTCACTTTCAGTTCTGACCCGAATTAGCAACTTTAGCTACTGACTTTAAGTTGAATTATGACCATATTGTATTGTAGAATAACCCTGTGGAGTTATACTACATGGCCATATAGTAATCTGAGTTTATTTTACAAGATCCGTATTTATGCCTGATGTTGACTAAAATGCCCTTATTGCTTAAAATGAGGTTTCAATCATAAATGAGCATGAAATGAAATATAAACTGATATGTTAACTTGTTAAACTTATTTTGATGTCATAAATTTGGTCATAGGCTTAGTTTATGTAAGACCCATACTTCTATTTAACAGTTTTCATATTGGTTTCGAGTATAAATGTGTATTTACGATTACATATACATTTAAAATGCGGGTTTATTAAAACATTTCAACATCATATTTATAAGTTCGTCGTTTAAAATGATGAAGAAACATAGTGCGCAAGCTTGTGTCTTGATTATGTTTGGTTCTTCCTTGAGCTTGATCGTCATTCGGCACTTCAAAATATACCTACATTTCATAAACCATGAAATGGGTTAGTCATTCGCAGTTTATAGGTGTTTAATCAAGTCCAGGTGCTAAAACGAACAAGAAAAACAAACTTAGCCAGCTTTTTAGCCCGTCGCGTGCCGCGACGGGAAATCCCTTAAGCCGTCGCGTGGCGTGACTGTAAGACCTTAACACGTTTTTGACCTAAAACAACACAGTGGAAATTTGGGCCATAAAATTTCTTACTTTATAACTATTCTAACATACTTGAAAACCATTTAACACTACTTCTTTTAAAATAAATACAACATTCGTCCTTAATTAAATAACCATGTTGACAAAATGATTACTACTACGTACGACTTTTCCATACAATCCATGATCTTCAGCTCGATCCTCGTCCGCTTATCTCTCATGATGATTATGATAATCTGACTAACCTGGGGACACCATATACACAACCAACATGTTAGTAGATGGTGACGTCATACATAATTAAATGAATATTTAAACAATAAATAAGTACATAGAGATTTAGCTATGCATACTACTCCATCATTATATCCTTCTAAATTTGTTTTTTACACCGGGCCTCGCACCTTTGAAAGCCCAACACTTACATGCATGCATTCCTGTTTCATTCTCAATAACTATACGGTTAGCAAGACATAATCTCAAATGTATTGAAAACCACATCTTTGTATAAACACATATCATTGATTTACATTCGATAGATTACAACCTGTGTTTACTCTTGCATATAGTAGTTCAATATTTGCATATACATACTTGAATATTCAGATTTGCATACAACAGCTCAATATTTGCATATACGTACTTTTATATTCAAATTTGCATATACGTACTTTTATATTCAAATTTGCATACAGCAGCCCGTTATTTGCATATACATACTTTTATATTCACTTTTGCATACAGTAGCTCAATATTTGCATATACATACTTTTATATGCAGATTTGCATAGAGCAGCTCATTATTTGCATATACATACTTTTATATTCAGATTTACATACAGCAGCTCATTTATTGCATCTACATACTTTTATATTTTGTTTTGCATACTGCAGCTCAATATTTGCATATACATACTTTTATATTCAGATTTGCATACAGCAGCTCACTATTTGCATATACGTACTTTTATATTCAGCATTGCATAAAACAGCTCAATAATTGCATATACATACTCTTATATTCAAATTTGCATACAACATCCCGTTATTTACATATACATACTTTTATATTCAGATTTGCATAATACAACTCATTATTTACAAGCCCCCAATCCATTCTAACAACTTACCCCATGTCTTTATGGCCAAAAACCCTGCTTTACCTTACTTCCTAGATTTAGCCTATTTAATCTTTATCATGCACTTTCCGACTTACTTAACCACTTTCGACTTATTTCCACAAAACTTACCTTAGTACTACCATTGATTCATACATTCTTACATGACTTTCAATAATTACCATACAACAATACATTTTAAAAACTAAAGGGTAAGTCCGGAATTCACTTACCTTAAGTGTTCCAATAAGTGTATTTGTCACATTGCCTTGTCTTGACCCGTTATCCTCCTGCGTTCAAGTCCATGCTAGTGTGATTTCCTACCCACATGTTATCATACCCACAACATTGTTACTATGCATGCTCATTCACACTAACATTTATTTCCAACCCAAAGGTTGCTTTGACATTCATTAGTCAATTACTAATAAGCATAAGGCATATACCCAAATTCACATCTTTTCACATTCAAGTAACTCATCATGTCATCACATATAACATATATTAATATAACACGTACCATTTGACTTTCTATAACATTACAATGGTGACAAAAGCCTAGCCTTTCTACTTATGCATAGTTGACTTTCAAGAAGTCAACGGTTTATTATATGAACTTTCAACTTAACCTCGTGCATCTGTGTCATCATAATAGACCATACAGTTGAGACTATATACATTTCATACTCATGATACAATACGTATTCAACCACAATATCACCTAGTTATATGCATACACCAAACATATTCAATTTCCTTCATACTAGTGATTCTTATAATTCTACAACTAGAACTTCTCATGAAATTCTTCTACATTGCATTTTTCAAGTTTACTTATCATCAATTATATCATAACCACATTCTACTAATATTCATTCATTATCATATAATTTCACATTCTAACCTCTACTAGGCATTTCATCAAATACTTGGTGTGCGTACACCGTTTAATGCAAAATGTACAACCAATTCATGCATAACCTTCCAAGTTCTTACTTTCAATCATCAACACAACAAAGCATCAAACTAACTTCATACCATATTCAATGTAACTTGCAAGAGTTCATCATATTCACATAATACATCAAGAATTGAACAAAGGTTAGGCATGGGTGACATACCCATGTTGCCATCTTCACCACCAATGGTGGGTTTCACCTCCAAACATCAAATCACTCAAAATCATATACAACACAAGTTCTATTTGGTGATTCTAATACTCAATCATGCTTAATTTCATATCAATTCATGGATTGATCATAACCCACTTTATATAAAATCACCAAATCCAATTTTACAACTTACCTCATGATTATTAGCACTAGATGGTAAGGATTCTTCATTCATGCATTAATTTCAACATCAATTTGGTCTTGGATTGGCTTGAACTTGATATGTTGAACTAGAGAGTTCTTCCTCTTTCTCTCTCTAAATATCGACACACACACAAGAATGTAGAATTTTGACTTTAATTTCCCTTTTGTTGGCCACTTTCAACTTCCAAAGATGTCATGCTTGGCCTTTGTACTTTCCCTTCATTCTTTCTATTTACTCTTTTATGTTAACTAAGTTAAACAACCTAGTTAAGTTATTTCATAACATAAATCTAGTAAATACCATATCTATAAAAACATTGGATTTTGGGGCATTACAGTGACAGCCGCCGCGCTGCGTGACGGTGATTTTTCCTTCTCGTCACGTGACGCGACACCCTCTTTTCGACATAAGGTTTCTTAGCTGGTGCTGCACATTCCCAGCAATCATATCTGAAACTTGTTATGCACAAAAACTTGCATAACTTTCAAAATAGATATCCATTTTACGATCCGTTTCTTTCTACGTGATCGTAATTTGATTTCCCATCATGTGGAGTCAAAACCCGACATCTGAATTAACAATATTCTAAACTTTAAGCCCTCGGCTTTATATTCAATTATTAAACTTTTTGACCCATTCATGTTTAAGACTAAAAACTTGTTTCTAAGTAATCATAAAGCATACATTAACATTTTTAACTCAAAATCTCTAGTGCGAGTCGTAACTTTCAAGAATCACGCGGCTAATTCCCAAGCTATGCGCATAATTCGTTTTGAACCGTTTGGAGGATTTAAACCTTTAAGTTTGAATTTCGCTCTTTCTTTTCACGCCTTACATTTACAAAATTTAAAATAGCTACTTATATTCCACCACATCTATTTTTGGGGCGGATTTAAATATAGTGATCCATTTTCCTGAATTCTACCCTTCGGCTCGTTATTTTACGGAAAAGACCCATTTATAGACATTTGACCCAAAATGGCTTATGCCTATAACTTTTATACTTTTCAAAAGCTTACATGATCATAATACATGTTCCTAAACAACCCTAAGGGTCGTTTACCCGGTTATTCGATCGAGAGCATTTTGGTCATCTTTAGTCCCTCCTTTTACAACCAAAGACTTTTAATGAACTATTTGACCAAAATCGCATGTTTAACTATAATCTTATTTACGCATACCTGGCTCGGGTCATAGAATTGACCCGTTTAAATACATTTCACTATTAATTACTAGATAATAGCAACGCGAACCATATCTTATTTCCCTGTGATCACAAAACTCAACAAGCGATCGTCAATTATTATTGTCAAATGGTGTTAACAACACCATTCGACCCGTTTAGTTGAAATAACCCTTTATCTTTATGAGATGGTATTTAATTACCATCTCACCTCTTTAACCTATTCCGGCTTACTCCGTGAGTTCATATTATTTAAAAGTCGTTTCCTATCTTGTTTGACCCGTTATGACTTACGCCATGTGGTATCTTTTCAAATCTCTTCATCTATCTGTCAACTCATGTCCGGATTACTATTTTACCACTTCTACCAGTCATGGTTTATACCATAAAGTAATGTTTCAAAATTCCTTATTTGTTCTTCATCACATGACTAATTTACCGTTTTACCCTTTTTACCATAAATTATGGTTTCTCACCATTTTCACTTGTTTCGACCCATATTATTTCACATCAGAATATCATATTTGACTTACGAAATTTACTTTATTCATATCCAATACATACAAGTAGGTATTCTATAAAAAGGGTGTAATCTTTACTTACCTTGCATCCAAATTATGCTTTTTTCCTTCATACTTGATTCGTTTAACCCGCTTCCTTCCCAAGCTTCCACCTTGCTTGTCAAGCGTCAAACTATCATATAATATCCACAAGGTGACTAGATTAGTCATTATAGATTATGACCTTCACACCTTATTAACCTTTATACCACTTTTACTTATTGAACTCTATCATAGGTCGGTTTGACTTTCAAAAGTCAATCGCCTATTTACTTATGTTTTTGCACAATTAAGCTCAACGAATTACCCGGTAAGCACTATTCATAGGCCACCATTTTAATTGCGTTTCTTAACTAAGTTTATGAAATTGTTAACATTAACTTAGCATAATTTCAATCATTCATAATACATGATGATCTCAAACATCATTTAGCATGAATATAACGTTCATTCCTTCATATCGTACAAAACCCACTCAATGGCAAGTATGAACATATACCCAAAATGTTAGATTATTCAAACACTTTCTTATTACCATCATGCATGATGATTCTAATCATGTTTATATCATCAAGTTCATCATAATATTAAAACCCACTTGTCTAAGTGTGGTAAATCATCTAAACATCCAAATCATAGCAACCTATGTAGAATTTTCACTTAGGGTTTTGTTCCTAAGCAAGTATACATCACTAATTTGGCCATAGCCTCTACGATTCATACATAAATCGCATCTTGTGATGTTCATCAACTTTCACAACTTCAACAAACATCAAATTTCTACATACCTTATGATCCCCTAGCTTGGGTGATCGTTAATTCATGTTCCTTTTTGAGTTTGAGCCCCAATTCATCCTTCAATTTGTTGATTTTTTATGAACTAGGGTTACCCCCCTTTTCACCTCCCGATGATTGTTCTACACACACACAAACACACACTATGTGTGTGTTGTGTTTTAATTTTTGTTTATAAATAACTAGTTTCCATCTTTCAACTTTGGTCCCCCAAGTTTAGTTTTGGTTAGAATATGCTACAACTCATTGTTTTTATTACATATTTTTATATATTACTAACTAGGTTAATTATTCCTAGTTACTTTGTTTACGGGTTACTTTTACCATTAATGGTGTTTTACCCGCTCATTAATATCGACGTGATTTGATTACCAAACCCGTTTTTGGGGTGTTATAGTTTTATTTAAATATCGTAAATTATGTTTTAAAATGCCCTTTCGGCACAAAGAATAGTTTTAAACATAATTCTTTCACCAAGACTTGTTACCTACTGATTATAAAACTTTTTTCTAATATTTTTACAGTAGGTACATGTTTTAAACTCATAATCCCAAAAAAGCTATCAAAACTATGTGTGAAATCACCAAAATGCCCTTATGGTGCATAGTTTGGTCTTAAAATATAAACCACACATATATCTGATATCCTACTGATATAACATCATAAATTATCTATTTTTTCAGAGTGTTTATGACCATGACATCAGTTTACTTGCAAGCTCTATTTTATAAGTTGTAAAATGACCAAAACGCCCTTATGAGGCTTAACTTGATTTTAAAACGTTAACGGGAAAACATGTTTATATCCTACTGATATTATAACATGTTTAAAGTATAGTGGCACATGGAACTTGTATATGACTCATCTGGTTACCCGGTTTTGGTTATATGCGTACGGATTAGCATACGTAACTAGTTTACGTAATTTAACCATAACGGGTTTTTAACCTTATCATTTTTATTTCAAAATCCAGAATGTTATAAGTTTACCCATCTTATACAAGTCTTAGTACTTGTCGGGTTTAAACTACATTCTATTCGGTCATCGCTTAATCTAGCGTATCGTACCGTATTTCATTATTTAAGACTAGCTGGTTCGAGCCTATGACTTAATAGGACCTGTTAGCATTCTAATTGGTAATTAATACCATTATTCCAGACTAGAGCGTTCCAGTAGATTGCTACCTAAAACTTTTCTCTTGATTAACGGCTGAGTTATAAAACTTTGAAGTAAGTAGCTCAGGTAAATACTTTTAACCTATTTTCCCTATACGGGCTTGGAATACGGTATATTATTACCGCTTGGTCGGGTATGGGATCATGTTGTCGGATTGTGATTTAACTAAATCTCATAACCCGTTTTAATTTGTATTTTCTGATAACGTAAACATTAGGGGTTAACTCGACCGTGTCCTGGATATCCTCGGCTCATTTAAGTTACTAATGGTCACGACCTAAGCATGGGGTGTAGGCATACACCCGTCAGATGCTAATGCTAAATTATTTTATATACTCCTTGTGAGTTGTTTAAGTGGGGTGTCGGTTAATCATGCTATTCGGTTTTTGCACCAGACCCCATATGTATTGACAGACCTATAAAACTGTATACAAGATCATTTTGAATTATCCCAAGTTATTTATAAAATGTGCCATGTGCACTTAAAACAATTTTGAAAAGATTTTCAAAATGTGTCGGCTATTTGTATTTACCAGTGTAAACTGACGTATTTTCAAAAGACTAAGCTACAGGTACAACATGTAATAGGCTGGGAGCTGCTCGGTAGCGACGTAGAGGATTTTGCAAGTCCTTAGTTGTTCCTGAAATTCTGTTGATCATTTTTGTACATTTTATGATCCGCCTGTGGATCTTATTACAAGCCGTTGTATATGTAATTTGAACATTTGAACATTTACGGATTGTAATATTAATTTAAATCCAGGACTTACGCTGTGTTACTCTGTGTTGTTTGGTTATGATGTTATCAATCTTATGTCACAATACTCCCCACCGGGATATACGTAGAAATCGGGGTGTGACAACTTCGAATTTTTTTTTTTTGTTTTTTTACGATAGTATTTTCTAACATTTTAATCTAGGGGTGTGAAAAAAATAGGGGCAAAACTCGCACGGGAATGTCGAGTTCTCTAAGTTCTTACTACTCGGAAGGGGTTTCCCATGATCTTGATCCTATATATATATATATATATATATATATATATATATGGTAGAGATCCTAAGAGAAGTCCACCCTATTTGAGAAACTGGAGAAGCATTCTGGACCACACATTTCCCTAAGCTTTTCGTAATATAGACATATGTATAGTTTAAAATTGACTATATACATATATGTATACTGAATTATACACTTATGTATATAGTCAATTTTAAACTATACATATATGTATATTACGAAAAGCTTTGAGAAAATGTGGGGTCCAGAATGCTTCTCAAGTTTCTTAATTAGCCTAGTACTTCTCACATGATCCTAAACCCCTATATATATATATATATATATATATATATATATATATATATAGGGGATGGATCATGAGAAAATTAGTTTAAATGAGAAAACCAAAAAACTAACTAAAAAAGCCAAAAAAACATATCAAAAAATTTTATTTATTTTTATTTTTTATTAAAATTCGCTATATATATTATATAAAAAACTTTTAAAAAATAAAAAAAACATATAATGCACATGTGCAACATAAACATATAATGCACATGTGTAGTACACATATAGTGCATATGTGCGGTACAAGTTTTTTATTTATTTATTTTTTTTGAAAAAAAGTTTTTTTTATACATAAAATCTAGCGATTTTTTATAAAAAAATTTGTATGTTTTTTATGCTTTTTTTTGGCTTTTTGAGTTAGTTTTCTAGTTTTCTCATTTATATCTAATTTTCTCACAATCTTCAACATATATATATATATATATATATATATATATATATATATATATATATATATATTCTGTAATATAAGTATTTGAAACTTAAATTTAAAGGCTTATATATCATCTGTATTAATATAATTATTAATAAATTAAAAGAGTAACTTTTAGGTTTTAATAATAATGGACTTGTAGTAAAATGAATTTTTACTAAATACACGTCTAAGATAATATTTTTAAGAAATATATATAAATGTGGAGTTATGTGTATATATATTTTATGTGATTATGTGATACTTTGTGAAATAGACAAATGTAAAGTTATGTGTGTGAAAAAATAACTTAACACTTATAAAAATTATATATGTGGGCTTAACGAAAAGTAAGATCGCCAACAGGTCACTCAATTCTTATGTTTTTAAAATAAAAGCACTATTTTAATTAACATGTTTTCGACAGATAAAGTGTTTGTTTGATTATCATAAGTTGGTGTGAACAACTTAGAAAATATAATATTATAATGGTCGTTAAAGTGTACCTTATTATTAGGACACGAATAGATCATTTTTGTTTGTGGGCTTTTTGGAATTAATTGCTTGGATTAATGCTCTCGAAGGTGAATTTCATGGCCCCTATTTTACTATTTTAAACGTTTTTCTTTTTCTGGAAGGGGGGGACATGATTGATTGAAATTATAGTGTTCATACTATATTTTATATGGAGTCTTCGTGACCCCACTTTGAATAAAGTTTTATAAAATAGTTTTGGGGAAAGACACGTTGTTTGAAAATAGATATGTTAATTTGATAACTACATTGGAATATGTTGTGCATAAGTATGGCAATTGTCACGTGTTGATTATAGATTTATGTTGATTAATATATGTCATATCGTAGCTAGTTTATCAATTTAAAAGTTTTTAGTTAAAAATGTTCATGTTATGAATTTGGAAAGGGAAGTTTTTCGTGGGACGAAATTTTGTAAATATTTTAAAAGGGGATCCTACGCTTGATTTACCTTTGGTTTTTAAAAGGGAGTTTAAGATACAAACTTGTCTAAGTTTTAATAAAAGTAATTTGGTTACGATTTAACTTTTATTTTTCTCTGTGAACTCACCATCCGATGTGTTGACACTTTTAGCATGATTTTTAGGTTTTAGAGCATGTCCCGGAACCGATCTAAGTAAGCACGAGCATTACATGGATACCTATTTGGAAGATTTTCTATTTAGTACATGACCTTTATAGCTAAATGCAAGAATATTGTTTCAAAACATAGTCCTTGGCATTTGTAAAACTTTTAATAAATGGTATCCAAATTTTTGTATAAAGTAGTGTTTGCTTAATCTTATGTTTTGTATGCAATGACATTACCCCACGTGTGCGCTTTCCACCGTGATTTTTCTAGTGTGCTACTACACTATCATCCTAATGCCACTATGTACATCAAATACTATGATCCTGCTACTACACAGTAATTATGATCCTACACTATTATCCTGCAACTACATTATGATCCTACCACTATCATTCAAAAAAATCCATTAAAACAAAGCCACATGAACCATCATTCAAATACCCACTAGATTGCAATATAATACCATTCATTCAATCATAAGTTAAACTTTCATCCAGATAATACAATTCATACTACATAACTAGTTACATGCCAATAAATGGGTAACCCTGATCATTAACTATAAAACCCAACAAATGATCAAACAAGAAAACCCATTATATTGTTCTGGTTAGGTTATACTTAGGCATCAATACTATGTACAAAAACCCACTTCAAGTTAATCATTCCAACCATCGTCACGTCCTTTGTCAAACCTCAGTTCCATGTTTGCACAACTCAGAAACCACAACACGACACGAATTTAGATCCGGAGACGATAGGAGGTAGCTTGCACCCTGAATCCGGCTTCAATTTCACGTAAAACAAACCATATTTCAGAATTAGTACAAGACCTGTATCACATTTACATGGTTTTGAAGTAAATTGAACTAATGTCATACCTGTAACATGCTCGGGTTTAAATGATCGCGCCAAACGGCAACATTTTCAGTTGGCTGGATTTGGGATTGAACGACGAAGTTGATCGGACAAGAATCTTGATGACGGTGGTGGTTTTTTTGGGTGATGAGGGAGATTATGATACTTCATGAGAAAGATTGGGGATTCAATTGGGTGTAGGTGTGATTTTGGGGTGAAATGACCAAAACACCGTTCACATCGTTATCTATGTAAATGGAACAGTAACGAAAGTTAGAGGCATGGACTTGATTGATTCAAATCAACAACCACAGAGTCTTGATTGCTCAAATTAGAAAAGTAAGGACTCATCGTGTCATTTGGTGTTAACCACAGAGACTCAAATTGTAATTTACTCTTAATATTATTATAATGTTGTCAGTATTAGGCTGTAGGGTGTATCCTAGAAGGTGGTAATAGATGGGTGATGTGGTAATGAGAGATAATGAGGTGGCAATGAAGATTTCAATGGTGGAAGGAGGATGGTGATGCCAATTTGAAGAAGCAACAAAGACGTGGTACGAACCTGAAGTGAAATGCAAACTAGATATGGCACGACAGTACCAACGGGAACACCATTCCACCTTCGGTACCACCAAAACCTTCATGCTGATGTTTTTTTACATCGTGTCGTCCACACTCCCTGCTCCTATTAGAAAAATATATATTTGATCTATTTGAATGTTGACTATGAGGATACATGGTACACTAATGATGAGCAAATGTGACCTATGTGTATTAACTCATGTCAAAGATATTAATCTAACCGCAACATAATCAAAATTGTGTATCCCATTATTTGAACGAGTCGATTAGGTTGGCACGGATTACAAACAACTTGGTTAGTTGTAATAAATCATAATCAGTTGTAAATAGGTTAAATAAGACGCATAAGTTGAGACTGGGTGTAAGCGCTCAAGCAAATATGTTTAATTGAACGAGTTAAACAACCAAGCTGGCATGTTTGATAATAAAAAAATTATAAATTCATACAGTTTAACCTGATTATGACATTTATTAAAGGAGTTAAACCTAATATTCTGGTATTGTATTTTCAGTTTTAATCTATATGTTATGTTTTTCTGAAAGCTGGAAAATTTAATTGATAATCGAGATTTTTGAGGAATAATTTAACTTTAGCAATTTTTCCATATAAAACACGTATTGTAGAATAGCTGACAAAATAATTACTGATTTTGTCCACAATCATATTATCGGAGGTCCACCGAAAAACATAATGCGGTCGCATGTCGAATAGTAAAATCATTTTGAAGCAAAATTATTTTTTAACAATTAATTACACAAAAAATTAGTTGATTCTCAAATATTCTAACGAAAAGTAAGCATATTCTTAATAATCACACAGAGAGAAATAATAACAGCTTAAAAGTTCGTCCAATATGTCACGTGAAAAAATATAAGTCTGTATATAATTCTTGTAATTCTCTAGTTCAAACAAAGAGCATAACTTTCAATCGAAATTACATTTTTCCTAAAGTATAAACAAATATGTTTTTAAAATATGGTTTAGGATCAAATACAAAGTCTCCTAAAAATAAAAAGTCGTACAAAATGTATCAAACGGACTCCGATTGAAATCATTCAAACAGCACTGGAACTGTCTCATCAAACTCTAGAATATGAGATTTTAGCCTTTTGGTTTTTAGATGGGTAGATTTTACATTTTTTGTTTAAATTATTGTGTCTTTTCTATATTACATCATTGTGTCATTTTTTGTGATTCTTGTGTATTTTTCTTCGACACTGTGTTATATTTTTCGACACTATGTTATATTTTGCGATTTATTGTGTCTTTATATACATTCTTTTATTAAGAGTTTTTGTAGAATAACTTTATCATTTGGCAATATTCTTGCGTAGTCCCCTCCCCCCAGTGTTCTCTCGATGTTACACCTGCTAGCGTCCCGCAACACTTAATCTTTTTATAATAAATAAAAATTCCCCCTATGATAGTTACATGCTAGATCGCTGTCGTTATAAAAAAATATAAAACTAATAATAACAAAAAAAAACACGTTGGATCGCCACTAAAATGAAACTCACCACCTAACGCTACTAAACCCCTAGCGTTCGGTAAGGATCTGTATTAACGGTCTAGATTCTGCCACGTGTTTTTGTACAAGAAATAAGTGAAATAAATACCAGTGACATCATTGCCGGATTGCGTCGGGTTTTATGGGTCGCTGTGGACCGCCCACGGTTTCATATTGACGTTGAAATAAAATAAATAACCAAATCAAATGAGTTGATAAAAGAATAATAAATTTGGCTTTATGATATTTGGTGTGATGGCTCATATGTCTTGATCCATCTACAAAAACTTGTAGTCAAATAGAACTTTGAATATTAACAAAAAGAAATAATGTTTCTAGATCGGACTACAAATTTTATGAACGGTCAACTAAATCACCAGATAAGTATTTTGTGATACCCTCAATCAAATAATACTACAAATTGTTTTTCTTTTTAAATAGATTGCTTATAGGGTCGGCCCTGAAGATTGGGTATTAGGCCTTAACGAAAAAACGTTAGGCCTTAACGAAATTGGGTATTAGGCGCACTAAAGATTTAAACCTAATGCCAATGGGATAATAACTAATCTAAACCATCAGAAAAGTTTTGTAAGTGGGCCTATGTTGTTGTTTGTATAGGTAGAGGTGCACAAATCGGGTTTTTCAAATACCCGATTTCGGGTATGACCCGGTATTGGATAATTGGGTATTGGCAATACCCCGGTCGGGTTCGGGTCCGGGTATTGTCTTTAAAAACCATACCCTATGCATCGGGTTCGGTTCGAGTATAGAACTGGGTATTCTAAAACTGGGTATTTCGTATTTGAATACCCTATTTTCGGGTATTAAAAAAACCTATTTTTGGGTTTTTACGGGCTTTTTTCCATATATATTTCGGGTATAGATTAGATTTTTTAATGGGTTGCGCTTTTTAGAGGTATTTTTGGGTATTTTTCAGGCATTTTTAGGGTTTAGGTCGGGTTTTTAAAAAACCCAGTTTCGGGTATTGGAGAAACCCGGTTCCGGGTATTGAACCGGTTCTGGTTTTAGGGTATTACCGGGTACAAATCGGGTCTGGTTCGGGTACGGGTTTTGGTAGTGAAATGCATACCTTATCCGTACCCTACAGGTAGGGTCGGGTACAGGTTCGAGTATTTAAAACCTGGGTATAAAAAAAAACCAGTTCCAGGTTTTCTTTTTGGGTCCGGTTCTGGATTCGGGTTTTTTGTACACCTCTAGTTCCAATCCATAGATTTACTTTTGTTGCCATGTGTTGCAATAAGCTAAAACCAAGATTTTAAAACCCAAGTTCTTTTAAATATCTGATGCGAATATGAAAGTGATAAATAGTTCAAGAAACTATGGATTAATTAATTGGCTTTGAACCCAAAAGTTCCGGCTAGTTGGTTGTCTCAAGCCACAAAAGGACTTGGTTACAATTCTTTAATCAAACAAAAGCTATCTAACAATAACTCTAGGGATCATATTTATATATGATAGGAAATTTGAATAACTAAAAATAATATCTTGATCTCTTGCATATAAAGTGTCATCTTTCAACAAACTCCAAAGTCCAAAGGGTCTTCCTAGAGCTGGCAATTTTACACGAATACATGACACGAACCTACACGACCTTAACATGTATCGTGTATGAGCTTAACAGGTATCGTGTACTAAACAGGTAGACACGAAACAACCTGTTAATTTTCGTGTCGTGTTCGTGTATAGCGTTTCGTGTTTTCGTGTCTTATCATGTCTGTTCGTGTATAGCGTTAATACATGTTAACACTTAACATCGAGTGGGTAAGATACATGTTTACCTGTTAGATACCCATTAAGATACCTGTTTACCTGTTAGATACCCGTTAATACATGTTAATACCTGTTAGATAGTTAGATACCCGTTAATACATGTTAATACATGTTTACCTGTTAGATACCCGTTAATACATGATTATTCTAGTGTTTGTTAACAGGTAATTTTCGTGTCGTGTTCGTGTTTGAAAAAAGGACACGATAAGGTATCGTGTCGTGTTCGTGTATGGGATTTCGTGTATCGTCTCTTATCGTGTCGTGTCTTACATAAAAATAAGCACGAAAACGTATTATATTTTGTCCGACTTATTTGCGAAAGAAATTTACGTTGAAACGTTAACCAACTTGAACTTATACCGATATGTAAATAAAAATAAAGACGTAAGAAAATAAAGTTTTTTTTTAAATTAAAGAATAGTACGCCACGTTGTGGTAGCATCGAAACGTAAAGTAAATCGAATTTTTTACCATCTAATAAAAACGTATTATATTTGACCCGAGTTGTTTTAAAAAAAATTATGTGAAAAGGTAAATCAACTAAAAACGTATATAAAAAAGCAAAAAAAACGTATTGTATTTTGAGTCTACCCATTTCCAGAAAAATTACATTGAAAGGTAAATCAACCTAAATGTATTTCGCTGCTTACAAAAAAATAAGAACGTAAAATTGATTACAAAGTATTTAGAAAGTTGAGGGGTTGTGAAAGTAAGTTGAGTGGCTGTAAGTGTCAATGCTAAATGTTGAAGTGCGAAAGTAAAAAAAAAGCCCTCACATGTGGTACTGTGTAAAATTGATTACAAAGTGTTTAAAAAGTTGACGGGTTGTGAAAGTTAATTTAAAAGCACGCAAAATTGATTGTAAAGTCTTTAGAAAGTTGAGGGGTTGTAAGTGTAAATACTAAATGTTGAAACGTGAAAAAAAAGGAAACCTCATGTGTGGGTACTGTAGACATAAGTTGTTTTTTGAAGTATAAGTGTGAAAAAAAAAAGGAAACCTCATGTGTGGGTGCTGTAGACATAAGTTGTTTTTTGAAGTATATAAAATAAAATATGTAAAGCTACATCTAGTGGTGCATAAATCGGGTTTTTGAATACCTGGTTTCGAGTATGAAACAGGGTTCTAAAAAATCGGGTTTTGAAAATAGCCAGGTCGGGTCTGAGTTTTATACAAAAAATTATACCCTATATACCGGGGTTCGGGTAGGGCCCGGGTTGGGTTTTCTAATACCTGGGTATTATAATATCCTGTTTCCGGGTTCGGGTAGAGTGTAACATCTACTAAAAACATATACTAGAAAAAATCTGACCCGTTTTGAAAATTGAATCCAAACCATTTGTAACCCAGTTCGAATCATTATAAAAAATATAGAGTAAATTACAAAAATCGTCCTTTATGTTAACACTAGATTGCAAACTATGTCCTTTATCTTCAAAACGTATAAAAAACATACTCGATGTTTTCAAACCTTGCACGTTATGTCCTTTAGTTCCAACTCAATTTATTTTTACAGTTAAGTCTAGTCACATAAAACCCACATAAAGGTATTATTGTCTTTTCCCCTCCCCTTTCTTTCCCTTTATTAAGACCCTGGTTCCTCATTGATATTCATATATACGTATAAAAAACCCATCATCATTAATTCCTAACCCATTAAAAATTAGCAGCAACCCATCTTCTCTAACACACCCACACACAAAAAGTCAGATTCAAAGAGTTTAAGAATAAGCATTTTATCACACATTCAAAGAAATTGCAAATTTCTGTGAAGAATCTCACAGATCTTGAGGTAATAATGTGTGTTTAAACAATAAAAATTGTGTCTTTTTTTAGCTCAGATCCAAAGCTCATTTCTTCAATATAACATAAAATCAGATCCAAAAATTGTAATCAAATCCATACACGAGCATCGTCGTGGATTGAGCGATTGGGTGTGTCCGGTGTCGCCGGTGGTGGTAGGGATGGAGGTCTGTACGAGCGTCGTCGTGGATTCTGCGATTGGGCGTCTCTGGCATCAGCTTGGGCTCGGCGTTGGTGGGTTTTGCGATTGGGTTGTGACAAGGGTGGAGTCTGGTAGTGTGTGATGTTGATAGGGTTTTTCTCTGGCATCTAGTACTATGTGTTGTTCCTATGTGGCGGCAGTGGCAGATGGGTGGTGGCCGGTGGGCGTAGGTGGTGGTGGGGTAAGTGGTGGTTGTAGAGAGACAGAGAACTAACTGGGTTGTGGTGTTTATGTGTATATATATATATATATATTTCTTTTAAACATAATTGTTTTATTTATTAATTTTTATTATTTAATATTAGTATTTAGCATAAAATGACCAAAATACCGTCATGTGGGGTCCATTTGGTCAGATTTAACCATGAAAACTAACCGAGTTAGGGTCAAAGAACATAACATTTGAAAGTTTGCAAACATCGAATACGTTTTTTTAAGTTTTTAAAGATAAATGACATAGTTTGCAATCTGGTGTCAACATAAAGGACGATTTTTGTAATTTACTTAGAAATATATTATATCCTATTTCGATTTTAATGAAACTTAGGTTATATAATAGAGAAAAATATTCTATCCCAATGGTATACTCGTATTTTTATAAAATGTCATATTTTACGAGTTATACGAGAAAAACGAGTTAAGCAGCTGAATTATATATATATATATACACATAAAACAATTAAAACAATAATATGAAAACTTTATAAAAAAAAGAAACAAATAAACGATACATTCCTTTATCAAAGGACCCAACCACCATTATTTTCAAACGACAACACCTTTGATTCACAAATCAAACATTCTAAATCATGGTTCAATCAATAGTCTAACCTTCTAAATTTCTGCACGCGTTTCCCGACTCGTAGCTTATAAAATATAATCTATAAATTTAAATGGATTTCACTACTATATATCATTCACTTCCAAAAACTGATACCATGACGAAGTGTTTATAAAGAACCTGTCGAGAGAACCTTCATTTACCTTTTTCTTCACACTTAAGCATCTCGATCATACGGTTTCACATTTTCATGACGAACCAAGACTCACCAGAAAGAGAATAAGCTCCGGCCACGTCTCACCACCGCTAGTTACGCATCTGGTTCGAGCTGAGTTTCCGCGATCAATCGCATATGCGAGTCACCGTCTAAACTGCTACTAGTCGTCCCAAGGATAATTTTGTCATTTGGAGCTCCCATTTTTGTGCGGTTAGTCAAGGAATCAAAAACGCAAACTTGTGAGTATACTTGACCCTTTTTGATTTATCACTTTTGGGTGCAACATGTATTCATATTCAAACACACAACACGTGAAACTTTTATTTACGATCTACCCACTTTTTAAACATGGAACGATGTGATGCTTGTTAGACTTGATGCTATGTAAACTTTTCGTGTCTATGTTATTCATTAACTTTTCTAGCCTACCTTAATAATTATAGAAAGTCGCTTGAATAATATACGTTTTGTTTATGTTATGTTTATTTATTTGAGACAATGTATTGAATTTTTAGACAATTTATGAAATTTGAATTAATTATATTATCACATTTAGTGTTACGATGCTTTGAATGATTTGTTCATCTCATCCCGATGTTTCCGCCATCGGTTGGGGTGTGACAGATTGGTATCAAAGCCATAACTATAGGGAATTAGGAAAAGTAGGAATGCTTTGCCTAGTCTATAGTTTAGGAGTGTTCTCACTATGTGTTTATTAAAACTATCTCCCTTCTATCTTATTTCATTCTCTTTATTCTCTTTGGTCACTTAACATACATGCCTTTCCTAGGGCTAACACAATACACACTTGGAGGCTTTGAAGGCACTCTTATAACACAATCAAAACGATTCATCAAAATAGGGGTGATTCCCACATTTGGTGATGACTTTCACTCAGCTATACTTTAAATTTTGCACGGACTTTACCCTCAAGTTAGGAGTGATATCCAAATCTTAAAGGAAATTTCCATTTCATACTCTAGTGGACCCTTATCTTTTGATAAGTACCAACCACGTTAGGGTACGATGTTATCAAGTTAGAGGTGAAACTCGCATCTTGGTAACTAGTCCCACTCTTCGATTTCGATCTCGCCAAAGTTTTGATTTCCCAATCGATTAAGGACGTGTAGTAACTGGAAGGACAAATATCGTTAGTCGTTCCTCGATGAGAGTATTTGTCTATTAGGCCAAAGCACGTTCCCCTTAATTCGAAAAGGACTTTGATTTACTTTGGAATAGTCTTATGTTACGTTCCGTGACAATCCAATTTTTAAGTTAAATCTCTTTTATGCTATCTCAATTTTAATGTGTTTTACATTTGTACGAAATAACATTTTAATCTTGGAGGCAATACGATTCAAACTTTCCCTTTTCAAAATTCGAAATTTATTTCACAACAATCTAATACATGCATGCTAGTATGTTATACTGGATTCGTATCACTGGATGATTCTTATATGATAAACTTGTCATTAACTTCGAAAGAAGACACACCTTAACATGTATAGCACTATGCGTAGTGTTATAGGAATAGCGCACCACCCGTGGACGAGAGGTCATGTTAAGTCATTCAATTGCAGTACACGGTGGGTTTACCTGTTTATTCACATGCCAGTTATACGTTAATCTTGTTAACTAAGTATGTCATGTGGATTGTTCTTCATTTGTATGCTAGTACTCATATTCCAAAAAATTGGAAGCTTATCATCAAGATAGGGGTGATTTTCTTACTTTGACGATTAGCTCCGCTCACTTTTCAACTTCACCAATGAGCTAGGGGTGATTTCCTTACCTCGGAGGTAGTTACCGACCAATGAAACTTTATACTTGAACGCTACTTTCATTTCAAGCTTGGAGACATGAATCGCACTATCTTCGCAATCTAAAATAATAATAACCTCTCGTGAACGAACTAAATTTCTGATGCTTTCATTATCTATGTTATGTTGCGTGAAATTCATGATTATGCTATGTGAAACTAATTGAACATTTTATATGTTATGTGAAAGTATATGCTATGTGACGCATTCATGAAAGCAATTTCCTAAAAACATTATGATCAAAGTCTCACCTATTCTCCCTTTTGAATCTTTAGATGTTATCTTTTCAAAAGTGTTCCTCTTAGAATTCTAGGACGAAATCTCCTAAAGTAGGGGAGACTGTAACATCTACCAAAAACGGATACTAGAAAAAATCTGCCCCGTTTTAAAAATTGAATCTAAACCATTTGTAACCCAGTTCGAATCATTATAAAAAATATATTATATCCTATTCCGATTTTTATGAAACTTAGGTTATATAATAGAGAAAAATATACTCGTCCCAATGGTATATCGTATTTTTATAAAATGTCATATTTTACGAGTTATACGAGAAAAACGAGTTAAGCAGTTGAATTATATATATATATATATATATATATATATATATATATATATATATATATATATATATATATATATATATACACCCTCTATTAATTTGTAAATTCTTACTCTCCTCACATATCAGTGTTCAATTTTACTCTCATTTTATTTATTGTTCACTGTACATATATCAACTTCCTACTGGTCCACAACATTTTCCTTTTGTGTGTGAGGTCAGATTGAGAGAGAGAATGAGTGATCTGGAGAGAGAATGAAAAAGGGGTATGTGGGACAGATGGACAAGTCCCTGATGCAGCCACAGCTGCAGCACAACGCCAGAACCAGCTCCGACCGACCATCAACACCGTTACAACCACCACTAAGCCCCAGCTATCATCGGAGTTGTTCCGGGCAGCGACGATGGGCGCGTGCAAGCAGTATACTTGAGGTTGAAAATGGTTGGAGATCAGCTCGAATCATATGGTGGCAGTCAAGTGATGGTGATGTGGTGGTCGTGGTACACTCTACCGGCACCCTTTTATCAGCTCAAGAAACCAGAGATGTGTGATTACGGAGTTGAAGGCAGCGGTTGGGTGGTGGTGCTGCTTCGTTAGTTGCGGTGGTGTGATGGTGGTGCTGTTGCGTTACTGTTGCCGGTGCGGCGGTGATGTGATAGTGTTGCACCAGGTGCGGTGGTGATTGTGCGTTAGTGGTGGTCATGGTGTTGTGAGGGTAGTGTTGCGGTGGTTATTGGCACCGGCCATTTTGCGGTGGTTGGGTTGTGTTGATGAAAATAGTTGAGACTTGAGAGAGAGATATGCAGAGACAGGTGTTACCGTACATGGTTTTTGAAAACCATGTTCAAGGAAAAAAAAAGCTAATATGTAAACAACAAAAAAACGTAAATTGCTTTCCTCATATGATCTGTGTATTCTTTCATTGAAGTGTCCATTTTTAAGAGGAGTCCAGTTTTAACACATAAGTAATTTATTAATCAACACTTTTATTTACTTTCTTCAAGTTTTACAAGCTCAAAATTGATTATGTGTAAGTGATACGACTTACAAACCTAATCAGTTGATGGATATTTGATTCCATTGCTTATAGGTTCTAACAGGTAAACCTCATCATTCGAAGGATATTTGATTCAAATGTTTCAAGAAGTTACTTAATATATAATAAACATATACATGTTAAAAAATCTATTTAATAAATTATTTTGGTCATTTGCGTTTTTTATTTAGTAGCGAATGTTTGTACTATTACGGACAAATAGTATCGGTATTCTTTTCTACGCTAATGTTTTACGTAATGCTCTGCAACACCCATACGTTAGATGCGTGGTTCAACATCTTAACATTTATTTTCTTTTTGGTAAAACGTTCCCACCGCAACGCGTGGGTTCTAAAATCTCGTATATATAAAACAATTAAAACAATAATATGAAAACTTTATAAAAAAAAGAAACAAACAAATGATACACTCCTTTATCAAATGACCCATCCACCATTATTTTCAAACGACAACATCTTCGCAATCTAAAACAATAATAACCTCTCGTGAACGAACTAAATTTTTGATGCTTTCGTTATCTATGTTATGCTACGTGAAATTCATGATTATGCTATGTGAAACTAATTGAACATTTATATGCTATGTGACGTATTCATGAAAGCAATTTCCTAAAAACATTATGATCAAAGTTTCATCTATTCTCCCTTTTGAACCTTTAGATGTTATCTTTTCAAAAGTCTTCCTCTTAGAATTCGAGGACGAAATCTCCTAAAGTAGGGGAGACTGATCTACCAAAATCGGATACTACAAAAAACCTGATCCGTTTTGAAAATTGAATATAAACCATTTTTAACCCAGTTCGAATCATTATAAAAAAATATATATTATATCCTATTCCGATTTTTATGAAACTTAGGTTATATAATAGAGAAAAATATACTCGTCCCAATGGTATACTTGTTTTTTTATAAAATGTCATATTTACGAGTTATACGAGAAAAATAAGTTAAGCAGCTGAATTAATTAATATATTATATATATATATATATATAACAATTAAAACAATAATATGAAAACTTTATAAAAAAACAAACAAACGATAAACTCCTTTATCAAATGACAATCCACCATTATTTTCAAACGACAACACCTTTGATTCACAAATCAAACATTCTAAATCACGGTTCAATCAATAGTCTAACCTTCTAAATTTCTGCACGCGTTTCCCGACTCATAGCTACTAAATATAATCTACAAATTTAAATGGATTTCACTACTATATTTCATTCACTTCCAAAAACTGATACCATGACGAAGCCTTTATAAAAACCTGTGTAGAGAACCTTCATTTACATTTTTCTTCACACTTAAGCATCTCGATCATACGGTTTCACGTTTTCGTGGACGAACCAAGACTCACCGGAAAGAAACTCAACTCAGGCCACGTCTCACCACCGCTAGTTACGCATCTTGTTCGAGCTGAGTTTCCGCGATCGATCGCATATGCGAGTCACCGTCTAAATTGCTACTAGTCGTCCCTAGGATAATTTTGTCATTTGGAGCTCCCATTTTCGTGCGGTTAGTCAAGGAATAAAAACGCAAACTTGTGAGTATACTTGACCCTTTTTTATTTATCATTTTTTGGGTGCAACATGTATTCATATTCAAACACACAACACGTGAAACTTTTAGTTACGATCTACCCACTTTTTAAACATGGAAAGATGTGATGCTTGTTAGACTTGATGCTATGTAAACTTTTCGTGTCTATGTTATTCATTAACTATGCTAGCCTATCTTAACAATTATAACGCTATAGGATTAACGCACCGCCCTTGAGACTTGGGGTATTGTTAAGTAAAACACTTTAACCTCCCGTTAGACTTTGGGAATGACACTTTGCGTTGGAAACTTGGGTCCGAACACATAGTTTACACTGTTTCAGCATACTTGTTAACTTGCATATTGTATTCATGTTTGGGTATGATTATTATACAATTTTATTCATATTATACTATGTATCAAACCTGTATGCTCGCCAACTTTTGTTGATGTTATTTTAATACTTGTTGCAGGTTGATGAAGCAATGAAGTAATCAAGCTAGGATGGATTAGAAACTCGCTTGAATAATATACGTTTTGTTTTTGTTATGTTTATTTATTTTAGACAATGTATTGAATTTTTAGACAATTTATGAAATTTGAATTAATTATATTATCACATTTAGTGTTACGATGCTTTGAACGATTTGTCGTCTCATCCCGATGTTTCCGCAATCGGTTGGGGTATGACAGATTGATATCAGAGCCATAACTATAGGGAATTATGAAAAGTAGGAATGCTTTGCCTAGTCTATAGTTTAGGAGTGTTCTCACTATGTGTTTATTAAAACTATCTCCCTTCTATCTTATTTCATTCTCTCTATTCTCTTTGGTCACTTAACATACATGCCTTTCCTAGGGCTAACACAACACACACTTGGAGGCTTTAAAGACACTCTTATAACACAATCGAAACGATTCATCAAAATAGGGGTGATTCCCACATTTGGTGATGACTTTCATTCAGCTATACTTTAAATTTTGCACGGAGTTTACCCTCAAGTTAGGAGTGATATCCAAATCTTGAAGGAAATTTCCATTTCATACTCTAGTGGACCCTTATCTTTTGATAAGTACCAACCACGTTAGGGTACGATGTTATCAAGTTAGAGGTGAAACTCGCATCTTGGTAACTAGTCCCACTCTTTGATTTTCGATCTCGCCAAAGTTTCGATTTCCCAATCGATTAAGGACTTGTAGTAACTGGAAGGACAAATATCGTTAGTCGTTCCTCGATGAGAGTATTTGTCTATTAGGCCAAAGCACGTTCCCCTAATTCGAAAAGGACTTCGATTTACTTTGGAATAGTCTTATGTTACGTTCTGTGACAATCTAATTTTTACGTTAAATCTCTTTTATGCTATCTCAATTTTAATGTGTTTTACATTTGTATGAAATATCATTTTAATCTTGGAGGCAATACGATTCAAACTTTCCCTTTTCAAAATTCAAAATTTATTTCACAACAATCTAATACATGCATGCTAGTATGTTATACTGGATTCGTATCACTGGATGATTTTTATGTGATAAACTTGTCATTAACTTCGAAAGAAACCACACCTTAACATGTATAGCACTATGCGTAGTGTTATAGGAGTAGCGCACCACCCGTGGACGAGAGGTCATGTTAAGTCATTCAATTGCGGTACACGATGGGTTGACCTGTTTATTCACATGCCAGTTATACGTTAATCTTGTTAACTAAGTATGTCATGTGGATTGTTCTTCATTTGTATGCTAATACTCATATTCCCAAAAAATGGAAGCTTATCATCAAGATAGGGGTGATTTTCTTACTTTGACGATTAGCTCCGCTCACTTTTCAACTTCACCAATGAGCTAAGGGTGATTTCCTTACCTCGGAGGTAGTCACCAACCAAGGAAACTTTATACTTGAACGCTACTTTCATTTCAAGCTTGGAGACATGAATCGCACTATCTTCGCAATCTAAAACAATAATAACCTCTTGTGAACGAACTAAATTTCTGATGCTTTCATTATCTATGTTATGCTACGTGAAATTCATGATTATGCTATGTGAAACTAATTGAACATTTTATATGCTATGTGAAACTATATGCTATGTGACGCATTCATGAAAGCAATTTCCTAAAAACATTAAGATCAAAGTCTTATCTATTCTACCTTTTGAATCTTTAGATGTTATCTTTTCAAAAGTCTTCCTCTTAGAATTCTAGGACGAAATCTCCTAAAGTAGGGGAGACTGTAACATCTATAAAAAACGGATACTAGAAAAAATCTTACCCGTTTTGAAAATTGAATCTAAACCATTTGTAACCCAGTTCGAATCATTATAAAAAATATATTATATCCTATTCCGATTTTTATGAAACTTAGGTTATATAATAGAGAAAAATATACTCGTCCCAATGGTATACTCGTATTTTTATAAAATGTCATATTTTACGAGTTATACGAGAAAAACGAGTTAAGCAGTTGAGTTAATTATATATATATATATATATATATATATATATATAAAACAATTAAAATAATAATATGAAAACTTTATAAAAAAGAAACAAACAAACAATACACTCCTTTATCAAGTGACCCATCCACCATTATTTTCAAACGACAACACCTTTGATTCACAAATCAAACATTCTAATTCACAGTTCAATCAATAGTCTAACCTTCTAAAATTCTGCACGCGTTTTCCGACTCATAACTACTAAATATAATCTACAAATTTAAATGGATTTCACTACTATATTTCATTCACTTGCAAAAACTGATACCATGACGAAGTCTTTATAAAGAACCTGTGTAGAAAACCTTTATTTACCTTTTTCTTCACACTTAAGCATCTCGATCATACGGTTTCACGTTTTCGTGGACGAACCAAGACTCACCGGAAAGAGATCAACTCCGGCCACGTCTCACCACCGCTAGTTATGCATCTGGTTCGAGCTGAGTTTCCGCGATCGATCGCATATGCGAGTCACCGTCTAAACTGCTACTAGTTGTCCCCAAGATAATTTTGTCATTTGGTGCTCCTAATTTCGTGCGGTTTGTCAAGGAATCAAAAATGCAAACTTGTGAGTATACTTGATCCTTTTTGATTTATCACTTTTGGGTGCAACATGTATTCATATTCAAACACACGACACTTGAAACTTTTATTCACTATCTACCCACTTTTTAAACATGGAATGATGTGATGCTTGTTTGACTTGATGCTATGTAAACTTTTCGTGTCTATATGATCCATTAACTTTGCTAGCCCACCTTAACAATTATAGCGTTATAGGATTAACGCACCGCCCTTGAGACTCGGGTATTGTTAAGTAAAATACTTTAACCTCCGTTTAGACTTTGGGAAAGGCACTTTGCGTTGGAAACTTGGGTTTGAACACATAGTTTACACCGTTTCAGCATACTTGTTAACTTGCATATTGTATTAATGTTTGGGTATGATTATTAAATAATTTTAATTATATTATACTATGTATCAACCTGTATGCTTGCAAACTTTTGTTGATGTTATTTTAATACATGTTGCAGATTGATGAAGCAATGAAGTAATCAAGCTAGGATGGATTAGAAACTCGCTTGAATAATAATACGTTTTGTTTATGTTATGTTTATTTATTTGAGAAAATGTAGTGAATTTTTAGATAATTATGACATTTGAATTAATTATATTATCACATTTAGTGTATTGATGCTTTGAGCGATTTATTTGTCTCATTCCGATGTTTCCGCCATCGATTGGGGTGTGACATAGGGTTCGGGTATGGATCGGGTTGGGTTCGGGTATGCATCGGTTAGGATTCTGGTATTGATCGAGTATTCATTTGTTTGCATAAAACATAGAAATATAAAATGAAAAACCTTTTTATATCATAAAACATAGAATTACATGACACCTAAATAATCATAGAATCAGGTCGAATAAGATGATGAACATAGATAGCTTCGAATAACTTGATCGTCTTCGTTTATTGTTCGTCTCGAGGATAACACTTGTGGAAATGTTTGATTAAAGTTGTTAAGGAGTCCGGGTCGAAGAAATTACGACTACGCAGGCATCGAGCGTGTTTGGACCGTAAGGCATTCTTAGTTAGTTGAAATACTTCCAAATAGGTGATAATCGAGTAGTTCAGGTTGTAGAACCCGACGGATCCATATATATAGAGATCTATATGTTCTTTGATAAGTTGTGGTTAGACCAAACATCAAAGACCTCTTTTATAGGGTATAGAGATACAATATAAACATAAAAAAGGGCCAAAATACACTTTCTAACGGCTATTTAGCCGTTACCAAGGTGCAAAACTCGAAAAAACATAAATAAAAAACGAAAAAACCCGAAAAGGGTATTGGAAAACCCGGACCGGGTATTGAAAAAACCCAGTTCCGGGTTCGGGTTAAAACCGGGTACTCGTAAAACCCGGGTTGAAACGGGTATAAAAAACCTGATTCCGGGTTCGGGTTTTATAACAGAAATGCATACCCGACCCCTACCCTATGGGTATGGTCGGGTTCGGGTATAAAAAACCCGGATTTTATAATACCCGGTTTCGGGTTTTTTCAGGTCCGGGTCCAGTTCAGGTTTTTTGTTCACCACTAGCTACATCTACATTATGTCCGGCACATCAGAGTTTAGGTGGTGTGTGAGTTGGCCAAAAAAGACCAATTTGTTATTGGGTTTGCTTGATCAATGTCGGCCCAAACTTCTTCCAAAATAGGTTTTAACATTTCGTATAGAAAATCGAAAAGGGAAGAGTTTAGGTATGAGTTAATCTTAATAAAAGGATAATAGACTTGCATTCAAATGGATGTTGTATATGTGACAACCATCAAGAAACTCCATAAATTGTTTTGTTGCAAAGGAGCTTTCGAGGTCATGCTATAACAATTTGAATAAATGTAAAATCAATTTCTTAAGATAGCGTAATATTACATCACGATTCCATATAATAATTACGACAAATAAGTTTGTAAAAGATCTTATTCAATACATATATTGATACAAGCACTCATAAAAGATCTTATTCAATATATATTTATACAAGCACTCCACATAACACACATAGAAGATAGGTTTAAAGTGATGAAAATATTGGTACACCTGTTAAGGTATGCCCTCCATCTACAATGAAAACATTACCTGTCACATAATCAGATGAATCATAGATTAAGTACCTAACCAGTGACGTCAAGGCTGGATCAATAGTGCCAAAGTCTCCTAGTGGCACTAATTTTGAAATCAAATTTTTTAACCATTTCTTTTGCATGAGTCCCTCCGTAATCTCTGATTTGTAAAGTCCAGGACATATGGAATTCACCCTTATTTTATTTTTTCCAAGTTCCATTGCCATCACCTAAATCAATTATTGAGCAAGCCACTAAATAAGGTTAAAACCTAGCATTATAGTTGCATGCTCACAACATGCATATCAATAATCAATAATATAAAATATAATAACAATGATTTTAAATTTTGATGTTTAAAGCTTCCTAAGATATCGTCATGATGGCTGTAAATTGTAAGTTGTGAGAATGAAGGACGAACTTTTGTCATAGTATTAAGAGCTGATTTTGAAGAAGCATATGCAAGAGATCCGTGTGAATATGTACGTTGATGACCAGTAATTGAAGAGATGTTGATTATAGATCCTGCTTGATTAAAAGCACGCATCTGAAGGCCAACATACTTTGACACCAACCATGCTCCTTTTAAATTTGTTTTAAAGGTTTTATCCCAATTTTCTTCTGACAGATCCAATGGATTTTGTACGGCGCCTAAATACATAATGTAATATTAAAGAAGTCAGCAAGTTTAAGCTGGGAAACACATATCATTAAAAAGAAACCTCTTCCTACCCTAAGACTATGTGTTATGAGGGTTTGGTTGAGATAAAAGCTTTGCCATGTGGCACCACCTAAATAACACGTAGAGACACTTTTTTCACCATTCACACAACCAAATGGGTATAATGCAGGGACTTGATTAGAGGCTTGGTTGATGGATGTGTCATCATATTTTTCTAATATTTTTTTTTATTTTGTTTAAGTATTACTTAAAGTTAAAAAAATACAATTGTCATAACTACAAAAATAAATCTTAAGTTTAAAATTCCTAAATTAATATTTAGTGGATAAGTAATACTAAAAATTAGAATGTGTAAAGGTGGAGTTAAATAAGTACTAAAATTAGCGTGTACAGTATTTCTTAAGAGGTATAAATGAAAAGAATTCTAAACCTAGATATAGGGATGGCAATCGGTCGGGTATAGGTCAGGTATGGCTAATCCCATACTCATATCCGGTTGTAAAACTTGTCCCATACACTGCCCATTACCGTCAGGTATTTAGCAGGTATTTACCCGTGAGGTATCAAACATACTCATGGGTATCGGGTATACCCGTAAAAATTTTCATATATATATATATATATATATATATATATATATTTTACTTTCCTTTATAATTTTATGTTTTAAAAATCTATATAATATATTGAATTATGATAAATAACTTACTTACGTATCATCATCACAATAATAATATTTGATATGTGTAAAAATGTAAATATATTATAATATTAATTGCAAATAATAGTTTTGTATTTCATTACATATAAATGTGATTAATGTCATCAATATATATATATATATATATATATGTATATTTCAAATTAAAAAATTATTTTTTCAAATAATAAAGCTACAGGAATGAAACATTAATAAACAATAGTTAAAGAAAAATAAATATAGAATTTAAAAGTTTTCGGGTATATATGTCGGGTAAATGGGTATATAGTTTCGGGTAATCGGGTCGGGTGCCATCTAATCCATAGCAGCGAAATATTTTTTTCCATTCCCATACCCGGATCAGTACCCGTCAAGTATCGGGTATACCCGTCCCAAATGCTTCGGGTATACCCGTCGAGCTAGGGTATTTTTGTCATCCCTAGGCTAGATGTAAATGAATAAGAGTTCCGCCTCCACGTTTTTTTCTGTCTTCGTCTCTCTAAAGTCTAAACCACCGTCACTCACAACCAGTGTTGTAAGAATAGCTAGACACTAGCAGTCGGTTGGGTACCGACTAACAATTAATCGGGATTAATCCGAATTAATCGATCGGGATTTTTATATGTAATTTTTAGTTGTATACAACACATTTTACATGTAGTTTCTAAAATAGACATGTTTTAACCCCTCATTGATCCATTTTTTAAGTAATTGACGGAAATTTATAAGGTTTGGTCGAACTAGCCAAAATTTGGCCATAATAGGACCGCCACCTCCTGTTGATTAATTGGACATTAATCGGTGAATCTCTTATTTGTGATTAATCAGCAACTAATCGGGATTTCTACAACCATGCTCACAACATACGCCGCTCACATCCATAGGCATTCACCACCACTGACGAAAGTAGCAACCATAGATCCAGAATTATCAGAAGTCTCAAGGCCACCAACGTTCAAAAAACTTGCCCCACGCCCGCAGTTCCAGCCATGGGATTGCCCCGCACCGTCGTCAGCATCCTCTTGTGGCGGTGTTAGCGTCGGTGGCGTGACTAATGTGGCAGCTCATGCCCTCTATTGGGGCCCATAATAGGTAGCCTAAGTTCTATTCACCGATATCGCTGGGCTATTTACCAAGTGGATATTTGCATCATTTAATGGTTAAAATTTATTTAATGATAAGATTGTAATTATTGAGAAGTTAAATATGGTTAGAGAGGGAAAAGTAGAAATACACTTGCATAGTTTGAATTTTCATTAATCTAAATATAAATAGTTATGTTTTACTAACTTATGCATTCATTAATTATACTTTAAATGCCTACGACTTATTGATCTAGTGATATGGTATCATTCCTTACAAATGTGAAGTTATGTATTCAAATCCTTTCAGGTGCAAGGTAAAGATGGAATTAAGGTGTTAGAATTTTTCGTTCAAAAAAGAATCATATTTTTAAATCTACAAATCACGTCATGAAATTAGAATCCTCAACTGCTTAAGGAGAAACACCATGACATACACATCTTGATACCGCTAGTCTAGTATTTTTTGATAACAAAACATAGTTTCAACCAAATTTTCTAATTCCCTTGTATCTATAATATACTTTATAAGCAATTTATATAATCTTAAGCATAAAAGTCGGTGCTATTTATAGAATGGTCTCTCCTTTTTCCATCCATCATACAACCCCTTAATTTTTGAAAATTTCACTTTTAACCCCTATATTATTACTCTATTTTACATCCCCCTCTTGTAATGCCCCAAAAACCCAAATATTAAATTACAAGCATGATTTATTTTAACACAATGTGATATGGTGGTAACTAAATTAGTTAGCTTGGTTATAAATACAAGTTAGATATTAGAAATAAAGTTTTGGTGACTAAACAAATAACAAACAAAACTACAAGGGCTAAAAGGGGGCAAGTTGGAGAATGTCTTAATTAAAATGTGGAGAAAAAGGGAAAATCCATTGGGGCGGATGTGTTTGTCGACACACACACATGGTGTGTGTGTGTATAGGTGTGTGTTCTTAAGCATCAATCTAAGAAGAGGAAGAAGATAAATTCGAAAGTTTGCATGTATAATCTGTGAGTTTAATAGTGTTCATCACCTTCAAATCATCATGTAAGTATCAAAATTTATCTCTTAAACCTTCCTAGTTGAAGTTCTAATGGGTTTTGATGAATTACTCTTAATTGGGTAAATTGGGAGAATGGAATGGTTGAAATTGGGCTTCGATGCACTTAATTTAGTGTTAATAATGATTTAAACATACCAATTAGAAGTTTTAACGAAAGAACCCATGTTCAAGAATATGGAGTTCTTGATGGTTCATGATTTAATATGAATGGGTTGGATGAACTAGAGATTTTGATGTGTTAATTTCAATGTATGAATGATGCCTGTTGATTAATAAGAAGACTTGATGAATTGTGTATGAACTAGGAAGATTAGGCATGAACTACTTGCACTTTATGCTTAGATATTAGTACGCACGCCAAGTGTTTGATGAAATGTCTAAATGACAAATATTATGTGAAAATGTATGCAAGTAGTGGATGAATATGCATATAATGTGGAAATGATTAAGTTGTTAGTAAACTTACATAATGAACATGTGTAAGATGGAATCCATGTGGATGTTTTGTTAATTTCTTGTTTGGGTAGCTTGCACTATTTACTTGCATTGTATGACGCACATTATGTGTTTCGTGGATCTATGTGTTATGCATGATAGTAGCTGACCAATGAAAGTCAATGTGACATAGGAGTTGGAATGATTGTTGATATGATTAAGCATGTATGCTAATAGTGTTGTGAACATGATGACATGAAAGAATAGCAGTCATGTCAATGTGTACTCAAGCATGGATGGCTAACGGGTCAAGAAGAGGCAAAGAAGCAAGCACGAACATGTCAACTCGAGGTAAGTGATTTCCGGAGTCACTCTTTAGTATTTAAAGGGAATTATTATATGTTAATTGTTGAGAGGCTTGTAGGAATGTAAAATCAATGGAAATACTAAGACGAGTTTGATGGTATTGGGTTGATAATGGTCAACTAAATCGGAAGTTGTAAATGAGAGAATTAAAGCATGTTGGGCTTATTTAGATATTGAAGTTAATGTTAATATAGGACTATGGCAGATGATTCATGTTTTGGCAGAAGGTGGTTGCCGTAACCTACGGCAGACAGACCGTAGCCTACTGCGGGTTTTGCTAATTTCCTGATCATTGTTGCTTCTTCCATCCGACTGATCATGTTTCCGTTCTGGTATCCAGTAAGACATATTCTAAAGCTCTTAAGTGATGTTAGACTTGTAAAATTAGGTACATGTGAAAGTATGAGTCTTGAAATATGCATAATGATCGTGGTTTCGTATGTGGGTGCCACGTACCCAATTATGTAACTATATGATTAAAACTCGGATTGATCAAATGTGTTATAGGCATGAAGGGGTTAACTTATTTACATGTGCGATTATTGATGAATAGTAAGTGAATGATTTAAGTACGGTAATTGAACTTGAACAAGTGAACGTGACATGCATGTATATATTTTGGTACAGAGTCATTGTGACTGCATGTCATGCATTTTGTACGTGTGACGTTTGTACGCGGTATGTATGTATGTATGTATGTATGTATGTGTGTATGTACGTATGTATGTATGTATATGGATAGATATAAGTGTAAACATGGGTTGTATCTTATCGAATGTAGATCAGTGGTATGTGCTTATGCGAAGTTGTAGGTTTTCAATACGCTGAGATTATGACTTGCTAACTGTATTGCTATTGAGAATGAAACGGGAATGCAGGTATGTAAGTGTTGGGCTTTCGAAGGTGCGAGGTCCGGTGAAAAGAACAAATTTAGAAGGATATAATTATGGAGTAGGAAATATAGTTTGAATGTTATGTAGTTATTGATTATTTATATAATCATTTAATTATGTTTGGTGTCACTCTTTACTAACGTGTCGGTTATGTATATGGTGACCGCTGATAAGACAGTTCATCATTATCATCATGGGAGACATGTGGACGAAGATCGAGCTGAAGATCATGGATTGTACGGATAAGTGGTAACGTAGTTGTAGTCACATGTTAACGTAGTCATCTCAATCTAGAATGAATGATGTACTTAAGTTAAAGTAAGTTGATTTAAATGGTTGAAGTACGTTATAACAACTATAAAGGAAGAATTTTATAATTGATATTTCTGCTGCGTCGTTTTAGGTCGAAAGTCGTTTTGGGTCTTACACCTCAAAAGTCCGTGGCATCTACAAAAATGGTCCCTTCTTTTTCCAACCACCATACAACCCTTCAACTTTTGAAAATTGTAGTTTTAACCATGGTCGGCTCACATATAAATAAGTTATAAATTCGATTACTTTACATTTTGATCCAATCGCAATGCTATCGAGTTAAATCGAATACATCAAAACGCGCGCTTTCATACGGTTAACGCATCACATAGCACTTGGATTAATATGTTTGATGTTTATTGTACCCGCGTAGCAATGTGCGCAGGTCTAATTACTAGTTATACCATATTTCCAAGATTTTGTTCTTATATATTTTTGAACCACTCTTTTAAAAAACATCTGGGCGTCCAATCCATCAAAAATATGTTCAACTTTTCATATATATATGATTTGTTGTTGTGATGAGTTTTGATTAGTGAAGGGGTATGGTCCCAAAACTACGCCGATTAAATGGATGTCTCCAAGGTCGCGCGCGAGACCTTACCCTAAACAAGCTTAAGTAATAACTTCATAGACCTTGCGCCGATTGAATGGATGTCTCCAGGATCACGCGCGAAGCTAGGAAGTAATTTTAACCATTTTTAAACACTTGTTCCCTTCAGATTAAGACCAAGCTTCATAACTTTGCACCAACTTCAGAGGATGTTCCTACGTCGCGTAAAGGTACGAAGCGTAGGGGAACGTCAGAAAAGCACCAAAGGTACAAGTGGCAGTACAATGGGCCAATAGGCGCTCGACAGGCTGTATTATATCGTACTGCACGATGAACAATCGTGCAGGGGGACAAAAAATACACAAGTACACATACGTGGCACCAATCAGCTTGTACCGACCACTGTCCCAAGATCTCCACTACACTGCTGATGACAGACCAGACAACAAGGACAACTGTCAGTACATGATTATTCCTTGTTGTCGATCTCAGGCCCAAGGCGCATCAGCCAATCTCCTTCACGAATCACTCCGGCTACAAATAGAGGTCTTCACCTTCAGGTTTAAGGATCGCTTTCTTGCTCTCTCACTTAATACACACACAATTATCCTAAAAACTTATACTTATTCTCACGCCGGAGGGTGGTTACAAGGAGAACCCCCTATTCTCCTCCTTGTAACGAGCTTACGGTGTGTTGTTGGTTTTGCAGGATCTTGATTCGGTATTAGAGGAGACAGAAGAAGATTAACCTTATTTGTCGAGGCACAAACCACAAACTATTTTCTTCAATTAGGTAAATATCATTCTAGTGGTTCATCTATGACCATGTATGGTGCGCTCAATTTTGCGTATATTGTTATCAAAAGTGTGTATAATTAAATTGATGTACATACTTGCCTTCTAAAATTCGCATAACGCAAGTCTTGTCTCGAATCCTTCTACAGTTTATATGTGTGTATATATATAACCTTTTTTTCTAAATTACCGACTTATATACTTATAACTGTAATTTATAATTATCGTAATAAAAGTTATGCATGTATATAAAAGAAGGTTTAAATACAAAGAGCCTTTTACCCGTAAACTGTTGTAAAATTTTTGGCGCTAAGATCAAGAAATCAATAGGTGAGATCTTAGAGACTGCCATGTGGTAACGTTTCCATGCAAAACAGGTAAAATTGATACGGCCTATCATAGTTGATTTTTTTTCAACTTCTCTGACTTTCCTTTACATCTTTAACTTTTATATACGACATTATTTTTACAAAAACATGAGTCCAATTAGATCATACAGTTTGCGTATTTATTTATATTAGTGGAATTCCTTCGCTACATGCAGCGGGATGTTGGTATACGCACTAACCATTTAGGTAACGGTGATGCAAAAATAGCTAAATTGATTCGTTTCAAAAATGAAAAACATAAATGAGTATCGGTACCGGTAACAATGTTAGTTGGTCGGGACCGGTTCGATTTGTTATGGTGTCGGTACAACATTGTTAGCGGTATAGTCTCATTACTCCGTATAGTTTACGAAACCATGAAGTATTTTATCTTAAATATGATTTTGTTTTTAGTAACATTTATTTTGAGTAAAAAATAAAAGTAATCACGTATTTAGAATTTTCTTTAAAAAATTAACAATCCAATGTTATTATAGAAAAATTTAATTAAATAATAAAATACTATTAAAAAAGAAAAAAAAGCGTTAGATGGCTCCATCTAGAATCATGAGGTGGCACTTGATGAATGGGTTATGAAATTCCCTCGCCCAGTGCAGCGAGAATTCAGAATTCAATATAAGCATTAATTGGTCTTGTCCAGTGTAGGGGTGCTAAACGGGTCGTGTTCGTAAGTTAGCAGGTTTAACTCAACTCGAATCCGAAAATTTTACACGAACCCGAACCCGACCCGAACCCGAAAATCGTATCATATATATGAACCAGAACACGACCCGAAGTTTTGTGGGTTGACCCGAACACGACACGTTTAACCCGAATTTTTTAATTTTTTTCTAAAACTAATATATTAAAATTAAAAATTACTTAAAAAACAAAAATGTATATAATCATATCATATTTAAATTATAAAAGCTATGTTAATTTCTCCTTTAAAGTTATAATCATGGCATAAAATACACGTCTCATTTAATTTATGAGATAAAATATATTGTAAAAAAATATAATATAGTATAAATGTGTTAAACGGGTCAACCTGCCAACCCGACCAGGTTGACCCGAACCTGACCCGTAAACCTAAACGGGTTCGCCTGTTCAACCCGAAACTGACCCGAACCTGTTTAGACGAAACCTAAACCCGTGAATTTCGTGTTAGGTTCGTGTCGGGTTTCCGAGTCGTGTCAGAAATTCACACCCCTAGTCCAGTGGTGCAAAATTACCGAAAACTACCTAAATCGACATGTATCAAAACCAAAAAAGCATAAAAATGAATATCGGTATTGTTAACGATGTTATTCGGAAGGAAACGGTTCGGTACCTTATCGGTACAACACTGGTATAAGTTACGAAATCATGAAATATTTTCTATAGAATACAACTCCGTTTTTAATAAATTTATATTTGAATGTTGAGAGAAAAAATTAAACCTAACCTTGTGTTTAAAATATAATATGCAAAAATTAGGGATGAGCAAATGAGACCAAATATCAGAATCAAACTGGTACCAAATTTACATACCGAATCAGTTTCGGTACCCACTTCGGTACTTTCGATCTGGTATTGGTTCGGTACGGTCCCAACATTTTATCAGTTATTACGTTTAACTACCGTACCATACTGAGCATTTCAGTACCGGTACCGATACCCAATTTTGACGATTTTCGAGATCGGTACTAGTACGGTACCGAGCTCATCCCTAATATCTATCATAGTAAAAGGTTAAAGCAAATACTAGCAACAATTGATGATAATAGTAATAAGCTAATAATGTAGATAATTTTTATAAAATTCTAACAAGTTATAAAAAGGTTATAAATATGTTTGTCTACCGGTTTAAATGTACTTTTGGTTTTATCTTTTTAACTTAAAGTCGAGAGTTTGCTATATAGTTTTTGGAAATTTATAATAAAAAGGGTAAATTACACTTTTCGTCTTTTATGTATGCATCGTCTTGCAGTGGATAGACTTTTAACTTCAATAATTACAGTCACAGTCGTTTATTTAAAAAAGTCATTACACAATATATCCTTTGACAATAATCCAGTTAAACTTATCAGTTAAATATTGCATGTGACTTGCACATTAGGGTAAGTTAGTAATTTTACAAATGTAAAGGACGAAAAATGTAATTTATACTTATATCTTTAATTTATACTTATAACAAACAATCGCTTCTTACAATCTAGTGAAGTTCTTAATTAATAATTAATCCATAGGTAAGTAATTATACCTACAATACCGGCGTTATTGATCAAAACATCAATACAGCCAAAAGCTTCCCAAGCCTTTTTCGCAGATGCTTCAATGGTAAGATCCCCTGCAGTGACGTCAAGCTCCACTGGCACCGCCAATACATGGTGCTTCCTGGCTTCACGTACATTCTTTTGGACAGAAGAGATCTCCAAATTGTTAATTTCATCGCACAAAGCGCTAAGGCGATCGGTGCGACGAGCAGTGGCAATGATCCTACAACCGTATTTGGCTAAGCCAATACACAATCCCCAGCCGATGCCAGAAGATGCGCCGGTAACCATCACGATTTTGCCTTTGAGATCTCGCCATGGTTCCAATTCAACCACCATTGATCTTACGCTAATGATAACTAGTTTTTTTTTTCATATCTATATAAGGTTACATAAATCAGATGCTAAAAGGCTTATAGTTAGGCAGGGTCATTTATTTATTTATTTTTGTCAAAAAAGTTGGGTTGTATATTAAATAGAGGTGCACAAAAAACGTGAACCCGGAATAAAAAACCAGAACTCGACCCTACCCGTAGGGTAGGGACCGGGTATGCATATTATGTTCAATACCCGAACCCGGGTTTTTTCGTACCCGGTTTGTACCCAGATTTTCAGCGTACCCGGGTTTCCATATAACCCGTACCTGGGTTTTCTAAATACCCGTAACCGGGTTTAAAAAATACCCGCACCAGGTTTAAAAAAAATACCCGGACCCGTTGTGTTTAGATGCTTTTTTGGACATATTTCAAGACATATAAAATGTATTAACTAAATGTTTCCATTATATTTCTATGTTTTATGTCAAAAAATGAAACGGAAACCCGATCTATACCCGAACCCGAACCATACCCAAACCCGGAATAAGGTATTCTAATACCCGGGCATAGAAAACCCGAAACCGGATGCACATGGTATGGATTTCCTTGCCAATATCGGACCCGAACTTGACCCAGGGATTGGCAATACCCGAAAATTTAATACCCGGTCATAACCAAACCCGTGTATGTACCCGAACCCAAGTTACGCCAAGGCGCATTTTTCATTAACAAATGTCTAAAAAGGCCCAAATTTCATTAAAAATGTCCATAAGTTACACCATGGCTATTTACTATATATTAACAAGTACACCATGAGTAATGATTTTTCCTTTATCATGGCTATTTACTATATATTATCAAGTACCCCATGAGTAGTGATTTTGCCTATAAAATTCTTTCATATGTTGTACCATCAAGTACCCCATGAGTAGTGACTTTCCCTATAAAATTATTTCATATGTTGTACCATGGATTGGTGTTAAATGTCCACAAGTTACGCAAGAGCCCATTTTTCATTAATAAACGTTCACAAGTTACAACATGGCCATTCGTTTACTATATATTAATAAGTTGAAAAGGTGTAACATATAATAGGCCTTATCGTACGCGACTTGAAATCGCATGTCATATTAAAAAGGATTATGCGTATAATCCGAAAAATCGCATGTTTGGGTATATGTAGAAATCGCATGGAGTGGATATACAATTCGCATGTTGTTTTTATATCACAAATCGCTTGTTGAAGCATAAAATCGCACGTTGAAAAATAATCTCGTACAATCGTACATTAACCCCTATTGTACAATAACCGGCCTGTTAATAAGTAAGCTATGACTAGTGATTTTTCCTATAACATACTTTTATGTGCATAGGGAAAAGGAAACCGCGATAGAGAGAATTTCATAGAATGTTTTGAATTGTTTTCTGTGTTTTAATGATTAGGTGTTACGAACACAAATAGTAATAAAAGTATACAAGATCGATAAAGAGAACAGAAGAACACTTAAAAGGAGAGGGTAAAACCCAATTCAATTCATGGATGCCCTCATTCCTTTATGTGTTTGTTTATATAACAAAATGATACAAATGTCTAGTTACACCTACAACCCTCACAATATACTATCATTACAATTGACCCCCCTCTACTATTTGATACCTAACATTACAAGTTATTGAATATACCCTCAAACATCACTATTTACGTTAGGCTTAATATTCCAAAGCAAACTAAGGACGGGGGAGCAGTTTATAGACTAGAACGCAAAAACACAAATCTGTGAGTTGGCAATGGTATATAAAGATGTTTGCGATATGATCCCCTATAGATATAAATTGCATACATAGCTTTCTTTGAGCAACCACTTCTCTGTATGTTGCATCAAAGGTATCACACCAAAAAATTGAGCAGATGTTATGATTACCACAAGTATTGTTAGAAAAGCTTCTAACCAGGTTAACTCAACAACAATATCCGCTTGGGCCTTGTATACTAATATGTGGATGATCGAGTTATTGATTTTGTTTGCGTGTGATCCAGGACCTGGAGTTGTGTTTAATAAGTAATCCATGATCAATTGTGCCTTTTAAGTATCAAAGCAAACCAATGATTTTCTGATAAAGCATGCATGTACTGGTGCACTTTCTTTACAACAAAGGTGATGTATGGTCTGGATAAGGTTACATATTGGAAGTGGTGGAGGTGACAACGACCGGATGGTGTCGGCAGCAGCCGTGGTGGTGCACAACCGGTGCCTAATTTAGGTCTTGAGCAGTTGTCAAGCAAGGGATGCTCCATATGCATGTTTAGGATACATTTTAGTCGTTTTAAGTTACGATTAATTTAAGCATATTTTGTAACGGGTGCATTTTAGCATATTTGACCGATTTTGATCAGTCCATTTATTGTTCCTGCTAAATAAAATCCTGATTTAGCCATTGTAGGTAGAAAAAATAGACTAGTTCATTTTTTAAGATATATTTAGAAATTCTACACAATATCGGAATTATAACATAATAATAAATACTTGTTCAGTTTAATTATGGTATATTATGAAATTCCACCTGATGTATGGTTACTTACATGTTCCAATACGGGATGTAGGTAGCCAACTAACCTACCTCCCACAGATCCATAGTAATCGTCAAGCAAACAGACTAGTGACAGGTAACTTTGATACCGATTGCATCGACTCGTTAGTTCATTATATATATATATAAGGTATGGTTCTAGAGTGAACACTAGTGTATTTGCGAACTGAGTGAACAAATCCTGGCCATTGATCTACACACGTGTATGGCTAGTATTTCATCATCAAATCATAAAATACACTACAGTTTGGAACTTAAAGTGAAGGTTGATTTAAAAATCCCAAGACATAGAGAATTTACTCTATGTGACTTCTAAGCTCCATTGAATCACCTGAACGTATAATCAAGTCAAATAAAAAAATTCAAGATCACAAGACAACATTCTTGATAGGGGCGGATCTATTAAGGGCTTAGAGGGTTCATGGGATACACCTTAACTTTATTGACGAAGTGCAAAATACCCTAAAGTGTACGGTAAAAAATTACTCCATTATGAATGTACAGTAACTTTTTTTTGAGTTACCGCTGATTTTTTTTAAATCCGCCGCAGCTTCTTAATTGTCACAACAAACTTAAAGATTTAATATCTAGAGCTTCCGTAAGCACCCATCAAGAGGTATCAATGGAGAATACACGCAAGAAACTTATACTTTTCACTTTCGAGGTTAAATGCACAAATTTCGACCTTATATGAAGTTAGCCGCACTTGATAAACCAACATCATTCAGTTTCGGGTTAGTTACAACAGAATGTATGGAATTAATTAAGCAGAACTTTGGTATATCTAACCAATTGAAGAAAGCTTCAAAAGTAGTCTAATTGACCTCATAAGTCACACTATGTCATGCATTTAAATTTCAATTATTAATCAAGGATCATTCGATTTGTGTTTACTAGTTACAATCAATACATAGAATGACCAAAAAGGGTAATTCTTGTTAAATAACTATTGTTTAAAAGAAGCGGTATTAGATGATGATTTTCTTTTACATGCAAATAGTTAGTTTTGTTTTTAATAAAAAAAGATAAGCAAGAGCAGAATCTGTTATCAGAACATTAAAAGCTGATTATTACGATTTCGAGTCAACGTTCATATTATCAAACCTTATAATTTGGAAGTAGCACAAAACAAGATGGTTTTACTCAAGGCGGTTGCAGCCTTAGACTCGGTGGGCCGACCCAAGTGTTTCTGATAAAATCACCAGCCAACATGAGCTTTTTAAGGTCGACATTGGTCTTCACACCAAGCCCATTAAGCATATATACAACGACCTCGGTGGCAACATTACCAGTGGAACCTTTCGCATATGGGCAACCACCAAGACCCGATACAGAATCCAAATAGAATATCAGAAATTCAGAATGTCTGCAAGTAGAAATTCAATGCAAACAATCTCCTAACAGTTTAATTTAAAGATGTAGATTATTATTAAAAATGTATTATTTCAGGGCACACTCTTGAAGATCTCACAACTATTTTCTTTGTCTTGATTTCGAATAGGAGTACAAAGGTTTAAGTGTTGGTGGATTAAATGGATCTGCCACAAATTCAACTCGTAACATGTTTCTCTGGCTCCTTGCGGGTTAACAATCATGAGTTATTGGTTCGAGTTCAACTTAAGAGTTATATTTTTATACGACTGTAATTGGTATGATTCTCCTTAAATTGCAAAGAAAATTCCAAGGACAACTTTGATCATGCTGTAACAATTGGAAAATCGTAATCCTATTTCTCGTGACAGTGTAAATGTTACAACATGTTTCCAAATAACTATTACATCTATTGATACAAGCACATATGTCATATTTATTGTAACTGTTACAACATGAGTCCAACGTGATTACATATTTACATATAACAATTATATATACTGAATAAAAACCCAGCATGTATGTCATATTTATTGTAACTTGACAAATAAGTTTGTAAAAGATCTTGTTCAATACATATATTGATACAAGCACACCGCAAAACACAAATATAACAAGGAAGCACATCGCATAGCACACATATAACACGGTAGATTTGAAGTGACGAAAAAATTGGTACTCCTGATCAGATGAAGCATAGATTAAGTATCTAATCAAATGAATCATAGTTTAAGTATCCAACCAGTGACGTCAATGTTGGGTCAATAGTACGTGCCAAAGTCTCCTAGTGGCACTAATTTTGAAATCACATTTTTCAACCATTTCTTTCGCATGAGTCCCTCCGTAATCTCTGATTTGTAAAGTGCAGGACATATGGAATTTACCCTTATTTTATGCTTTCCATGTTCCATTGCCATCACCTACATAGATTATTTAGCAAGCCACTAAATAAGGTCAAAACCTAGCTTTAAGGTACATGCTCACAACATGCATATGGATAACAAAATAATATAACAACAATGACGAAAACTTTCAATGTTTAAAGCTTTCTAAGAAATCATCATCATGATTTTAAAGTTGTGAGAATGAAAGATGAACTTTTGTCATAGTATTAAGAGCTGATTTGAAGAAGCATATGCAAGAGATCCTTGTGAATATATACGTTGAAGACCGGTAATTGAAGAGAGTTGACTATAGATCCTACTTGATTAAAAGCACGCATTTGAAGGCCACATACTTTGACACCAACCATGTCCCTTTTAAATTTGTCTTAAAGGTTTTATCCCTATCTTCTTCTGACAAATCTAGTGAATTTTGTACATCGCCTAAATACACAATGTAATATTAAAGAAGTGAGTACCTTTAGGCCGACACACACATATATTGTCAAAAAGAAACGACCGTATAATATTATAATCAAGAACTATGAACTATTTTATTCACTTGCAATGAATACACTTTTTATTGAATCATTATAAGTGAATCCACCATTTGTATCATTCAATGGTTAAAGTTTATTTGGTGATAAGTTTGTAATTATTGAAAAGATAAATATGTTTAGAGAGAATTACAAATACACTTGCATAGTTCGGCATTTCATTAATTTAATCAAATAATAGTTTTTTTTTTCTAAAATGGCGTACTCATACAACTACTAATCCTACTTCTAAATCTACAAAATCTACAAATCATTCCATCATGCAATTAAAATCCTTAACCGCTTAAGAAGTAACACCATAACATACACACCTTGATACCACTAGATTATAAGCCTTTGGTAACAAAACATAATTTCAACCATATTTCTAATTCCCTTGTACCTGTATATACTTTTTAAGCAACTATACCAGAATTCCAAGATTTTGTTCTTATATATTCTTTAAACTACCCTTTTAAAAACATCTGAGCGTCCAATCCAGCACAAATATGTTCAACTTTTCATATATATATATATATATATGTATATAGGGTAGGCTCATGCGAGAACCACCCTTATTGCAAGAACCGCGAGAACCAATGTGAACAGAGGGCAATTTTGTAAATACCAAACAACTTTTAAAATATTAGACTTCAAGCACAAATTAAATTACATTTAATACAAACTTTCACGTCCACTCTCTCCAACCTCTGATTAGATCCAGATCTCTTAACATTTCTCAACCCTCAACCTAAATCTCTCAACAATACTCAACAATTCGTCCGTGAATCTCTCTACAATACTCAATTGTTGTCATTGTCTCGAATACATCATCACTTCACCATCATCAGTTCACCATATCGAAGCATGAAACATCTGGATTGAGATTTTATCTCAGATCTGAGATTTTACCAGCAGATAACCATATAATCGAGGTTAGTTCCCAAAGTTCGTCCAAAATTAGTCGTATAATATATATTAGGAACATAATCATCGATCGTACATTCTTTATCCATCCGTAATTAGGGCAACATGATTATAAGCATTGTGGATTTTTAATATGTTCGTATGTTCGTAATTAGGGCAACGTGAATATAAAAATAGATGATTCAATGAGTGAGTCATAATGAATTTGAGCAAATAAAGTTAATAATATCATTAATGTGCATAGTGAATTTGAGCAGATTTGTTTAGGATATGTGTAGATGATTTTGTGTAACTAGAATATGCTGGTGCTGTTGTTTTAGGTAATGCACACGTGCATAGTGAAATTGAGCATTTTTGTGTAAGAATCATGATTTTGTGTAATTAGGAGTTGATGGTGTTATTGTGATTTTGTGTGATTAGAATATGATTGTGTTATTGTTTCATGTGATGCACATGTGCATAGCGAACATGAGTAGTTTTGTTTAACATACGTGTTTATGATTTTGTGTAATTAGATTCTATTGTTGTTTAAAGTGATGGATATGTGCATACTGAATTTGAGCACATAACATTGAACTTTACATATGGATTGAATATTGAACTTTACATATGGATTGATTTTAAATATTATTATAAGAATTTGTGATGCACATGTGCATATTGATTCACAAGTGCATAATGACAATGACATGTGAATGCACAAAGTGCATATAGATACACAAATGCATATCGTTTGCGGTGATGAAAAAGGTGTTTAATGCACATACTAATTGAAATTGCATTTTGGTTATATTATGTTCAATTATTATTATAGGTATAAAACGGAAAAAAGCGAAGAAAATATCATTTGTGTTGAGATAGAATGACGAAGGGGCCACAAAACTGCCAGATGATAAGGAAGGTGAATACAAAAGTGTTAAACGAAAAGCCAAAAAAGGTTGGTTATTAGTCGATGAGGCAGCTGGTAGTAAATGCACATGTGCATCCAATTGTTACTTTCATGTTGAACGATGTTGTTTGATGTCATGTGCAGTTATTGAAGGAGAAAGAAATACAAGGAATAGGACAAGTAAAAAGCACGATGTGATGGATGATAAGGGCGACGAGACTGTGGAAAACTTCCACCGTTAATGAAAGAAAGTTGCATAGAACGTGTTATATCGAAAATTATGGTTGTTTTGTATGGTGGTTTATATGTTAGTTATTTTTTATTGATAATCTATATTTGTTTATTGGAAGATGACAACTATATTATCAATAATTCGGTAATCTGATGTAATATGGTATAGTATATGTTGGAAATGCACATGTGCATAAGGTGAATTAGTATGCATAGCGGTGATATATGATGTGTTTCCGGATGATTATGTCCAGTTTACAACGTTTTCAAATGTTATATGTTGGTTAGTATAGTATATGTAAGACATACACAAGTGTTTATTGTTGTGACGTAAATGATTATGTTTCCAATACACATGTGCGTATTTATATATTATTATGCATAGTGGTAATGCATGATGGTGTTTGGTATAGGATATGTAGTTTACAATGTTGTATGGTGTATGGTATAGTATATGTTGGAAATACACAGGTACCTATTGATGTGATATGATATGTGGCATAGTTTATGTTGGCATTGCTCATGTACATAACGTAGAGGTAGTAATGTATAATGTTGTTTGACATAGTATATGGTGGCAATGCACATGTGCATAGTGTATACGTTGCAGTGTATAATAGGTAGGTTGAAAATGGAGTACATGTACTTAAAACATGATTTCATTAAAAAACGTTGCATTGATAAGTTTAGATGCTATGGTTTCAATGTTAAAAATGCACGCATTGGGTAATGCACATGTGGATGATGTTGAAACGGTGGACATGTTGGTAATTTATATTAATTGGTCATGAATAAAACAGTGAATATTACACCGTTAAATAGATAAAAAATAAGTATAAACAAGGAATGTAAACAAAAAACAAAGTCATAATAAATATATAAGTACTTCAAGTATTTTTTGGTTGTCCTTCTTTTGAACATAATATGTACCGTGTGTACAATACTCAATGTAGGATTGTTCCTATAAATAAACAAAAAAATAAAATGAATAAAAAGAGGACATAAATATCATAATTAATAAAACATATGGAATGTGTACGCACAATGTTTAAAAGGTCAAGAATGTATACATGGTCAACAGTTTATCGGTCAACCATGTATACATGGTCAACAATTTTCGGTGATTTTTATCTTCGAAACCCATTGTATTGTAAGGGGTAGTGCACGAGAAAAAAATGATTATAGTGGGTCAACAGTTTATCAGTTATCAGTGATGATTATAGGGGGTCAACAGTTTATCTGTGATAATTATAGGGTGTTAGAGTGATAATTATAGGGTGTTAGCGATATGATGCACATGTGCATGGGAATGTATTGATGGTTAACATGTGATTATAGGGAGATGATTAAAGGGTGTTGGCAATGTGATGCACGGTTATGTATTAATGGTTAACAGTATGATTAGTTATGATTATGGGGTGTTGTTAACGTGATGCACATGTGCATGTTCATGTTAATGATGGTTAAAAGTTTACGAATGACGAGTATGGGTGTTATCAACATAATGCACATGTGCACGATCGGTGACGAGTATGGGCGTTATCAACATAATGCACATGTGCCTGATTGTCGTATTGATCAATCAGATAAACAAAAAAATGAACAATGTTAAATAAAAAATGATACAAGAACATAGGGTAATAAGCAAATGTTAATTTTTTTTGAACAGTAGCAAAACTTCTCATACTGCAAAACCTCTCATACCACAAAAGAAATACCAGCGATTAGCTGGTAAAACAAAAACAAGGGGTAAAAATCTAAACAAGACAAAAAGTGCAGAACATACTCTGCACATACACAGCTATACAAAACATAAAATAATCAAAAAAAAAGTACCAAGTCTTGCTAACCCAGCCTTCAGCTATCAACACAGAACTTCGAACGATATTTTACCCATCCGAACGAGAGGTTAATAACATCCTCGGAAACCGACTCCAAAGAACGCTTGACCCCCTTAAAGAGCCTGTTGTTCCTCTCCTTCCAGATTACCCATAAAGTGGAGTAAATTATACACAAAAGAAATGTACTATTGACATAAGAATCCAGTCGCGTATACTCCCGAACAAGCTGCTCCAGGGACGAGAGGCCTGTAAGGTCCCAGTTACACCACACAGAGATCTTCCTTCACACCACCTTGGTTACTGGGCACTCAAGAAAAACATGCGTGACCGACTTCGAAACCCCCGCACATTCTCTGCAGCAACAGGTAATGGTACTAACCCCTCTCGCACGCAGATTTTCCCCAACTAGAACCCGATTCTGCAACAGCCTCCATATGAAACCATTAACTTTAATATGACCCAGTTAAGCCACACGGACACCTTAAAATCCGACCCAAAACAAGCTTCTTCCAGGACTTTTCTAGCCGCTTGAACTGTGAACCCATCAGATTGACGAGGAGGGTATATATGTGATGAATCAGAAGATGCCATCGGAATCACAAAGGGGTTACGAGTGAAATTATGTTTATTTGTAAGTAGATGGCAAATAGCAATATAATCGGACTAGGACACTTACAGTAGGAATTGTTAACAAAATAGGAACTGGTAAGAAAATGGGTGTAATAAAAAGGATGTAATTTGTTGTAATCACCGGATAATTGATGTATTCGACTGAGTAATCGTATAAGGACGAGCCAAATTAGTAATCGCAGTGGTGACTTATGAGCAGATGTATGAATGTCACCGGATGAGTTGTCGTCATCGGAGTTGTCGGCGAAGGAGTTGTCACGGTGGTGGTGCGGTGGTGTCGCGATGGAGATAGCGGTAATGTGTTAACTCCGATCAGCGATGGTGGCGGTGGCGGTTGTCATGGGGTGGTAGCAGGTAATGGACTTGAACAAGAGAACGAGGATATAAAGGCATATAAAGGCTATAAGATGGAATTTCAATTTAATTACAAAAATGCCATGTGTTCACATTAGTTCTCGCGGTTCTCGCAATAAAGAGTGGTTCCCAACGGATCCTTCTCCTATATATATATATATATATATATGATTTGTTGTAATAAGTTTTAATCACGTAAATATCATTCCAGTGTATGTTTATGACTCTCTATGGAGCGTTCAACTTTGTGTATGTTGTTATCAAAATTGTGTGTAGTTAAATTAATTCACATACCACTCCTCTAAAATTCGCGTAGCACACCTCTTGTCCTGAAACCTTCTTCCGTTTATATGTGTGTGTTAATATATATGAAGAAACCCTAGACAACTAGACCGGAATCTAAGTAGATCTATGGAATGGGCTCTGCATAAAAGGGTTAACCCTTCGTTTGGTTTCATGATGAATGATGCAGTACTCCGGCTGATCCTGCAAAACAGAACACCGTCAGCTCGCCACAGGGAGAAGGGGGTTCTCTCTGTGACCACCCTCCGGCGTGAGAATAAGTACAGGTAGTCGGAAATAAAGTATTGTAAGAGAGAGTAATTGAGAGTGAATACCTTTCCTTGAACTCCAAGTCACTTATTTATAGCCGGTGTTTGGCGCAAAAGGAGAGATTGTTAACTTTAACGGAATCTTCTGCTATTCTGTTAATGTTTGTTGGCAATCCGTTAGTGCACACGGATCGTGAGCTCATCAGCGGTTAGGGAGGTGCCACGTGTCAACATGAGATCATGACATTTTATAAATGTGAGCATGCCATCACTGTGATCTTCCTCAGTCGTCCAGATGCTGCCATTTGGCAATTGGTTATAACCGAAAAGATGCTTGCACGATTGGGTGTTAATGGCTTCTAGAAGGTTTCACCGTTGTTACCCATCTGTTGTTCGCCACGTGTACATTCTGTTATAACAGAAAAGATTCCATTTGCTTCTGCACCAAGTCAAGGATTTTGCTAAGGGAAAGTTTCTCATTGTTAACTGTTTCCTTGCGCGAGAAGCGCAGGTTAGTTAACTGATCTTCTTTCTTCTCCTTGCTGTTTAGCGCATCGTTTGGTGGATACTTGCTTTGATATAAATATCCACGCAAGGTTTATGCATGAAGCATTATCAAACGAGATTATTCAAGGTTAATTTTGGACCTTGCGCGAGCCCGCGCAAGGTAGTTAAATGAAGCATTTATCCAAAGAGAATGTTTGGGCTTTTAACTTTGATCGCGCAAGGTAGTAATGAAGCATTTATCCAAAGAGAATGTTTGGGCTTTTAACTTTGAACCTTGCGCGAGCCTGCGCAAGGTAGTTATATGATCCTTTCCTCTCTTGGATATTTGGGTCAGAGTTCTAATAAATCTCATTTTGGCAAAGAAGTCTGCGTGAAGTTTCCTTAGAAGTTATTAATGGGTATGGTTTCCTTGATTGGCGCAAGGTTTTTGGGACCACACCCCTTCAAGTCCCCCCAGTCCAGTGTTGCTCCTATGTAAGAATAAAAAGTAGGTGGAGCACTGGACTTAAGATAAATGTGCTGCGCTAGGTGAGTACTAGCCTTTTGTTGTTTTCTGCATCTTGGTGACGTGTCGTAAGTGAATTTTGAAAAAGTATTTGAATTTCAAATAGACTTAGACACGTGTCTCTTATCTGGATGGTGTAGTGGTGACGTTGCACGTTCTTGAGACGTGGTGGTACTGTTGCCAGGCTGTCAACAGCACATGCCTTAAGGCATTTAATGTTATTTCAGCGACACTCGCGCGCGTGGGGCGGTTACTGTTCCCCACTCGCCCTTGCATTTACTTGGGGATAAATGACTGTCACAAAAGTCGCTGCCGTCAAATCATGCATTAATTGCGATTAGTATATAAAGGGATCAACGATCCATTTGCTTCCTCACCAGATTAAATCTTGAGAGAAAAACTTGTGTTCATATATTCCGGCGACCTTCAAAGTTTTCTGAGTATTCTTCGAAGTTTGAGTTATGGCCACCGGTGCAAGTTCTGCTGAGATGCCATCGACGTCAAGTTTGCCACCGTTAAAGTGGTCAAAGAAAGATTTTGATAATCTTGCTACCAACTTCCTTTTTGCTCCGTCCTGAAAAGCGTTTTTTCCGGTGGCGAATGCCACGGCAACTGATGCGTTGGCCGGTTATATCACGTTATTCTATGACTATTTTCCCTAAGGAAACTTTAGGCTTCCAGTGACCCATTTTATGCTGGAAATTCTTTGTTTTTATAAGTTCCATATTTCTCAGTTGAGCCTGATGGGAATGGTTAGGATCCTTTGTTTGTCGGTCGATGCAGATCATACCGACGGTTGAGAAGTTTAAAGTCTTCTATCAGTTGCACTGCTCGTTGGGTTTTTACTCGTTCCAACAACGTGTGCAAGCAAAACGATTGCTGTTAGTGCCACCTAAATCATACCACGACTGGAAACAGAAGGTCTTCTTCATAAGGTGGCAGTAATCCCGATGAAGATGACTTTCCAAGCCGGTGATGATATCGAGCTGGAGACCCTCCCCATACCTGCCGACGAGGTGTGGTACCAGGATATTAAAGATGTGCCCAACATTGTTTTGCCGGAGAGGGCCCTCATCGCTGCTGGGATGAGTATTTTTTGGAAGAAAGAACGCTGTGAAAAACCGCTGTATACTGAAGACGGAACTGGTACGTAACCGTTTAACTTCCTAGTAATATCTTTTAATAGATATGTACTGATGCAAAAATGTTTGTTATGTAGCTGCGCCGCTCTACTTGGTCTCTTTCAAGAGAGAGAAAAGGAAAATGGCCATCGTGCCTATTGCTGAGGGTGAGGATACTTGGTTCTCACAAATCTTGGGGAACTTTCAGCTGCCCAAGAAGGAGGATCTGGAGGCGCAACCATCTTCTAAGATTGGTAATTAAATTCTTACAAGGCCTAAGTTGATATTGCAATATTACTCTTGAACATATTTTCTAAGTAATATTGCAATATAACTAATGGCACAACCTTGTTCAATATGATTGATTATGTAGGTGATTTGCTTAACTTGGGCGTAGGCCCTGACTCGAAGAAGAAGAAGAAGAAGAAACCAACTGCTGCTGCAGTTGCTGCACCTCCCCCTTCCAAACCAGATAAAAAAACCAAGCCATCAGCTGCTGCGAAAGCTGAGGGTAAGAAAGGCCCGTCTCGTATCTGACTCTTGGTGTGATTATGTGGTGGTGTCGGACTCACTGGAGGGTCTTGCGCCTGTAGGTTTGAGGAAACCAAAGCCAGAACCCATTGACACCTCCTCTCTTCCAGCTTCGAACCCAGATGATCCCTTGGAAATACCCTCAAGCCCGGAAGAGGCGTTGAAGCGCACTTCCAAGAAGAGGAAAGAGGCTGAAACTAAACCTCCTATGCCAACAAAAGTTGCGCGCCCGCGCATTGGCAAGAAGGGCAATCTGGATGCCCTTGCAAAGAAGTTCTCACCTGGTATGTTCAGTTTGTTGCTCATTTCTGTCAGAAAAGTTGCGCAGAATCTTATACTTGGTATTTGTTAATATGCTTTGCAGAGAAAATGGTGAAGGCTATGCCGGCCACCTCATCTGCTATACCATCGCCGCGCAGGCCTGAAAACATTGAGGAGGGAGGTGCGGATCGAGAAGCACCCGTTTTTTTATGCTGACCCCATCGTCCCAGAAAATACTGAGAAGGTAGCTCCGGAAGAAGAGCCTAAAATATTTGATGTTGAGAATCCTGCTGGCAAACAGGCTAAAGATACAGCTACAGATGCTGGGGTGAAAGATACTACTACCGCGGAGCAAGAAAACATATCTTTCCTTGTGCCGGAACCTCCAAAGTTCATATCCAAAGGAGCTGGCCCTTCAACACAAAGCGAAGGCTTTATGTCTGTTGAGGATTCTGATGAGGAGTGGCTCATTCGCCCAGAGGAGACGCCTGGGGATTATTACTATCATTCTTATTCTGAGAGGCGGGCCTCTGCGATCCATCAGCCTGTGTGGAAGGTTAGACATGGTGATGTTTTCACTGATTGGCACTCGTGCAGGGAGTGGTATAAGGGCATCTTCCCTCCGGCGAATGTGAAGCGCCAAGAAGAGAAAGACCATGAAGCTACATATGAGTCATATTTGCAAGAGTCTGCCCTTGCCTCTTCCACAATAAACAGGATCGTGCGCGAATGACGCAATATGAACAAGGAGTGGGATGAGGTTGAGATTGATAAGGCGAAGGCCAAACTTGAAAAAGAGAAGACGTTAAAGATGATCGTCGATTTTGAGGCTAAAAAAGCCAAGTTTGAGGAGGAGAAGAAGACCAAGGAGTGGTCTGCGCTGTCTTGGAAGCGCAAGTGTGAGGCCTCTCGTGCGCAACATGCGGACGAGCGCAAGCGCTTTGTGGAGGCTTGCGATCGCGATAACAAAGAAAAGATATCTCTGCGCAACGAAATTGAGAAGCTTAAGAAAGAGAAAGCTGATGCAGTTGCGGCAGCAGAAGAGGCGCGCTCACATAGAGAAAGGAGCAAGCAGAATGAGGTATCAACCAAAATGACTCTCCTTCTTAAGAATAAAGAGATTGATGATCTAACTTCTATGCTATTTGACCAGGCGCGGCTGCAAGATGAGGTTGATGTTTTGAAAAAAGATATCAACCTTCACCGAACAGAGAACGCCGAGTTGACTCGCCGTTTAACTGAAGGTGAACAAAAACTTAATGACACGGAGGTCGCTCGCGCTACAGCAGAAAGCCTGACCGAATCCCTCATGAACCAGCTTACCTGGTTGCGGGAGTATGGAATGGTGGAGGTAATATTCCTTTCTTTCGATATATTCATCTTTGTTGAATATTTATATCTTATATTGACATGTTGATTTTTAGATCGCGAACTCCATCTTGAACTCTACAGAATTAGATGAGAGAGTGGCAGAATTGATGATGGTTGCGCGCAGTGACGGGCATGCCGAGGGCTATAAAGAGTGCACTTTGCACGTGTACATGCGCTGAAGACCGAATGGGATACAAGCCGGGCTGCCACGCATGGGCTAAATACTGCTGCCATTTATTCTGCTGCTAAAGAAAGATATGATCAGTTGTAGATTCCGATTATGGACCTTGTGGATGCCGCGCTGCAGCAAGATGACTTTGTTGATAAACTAAAGGAGATCTTCTCTACAACAGAGAAGCAGGCGGGCACAAAATCCATAGAATAGGAAATTTGTAATTCTTTATTTTGTAATTACTTGTAACGTTGCGCTGCTGCGCAAGTACTGTTGATGTGAATATAATATATTTTAGCTTTACAATGTTTGCATGGGACCAATTACTTGTGTAGGATAGACAAATGAACAATTTCTTTTCTCATGTGCGAGCGTAAGTATTAAGTTAGCTTGTGGCTCATGAGTTTGTGTTTTTGTTTATCCAAAGGAATTGCATGCATTTGTAAATGAACATATACAAGACTGTAAGTAGTGACAGAGTATTTTATTCATACTGATAAAGCGTAAAGCTATGGCTGCCACTAAGATTACATAAGAAATAAAGTAAGCAGTCTCGTTACGCAACACCCATAAGTTGCTTAGAAGATTGAGATTACATATAACATCGGCATAGTTGTTGGGTGTTCCAGGTTCAAGGAACGCTGGATCCGTCCATACGCTTGTGTACGCACCTTTTCCCAATACTTCATTTATCACGTACGGACCTTCCCATCGCGGGGCTAACTTCCCCGGTTTTTCGGCATTCGACGCTTCATTATCGCGAAGAACAAAGTCACCAGGCAAAAAGGAGCAGATGCGTACCCTTTTGTTGTAATACTTTTCAATATGAGACTTGTACTTAGATTCGCGAATCGCTGCATTTTCTCGTCATTCTTCCAATAAGTCTAGGTCGATGCGCCTTTGTTCTTCGTTATCTTGTTTTTCCAAAGCTAGCATTCTTGGAGATGGTAACCCAATTTCGGCAGGAATCACAGCCTCAGTGCCGTACACAAGGCTAAAAGGAGTTTCTCCAGTGCTAGTCTTGGGCATAGTTCGGTGTGCCCACAAGATGCTAGGCAATTCGTCAACCCACCCCCGTCGTGTAACATCCGTCAAAAACGGATTTACCAAACCCGCTCCGTTTATCAACCGAACAGTCAGTCAAAATTTTCGTTGCGAATTAAATGCCCAAAATATTTTTAAACGATCCGTAATCAAATATTATACGCGAACATATATTTAGTTTTTGAAAAACTGTCAAAAATCGCAAAATAAAAATGAATTGTTTCAGCCGGGTTTCGAACCCGGGTCTGTACCGAGTCACCTAGTGACTTAACTCTCACACACAAACCACTGCGCCAACTGCTTTGTTTGTTATGTATTTCAAACATTTAATTGATATAATAACTTTACAAATTCAAAACCGGCGCCCAATCGTTTCAGTCGTCGGAATCCCGGAATTTCCGCGAATCTTAACTACAATTTACGTTATAACGTAAACCTTTAATCACATATCGGTTATAACCGATGTTTGAAGTCCGCGACACTTTTCAAAACCGCCAGAAAACTTAAATTGATGAATACAGTTCAAAATCAGACCAAATACATTTCGATTATTCCCTATAAATTCAACCACAATCGTCTGCAAACTTTTTCGCTAAAAATCACATCTTTTCACGGCGTAATTTCTCTCGCCGGAATAAACCTGTTCGTCGCCGGAAAACCGGTTTCCCCATTGCCGAGCTTTTCTGAACCTCTGAAGCTTATACCGGAGATACCCTTACCTTTTCCAAACTTTTCGGAGACTTGCTGCTGCAAGACACCTGACGCCGGAGTAGTTTTCTGTCGCCGGAGTTCTGCCGGAAAACAGAGGAAGACGAGTCGGTATACCTCACGCTTATTTTCCTTTCTTTTTACTTCTATCTTACCAGTAATTAACCTAAAACACTAATGAAACTGGAACAAAAGCTCGAATCAGTCAGACCCGATTTCTGGTTCAACATTGACGAAGAAGACGACGCACTTTCGTTAACATATAAGTATAATATAAATCAAGAAATTAATCGGGTTAGACACACAGTCCAGCGGTGGACTGTGTGCACATAAAACGCTAACGTCTCAAGTTCGAATCCCGGTTCACACACGTTGTCTTAATAAAAATCAAGTTTTTGTTTAACTGAACCGGAGTCGATACCGTTATATGCTAAGTATATTAATAACCGGAATAATAACCAAGTTAGACACACAGTCCAGCGGTGGACTGTGTGTTTGTTTATATCACAGGTCACGAGTTCGAGTCCGGTCCTCAGCACTGACTCGGACAATTAACTCTTCTTTTTAAATAAGGCAGAAAAGGAAATATTTAAATTGTCTTTAAGTATAATAAAAATCAAGTTATATAACATGTTGAACACACAGTCCAGCGGTGGACTGTGTGTTAGATTAAACCACAGGTCCCGAGTTCGAGACCTGTGGTGTGCATGACCGTTTCGCCTTAAACTGTTTTTAAAATAAATGATTTTCTATTAATTCTAATTAATGTATATATGAAATTAAAATCGGATATATAACGGGTTAGACACGTAGCTCAGTTGGTAGAGCTGCGTGCACGCGTACGGGAGGTCTCGGGTTCGAGCCTCACCGAGCGCACAACAATATTCCTCAAACCGGTCAACGACCAGTCAAAGTCAACTGGTCAAGGTCAACTGTAGCAGAAAAAAATAAATATTTTTATTATTTTTATTTAATTATTTTAATTAAAAATCAATTATAAATACTTAAAAATAACATTTTTAAGATTAGAAAATAGCTTCAAACTCACAAAAATACACCCAACAATCCTACTAAAATAGTTAAATAAAATCCGTTTACTCACCAAACCATAATGCGATTTATCTAGGTTAAATCTCACTCGTGGTTAAAACCACTTCGCGTGCATTCATCATCATCAACCGAACGCACCCACAGTGAGTGAATCTTACAATTCCCCTTTTTAAATTACACGTTTTGGGGTGTGTCATGTGTTATGAATTAATTAATTTATTTATTTAAACTTGTGCCATACCACATCATGACTTAATCTTAGATTGATTTATTGTTGTGATTTATTTATATTCCGTTTGTCAAATTACATGAAACTCATACTTTAAGCCCATCAGTTCCTCGTGGGAAACGAGTAGAACATCGCGTGCTTCAATTCAAATTCATTATTGTTCATGTGTGTTTTCATTGAGTTTATATTGTTTGTAGTTGTGTTATTCATATTATCATGTTTATGCAATTCATTCATCAGGCCCCTCAGTTCCTCGTGAGAGACGAGTTGAGCATCGCGTGCCTTTAATTGTCCCATTATTGTTCATGAGTGTTTTCATTTAACATCTTATGATTATTGATCAAGTTACATCTAATTTTACTCATGTTTGGTTGTGCACATATTTCATAATCAATTTAAATAAATTATTCAAATGTTTTTCCATAGGATTCACTCGCCAACATTATGTTGATCCAAAAACCTTTTTACACATGATACAGGTGAACAGGTTGAAGCAAGGATAACATAGGGTATGCCTTAGAAGAGAACAAAGGAGTTAGATTGTTAGTTAGATCATGTTGTATCACTATTGTAAACTTTCATTTAATTTGTATTAATGAATATGAAACATTTAATAAATGTCATGAGCTTTGATGATAACCCAATCATGCCCCGATTACCTTATCCGCTGCGGGTCGGGGTGTGACAGATTGGTATCAGAGCCATGACTATAGGGATATAGGATAGGTTATTAGACCCTTAGAGCCTATACTATAGTCTGCCTAAATTTTAAATTGATTAGGTGGTTACATACAAACTTGTGATATTTATTTGTTTCATATTTGTTTACATTTCAGTCAAACATACATGCTCATATACATATTCATTATACATATATACATATTCATTATACATATATCGATGTTCATGTGTTCAATTTATTTTCATACTCTCGTTATCCAAAGATTTTATGCAATTTTCAATTCTCATCAAAGTAAGTTCTGCGACGGGCATGTAGTAACTGGAAGGGTACAAGTACCGGTAGTCGGAACGTCCTGTCTAGGCTGGCATTCGTATAAATCCAATATAACGGACCAGTTTGCCTACCTGGGGACTAACGATGAGAGTACGAAGGACCTATTAGGCCAAAGCATGCCACACCAAACGTCGTTCGAACTAACCCTACTTTGAGGTGTCACCGTGTCTACACCTGGACACATTCCGAACATCACACGTTGTATACATATTTCTCGATTTTCACCGGGTTTTTGTGTACGCAACCAGGCAGAAACCGTGCGAACCATATGAAAAACCGGTAATTCATGGGGGCCCACATGATTACATAAGGTAAAGTATGGCGGCATGACGGGCCTAACAGCGAGCAAAGCCAAAGACATCCTATGGATGTAGTATTTTTGTATAATTATTTTATGAATGTTCATCTCTAATGCGACCCATGATCTCAAAAGCATCCAACTCATACCCTTGTCATGTGTTCATTGTAGATGTCTTCTAACCTCGCCCGTAGGAAGACGAGAGCAAGAAAAGCCCGCGATCGCATGGCTGCCTTAATCGCTCAACAAATGGCTGCCGTAATACCCAACATTGTAATCCAAGTTCAACAAGCACTTACCAATAATCCTGTCAATCAAGCAAACCAAAACATTTTCAACTCTTCCCCAAACACCACTAAATGCACCTACAAGCATTTCAAATCATGCGACCCTCCGAAATATAAAGGAACTGAAGGTGTCACCGCACTCCTCCATTGGTTTGAAGAAATGGAGAATACTTTTCTAAATTGCGATTGCCGTGATGATCGCAAAGTGCGTTATGCTACCGGTCGACTATATGGGATAGCACTTACTTGGTGGAATACAGAGAAGGCCAAACGAGGTGTTGAAGATGCTATGTCCTTAACTTGGAACGAATTGAAGGAAATCATGACCAGACGATTTTGCCCAAGGAGCGAAATCAAGAAGCTAGAAGATGAATTTTACTCATTGAGGCAAGTGGAAGGAGACCACACCACCTACAACAAAAGGTTCCTCGAATTACATCAAATGGTTCCCAACATGTTTACTCCCCTCTACCGTTTGATCGAGCACTACATTCGTGGTCTTCCGTCAAAGATTCAAGACCCCGTGATAAGTACCAAGCCTGCAACTTTGGAAGCAGCAATGGAGCTAGCAATAGAGCTCACCGAGAACCGAATCCGAAACAAAGACTTCGAGGAAGAGAAGAAGAAGGATAAAGGATCAACTGAAACCTCCGAATCCCCTTCTCAAACTGAATCCCCTTCTCAAACCGAATCCCCTTCTCAACCCGAATCCCCTTCTCAACCCAAACCTAAGAGAAGAAGAGTCGGGCGACTTTTCGCTGCTACTCAACGAAATCAACCAGTTTTTCACGCTATACCCATCCGAGCCGTCCCAATCACCCAAGTGGCACCCAACTCAGCTTACCCAAATAAGAAACCATATCTTGGACCTCACCCTCAATGCAACCACTGTTTTTATCATCATCCCCTTACTTTACCTTGCCGGCTATGTACAACTTGTGGACGTTATGGTCATTTGAGCAATGTTTGTCACACCTTTCAAGACCAAACCTTTTCCCCTACTCAAAACATGGCCCAAACTTATCACCAACCTCAATACCCCATGTTCCCATATGCTCGAGCTTGCTTCAATTGTGGCGACCCTACCCACCTTAGAAACACATGCCCTCAATTGGTTAACATTATCAACACTCAAGCCCAATCAAACCCAGTTAACCAAGTAAACCAAGAAAACCCAACCACTATGCCGCCAGCAAGAGGAAGAGTCTTCAATATCAACGCCAACCCTGTCGAAGATAATGACGGCCCAAACGAAGATACTCAGCTAGTCCTGTTCGCCGAAGATCCAGATTCAACTCTTATTGTTTAGTCTTTCTTTATCACATGTGTAGACTGTTAGAGAAATTATTGGATATTATATATTATATATTGTTTTCGGTATATGCTTTTGCCGAGGCCGTGGCTCCCCATCCATCGAGGTTGAGTTGGATCCCCATTTTATTATGTGGTTGATCTTGGCGTGCCCGCACGATCGGCTCCGTTTGTTGAGCCTTGATCGGTTACGTAATATTTCATTTCAATACATGCAATACGCTCGGCTCCGTTTGATTGAGCCTTGAGTGCACAGTTCAATTTACATTTCAAGTTCATGCAATACGCTCGGCTCCGTTTGATTGAGCCTTGAGTGCACAGTTCAATTTACATTTCAAGTTCATGCAATACGCTCGGCTCCGTTTGATTGAGCCTTGAGCGCACATTTCAATTTACATTTCAAGTTCATGCAATACGTTCGGCTCCGTTTGATTGAGCCTTGAGCGCACATACAATTTCATTATCAGTATCTTGTGGTTGTGGTGTTTGTAGTAGAGTCGCATCGAACTAACCATAACTTTCGGATAAAGTCAACGAAAATTTGACAAGGATATGGTGGATACGCCGATGGTACTTCCTATATATAAGTATTCTTGTCAAATAATCGGAGGCATTATCAGGCGGTTATGAGAGGTTCCATGCATAGGCTGTTTGTGTGGTTAAGTTATTCATATTCAGTACATGCAATATGTTCGGCTCCGTTTGATTGAGCCTTGAGCACACAATTTCAATTTCAGTACATTCAATATGTTCGGCTCCGTTTGATTGAGCCTTGAGCACACAATTTCAATTTCAGTACAATCAATATGTTCGGCTCCGTTTGATTGAGCCTTGAGCACACAATTTCATTTTCAGTACATGCAATACGATCGGCTCCGTTCGATTGAGCCTTGATCGCACAGATATGTTTCATTTCAGTATTTTATGTTTGTTGTATTGATTGTAGAGTTATAGGACTAATCATAATTCACTGATAAAACCAATGAAAATTTGACAAGAATATGGTGGATACGCCGCTGGTACTTCCTATATATAAGTATTCTTGTCAAAGGATTAGAGGCCTTATCGGACGGTTATGAGAAGTTCTATGTAGGATTTATTAGTTTCTTGGTAACCAATCATAACTTGTGGATAAAACTAATGAAAATTTGGCAAAAATATGGTGGATACGCCGTTGGTACTTCCTATATATAAGTATTCTTGCCAAAGGATCAGAGGCATTATCAGGCGGTTATGAGAAGTTCCAGGTAGGATTTATTATTTGCCTTGGTTGGAATTTGTGATACATTTATATCATCATGTTATTTAAAGAGATTGGATTGTGTTCCATTTCTACATAAATTAACCTCTCCATCATAACAAACGAGAGAGGAACTTCCATCATTCAAACATATATGGATTCAAATATTTGCTGTTGTGTTTATTCATGTTCAAATATTCGCTGATGTGTCTATTCATGTTCGAATATTGGCTATTGTGTTTATTCATTCACTGATGTGTCTATTCATGTTCGAATTTTTGCTGTTGTGTTTATTCATGTTCAAATACTTGCTGTTGTGTTTATTCATGTTCAAATATTTGCTGATGTGTTCATTCATGTTCGAATATTTGCTGTTATGTTTATTCATGTTCAAATATTTGCTGATGTGTTCATTCATGTTTGGATATCAGCTGTTGTGTTTTATTTATGTTCCATGTAGATTGTAGTGTTAGAAGTTTTGCCTTAGGATATAACCATATTTTCCCAAACGTAACTAAACTCTTATGCATGATATCATTTTTAGCAAATCATTCCTGTTTATCAATATTCATACAGTAGGCAACAAAAAGCGATTCCTGAATAGGGTACTTAACCTTTACAAGGAACGTTACCGCCTCGAACAAAAACTTAAACCCTCATTTTTCTGAGCATACAACTGTCAAACAAAACATCACCATTCTTATAGTCAAAATATATCATTATTTAAATTTCGGGACGAAATTTCTAAAAAGCAGGGGATACTGTAACATCCGTCAAAAACGGATTTACCAAACCCGCTCCGTTTATCAACCGAACAGTCAGTCAAAATTTTCGTTGCGAATTAAATGCCCAAAATATTTTTAAACGATCCGTAATCAATTATTATACGCGAACATATATTTAGTTTTTGAAAAACTGTCAAAAATCGCAAAATAAAAATGAATTGTTTCAGCCGGGTTTCGAACCCGGGTCTGTACCGAGTCACCTAGTGACTTAACTCTCACACACAAACCACTGCGCCAACTGCTTTGTTTGTTATGTATTTCAAACATTTAATTGATATAATAACTTTACAAATTCAAAACCGGCGCCCAATCGTTTCAGTCGTCGGAATCCCGGAATTTCCGCGAATCTTAACTACAATTTACGTTATAACGTAAACCTTTAATCACATATCGGTTATAACCGATGTTTGAAGTCCGCGGCACTTTTCAAAACCGCCGGAAAACTTAAATTGATGAATACAGTTCAAAATCAGACCAAATACATTTCGATTATTCCCTATAAATTCAACCACAATCGTCTGCAAACTTTTTCGCTAAAAATCACATCTTTTCACGGCGTAATTTCTCTCGCCGGAATAAACCTGTTCGTCGCCGGAAAACCGGTTTCCCCATTGCCGAGCTTTTCTGAACCTCTGAAGCTTATACCGAAGATACCCTTACCTTTTCCAAACTTTTCGGAGACTTGCTGCTGCAAGACACCTGACGCCGGAGTAGTTTTCTGTCGCCGGAGTTCTGCCGAAAAACAGAGGAAGACGAGTCGGTATACCTCACGCTTATTTTCCTTTCTTTTACTTCTATCTTACCAGTAATTAACCTAAAACACTAATGAAACTGGAACAAAAGCTCGAATCAGTCAGACCCGATTTCTGGTTCAACATTGACGAAGAAGACGACGCACTTTCGTTAACATATAAGTATAATATAAATCAAGAAATTAATCGGGTTAGACACACAGTCCAGCGGTGGACTGTGTGCACATAAAACGCTAACGTCTCAAGTTCGAATCCCGGTTCACACACGTTGTCTTAATAAAAATCAAGTTTTTGTTTAACTGAACCGGAGTCGATACCGTTATATGCTAAGTATATTAATAACCGGAATAATAACCAAGTTAGACACACAGTCCAGCGGTGGACTGTGTGTTTGTTTATATCACAGGTCACGAGTTCGAGTCCGGTCCTCAGCACCGACTCGGACAATTAACTCTTCTTTTTAAATAAGGCAGAAAAGGAAATATTTAAATTGTCTTTAAGTATAATAAAAATCAAGTTATATAACATGTTGAACACACAGTCCAGCGGTGGACTGTGTGTTAGATTAAACCACAGGTCCCGAGTTCGAGACCTGTGGTGTGCATGACCGTTTCGCCTTAAACTGTTTTTAAAATAAATGATTTTCTATTAATTCTAATTAATGTATATATGAAATTAAAATCGGATATATAACGGGTTAGACACGTAGCTCAGTTGGTAGAGCTGCGTGCACGCGTACGGGAGGTCTCGGGTTCGAGCCTCACCGAGCGCACAACAATATTCCTCAAACCGGTCAACGACCAGTCAAAGTCAACTGGTCAAGGTCAACTGTAGCAGAAAAAAATAAATATTTTATTATTTTTATTTAATTATTTTAATTAAAAATCAATTATAAATACTTAAAAATAACATTTTTAAGATTAGAAAATAGCTTCAAACTCACAAAAATACACCCAACAATCCTACTAAAATAGTTAAATAAAATCCGTTTACTCACCAAACCATAATGCGATTTATCTAGGTTAAATCTCACTCGTGGTTAAAACCACTTCGCGTGCATTCATCATCATCAACCGAACGCACCCACAGTGAGTGAATCTTACAATTCCCCTTTTTAAATTACACGTTTTGGGGTGTGTCATGTGTTATGAATTAATTAATTTATTTATTTAAACTTGTGCCATACCACATCATGACTTAATCTTAGATTGATTTATTGTTGTGATTTATTTATATTCCGTTTGTCAAATTACATGAAACTCATACTTTAAGCCCATCAGTTCCTCGTGGGAAACGAGTAGAACATCGCGTGCTTCAATTCAAATTCATTATTGTTCATGTGTGTTTTCATTGAGTTTATATTGTTTGTAGTTGTGTTATTCATATTATCATGTTTATGCAATTCATTCATCAGGCCCCTCAGTTCCTCGTGAGAGACGAGTTGAGCATCGCGTGCCTTTAATTGTCCCATTATTGTTCATGAGTGTTTTCATTTAACATCTTATGATTATTGATCAAGTTACATCTAATTTTACTCATGTTTGGTTGTGCACATATTTCATAATCAATTTAAATAAATTATTCAAATGTTTTTCCATAGGATTCACTCGCCAACATTATGTTGATCCAAAAACCTTTTTACACATGATACAGGTGAACAGGTTGAAGCAAGGATAACATAGGGTATGCCTTAGAAGAGAACAAAGGAGTTAGATTGTTAGTTAGATCATGTTGTATCACTATTGTAAACTTTCATTTAATTTGTATTAATGAATATGAAACATTTAATAAATGTCATGAGCTTTGATGATAACCCAATCATGCCCCGATTACCTTATCCGCTGCGGGTCGGGGTGTGACACGTCGTGCCGTGCCGAGGCGAGCCTTGATACCGTCGACCAACTGTTTGTTTATGCTTTCAACTTAACCATTTGCTTGTGGGTGCGCAACAAAAGCAAAAACATGCTAGATTCCCATTTCGGTCATCCACGTTTGCAACTCTTCAGCCGTTAAATTTGGACCGTTGTCTGTAATAATGCGCATGGGCAGACCAAAACGGCAAATAATGTATTCCGAGATGAATATGCGAATTACCATCGCTGTAGTAGAAGCTAAAGGTTTAGCTTCAACCCATTTGGTGAAGTAATCGACCGCAACAATGATAAACTTGATTGTGTCGGGCGCATCCGGAAATGGTCCCACTAAATCAATGGCCCATTGTTGAAAAGGCCAAGCTGTTGTGACGGGTACCAAAGGATTCTTTGGCCGCAACGTTTTAGGGGCATGCCTTTGGCAGGACATGCATTTGTGCAAGATCTCTACAGCGTCGACGTACATTCCGGGCCAATAATACCCTGTGCTTTTCACTTTGACTACTACCATGCGCGGCCCAGAATGTATACCACATAGCCCCTCATGAACCTCCCTGATCAGGTATTGCGCATTATGTTTGTTAACACAGCGGAGCAAAGGACCCATGTAAGAGCGTCGGTACAGAATACCGTCAATCATCTCGTAATTAAGGGCTTTGCATCGTAACTTACGTGCTTGCGCTTTATCTTCTGGTAAAGAACCATGTAACAAATACATCATTATTGGAGACACCCATGATGGATCTCCTACTTCGACCATTGTTACTTGTCTGAGAGGGACTGATGGATTACTTAAAACTTTGATGCGAACTTCCTTTGCCAAATGTTTGAAACTAGTCGCTGCGAGTTTACTTAGAGCGTCAGCATGTTTGTTTTCGCTTCACTTGACGTGTGTGACTTTAAATTGTTGGAACTGTGCTATAAGAGCCTTGGCTTGCGCCAAGTACAAGGCCATGATATCTCCCTTTGCATCGTATGTTCCAATTACTTGCTCAGCAACTAGTAATGAATCAACATGAGCTTCTAAATTTGTTGCACCCATTTTGATAGCGAGGCGTAAGCCTGCTAGGAAAGCTTCATATTCGGCCTCGTTGTTGGTGCTTTTAAAATCCAACCGAATTGCATATGTGAATTCTGCTCCCTTTGGACTCATTAATCGGAGACCTGCTCCAGCCCCATCACTGTTTGATGCGCCATCTGTAAACAGTGTCAGGCTCTATTGTCTATGACTGGACTGGGTTTTGAATTGCTTGGCATTCTTCAAGTTTATCAGCAGGAATTTCAGCGATGAAATCTGCCAAAACTTGGCCTTTGATAGCTGGTCTAGGTTTATAACAGATGTTATAACCCCCAATTCTATTGCCCACTTCGCAAGTCGTCCAGAAACATCTGGCTTGGTCAGGACTTGGCCAATGTGAAAATTTGTTAAAACAGTAATAACATGTCCTGAAAAGTATCTTCGCAGCCTGCGCGAGGCGTGGACCAATGCTAAAACTAATTTCTCCATAATTGAATACCTTGTCTCTAGATCGTTCAACATCTTGCTGATATAATAAATGGGAGACTGGACCCCTTCGCGTTCTACCAACAAGACAGCACCTACTGCTACCTCAGATGCAGCAAGATATAAGACCATGGGTTCTTTTTCACGAGGAGTAGTAAGTGTGGGAAGTTGAACTAAACAATCTTTCATTTGCTGGAAAGCTTGATCAGCTTCAGGAGTCCATGCGAACTCTTTGCTCTTCGTACAATTGTGTAAGGTTCGAATAAATGGATAAGATTTTGCAGCATGATTGGCGAGGAAGCGGTTTAGCGCAGCTAACCTTCCAGCCAAACGTTGCATCTCTTTGATGGTATTAGGAGAAGACATTTTTTGTATTGCTTCGACCTTCTCAGGATTAACTTTGAAACCATCCTTGGTGAAGATGAACCCCAAAAATTTTCCCTCCTCCATGCCGAAGGAGCATTTGCTTGGATTTAACTTAAGTTTTACCTTTTGCAAAGAATCAAAAGTTCGTTGGATGTTGTCTAACATAGTGTCTTCTGAATTACTCATAATGACCAAATCATCAATGTAGACTTCCACAGTTTTCCCGATATCATCTCCAAAAACGGTATCCATCAATCTTTGATAAGTAGCTCCCGCATTGCGAAGACCAAAAGGCATCTTGGTATAACAAAAAATGCCCTTCTCCGTGCGAAAAAGCGGTTTTATCTTCGTCCACTTTTTTCATCAAGACTTGATGATAACCTTTATAACAATCTAGAAAACATTTCCAGCGAAAGGAAGCTAATGAGTCAACCTTTTTGTCAATCTCAGGAAGAGAATAACAATCTTTCGGACACGCCTTGTTTAGATCTTTAAAATATACGCACATCAGCCATCCGCCATTATGTTTCTTTACCATGACTGGGTTTGCCACCAGGTCTGGTATTTGACTTCGCGGATACCAGCATTTAATAACTCGGTGACTTGTTCGGTTGTCACACCCTGACCCGCAGCGGAAATGGTAGTCGGGGCATGATTGGGTTATTATCAAAGCTCATGACATTTACTATAGAGTTTCATATTTATTATTTCTCTTTAAAGAAGAAGTTACAATAAACATACAAGCATAACATGTTCATATACATTTTCATTCGAATTACAAACTAAAGTATCCATTAAACAAAAATCATAAAATTACAAAGGAAAACTAAACTAAATGTCCATTCCAAAGCATTAACTTGTTTATTCTTCTAGGCCATCCTACGTGTTTCTTTTCTCAACTGGATCACCTGTATCATGTGAAAAAATAGGGTTTTTGGGTCAACATAAGTTGGCGAGTGAATCTTATGAAAACATTTGAACGAATTTGTTATATTGGTTATAAAAAGGCGCATAACCACATATGAGTAAACGTAAATGTAAATTTAATCACAAAACACATAATATCAATTAATGCACAAGCACACACACCCAATGATGAACAATGAGATCAAGGCTCAATCAAACGGAGCCGATCTAATGAGGCACGCGATGTTCAACTCGTCTCCCACGAGGAACTGGTGGGCCTAATGAATGATTTGCACGCAACTTGACAAAATGTAAACACGCATCACAACAAACAATATTTACATCATAAGTTTAGGTCATATAATGGTAATAGCACAAGTTTGAATAAACGAAATAATTAAAGCGACACATGATACACCCCAAAACATGAATAAAAAGGGAATTTGTAAGGATTCACTAACAGTGGGTGCGTTCCTTGATGACGATGAATGCGCACGAATATTATGATTCAACCGACGAGGGAAAAACTAACCTAAATAATAACGAAATGATTCGGTAAATAAATAAATTTTATTTGAGATTAATATTTTTAATTAGTGCTCTTAATGGGATTGTTAGATTTATTTTTGTGAGTTTAAGGAAATTTTCTAACTTTAAAAATCTTATTTTTAAGTATTTTTAATTAATTTTCCAATTAAATAAATAAATAAAAAGAAATAAAAAGGTTGACTTTTTGACCGTTGACCGGGTCTTGACAGGTCAGACTGTGTTTTCTATGCGCTGAGTGAGGTTCGAACTCGTGACCTCTCGGTTGCATGCACGCAGCTCTACCAACTGAGCTACGTGTCTAACCCGAAATATTTCTGATTTTAATTATATTTATATACTATTTAGATTATTCAGAAAATCATTTATTTTTAAAAGAATTTAAAATATGATGAACCGGTGTACACAACCCGCCTCGAACCCGCGACGTGCATATTGTTTTTGCACACAGTCCACCACTGGACTGTGTGTCTAACCTGGTTATTATTCCGGTTTTTATTATATTTATACACTTATCACATGCTTCAGGATTTGGCTTTTATAAAAAGGGTATGTTATTTCAGTGGATCGGAACACAAACAGAACTCGAACCCGGGACTATATGTTTCAAGTGCACACAGTCCACCACTGGACTGTGTGTCTAACTCGGTATTTTATCCGATTTTAATTATACATATAAACTGTTTAATCTTCATCTTCTTCATCGAAGTAACCCAGAAACATAACTCGTCTGTGTTTGATTTAAAACTCTTTGTTTTAAATTATGAATGGACGATTACAAGACATTAAAGAAAGGATTCAACAGGATTATACCAGACAGTCGTGATCTTCACTTCTCCAGTGAAATTCCGGCGACAACACAAAATTCCGGCGAAGTTTAACTTGCGACAGGGGCTCTACAGGGAGCTTGAGGTGAGTGTGGTGATTTCTGTCTGAGCTCTAGAAGTCCTATTTATAGAGTAAGGCAATAATGGAATAGATTCTTCGGTTTTCTGGCGAGTAACTGAGGATTCCGGCGAACAGAAAATTGTTTTCCGTCAAGAACAGAGTGTTTGAGCAGAGCGTTGGACTTATGATTGTGCGAGTTTAAGCAGGTGATAGCTCGATATACATATATATTGGTCGCAGAAAACGGTTTCGGTTTTGAATCTTTAGAACCAATATTTGATTTCGGTTTAAATCCTAGATTATCGCATTATTAAATTCAATCGGTTACCACATGTATTCATTGGGTTTCCGTTAGAGATTTCAATGATTGGAACCAGATTATTCGCTGAACGGAAAAACATGATTTCAGTTTAAAATGACGGTTTCAGGTTTTGGGTTTTGAACTTACAGGCGACCGTAAGTTCACTATATATAATATTTGGTTCTTAATACACATTAAGTGTGTGCGGTCTAGTGGTATGTTGTGTATGTGTATATCCGGGAGACCCGGGTTCGAAACCCATTTTCTCCTTTCTTTTTTTTATTTATTTTTTTTATCAGTTTGAAGTGTATTTCAATTTACCTTTTTCATTATTATTTATTAATTAAGATTTAATTCTATAACATCTACTAATTGCGAAAAGAAATAATAGTCGACACTAATAAATATGAAATGAACATTTAACCAAATACTTGATTAATAAACGGTGCGGGTTTTTTTTGAAACCCGTCTTACGACGAATGTTACATCGGTCATCGCCTCTGTCTTTTCTGACCCGAGGCTGCGCTTTTTCTGTACAACCGGTTCTGCTGACGGAAATACATTCAGACAATGTTCCGCAATGTTGCGTGGGACACCGACCATGTCGGCAGGTATCCAGGCGAAAATGTCTTTGTTGCGAAACAACAGTAGTTTAAGTTTTGCGCGAATTTCAATACTGACTGCGGACCCTAACAAAATTGTTTGCTCAGGATACTTATTGTTGAGTACCCATTTTTCTGGTTCGTTACTTAGCAATGTCGTGACAGCCTTCATAACTGGTTCTTCAATTGACATGATTTCTTTCCGCGCGTAAAGTATAGCTATACCATTTGGTGTCGGAAAACCACAAGCAGCATGTGGAGCGGAGGTAATCATACTAAATCCACGTTGCGCGCGACGTCCCAATAGTACATCGTGACGGGAATTTGCCGTCATCACCATGAAGTTGACGTTACTCGTTCGAGAACACCTCCCATCAGATAAAGTAACAGGAAAAAGAATTTGTCCTAGAGGAAGCCTCATTGCAGAACCCTGTTAATGGAAAATCCACTGGTTCCAAGCGTGCCTTGTCCTCAGGATCTAGCTGCTTGAAGCACTGTTCATACATAATATCCATGGAACTACCAGGATCTATAAACATATAATCTGTTTGGTAGTGCCCAAAGATACCGGTGATAACTACTGGCCGGTCTTCTTGAGGACCTCCTGGAACGATAGGAAAAATGACTTGCTGTTCGCGCTAAGTGTTGTTTTGAAAATGTTGAATGCTACGCTTGCGCGACGAGCCACCTTGAATCATGGAAACGTGCTGTTTCATTTTCTTGTTGCTAGGCCCTTCGTCCCCATGTGTAATCTGTTTAATCTCTTTGCATACATTCTGGAGTAGATGTGTAAGCTTCCCACTCTTTAATGCTTTTTCAATCTCTGTGCGCAGACTGATGCAGTTATCTGTTGTGTGGCCTGTGTCTCTATGATAGTCACAGAACAAATTTGGGTCTTGCCCTTTTTTGTTTTTCATTGGTTGCGGCTGTTTGAACTGATAATTCTCAGTGCTGAGAACTTCAGCCGGAGATTTCATTAAGGGAGTCCACTGGCGTTCCCTATTCTCTTGCTTAATCGCTTTTTGAGTTGTTATCTTGTTGATTGTTGCACACGCATCAATTGGTGAATAAGGAGAGTACGAATTCTGACTTGACTCTTTCTAATTTCTTTTATACTTGTGACTACCTCTACTCAGGTCTTGCGAACGATTCTGAGGTAGAGGTGGCCTGTTAGAATTTAAGTTGCGCTCAGTCTGGGCGTAGACCTTGGCTGCCGCCATGAGTTTATCCCAGCTTTTTTGGAAGGCCAGTTGTACCGGACAACACTTTAATCATTTCGTCACACCTTACCGCGTACTTGAACTGCGCGCGTATAAGGTCTTCATGAACATGTCCAATCTCCAACACCTCTTTATTGTAACGCGTTATAAAATCTTCGAGGTTCTCATCGTCCCTCAGCCAGATGTTCATGACATCTGAGGAGTCGCGCAGTATCACCGTTGCTGACTGAAGTGTGTAATAAAATTTTCTTTTAAGTCAATCCAAGAGGAAAGTTTACCTGTCGGCAAATTATCAAACCAAAGGCGCACAGCGCTGGTATGGGTCTGTACAAATAAGTGACACCACATTGGCAATGTCCAACACCCAAGTAACCCTGCACCAGTAAAGAGGCGCATGTGATCATCAGGATCGGTTAAACCGTTAAACTTTCCAACGTTGGATGGTAACTTCGCTCGCTCCAACGGAGCCAGTGCTATCTCTCTGGTAAACTTTGATTGTTCAGCTGCTTTGGTTGGGCGATACACCAAATTGTAATCATGCTCAGCTTCTGGATTGTATACTGCACGTACTTTTGGCTTGTAACTATCATGATCTGCAGATATTTGATTGAAAATACTTGCACTATCCCCTTCCTCATAGGTCTTATCGAGCTCATCGTGTTGGGTGTCCCGCTTCTGTGAAGACCGCGGGCCCAAACGAGAGTTGACAGATGCACGACGCTGAACGTTGTCTTCTTGCCTTCTATTACCAGAATGAACAGGATCATTCCTGGTTTTAGAATACATTTCTGTTCCATCTTCAGGCATGTGCGAAGGGGAACGAGCATGACTTTGAGTATTATAACTCAAAACTCGAGGTGCCGGTGAAGCACGGACCTGAGGAGCGTTAACCGGAGCTTGAAAAGCTGGAGTTTCGGTTTGGGCACATAACTGAGCATACATAGCGTTTAGAGCCGCTTGAGATTTGATTAACCACGATAATGGAGTCTCTCCAGGTGGTAAAATTGACGTAACGTCAACCTGAGGAGCCGTCGGCGTTACTGGAATACTCGCATGATTAGGATCATACTGAGCATTAGCTTCGCCGGAAGAATCCTCAACTATTTGTCCGTCGATCTGAGGTCCGACAACGACGCGTCGAATCTCCGATCGAGGACCTTGAAAAGATGATCCATCAGCCATGATGCTGCAGATCTAGGTGAAACGAAACGAAAGATGAGAAAAAGGATTGAAATCGGTAGGCGCCAATGAAGAAACCCTAGATCAACTAGACCGGAATCTAAGTAGATCTATGGAATGGACTCTGCATAAAAGGGTTAACCCTTCGTTTGGTTTCACGATGAATGATGCAGTACTCCAGATGATCCTGCAAAACAGAACACCGTTAGCTCGCCACGGGGAGAAGGGGGTTCTCTCCGTGACCACCCTCTAGCGTGAGAATAAGTACATGTAGTCGGAAATAAAGTATTGTAAGAGACAGAGTAGTTGAGAGTGAATACCTTTCCTTGAACTCCAAGTCACTTATTTATAGCCGGTGTTTGGCACCAAAAGGAGAGATTGTTAACTTTAACGGAATCTTCTGCTATTCCGTTAATGTTTGTTGGCAATCCGTTAGTGCACACGGATCGTGAGCTCATCAGCGGTTAGGGAGGTGCCACGTGTCAACATGAGATCACTACATTTTATAAAGGTGAGCATGCCATTACTGTGATCTTCCTCAGCCGTCCAGATGCTGCCATGTGGCAATTGGTTATAACCGAAAAGATGCTTGCACGATTGGGTGTTAATGGCTTCTAGAAGGTTTCACAGCTGTTACCCATCTGTTGTTCGCCACGTGTACATTCTGTTATAACAGAAAAGATTCCATTTGCTTCTGCACCAAGTCAAGGATTTTGGTAAGGGAAAGTTTCTCAGGGTTAACTGTTTCCTTGCACGAGAAGCGCAAGTTAGTAAACTGATCTTCTTTCTTCTCCTTGCTGCTTAGCGCAACATTTGGTGGATACTTGCTTTGATATAAATATCCGTGCAAGCTTTATGCATGAAGCATTATCAAACAAGATTATTCAAGGTTCACTTTGAACCTTGCGCGAGCCCGCGCAAGGTAGTTAAATGAAGCATTTATCCAAAGAGAATGTTTGGGCTTTTAACTTTGAACCTTGTGCGAGCCCGCGCATGGTAGTTATATGATATTTTCCTCTCTTGGATATTTGGGCAGAGTTCTAATAAATCTCATTTTGGCAAAGAATTCTGCGCGAAGTTTCCTTAGAAGTTATTAATGGGTATGGTTTCCTTAATTGGCGCAAGGTTTTTGGGACCATACCCCTTCAATATAGACTAATTATTAATTGACCGACTTATATATACTTATAAGAGTTAAATGCCATTTTAGTCCATGTGTTTTGGGCCATTTTGTCAGTTAGTCCAAAGCTTTCATTTTTTGCATCTGGATCCAAAAAGGTTTCATCGTTGCCATTTTGATCCAACTGCCTTAACCCCATCCATTTTTCATGTTAACTCGAAGGGCAATCCTGTCATTTTATATATATATATTATATTAGATTTATTCACATCATTTATAAAATATGTATATATATGTATATGAAAAACAAATCCAAATTCTGTTATTTCAAAACACATACATATACTCTTTCTCTCTACTCCCTCTCTCTAACTTCACTAACCGCCGACCACCACCACCCGACCACCACAACCATCACCACCAACCGACCACTTGCCACCATCACCACAACCCAATTGGATCCATAACCCGCCACCATAACCTGGCTAGATCCAGAACCTACCACCACCATATTCGACCACCATCAACACCACCCTCACAACCTACACATTGTTGCAACCACCACTAATACATTCGACCACCATTTTGACAACCAATTACCACCATTTCAACAGTTGATTTGTGCATCAAAACCCTAGATCTGTGTCAAACCACCACCGGCGACGACAATGTCTTTTAAGCTGGAACCCTAGCCGCTAAGGAGGGGGTTATGGTTTGGTGTGGTGGTGAACGGTAGTTGGTAACATGTAGACTAAGGAGGGGGTTATGGTTTGGTGTTATGGTGGTTGGTGAAGGTGGGGAACGGTGGTTGTGGTGGTGAATGGTGGTTGGTGAGGGGTGTAGATGGGTGGTAGTGGTGTGGTGGTTGTGTTTTAAAGGGGTGGGGATGGTGGCTGTGTTGGTTTATTAAGGTTGGAGATGTGTTAGGATCTGAGTTTGAATTGTTGTAAATGTTTAAAGATGAAAATGATGAATGATGATAAATCAAGAGTAAATGCAGCGGAAATGTAAACTTTGATTCACAACAATTAGAAGATTATTTTCATAAACATGCTTTTGTAATCTTAATCACGCATGCATGCAAATCACAGTCTCCCCCCAGCCTAAGATCACTCTCTTTGTTTGTACAGAATGCAGTAAGAAAGATAGATTGATAAGTGATGAAAAGTGATGAATAGAACAGTATAGAAACTGTTCTACTTATAGTACATTCGAAACTTCTGAGGATCTTATGATGATGTCACTGTGAAAGTGACATCTAACAACCTAAAAAAACTCTAACATCTGCTAGACTAAACACTGTTACAATAAAATATAATATAAAGTCTATTGATAACAACTGCTAAGATATCCATTTTTGGGCTTAAGCAAAGCTTTTCCATATCAGTGCTTGTCTTAACAGATCTTTCTAGCAGAGCTTTATCATAGCAGATCTTTGACAAACAGTCTTTAGTCTTTAGCAGATCTTTGAGATCAGATGTTCTATTATTATTAAGGATCAGAGGTTTGTAGAATATTTTGGCTTTTCTATCATCTGTTCTTTTGTAAGGTTCAATTTCCAACAATCTCTCCCTAGAACAGATGATGCAAAAACTTATCTTTATTGCTGATCTTTATTTCTCATCAATGATTCCCTTATTTGTCCTTTGAATTGAACTTCAAAGTCCAGGGAAATCATGTCTTCACTATCCCTTTCAAGCTCAAGATTCATCAAATTTTGGATGTCATCTGCATCCAGACCATATGCATCCTCTATTATTATCTTTTTAACTCTACCATCTGACCTGAGCAAGGTCAATTCATGGGTGTCTGAGGATGACTTCCATTTTAGAATTTTTGAGTCAGATGGTTTTCTTAGGTGAATGATTATTTGTGATGAGTTTGGTGAAACGGGTCTGTTGATAAGTCTTGAAATGGTTTCTATGAGCTTATCACTTGCAGCATTAGTATGATATAGTATTTGATTCTTGATTCCCTCTTTTCTTTGTTCTTCATACCTCTGTTGATCTTCTTCTTCTATCTGCTTTTGCCTTTTTGCTTGGTTTAAGGCAATTTTGGGTAAGACAGTCGTTGAAGATGGTCTTTTAGAGGCATGGGTCTGTTGAGGGGTAGTGGTTGTAGGATATGCTGGACTTTTTGGAACTGAAGGATCTTTCTTTCTAAGCTCTTCCAATCTCTTGTAGGTATCAACAACTTTAGACTCTGACCATCTTGCAATTTACCTTGTTGTTCCATACTGTGCAACAACTAGTTCAGCCTTCATTCTTTTGATCTTTAAGGCATGGTCTTGATCAACATATTTTGCCCTTTTCCAGTTTGGTGGATTTGGCTTATGCAAAGGAACTTTGAGCATAGCCTGAATTCTATCAATTTCTTCCTTAAGATCATTTGCAGACCAATTCTTAAATTGATCTCTTGTTGCTTTATATAGTTTTGTACTTCATTATGTGGTCAAGGTAGTCTTGTTTCAACTCTACATCAAGCTCAACATTGACAGGCCTTTTTGACATAGACTTACTCATATCTTTGGCAAAGTCTTCAATCATTCTTACTTTGCTTAGACCATAAGAGAAAATACCTTGAGTAGTCATGTCATCTTTACCTTTGCTCTTCTCTTTTGCAATATTCTCAGCCTGGTTAGCCTTTACTTTCGGATATTCATCTAAGTTCTTTGGCTTTTCATATCCAAGAAGAGATGGAAATTCTAGATTTGAAGTATCCTCTGTTGTGAAGAATGATTCTATTCCTTTTTGAATAGCAAGAAGTTCTAGAGGATACTGAGTGGCAAAATGTATGATTGATGGTGGTTTATAAGTGGATTTAGATGGAGGTGATGAAAGTGATATAGACAGTGGTTGTGATGATAAAGGGATTAGTGATGGAATCTCTTCATTATCTTCTTTAACAACAAAAGGTTTTCTTTTGCGTTGAAATTTAAATTTTGGTAAGGGTGGATGTTCAGGAAATCTTGGTGGAGTGGTTAATTGTTGAGTAACAATTGGGAAACATCTGTTAGAACATCTGTTGTTCCAGCATCTGCTGTCACAACATCTGTGCTAACATCTGTTGGGTTTATTTGTGATGTAGGTTTCTTTGGTGTTGATTTGGGTTTGGTTTGAGCAGAGGATACATTGTGAGTAGGACCAGCAGTGGTTTTAGAAGTGGTGGAAGTTGGTTGTCTGGCTTTTTAACAGGCTTTCTTTTTCTTGAAGTACCAACATCTTCTTTTTCCAACTGCATATCATGTTCTTGTTCAATTAATTTTGAAGCTTTAGCTTCGAGTGTATCTTGTATCTTCTGCTTATCATCATCATCAATCTTTTCTACTTCTTTATTCAGGGTCTTATCAATCCCTTTTCCAAAATTAGCATCTGATTTTGTAGCAGTGGTTTGTTCTGGATGTTTTTGTTGTTGCACCTTTGGTTTTGCAATTGAATCAGGCTGCAACTTTCTCAGTGTATCTTTCTCCCCCTTTTTGGCATCATCGTCAATTTCTTCTTGAAAGATTGTAGCCGGGGCAGAGCTAGTTGTTTTCAGTAAATGGTCTTTGATGTCTACTTGTGTATCTTTGTATCTAGCCTCAACCATGTTCCTGATGAGCTTCATATGGGTTTCATGTTGAATATCTACTAAGTTCCTTTGAGCTAAGATAATTGGTTGCACAATTTTACATAGTTCATCAATACTTTGTGGTGTGGATGGTTGATTTTGAGAATTTTTCAACATTTTCTTCATCATGGATTTGATTTCATCAGTTGATGACTCCATGGTTGTCATTCTCTCTGTCAATTCTTGGTATTTCAATTTATCACCTAAATGAATAGGATCATCTAAATTCCTACCAGAGGTAGTTGTATTTGGATCGTCAACATGAGTAAACGGATTGTTTTCAGAACCAGATGCCCCTTTGTCTTGGTACTGGGGACCTCCAACTGGAGCAGGGGTTATAGTTGTAACCTTAACAGTTGTTGCCTTTAAGGAAGTCTTACTTATGTAACCACTGTCCAACTGAGCCATTATTGTGGCAACAACTGTAGTAGTTGCTTCACTTGAATTACCACCAATAGTTACTTGTAACTCAAGGGGTGTAGCCTCCTCAGCTATTTGAGTTTTCTCAGACCCAGTCATATGTGGAGGTGTACTCTCAGTAATTGGTGAGTGAGAGGGACTAGTAGTTGTCTGAGTTTTCTCAATAACATGAAACAAAAGTATGAAAATGGATGGTATTGGAGAAGTGGGCTGTCGTGTAGAAAGAGACATTACCATGGGAGAGGGGCTGTGGAAGATTGATTCAAGTGAATCAATTGCTTCATAATGTGGTGTCCCTGTGGATACTACTTGTTCCTTTTGTGAGGAATCAAGAGGTGCTTGTTTGGGTGGAGATCTTTGTCATAACTGCTGTGAGGAAGTAGCAGCAGTGGTCTTAGGTGACTTTTGTCTTGTCACAGGTTGAACTTCTAGGATCTCATCTTCCAGAAGCACCTTTTTATTTTGTTATGGTTTGGTGGGCTTTTTGGACTTGATTGGTTTCTTTTTGGATTTTTCAGGTGTGGGTTGCACAACACTGGTTGTAGTGTCATGCTCACCAAGAGTAGTGGGCTCGGCAACAGAGGTTTGAGCAGTTGATGTATTAACATCTAAATTAGGCTCATCCCTCTTTGCTTGTGTTTTTAAAACCTTTGGCTTTTGATTTGAGATTCTTGTAAAAGTTTCATGTGTAAGGTTACCAATTTCACAAATGACACCTTGTTGAGAATCCTTTTCAGAAACTTGTTTTTAAAGATAATAACTCAACAGCCTAGGGTATATAAGAAAAGCTTTATTTTTTGAAATTTTATTATAGTTTGTATCCAAGTCTGAAAACAATACTTGGTAAAAATTGAAGTTTGATTTTGTTAAAATAACATATCCCATACTGAATATTTAGTGGTATCTCATTAAAAGCAGTTGTCTTGGCTGACAAACACATAAGCAGAGTATGGAAAAAAAAGTTCATCTCAGTAGGGAAATCAGGTTTATAGATGGTAATACCTGTCAGTTGACCTTCATACCCGCGCTCAATGAATTCATCATGAAGCTCTTTCTTTGTGAAAGAAGTTGGATCATTTAGGTCATTCAGACCAAATGTGGTGGAAATTGAGGATGGAGAAATTTGGATAAGAGATTCACCAATTTTTGACGTACTAGCAAAAGCCTTTTTGTTTTGAGTTTCAACTTTAGCATTTGCCCAGAATTGTCGAAGTGTGTCCACATAGATTGGTGCTTTTATGAACATGATATCTTTGTATTTTGATGAGGTGAGAACATCAATTATGAATGGTAAGCAGTATTGTTTTCGGTTTTGTTAGTGCACTATTCGTGTGGCCATACTAGAAATCTATTTGTACATGTAACGTCAAGTGTCTTGAGTCTGTAAGATACCGGACAGAGGTTTCGCTAGGTTGTAATAGGATTGGTTAGACCTGGTTAGGATTCGGTACGATACGAAGGAGCACTCATGATCAGTATGATGTCATCACCCAAGATGATGACATCATTCCTCATACATCATGATGACATCAAGAAATCCATGCATGGAATTTTGATTTGGAAAGTGATATTCGTACGAAACTTAACACAATCATGATTCGTACGAAATGAAGGCACTATATATATATTATCATCAAGGACTCGCACGAAAATAGCTCAGATCAAGATCCTTTAGTCTGATAGGGATAGCATCAGAGGGATTTGAGATTGGTGAATGATGATAGTGAAAGATACTTCCAGGCTTCCCAGAAAGTTGTTGTTTATGAAGAAAGAATCAAAGTTCTGGAGAATGAGAGGGAGGTTATAAAGGCAACTCTGAGCAGTTACGAGATAGAGAATCAAAGGATCATAAAGAAAATGGAAGAGTATGAGGCTGAGAGTGAGTCGAACAACAGGCAGGTGGAGCTTATGAAGAAGATTCTGGTTCGTACTCTGGGTATCTCTCTCGCTGATGAGATTGAGAAGATTGAGAGAGAAGAGGCAAGACAGAAGGTTGCTGAAAGGAACGAGCTTCTAAAGCTCTATCTGATGCTGAAGGCCGAGGTAAAGAAAAGATTGATGATATGCTTGTAGATAAAGCTGCTACTTCATCGGCTCCTTTGATCTAACAGTCTGCACCGGAAGCTGAATCCATGCCAGTATCTTCTGAGATGATAGTCTATGGTCCTACCATTGATGTGAACAAGAGGTTTGTGCTTCAAGGGGTAGGTATTTTGGAATCAATGACAAAAGAAAAGGCGATTGCTGATAGGGAGCTGAAGAAAGAGATTGATGATTTGGTAGATGGAACGTTTGATGAGTTAGAAAAGGAAGGCTTTGAATATGTAGCAAGTTTATTTGATAATGAAAATTTATCTGTTGATGCTTACATGAACGATCTATGTTTGAACTAACTAATGAATAGGTTCAGGGGGAGTCGTCTGTAGAAGAGACAATGCCAAAGCCAAAAGTCATTTATCTCGAGCACGATGTCGAAGAAGGGGAGTATGTTCATATCTACTCTAAAGCTGATCTTGCAGAACTGTTTGGTTTACAAGAAGATTCATTTGAGTTCGATTTTGAGGAAGAGTTAAATAACACAAGCTCAGAGCCGAATGCTTATGTATTTGAAGACATCCCGCAAGCAAACGATTATGACTTATCATTGAAGACTGGGATTCAGATGATGATCAGGAAGAAGCTAGGTATACGGGTGAAGGAACAAATATGTTTCCTACTCTAGATGAAATGACTGCTGAGATCAACGATGATGTGTTAAAGCAAAAGGCAGCAGAAGCAGTAAAAAAAGGAACGACTCCTAAACCTCCAACTAGAGAAGAAATCATAGAAATGAAGAAGAAATGGTTCAGGGAGATGCCGCTTGAAAGAAATTTCCGTCGTCCTTTAGCTTTCTTCACCAGAGACCCTGACGCATCTTTGGGTGACATTATCAGTTGGGGATGGATCGAGGAACTTGATGTGTATGCTTTGAAACGTGAGTATGGAGTTCAATACTTCAAAAGATTGGGTGATATACAGACATTTCCAGAATGGGATGTAAAAGAGCTGGTTTAGACCAAGACGTTTAGTATGAAGCAGCGTCCAAATGATCAACGTCTATGGAAGCTTATCAAGTTTGAGGCAGAACATGGTTTCAACTTATGGAAGCCGCACAAGCCGAAAACCGTGACAAAGATAGATCCAGTTACTCAAGAGAAAGATGTGACTTTGATTGTGAAAAGGCCACGCGTTATGAAGAATATGCCTTTGAAGAAAATGGAACAAGATTTTTACAAGATCTTCAAATGGTGGCATTATGATTCGAGTACTGGAGAGGCTGTTATTTGTGTAGAGCCTGACGAAGGATCATGGGATATGTCTGAAGATTTGTCTGAAACCGTGATCATGCACAAGAGAATTTATGGGCTATGGTGTGCAATCAGAGTATTAGATCCTATGTGGCTGGTCAACTGCTCATAAGAGGATATCGAACGCTTATTCTTCATCAAGATTAGTTATGAAGAAAAAGACAAGGAGCAGGCCATGCAGTTCCTGAAAATTGTGAATGTTTGTTATAGGAATGGCAATGGGCCGGTTTTGAGCCGGTATTGGTAATCCCAAGCCTGTACCCGGTTGTATTTTTTTGGCCCGTACCCGGCCCGTTATCCGTCGGGTATTTTTCGGCTAATTACCCATCGGGTATCGGGCATACCCATTAATTTCTTAAAAATACCCGTTGGGACAAATGTGCAATTTTTACTTTTATGTTTATATAATTTACAATTTTAATAACTATAACAAATGAAAATACGATTAAATACTTCCATATCATATTCATACTACATATACCAAACTAAATCAAAACGATTACTTAATTAATTAATTGTATCAGGATCACCTAATGACATAAACATCCACATAACAAAAGGGTGTGCTAGCTTCCACATCCAATATACATGCTCAAAAATAAGTTATATGTTCACTAAGCAGCTGCCAAATACATATCCACATATGAAATACTAGTTGTCTCCATATCCAAATATGTATTCAAAAAGGTAAGTTTACTTGTGATAGCCATATGTAGTCAAAAAGGTAAGTTCCCTTGTGATATATATTATAAGTACTGCCATATGCTTGCTTTCCAAAAGTGAAGTTAAAATACCATTTTGTCACTCATCCCTTGAGACCTCTTTCCTACAGTTAATGAGAAAAGAGAAAAATACACTATTGAATAACTCATCACTAAGGTAACATAAATGTAATAAAATCTTAAACTTGGAAGATATGTTTACCTCGTCACCATCATCATAGTCATACTCAATTGTTTGACAATATGCTTCGTCGGTTTCTTTTGAACAGGTTGCTGTGTGTATAAAAAAAAGCAACACAATAAATATAAAAATAATCATTTCTATAAACATGATCAAATGAAATTACCTCTTATTTCATTTAACAACCAACTTTGAGCACACATTAATGCTTCTAATGTACTTGGATGAAGGCGGCTACGATGCGGACTTACCAATCTAACACTTGTGCTAAAAGAAGACTCTGAGGCAACTGTTGTTATAGGTATTGCTAATACATCTCGAGCTATCTTTTGTAGTATCGGATACTTCATACCATATGTTTTCCACCAAGTTAGTATATCAAGATCTACGTTCGGCGGACAAACTTTCTCTTCAAATATGGTCAAGCTCCAATATAACACTTCCTTTAGCATTTAAATGAAGTTTTTATCGAACAATATTAACTACACATGAATATAGTAAAGAAATTTGGTAAAAAAAACTCATACCTGATGTATTCTCCTCATCGACATATGATAAATAGTCGTCAAATAATCCACTTTCACTCTTAGTATTATTTGAAGTTGACGAGCCGGAACCATGGTTCTTTGCATTCCCAAAACCTTTTTCTTTATAGTCTTCAAACAATTCATATATGAACTTTTTGTGTTTCTCAAGTTCAGCCTTTGCACCTTCGGAACCATAAAGTATTGGAAAACAATACTTCATAATTTTCAACTTGTATCGGCGATCTAAAATGGCTGCTACACCCATAAACCTATGTATGTCTGACCAATATTTATAAAACTTAACAATCATCTTGTTGGCCATGTCCTTAATCACTTCTTCCTCATCTCGACCCCACTTGTCTAATGCAAATTTTATTTCATATACAGATTTGAAAAATATATTTGCTGTGGGATATTTTGTTCCATAAAACAACTCGGTCACATCATGAAATACCTTTAACTTCTGACAAATAGTAGAAGCCAACTCCCAGTCCTTCTCTGATGGCAAACTATTATATTGTGCATCTCGTAGTTTAAGGCGCTTGAAAACATCTTTGTAGATAACAGCAACATTCAACATTAAGTATGTTGAATTCCAACGGGTTTTGCAATCAAGGGACAATTTTTTTGTGGATGGAATTGCCAAATGACGAGCTGCTTCTTCAAACCTTTCAAGTCGTTTTGGTGTTGATGTCCAAAAACCAACACTATCCCTAATTCTCTCTATCCCATCAGCAATAATTGATAACCCATCTTGGACGATTAGATTCAGAATGTGTGCACAACAACGCATCTGAAATAACTGCCCCCCTAAGATAAGATCACCCAAAGAGAGTCTATCTAGCAATAAGTGAATCAACAAATCATTTGTTGAACAGTTATCCACGGTTACTGTGGATACTTTTCGGTCAATGTTCCAATCACACAAGGACCCATACAAAACACCAGCAAGAACTTCAGCAGTATGAGGACAAGGAACATAAATAAACCTAGTGTAAATTCTTAAAAATTAGTTAACACGATTAGTTGGACAAATTATATCTTTAGATAAAAACAACACTATACCTGATTATACGGCTTTGCATTTTCCAGTTATCATCAACGAAATGAGCAGTGATCGCCATAAAACCTTTTTTTTTTGATTGCTTGATGTCCACATGTCTGTGGTAATTGCGATTCTACTCGTATTCTTCTCCAAAATCATATAATAAAAAAATGTTAGTATGAATGTAACATAAAAAAGAATTTATATAAAACATAAGGCATACCTCATTGTCTTTTGTTTTTCATATTCAAAAATCTTCATTATGTCACTTTTGAGAGTATTTCGAGATGGAACCTTAAAAAAGGGTTGAAGGCCACCCACAAACTTTCTAAACCCACGATGCTCAACCATAACAAGCGGATACTCATGCACAATTACCATCTCGGCGATATCTTTTCTCGACTTATCAGCATCAAAATTATAACAAGAAAGCTCTGACTGTCCCGATGTCTTTATCTGATTCGTTAACAACACTTGTTGGCGTATATCTTTATTTTTTTCGTTTCTCACAAGTATCCATGTGAGCAAGTAAATGGCGTGTCCCGTTTGAGCTTCCAGCTGCTAATCGTTTCTTGCAATAATTGCACTCGACCTTTAATTCACCATTCACTTTCAACTTTGTGAAATGCTCCCATGCAGGCGAAGATGATTTCCTTTTTTTGTTAACTGGACCGTTGTCGTCATCAGCAGTTTCTCTAGAATCTTCATGAGTTCGTTCCCTTGCTCTTGAGATTGATTTTTGGTTGTTTGTTGATCTTCTTGATTATGTTGATTACTATCAACATTTGTTTGTGTATTGAAACCATCACAATCCAAAATCCCTTCTCCTTCCTCATCCATATTACCTAAAGAAAGAGTATTCAGTAGCCAACAAAAACTGCATTTTAGCTTATTTCATTGCTGGACAAAAAGAAACAATTGTAGTAAAAGGGATATCCATGATCATTATGATAGCATTAACATCATAATATATGCATAATACATTCTCGTAAACTTCATGTGCATATATGTATTTTGCATTTGATTGACTAAAAGGGATATTACATACATCATAATTGGTGCTATTAATGTTCCTAAGAGTATTAAACAAACATATATAGCACATAAAGTCAGTTTATTTGTTTAGCATTTGGTCGAGCACCTGGTAGACATGAAAAAATAGAAGCATTTAATAGTTCAGTAGGCAAGTAAGAATGACCCATTAATCTCCATAACCTAAAATGCATTTAGAGAATCCAAAGGGCTATACTAACACACATTGAGTGTTATTGAAGTCTTTAATTTGTATAGATTGAACATAACTAAACCTAAAATCTGGATAGTAATTATCTATATCTTTTCTTGGAAATACAATTTTGAAGAGATGACAAGACTAGTGCATGTAATAATAAATTTATATATATGAAATTTATAATAGGATTATTTCGGGTAAATGGGTCGGGTAACGGGCCGGGTATCGGGCGGGTATCACTAAATCCCATACCCGTACCGGAAGTTTTTCCTTTTTTAAGCCATACCCGGCCCATGCCCATCGGGCTTCGGGTATACCCGGCCCAAATGTTTCGGGTTTCGGGTATACTCGTCGGGCTTGGGCTTTTTTGCCATCCATAGTTTGTTATGCTAACAACATTAATTCAGGTAAAGAATGGCACACTTCATGGAGAAAGCTGGGAGACAAAGAACAGAAAAAGAAAGTTCAAAATGAAGAAAGGATTGAAGCTCGACGAAAGTTGGCAACCCATGAAAGGTTCAAGTTCGGGAACACGTACAACCGACCTCTTCCTACAGATCAAACGCCCATTGCTTCAGAGGAGCGTCGAAGGCCACGCAAGCGATTTTTCGGATGATTCAAGTCAGATCTGTTTAAAGATTTTTGAAGAAAAGTTTTTGAAGACTGTCCAAGACTGCGGCAACATCCAACGGGGAGTCTGTTGGTGCACATATGTTTATTGCCTACGTCTAGGACGAGTCTATTGTACAGATAGGGTTTCATAGCGTCAGAAGTTTAGTTTTGAAGTTTTTGTATGATTGTTAATATTTTCGTACGAAAATCTGTGAGGATTTTCGCACGAAAATTTTGTGCGAAAATCCAGCATCCTAGTCCCTAGTTGCTGTTAAGTCTTGCCTATAAATAGGTGACTTAGGTTGTCTAGCATGCTGTTTTTGGAGGAATTAGTGGCGAAGCCCTGTCCAAGTCTGTAATCGTTTCAAACGTTAATCAATACACAGACGGTCAAACAGTAATCATTGCTTGTTCTTTGTTTGTTCAATCAGCTAACAATGAATTCCGCCTCTGTTAGCTGAGCAAGTCTGACCGGAAGCTCATTAAGTTGGGTCTGATCCTAAGCATTCACAGGTTTTCTCGAAAATAGGAAGATAGTTATGAGGTGATTTGATGATGAGATCTATGTTTGAGGAGTGAATAGTGAGAATTTTGAAGAAGACGAGAGTAATGGAAACCGCTTTTGGGAATCTAAATTCGAGACGGCAAGTAAAAACTCTGTTTGGATAAAACGGGGATAAAGGGAAAAGTGAATGCGGACGTGGCAACGCTTTCAAAAGATCTGATGGCTAACATCTATCCATGTGGCAACCTCTGTTAAGTAATGGAAGACAGTTGTTTGAGAACCTCTGTTGAGAATCAACAGAGGTTTAGAACAGTGAATGAGAACAATGGTGATTTTATACTATCAGAGGATAGATATCAGAGGTTAGAAAAAATAGTGGTTTACCTAACACTGTATAATGGGAGATAGAGGAATCTTCAACAGTAGATAGAGAGAACCAAACAGATGATTTTTGAAAATAATGGTTATGGAAAGATTTTTAGGATTCTGAAAATTTTCAATTTTTGCTATTTTTAAGGATGGATTTTTGATTTTCTGAAAAAATTTTAATGCTTTTTATTCATGAAAAACAAAAAGTTGCTTTTAATCCATGTTAAGCATCCCAATTAATAGAGATCAAGCTTTCAAAGGTAGATGTCTCTAATTCTTTTGTTAGCACATCTGTCAGTTGATCTTAGTTGGAACATGATGTAGAGAAATCAAACCTTTTTCATAGCAATCCCTCACAAAGTGATGCCTGATGTCAATGTGTTTTGTGGTAGAATGAGATACTGGATTTTTAATGATGTTTCCAGTTGCTTGACTGTATAACATTAGGGGAGTCTTTAGAGCAGTTACACCAAAATCTAGTAGTTGATTTGAAGCCAGAGAAGTTGAGCAGTGCAACTTGTAGCAGCAATATACTCAGCTCTATTGTGGACGTTGATACTGCAACCTGCTTTTTGCTTTGCCAGGACACTAAGAAATTGCCTAGAAATTGACATCCTCCTGAAGTTGACTTCCTTGTGGTGTGGCATCCAGCAAAATCACTGTCTGAGGAACCTGAAAGCTCAATGTTTCCATTAGCAGGATACCAAATACCAAGTGTGGGAGCACCTTTTATGTATCTGAATATCCTTTTCACAGCAATAAGATTAGACTTTCTAGGTGCTGACTAGGATCTGGCACAAACACATGTTGCAAACATGATGTCTGGTCTTTATGCAGTTAGGTACAATAAAGACCCAATCATGCTTCTGTAAAGAGTTTGATCAACCAAGTCATCGTTATCATCAACAGTGACAAGCTTTGAGGTTGCCATGGGTGTGCTACATGGTTTACAATAATTCATATCAAATTTTGTAAGTAGTTCTTTGACAAACTTACTTTGATGAATGAATGTACCATTTTGCATTTGCTTAACTTAGAGACCAAGGAAGCATTAAAGCTCACCCATTGCACTCATTTCAAACTTTGCTGTCATGAGTTTTCTAAACTCTTCACACATATTATGACATGTGGATCCAAAAATGATGTCATCCACATAAATTTGGACAAGCATCAAATCATTTCCTCTCCATTTTAAAAACAAGGTTTTATCAATTTTACCTCTTGTAAAGCATGTGGATAAGAGAAAAGTGGAAAGAGTTTCATACCAGGCTCTAGGTTCTTATTTGAAGCCATACAAAGCTTTGTTAAGCTTGTAGACATGATCTAGATAAAAAGCATCTTCAAAACCAGGAGGTTGGCATACGTATACCTCTTCCTTGATCTTACCATATAGGAATGCATATTTGATATCCATTTGATACACCTTGATGTTGTGCTTGACAGCAAAAGCTAAGAACAATCTGATGGCTTCTAACATTGCTACAGGAGCAGAGGTTTCATCATAGTCAATGCCTTCTTCTTGTCTGTAGCCTTGAACCACAAGCCTAGCTTTATTCTTGACAACAATACCCCTTTCAATAGTTTTGTTTTTGAAGACACATATTGTGCCAATTGGACTTACATCCTTAGGCAATGGTACAAGTTCCCATACTTGTTGTCTTTTAAACTGAAGGAGCTCTTCTTGCATAACTTCTACCAAACTGTTGTCTTTTAGTGCCTCTTGGTACTTGACAGGTTGTGTAAGAGATAGGAAACCAACAAAAAGACACATGTTTTGTGATTGACTACTAGTGAGCACCCCTTCATTTATGTTGCCAATGATTTGACCAGATGGATCACTTTTAAGGTAGATCAGATCTCCCTTATATGGAACAATGGCGTTTTGAGGTGAAGGCTACAGATGGGAATCATCTGCGCTAACACCTGTTGGCAATTTTGAAGAGCCAACATCTGTTTGAAATGGAGGTGGAGGTATAGGTGGGAGAGGTCTGGAAACATGTTGACTTTTATCCACAGAGGTTGGACTTTTGTCAACAGAAGTTAAATTTAATGAGCTGGCAGAGGATTAAGGATCAACAACAGTTGATACAGCAGTGGCAGAGTTTTCAGTGATGTTTTGAATATATGTTTATCTGGTGATAGAAGTGACTTTGTATTGTGGAACCACAATGTCAAATCCATAGTCTTGAGATGAAGATTGTGGTGGACCTACAGGGTTAGTCTTAATACACACATCATCAAATGTAAATTTATCTAGGTCAAACAATTCTGCAGGATTTGTTGGGATTTTTAAAGAAGAAAGTTCATTGAACTTTACATTCAAGGTCTCTTCCACACACCTAGTCCTTGAATTAAAGACTCTATAGGCTTTAGCAGTGGTTGAGTATACTAGAAAATAACCACAATCTACTTTGGCTGCAAATTTTGAAATTGAATCTTTTATGTTTAGAATAAAGTATGGGCAGCCAAAGATTTTAAAATATGTGATCAGTGGTTTGATCTTAAACACATAAGTAGTTGTTTGATGCGCGGGGTTAATTAAAACTCTGTTTTGTATAGCAAGCAGTGTTTATAGCATCTGCCCAAAATGACAAAGGTAAACTAGAGTCTGCAAGCATGGTTCTAGCAGCTTCAATCAAAGTTCTGTTTTTCCTTTCAACCACCCCATTTTGTTCTGGTGTTCTTGGAATGTTGTACTGCCTTACAATTCCTTTTGACACATAAAAATCATCCAACTCCTTATTTTTGAATTCTGTGCCATTATCACTCCTAAAGACTTTTACTGGCAAGTCAGATTGCTTTTCAACTCTTTTTACAAAGTCCTACAAAATTCCTGCAGTTTCATCTTTGGAATGCAAAAAGTAAGTCCATGCAAACCTAGAAAAATCAACTATAACAAGTCAATACCTCTTTTTTTTTAAAGACTCATGATTTTTACAGGTCCAAACAAGTCCATTTGAAACAATTGTAAGCATTAACTTATTTTGGACTCACCAATGGGTTTGTAAGAACTTTTATGTTGTTTGCCTTTTAACCAAGAACCACAATGTTCATCTCTTGTGAAACCCTTTTGTGGAAGACCTATTAGAAGGCCTTGTTTGGAGAGTGTGGTGATAGTTGTAAGATTTGTGTGTCTAAGTCTTCTATGCCATAATTATGTCTCTTGGTTAGAGGCAACTAAGAACAGACATGCATTGGACATTGGATTATCTTTCAACATATCAACCACATACACATTGCCACTCCTATGAGCAACAAGTTGTGCTTTGCTCTCAGCTATGATTTGATCAATCTTTTAACCACTTCTGGCCCAACAATCTGACAGGTTTTCTTAGTGAAGAATGACCCATAGCCCTTGTCACTCATTTGAGATATACTAAGAAGATTAAATTTCAGATTGTCAATAAGATTGACATTTTCAAAATTGAGTTTCCCAGCCTGAACAGTCCCTGGCCCAAGCACCTTCCCTTTTGAATTATTACCAAAGGATATATCACCCCCTCGATGAGCCATGAAGTCTTTGAGAAGGGCTCCACATTCTGTCATGGAGCACCACTATCTACATACCATAAACTATGAAGGAAAGTAGAAGCTCCCTGCACAATGGTAACAAATTAGTTTAGGTGGGTTTCCAACGCCAAAATGGCTTTGGAAGGGGTCACAGACAATCCAGCCTCAAATCCAAAAGTATTGTCAGTGTTTTGAACAAACCTTTGTAACATTTGTTGAGAACCATCTCTTATCAAATGATAGTAACGATGAGGATGCCTATTCACTTTGGGTTTTGATGGTCTTTTATAGACCTCATAACTGAGTTATGCCTTCTGATAAGGTGGTTGGTCATGTCCTCTTGGAAACTGGTTTGCTGGTGGAGCATCTGTTACCTTTACCTCTCTGGGAACAGAGGTTTTGGTCACTTGTTTGCTAACAGATGTTTGGACTAGGACAAAGGTCTGTTTAGTTTTACCTTTTGAAGTACTTGTCCTTGGACTCTCAAGTGTTTTTTATTTATACTCGTTTCTTTTTTATGTCAAAATTTTGGAAATAAACACACTCTTGAGTTTTATGATTGGTTTTGCCACAAATTGTGCAATTTGGAGAATCAATTATCACACTTGTTTTGTTGATGTCATAAGATTTTAGAAGAAAACAGTTTTTGGTAACATAGTTCTTCTTTTCATAAAAATCACAAAAGAAGTTTTTGATTATCTCTTTCTTCTTCCCCTTTTCAGACTTTTTATCAGCAGATGGTATAACCTCTGCTGGAATATCCTTCAAGGGTATGATCTTAACTTTGGGTGCTTTGACCCCATCACTGATTGTAAAATCCATTGGCTTAAAGTTTTCAAGAATGTCACACTCATCAGACCATGTAGGTTTAAATTGATATTTTTCAATTTCCTCAAAGGTTGAGGATCATTCATGTCTTTCTAAAACAATTTTATTACCATTTTGATCAGTGACTTTAATTTCTTGACCAACCAAATTTGTTGGAATAACTTAAACCAAACCAGAATCATTTTCTGTAATATTTTCAGAAACTTGGTCATTTTTTTCTAAACCCAATGTCAAATCTAATATTACTTTTAATTTGGTTTTCAAGCATCACTTCATAAGCTTTACAGGATTCTACCCACTTTTCACAAGTGATTTAGGTAGATTCCAACTCCTTTTTACAACTCTGATATTTTTCTATCATAGTTTGGAGTTGGTCCTTGATTATGTTAGCTTCATGTATTAAGATGCTAATTTCAGATTCTTTTTCAAATAGTTTTGTTTTTAACTCTTTTGAAAGTTTTTCAAACTGCAGTTCATCATCTAAAATCTTGTTTCTAAGGTTTTCATTCGCCTCGTTTATATTAGCAAAAACAATAATGAATTTATCTAAACATAGATCTTTAAGGACCTGAGGAGATACCTTAGTAGTAGCCAACATGGCACAGTCGCATTCACCTTCACATACACTAGCATCCCAAGGGTCAGACACAGGTTTCAATTCTTCACCAACATTCTCTTTTGTAACATCTGTTTCATTATGAACATCAGACACATCAGACTTAGGCTCCACCTCCTCAGATTCAACATCCTCAACTAAAGTTTCTAGTGCCACAAAGCAAAAATCATTTTGTTTCATTTCCGTGTTGGCAACTAGAGCAAAGTTCTCATCAGTCAGATCCTCAGGTGAGCTACTCCAATCAACAACGCCTCGTGTAAAGAAGCTTTGTTGATTAACCTCTGCCAGAGTAGTGGTTTGAGTAACTTGTGGTGCAGGTTGCACTTGGACATGGGGAGCTGGAGCTTGAACATATTGGATCTGTGGAATAGTGGTTTGAACATACTACACAGGAACAGGGGTAGCAGGGTGTGCAAAGTGAGTAGTGCTTTGCATGTGAGGAGCAGAGGTATATTTGGAATAATGGACAGTGTTTTGAGGTCTAAGACTTTGGTGTGTGACAATTGGACCACTTATTTGACTCCCACACTCCCTGGCAAAATGACCTAGCCTGTTACACTTGTAGCATTTAATTTTTGACTTATCCAACCCAACTTTTAGCCCTCCATGTAACCCTGGAAACTTCCTACTAGTCCTTTTATAGTACTTGCTTGCTTTAGCACTTAACAAGGGAAGTTGGTGCAAAATATCCATTTCCTCTAGATCTGTAGGGTCAAAATGTTGAAGATCATTCAATTCAAAGGATAAGCTGTTAGAAGTTTGGTTTTCCCCATTTGCAACAAAGGCATAATTGGGTGAATAAGAATCAGAGCTAAAACTGCCACCAGATGTTATATCAATAAAATGATCATAACTCTGATCCAGACTCTTGTATCTTCTTTTTCTAGTTCAGCTCTCTCTCATAGCTGAGGAGCCTACCATGAAGCTGAGTTGGACTCATCTCTTTAAACCCAACCGAATTTCTAGTTACAAAAGCTATAGTGTCCCATTTGTCTGGTAATGATATAAGAAAACGACTATTTAAAGTCAAATTTGCAAACTCAACGTTAACCAGTTTTGGCTCACTAATGAGACAACTAAATCTTTCAAACTGTTGGGTTAATGACTCTCCTTTAACATGACAAAACGTCTCGTATTGTTGGTTCAAAACTTCTTTGTTATTTTCAATTACTTCCTCAGTCCCACCGAATTGTTCTTTCAAAGCATCCAATAACTCCGTTGCACTGTTGCAATGCAACAGGCCAGCATAGATATCATTTGGCAATGTAGAGGCCACAATACTAAATCTCTTTGCATCTAGCTCGATTTTTTTGGAAATCTTGCTCGGAGTAATTTTCAGGACTCTTTGGTACTTGGACTTTTGGGTCCTCAGTACTTGGTATCGTTGGAACATGAGGTCCAAAAATAACCGATTTCCAGCAATCGTTGTTTTGCTGAGCGAGAATATGACCCATCCGCCGTTGCTAGATGTTATACTCTGATCTGACAAGGATCGGTGGTTTAAACGTTGTGCCACTTTTGTGAGGATCTTGTGGATTTTGAAAGAGCAAGATCACTCCCGTTGTTCGTACAGAATGCAATAAGAAAGATAGATTGATAAGTGATGAAAAATGATGAATAGAACAGTACAAAGACTGTTCTATTTATAGTACAATTGAAACCTCTGAGCACCTTATGATGACGTTACTGTGAAAGTGACATCTAACAACCTAAACAAACTCTAACATCAGCTAGACTAAACACTGTTACAATAAAATATAATATAAAGTCTGTTGATAACATCTGCTAAGATATCCACTGTTGGACTTCAGCAGAGCTTTGCCATATCAGTGCTGATTCTTCATCAGTGTTTATCATTAGTAGATCTTTCTAGCAGAGCTTTATCACAACAGATCTTTGACGAACAGTCTTTAGTCTTCAGCAGAGCTTTGAGAGCAGATGTTCTATTATTATTAAGGATCATAGGTGTGTAGAATATTTTGGCTTTTCTATCATCTGTTCTTTTGTAAGGTTCAATTTCCAACAAGATGGGTGGTTACTGTGGTGGTTGTTTTTCAGAGAGGTGGAGATGGGTGGCAGTGGTGTGGTGTGGTGGTGATAATGGTGGGTGACGATGGGGCACAGTGGTGATTGTGTAGTGATCCTGCATAGAGATGGAAAGTGAATTTGGTGTAGTTTTGTTTTTTTTATAAAGTATTTGGTATGGGAAGACAACTGTTTGGTGTTATTTAATGGAGAGGAAAATATTAAAAGGGTTAATTAAAATAGTTTGGAAATGACTAAAATGCCTTGACTTAACAGAGGTGAATGGATGGGTTAAGTCAGTTGGACCAAAATGGCAACGATGAAACATTTTGGATCTAGATGCGAAAAATGAAACCTTTGGACTAATCTGACAAAATGACCCAAACCACAGGGACTAAAATGGCATTTAACTCTACTTATAATCTTCTATATATCTATATATCCTAATTAAGGACATACCTAGGATGCCACATGGCATTTTTCTAGCCTCTACTTCACACGTGGCATTTTTTTAGGGTACACTTTGACACATGGCACTTTTCTAGCCTCTACAATGATTCTTTTTTCCTTGCATAAACAACTATCTTCTTTGTTATCCGGTTTTTTAAGGACCCGTTTACCAATATGGATCTAAGAATGGATTAGGTATAAATAGTCATAACACATGTATAATGTTCATTTTTTTCATATCGATTTAGGGTTTCCAATACTCTCTCCCGCCGCTCTTCATCCGCTCTTTAGAAATCTGCCAAAAATCAATCCAATCTAGCCGCCTTCACATCAAAGGACGAACTTCATTGTGTGATTGTAAGCCCCTAAACCGGGCACCTCACAGTCGGGTCACATCACATTGTACTATTTAAAAATAAGACTTTATAAAATACGCAGCGGAAAAAATTCAATGAAAAACAACACATAATTAGTTAAAACCCAAAATGTTATTTAGTGTTTAATAATTGAATGCCTTCCACCGTATCACGAGTTATCTCATCCGCTAGCCAAGAGCAATACCAACTCGAATCACACACCTGCAAAACAATCTAACACACATGCAAAAGTCAGCTACGCTAAGTGAGTTCTAGCAGATTAGTTGGAGCATTTAAAATACATCCCAAATGCTTTATTTAAAAACCAAAATTCCATCATTTTAAAACCACCATCGTTTATTAAAATACATTAACATCATTTTAAAGTTTAACGATTCCAACCCGTCACCCAAAACGACTCAAAACTCCACCCATATCCTAGATTCCTAATCCAATCATCCTACAGTAATCCTTCCCGATGTGGACCAGGTTACTTAAACACCAAAGGATGGCCCACAATGCATCTTAACTCATAAGACGATTAACCAAACAAACCCGTATCTAGAACATAACAATTAATGTCCCAAAAACTCAATTGTAACTTAACCTCATCCGGCAAATACACAATTTAACATCGCTCAACAACTGCATAATAAAACATCATTCGTCTCCCGCATCATGTAACATCATTTGTCAACTACACAAACAATAATCATTTACCCACCATTTAATTAGCGTGAAACACATAAGCACATAAGGTGGGAACCTAACACATCATTTGTTGCCCGTAGGCTATCATCATTTGCCCTCGTTAGAGTTTCGTCACCCACATATTACCCTGAAGGGTCCGTCGTTGCCACTAGGGCTAATCATTTAAACACCACAAGGGTTTTTGTCGTGACATGGCGTCACCCCAAAGGTAACGCCGCCATCACGAGTAACCCGCATCTTGTGACCTGCGCCACCCCGAAGGTAATGCCGCCATCACAAGTAACAAACATCTCGTGACCTGACGCCACCACCGAAGGTAATGCCGCCATCAAAAGTAACCATCACCAAGCACCTCAAGGATGCTAATTCACATAAGGCACATATACACATACAATGTTAAAAGCACGTCAACTACTACCTTCACGATCTCACTACCACTAAGGTTCGAAACCTATGATAGAATTATCAAATAAAATTTATCACGACACAAGTTGTGCTTTTAATATCAACATATACCACACCCCATACCTATACAACCTCGACATAACTAAATAAAATATCATACGCCTATGCAGGACTAATATAGCCGATTAATCACGACGTTGTATAAAACATTGTTCGTGGGAAAACGTTTATACAACATTTTAAATCGCAAGACTCGTTAATATATAAAACTCGTAGCACATATGAAAACATGTGAAAAGCATGTATGTTAGCCCTAGAAACATTGAAGAAAAAGGGGATTAGAACTCACCGGTTGCAAAGCTTCCAAATCCATGAGCTAACCGTCTTGAACTGCGTCCTTAAACGAAACATTTGTGCGAAAGCTTAACCCGGGCACCATCAAGTTCGGATCCCAGCGACCCATTTGAACCCATGAACCAGAATCAGATTTACCATGCACATCCAACCTCTCCATCCCATGCAAAACCCGAATCTTGCTTATGAACTATACCCATATTTTAAGCTTTAGCCTTATTAATACTTTTCACAAAAAGTCCCATGCAACCATGCACACACATCAGAACCATAATCATCACACGTACACCCATAATAACCATCATGCAAATCATAGTCATTCCACACAAAAACACATGCACCTAAATTTCACTCACCATGCATAATGAAACCATTTTGGTCTAAATAACAATATCATCATCATACGTCATCTTTGCATCTCTATCTCTACAAGCAAAAACCCCATCCAACATAAACCTACCTTCAACGTACAACTACGCTCCCATGGCCAAAACATTCATTTCCAACCTTATTATTTTTGTCAACATCTTGCGTCACCTTCATCATTAGATACCACCATCCTCATGGAACCAACTTCATCACCACACAAGTCGACCATCATCGAACCCCATCCACACCTCCCAACACCACCACCGTAGCCTCAACCAATCACGACATAACATTGTCACCGTACACACCGCTCGCGACCATCGCTATAACCGACCGTCCCACAGTTTCCTACTCGTAGGTAAACTCCACCCAACATCTTATTTTCGGTACTAAGCCATCATAACATTTATCATCTACATCCATACCCCTTTCGATCAGTAACCAACTTTATCATATTCATCACCCTAAGGTCACCCATGAACACCATCATCGTCACACACGCTTCGTTCTCACCCGAACCCGTACCCGAGTAACTAATACCATCATTATCTTCACAGGACTAACCCTGTCAAAAAAGATGGTAAATCGAAACTTTATTCAACTTAAAAATTAAGGAAAAACTCACAATTATATACAGATCATTAACAAGATGATCTGAGATCAAAACTCTCACTAAATCTAACTAACGGGAGATAAAATTCTACAACATGTAGAACCACGAACAAACCCTAGGTCTAAGAAACGAGAGAGAACAAAGAAACCAAGAATATTCGAAACCCTAATGATCTGATCTCATCACAATTAGAGCTATTAAATCTTCTTATATAATAACCCGCAACACCTGACTTGACCCAGATCTTGCCTAGCTGCAAACTAGCTGCTTCCAGCCCAACGCATAGCCCATTATCCTTTTTATCAATATTCTAACCTCTGACCAACAGCCCATTTAGCACAGCAACCAACCCATTACTCAGCACCAGCCCAATATGCAATCCATTCATCAGCAGCCCAGTGACATACAAAATAAGAGTGTATTAAAAGAAGGTGTAAGATCAAATAAAAAGTTTATTTTGCCTAAGTAGGATGAGAAGGAATCTTAACCATTCATTTTTAAATCAATGGTTAAGATTAAAATGTAGGAAAAAAAGGAAGGTAGGGGTATCTTGGTAAAATCATATTTTTTGACTTTCTCTCTCCACATGCAAGGTACATGCATATTCCACTTATATTTTTTAAACGTTCATACTTTTTTATACGACATTCTTTTTTCATAAAAATTTCACCATAAAATCGAACGTCTTTTTATCTTTAATTTTAGTACCATATTGCTATATAAAATATGACTAAAAAACCCACAAAAATGTGTTGTATTTTCATGTTATATAGCATTTTTTTTGTGCTGATTTTTTGTCCTACATTTTTGTGCTATATTTTTTGTATTGAAATTTTTGTCTTAAATTTTTTTTCCTGAAATTTTTTTTGCTGGATTTTTTGTACTATATTTTTATGTGCTGAATTTTTTTGTGTTATATTTTTTGTACTAGATTTTTTGTGCTATATTTTTTTGTACTATATTTTTTGTGCTAAATTTTTTTGTACTAGATCTTTTTTTGTTATATTTTTTAGAAAACAAAAGGGATGCCACATGTCATTTTCATATAAAGACAAAAAAAATTTAGTACTAAAACACCCTTACTTCCTACTAATAAGGAGTGCCACATATTACTACCATAATCCTTCATAAGCTACTTAGACAAATTCCACTTTTTAGTGGATTCTTCCCCTTAAAACAATATTAAATAAATACTTTGTAATATAACTGGAAATAAAAGTTTATACTTTCAAAAAACCCTACTCATGCAATTCATGCAATTCACGACACGATAACCAAACATCATCATGGCCACACGCAACCGCATCACCACCATAACCAGAACTACGACCATCATCCTCGTTCATCACTTTGACAACACCCTAGCATTACCATACAAAACGAAGAGAGCATTACGTGAAAACGTGAAACGAATGATTACCGGAGAGTCAAGTTTGGAAGACGATATCACGAACACGCTTCCTTTCAGTCAATCACTTTCTCTCACTGCCGCGCTTCACTCCTGCTCGTCGCCAATCTTGTTAACTTCCTGGATGGAAAGAATGTAACGATCTAGGGTTTGGGTCTTGTTTTTAACTTATTCCCAAATAATTAAAAACTAAGTTTTCATTAATTACTTAACTCCCCTTACAAGTTACAGAAAAACGAAATTGTCACGTCTAAAACCATACCTAGTCTCGTGCTTGCAAGCCTCGCTGACTACTCGCAAAATAATATAAGGTAGAAAATTTCGGGATGTTACGGTGATCATATTCTTCAATCAGTTTCCTCTTCATTTTATTTCAATAGGTATGTTTTATATTAGTTCGTTTGCTTCGATTTTCATTTGTTCCATTGTTGTCAATCCGTTTCATCTTATGGAGGACACAATTCTCTATTTTTTTATCTTTGTTTTCATATTTTTTATTTTTTGTTGTTGAATTCATTAAACAAACCCGATTTTAGGGTTTTAGGTTTTATCTTTTCAACTTTTGTTGTTTTGATTATGAAACAATCAGATCTGAATATGTCAAATTTTTGACCCGACTTGGAAGAAGAATTATGTTCCAAGAACCCTAATTCTCAATTGATAGCTATTACACTCATGTTTCTCTCTATCCATCGTGTATTTGTGACACCCTAATCAGATTCCTTATGCAAATAGCGAGAATTTGTGAAACACAATTCTCTGTTTTTTTAGGGCGTCATCTTCTTTAACACGCTTCACGTACTGTTTTCGATCTCATATTAATATATGAATTTGGTTACTTATCTCAGCAAATAAATTCTAATAAATTATTCGGTTATTCTTTTAGTCAATCAAGTTAAATGTCAATTAATATTTTGATTTTTAAATACCACCCCCTTTTAAATTCTAATCAATTGTTTTGTTATATATTTAGTCAATCAACTTAAATGTCAAACAACTTAATATACCGTATAAAAAATAAAGAATGAGGGTTCATGTAGATTCAGTTTCATCAAATGCTGAGATACTGGTTAGACAGATTAGAATATTTACCGTATAAAGAATAAAGTATTTGAAATTAGGGAAAGGGATGAGCTTGGTACGGGTACCAAAAGTACCGGTACCAAAAATGTACCCGATTCGGTAAATTCGGTACTGGTACCGGGTACCATTTGCTCACCCCTATTTGAAATGATTCCGCACCAAGAGGTTTGATGTTCTACGATTAAAAAAACCATTGTAATTTGTCTACAATGATCTCTAAGGTAATAGTTAATGTTATGTTTTATTATGTGTTTAGTATATGCAGAGTAATGAGGAAGAAACTTCTATTTTTGATATGTTGTGGCCATTGCTTGGTTGTGTAATATTTGTGGCTATAACTTCATGGAGGTACTTTAATATTAAATTAATATTGAATGAGATTTGTATGATCACTAATGGGGTCATTCTTTATAGGAAGTCATGTTCCTGGGTATTTGACTGCTGGCATCTTGATTGGGCCTTATGGTCTCTTAATTATACATGTTTTTTATTGGATTCTGTTCAGGTAATACAAATCTTTGGTTGTTGCATACCAAGAAGTTGGCATTATAGATATATTGTTGTTATTAAACCTTTTTTGGTGACACGGGTGTTGGTGACAGCTGTTGTGGTAGGATTAGTTGATGAAACTTCGTTAAGATGATAAAGTTTTTAAAATTTATCTAGGATCACCATAGTTTGTGTGCATAACTGCTGATGATGACCTTACGATGACGATGATGATTATTCTAAGGTATGATAAGGTTTTACGTATATTGTGTCGTGTCCGTCGTACGATTTTTTTATGAAGAGTTTATTTTTTAGTATTCATGATGCAGAAGAGGAAGATTTCTAAAGACAAATGGACATATTACTAAACAAAAACCATCATTGTTGACAAATCAAATAGAAGAAAGGTGAATGCAATTATGTTGTTTTCTCTTTTTTTTTTTTGTGTAGAAGTAATTTTCATAATGTTGTTGCTTTAAAGTCTTTGAAGAAATATTCAGAGGCTAAAACACAAGAAAGAAAAGGTGAAGAGAAGAGTAGAAAACATTTCTATTGGGTGTTATGTATTTGTATTAATATACAATGGATTGAATGATTAGCAAGTTGTTTAAGCCACTAAGGTTGTGGGAAGACATACAATGAATATAAGAGGAGATTTTACTCGGGTAACGTTATTAGTGTTTAATGATTTCGAAACTTACATATCAAATAAATTCATCTTAAGAGGTCACATGACAAAGATTTTTATTGGTTATATGGAACTCTTTTTTGACTGGCGTTTAATTATTTGAAATATGCGGTTGTAAAGAACATGTTGAACACTAAAGATGGATTACCGAGTTGAGGATGGGATAAGTACTATACAAAAGTTGAAGTTTCGTCCGCAGGTACCGCTTTGGGAGAGAAAAAAAGGGTTGAAGGAGGGAACCCCTGGCCCCAGTACCCTTTGGGTACTCATCATCCCACCCTCCAAGGGTTATGATGTTGGCAAATAGCCTCAGTGACTACCTCCATGATATGGGCACCACAGGATCGAACCCGCGTCATTACAGCTTCCCATTTCAGCGTGACTTTCATCGGCTGCGGGTACCACTGGGCTATAAGCCCATTGGTCGCTTTGGGAAAGAAGTATGTTGAATTTATTGGTTTATAATTAGTTTCATAGGCTATTATCAATTTTCAATTTGTGCTCCTTTTGACTACAAAAGTTAATGTCCAAAACAATTTTGCAAATTATCTCGGGTTTTAGGTAATGTGAAATCAGTCGTTCATGGGTCAAAACAGAGGTGCTAATGGTCTTCTATCTTTGCTTACTAGAATTTACATGTGCTTATTTGAGGTAAATACTTATCTCATTATGACATTGAAAACCCCATAAGTATAATTTTAAATTTGATTTATTCGATTATCCTATTATTGTAATTATTTTTTGATTGGCTCAGGTGGCGTCGTCTTTGAACTCCTCCTACTAGTACATACTACACAGTGGTTCTTCATTCCTGAAGTTGAGGAACTTGGCAAGAGGCAATTGGGTGTGATAAAGGTTTGAAAAAAATGAATTAGTGAGTTGTTATCTTTGTTTTTGTAGTAAAGTTAGTGTTGAACCATTATCATAGTGTATTTGTATGGTCATATTTTTCAATTCTTTACTTGTGCACTATACTTGCAGCCAAATATGCGGTCCAACTTACAAAAAGAGGGTTCAGATGTGCAAATAGGTGATTTCGCCATAAATACTTTTTAGAATTGAAGTGAACTCTTGGGTATGAATTTAGCGCTACTTGCCTTATAGAATGTTTGGTGAAATTATTACTTCTCATTTGATCTATTGCCCCTTACAACTACAGAAATTTCATCTCTTTTTTGTGACCATCATGTAATCCTGATGTAAAAAGATAATGTTAAACATGATATAACTATAGTCATTTTGGATCCTATGCAGGTAAATAAGTCAATACCAGGAAGCTTACATAACAGTAGCTTTCTCTCAACCTCTCGCGGCAAATAGTATGGTGCACACTGTTACACTTTTTGAAACAAAGAAAGACACCAGTTCAGATACCAACAACTCAGATTTTTGTGAGCACCATGTAATATTGATTGTGTTAATTTATTTAGGATTAATAGTCCCTTTAACTGATTGGAGCATTATTACTTGACTATACAATGAGAGATGATGTAAATTTTTTTTTTGTTGTGGCAGTCTACGAACAAGCTGCTTTTTTTCGGCCGGTTGTTTTCTGACACATTATGGTTAGAACTCCACAGTACCGTACCACAATGTAATTTTGGAGTCGATACCATTGTAACTATTATCTTATGTTTGTGCATATTCGGAATTTCTGCCAACTAACCTTTTCTATCGAACACTAGAAAATCTAATATTTTGTACTTGTGTTATAACTTGGCTCGCATATGAACCTCTAATGTTTTTAATCATATATGTAAAAGCCTGCATCTTTTGTAACTATGGTATAATGTTATTAGGAAAACTATAAATATCCAATGCTTTTTATGTTTTTTTTCTATCACATTTGGGCATTTTTTTAAGAGTTGAACACATAATACTGATCCATTTTTAAGAGTTGTTACATCAGATTTACCTAAGTGTGAGTAGGTCACGTGATAAAAGAGTAGGAAATTGAATATGTGTAGAGAATGTGATGATATGATTAGTTATTGGTACTAAAACATGAATATACACAAAAAATATAAATTATTTTGGCACGTAAAAGATAAATGGCTGGAGATGCAGTTGCTTGAGACTCAAGTCTCACAAGTCAAAACTCAAATATAATCTTAATGTAAATCTTATGTTTTGGTGTGGAATATTAGTTGTGTTTGACTGATACAAAAAAGTAAAATTTTAGCAGAGAAATAGGAAAGGCTGCACCTATGATCATTCATATGAGTTTTTGTTTATTTTTGTATCTAGCAAATTCATGCCAAATGTAGCCATTTTAAAATTATAGGTACCATGAATGTTGGCAAATAGGTGGTATTCATGGTGTTTTTAAAGTACACTACAAGGGAGAACATGGAGAGTGATATGTAACCGTACGTCGCTAACTTTCTTTTGCATTTGTATAAAAAAGATTATAACCATTTATTGGTCATATATTTATCTAGCTTAATTACGTAAATTGGGTTTAATCGTATATTAATTATATATTCATCTAACTCAATTTCATAAATTGGGTTTTATCAAACTAATTTTTGTATTTGGCGTTTTTAAGAATGAAAAGTATGAAAGGTTAAAACTGTTCACCTTAGATAATGATGGAAAAATTTCAAAAAAACATCCAATGTACTAAAAATATATACAAATTTATAAACTATATTAAGTATGTTGGTTATGATAATCATAAACGTATATTAGCACTAGTATATAATAAATATAACTACTTGTGGGACACGAGTATGCTGAGAGTTTTTTTCCCGCCCATACTTGCGGATCATCATTTGGGTCATTCTTGGATTATCCTACCCTTTTCTCTGTTTGGAGTTAACCCACATTGTTAAATGTTAATTACAAACATTCAATAATCTTTACTCTGCCTGTTCCAAAACCCTAAATCCAACGTTTCAATTGCTTCTGTCGCTATCGCCGCTAACCTCCAGTCAACTGGGTTAATGATTTCCACTCGTGTGCGGGATTAATCTACACCTTCTTCGTAAGTTTTTCTTGTTAGATCGTTTTTTCTTTAATTTTTTTATATAAGATACAAAATTGAAGATGTAGGTTGGAAGGGGAAGTGTATTTTCGGGGTGTTTTTACTTTCCTTGCTACTGAAAGACTTGACACGTCCTTCTTCTACACTCAATCGCCAGTTGTTTATAACCCTTTCTCAAACTTGAAACCCTAATTCAAACAAGGTAAGTATTTGAATGTTTTGATTATCCAAATTGAGTCCTATTATACAAAGTTAAACGTTTTCATCATTCAAATTGGCTAAGGCCCATTGTTCATCTTGATGATCATCTTCATCATCATCGTGCAATCTGTGGTGTTAATCTGTAATGATGTGTGATATACGTATTAATCAACAAATTAGGTTTATTTCGCAATTTATCTCCATCTTAAGTCAGAATGGAATCCATAATTATGTGGTAAAGGGGGTCATATTGGTTTGTGTTGCTAACCTCAATTGAATTTGTATTGATTCGATTGGATTAAAGTTGTTGATATCATGCCATTTTGATCGTTTATTCAAATTTCAATACGCAAATACATACTTGATGAATTTATTTATCATACAGAATCATGTCATACCATCAGGATGATGATCAATACGAAATGGAAGATAGTTATGATGATGATATGGATTACGAGATTCGGGTCAGAGGTATTGGTTCAGACACACTGATTGTGATGAATATGCTTTCATGGTTTGTTTTAATGAGCTTAGAATTTATACACATAATATTCAAATAATGTAAAATTACAATATGCTATATTAGGTATATATTACATTGAACTTCGAACCTAATATAGAGTAATTAGTTGCAATTTAATTCTGTTGCTAGACTCTGATCAGGAGAAGAAGGTTAACTTGATTTTGGCAGCAAAACTTAGTGTGGAATGTGGATATTGCAAGAGCGTGAAGAAAGTGTAGCTTAACGTGTTTTGTAAGGTTATTGGCTTGGATGATATCATAATTTGGAGTAAAAATCTAGAAATCAGCTTTGATTCTGGATGAAATTTTGATTTTTTTGTATGTTCTGGATCAGATATGGTTTTTCAACTTTTTAGAGTTTGGTTGGAATGACAAAATTGAAGTCTTAACCTTACGCCATCCTTGATTTCTATGTAATATTTCTTTTTTTCTAACACATTATTGGCTGAGGAATAATAATGTCTAATAAAATTTTAATAACTTTATTTATTACTTACTAGTATTAAGCCCCTGCGTTGCAGCGTTTGTCGTAAAACTGTGTCAAGTAATACTAATGCTATACTATTGTCAACGACTACCAACACCGCAGAAGCTCATAAAACAAAATGAATAAAAACAAAAAAAAATAACGCCGAGTGAAAAGCAGACGTAAAATCTTTGAATTACGCATGCTCGTTGCAGAGAAATCAAACCGAAACGTAAAATATAGAAAAAAATAACTAAGTCAATCCAGGACATGTGCGTTGCGACAAACTTGTCAAACAGAGAAAAATAGATGTGTTGCGACGGGCCAGTCAAACGGGAAAAATATACGAAAAATGTTGAACCCCACACACACGTTGCGGTGCGTTAACTCACAACATTTAGAACGAAACAAAAAACTTGGAAAAGATGAAAAGTACGGTGGACCAAAATTGAAAAGGAAAAAGAGTTGGGGTTAAATTACAAAAGATGAAACGCTTTGGCTTAAAAGTAAAAAAAACAAAATGTCTAAATTGCAAAAGAAGAAAACTTTTGGGTTAGAAATGAAAATTATTTATTAATATTAGATAAAGAATAAAGATAAGTGATATATATTAGTTATTAATTTAAAAGAAATATATTAAACAAATATAAATAAAATTTGTGAAGTTGAAGGAGAGAATGTCATGTGACATTATTTAGAGTCTTTTATTATAAGTTTGATAAAAAAAACCAAAAGTACAAAGATGGAAAAAAGAATAGTGAAAGTGTTGTGATTTACATTAGAGAGTTTTTGCACTATTTAGCCTCTTTCACTTGCAATAAATTTCTTTCATAATAAAGATTAGAGGCAACTCAATGGGTCGGTTGGCTAACTGGTCAAAACATGTAGCCCTCGCGCCACATGCGCATTGGATGCGCCATAAGCGGACCAGCCATGTTCTTGACCATGCGCACATAGACAAAAATACAAAGGCGGCTGTCGAGCGGCTTGCGGTGTTGCTAGTATGCGAGATCAAGGCCGCCCATAACCCACGCTACCCGTGTTTTCAGGAATACGAGTATGTGTGCACGCTTTAGGGTCCCTACTAATCCCTACTAGTGTTTGCCTTTAAGGAAACAATATACAAGGAGTGCTACTCCTTATAAATCACTTTAAATTTTGTCATCCCACCTATGTGGGACACTTTGACAAAACTCAATCCAATTTTCTTATATTTGTTTGTTCCTAACATACAAAATCAAGCTTCGATATTTCATTCATCTTAGCTCTATTTTGGACATAGTTTGGTTCGTTATAATGTTCTCACAACGAAGAACACAAACCCACAAATAATTATCCAAAATATTTCATGAAAACCCTATTTACACTACTAACAACTAATTTTTTTTTATTTTTGTATCAAGTAACATTATCAACTGCTAAAGGCTTATAGTTATGCCCGGGTTTTATTTTTTGTTTTTGAATGATATCCGCTTCATTAGATGCTCCATAAAAGTCAATAATATGCAACAGTAATCATTTTTGTGAAAAAAAATGTTAGGATACACCATGTTGTTAAATGTCCACAAGTTACGCCAAGACCTATTTTCTATTAACAAATGTCCATAAGTTACACCATGGCTATTGTCCTATACCAAATACACCCCTAACATGTTTCTCTAGCTCCTTGCTAGTTAAAAATCTTGATTTATTGGTTGGGATCCAATGCAAAATTATATACTTATATTTTGTTACGACTATAGTTATAGCGTTTTTCCTAAAATAACTTATTTTTTGCCTAGAAAACTATTTTTCCTTGTAGCATAAGCGTTCATCAACCACCACTTTTCTTTCTCTTTGCAGATCTCACAACCACCATCATAAACGTTACACCACCACTAGCTACAAGGGGCAGCGGCACATGATTCCATTTAACAATTGCAAAAAAAGGAATTAAAAATAAATGTTACAACTAAAAACAACAAGCATGTATTGTTATAGTTATAGTAATTTGACAAATTGGCCTGTTTAAGGTCTTATTTAAACATATATCAATACCAACATGTGCCATAACATACTTAAACAACAAGTTTAGAGTGACGAATAAAGTGGCACACCTGATAATGTATATCATGCATCAACATGAAAAATATTTCATGTTACGTAATTAGATGAGCCATGGATTAAGTACCTAACCAATGATGTTAAGGCTGGGTCAGTAGTGCCAAGTTCTCTTAGTGGTACTATTGTTGAAACCACATTTTTAGCCAGTCCTTCTGCAAGAGTCCCTCCGTAATCTCATATTTGAAAAGGCTAGGACATATGGAGTTTACCCTGTGTTGTGTTTTCCAAGTTCCATTGCCATCACCTACATAGATTATGGAGCAACTAACTAAATAAAGTCAAAATCTAGCCTAATATCACATACCCACAGCTTAAAACGTTTCTAAAAATCCATCATTGTAAAGATATGAGAACCAAGGACGAACTTTTGTCACAACATTAAGGGCTGATTTCGAAGAAGCGTATGCAAGAGATCCTGGTGAATATGTTCGTTGAGCACCGGCGGTTGAAGAGATGTTGACTATAGATCCTGCTTGATTGGAAGCACGCATTTGAAGACAGACATATTTTGACACCAACCATGCTCCTTTTACATTTGTTGTAAAGGTTTTATCCCAATCTTGTTCTGACCAATTTAATCCATTTTGTACTGTGTTGGATATTTTAGTGTAATTTGAGATTGCGTGTGACGTTCAAATAAAAGTGCACGCTTATTTGAATATCATCGGGACTAACGGGGGATCCAAGGGGGTAGCACCCCCTTGGCGGGGGTCCGGGGGCAGCGCCCCTGGGAGCAGGGTCCAAGGGGCGGCAGCCCCTGGCTGGGGTCGAGCTGCACTTTTGGAAATTTTTTATTTTGGACAAAAGTCCTTTATCAAAAATGCATCATAAATTGAATTTCGGGCTAAATATGCACTTTTCGAAAACTTAAGGGACTAAAGGTGTTTTTGTTCAAAATTGAAACTGCAAGCAGTTGTGAAAAACTGAAAATACGCTCCCAAATTTCTGAGAGAACACACTGGACGAATTTTCATTCGAGACGAATCCCCAAAATCTCACAATCAAAAATTTCCATACGAAAATCTAGAATTTTTCTGATTTATCCGATCAAAGATTGGTAGCCACTCCAATTGTTTGATCTGATAGTGATTACACGACTTCAGATTTATCCAAGCATTTTCGAATTATTCCCAACAAAGATCAAACAATTCAGTGAAGATGACAAGCGGTGGTGAATCTTCGAATGCTATGACGAACAAATTTGCGAAATTGGACAAGTTTGAAGGGCAAGACTTTCGTCGTTGGCAAAAGAAGATGCATTTTCTGTTAACGACTTTGAAAGTGGTGTACGTTCTGAGTACCCCGATGCCCGAGGAAGTGGTGGATAAACCGCTGGAATAAACTAGGAAGCGTGGAAAGTGGTTGAATGCTGATTACATCTGTCGTGGGCATATTCTGAATGGTATGTGTGACTCTCTTTTCGATATTTATCAAAATGTCGAATCTGCAAAAGAACTGTGGGAATTACTAGAGGCCAAATACATGGCTGAAGACACATCTAGTAAGAAATTCCTAGTCAGTGATTTTATGAATTATAAAATGGTTGATGGTAGACCCATCATGGAACAATACAATGAATGTCTAAGAATTCTGTGTCAATTTGAACAACACGGTTTGAAGATGGGTGAAGCAATTTCTGTTCCATCTATCATTGATAAACTTCCTCATTCATGGAAAGATTTTAAACATACTTTAAAACACAAGAAGGAGGAAATGAATCTGGTTGAACTTGGAAGTTGTTTTCGAATTGAGGAGTCTTGTCGGGCCATGGAAAATGTTAACAAAGATAAACACGTTGATGAGTCTTCTGTTAACATGATGGAAGAAAGTGGTCCTAGTCTTAAAAATTCTAACAAGGGAAACAACAAAAGAAAGTATCAAAGTGGGTTTAACAAGAAGAACAAGGCTGTGAAGTATGCAAAACAGACCAATGATCAAGGCTGTTGGAAGTGTGGTAAACTAGAATATGTCGTGTTGGTAAAGCCAAGAATGAAGCTGGCACTGGTGGATCCTCTAAGGATCCAAAGGAACAAGGTCAGAAATTAAACTTTAATTATAATTCGGATGTGAATTATGTTTCACTAATTTCTGAAGCATTTTATGTGCAGGATGATTCTGTTGCTTGGTGGTATGACTCGGGAGCAACAAGTCACGTATGTAAGGATCGAAGATGGTTCAAGGACCTTACATTAATTGAAGATGGATCTGTCTTAAAGATGGGAAATGTTGCAACCGAGCCAATCCACGGAATTGGAAGTGTAGTACTAGTATTTACTTCTGGAAAAACTCTAAGTTTAAGTAATGTATCGTATGTACCCGGCATTCGGAAAAACTTGTTATCCGGTATCGTATTAAATAATTGCGGGTACAAACAAGTGTTAGAATGTGACAAGTATATCTTGTCAAGACATGGTTCTTTTATCGGATTTGGTTATTTATGTAATGGTATGATTATGTTAAATCTAGAAGTGCCGTTTAGTGGTAATTATGTTTGTATGATTGATTCGTCATCTAGTGTGAATTCATCAAAATCTGAATTATGGCATGCTAGATTAGGACATGTACATTATAAACGTCTTATGGAAATGTCTAAGATGAGCTTAATTCCGGCAGTTAATTTAACAAATGAAAAGTGCCATATCTGCAAGTTGAATAAAATAACTAGAAAACCATTCTTGCAACATGTTAATAGAGAAAGTAAATTGTTAGATTTGATACATAGTGATCTATGTGATTTTCATGGTACACCATCATTAGGTAACAAGAAGTATGTTGTAACCTTTATAGATGATGCTACTAGGTTCTGTTACGTTTACTTGTTACATGCAAAAGATGAAGCTTTGGATAAATTTAAAATCTATAAACAAGAAGTAGAGCTTCATCAAAGTGAATTGATCAAAACTCTACATACGGATAGAGGTGGTGAGTATTTTGATCTGGAATATTTCCAATCAACTGGAATAATACACCTTACCACAGCTCCTTACACACCGGAACAAAATGGTGTGGCGGAAAGAAAGAATAGGACGTTAAAAGAGATGGTTAATACCATGTTGTCCCATTCGGGTTTAAATAATGGGTTTTGGGAAAAGGCTATGTTGACAGCCTGTTATTTGTTAAACCGCGTTCCTAATAAAAGGAACAAAACAACCCCTTTTGAGCTTTGGTATAAAAAGCCACCCGACTTGCAAAAACTAAGAGTTTGGGGTTGTAGAGCCGTGGTTAGGCTCAATGATCCTAAGATAAGAAACTTAGGGGAAAGAGGTATAGAATGCATTTTCATTGGATATGCTGAGCACTCATTTGCTCACAGGTTCTATGTAATAGAACCAAATGACCACGTTTCAGTACATACGGTTATTGAGGCAAGAAGTGGAAATGTAGAATATGATGAAGAAAGATTCACATCTATACTTAGGCCAAAGGATATGAATCCGTATCTCCAGATTTCTAGTGGAAAAGAAATTATGCCTTCAACTAGCACTGAACCAAGAAGGAGTTCAAGAGAAAGAAAGGTCAAGTCTTTTGGTGATGATTTTCAACTGTACTTAGTTGAAGGATCTAGGATTGATATTAATTTTCAATATCAATATTGTTTCAATGTTGATGAGGATCCAAAGATATATTGTGAAGCAATGGCTTCAAGGGATGTTTCATTTTGGAAAGAAGCCATCCAAGATGAAATGGACTCTATTTTGCAAAATAACACTTGGAAATTGGTGGATTTATCTCCTGGTTGTAAACCATTGGGAAGTAAATGGATCTTCAAGAGGAAGATGAAGGTGGATGGTACTATTGATAAGTTCAAAGCCAGATTAGTAATCCAAGGGTTTAGACAAAAAGAGGGTATTGACTTCTTTGATACATATGCTCCTGTAGCAAGGATATCCACCATTAGATTATTATTAGCACTTGTTGTTATACATAATCTTGTAATTCACCAAATGGATGTGAAAACTGCATTTCTAAATGGTGAATTAGATGAGGAGATTTACAAGAAACAGCCAGAAGAGTTTGTTATGCCTGGAAGTTAAAATAAGGTATGTAAAATAATTAAATCTCTTTATGGTTTGAAGCAAGCACCCAAACAGTGGCAACAAAAGTTTGATGAGATTGTATTGTCTAATGGTTTTGCTTTAAACCAAGCAGATAAATGTGTTTATAGCAAGTTTTATGCTTCTGGAAACAGAGTCTTGATCTGTTTGTATGTAGATGATATGTTGATTTTTGGCACTAACCAGATCAAGTCAATAGAACAAAAGAATTTTTATCATCTATGTTTGCTATGAAAGATATGAGGGAGGCTGAGGTGATTTTAGGTATTAAAATCAAACGTGAGAATATGGGCATTTCAATCTCTCAATCACACTATATTGAGAAGATCTTGAACAAGTTCAATTTCAAGGATTGTTTCTCCCGCAAGTACTCATGTTGATCATAGTCTGAAGCTATTACCTAATAAAGGCATTGCAGTATCTCCACTTGAGTACTCAAGAGCGATTGGATCACTTATGTACGCTATGATCTGCACCAGACCAGATATAGCGTATGCTATTGGAAAACTTAGTAGGTTTACTAGCAATCCTAGTACTCATCACTGGCAAGCACTAGGTCGAGTATTCAAATACTTGAAAGGAACCATGGATTATGGTCTAACTTACATTGGATTTCCTTCGGTGATTGAAGGATATTCAGATGCAAGTTGGATAAACAATAAGGAAGATCATTCTTCCACAAGTGGTTGGGTATTCCTACTTGGGGGAGGTGCCATTTCTTAGGCTTCAAAGAGACAGACTTGCATAACTGATTCAACAATGGAGTCTGAGTTTGTAGCATTAGCCGCAGCTGGCAAAGAAGCTGAGTGGCTAAGAAACTTGATTTATGAGATTCCATTGTGGCCAAAACCAATGGCTCCCATTTCTATAAGGTGTGATAGTGAAGCTACACTAGCTAAGGCGTATAGTCAAGTGTATAATGGCAAGTCAAGACACTTAGGTGTGAGACATAACATGGTTCGTGAGCTCATCATGCATGGTGCGATTTCGGTTGAGTATGTGAGAACTCAACATAACTTAGCTGATCACTTAACCAAACGGTTAACTAGAGATCTCGTGAAAGGATCAGCTGTGGGATTAGGGTTAAAGTCCATCTGAAAACTCTCGTGTTAAGATACCCAATTCCCACCTAATATGACGTTAAGTGCAGAATTCAATGTGGAAAGCTTAACATCTAGAGTTTGGAACACAACATTAAAATTATCCCAAAGGTATGTGTTTAGATCTGCAAGTTAAGTAAGGTTGAGATATATTTTCTTAATAGCTCTTTTGAAAAATTGCATTTGCAGGTGCAAGAGTAAAAGAGATACCTATATAAGCATGAAGTTTAGCTGCTTCAAGAAGCTTGGACTTGGCTTTGATATGCTTATGAAGGATAGGGACATAGGCTAGTAAAAGATAGTGTCAAGTTAGATCTATGTATGTAAACTAATGTGTATATTATCTTCATGTATTCAGTATGGATATTAAGGGTTCAATCCTTAGAGACACCCTTAAATTCGAATATTTGGAATGTGTAATATACTAATATGAAATTCAATCGTCACGACATTTCATTTATGCATTAGTTTGTTTGATTGCTGTGAACAAGTTAGGTAATTCTTGATTACACTAAAATGGGGGAGGTCTGTTGGATATTTAGTGTAATTTGAGATTGCGTGTGACGTTCAAATAAGAGTGCACACTTATTTGAATGTCATCGGGACTAACGGGAGATCCAAGGGGGCAGCGCCCCTGGGAGCAGGGTCCAAGGGGCGGCAGCCCCTAGCGGGGTCCAAGGGGCAGAGCCCCTGGCTGGGGTCGAGCTGCACTTTTGGAAATTTTTTATTTTGGACAAAAGTCCTTTATCAAAAATGCATCAGAAATTGAATTTCGGGCTAAATATGCACTTTTCGGAAACTTAAGGGACTAAAGGTGTTTTTGTTCAAAATTGAAACTGCAAGCAGTTGTGAAAAACTGAAAATACGCTCCCAAATTTCTGAGAGAACACACTGGACGAATTTTCATTCGAGACGAATCCCCAAAATCTCACAATCAAAAATTTCCATACGAAAATCTAGAATTTTTCTGATTTTATCCGATCAAAGATTGGTAGCCACTCCAATTGTTTGATCTGATAGTGATTCCACGACTTCAGATTTATCCAAACATTTTCGAATTATTCCCAACATACTGGACCTAAATACACAATGCAACATTAAAAACGCAAGGTGGTTTGTGACAACTAACACACACATATATTTAAATTTTTTGAATGGCCAATTTCTTTTAATCCAAGTCATCTTTGAGACTTGAACTCAAAACTTCTCCCTCCCAAACCCAAATGTGAATTATTGTAAATCGTATTGTATTCATTCGTTGGTGAATACATTTTTAGTAAATTATTTACTAGTGAATACATGATAATTAATAATATCTAGTAATTATGGTTTCCAATACTCTCTCCCACACACGCATTGATAAGATAAAAAAAAGAGTTAAATCCTTGAGAATGTGTGAAAAGCAATCTACACCCATGACTAATATAAATCAGTGACTAAGATGAGTCAGGTAGTCAAATGTACACAAATGAGAATTAAATATAAAACTAGATGGAAGCACCCGCCGCGATGCGGCCAGGGTCTTAGAAATTAAGACGTCACATACACAAATAAAGCATAAACGCTAGGTCAAATTCCAAAACACCCATAAAGTGTTATTCAGCGGGGCGGCGTTTGTGTGTATAAACGAACTCCATAACTTATGACATGTAGAATAAATAAAAAAGAAAAATAACACCGAACGAAAAGCAGGCGTAAAAACGTTGAACCACACACTCTCGTTGCCATGTGTTAATAGGAAGAAATTAGACCAAAACGTAAAAACGTATAAAAAATAATTAAGTCGATCTACGACCCGCACGTTGCTACGAATCTATCAAACAGAGAAAAATAGACGCTTTGTGATGGACCTGTCAAACGAGAAAAATAGACAAAAGAAAAAAAACATTGAACCCCACACGTACGTTGTAGCGTGTTAACTCGCAAAATTTAAAAAGAAACGTAAAACACGAAAAATTTGCAAAAGATGAAAAGTTTGGTGACCAAAGTTGAAAACAAAAAAATGTTATGGTTGAATTGCAAACAATAAAAAGCTTTGGTTCAAAAGTAAAAAAAACAAAGAGGTTAAAATAGAAAAGACAAAACCTTTTGGGTTTGAAGTGAAAAATCATTTTATTTTTCTGAAACACTCACTATGCATGAGTTTCAACAATATAAGCCTTACAATATTACTAAATTCTAGTATGGTAATTATGGGTTCAAATACCTATAAATGTAAGATAAAGATAGAATTAAAATATTAAAAAAATTGTTGTTTAAGAAAAAGAGTTTATGGGTAGGGTTTATGCAAGAACCACCATTTAGAGTGGGAATCATTAGAACCAATTGTGAATACAACTAAAATAAACTTAAAACAAACAATGAACCCTCCCACCCCACCACCACCCCAAAACATATACACTCAACCTCCCCACAACACAAAGAAAAAAAAATACCCCATCAAAAACCTAACCCACCCCCCCCCCCCTCTCCAAAAAAAAAACATAAACCCCTTACTCGAACTAAATGCTAAAAACTAAACCTAAACCCCAAAACTGAATGCTAAATAAATTATTATTTTTATTTTTACAATTAAATCACGGCATTTTATTAAAACACATTATATTTTTTATTAATTAAAAGTTGCGATTTTAATGGAATTTAAAAAATTGTGTGTTTTTTTTTACATTTTAAAGTACTTTTGGTTGTGTTTATACTGGTTCTGGTCATAAATGGTGGTTCCTAAATCAGGGACGGAGCCAAAGTATTAAGAGCCGTAGCACGGGCTACGGCTCAACCCCGTATTTGTAATGTTTTTTTTCGGTTTTATACAAAGGATACCTCTAAAAAAAATACGAGGATATCCGTGACCAAAATATTGGATACTTGATATTACTAAAATCCCATTTTTTTTATAAGCCCAAACATCTTATAACCCAAAAATTTATAGAATAATTAAGCCCGAATGATAAATAATAAATAAGTCCAAATTAACAATAATAGAATTGAAAGGAGACCTTAAATATAATTGATAAAGTTAGCCAAAGACCCAAAACAATATTGTAACAGAATAAGTGATCTTGCTCGTCTTATGATAGAAACCATAACACATAGTTCTCGTCCTTTGGTTTATCGGGTAGTGAAGCTAGCTTTGGTTTTACCAGTTCCGTTGCAACCGTTGAATTTTTTTTTTCTAAATTGAAGCTTGTCAAGATGGATTTACGCAATCGGATCAGCCCGGGATATTTGAACAACGCTATGGTTTGTGCAGTCGAAAAAAAAACTTTTGATAAAGTAAAAAATGATTATGCGGTTGAATGATTTCAAGCTATGAAAAAAGGAATAGGACAAATCTGTTAAATATTTTTTTACTTTATTTATTATCGTTTTTGTATTATTGTATGATTGCACGGTAAAATGTTGTTTTTTCAGGATACCCCTAAATTAAGAGGCTAGCTCCGCCACTGTCCTAAATGATCCTTACCCTATATATATATATATATATATATATATATATATATATATATATATATATATATATATATATATACTAGCAGGAAGCCCGCGCGATACGACTAGAGTGACATATCGCATTGCGATACTCGTTTTTTGTAGTTTTCTTATTCATATAATATTATTTTAGCATTATTGTGATAGATATACATCAAATACGCGAAGTAATCAGGCAATCCATTTCATTGTGTTGTGGATGGTTCGGTAAGTTCAGTTATTATCCTCAACCAAAGATGAAACCAAACATGGGTTAAAACTTTTGCTATTTTATTAACCAATCAGTTTTTGGTTAATCACTTCGGTTTATTCGGTTAGATTGGCGGTTTTTGGTTTGGTTCATTTAATTTCAGTTAGTAGCAAAAATCAAACATGGGTTAAAACTTTTGCTTATAAATATATAAAATTGAGGTATAAATACATGACCTGAAAGTATAAATATATGAAATGAAGATATAAAATATGAAATATATGAACTATAGGTATAAAAGTTATTAATATATGAAAATATGAATGATTCGGTGTGTTCAGCTAATTTTGGTTAGACGAGAGAGTACAAAAAAATTGATAACCGGTGTTTGGTTAATTTGGTTTTTGGTTGATTCAGTTCGGTTTCGTATGTTTGTTTTTGGTTTGGTTTAGGTTAACGATTTAGTTATTCTTTACCGATAACCAGTTTTGGTTAATAACTGATAGATGCATGCGTGATGTGGCCGGAAACACAGACATTGCCATAGTGCGCATTGTTCGGTTGGTTAGATTGTTATCCTCAACCGAAATTGAAGTCATTGATTAGTCTATCTTATTAACCAATTTGTTTTCAGTTAATTGGTTTAGTTTATTCAGTTAATCTGACTGTTTTTTGGTTTGATTCATTTAATTTCGGTTAATAGTCAAAACCAAATTGGGCTAAAACTTTTGATTAGAAATACATGAAATTTAGGTATAAATACATGAAATGGAGATATAAATACATAAAATGGGGGTATAATTATAAAATATATGAACTGAAGGTATAAAAACTAGAAATATATGAAAATATGAATGGTCCAGTTCAGTTAATTTTGGTTAAACGAGGGTACAAAAGATTGATAACCGTTTTTGGTTAATTCGGTTTTTGGTTAATCAGTTTTAAGTTAACTCAATTTTTGGTTGATTTCGATTTAGATTCGGTCAATGAATTAGTTATTACTCACCCTTAGACACTGTTAATCACGTAACATATCAGTTTTTTTAATTAAAAAACTATAGCAATACTATACTCAAAGAGAATAAAAACTATAGTAATCTAAAAAAATTTATTAGCGTACCAAAAACTTTTGACTGTTTAAAAATCGTGAGGTGAGGGGGTTAGTGTTTTATAAGGGGATAAAGTGTAATAACTACTAACTAATTATTTATAATTTTGTTATAAATGAGTGTTTAATTACTTGACATTCTGTAGCTATTAAATATTCCGGGATAATGCCTAAGTACGTTGGGCTCTAATCACTTGTACACTAAGACATCATTTACTTATACCTTTTAATCTATACGTTAATACTGTCCAAGACAACTATCGAAACGTCGACAAAAATGAGTAGGTCATCACAGTACTTTTGAATTTTTTTTAAACATTATAGTTTATAAGTTATGATAAGAATACGTAAAAAAAAATATAAGATTGTTGTCGAGGAAGAAAAATGTAACTAATTACCCATAATTATGTTAAGACTTAAGGATTTCAGTGTAATAAGATAAGGGGCTAAAATATAATTATTGTTTAAAAGACTAATTTACCCTTATTTTAGAGGTGTGTTTATAAATTAAGAGGGAACAAGTTCTTATTTTTAGGCATCTTAAAATGTCTCTCTCATACATTTTAATATAGTATAGATTACGAAGTTGATTATTCTTTTTATTTTAACCTTGTGTATGCCATTGCTATACCTAAGAAAATAAAAATCACTTTGAATCGGGTACGTCGTACAACAATGTGTGAAGATCATTTAACAGTTCGCTTAACTATGGCGCCCACACCCAATACACAATGTATTTACCCCATCTAATGTTGCAAAAGCCCTATCTGACTTCACTGTCTAGAATTTTACAAAATGCATTAGTACACATTGCACATTCTAGTTGCTACTTAAGGTTTTAGGACTTTCCTAGTAATAAGCTGGCGCGCGGCGTTGCGGTGCAGGTACATCTCAAACATCGAATGGATTCGTTCAAACGTTATGTGCGTTAATCATACGAAAACGCGCGTTTCAACTTATCTAATTGAACTCAATGTAACATATACAAGTATTGCGATTGAATCAAAACGTAAAGTAAATCGAATTTATGACGTACAATCATAAAATATTATATGGGATTTATTAGAGCTTTTTAAAAGAAGGAAAAAAACGACACAATCTGAGTCCACTCAGTTCAGGACAAAATTTACGATAACGTAGCTAAAATAAGCACACAAACGTATTATATTTAACCTGACTCGTTTTCCCAAAAAAGTTTATATTGAAACGTAGACAACTCGAATTGATACAAACACATACATAAAAATATGCGCGTAAAATGGTTTTAAAAGAAAACATACTATATTGAATGCTTCTTAAGAAAAAAATGCAAACATAAATGCTTTTTTTTTGGAAAAATCGCAGCCTTTTCTGACATCCCCTTTGGATATATACACATGTATATTATCAATCTTTAACTATGTATATATGTATATACGTGTTTAAAACTAAAACATAAGTATTGTACCTCTATGTTTGATAATGCATATATATACGTACAAATGTATATAAATGATTGTACCTGTATGTATATAACGAAAGATTATGGTTTTAGAGATGTTTTTTTTCTAGTGTACAAATCTATAAATACGTGTTTAAAGTTGAAAAATAAGTATTGTATATATGTTTCATAATATACACATATACACATTCGTATAATTAAAAAAATTACATTATATACATATGTATATATAAAAAAACTCTTAAAACATGCGACTAAAATTAATAAAAATATATATAGAGAGAGAGAGTGAATGAGAGGGGAGAGAGAGAACAACTTCCTACTTCCTACTGTTAGAAAAGCTTTTGATGTAGTGTCTAGAGAAGAGTCTCGTTGGAACTTCTAGAAAGGTCAAACACAGGCTATTTTGTTTTGTTTAAAAAGCTAATTAGTTTAATGAAGAAAGATGTTAAAAAATCAAAATGTTAAGTGAACACACTATGATAAAAGTGGTCATATTGTTGGAAAGTGTTTTGAATTAAGTAGATATCCCTCTTGGATGAAACCAAGAGTAGATCAAGGTAAAAAAATCAATTATAACAATGTGTAAAATATGATACATCAGTTGCTCCTCTTAGTTATTTGGTTGCCGGGAAGGTTTCTAGGCTTGTGAATATAAGAATAAAGGGTATGGGGAGGGTCATCCCTAAAGGGATGATCCGCCATGTAGGATGTCATATCCCCATCATTTGGAGGATGACCCTCCTAGTAAAATGAGGGGGGTGGAGGATGAGCATGGCTCACTTTAATTTTAAATTAATTTTTAGTTTTTATTAATTTAGTTTTATAAAAACACTACATATATTAAATAAAAATAAAACATGAAACAAGATAATTATTCCTAAAAATAAAAATTACGATTCCTAAAAAATAAAAATTACGATAGCCGGTGTGTAACCGGGCGTGGAAAAAGGATTCAGGTTCGGGTTGTTTGGGTTGTTCGCGTTGAACGGGTTCTGGTTCGGGTTGTTGGGGTTGAACGGGTTCGGATTGTTCGGGTTAAAAGGATTCATGTTTTTTTTTTTATAAAAAAGATAAGAAATTTATAAAGTGGATAAGAAGAGTGGGTGGATTTTGGATGAATGTGGTATAAAAAATGTGAGGTTGAGTGGTATTTAAATTTAAAAGAAAACAATTTTTTTTTATTAAAAGAGCCGTTACACAACGTCCCTTTTCGAAAAAGTGCCAAAAATGGAACGGCAGGGGCGGCAGGGAAGGGCCAGGTGTGCCGCTGTAGGGGGCGGTGTGGGGGTCCGGCGCCAGGCCTTGCCAGGCATATGCCGGCCCCCATACCACGTAGTCTAACAAGTGATAAGTCTAATGTTGGGGCTCAAAGCATTAATGTTTCAGGTAGGTAGAATGACTAAATGTTGTAATAGTATTAAGTACTAATAAATGTTTGTGTAGTTAATTTACTCTTAGTTTCATCCAAGAGGGAATGGTTGGATTATTGATTCAACACATGGTTATGCCTAAAAAAAGTTAATTTACTTATGTAGATGTTTCCGATTTAAACATTACAGTTAAGCATTCTAATGGAACTGATGCAGTTGTTACTAAATTTGGAATTTTGAAATTAAATGACAAAGTAACGCTATTGCATTAATATGTTGTCTGTTTATAAGCTAGCTAGAGATAATAAACTATTTGTTGGTCTTGATGAGAATAATTGTTATATACATGACTTATACTCAAAGAAAGTCTAGGTGATGGGTAGTCAACTTGATGGTCTATATGTGTATAGTGGTGCTTGTATGACATCTAAGGTGTGGTTTAGTGTTTCTAGTTCTATTAAATTGTGGCATGTTACATTAGGCCATCTTGTTGATCGTGAGTTAAATACCTTAAAAGAATCTTTAAAAATTAAAACTATACACTACAAGAAATCTGAGTATTAGCGGCGACGGCAATAGCGGGTCGCTGCTATTGTTCGTTGTCGCCCCTATTGGCGTCGCTGCTAAAGGGCTCGATTTGTGTGCTTCTTCCAGATTTGCTGCTGACCATTGATTAAAAACTGATCCAATGGCCACCATCAACCTCCTGCTCAAACAAACACACTCCCCTTATATCTTATCCTCCTAAAACACAAACCCATCTCAACACTCCTTTCAACCTTCATGTTCATCAAACTCCACCATTCACCACCAAGCAACAACCACTACCGTCTTAAGCCGCCGACTGCCACCATCAACCTCCAGCACCTCACCGTTCACCACCAGCAAAGTTGTCGAGATCTGCCACCATCAACCGTCGGCACTCCACCGTTCACCACCCAGCAAAGTTGCCGCCATCCGCCACCATCAACCGCCGCCGTATCAATAACCGTTGTGACATTTGAAGCTCCACCGTTCATCACCGAGCTTCTTCTTCATCACCAAGCATCTTCGCAACTGAGCATCTTCATCGTCACCGGTGCTCCGGCCTGTTTTTTAGTTTTACGTGGAAAATATGTAGTGTAATTTTATGTAAAAAAAATTGTTTCAGTAGTTAGTAGTTTATGGATATGGATGTATGAGAGTTGAATGAAAATAGTCCGGCGAGCTTTCCGAAAAAAATTGTAGTTTCAGAGTTTTTTGTTTGAGCTTATGGATGTTTCGGTTTTTTTTGTTTGAGTTTGTGGATGTTTCAGTTGTTTTCTTTGAGTTTATGAAAAATTGTAGTTTCCGTTTTGTCTCCGGCGAGCTTCCTGGGAATCCTCCGGCAGAAGAATTAGGGGCGACAAGTGTATTAGTGACGCCATCTGTCGCCGCTATTGATATGAGGAAATAGCGGCGCCAGGAGGCCCTTTACCGGCTAACCTTTAGCGACGATATGTCGCCGCTATTAACAATAGCGGCGCAGATCATGGCTTTTAGCGGCAATATTGTGGCGGCTATTGCCCTGTTTTCTTGTAGTGATAGGAAAGAGTCATACTTGTGAGGTTTGTCATATGGCTAAGTTTATCCACTTTTGTCACTTTAGTGCAAAAATAAAACTTTTTGTATTTGAGTCTATAAGGTTTCATTTTTGTTGTCATTTTCATCCGATTGGCAAGCTATGTTAGAATATTCTGTTAAGTTTTCCTTTTTGTCGTTTTCCTCATTTAAATAAAATATATTATAGCATAAAATGACGATTATACCCTTTATTTAAATAAGGAAAACTAAAAAAAAGAGAAGTTAACAGAAACTTTTAACCTAGTTGGCCAATTGAATTAAAATGACAACAAAATTGAAACCCAAGGGACCAAATACAAAATGTTTAGTTTTTGAACTAACGTGGTAAAATGGCCTAAACTCAAAGACCATTTTTGGTACTTTACTCATTTAAAAATGAATAATTTTAAACAAACGGACGCTTTTTTGAAGATCTAAAAATCGACGTTTATGAAATAAAGCAAAAGGTACTAAAAATTATGTTAAAAATATAGGTTTTAAAAAAGCGTATGGTTTTAATAAATAAAATGTAAAAAAAATGAACGAATTTTACAAACGTACGATCAAAAAATGGAAGATTTTAAAAAAAGATAACAATTCGAATAACGCTTTAAAAATAAAAGGAACGCTTTACAAAAACGGTTCTTAAAGGAATGCTTTAAAAATGAATTGTTTACAAAAAAAAGTTTAAAAACATATGGTTTTAAAATAAATAGTAAAAAATGAACTGTTCAATTTAAAAATAAAAAACGAAGGACTTAAAAAACGATTTTAGAAAAAAACAGTTTAAAAAGAAAGGATTTTAGACGGTTTTAAAAAGGTTAAAACAAATGTTTATAAAAATGACAGTTATAAAAAAATTGTTAAAGAAAGATGTATTTATTTGTATATATAAAACGTATTTTGTTAAATAATAATCGTGAAATAAAGAAATAAAAAATTAAATAATTACACAAATAAAAATATTAAAAGAATTTTATAACTTACATAAATAGCCCCTAAGCTATAAAGGACTATAATACCCTTAGGTTTAACTAGAAAAAAGTAGCATAGTTAGTGTCAGAGGCTAAACCGTTATAAAATACAATCTTAGGCGATATGTCAAAAGATTCATTTAGGATTAAAGAGGTAAAACTAGTTAAACCACATGGGTCAAACTAGTAATTTACTATTATTGTAATTTGACAAACAAATTTTGATACCTATAGACTACAAACATTTTGGTAACAAAATATACAGACCTGTAAAACGAACTGTACGTTCATGAATTTTTTCGGCAGAAATTTCTTTTATGTTCATTTATTTAATAAATAAACGAACATGAATAAATCATTTAGCTGAACAACACGTTTTGTTCATTCATATGTTCGTTATGATTATTTATGTTTATTAGGTTCGTTTAAGTTCTAATAAATATATAAATAGTTATATTTATCTAATATAAACATAAAATAAGCTTTCTAACTAGTTACATAGCTATAATTAACTATTAATTAGACAATTTAGTAATAAAAATAGCATTTCTGACGGAAATTATCATAATTGATCCCTAAATTATATATAATTTAAAAACTACTTACTGTTGGTGTGTTCATTTTTGTTTGTTTATGGGTTTTTTTCGGTAACGTTCATTTGTGTTCATTTAACATTATTTGTTTATGTTTGTTTGTGTTGAGTTATATTCGTGAACTATTCGTTTAGGTTTTAAACAAAAAAACATGAACAAACACGAACATGCTCATTTCTTTAATGAATGAACATGAACACAAAAAAATTATTCGATTATATGTCCGTGTTCGAGTTAGGTTAAAGTTAAATGAAAGAAGATGAGCATACCCCTGTTTGCGTTCGTTCGATTCGTTTGTAGACCTAGATGTAGTTTCTACCAAATTTTTTAAAAACCCGTGTATCTATAAAATACTTTTTAAAACAGTTTTACCGCAATTCAAATATTTTGTTCTTAAATAACAAATTTACCAGAATTCAAAGATTTTGTTCTTAAATATATATTTTTAAACAACTCTTTTTAAAGGTCTGAGAGTCCAAACCATCACAAGAAGTTTCATTCCATGAGTCATTGTATGACCCAATATAATGGTGCCTTCAACTTTGCGTTGTTGTAACTGTGTGTAGTTAAATTGATGCGCATACCCTTCCTCTAAAATTCACGTATGTAGTATGTACACAGTAACACAAATCTTGACTTGAATCCTTCTACAGTTATCCTACGATGACTAGCTTAAAATTTATAATGAATTAATGATCATAATAAAGTTTATATATGCACATATAACTTATAATGGTAGTAATAAAAGTTTATGATGTAGATGACGTCAACAAACTATAAAATGGTAGTATAAAATAGGTTTGTATACAAGTTGAAATATACATTTGGTTATTATCGTTCAACTAGTTTGCTGTATAATTTTAGGAAACCTATAACAAAAATAGCATCTTATGATCTAATGAAGTGAGTTTCTTATTATACATTTTTCTTATTCAATAAATAAGGCGTAGATGACTATATATACTGTAATACCGGCATTGTTGATCAAAGCATCGATACGGCCAAAAGCTTCCCAAGCCTTTTTTACGGATGCTTCAATGGCCGGACCACCTGCACTAACGTCAAGCTCCACCGGCACCGCCAAAACATGGTAGTTCCGGGCTTCTCTTACGTTCACTTGTCCATGATTGTTAATTTCATGGCACAGAGCCTTGAGGCGGTCAGTACGTCGGGCTGCGGCAATTATCCTGCAACCGCATTTGGCTAAGTCTATACAGAATTCCCAACCAAGGCCAGAAGATGCGCCGGTAACCATCACGATCTTTCCTTTTTAGGTCTTGCCATGGTTCCTGTTCAAAGGTTGCTACTTGTTGAGAAGAAACCGCCATTTGTGTTACGTCTTTGATAACTACTTTCTCGAAATATATATAAATTAAGATAAAGTCAACTATAGATAGGTTGAAATTTAACAATAAAGTACATACTATTTTATTTTATTTTATAGAGGATGGATATTGTACAAGGCAAGTAAATACTATTTTATTTTATTTTATAGAGGATGTACGAGATCTGCGCGAGAAGAGGAGAACACATGTAATTGGAAAGAAGGGTATTCTATTCATTTCCCTAGTTAACAACTTTTTCCCTTGATTTTCAAATAACTATAACTTTTTCATACGTAATATTTTTTTTAAAAACAATAGACCGTATTATCGAGCATTTCGTTATCTTTAATTCGAGCAGCCTATTGCTATAATTGTCTTAAAAAAATTAAATTTACAAGATTTTGAATACCTGTTATTTCATTATGTGATTTTGAATACCAAACACATGACTATGTGATTTTGAATAACCATTACGTGGTTACACATTCAATATGATTTGTTATACCTTATGTTATTACAATTATGCTTATTACGTAATTACACACATCAATAATAAAAACTTGATTATTTATGTTTTATTACGTGAATAAATCTCTAATATACGGCATTATGTGGTTCTTATAGATTGATTTGGCTATACGTGATTAGACCTGAAATATTAGGTATTCCATATGAAATATTATGTATTACATTTTATGTTTTTACGTTATTACGTAATCACTTAGGGGCTGTTTGCTTACCTCTTAATGGTTCAGACCTCTTACTCGTTCAGCACTTAATAGTTCAGACTGTTTGGTTCGTGAGCAAATGTCAAATGTCTGAATGGTTCAGACATTTGCCTTCGAATGGTTAAGCATTATATTGAGTCTGAATTGTTAAAACCTCTAATCTGAATTGGTCAGATATTTGCCTCTGAACGGTTAAGCATTATACTGTCTCCTAGTGGTTCAGACCTCTTATTGATTCAGCACTTAATGGTTCAGACCTCTTATTGATTCAACAGCCAAACAACCCCTTAATCCGGTTTCACATAAAATACTACAATGAAATCACGTAATTACAAAATGGGTATTCAAAATCACGTAGTCACGTAATAATGCATAGTCAACTATTGTTACGTAATTACGTAATCACTTAGTGGGGTTTCAATACTATAATGAAAGCATGTAATGGGTTTCAAAATCCTCTATTCAAAATCACGTAGTCACTTACTGTGTTCAAAATCATGTTATCACATAATGGGTATTCAAAATCCTGTAACTTTTTTAAAGATGCTATAACGATAGGCTGCTCGAATTAATGAGAATGGAATGCTCGTTAATATGGTGTATTTTTTTTAAATATTAACGTATGAAAAAGTTATAGCCGTTTGAAAATCAAGGTGAAAACTAGTTTATTGAGAAAAGACCAACATACCCTTTTTAGTATTTGTTATTTCAATTGTTTGAAACAGAATTTAACAAATTGTCGGTTGCCTTTCTAGTCCATAGATCTTGTAAATGAACGGCTGATGTTATCGCGTAGACTTCGTACAAATAAACCATCTTGTACGTGATCTGTCATCTTATTTTATATATCTACAAAGAGGATGGAAGTTTATATATCTACAAAGAGGATGGAAGGGATTATATATCTACAAAGAGGATTGAAGGGAATACTGGCACAACTGCAAAGAGCAACATGGATAGGAATAGTGTCATGTAGTTTCCAATTGTCCAGCCAATTATAATTTTACGTCGTTTAAATTTATAATTTTACCATTATTTTTGTTTTGTTCTTCTTCTAGCCAGATTATGATTTTTCCATTAGCTCAAATTTATAGTTTTGCCATTGTTTTTGTTTTTTTTCCTTTTAAATTACGATTTTTCCCTCGGTGTAAAATTACATACATGCCATCGTTTTAGTTTTTTTGACAAAACTATGGTAGTCTTTTGTTTTAATTGGGCGGCGTAATCATTATTCGTGCCAAGCGGTAGTTTTTTCATCGTTTTATTTTTTTAGCAAAAGTATGGTAGTGTTTTGTTTTAGTTGCTTGATTCGATGTAATTGATTTTGAGATTGTGTTGTGAGAAAAATGTACAAGTAACTGAAACACAGACGCACACGTTATAAGAGAGAAGTATTCAACTTAGTGTCTCACAACGCAGGCGGGGCAAAAACTAGTTTTTAACATTTGTGATAATGGGTCTCAATCCTAAAGGGAAATTATATGGAAACAGAAGGTAAATCCGCAAAAGTTGCGTCGCTACCTTTTTTAGCTAACAAAACTAAGTATTTTAAAATCTACATTCATAGATCTTGAGATTATAACATTAGTCGCTTCAAAGCCTCTTACATAACAAAAATAGTTTTGTACAAAAGATATTTACGGCTGCGTGTTTAAATGCTCCATAAAAGATAACAATTAAATGAGCGTTAAACACTTTTGACAAAAATGTTATTGTAGGTCATCCACAAGTTAGGCCACAATCAATTTTTGTCATTAAGGCTGAATTTAGTTTTTCAATACGCAATTTCTTTTTAAATTACGGCACACCAACTGTTTTTTTAAACGGCAAGGAACGACGTGTCAACCACCTTGACACCGGGCGTTGTAGCCAAGGTCGACTACTCGATCGCCGCTAGCCCCTTGGCACGGAAACCCAACCTCCACCCGCCCGAAGGCACGACAGTGTAATAATCGGTAAAACCTCGCCTCCCATCCTAGACGAACCGGCGCCACCCGTATTCACCCTTCACCTGTATGCCACAGAAAATAATAGAGAGAGTGGGGGTCGAACCTGAATCACAAGGAACACTAAGTCTTTCCTCAACCACTCCACCACTACCTCATTGACAACACACCAACTGTTGTTATATATAAATGAGATTAGCTTGGGTCCACTTGAAGATTGAAGTTTTTTTTTAATGGTAACGCAAACTTTATTATAACAAAAAAAGATAAGGATCATAGCAAGATGCTACGCATCCGAACAGAAAAAAAAACATAACATAATGGAAAACTGGAATACTATTACATTGCCTACACCCTTTAAAACTGAGAATCAATCTCTGCCATTCCTCCACATAATCATGGGCGGATCCAGGAGTGTTTTGGGGGTTCCCGGGAACCCCCTCGGTTTGAAATAAAATAGAAAAAATTAGTGAAGACCTTGTATGATTTGGGAAAAAAATAGTAAGAACTATCGAGAATATACCAAAAGGAACCCGTTGAAAAACGTTTCTGGATCCGTCATAATCTAATTGAACTTAGACCGATGCACCAAACAGTCATATGTCATCTCCTTGATTTCCTCTATTACCTTGCGCCTGCTTATGTTTGCCCCTTGAAATCTCTTACGGTTTCTCGCCATCCAGATGTTCCATGAAGTTATTAGATAAATCCTATGGATAATTTTCTTCCCGCAAGCTGATGCATTCATACTGCCCACATTCTGCAGCACTTCATCCTGGCCCGAAGAAAAACTTGCTGGTTGTTTAATCCACACATTCACCTGCTTCAAATACTTTCTGAAACACTGCAGTTAATTAATACATGGTCTGCAGTTAGGCCTGTAAATGAACCAAACGAAACGAACATGTTCGTGTTCGTTCATTTAACTTTAACCGAACACGAACACGAACTCGAACATATAATCGAACACATTTTTTTGTTCGTGTTCGTTCATTAATAAATCGGGCATGTTCGTGTTCGTTTATGTTCGTTCATTTAAAGCCTAAACGAACAGTTCACGAACATAAACGAACACAAACAAAAAAAATTAACTGAATATATTTGAATGAACATCAACAAACATAAATTAACATGATTGAACAAACATAAACAAAGACAATTTAACATTATTAAACACAAACAGACAAGTCTAATATATTATAGTCCATGTGAAACACATGTAAATTAGGGTTCATAGATGCTAAATTTAAGTAGTTTTTTTTATTTATATATTAAGTAAGTGATTAGTTACGATCTAAGAAACATTTTAAAGTTTCATTTTTTATTACTAGAAAACTTAATTACTAATTAGTTATATTTATATAAGTAGAAAACCAAATATTTATATAGATATAACTATTTATGTATTTACTATAATTTAAACAAACATAAACGAACGTAAATAAACGAACGTTCACGAACATAAATGAACGAACACATAGTGTGTTCATGTTCGTTCATTTAATTAAACGAACAAAATTTTTTGTTCGTGCTCGTTCGTTTATTAAATAAACGAACATAAACGAACGTCCCGCCGAACAAGTTCATGAACAGTTCACGAACGTTCGGTTCGTTTACAGGCCTATCTGCAGTATCTTCTGACCTGTCACAGAATGTACACCTGCTGTTTTGTATATGACTCCCCTAGCTAACAAGGCCAAACCAGTTGGGATTTTTCCTGCTGCACCTCTCCACGTAAAATTGTTGGCCTTCTGTGTAGCGATTTTATCCAGTAAAATGCAATTGCCAGTGCATTTATATCCAAACCACACAATAAATCTATTCTCAATGTTTTGACGGTAAAACCTAGTCCTAGTTCCTCTTTCCAGTATGATATGTCTTCACTTTCAGATACAACCAACTGGACAAGTTCTAAGATTAAATTTATAATTATAAGTAGCTAATCATGTAGCCATTGTAATAATATATATTATACATATCAAAATAATATTATTGTACCTTATTAATATTAGTTGGTAATTGTTGATGGACCGATTTGCCCTTATTAACTAATAAGGTTTCCCCTAAGGTATATTTAAAAAAGGGTAAATGCACGGTACCACTAACCGCGGAAGTGATTTCACTTTCCAAGCTAGCGAAGCGGCAACGCTGCCTGGCGGTGAATACCCTACAAACTCGAGGGGAGCGAAGAGCCTGGGGTTGCCAGGATTCGAACCCGTGTCTGTTGAAGACCCCGAGCCGGTTTAAGCGAGTGCCGGTGACCACTAAGCTACGCCCAAGTCGTTCTAAGGTATATTTAAGGAGATGACTAGAGAGGGTTTTAAGTTAAACTCTCGTAATAACATCACACATATCTCGACCTCTTCTCTCTCCATAATCATGAGTTCTTTTACCCTTGAACTTGGTACTACCATCAATAATATACACTCTAAACAGGAACTAGATCAAGGTTGTCTAACATGTTGAACTCCTTTACTGAATTTGTTTCTGGATTCTCTGTTGGCTTGAATGTTGTAACATATATCATATTTACATGTTTTCATTACATTTTAACATAATTGATTAACATGTGGTATCAGAGCATTGTTGCTCAAATCAGTTTTGTTAGTTTTCCCTAGATATGGATTTAAAACTGGAAAACTGATGTTTGATGTAGAAAATGTTTTAAAATTTGAAGTTCACGTTTTCTGTAAAGAAATCTTGAATATAATAAATTTAATTGGGTTAGTTCTTATTAAAATCCAAAATTTTATTACTACTCGAAATCTACACACAACATTTGTGTAAGGTTTCGTTTCCATACGAAGTTTATAAAATTCTTCATTGATGTTCTTCGTGTTTATCATAAAACTCGAAGATTACTAAAATTATGGATGAATCAATGAAAAGATCATGTTTTTCCTAGTTTTTTATTATATTTTGTTTATTAGTTTTTCGAAATAAATATATGGTATATAAGTTAAAAGTTTTCGAAATCAAAGATAATAATTATCGAAGCATAAATATAGGAAAATGGATAATCTATAAAATTTCGATATCATTCATACTTATCACAAGTTAACAAGAGATAGGTAGTAGTTTTCTAGATAGGCTCATAAGATTTCGAGATCTCATCATTAACTCGAAATCCCAATAAAACTTGAGATTTCACCGGCCATTTCGATATTTCATAAGAGAACTCGAAATCTCATAACAGGAGTCGAAATCTCAAGAGAACTCGAGATCTCATAACAAGTAAAAAATCTCTTAAGATTTTGAATTTCATAAATAAACTTGAAATCCATAAAAGGAGTCGGAATTACAAGACAACTCAAAATCTCAAGTGAACTCAAGATCTCATAACTAGTCAAAATCTCAAGTGAACTCGAAAACTCAGTATCTCATGAACTGTTATTGTGAAATAAAATTTAGGTGGTTTTCTATTAGCTTAATGGTTTGGTAAACACTTCAATAAAATTAAATATTTTTTTACAAAACCAAATAGTTTAACTTGAATGAGCTTTTGATGCCCAAAGGTGATTTGATACATCTATTATATCATTCAAGTATAATTTACAAGCTATGTTCTCTATGCCTTACAAACATGTATATCTTACTTTTGCCCAAAGGTGATTTGATTCATTCATGTCATGCATATCTAACCCACGCATTACTAAGATACTTGTCACACTTCTGCCCAAAGGTGATCTGTCACAATTTTTTTGCACAAATACTTAAATGATTTCACTTTTACCCAAAGGTGATTTGTCTTCATTTAAGTAGAATTTGAAATAAACTTAGTTTATTATTTTGATGTTAGTAATAGACATATCTACAACTTCATAATTAAAATGGTCATTACCTATGCCTGCCTTAGTATAACATGCCCTTAGATCACATTAAGACTTCTAGTTTAGTATCTTAATTCTCTCATATAACTTTGTTGCCTGGAAGGACTCTCATGCTAATTCTTGTTTTGCTGGATTTCGACTACGCCTTAAGAGAGCCTAAGCCTACACCCCTTATTGCTGAAAGCAAACTTGTTGCTCAAATTACTTTTGAAAAGTGGAGTAGGTGCAATCGCATGTCTCTCATGTTCATGAAACAATCCATTAGCACTGCAATTAGAGGAGCTATTCCAGACTCTAATGATGCTAAAACCTACTTGGCTTTTGTGGAGGAGTAATTCAAAGGGACGTCTAAGGCACATGCTAGTAATTTTATTCTCAAACTAGTGACTGCTAAGTATGATGGGACGAGCGGTATTTGTGAGAACATCATGATGATAAACAACATGGCCCATAAGTTGAAGGGATTAGACATGGAGATCCGTGATGGTTTTCTTGTACACTTCATCATGACATCTCTTCCATCGTCCGATGAAGCATATAAGATCAACTATAACACTCAGAAGGACAAATGGACGATGAGTGAGCTAATACCCATGTGCGTGCAGGAGGAAGAGCATATGAAGACAGACTCCACTACAAATTCCAAGAAGAAAAAGAACAACTCTTAAAGGAATGAAGCTTTTAAAGTCTAAAAGCTTAATCCAAGTGCATCTTCCAGCTCTAAGAACTCCTTAGGCAAGCCTTACTGCAAGTTCTGTAAGAAGATAGGACATAAGCAGAAAGAGTGTGTTGACTTTAAGGAGTGGCTGGATTAGAAAGGTAATAATCTTTTCATGATAGTTGAGTCCTATAATTTAAATATTCCTGCTAATTCTTGGTGGTTTGATTATTGTGCTATGTTCATGTGGCCAATTCTACTCAGAGATTCCTTACAATCTGGAGGTTTGGAAAAAAAACCAAAGAATACTAAAAATAGGGAATGATAAGGATCTATAAGTGAATGTTGTGGGAACCTTACAATTATTTATAAAAAACTGGTTTATGTGTTAAACTTTATGATACCTTATATGTTCTTGAGGTTACTCGAAACCTTGTATCAAGGCCAAAGTTAGACATAGGCGGTTTTGATGTTTCTAATGGTTATTGCAAACTCTCTATTCTTTATGATTCTATAGTGCTATAGGTTAGAACTAGATGATGACTTTCCAAATCTTTGTTTTCATATAAAATTAATGAATCAATCACAAAGATGAAACAGAAACGAGACTTGGAGACTTCATCCATGTTGTGGCATCAATGTTTAGGCCACATCTCACAATAACGATTAACTCGACCCATAAAGGATTTAGTCTTACCACTACTCGATTTCACTGATTTTGGAACATGCGTCAAATGCCTTAAAGTTAAATGACATGAGCAAATTGGAAAGGTGCCACTTGGAGCTCTAATCTATTAGAACTCATTCACACTAACATTAGTGGCCCTTACCCAATCGTTGGCATAACTGGACATACTTCATTTATCACTTTAATTGACGATTATTCCCTTATATGTACTTGTATCTCATTAAGAAAAAATCTAAATTACTTACAACTTTTAAAGATTATAAAGCTGAAGTTGAAAAACAACTAGCTTGTCAAATTAAAGTTGTGAGATCAGATATAGGCGGTGAATATTATGGAAGATATATTGATATGGGTCAAGCTCCTAGTCCATTTTATGAGTTTTGTAAGGGCCAGGGGATCGTGAACATATACACCATGCCAAGTACTCCTCGGCCGAATGGCATCGCTGAACGAAGAAACCGTACCCTAATGGACATGGTGCACAGTATGTTAGCCAACACTAATTTACCATTATTCCTCTAGACTTAAGCCTTAAAAGCAGCTGTTCATATACTCAATAGAGTTCCTTCTAAGTTTGCCCCTAAAACCCCTTATGAACTTTGGACATGAAGGAAACCGAGTCTTAAATCTATGCATGGGGTTTCATTGGTAAAGCAAAACTTTACAATCCTTTCATAAGGAAACTTGATCCTAAAATAGTTAGCTGTTTCTTTACCGTGTATCCTGATCGTTCAAAGGGTTATTGTTTCTATTGTCCTTCCCACATCACTCGTTTCGTAGAAAGCAAGTTTGTCGCGTTCCTGGAGGATTTTAAGGTCAGTGGTAGAAGTGCCAACCCTTACGAAGAATTGCAAGAAGTACAAGACACGGGGGGGAGGGAGAGACTCATCGCTTACCATAACTCCGTTTACTCCTCTTGTACCTGATGCAACAACTACACATGATGTCACTGCACCAACTCTAACTCCACCTCCACAAACAAAATCCAGTATACCTCATAATGAAGGCACATCAAACGCTCAAAACCAAGACAATGTTGAACCAGATAATTAACTCAGGAGGTCATCTAGGCGTAGAAGGCCTACTAATTAGGATGACTATGTTACTGTTGGAACTATTGAACCCTATAAAAGAACAGATGATAGTAAATCAAAAATATTCTATAACCTCTGATCCTAAAATAAACAGAGTTTCTAAACTTTGTTCTCTACATCTGTTAGTTACCAAAGATTGTTTACATAACACTGATGAAGACCAAAGCTCTGCTGGAAGCTAACGTCTGTTGAAGAGAACCTCTGATGAAGACTAAAGATTGTTGAAGCAAAGGTCTGCTGAACACCAACAGAGGATCATCTCAGCAGTAGTTTCATAGCAGTGTTTATTTATTATTAATGTAACATTGTTTTAGGTTAGCAGTGTTTAGAGTTTGTTTTAGTTGTTAAATGTCACTTTCATAGTGACGTCAGCAAAAGATGCTTAGTGGTTTGCTCTGTACTATAATTGGAACAGTGCCTTTACTGTTTCATTCATCACTTCATCTTGATATTTTGTGTACGAGCAAATTAGAGTGATCTTAGGCTGAGGGGGAGTTTGTAATCTTGCATGCATGTAAACGTTTGTTTTATCAAAGCATGTTAGTGAAAACAATCTCTCTATTGTTGTGATTTCAAAGTTTATTATTTCCGCTTCACAATTCATATTTGTTTATCATCTTCCTTTAATTTCATCTAAACGATCACAACAATATCATACTCGGATCCTAACAATTGATATCAGAGCTTGGTCCAACAAATTCGATCTAAACAATCAATTTGATATAAATAAATCAGCTCTTACTACTGATATCGTTTGTTCGTTGGATTGAAAACAGAGTGAGAGTTTATTTATGTTCAAAGTAGTTTAAATGAAAAATCTGTTTTACAAACAATCAAAAATGTCTCCACGGGATCCTCATAACACTGGTTCCATATTTAAACCACCGATACTTGTCAGATCTGAGTATAACATTTGGCAACATCGGATGGGTCATATACTTGCTCAACTAAACACCGGTTGCTGGAGGTCGGTTGCCTTTGGACCTCATGTTCCAATGATCCCAAGTGCCGAGGACCCAAAAATTCAAGTGCCTAAAAATCCTGAAAATTACTCTGAGCAAGATTTTCAAAAAATTGAATTGGATGCAAAGGCTTTGAGCATTGTTGCTTCAACTTTACCTAATGACATCTATGCTGACCTGTTGCATTACAATTTGCAACAGTGCAAAGGAGTTATGGGATGCCTTGAAGGAGCAATTCGGTGGTACTAAGGACGTTATTGAAAAAAATAGAGAGGTTTTGAACCAACAATATGAAACGTTTTATCATGTAAAAGGAGAATCGTTAATTACCCAAATTCAACTTTAAACAGTCGGTTTTTAAGGTCCCTACCAGACAAACGGGACACTATAGCTTTTGTTACCAGAAAATCTGTAGGTTTTAAGTAAATGAATCTAACTCAACTTCATGGTAGGCTTCTCACTTATGAGAGAGAGCTTAACCAGAAAAAAGAAGTTGCAAGAGTCTGGAAAAGTGGCTGGTGACTATGCTTTTGGTAGCACAACACTTTTTGGTCAAGAAGAAACCTCTGGTGGTAGTAAGGATCAGAGTTATGATCATTTCATTGACATAACATCTGGTGGTGGATTTAACTCTGACCCTTACTCACCCAACTTTGTTTTTGCTGCAAATGGGGAAAACCAATTTTCTGAAAATCTATCATTTGAGTTAAACGATCTTCAACATTTTGATCTAACTGATTTTGAAGAAATGAACATATTGCACCAACTTGCCTTGCTCAGTGTTAGAACAAGTAAATTTTACAAAAAAACTGGCAGGAAGTTCCCAAGGTTGCATGGGGGGGTTAAAAGTTGGGTTAGATAAGTCAAAAATCAAATGCTATAAGTGTAATAAGCTAGGTCACTTTGCTAGAGAATGTAGAACTCAATCAACTGGACCAATTGCCACACATCCTAGCCCTAGACATCAACACACAGAAAACACTATCCATTATTCCCAATATACCCCCGCTCCTCACATGCAAAGCACTGCTCACTTTGCACATCCTGCAACCACTGTACCTGTACAGTATGTCCAAACCACTGTTCCTCAGATCCAATATGTCCAAGCCCCAACTCCTCAGGTCCAAGTGCAGCCTGCACCTCAAGCTACACAAACCACTGCTCAGGCAGAGACCAGTCAACAAAGTTTCTTTACTCAAGGATTTGTTGATTGGAGTAGCTTACCTGAAAAGTTGACTGATGAGAACTTTGCTCTAGTTGCCAATAGTGAAAATAAACATGATGATTCTTGTTTTATGGCACTAGACACAATTCAAGAAGAGAATTAATCTGAAGAAGTGGCACCAATATCTATTGAGACTGAAGAAAATGTTGTAACACATGTTACAATTGAATTTCGTTTGATTGGGCCAAGTTCCTTAAAAACCGACACGTACACGTCATGGACATCCTGCTTTTATATGTTCTAGAGACTTGTATGTAACTATTGAGAGTGAAGATATTATACACAATGTAAAAATTCTCTATCAGGCCCATGGGAATCAAGTGTCTGTGAAGGAGAATGTGATTGTTCCATGATAACTGCTGCTAAGGTATCACTTTAGGTCCCTAAAGACTTATGTTTTGTAAATGCATTATTGCTTTTGCAAACACAAAAGAGGTGAATGAAAATCTTAGAAACAAAATTTTAGATGATGAAATTCAGTTTGAAAAGCTTGCAAAAGAGATAAAAACAAAACTGTTTGAAAAAGATTCCGAAATCAGCAATCTCAAACATGAATCAAGAATAACCAAGGATCAACTCGAAACTATGATAGAAAAATATCAAAGTTGCAAAAAGGAGCTTGAATCTACCCAAATCACTTGTGAAAAGTGGGTAGAATCCTGTAAAGGTTATGAAGTGATGCTTGAAAACCAAATCAAAAGTAATATCAAATTTGGCATAGGTTTTCGAAAAAATGACCAAATTTCTGAAAATATTACCAAAATTGATTCTGGTTCAGTTGAAGTCATTCCCACAAATTTGGCTGGTCAAGAAATCAAAGTCATTGATATATCTTGAAAGAAAATTGTTTTAGAAAAACATGAAGGATCCTCAACATATGAGGAAATTGAGAAATATCAATTTAAACCTACATGGTCTGATGAGTGTGACATTCTTCAAAATTTCAAGCCAATGGATTTCACAACTACTGATGGGGTCAAAGCACCCAAAGTTAATATCATACATTTGAAAGATCTTCCAGCAGAGGTTATAATCTATGCTGACAAAAAGATTGAAAAAAGGGAAGAAGAAGAAGAAGAAGAAGAAAGAAAAAATCAAAAACTTGTTTTGTGACTTCTGTGAAAAGAAGAATCATGTTACTAAAAACTATTTTCTTCTAAAAGCTTATGACATTAACAAAACAAGTGTGATAAATGATTCACCAAACTGCACAATCCGTGGTAAAACAAATCATAAAACTCAAGAGTGTTTTTATCTCAAAAATTTTGATGTCAAAAGAAATGAGTATAAATCCAAAGCGCAGGAGAGTCCAAGGATTAGTACTTCATAAGGAAAATTCAAACAGGCCTTTGAACCTGTTCAAACATCTTTTACCAAACAATTGAATGTAACCTTTGTTCCTAGAGAAGTCCAGGTAATAGATGCTCCACAAGCAAATCAATATCCAAGAGGATATGACCAACCTGCATATAAGAGTGTACTACTTGGCTATGAGGTTTACAAAAAAACCCATCAAAACAAGGGTTAACAGGCATTCTCATGGGTAAGAGCATTTAATAGGAAATGGTTCACAACAGTGGTTATAAAAATCTGTTCAAAACACTGACCATCTTCCGGGACTTGAGACTGGAATGTCTATGACTCCATCCAAATCCATTTTGGCTTTGGAAACTCACCTAAACTAATTGTTTACTGATGTGCAGGGAGCTTCTACTTGCATTGATAGTTTATGGTATGTAGATAGTGGAGGCTCCAGATACATGTAGAGCCTTTCTCAAAGATTTCATGGCACCTGGAGGGGGTGATATATCATTTGGTAACAATTCAAAAGGGAAGGTGTTGGGGTCAGGGACTATCCAGACTGGGAAACTCAAGTTTGAGCATGTCAATCTTATTGACAATCGGAAATTTAATCTTCTTAGTGTTTCACAAATGAGTGAGAAAGGCTATGGGTCATTCTTCACTAAGAAAACTTGTCAGATTGTTGGGCCAGAAGTGGTTAAAAAGATTGATCAAATCATAGCTGAGAGCAAAGCACAACTTGTTGCTCATAGGAGTGGCAATGTGTATGCAGTTGAAGTGTTGAAAAATACGTAAGTTTGTAAGGCTCTGTTTACAGAGAGAGGGCGTTGCCCTGGGAACACTTCGGTGTTACTTATCGAGTCTGTATCATCTTCTTCGTATCAATTTCAATTCCAGTTTTTAGTGCTTCTCTCAATTTCAGTTGGATTGATCAGAATCAGATCTTATCAATACCCCTCAACTTTCTTGACGAAGTGCAAAATACCCTAAAGTGTACGGTAAAACAAATTACTCTGTTATGAATGTACTGTAACTTTTTTGAGTTACCCTTGAATTTGTTTTTTCTAAATCCGTCACAGCGTCTTGATTGTCACAACAAACTTAAAGATTTAATATCTAGAGCTTCCGTAAGCACCCATCAAGAGGTATCAATGGAGAATACACACAAGAAACTTATACTTTTCACTTTCGAGGTCAAACGCACAAATTTCGACCTTATATGAAGTTAGTCGCACTTGTTAAACCAACATCATTCAGATTCGGGTTAGTTACAACAGAATGTATGGAATTAAGCAGAACTTTGGTATATCTAACTAATTGAAGAAAGCTTCAAAAGTAGTCTAGTTGACCTCATAAGCCACACTATGTCATGCATTTAAATTTCAATTATTAAACAAGGATCATTCGATTTGTGTTTACTAGTTACAATCAATACATAGAATGACCAAAAAGGGTAATTCTTGTTAAATAACTATTGTTTAAAAGAAATGATGATTTTCTTTTACATGCGAATAGTTAGTTTTGTTTTTATTATGTAGATGATAAAAAATGATAAGCAAGGGCAGAATCTGTTATCAGAACATTAAAAGCTAATTATTACGATTTCGAGTCAACGTTCATATTATCAAACCTTATAATTTAGAAGTAGCACAAAACAAGGTGGTTTTACTCAAGGCAGTTGTAGCCTTAGACTCGGTGGGCCGACCCAAATGTTTCCTGATAAAATCATCAGCCAACATGAGCTTTTTAAGGTCGACATTGGTCTTCACACCAAGCCCATTAAGCATATATACAACATCCTCCGTCGCTACATTACTAGTGGCACTTTTCGCATATGGGCAACCACCAAGACCCGATACAGATGAATCCAAATAGAATATCAGAAATTTAGAATGTTAATTTCATGGCACAGAGCCTCAAGACGTCAAGCTCCACCGGCACCGCCAATACATGGTGGTTCCGGGCTTCTCTTACGCTCACATGTTCATGATTGTTAATTTCATGGCACAGAGCCTCAAGACGGTCGGTACAACGAGCTGCAGCAATGATCCTACAACCATATTTGGCTAAGTCTATACAGATTTCCCAGCCGAGGCCAGAAGATGCTCCGGCAACCATCACACTCTTGCCTTTCAGGTCTCGCCGTGGTTCTTGTTCAAAGGACGTTTTTACTTGTTGAGAAGAAATCGCCATTGATATTAAATCGTTGATAACTACTTGCCCGAAATTTATATAAACTAATATAAAGTCAACTATCAATAGGGCGGTGGTCCCTTGGCAAAGACAAACCTTTACCAAGACCAATTTTTCCCATTTTCATTAACAAATGTCTAAAAGACCCATATTTCATTAAAAAAATGTCCATAAGTTACACCATGGCTATTTACTATATATTAACAAGTACACCATGAGTAATGATTTTTCCTTTACCATGGCTATTTACTATATATTAACAAGTACCCCATGAATAGTGATTTTTCCTATAAAATTCTTTCATTTGTATACCATACCATGGATTGGTGTTAAAATGTCCACAAGTTACGCCGAGAGCGCTTTTTTCATTAATAAAATTTTCACATGTTACAACATGGCCATTTACTACACATGACGAGTGATTTTTCCTAGAACATACTTTCATGTGTACAGAGAAAAGAAAACCGCTATAGAGAGAATTTCATATAATGTTTTGAATTGTTTTTACTGTTTTAATGATTAATTGTTACGAACACAATTGCTAATCAAAGTATACAAGATTGATAAAGAGAATAAGAAAAACACTTAAGAGGAGGGTAAAACCCAATTCAATTCATCGATGCCCTCATTCCTTTCTCTGTTTGTTTTATAAGGAAAATGTCATAGAATAGTAACCAAGTTTCAAAAATGTTCTAATTAGGTCACTCGTATCATTTTTGTCCCAATTAGATAATTTAACATTCAAATTGAGCCATGTCCTTTTTTTCATGTGTCAAGAAAAAAATGGAGTATAAGATGCTAGGGTCGGATTATTTTAATATATGAAATTATATTTACTAAAATAAAAACAATTTAATTACATTAAAAATTAAAAAATACAAGTTAAAATCCACGTCATCACTCGACATTAATATCAAATAAAAGGAAAAAAGAAAACAAAAATTTACATCACCACGGTTACCTATGAAATATAAGAAAAAATCCTTAATTTTAATAAAAAATGAATGTTGAGTGATCTAATTGAAACACTTTTAAAATTTGGTTACTATTTTACAAACAAAATGATACAAATGACTAGTTACGCCTACAACCCTCACAATATACTATTATTACAATTGACCTCTCTACTATTTAATACCTAACATTAGGTTAACAAGGAGGATATTTACACCATTTACACAAGTTATTGAATGTACCCTCAACCATCACTATTTACATATAGGCTTAATATTCCAAAGCAAGCTAAGGATGGGAGAGCAATTGCTTAAACACAAATCTATGAGTTGGCAATGGTTTTAACGATGTTTGCGATATGGCCCCCTATAGATATAAATTGCATATGTAGCTTTCCTTGAGCAACCAATTCTCTGTGTGGTGCACCAAAGGTATCACACCAAAAAGTTGGAGCAGATGTTATGGCTACCACAAGTATTTTTAGAAAAGCTTTTTTTAACGGTAAATTTGGATTACTGATGAACAATTGGAGTATATCGTGTCGTCAGCGGAATCACCCGATCATGTTCATCTCCATTAGGCATAATGCGAATCACCCGCTTGTGTCCATCTCCACTAGGCATAATGCATATAGACCAATTCAAAAGGAAAACCAATAAATATGGGAAAAAACTCCATTGTGGGAATCGAACCCAGGACCAGGGGTGGACCTAGGTGTTAGCGTGGGTGAGCGGGCGCACCCTATGAATTTTTATTTTTCTATAGTAAATATATTATTTAATCTCGAGTGCTCCAAGAAATTTTGATTCCGCACCCCATTAAACATTCTAGAACTAAAGGAAAAAAAGGAAGAAAAAATGAAGTGCAAGTGATTATTCTGGTAGCATAGTTGCTCTGCAACCAAAGAAAAAAAATGAAGAAGAAGGTTGAAAAGGATAACTCATTTTTTTGTTGGTATGTATTTTTATATTGAAAGTTGGAAAAAGATTGTTGACTTGTTGCAAGCCTACTACTAACCTAGCTACATAACCTATTACCTATTCACTTCTGATCTACAACTTTTCTTTTCTTTTTACCGTGAATACTACAATAATTTTGTATTTTATTTTGATTTACTTTGTACGATATTTAATGGATGTGTTGTAACTTTATTCATTCATTAATTTATTCTAATTTGGAGTTACTATTTAAAAAAAAAACCAATTTTATAAAATTTATGTTATTTTTTAGAATAAATAACTAAATAACATTTAAGGGGTTATTTGATAACGTCTGAATAGGTAAGTGTTGAGAGTAAGAGATCTAAACCATTAAGCACTGAATTAGTAAGAGGTCTTAACTATTAAAAGTCAGTATAATACTTAACCGTTCAGAAACAAATGTCTGACAAATTCAGATAAAAGGTCTTAACCATTCAGACTCAGTATAATGCTTAACCATTCAGAGACATATGTCTGAATCATTTAGACATCTTCTCGTGAAACAAACAGTCTGAACCATTAAGTGTTGAACAATAAGAGGTCTGAACCATTAAGAGGCTCATTAAGAACTAAACAAACAACCGCTAAATCATCTAAAATTGTAAATGACGTCTCTTTGTAAAAATTATTTACGTTGGTGTATATTTTAATGAATTTAGCATTAGTTGTATGTTTAATTTTAATTATGTATTTGTAATAACTATTAAAGTTTTTTATTATTTATTTTAAATTTAGTATAAGTTGGTTAATAGTTTTTGTTATATAAACCGACCTAAGCCGACAAAACTCGACCGAAAATTTTTAATATTTAACCTCCCATGAAAAAGAAATAACTAAACTGGCCCGAAATCGACCCGAACAAAACCATCCGAACCGAACCGAAATTTTAAATTATATGAACCGACCCAACCGATCCTAGAAATTTCCGCACCCCATGAGAAAAAATCTTGGGTCCGCCACTGCCCAGGACTTGTTGTTCCCAAAGTCTTATCTCACCTTCAAGATGTCACTATGCTATAAAGCAATGAGATGATCCAGACCATACATCACCTTTAGAAAAGCTTCTAACCAGGTTAATTCAACGACAATATCCGCTCAGGCCTTGTATACTAATTATGTGGATGACCTTGTTATTGCTTTTGTTTGTGTGTGATCCAGGACCTAGAGTCGTGTTGAATAAGTAATACATGATCAATTGTGCTTTTTTAAGTATCGAAGCAGACCAATGATTTTCTAATAAAGCATGCATGTACTGGTGCACTTTCTTTACAACAAAGGTATGGTCTGGATAAGGTTACATATTGGAAGTGGTGGAGGTGATGACTACCGGATGGTGTCGGCGGAAGCGGTGGTGGTGCACAGTTGCTAGTGGTGTTACCGGTGCCTAGTTTAGGCCTCGAGCAGTCGTCAAGCAAGAGATGCTCGGTATGCATGTTCCAATATGGGATGTAGGTAGCCAACTAACCTACCTCCCACAGATCCATAGTAATCGTCGAGAAAACAGACTAGTGACAAGTCGCTTTGATACCAATTGCGTCGGCTCATTAATTCATTTTACATATGTTCTTAATAGCATAATCTTATACAACAAATGTAATGTGTTTATGGTGAATTGATGTATCTTGATACACAATGTGTTTGAGATAATTTTGCAGGTAAGGAATATTACTTATGAAGCTACAGTTTGGAACTTAAAGTGAAGGTTCATTTAAAATTCCAAGGACATGTAGAATTTACTCTATGTGACTTCCAAATTCCATTGAATCACCTGAATGTATAATCAAGTCAAATAAAAAATGTCAAGACCATAAGACAACATTCTTGACAGCACGGATCTATTAAGGGCTCAGGGGGTTCTTGGGATACCCTTCAACTTTGTTGACGAAGTGCAAAACCCCCTAAAGTGTACGGTAAAAAAGAATTACTCCGTTATGAATGTACTATCTATAATTTTTCTTTGAGATACCCCTGAATTTTTTTCTAAATCCGCCACAGCTTCTTGATTGTCACAACAAACTTAAAGATTTAATATCTGTTATCAGAACATTAAAGCTGATTATTACGATTTCGAGTCAACGTTCATATGAACCTTATAATTTGGAAGTAGCACAAAACAAGGTTTTACTCAAGGCGGATGCAGCTTTAGACTCGGTGGGCCGACCCAAATATTTCCTGATAAAATCACCAGCCAACATGAGCTTTTTAAGGTCGACATTGGTCTTCACACAAAGCCCATTAAGCATATATACAACATCCTCCGTGGCTACATTACCAGTGGCACCTTTCGCATATGGACAACCACCAAGACCCGATACAGATGAATCCACCACACTAATTCCCATCTTTTTTTTTTTTTTACAGAAGTTATATTTTTTAGAATGATGGATGCCAAATAGAACATCAGATATTCAGAATGTCTGCAAGTAGAAATGTAGTGATGGCACCTAGGGCTGCAAACAAACCAAACGTTCAGCGGGTAGTTTGTTTGTGTTCGTTCATTTAATTAAATGAACGAACATGAACAGAGTCCACGTTCGTACATTGATGTTTGTTCGTGAACATTCAGTAATAACGTGTTTGTTTGTGTTCAATAGTTCATTAGTGTTTTTAGTTTTTATATTTTATTTAAATACATCAAAATTCTGACAAATAAAATATTTAATAAGTGTCAATGTGTTATATATTAAGTTCATTAACGCTTGTTTGTGTTCGTTTGTTTCCATTTGTGTTCATCAGTGTTCGTTTTCGTTTTCTTTCGTTGCCTGAAATTAACAAACAAACACGAACACTCATTTCCTTAACAAACGAACACGGACATAAAATCTCGTTCCGTAAGTGGTCATGAACAGTTTATGAACACATATATATTTCTTAACAAATGAACAAGGTCTTGTTCGTGTTCGTTCGGTTCGTTTGCAGCCTTATTGGCACCTCTATGAAAAATCTATTTATATGAAATAATTTTGGTTTCTTTAAACTTACTTGGAGTGATACAAGAATATTTGAAAGAACTTGATCATAAGTATCATGAAAATGTACAGCGAGCTTCTCTATAGGTACGACATTTTTAACAGCCTCGATCATCGGAACAACAGTACCTGGGCATAGGACAGTGAAATAACTTGTATTTAGTACACCGTACAAGCTAACATATATAATCATAATTATGTGATAAATAATTCATATGATCATACCAGGAGTGCCAACCCCTATGGTGTCACCAAGGGAAATTTCGACACACCCCATTTCGTAAAGTTCATCAGCAACATATGCAACTTTTGATGGATGCACATTGCCTTCCATTGGACACCCAACAACACATGATATATACCTGGTCAAACAGATGCATTAATTAGTCAACAAGCTTCAAAATTTATCAAAATGAAATTGGTAATTTCCATACAAGCTACAAATTGACTGTGGTGTTTATGTATCTGTATTAACCCATTGCTATCCGGGTTTTTTATAGAGCTAATTACGTTTTTCGTCCCTGTGGTTTGTTGAAAATAACTGTTACAATCCATTAGTTTAAAAATTGCTAAAACAGTCCCTGTGAAGGATAGTAGATAGATGAAAAGCGTAATTAACTCTTTATTTATTTATATTGTAGTTTTAATAACAGGGCCATTATGGTCATTTCAAATAAACTAACAGAATAACTGGATGGCGTTAGTGAGAGTGGACTGTAATTGTTACAAAGGTGAAAATACATGGACTATTTTAGTAGGGGTGAGCAACAACCAAACCCTTAACCAAAACGAACCGAAAACCGACAAAACCGAACTTAAATTAACCGAAAATCGGTTAACAGATTTTTTTTGTACCACCGGTCAATCGAAATTAACCGAACTGAACCGAATCATTCAAATCTTCATATATTTCTAGCTTTTATACATCCATGTCATGTTTTATACTAGCAGTTCATATGTTTATACCTCCATTTTATTTATTTATACATTCAATCATGTATTTATACCTCCATTACATGTATTTCTAAACAAAAATTTTAGCCAATGTTTGGTTTCGTTATTAACCGAAATTAACTGAACTGAAAACCGACAAATCTATACTATATAACAAAAGAAACCATTTAGGAGACACTTGTCATCATATTAGGTCATGTCTTATAGATAATTATTATTTTAGTTTAAGCTCTTTTAATCAATTACAAATAATCCTCCTACTAAATATTATTTAGTTTAATATCTTATAGATAATTATTATTTAGTTTTAAAAATACTTAACAAAATAATAATAAATAAACGAAGTAACAATTAGAAAAACAAACCAAAGCGATAATGTGTAAAATAACAAATTAAGTAGAGTAAATCTTTAAATATTAATTGAAGTTGACTTTTGGCTCCAAATATAACATCTATATTTTTATATTGACAATACTCACTGTTAAATAAATAATAACACCTCATCTTCTCTATATTTTAAACTATTTCCTTGAAACTTTCTTTTGGCTGAAAATTTTCGTTCCCGTCGACAGGATTTCTTTTTTTTCATCTCATCTTCGTCTATAAGTATAAGTAACCTAATATTTGTTAAGAGGTATCCCCTATACATAAAACAAAGATTAAAAAAAAACTTGCATTTTACCAAAAAAGTTGAAGGGTATCACGGGCAACTTTGATCTATACGTAGATCCACCCTTAATATAGATCTCCAATCAAATATGTTCAACTAATTTTTTATTGGTAAGAAGAAAAAATTTCCATTCATCAATTTCATTTTTTTCATATTTAATTAAAAGTTAAAATCAAATTAATAACAAAGTCATACCAAGTTTCTTTTACTCCAAATTTTTACAACGCAACTGAGCTGAATTTGACAAATCTATATTTATGAAGGAAGTCCATGAAAAAACTCTATAAATAATGGTGGCTAATGTAATTTATAAAGTATCTATATCTATATTATCTATACTATACAAAAAAAAAACCATTTCTTTTTATTATTTAATATATAAAATTACATTTATTCACTATATGCAATAAATGAGGTTTTTAAAAATAGATATTATTTTGTTATTTAGTATAAAAAATTCATTTATTCAGCCCGTGTAACACACGGGGTTATAACCTAGTTAACCGAATAAACCGAACCGATTAACTGATGACTTCGGTTACGGTTGTAGATAATGCTAATAACCCAACCAAAAAGAACCGTACACACTCCTATGTTTTAGCAATATTTAAACTAATGGACTGTAATGGTGTTATTTTCAACAAACCACAGGGACGAAAAAACGTAATTAACTCTTTTTTTTATTTCAAACTTTAAATCCGTTGCCTACTCTGATTTATATCAGTTATATCAGTGAAAGAATGTATATACATATATAAGCTTAGAGTAAATACCCGCGTACAGGGATGGAGTGTAACATCACGATAACGAGCAAGACTTTCATCTATACTACAGTTAATGTTTGACCGTGAAAACGATTCCGAAGCTGCAGCAAACACCGCCACTTCCTTCACTCCCGCTGCAAGGGCCGCCTCTAATCCCTGTAAAACCGCCATAATTACAGGAGGGTCATTTTTGCTATAAAAAGCTGTGACATTACTTTTGTTATAAAAGAGTGGCGAAAGAATACAACTCAACCTTAAGATTTGGTGTTAGAACCGGAAATCTAGCACCACCGACACTTTTAATCGCTTCAATTACATCTTTTGCATCTGCCAACTACAATTTTGAAGTCCATAATTGGAACAACGCCTTTGAGAATTTCATTATATATAAGCGTTATTACCTGTGGGACCCATTTCGGCGAAACAAAACTAGTAGCTTCAACAACTTGCCATCCTGAATCAACCAACATTTTGATCAATTCAACTTTTATAGAAGTGGGTACGATGTCTTTCTCGTTTTGTAATCCGTCTCGCGGACCAACTTCCACTATCTTTACAAATCTTGGAATATTTCCTAATAACTGCAATATTGATTACGCATCAACAAAAGGGCGTTAACACAAAAACTATAATCCGCATCATAGTTATTAAAGCGAGCGCTAGGCGCAAATAAGGCCCCGGGCCCAACAAATCGCCCTGAGTGCGCACCGCGCCTTTAATAACTATGATCCAAATAAAAAAATCAGAGACGATTAAAAACGCGCAACTAAAAATTTAAAATGAGCAGAGCAAACGTGTACCTTATGTGGTGTATTTGTTGTAATACTATCTGTGTGTATGGTGCTGTAATGACAATTTGACATTAATCTATGTGAACTTAGACTACTAACAACAGGCTGTTGATGTCTGCAATAAATTAACATATTTCATAAAAAGGTTTAAGCACACTAAGTACTATAAAGATATCTGATTTGCACATAATCACATATACTTACATTTGACTTTTGGGTTGACCAAGATTCATGTAGATTCCATCTGCTATTTCATGCTTTTGGGAATCTTATACCATCAAAGAACTTAAAGATTTCCTTTTGGATAAATAACCAATAACCTTTGATGATAACATCAAGTTAAATATGATAATCCTCTTCTCTTCCCTTGCAATTTACCTAAATTTTTAAGAGAATATAAAAATTTTAAAAAAAATCAAAAAAGACACCAAATTACATTCAACTATGATTCTAGACTACCAAAATCGCATATTCCAGCTAAAATCGGAATAATAAAAGTGTGCCAAAATACTTGTTCGTTAGGTTACCTCAAGGTTGAAACTTTGATCGACGAATTAAACGAAAATCGTGCAATGATTTATCGAGGATGTTCCATAAGGAACACGCCTTCAATAACAAATAAGCATGCTTGTCAAACGTGGCGTCTTGGATAAGAATGAATATGTTTACTGATTTATGTCGTCAATCTTATCTTCACTTCGTATACTAAATTGGGTCCTCGCATATCTTGCCGTAAGGATTTAGTCAAGTTCGAGTTTAAGGGGCGCAGTTTTACCTATTCCACATGGTTTCCGCGCGTCAGGGGTGTGCAACGCTTTCTTGCTGTGGTCAAGTAGTCGGTCTTTGGACATAGCTCCGAAAGGATGAGTTTATACGTGGAAAGCATTTAGCCGTTAAAAAAAAAAACTTAAATTGACTTGGTATACTAAATTGGGGGAAAAGTTAGGGTTTCTGATCATTAGTTAAAGGTAGCGCTGTTAATGAGCCGAGCCAGGCCAAGCTCGGGCTTGGCTGGATTATAAACCGAGCTGGCTCGGCTCAGCTCGTTTTCAAAACCGAGCTGAAAATCTAGGTTCAGACTCGGCTTGGTTTTAAACCGAGTTGGCTCGACTCGGCTTGGTTTGGTTCGATTATATAAAAAAATTAATATATACATCTTAAATTCAGTAGCCTAAGATGTTATTTAAAACTTTAAAAGAATATATATTCAAAATAAGTTCAACCTAATACATTACAAACCAAAATCAAGTTCAACAACGTAAAATAAGTTTTAATTTCAATGAAATACAATATTAGTTCACTAGTATAGTAATCAACCTTCAAATATGCCATAGATATCAAATTACAAGCCAATATACATGTAAATAGTAATCAGTTTTTTTGTAATATATTATAATGTATATAAAATTAGAATCTATTATAAGTAAAATAATACAAGTTAAACTAAGCCGAGCTACAAAGCGAGCCAACTCGGCTCGTTACGAGCCGAGCCGAGCTAGGCTCACTTTCTAACCGAGCCATTTCGAGCGAGCTTTTTCCAAGCTAAATCCGAGCGAGCTCCGAGCCGCGAGCTTTTTAAACGGCCCTACTTACAAGTTTTTAAGGACACTAGGATAAGTTTGACAAAGGGAATATTCTTGAGCCAATAAGTTGTTGGCAGAGTGGGAAGGGAGACATCTAATGTTCTAAGTGACCTAGGTTTGATTTCTATCTCTGTCATTTAGTTTCCGCGGCACCTGGTGATGATAAGAGACTATGCGAGTAGGCAAAGATCGCTAGTTGGATCCTTGAACTGGGCGAGTTTTACCTCAACGCATTGTCGTGCCTTCGAGCGAGTATTCACAAGCTTCGGTCCTAGGTGAGGGTTTTCCCCAGTTCGGAAATGAGTGTATCCTGATGTGATGAATTTCGTCAGTTTGTTCAAAAATAGAGGAAATATTCTTGAGGGTAGATAATTTACGGTTGTTTTAAAAAAGACTAAAAACGGTGATTTTTCATAATTCGATATATACTGATTTTTTGGGTCGCTTTTAACCAACAAGTTTGGATGTGTCGAATACACTCTTAATAAAAAGAAAAAGGCGAGGGATTGTTTTCGATTCACTGGATGTTTAATGTTATCACTTGTGTGGAATTGGTTGATGTAGTGGTTGTAGGTATTAATAATGTAAAACATGGCTAATTCTCTTTTTAATTAGAAGCTCAAATCAATAAGATATACACAACAGAATTGTATGAATTGATAGACATGTGATGTATGGTTTATCATGTTATCTTCTATGGTTTTAGAGTTAAAGATTCCTTAGGTTTTTTTTGTCTTGTTGATGATCTTTATTCAATCGTAGATCAGTCAATCTATGTTGACTGATTAGTATGATACTTGTATTTAATCGAGGGTTTCATTAATAAATTTGTGTTTCATATATCAAACTTGAGTTTTTGACAAAAATCCTAAATGGTACCATAGCAAAAAAAAGGCAAATTGGAAATAATTAATCCCAACTTTCTCAATTTGGCCGATAATAATCTCAAATCAGTTATTAACCAATAATAATCCGAACTCGTCCATTTTTTGTATAATAGTCCGCCGTTAAAATAGCTTAACGAAGTTAAGTTTTTTTCCGAATTACAACCCGATGTTTTAGGGCTTTTGATCAGAACGAGGATACGAGTCCATTAATGTAAAACTTACCTCAAAATATTGCCCACAACCCACGAAAACGGTGCTTCAATTCGGGTGTTTAAACTTCCAACTAACAAAAATCAAGCCATTTCGAGCACAATTTCGAGGTAAGTTTTACATCAATCGACTCGCATCCCCGTTCTGATCAAAAGCCCTAAAACATCGGTTTCTAATTTGGAAAAAAAAAACTTAACTCCGTTAAGCTATTTTAACGGCAGACTATTTTACAAAAAAAAATGGACGAGTTCGAATTATTATCAGCTAATAACTTACTAGGGATTATTATCGGCCAAAATTAAAAAGGTGAGATTATTTATTTCCAGTTTGTCAAAAAAATGTCTCTTTCTTTCTATATCCCCTACCTTTTTGGGTTTCGTGAACGCCTGAGGAAGAAACATGTTAACGATGTTGAGATTTGTAGATATATAACATTATAAACCATTTAAAGACATTCATATGGATCCATTCACGGGTACCTAAGAAATCATAAATAAAACATACATAGAATGTTATAGAAGCACAACCATTAAATAATGACGAATTATAGTTACGCATGAAGGAACCAAGTGTGTACCTCCTCAACTATTCACACCAAACAAGCTTTGGCTTAAGTAGTGTTAGCATGAATGTCCGTCAAAAAAAAAACCCTTCTTACTAATGCTACAAAATAGTTTCAATAATAACAAATGGAAATTAACCAATAATTTTTTTATTATCATCGGGTTGTTATCATTCTTAGACGATAACACCTAAAACAACCTCACCTTAACATATTAAATATATATATATTATTTATTTCTTATTAAAATCTCATTTACATTTCAACTTTTAAATCCTTGTACTTACACACCTTGTTCATACTTATTAGGATAATTTTGGTGCTTTAACCTCTCAAGACGATCATCTCACGTTTGTGGAAAACACTTGCAAACTGTGAGTATACTCGAACTTTTTTTTCCTTTAAACACACTTTGGGTTACAATATATGAAATTTAAAAAACTCACCTACACACAATCAATCACATTATTCAAACACTCAATCTATGAATACATGTTATTTGTCATACATACATGCTAGAAGTCAATCATGTTTACTCAATCACCTACCTTAACGATTATAGCGATATAGGAGTAGTACACCGCTCTTATGTGGTATTGTTAAGTATTCAATCTTATACGACATGTTCCCTTATGTGGAAAGGATATGCTAGTGGACACTTGGTTTGATTGATAGTTTACACATGCTAGTAGTATACAAATTGCTATGTTAGATTGAGACCTTTTATTATATATTATGTAGACCAAACTTGTATGCTCACCAACTATGTTGTTGACATTTATTATTCATATATTGCAGGGAATTGATGATAAATCAAGAAATCTACTAGGTAGATTTAAAAATGCACGAATAAATTAGTTTTCTTTTGTTTGAATATTTGAATTGATGTAATTTATTTTTTTTTAACAATGTACGAATTTGAGTTTGTGAAATAAAAATAGTTTATTTAAATATTGTCATTTTCAATTGTTATGATGTTTTGAGCAATCATCCATTCGTCCATGCCCCGATGATTTCATCATCGGCTGGGGTGTGACATTCCTAACGGACCCTTCCCCTATATATATATATATATATATATATATATATATATATATAAACGGGATCAATAGAAAACGCCTCAAAGTGTGAAAACAGTAAGAACGATTTTCAGTCACAAGATCTTAGTGGTTTGTGGCTGAGATTGATGCAGTGACATTTTTGTAAATACTAGGGGCCTTGGAGCTACCAGATGGGGTAAAATAGGAAGATCCAAACAATGGTGCACATGCTAATCACATGTCATTTCCCCCAATTATATTTAAACGCCAATAACTTTTTTATACGTGGTTGTTTTTTCAAAAAATCACCCCACAAAATTCAACGTTTTTTATCTTTCCAACGAGTATACTATTGATGTATTTCTCGAAAAAGATGAAATGGGTTTTTATGGTGTTTTGAACTTTGTTGTTTTACGACGTTTTCAACTGAGTTTTTATGGCATTTTTCAATCAGTTTTTTATGACGTTTTATGAACTAAGTGTTTTTATAGCGCTTTATGAACTAAGTGTTTTATGGCATTTTCAACTGAATTTTTCATGGTGCTTTTCTGGACTGGTTGTTGTATATCGTTTTCAATTGGGTATTTTCATAGCGTTTTTCTGAACTGTGAGTTTCTATGGCGTTTTCAACTTAGTATTTTTCATGGTATTTTCTGAACTCGGTGTTTTTATGGCGTTTTTATATGAACAACCGGTTCATGTTATTTTTTTAATTTCAAAAGTATAGCAATATTTTACTCGTTAGAAAGATAATAAAACACTCGATTTTATTGTGTAATTTTTTTTTAAAAAATAATCACGCATATAAAAGTTACAAGAGTTTAAAAAAGATGGTGAAATATACATGTGAGTGGCATGTGCATGGTCTTTGACATGTGAGTTGTGACACCTCGAAAATTTCATCCAATAAAATTCCGACACGTGTCCGGAAATCTTTGGTTGCCACGTGCTAAACGAGAGGGACAAAAATCGCCAACATGTTATTTGTAAACTCTAAGTGGTGAGTATTAAAGTCGAGGGGTTAAACGTGTCAACATGCTAAGTCTATGCCTCTGAGTGACCTTTTAATGAACCCGGAGCTTAATGATGTTCGGTTATACTTGTAACATCCGTCAAAAAACGGATTTACCAAACCCGCTCCGTTTATTAATCGAACAATCAGTTAAAAATTTCGTTGCTTATTTAATGCCCAAATTAATTTTAAACGATACATAATTAATAAGTATATTGGGTTATAGAAGTTTTATTTGAAAAACTGTTAAAAATAATGAAATAAAAATAAAATGGTACTGCCGGGTTTCGAACCCGGGTCAGTCAGCCAGCAACTTCAGACTTAACACTCAGCCGTTCAACCACTGCGCCACTAATGATTCTTGTTAAATATTGGAAACAATTAATACATAAAATAAATCCCAAATTCAAATACGACGCGCCCAATTGCAGTCGTCGGAAATCCCGGCGATCTCGCGAGATTGGACGGTTTCTTCAAGTCTTAACGTAAACATTTAAACCTACATCGGTTATAACCGACGTCTGAACCCGCGACGCAAGTCATAACCGCCGGAAAACATAATGACTTTGAATCAAGTCTGAAATCCGACTTTATACGTCGATGTCCCGCCCTATAAATACCTCCTCGAACCTCTGCAAGCTTTTTCGCTCAAAACCGCACCTTTACCCGACGTAATTCCACTCGCCGGAAAAGTTCTGCACATCGCCGGAAAACCGAACCCTTCACTTCTGAGCTTTACTGAACCCCCAGAGCTTATACCGAAGTCACCCACATCCATTTCAAGCTTGCTGAAGACTCTCTGCCACAGGACACACGTCGCCGGAAGTTCTGCTGTCACCGGAGTTTCGCCGGAGAAACAGAGGAGTCCAGTCGGTATACCTTACGCTTAATCCTTCATTCTTTTTATTTAATCTCACATGTAATTAACCATCAGACACTAACGAACATGATTTAATCTTCGAACCAGTCGGACTTCCGGTTCTGGTTAAAATCTAACGAAGAAGACGAAGTGTCCGTTGTCTATAAGTTAAATTTAAATCACGATATAACTCGGGTTAGACACACAGTCCAGCGGTGGACTGTGTGCACATTAAACACGCAAACGTCTCGAGTTCGATACTTGTCCCTCGCATGCTTGCCTTAATAAAATGTCTTTTTTTAACCGAACCGGAGTCACCGCTGTTACATGTTAAGTTTAATAAAAACCGGAATAATAACCAAGATAGACACACAGTCCAGTGGTGGACTGTGTGCCCGTTTAAAACATAGGTCACGAGTTCGAGTCCGGACTACCGCACCGGTCCGGACGATTATTAAACTTTTTATTTAAGACATAAATGAAAATATTTAGTTTGTATATAAGTATAATAAAAATCGGTTTATATAACAAGTTAAACACACAGTCCAGCGGTGGACTGTGTGTTAACTCAACCCACAGGTCCTGGGTTCGAGACCTGTGGAGCGCACCGAGTCTTTGGATTAAAATCGTTTTTAAAATTAAAGGATTTTCTGTTTAATCTAATTTTTATATAAATATAATTAAAAACAGAAATATTTCGGGTTAGACACGTAGCTCAGTTGGTAGAGCTGCGTGCACGCGTACGGGAGGTCTCGGGTTCGAGCCTCACCCAGCGCACACTTACACGCATACGAACCGGTCAAACAGTCAAGGTCAAAGGTCAATGGTCAACGGTCAAAAAGTCAACATTTTTTTATTATTTTTATTTATTTATTTTATTTAAAAATCAATTAAAAATACTTAAAAATAACATTTTTAAGGTTAGAAAATAGCCTTAAACTCACAAAAATACACCCAACAATCCTACTAAAATGGATTAATAAAATCCGTTTACTTACCGAACCATTATGCCATTATCTAGGTTAATTTCACTCGTGGTTAAAACCACTTCGTGCGCATTCAACATCATCAACCGAACGCACCCACTGTGAGTGAATCTTACAACTCCCCTTTTTAATTACAAGTTTTGGGGTGTGTCATGTGTCACCGAAAATTAACTCATTTATTTAAACTTGTGCCATACCATATTGTGATCTAAACTTAGATTGTTTATATTGTTTGTGATTATGTATTTCATTTTGTCAACTTATGTGATTCATTAAGCCCATCAGTTCCTCGTGGGAGACGAGTTGAGCAACGCGTGCCTCATAACAAATCCATTATTGTTCATGTGTGTATTATTTAGTTTATATTGTTTGTAGTTATGTATTTCATATTGTCAAGTATATGCAAATCATTCATTAGGCCCATCAGTTCCTCGTGAGAGACGAGTTGAGCAACGCGTGCCTCAAAACGGTCCATTATTGTTCATGTGTGCATTATTTAATATTAATTGATTGGTGAATAAGTTTACATCTATTTTTACTCATGTGTGGTTGTGCACTTATTTTATAATCAATTAAATAAACTTGTTAAAATGTTTTCCATAGGATTCACTCGCCAACTTTTTGTTGATCCAAAAACCATTTTTACACAGGATACAGGTGAACAGGATGAAGCAAGGAAAACATAGGAAATGCCTTAGAAGAAAACAAAGAAGCTTAGATTGATGTTTAGGTCATGATGTAATTATGATTGTAAATTTCCCATTAAATTGTATTAATGAATATGAAACATTATAATAAATGTCATGAGCTTTGATGATAACCCAATCATGCCCCGGTCACCTTTTTCGCTGCGGGTCAGGGTGTGACAGATTGGTATCAGAGCCATGACTATAGGGATATAGGATAGGTTATTAGACCCTTAGAGCCTATACTATAGTTTGCCTAAATTTTAATTGTTTAGGTGGTTACATACAAACTTATGATATTTATTTGTTTCATATTTGTTTATACTTACAGTCAAACATACATACTTATATACACATTCATCATACATATTTCAATGTTCATATATTCAATTCATCTTCATACTTTTGTTATTCAAATATTTTGTTACAATTTTCAAATCTCATCAAAGTAAGTTCTGCGACGGGCATGTAGTAACTGGAAGGGTACAAGTACCGGTAGTCGGAACGTCCTGTCTAGGTTGGCATTCGTATAAATCCAATATAACGGACCATTTTGCCTACCTGGGGACTAATGATGAGAGTACGACGGACCTATTAGGCCAAAGCATGCCACATCAAACGTCGTTCGAACTAACCCTACTTTGAGGTGTCACCGTGTCTACACCTGGACACATTCCAAATCTCATACGTTATATACATATTTCTCGATTTTCTCCGGGTTTTAGTGTATGTAACCAGGCTAACACATGCGAACCATATGAAAAACCCGGTATTCATGGGGGCCCACATGATTACGAAGGTGAAGTATGGCGGCATGTAGGGCCTAATGACGAGCAAAGCCCAAGACATCCTATGGATGTAGTAGATTTATTTTTCTATAATTATTTTATGAATGTTCATTCCTAAGTGCGACCCATGATCCCAAAAGCATCCAACTCATACTCTTGATGCGTATTCCTTGTAGATGTCTTCTAACCTCGCCCGTAGGAAGATGAGAGCAGGAAAAGCCCACGAGCGCATGGCTGCCCTAATCGCTCAACAAATGGCTGCCGTTATACCCAACATTGTAATCCAAGTCCAACAAGCACTTACCGCTAATCCTGTCAATCAAGAAGATCAACACGTTATCAACCCTTCCCCAAATACCACTAAATGCACCTACAAGCATTTCAAATCATGCGACCCTCCAAAATACAAAGGGACTGAAGGTGTCACTGCTCTCCTCCATTGGTTTGAAGAAATGGAGAACACTTTTCTAAATTGCGATTGCCCCGATGATCGCAAGGTGCGATATGCTACCGGTCGTTTATATGGAATAGCACTTACTTGGTGGAATACAGAGAAGGCCAAACGAGGTGTTGAAGATGCTATGACTTTAACTTGGAATGAATTGAAGGAAATCATGACCAGACGATTTTGCCCAAGGAGCAAAATCAAGAAATTAGAAGATAAATTTTATTCGTTGAAGCAAAAGGAAGGAGACCACACCACATACAACAAAAGATTCCTCGAGTTACATCAGATGGTTCCCAACTTGTTCACTCCCCCCTACCGTTTGATCGAGCACTACATTCGAGGTCTTCCGTCAAAAATTCAAGACTCTGTAATAAGTACCACGCCTGCAACTTTGGAAGCAGCAATGGAGCTAGCAACAGAGCTCACCGAGAACCGAATCCGGAACAAAGACTTCAAGGAGGAGAGGAAGAAGGATAAAGCATCGACTGAAACCTCCGACTACACCCAAACCGAATCCCCTTCTCAACCCAATTCTAAGAGAAAAAGAGACGGGCAACTTTTCAATAACATCAGTTTACATATAAGCCCGTTTATTACATTTTAGAAATGACGAAAACGCCCTTTAAGGCATAGTTTGCTTTTTAAAACCATAACGGGCCGTCATATCAATAACCTACTGTTATAATAACATATTTTAAACTTAATGGCATATGGAACTTGTATAGGACTCACCCGGTTACCCAGTTTCGCTTATATGCGTACGGTTAAGCCTACGTGACTAGTTTACGCAACTTAACCGAAATCGGGTTTAACCATATCAAAATATTCTCAAATTCCAGAATGTAAAATGGTAACCCATATTATACAAGTCCTAGTACTTGTCGGGTCCAAAATACATTCTTTTTCGGTCATCGCTTAATCTAGCGTTTTCATACCGTTATCTTTATTTTAAGTTAGCCGGTCTAAGTCAATGACTAAATAAAGACCCGCTAACTAATTAATCGGTTAATAATACCATCTATTCCAGACTAGAGACTTCCGATAGATTTTCGCCAAGCTAGTTTATTTTGATTACGGTTGTGCTTTGCTTATTTTCTTATTATTTAGAAGATTTTGCAAACCAGGTAAATACTTTAACTTATTATCCCTTATACGGGCTTGGGATACGGTATTAATAATATCGTATGGTTGGATGTGGGATCAAAGACCAATGAGTCGGGAATTCAAATAATCCATTTTAATTCATATTGCTTAATATTAAACATTTGGGGGTTAAAACAACCGTGTCCTGGATATCCACGGCTCATTTAATTGCAAATGGCCACGACCTAAGCACGGGGTGTAGGCATACACACGTCAGATGCTAAAATAAAGTATTACCCAATAGGGGTGTACCTATTAAAGGTGTTAAAGTGGCTTGTCGATTAATCAGGATCCCGACATAGTTTTCGGGCTCTAAATGTATTATTAGCATGTAAAACTGATAACATGAAATTATTTATCCCAAGTTATTTATAAAACAAAGTACCATTGTGCACACTAAATGTTTTCGAAATGTTTTCAAAATGAGTCGGTTAAATGTATTTACCAGTGAAAACTGACGTATTTTCAAAAGACTAAGCGCAGGTGACAAGTATACATAAATAGGCTGGAAGTACTCGGCGAAGCTTAAGAGGAATTGCAACCCTTTGCTTAGAAGGCCTTAGTCTATCAAGTTTCATTTTGTATTCACATTTCGATCCGCCTGTGGATCTAGTTACAATCGTTGTATTTATTATTTTTGAACTTTGAACATTCAAACGTTTGTAATAGTAACTATCCAGACTTCCGCTGTGTATTGTTGTATTGTTTGGTAATGATGATATCAACTTACGTCATGATATTCCCCAACCGGGCCCACCGTGTTACACTTGGAAATTAGGGGTGTGACATGAGTGGCATGCGCATGGGCTTTTTGACAATATTCTCCTTAGTGTAAGTTAGCATCAATACCACATGTCCACGCCAAAATCGTTTTCACACTTCTAGACGTTTTTTCCTAAACCCTACCCATATACACACACACACACTATATTATAATACATGATGGAGTGGTATTTTGTGTGATGACTGTGAAAAATCCCGGTAAACTTTGATCGGTACAAGTCCGTGGTAACCGGACGTGATATGTATATCATGATATTTGTGGTGTTATGTGTGATGATACGAATTCTGGAACACGCATGACTTGTGTGCTATGCTAAGCAATATCTGTTATGTCTCGGAGGAATCCAAGAGCACGTCATGGTTAACATGACACTATTAAGGGCCAATGGTGTGAGGTTGGTGTCCTTAGCTTGTAACAACGTGTTAGACGGGAGCTTTCCGTTTAACAGCGCATTAGACATTTGACGGTAATTGTTAGGCCATTGGTGGGGCTATTTAAGATTCTGAGTTCACGAAACATTGTAGTTATGTGCAATAGACCATGACATAGGATTTGAAGCAAATCGGAGCTCGGGCGCGCAAAACAAAGCAGCTTCCCGGTTAGGAAAACGCCTTCGTTTTGAATATAGCAAAAGGCAACCAAACATGCAAGGAACAGTCAATCAAGCTTAAAACACTTAAACTACCCTAATACGGGGCTTTTATGATTAAAACGTAACTGGGTTCGGAAGACGGTTATGCATGATTTTTAAAACAGAGTCTTTTAACACTAAAAACGTGAAAAACGGAGTCTGTTTCGCAAATCGGGGACGCGTATGGGACCCGAAAACATACCTAAACGCAAAACCAAAGATAAACATCATCTTTTAACACGTAAAACAAAGCACGACAAAGCATAAGGTGGGGTAGGGGTACCCCACATGTGAACCCCCCCTTTATATATTTTTTCTTTTTTTATTCATCATTTTCTCCAAAATTCTGCTCTTCTTCTCCTTAACCTCAGCTGATCACCTTCATAACACAACCAAATCAAGGTAATTATACAAGTTCTAAGTTGTTTTGATAAGGTTTTCTTGATTAAACATGATCTAGTATACAAAAACCCTTTTTAATCCATGATTTTGGAGGTTTTAAACAAGTTTCTTGGCTGAATAAGAACGTCTTGTGAATTCTCTGGTGTTAAATGGTAGCCAAGACCACAAAAATTCTGGTTTTGATACCCTAATCAACACCTAATCGACCAAAATCGCATAACCAATCAATTAACCGAAAAACAATGAAACCAAGCTTGATTGACATAAACTATGGCGTGTTCGGATTGTGCTTGGTATATAGGTACTGAATATGGCTCACACTCACTTCTGGACTCAAGAAAAACACTCGGAATCGAAGGAATCGCTAGGTATATCACCCGAAACTCGAATGTAGAATAGGCAGAATATTGTATGGACCATAACTTGGTCCGTGTGTATTAGATTGAGCTAAAATTTGGTGTGGTGATGTAGGGTATTGACAGAAATGTCCACGTAAAATTTTAGAAATTTTGGACTTTTCTATGATTGTTGGCCAATTTTTGACTTTTTTACCGAAAGAAATTCGAAAAAAATACCAAACGGAATCAATAAATCACCAAACTTTACAGAAACACTATGGAACTTATAGGGAAGGTTCTGGAAAGTTTTGAAGTCCATTGCTTGAATTTTTGTTCGGGTAAAAAAAATCCACGTTTTTGGGAGTTTTCGGTAGCCGGAAACGCAATGAAACGAAATCGGAAAAATCCCAAATTTTTTCAGGGCGTTTCCGAACATATAAGGAGTGTACTGGAATAATTTGAGAATTTTAAGACATCGAATAATAAGCAATGTAAATTATTCGATTAAATACTGTTTTACAAATAAATTATTTAAATTATAAAAATAACTTTATAAATTACCAAAATATTTTTCCTTGAATCTATATATTGTTACTCATTTCTACCAAAATTTCCAGAATTTATAAAATACGTAGATTAAATGAGATTTTTCGGCTTTTGAAACGCTTCTTTTTACTAATTTCGACAGTTTACCGGACAACGAACCTGCCGGAACCGGGAACGGACCAAACCCTATCTTCACTATAATTGGAACACCGAGAGTATTCTGGAAAGTTCCAGGGTAAGCTGGACACTCTGGGGGTGTTCTACCACCGTCCGGGAGAATCCATGACGGCGAAAACGGAAACTCAAAATCGGGAGGCCTGGATCCTCCAAACGTCCGGATTTCCTTAATAAATACTTAATCTTTTCTAAATGACAATGTATTGGCACTGTCTAGATCTTAGTGCCGTTATCCGAACACATAACCGACTTTGGCTGGCACGCGAACCGGTGCCCAGGAGCCAAACGTAAAACTGATCCTACCCTCACATCGATCACCACCCCAGGATACTAGATGTAGAATATTACCTGAAAAAACCCACTCGGGCCCAAGTTATAGGCGTTACCGACTTAGCGAGTGATATTGGTAATTACTTGCACGATTACTGTTAGAGCCAAACCAGCTTGCATATACTCCTATTGCTACCTGTGATACTTCTATCCGGTGAGTTTCACTCCCCTACGTTTAAATTGTTTTACTGTTTTCTGGGTGATTTGCATGTTACAAACTGTGCTAATTGCACCAACTTATGATTATGTGAATTACCTAACACACGAACCACATCCCCACTACAAGTGATTAACGTAAGCCGTGGACAGTGGATAGTACTATTGGTCTGACCAACCCAGTGCCACGTCTGACAGTGTGTCGGCAACTAGGCTACTGCACTCGTCCTAACCTGGTTATGTTGTTGGGCATAACTACACTGGGGCGTTGAACTGCACGTGACGCAGTTGGTTGGCCGGGAGTGTTTGTGTGACACGGTCTGGTGGCCGGAGTGTCTGGGATGACATGGCCCGAGGCAAAACAGTCAAGGTTTCACTTGTGCTTTCGTGTAATTCCATCTGTGACCTATGACCAGGGCAATTAAACTGTTGACGCATTTTGTTACGCAACAACCAAACTAGTGAAACTCACTGGCTCGTTTAGCTGACCATTTTTAAAACTAACATGCATTTCAGGTAACTTGAGTATAAGGTGATCTGGATATGTGGTTCAAGACGTGTTTATAGACGAATACTGATATAGACGCATCTGGCTTAGAAGACTTATGTGGTTCATGGGAACACGCAGTTGTAACATACATGTAGTATGTAATCAACATTTTGGTAATCAATAAAATGTAGTGTCTTTGTAAACAATGCGCTTGTACCAGAGGTGTCTTTTGCATCCCGTGTTTTACTTCCGCTGCAAATTGGAGTGTGACATTTTAAGATACCCAAAAAATAAGAATGTTCCCCATCTGTTTATAGATAGACCCCTAAAATGAGGGGGGTCTTTTAAACACTATTTATTTTTAGCCCCTAAACTTAGTACACTTAGATTGCCGAGTTTTAACAAAATTATAGATAGTTAGTTACACTTTTCTCCTCCACAAAAAACTTATAATTCTTTTACGTATTTTTGTCATATCTTATAAACTATAATGCTTTAAAAAATCCAAAAGTACCGTGACGACCTACTCATTTTTGTCAACGTTTCGATAGTTGTCTTGGTCAGTATTAACATGTGGATTAAAAGGTACATGTAGATGATGCCTTAGTGTATAAGTTATTAAAGGCCAACGTATTTCGTCATTATCCCAAGATGTTTAATAGCTAAAGAATGTCAAGTGATTAAATACCATCAAGTTAATTCTCTCATAGAGATTACGTTTTAATCACCCATCATTAACAGAATTATAGATAATTAGTTAGTAGTTACACTTTATCCCCTTACAAAAACTAACTCCCTTATGATTTTTAAGCGGTCATAACTTTTTGGTACGTTAATTTATATTTTTTTATACCATATAAACAAGTATTTTATTCTCTTTAATTGAAGTATAGTGTTGTTGTAGTTTTTTACAGTTAAAAAAATTGATATGTTTCGTGATTAACAGTGTCTAAGGGTGAGTAATAATTGAATCGTTAACTAAAACCAAACTGAAATCAGCCAAAAACTGAATTAACTAAAAATTGATTAACCGTAACCCGAATTAACAAAATACGGTTATCGTTTTTTGTACCCTCATTTAACAAAAATTAACTGAACCGAATCATTCATATTTCTATATATTTATAGTTTTTATACCTTCAGTTCATGTATTTCATATTTATACCCCATTTTATGTATTTATACACCCATTCATGTATTTATACCTAAATTTTCATGTATTTCTAATCAAAAGTTTTAGCCCAAGTTTGGCTTTGGCTATTAACCGAAATTAAATGAATTAAACAAAAAACCATCAATCTAACTGAATAAACCAAACCGAGTAACTGAAAACGGATTGGTTAATAAAATAGACTAATCGATGACCTCGATTTTGGTTGAGGATAATAATCTAGCCAACCGAACAATGTTCACCGTGACAATATCTATGTTTCCCGCCGCATCACGCGCGCACCTATCGGTTATTAACCAAAATTGATTGTCGGTGAGCATAACTGAATCGTTAACCTAAACAAAATCGAAAACAAACGAAACCGAACCGAAATCAAACAAAAATTGAATTAACTGAAAATTGAAAATTGAAAATTGAAAATCGAATTAACTAAAGACCGGTTATCAATTTTTTGTATTTTCGATTAACCAAAATTAGCGGAACCGAACCGAATCATTCATATTTTCATATATTTCCAGCTTTTATACCTCGTGTTCATATATTTCATATTTTTTTTATCTCCATCTCATATATTTATACTTTCATGTCATGTATTTATACCTTAATTTCATATATTTCGAAGCAAAAGTTTTAGCCCAAGTTAGTTTTTGTTAATAACTGAAACTAAATGAACCAAACAATAAATTGTCATTCTAACCGATTAAACCGAAGTGATTAACCTAAAACCGATTGGTTAATATAGTAGACTAACTGATGACTTTGGTTTTGGCTTCGGTTGAGGATAATAACCGAACCGACCGACCATGCACAACACAATGAAATATATTACCCTATTAATTCGCTTTTGACGTATATCTATCACAATGATACTACAATATGAATAAGAAAACTACCAAAAATGAGATTGACCACCAAAAGTGGCAAACTAAGGGAGTGATCATACGAGAATAATAAGTGGAAAGGATGAGAAGCGGCAAACCAAGGGAGTGATCATATGATAATAATAATAATAAGTGGAAAGGATGGAAGTGATATAACATGATAGATTAAAATGATACATTATTCTCTCGAAGCATAAGCGAAAAACGGAGTCCGTTTCGCAAATCAGGGACGCTTATGGGACCCGAAAACGAACCTAAACGCAAAACCAAAGATAAACGTCATGTTTTAACACGTAAAACGAAACACGACAAAGCATAAGGTAGGGTAGGGGTACCCCACAGTGAAACCCCCCTTTATATATATTTTTCTTTTTTTATTCATTTTATTCATCATTTTCTACAAAATTCTGCTCTTCTTCTCCTTAACCTCAGCTGATCACCTTCATAACACAACCAAATCAAGGTAATTTTACAAGTTCTAAGTGGTTTTGATAAGGTTTTCTTGATTAAACGTGATCTAGTATACAAAAACCCTTTTTAATCCATGATGGAGGTTTTAAACAAGTTTCTTGGCTGAATAAGAACATCTTGTGAATTCCCTGGTGTTATATGGTAGCCAAGACCACAAAAATTCTGGTTTTGATACCCTAATCAACACCTAATCGACCAAAATCGCATAACCAATCGATTAACAGAAAAACAATTAAACAAAGCTTGATTGACATGAACTATGGCATGTTTGGATTGAGCTTGGTACATAGGTACTGAATTGGCTCACACCCACTTCTGGACTCAAGAAAAACACTCAGAATCGAAGGAATCGCTAGGTATATAAACCGAAACTCGAATGTAGAATAGACAGAATATTGTCTGGACCATAACTTGGTCCGTGGGTATTGGATTGAGCTGAAATTTGGTGTGGTGATTTAGGGTATTGACAGAAATGTCCACGTAAAATTTTAGAATTTTTGAATTTTCTATGATTGTTGGCGAATTTTTTACTGTTTTACCAAAATAAATTCGGAAAAAGTACCAAAAAGAATCAATAAATCACCAAACTTTATAGAAACACTATGGAACATATAGGGAAGGTTCTGGGAAGTTTTGAAGTCCATTGATTGAATTTTGGTTCGGGTAAAAAAATCTGCTTTTTTGAGAGTTTTCGGTAGCCGGAAACGCACTGAAACGAAATCAGAAAAATCCCAATTTTTGCAGGGCAATTCTGGACATATAAGGAGTGTACTGGAATATTTTGAGAATTTTTATACATCGTATAATAAGAAATGTAAATTATTCGGCTAAATACTGTTTAACAAATAAATTATTTAAATTATAAAAATAATTTATAGATTCCCAAAATATTTTTCCTTGAATCTATATATTGTTACTCATTTCTACAAAAACTTCCAGAATTTTATAAAATACGTAGATTAAATGGGATTTTTCGGCTTTTGAAACGCTTCTTTTTATTAATTTCGGCAGTTTTCCGGACAACGAACTTGCCGAAACTGGGAACGGACCAAACACTATCTTGACTATAATTGGAACACCAGGAGTATTCTGAAAAGTTCCAGGGTAAGCTGGACACTCTGGGGGTGTTCCACCACCGTTCGGGAGAACCTCCGACGGCGAAAATGGAAACTGAAAATCGGGAGGCCTGGATCCTCCAAACGTCCGGATTTCCTTAATAAATACTTAATTTTTTTCTAAATGACAATGTATTGGCACTGTCTAGATCTTAGTGTCGTTATCAGAACACATAGAACAACCGACTTTAGCTGGCACGCGAACCAGTGCCCGGGAGCCAAACGTAAAACTAATCCTACCCTCACATCCATCGCCACACCAGGATACTAGATGTACAATATTGCCTGAAAATACCAACTTGGGCCCAAGTTATAGGCGTTACCGCCTTAGCGACTGATATTGGTAATTACTTGCATGATTACTGTTAGAGCCAAACCAGCTTGCATATACTCCTATTGCTACCTGTGATACTGCTATCCGGTGAGTTTCACTCCCCCACGTTTAAACTGTTTTACTGTTTTCTGGGTTGATTTGCATGTTACAAACTGTGTTAATTGCACCAACTTTTGATGATGTGACTTACCTAACACACGAACCACATCCCCACTACAAGTGATTAACGTAAGCCGTGTACAGTGGATAGTACTATTGGTCTGACCAACCCAGTGCCACGTCTGACAGTGTGTCGGCAACTAGCCTACTGCACTCGTCCTAACCTGGTTATGTTGTTAGGCATAACTAAACTGGGTCGTTGAACTGCACATGACGCAGTTGGTGGGCCGGGAGTGTTTGTGTGAGACGGTCCGGTGGCCTGGAGTGTCTGGGATGACACGGCCCGAGGCAAAACAGTCAAGGTTTCACTTGTGCTTTCGTGTAATTCCATCTGTGACCTATGACCAATGCAATTAAACTGTTAACGCATTTTGTTACGCAACAACCAAACTAGTGAAACTCACCGGTCGCTTAGCTGGCCCTTTTTAAAACTGACATGCATTTCAGGTAACTTGAGAATAAGGTGATCTGGATATGTGGTTCAATACGTGTTTATAGACGAATACTGATATAGACACATGCGGCTTAGAAGACTTATGTGGTTCATGGGAACACGCATTTGTAACATACATGTAGTATGTAATCAACATTTTGGTAATTAATAAAATGTAGTATCTTTATAAACAATGCGCTTGTATCAGAGGTGTCTGTTGCATCCCGTGTTTTTCTTTCGCTGCAAATTGGGGTGTGACAGAAGATGGTATCAGAGCCATTGGTTATTGAGAATTAGGTGCCTTTAAGGAAACCTAGACTATAACTACAGGCTTAGACTTTAATGGACATCATTGGAAAAAAAAAAGAAATTTTAACCTCAACTAAAAGTACTTAGCGAACACTGTAAAGTATCATATTGGCGAGTACCAGGATGGCCTTGTGGAGCAAGTGGGTTATTATGGTCCGGAACGTAATAACAGACTTGCTCATACGAGGCAGTGTTGGGGAAGTCGCAATAATAAACACACTTAAATACGTGGAGTGATACATTCGTGTACCAACGTGATAGTGTGTGGATGTTTGTGCGTGGATTGATACATGAATTGAGATCGGGGGATAATACGTTGCCACCTATGCCTTCAGGATAGGCAAAAAACTGGCATTACAGTCCATTCCAATTCCTACTGCTCAAATAACTAATACCCATAGAATTGGATTCCTATCACTCATACAATTGTTACATATACGTTTGATGTGAGAACTCAAGGCCTTATTACGATACGATCTCACCAACTCTATCCTTATAGTTACTATAACAACGCTTATATACCAGAGTGATACTTTAAAAAGAACATAGATACACAAACACTGGGAGGACGTGTACGGATCCTTACTCCACTTCTCATTGTTTCACATTTGATTGTTATACAATCGCAGAATTAAAACATCTTACGAAACTTTCTCCTCCTTGAATGCGTAAATAAGTTACCCTTCCCGTTGTCATTCGATTCCATTGGGTATAAAATTTTGTGATTATACAGATTCTTTTGAAACGCTTTGCGTTGTGGAACCTCGTTTTGTGTGAGTGTCGGTTACATTGTGTTCTTTACGATTAATGATTGTTTCGTATTTCGGTTGGTTACTCGCGGAAAGTAACAGGAGGCCCGAATATCTCGGTGAACGGAACATTGATCATGTATATGGGTGTGGTGGATACGCTGCGGTACTTCCTATATATAAACACCCGGCTACATTATCAAGGTACCGTTTCTCAGGGCAGATGAGCTTCATGTTGCGATCTGTTCGGTTATGTTTTGGGCGATGCAGTGTTGAGACTTCGACCCTGGTTGATGCGATAGATGATGCCACAATTGTCGTAACTACGATATCTATACACAGTTGCGGTAAATTTAAATCAAAGGTAGTTTGGGTCGACATATATAACGACCATCGGGTTAATCCTGGGAAAGTTCTTTTTCGAATTCGTAATACGAATTTCTAGGGATACTACACCCTGGTAGTACTCTGTACCTAACAAGTTGAGTATAGCCGGTGGTAACTTACCTACCTCGATTCACCCTATGTTTGCTTCATGAAAGGTAACAATGTTTTATTTTTGGTAAGACAATTCAGCGTCATTTATTTCTTTTGGCGGAATTTGCTAGAACGTACAGTCATATATTCGAAATCATTACGTTACGACAAACAACTATACTTATGTCACCGACCATCATCAATGAAGCTATTCGGTTGAAGCATATATTTCCTTTACTAGCTGTTGTTTGCTAGTGATACGATCTATAATTCTTAGTAAGGACACGTAATTAGCATCAATATTGATAACCCAAGGAAATTTAGGTGTAACACATAAATGGAGAAACTTATCCGATATAATCAAAGTCGGCAAGGAGTTGTGTGGATGCGGATCTGCTTGTAATAAGACTCGTGGAGGCGAAAACATTTTTGTCCATATTCCTCGTAACCGTTAATACTTCGTATTATCCGGACACTCATATGCATGCATTTATTTATAAATATACAACATTATCCGCGGTCCAATCCACGGGTCAATTTAGTAAATCTCGGTTAAGGGTGATGTAACCCCAGTGCGAAGTAGGAAACTATAATCATAAAGTAATCCGATTCATTTCTTCAAATAAATTCAATTCTCCTTACTAACCCTGATGGAAAGCATTAAGGTCCAGTACATGTAATTACTAATTTGACACACCCTATCCTTTTAATCACTGTTAAGCTATGCTGTGATACGTTAGCTTCCTATGGAATTAAGGCAGGTATATCGACAATAAAACCAAGTGGCATACAACCTTGAATTCTATCGATGTAGTTCAAATTAATACAAGGTAAATCCCCAGTAACCCGAAGTAATAATGGACGAGCGGTACGAAGGACCCGTAACGAAACTACCTCTTAATGCATATTTAATAAACAAAATGACACAAAGCGAATTTTCGTCGGACGATGATTTTGTTCAAAGGACGGTATTTAAAAGAATCATGTAAAATTTGTATATATCACACGGTCCCTTGTTTTCAGTCTCGCATAACTTAGTAAAAATGCTCCAGTGAAAATGAGATCGCATTCGAGTAGTATTCGAGTATGGTAATCCGATGACTAACCTATGTGACAACTCTATATAGACGGTCTTGGAGCAATATCACCCGTATGAGGGCGGTGTATTCGCGTAAGGGGATACATGGGTTTTTGATTCCTTCCGGTTAAGGCTTTTCGCGTCACGATATCTACGACGACCGTGCGATTGACCTGAGTAGGGACCAACTCAGATACTTATATGTCTATAAAAAAGATTGACTCCCCAACTCTACGATAATAATACCCGGGGAACAACATATGTCTCCTCCTCTTCCCTGAAACATTCGAGGAATCCAAATATTTATACACGATGTTATTCACGATACATAGGGGACGATCGAAATTCCCTTCGGGCCATTGTAAAGGTGTTACGTGGTAACGGTCTCCTACATGTGTAGGAGAATGGAGCATGAGAGACCCTGACTTTCATCCGTCGATTGGATACAAAGTAAACGATACCCTGCATTTGTAACCAAGAGTTATACGTTAAACGATGTTGCTTGTCCTCATGAGTATACGAGGAGTAAATTCTCTAGATTAGGGGAACATCGTTGAAACACCCCTCGTCTTCCTTCGACTGGTTGGTACCTTCAATTGAGTTTCATTTTAATCGATTTAAATAAGAAATCGCGAAATACGATGTTACCAAGAAACCTGATTTTTCGTTATTTTCGAGTCACAAAAATTCTTATGCTACCCAAGAAAACAAGAACGGGAGAAATCTCAAGTATGGTACTATATATATACATGTGTATTTGTACCACCTAATGCTAAGAATTAAGAACCACCCCACATGAAGTAACACGGTCAAAACTAAACTCGCATTGAAAAGGAGTAGTCATGAGTCGTCCGAATGTCATAATTGGTGTCTTTTTTGCGCTGAAACCACCTGGGGAAAGCTAAACCATAAATCTAGTAGTCCCGATCATTCCAGATGAAGGGACTAGTGGATCTTTCGAATACATCCTTTGGATATCATGTCCATCCAGAGGGGGAATTCCTTTGATAAGCACGTATTATATGCCTAAAATAGGAATAAAACTTCGACGCTACAACTAATGCTATTAGAACTTGGAGAGTTACTTAACATATGATACGAATTATAGATACCTCAATGTACGATACCGAGTTAAACCAAACGACCAAAGTGTAAATCGGTGCTTGGTTGGGTGCACCGACTAGCTGCGAATTGGCATTAATAACCTCTATTCGTATCCTAGCCGGCAGAGTGCTAGTCTTACCTCGATTGATTATGGTCTTCATTCAGCTTTTCTTAAAACTGCTTCTGTTATTTCAAGAGGTGGCCGAGCGATTGTGGATCCATGTTACTACATTTTCCGCAGCACGTATCCCTTCCTTGCCCTATTAGGAAGCAAAACGGACTAATCCTAAGACAAAGGGTCGAGTGCCCATGGTTTCATAAAACCACACGATTTTCCCAAAATAAACCGAGGCGGTTTGAAGTGAGCAAACTCGACGAAACCCTTACGTTTAATCAGTGATTTAGATGGCGGAGGTGCCAAGGTGGGAAAGTATCATATCTTTCAATACTCATATATGGTGCAGATCATAACAAGTCCGAGTGGGACTCGAAAACCCACGAGACCGAGACAGTCAAGTGGTGATAAACCATCTTATGAACTGTGCCACCTCACCCTGATAAGGATGAAAAGTACACAATTGGTACCCCCTTAAATGAAAACATTTATTTCAGTAACATAAACTATAAGGTACAAACGTTGGAGATTTAAACGATACAACATTTTATCAGATTAAATACCAACTGGTTCACAAAAGTTCATTAGAATGGGAAATGATTACTTCTCGTTGTTTCCATTAACGTTATCCTTATGAAGCATTGGTAGAGCGTGGCTATGTTCCAACCCTGCGGGGGATACTCCGTTGATGGGGAACCTTGATTCGATGACTCCTTACTTAGTCATCTTTTACAGAATTACCTACACGTCTACAGTTAATTTTGATTCCATAACTAGGAGCATCATGGTGACACTTGTGATCACTAGACACTCGTCACGCCTTAAATATTTCTACATGTTATGGTAGCGTTCTAGAGGTGGTGTTACTTGAATTAAAACCGCATTGTGTACACACTCTACCATTCCCGGTATATGGGAATTTTTATACGATTATCTCCCGGAGAATCACATCGATTTTACTGAAGTTAATAAACAGTTGTACCACAGCTGGAGCCAAGCTCCCGAAACTTAACATAAACTGGAATTATTATTGTAGAAATTTTATATCTTTACGACATAATCCGACTATTGGTGAGTAGCTCGGACACACCATTGATGCAAGTGTGCATATTCGTTGGTACTCGTGTACATGCTCGCCTTATGGCAACCTTAGGCTCTCAAAAGCCTTTCTCTTTCTTATTCTCTATCATAGAGTAGGGATTCTCGTGGTCAATTTGTAGTAATCAAAGATAACCACGTACACGACAACAAAGGAAGACTGTCACTCACCACTCGGTGAAACCAAAATCGTAAATACAACTTATGGTGTCTATATGGTAAAGATAATGAATGCGAAGAAAACATAATAATTGCAGTTATCTGCAAGCTGAATACATGACTCCTGTTCTACTGTGAGCCCAACCACACTCTCACTTTCATATTGAAAGTGATGATAAACGTTACTCGTAACAATACGTAGGAATTGTAGATGGACAAATTACACAGCTACTATGTAGCACAATTATCATCCCCGTACGATGATAATACTAATTGAAAAGCGAAAACGTTCTTGTCGGTCAGATGACTGACTAAGCTTTCCAACGAATTACTAAACGGAATTTCGAGGACGAAATTCTTTTAACCGGGGGAGACTGTGACAAGTGTGAAAAATCCCGGTAAACTTTGATTGGTACAAGTCCATGGTAACCGGACGTCATATGTATATCATGATATATGTGGTGATTATGTGTGATAATACGAATTCTGGAACATGTTACACCGACTATAACAGGAGCATATGCAAGGTAATTACCAAAAACATTACGTTGACGCTATGCATCACCTACATGGCAAGACAAAGTCGTGAATGGATTGACGACTCTGGGAATGTGTATTAGTAAACACGCATGACTTGTGTGCTATGCTAAGCAATATCTGTTATGTCTCGGAGGAATCCGAGAGCACCTCATGGTTAACATGACACTATTGAGGGCCAATGGTGTGAGGTTGGTGTCCTTAGCTTGTAACAACGTGTTAAACGGGAGCTTTCCGTTTAACAGTGCATTAAACATTTGACAATGATTGTTAGGCCATTGGTGGGGCTATTTAAGATTCTGAGTTCACGAAACATCGTAGTTATGTGAAATAGACCATGACATAGGATTTGAAGCAAATCGGAGCTCGGGCATGCAAAACGAAGCAGCTTCCCAGTTAGGGAAACGCCTTCGTATTGAATATAGCAAAAGGCAACCAGCTTGCATATACTCCTATTGCTACCTGTGATACTTCTATCCGGTGAGTTTCACTCCCCTACGTTTAAATTGTTTTACTGTTTTCTGGGGTGATTTGCATGTTACAAACTGTGCTAATTGCACCAACTTATGATGATGTGAATTACCTAACACACGAACCACATCCCCACTACAAGTGATTAACGTAAGCCGTGGACAGTGGATAGTACTATTGGTCTGACCAACCCAGTGCCACGTCTGACAGTGTGTCGGCAACTAGGCTACTGCATTCGTCCTAACCTGGTTATGTTGTTGGGCATAACTACACTGGGGCGTTGAACTGCACGTGACGCAGTTGGTTGGCCGGGAGTGTTTGTGTGACACGGTCTGGTGGCCGGGAGTGTCTGGGATGACATGGCCCGAGGCAAAACAGTCAAGGTTTCACTTGTGCTTTCGTGTAATTCCATCTGTGACCTATGACCAGTGCAATTAAACTGTTGACGCATTTTGTTACGCAACAACCAAACTAGTGAAACTCACTGGCTCGTTTAGCTGACCATTTTTAAAACTAACATGCATTTCAGGTAACTTGAGTATAAGGTGATCTGGATATGTGGTTCAAGACGTGTTTATAGACGAATACTGATATAGACGCATCTGGCTTAGAAGACTTATGTGGTTCATGGGAACACGCAGTTGTAACATACATGTAGTATGTAATCAACATTTTGTTAATCAATAAAATGTAGTGTCTTTATAAACAATGCGCTTGTACCAGAGGTGTCTATTGCATCCCGTGTTTTACTTCCGCTGCAAATTGGAGTGTGACATTTTAAGATACCCAAAAAATAAGAATGTTCCGCATTTGTTTATAGATAGACCCCTAAAATGAGGGTAATTTGGTCTTTTAAACACTATTTATTTTTAGCCCCTAAACTTAGTACACTTAGATTGCCGAGTTTTAACAAAATTATAGATAGTTAGTTACACTTTTCTCCTCCACAAAAAACTTATAATTCTTTTACGTATTTTTGTCATATCTTATAAACTATAATGCTTTAAAAAATCCAAAAGTACCGTGACGACCTACTCATTTTTGTCAACATTTCGATAGTTGTCTTGGTCAGTATTAACATGTGGATTAAAAGGTACACGTAGATGATGCCTTAGTGTATAAGTTATTAAAGGCCAACGTATTTCGTCATTATCCCAAGATGTTTAATAGCTAAAGAATGTCAAGTGATTAAATACCATCAAGTTATTAACCAAAATTGATTGTCGGTGAGCAATAACTGAATCGTTAACCTAAACCAAATGGAAAACAAACCAAACCGAACCGAAGTCAAACAAAAATTGAATTAACTGAAAATTGAAAATCGAATTAACTAAAGGCCGGTTATCAATTTTTTTGTATTTTCGATTAACCAAAATTAGCGGAACCGAACCGAATCATTCATATTTTCATATATTTCCAGCTTTTATACCTCGTGTTCATATATTTCATATTTTTTATCTCCATTTCATATATTTATACTTTCATGTCATGTATTTATACCCTAATTTCATATATTTCAAAGCAAAAGTTTTAGCCCAAGTTAGTTTTTGTTAATAACTGAAACTAAATGAACCAAACAATAAATTGTCATTCTAAGTGATTAAACCGAAGTGATTAACCTAAAACCGATTGGTTAATATAGTAGACTAACTGATGACCTTGGTTTTGGCTTCGGTTGAGGATAATAACCGAACTGACTGACCATGCACAATACAATGAAATAGATTACCCTATTAATTCGCTTTTGACGTATATCTATCACAATGATGCTACAATATGAATAAGAAAACTACCAAAAATGAGATTGACCACCAGAAGTGGCAAACTAAGGGAGTGATCATACGAGAATAATAAGTGGAAAGGATGAGAAGCGGCAAACCAAGGGAGGGATCATATGATAATAATAATAAGTGGAAAGGATGGAAGTGATATAACATGATAGATTAAAATGAAACATTATTCTCTGAAGCATAAGTGGAACTAATGCACATACGATTATAAACCAGAAGTTTATGGATTATGATTATTTGATTAATTGGTATAACTAGTTGGACCATACCGAGTCAATGATGATGTAAATCGTATTGAATAAGTGGAAGATACTTCATGATAATTAAGATAAAGGTTTGCTTTAAGAGAAAGTAAATTACTTACCAACTAAAGTAGGGTGTAAATCCCTACATATTATGGAAATGATTAAAGAATATATATCCTAACATAATATCATTTTGAGTTTTAAGTCGATGCATTGTCTAGATGGTTATCGAATTCACAACTTGAAGTTTATGAGATATATGGCTAAGCTAATCAGATAGCAAGTACATTATTCCTGATTGACATATTTATCTGGTAATAATGGTGAATATAGTTCCTAAGTTACTAATGATTATTGGAATAAGTGTCGCAACCCCCGACCCCTGCCCCGGGAGCGGGAGCCGCGAGACACAGAGCTGGTGGTACCGGTGTTTATTAATTTGATAGCAGAATTACAACATCAGGATCGTTGTTAGGAAATAATTTATCAGAGTTTCAAAACACCAAATTTTGTTATATTACACAAAATGGGATAAAACCCAAGTTTCAATTACAATGCATTTGTAGGGATAAACCCTCACTTATGGAAAACATAAACTCCGTTTATTTAGGTAACTTTTATAGCCATTTTTCTAAGCCTTCAGTGCTCTCCAGCTGGCTTCTATTAGCTTCACATTAAGTTACCTGAAACGCGTTTTAAAAAGATTTTATTAGCAAGAAACACTGGTGAATACATCCCTGTATAATCAAAACAAGTTTTATAGCTTCACAGTTATTGAGAGCATCCGCATTTACAATGTTAATATCTACAGCATTACCCAATCAGTACTGTCACTCCTAACTTGTGGGACATGTTACCCATTGGCAAAAATCCATTTGTCCAACGGTAACGGATTCAAATTTCGTATACAAAACCCCAACATACCGGCAGTAATTGTAGAATACATATACTCAATCACTATTAAGCATAATTAAAATATTTTGACTCACAAAAAGGTTTACAAAAAGAGATGTACTCACTTTGAAAACTTAGGTATTCCTACGGAGTTCCTAGTGAAAATTCTTGATTCCTTCCTGTAATTTCTATTTAAAACATACAATGCACATGCGTTAGTAAATTAGCCCAGGTCACTTTTAGCCATACAAACGAGACAGAACCCCGGCGTGCGTAGTCAGGCAGGGCCTTGACATGCGTCGGTGGGTCCTAAATCAATCGGGTAGGATAACCATACAACACAAGATAGAACCACAACGTACTCAGTCGGGCAGAGCCTGGACATGCGTTGGTGGGTTCTAACTTGGGTAGGGTAACGAATTAGTGATCGGGGGTTAAGATACTTACAGCGGGCAGTGCTTCGTAGGTTTAGGGGTTTAGGGGGAGGGGGTTTCGATAGAAACAGAGATAGAGGGAGTATACGAACGAAAATTTCGATCACGAATGAGCAACGAAAACGATCCCAGGCCTGGACTTCAAGGCCAGTTTGACTTCTCCCGCACTTCGCGCGAGATTCCAGGTCCCCTCTCGCGTGGCGCCTGAGGTGCCTAGCTAGGGCTAGGTCAGCCTCGTAACGGGTATAGGCTTGCCACATGGCAGGAGATGGTGACACGTCACTGGACGTCCCCCGCGCGTTGCGACAGAGACACCACTCTCTGGCGCGTGGCTCATGGGCTGTCCAGGTGAGCCTGTCTCGTTTTGTGTGTCGCGTCTCGATTCGCGTGTCCGGTTTGTCGTTTCGGCTCGGTTTTGGGTGTTTTGTAGAGTTGTTACATCCTCCCCACCTTGATTTAAATCTCGTCCTCGAGATTCACTTGAATAGGTGTGGCTATTTTCTTTGCATTTCTGACTCTAGCTCCCATGTATATTCTGGTGCTCTCTTTGAATCCCATTTAACTTTGACCAGAACTAATCTTTTGTGCTTGAGATTCTTTATCTTTCTATCTTCAATCTATTGGAAAGGTATTACCAATGCTTCGTCTGCTAAACATTTCTTGAGATTACATATATGAAACACATCATGTATTCCTGCCATTTCCTCTGGCAATTGTAGCTGATAAGCTACGGGTCCTATTCGTTTGATAATTTTAAAAGGTCCAACATACATTGGGCTTAGTTTTCCTTTCTTACCGAATCTTACAACTCCTTTCCATGGTGAGACTTTTAATAGCACTTTATCTCCAACTTGAAATTCCAAAGGTTTGCGTCTGTTATCTGCATAACTCTTTTGACAATCTCGAGCTGTTTTCAGTCTTTCCTTGACTTGAATGATTTTGTTAGTTGTTTCTTGTACAATCTCAGGACCTGATAATTGCTTTTCTCCAATTTCTGCCCAACACACTGGTGTTCGACATTTCCGTCCGTGGAGTGCTTCAAACGGTGCAGCATTGATGCTGGTATGATAATTGTTGTTGTAGGAAAACTCTATCAAAGGTAAATGTTCATCCCAATTTCCTCTGAAATCAATTACACAAGCTCTAAGCATATCTTCCATTGTTTGGATTGTCCTTTCACTTTGACCGTCTATTTGGGGATGATATGCTGTACTTTGATTTAATCTGGTTCCCATTGCTTTTTGGAAACTTGTCCAAAAATGCGAAGTAAACCGGCTGTCCCTGTCAGACACAATAGATAAAGGAATTCCATGCAATGAAACTATTTCATTTACATATAATTTTGCTAGTTGTTCCATACTGAAGGTTTCCTTCATTGGTAAGAAATGAGCAGATTTGGTTAATCTGTCTACAATCACCCAGATTGTATCATTGCCTTTTCGCATCCTGGGTAATTTGGTAACAAAGTCCATTGTTATCAATTCTCATTTCCAAATTGGCATTTCCAATTGTTGCAACAGTCCTGAAGGTTTCTGATGTTCAGCTTTAACCTGTGAACATGTTAGACATTTAGCAACGTAGGTTCTATATCCTTTTTCATACCTATCCACCAGAAATTCTTTCTTAAATCTTTATACATCTTATCACTTCCAGGATGCATGGTATACTTAGTTTTATGAGCTTCCTCTAAAATTCGATTTCGCATGTCTCCTTGAATAGGAATCCAAATTCTTTTCTTATGGAATCTCCAAACTCCATCGGTTCCTTTTTCTAATTCCTTAATCATTCCTTTTAATCCTTCAGCATCATCCTTGATGGTTGTTTCCTGAATTGTTTAATTTGCTCATCTAAATCTATATGAAGATTTAATCTAAGAGAGCGTACTCTTTTCGGGTTCTCATGATACTTTCGATTTAAAGCGTCTGCTACTACATTAGCTTTTCCTACATGATACTGGATATCACAATCATAATCACTGAGGATTTCCATCCATCCCCTCTATCTCATGTTTAATTCCTTTTGTCCAAAGAGATATCTTAAACTCTTATGATCTGTGAATATCACAAACTTACTACCATAAAGATAGTGTCTCCAAATTTTAAGGGCAAAAATTATTGCTCCTAATTCCAGATCATGTGTAGTATAATTTTCTTCATGCTTCTTGAGTTGTCTAGAGGCATAAGAAATTACTTTTTGACGTTGCATTAGCACACATCCATATCCTTATTTAGACGCGTCACAATAAACTATGAAGTCTTCAGTTCCTTCTGGCAATGCGAGTATTGGTGCGTTGGTTAACATGTGCTTTAAAATCCTGAATGCTTCTTCCGGCTTTGGTCCCCATTCAAATTTAGCTAATTTGCAAGTTAGCTTGGTTAATGGAATGGTTATTCTAGAAAAATCTTGAATAAAGCTTCTATAATATCCGTCTAATCCAAGAAAACTTCTTACTTCTGTAGGCGACTTAGGGACTTCCCATCTGGTAATCGCATTGATCTTTGTGGGATCCACATGAATTCCTTCATGGTTTACCAGATGTCTAAGAAATTGTACTTCTTGTAACCAAAATTCACACTTCGAGAATTTAGCATAAAGCTTTTCCTTCCTTAGCAATGACAGGAGTATATGCAAATGCCCTACGTGATGTTCTTACTCTTAGAGTAAATTAGAATATCATCTATAAAAGACGATTATGAATTTATCCAGGTATGGTTTACATATCCTGTTCATCATGTCCATAAATGCAGCTGGGGCATTGGTTAAACCAAATGGCATGACAGTAAATTCATAATGACCGTACCTTGTTCTGAAAGCTGTTTTCCTCTTCCTGTACTTTCAGCTGATGATATCCTGAGCGTAATTCGATCTTAGAAAAGAATCGGGCTCCTTGGAGTTGATCAAACAGATCATCGATTCTCGGTAATGGGTACCGATTTTTAATTGTGACCTTATTCAATTCTCGGTAGTCAATGCACATACGCATTGATCCGTCTTTTTTCTTAACAAATAACACCGGTGCTCCCCATGGTGATGAGCTAGGTTGTATGAAGCCCTTCTCTAGTAATTTGTCCAATTGTTTCTTCAGTTCCTGCATTTCCGTCGGTGCTAGGCGATAGGGGGTTTTGGCAATCGGTGTTGTTCCTGGTATTAGGTTAATTCTAAATTCAACCTCTCGATCTGGCGGCAATCCAGGTAACTCTTCTGGAAAGACATCAGAGAAATTTGATATTACAGGAATATCTTTTAATTCTTTTCCTTTAGTGTTGATGATTATGGAAATCATATACACAATTCCTCCTTTTCGTGTATAACTTGCCGCTTTCATCACGGAGATGAGCTTTGTTGACCTTGTCGACTTATCTCCCTTGATTGTGATCCTCTAGCCAGATGGCGCAATCACTTCTACAGATTTTTTATCACACAATATTCATGCCTGATTGGTTACCAACCAATCTATTCCTAACACGACATCGAATCCGGCTAGATCCATTGGAAAAATGGTTAGCAGAAAAAATTTGACTTAAAAGTTCTATCTTAGCTCCCTGTAGGATTTCGCTTATTTTGATAGAGGATCTATCTGCCGTCTTCACCAAACCGTCTGGGTGAAGTTTAATTAATGGTTGATTAAGAAAATTGCAGAAGGAAGTATTTATGAAACTTTGGTTTGTACCAGAGTCAAATAATACTTTTGCATAAACATCATTAACTAAAAACGTACCGTCAGTACAAATGCTCTGGCAGTCTTCTTGGGTCCTTCTGTTGTCCTTGCTTTGTTGTTTGCTGCTAGAGCTAGTTTCGGGCAGTTGGTTTTAATATGACCGGCTTCTCCACAATTGTAGCATAGCCTATTATTGGGTTTCTTTCTGCAGTCTTCTTCCTTATGCCCTGGGAATTTGCAGAAATTGCAGTATGTAGAGCATTTCCCGGAATGCTTCTTTTTGCAGTACTTACATAGGGATGATGAAGAACTTGCCCCTTTTCCGCGATAGGAATTACCATAACGTAATTCCTGAGTAATCTTTTGAGCTCGGTTCCTTTTCTGGTTTTCTTCTTGCGTATGTACCAATTCATCTGTCAAGGTGTTTGCTAGCTCTACTGCTTCTTCAATAGTTTGTGGTCTAGCTGCCTTAACCACATGTCTGATTTCACTGATTAATCCCCAAATGTAACGGGAGATTAATTCTGGTTCTGGGGAAGCCAGGGTTGGTACAATCCTTGCATATTCAAAGAATGTGGTGGTATAATCTTTGCAATTTACCCCAATCATTCTATGATTTAGGAACTTATTAGCAATCTGTTCCTTTTCATTAGGAGGACATAATTTTCTTTCAACTATTTCCTTAAAGTTGTTCCATTCCATACTGTAAACCCTGTCACTTCCTCGAGATTGAAGAATGGTATTCCATCATTCTAAAGCTGCATCCTTAAAAAGATTAGATGCATACATAACTTTATCCTCAGTGGCACACTTACTTATTTTTAAAACTGCTTCTGTCTTTTCTATCCAGCGCAAGGCTGAAATAGCTCCTTCGCTGCCTGAGAATTCTATCGGTTTGCATGATAAGAATTCTTTATAAGAACAACCATATGAGATGGTTCTTCTTCTTTTTGGAACAGGAGCTTGAATTAATAGTTCATGATTTTCGTTCATGCTATGATTTGGTTCAAAGGATACGCGTTTACTTCCGTTTCCGGACTTATCGTTTTCTGCCTTTTAAATAGTATCGATAATATAGGGCACAGCATCTATGATTCATTGGGCTACTATGTGTTCGATAGCACTTTTATTCATTTGATTTTCGTTATTATCGTTATTCTGGATTTCCTGATTTACTTCGTCTGACATCTGAATTGTAAACATTTATCAGGTATTAATATCACATAATAATAAATATCACACAACACAGTGAACCAAAATCGTCGAGCATTGCGACTTTTACTCTTTTCATATATATGCGTCTATTACAAATATAACTGAAAATTCAAACATTAGTAACTATGCATCGATATGTGTATATAGGTGGTATATAGTTTATATCTATTTTAGTTTAGTTTTTTTGTCTAACTATGTAACAAAATTCACACATATATATACATATATGGTAGGTGGCGGTTGCTTAAAACTGCATTTCTCGCTCGTCATACTTCCATACGAGCTTCTCCCCGATTTGGCGAATTCGGTTTCCTTCCTCCATCAATTCATCTCCAAGCTAGCGGAGTTCTTCCACATGCTCCATGAGTAGCACTGGGGCTGGCACTGGTTCAGGGTAAGGTGGAACTGGTTCTTCGTAGGGGAATGGGTTTTCCAGTAATTACTGTATTTCCCAGTTGTTGGCCCACCATAGGTTTAGAGGATTTGGTGCTGGAATCCTGGGTTCCTCATTGGGGTCAAAGGCTGGGATTGGAAATTGGTTCCCCTGGTTCTGGTCTAGATTCATGGGTTGGTTGGGAAATAAAGAAAGTATCTGTGGTTCTGGAATTGCTGCTTGGTTGAAATTAGGCTCTTCTCCTATATTTCCATACAAGTGGAAATTCGCTAATTGTCTATCCAACTCTTCTTCCCATAAGGGTCTAGCTTCTGGGTTTTGGTATTTCTAACTGCTATGGCTTGCTGTTGAGCTTGTCTTAATCTTTTCCTCCTCTCTCCATGGCCTCGACTAAACCAACCTCTCTTTTTAGGGGAAAAGGTTCTACCGCTTTGGCTTTGAAAACAAAGATTCCCTCGGAATCGGTAGTGGATCTAGTGGTTGAGGGAGGTTCTACCCAGCTTTGGCTTGAAAAGTTCCTCGAATCGGTAGTGATCAGAGTGCACTGGAGGTCCTTCATTTGTGAGAAGAGGTAGATAACGTAAGTGTCAGAAGTCCTGTCACTCATACGAAACTAAGAAAGTTTGTCAATAACAAAAATAATCATAGAATTATAATTTTCCTAACACAATAGGATAAAATTATGTAAAAGAACATCTAAATGGCTTAAACCCGTGGCATGGCTCTGATACCACCTTTTGTCGCAATCCCCGACCCCTGCCCCGAGAGCGGGAGCCGCGAGACACAGAGCTGGTGGTGCCGGTGTTTATTAATTTGGCAGCAGAATTACAACATCAGGATCGTAGTTAGGAAATAATTTATCAGAGTTTCAAAACACCAAATTTTGTTATATTACACAAAATGGGATAAAACCCAAGTTTCAATTACAATACATTTGTAGGGATAAACCCTCACTTATGAAAAACATAAACTCCGTTTATTTAGGTAACTTTTATAGCCACTTTTCTAAGCCTTCAGTGCTCTCCAGCTGGCTTCTATTAGCTTCACATTAAGTTACCTGAAACGCGTTTTAAAAAGATTTTATTAGCAAGAAACACTGGTGAATACATCCCAGTATAATCAAAACAAGTTTTATAGCTTCACAGTTATTGAGAGCATCGGTATTTACAATGTTTATATCTACACCATTACCCAATCAGTACTGTCACTCCTGACTTGTGGGTCATGTTACCCATTGGCAAAAATCCATTTGTGCCAACGGTAACGGATTCAAATTTCGTATACAAAACCCCAACATACCGGCAGTAATTGTGGAATACATATACTCAATCATTGTTAAGCATAATTAAAATATTTTGACTCACAAAAAGGTTTACAAAAAGAGAATGTACTCACTTTGAAAACTTAGGTATTCCTACGGAGTTCCTGGTGAAAATTCTTGATTACATCCTGTAATTTCTATTTAAAACATACAATGCACATGCATTAGTAAATTAACCCAGGCCACTTTTAGCCATACAACCGAGACAGAACCCCGGCATGCGTAGTCAGGCAGGGCCTTGACATGTGTCGGTGGGTCCTAAATCAATCGGGTAGGATAACCATACAGCACAAGATAGAACCACAACATACTCAGTCGGGCAGAGCCTGGACATGCGTTGGCGGTTTCTAACTTGGGTAGGGTAACGTATTAGTGATCGGGGGTTAAGATACTTACAGAGGGCAGCGCTTCGCAGGTTTAGGGGTTTAGGGGGAGGGGGTTTCGACAGAAACAGAGATAGAGGGAGTATACGAACGAAAATTTTGATCACAAATGAGCAACGAAAACGATCCCAGGCCTGACCTTATATAGGACAGTTTGACCTCTCCCGCGCGTCGCGCGGGATTCCATGTCCCCTCTCGCGCGGCGCCTGAGTGCCTAGCTAGGGCTAGGTCAGCCTCGTAACGGGTATAGGCTTGCCACATGGCAGGAGATGGTGACACGTCACTGGATGTCCCCCGCGTGTCGCGACAGAAATACCAGTCTCTGGCGCGTGGCGCCTGGGCTGTCCAGGTGAGCCTGTCTTGTTTTGCGTGCCGCGTCTTGATTCGCGTGTCCGGATTGTCGTTTCGGCTTGGTTTGGGGGTGTTTTGGAGAGTTGTTACAATAAGTGTTAACTTTATGTAGCTTATGTTCATACACTGACTACTTTCATTGAAGATGGTCACTAAATGGCTACAATTGATTACAAAGCTAATAATCATGAGAGCACAAGTTCATGTTTGTATTTGGGTATGTGTGATTTTACATACAACATCATTAATCACATCAAGCTAATAAGATAAAATAATTCCTCCCTGATAGTTTTTGGTTGGGAACCAAATATTTTACATCAAATGTGCGGCATATATATTGAAATGAATCCACCACAATGTGTAAAGATGAAACCTCAAATGAAGTTAGGAATATACATTAATGAATAGTGTTATTAATGAGAAACTTATTTACGACTCAACTAATTGATATCCATTTTAATAGATCAACATTCCAGCATTAGTGGAAGAAACTCAAAGCAGTTGGAAAGTGAAATTAGTTAGAATGAATTATCATAGTCTTACCTTGATCCTCAAATTAGATAGGGTGAACCGGAAGTTTAAATGATAATTCATTTATAAATATTAATGAATCTATTACCAGACACATTTATAGACCTTAAAAGGGTAATTATTTCGCATATGCCAACTGCCCATGCTCCAAATTAAGATTAATATTCTATAAGAATAAACAACGTATTAGTAACAAGCCAACGGCAAGCCAGAAGCGTGGTAGACTAATCGATTCAAAGAATAAAAACCCTAGAAAATTGAAGCAAGTAATGAAGATGGTCAAGTTGAGGTGTAGTAAAAGGTCTTTTGAAAAGACACCAGACGTGATTGTTTGATACATGGTTGAAAACTCGTTCTTTAATCGTATTAAGTTTGTGTCTTTACATGAATTTTAGTTTTGAATGATATGCTTCGTTGTGATTTGTGTTTTGCAGATCTAACGAAGCTTAATGAACTATTTGGGAGCTTTACGGAGCATCGAGATGCGATTTGGACCTCTGAGTGCGAAAAACGAAGAAACCAGAAGCAAAAGATGGGCGCCGGCAACCCCCCGTCAGCCAGAGAACTACGTAGGCAGTGGCTGAGGGCGTTGTGCACACACATCGCGTCACTTACGCCCAGGTGCCGCGCCGCCGACACGTTCTCAGAAATCCTGACACTGTTTTTTGATGTTGACCAGTTTTTGACTGAATTTTGTAGGTATTATCTATGTTACGAATTTCAAAACAGAGGAAAATCATCTTGGAGCTTAATTCTTCTTCTCCATCACCTTTGATCAACCATCTTCATCACATCCAATCCTAAACCCTAATCCAATATCATCAATCCATCATCCATCTCCATCATTCCAGAATCATCATCCAAACACTTACCCTAACCTTCATCATTTCAAAATTCAAGACCCAATCAAGATGCCTTTGTTTATGTGCTTCTCAATCGGTGTTCATGTTTTATCACCATGACCGCCTAATTCTCATGGCTTTCACCCCGGTGTTGATTTTTGTAAGAATTCTAGGGTTTCAAACATTATGTTTATTTTGATTTGTGACTAGTTGATTGTGAAATTTGAAACTTATGATAATTGACTTGCATTTGTATTCGTGAATTGTCGAGTGAATCATTAAATTTGACTTTGCGAAATGTTTAGTGCAATTATGCCTTGTCATAGGTTAGAATTTACATGTTCTTGGTAATGAAGTGCATTGCGGTCCGTTCTTGCAACATTGATAGCTTCTGGCACCTTAGCCACGTGACACTAAGTTTGTTAATCATCAAACGCAACTAAATCAAGTAAAAACATGTAGGAACCCTAGGTCTTGCATCTATCGAACCGGGTGTGAACCTTGTTCTCTTTATTATAGTTTTAAAATCAAGAAATTAGTTTTGCAATATTTTGAGCAATCCATTTTAGTAGTCAATAACAAACTTTTCGGTTTAATCCGACACCTTTTCCAAACAACCAAACAAAGAAATACTCATAACTTGCAAGCTTCATAAAGTGTTTCAAATTAATAATTAACTGAATTCTGACACATACCACAAACTCTTCATGGTTCGACCCTGACTCCCACTAACTATTAGTTTGTGATATTTTGGATTTATAAATATTATCTTTTACTAGGGCGCGACACTACGATCAAATTTTGGCGTCATTGACTGGGAATTCATGCGCTTTGTGGTTAGGAATTGTTTGATTATTTGTGTGATTAACTGTTTAAAGTGTTTGGTTTCTTTTTGTCATATTAGTTGTGCAGATTACATGTAGTGCATGCATACGAGGAATTCAGGAAGAAGCTCTCTATTAGCGTTTAAATCGGTTGAGTGATTAGTACGAAGAAACCTTGCCAACCGGTTAGAGGCAACACTTACCTCTATCTCATCCACCCAACATACACCACACACTCCCTCCTTTGGAACTGTCCAAATGGAGAACCCATATCCAAACCAAAACCAATACCCCGAATACCAATCCCAAAACCAGAATCAAAACTGAAATAACCACTCAGGTGGTAGCAACAATCAAAGACCACCAACACCACCACATCTAACCCATACTCAAAACCAACATCAAAACCCACTCCCACCAAATTCAAATAACCATAATGTCACCCTAACCGATGAATAAACCAAAATCGTGGTAACTTCGTCAACGAGCCAAAACTTCCAAACATTGACGAGTTGAGGAACAATATTAATGATGACGGACCGTAGAGTGTTCTGGGTATCAATCACAGGAGAGAGATAGTGTGCATTCGGAGTATTCGGGTGAAGACGGGAACTATAACAACGGAAATTTCAACGGATTTGAAGACAAAGGTTGGGGTGAGTACATAAATAATGGAAACTTCTACAACGGTGGAGGATTTGGCGAAGAAGAAGATGGCTACCAAAACACATACTTTGGGTACGGAGATGGTGAGTGGGATTATGGGTACGGTATGGTAATGAAGACGGTTATGGCAATAACCGCCAACCAGAACACAATGCTCAACGAAACCGGGTTAATTTTAATAATAATAATAACAATGCCAACTGCAGTCGGGTTCCGCAATTTGTTGGAGGGGCGAATCAAAGAGTGAATCGTTGACCACCAGTACATCAAGAAGTCAACGGTCCACAATGAAACCGACCCCAAAAACCACACCAACTTCAACAACCTCATGGTGTAAATGGTTGGTTTAGATTGGTGATATCGACAATGATTCAGCTACTGTTCTACCACCTACGGGAAGACTTCGATTCTAAGCGGAACTACATGAACATCTTACTGCATTTTCATGGGCTTTCAAAGGATGAACCATACCTACACTTGGTTGAATTTTCAGCCTTGTGTAGCATGATTGGGGGACACAATTTCTCCCAAGACGAGGTGTGGTTGAGGCTTTTTTTAGTTTTCACTGAAAGATAAGGCCAAGCAATGGTTCTTTACATTGCCGACAAATTGTATTCGCACTAGGGAGACATGCAACAAGTCTTCCCCGACGAGTACTATTCCATGGCCAAGACCGATGGTGCAAGAGATGAGTTTTAGGTATTCTAACAGTCAACAGGTGAACCGATGCATGAAGCTTTCACCCGTTTTAAAAAGTTGATAAGGAAATGCTTGCATCATCAATTAGAGCGGTGAGAGTTGGTAAAATGTTTCATATAGGGGTTAGAGATTGAAGAGTGGAAGTACTTGCAATCCACGAGTAACGGGACCTTATTAAATAATGACAAAGAGGAAGATTGGAATTTCCTAGAACGGATGAGCAAGAATTCCAAAGCCGTCGAGTCGGCCAACCGGGCCAAGAAGCATTCGATCTCAAATCATCACAATACCAGTATCACAGCTTGATTCCACCTTACAAAAGCCCTAATTCTCAATTCCCTATCATATCACCCAACTTCTAACAACAATCACCAACAAAACTACAAAGCAATAAAGCATTCGTTTTTTTCCCTTTAATGTTAATAGGTGCCAAATGTTAGGGTCACCATTTTTTCCTTGTTATCTGATGTTCTTGAGCTTTAAGAATTCAGATAAAAACCTCAATCTATAACATCTACAATATTTGAGCTAACTGGAAAACATTAATGAAATAACACACGATATGTTATCAGACCGTATCCATTGCAGCTATGACCTAGTGGTTGAATTTTGTCATTCTGGAAAATGTTTTACATGCATGGATCAATTTGTATAACCAAGAACAATATAAACAAAGAACAAATTGTGGATGATAATAATTACTACCTACAAGTCAGTGTACAATATATAGTGCTCAATGAACTGTACAATAGGAAAAAATATTTGGTGACCAAATTATATCTGAGCCCATGAGCATGACTTATGTTCAAGGGGTCACTAACTTCAGACTTGTTGACTAAAACATTAGTCATTAAATTAAGATATGATGTCTAACTCAAGTATTAGAAAATGATTTTGAGTCAACCTATTAATTTAGATTAAAAGAAAGGTTCAATAATAGGTGATTTCAGTTTACCCCTAATGATATTTTTATGCAGGTTGTGAAAAATTGCTTAAGTAAAACTAATCATTTCAGATCGCGGATGGTGCAGTGGTAGTTACGGCAGTGAGGTAGTGCGGCACGACAGAAACCTCCAACGAACAAAGGTTTACGACAGAGTGTGACTGTGGCTGCGTAGATCACCGGAACTAGAACAAATTAATGATCACACAGTTTTAATTATCATAGAAGCAAGATTAGGCAATGATTGCTACCTGAATCGTGATTGGGTTACGCGATCGATAAAACTCATAACGGTGGACGGAGGTGTGATGAGATGTTGTGCGGTGGTTGAGCAACGGTAGATGCGGGTCCGGGATGCAACTGGCTGAAAGAATGATAGCGGCTAGAGGTGCTCGTCACGGCAGTTCGATTCTGTAGAACCGAGTTTGAGAATGAGAACTAAGTGAGTTTGATGCCTCTAGATCTGCATATTTGATATGAATTCATAAAGGTTTTTTCGGTTCATGTGGAGCCAATAGGAATGCTTCTGATGCGTTAGCGCAGTTACATGAATCGATAGGCGCATAAACAAAAAAATATATTTGATGGTCATGAATGTAATTAAGGAGTCTATTACCAATTTATGATGGTATTGAAGATCAATTTACTGCATTGGTTACAAAACCTTAAGGCTTCCTTCTAATCGATAGGTGCATAAACAAAAAATATAAAAGGGATGAATGGTGCAGGTTCTTAATTTGCTCGAGAAAAAACATAAAAGGGAATTTAATGCAAAACTGGAGAGCATTGAATTGAATGGACGGGAAGAGATAATTTTCATTTAAGCCTTTTTGTAACCGATGGTATTCATTCAATCTTCAACTGAAGGGTGATGAAGGGAGCAATGTAGGCATCGGTTGTTGAAAGGGGATGATGGGAGTAGAGGGGTAGAAAGGGAAGACAAGTGTAAAAAAGTAGAGATTTGTTCTTGATTTTTGGTAAGCCATCTTAAAAAATGATGAAAATTATCATAAGGGTAAAAAACCATGTTTCTTTAAAATGGCTTGCTTTATTTATACATGTGGCTTCAAAACTTGTACATATGGTAAAATTACCTAAAGGGTAAAAAAACCCAGTTTACTTAATAAGGTATTATAGATATAGATATAGATATAGATGTAACACCCCGACCGCGTAAAACAACAAACCGCAGTGAAAACGTCAGGGAGTCATATCACAGAACTATTATTTCACATGGTACATAAAGTTTTGTATTATTGAATTTAATTATTTACATTGTCTTGGGAAAATACAAATAAAACATAACATTTGTCTTGCAAATTTTAAGATAAACGAAGGCCCAAGTCCGCCCTATGTGAAGCATGTTCATAGTCAAACGTTCGCTCCTGAAACATATGTGAAAATAAAACGTTAGCATAAAAATGTATGTGAGTAACATAGGTTTTTTATGATGATGATTCATGGCTTTGAGTGTTAAAAGAATTGTTTAACTAATACAAAAGTAGCCATCAACCATTATAAAATGTTTCTTTTATAAAATCATGTGAAAGTCAAATTATTTAAAAGAAATGATGTGTGGCTAACTTAATAACCAAAATATATTATGCCTTGTATAAAATATGTCATGTCTTGTATTTTGTTTGAAGTGGTTAAGATAACACTATGATATGTAATATAATAAAAGCACTTATATATAGGAAGTATCAGTGGAGTATACACCATGCTTTTATCATATTACACATGTCTCGTTATTTAAATCACTTACCATAAACCAACAAAAAAATGTCTTGTTTAAATCAATGTCATGTGTAAACCAATGCCATGTAAAAACCAAATGTCTTGTATAAACAAGTATAAACCAATTTCATGTGTAAACCAATGTCATAAATAAACAATTGTCTTGTATAACCAAAATGCCGTGTATAAAACAGTGTTTTTTAATGAACAAATGTTTTGTTTAATCAAAGGTTTTGTTTTATAAATCTGTGCTTTTATTGTGTAGACATATAAATATGTATTGTTGGCGAATACATTCAAGCTTGTCGGGTAAACCCTTATAAAGATAAAGGTTTATCAAATGTTCATCGGATTTTATCATTCCCTAGGGTCACTTCCAAACAAACCTAGGAACGGGAACATGATTGTCAATCCTATGGTACCATTACATACTGCCGGTCGACGTGATCAATGTTAATGAATGTATCATTGTTGAGTTCAACGTACCTAAATGTCTAAAACAATGTAAGCATCTCATGAAAATGTTTTGAAACCATGTACTAGGTATGCTAGGTCAACATACGAAGCAAAAATGTCTTTCAAACCATGTACTAGGTATGATAGGTCAACATACGAAGGGAAATGTCTTTGAAAACCATGTACTAGGTATGCTAGGCACATATGAATCACTGGTGGCGTCAAGCGTGATCTGATTTTATTAATATTTTAAGTCCGTTTTACGCATAAGTCAAGTTTTTAAATTTATAAAACATGCTATTGTACTAACACTAAACACACACTTGGGCAAGTGCACCCATCGCGAGCGTAGTATAGTGTTGGTAAGATATCGAGGTCGTCCAAGCACACAAGAGCTTTTAATACCGGTTTATCGTCAACGTCTAATTGTTCTAATTTTTTTATAAAAGTTTTAAACATAAAAGTAAATATAAAAATGAAAAGATAAATAAAATGAAATACAAGTAGACAAGATAGAATCACTTGGATTCAACTCCTCTTTAATGTATTCTTTGATGATTTTCGCACTTTCAGACTTTTCAAGAGTTTATCTTAGTTAAAGTAGTAGGCCCCTCTTTTGAAGGTGACGTTACCCTCAACCCAGTGTTTTGAGTCAACAAGGATACTGATATGTGGTCGAAAACCGGTGCTATGATGTGTTTAAGTTTATGTATTTACATAACTTTTAGTTTCGAATAGCCTACTTTTGATTAGAATTGTGTTTTACAGGTTTAACGGAGTTTAAGGAGCTAATCGGGAGATAATCGGGAGCTATTCGGAGCACCGGGAGTGAACAGGATCAACCGGAGACGCGAGAAATGAAAAACCAGAGAAAACGATGCTAGAGGATGCGTCGGTGACGCGTTACGTCGAAAAGAATATGCGTAGACAGCACAAAATTACGTCAGCAAAAATATGGTGTTTCCACCATGCGTCGGCGACGCAGGGGTGCGTCGGCGATGCATGCCCCTGCTCTCCGACGCAAGTTTTTGTTGTTTGTTCGATTTTGAAGAGTTTTAATGCTGGTTTTTTACCATTCTTCGACACTTACGCATATTTTGAGTTTTGAACTTCATCTTGGAGCCAAGAACACTTCCACCATCATCCCCAATCAACTCCAATCATTCCGAATCACCTGAATCATCCATCCAATCCTAACCCTAATTCACAATTCTTATCGTTCAATCTTCAATTCATTCACCATCACCATCCATCCCAAACCATAACCATCATCTCCGTCACTTTCAAAGCTTCAAGATATTCGTGCTCAAGTCTCAATCATCCGGTGATCAAGTTTCTTCAACCATGAGTGGCTAATCACCTTGGTTTCACCCTAGTGTAGGTAGTTATTTAATCTAGGGTTTTGAATTGTGGTTTGATTTTTACTTTGTGACAACTTGTATTGGTTTTTGAAGTCATTAACAATAGCTTACATTTGTTTCGTATTCGTAAATTGTCGAACGATTATAAAGTTATGACTTTACGAAATGGTTATGTGTATTTATGCGTTGTTATGATTAGGTTTTACTTGTTGTGATTATAAAGTGCATTCTTGACCGTTCTTCGGAGCGTTGATAGTTATTGGCACCTACATCACGGTACACTAAATCCGTTAACCACTATACAATTGAGTTGAATCTAAAACTTGTAGAAACCCTAGGTTGGCAATTACCGAAACCGGGTGTGAACCCTTTTATTATATTTTGTTTGAATCATTAGTTGTGTTCGTTAATTAAAATCAATCATTCGTAGTAGTTAGTCGAAATTACAAACATCGTTGGTTAATTCCGACACCTTTTCTCAAATATCTAAACAAATCAAAATAGCAAGCTTCATAAAATCGTGACATTTTCATAATAAAATTAGTCCATATGTAAACCACATACTCTTCATGGATCGACCCCTTACAACCACTAACGCATTTGTTAAGGGTAATTTGGGCATATAAGTATTATCTTTGAGCGGGGCGCGACACTCCGATCAAATTTTGGTGTCATTGCCGAGGAGTTAGTGCGCTTTACGTTTGGATTAACTGTTTAAGTGCTTGTTTCTTTTGTTTTATTTGATTTTGTGTTACACGGGGTGTGTTACTGATACGTGGTCGAAAACCGGTGTTTGTTTATGCATAAGTTAATGTTTTTATGTAACTTTTAATTCCGAATAGCCTATTTTTAATTAGAATTGTGTTTTGCAGGTCTAATGGAGATTAAGGAGCTAATTGGGAGTTAAACAGAGCACCAAAACGCGAACGGGATCAACCAGAATTAAGAAAATCAAAATTCAGAAAAAAGGGGGTTTTGGAGTACTGTCGTCGACGCCACACTGGCCCGTCGACGACGCCTCGTGCGTGTTCTCCCATCGCGTCGTAGACAGCGGATTTGGTCGTCGGAGACTTCTGGAGTTTATACATGCCGTCGCCGACGCCACTCTGGGCCATCGGTGACGGGCCTCCGGTTCCTGCATCGCGAATTTTGAGTTTTCAAGTTTTGGGAATGGGTTTGAACACTTGTTTTTGACCTAATTGAAAAAATTGACCATTATAGAGAGTTTGAAACCTCACCTTGGAGCCAAGAACACCATCATCATCATCCACATCGATTCCAATCCATCCATTCCCTCCATCTTTAACCGAATCAATCATCATCATCATCATCCTAACCCTAGCCTACCATCATCACCATTAGCACCTCATCAATCCATTCATCACCATCACTTACCCTAAACCCTCACCTTCATCATTTCCATATTCAAGGCTTCAAGATGATCAAGTTCGAGCTTCAATCATCCGTTGATCGTGTTCCGTTCACCATGAGCGGCTAATCATCTCGGTTTCATCCCAGTGTAGGTAGTTGTTAATTCTAGGGTTTTGATCTGTGCTAGTTTTGGCTTGTGTGACAAATTGTATTTTGATTAGAGCACCTTTGATAATTGTCGTGTATTTGAATTGAATTTGCAAACTGTCGAACGATGATAAAGTTATGATTTTGTGAAATGAATTGTGCACTTATGCGTTATCTTGGTTAGGATTTACTTGTGTTGATTATAAAGTGTATTCTTGTCCATTCCCATGAATGTTGACAATTATGACACCTACATCACGGTACACTAAATCCGTTAATTGTTTATCCAATTAGGTCAATTCTAAAACTTGTAGAAACCCTAGGTTTGCAACTACCAAAACCGGGTGTGAACCCTTTTTCTCATAATTGTTTTACAATCATTAATTAATTTCTTGCAATCATTCTCAGTTCTAGTAATTAAGTAATCAACCCAAAATTCGTCGGGTAATCCGACATCTCTTTCAAACAATCAATTGAATCATTTTCATAGCAAGCTTCAGAAAGTGACATTTTTAGTTAAAATCAATTACATCCGATCGCAAACCACAGACTCTTCATGGTTCGACCCCTTACTACCACTAACGCATTGTTAAGGGTAATTTGGGCCTATAAGTATTATCTTTGATCGGGGCGCGACACTCCGATCAAATTTTGGCGCCGTTGCCGGGGAGTTAGTGCGCTTTGCGTTTGGATTGTGTTTGATAATTTGTGATAAACTGTTTAAGTGCTTGTTTCTTTTGTTTTATTAGCTTTTGTGCTATGCGGGGTGTGTTACTTGTGCAGATTACAGGTAGTGCATGCGTACACGGAATTCCGGCCGAACATCACCGTTAGTTTACGAACCGAAAATCGAGCGAGTGGCAAGAAGAAACTTAGCAAGCCGGTTAGAGACAACACTTGCCCCTAACCAAAGTACCCACAACTCACCATCAACATCATCCGTTGGAACCGTTCCAATGGATCAACAAAACCCAAACACTCAAAATCGTAACAATCGTTCAGGGGGTAATAATAACCGCCCACCGGCCAACCCACTTCGACAAAATGAACCTCAAAACCAAAACCCTCCACCTAACCTTAACAACCATAACCACAACCAAACTTTAGGTCCGGAGCCAAATTTTAATCAACCAGAGTTCGAACTGGTAGACCCTAACAATGCGGATCAATACGAACCGAGTTACGACGAGTTAAGGAACAACATTTTGGACGATGCCTAGATTTAGTGTTCCCAAGTTACCGGTCACCGGATCGGTTTAGTGTAAACACATGGCAATCGGAAGATGAGGGGGACGATGGGTTCGAGGAGAATGAGAATGATGGGTATCAAAATGCCAACATCAACAACGGGGATGATGAGTGGGACGACAGGTACGGTTATGGGAATGAATACGATGGTGGGTACAACAAAGACGTCGGTTACCAAAACAATCGCCAACCCTGGAACAACAACCGAAGGGATCCGAACAATTATCGAAATAATAACAACATGTGGATTCCTGAGTTTGTGGGTATGGCTAATCAGCCACAAAACCGACGAGTAAATCGTGGATCACCGGTTAACCAAGAGGTGAATGGTCCACCGAGAAATAACAACCGCAACAACCAACGTCCACCACAAGGGGTTGACGGTCGGTTTCGGCCGATGATATCGGAGAATGATTGTCCGATTGTACCACCTCGATGAAGATTGGTATTCGATTGCAAGCCCAACTACATAAACATTCTTCCACATTTCAATGGGCGATCAAATGCCGAGCCGTATACGCATTTACAAGAATTTTCGGCGATTTGTAGTACCATTGGAGGGGGCAACTTTCACAAGATGAGATTTTCCTTCGACTATTTCAATTCTCCTTAAAAGACAAGGCAAAACAATGGTTCTTGACTCTGCCTACCAACAGCATTCGTACATGGGTTGAGATGCAACAAGCATTCTTGGATGAATACTATTCGATGGCTAAAACTGATGATGCTCGGGACGAAATCCGATTTTTTAAGCAGTTGTCGAGTGAGCCATTACACGAGGCGTCTATGAGGTATAAGGAGTTGATTAGGAAATGCCCACACCATCAAATTGAGAAGTGGGAGTTGGTGAAATGTTTCGTAAGGGGTCTAGATGGTGAGACATGGAACCATCTTGAGTCGACTAGCAATGGAACGATACTAAGCAATCACGAGGACGATGATTGGGAATTCCTTGAGAGAATGGCGAAGAGATCAAAATCCAAAGAGTCGGCCGACCGAGCTAAGAAGCACCCTATCTCTCGGTCACTTCCTGATCTTGATTCTAGCTCTAAGGATCGAATCACTACTTTAGAACGGGAGTTGGCACGCATGAAGAAAAAAGATGTGAATGCGGTGCAGTTCGCGGGTTGCGACGGGTATGGGGGGCTTGACCATAAGACCAGTGAATGTCAAATGGGAAAAGCCGAAGATGTCGAGGAAGTAAATCAAGTGTTTGGTGATCGCAAGAATAATGACATGAACTCAAACAATTATCATCCCGGTTTGAGAAATCACCCTAATTTCCGTTATGGCAACGCCGAGAATCAAATGAACCCGAATTTTCATGCGGGCAACCAAGGCGGGTCTTCCTACCAAAACCGTCAAGGGAGTAACCAAGGAGGTTATCAACGTAATTATAACCAAGGGTGCCAAGGACGTGATAACAATAATTATCAAGGTGGGTAACAAAGGAATTACAACAACCAAGGTGGCGGTGGAAGCGGTTCGGGAAATCAAAGTGGGGGTGGTAATGATTTGAATGCCAAGATGGACGCGATGCTTTTGATGATGCAAGAGTCTAAGAAGGAGAACGAGATTCGAGACAAATCACACGAAGCATTAGCGAAACAAGTGGGCCAACTAGCGGAAGAAATGGCCCAAATGCGGGGAAGCGGAGGAAGGCTTCCAAGTGACACCATGTTAATCCGAAACATCAAGGTTCATCCGGCAAGAACACACGAGAGGTACCCATTAATAAAATATCTTTACGTGGTGGTCGAGTCGTTGATAACAGTGTCAAAACCCCAACATCTCAGTTTGTTGAAGGGGCGGTGGAAGATGTGAGTGATGAAGAGAGTGACGATGATCAAACGGGTCAAAACGAAAAAGTTGCTAAAAATGATGAAAACACACCCGTTGTGACCACATCCATCCCCATTGCTAAGGAAAAGGGTGTGGAGGGTAATACCACCCCTTATCCTGAAGCATTTGGGACCCATTAAAAAGATTCTAAACAAAAGAGGTCCACAACAAGAAGAGTTGTTAGAAGTTTTTAAACAAGTAAAAATTAATTTACCTCTTTTGGATGCAATCAAACAAGTACCGTCATATGCTAAGTACCTGAAAGAATTATGTACCCAAAAATGAACTCATAAATTTCCAAAGAAAATAGATTTAACCGAAAATGTGAGTCCGATCGTTTCGGGTGCACTTCCACCCAAGCTTCAAGATCCTGGCGCACCCATTTTCGCGGTCCAAGTGGGCGATTTTAAAATCAATCGGGCGCTCCTTGATCTTGGTGCTAGTGTGAGCATCCTTCCGGGTAGTTTGTATGACCAATACGATTTTGGTCCTCTTCAAGCGGCAAATACCACCGTGGTGTTAGCCGACTTGACTCCCAAGCTACCCCGTGGGATCGTCTCCGATGTGATAGTTAAAGTCGAGGACTTTTACTATCCAGTGGACTTCTTGGTACTTGATTATGTGGCCATGGACCCAACCAAACAACCTACAGTGATTTTGGGTCGACCGTTCCTTGCAACTGCAAATTCTCAAATTGATTGTAAAAAGGGGATGGTTGACATAACATTTGGAAACCGAAGGTTGCGATTACATGTTTTTTCGGGATTGACGAATCCTTCAATTGATGATGAATGCTATATGGCGGACATCGTTGACACGTGTATACAGCTTTGCGACACGGTCGTAGACGAGAGAAACACATTGGAGGACTGTTTTGTTTTTGACAGGTCACAGGGTGAAACGAATCGGCGCATAGACGAGGAGGTAAATATTTTGGAGGTGCTTGCGGTTCGAGAGGGAAAACCGACATGGACGCACCAAGTAGAGAGTTTACCGGAGAACATCGACACCAAATTGAAGCCATCATTGGTCGTACCTCTGGAAGTCGAATTGAAGGTGTTTCCTAAGCATCTTAAGTATGCTTATGTTGGTGAGGGCAATACACTTCCGGTTATCATTGCATCAAATTTAACCGGAGAGTAGGAAGAAAAGTTGATTGGTGTCTTGGTCACTAATCGGGCGGCGATTGGATGGACCATTGCTGATTTGAGGGGAATTAGTCCCTCGGTGGTGATGCACAAAATCATCACGGAAGAAGGTGCTACTCCCGCACGAGATACACAACGGAGACTAAATCCGAATATGCGGGAGGTGGTGAAGAAGGAAGTTCTGAAATAGCTAGATGCGGGTATTACTTATCCAATCTCGGATAGCCAGTGGGTGAGCCTGACACAGACGGTTCCTAAGAAAGCGGGTATACAAGTCGTCAAAAACGACGCAGGTGAATAGGTAGCCACCCGGTCGGTAACCGGGTGGCGAATTTGTATTGATTATAGGAAGTTGAATTCCGCAACTTCCAAAGATCATTTTCCTTTACCGTGTATCGACCAAATTGTTGAGAAATTGTCCGGGGCAACAATTTATTGCTTTTTAGATGGCTATTGAGGTTATAATCAAATTGCCATCCATCCGGAAGACCAAGCTAAGACGACGTTTACTTGCCCGTACGACACATTTGCATTTAGGCGAATGCCGTTTGGATTGTGTAACGCCCCCGCCACCTTCCGAAGGTGTATGATGGGTATCTTTTCAGATATAGTGGGGGAGTCTTTGGAAATCTTCATGGATGATTTCTCCATTTTTGGGTCGTCATTGGATACTTGCTTAGACCAATTAGAAAAAGTATTAAAAAGATGTGTAGAAACTAATTTGGTCTTGAGTTGGGAAAATAACCATTTTATGGTTCAAGAGGGAATCGTGTTGGGACACGTAGTGTGGAATCGTGGGATCGAGGTCGATCAGGCAAATGTTCAAGTTATATCCACTTTGCTGTATCCCACGAGTGTTAAGGGTTTTAGGTCGTTTCTAGGTCATGCAGGTTTTTAACGGCGGTTTATTAAGGGTTTTAGTGGCATAACCAAACCCTTATGTAATTTGTTGTTAAAAAATCAACCGTTTGATTTCAATGAGAATTTCCAAAATGCTTTTAACAAATTGAAAGAGAAATTAGTTGAGGCCCCAATCTTGCAATCGCCAAATTGGTCTTTACCATTCGAAATTATGTGCGATGCAAGTGATTATGCGGTAGGGGCCGTGTTGGGACAACGGGTCGATAAGAAACCCGTTGCTATATACTATGCGAGTAAAACTCTTTCAGATGCACAATTGAATTACACCACTACTGAAAAAGAGTTACTCGCGGTGGTATATGCGTTGGATAAATTCCGGTCATACATATGGGGTAACAAAGTGATTATCTATTATGACCACACTGCTGTCAGGTACCTCATGGAGAAAAATGATGCTAAACCGAGATTAATCCGATGGGTGTTATTGCTCCAAGAGTTTGATTTGGAGATTCGGGACAAAAAGGGTACCGAGAATGAAGTAGCGGACCATTTGTCTCGGTTGATAGTTGAGGAAGATCCTACAGCCGTAGAGATCAACGAGTCATTTCCCGATGAACATATTATGAGATTAGATAAGTTACCATGGTATGCTAATATAGTGAATTATCTTGTTACATGTGACTTACCACCGCATTGGGATCGACGCCGGAGACAACACTTTTTGTCTCAAATCAAATATTACCTGTTGGAGGAACCGGATTTATGGAGAGAGTGTGCGGATCAGAGGATCCGGAAATGTGTAGCCGACGAAGATATTCCTAGCATGTTGACACATGTGCACTCATTTGCATGCGGTGGCCACTTTAGCAGTCAAAAGACGGGTCATAAAGTGTTGAATAGTGGCCTTTATTGGCCAACTATATTTAAGGATGCATTTGAGTTCGCAAAGAATTGTGTTGAGTGTCAAAGATTAGGGGGTATTTCGAAAAGAGACGAGATGCCCATGCAGCCAATCCTCATCGTTGATGTCTTCGACGTGTGGGGCATTGACTTTATGGGCCCGTTTCCCAATTCTTATGGTAATTTGTATATCTTGGTGGTCGTTAATTATGTGTCAAAATGGGTCGAAGCAATAGCCACCAAGACAAACGACCATAGCAATGTCTGTAGTTTTGTCCAATCCCACATATTTTCAAGGATTGGGATTCCTTGTGTCATCATAAGTGATGGAGGATCTCATTTTAAAAACTTTCAGTTTGGCAAACTATTGAAACGGTATGGCATTGACCATAGAATTGCGATTCCTTATCACCCGCAAACAAGCGGACAAGTAGAGTTGTCAAACCGGCAGATCAAAGGGATCTTGCAAAAGACCATACGGACGGACCGTAAGGATTGGTCAATTAAATTGAACGATGCCTTGTGGGCCTACCAGATGGCACATAAGACACCCATTGGCACCACACCTTACCGACTAGTTTATGGAAAGAATTGCCATTTACCGGCCGAACTTGTTCATCGATCATTGTGGGCTATTTAAGAAGTTAATGTCAAATATGACGATGCAGGTAAGGAGAGAAAGCTCAACCTTTGAGAGTTGGAGGAGCTATGGGAAATAGCATATGAATGCGCATCCAAATACAAGGACGATTTGAAAAGAGCGCACGATGCCAAGCTGAAGAAGAAAGAGTTCAAGGTGGGACAAAAGGTATGGTTATACAACTCGAAACTCAAGTTTTTCCCCGGGAAGCTCCAGAGTAAATGGATAGGACCCTATGTGATCACCCGGGTCGGACAATTATGCGATGTTAGATCTAAAGGATGGGTCGCGAAAAATGGTGAATGGTCACAGACTCAAGCCGTTTCTTGATGGTAACGAAGGCGTGGTGCACGGCAAGGAATTGGTGAGCTTCTTGGTGACTAAAGAAGGACGGTAACACATTTTTGTAGAGTTTTGTATCTTTTTCATTGTTAGGTTGCATTGTCCTAGAATCGTTGGTGCCTATTGTTTCGATCTAATAACTCGTGTGGATGTATGAAGTTCTGGAGACTACAAATGAGTCTTGAATACATGAGGCATGTTTTAAACTTGTTTATGTGTATTAGGGACAATACACTATCATTTAGGGGGTGGAAGGATCGTTAAACAATAGGTTGTTAGTTTATATAAAAACCGAAAACTTTCACAAAAAGATTTTTAATAACTTTTAGGAGTTAATTTAGACTAGGCCCCTTTTATAAAAAGTTCGTGTTTTTAGCCTTATTTTTCAAAAAAAAAAAAAGAACTTGGGGGTATCGTCGGCGACGGGGCTTCAGGCCGTCGCCGACGGGGTGTGTAAAGTCAGCCGTCGGGTAAAAAATGTCGTAGACAGCGGGTTAGTGCGTTGCCACAATTGGGAATTTCTAGGGGGCGTCGGCGACGGGCCAAAGCACCATCGAAGACGGTGCTTGGTTTGTCAGCCGACGCTGATTCATGTTTGACGCAAATTGACAAACCGGACCCGTATTTTTACCTGTTTCAGCAACCTGTGAGCCATTTTAACCACAAACTTGACCCGGTAACTCCCATATCTAATCCACAACTCAAATTCTTCACCAAATCTCTGTATTCTCTCACCAAGATCCTCGATCTTCATCATCTTCTCCTAAGAACCCTAAATCTTCAAGCTTTCATAACTTTTTCAATCCTCCACCAAATTAGTTGATTCTTGAGCCTATTTTGAGTATTTGTTTTCGAGAGTAACACAACCCCCAATTTTGTTTTCAGTAATTCTTGCTAATTCGCAAGATTTCTCGGTGTGAATTTCCGGGTTTTTGAAGAAGTTCATCAAGCTTCAAACTTTTCATCTTTTTCTAGTTCTTCTTGCTTAAACACATCAAAGGTATGGTTTTTACTCAAAGTTAAGCATGATTATCATATGGTTTGTCAATTTCTTCTGAAATTTTTAAACTTTTTGTTTAGAGTGGGTTGTTTATTGCAATTTATGATGTTATGTCTTGATTTTGAGGTTGAATCTATGATTTAGGTGGGTTTGAACTTGCAATAACTATAGTGATGTGATTACACTTTTTTGTTTGCATGATTGAACATAGACATGATGTTGAACATTGTTGAACTTGTAATAATTTAAGAGTAACACATGAAAGAGTTAGTTTTCGCTGATAAGGTTGCTACTTTTGAAGTTTAAATACACTAATTTGAATCTAAAACTTGCTTTTAGTTCAACATTGGGGCTATGTTCAAAGTTTGAAAAGTATTTGAAGAGGGTTTTGCTAATTGTTTCCCCTTGTTTGTGATTGTAGACATGTTTGGAAGGAAGAGAAGTAAGACGTCCGGTGAAGGGTCCTCTTCGGGAGCCGGTTCAGGCTCAGGCTATATTCAAAGGAAGTGGGAATAGTTAAGTAACGTTGAGGAAGGATATGGTCAGTTGGAGCGACAGGATTGGGATTGGGCAGATTTTAGGATTAGCCAAACGGCCTCAGCATGGAATGATAATAAAAAGAAACCGTTGTCAAGATATAATAACAAAAAGTTGGAGGCTAAGATGTGGAAGTGGAAGATGGTTTCAGGGAACAACACCACTTCAGTTCCGGAGCGAATTGTCCCAGAGAGGTCAGTCATTGTGGAGGATTTTACGTCAATTGGGATTGCCCAAAATTTTGAGAGGCTTGGATGGAACGCGTTTTGGATTGGTGTGAGGATATCACCTCACGGGTCTATTTGGCTGCGGTCTGCGAGTGGTTGTCGACCTTACGGTTCTTGAATAAGGATGGGCCTCGCACACTTGGCAATTGGTGGGGGATATCAGAAAGAACCAAATGGTGATGTCTTTCGAGCATATGAACTCTACTGCTCGATTTGATTCTTTCGGGGTCGATGATTATTGGATAACAAGGCAAACACCACCGACCCCGCTGGTATGTTGGCAGCGGTGTTGCCAGGATCGGAAGGTATGTCGGAATCTAGAAACGATCTATCGTTGGAGGGGAGAATTCTACAAGGTATCTCTCTCAAGAACGTTATGGTGCGGTTTGGGGACCGCGGCAAAGTGAAAGTACCAGATTGTCGGGTGTTATACTCCCTCTTATTTGGGTCGCCAAAGTTGTCGTGGCGGCAAATTGTCATGATGAATACCTGGGATACGAGGGAGTCTTGTACAAGAAAGATGATCCCATACGTTCGGTTGATAAGCACTATGATTTTGCAGCAGAATGTACTACCGGCAAATTCGTTGTGGGTTTCCAAACCAATTGACCAGATTTGTTTTGCTTCCATAAAGTGGCATTGGAAGATCCAAGTTAAGGTTCTCGGTCATCAGTACACTGTGGAGGATGACCAAGGTCATAGCTTTCAGTTTATGGAGCCTACTGCAGCTCAAGAGATTGCGAGAGAGGAGGAGATCTTTGATGTGGAGGTTGAGGATGAGCCAGCCGGTCCGAGGGGACCGAGACGAAGGTATGCGCGAGGACATCGAGAAATTTCGAACGAGGTGGCTCAGGTTGTTGTCTCCCGGCGTAGGCCGGATTACACTAACTATAATCGGGGACAGCAAGGGGTTTATGATAATGTATCCGCGGGCATTAGGGAGAACCGCAGGTACCACGAGAAAAGGCACCAGTGGGAGCAAAGCTTCCAAGCACAATATCAAACTCATTGGAATGAGGAAGCTGCCCATCGGGCTAAGGCTGGGCAGTTTTGGGAGGAACATCGGTTTTTCCAAGCCCAACAACAATCCCAATGGGATTTGATGGAGCAACAAAGGGCTCAAGAGAATGCCCAAAGAAAAGCATGGGAGGAAGAACAGGATCGTCTCCGTAGGGAGCGAGATTCTTTGGAGGATCGCTGTTGGATGGCAATGGGCACGGATCAACAATTAGCGATCCTTAATACCAAGGCTCTTCATGATCAGGAACGGCATGAGCGGGATTGGATGGCCGGCTTGCCGTATAGCGAGCACTCGCCATGGACAAATTTTGAAAATCTACCCGTACCACTAGGTCTCTCCGACCCAACTCCCCATTGACCCGAGGCGCCGGGCTCTAGTTTCCTCCCACCGCAGCTACCGACACCACCTGAAGGGGAACCGGGTCCCCTCGGCAATTGGAGGTAGGTGATGTCATCCCTCACCGGGTTCCCATATAACCTGTACCCGCCTAGAGACCCAACGAACGTTACCAGAGGTAGGCGATGTATGTTTTATGTTGTTGTAGTTTTTGTTTTTAGTTTTACTAGATAGTTTTTATTGCTTTCCTAGTTAAATGAACGTTGTGGGTGTGTTCCCTATATAACCCTCACGAGACCTACTCGTCCTTCCGAGCTATCGGAAGATTTAAAAAGGCTTGTTGCATAAGCTAAATGCAACCGTGATTCCTACGAAAGTGAGTTAGGTTTGTTGTTGTTGTACATTATTTTTCCACATAAATCAAAAGTAAATTATGTATGGCTTGGTAATATGTTCATAAAATGGTAGAACTAGGTTGCTAACAAATTTTGATGGTTGTGAGAAGCATGCTTCTACACAAGGATTGAGATTTGTAGGTACATCATGTTCGTGAGGCGACCATTTTGTTGAAGGATGAAAATCACATGAAGAACGAGCTCGGAAATTAGGTGCATACGTTTCTTTTTACTTTGATTTTTAATTAGATAATAAGTGGATTGTAAATTGTATATTATTTTCCAGGGTGAAAATTTTGGGAAAGATAGTCGTGTCACATCCCTTGTGCATTTTAAAAGCTCTATTTCTACACATTGGGGACAATGTTGACCTCAAGTGTGAGGATGGGGTAGTAAAAGTTTTTCGATTTTGACCCGTTCATTTAAACACTACACATTGAGGACAATGTTGACCTCAAGTGTGGGGATGGGAGGAAATTTCAAAAACTTTTCAAAAATGTCTTTGTTTGAAGCGATATAAAAAGCACATGTAACTAAGTCAACGAGGGATGGCACGACCCATTTGGTCTTTTGTCATGGTCAAGTTCAAGTTAATAGCATGAAAGGTATTTAATGGGTGGTTATTTGGGAATAATTCGCCTAAGGGGACTGTGCATATCACATTTCATACCTTTAATACGTGAGGTTTTGAGCCACTTATATACATTATGCATATACATGTTTATTTGTTGAGTGGACCATTAGTCATGTATTGTAGAACTTGCATCTTTTGATACGTTTGAGACCATAGATCGAATACAAGCATAAGAATGATTAAGGCATTCGGTAAACCTTTTTCTTTTAAAACCATTTATCTAGCCTTACCCAAATATATCCCCTAGTAGCCAATGTTGAGCCTAATCCTTTCGTTTGGTTACCCAAATTAGCCCTTAACCCTTAAACCTTTTAAACCCGTGTGATGGAAATTCGATCATAGTTTTAGTTGTGTAAGTATTGATTAAAAAATCGAAAATTCAGAAAATACTATGAAAAATATTGAAGAATGGTTGAAGAAAAACACAAAAAGATGTGCGGTAGTTGTGAATAAAAGGCGAACGCTTTTGCCTATTAGTGTGTCGACTTGTATTTAGTCGGTTTAGTGTAGTTGTATTAAAGATTGAATTTTCATCACCTTAGTCACTTTAAAAATATCCTATTCCATACCCTTAGCCTAGCCCCGTTACAAACCTCTAAAGACCTTTTGACTTGTGCTTAGTATTCGTGTTCAGTGGTGGAGGAGTTGCAAGCTTATGCGGGTACATGTTCTATTCGGTTTTGAGTGATCACCTTCAAAAGTGCTAATACATCATATAAATTAGCCAATTTGTAACCGAGTGGAGCCAACTTTGTGAGGGATGTGCATATCTTGTGAGTTTTAAGGGCGGGTTAATCTTGAATAATCATTTTCATGTGATTAGTCCATTGATTGTTAAGTAACTTGAAAGTGCAAAATATCTTGATAGGTTTTGACTTGAGACCTTAACTTACGTCTCGAGAATGGAAGTGTGTTTCTTGTTCGACCCACGTGAAAGTGAAAAACAGATTTGCTTGAGGGCAAGCAAAAGACAAGTGTGGGGATGTGATACGTTGTCGAAAACCGATGTTTGTTTATGCATAAGTTAATGTTTTTACGTAACTTTTAATTCCGAATAGCCTACTTTTAATTAGAATTGTGTTTTGCAGGTCTAATGGAGTTTAAGGAGCTAATTGGGAGCTAAACGGAGCACCGGAACGCGAACGGGATCAACCGGAATCAAGAAAGTCAAAATTCAGAAAAAGGGGGTTTTGGAATGCCGTCGCCGACGCCACACTGACCCATCGGCGACGCCTCATGCATGTTCGCCTGTCGCGTGTGTTTGTCGTAGACAGCGGATTTGGTCGTCAGAGACTTATGGAGTTTATACATGCCGACGCCACTCTGGGCCGTCGGCGACGGGCCTCCGTTTCAAGCATCGCGAATTTTGAGTTTTCAAGTTTTGGGAATGGGTTTAAACACTTGTTTTTTACCTAATTGAAAAAATTGACCATTTTAGAGAGTTTGAAACCTCACCTTGGAGCCAAGAACACCATCATCATCATCCACATCGATTCCAATCCATCCATTCCCTTCATCTTTAACCGAATCAATCATCATCATCATCATCCTAACCCTAGCCTACCATCATCACCATTAGCACCTCATCAATCCATTCATCACCATCACTTACCCTAAACCCTAACCTTCATCATTTCCATATTCAAGGCTTCAAGATGATCAAGTTCGAGCTTCAATCATCCGTTGATCGTGTTCCGTTCACCATGAGCGGCTAATCATCTCGGTTTCATCCCAGTGTAGGTAGTTGTTAATTCTAGGGTTTTGATCTGTGCTAGTTTTGGCTTGTGTGACAAATTGTATTTTGATAAGAGCACCTTTGATAATTGTCGTGTATTTGAATTGAATTTGCAAACTGTCGAACGATGATAAAGTTATGATTTTGTGAAATGAATTGTGCACTTATGCGTTATCTTGGTTAGGATTTACTTGTGTTGATTATAAAGTGTATTCTTGTCCATTCCCATGAATGTTGACAATTATTGACACCTACTTCACGGTACACTAAATCTGTTAATTGTTTATCCAATTAGGTCAATTCTAAAACTTGTAGAAACCCTAGGTTTGCAACTACCAAAACCGGGTGTGAACCCTTTTTTCTCATACTTGTTTTACAATCATTAATTAATTTCTTGCAATCATTCTCAGTTCTAGTAATTAAGTAATCAACCCAAAATTCGTCGGGTAATCCGACATCTCTTTCAAACAATCAGTTGAATCATTTTCATAGCAAGCTTCATAAAGTGACATTTTTAGTTAAAATCAATTACATCCGACCGCAAACCACAGACTCTTCGTGGTTCGACCCCTTACTACCACTAACGCATTGTTAAGGGTAATTTGGGCCTATAAGTACTATCTTTGACCGGGGCATGACACTCCGATCAGTTACTTGTGCAGATTATAGGTAGTGCATGCGTACACGAATTCCGGGCGAACATCACCGTTAGTTTACGAACCGGAAATCGTGCGAGTGGCAAGGAGAAATTCAACAAGCCAGTTGGAGGCAACATTTGCCCCTAACCAAAGTACCCAAAACTCACCATCAACACCATCCGTTAGAACCGTTCCAATGGATCAACAAAACAATCATACATGTAACAACCGATCGGGGGTAACAACAATCGCCCTCCTGCCGACCCACTTCGCCAACCTGATCCTCAAAACCAAAATCCACCTCCTAGCCTTAACAACCGTAACCAGAGCCAAAACCCGGGTGGCGGGCTCGACTTAAACCAACGGAGTTTGAACGAGTAAACCTAGGCCATGCGGGGTATCATGAACCGAATTACGAAGAATTAAGGAATAACATTCCGGATGCCGAAAGATATAGCGTTCCGACTTATCACTCGCCAGATCGGGTTAGTGTTCATACATATCATTCAGAAGAAGAGGAGAATTATGGATATGGGGAAAATGAAGTCAACGGGAATTTCTACAACAGTAGGGGTTTCGATCGAGACGAGGGATATCAAAATGCCAACATTTATGATGGCAATGATGAGTGGGATAACGGTGATGGTTATAATGAAGAGGAGTATTTTGGTGAGTACAACCGGAATGACGGATACGGAAAAACCACCAACCCCGGAACAACAATCGAAGGAATCCAAACAAAAACCGCAACAACAACAATGCATGGATCCCTAATTTTGTGGGTATGGCAAATCAAAACCCGAATCAACGGTGAATCGTGGACCACCGGTGAATCAATAGGTGGATGGTCCACCAAGGCATAATCGTAACAATAATCGACACCAACCGCCACAAGGAGTCGATGGCCGATTTCAGGCCATGAATTTCGGAGAATGATTCTCCGATTGTACCACCACCACAGGGAAGAGTGGCCTTCGATTGCAAACCAAATTACATTAAGATCCTTCCTCACTTCAACGGGCGATCGAATGACGAGCCATACACACATTTAGCGGAGTTCTCGGCTATTTGTAGCACTATTGGGGGTGGTCATTTCACCCAAGATGAGGTTCGTCTACGTCTCTTCCAATTCTCATTAAAGGACAAGGGTAAGCAATGGTTTTTGACGTTGCCCACTAATAGCATTCACACTTGGGTGGAGATGCAATAAGCCTTCCTTGATGAGTATTACTCAATGGCCAAGACTGATGACGTGCGCGATGAGATTAGGTCATTTAAACAACTTTCGAGTGAACCGTTACATGAAGTGTTCATGAGGTACAAAGAATTGATTCGAAAGTGTCCGCATCATCAAATTGAGAAGTGGGAATTAGTGAAGTGCTTTGTAAGGGGATTGGATGGAGAGACATGGCATCACCTCGAGTCGACAAGCAATGGGATGCTATTAAGTAATCACGAGGATGACGATTGGGAATTCCTCGAAAGGATGGCAAAGAGATCAAAGGCCAAAGAGTCGGCCGACCGGGCTAAAAAGCATCCTATTTCTCGATCACTCCTCGATCTTGATTCTAGTTCTAAAGATTGGATTTCCACTTTGGAGCGGGAATTAGCACGCATGAAAAAGAAAGAATTGAATGCGGTGCAATTTGCGGTTTGCGAAGATTGTGGGGAGATTGGTCATAGGAATAGTGATTGTCAATTGGGCATGGCCGAAGATGTCGAGGAGGTAAACCAAGTGTTTGGTGATCGTAAGAACAATGACATGAATTCAAACACTTATCATCCTGGGTTGAGAACCATCCCAATTTGCGATATGGGAATGCCACTAATCAAATGAACCCGAATTTTCAAGTGGGCAACCAAAGCGGATCGTCAAACCAAAACCGTCAAGGGGGTAACCAAGGGGGTTACCAACATAATTACAATCAAGGGTACCAAGGACGTGATAACAATTACCAAGGTGGGTACCAAAGGAATTACAACAACCAAGGCGGTGGTGGAAGAGGCTCGGGTAATCAAAGTGGGGGTGGTAGTGATTTTAATGCCAAGATGGACGCTATGCTTTCAATGATGCAAGAGTCAAAGAAAGAGAACGAGATTCGAGATAAGTCACATGAAGCATTAGCAAAACAAGTGGGCCAACTTGCGGAAGAAATGGCTCAAATGCGGGGAAGTGGTGGAAGGCTTCCAAGCGACACCACGGTAAATCCAAAATATCAAGGCTCTTCCGGAAAGAACACACGAGAGGTACCAATTAATAAAATATCTTTACGTAGTGGTCAAGTCGTTGATAATGGTGCCAAAACACCACCACCTCAGTTTGTTGAAGGGGTGGTGGAAGAGGTGAATGATGAGGAAGTTGATGATGGTCAAACGGGTCAAAACGAATACTAATAATGACAAAAATAAATCTGTTGTGACCGCATCTGTCCCGATTGCTAAGGAAAAGGGTGTGGAGGTTAATACCGCCCCTTATCCCGAAGCATTGAAGGGGCCCATGAAAATGATTGTAAACAAAAGAGGTCCATAACAAGAAGAGTTGTTAGAAGTTTTCAAATAAGTTAAAATAAATTTACCTCTCTTGGATGCAATTAAGCAAGTCCTGTCGTATGCAAAGTTCTTAAAAGAGTTGTGTACTCAGAAACGAACTCACAAATTTCCACAAAAAATAGATTTGACTGAAAATGTGAGTTCGATTTTGTCGGGTGCACTTCCACCTAAACTTCAAGATCCGGGAGCGCCAATTATTCCAATTCAAGTGGGTGATTTTAAAATTGCTCGGGCGCTTTTAGATCTTGGAGTGAGTGTGAGCATCTTACCGGGTAGTTTGTATGACCAATACGATTTTGGTCCTCTTCAAGCAGCAAATACCACCGTAGATAGTCTCTGACGTGATAGTGAAAATTGAGGATTTTTACTATCCGGTGGACTTTTAGTACTTGATTATGTGGCCATGGATTCAGCTAAGCAACCTACGGTGATTTTGGGTCAACCGTTCTTAGCAATTGCTAATTCCCAAATTGATTGTAAGACGGGAACGGTTGATATGACCTTTGGAAACCGGAGGTTGAGGTTGCATGTTTTTTCTGGATTGACGAATCCTTCAGTTGATGACGAATGCTACATGGCAGACGTTATTGACCAGTGTATACCTCTCCGCAACACGGTTGTAGATGACGAGAACACAATGGAGGAGTGTTCTATGTTTGACAGGTCGCAGGTGGAGACGAATAGGAGCATAGACGTGGAGGTGAAAAGTTTGGAGGTTCTTACGGTTAAAGAAGGAAAACCGATCTGGACACACCAAGTGGAGAGCTTACCGGAGACTATTGATACAAAGTTGAAGCCGCCGTTAGTGGAACCTCCGGAAGTTGAGTTGAAGTTGCCCAAGCATCTCAAGTATGCTTATGTTAGAGAGGGCAACACGCTCCCGTTCATAATTGCTTCAAGCTTGACCGAGGAGCAAGAGAAGAAGTTGATGGGGATTTTGGTTACCAATAGGGTGGCTATTGGATGGACCATTGCGGATTTAAAGGGTATTAGTCCCTCGGTAGTGATGCACAAGATCATCACTCATGACACCATAACACCAACCCGTGATGTACAAAGGAGGTGAATCCAAACATGTGGGAAGTTGTCAAGAAAGAGGTGTTAAAGTGGCTTGATTCGGGTATCATTTACCCCATCTCTGATAGCCAATAGGTGAGTCCCACACAAACCATCCCAAAGAAGGCAGGTATTCAAGTCGTCAAGAATGACGCAGGTGAGGAGGTAGCTACCCGGTCGGAAATCGGGTCGCGTATTTGCATAGATTATAGGAAGTTGAATAATGAGACTTCTAAAGATCATTTTCCCTTACCATTTATTGACCAAATTGTGGAAAAACTAGTCGGACACAAATTTAATTGTTTCCTGGATGGATATTCCGGATACAATCAAATTGCGATTCATCCGGAAGATCAACAAAAGACTACTTTTACGTGTCCATACGGCACTTTCGCATTTAGGCGAATGCCATTTGGATTATGTAGTGCCCCCGCCACCTTTCAGAGGTGTATGATGAGTATCTTTTCGGATATGGTGGGGGAGTCGTTGGAGATCTTCATGGATGATTTCTCCATTTTTGGGCCATCTTTTGAAACTTGTCTAGACCAACTTGAAAAAGTGTTACAACGATGCGTTGAAACGAATTTGTTTTTGAGTTGCGAGAAGAGCCATTTTATGGTTCAAGAGGGGATAGTGTTGGGACACGTGGTGTCAAGTCGTGGAATAGAGGTGGATCGTGAAAAAGTTAAAGTCATTTCGACTCTACCTTATCCCACGAGTGTTAAGGGCATTAGGTCATTTCCAGGGCATGCGAGTTTTTATAGGAGGTTTATTAAGGGGTTTAGTGATATTTCGAAACCATTATGTAAACTTTTATTAAAAGATGTGCAATTTGAGTTCAATGAAAAATGTAAAGAAGCCTTTAACATATTGAAAAAAAAAGTTGGTTGAAGCCCCGATTTTACAATCACCAAATTGGTCACTTCCATTTGAAATTATGTGTGACGCAAGTGACTATGCGGTTGGGGTCGTTTTGGGTCAAAGGGTTAATAAGAACCGATTGCGGTATACTACGCAAGTAAGACTTTTTCGGATGCACAATTGAATTACACAACAACCGAAAAAGAGCTACTTGCGGTGGTATATGCGTTGGATAAGTTTAGGGCTTATATTTGGGGTAGTAAAGTGATTATCTATTCGGACCATAGTGCCGTAAGGTACTTTATGGAAAAGAAGGATGCTAAGCCTATACTAATCCGGTGGGTTTTATTATTGTAGGAATTTGACTTGGAAATCCGGGACTAAAAGGGAAGTGAGAATGTGGTGGCCTACCACTTGTCCTGGGTGGTTTTTGAGGAGGATCCTACCTTTGTAGAGATCAACGAATTGTTCCCAGGTGAACATATTTTGAGTGCATCTAAGTTGCCATGGTATGCTAACATAGTTAGTTATCTTGTCACAGGTGACTTACCGGCTCATTAGGATCGAAGGAGGAGACAACACTTTTTGTCTCAAATCAACTATTACCGGTTGGAGGAACCGGATTTGTGGAGAGAGTGTGCGGATCAAAGGATCCGAAGATGCGTGGCCGATGAAGAAATTCCGAGTGTGTTGAAACATGTGCACTCATTTGCATGCAGTGGCCACTTTAGTGGTCAAAAGACGGGTCATAAAGTGTTGAATAGTGGTCTTTATTGGCCAACTATATTTAAAGACGCATTTGAGTTTTCCAAAAATTGTGTTGAGTGCCAAAGGTTAGGGGATATTTCAAAAAGGGATGAGATGCCCATGCAGCCAAACCTCATTGTTGACGTTTTCGATGTGTAGGGCATTGACTTTATGGGTCCATTCCCCAATCTTATGGCAATTTATATATCTTGGTGGCCGTTGACTATGTGTCAAAATGGGTCGAAGCAATAGCCACCAAGACAAACAACCATACCATTGTTTGTAGTTTTGTCCAATCCCACATATTTTCAAGGTTTGGGATTCCTCGTGTCATCATAAGTGATGGGGGATCCCATTTTAAAAACTTTCGGTTTGGCAAACTCTTAAAACGGTATGGTGTTGACCATAGAATTGCTACCCCTTATCACCCGCAAACAAGCGGGCAAGTGGAAGTGTCAAATCGGCAGATCAAGGAGATCTTGCAAAAGAGCGTACGGACGGACCGTAAGGATTGGTCAATTAAGTTGAACGATGCCTTATGGGCCTACCGGACGGCACACAAGACACCCATTGGCACTACACCTTACCGACTAGTTTATGTCAAAAATTGCCATTCACCGGTCGAGTTTGTTCATCGATCATTGTGGGCTATTAAAGAAGTTAATGTCAAATATGACGATGCAGGTAAGGAGAGAAAGCTCAACCTTTGCAAGTTTGAGGAGCTACGGGAAATGGCATATGAATGCGCGTCCAAATACATGGACGGGATGAATAGAGCGCACGATGCCAAGCTGAAGAAGAAAGAGTTCGAGGTGGAGCCAAAAGTATGGCTCTACAACTTGAAATGGATGAGGCCCTATGTGATCACCCGGGTCGGACAATTGGGTGATGCTATGATCGAGGATCCAAAGGATGAGTCGCGACAAATGGTGAATGATCACAAATTCAAGCCGTTTCTTGATGGTAATGAAGGCATGGAGCACGGCAAGGAATTGGTGAACTTCTTGGTAACCGTTCCAATATATGAGGTCGACTAGGAAGGGCCGGTAACATATTTCTAGAGTTTTGTACATTAATTCTTTGAATTTTGAATGATTGTTAGTCGTTATTATGGTTCATATTAACTCTCTTGTGATATGTGAAGTTCAAGAAAATATGGACGAGTCACGAAGGTGCAAGGTATGTCTTTAGATTTGTTTATGTGTATTAGGGACAGTACACGGCTATTCAGGGGGTGGTAGGATCGTTTAACGATAGTTGTTCGTAAGTTAGAAAATCAAAAAAATTTACAAAAAAGCTTTTTAATTTATTTTAGGAATTTAATTAGCCTAGGCCCCTTTTGTAAAAAGTACGTGTTTTTGCCTATATTTTTTCAAAAAAAATGAAAAATGGCATTTAGGGGGGGCATCGCCGACGCAAGGGAGGCGTCGCCGACGCACCCCGGTTAACCCCGTCGGTGAAAAAGATGCGTAAACAGCCCAAAATTGCGTCGATGATGTTTGGTGAATCAGACGTGCGTCGCCGACGCAGGGGGCATCGCCGATGCACCCCGGGTGTCTCCGACGCTGAATTTCGGTTTTGGCTTGTTTTTTCGCTAACCGGGTCACCCGAACCTGTTTTTAAACACTCTTGGACGAGTTTTAGCCACATATCTGACCCAATTACATATCCATCTAATTATAACATCTCTATTACCACAAACACATCCCTTCCACTTCATCTTCTTCACCAAACCCCCAAGAACCCTAAAACCTTCATCCTTTCATAACTTTCTCAAATCTTAACCAAATCATCTGATTCTTGAACCTAAAGTGTGTAGATTTTCGAGAGCAACAAAACCCTCTCTTAGTTTTTAGTGATTCTTGTGTATTTTTGAGGAATCTGAGCTGCAAGTTTTGAGTTTTCTAGAGATTGTTGAGATCATCACTTGTTTTACATTCTTTAGAGTTATCTCCCTTCTACACCACCAAAGGTATGAACTTTTCTAATTATTGAGCTTGATTATCATATGGTATGTGATTTCTTTCGAAATTTTAAGCTTCATTGTTTAAGAGTAGGTTGTTCTTGATATGCTTGTGACATCTTAGCTTGAAGAATGGGTAAAAACATGGTTTGAGTTGGATTTGAGCATAGAACAAGTGTGGGGATGTGATTACACCCACTTGTTCATATGGTTAGGTATGAGCATTACGATGAACATTGTTGAAGTCTTATGAATTTAAGATTTAACTTGAAAGTTTAATTTTCTTAGATGGTAAAATGTGCTACTTTGTAAAGTTTAAAAAGAAATTGGCTAATTTACATCTAATGGTTAAACTTAAGTTGTTCATTATGGTTCATATCTAGAGTGGAATTGCTTAAAGGTTTTTAGGGGCTTATTGATTGGTTGTTGGTGTTGTTTTGTAGACATGGCTAGTCGAAAGAGGTCAAAGACAACCGATGCTGAAGCCTCATCGTCTAGTAGCATACCGGTCAAATGGCAACAACGTTGTAATCTGCCAGGCATTGAAGATAGGTTATACAAGCAAAATTGGGATTTGTCCCGATTTGATGACCCAAATGACGGTGCCCCATGGGAGCAAAATAAGAAGATACCATTGTATCATTTCGACAATAAACAACTCGAAAGCAAGTTGTGGAAGTATAAGATGTCCAAGGTTAAGGCCATAGACAAGGTGTGTGTGTGTGTGTGTGAAAGGGTGGTTAATGTGGAAGAATTTCGACAAATAGGGTTTACACAGAAATTCAAAAGATTAGGTTGGGAACAAGTGTTGGATTTGTGCGAGGGTGTGACTCCACGGGTTTACTTAAAAGCGGTTGCAAAGTGGTATTCTACACTAAGTTTAGAGCATGGGGACGAGCACCCGAATAGATGGCGTCTGGTAGGGGATACTGGAAGAGGAGCTATGACCATGAGTTTCGATCCTATGAATCAGATTGCAGCATTTGACTCATTGGGAGATGATAGCTACTTTTATTATACCCCTACCACATTCTGGCACAATGAGTTAGTTCAAGCAGATCCGGTCAATATGCTTAGCACAGTGATGCCAAATTCTGACAATAGTAGAAATAATCGAAGCCATTTGTCGTGTGAAGGAAACGTTTTGCAATACATTTCTCTGGAAAATGTTATGGTGAGACTTGGAGATCGTGGGAAGTTGCGAATGTGGGATATCCGTGTTTTGCATGCTTTACTTGTTGGAACACCCAAATTGTCATGGCGACACATAGTCATGATGAACATTTAGGACACACGAAATCAGTTCAACAGAAAGACGATTCCACATGTTTGACTCATCAGTGCAATGATCTTCCAACAAAACCACATACCTGAAAATTCTTTGTGAGTGGTAAAAGGTATTGACACGATTGATTTTGCCCAGTTAAGGTCAGGGGCACACATATATGATGAGATTCTGAATAAGAAGGCCGAGGTAGTAGATCGGAACACCGGGTTTCGATTCGAGTATGTGCAGAGGAATGAGGATGAAGAGATGGGAGAAGATGAAGGAGGAGATGATAAAGAAGAAGAGGGAGATGAGGAGAAGATAGGGGCGAAGACACTCTAGGCAAAGGTATGCTAGACGACACAACGAGTCATCGCTCACTGTGGCTTAATTTATTAATAATCGAAGAAGAGCTGCCTATGCCAGTTACCCTCTTGGCACTCATGATACTTATGATAATGTCACAGCAGTTATGGGTGGGCTTTCAGGCCCAAATGCAAACTCATTTGGATGCCGAAGCGGCCCATCAGGCCAAGTTGGAAAAGTATTAGGAGGAGCAGCAGGCTCATTGGAGGTTAATGGAGCAAAGGCAGGCAGAAGATGCAGCTCTTAAGAGAGCATTGGAAAAAGAACAAGAGCGTCTTCGGATTGAGAGGAACAGTGCGGATGATCACAGGTGGATGACAACGGCCACCGATCAACAAATTGTGATCAACAACAACAAAATTCTCCATGACCAAGAGCGACATCAGCGGGATCTCCTTGCTAGTTTGCCGTACCGTGAGCATTCGGGATGGACTAATTACTCGAACCTCCTGGTACCTCTAGGTCCATCCGATCCTTCTCCGCACTGGCCCGAGGCAGTGGGTTCCAGCTTTATTCCACCACAGTTCCAATCCCCAGCCGAAGGAGAAAGAGGCCCGCTTGACAATTGGAAGGAAGTGATGTCTTCTCTAACTGAGTACCCGTACAACCCATACCCGCCGGTTGATCCGAACTAGCGCTATCAAAGATAGGCGAGGTATGTTTATTGTTGTTGTTGTATATTTGTTTCTTTTCTGTTTAGTAGTAGTAGTTTTATTGCTTTCAAAGATAAATGAACTTTGTGGGTGTGTTCCCTATAGAACCCTCATGAGACCTACTCGTCCTCCCAAGCTGTCGGGAGGTTTAAAAGGGATTGTTGCATAAGCTAAGTGCAACCGTGATTCCTACGAAAGTGAGTTAGGCTTGTCATTGTTGTAAGTTATTTTCCACATAATCAAAGTAAAATGGCGTATGATTTGGTAATGTCTTCATAAAAATGGTAGAAGTAGGTTGCTAACAAATTTTAATGGTTGTGAGAAGCATGCTTCTACACAAGGGTTAAGATTTGCAGGTATATCATGTTCGTGAGATGACCATTTTGTGAAGGATGTAGAGCACACGAGAAACAAGCTCAAAAATCAGGTGCATACGTTTCCATTTACCTTTGATTCGTATTTAGTTAATAAGTGGATTGTAAATTGTACCATATTTTACCGGGGTGAAAATTTTGGGAAATTAGCCGTATCACCTCCCTTGCGCGTAAAAGCTCTATTCTTACACATTGAGGACAATGTTATCCTCAAGTGTGGGGATGGGAGAGAAAGTTTTAAATTTTTACCTGTGCATTTAAATACTACACATTGAGGACAATGATAACCTCAAGTGTGGGGATGGGGGAAATTTCAGAAAAAAATTCAAAAATGTCTTTGTCTCAAGTGATCTAAAAAGCAAGTAACTAAGTTGATAAGGGATGGCACGACTCATGTGGTCTTTTGTCATGGTCGAGTTCGAGTAAATAGCATGATGGGTATTTAACGGGTGGTTATTTGGGAATAATCCGCCTCAGAAACTTGTAACTTGTGCACATCATACACCATACCCTTTATATGTGAGATTTTTGAGCCACTTTAAAGATCATAGATATATGCACGTATTTCTTTGTTAAGTGGACCATTAGTCATGTATCGTAGAACTTGAAGCTTTTGATACGTTTGAGACCATAGACTGGATACAAGCACAAGAATGATTAAGGCATTAGGTAAACCTTTTCTTTTAAAACCATTTCTTTCATCCTTACCCAAACATATCCCTTAGTAATCCAACTTGAGCCTAAACCTTCCGTTTGACCAACCCATTTAGCCCTTAACCTTTAAACCTCTTTTAACCCGTGTGATGAAAATTTGATTTTAGGATTAGTTGTTTGTAAAGTTGTGTTTGGTATTTAAAAAAAACAGAAAATGTTGCGAAAAAGAATGGAAAATCATTGAGAAAAGTACAAAAAATATGAGTTATTAGTTGTTGAATAAAAGGCAAAAATATCATTGCCTCATATTTGTCAATTTTAGTTTGCTTTGTTTAGAATAGTTGTTTTGAAATAAGAATCGAATTTTCATCACCTTAGCCACTTCTAAAACATCTTATCTCATATCCTTCGCCTAGCCTCGTTACAACCCTTTGAAGACCTTTTGACTTGTGTTTAGTATTCGTGTTCGGTGGTGGAGAATGATTGAGCTTCAAGCCTATGCGGGTATATGTTCTATTCGGTATTGAGTGATTAGTTTGAAAGATGCTAATACATTATAAAAAAAATAGCCAATTTATGAACCGAGTAGAGTGAACATTGTGAGGGATGTGTATGAGTTGTGAGTTTTAAGGGCGAGTTAATCTTGGGTAACCATTTTATGTGATTATTCACTTATTGGTAAATATCTCGTAAATTGGAAAAAGTTTGAACCGGGTATGACTTGAGACCTTAACTTACGTCTCGAGAATGGAAAATGTATCTTTTATTCAACCCACGTGAAAGCGAAAATAGATTTGCTTGAGGGCAAGCAAAAGACAAGTGTGGGGATGTGATACGTGGTCGAAAACCGGTGCTATGATATGTTTAAGTTTGTGTATTTACATAAATTTTAGTTTCGAATAGCCTACTTTTGATTAGAATTGTGTTTTACAGGTCTAACGGAGTTTAAGGAGCTAATCGGGAGCTATTCAGAGTACCGGGAGCGAACGGGATCAACCGGAGACACGAGAAATGAAAAACCAGAGAAAACCATGCTAGAGTATGTATCGGCGACGCGTTGCGTCGATCAGAATACGCGTAGACAGCACAAAAGTACGTCAGCAGAAATATGGTGTTTCCACCATGCGTCGGCAATGCAGGGGGTGCGTCGACGACGCATGCCCCTGCTCTCCGACGCGAGTTTTTGTTGTTTGTTCGATTTTGACGAGTTTTAATGCTGGTTTTTGACCATTCTTCAACACTTGCGCATATTTTGAGTTTTGAACTTCATCTTGGAGCCAAGAACACTTCCACTATCATTCCCAATCATCTCTAACCATTCCAAATCACCCGAATCATAATCCTAACCCTAATTCACCATCCTCATCATTCAATCTTCAATCCATTCACCATCACCATCCATCCCAAACCCTAACCATCATCTCCATCACTTTCAAAGCTTCAAGAGGTTCGTGCTCAAGTCTCAATCATCCGGTGATCAAGTTTCTTCAACCATGAGTAGCTAATCACCTTGGTTTCACCCCGGTGTAGGTAGTTGTTTAATCTAGGGTTTTGAATTGTGGTTTGATTTTACTTTGTGACAACTTGTATTGGTTTTGAAGTCATTAACAATAGCTTACATTTGTTTCGTATTCGTAAATTGTCGAGCGATTATAAAGTTATGACTTCACAAAATGGTTATATGTATTTATGCGTTGTTATGATTAGGTTTTACTTGTTGTGATTATAGAGTGCATTCTTGTCCGTTTTTCAGAGCCTTAATAGTTATTGGCACCTACATCCGGTACACTAAATCCGTTAACCACTATACAATTGAGTTGAATCTAAAACTTGTAGAAACCCTACGTTGGCAATTACCGAACCGGGTGTGAACCCTTTTTATTAAATCTTGTTTGAATCATTAGTTGTGTTCGTTAATTAAAATCAATCATTCGTAGTAGTTAGTCAAAATTACAAACATCATTGGTTAATTCCACACCTTTTCTCAAATATCTAAACAAATCAAGATAGCAAGCTTCATAAAATCGTGACATTTTCATAATCAAATTAGTCCATACGTAAACCACATACTCTTCGTGGATCGACCCCTTACTACCACTGACGCATTTGTTAAGGGTAATTTGGGCGTATAAGTATTATCTTTGACCGGGGCACGACACTCCGATCAGATACAGTCCCAAAGGGTCGGAATATTGAAAGATAATTAAATAAGTTATTAATGCGAAAAGTGGTAGGCCCCTCTTTTGAAGGTGACGTTACCCTCGGCTAAGTAGTTTGAGTCAGCAAGGATACAATCCCAAGAAGCCGGTTTAATGTTTGAATATAGTTTACATATGAAGGGTTCAAGCTATACGCACCCTCACCATCCAATACCGTTGGGGCATTGAAGGAGGTCCTAGTAAGCTTGAACCAAGTCCTCACAGGATCTATACACTGAACGAGACAAGAACTTTACCAAACCACCCTTCTAACCCCCTTCCAAGTAGTTAACGTGTTTTATATAGACCGTAAAGACACGAATGAGCAAATCAATGACATCGTGAAGAAATGGTTAGGAAAATTCACTTTCAACATAAGAAACTATTTATTAAAGTCATTAATACATATCCAATTAAAAAGTGTCGAAAGATTAAAAATCAAAAGTAATACAATAAAGACTTGTCTTCACCAAGTGATGTAAGAGATTAGCCAAGCATGACCTTTGTTTGACAAGAACTCTTACAATCAATCTTGGATCCCGAGACTACTACACACTCTAAAGATGATAAATGGATGATGGTTGTGGGTGTTGGTGTTGTGGTGGTGGTGGAATGGTGGCAAAGTGAGAGAGAAGTGGTCTGCCAAGGGATGCCTTTGAAGTGAACCAAGCACCCCTATTTATAGTCAGAATAGTGCCCCGGCCACGACCCCGTGTCCAGCTTCTTCTCTTCCTTCATTAATTGCAGCTGTCAGCAGAGGGCCCTACACGCCCTCGTGGTCAACTCTTCATTGTACTATCAAGATTCTTCAAATCTAAGAGTCCGACCCCCTTGGTGATCTGGGCATGCCCCGTGGTGGGTGTAAAAGCTTCTGCAGGCTTTGTCTTTAAGTGTAGGTGTGACCATGCCCCATGCCTGGCTGGGCACGGCCCCGTGGTCAGCTTCTGTTTTTTTGTTTTTGTCTTTGGGGTGTTGCTGAGGGGTCGGGCATGTTGCGTTATTCCTTCTTCTTGTATTTATGTTGGTTTTGGCTGCTTATTTGCTTCTTTTGTTCTTTTAAGCTCATTTGGTCCTGTAAATTCAAAAGGAACAAAGAAACGTGCTTTTTCCAACATTAGTACTAGAAAATGGTTAGTTTTTGCCTCATTTGATGTAATTTATATGTTGCATTTTATACACATCAAATATCCCCACACTTGAATCTTTGTTTGTCCTCAAGCAACACTCTTTAAATGTGGCTTACACACCCAAATGAAATAGGTAGAGAAGAAGTTTTGTGGCTTGGCTTGAGTGCCGAAGATGTATTTTGGTGATAACACTCGATTCTGGCATGGAACTTACTTCTACCATATGCTTGCCAAGCGATCAAACTTCCTCCTCTTTAACTATAAACCTTTGTAAATACCAAGAGGACTTTTGAAAGGGTTAGGCTTGGGCTAAGGGTAGGTGATTTTTGGGTTAGTAATTAGCAAAATGGCGAAAAGCGTAAAAAGTATCGGTTGTCGTAAAACTTTTTTGTTTTTTGTGACATTTATTTAAACTAAGCATATTCAAAGAAGATTTTTGAGGACTTGTATGGTTATTGCAAGAAGTATATTATTATTATTATTTTTTTCATGTGTGTCACAAGATAACCGAGCTTTTTTACTAAAACAAATGGGTTTGAAAGAAAAAGGCTTTGGTGGGTAATGGGTGTTTGTCTTACGGGTTTTTGAAATGAAAAGGTTTAGGCTTAAAGGGGTTAACTAGGGGGATTTTTGGTAGGGGAGTAATAAGAAAGAAAATAATGGTGTTGAATAAAAATTGGTTAGTCCTAATGCCTCCGTCATTTACTTACTTGGATTTAAGTCAGTAAGAACCGGGAATGTATCGTCTTGGCAAGTTCTAGAGTCGTAAGAACCAAGCGGCTATTCACACAAGAAATGAAAAATGAGCATTTAGTTTAAAGATGTAAGTATGTATGTTCGGTAAAGGCTCAAAACTCACTTATTGTGGAAATGGGTTTATAGTGTGAACAAGTATATATAATCAAATTTTAAAAAAAAAATTGTCATGTCTTTTTATAATTTTCTTGTTTGGTCCTTTTTATCACGACGCTATCGATTGTAAATTTGTAAAAACATAACTTTTTTAGAACTTGTAATTCCCAAATTAAACCAAGACAAGTAAAAAAAGGAAAAATTTTTAAAAGATTTGAGGTGATTAGCGGTTCCAATACGAGTTTTGTGTAAGGCTTGTTATTAGGACTTGCAAGATTCAAGGTTTAAGCTCCCCCCCCCCTACACTTAAATTACACATTGTCCTCAATGTGTCCAAAAATAAGTTTTTCGGTTGACTCGAATGTGTAAAAGTGTGTTAAAAAACAAGTTTTTATGTTACTGGGCACCTGGCCACGAGCCCGTTTTGGGTGACCACGGCCCCGTGGTCATAGTGCCAGTAACGAAACTTATAGAAGGTTGGCCATGGCGCATGCCTGGTGGCCACGACCCGTGGTCAGTATGTGTAGACAAACAGCATGTTAGGGGGTGTTGGGCACGGGGCCATGGTGAAATACCACGGCCCCGTGGTGGCAGTCTGCAATCGCTGAATTTTCAGGTTTTTGGCATTCGCTTCTTGTTTCCGGGCTTAGATTGCACTAATGCTTAGTGCATTCAAGTCTCTTGTGTACCTGTTTTGCTATCATTCACACCACACAAAACATAATATAATACCCAAATCCTAACTTACGAGCGTTTCAAACCCATCGTCATCACAGACATAAAACTAAACGAAAATGTAGAAATAAAAGTGTCTAGAAATAAATTGTTTAACCACGGCACGCAGGTCGGCAAATTGTTCAAAGAGAAAAGAGGGTTAACCTGGAAACTGCATCCGTCGCCTACCACACCACTGCCATTGTCACCGCTTAATCCATGTCCTCATCTTCCTCCTCGTCCTCATCGCGATACGCCATATGTCCCCGGATGTATGTGATATCTTCTTGCATAGTAGCGACGGAACGTTCCACCGCTCCAATCCGGGTGTTGGTATTACTAGCTACATTGTACGTGTTTCGGGTGCAAAGAAGGTTTTCCTACAAAAGATCACTTAAGCTTTGAAAGTTAGGAAACCCGCCTCCTTGAGAGGAAACACATGGGTGCTGCTAAGGGGTCGTGCATGTTGTGTTATTCCTTCTTCTTGTATTTATGTTGGTTTTGGCTGCTTATTTGCTTCTTTTGTTCTTTTAAGCTCATTTGGTCCTGTAAATTCAAAATGAATAAAGAAACGTGCTTTTTCCAATATTAGTACTAGAAAAGGGTTAGTTTTATGCCTCATTTGATGTAATTTATATGTTGCATTTTATACACATCAATCACCCCAAAACATTTGAAACGTAAAAGAGGGGACTATCTACTCACTTGGGATTGCATATAATTCTTGTTCAGATGATCAAACAAGCTCAAGATATCAAGGATTCAATGTAATCCTAACTATGTTAGTGCGTCGGGACTTTAATCGAAGAATCGGATAGAATGAAGTCTTATAAACCAAACGAGTGTCGGAACTCATATGATATGGTTTAATAAACTTAACATTCTGATTAGAAAAGGATCCTAAGTGCTTTTGACCCGTTATGACTCGTTAAGGTAGTTTACGCTACTTTAACGTGTCATTAGAGTAATTATATGTTCGGATGGTTAAATATGTCCTATGATAAGTCTTATATGCCAAAGCATGTTTGACAATGTTGTAACATCAGTTTATATGTCAAAACTTTGGTTACATATGCTTAAAATCGATTTATGCTCGAAAAGGGCATTTTGGTCATTTTTAAAGAAAATAAAAGCGACTTGTCATAAAACTAACTAAACCTTATGACCATAAGGTATAACCTCAGTAGGTTATTCCCTATACAACTATGATCACATAAATGTGCTTGGTTGATTCTTAAAAACGACCAAACGGGTTGGATTCGAAAGTCAAAGCGGTGGTTAAGACCGCTCGACTTACGACCCTAATAAGCACTAAACTTGAAGTGATGAGTTAGACATGTTAAAACATGTCTAACTAAGTTATAAAAATGATTTGGTATCAAAACTTGGAGTTTTCATACCCGAAAATTGTCACACCCCGACCCGCAGCGGAAAAGGTGATCGGGGCATAATTGAGTTATCATCAAAGCTCATGACATTTATTATATGTTTCATATTCATTAATACAATTTAATGGAAATTTACAATAAATGATACAACATGTTCTAACTATCAGTCTAAGCTTCTTGGTTCTCTTCTAAGGCATATCCTATGTTTTCCTTGCTTCAACCTGTCCACCTGTATCATGTGTAAAAAGGTTTTTGGATCAACATAATGTTGGCGAGTGAATCCTATGGAAAAACATTTGAACAAGTTTATCCAATTGATTATAAATAATGTGCATACAACATATGAGTAAATGTAGATGTAAATTTATTCACACAACACATAATATTGAATATTGAACACACAAACACCAAATGACTGTTTTGAGGCACGCGTTGTTCGACTCGTCTCCCACGAGGAACTGATGGGCCTAATGAATGAGTTTTGAGGCACGCGTTGTTCTTACGAACTGATGGGCCTAATGTATGAGTTTTGAGGCGCGCGTTGTTCTTACGAACTGATGGGCCTAATGAATGAGTTTTAAGGCACGCGTTGTTCTCGTCTCCCACGAGGAACTGATGGGCCTAATGAATGAGTTTTAAGGCACGCGTTGTTCTCGTCTCCCACGAGGAACTGATGGGCCTAAATAATTTGCATACAACTTTGACAATATGTAATACATCACAACCAATAATAGTTACATTCTAGTTTAGTTCATAAAATGGTATAGCACGAATTTGCATAAGAGAATTAGTTTAAGCGACACATGATACACCCCAAAACATGAATAAAAAGGGGAGTTTGTAAGAATTCACTCACATTGGGTGCGTTCGGTTGATGAGGTTGAATGCACGCGAAGTGGTTTTAACCACGAGTGAAAATAACCTAGATAAATAGCATTTTGGTTTGGTAAGTAAACGGATTTTATTAATCTATTTTAGTAGGATTGTTGGGTGTATTTTTGTGAGTTTGAGGCTATTTTCTAACTTTAAAAATGTTATTTTTAAGTATTTATAATTGATTTTTAATTAAAATAATTAAATAAAAATAATAAAAAAATATTTATTTTTGCTACAGTTGACTTTGACCGTTTGACTTTGACTGACGTTGACCGGTTCGGAAGGCATATTATTGTGCGCTGGGTGAGGCTCGAACCCGAGACCTCCCGTACGCGTGCACGCAGCTCTACCAACTGAGCTACGTGTCTAACCCGTCATATATCTGATTTTAATTACATATATACATTAATTAGAATTAAACAGAAATCCCTTTATTTTAAAAATGAATTAAATCTAGCGAACCGGTGCGCTCCACAGGTCTCGAACCCGGGACCTGTGGGTTAGCGGACACACAATCCACCGCTGGACTGTGTGTCTCACTTGGTTATAAACTCAGTTATCAATATACTTAACATATACTTAAATCAACCCGGTTCAGTTTGCTGAAAAAGGAATTTTTATCAAGGCAGCGTGTGAGGGACAATACTCGAACTCGTGACCATAGCGTTAAAAGTGCACACAGTCCACCGCTGGACTGTGTGTCTAACCCGGTAATTAACTTGATTTTAATTATACTTAACCATTACTGAAACGTCGTCTTCTTCACTGGTTTTAACCGGAAGTGGCGACTGACTGGTTCGAATGTTGATTCAAGTTTCTTTAGCGTTGTAAGATCAATTACAGACGAGATAAAAGTAAAAAGAAAGGAATTTAGGCGTGAAAAGTACCGGCTGTTTCTCCTCTGTTTTCCGGCAGAACTCCGGTGGCAGCAAGTTCTTCCGGCGACGAGTCTCTTGTAGCAGAGAGTCTTCCGAAGGCTTGCAAAGGGTGTGGGTGATTTCGGTAAGAGTTTAGGGGGTTCAGTAAAGCTCAGAGGTTAATGATACGGTTTTCCGGCGATGTATCAAATATTTCCGGCGAGTGATTTTTCGCCGAGAAAGGGTGCGATTTGAGTGTGAAAGGTTTCTGGTGAGTAGTGGTTGAATTTATAGGGTAGTATTGAGATGAATGGGGTCTGAATTCGGTCTAAAATCGAAGTCAGCCGTTCTCCGGCGGTTATGGCTGATGTCGCGGGTTCAGACGTCGGTTATAACCGTTGTGAGAGTTAAGACTTCGGTTATTTTGAGCGGAAACGTAAATAAATGGCGAAGTCGTCGGGATTTCCGACGACTGCTAATTGGGCGGAAAATTGACGAATTTGACTTCCGAACATTAATACTTGAATTAATTGTTTCCTGTTATTAACATAAAATCAAAGCGGCGGAGCGGTTGTTCGGTTGAGTGATAGTTGTTTGGTTTGAACCGGTACAGACCCGAGTTCGAAACCCGGCATGAGTAAAACATTTTTATTTTGTTATTTTTAACAGATTTTCAAAAACTAAATACATATCCCCGCATAATAATTGATTACGTATCGTTTAAAATTATTTTGGGCATTTAATTCGCAACAAAAAATTTGACTGACTGTTCGGTTGATAAACGGAGCGGGTTTGGTAAATCCGTTTGTGACGGATGTTACAAAAATAGTGTCGTCGTAAAATGCACATTATGCTCATCTTTGACCGAAACTTTGACTCGTCACTTCGACTAGTAAACGTGGTAATCAGAAGGTGCAATTGCTAGGGATTATAACCTTCGTGATTACGATCACGTTGCAAAGTTCAATTGAACTTTGACTTGACCAAAAATGGTCAGAACCGAAAGTCCAACAGTAAGTCAATTGTTTGACTTTTAGCTCCAAATAAGCTAAAATAAAGAACAAGACTAGGAAAGAACACTTCCTTGTGTTCTAAGAAGGCAAGATTACACAGTAGGAGGCCTCCAATGGGAAGCAAACTCCAATTTAGAGTAGACATGTGAAGAAAAAGGAAATGAGCAAGTCGTGAATGAAAATGATCACCTATTTATAGTTGTAGAGGATGAATTTGATGATTACAAGTGTCATGGATCAATTTAGGATACACATGTCCATAAACGTGTCAAGATCATGCTAGAGCTTGGAGAACACGGATCTTGGGCTCCAAGGCTATTTAAACACTTGTCTGCCACATTTTTCTGTTACTGGGCACCTCTCACACCCCGCGGGAGACTTAGGCTATGTCTCCCGCGCCCCGCAGACACCAACCTTTGGGATTTTGGCAGATTTGGCCCCTGGACTTGTTTCGTCGCGTTTTGTCACTTCTAACACCCATTAACCTAACTTTTAGGCTCTATAAGGATGTTAAGGTATACGTAACTTGAATTATGCCCCAAAAATATCATGGATGTCGGTTCGTTCGGTTGTACGGTTGCGTTTTTCACTTAATTACGACGAACGCTATAACGAACACGAAAATGACCGAGATTGCGCAACAACTGATATTTTTGCATTCTCCTCAATAAAATACAAGATTTTATTGATTACAAAAATATTTGGATTTGTATATGTGGTTCGTATTCAAAAATACGAGAATCGGCAGACTTTCGCAGTTTGTCGCAACAAGTCCCTGAGCTTGAATAAGCATGTTTTTGCCATACCGAACTCCTCAAAAGTTATTTCTAAGTTATGTAAAAGGGTATTAGGGTATGTTTAGCTTATATCCTTGTTCCGGAGTGTACGTTGCATTAAACTGATTACATTTGCATTACAGTTTACAATTTTACTTCCTATAAAGGTTTGAGAGTTTAAAACTGTACAAGGACTTAAACGTGCAAACGTCACGTAATTATACAATCCTGGAAATGAAACACAAGATTTCATTGGATTCGAAATTGTTTGGGATTGTACAATGGTTGAAAAGGCACAAATGTCACAATAAATAACCACTCTTACTTAACATAAGTAACCTAACGCCCCGCTTGTGGTATGCGCATATAATGTATATATGTGTGGGCCATCGGGGGAAAAAGTGAAAGTGCACTAATCTTAACTTTATTTTACTAATTTCGTGAAAATAACGTTAAAAGCGGGGGACGGTTAATCATGCATCATGTGGTGGCGTTGATAGCTGAAAGACAAAAGGGCACATGCGCTAATCGGTCTTTGTCCCGATTTCTAAGTGTTATGTGCTACTATTGAGTCGGGGGTATCACTGGAAGCAGCCTCTCTATTCCTACGGGGTAGAGGTAAGGTTGTCTACATCTTACCCTCCTCAGACCCTACCTTAGCTTTGCTATTGGTGGGATTTACTGAGTATGATGATGATGACTTAACCTAAATACCCTATCAATTTCACTTAACTGTTAGCCCAATAAAGAATCCATAACCCAAGCCCAACCCAATCAAATTTGAAGTAAAATTAAATAACCCAACCCACCCCCTTTCCTATTCTTTCTTGGCCCCCTCTCTATCTGATACCCCAGACTCCCATACGCAAACAATACAACAGCAGGCTCATTGACGCAATCGGCAACAAGATTTTCACCGGAGAAAAACTCGGATTTTGACTACTATTCCACCCGCAATCACCGAAATCCAAAACCACATGGGTATGCTTCGATTATTTATGTTTTATTGTTTTATTTGGATTTTTAGGATAAATAAAATTCTTAAAGATGTTTGAAATTTTAGTTGTTTTGATGTTTCTTGAAACTTTAATAGGGTGATTTTGTTGATTTAGTAAAAGTTTAGTTGATTGGTTAATGATTGTTTAAGACTAGGGCTTGAATTCTTGAAAATTAAACTGAAAATTATGAAGTATGGTCGATGAATGTTTAAGACTTTAAGTGTTTAGTGTTGTTTTTAATGGTGGTGTTGTTTTATATTTGATAGGAAGTTAGGAATACCATGAGTAGGGAAGTATTGGCGAGATTTCTAAAGAGGAAAGGGGTTGAACCACTTTTTTCGTCGGATTCTTCTAATTAAAGACCAATGTATGTTTTAAATAAGGTTTTTTTTTGTAGTTTTACTAAATGAATAGGAGAAATAGAAGTAGAGACTACGGAGGGTTTGAACTTTGATGGTTTTTGTTGGTACTTTACTTATTATGGTTTTTTATGTTGTTTACTTGTTTATTTGAAACATTGTTTGTTAATGTGATAGGAAATTAGGAACTAGGGTTTGATTGTTTAAAAATTGAAATTGATCGAACCCGACCCGCTATGAAACTTTATTTGTTTATGTTTACTTGTTTTACATGACCCGGCTCGATCTGACCCGCTATGAACCGATTTTTTTATATAGCTAGGAGTCTAAAATCTTTAAAAATTTCTGCACCCCCAGGAAAAAATTCATGGGTCCGCCATGGTTCATTGGCAAACCCAAAGCCTTTAAAACGCCTTGGTTTAGAAGGAGAAGGTCTTATGTTCAAGTCCCACATATAGCAAATACTAAAAAAGTTTGTTGTTAAAAAAATTAACATTACCAATAATCATTGCAGTTTCGGTTATTAACTTAGGAAAGCTAAAAAACTCCTTCAGATAAGAATTTAACATTAAAGTTTAATATAATTTTTTTAACCGTTGCAAATTATAATATATATTAAAAATAATAAACTTTAACATATGACACAAAAAGAAATAAAAATAAAACCCTCACAAACTAATTTCAACCCAACAAATCGGTACATGCTATTTGTGACCATGTACTTTTGGGCGAACCATAGTAATATGAGCTGTAACGCGGGCTACGGCTCAACCCCGTATTCGTAGTGTTTTTTCCGGTTTTATATAAATGATACCCCTAAAAAATACGATGATACCTCTAACCAAAAAATAAGATATTTGATATTACTAAAATCCTATTTATTTATAAACTCAAACATTTTTAACCCAAAAACTTGTAGAACAATTATGCCTGAATAATAAAATAAGCCTAAATTAAAAATAATAAAATTGAAAGGAGGACCCAAATATAATCCAACTCTCCCCGTCAGGGCATTAAACCGGCGTGAGGGGTGGAGAAGATGGTCTAACATGCCAATAGCGTCAAAAGTCTACAAGATTGTTGAATCGAATGCTTAATAAGGCTTACAATAATGTTTCTCGTTTTTATTTAAAATACGAATGATTACATATTTGCTCGAAACAATGCCACTAGTCTTTTTTTTAAACATTTGTAACAATCGTCCATAAATTCATCACTAATCCAGTTATGTAAATCCAAATTCACAAACATTATTGAAGAAAACGGCCCTTCAAACAGTCAGTGGATACAAATTACATTTCGTTGTGTCTATCATCAATCTTGTATGCCATTTTAGGACAAAACTCATTTACATTTTTTTCACATTATAAATGTAACAGTGAAGTTGATAAATGTAATACAAATGCTTAAACTTTGTTTAAGTGTTACCGTTATATATACATGGTTACTTAACGTCCCACGCATATACTGATATACAACACATGAAAGGAAAAAAAAATTGTTAGCGTGACATCGGTCCCTAAACAGTAAACACTACATCCACCCCTGGTTCCGATTTGTTGAAGGCTAAGAAGTAGACGTAATGTGAATTATACATCCTTTGTTTATGTGGTGATTACGCCTCTCATCTCTTATCTTTTTCATCACACGTCGAACATATTCACCTCGTCTTGGTTGTTACAAATAAGATCAACAACACGCTCTTCATGGATATGGTACCTTTGTTTGCACTATCTAATTAGGGCGATCACGCTAAATTTAAAGGTGTGTTATCATAAAAGCAATTGAGGTGAAGTGGCATGCCATGTGTACCACCATGTCAGCGCCAAAAGTACCAAGTGTGAACAACAACCCTGGGTAACTATTACCATAAATGACTCTTTTTCACAATGTATCATCACTTACAAGACATAACATACTTACATTAGACCACTAGCAAGTTCAAAGTGATGAATAAATTGGCACACCTGGCAAAGTGTACCCTGAATCCACAATAAATATGTTACCTGTAACATAATCTGATGAACCATGAATTAGGTATTTGACCAATGAAGTTAACCCCGGGTCTGTAACACCCAACTCTTTCAACGGCATAGTTTTTGAAACCACGTTTTTGAACCAGTTCTTTAGCAGAAGTTCCTCAGTAATTTCAGATTTGAAAATCCCGGGACTTATTGAATTCACCCTAATTTTGTGCCTTCCAAGTTCCATTGCCATTACCTGAATGTACAAAATCAAGCGAGTCAACTGAACGACCGGTTATAAATAAAATACAACCTGAGTTGACCTGTTCATCACACGAATAAATTAAAATTATTTGTTTGGTTTACCTTTGTCATGGTATTCAAAGCTGATTTTGAAGAAGCATATGCAAGAGCACCAGGTAGATGACCGCGATTAAGACCAGCAGTTGAAGAAATATTAATTATCGATCCTCCTTGATTAAACTCCAGCATTTTTAATCCAACATACTTTGATACCAACCATGATCCTTTTACATTTGTTCCAAATGTTTTATCCCAATCTTCTTCTGACAATTTCAATGGATTTTGTACAGCACCTAAATTCAAAATTCAGCATAAGTAAATTATCATCACTTTGCACTACAAAGGTTTCTATAAACTCTCAAGTGCAAAACTGAATCTCATAGTGTGTGAAATCGTATATTTAATACAGTAATTAACTGTTACCAACTGTCTAGCTTAAATGCTTAATACATATGGCTCTAATAGTTTCAATGAATATTCTTCGAGATTTCATATCACATAGGAAATAGTTTCTTAAATCTAGGGTTGTAAACGAACCAAACGGAGCCTTTTTCAGGTTCGTTTGTTTAGCATTGAACCTGTTAACGAACATATACCATTTAAAAAAACAACATTCTTAATTGCAAACATTAGACATAACCCCCTTGTTAAACACTTGATATAATAATCATAAACATAACTATCCCAAAATAGAGGCACAAGTTAGACATAGTAAGGATAAACATAGACACATAGTTATCCCAAAATAATGTTTCAAAGATATAAGGGGTTGTTTGGCAATTTGTGAATGATTAAGTGTTGAACTAGTAAAAGATCTGAACCATTAAGTGTTGAACCAGTAAGAGGTCTGAACCATTAAGAGCCAGTATAATGCTTAACCGTTCAAAGGCAAATGTCTGACTAATTCAGATTAAAGGTCTTAACCATTCAGACTCAATATAATGCTTAACCATTCAGAGGAAAATGTCTGAACCATTAAGACATTTGCTCGGGAAACAAACAGGAATCATTAAGTTGTTGAACCAGTAAGAAGTCTAAACCATTAAGAGTCCCATTAAGAGGTAAACAAACAGCACCTAAGTTTCTAATGACTAAACAAAACAAACGACCATGAACGGACGTAAACGAACATATTACCGAATGTTCATGTTTGTCCATTTTATTAACCGAACGAAATTCTTTGTTCATGTTTGTTCATTTATTAATCGAACGAACATAAACGAACTTTACACATTCACAAATGGTTTGATGAACGTTTGGTTCGTTTAAAGTCGTCCCTCTGTGTACAAGCATACATAACTGAAAGTACAAGCTACATAAAAAAAGGTACAAGCTGGTAACTAGCTGTATAACTAAATATAGCTGTTTCAATAGATATTCTTCGATATTTTAAATCACATGTTTCAATAGATATTCTTCTAGATTTTAAATCACATGTGAAACTAGTTTCCAAAATCATTTACCACATCAAAATAACCCTCACCAATTCAACCGTAACTGTTACCTCTAATACCGGCGTTGTTAATCAACGCATCGATACGGCCAAAAGCGTCCCAGGCCTTCAACACGGAAGCTTCAATAGTCGGACCGTCGGCGCTGACGTCAAGCTCCACTGCAACCGCTAATACGTCGTCGTTTTTAATGGTTTGAGTTCGGTTTGAATGAGTATCGGAAACACGTAATCTGTTGATTTCATCGCAAAGAGCCTTGAGGCGGTCGACTCGACGAGCGGCGGCGATGATTCTGCAACCGGATTTGGCTAAATCGATGCAGAATTCCCAACCGATACCGGACGATGCGCCGGTGACCATGACGATCGTGCCGGTCAGATCTCGCCATGGTTCAAGGTTGGAGGTTGTTACGTGTTGAGTAGAAACCGCCATTAATGGTGGTCAGCAGTTATTGAGTTTGATTGAAATCGAACAACTTAGGGGTGTTTGTCACAGCTTTTATTTTTTTTTTTTTAATGAAGTAGTTTATAGCTTATTTTCTATTATTTGATAAGCTATATATTTAGATTAGCTTATATCTTATTTTTTATTTTAACACTCTTATATGTTAAATAAGCTAAAAAATCATCTTTAAATAAGCTTATTTAAATCTATACATATAATAAAGTAAATCATACAAAGACACATGGTGCTCTATGAGTTAATCTCAACTATTTTTTCCCGTCTAAATAAATAGATATAGATAATGCTTGTTAATAAGATTTAAATAAAAAATATATTATTTTAATCTATAAATTTAATCTTTTTATCTTTTACCCTAAACAAATATATATATATATATATATATATATATATATATATATATATATATATATATATATATAAATATTTGTTATTAAGATTCAAATAAAAAATATATTATTTTAATCTATGATTTTTATCTTTTACTATTTTTTTCTATTTATATTTATCCAGTCTTTACTTTATAATATGGATTAATAAAATTGGATTATAATAAAATAAGCATAGGTAACTCATGCCTTCTACTTGTGTTTAGAGTTCTAATGTAAAAATATAAATGAAAATACAAGTAATAATTTTATATTTTACTGTTTTATTTTCCATTTATATTTATCCATTTTATATTATTTAATATATAAAATTAAATTTATTCAACCCGTGCAATACTTAGGTTTTTTTAATATTTTTTTTTATTATTTAGTATATGAAATTATATTTATTCAAACCGTGCAAAACAAAGGGTTTTTAAAGATGTAATTTTTTTATATATAAAAATTCATTTATTCAACCCGTACAATACACGTGATTCTTAAAGATATAACTTTTTTATTATTTAATATATAAAATTACATTTAGTCAAATCGTGCAATAAACGAGACTTTTTAACAATATATATTTTATTATTATTATTTGTTATACAAATTATATTTATTCAATCCCTGTAATACACATTGTTTTTAAAGATATCCAATTCCAGTGGTTGAGATGCATCTTTTGATACCAAGACTTTTCTTTCCAATAAGTAACGCATGCAAAGTAGTAAAAGTGAGTAAAAAAATCAAAATAGTTGCATGTTTCTTTAAGGAATATTGAATTTCAAACATCTTAACTATTCGTTGTTAGCCGCTAATAGTCACAACTACAAAAATAACTACTAGATGTCCCAACTATTAACATATTGGCCAACAATGGACACCTGACTAACAAAACCCTAATGCTATTAGTCCTCGATTGCCAGAAAAATGTTTTTAGCTAGAAAAAGGTTAGTATTCCTTTCTTTAGTTCAACTTTTCCCAAGTTTTGTTGGTGTGAATTTTCAAAACTTTGTTTTTTATTTTATAATTTTAGGAGGTTTGTCCCATGAATTCAACGTTATTAATGACAACTTATGAATTTATTATGTATGTTCAATCATAACTATCAAGAGTAGATAATAAGTATTTACAAATCGTTTTCATTAATCAACCCGTGTAACACACGGGACCATAACCTAGTTAGCTTATATAAGCTAATAAATATCAACTTAAAAAGCTAAACCAAACACCAAATTAAATTATTTTATAAAAAAAACTTAAAACGCTATAAGATTTATTAAAAAAGCCATGCCAAACACCCCCTTAAAACCTTCAAAAAGTGCTACAAATATCATCACAAACGGCTTCACTACCAATCAAACAATTTTAGTTCTAGAATTATTTATATGTAATATAAAATATAAGATAATGTCTACCAAACAATAAGTATAAAAATATCTCCAAGCTCATTTAGACTAGTGGATGCGAAGAGGATAGTCCTTTAAGGATGATTTGTTACGTAGGCGATCATGTCATCGAATGTGGAGATAAGCCACAAGTGTGAGGATGAACCCCTTTACATATACATATACATATGTATGTATGTATATATATACTAGCTTTCTACACACGCGATGCGGCGACGGAGACGTTTTACAATAGGATACACGTTTAATGTTTGTTTTTCAGTCGTTTCATGATATAGTGTAGGGGTGATCAAGGTTCGGTTTCAAATCGTAAAACCGCCAATACCGATCTTCAGTTTGGTTTCGCAATCACTTTCTTTCTTTAAATTTTGGCTTGTCGATTTCGAAACGATGTTCGCTGGGGTACCCCACACACCACTCAGCACATGAACATGGTGATATATAGCAAACCAAGTACATTAAAAGAATGACCTAAAAGAATGCAGATATAAAAAGAATATATATTTGAATGACCAAAGGCTAACCAACACACTACTCAAATAAAATACTCATACTTAGCAACAATCTTAGAAGAGACCAAATATACAGATGCACTGCACGAAAACGCCTTATTTCACCATCTTAACCTACTAATTTACTGGTATATTTGCAAAAATATTTTTAATTAATTAATTAAAAGGAATTTTTTACTTGTTTGCCAGAAGGAACTTCCGGTTCTCCCCATTCCATATCTTTTCTAGCAATTCAAATCAACTTTTCCAGCCTGAAATAGACCACATATAAAAATAAAATAAGAAACCAAAAAAGATTGCGCCAAATTACATAACTGCCCGTAAGATGGGAATCGGGTATTCGGCAGGAAACCTCAATTTGGGCGCCAAGCTCTGATATCACTTGCGAACGAGCTCTACCAAAGAACCATCCTTAAATAAAAGAAAAAATATCCCATCACATAATTTGAGTTAGAATGTTCGGTTTTTCGCGAGGTTTGGCCAATTTCACGACTTCCGTCTAAAGGTTTGGTTTTTCGCATCTGGATCCAAAAGGTTTGAAACCTTGCCATTTTCATCCAGCTCGTTAACTCCATCCGTTTTTCTCCGTTAAGTCAGGGGTATTTTGGTTTTTTTTGTTAATTTAAAGGGCAATTTGGTCTTTTGAATACTTGTACATTATGCTAAATGCTTGTACATAAAGAGAAAAAAACCAAATTACCCTTTAAGTTAACAAAAAATACAGGAAATACCACTGACTTAACAGAGAAAAACGGATGTAGTTAACGAGCCGGATGAAAATGGCAAGATTTCAAACCTTTTTGATCCAGGAACGAAAAAAAAAACCTTTGGACGAAAATCGCAAAACTGGCTAAACCACTGGGACGATAATGGTTCAACATATGATATCATAAAACAAAGCATAAATACCATTGAATCCAATCTTCTTTTTATAAGCTACATCAGCTTCAAAAAACCATGCCTGCAAACAAGCAAAAGATAGATCAAATAATGTATATAAGTTACTAAAACATTTACTTAAAAAATGTCATAATATTTACCATATGATCAAGCTCTCTCTCCATATCAGTGTTGAGAAGAGTCTGATAACCCTCACGACCGCCCCAAAAGACATAGTTCTCACCCCCGAGATAATGTGTAACATGTGGTTATATAAAAAGTCAGAACGGTAAAATAAAATCACGTCAACATCAAAAATGTCTATTTTATTTAATTGACAAAGTACAAACCTCTATTGTTTTCTTAACTTGAGCTGCAGCGTATGCAGACTCTGATTTCAGGGCTGTGACCACATTACAAGTAAAGATAGATTCGTGTGAAGCAATAATTAACTAATAATATCTAAAAATTAAATCTTGAAAATGATATAGAGTAATATTACCTGGTGGCACCACCATGCATGTAGCGGGGATGCATAAACAACTGAACCGTGCCCCATAAAGGATGGATCTTGGTCCCCTGAGAGAATATGAGTTCATATTGGGACTGAATTATTATGTTTTGATTTTTAAAAAAAAAGTAAGCATTGCCGTAATTTCATATATTGAGAAATTACCTACAGTTCTTTCGCCAGAGCTACAACTTCATCCAGATTTGCGTTAGTTTCCTACAAAGATAATAAAGCAGTCAATCAGTATGATAACATTGCACCTCTATCACATAAATATGTTTATTATCTATGATAAAATAATTATCAAGTGTTATAATAATGATTATGGTCAACTTACCTCCAATGTTTCGGCATCAAAAGCAATATCTCTATCATGAAAGCACCATCTGTCCACTCCGAGCTTTTCAAGAAACTCAAAGTTAGCCCTCACTGCAACAAAAATAATAATTTAATAAGTACACAATCCCTGCTAAACAAATAAAGCAGTGATCAACAGTTCAAAAAGTTAATCTTACTTCTTCGTTTAGCCATGGCTAAAGAATTAGTACCGTCTTCCCACGGTCACATCTTAGTGGGCCCACCAAATGGGCCATCCCCGGTTCGACGAAACGTGTGCCAAAAAGCAACGCTAAATTGCAGCCAATCCTATACAAACAATAACGTCGTATAAATGTATAATAATCTCTAAATTGCCTAAATCAAAAGGTGCACTTTATATTCAAAAACCAACCTTCATATTCTTCCCTAGAATCTCCTCGTTGGGATTGTACCATTTATACGCAAGTGGATTCTTGCTAGCCGGCCCTACACAAAACAATCACAACAATAACATATAATTCATCTAAACGCGATAACGGCTATTAATCTTCTTACCTCATACTTAATTTTGGGAATGCCAGGGAAGAACTCCCCTTCAATTCACCTGAATCTTCCGAACCGCAATCGCCATCGAGATTAGCATGACAAGTAGCCAAGTAGGTGGAGGTTCACAAATCTACAAACAAAACAAAATTATCAAAATAGTTAAATTTACAACACTAAAGCATTCACACTTTCCTGCAACACGAATGCAACCTCCTGCAAACAACAAAGACACATCTCACCTTCAGCTCTAAAAAAAGGCTAAAACTGATAAACTCTGCAATAAATCCTAAACTGCACAATGGCCTACTATATGAGTCGAAAAACATAACAAAAAACAGTCATCTTCTTCATATAATTTTGTCTTTTGTATTAAATTACCTGGCCTACAAACAATCAGAAGCAAATTATAAGTCTTGAAGATGAAGATGATACCTGCACTGGTGGTTCAGCTTCTGATGGCTTTACCTTCGCTGGAAGCCTAGTCTTCTCTACCTGTATCAAATGTGAATATGCCACGTCTTCATATCCAAATGTCAACATAGCTTAAATTTAATATCTAAAAAAATATAAACCGAACTCAAAAAGATTGCTTGATAACTAAACAGGATACCCGTTAGTCATGTTTGCAATTGCGTCCAAATCCACATCCGGCGACAAATCCTCTTTTGCTAGGATAACCTTTAACGTCTTTGCTATATTTAGAGCATCTTGTAATTCTGTCATCAATCTTCAAAAGAAAAAAAAAACATAAAACTACTTATTAGCATATAAATCGGTCAAACCTGTATAATCAAAATAAAAAGTTAGCTAAATAAATACGTGTCAACCGGATAAAAGTCGTTCAATGTGTATTATAAAATGGATAATTCACCTTCTGAACCAATTTACTGGATTAGGAATGAGATACTATAACTTTCTTAATCATATTAGACACTGAGTGTTGTATAGAAAAACTAAACAAATTTGGTCAACCTGGCGAAACTGTTTCTTTAGTGTAAAAAAATACCCTTTTGTCTCCCTCACCAAACCACACTGAGTAAGAGACAATGGACAAAAGAAGCGAGCAAGAATTTTAATAAAGGATGAACTTAAACATAGATGGTTAGATAACGGGGCAAAACAGGTTCAAGTTAAGAAGCGTCTTTTTAAACACGGGTCAAACATCTTTGGTACGCTAAGCCCGCACTCTTTTTAGTTTAATTCTTAGAAAACAGTCTACATAATTGAGATGTTCGACTGTCTACTTTAGCTAAAAAAAACGGATAGCCAAATAATTACAATTCCCAGCGCATAAAGCTGTCTTATAACTTATTTTAGCACATAAAGCGCAGAGATTTTGAACCTACATGATCCGAATTCACAACTGCGTTAATACTCATTTTAGCATATACAAGTGCTGAATTTTGGAGACTAAACGATCCAAATTCACAGCTACGTTTATAGTCCTTTTAGCATATGAAAGTGCTGAATTTTGGAACCCAAATGGTCCGAATTCACACCTACGCTTATAGTCTTTTTAGCATATAAAAGTGCTGAACTTTGGAACCCAAAATGGTCCAAATTCACAACTGCGTTTATGCTCATATTGGCACATAAAAGTGCTGAAATTTTAATTTGTGTTTAAACTCATTTTAGCACATAAAAGTGTTAGAAGTTTTCAACCCAAATTTCATAAACTTAAGATTCCTATGAATTTTATCCACCCAACATATATACAGGTCAATTTAACTCTTTAACATTTAGATAAGAGTTCATATTGCCTCTCCTTTTTGACCCATTTACAAGAGTTCATATTCCCTGACCTTATGTTATACCCATCCCTCACCATCCACCCCGTTTTTATATTGAAAAAAAATAAATAGTGAGAGAAAGAGAAAGAGAGGGACACACGAGGAGCCAGGGATGGAGGCCACGGAGAGCCTGGAAACCGGCGGGATCAGGGGTAATCCCTGTGGTATAACAAACACCCTAATTAGCAGTTCAAACAACTATAAGTATTTTAACCAATTCATTAAACCAAATCCTGTTTTACAACAGTTAAATAATCCAAATAGATTACCAATTGTAGGAGAAAGATCTTCAATGGCATTATCAGAAGTAAAACTCAAAAGAAGAGAGCGTTTACCAAATCCTGAATCCCCAATCACCAACAGCTTGAATAAGTAATCCAAATCCGAACCTGAAGACTAATCCATTTGCATAACATAATCAACCACTAACCCTAGAAACCAAAATTGATGTCGTAGTGTTTCATAACCCCAAATATAAAGCATAAAATAGAACTAATGGTGACAAAGAATACCTGTATATGCGAACTAAGCAAAAAACTGATGGGTATGAATTAAAATTCCAGATCTGGGTCGATGAATAGCAGAGAGGAATCGAACACAACTAGGGTTTTAAGAGGAATCAAACGCAGTTAGGAGGAGAGGAGGCTGACGAATGCCAAATCTTCAATTCATGGGGATTAGAATACAAATCGAACGAAAAGAGGATGGTCGTTGCTGATGCCACCGCCAGAGGTAGCCGGGAACCATCTTCCTTTCTTTCTCTTGCACTTTCTCTCTCTTTCTATTTCTCAGTTTCTCTCTCTACAAATGAAAAGGCACTAAAAAATAATGCTTTTACCGCCCAAATGAGGATGAGCGGGATTCCAAAACGGTATAACTGGAAACTGAATTGGATTTTGATTTTCATATGCTTTAAAGACTTGTACATAATGCTTGAAAGGTGTTTTAAGTACACTGGCAAATTACCTTAAGTTGCCCATCGGATAATGTATATTATATATAGTATAGATGAGGGATAAAAAGCAAGGAGGAACATCTTCAACAGTTTGGGAGGGCTGATGGCGACGACGGGGCTAGGGGCAGTGTGGACGAGCCTAGCCGACGCGCGACGGCCTCAAACCGTCCCACACACTGCGTAGCCTTACACTTTGACTATTATGCTCGTCTTTTTATTCATTTATTTAATGTTTGCTTACTATGCTTCTCTTTTTATTCACTTATTTGATAATATGTTATGGTTATTGGTTATATAAATTATTTTTTTAATTTGTTAATTAGTAGGTGTTTGGATTAACTTATTTTGGAGCTACTTTTTTAACTTCTTAAAAGTTAAAAGGAATTGCAAACACACTCTCAGAAAGACTTTTATAGTTAAAAGAAATCCCAAACACCCGTTAAAAATGACTTTTATAGCTTTAAAAAGGAGAAATTGAGAAGTTAGAAATTCTAACCTCTCACTTTTCAGAAGACCTTTCGAGAAGTCAGAAGTTAAAAAGAATCACAAACACCCCCTTATTATTATTATTTATTTTAACTATTAAGAAAATAAAGTGTTACTTTTAAAACATATACATAAATAAAGTAAAATTTATTTGAAGTATACAACCCACTACAAACCGAATGTTTCCGTAATTTCTAGTTTCACTCGTTCAACGAATTTACGATCTTGTCGCATCAAATGAGATGCATCAGACCAAAGCAGCGTCATATATGCTCTCTTTTCCTCTTTTTTCTTAATATTGTTCTTTTTTGCTAAATGATTGTAAAACGTTTACACCTTCTCTGATATACTGATTCAGACTTTTTTTTAGAAAAAAAATAGTTGAGGACTGTAAACATTGGATCACTTGGATTGTATCAATCGTTTGGACTTATGGTGTTGGATCACGATTGGAATTTTTAAAAATACTTAGCAAGAAGATGGACGGGTAGAAGAGTATTTGGTAAGATAAACATAAAAATACCATTATTTGTAGCGATTTATTATAATAATTATTTATTTACAAAAGGAGGTCATTAAACGACTACATTCGAAGACATTCTACCCTTTCAAGCGTGATTCCACCAATGGTTTTTCATTTCTCGACCACACTATGCACCATCGGCACAGTATCTAAGAGGCATGCCTCCTCTCACGGTCGTGGTTTTTCCTTTCTCAATTAAAAACGAGAAACCCTTTATTAATGTAGTAAATAAGCGTCTTAAATATTTAAAAAACAAACTAATTATATTATAATATATCTAAATTTAATCATTTGAAAAACATAAGGATTTTTATTAATAAGCAATCCCAATATCATTTGTTTTCACTATTGTAAAACAAGATATCGGAGGCTGATTACTCCTTTAGTAATCGTTACAAGGTAGGCTATCGAGGTCCGAGTACTTTCAACTCCGACCAACAAGGGTGTAGCAACTTTTGCAACCATGATTGTTTTATTTATAAAATAAAAAAGCAGATAAAATTAATAATTTACTAAAAACACTTTTTATTAATTTAATAATGTTTAAAAGCTCCGTTTAGATTCAAATCATCACCACTAGGGTTTCTTTCTTCCACCTCTCCCCATTTCAACCACTGTAATTAGGGTTTCAGTCACAAACCTCCAATGGCAGCAGCACAACCACCACCACCACCCTCTTCCAAAACCGAAAGCTACGTCGACAACAAACGCAAAGACGACATCCGAACCGCCAACATCAAAGCCGCCCGCTCCGTCGCAGACGCCGTCCGCACATCTCTCGGTCCCAAAGGCATGGACAAAATGATCTCCACCGCCACTGGTGAGGTCATCATCACCAACGACGGCGCCACTATTCTCAACAAAATGGAGGTCCTCCAGCCCGCCGCTAAGATGCTCGTCGAGCTTTCCAAATCTCAAGACGTCGTCGCCGGCGACGGAACCACCACCGTCGTTGTAATCGCCGGTGCGTTTTTGAAACAGTGTCAAACGCTCCTTCATTCCGGTATTCATCCGACTGTTGTGTCAGATTCGTTGAATAAAGTTGCGGTTAAAGCGGTTGAGGTTGTTACTTCTATGGCTGTTCCTGTGGAGTTATCGGATCGTGTATCGCTTGTCAAATCGGCTTCGACTTCGTTAAACAGTAAGGTAGTTTCTCAGTACTCTTCGCTTTTAGCACCGTTAGCTGTAGACTCTGTTTTATCTGTTGTCGATCCTGCGAAACCGGATTTAGTAGATTTAAAAGATGTTAGAATTGTTAAGAAGTTAGGCGGTACGGTTGATGATACCGAGTTAGTTAAAGGTCTAGTGTTTGATAAGAAGGTGAGTCATGCTGCTGGTGGACCGGCAAGGGTAGAGAATGCGAAGATTGCGGTTATTCAGTTTCAGATATCGCCTCCTAAGACCGATATTGAGCAGTCGATTGTGGTGTCGGATTATACGCAGATGGATAGGATTTTGAAGGAGGAGAGGAATTATATATTGAGTATGATTAAGAAGATTAAGGCGACTGGTTGTAACGTGTTGTTGATTCAGAAGAGTATTTTGCGTGACGCGGTTACGGATTTGTCGCTTCATTATCTTTCGAAAGCGAAGATTTTGGTGGTTAAGGATGTGGAACGTGATGATATTGAGTTTGTTACCAAGACGTTGAACTGCTTGCCGATTGCGAATATCGAGCATTTTCGTGCTGAGAAACTTGGGTTTGCGGATGTTGTTGAAGAAGTTTCGGTTGGAGATGGGAAGGTTGTTAAGATTACCGGGATTAAGGATATGGGTCGTACAACGACTGTTCTTGTTCGTGGGTCGAACCAGCTGGTTCTCGATGAAGCGGAAAGGAGTTTGCATGATGCGTTGTGTGTGGTTCGATGTCTAGTGAACAAAAAGTTTTTGATTGCGGGCGGTGGTGCGCCTGAGATTGAGCTTTCACGACAGCTCAGTGCGTGGTCTAAGGTTTTGCACGGGATGGAGAGTTTTTGCGTTAAGTCGTTTGCTGAAGCACTTGAAGTTGTTCCATACACTTTGGCTGAAAATGCGGGTTTGAATCCGATCACTATTGTTACTGAGCTCCGTAACAGGCATGCGCAGGGTGAGATTAATGCTGGAATTAATGTGAGGAAAGGACAAATTACTAATATTTTGGAGGAAAATGTGGTGCAACCATTGCTTGTGAGCACGAGTGCGATCACTCTAGCTGCAGAGTGTGTCAGGATGATTTTGAAGATCGATGACATTGTTACAGTGAGGTAGATCAATACAGGATCATCAATTGTTTGGAGATTCTCGGTATGTTTATCTATCATGGTTTTGTTTTGTTTCGGTTCGGTTTTGTTTTGATGTGTTTTTTAAGGATCTATGTTATTTCACGTTTTGGATTGGAAACTTTCTGGAATAATAGCTCTGATTCTTTAAAATTTTTTGATTGTTTTATTGTTGACAGTTGATGTGACTAAAGTTTGATATAAACAATGTTTATCGAGTAATAGAGCAATAGAATTTAAAAAAAAAATATGAACAAAGGTCGAATTTAACATGATTAAATGACTTAATGGTACTACACTTACCAATCAACTGATACCTTTAATCAATGAAATCTAGTGCAGTGAGCCAGACCAATCAACTAATACCTTTAATCAATGAAATCTAGTGCAGTGAGCCAGTGTTTATTTAGTGGATGCTTCTAAAGTTTTAACGATATTAAGGTGTGTAGAAAAGGGTCTCTCCTCAAGCGATTGAGGTTTTAAGTCCCATGGTGGACAAAGGAGTAACTTTAGGATTATGATTAGATGATGTGTGAGTTAGGAGTTGCAAAAAAGAAAAAAAAAACCTTAAACGAGGCATCCGACTTTGGCTTTCCATGTTTGCTGATCGATTTAAGCTGATTATCAGTGAAAGGTGTATACCTGGTATGGTTCTGCCACTTCCGCTGGAAAATGTTGGCCAAACTGATGACCAACGGTTTAGGAAAATCTAATCCAGTTCAGTCTAGCGGTTTGAACATTGAGCCATGTGTGTGTTTTTTTTTGTTATTATAGGTCAACATAGTTAACAAATAGTTCAAGCTCAAGAGAATTCAAGAAATGCTCAAATTAAAACTCTGTTCTTTACAAGCAGACTTGTTTTGTAAAACCACAAATGGAGTGGTGTTACGTTTGTGGGGTTTGTCTTCAATAGCTTATTGTCATGTTCGTTGGTGTTACTTGTTAGATTTGCAGAGTCGACAACTTATTTGGGCTCTTTAGTCTGTAACATTAACACTGCCCTGCCGGTTCACTGGCTCACTCCATCTTACAAATCAAACAGCTGCAAATATGCTACCCAACCCGGCCGAAGGCTGTGGGAGTCAATTGAAAAGTTGGGACCAAGAAGCTAGTTCGACGACTGCCTTTTAAAAATAAATCCTTGAGGATTACTGCTTGTCCACCCTTCTGTTTATACATGTTTTCTTATCATTTCCAGATTCCTTTTAAATGCTGCTTTATAAACTTGTATATTAAGCTGAGCGAGTTGTCTAGGGACTACCTGCATAGACTACTTGCATCCCATTACCATAATAGGGTTGTTTATCAGCGGAAAACCAAACTGAGTCGAGCCAGCTTGAGCTTGGCTTGAATGTATATAACTCGACTCAAAAATGGTTTTACTAAAAAACAAGCATGTGAGGTCTTTGTTGTAGATCAGCAATTGGAACCGAGAAACGAAAATAAAAAACAAAAAAATTATTGAGATTCGAAAGAGGGGGATTGCTACGATTAACTGTAGTGTTGATGTGCTAAAAGTATTTTAATAAAAACAACCTAAATGAACTAGAGATGGGTATAAAAACCGGTTCCGAACCCGAACCGATAGAACCAAACTGGACCCGGTTCCAGTTCCTACCCGACATTAAGTAGAACCGGTTCCGGGTTCAAAATACCCGTTGGTTCCAACCCGGTTCCACAATTTTACCATTTGAATCGGGTCGTACCCGGTTCCTACCCGTACCCGGTTCCACCAGTACCCGGTAATGCAGTTCCGGTAGGAACCGATTATAGCCGTTATAATGTTACCATTGGAACCGGTTCCCATAAGCATTTAATGCAAATCTGACCGTTGGAACCGATTCTATATATAGTGTTTATGAATCTATTGTTTAGCACACAATTTCTCATATCTTTTCTTCTTATTACATTTTTTTCTTGTTCTTTTCACATACTAATCAACAAATGGCCTCAAAGAATTCCAAAAACGCAAATTCCCAATCCGTTAACAATGTTCCTCAAGATCAGTTGGTTCCATATGTGGTTGGAACATTGTCTCATAATCGCAATAAGGAAGCTTGGAGCAATTGGGAGTTGGTCGAGATGAGTGACGGCTCGCAAAAAGCTCAATGTAAACATTGTGGATCGTTATTAGCCAAGGAATCAAACTCAACGTTAACGAAGCATATTAATAAGTATTGCAAAGCTTTAAAGGAAACGACATCCGATCAAGTTCCACTATCCAAAGATGGTACCATTTTTCGTTATGAACAAAAATTAGCTCGTGATCGGATGGCGAAGTTGGTGATACAAAAAGCGTTGCCGTTTGGACACTTCGACGACCCCGATCTTACTAAGCTTATTCGGGAGACGCTACAACCTCGCTATAAACATTTAAGTCGTCGCACTTTAAAACGTCATTGTTTAAGTTTATGGGAAAATGCAAAAAAAGATTTAATTGTTTTTTTAAGAATTTAAAAACTAGTGTAAACCTAACTAGTGATGTGTGGTCGGCTCCACATGGTTTACCGGAATCGTACATATGTGTCACCGCTCACTGGGTTGATCCCGATACATGGCAAATGATGAAGCGTACGATTGCGTTTGACGAGTTTCCTTCTCCTCATACGGGAGAAAATATTTATAAAATTATAAATGGCACAATAATTAAATATGGTTAGAAGATAATTTTTTTTCAATATCCTTTGATAACGCTTCAAACAACACAACGGCGATTGAAAAATTAAAGTTGAAGTACAAACCAATAGTTGATGGTGTTTTTTTCCACACACGATGTGTTGCACATATTATTAACTTAGTAGTGCAAACCGGTTTAAAAGATCAATTTGTATTGGATTATAGCATTTAGAGCTATGCTCCAAGATGTTTTCAAAAGTGGAAAAGAAAGATATCAAGAATATAAAAAACTTTATAAAGATGTCAACCAAAAAATTATTGGACCGAATTGGGATATACCGACTCGTTGGAATTCAACTTGCCATATGTTTGAAATGGCTATAAAGCAAATGGGCACTTTAAAATCTTTTCATACAACTTTAAGTGATGAATACCTAGTCGTCCCCTTTCCTGACACGGCTTGGGTAAATATTCATAACCTAAGTACTTTTTTACAAGTTTTTAAAACTACAACGACTTTAATTTCCGGTGTTTATTATCCTACTAGTTCTAAAGTTGTGGACCAATTGTATTTGGTAATAACTAATTTTAAAAAGTTTGAAATTTTTAGTGACATGTTAATGAATATGATGAGACCAATGATTCAAAAATTTTAAAAATATTTTTTAGAATTACCACCCGTTTTCTATGTGCCGCCGCTTTAAATCCAGCTTTAAACGTACCGGGTGTTGAAGCTTTAATTGATGAAATTTATGACAAGTTGGATATGCATGAGGAGGATCCAACTTTAAAAGCAAAAACAAAAAAAAAATATTCAATGAGTGTATGGCCAAACTTTATGATCATTATTTAAAAAAAATATGGTAAAAAAATCATACAAATTTGTTTGAGTCTCGGTCCACGGCCTCTAACGATGAAACAAGCGGGGATCTACTTATAACCATGTTGAATATCGTTTGAGACGAGACGGCTAGACAACAAATGGGTAGTGAACCAACAAGTGAACTTGGGAGATATAAAAAAATCAGTATTCGCTTACTATGACCACCGAGGAGTATAGGAAATTTGATGTTTTGGCATGGTGGAAATCGAAAGAATCCGAATACCCGTATCTAGCCACCATGGCTCATGATATACTAACGGTCCAAGCTTCCACGGTAGCTTCGGAAAGTGTGTTTTCTCTTAGTGGCAGGGTTTTGTCAATTAGAAGAACAAGACTAACTCCGGAATCGCTAGAGATGGCAATATGCTTAAAGGACCATTTGGATGTCGTTGATCGTGTTCAACATAAAACTAGTCTAGAAGATGAAGTTGAGTTAGAGCATAAAATTGTTGACGAAGAGAAGGACGAAGAAGTGGAGACTAACGATTCAGACGACGATTGTACCGAGGTACCCGCACCTAAGAGAAACTCATCGGAAAGTGTTGCAGCTGCCGCTAGTAAACGATCAAAGAAATAAAATCTTGTTGGAACCGGTTCTGAGTAATTTTTTATTTTTTTGTAACCGGTTAATTTTTTTATATAATGTAACCGATTAATTTTTTTTTAATTTTAACCTATTATTGTTACTATTTTTATTTATCAATGTAACTAATAATAAAAATCAAACATAACAAACACTATACTAAGAAACATTGCACAAACTTTATTAAAAACACCAAACCAAATGGGTTATCAAACATTTGAAGAACCGGTGCCGAAATCTTCAGACGTCTCATTTTTCTTTGCCTTCGTCAATGGCAATGCCGCTCAGTGTGTTTCTTAAGGGTTGAGTTGGCAGCGCCCTTCATAAATTTTCCACAATCTTTGCATCTAGCCATCTCGTGGTTGTCGGACATTAAACAGAGATCAAAATTGTTCCATATAGCAGGGTTTCTTTTCGTCTCTAAGACCGTAACAACTTCATCGTTGCATGCCATAGGTATTTGCAAGAACTTAGAAGTTGATTGATTTTGTAAGTTGATGATGGTGAGTGTTAAGTTTAGAAATGGTAAGTAGGAAGGGGTTTATATACAATAAAAAACCGATTTTTTAATAAGGAACCGGTTTCCAACGGTAACATTGATGTGGAACCGGTTCTGAATAGTAAATGGCAGGTTTGACTGTCAGGAACCGGTTCTGAATAGTAAATGGCAGGTTTGACTGTCAGGAACCGGTTCTGAATAGTAAAATGGCAGATTTTAAATGACAAATCACATGTTCGGTTCCCAATACTGTCAGAAACCGGTTCCACACCATACCCGGTTCCATAATACCCGTACCCGGTTCTACACGGTTCCGTATTCTTGGGTGTGAACCCGGGTAGGAACTGGACCCGATTCCACACCATACCCGGTTCCAATGACATCTAAGCAGAACCGGGTCTGGGTTGGAACCGGTTCCGGGTAATAATAAAACCCGATTATGCCCATCTCTAAAATGAACCTAATTTAGACATGAAGTAATACTTTAGACTCTCTAAAACTCAACTAAACTACTTACGGTAAGTGAACCGATCGACTCTAGTAAAGCTAAGTAAGTCCAGATATCGAACCCACAAGACTCTATTTAACTACGTTAATGACTCTATTTAGACTGACACGGGCATGACACTAATTGTTTTTATGTTTGGGGGGTCTAAAAATCATAAATTTGCAATTAAATTAAATACTAATTAACTAGACTAACTAGAACATGACTATTGAATGGCTTTCTATCAGAAACTAATGTGATATGGAACCGGGATCTTTAATTGCTAAACGCTAAGAGAAATCGAACAGGACCCCAACCATTCTCGGGAAGACACCTATGGAACTCGAAAGGATTGTTATGAATACCTGTTAACTAGGCTCATCTACGGTTATCTAACTTTCTAGACAAGATAATGGCAAGTCTAAGGCAACTAAGGACTCGATTTGGCTTAATAGACAAGATAATGGCAAGGTAACTAAAATCGGCTTTTTCAAAACCTAATCCTAGCAATTTACCAACCTAGACCTATTAATAACCTAGCACTTTACAGTGACCAAAGTAAGTAGAATATTAAAACCGAACTAAATCTTGAATATTGTTTCTATGGTTTATTGGCCAGTTCACCAAAAGATTACCCAAACCCGCAAGGACCCCGATTATCAACACAAACTCATTATATGAAAGACATCCATCAGAATTTATGTGAAACAATAAACAATCAATAATCAAATCAAGATATGCAAACACACCAAATCAAAGAACCAAAGTCTTTTACTTTTCAAAGAAAATCCATAATCAACATAAGAGACTGATAAAAATCCAAACTTTAGCAAGTTTTCATCCTAACCTAAGTAGTTTAAGGTATTTAGCCAAGAAACACAGTCACAAGTATCAAACCAAATATCATAACAAAAGAATTCATTTACAAAAGTACGAAAAACAAAGAACAAAGTAAACCGGGAGACAAAACCCGTTAAATCTTCAATCCCTCGACTTCCTGCTCCTACCGAATGATTCTCGTGCTTCCTAAGCTTCAAAACCTTGCTAAAATCGTTGCTGAGTTTGCCTTAAGTCGTCCAAGATCGTAACTAGGATAACTTGCATGTTAATGATGTATTTATATGATTTTCAGCAAGGAATCCAGCACCAAAACGATTATGTCGCGAGTCAAACCCCCTGTCGCGTAGCGCGACGGGTATCTCAGTTAAGCGTCGCGTACCGCGGCGCATTGTTTTACAAAATCAATATTTTAATGTCGTCCGCATAGCGCGACGACCTATCCATTCCAGGGTCGCGTAGCACGACGGGTATAACTTCCAGTTTCTTCTCGATTTTCGTTCCCATTTAGCTACGTTACGACCCGATCCTCGTTGCTAACATCTTTTCTAGCAGATTTTAATCGTTTTTTTCTCTTTTCAGCAACCGAGACTTGCAAACATACAAACTATCAAAAGAAACTAATACTACCTAAGAATTGAAATAAACTAACACGAAACTATACAAACTATACATGATAAACAGATGCATTTTTCAATACATGAAGTGTGTACTAGTGGTTAGTAGTGATCCTTCTCCTTGCACCACACCATTGCAAATACCGATAATGAACATCCCCTTCTCCTAAGGCAACTAGCGATGTGAAAAATGAATATGTATACATTTATGCAACATATCTCAATGTTTTCTTTAAAAAAAAACATCAGGAAAAAGAATGTGAACATCTTAAATCAGGAAAAAGTATGTGAACATTTTAAATCAGGAAAAGAATATCAAAATAGACACGTGTATTTTAAGCGTCGTTAAAATTAACATGTAAATAATTACTTAGCATATGTATACATTTATGCAACATATCTCAATGTTTTCTTTAAAAAAAAGTTTTTAGCAAAATATTGCATTATTATATACAAAGATAAGAAAATTTTTGGTTTTATACGGTATGTTTATTTGATTTTTAAAAGAATCGGTGGAACTAGATTTTTCGCAAAGAAACATCGATAAAGACTTTCCCATTTTTTCTATTTCAGTCATTTTAACTTGTTATTTATTTAACCACTAGAAACCTTGATTATTGAACTATTTCTACTTCATACAGTTGGAACCTTCTTTAAAAAATTTCAATCTGATAGGTATCTCTCTACATATAATGTTCGTTATTTTAATTGAAAAGAAAAATTGTTTTGACTATAACATATTAACGTGTTCTCTTGTGGTTAGGTAGGAAGGGCCGTCCATGGTGTTATAGTTTAGTCGCATGTTGGGGGTGAGATAAGGCTTATGATCATTAGGTTATGGTTCGATTTCTATAAGTGGGAGTTTTCTCAGATTTATTGGGTTTCCTCTTGAATTGGTATATAAGATGAATATAATCGAGTGATTCCGCTAATAAATCGATGCTACTCCAGTCATTCATATTCGCCGTTTAAAAAAAAGTTAGGAAGGGCCCAATATGAGGCCCGGAAAAGTGATAGGCCAGTCCATTAGAAGCATGATATCCGTACATCCATCCTTTCCCACCCATCATCATATTCTTTATAAACTTTTTTTTTTCTGTAATTACAAAAACAACTTTCTTGCTCCTCTTAAAAGTCAAAACATCTCCACCACATTACAATTGACTCCCTTTATCTATCAAATTATATAAAAAGTTTACAAGAAAAAATGTGTATCTTATATATTCGCACACTTTTAATCATCTGCTTTACCAGTTTTATTGTTTATAATTCTTTATAAATCATCATCTACAAAATTTATACTACTTACTTTTATTTGCGAAAACAAAATCTCAAAAGCATGCCAACATGGCGACTTTAAGTGAATAGTCGTGGCAAATAAATGGGGGCTATGGATTGTCGTTCCGCTTTATCATCCTGTAAACGTTGAAAAGTTACTAAATGACAAAAAAAACTACACATCATCTTGTAAACGCTGAAATGTTATCAAATGATAAACAACTACTACACATCAATCATCTATTCGAAATTTATATAAAATATTATTTATTAAGACCCTAGATCATGTACAAGACGCGAAATTCGTAGGAAGGGTACGCGACAATTAGCGCTCGACACGTGTGGTTTTTATTTTAGTGGCGTAAGGGTATATACGTCTTTTCATCTTGTTTATATACATAACAGATTTGAAGCTTATTTATGAACTTGATTTACGTGATATTTGTATGCGATTTTCATTATAAGCAGGGATTGAATTCCCATTCTTCTTTAATCGATAGATTGCATACGATTTGCATATCTCTTCGTTCATCTGTTCTTGTGGTTTTGTGATATAATGTCCTCAAATTTCGATTTCTCAGGTTTGAATTGAAGTTATATTTGTTCTCTATTTCACTCAATTTGTAGCTTTTTGTAGTGTATCGAAATTTTTGTTAATTTATCATAGTTTATAGGTATTATAATCAATTGTTATGATTTTGTTCTGTAATTGTTATGTTATATTACGTGATTATTCATGCAATTTAATTTGGAGGGTCAGGATACAATATGAAGTTTCTTTGGCTAGGAAGGCTAGGAAGTAATCTTGACCATCAATTGATTTAATCAAGGGCTAAGATTAAATGAGTGAAATTGAAGAGAAGAAAAGAGGCGCGTGGGTTTGTGTAAGGGCATTTTAGTCAATCCATGACAATAGTTTCTCTCTCCTCCAATTCTCCCCAATTTTTTAAACGTTGATAACTTTTTCATACGACATTATTTTTTTTATAAAAATTGCACCAGAAAAACGATTGTTTTTTATCTTTAAAACGAGTATGCTATTGCTATATTTCGAAAAAATAATTTCGGAAACGCAAAGTGAACCTCGCTAACCTGCAGTTGTAAAACGCAACAGAATTGTAAAAACCAGCAACACTCGAGCCCGGGTTTTCGGAACGGCATTCGTGTCCGCAAGACGCGCGGGTGCACACGAGTTCGACTAAATTCCGGTTCTAATTTGCACCCCCCTGCGCACCCGCGTGTAGGACTTATGGTAAAACATGCCATAAAGTTATGTTGGTTAGGCAAATGTTTCACCTTATACATAACCTTATACTTTGTCTCCACACCAATGTGGGACAAGTGGATTACCATTTTGGGACATCTATTCAAACACACTTAATTTCGAAAATTATTATCATTTCATTTCAAGTTCAAAAAAGCATTATAAAACACAATGGATTAAAAAACATAAAAAAAAATTTCTAAAAGGCAATGGACAAAAAACATAAAAGACAATGTTTTTTTTATCTAAAAGGCAATGAATTAAAACACAAAAAAAAAAAATTTATTTCTAAAACGCAATTGATAAAAAATATAAAAGAAAGTTTACTTTCTAAAACGCAATGGACTAAAATCACAAAAGAAAAGTGTTTTTTGTAAAACGTAATAGACAAAAAAACTGTGTTTTTTCATTATTTTGTAAAACACAATGGACAAAAAACACCAAAAAAGTGGGTTTTTTCATTCTTTTGTAAAACGCAATTGATAAAAAACAGTTTTTTTCCTTATTTTGTAAAACGCAATGGATAAAAAACTCATAGAAATGAGTTGTTTATAAAACACAATGGAATAAAAACTCAAAAAAATGTCTTTTTGCTAAAACGCAACGGACAAAAAACTCATAGAAATGTGTTGTTTATAAAACGCAATGCATTAAAAACTCAAAGAAATGTCTTTTTTTCTAAAACGCAATGGACAAAAAAAGAAATGTATTTTTTCTAAAACATAATGGATAAAAAACATAAAAAATATGTTGTTTTTAAAACGCAATAAATTAAAATGCCTTATTTTTCAATGTGGTATAAAAAAAACATTTATGTAACAAAATCTCACATGATAATATTTTAATTATAAAAGAACACACCTTGGCTTTTCACGAGACATGATGACAACTCACAAATACTGTTAAGAATTGCCAATCCATACTGCCACTAATCTCATCTCTTTTTCATCCATGTATTGAACTCACATCCAAATAAAAAAAAAACAAAAAGCAATTTGACTACTTTTCTTCTTCATCGAAAAAACAGTGATAGAACGCAATTCCTACAGGCATTTGAAAAAAGTAGCATTCATGAGTTTTGTTGTTGCATCATTTTTAGACTACCCATCACTTTTTTGTAAGGAGTAGATTCAGAGGCATATCTTATCTTGTTTTGTAGGCACCTGAGGACATAAAGCAATGCTTCATCCAATAGCCCCTTGATTAGGAATCTCAAACTTAAACGCAACGATAAAACATCGAATCTTTCTACAATGGTTTCTCAATCGGAGTGCATTATGTTTTTAAAACGCAATGATAAAACGCAATTTTCACCAGGATCAAAGCTTCTTGCCACCGGTAACCGCTTCAATGATAAAACGTAGTTTTCACCGGGTCGGAGCTTCTAGCCACAGGAACCGCCTCAATGATAAAACACAATTCTTACCGACGTCGGAGCTTCTTGCCACCGGTAACCACCTCAATGATAAAACCCAATTGAGGTGTGGTGGTAGCAACAGATGATAAACACATATTATAACCTCCTTATAAGTTATAATATTCCTTCTTTCACCTCCTAGTGATGTCATATCTGCAGAGTATCAAATAGGCAAAAAAAATGTAAAACGCAACACTTTGCACGACGATGCTTGTGTTAGATAGGTGAAATCGGATCCGATGTTAATGCCGGTAAGCAAGTGCGAACTCCAATTCCGGTGATTCAGAAACTGGTTGTGGTGGTGGAGCAGTGGCGGTGGATGGATGGTGGAATGGGTTTCAGATCTGAAAATCGCAGATATGCCGGTGCAGGTGAAAGTGGCAAGATGGTGTTGGTGGTCACTACCGGCGAGGAGGAGATGAAGGTGGTTGTGATGGCGGTGGGCGGTGGGGTGGTGGCGGGCAGTGGAGTGGAGTGGTGAAGTTGTAGTGGTGTGGGGTGAGAGATTAAACAAGATCAGGGTTGTAAAACATTAATTTGAATGGACTAAATACTCTTTTTTATGTTTTTTCAACTTTGCTACGTGTCAATTTGTGATTGCTTTCTACATTTACTACCCAAACCATACTTCCTATTTGAACTTCATCCTTAATTTGAATTGTAATTTATGCTATTTTGATATTAGATTTGTAAGTATGTTCGTTAAGTTATGCTATTTTGATATTAGATTTGTAAGTATGTTCGTTAAGTTTTAGTTATATGTTGTTGTTTAAGTGAATATTTAAATTATCAATATTTTTACACCTATAATGTGTAAATCGATTCTTTTTTTTTTAATAATTTTTGCTTATTATGTGATTATATTTCTCAATGTTGTTGTTAATTTAGGTTTGTATGCTATGCTTATTACGTGATTTTACACCTACAATGTGTAAATCAATGTTTTTGTTTATTAGGTGATTATACGCTTACGATAATGTGGTTAAAGTTAAAGTCCTGTTCTTTAATACGGGATTGTAATTTACAAACTTTTTTATGTTTTTACGTGATTTTACAGCATTGTTTGCCAATGATGAAGGTGAAACTGAAAGTAGTTCTTCTCGTGTTGTTATGGTATTGGATACACTACAAGTTGTTGGTTCAATTAAGCCATGTATTGGTATGGAATTTGCATCAACTGATGACGCGTATGAGTTTTACCAAACATATGCTAAAAGTGAAGGTTTTAATGTTCGTAAAGGAGGTCAATGTGTTCAAGGTAACTTTAGGAGGACGAAGTACTTTGTATGTTCAAAAGAAAAATTGAAACCATCTAAAACATATAATTCCTTTGATGTTGTCAAAGATGGTAAAGAAAAGGCGATAAGTAGGTGCAAACCATCCCAAAGAACAAGTTGTCTTGCTCAATTAGGATTGAGTTCAGATGATGGTATAAAAATTTAAAGTTTGTTGAGGAACAAAATCATATGTTTGTTTTTAATGAAGATATGCAATTTCTTCCATCGTCACGCCATTTGACATATTAATAAATACAAGTGTTATGCAACATGTCCGAGGTTAATATTGGTCCTATTAGGGCTTTAATTGTAATGAGGACGATTTGTGGTGGTTTTGAAAATGTTTGTGCTATTGCAGTGGATTTTAAAAACTTTAAAAGGGATTTAAACTCATATATTGGCGTGTTTGATACTGATATGTTGGTTAGTATGCTGTAGAAGAAGAAAAAGTTTCTTCCTGATTTTTCTTTTGAGTATATCATTGATAGTCAATGACAATTAACTGGACTGTTTTGGGGCAATGAGCAATCTAAAATGAATTATAAGATTTTGGGGATGTTGTTCCATTGATACAACTTACAACTTAAACAGGTATGCCATTACGTAATTGCATGTATACTACATATTTATTTTTATTTGTTGAATTTTGAAGCAAGGTTTTTGTGTTTTGCATCTATAAAATGGTATTTGTTTCATTTACTTGGATTGACAATCATTTTCGTAATGTTACTCTTGGAGTTGGTTTATTGAGATCAGAGACAACTGAATTGTATTCATGGTTTACTAAATGTTACAATAAGTGTTTTGGCAAGGAACCGCTGGTCATTGTTATTGATCAAGATGTTGTTATGAAACAAGCTATTGCTTCCAATTTTCCCTAATATCAGGCATAAATTGTGCATGTGGCACATTATGAAGAAAGTTGTTGATTGTCACACCCCAACCGATGGCGGAATCATCAGGGCGGACGTAAATAGATTGCTCGAGACATCATAACACTATATGTGACAATATTTAATTCAGAACGATTTCATTTCATTGATAATAATTGTCAAGTACAATACAAAGGAAATCAAAGTACAACATTTCAAATTCAAAGTACAACATAATTCAACAACTAAACTAACAAAATCTAGCATTTTTAGATGCGTTTCTAAGTCTTCCCTACTACATTTCATCATGATCAACATCATCAACTTGCAACATGTTTGAAAGTATAGTTCAACAGAAAAGCATTGGCGAGTACACAAGTTTTAATATAGCATAAGTATGAAAACGGTTTAAATGAATCCGCATGGCAAAATAGTAATCAAAATTAATGTATCAAGGCATGCAATTTATCATGTCTACCCTCTGATTACCGTATAAAAAGACTTAACATGACCTAAAAAATACGGGCGGTGCATTACTCCTATAGCGCTATACATGTTAAGGGGAGGCTAGTACGAAGTTAATGACAAGCGGATCACATAAGAATGTTCCAAGTATACAAATCAAGTATCACGTATCTTAAGCATGCATGTATGGATTGTCTGTGTTTGCATAAAGTATAAGTGTGTATGTGTAATTTTGATAGATTAAACATATTGCACCCAAAAGTGTAAAGCGTAAAAGGGTGTTCGAGTGTAATCACGGTTTTGCAAAGCTTCCCTTGTTATTCCCGTGAAGAGTTTGATAGTTTGGAGGATGGGACGCTGAGTATTCGAATCTTTTTAACGTAGGATTTGGATTCAGAATTAAAAATATGCAAAAGTATGTATACAAGAAAGTAATTATCTAGACTTAAACACTCGTTTTTGACACTATAAGTCCCGTATGGGTTGATGTGTTTTCATGGGGTTAAGATACCCATTAGAATGGTAACAAGAGATTTAAGTCTTAGATAATATAACCTACTACCATGACGATTAACCACTTGATTATGGTCAAGGATTCGGTTATGTATGTATATATGTATATTGTCTATTGTATAAATTATATAATATATTCCTAATCTAAGTCCAACATGAACTTCATAGATTGTCATATAAGTCAAGCATAGAGGTAGGAGGATAACCTTCCTTTAACCACATTCGTAAGATTCAACAATACACAAATAATCACAATGATGATTCGGATGGTCATGAATGAAAATGAAAAGGAAATGTACATACTTCTCACTATACTAAGTAGCCAAGCAAGCTTTAACCCGGGTGAGCCGTTCCCGATATAGAACGAGTTAACTAAGTATGGGAGGCTAGACGGGGTTAAATCACTTTGGGGTCTAGCAAACCACTTGGGATAGCAAGGAGAAATCATCAAGTGAGGTGGTGGATTGATGGTAGGATAGCCAAGGCTTCCAAGTAATCACATTCATACCAAAGCACAAGTCTTGTCACAAGAACAAGCTTGGATGGTTTCAACACTTGTGGGTTAATAACCCTAACCAAAACAGAAAGTTTGGAGGCAATTTACACCTCCGATTTTGTATGAATCATCCTTGGCCAAGCTTTCTAACCATAGTCTTGGTTAGGTGCATAAGAGGCACAAGTTTGAATGAGAAAACAATAGGTAAAAGAAAGTTTATAATGATTTCTTCCAAACAGAAAGTTTGGACCTCAAAATGGTGATGTTCCACCTTGGTTTTCCGTGGAAAACCTGTGGAAACACTCCTAGAGGTGTTCCAAGATTTGTAGAGGAAGAAGTGAAGAAAATGGAAGAAAAGTGAGCATGAACTCACTTTTGCAACTTGAACGTTTCTTCCATGAACTTGAATTTCCAGGGAATTTGAGAGTGATTTGAGAGTGTAGAAGTGTTTGGAAAGTGAAAATGATGGTATGGAGGCTTGGTTTTATAGTGGTTAAGTTAGGGTTAGTGTTAAATGAGGTTTAGAGGTGATTGGGTGTAAAAAGAGGTGGAAAAAGGAGCCAACCCGTAGGCTGGAAACAACTTGCTGCGGATCGAGGTCTCTCGTGCCCCGTGAGAGACAAAGCCTTAGTCTCTCGCCCCCCGCCATAGACCAATTTGGCAGATTTTGCAATTTTAGTCCCTGAACTTGATTTTTCTCTCATTTTAAACTAAAACTTGGTGTTTTGGCATGTTTTTAAGTGTTTAACATGTATGCAAGTATAATTTAAGTATCAAGATTGTAAGTACGTATGTTTACACGTATAATAAGTATCAATTGCGTATAAATGGTTAAATTACAAGTATGTTTAAAATATGAATTTCATTACGATCGAAGTCTCGGATTATAAAGTTGGAATTGAAATACGAATATGATACGAATAAAACTTTCCATAAATAGAAATATGATTACACTTTCTAAATAAGGAAGGTACAAAAATGCGAAACTTTACACTGGTAAGGTTTTTTTATGATTATTACGTGATTACACTTGCAGGATGAAAACATTACTGGCTAGTAGTTCGATTGTGTACTTTATAAACATTTTTTGGTTTTTTAGGTTGGATATTCATTATGCAACAATGATGATTTTATACAACGTATTTGTAATATTGTATGGATTGATTCTATTTTTCTGGAAGAATTTGAGAAAGATGGGAGCTGCTTAGTTTGAATTTAATCTGCTTAACCATGATTGGCTTTGTGACATTTACTGAATTAGAGACACGTGGATTCCTGTTTTTTATTGCGATGAGCCCATGTCAAGTCTCATGCTCACCACATTTAGATTTAAATGTGAAAATCATTTCTTTGGGAAAGTTTCTAGTGCTCAATTGACTCTTCTTGAATTTTTTTGTCATTTTAAAACTGCTATGGAATCCCAAAGGTATGCTCACATAAAAAAATAATCATGATATAGGGTATACAACTCCAGATTTTTGGACTCGTTATGCCCTTGAGGTTGAAGTTGCTAATATTTATATAAGGAGTGTCTTTTTTTTATGTCCAAGAAGAAACTTATTCAACTTTAAACAAATGTTTAAATGTATATATTTCAAATGATGGTGATAATTGGAAGTTCTTGATTAGAGATCGTTCAGCATATGGGAATGGAGTATTGGAGGTATGCTTAGGGTTTTTGTCTGTTATTACGTGATTACACTTACAGTATAAAGCAATTTAATTGGCTATTACAAGTCATTTTTTATTTGGAATAGGTGACCATATGATGCAGTTTCAAGCGTTTTGAGCGATATGGATTGTTGTGTCGACATGTTTCTATGTTTTAAGATTGTGTAATATTAATGAGTTTCTGAAGAAACACATTTTAAAAGGTGGACGAGAGATTTGATTCGCAATTCACCGTCCCAGTCAAGTATGTCTATGGTTTTGCGTGATGGTGAAAACATTCAGGATGAAAGTGTTAATGATGTTGTTCGTGAGATACTGCACTCAAGTGAGTACATTATTGATAATTTGATCGCTGATTCTGATCAACTTAAGTAGTTTAGAGGTAATTTGAAAGGGATTGCAGAGTAGACTGATGTAGGAAGGTAGAAGTTATCTACTAACAAAAGACAGATCATTGAATCCATTATTGGGGCCGCACACGCAACACAATCTGAGCCAGCTGTTCATTGTCCTAAGGGCATTAGGAACAAGGGTTGTAGTTCACGGAAAAGGTAAAAGTCTGCACGTGAACAAGGTATTAGTCGAGCAGGGAAGGAGGAAAAAAATTGCAAAATATGTGGTATTATAGGTCATGATAGGCGAACTTGTATTGTTCTTACCAGAGTTGATCCTAATGCTAATGTGAATGGAAGTGATGTTGGTCAAAGCAATGTAATTGGTGCAAGCAAAGAAAACAAGGCTAGCACAAGTAACATAACAGATTGTCCTACTTGTAGTTCAGAAGATGAATGATTTGTTACGTGATTACTTTTTATAGTGTTATGTGATTACATGTACAAAATTGACATTTGAATAAAACCAACAAACCCACAAACCAACAAACAAATATATTGTATCAAAAGAGGAACATAAAGTAAAGTATTTCAATGTTTTGACTAATATACATGATCCTGTAACTAATGTGCAGTTGACTAATATGCATGATCTTGTAACTATAAGCCTGTTGCATGACAAACTTCCTAAATCCATGACGGTCTTGCTCTATGACAAACAATCTTGTTCCATGACAATATTCCTAAATCCTAATGTGCATGATCCTTACACTTTAAGCATGTACCATGATCAAACTAAGTCCTAATGTGCATGATCCTTACACTATAAGCCTATAGTATAAAATCCTGTTCTATGGCAAACAGTCTTGTTCCATGACAAAATTCCTAATTCCTAATGTGAATGATCCTTAAACTATAAGCATGTACCATGATCAAACTTCCTAGGTCCTAATGTGCATGATTCTTACATTATAAGCCGGTAGTATAAAATCATGTTCTATGACAGACAGTCCTGTTCCAGGACAAAATTCTCAATTCTTAATGTGCATAATCCTTACACTATAAGCCTGTACCATGATCAAACTTCCTAAATCCTAATGTGCATGATCTTGTACCTAAATTCAACCATCATTAAAATATTTGTTAAATATCCACTATACTACCACATTCATCTATAACTCATCAAACATGAACCACTCATGAACCAATAACAGTTACTTAGAACCATTCACAAGTTAACAGTTAAATACATGTTTGCAAAATGGTTGGACATTAATCATTCACACTAAAACCCAAAAAATGATCAGACTAAAAACCCATCAAACTATTATAGTTAGGTTATAAATATGCATCATTAGTAATCACTAAAAACCACCACCTCGACCCCAAAGTACAGTCTTGATTTTGATCCGTATAGAACCCCTGTTAAGCCTGAACTCAACATCTGCACTGCCAACACCCGTATACGATGGTGGGTGGCTTGCACCCTTAATCCAGCTACAATTTCAAGTGTAAGGAACACATTTATCAAGTTAATGCAAGACTCGTAAGCATTTACTAGCTTTTAATGTGAAATTGAGGCAGTGTCGTACCTGTTACATGCTCTGTGTAGATTATGACACCAAACTACAACACTTTGTCGATGATTGGTGCTTGTTCATGAACTGCGTTGGTCGCTAGAGAAGATCGTGTGGACGACGGTAGGTTTTTGGGTGAGAGGGGGTAAAGTGATGCTTATAAAGGAAGCTTGAGGATTAATATGGTCCTGAAGGGTTTTTTTAGTGAAATGACCAAAATACCCTTCACACCGTTAACGATTTGAACGACGCATTAACGGACGTTAGGAGAAAGGGTGTTATTGATCCAAATTGACACGCACGGGGACCTGACGTTCAACTTTGACAAATAGGGAGTCAACGTGTCATTAAGTGTCTATCGCAGCAACTCAAATCGTAATCTACTCTTAATTAAATTAAGAGAAACCTATTCAATGACACGTTCTCCATTATATATATCTATAGGTTACAAAAAAACTTTCAATTAATATGTTACTTTTTTTAATTTATACTATTATTTTATTTTGTGAGTTTACTGGTTATCGGCTATTAAACTAGCACATAGAAATTTCCACTAACGGGAAAGTTTAATAATGAACTTACTCTCCCTTTAGTGTTTAATAAACTTGAGATGTTTGTTTAAAATAACATTTTTTTGAATGAGTATATATACAAATTAATTGCAAAAAAATAATAATGGAGGGGAGCAACTTAGCACAATAATGTTCACACTCATTTAATGTCCCAATTTTTATGCCCAGAGAAAGCCATATAAGAGACCATCATCATTTGATAGCAACTAGATGTAAGAACCCGCCGCGTTGCGGCCGGGGCTTAATTTAGTCGGCATGGGTTAGTTAATAATTAAGGGATTGTTTGTTTACCTCTTAATGATGCTTTGAATGGTTCAGACCTCTTACTGGTTCGGCACTTAATGATTTAGATTGTTTGTTTCGCGAGTAAATGTCTGAATGGTTCAGACATTTGCATCTGAATGGTTAAACATTATACTGAGCCTCAATGGTTAAGACCTCTAATTTGAATTGGTCAGACATTTGCCTTTGAACGGTTAAGCATTACACTACCTCTCAATGGTTCAGACCTCTTACTCTTACTGGTTCAGCACTTAATAGTTCAGACCTCTACCTCTTACTGATTCAACAATTAATCAATCAGAAGTTGCCAAACAGCCCCTAAACATTATAAATGAGCTCCATGTTACGGTTGGATGCATTCGGTACTGGTACCAACTTTTCTCGTTTTTCGGTACCGGTACTTTCTGTACTGATACCGAACGGGTACCATGCTCATCCCTACCTCACAATGTTTCCTATTAATAGTATATAAATAAATACTATAGTACATGTTTTTATTATAAACCAATGTCCAGCTTTATAAGCTAAAAATACAAGTTTTAAATACTATAGGGGTAAACTGAAACAAAATATTAGTAAAAATTTTAATAGGCTAACAACGTTCGAAAAACCGTGCTAAGTAGCACCAATGCCATACCACTGGCAACGACCCTCAACATCGAAAAAACTCGTAAAATAAAAAAAGATAAAATGGGAAAAAAATACACTAAACGAAAAGCAGACGTAAAATCATTGAACCACGCATACCCGTTACGGTGTGTTAATGAAAAAAATTAGACAGAAATGTAAAACGTAGCAAAGAATAACTAAGCCGGTGTAGGATCCGCCCGTTGCGGCGAACTCGCCAAAGGGGGGAAATAAGCACGTTGCGACATACCTGTCAAATGTGGAAAAAAATAGACGAAAAACATTGAACCACACACGTATGTTAAAACATATTAACTCGTAAAATTTAGAACGAAACGTGAAACGAAAAACTTGAGAAAGAAAAAAGTATGGGGGACCAAAGTTGCAAGTAAAAAAGTTTTGGGTTAAATTATAAAAGATGAAAAGTTTTGGGTTAAAGTTAAAAAAACAAATTATGTAGGGTTAAAATTGTAAAAGGTAAAAACATTTGGGTTAAAAATAAAAAATCAAGTTTTTTTTTTGAAAAAACCCCAAAGCACAGGTTACAAACCACTTATGCCTAAGAGTGTTGCTAATTGATATATTATAAATATAAATGAATAGAAATATAACAAGTTATACTTTTATAAAGATTTAAAATATGTTTTATTGATTATCTACATTATCTAAGAGTTGTCTAGATACATATCCCTTGATTAATATCTATACTAAAACATATGTGTGTTTTATTACTTAACATCGTAATAAGTAGATAAAAATTAGAACGGTAAGGAAAAATGAACTGAAAACTTTTAGCGTGTATCTATTAACAAACAAACATATTCGATATTTGACGAATACTAAATCAGATAAGTAACATGGTTTTACTATCAAGTATGACACTGAAATTATCAATATCTGTCTCATTACATCAAAAATTTTTGATTATTATATAGACTAATAAATAAAAGTCATATTACGTTACTTTAATTATAAAAAATTCATCCTTATGTCATTATGAAAAAATTATGTATAAACAATCTTAAGAAAAAAATGGCCATATAACCCCTCTCTCTTTATTTCCAGACACATATATAACCATAAATACACCTAGATAGAATGATAATGTTGGAATTAACAAGTTTTTGATAATGTTATATTTGTAAACAAACAAATTAACCTACCAAAATTCCACTCTTAGCAATAGCTATTGAATAGTATGAAAATGTTGAGATAAAACTAATATATATCCTCTATGGCAGGGACGGATCCACCTTACAACATTGGGTTCCCAGAACCCATTCGGTTTGTAACTTTTAGCGAAAACCTATATTAAAATATCGAAGGAATCCATAAATAAATTACAGGTGAACCCATTACAAAATCTGTCTTGTATTACACTGGTATAATCCGCGCTTTCCAATCATAAGATCCCTGGTTCGATCCACGCACCCAGCCTTTTATTTGTTTTGGTTCTTTTTTTTTTCAATTGTAAAACCAATAACTAAATACTATCCTGCCTCCACGGCTCCCCCTATCCAGCCCTCTACTGGTTTTTTCTTTGTGAAAGAACAGCTATCTCCTCTACAGCTCAGCTACTCCTGCTCCTTTTTTCCGTATGGATTTTCTCTAACATCAACTGACATGTAAGTTTTAACATTTAAAAAATCTTTTTGTTATTGTGTGATTATGTTTGCTTGTTGCAGGTTTAGCTATTCACATTTTGAGGTTTCTGGAAAGGGTATGATGAATCTTGTGAGACCTGCAAATACTTTAGATTTACTTTTAAAAGCTTTCTGTTGACCATTCCTTATTGTTTTTATTCACCATCCTTGTCTTATATTAAAGCACTAGTAGTAAGACCTGTGTGAACACACGGATAGGTTTAATAACGATTGGAATCAAATACTAAAAAATAAATTATAATATATCATTTGAATTGTTTGCGTTTAGTTATATATCTTTATAAAACAATGTTAAAGACAGTATGTGTTAGGACATAAAACAACAACAATTTAAAATTTATGACATAAAAACTGCACTAAAGTGATGTTAAAACGTTGCACAAAAATGATCTAAATGTGCACAAAACTTAGCTAAAACGCTGCACAAAACAGATCTAACTATGCCCAAAACAATTGAGCTAAAACGCTACACAAACGTGATGTTAAAACGCTGCACAAAACTGATCTAAATGTGCACTAAACTGAGCAAAAACGCTGTACTAAAGTGATGCTAAAACGCTGCACAAAACCGATCTCAAATATACACTAAACTGAGCTAAAACGCTGCAGTAAAGTGATGCTAAAATGCTGCACAAAACCGATCTAAATGTGCACTAAACTCAGCTAAAATGTTGCACTCCTGATTTCAAACAGATTTGATGCCGCATCCTGCAACATATGTGTATATCAAATTTAGAACTGAAAGAAACAGAGAAATCTGATAACCAAATTTAATTTTAAACCATAAACAACATATGACTTCAAATGACACTATTTAAAGTACAAAGTTTACTTGTCAATAGCGCTTGTAACAACTTCTAAAGCACAAATTTAGAGTATAACCGAAAAAGCAAAGCAAAATAATAAAAATATATATATATATATATATTTTGCCAATATACGCTCGGTTCACCGACTTCTACGTCAAAGTCGTATAAAGAGTTACCGAATCAACCAACAAACTAACCTTCTCTTTGCCTTTTTTTTTTCGAACAAACTTCAACTTTTCCGGCTATTTTGGGCATGACAACTCTTCAAACTACAAAAAAAAAAACAAACTTTCATCAACTGAAAAATAAAAAACTCTGAAGTGAAATAAGTTGTACGCAAGCTCTATCATAATTACCTTATTAAAGCCTACAGTAACATGCAACAATGGGACTTCTGAAGTAATGTAGTCTGGCGTTCTGCACCGGAACAACCATCAACATGTTGAGTTAATGGCAATCATGTAATGATCAGGTAAAAATGCATCCATGATATACCATATCTATCATTTTTTTTAAGATCAAAAGTCCTTAAAAATGATCATTCATCATCTTATCATGAAGCTGCTGAGGGGTTCAGTCACATCCTGTTCTCTCAAGTCAACCCAAATTTCCAATTGGTCGCTCACAACTATCCTAAACATATCACCAGCAGCCAATAATATCCACACATATTTAAGTAAATAATTTTATTAGTGAAGGAGCAGAATCACCAAGATTGAACTATGAAGTATACGAAGACAAAGAAGTATTACAAATCATGAACTCACTGCAGCACCTTCACTCTTCAACCTTTGAGCTAGTTTCCTGCCATTAAAACACCAAAAACTGTCAACTAAAATAACCACCAGTGGTCTATAATCCAAACTGGTCCATAATCAGAACTGGACTCAAAACCCAACTATATATATCAAAGAAATCAAGCATCTAGCTGTTATTTGAATCAAAATAACAGATGCAAAAGTACCGAATGACCCTTTTACTACCATAAATAAAATTTTGAAAACCCTTTGAAGATTTAGGTTTAACTGATAATGAGGCTCTTAATTAATATATTAACAAAAAATAGCAGGACTTTACTAACTCATCACGATGTCGATGTCGATTGTGATACCTGGCAAAAAAAGAAGCATGATAAGCAAATAGAAGTCGCAAGATATTATACATTTTAAACACTATAAAATAAAGGCAAACGGTAAAATATAAAAAGAGCCTAACTAATAGTAACTGAGCATGTTAATCGCTTTAATTACCTTAGTACCAGAAGCTAATCATCGCCTTAATGATTTTGGCCGAAAAGCAAATGAAGAAAGGTCCGATAATGACCAGATGTTTCAGAGTGAATCGCATCATTCAAACTCTTCTTATACTTTTTAGGGTACTCGGCTTTTATATATTACATATCAATCTCAGTCCTTGTCACAATCACCCTTATATTTGTTGTGTCATCGGTCCCAAGCCTGTCATTGACATATGTAACACCTATAAGCATTTTCTGAAAACAATATGAAGATGAGACATATCATACTGTAATGTTAACATTCTTGCCAGCCAAACGACTGTACCGGCAACATCTGAAAACTATATAAAGTATAATCACTTGCAGTATCCGAAACAGGTAAGTATTTGGTTTTCTTAACAAAGCAAAATTACTTACCAACAGTCAGAAAGTCTTTTCCTTCGCCTTTTACAATAACTGAATGTGAAATCAGGTTAAAGCCGTAATCAACACCTTGCCAGCCAAAAGACGGTGTAACCCTTGTACATCGATAAAAGTTGATTTTGTAATCATGATTCACAACTTTGTATGGATCATTGTTTGCACCAACACCAAACCAAACCTTGACAAAACAACAACTTGATCCTCTTGAAGTTGGGTATCAAATAGAGGAAACAAAGGTCCCTTAACACCGGCCTGAATCTTCGAGCCCTAATATATACATATATGAAATTTAAGTGAAAATCTAAACAAAATACAAACAATAATCGAAGAATCTTAAGGTTTTGGAAGATGACTTAGAAAAATCCAGACTTTGAAAACCCTAATTCGGACTTAGCAGAAAGTTGTTAACAGTTTTGGATATCACGACACCTAGGAAAAGTGAAGTCACTTGTTCTCCTCCTCTTATAGAGAGGGGAGATGTTTCAGTGGTCGGGTATTTTTTAGATGTACAAGTTACATAAGAAGTAAGTAGCCAACAGGCTGTATATATATATATATCCCTATTTGCTTGCTTAGATGATAACACAACACTTGTCATGATCCAAAAACTGCTCATTCAGCTTTTTATGCACCAACAATTTATAGAAAAGTAACCATTACGTTGTGATATAAGTCCACAATTGGTGGCGGAGATGAACCTCACATTGACCTTGAATCTGGCACAACGCATCCTCAGGTTATTTTAGGATAGGAATGCCAAGAAGCATCACTTAAAAAAAAATATTTGATAAAGCCCGACCTGACCCGACCCGAAAATTCTAACATCGAGTTGACCGAAATTCGAGCACCTAAAAAAGTAAACCCAGTGGGAAAAAAATCCTGGATCCGCCACTGCTCTATGGAATATATATGTTGCTCATTCTTCAAGTTAGAACCCGCTTCAAAAATTATGTTTTTGTATTCTTACAATTTATATTATAGTAAATTTAATAAAGCGTGGCTAAGGAAATCTAAACCACAACCTAATAAAGCGTGGAAGGAATGAGAAATCCATCATTTGAACCCTTACATTTCAACCGTTTACTAACTTACTCCTTTCTCTCATTTTCCACCATCTAGCAACGGGTTTATAAACCGTCATTTGAAGTCATTGTTTCCATCTAGCTTGACTTACGATAAGGTAGTGTTCTCATAAACCCTTGCCAACCGAACTTTCATCTAGGAGACACCCCAAACACGCTTATGCTTTGTAAAATTTCTTTAAACTTTTGTGTAACTCTAAAAACTACTAAAGTTGTACTATGTTTTGTCATTTTTTTATAATAGATAGAAATAACCTTACTTTAAAGTTACATGTTACTTTAATTTAAACTAGAAAAAACCTTAACTTTCCTTAAATAATTATCAAATTTCAAAATGCTTTTTTTTCAATTAGATAATTTACGTCCACGTGGATATGGATATTTTCATAACAATAAAACAATATTCAAATCTATACATTCTTATAATTGAATTCAAATCCCCATAAAACATCACAACTATTTGGTAAGATCATTCTATATAATTAAATATGGGCCAACTTCATAATATTCATACTTTTCCTAGCTTTTAAAAAGACATCACACTTGCTACAGTGTTTAATGAAATAATTAATTCTAAAGAAATATTTGCAAGAAGTATTTGACCTTTTCACAACTTAAACGGCTGGAACATTTTTTTTATTCTTATTTTGGCCTTTCTTTTAAAAGTGTACTTAGTTATTATTATCTCCTACATTACATTTACCTTTTTAATTGTAGATATATGTTTTTAACAATTTGTGTTACTTTAATTGTTTGCCACAATGAATAGTTTATATATTCTTTGTTATGGGTTGACAACGTACGTTTTTAATTTAAAAAGAAGCAAGAGAATATAATTCCTTTTTGATCAAATAATTTTCTGTAACATTGGTTTCACAAGCAATATCAATTATGATAAAATATTGTTGGTATCATAATTGAATGCGCATTATCATCAACTCATAATACTAACATCATATCTATGTAAATTATTATCAATTTAACGTTTCACGCAATCAGAAATAAAATAATCACACATAATTAACTAGACTAAAACTAAACTAAACTAAACATTACATAAATCACCGTTTAAATATCCCCTCCTGAACATCATTATTTAGGGCAAGTGGTGTATACGCCTCAATGTGAGAGTAAACATGCTAGTGTGGCTCGCGGTTCACGGGCATACCACGCATGTGACCGTGAGTGAGGGTAAGTCAATGACTACGAGTGTGACAATGTGCATGCAAGCATATTTTATTTAATAATTCTTTGATTTCTTTCCTCCCTCTCACACTCACACATGCTATTCCCTCTTCATGTGAGTTTGAGAGGGGAAATATGGTACCTCATGCACATGTGGCGCATACATGGCACTGCTCACACTCACATTCAATCTAGGTACGCCGAATGCTCTTAGTTTATGCAAAAACGAATAGAAAAATATCATGTTAAACCTAGTTTTTGGTTTAAAGAGAGTCGAGTTCACAACTTTTCAAGGCTAGACGCTAGGACGGAGAACACAGGGCCGCGAAGATCCAAATCTACCTGTTAACTTACATATGTGGGTTCATAGTCCAACAAATCTTCATTGTTGGACTCAAGATTGTTAAAGATAAGACGCAAGAATGTGCTGTTATTTAGCTTCAACTAGTTAATTTCTTAGTTTAAGGATATGATAGAACCTACAAAGCAAATAATACCAATTTAAGTATCAATAGTGGCAGTGGCACTGTGGCACACATGTCCAAAATTACGATTTAAAGTGAGCATAATGCTTCTCTGCCATTTTGAGTACGATATATTTTCCACTACATGATTAATTAATTTACAATAACTAATGTCAATTAAAAAGAATAAGAAGTACGCGACCCCTCAATTTAAATTTCCATTTGATATATTTTCTACATGTAGGGGTGAGCAAACAGGGCCCGACGTATCTTCTAACAAGGGGTAACCCTTGTTGCCTCTTTATGCTCCGACAGTAGTTAAATTATGGAAAAATTGATATTTTTCGATTTCGTTATCTTTTTTTGAAATGTTACCCATATAAGGATTTTCTAGATCCGTCACTATGTACAAAATCAGTTAACCGAACCGATGGTTGGTAACCAAGGGTTCGGTTAACTGAAAAATATTAACCATAACCGATGGTCGGCTAACCGTTGTTCGGTTAACCATTGGTTATGGATCGGTTTCAGTTAATTTCGATTAATTATCCAATAGATATAAAACTTGTAAAATATAAACTCATGAATATAAAACTTGCAAAATTATATAGATATCACATGCATATTGGTAATGGGCCTATATAGATAATAAAACAAACACTAGTGGACCCTCAATTGGATTAAAGGTTAAAAAAATACAGTGGGCCGTGAACTTATAAATAATATAACATTAAGAGAGTTTGGTATATAAAAATAGGGGAATGATCCACTAAAAAGTGGATTTTGCATTGTGATTATGACATGTGATACTCCTTGTAAGTAGGAATGAAGGGCATTTTAGTACTAAAACATTTTGGTCTTATAAGTAGCAGTGTGAAAATGATATGTGACACCCCCTTTGTTTTCTAAAAAATACAAAAAAAATCTAGTACAAAAAAATTTAGCACAAAAAATATGATACAAAAAAATATAGAACAAAAAAATTCAGCAAAAAAAATCTAGTACAAAAAATCCAGCAAAAAAAATTCAGAAAAAGGTTATTTTCGGATTTAGATGTATGACTAACCAAAAGTTCGGTTATTCATAAAACAATAACCGAACCATCGGTTATTGCTTCGGTTCGTTTTTTCGATTCAGTTAAATCGATTATTTGGTTTCAGTTTCGGTTAATTTGGTTTTATGCTCACCCAGCCTACATGATCAATTTAATGTGCTTCAATTCAAGCTTGAAATTGCTTCAAGAATAATTGTTGATAGGGGTGTGAATTTCTGACACGACCCGGAAACCCGACACGAACCTAACACGAAATTCGCGTGTTTAGGTTTCGTCTAAACGGGTTCAGGTCAGTTTCGGGTTGAACACGCGAACCCGTTTAGGTTTACGGGTCAGGTTCGGGTCAACCTGGTCGGGTTGGCGGGTTGACCCGTTTAACACATTTATACTATATTATATTTTTTACAATATATTTTATCTCATAAATTAAATGGGACGTGTATTTTATGCCATGATTATAACTTAAAAGGATAAATTAACATAACTTTTATAATTTAAATATGATATTATTATATACATTTGTGTTTTTTAAGTAATTTTTAATTTTAATATATTAGGTTTAGAAAAAATAAATAAAAAATTCGGGTTAAACGGGTCGTGTTCGGGTCAACCCACAAAACTTCGGGTCGTGTTCGGGTTCATATATATGATACGATTTTCGGGTTCGGGTCGGGTTCGGGTTCGTGTAAAATTTTCAGGTTCGGGTCGGGTTGAACCTGCCAACCCGCGAACACGACCCATTTAACACCCGTAATTGTTGATTAATCAGAAGATTAATTGTTGATTAATCAGACGTTGAGTATACCCATATATAGGGAATATTAATAAGACGTTGAGTATACCCATGGAGAGGCATGCAATTAGATACCACATGGTCATGAATAAATCGAAAATATTAGAAACATGATGAACACTAAGTAGATTTTTATAAGTGGCTTAAACAATTTTCGAAGATATTCAACCGTAGGCCACCCATTGATGGACTTTTTACAACTACCCTGAAACAATACTAAAGTGAATTTATTTAAAAAAAAACATTCATTTTTTATTTTTATATTTATTTTTATAAGACTATAACTACGTCAAAGTAACTTTGTTTTTACGTTTTTGTACATAAATTATCTGTTCAAACTAGAATAGATGTCTAAAAAATGGTTTTACGATCTCATACTAAACTTTAATTTCATGTTAGTGTTAAAGATTAATATTGAGGGTCAGGATATACTAGGAAGTTTATTAGTTTAGGAAGACTAGAAAATAATCTTGACCATCTATTTATTAATTAAGGGCTAAGATTAAATAAGTGAAATTGAAAAAAAAAACGTGTGAGTTAGTTTAAGAGTATTCTAGATTTCTAGTTCATCAAAGTTAATAGTTTCTCTTTCCTCCAATTCCCCATCGTTTTTAAAACGTTAATAACTTTTTCATACGATAATATTTTTTTATAAAAATTGCACCAAAAAACGATCGTTTTTTTATCTTTAAAACGAGCACACTATTTTTATACTTTTGAAAACCTAAATACGTAAAACGCAATGGATAGAACAACACACTATAACCCAGGTTCTAAAACGCAATCGGGTTTCACATGGTCGTGTTTCTCTTTTAACATGGCCATGCCTTTGTTTTAACATGGTCATGTTTCTAGTTTAACATGGTCATGCCTCAGTTCCACATTCAAGTTCTAAAACGCAATGAGTTTTAACATGTTCATGTTTTAACATGGTCATGTCTCTATTCCAACATGATCATGCTTCCCTTTTAACATGATCATGTTCTTTGATGTTCTTTTACACTCCAGTTCTAAAAAGCAATGAAACCCAAAATCAAGATTTTGCACTACATATTTTTAAAAACAATAGAGTTTTAACATGGTCATGTTTATGTTTTAACATTGTCATCTTTTTTGTTCCAACATGACCATGCTTCTATTTTAGCATGATCATGTTCTTTACACTCCAGGTTGTAAAACGCAATGAAACTCAAAATCAATATTTTGCACTACAGGTTCTAAAAAGCAATGGAGTTTTTATATGGCCATGTTTATGTTTTAACATGATCATGCTTTTGTTTCAACATGACCTGCTTCTATTTTAGCATGATCATGTTCTTTGCTTGTAAAAGGCAATAAAACAAAAATTCAATATTTTGCACTGTTTCTAAAAAGCAATAGCGTTTTAACATGACCATGTTAATGTTTTAACATGGTCATGCTTTTGTTCCAACATGACCATGCTTCTATTTTAGCATGATCATGTTCTTTGCTTGTAAAACGCAATGGAACCAAAATTCAATATTTTGCACAATAGGTTTTAAAAAGCAATAGAGTTATAACATGGCCATGTTAATATTTTAACATGGCCATGCTTTTGTTCCAACATGACCATGCTTATATTTTAGCATGATCATGTTCTTTGCTTGTAAAACGCAATGAAACCAAAATTTAATATTTTGCACTGCAGGTTCCAAAAAGCAATGGGCTTTTAACATAGGTTCTAAAAAGGAATGCAATTTTAACATGGGTATGCTTTAGTTCCAACATGATCATGCCTCAGTCTTAGCATGATCATGTTCTCTGTACTGGAGGTTCTAAAAAGCAATGAGTTTTAACGTGGCCATGTCTTTGTTCCAACATGATCATGCTTCTATTTCAGCATGATCATGCCTCTGCTTTAATATCCAAATAACAAAAAATGAAATGAACTATAACAAAAACATAATGAGGTGAAAAACGCAATTGAGGTTTGATAACCTAAAACGCAATAAAAATAAAAAATAACACAACTTACAAAAGAATTCCGATTAACGACGGTGGACGTAGAAAGAACTCCAATACACCGTGGGGAAACTTGTTGCGGTGGCGATGGGCGGTGGAGCGGTGCAGTGGATGGTGGAATGGTGGTTTCAGATCTAAAAAACCCAACAGGTGGTTGAAGGTAGTGGTGGTTTTAGATCTAGTTTCCGGCGAGATGGTGGCGATCATAGGTGGTAGTGGTGGTGGGGGTGGTGGTGGGGTTGATTGTGATGTGGTAGTTTATGGTTTTGAAAATGATGGATTTGAGTATACGGGGAAGTGAAATGAATTGCAGGTGCTAGGTTTTTTTTAAGATGGTGAGTTTTGACTAAAATGTCCCTTCTTATGTTTTTTTCATCTTTGTCACATGTCATCCTCCTATTACTTCCTACCAAATTAAACTTCCTATTTGATTTTTTAATACCATAAAACTAACAAACTTTCTTGTTTTATCTAGAAGGTGTCATCAATCTATTATTAGTGCATTAACTATTTTTATTCGTTTGGAAAAAATACACAAACATGTGAAGTCGGTGTAATCAGTTACTTGAACAACTATCACATACGTGCAAACTGCCGATGTAATATTGTTTACGTGGATGTTATATGCAATAAGTTTTATGTGACATTGTTTACGTGGATGCTCTATAATTCGTTCTTTAACATGAGACGTCACTTTATCATAACAACTCAAAACAATTCATATATATCATCTTACACATTCAAAGAATTAACCATGATAATATCACAGATCATATGTAATGGTTGTGGTTAAGGGCCGGGGGTGCCAACCCACCCAAATGAGCGTTGCATACACGCCCCATTGGGTGTGAGTGGGCGTAGGTCACAATCACAAAGAAAGAGCATGTGAGTTTAAATATTTCTTTTTTTAACCGGTTAAAACATGTCACATTAACTTTATCTCTATCCTCACAAAACATCAATAAACCCCTTTCATTAGATGGACGTAAATATATCTCCTGCTTATATGACGCTGAGGTATTACTTAATAAGCAGTACTTTTAATTCATATTCACACCACCATTACAAAACTAAGAGGTTGTTTGTTTACCTTTTAATGAGACTCTTTATGGTTTAGAGTGTTTGTTTCACGAGCAGATGTCTGAATGGTTCAGACATTTGCATCTGAATTGTTAAGCATTATACAGAGTCTGAATGGTTAAGATCTCTAGTTTGAATTGGTCAGACATTTTCCTCTATATTGGCTCTTAATGGTTCAGACCTCTTACTAGTTCAGCACTTAATGGTTCATACATCTTATTGGTTCAGCACTTAACCATTCAGAAATACCAAAAAGCCCCTAAGGGTGAAACCTGTTGCGTTACCACTCACACAATTCTCTCTCTCCTCTGCGACAAACACAGAGTCCCACAACCCAAATCAGTAAACAACAGTCGATTGACACATCCGATTACTCCTATCCAAACCGCCAACGATGACGTTACCAATCGAGTAGGGTTACCCACAGTGGTGAAGCTTGAGATTTCCGACCGATGGTCGAAAACGTATATACCTAAAAAATTATAAATCCAGGGGATCGAAAACGTATATACCTAAAAGAATTTATACGAAAACTACATAGCAGACACTACTGAGCGAGAAGTGCGAATCATCAGCCGCCCCAGCTTAGGTACTCGATCATGTATAGTATACTCATTGACCTCTTGCTCCCTAATATTTTTAACAAATTCATTTATGTTAACCATAAATTCTGAGATTATTATTTATTTGTTAGAGCCGAGCCCCCTCCTATAGTCCTCCTATTTTCTCTCTCTATCATGAAAAGACTAAAAAACACTCAAAAGACATCAGCTTTTATTTCCCTGTCTGCCATTAATTCCCATAAATATAACACATCACATCCCTGCTTTCCCCCTTAAAACCAGACTCACTTTCTTCCCAAAAGATTTCATGGACCATCATCTAACCCCCTTTTTAACCTTCATCTAACCACAAACCCCACCTGGGTTTTCCATCAAACACTCTTCTTTCATCTGGGTCACCTTCCATTTTTCAAACCATGATCACTGGCTTGGACCTTTACCATGTGTTCACAGCTGTGGTTCCACTCTATGTAGCCATGATCTTAGCCTATGGTTCAGTAAAATGGTGGAAGATTTTCACACCGGACCAGTGTTCTGGTATCAACAGATTTGTGGCTCTTTTTGCTGTCCCTTTGCTTTCTTTTCATTTCATTTCTACTAACAATCCTTACACTATGAACACAAGGTTCATTGCTGTTGACACTCTTCAGAAACTTATGGTTCTTGTGGGCCTAGCTGTTTGGTCAAGGCTGAGTGCTAGAGGGTCTTTAGAATGGTCTATTACTTTGTTCTCTTTGTCTACACTTCCTAACACACTTGTTATGGGTATCCCACTTTTGAAAGGAATGTATGGTGATTTTTCTGGTAGCTTGATGGTTCAGATTGTGGTTCTTCAGTGTATCATTTGGTAATCTTAATCCAGTTTATTATCTGTTTTAGTCATTATTGTTTATTATTAAGTTTATTTTTAGTTGTTATTCTATAAGTTTTTCATTATTTGGATACAGTTATCATTATTACTTTTTATTATACTTATTGAACTTTATCATTAGTTGGATAGAGTTATCATTATTATCTATTTTAATCTCTTTGTGTATATACATTTAGCTTAAGTTATTCTAAATGGTTTATTATTATTAGTTTGAATATTTATGAATGTTTTGTTATAACTATTAGTTTATTAGTTTTGATTGAAATTATTAAAAAGGTCTAGATTTTAGAAAGAGAGTTATTGGTTGTGTGAGTTAGCTGTTAAAAAAATTATACATAAATAACTAGTGGCAAAGCTTGAGATTTCCGACCGGGGGTTGGAAATCACCAGACCTAAAATTATACCTAAAAAAATTAAAAACCATCGGGTCGAAAACGTATATACCTAAAACGTTCTATACGAAAACTATATACCGGACACTGCTGATCATGAAGTTTAGGCTTAGATTTATTAGTGTGTTTTTAATATACATATACAAAAAATATCTTCTTTCATTTATTCAATCTTTTTTTCATTTATTCAACACAATAAAAATATTATTCACCGCATTCACAACGGAGACCTTAAAATATGTAAATATGTGAGAGGGTTTAGTTATATTATAAGGAATGATTGATAGGTTACGAGTAGAGGAGAGAAAAAATATATGGAAAAGTTACTGTCCTGTAAATATATTAAAAAAAAATCTGGAAAGAGAAAACTGTATAAATTTTTTTAGAAATGGTTGTGAGTGAAAGAGAGAGAGAAAATGTAATGATAAAGGTATAAAAATATTATTTAATTGAAAATGAGAGATAAAAAGTTTTTGTTTTTAGTTGAAATATATGGATATAGTAGTTGTTTTTTAGTGGATATGTATGTATATTTATAGGGATATCAATGTGAATGCTTACATTTTTTTTTTCAGGTACCCTTTGATGCTGTTTTTGTTTGAATAAAGAGGAGCTAGATTATTAATAGCTGAACAATTTCCAGACACTGCTGGATCAATTATCTCATCAGAGTTGATTCAGATGTGTTGTCACTAGATGGAAAAGAGCCATTGCAAACAGAAGCTGAGGTTGGGGAAGATGGGAAGCTTCATGTGACCGTCTGAAAGTCGGCGAGCTCTCATTCGGAGATTTTTTCACGTCGGTCACACGGAGGAATGAACTCGGGCCTTTCGTTAACGCCCCAACCGTCTAACTTAACCAATGCCGAGATTTACTCGTTACAGTCGTCACGAAACCCGACCCCGAGGGGTTTGAGTTTTAACCATACGGATTTTTATTCTACGGTTAATGGGAAAAATGGCGCGAGTGCGAGTCCTCGCGGGTCGAATTTCGCAGGGTGTGATGAGGAGAGTGGGGTTAATGGTAGGGTTAATGGGCATGGGAATGCAGCGTACCCTGCTCCGGCAAATGCCGGAATCTTTTCCCCGGTTGGTGGGAAGCGGCGCGGGGGGGGGGGGGGGGGGTGGCGGCGGCGGAGGAGGTGGTGGTGGTAAAGATCTTCATATGTTTGTGTGGAGTTCTAGTGCATCACCTGTTGTTTCAGAAGGTGGGATTCATGTGTTTAGAGGTGGGGAGTATGGTAATGATCTTGGAGGGGTACCCCACAATAAAGGTTTGAACTTTGTTATTTTATAATAATAATAATAATAATAATTATTATTATTATTATTTATAATTTTGTGGTATTGTTTTGTTATTAGGGATTCTTGTTTTATATGACATGTGAAGTTGAGAATTCCTAAAATCTTGGGTTTGGTCCCATTAGTTTTATGATTTTGTAATATGTTGTTGATGTTGTCAATTATGTTGAAATGCCCCTTAAATCTTGGCCATGCATGTCTTTTTCTTGTGGACATATGCGTCATTTAATTCTTTTCTTTTGTTGTTACATGAAGCAACATTTGACTTTTATGGTCAAATTATAAATCTTTGTTCCTTTTTAAAATCAAAGAATTTCTAAGAACATAGGTCTCATGTTTTTACCCTTTGCACATGTTCCATTCCCTTTGCCATTATTGTCCCACATGTATAACACAAGAACAAGTATCCCTAAACTACTCTAATTCTGTCTTTTTTTATTTTTTTAAATTTGTCAAGTCAATTAATTTTGATATCTTTATGTGCTCCTTGATTCTAATGTGTTTGGTAACTCCAGATTATGATGATTTTGGCCGAAACGAGTTTAGTTTTGGGAACCAACCTGGCCCGAATGGTGTGGACCGTGAAGCATCGGTTCTATCCAAACTTGGGTCTAGCTCAACTGCTGAGCTCCACCCAAAATGGTGAAACCAAGGCTGCTTCCATGCCCCCTGCTAGTGTCATGACCCGACTCATTTTGATCATGGTGTGGCGCAAGCTTATCCGAGATCCTAACACGTATTCAAGCTTAATTGGCCTCACATGGTCCTTGGTCTCGTTCAAGTATATCACCACTTCATTTAACTGTTAAACGGTTAATTTCATCGTTTCGAGCCCAAATTACTAATTTTGTTTTACTTCCGTAGGTGGGATGTTGAGATGCCCGCCATTGTTGCAAAATCCATAGCCATTTTATCTGATGCTGGTCTTGGCATGCCATGTTTAGCCTCGGTATGTTTATCTGAGTTTTCGGGTAACGGGTTCTCACCATTACCAAAAAATAGTTTTTACATCTCCGCGCGTTTCATGCCATAAAGTGTGTTTGTCTTTTTGTGTAGGTTTGTTCATGGCATTGCAACCAAAAATTATAGCTTGCGGAAACTCGATTGCAACCTTTGCCATGGCGGTTCGTTTCTTGATTGGACCTGCGGTCATGGTAGGTGCATCATTGGCTGTTGGACTACATGGAAAATTGCTACATGTTGCCATAGTTCTGGTAGTAATTTTGACTATTAAAAGTCAAACTGTTGACCTCATTTTGACCAACTGGTTTATGGTTCATTTTAAAATTAACAGGCAGCTCTGCCTCAAGGAATTGTCCTTTTTGTGTTTGCTAAAGAATATAATGTCCATCCAGATATACTTAGCACAGGGTGAGTTTTTGCTCCACTATTTTCATGCATAACAGACTTGTACATATCTGGTATTGATCTTACTTTTGTGCATTAATCAGTTGTACAATAGCAACAATGTACCAGCTTTAATGCATGGTTTACAATGTATGTTTTGCAGGGTCATATTTGGAATGTTGATAGCACTACCAATAACTCTTGTGTACTACATTGTGTTGGGGCTTTAACAGTAGTCTTGTTTGAAGAAGTGAAGTTTCTTTTGGGGATTGGTTCTCTAACGACATGTGAAATGACCATTTTGTCCATTTTGTTAAGTTTAGTGAATGAGTATAAAGAGAGGATGTTAGAGAGGATGAGTGATGTTAGAGGGATAGAATTGTAATTTGACAGGGCATTGGCAGCAAAGTAATATCCGTGTGTTTTGTCTCTCTAATTGTAATTGTTTCTTGTATGTATTCTCCCAAGAAAGCTTGTAGTGATGTTTCTACTTCGCACTTTTGGCAGAGCTTAAGTACATTGGAATCCCCAATACTCTTCTTACTTGGATTCTGAATTTATAAAGCTAAATTATTTTTGGCATCCATTTTAAAATCCAATTGGTAAAAAATATAGATTTTACTTGTTGATTCTAAAATCAATACAATTTGTTTGGGTATTAGAAATAAAACATCATTTTCTTTTTGATGAGGCAAGGAATGACTAGCACTTCCATAAATAACAAGGAATTTTTAATCTAGTAATATGGGGAGTTGCAAAGTTTTGTAAAAATACCCTTAGAAGGGAGCATTAAACTTTGCTGAAGGCATAGAACTAACAGATCGGAATCTGGGAAGATCTAGGGTTTGGTTCCTTTCATAAAAGGGTTAATCATTCATTTAATTTCATGATGATGGTGGTTGCAACTATACTCCGACTTATCCTGCAAAACAAAACACCGTCAGCCTCGCCACGGGAGCAAGGGGGTTCTCTCCGTGACCACCCTCCGGCGTGAGAATAACTACAGGTAGTCGGAAGTAAAGTAAAGTGAAGTAAGGGAGAGAGTAGTTGAGAGTGAATATCTTTTCCTTGAACCCCAAGTTACTTATTTATAGCCAGAGTTTGGGCGCCAAAATGAGAGATGGAAACCTAACGGAATCTTTCATTGCTCCGTTAAGTCTTGAATGTCCGTTAGTGCACACGGATCGTGAGCTCATCTAAGGCTAGGGAGATGCCACGTTCGTCATGAGATCACTATATTTTATTGATGTGAGCATGCTATCACCGTGACCTCCTTAGATGCTGCCACGTGTCATTCGATTATAACCGAATAGTAGCTTTGCACGATTGGCAATAAATGCTTCTAGAACATTTATACAGCTGTGACCTGCAGGCCACTGCCATGTATACATTCTGTTACAACAGAAAAGATTCCTTTTGCCTATGCACCATTTCTTGTAAACAAGGATTTCTACTAAGGAAAAGTCTTTCAGGATTAACTGTTTCCTTGCGCGAGCGGCCCAAAGTATTTAAATGATCTTTTTCTTTCTTTGCTGTTTAGCGCAACGTTTGCAGAGTTCTTGTTTTGTTACAAGTGTCAACGCAAGGTTTATGAATGAAGCATTACCCAAGGAAATTGATCAAGATTAACTTTGAACCTTGTGCAAACCCGCGCAAGGTGGTTAAATGATCTTTTCCTTCTTTGGGTATTTGGCGCAGAGTTTAGTGAGTCTTTCTTGGGCAGAGAAGCCTGCGCAAGGTTTCCTTAGTAATTAATAGTGGGTGTGGTTTCCTTGCTTGGCGCAAGGTTTTTGGGACCATACCCCTTCAAGTCCCCCCAGTCCAGTGTTGCTCCTATGTAAAAGTAAAAAGTAGGTGGAGCACTGGACTTAAGATAAGTATGCTGCGCTGTATGGGTGCTGGTCCTTGAGTGTTTTTTTGCTTCCTGGTGACGTATCATATGTGAGCGTCGAAGACTATTTGAATTTCAAATATATTGGAGGACACGTGTCGTTCATCCAGATAATGTAGTTGGCGTAAACGCACGTTCCTGAGACGTGGTGGTACTGTTGACAAGCTGTCAACAGTATGTGTCCCACTGTATTAATGATAATTCGGCAACACGCGCGCGCGTGAGGGTAATCACTGTTCCCCACTCGCCATTTCAGTTACCTGGGAGGGTGCAGTGGTCGCAAAAGTCGCTGCTGTCACGTCAAGCATTAATTGCGATTGGTATATAAAGGGGATCGACTCTTCATTTGCTTCTCTACCAGTTATTGTTCTAGAGAGAGAGAGAGAGAGCACATATCCTTCATATTTTCCGGCGATCTGCGATACTCCGATCATCTTCTTTGTTGAGTTTCCTATCTTCTTGATATTACGATACTTATGGCTACCAGTTCTGGGAGAGTCGAGATACCAGCGACATCAATACTTCCACCGTTAAAGTGGAAGAAAGAAGACTTTGATGCCCTAGTTAATAACTTTCTGTTTGCCAAGTCCTTGGGAGCTTTTTACCCGAAGGAGGGTGCCACGGCGGCGGATGCTCCGGCCGGCTACATCACTTTATTCTACGATTACTTTGCCGAGGGCAATTTTAGACTTCCGGTGACCCACTTCATGCTTGAGATTCTTGATTTCTACAAATTCCATATCTCTCAACTGAACCCCATGGGAATGGTCAGAATTAGGCATTTCGAGTTTGTTTGCCGGTCGATGCAGATCATTCCGACGGTCGAGAAGTTCCGGGTTTTTTATTAGTTGCATTGTTCTCTGGGATTCTGTTCGTTCCAACAACGTTTGCAAGCAAAGCGGTTGTTGTTAGTGCCACCCAAATCCTAGCACGACTGGAAACAGAAGTTTTTTTATGTCAAGGCGGCAATGATCCCGACGACGATGACGTTCAGGGCCGGGGAGGAGATAGACTTGGAGACGTTGGACATTCCTACCAACGAAGTGTGGTACCAAAATATTAAAAATGTGCCCAATATTGTCTTGCCGGAAAGAGCGTTAATTGCTGCGGGGATGAGCATCCTGTGGAAGAAGGAGCGTTAAGAGAAACCGGTTTACACCGAAGATGGTGTTGGTACGTTACTTCATAACTTCTTAGAACAACCTTCGATAACTGTTTATTGATGATGTTTTGTTGATATGCTTTGTTATGTAGTTGCGCCTTTAATTTGGTCTCCTTCAATAGAGATAACGGGAAGATGGCCGCTGTACCACTTGAAGAAAATGAGGAACCCTGGTTTGATCAGATCCTGGGAAATTTTGAACTTCCCAACAAATAAAACCTCAACGCGCAGCCCTCCTCCACTACTGGTATGTAGTATACTGTGAAGCCTGAGTTAGTTATGGCAATATTACTTATAGATGCTAATTCTAAGTAATATTGCAATGTAACTTATGGCACAACGTTTTTTCCCTTTATCATTGATCATGTAGGTGATTTGCTAAACTTGGGCGTAGGCCCTGAGTTGAAGAAGAAAAAGAAGCCAACTGCTGCTGCTGCTGCGCCCCTTCCTCCAAACCAGATCAAAAGATTAAGCCACCTACTGCTGTAAAAGCTGAGGGAAAGAAAGGTACGCGTCTTGTATCTGATTCTTGGTGTGATTACGTGGTGGTGTCACACTCATTTGAGGGTCTCGTGCCTGTAGGTTTGAGGAAACCCAAGGAGGAGCCTGTTGACACGTCATCTGTCCCTGCCTCTAACCCAGATGAACCTTTAGAGATACCTTCAAGCCCCGAGGAGGCGTTGAAGCGTCCTTCAAAAAAGAGGAAGGAAACTGAGACTGTACCACCTTCTCCTCCGAAAAAGGTACGCTCGTCCGCGCATCGGTAAGAAGAGCAATCTAGATGCTCTTGCGAAGAACTTTTCTCCTGGTATGTTTACTTCTTTGCACACTTTGTGGTAATAGCTGCGCACTACCTTGTGTTTGATACTTGTGTTTATTTTTGCAGAGAAACTTGTAAAGGTTGCGTCGGTCACCTCTTCTTCCATACCATCACCGCGCAAGCCTGATAATACTGAAGGGGGTGATGTGGACCCTAGCGCCCCATTTTCTGATGCGGACCCCTTTATTCTAGAAAAACCAGAAGAAGAAGCAAAATAATTTGTTACTGAGAATCCTGCAGGCGAGCAGGTTAAAGATACTGCTTCAGATGTTGTTAAGAATCCTGCTGACGAGCAGGTTAAAGATACTGCCACATGTGTTGATGCGGAAAGGCCTGTAGATGTGGAACAAGATAAACCATCCACACCTATTGGTGAGTCTTCAACGATTTTCTCTAAGGGTGCGGGCCCTTCAACAAAAAGCGATCATTTTATGCCTACTTTTGATGACTCAGTTGAGGAGTCGCCGATTCGCCCTGATGAAACACCTGGGGATTATTATTATCGCTCATATTCTGAGAAACGGGCCTCTGAGATTCATCAGCCTGTGTGGAAGGTCAAACAAGGCGATGTTTTTACTGATTGTCACTCATGCAGGGAGTGGTGTAAGGGCATCTTCCCTCCGACGGAAGTGAAACGCCAAGAAGAGAAAAACCACGATGTCACTTATCAAACATATTTACAAGAGTCTGCCCTTGCCTCTTCCACTATGAACCGAATCGTGCGCGAATGATGGAGCATGAACAAGGAGTGGGATGAGGTTGAGATTAATAAGGCGAAGGCCAATTTTGAAAGGGAGAAGACTCTGAAGATGGTTATGGATTTTGAGGCTGCTAAGGCCAAGTTTGAGGAGGAGAAGAAGACCGAGGAGTGGTCTGCGCTTGCATGGAAGCGCAAATGTGAGGCTGCTGCTGCGCAGCATGCTGAAGATCGCAAGCGCCTTGTGGAGGCTTGTGATCGGGACAATAATGAAAAAAATTCTCTTCGTAATGAAATTGAGAAACTCAAGAAAGAGAAAACTGATGCAGTTGCTGTAGCAGAGGAGGCCCGTTCGCATAGAGAGAGGAGCGAACAGAATGAGGTAGCAACCAAAATGACTCTCCTCCTTATGAATAAAGAGATTGATGATTTAACCTCTATGTTATTTGATAAGGCACGTCTGTAGGCGGAAGTTGATTCCTTGAAAAAGGATATCAAGCTTCATCGTACTGAGAAACCCGAGTTGACCCGCCATCTTACTGAAGGCGAGCAAAAAATTAATGATACGGAGGTCGCTCGTGCCACAACTGAGAGCCTCGCAGAGTTGCTGATGAATCAGTTTACCTGGCTGCACGAGTATGGGATTGTGGAGGTATTATCCCTATCTTGAAATATATGTCTTGCTGAATTACCATATCGTATACTGATGTGTTTGTTTACAGATTGCAAATTCCATCTTAAACTCTACGAAGTTAGATGAGAGGGTAGCAGAACTGATGGTGGCGGCACGGAATGATGTGTAACATCCGTCGAAAAACAGGTTTCCAAAACCCGCTTCGTTTATTAATCAAATATCCAGTTAAATTTTTTTGTTGCGTATTTATTGCTCAAATTAATTTTAAACGATACATAATTAATAAATATATATGAATTTAAAAACCATAATTTATAAATAATAATAAATAGTGAGGAAAAAATAAAATGGGGATGCCGGGTTTCGAACCCGGGTCACCCACAAACCCAAACACACAACACACCGCTCCGCCGCACGCCTTCTTTGTGAAAATACTGAAACAAATAATACTTAAAATAAAACCCGAATTCAAAACCGGAGATCACCGCGCTCAGAACTCGCAATCACCGAAAAATCCGGCAATACACGATTTTGGCCGAATCCTTTTTGACTAAACGGCACAAATTGATGTCGACGTCGGTTATAACCATTGCCGGCAGTCAATTTCCGACATAACCGACGGAAATTTCCAATCGCGAACTTTGACTCCGATTCCAACTCAATTCATCCAGTTCCTCCCTATAAATACCCACTCAATCTACCGGAAATCCTTTCGCTCAGAACCGCACACTTATTCGAAGTTGCAATTCTTCAAAAGCTCGTCGCCGGAGATTTCCAATTTCGCCGGAACTTCGCCGGAATCGATCGTCAGAAAACCGTATTCATTCCTCGACCGGTATATCTGTCTAAACTTCTCTGCTATCTCTTAATTCATACTTTAATTGTTCAAACAAAGGTTCTAAACTGTTAATCAATATACTCAGCCGAGAAGTCACAAATCGGAGTCGACGAATTTCGCCGGAAAATCTAAAGAAGACACTCTGTGATTGGTACATCTTAATCCTTAATTCCTTTCTTTTACTTCAATTCAATCAATCATAAGCGTAGTTGGTCAATTAAACAAACAGTCAATTCACTGTTCAGTAATTCGATAAGCGAAGAAGATGAAGTTAAAACATGTGTATAAATATAATTAAAAACGGATATTCGAACGGGTTAGACACACAGTCCAGCGGTGGACTGTGTGCACAAACAATGCACACGTCCCGGGTTCGAATCGCAAACGTTACCGAATTTCAGAATTAAAACCAACATTTTTACAACTGAATCAGAACAAGTCACAGAATGTTTATAAGAGTAATATAATTCATAAGTTTAACAGATTTGACACACAGCCCAACTGGTTGGGCTGTGCGCACTCGAACCGAAGGACCCGAGTTCGACTCCGGGTCCCTGCAACCGGTTCGGCCATATAAATCGTTTTTAATAAAAACCCAAATAAGTTAAAAATTAATTAGTATATAAATATAATTAAAACAGAGAATATTTCGGGTTAGACACGTAGCTCAGTTGGTAGAGCTGCGTGCACGTAAACGAGAGGTCCCTAGTTCGAACCTCACTCAGTGCATACAAACACACAGTCCGACCGGTCAACGGTCAACGGTAAAAAAAATCAGTTTTTTATTTCTTTTTATTTATTTATTTAATTAGAAAATTATTTAAAAATACTTAAAAATAAGATTTTTAAAGTTCGAAAATTTCCTTAAACTCACAAAAATAAATCTAAAAATCCTATTAAGGTTATGAATTAAAAGTATTAATCTCAAATAAAAATCCATTTATTTACCGAATCATTTCGTTATTATTTTAGGTTAGTTTTTCCCTCGTCGATCAAATCCTAAAATTCGTGCGCATCCAACGTCATCAAAGAACGCACCCAATGTGAGTGAATCTCTATCAATTCCCCGTTTTAATCATGTTTTGGGGTGTATTATATGTCGTTTAATTCTTTACTATATTTAAACACTTGTGCATCCATCATATCCGTGATCAAATGTGTATCAAATATGTATCAATTGTTGTGTGGATTATATGTAGTTTGGATTTATCATTTTCAGTACACGCATTTCATTAGGCCCATCAGTTCCCCGTGGGAGATGGGTTGAGCATCAGGTGCCTCATACGATCAGCTCCGTTTGATTGAGCCTTGATTTCACATTCATCATCATTCATATCATATACTCAATCAAAGTGGTTTGTGTTTGTTATTTATATATGTTTGCTTACATGTGATTATTGCACAAATTTTCAATATTAAATAAAACAAGAAATTAATAACAATGTTTTATCAAGTTTCACTCGCCAACTTTTGTTGACCCAAAATATCCCCCGTTTTACACATGATACAGGTGATCCAGTTGAGGCAAGAAACACATAGGAAGGCCTAGAAGAATAAATCAGTTTAAGCTTTGGATTGTTTACATAGTTTCATTTCCTTGGATTGTATGGATTTTGATTTGGATATTTAAGTTGTAATTTGAATTTAATAAATATGAAACATTTTAGTAAACATCATGAGCTTTGGTGATAACCCAATTATCCCCCGACTCTTATTCCGCTGCGGGTCGGGGTGTGACATGATGGTCATGCTGAGGGCTACAAAGAATGTACGCTGCATGTGGCCCATGCTTTGAAGACTGAATGGGACACAAGCCGAGCTACCACGCATGGAACTGATTCCTCTGCCATCTATACAGATGCGAAGGAAAAATATGATCACTTGGAAATCCCTATCATGGACCTTGTTGATGCTTCACTGCAGCATGATAACTTTGTTGATAGATTAAAGGAGATTTTTGCAGTGGCATAAAAACAATCAAGCAAAAAAGATGTAAAATAGGGCATCTAGACTGTTAGATTTTGCTTGATGTTTGTAATTATTCCTGATGTATCGTTGCGCGGCCGCACAAGTACTTCTTAGTGTAAATATATAATATATTTAGTTTACAATGTTTGCATGTGATCAATTACTTGTTTAGGATAGACAAATGAACAATAATCAATCTCATGTGTGAGCGTAAGCATTGCTTTATCTTGTGGCTCATGAGTATGTGTTTTTGTTTATCCAAAGGAATTGCATGCATTTGTAATAAATATATAAAAGAATGTAAGTAGCGACAGAAGGTATTTTATTTCATTGATAAAGCGTAAAGCTATAACTGTCACTAAGATTACAAACGAGAATTAATGTAAGCAGACTCATAAAAAGCGAAAGGCTAACGAGCTCTGAGATTACATGTAACATTTGCACTATTGCTAGGCGTTCCAGGTCCGCGGGATGCTAGAACCGTCCAAGCGCTTCAACGTGTATGCTCAATTGCCAAGGACTTCATGGATCACATAGGGGCCTTCCCACCTTGGCCCAAGTTTACCCAGTTTTCAGCATTAGACGCTTCATTATCGCGGAGGACGAAATCCCCCGGTAAAAAAGTGCAAACGCGCACCCGCTTGTTATAATATTTCTCTAGCTGAGATTTATATTTTGCTTCGCGGATGGCTGCTTTCTCGCGTCTTTCTTCCACCAAGTCCAAATCCAAACACGTTGTGCTTCATTGTCTTGTTTTTCTAGCGCAAGCATTCTTGGCGACGGGAGACCTATCTCAGCAGGGATCACTGCCTCCGTGCCATATACCAAGCTGAATGGGGTTTCACCAGTACTCGTTTTGGGCATTGTTCGATGCGCCCATAGAATGCTGGGCAGTTCATCGACCCAACCACACTGCGCCGATCCAAGACGGGCTTTAATGCCATCAACTATCTGCTTTTTGATACTTTCAAGTTGTCCGTTCGCCTGGGGATGCGCAACGGATGAAAACACATGTTCGATCTGCATTTCTTGCATCCACTTTTGCAAGTCTTCAGATGCTAAATTGGGACCATTCTCTGTGATGATGCGTATGGGTAATCCGAAACGAAAAATACTGTGCTCCCAGATAAATTTGCGGATTACCATGGCTGCTTCAACCCACTTTGTGAAGTAGTCAACAGCAACAACGATGAATTTTACTGTGCCTGGCGCATTAGGAAAGGGCCCCACCAAATCGATGGCCCATTGTTGAAAAGGCCATGCCGTTGTAATTGGGACCAACGGATTTTTGGGGTGCAACGTTTTGGGTGCATGTCTTTGACAAGCCTTGCACTTGCGCAACGTATCCGCAGCATCTACGTACATACCGGGCCAATAATAACCTGCGCTCATCACCTTTGCAACGACCATGCGTGGTCCCGCATGTATGCCACACAATCCTTCATGGATTTCTCGGATCAGATACTGCGCATCGTTCTTATCGACACATCTCAATAAAGGGCCCATGTACGATTTGCGATGCAGAATACCATCTGCCATTTCATAGTTTAAAGCTTTGCATCGGATCTTTCGTGCCTGCATTTTGTTGTCAGGAAGTTGGCCATGTTGTAAAAATAAGATGATTGGAAACATCCAGGATGGATTCCCCATTTCGACCATGGTAACTTGTTTTAGCGGGACAGATAGATTTTGTAGAACTTCAATCCTGACTTCCTTTGCTAAATGCTGAAAGCTTGTGGCTGCAAGTTTGCTTAAAGCGTCAGCGTGTTTGTTTTCGCTTCTGTTGACATGTATAACTTTAAACCGTTGGAATTGACTGATTAAAGATTTGGCTTGTTCCGGATATGACGCCATAACATCGCCGCGCGCATCATCGGTGCCGTTGATTTGTTCAGCTACCAGTCGGGAATCAACATGCGCTGTCAAATTTGCCGTGCCCATTTTTATAGCAAGGCGCAAACCTGCCAGAAATGCTTCATACTCGGCCTCATTGTTTGTGCTTTTGAAATCTAGGCATATAGCATAAGTGAATTCTTGGTTATCTGGGTTGACTAACCGAAGGCCTGCGCTGGCTCCATAACTATTAGACGCGCCATCCGTGTGTAATAGCCATTCTCTATCATCCGTAATCGGAACCGGATTTTGGATTTCTTCGCACTCTTGTGCTTTGTTTGCTGGAACCTCAACTATAAAATCTACAAGGATGTGCCCTTTAATTGTTGGTCTTGGCTTGTAGACAATATTGTGACCGCCTAGTTCGATAGCCCATTTGGCTAATCTTCCTGAGACGTCTGGTTTCGAAAGAATTTGACCAAGGTGATAATTTGTCAAGACATTGATGACGTGCCCTGAGAAATATCTACGAAGCCTGCACGACGCGTGAATAAGCGCAAGTACCAGTTTTTCCATTATTGAGTATCGAGATTCCGGGTCATTTAGTATTTTGCTGATGTAATAAATGGGCGTTTGAACATCTTCTCGTTCAACAAGCAAAACTGCTCCTACTGCCAATTCAGACGCAGCAAGATAAAGAATCAGAGGCTCTTTGTTGCACGGAGGTGTCAAAGTTGGTAACTGGATTAAACAGTCCTTCATATCTTGGAAAGCTTTCTCCGCCTCTGGCGTCCATTGGAATTTACCTTCCTCACGCAGTTGCGCAATGTACGGATGAAAGGATAAGATTTTGACGCATGGTTTGCGAGAAAACGATTGAGAGCAGCTAACCGCCCCGCCAGTCTCTGCATCTCTTTTACGCTTGCCGGAGATGTCATACTTTTGATTGCTTCAACTTTCTCCGGATTGACTTTAAACCCATTCTTTGTGACGATGAATCCGAGGAACTCGCCTTCTTCCATGCTAAAAGAGCACTTGCTTGGGTTTAATTTCAAGTTCACACTTCGTAAAGAAGCAAAAGTTTTCTGAATGTTTTCTAACATCGTTTCTTCTGTATTACTCATGATGACTAGATCATCAATATACACCTCAACGGTTTTCCCGATGTCATCTCCAAAAACGGAGTCCATAAGTCGCTAATACGTGGCTCCCGCATTGCGGAGGCCAAAAGGCATTTTTGTATAACAAAAAATACCCTTTTCCGTGCGGAAAGCCATTTTGTCTTCATCCTCTTGTTTCATCAGCACTTGATGGTACCCTTTGTAACAGTCGAGAAAACATTTCCAACGAAATGATGCTAACGAGTCCACGTTTTTGTCGATTTCTGGGAGCGAATAACAATCTTTGGGACATGCTTTATTTAAATACTTAAAATCGACACACATGCGCCACCCGCCGTTATGTTTTTTTGACCATAACGGGTTCGCCACCCAAGTTTGATACTTGACTTCGCGCAGGATACCAGCTTTAAGCAATGCAGCAACTTGCTCGTTCTTAGCTTCCGTCTTTCACTTCCCAAGCTGCGCTTTTTCTGAACTACTTGTTCCGCTGATGGGAAGACATTTAAGCAATGCTCCGCAACGTCGCGCGGAACCCCTATCATGTCTGCAGGTGTCCATGCAAAGATATCCATATTTCGAACAACAAGGTTTTGAGTTTCGCGCGAATTGCCATAGAAATTGCAGGACCCAGAATAATTGGTTTCTCTGGATACTTGTTGTTAAGAACCCATTTCTCAGGTTCATTTGGTGATGTTGGTTTAGCAGCTTTAACTAATGGTTCTTCGATAGACATAATCTCATTTCACGCGAATATAATAGCTACTCCGGTTGGTGTTGGGAAACCACATGCAGCGTGAGGCGCAGACGTGACCATGCAGAAATCTCACTGCGCTCGACGCCCAAATAAAACGTCGTGACGAGATGTTGCTGGCATTATGTTGGTGCATAATGTCTATGTCTTAGTCTATTATCGAGTCTGTATTGTATAGAGCTGAAGGGGCTAGGTATAGCAAGTATTTATGAAGTATGTAGCCAAGTTCGCCCATGAAAGGTAACATGTAAGCATGTTCGGCCGAAATTGCATAGGCAAGTTCGGGCGAACTTGCATCACCTGGGCTGAACTGCTGAGCCTATAAATACCTAGCTCTAGATTCTCATTTGTAACTTTGGCATTTCAGAGGCGAAGCTCTGTCCAAGTGTTTCCAGGATCTGTAACGTTGAATATTAATGAAACAGTGATTAAATAGAAACAAATGAGTGTATCCAATGTCGCCTAAGCAAACGGATTCCGCATGTTTACCTTAGGTTTGTCAGATTAGGACCAGAAAGATCCGTACAACGGACATACACATTACCATGAAGTTTACGTGAATGGTGCACGTGTGTTTACCGTCTGAAAGAATTACGAGAAAAACTATTTGTCCAAGCGGGAAGACAGCCTCATTGTAGAATCCAGTTAACGGGAAATCAACTTGTTCTAGGCGTGCCTTATCTTCTGGGTCTAACTGCTTGAAACATTGCTCGTATATGATGTCCATAGAACTTCCTGGATCAATGAATGTATAGTCGGTCTGGTAATGGCCAAAGATACCTGTGATTACCACTGGTCTTTCTTCCTGAGGTCCGCTTGGAACCACAGGAAATATCACTTGCTGCTCACGCCATTTCTCTCCTTGGAATCTTTGAAAGCTGCGCTTGCGCGACGAGTCTCCTTGAATCATGGCAACTTGTTTCATTTTCTTATTACTTGGCCCCTCATCTCCGCGCGTGAGTGGCCTAACCTCTTTTCGAACTGATTGCACCAAGTGTGTCAACTTACCAGTTTTCAAAGCCTTTTCGATTTCTGTGCGAAGGCTGATGCAATTGTCAGTTGTATGCCCTGTGTCTTTGTGGAAATCACAGAAGAGGTTTGGGTCTTGACCCTTTTTGTTCTTCATGGGCTGAGGTTGTTTAAATTGATAATTCTCAGTACTCAAGACTTCCGCGAGAGACTTCGTTAAGGGGGTCCATTGTCGATCCCGATTCTCATGTTTGATTGCATTCTGGGTAGCAATCTTACTAATCGATGCGCGAGCGCCTACATGTGAATACAGGGAATAAGAGCTTTGACTGGAGTCCTTCCACCCTTTTTTGAACTTCCTGCCACTCCTGCTCAGATCCTGAGGACGGTTTTGGGGAAGTGGAGGTCTGTTAGAATTAAGGTTCCGCTCCGTCTGCGCGTAAACCTTGGCCGCAGTCATTATCTTGTCCCAGCTCTTCGGAAGACCAGTTGTTCCGAAAAGAACTTTGATCATTTCGTCACACCTTACCAAGTATTTGAATTGCGTGCGGATAAGGTACGCATGAACATCTCCAATCTCCAAAACTTCTTTGTTGTAGCGCGTGATAAAATCTTCAAGGTTTTCATCATCTCTCCGCCAGATGTTCATCACATATGAGGAGTCGCGCACATATCGTCTTTGCTGACTAAAGTGTGTAAGGAACTTCTCCTTAAGATCGTTACAAGAAGACAGTTTACCTGTAGGTTAATTATCAAACCATAGGCGCGCGGCGCCGGTAAGAGTTTGAACAAACAGGTGGCACCACATTGGTAATGTCCACCCTCCAAGTAGCCCTGCGCCAGTGAAAAGGCGAATGTGATCATCAGGATCAGTTAAACCGTTAAATTTGCCTACATTGTTTGGTAACTTTGTTCGCTCTAACAAAGCCAATGCTATTTCTCTCACAAATTTAGATTGTTCGGCTGCTTCGACTGGTCGTATATCAGATTTTAATCATGTTCCGCCTCCGGATTGTATACTGCACGTATTTTGGGCTTATAACTCACATGATCTGTAGACAGACGATTAAAAACACTTGCACTATCTCCTTCATCATAAGTCTTATCATACTCATCGTGTTTGGTGTCCCGCTTCTGTGACGATCGCGGGCCCAAACGTGAATGAATAGAAGTGCGACGTTGAATGCTTTCTTCTTGCTTTCTACTACCAAAATGAACGAGATCATTCCTGGTTTTAGAGTACGTTTCAGCTCTATCTTCAAACACATGCGAGGGCGTACGAGCATGATTTTGAGTATTATAACTCAACACTCGAGGTGCCGGCGAAGCACGGACCTGAGGAGCATTAACCGGAGCTTGAAAAGCTGGAGTTCCGGTTTGAGCACAGAGTTGAGCATACATAGGATTCAAAGCAGTTTGAGATTTGATAAACCACGATAATGGAGTCTCTCTAGGTGGTAAAATTGACGCGACATCAACCTGAGGAGCCGCCGGCGTTACTGGAATGCTCGCATGATCAGGATCATACGGAACATCAGCTTCGTCGGACGAATCTTCAACAATTTTTCCGTCGACCTGAGGGGCGCCGCCGACGTGACGGATATCTGATCGAGGACCTGGAAATGATGATCCATCAGCCATGATGCTATAGATCTGATTGAAACGAAACGAAAGATGAGAAAAGAATCGAAAAATCGATGGGCGCCAATGAAGAAACGTAGAACTAACAGATCGGAATCTGGGTAGATCTAGGGTTTGGTTTCTTTCATAAAAGGGTTAATCCTTAGTTTAGTTTCGTGATGATGGTGGGTGCAACTATACTTCGACTGATCCTGCAAAACAAAACACCGTCAGCCTCGCCACGGGGAGAAGGGGGTTTGATCGAGGTGTCGCGCCTCGGTCAAAGATAATATTTATAAACCCGATTTACCCTCAACTATGAGTTAGTGGTAGTACGGGGTCGATCCATGAAGAGTCTGTGGTTTGCGTACGGACAAGATTGGTTTTACTAATGTTGTCACTTTATGAAGCTTGCTAATGAAATTGATTAAATTGTTTGGTTGGAAAGGATGTCGGAATTAACCGACAAATTTGTTTGATTGCTTTATTACTAAAAACTGAGAATGATAACAACGAAAGTAAATATGATTGTAAAACAATTGTGAGAAAACAAGGTTCACACCCGGTTCAACAATTGCAAGACCTAGGGTTACTACACGTTTTAAATTGATTTAAACGAATTAGTTCATTAACGGTTTAGAATCACAAAGCTTAGGTGCCAATTGTTATCAACGTTATAGACAACGGACCACAATGCACTTCGTTACTTTGGACAAGTGAAACCTATCAATTGACAAGGCATAAGTACGCATACTCATTTCACGAAGTCAAATTTCATAACTCTCTCGACAATTCGCAAATGCAATACAAACGCAAGACAATTATCAAAAGATTAAATGCAATTCGAATTGTCACAAATCAAATGTTTAACATGTAGCAAACCCTAGAAATCTTACAAAAGTCTACACCGGGGTGAAACCTCCGGGAATTAGCCGCTCATGGTTAACGGAACACGATCAATGGATGATAAAGCCTTGAACTTGAACATGTTGAAGCTTGGAGATGAAGATGAAGTATGGTTAGGGTTTTGGTATGAGATGGTGATGATGAGACTGGTGATTGGTGATTGATGGTGATGATGAAGGATTAGGGTTAGGATCGAGGTGGATGAATTGGATGGATTGGAAGTGAATTGAATTGGATTGGTGGAAGGTTATGGCTCCAAGAACAAGGTTCAAACTCCAAGAACTCATAATACCCGAAAATAGGTCAAAAATCATGTTTTAACCCGTCCCCAAACCAAACAAACTCAAAATTCGCGATGCAAGAAATGGAGACCCGTCGCCGACGGCCCATAGTGGCGTCGGCGACGACATGTGGAAGCCTAGCTTTCCCCTGACGGTCTATCCTGCTGTCTATGACAAAAGCACGCGACGGAGAGAGTTACATGGGGCGTCGCCGACGGCCCATAGTGGCGTCGGCGACGATGCTTCTAATCCTCACTTTCTGCATCTTTCGTTTCTTGATTCCGGTTGATCTTGTTCGCGTCCTGGTGCCCCGTTTGGCTCCCAATTAGCTCCTTAAACTCCGTAAGACCTGTAAAACACAAACTTTATTAAAAGTAGGCTATCCAGAATTACAAGTTCGTAAAAACATTAACTCAAACCAAAACAAACGCCGGTTTAACCCACACATCACATCCCCACACTTGTCGTTTGCTTGCCCTCAAGCAAATATGTTTTTCACTTTCACATGGGTCAAACGAAAAATACACTCTCTATTCTTGAGACGCAAGTTAAGGTCTCAAGTCATACCCGGTTCAATATATTTTGTAATTTCAAGTTATTTAACACTCAATGGACTAGTCATATGAAAATGGTTATTCAAGATTAACTCGCCCTTAAAACACACAACATATGCATATCCCTCACAAGGTTCACTCCACTCGGTTTACAATTTGGCTAATTTATATGATCTATTAGCGCTTTTAAAAGTGATCACTCAAAACCGAATAGAACATATACCCGCATATGCTTGCAACTCAATCATTCTCCACCACCGAACACGAATACTAAGCACAAGTCAGAAGGTCTTTAGAGGTTGTAACGGGGCTAGGCTAAGGGTATGGGATAAGATATTTAAAGTGGCTAAGGTGATGAAAATTCAGTCTTTATTACGATTACACTAAACCGACTAAACACAAGTCGATAACTAATAGGCTAAAACGTTCGCCTTTTATTAACAACTACCGCACATCTTTTTGTGTTTTTCTTCAATCATTCTTCCCTACTTTTCATAGTATTTTCTGATTTTTCTGTTTTTTTTTTCACGAACTATATACACAACTAATACTATGATCGAATTTCCATCACACGGGTTAGAAAGGTTCAAGGTTAAAGGCTAATTTAGGTGATCAAACGAAAGGATTAGGCTCAACATTGGCTACTAGGGGATATGTTTGGGTAAGGCTAGATAAATGGTGTAAAACAAAAAGGTTTACCTATTGCCTTAATCATTCTCATGCTTGCATTCGGTCTATGGTCTCAAACGTATCAAAAGATGCAAGTTCTACAATACATGACTAACGGACCACTCAAACAAGGAAACATGTATATGCATAATGTATACAAGTGGCTCAAAAACTCACATATTAAGGGTATGAAATGTGATATGCACAATTACAAGTTTCTTAGGCGAATTATTCCCAAATAACCATCCATTAAATACTTTTCATGCCTTTAACTTGAACTCGACCATGACAAAAGACCAAATGGTCGTGCCATCCCTCGCTAACTTAGTTACTTGTGCTTTTAGATTGCTTCAAACAAAGACATTTTTGAAAATTTTTTTTTTGAAATTTTCCCCCATCCCCACACTTGAGGTTAACATTGTCCTCAATGTGTAGTGTTTAAATGAACGGGTCAAAATCAAAAAAACTTTTACTCCCCCATCCCCACACTTGGGTTAACATTGTCCTCAATGTGTAGAATTAGGGCTCTTTATAATGCACAAGGGATGTGACATGGCTAATTTCCCAAAACTTTCACCCCGGAGACTAAAATACAGTTTACACTCCACTTATTATCTAACTAAAAATCAAAGTAAAAAGAAACGTATGCACCTGATTTGCGAGCTTGTTCTTCATATGCTTCACATCCTTCAACAAAGCGGTCGTCTCACAAACATAATGTACCTACAAATCTCAACCCTTGTGTAGAAGCATGCTTCTCACAACCATCAAATTTTGTTAGTAACCAACTTCTACCACTTTTATGAAAATATCGCCGATCCATACGTTAATTTACTTTGACTTATGTGGAAAATAATGTACAACAATAACAATCCTAACTCACATTCGTAGAAATCATGGTTGCATTTAGCTTATGCAACAAGCCCTTTTAAACCTTCCAATAGCTTGGAAGGACGAGTAGGCCTCGTGAGGGTTATATAGAGAACACACCCACAACGTTCATTTAACTAGGAAAACAATAAAATCTAACTAGAACACAAACTAAAAACAAAAAGGTACAACAACAACATAAAACATACCTCGCCTACCTTTGGTAATGTTCGTTTGGGTCTTTAGGCGGGTACGGGTTATATGTGAACCTGGTGAGGGAAGACAAGATATCCTTCCAATTATCGAGCGGTCCAGGTTCCCCTTTGACTGGTGGTGGTTGCTGTATCGGGACGAAACTTGAGCCCGGCATTTCGGGCCAATGTGGAGATGGGTCGGAGGGTCCTTGAGGCACGGGGAGGTCCTCATAGTTGAACCATGGCATATGTTGCTGAAATGTCAACCCGGCCATCAAATTCCGATGATGCCTCTCTCGATCATGCAGGATCTTGGCGTTATTAATGGTTATTTGTTGATATGTGGATGTCGTCATCCAACGCCAATCCTCATAGGCAACTCGTTCTATCCGGAGGCAATCTTGTTCTTCCTCCCATGCTCTTCGTTGAGCATTTTCTTGAGCCCGTTGTTGCTCCATCAACTCTAATCGAGATTGTTGTTGCGCTTGAAACAACTGCTGGTCTTCCCAATATTGTTCAACTTTGGCCCTATGGGCAGCTTCCTCATTCCAATGATTCTGGTACTGTGTTTGGAAGCTTTGCTCCCATTGGCGCCTTTCCTCATGGTACCCGTGATTCTCCCCAATACCTGCGGATACGTTGTCATACACCCCTGTTGCCCCCGATTATAATTGGTGTAATCCGGCCTACGCCGGGAGACAACGATTTGAGCAACCTCATTTGAAATTTGCCGATGCTGTCGGGCATATCTCTGTCTCGGTCCCCTCGGACCGGCCTGTTCTTCTTCCTCTTCCACATCATGCATTTCCTCTTCTTGTATAGCCCCTTGGGTTGCAGTGGGATCCTAAAAGTGAATTGGCGACCCTGATCATCTTTCACCGTATATTGGTGACCATAGACCTCCACGCTAATCTTCCAATGCCGCCTGATTGAGGCGAAACAAACTTGATCAATTGGCTTGGTTACCCATAACGAGTCGGCGGGTAAAGCGTTTTGCTGTAGGATCATTGCGCTTATCAACCTCACATACGTTATCATCTTTCTGGTGCATGATTCACGTGTGTCCCACGTGTTCATCATCACAATTTTGGCGCCATGACAATTTTGGCGCATCAATGAATGTAGCACCCTACAGTCGGGCACCTTTACCTTCCCGCGGTCTCCAAACCGCACCATGACGTTCTCAAGAGATATACCTTGGAGGATCCGCCCCTCCAATGACAGATCGTTTCTCGACTCACCTAACCCACTGGACCCCAGCAGCACAGTGACTAACATGCCGGCTGGGTCAGCAGGATTCACCTTGTTATCCATAAATTGGTCAATAATGTACTAGTAATAAGCATCTGCCCCCAACAAATCAAAACGAGCAATACAATTCATGTGCTCGAATGACATGATCATCTGGTTCTTCCCAATGTCACCAACCAATTGCCACGTGACCGGTGGTCCATCCCTGTTTAGAAACCATAATGTTGACAGCCACTCACAAACTGCTGCCAAATAAACCCTCGGTGTGATGTCTTCACAACAATCCAAAACTCTCTCCCAGCCAAGTCTTTCAAACTTTTGGGCGATTCCTATTGCCCTGAACTCCTCTACGTTAACAGACCTCTCCATAACAGTTCGTTCCGTAATCTAAGTAGTGACGTTCCCGGAAACCATTTTCCATTTCCACATTTTTGCCTCCAGTTTTTTATTGTTATACCTCGACAACGGTTTCTTCTTGTTGTCGTCCCACTGCGAAGCTGTACGGCTATTTCTAAATTCATCCCAATCCCAGTCCTGGCGTTCCAAATGACCATCCCCTTCGTCAACATTACTTAATTGTTCCCATTTTTTCGAAGCATAATCTGAGCCCGAACAGGCTTATGAAGATGACCCTTCATCGGAAGTCTTACTTCTTTTTCTTCCAAACATGGCTACAATCAAACACAAGGAACCAATTAGTATAACCAAAACTTCAAACACTCCAACTTTTGAACATAAACAATGATGTTGATTGAACCTTTGCTTTAGATATAAATTAGCTTGTTTTAAACTTAAAAGTGGCAACTTTATAATCAAAAACTTAATATTCATCATGTTTATTCCCAAATCCATGGAAGTTCAACAAGATTCAACACCATGCTCATGTTCAATCATACTAACAACATGTGTAATCACATCACAAGAGTTGTTGTAAGTTCATATCCCACCCAAATCATCTATTCATGCCCAAATATAAGCTATAACATCATAAATTGCAATGAACAACCTACTCTAAACCAAAAAGTTTAAAAACTTTGGAAGAAATTGACTAACCATATGATAACCATGCTTAAATCTGAGAAAAAACCATACCTTTTATGTAGCTTAGGCAAGAAGAACTAGAGAAAGAAGAAAAGCTTGAAGTTTGATGAATTTCTCCAAAAACCCGAAATTTCACACCCAGAAATCTTGCAAACTAACAAGAATTACTGAAAAGAAAGTTGAGGGTTTTGTTCCTCTCGAAAAAATACACAAAATAGTCTCAAGAATCGCTAGATTTGATGAAGATTTGATGAAGTTATGAAGGATTGAAGATTAGGGTTCTTATGAAGAAGATGATGAAGATGGAGAAGTTTTGAGAGATATGGCAGAGATTTTTGTGGTGGGTTAAGATTAGGAATCAGATATGGGGTCACATGGCTTGAGTTTGTGGTTAAAATGGCTCACGGTTGGCTGAAAACGGGTAAAAATACGGGTTCGGGTTGCAAAAATACGTAAATTGCGAATCAGCGTCGGCTGACAAACCAGGCACCGTCGCCGACGGTGCCATGGCCCGCCGCCGACGCCCCCCCTAAAAGTGGGGTTTTTCCTTTTTCACCGACGCCTTAACCTGCTGTCTACGACACTTTTCACCCGACGACCTCTTTTTGACACCCCGTCGGCGACGCCCTGAAGCCCGTCGCCGACGGCACTCCCAAACCCCCTTTTTTATGGGCAAAAACATGAACTTTTTACAAAAGGAGCCTAGCTTAATTTAAATCCTAAAAATTATAAAAAATCTTTTTGTGTGACATTTTCGGTTTTAATAATCACTAACAACCTATCGTTAACGATCCTACCCCCCCCCCCCCAAAAAAAAAGTCGTGTATTGTCCCCAATACACATAAAAGAGTTCAATCACGCACCTCATGTTATCGAGACTCGTTTATAGCTTCCGGGACTTCACACATCTCAAAGAGTTGTTAGATCAAAACAGTAAGCATAGCTATTTTAAAGTAATGCACCCAAACAATTATAAATAGTACATAACTCTACAAAACGTGTTACCGGTTCTCAAATGACCTCGTAATGTGGTATGCCCAAGACGAAGCTTACCACCTCCTTGTTCTTCTCGCCTTTATCATCATTACCATCAAGAAATGGTTTTAGACGATGACCGTTAACCGTTTGCCTTGACCCATCCTTCGGGTCCTCAATGGTGACATCACCCAGTTTCCCGATCCGTGTGATCACGTATGGGCCCATCCACTTACTCTTTAGCTTCCCGGGAAAGAATTTAAGCCTTGAGTTGTAAAGCCAAACCTTTTGCCCTACCACAAACTCCTTTGGTTTCAACTTTGCGTCATGTGCTCGCTTCATTCCATCCTTGTATTTCGAAGCACATTCATACGCCTCCTCCCGAAGCTCTTCCAACTCGCATAACTTTAACTTTCGCTCCTTACCTGCATCATCATATTTCATGTTAACCTCTTTGATAGCCCAAAAAGCACGATGCACAAGCTCAACTGGCAAGTGAAAATTTTTACCGTAAACCAAACGGTAAGGTGTGGTACCAATCGGTGTTTTATGTGTCGTTCGGTAGGCCCATAAAGCATCGTTCAACTTTGTCAACCAGTCCTTACGGTCCGGTCGAACAGTCTTTTGCAGAATCTCTTTGATTTGCCTATTAGATACCTCTACCTGACCGCTTGTTTGCGGATGATAGGGGGTAGCAATTCGATGGTTAACACCATACCGTTTCAATAGTTTGCCAAAGTTAAAATTTTTGAAGTGGGACCCTCCATCACTAATGATTACTCGGGGGATCCCAAATCTAGAAATTATATTCGTTTGCACAAAATTGCAAACCACGGTATGGTCATTTGTCTTGGTAGCGATCGCTTCAACTCATTTTGATACATAGTCGACCGCCACCAAGATATACATGTTGCCATGCAAATTAGGAAAGGGGCCCATAAAATCGATCCCCCACACATCAAAAATATCTACAATGAGGATCGGTTGCATGTGCATCTCATCCCGTTTGGAAATACCCCTAATTTTTGACACTCGACGCAGTTTTTAGCAAAAGTAAATGCGTCTTTAAAGATAGTTGGCCAATAAAGCCCACTATTGAGCACTTTGTGCCCAGTTTTGTGACCACTGAAATGGCCCCCACAAGCATATAAATGCAAGTGCGTCAAAACACTCGGGATCTCCTCGTCTGGAATACATCTTCGAACAATTTGATCCGGACATATTTTAAACAAGTCCGGTTCCTCCAATGTATAGTATTTGATCTGCGAGATGAAGTGCAACCTTCTCCTCCGATCCCAATGAGCCGCTAATTTACCTGTAACCAAATAATTCACAAAGTTAGCATACCAAGGTAAAATAGTGACTTTCAAAATGTGCTCATCTGGGAAGGCATCATCAATCTCTATATGTGAAGAACCATCTTCCACCATCAATCAGGACAAATGGTCCGCCACCACGTTTTCACTACCCTTCTTGTCCCGTATTTCCAAGTCAAACTCTTGTAATAAAAGAACCCAACGGATCAATCTCGGCTTTGCATCCTTTTTCTCCATGAGGTACCTGATAGCAGTGTGATCAGAATATATGACAACTTTGTTACCCCATATGTAAGCCCGAAATTTTTCCAATGCAAATACCACCGCAAGTAGCTCTTTTTCGGTAGTTGTGTAATTCAATTGTGCATCCGAAAGAGTCTTACTTGCGTAGTAAATAGCAACGGGTTTCTTTTCTACCCTTTGACCCAACACAGCCCAACCGCATAATCGCTTGCATCGCACATGATTTCGAATTGTAAAGACCAATTCGGTGATTGCAATATTGGGGCCTCCACTAATTTCTCTTTAAAAATGTTAAAAACGGTTTGACACTCTTTGTTAAAATTAAACGGTTGGTCTTTAAGCAACAATTTACATAAAGGTTTCGTAATGTCACTAAACCCCTTAATAAACCTTCTATAAAACCCCGCATGACCTAGAAATGATCTAACCCCTTTAACACTCGTGGGATACGGTAAAGTAGAGATGACTTGCACCTTTGCATGGTCGACCTCTATCCCACGACTCGACACTACATGCCCCAACACAATCCCTTCCTGAACCATAAAATGGCTTTTCTCCCAACTCAAAACTAAATTTTTCTCAACACATCTTTGCAAAACTTTTCGAGTTGGTCAAGGCATGCCCCAAATGATGACCCAAAAATTGAGAAGTCATCCATAAAGATCTCAAAGAACTCCCCCCACCGTGTCCGAGAATATACTTATCATACACCTTTGAAAGGTGGCGGGGGCATTACATAGCCCAATCGGCATTCGCCTAAATGCGAAAGTACCGTAGGGGCAAGTAAATGTGGTCTTAGCTTGATCTTCTGGATGGATTTTATTTGGTTGTAACCCGAATACCCATATAGAAAGCAATAAAATTTTTTACCCGCTAACTTCTCAACAATTTGGTCAATAAAAGGTAAAGGGAAATGATCTTTGGAAGTTGCAGAATTTAACTTCCTATAATCAATACAAATTCGCCACCAACCGGGTGGCAACCTCTTCACCTGCGTCATTTGTGACGACTTGAATGCGTGCCTTTTTCGGGACCGTTTGCGTTGGGCTCACCCACTGGCTATCAGAGATGGGGTAAATAATACCCGCATCTAGCCACTTCAACACCTCCTTCTTGACGACCTCTCGCATGTTGGGATTCAATCGCCTTTGTGCGTCACGAGAAGGAGTGACACCATCTTCGGTGATGATTTTGTGCATCACCACTGAGGGACTGATTCCCTTCAGATCAGCAATGGTCCAACCAATAGTGGCTATATTGGTGACCAAAACCTCCATAAGCTTTTCCTCTTGCTCTCCGGTTAAATTAGCCGCAATGATCACCGGAAGCTTGTTGCCCTCACCCACATAAGCATATTTCAAATGCTTGGGCAATACCTTCAATTCAACAACCGGAGGTTCTACCAATGACAGTTTCAATTTCGTATCAATCTTTTTCGGAAGACTTTCCACTTGATGTGTCCAAGTGGGTATTCCTTCCTTTGCCGCCATCACCTCCATCTTTTCCACCTCCTCATCCATGCTTCGATTTGTTTCCATTTGCAACCTGTCGAACATGAAACATTCCTCTATTGTGTTTTCCTCTTCGACATTGATGTCACATAGAGGTATACACTCGTCAATGACGTCCGCCATATAGCATTCGTCACCAACTAGAGGGTTCGTCAATCCCCAAAAAACATTCAACCGCAACCGAGGGTTACCAAAAGTCATGTCGATCGTACCCGTTTTACAATTGATTTGGGCATTTGATGTTGCCAAAAATGGTCGACCGAGTATAACCGTTGGTTTTTTGGTTCGGTCCAAGAAACATAATCAAGTACAAGAAAGTCCACCGGATAATAACTTTGTAACACCCCAACAGATGGCGGAAACATCGGGATGAGACGAAAACGAGATTGCTCATTGCTCACAACATTATTAAGTGACAATAATTAATTAAACCATATTTCATTTCATAAGGATTGTCAAATACATCAATGTAACAAAACAAAGAACAATCTAACATTTGCAAAGTCATAACAAAATTGATACGTCGACATTAAACCTAACGTCTAATTTGTGTGTATCTAGTCCTTGCACTATATTGTTTTCATAGCGTCATCTCCTTCAACCTGTAACATGTTTTAAAATAAAGTCAATGCAAAAGCAAAGGCGAGTACACAAGTTTAAGCATAGCATACGTATACGATTAAAGTTTTAACAATCCTCATGGCAACTAAATCTATACAAGAGCAATATCAAGGCATGCAATGTTAATAATCAAACCCGTAACGCAATCACGATGTTTTAACATGACCTCACGTGTTAAGCGATGGAGGTGGATGCGTGAATTCCTATAGCGCTAAGCATGTCAAACAAAGGCTAAAAATAGTTAATGACTAAAGCACAGCACAACGTTTATCCCTAGACAAGCAACAAGTATACGATTCAAGTAGTCATGTGTATAGGATTGTTTGTGCGTTTCATAAAGTTTAAGTGTTTGTGATTTTTTGTATATGGAAACATGTTACACCCAAAAAGTGATATAAACAAATGTGGGTCGAGTGTACTCACAGAATTGCTAAGTCTTCTTTGGAAATTCCACGACGAGTTGATGAGTGGGAGAAAGGGGACATCGAGGTCACCTTAAAAATGGCAAACGAATGTACATGAATAATAGAAGCTACGACGGAGGATTCGAATTGGAGTTGAAAGCACGTATATAGCTAACATCGTTTAAGAAAGGAATTTCTAAATTAAATTCATAAAAAGGGTTGTAGGAGTGTTGTCAAATAATTAATATATATATTTGACGAAAAGCATATTGGGTATATATATATTTATATTCTAACGAATTGTATGAGATATATATGTATATTGTCGAATGGTGTACAAATATATTTGTCGAAAGCAAAATAAATATGTTTTGTCGAAAGTAAAATAAATAAGTATATTTGTCGAGAATTATAATAAATAAATTTATGCTCTTGTCGAAAAGCATAATAAAGAAAGTAAGTATATTTTTGTCGACAAAAATAATATCGATAAATATATTCCGTCGGATAGTTCAAATAATAAATATATTTTATCGAATAGTTTAATAAATATATTTGTCGAATAGTTTAATAAATATACAACATGTAGAAAATCGGGCAGAGTTTCCTCTTGTTTTTGGACGATCCCGACACACAAGTGTCGATATTATTTGTCAAAACGCAATAATAACGAAACAATATATATATTTAAGTCTCCATACAAGTTATGTAAATGTATATTTATAACGATTATATCCAAAAACTAACTACAGAGGGATATACCATGTCGAGTCGGATTCGACTGAGTACCACGAGACCCGAGTGTTGACCAGAACTGGAAAGTTGACCACAATCCGAGCTTTGACCAGATTTGACCCGAACCTGAACGAACCAAGACGGCTGTTGACTAGTGTTGACCCGAACCGAATCTGACTTTGACTAACGCTGACCGTTGACTGTTTGACCACAGTTGACCAGTTGACTTTCGTTGACCAAGTTCATTCAAACTTAACCCGAGCCGAGATCACGCAAACTTTGAACCCAATCTGTCTGTTGACTGATGTTGACCAGCTTGATCGGGTTTGACCCGGTGTTAACCGAGTAAACTCGGACAACTGAGTCGTACCGAGCCGAGTCGCCAAACTTGACTAAACCCGAAACGCTTGAGCTCGAACCCGAACCCTAATCAAGCCTGAACCGAGTTGACACTGAAACTGAAACTGAAACAGAATTACATACTCGAACCGAATACTGAACCGAGAAACCGAAACCTGAACTGAGACTAACCTTTACTGAACCGAGATCGGAATTGTTGAACATGAAATCTGACCCGAACAGGAACTTGAACCGAAGCGTTGAAGCTCGTCGGAAGGAGACCCGGACTGCCGCCGCTTACGAGGGCGTTGTCGTCGACCCGCCGTCGCTCCTCTGTTGCTGCGGCTTGCTGCTGCTTCGCTGGCTGCCGTTGTCGCGCCGCTGCACCGCCGTCACTTATCTTCTCTCTATCTCATCTCTCTCTCCTCACAGCTCTCTCTCTCTCTCTGTCTGTCTATATGCGGGTGTGTGTGTGTCGGATTTTAAGAGATCGCAGGGGGGGTGTGCGGGTGTGTGTGTGTGTGAGGGGTGTGCGGCGGTAGAGGTGAAAGGGGGGGGGGGGCAGGAAGATGAGTGTGTGAGTGTGTATATTGTGAGGGTGGTGATTATTTATTTGAAATTAGGTTTAGGGTTTAGTTAGGTTTAGGTGGTGTGTTGGGCCAAGGCCTGTTAACCCGATCTAACGTTTTTGAGTGGCCCGAACGTACCGACGAGATCCGATTTCAAGTACAAGCTTCATAAAACGTCGAATTTATTTTGTTTATTATTATTGTTATTATTATTATTATTATTATTATTATTATTATTATTATTATTATTATTATTATTATTATTATTATTATTATTATTATTATTATTATTATTATTATTATTATCATCATCTAGAAAAATAATAAAAATACGATGCGTTACAAACTTTTACTATCACATCGGTGACTATTCCACGGGGTAGTTTAGGTGTCAAGTCCGTCAACACCACGGTGGTGTTAGACGACTGAAGTGGACCAAACTCATATTGGTCATACAAACTACCCGGCAGGATACTCACACTCGCCCCAAGGTCCAAAAGTGCCCGTGTCATTTTGAATTCACCAACTTGAATAGAAATAATGGGCACCCTCGGATCTTGTAGCTTTGGTGGAAGTGCACCTGAAAGAATCGAACTAACATTTTCAGTCAAATCAAGTTTCTTGGGAAACTTGTTAGTTCGTTTCTGGGTACATAATTCTTTTAAGTACTTCACATATGAGGGCACTTGTTTGATCGCATCTAAGAGAAGTACATTGATTTTTACTTGTTTAAAAATTTCCCACATTTCCTCTTGTTGTAGGCCACGTTTCGTAACCACCTTCCTAGATGGTCCCAGTAAAGCTTCGGGATAAGGGGCGGTATTAACCTCCACACCCTTTTCCTTAGCCTTTGGGACTGGGACGGTCACAACGGGGGTGTTTTTGCTATTTTCAGAAACATTTTTATTTTTACCCGTTTGACCGTCAACACTTTCCTCATCACTGATATCTTCCACCACCCCTTCAATAAACTTAGGTGGTGGTGACTCGACACCACTATCTATAACTCGACCACTACGTAAAGAAATTTTATTAATTGGTACCTCACATGTGTTCTTTGAGTTGGACCCTTAATGCTTAGGGTTTACGGTGGTATCACTTGGAAGTCTTCCTCCACTTCTTCGCATCTGAGCTACCTCTTCAGCAAGTTGCCCCACTTGCTTTGTCAACACCTCATGAGATTTATCCCGCATCTCATTTGCCTTTTTCATCTCCTTGTTGTCACTGCTAGATTCTTTCACAACATTCAAGAGTGCATCAATCTTGGCACTCAAATCATCACCACCGCCTTGAGAGTTCGAATTATCTCCCCCGTTATTACCTTGGTTGTAACCCCTTTGATAATTTCCTTCACGGTTCTGATACGATTGATTACTAACTTGGTTGTAATTTATTTGATAGCCCCCGTGATTACCGCCTTGGCGGTTTTGGTATGATGATCCACCTTTACCCACATGAAAGTTCGGGTTCATTTGATTTTCGGCATTCCCATAACGGAAATTAGGGTGGTTTCTCAACCCGGGATGGTAAGTGTTCGAGTTCATGTCATTGTGCTTCAGATCACCAAACACTTGATTCACTTCCTCGGTGTCTTCGGCTTTCCCCATTTGATATTCTATGGTTCTATGATCGAGTCCCCCACACCCATCGCAACCCGCGAATTGTACCGCGTTAACTTCTTTTTTTCTTCATACGAGCCAATTCCCGTTACAATGTAGAAATGCGGTCCCTTGAACTAGAGTCGAGGTCGGGTAATGACCGGGATATAGGGTGCTTCTTAACTCGGTCGGCCGACTCTTTAGCTTTCGATCTTTTAGCCATTCTCTCGAGAAACTCCCAATCGTAGTCTTCATGATTACTCAACAACGTTCCGTTACTAGTCGACTCCAAATGATTCCATGTCTCTCCATCTAATCCTCTCACAAAGCACTTCACCAATTCCCACTTTTCGATTTGGTGACGAGGACATTTTCGGATCAATTCTTTATACCTCATGAAAGCCTCATGTAACGGTTCACTCGAGAGTTGCTTAAACGCCCGAATCTCATCACGCGCATCATCAGTCTTGGCCATCGAGTAATACTCATCAAGGAAGGCTTGTTGCATCTCCGCCCAAGTGTGAATGCTATTGGTGGGCAATGTTAAAGACCATTGTTTAGCCTTGTCCTTTAATGAGAATTGGAAAAGACGTAAGCGAACCTCGTCTTGAGTGAAATGACCACCCCCAATTGTGCTACATATGGCCGAAAACTCCTGTAAATGCGTATATGGTTCATCATTCAACCGTCCATTAAAATGAGGAAGTATGTTGATGTAGTTGATTTTTCAATCAAAAGCAACTCTTCCTCTTGGCGGTGGTACAATCGGAGAATCATTTTCAGATATCATAGGTCAGAACCGACCATCAACTCCTTGCGGTGGTTGACGTTGATTGGTGTTGCGGGATTGCCACGATTCACATTAACACCACGGTTGGCGTTAGTGTTGCGGCGGTTGACATTTGGTGGTAATGGGTTTTGTCGGTTTTGGTTTTGAGGTTGAGGTGTATGGGCTCGTTGGTTGAGGTTTTGGTTAGGACCGCGATTTGGAAATGGTGGTGTAGGTGGTCTTGAGTTGTTACCACCTGGTTGGTTGTGCGGGTTTTGAGGTGGGTGATTTGGGTATTGGTGTTGATGTTGGTTAGCATTTTGGTTATCCATTGGAACGGTTTCAACGGACGAGGTGCTTGGTGTGTTGGGCTTTGGTGGATTAGAGGCAACGGTTGCCTCTAATCGGTTGGCTAAATTTCGTCTAACAACCCGCTCAATCTCCGGTTCGAATACTAACGGTGAAGTTCTTCCGGAGTTCCGTGTATGCATGCACTACCTGTAGCCTGCACAAGTAACACACCCGTGTAACACAAAAGCAGATATGATAATACGAAAACAAGCACTTAAACAGTTAATCACAAAAACCAATAAATCCAAACGCAAAGCGCACGAACTCCCCGGCAACGGCACCAAAATTTGATCGAGGCGTCGCGCCTCGGTCAAAGATAATATTTATAAACCCGATTTACCCTCAACTATGAGTTAGTGGTAGTACGGGGTCGATCCATGAAGAGTATGTGGTTTACGTATGGACAAGATTGATTTTACTAATGTTGTCACTTTATGAAGCTTGCTAATGAAATTGATTAAATTGTTTGGTTGGAAAGGATGTCGGAATTAACCGACAAGTTTGTTTGATTGCTTTATTACTAAAAACTGAGAATGATAACAATGAAAGTAAATATGATTGTAAAATAATTGTGAGAAAACAAGGTTCACACCCGGTTCAACAATTGCAAGACTAGGGTTACTACACGTTTTAAATTGATTTAAACGAATTAGTTCATTAACGGTTTAGAATCACAAAGCTTAAGTGCCAATTGTTATCAATGTTATAGACAACGGACCACAATGCACTTCGTTACTTTGGACAAGTGAAACCTATCAATTGACAAGGCATAAATACGCATACTCATTTCACGAAGTCAAATTTCATAACTCACTCGACAATTCGCAAATGCAATACAAACGCAAGACAATTATCAAAAGATTAAATGCAATTCGAATTGTCACAAATCAAAGGTTTAACATGTAGCAAACCCTAGAAATGTCACACCCCGACCCGCAGCGGAAAAGGTGATCGGGGCATGATTGGGTTTTCATCAAAGCTCATGACATTTATTATAACGTTTCATATTTATTATTACAATTTAAAGGAAATCATACAATCATAATTACAACATGTTCTACACAACTTTCTAGACTTCATTATTTTCTTCTAAGGCATTTCCTATGTTTTCCTTGCTTCATCCTGTTCACCTGTATCATGTGTAAAAATGGTTTTTGGATCAACAAAAAGTTGGCGAGTGAATTCTATGAAAAACATTTGAACAAGTTTATTGAATTGATTATAAAATAAAGTGCATAACCACATATGAGTAAATATAGATGTAAACTTATTCACAAAACACTTAATTATTAAATAATGCACACACATACAATAATAGATTGTTTTGAGGCACGCGTTGCTCAACCCGTCTCCCACGAGGAACTGATAGGCCTAATGAATGAGTTTTAAGGCACGCGTTGTTCTACGAACTGATGGGCCTAATGAATGATTTGCATACAACTAGACAATATGTAATACATAACTACAAACAATATTTACATGCTAAGTTTAAATCATAATATGGTATGGCACAAGTTTGAATAAACGAATTAGTTCAAGTGACACATGATACACCCCAAAACGTGTAATTAAAAAGGGGAGTTGTAAGATTCACTCACATTGGGTGCGTTCGGTTGATGATGTTGAATGCGCACGAAGTTGGATTTAACCACGAGTGAAACTAACTTAGATAATAACATAATGGTTCGGTAAATAAGCGGATTTTATTAATCAATTTTTAGTAGGATTATTGGATATATTTTTGTGAGTTTAAGGCTATTTTCTAACTTTAAAAATGTTATTTTTAAGTATTTTTAATTGATTTTTAAATAAAATAAATAAATAAAAATAATAAAAAAATGGTGACTTTTTGACCGTTGACTTGTTGACCGTTGACTTGTTGACCGGTTCGGTCGGTTATATGTGTGCGCTGGGTGAGACTCGAACCCGTGACCTCTCGTACGCGTGCACGTAGCTCTACTAACTGAGCTACGTGTCTAACCCGAAATATTTCTGTTTTTAATTATATTTATATACTAATTAAATAAATCCGAAAATCACTTATTTTAAAAACGATTTAATTGTATCACTCGGTGCTCGCCATAGGTCTCGAACCCGGGACCTGTGGTTTAGTTTGGCACACAGTCCACCGCTGTACTGTGTGTCTAACTTGGTAAATATTCTAGTTTTTATTATACTTAACATCTTACTGAGTTAACCCGGTTCGGTTTCAAAAAGAAACATTTTTATTACAGAGGTTAAGGTTGGGACAGGAATCGAACTCGCGACGTATGATTTAAACTCGCACACAGTCCACCACTGGAAGTACCAGCGGCGTATCCACCATATTCTTGTCAAATTTTCATTGGTTTTATCAGTAAGTTATGATTGGTTCTATGATGTGACTCTAGAACCTAAATAAACACAACAACCAATGTCTGAGTCCTAATTCTGTTAGTATACATGTTTGATTGGTGACATAATCCAATTTATTTAAATGATGAGATGATATAAATGCTAGATCAGTGAGTATAAAACAAACTTCAACCAAGAAATTACTAAATCCTACATGGAACTTCTCATAACCGCCTGACAATGCCTCTGATCCTTTGGCAAGAATACTTATATATAGGAAGTACCAGCGGCGTATCCACCATATTCTTGTCAAATTTTCATTGGTTTTATCAGTAAGTTATGATTGGTTCTATGATGTGACTCTAGAACATAAATAAACACAACAACCAATATCTGAGTCCCAATTCTGATAGCATACATGTTTGAATGGTGACAGTTCCTCTCTCGTTTGTTATGATGGAGAGGTTAGTTTATGTAGAAATAGAACACAATCCAATTTCTTTAAATGATGAGATGATATGAATGCTAAATCAGTGAGTATAACACAAACTTCAACCAAGACAATACCAAATCCTACATGGAACTTCTCATAACCGCCTGATAATGCCTCTGATCCTTTGACAAGAATACTTATATATAGGAAGTACAAGCGACGTATCCACCATATTTTCGTCAAATTTTCATTGGTTTTATCAGTAAGTTATGATTAGTCCTATGTGACTCTAAAACATAAACAAACACAACAACCAAAGCTTGAGTCTTAATTCTGATAGTATTCATGTTTGAATGATGACAGTACCTCTCTCGTTTGTTATGATGGAGAGGTTAGTCTATGTAGAAATGGAACACAATCCAATTTCTTTAAATGATGATATGATATGAATGTTAAATCAGTGAATGTAACACAAATTTCAACCAAGCCAATACTAAATCCTACATGGAACTTCTCATAACCGCCTGATAATGCCTCTGATCCTTTGGCAAGAATACTTATATATAGGAAGTACCAGCGGCGTATCCACCATATTCTTGTCAAATTTTCATTGGCTTTATCCGTAAGTTATGATTAGTTCTATGTGACTCTAAAACATAAACAAACACAATCAACCAAAGCTTGAGTCTTAATTCTGATAGTATACATGTTTGAATGGTGACAGTACCTCTCTCGTTTGTTATGATGGAGAGGTTAGTCCATGTAGAAGTGAGGTACAGCTCAACTTCTTTAAATGATGACACTGTGATATGTCGTGAGGTATGATGATATGAATGTTAAATCAATGAGTATAAAAAAAAAACTGAAATAGTAATTTGCATTAAGATTCTTGGATAAATTTCCAATTTATAACTGGGATACGGGAAAATTGAGATAACATAAAGAAAAACGTAAAAACTAAGCGGTTGGAGTTGAATCTTGATTTTTGGTGAAGGGGACTAGTTGGGTGGTTTCGTTTGGGCCGCCATTATCTTCAACAGGATTGGTGTTGATGTTGAAAACTCTTCCTCTTGCTGGTGGCCTAGTGATTGGGTTTCCTTGATTTGCTTGGTTAACTGGGTTTGATTGAGCTTGAGCGTTTATGATGTTAACCAATCGAGGGCACATGTTTCTAAAGTGGGTAGGGTCGCCACAATTGAAACAAGCTCGAACATATGGGAACATGGGGTATTGGGGTTGTTGATAGGTTTGGATCATGTTTTGAGTAGGGGGAGAGATTTGGTTTTGAGAGGTGCGGCAAGCCTTGCTCAAATGACCATAGCGTCCACAATTCGCACATAGTCGACAAGGTAAGGTGGATGGATGGTGATAAAAACAGGTGTTACATCGAGGGTGAGGTCCAAGGTATGGTTTCTTATTTGGGTAAGTTGAGTTGGGTGCTACTTGAGTGATTGGGATAGCTTGGAGGGGTATGGCTTGTGAGGCTGGTTGATTACGTTGGGTGACAGCGAAAAGTTGCCCATCTCGTTTTCTCTTAAAAATGGGTTGAGAAGGGGATTCGGTTTGGGTGGAGTTTGAAGTTTCAGTTGATGCTTTATCCTTCTTCTTCTCCTCCTTGAAGTCTTTATTCCGGATGCGGTTCTCGGTGAGCTCTGTAGCTAACTCCATTGCTGCTTCCAAAGTTGCAGGCGTGGTACTTATTACAGAGTCTTGGATTTTTGAAGGAAGACCTCGAATGTAGTGCTCGATCAAACGGTAAAGGAGAGTGAACAAGTTGGGAACCATTTGATTTAATTCGAGGAATCTCTTGTTGTACGTGGTGTGGTCGCCTTCCTTTTGTTTCAACGAATAGAATTCATCCTCTAATTTCTTGATTTCGCTCCTTGGGCAAAATCGTCTTGTCATGATTTCCTTCAATTCATCCTAAGTTAAAGTCATAGCATCTTCAACACCTCGTTTGGCCTTCTCTGTATTCCACCAAGTAAGTGTTATTCCAAATAAACGACCAGTAGCATATCGCACTTTGTGATCATCGGGGTAATCGCAATTTAGAAAAGTGTTCTCCATTTCTTCAAACCAATGGAGGAGAGCGGTGACACCTTCAGTCCCTTCGTATTTTGGAGGGTCGCAGGATTTGAAATGCTTGTAGGTGCATTTAGTGGTATTTTGGGGAGGGTTGATAACATTTTGATCTTCTTGGTTGACAGGATTAGCGGTAAGGGCTTGTTGGACTTGAATTACAATGTTGGGTATTACGGTAGACATTTGTTGAGCGATTTGGGCAGCCATGCGCTCGCGGGCTTTTCCTGATCTCATCTTCCTACGAGCGAGGCTAGAAGACATCTACAAGGAATACATATCAAGAGTATGAGTTGGATGTTTTAGGGATCAGGTGTCGTATTTAGGAATGAACATTTATAAAATAAATATAAAATAAATATAAAATAATCAATCTACTACATCCATAGGATGTCTTGGGCTTTGCTCGTAATTGGGCCTTGCATGCCGCCATACTTCACCTTTGTAATCATGTGGGCCCCTATGACTACCGGGTTTTTCATATGGTTCGCATGTGTTAGCCTGGTTACGTACACTAAAACCCGGAGAAAATCGAGAAATATGTATGTAACGTATGATATTCGGAATGTATCCAGGTATGGACACGGTGACACCTCAAAGTGGGGTTAGTTCGAACGACGTTTGGTGTGGCATGCTTTGGCCTAATAGGTCCTTCGTACTCTCATCGTTAGTCCCCAGGTAGGCAAACTGGTCCGTTATATTGGATTTATACGAATGCCAACCTAGACAGGACGTTCCGACTACCGGTACTTGTACCCTTACAGTTACTACATGCCCGTCGCAGAACTCACTTTGATGAGATTTGAAAAATGAAAAAAATGCAACAAAATCTTGAATAACGGAAGTATGAAGATGATTTGAATATGTGAACATTGAAATATGTATGATGAATGTGTATGTAATCATGTATGTCTGACTGTAAGTATAATTCACTATGTATCACAAAATGTAGTATCGGAAGTATTTGCATGCATTTGTGTATGTAATAAATATGAAAGAAATAAACATCATGAGTTTGCATATAACCACATAAACAATTAAAATCTAATCAACTATAGTATAGGCTCTAAGGGTCTAATAACCTATCATATATCCCTATAGTCATGGCTCTGATACCAATCTGTCACACCCCGACCCGCAGCGGAAAAGGTGATCGGGGCATGATTGGGTTTTCATCAAAGCTCATGACATTTATTATAATGTTTCATATTTATTATTACAATTTAAAGGGAAAGCATACAATCATAATTACAACATGTTCTACACAACTTTCTAGACTTCATTATTTTCTTCTAAGGCATTTCCTATGTTTTCCTTGCTTCATCCTGTTCACCTGTATCATGTGTAAAAATGGTTTTTGGATCAACAAAAAGTTGACGAGTGAATTCTATGAAAAACATTTGAACAAGTTTATTGAATTGATTATAAAATAAAGTGCATAACCACATCTGAGTAAATATAGATGTAAACTTATTCACAAAACACTTAATTATTAAATAATGCACACACATACAATAATAGATTGTTTTGAGGCACGCGTTGCTCAACCCGTCTCCCACGAGGAACTGATGGGCCTAATGAATGAGTTTTAAGGCACGCGTTGTTCTACGAACTGATGGGCCTAATGAATGATTTGCATACAACTAGACAATATGTAATACATAACTACAAACAATATTTACATGCTAAGTTTAAATCATAATATGGTATGGCACAAGTTGGAACAAACGAATTAGTTCAAGTGACACATGATACACCCCAAAACGTGTAATTAAAAAGGGGAGTTGTAAGATTCACTCACATTGGGTGCGTTCGGTTGATGATGTTGAATGCACACGAAGTTGGATTTAACCACGAGTGAAACTAACCTAGATAATAACATAATGGTTCGGTAAATAAACGGATTTTATTAATCAATTTTTAGTAGGATTATTGGATATATTTTTGTGAGGTTAAGGCTATTTTCTAACTTTAAAAATGTTATTTTTAAGTATTTTTAATGGATTTTTAAATAAAATAAATAAATAAAATAATAAAAAATGTTGACTTTTTGACCGTTGACTTGTTGACCGGTTCGGTCGGTTATATGTGTGCGCTGGGTGAGACTCGAACCCGTGACCTCTCGTACGCGTGCACGCAGCTCTACCAACTGAGCTACGTGTCTAACCCGAAATATTTCTGTTTTTAATTATATTTATATACTAATTAAATAAATCCGAAAATCACTTATTTTAAAAACGATTTAATTGTATCACTCGGTGCTCGCCACAGGTCTCGAACCCGGGACCTGTGGTTTAGTTTGGCACACAGTCCACCGCTGGACTGTGTGTCTAACTTGGTAAATATTCTAGTTTTTATTATACTTAATATCTTACTGAGTTAACCCGGTTCGGTTTCAAAAAGAAACATTTTTATTATAGAGGTTAAGGTTGGGACAGGAATCGAACTCGCGACGTATGATTTAAACTCGCACACAGTCCACCACTGGACTGTGTGTCTATCTTGGTTATTATTCCGGTTTTCATTAAACTTAACATCTATTTGCGAGTGGATCCGGTTCAGTTTAAAAAAAGGAACATTTTTATTAAGGCGAGGGTGCGTGTGTCAAGGATCAAACTCGGGACGTATGCGTGTTTATTTGCACACAGTCCACCGCTGGACTGTGTGTCTAACCCGAGATATAACTTGATTTAAATTAAATATATATATATAACCGAAAACTTCATCTTCTTCGTTAAACTTAACCCAGAACCAATGTCTGACTGTTTCGACAAATTAATCAATTTCTTTAGTAAGTTGTGATTAACTACATATGAGATTAATAAAAAATGAGAGAGATTAGGTATAAGATATAGCGACAGAGATCCCCTGTTTCGCCGGCGAGATTCCGAGGACAGCAGGTTATTCCGGCGACGTGTATCTTGCGGCAGAGGGTCTTCAGGAAGCTTGAGGTGAGTGTGGGTGGCTTCGGTATGAGCTCTAGATGTTCTGTTTTTAGAGTAAGGCACAGTGATGAAATGGGTTCGGTTTTCCGGCGAGTTGCAGAAAGTTTCTGGCGAGTTGTTCTTGCCGATTAAGGACTTGTAGAGGGGTTTACGAGTGTATTGAGGGCTGATTCGAGTGAATAGCGATTTGGTTCTCTGACTGCAAGTACTCATAGACTTCCAAAAACCACGACTTGCTTAAAATTAAACGGAAATTTTGTAACAGTGGTAACGGTTTGCGAGTTAAGTGTTTGATTGCGATTTCGGTTAAGAATTGATTGTCATAATCATTCTTTAAAACGTAAACGTTTGAAGCAGAGCGGTTACTTACTGAAATCTCGCAATTGACTCGCATGGCACGAATATTTATATTTATTGATTTCAATTATTTCCCAAAGAGTGCAGGTAGCCTAGTGGTGCAATGTGTGTTTGTTTGAGCGTGAGACCCGGGTTCGAAACCCGGCGTCTCTATTTAATTTTTATCTCCTTATTTATTATTGATTATTAATTTTAGTTTTTAAATTATAATATATTGATTAATTGTGTATCGTTTAAAATTAATTTGAGCATTAAATATGCAACGAAATTTTTAACTGGTTGTTCGGTTAATAAACGAAGCGGGTTTGGTAAATCCGGTTTTTTACGGATGTTACAAGAAATCTTACAAAAGTCTACACCGGGGTGAAACCTCCAGGAATTAGCCGCTCATGGTTAACGGAACACGATCAATGGACGATAAAGCCTTGAACTTGAACATGTTGAAGCTTGGAGATGGAGATGAAGATGAAGTATGGTTAGGGTTTTGGTATGAGATGGTGATGATGAGACTGGTGGTTGGTGATTGATGGTGATGATGAAGGATTAGGGTTAGGATCGAGGTGGACGAATCGGATGGATTGGAAGTGAATTGAATTGGATTGGTGGAAGGTTATGGCTCCAAGAACAAGGTTCAAACTCCAAGAACTCGTAATACCCCAAAACAGGTCAAAAATCATGTTGTAACCCGTCCCCAAACCAAACGAACTCAAAATTCGCGATGCAAGAAATGGAGACCCGTCGCGGACGGCCCATAGTGGCGTCGGCGACGGCATGTGGAATCCCAGCTTCCCCTGACGGTCTATCCTGCTGTCTACGACAAAAAGCACGCGAAGGTGAGAGTTACACAGGGCGTTGCCGACGGCCCATAGTGGCGTCGGCGACGGTGCTTCTAATCCTCACTTTCTGCATCTTTCGTTCGCGTCCCGTTGCCCCATTTGGCTTCCAATTAGCTCCTTAAACTCCGTAAGACCTGTAAAACACAAACCTTATTAAAAGTAGGCTATCCGGATTTAAAAGTTACGTAAAAACATTAACTTAAACCAAAACAAACGCCGGTTTACACCCACGCATCAAGGTTCTCTCTATGACCACCCTCCGGTGTGAGAATAAGTACAGGTAGTCGGAAGTAAAGTAAAGTGAAGTAAGGGAGAGAGTAGTTGAGAGTGAATACCTTTTCCTTGAACCCCAAGTTACTTATTTATAGCCAGAGTTTGGGCGCCAAAATGAGAGATGGAAACCTAACAGAATCTTTCATTGCTCCGTTAAGTCTTGACTGTCCGTTAGTGCACACGGATCGTGAGCTAGGGAGATGCCACGTGTCGTCATGAGATCACTATATTTTATTGATGTGAGCATGCTATCACCGTGACCTCCTTAGATGCTGCCACGTGTCATTCAGTTATAACCGAATAGTAGCTTTGCACGATTGGCAATAAATGCTTCTAGAACATTTATACAGCTGTGACCTGCAGGACCACTACCACGTATATATTCTGTTACAACAGAAAAGATTCCTTTTGCCTCTACACCATTTCTTGTAAACAAGGATTTCTGCTAAGGAAAAATCTTTTAGGATTAACTGTTTCCTTGCGCGAGCGGCGCAAAGTATTTAAATGATCTTTTTCTTTCTTTGCTGTTTAGCGCAACGTTTGTAGAGTTCTTGTTTTGTTACAAGTGTCTTCGCAAGGTTTATGAATGAAGCATTACCCAAGGAAATTGATCAAGATTAACTTTGAACCTTGCGCGAGCCCACGCAAGGTGGTTAAATGATCTTTTCCTTCTTTGGGTATTTGGCGCAGAGTTTAGTGAGTCTTTCTTTGGCAGAGAAGCCTGCGCAAGGTTTCCTTAGTAATTAATAGTGGGTATGGTTTCCTTGCTTGGCACAAGGTTTTTGGGACCATACCCCTTCAAGGACTTTCTCTAGGAGAGGTTGTCGGTTAGAATCTAGCTCGTGACAACATATCAGCGTGAGTCAAGGGTTTTTATCACAATATGCCTTCGGATAGTGGATTCACTCTGGAATTGGTGATGGGCGGGGTCACTAACGCTACCTGGGATCACGAGCGTGGGTGACCTTTTGTCTATTGAGTGACCAAGCTTTGTTGAACATTTAAAATAGATTCTTGATATTATATCCTCTCTCTTCTCATGGATCCTTAAGCATGGTTTGTTATAAAGTTCATTAGGCTGCGTTCTCCATCTCTCTTCATTACGTCTCTGGCATCTCCACTCATCCACGTTTGTTGTCTATGGCTCCAAAACCCACCGGCTACATTGTTTTATTAAATGGCTTGTGCATCCTCTAATCTTATACGTCACACACACATTTTTGCACCATAAGACTTGTACCCTTAGTCACTTGAGAAAGAAAACCATTATCGATACACCTTGATAACGCTGGGCTATAAGCCTTTGGTACCCACCGCAAATGCATCTTAGATATTGTTGGTACCATAATATGTAATTGAAGAGATAGCATATTTAATTAGTTAACTGGGGTATCAAATTCTTGCCAATATTATCAATTGACTTAACTCCATCCAAGAAGCTCGTTTAACTTCCTATCATGTGCCATCCACATGATGGGTTTTTTTGTTAGTTCCCTTATAACGAATACAAAAAAGGAAGCTTTCCTCTCGTTGTTTCCCACTATCCTTTTCATTCAAACCAAAAACCCTTCGTCTTGACTTTCATCACTAAGGTTTTCAAGATCGTTCTCTCCCAAGTTCATCATGGCCAGTATCGCATCATTTGTTTTAACGTCCATTATCCACTAACATTGTCATGACAGAACATATCGTGTTGATTCGTGGAAGTTCCTCATACATACATACATACCTACATACATACATACGCACATACATACATACATACATGCATGCATACATACATACATACATAACACGAATTTAGGTCAAACCTTGAGAAATCGATGGATGGTACAAATACATAGAGTTTTTGCGCAACAAAAGAAACGACGTCCGGGGTGAAACTCCTTCCACGATGTATGAATCCTAGTTGGTGAACCGCATTGACTACATATCACCATGGTCGTCGAAGTTGTTGGAGTTATGATTGTCGGAAGCGGTCGATTTGGCTGTTCTAAGAAAAATTGTAGGGTCAGAACTATAAAGGGAAAAAGAATTGGTTATTTAATGTTATGGAGAAATAACATAAAAACCCATGTGGATGGCTCATCCTAGGAACTCAAGTCATTGAATGATAATGGAAACAATTTGAAATCACATTGTGTTTTGACAATGTTTTCATAAAATGATTAAAACTTGATTACAAAGTCTTTAAAAAGTTAAGGGGTCGTAAGTGTTAATGTTAAAATTTGAGGGTAAAAGTATAGAAAACAAAAAAGACAAAAAAATAATAAAAAATCAAATCCAATAAATTGATAATAATAGTAAGTATAGTATAATTTGGTGATGAATAAAGTGTTGTTTGTCGTTAAAATAGAGATGGAACCTTAAGCAAATTGACGAGAAATCCGCGTGGCGCGACCAGGTCCGATCCGCAGAAAAGTTTTTAACCCAATCGGGTTTCACCCATTTCCACCTCTTGTTACCTCCAATCACATTCCAACCTCTTTAAAACTCAAACCTTAATTTTCCCCTATAGAACCAAGTCTTCTCCATCACATTTTCACTTTCCGCTGCTCTAAATCTCTCTCAAACACACCTAAAATCATCAAGAACTTCTCTATTTTGGACAGAAAGTTCAAGTGTTCTAAGTGAGTTTTCACTCACTTTTCTTCATATTTCTTCTTCATTTCTTCTCTCAAACTACTTGGATAACCTCTAGGGAATGTTTTCACAAGCTTGCCATGGCAAACTAAGGTGGAACCTCACCACATTTGAGAAGAAGTGAAAGATGATGCCAAAAAGGGGGAGAATGATAAGTTGAGAATGTTGCAGCCTTCGTCACAAGCAAAAACATCAAAGGTGCAACAACAAAAGCGAGGGTCTGTTCCTGAAAAACCAACCAAAACCTCTGCTAAGGCATCAGATGCTAGAAGTGAAAAAGGGGCTGATGAGACCCTGAACAAGAAAGCAGAAGAGATTCCCTTCAAAAAACAAAGAAGGCAAGATACACTCGAAAGCAAAGCTTCTGCCCTAATTGAACAAGAACAGGCCATGCTGAGGGAAAAGGAAGACATTGGCACTTCAAAAAGGAGAAAGTCAGCAAGAAATGTTCGACAGCCAATCACCACTTCTTCTAAAACCACTGCTAGGTCTACAAGAAGTGTATCCTCTGCTGCAACCAAAACCAAACCATCACCATAAAAACCACCTCAAAAGAAACCTACACCACCACCAAATCAACCAACAGATGTTGGTACAACAGATGTACCAACAAATGTTCCACAAACCACTGCCATGATAACCTTTCCCACAACAACACAACCACTGCCCACACCACCAAGAATTCCAACACGCCCACCTTCACCTAAAATTAAATTCACACGTAAAAGAAAAACTTTTGTTGTGCAAGAAGATGATGAGGGGATTTCATCACCAATTCCGTTATCATTTTCCCCCATTCCAGCCACACCACTCTCATCATTTCCACCAAAATCCACTTCATTTCCATCCACTCAACTACCACCATAAATCATCCCACTGGCTGCTCAGTATCCTCTGGAGCTCCTTGCAATCCAAGGAGAAATTGAATCTTTTTATACAACAAAGGATACATCACAATTGTCCTTCCCATCTCTCTTTGGTTTTCCTAAGCCTAAAAACTTAGATGAATATTTGAAGTTGAAAGCAAGACGGGCTGAGATTATTGGAAGGGAGAAGTGTAAAGGGAAGGATGATAGGACTGCTTAGGGAATCTTATCACTAGACTTAGCAAGGTAAGAAAGTTAGAAGATTTTGCTAAGGACCTGAGCAAGTCCATGTCTGAGAAGCCAATAAATGCTAAGCTTGATAAGGAACTAAGCCAGGATTACCTTGATCACATCATGCGATATAAACCATACAAAGAAAACAGAGCTCAGTTCAAAGATTAGTCAATAGATGCTCTCAAAGAAGAAATAGAAAGAATTCAAAAGATGCTCAATGATCCTTTACATAAGCCAACTCCACCAGTCTCGAAGAAATACAAACAAGTTGATCAAAATAAGGCATTGAAGCTGAAAAGAATGAGAGAAGAGCTAGTTGCTGCAAAGTATGGTAGTGCAGGGTCTGTTTCCAGATAGTCTGAGTGCAAAATTTTTGAAACATACAAGAGGTTGGAACAGCTGAGAGAAAAGGATCCAACAGTTTCAAAGAAGCCAATATACCCAACAGTGGTTGTCCCTCAACAGACTCGTACATTTAAAAAGCAGTCCTCAACATCTGACTTGTCCATAGTTGCCTTCAATCAAGCAAAAGGCAGAATCAGATGTCTTGAGTCTGATGCATATATGTTTGAAGAACACGGGAAAGAGGGATTGAAGGACTAACCGTTATATCACACAGATCCTGCCAGTGACAAATTGCAAGAAACAATTAGAAATCTTATGGGCAGGCCATAATCACCAAACTCATAAAAAATAACCCTTCACCTAAGAAAATCATCTGATTCAAAAATTCTAAAGTGGAGGTCATCCTTAGATACCCACGGATTGACTTTGCTCTAATCAAATGGTGATGTTCAAAGGATAAGAATGGAGGATGCATATGGTTTCGATGCAGATGACCTCCAAGATCTACTAAACCTTGAACTATAAAGGGATTTTGAAGATATGGTTTCCATGAACTTTGAATTACAATTCAAAGGCCAAATCAGGGAAATGCTGATGAGAAATAAAGATCATAAATAAAGAAGAGTTTTGGCATCATCTGTTCTAGGGGGTGATTGTTGGATCTAGTGGACCCCACAAAAGAACAGATGATTGGAAAGCCAAAATAGTCTATAACTTCTGATTACAAATAACAGTGCTTTGAAGATCTGCTCCTCCCAATGGCAAAGACGCAACAACTGTTGCTCTAAAGTCTATCAAAGCCAAAGTCTATTTACAAGATTTGTTGACGACAAACTCTGCTTAAAGCCAAAGGTCTGCCAAAGAGAACCTCTGTTGATGAAGACTAAAGTCTGGTGAAGCTAAGTTCTGCTGTGATCAACAGATGAATGAAGTCCAACAGAGGATAAAGCTCAACAGAGGTTCCTTCAACAGATGGTGATCAATAGAGTTTACTATTATTATTAATGTAACAGTACTTAGACTCTAGCAGATGTTAGGAGTTTGTTAGGCTGTTAGATGTCGCTGTCTAGGTGACGTCAGCTTAGATTCTTCAGATGTTTCGTTTGTACTGTAAATAGAACAATGTCTAACATGTTCTATTCATCACTTTCACCTTGACATTTTTGTACAAAAAAACAAGGAGTGATCAGGCTGAGGGGGAGTTGTAATTCTTCATGCATACGTAAACTTGTAATTGCAAATTTATAAAAGCATGTCGATGAAAGCAATATCTTCATTGTTGTGATTGAAAAGTTTATTATTCCGATGCATATTTCATCTCTTTTTTATCAACTTTCATTATTTCCATCTTAACTGTTACAACAATCAAACTCAGATCCTAACAGTTTTCGAGCTAAATTCATTGCATACATGAACTGTTTTAGTAACATAAACTAGGAAAATTTTATAGTTCATTATAACAAGTATTCCCTTTTAGATTATATGAGTTTATAGTTCATTATAATAGGTATTCCTTTTTATAATAATTTTATGTCAAGAATAACCATTTTAAATGGAAAAATGATTGCTTAATTCAATAAAAAAATGATTATTCTGTTCTACTTGGGAATGATTTTGGTCACCAAGTTTGTTTTTTTTAATGAACAGTAGTTATTATTTCTCTAAAATTAGGAAAATTGAATGTAAAGGTAACCATATTTTGTTATGTTTTTCTTGGTTTACCATCCTATATTTTCACTCTCCAAAAGGCTTAAACTTTTGAATCATTTGATGTTTATTGGCAAAAAATTAAATTTTATCCAGGGGTTGCATAATGTGGTAACGAGTTATCAGATTGCCTTGGTATAACATGGATAAATTGGGTAACCTTTAAATTGGGTTTGTGTTGAAACGGGTCTACTTTAGTATCGTTAAGAGGGGTTAAGTTGTCATACTTATAATATTTTTTCAGGATGAATAGATAGCGGATGACGATGATTAAGAACAAGATTAAGGTTGATTGCAATTTCAAGAGCTAAAAACATGGAGCTACAAATATTTAGGTAATCAAGTTCATTGATCTTAAGTTACAATTTTAGATGACCTTGACTTATTTGATTGAGTTTTGAATGCGATAGGCTCTAATTGGAAGAGTTCAACCCGTGTATTATATGTAGAGAAAGGATCAAATACAAAGAGGACTTTTATATGTAGAGAAAGGATCAAATACAAAGAGGACTTTTATTGTAATATGAACACAACAAAAAATATTTAAAAAAACAAACACACGATTTTTTTTAATATTCAATTAAAATAATCGTTACTTTATCGTCACTATATATATATATATATATATATATATATATATATTATATATATATATATATATAAATTTGTGCTTTTAGATTTTTTTTAGGTTTTTTTGGGGTTTAGTTTTTAGTTTTTAGCATTTAGCTTGAGTTTGGGGGGGGGGGGGGGGGTGTTAGGTTTTTTTAGGTTTTTTTGGGGTTTTTTTTGATGAGTTATAGTTTTTTTTGTGGTGGTGGGGGGTTTAGGTTTTTGGGTGGTGGTGGGATGGGGGTGGTGTCACACCCCGACCCGCAGCGGAATAAGAGTCGGGGCATAATTGGGTTATCACCAAAGCTCATGATATTTACTAATATGTTTCATATTTATTAAATTCAAAATTACATCCTCAATATTCCAAACATGTTCATACAAATACAAAGAAAGATAATCAACTAAACAATCCAAAATCTAAACCAGTTTAATTCTTCTAAGCCATCCTATGTATTTCTTGCTGCAGCTTGATCACCTGTATCATGTGTAAAAATGGGGGTTTTTGGGTCAACATAAGTTGGCGAGTGAACCTTGTTAGAAAACATTTATTATTGATCTCTTGTTATCTTTATCATGAAAAATTGTGCAATAATCATATGTAAGCAAACGTAATTAAATTCTACAATAACAATAACAACAACAAACAATAACATACAATAACAAAACAACTTGCATGAATATATAACATGAATGAAACTATATATGTTAGCAACGTCACGTTCACGCTCATAATGTAATGGGGAACGGACAGCCTATGATAAATGTCTGTGCGATCAAGGCTCAATCAAACGGAGCCGATCGTATGTTGGCAACGCCTGGTTCACGCTCATAATGTAATGGGGAACAACTCAACGCTCATAATGTAATGGGGAGCGGCGGCCTATGATAATGTATGTACTGAAAAATGATAACTTTAATCTAAACAATAACCACACAAACAGTTGATACAAGTTGAATACACATTTGTTCATGAATATGACAGATGCACAATAGTTTAAATGTGATAAATAATAAGACACATGATACACCCCAAAAACGTGATTAAAACGGGGAATTTGTAGAGATTCACTCACCTTGGGTGCGTTCGGTGGATGATGTTGAATGCGCACGAGTTTAGAGGATTGATCGACGAGGAAGTAACTAACCTAATTAATAACGAAAAGGTAGGGTAAATAAATGGATTTTATTAACAATTTTAATAGGATTTTTGGATATATTTTTGTGAGTTTAAGGCTATTTTCTAACTTTGAAAACATTAATTTTAAGTATTTTTAATTTATTTTTAAATTAAATAAATAAATAAAAATATAAAAAAAAATGTTGACTTTGACCGTTGACCGTTGACCGTGACTGTTGACCGTTGACCGGTTCGGTCAGTTATATAGTTGCACTGAGTGAGGTTCGAACTCGTGACCTCCCGTACGCGTGCACGCAACTCTACCAACTGAGCTACGTGTCTAACCCGAAATATTTCGGTTTTTAATTATATTTATACACTATTTAAGTTAATCCAAAAATCATTTATTTTAAAAAAATATTTAATTGTATCGACTCGGTGTTCTCCACAGGTCTCGAACCCGGGACCTGTGGTTTAGTTTGGCACACAGTCCATCGCTGGACTGTGTGTCCAACTTGGTAATTATTCCGGTTTTTATTATACTTAACAGCTAATTGCGTGTGGATCCGGTTCAGTTTTAAAAAGGAACATTTTTATTACAGAGAATGTGCGTGTGTCAAGGATCGAACTCGGGACGTATGCGTATTGTTTGAACACAGTCCACCGCTGGACTGTGTGTCTAACCCGTTTATAATACCGATTTTAATTAATCTTATAATCATAATAGACTTCATCTTCTTCGTTCAAATCACAGACAACGGTTAAACCAACTGTTTCTTGTTTAATTCGGTAACGAACATTATAAGAAATTGAAAGGTAATGAACGGAGAGGGTTTGGGGAAAGCATGTACCGAACAGGTGTCTTTCACAGAACTCCGGCAATGATTCGTCGGCTCTGTTTTGTGAACTTCGGCTGTTAGGATCAATTAACAGTTTTGATTGATTAGATATGAAATTGAACTACTGAGCAACGATTACCAGTAGGTTTAAATGATCGTACCGGCTCACGGTGTGATTCTGGAAATTTCAAAAGTTTTCCGGCGAAAGCAGAATTTCCGACAACGTCGTCTGGGATTGATTCTGGGTGATGGATTGATGTTAGTAATGGTCTATCAATGGAATGGAACAGAAAGAGTCGAGGTATTTACCGTTTTGAGGTGAGTCTCGGTTTTCCGGTGACTTGCAGAGAATTCCGGCGATGATCAGAAAGTAATTCCGACGACCAGAAAATAGAGTAAACGTCAAATTAGAAGCTCTGGTAATGTAATTGAATCGCGAGATGAGGATTTTGTTGAAGTAATTCCAGAAATGAATGTTTTCGGTTATAAAAAACCAAACATCGCCTGAATTCAAGTTCATTAACGACTGAATTGATTTGAAATGTCGGTTTATCGGTTATGATCAAGATTCCGCGAGCACTCAAACGTCTTGGACGGTTTGAAAGCCGATATCGGTTTCAGTTGGCGCAACAGGTTGATTCTCGGTTGTAGATATAATTTAATTGCTTCATAGAACTCACAAAAACATCAAGTGGCGGAGTGGTGGAATGTGTGTGCGTTAAGTCGCTAAGCTTATATCCGGCTGACCCGGGTTCGAGTCCCGGCAGCCTGTTTTTCATTTTATTTATTTTATTTTTACTTTTTATCATTTATAGCTTTTAAATTCTAGTTTGTTTATTAATTATGCATCGTTCAAAATTAAAATCAACATAAATACGCAACGAAACATTTATAACTTGATATTCGAGTACAAACGAAGCGGGTTTGGAAAACCCGTTTTTGACAAATGTTACAGTATCCCCTACTTTTAGGAATTTCGTCCCGAAATTTAAGTAGTAGTAGTAGGAAAAAGATGCGGGTATTTTTCGCGCATTGAGTCTTCACGTTCCCAAGTAAACTCAGGTCCCCGTTTCGACTCCCAGCGTACCCTAACAATTGGAATACGACTCCGTCTTAAACGTTTTTCTCCGAAGTCCATGATCTCTACTGGTCTTTCAATGAAATGCAAAGATTCATCAATCTGAATAACTTCCAGAGGAATATGGAGGTTCTCATCAGCGAGACACTTCTTCAAGTTTGATACGTGGAATGTGGGGTGAATTCTATTGAGTTCTTCTGGTAGATCAAGCTTGTATGCTACAGGTCCTACTCTTTCGAGTATCTTGAAAGGTCCTACGTAACGTGGTGCTAGCTTGCCTTTCTGTCCAAAACGAACTACTCCCTTCCACGGTGATACTTTTAAAAGTACATGATCACCAATGTTAAACTCCAAAGGCTTTCGTCGTTTATCTGCGTAACTCTTTTGACGACTTTGAGCCGCTAGAAGATTGTTTCGAATTTGATGGATCTTGTCTGTGGTTTCTTGAATCAATTCTGGACCGGTGATTTGAGCTTCCCCAATTTCGTGCCAACATACTGGAGATCGGCACTTACGACCATATAAAGCTTCAAAAGGTGCCATGCCGATACTTGAATTATAGCTGTTGTTGTACGAAAATTCAACTAATGGTAGATGAGCGTCCCAATTTCCCTTGAAGTCTATGACACATGCTCGAAGCATATCTTCAAGAGTTTGAATGGTGCGTTCAGATTGTCCATCAGTTTGAGGATGATAAGCGGTACTGAGGTCTAATCGTGTACCCAAAGTGGCTTGTACGGCCTGCCATGTTCGTGAAGTGAAACGACCATCACGATCTTAAATAATGCTTAACGGTACACCATGTCGGCTTACGATTTCGCTGATGTAGATACGAGCTAGCTTCTCGTTCTTGAAATCTTCGCGGATTGGAATAAAGTGAGCTGATTTTGTAAGACGATCAATGATTACCCATATAGTGTCATACCCACCAGAAGTGCGAGGCAACCCGGTAATGATGCATGGTTATGTTTTCCCACTTCCATACAGGCATTTCAGGTTGGACCAGGAGTCCTGAGGGTCTTTGATGTTCAGCTTTCACCTTGGAACATGTAAGGCACTTGGAAACAAAAACAGCAATATCCTTTTTCATTCCAGGCCACCAGTAGGTGTATCGAATGTCTTGATACATTTTGTCGGCTCCTGGGTGTATAGAGTATCGTGTTTTGTGTGCCTCATTCATAAGGAATTCACGAAGGTTGTTATGGTCAGGAATCCATATGCGATCTAGATAGTACAGAATACCGTCAGATTTAGTTTCAATTTTAAGTTCAGCTCCACAGGACAGCTCCTTTCGTACGTCGTCTTCCGTTACTGAAACATGTTGGGCTTCTCAAATTTGATCTTTGATGTCGGTTTTGATTTGCGAACATAGTAGACGAATGGAGTTCGCATAACCCTTTCGACTGAGTGCATCGACCACCACATTTGCCTTGCCAGGGTGATACCGATTTTCACAGTCGTAGTCATTAAGAAGTTCGACCCATCTTCGTTGCCTCATGTTTAACTCCTTTTGGTTGAAGATATGTTGAAGACTCTTGTGGTCAGTGTATATTTCACACTTAGTACCGTAGAGATAATGTCTCCATATCTTAAGAGCGAACACAACGGCTCCAAGTTCTAGGTCGTGGGTGGTGTAGTTCTTCTCATGAATTTTGAGTTGTCTAGAAGCATAAGCTATCACATTTCCTCTTTGCATTAGAACACAGCCTAGTCCTTGCCCTGACGCGTCGCAATAAACTACGAAGTCATCACAACCTTCAGGAAGAGTGAGGATAGGTGCATCGCAGAGTTTTTGTTAAGGGTTTGGAAGGCTTCTTCTTGTTTGGGTCCCCATATGAAGGGTTTTCCTTTATGAGTTAAAGCCGTGAGTGGTACAGCAATGCGGGAGAAATTTGAAATGAAACGGCGATAATAACCAGCTAAACCAAGGAATGATCTTACTTCGGTTGGTGTACGTGGCGCTTGCCATTCTTGTACTGCTTTAATCTTTGAGGGGTCGACATGTATTCCCTTGTCATTGACGACATGTCCAAGGATTTGTACCTCTTTTAACCAGAATTCGCATTTGGAGAATTTGGCGTAGAGCTTCTCATTCTCTAAGAGTGTAAGGATGAGTCGAAGGTGCCGTTCATGATCAGACTTAGACTTTGAGTAAATGAGGATGTCGTCGATGAAAACTATAACAAAACGATCGAGATAGGGTTTGCAGACTCTGTTCATTAGATCCATGAAGATAGCTGGAGCGTTGGTTAAACCAAATGGCATGACCATGAATTCATAATGACCATAACGAGTTCGGAAGGCGGTCTTTGGGACGTCTTCTTCATGTACTCTGAGTTGTAGATAACCAGAACGAAGGTCGATTTTTGAAAAACAGCTGGCGCCTTGAAGTTGGTCAAGAAGATCATCAATGCGAGGTAATGGATAGCGGTTCTTGACCGTTAACTTATTGAGTTCTCTGTAGTCGATGCATCATCGAGCTTTATTCCATCACTACTAATGGATTTTAGTGGAAATGTCATCACTCACCACACCCAACAATTCCCCTCACATTCTACAACTTTCAACGCGTGATCATGGCAACATCAAATCATCATACGCCACATCATCGAGCTTTATTCCATTACTAGTGATGGATTTTAGTGGATATGTCATCACTCACCACACCCAACAATTTCCCTCACAACCCAACAACTTCCCTCACATTCTGCAACTTTCAACACGTGATCATGACGAGTTATAAAATCCAGAAGTGATAAGAAGGTGTGGTGGTGGTGTTCAACGTGCAACCACGCGTGATGAATTCCATCACGGTGAGCGCCCCAACTGACCTAAGTATTTACATATTTTTGTTAAATGATTTTCATTGGTCAATACATGAAAACATAATATTTTCGTGAGAGTTTGGAGGGTATCACTGTCTTTTACCCTGCTTTTAGTTATTCCCTCCATACAACTTTACTATAATGCTTAATTGTGATTGGTACCTCCCATGGTATAAAAAAGTTGTGATTGGCTAAAAATAGTGAATGTGATGGGGTATTGTATTATCTAGTGGCTTTAAAATTTGTGACTGGCTTAACATAGTGGGATGGGACATGTTTAGCTTGCTTCATCTTTGAGTTAGAAACAAATTTCCATGATTGGTTTAAAATAGTTAGTGGAGAATCTTGGGGTATTTCATATTAAAGTTTGAACCAATCTACAACTTATAATTTTTTATTTTGGACCAAAATTAAATTATCAAATTGTTCTAAAAAGATACTCTTAACCTATAATTTATGCATTTTAAAAAAGATAGGATGGAAGTTAACTTATAACACCACCGAAATTAGAACTTTTCAAAGCTCATGAAGTGGTGGTAAGGTGTCATCTGTCTATTCTAAAGGTGGAAGGTCTAAATCTTTTGTCGTGAGAAGAGTCGTTTAGGTTCCATTCACCAATGCAGACTAAAAGTGCTCTCTGAACCGGCAAAGTGCAAGTACTAACAATTAATATAAGTAAATTAGGCGTATATTACAAAAAACTTCCACTATTCTCACACTCCTAAATCTTATTTTTACATTCCTTTTACTTTATCTCTCTCTATATATATTTATTTATGTACAGAGAGAGAGAGATCAAAAGGAAGAGTGTGTAATATTAATTCCTAAAAAAAACCTAATTTAGTATAAATAAGCCACTATAATGTTACAAAAAGTAAATCAATTTTTATGTAGGCGTACTAAAAGTAAAAGCATATCCTTCGTGTTGGTACTTTTGGTAACATTATATATGAACTATATAGTAATTTCATCATAACATAAAGCAGAATTGAATTTATGAGTCAAGTGAACATTATGGATTTTTTTTAATGTGCTTGATTCAAGAAATTTGGTTCATGAATGCATATAAATTTGTTATAGTGCACATATGACTTTGAAAACATATCATGTTGTTTCTATCCCACCATTTCATATGTTATATCATTATCTTCATATGTTATATCTTGTGCTTAGGGTATATCTTATACGTGCGTTTACCATAAAAACATCACAACCCGCCTGTCTCCCTCTCTCTACACACAAACATAACTCTTTGTCTCTCTCTCTCATCTCCTTTCATCATCGGTAAACAATCACCGTGTGGCCTACCCCATTTTGCTACCAACCGTGGGGTGGCGCTGGTGTTACCGATTGGGTTCCAGTGTCCCACTACCCGGTCAAAGGTACCCGATAACGCGCTGTCTACCCTTGGAGTTTTAACATTTACCTAAATCATAGTGGAATATAGCATGGCATTCAATATTGTGCAAGTAATCAAACTATCAAAAAGGAAAATTGTAATGGTATATACATACACACGTATATATTATTCTTGGAGTGATTAAAAGATATATTATGTATATACAACATGTATTGTAAACATGTTAACGAAACAAGTTTGAATCTTAGCACTAACTACATACCAGAACTCCAAGTTTGAAATCAAATGTTATGTTACAAACACAACTAAACTCAATTAAACCGAACATGATCCACAAGCTAGATCGATGATCATCGTGCACAAACCATCATCCTTCTTCGTTTCGACGACTGATTTGAACCCAAATTACTTGCAACCAAGCAACTCAACGCCTCCCTCACACATTGAACCAACATACCACAATCATCTCTTTCACAATCACATTCCACCAATATAATGTTCCGTATTCGCCCACCAACCGCAACCATCTCCACCCTAACCGGACTCAGTTGCAATGAACTTAGGGTTTGGATCATATCCGCAAGAAGATCTGATCGGTCTTCGCAACACATTGAAGCTTTTATGATGATCCTTTTATCGTTTACGTTGCTTTTCGATGAGATCACCGTGATTTCATCGGCTTCTGAAGGTATACTTTCATGGTGATCCATTTATGAGGTTGTTTGTTTGAGCTCCCTTAATCTTTCAACCACTTTTGCTAGTAGAGATGCTTTATCTGTCTAGTAATCAAACTAATATAAGTTTAAAACCCTAATAAAGTTATAGAAACCCTAATTTAAAAAAGTTTAACTACTTTCCCAAAATAGTGACATGAAGTGTAAAAGTAGGTTAGTTTTAATTGATTTAAATTCCATAATCAATCATCATGAAGTAAAACTATAAATTCGTTGTGATATAGATATAGATATATACACGTACAGGAGTATTTACGAGTATGTTAGTTTGTCGTAAAAAAAGGGAAGAAAGTGAATTTACTTTGGAATTGCAAGGAAGAATAGTTCGAAGCCAATTAAGATGAAAATTAATTCTCTCTCTTCGGCGCTTCTTGGCCTCTTTGTGATTAATTTAAGCCGAAGACGATGAAAAGGATGGTGATGGTTGTCACGAATCCGTCGTAAAGGACTCATTGAAAGTGTGTTGATCTAGTAATGGTGATGGATTTTTATTAGATGTGGTATAGGAAGAAAGAGCTTGGAGTAACATGTGCGGCGGAAAGTGGTTGTTTCCGGCGGTGGTGACGGTGGTGGTGTGGTGATGGAGAAGATGTGAATGCATGTTTAGTGGGGAATGGTGTGTGGGTGTAGTTTATGTGTTTTATGAATGATGATATATGGAATGCTTTTTGACCAATGGTCGAGATGTTTTTCTCCTCGTGCTTCCCTCTCTTGTCGTTTGTTTAATAGTTAATCATGTTTGGTTAACGTATATATCTATATGTAGTGTATTATAACGGGTTGAATAAATGTACTTTGATATACTAAATAATAAAATAATATATTTTTAAAAATCTCATTTATTATATAAGTTGAATAAATATAATTTTATATATCAAATAATAAAAAATATATCTTTAAAAACCTCGTGTATTATATAAATTGAATAAATCTAATTTTATATACCAAATAATAAAAGAGTTATATCTTTAAAAACCACGTGTATTACACATGTTGAAAAAATGTAATTTTGTACCATATATCCATTAACTTTTTTAAATATAATTTTCTTATTATTTGGTACATAAAATCAATTTTATTCAAGCCATGTAATAGACGGGTATTTTTAAAGATATAACTTTTTTATTATTTGGTAAACAATACTACATTTATTACCCCGTGTAATACACCTTGTTTTAAAAATATAACTCTTTTTATTATTTGGTATATACAATTACATTTATTCAACCCGTACAATATGGATTTTTAATATATAAAATTACATTTATACAATCCGTGCAATAAAGGAGGTTTTTAAAGATATATCGTTTTATTATTTAGTATATAAAATTCATTTATTTGTCCCGTGTAATACACAGGCTGAATCACAAATATAACATGAAATAAAAAAATGTGTTCATAATATGGTATGCGTATATGTAATACAAAGTAATATCCAAACAAACTACATTTATTCAACATGTGTAATACATATGGCATTTAAAGATTTTTTTTGTTATTTGGCATATAAAATTACATTTATTCAACATGTGGAGTTTTTAAAGTTTTTTTTAATTATTTAATATGTAGAATTATATTTACTCAACACGTATGATAAATATACTAAAATCAATATATAAAATTTACCATCTTTAGTGTGCTAGGTGTTAGTCCCATAAAAATTGTTTTTATTTTTATGATTTCAAATCAAAGTTAAATCCAGAAATTATAGATTAGGATTGGAAACAAATTTTAGAATTTAAATGTAAGTAAATCTAATTTTATATATGAAATTATTATTTACAAGTTATATACAATTTGATTTATAAATTATGTAATAAAATTGATATAATCTTTTTAATAATAAAAAAAATAAATAATATATTAGTACAAAGTTATATTTTTAAAACCCGTGTATTACACTGTTTGAATAAATCAAATTTTATATATCATATTATTATTTGCAAGTTATATACAATTTGATTTATAAATTATGTAATAAAATCGATATTTTTTTAATAATAAATTTTATATTTAAACTAAATAATAATTATCTATAATTTAATAGGAGAGTTATCTATAAGAGATTAAACTAAATAATAATTATCGATAATTAAGGATGAGATAAAATAAAATAATAATTATCTATAATTCTAGTAGGAGATTTTCTACAATTAAAATAAAATTACATAGCCTAATATGATGACAATCGTCCATTTAATGGTTTCTTTTATTATATAGTATAGATTTAAATATTATATATCATGTTTGGTTAATGTATATGTATTTAAATATTGTATATATGACATGGTTATCATATTTTAGAGCAAAGAACCAATGTATGTGTATATATATATATATATATATTTGTATTTAAACTAGTTGATGCCCTGCCTGTGTTACGGGGCGATGGCCGAATAATTAGCGAGTGTTATGCAGCTCCTTGACACGAAAAACAATTAAATCGAGTCAACCAATTAAAACAAAACACTTTTATAGTTTCCTAAAAAATTAAAACAATGGCAATACTGTTATTTTTAACTAAGGGAAAGTTTTATTTTTTGACTGGGGTAAAATTGTAATTGGACAAAAGCTAAAGCGATGGCAGTATTGTAAATTTGAACTTGGGATAACACAGTAATATAAAATTGAACTAAAGGCACAATCATAATTTTAGGCTGGAGGCAAAACCATAATTTTATTTTGAACCGAGGGCAAAATCGTAATTTTAAGTTGGAGCCAAAAAAGTAATTTTATTTGAACAGGAGCAAAAACGTGATTTTGAACTAAGGGCGAAATCATAATTGTTTAAACGGGGAAAAATATATTTCTGAAGAGAGGGCAAGATCGTAATTTTAAGCTGGGGGCAAAAACATTTTCTTTTGAACTGGGGCGAAGATGTAATTTTGAGCTAAGGGTCAAATCTAATTTTGAATCGAAGGCAAAATCGTAATTTTGACTTGGGGACACAATAACAATTTTATTTTGATCACAGGGCAAAATTGTAATTTTAAACGGGGGCGAAAACGTAATTTTAAAGTGTAAAAAAAATAGTAAACTGTTTAGTCCAATGGGGAAGTGCCAAGCTATACTATACAAAAACAACATCGGGGAATAGTGTCAGGCAGCTGCCTGGCACTATTCCCCTATGTTGTTTTTTGTAGAGTTGCCTGGCACTATTCCCCATGTTGTTTCTTGCCTGACACTATTCTCCTATGTTGTTTTTTGTAGAGTTGTCTGGCATTATTCCCCATGTTGTTTCTTATAGTATAGAAAATATTATATATCATGTTTGGTTAATGTATATGTATTTATATATTGTATATATGACATGGTCATTATATTTTAGAGCAAAGTCCAATAGAGCCGTTTGATCCCAATTAAACCTCTTGGGGGTGTTTTTTAGGCTTGGTCATTTATGGCACTTCATTTTTGTGGGATAACTAGTAAATATCCTCGCGTGATGCGGCGGGTCCAAATGTAAAGTAATTTGGTTTTGTGCAGTAAATATCTAAATTGTTTCTGAACAAAAGTTACGTCCAAACGTAGATAAACTCATCATCATCATACTCAGTAAATCTCACCTATAGCAAAGCTAAGGTAGGGTCTGAGGAGGGTAAGATGTAGACAGCCTTACCTCTACTCCGAAGGAATAGAGAGGCTGCTTCCAGTGAGACCCCCGGCTCGATAGTAGTTTTGCATCAAGCCTTGTACATAAGGCACATAACACTCAGCAATTGGGACAAAAGCCGATTAGTACATGCATCCCCTTGTCTTTCGGCTATCAATGCCACCACATGATGCATGATTAACCAACCGTCCCCCGCTTTTTAACGTTATTTTCACGAAATTAGTAAAATAATGTTAAAATTAGTGCACTTTCACTTTTGCCCCCAAGGGCCCACACATATATACATTATATGCGCATACCACAAATGAGGCGTCAAACGTAGCTAAACTAAATATGTATAAAAATAAACACGGAAAACGTATTATATATAGCCTGACTTATTTGCGAAAGAAATTTACATCAAACACCAACCTTACTATAACATCTCCAAAATTTTTATTTATAAAACTTAAAATAAAGTATAGAAACTTATATTATTAAACGGGAAGATTACGGGTAAGTTAATTGTTAGAAATATGAGATGTTTAGACGAATATAGGAACCGTTTAAAAATAATAATAATAATAATAATAATAATAATAATAATAATAAAACATTATATTTGACCTTACTCCGTTTTTTATGTAACTTAGGTCAAACTGTAGATAAAATTATACTCGTTCTAATGACATGTTCATTGTTTTATAAAACGTCATATTTTAGAAGTTATAAGCAATAAATGAATTGAGCCGTTTAATTAATTATAATATATAATAATAATAATAACAACAATAATAATAATAATAAAACTTCACATGAATTGTAACAATTCATTCTTGTGTACGTGTCTAGATTTCTAGATTTATGGAGATAAGAAAGAATCTCATTGCCTAGTTTTGTTTTCTTTATGAATCAATAAATGGAACAGAAACGTAGCCACCAAGTTTGAAGTAATATAAATAGCCAAGAGATTCGTTCTTTTTCTTCTGCCCTATCTCTCGCCCTCTATATATACACTCTATTTTTCTTAAGTTATTCACCCCATAATACTTCAAAGCCCTGCCCCGTTTTAAGTGTTTTAATCCCTGATCATATTCATTATCCTACTGCTCGACCTAGAAACGCCAACGCATGTCTAGACTCTACCCGACTATGTTCGTTGGAGTTCTGTCGTGTGTTGTATGGACACCCATAGACTACCTAAGCAGATGTATTATGTCTTTAATAGGTACTTATATATAATGAAGAATCCTCAGAGTTGTATTAATTGGGTGGATTCTAGTATTATGTATGATGCCTCTATACCTCATAATATAAGATATTATTTGGTACAAATAATATGTTTTATGTTTTATGAAAAAAAAAAGTTTAAAATAACATTATGTATGTTACCTTAGAATATACATAAATTATAATCTTGTTTAATTTACTTTTCTAGTATATAATTAAATGATATTGCTTGAAGAGATTAAAAAAAAACCATTGTATTTCGAAGGTTAATTGTGATGAAAATTGGTTTTAGCTATATAATTTTGATTTTATAATTAATTTTAATACAGATTTTAAAATATAAGGTGTGCATATTTGGTTGGACGCATTTTGATATTTAAAATCATGTCGGGTTAGATATATATTTTTAGTTTGAAACACATGTTTATAAATTATTTTTCGATATCGTAAGTTGTAGCGAACACCCGTGTCGTATGATATTGTGACAAACCAAAATGATTTCAACCAACATGGGTACAGGTATCGGAATTATTGAAAGTAAGACTAATATTTTTATGGGTTTTTCATCAATGATAAACACGTACCGTTACCTTTTTGACAATGGGCATAAAACACGTGTCGATAAGTTTATGGGTATATATATCTTGCTTTATGTTTTAAGTTTCTCTTTTGGTCTCTATAGCAAATATTGATAACATAACAAACTAAATCAATACTGAGCGAATTTCCGCAGCGTAGCGCGAGTGAACCCCACTAGTTAGTATATTAAATATATTTATAATAGTATAATGTTCGAAAATACTATTAATTATTTTATATTGATCTAAAACTATATAAACGAATGTAGTAAATGTCATAACATTTTATAAAAAAAGAGGGGGGCCAATTAGTTAAAAAAATTGACTTTTATATCATTATATATGTTTATGCCAGAGAAGTTGATACTTTTTATACTTTTAATTTTTTTCCTTCTCATTTTGGACACATTATTTTATTAAGGGTAGTAGTGGTGAAAAAAAATGATTATTTCTACCCAAGATAAAATTTTGAAACAAATTAATATTTTATAGTCAAAATGTAGACAAACGATTACATTTAACATTTGTGTAAAGTCTATTGTGTTCAAAATTTTTATTCGACATATCGATATAGAATAAAAAAGTTTTATTCTAAATAAAGTATTTTCTTTTATAACTTATACAAGTGTTGAACCGGTACCCTGACGATCCAAACTAATAATGGTTGATTACCCGCCGCATAGCACAGTGAATTCCACTAGTTAAATTTAAAATTACGTAGTACAATTTAATATTGAGATATAATACCACCTTATGTATAAATATTTACTATATATGTATACTTAGTATAAATAAAATGAAAAAGGAAATATAGTTATAATAATCATTATTAGTATAACCATAAAAATATTAAAAGAACTATATTTACTATTATAATAACTATGCATTGGTTTCATTATTAATATATATAATTATTTTAAATGCGTTACAATTTTATTCTGTTTGAAATATATATACATTGTAATACATTTAAATAATATTTATACGTTTATTTTTACGTAGGATGCATATTAAATTTTGTACATTTACACCTATAACATAATTTAAAGAAAATGCTTCTTCAAAAGGTTATTATATATATATTATATATAAATATTCATGTTTTTATTCTTTATCATCTAAAAAATTATACTTAATAAAAGTAATAATTTTTATTTTATGATATATATAAAAGAAAAGAAAAAGATGGGCCTGATAGTTTGTACAGTCGGTATATATACAAAAGAGATTAGATAAGTAAAATTTTAAGAAGTAAAAGATATTCCAAAACATCTTTTCTTACCCGACTTAAATCAGTAATTTAATATTTATTTATTTATTTATCTGATATGTTAAATTTGCCTAAACGTTCTAGTTATGGTTTCATTTTCGAAGCTAGAATCAAAATGGATGCCCCACATAAAAATAATTGGCTCAAATGTGTGCTTAATACATTTGTCCTTTATATAGCTTTATTTAAAATCAAATTGCAATTTTAATATTGTAATATCTTTAAACAAATTACTATTAGTATTGTTTGAGGTATATATATATTCTAATACATGTATATTACTTCATTATCTAATGTATTTAGAATCAATTTTAGAAACGTTAAACTTTGTATTATCTACAGTAATACTTCTTTGAATAAATAATATATAATAAATTAAGAGTTAAGTTATAATATTTTAAACCAATATGGTTCAACCCACTAGTTAAAAGTGAAATTGTTTACATGAATCTAGAAAGTTTATATTTTGATAAATTTATTTCTTTAAACTTTTATTCCAAAATATTATAACAGAAAGTTTATTCCAATATACTATTACTATTTTCATTATTATAAAAGGGTAAATAAAGTTATGGGAATAAGTTTGATAATTGGTACCATCAGTTATATAGTTGAATTTTCATAAATTAAAGATATTACAAAATAATTTAGTATCAAATGTATATGCTACGTAAGTTGTGATATTAACAAGAGATTTGAAATTACATGTTTCTAAATGATAAATATACACATATATGTGTATACATAATAGAATTCTTGATGGTATACACAATACAATAATAAAATATCTTCTGTAAATAAGCACAAGGAAAAAAATTACTATTGATTTATATGAAAACGTTAACTCCTTATAAATATGAATCATTAAATATATTATAATCTAAAAATTCCATATGTCTGAATAAAACATTCCTTGTGAAGGAAATCTAATGTTGTATAAGCATGAATAGAGTTGACTATAAGCATACTCATCACAATGAACCTAGCCATAGTGTAAATGGAGACAATGATATTCTATCAGAAGTTCATTTTTTTTCTCCAAACAAAAAAAGTCACAACAATATCTATGCTTAAAACAAAAGAGATAGGATATTGATATTTACTGATAACACCCAGGATAGTATTTAGACTTGAACGTAAGAAAAATGCCTTAGTATAAAGCTTCGAGATAAGCTAATTACTTGCATAGATAAAGTGTGATGGGTGTTGGTATGTCGTGAGGATGATAACTAGAACAGTGCAAGTATAATAAATAAGCGATAACACCTGGCCACTGTTATTTCTTGTTTATTAGTACTACTCGGCTCTAGAATATGATCGATCATGGATACTAATTTCCTTATTTCTTGATACAAGCCATAATATATGATGCACTTTTAAAATTATGATTTGAGAAAAGTCTATTTATGGGAAATGCCATGATAATTACCTCTCCGGCAAGCCTGGGTATGGTGCGGTAGACTCTCAAGCTTGTCCGCGTGAGAAGGGGTTACCTCTCCGGCAAGACTGGGTAAAATGGGGTATATGTTATGTTAATGGAATTCCCTAAATAGTACCACGACCTGATATCTGACCTATTTATGAAAATATGAGTCTGTTGAATACATTGACCTTATGAATGGTGTGTATATTACCATATGTGAAATACATGATTATATAGATTTGTATATCTATAAGGAAATCCAAAGACCATAATGATTGACAATTAGGGGTAAACCCTAAGCAGGTGTATCAATGATAATTTTAGATTTATTTATCAGGAATCTCTCGTAGACGTCTATAATTCCGATATCAAACACTATTTCGTTTGATCAACCGTCTTGTAACTCGTGTAACAAGATGAACGACGGGAACCCTATAAGTTTGGGTGCCATCAAAAGTATAAGAATTCCCCTTGATATTTTCAATGCATTAGGAAACCTGTAACTAAAAGTTGTGCCAGGACACAAAACATCTAAAAACTTACGTTAATAAGAGTAATTTTACCTTCATTAAAAAGATAAGAATCTCAAAACATAGAGAATAGTTCAAGTCAAAGTAAAATAGAACTCAAAGCAAGAACTAGAATATACTTAGGAACTCGGATCAGTAATGAGCTAAAAGTGATCCTCTAAATTTTAGTGAATCTCGAGGACGAGATTTAAAACAAGGTGGGGAGGATGTAACATCTCCAAAATTTTTATTTATAAAACTTAAAATAAAGTATAAAGAAACTTATATTATTAAACGGGAAGATTACGGGTAAGTTAATTGTTAGAAATATGAGATGTTTAGACGAATATAGAAACCGTTTAAAAATAATAATAATAATAATAATAATAATAATAATAATAATAATATATTATATTTGACCTTACTCCGTTTTTTATGTAACTTAGGTCAAACTGTAGATAAAATTATATTCGTTCTAATGACATGTTCATTGTTTTATAAAACGTCTTATTTTAGAAGTTATAAGCAATAAATGAGTTGAGCCGCTTAATTAATAATAATAATAATAATAATAATAAAACTTAACATGAATTGTAACAATTCAATCTTGTGTACGTGTCTAGATTTCTAAATTTATGGAGATAAGAAAGAATCTCACGTGCCTAGTTTTGTTTTTTTTATGAATCAATAAATGGAGCAGAAACGTAGCCACCAAGTTTGAAGTAATATAAATAGCCAAGAGCTTCTTTCTTTTTCTTCTGCCCTATCTCTCGCCCTCTATATATTTACTCTATTTTTCTTAAGTTATTCACCCCATAATACTTGAAAGCCCTGCCTCGTTTTAAGTGTTTTAATCCCTGATCACTAATTCACTATTCTACTGCTCGACTTAGAATCGCCAACGCATGTCTAGGCTCTGTCCGACTATGTTCGTTGGAGTTCTGTCGGGACACCCTGCCCGATTGATTTAGGACCCACCGATGCATGTCAAGGCTCTGTCCGACTCAGTCTTTGGGGTTCTGTCTTGGTTGTATGTGACATGGGTTATTATACTTAAAACGAGTGCATTATATATTTTATTAAGAGCTCAGGAGCTATGCCCAAGATTATACCAGGAGGCCTGTAGTTAGACCCTAAAATTACCAGGTGAGTACATTCTCTTTTTGTAAAACCTTTTTGTGAGTCAAAATATTTTAATCATGCCTAACAGTGATTGAGTATATGTATTCTACAATTACTGCCGGTATGTTGAGGTTTTGTATACGAAATTTGAATCCGTTACCGTTGGACAACTGGATTTTTGCAAATAGGTAACATGACCCACAAGTCAGGAGTGACAGTACTGATTGGGTAATGCTGTAGATATAAACATTGTAAATGCGGATGCTCTCAATAACTGTAAAGCTATAAAACTTGTGTTGATTAAACTGGGATGTATTCACCAGTATTTCTTGCTGATAAAATGTTTTTAAAATGCGTTTCAGGTAACTCGCTGTAGAGATAATAGACGCCAGCTAAAGACTTAAATAAAGTGGCTATAATTACCTGAATAAAAGAAGAAATTTATATTTTATTTATTTGGGTTTATCCATATAAAAACATTTGAATGGAATATGGGTTTTAGCCCATTTATTTATTAATAAAAGTTTGGTGTTTTACAAACTCTGAAATTATTTCCTAACTACGATCTTGATGAATAAATCTTCCGCTGCCAAATTAATAAACACCGGTACCACTTGACTGGTTCACATCTCCCGCTCCCGGGGTGGGGTCAGGGGTTGTGACACTTACCTTATACCGGCACGTACAAAAAATAAGTAAAAATCTATGTTTTTTAAGTTATAAATGGCACCACGCATTGCGATGGGGCCGAAACGTAAAGTAAATCAAATTTGTAAAACAAAATTTATGCCAAAACGTAGATCAACAGAAAACGCACAAAAAAGCAAAAAAAAACCATATGATATCTGAGTCTAACTATTTTCAAAAAACGTAATGAACTTGAATTTATATGACATGTACCGAAATATAAGGATGTAAAAATCATTACAATTTTTTTAGAAAGTTGAAGAGTTGTAACTGTTAATACTAAATGTTGAAGGGTAAAGGCTTTTACAAAAACTTATTAAAAGACAAAAAAACGTCATAAACTTGAATTTATACTGAGACGTACAAATATATAAGCATGATTATAAAGTTTTTTGAAAGTTGAAGGGTTGTAAGTGGCAATACTAAATGCTGAAGGGTAAATGCTAAAATAAACAAAAAGTTACTAAAAGACAAAAGGAAAAAAAAACTAAAGAAAAGTGACCGATGGGCAGTTGCCCGCGCGTTGCGTCATCGTCGAAACGTAAAGTAACTCCAACTTATACCGTCTAATAAAAACGTATTATATTTGAGCAACTTGTTTTTAAACAAAAGACACTAAAAGAAAAAAGAAAAAAAAACTCACCTGCCTGCTACTGTAGTAAAATAAACAAAAAGTTACTAAAAGACAAAAGGAAAAAAAAACTAAAGAAAAGTGACCAATGGGCAGTGGCCCGCGCGTTGCGCCAACGTCGAAACGTAAAGTAACTCCAACTTATACCGTCTAATAAAACGTATTATATTTGAGTCAACTCATTTTAAACAAAAGTTACTTTACAACATAGATCAACCAACACACATAAAAAAATACAAAGTTGAGGGATTATAAGTATGAAAACTAAATGTTAAAGGGTAAAAGTAAAAGTAGAAGAAAAAACAAAAGACACTAAAAGACAAAAAAACTACCTGCCAGCTACTATAGACCAAACCTGTGGTTGTAGCTTTATATAATGACCGCTAACATGGTCTTGTGCGGCTCTTAATATTATAACTTTGTTTTTAGGTATTTTTAACCTTTAGTATTAAAGAGTAAATAAGAGTTATTGAATAATTAATAAAATAAAAATCTAATGTGATAGTTGACTGGCACGTCGTTCGTAATTTTAGACCATAATTTTATGAATACTTTTATGTTAAGTTTACAAGGTTTCATGGAGAATCAAAATTAAAGTTTTGTCGGAAAAGGGTTACATGTCGGGTTTACGACTAAACCTTTTCGCACTTCAAATTATTTTAAAAAAATGATAGAGATTAACAAATATACTTCAACTTTGCTGAGAAAATGACAATTGTAGACATGTTTTGCTCGTAATTAGCACACACGGAGTACGTTTCCAGATTCCTAAATCAGTGAAACTGGAGGATAAGGTGCATATGGAGGTGAACAGTGATGAGATGGAGCGTGAAAGGTGATGAGGTGGCAGACAGTTTGTCTCGGTTTTAACATGTTTAATAATGTGGTTATAAGCATTTAATCATGTGAAATCAGTTTACTTTGAAAAAGGTTTGATTTGCAGGTACCCAGAGCTTAACGAACACTTTCTGGGGAGCTAAACGAGAGTTTGGAAGCACATGGAAGCAACAACGATTGAAAATACGAAGAAACATGAGGAAAGTACACATAGGTGTAAATTATGCACCAAGAGTTCATATTTACGTCCTCATCAGTTATATAGTGCGTAAGCCAGAGCGTTAATCAAGGGTAAATTGGAAGTTTTTTAGGATAGGGTGTAAATTACGCCCTCGTTGGCGTACTTTACACCCTTTGTCAGTTGGGTTCGTACAAATAGGGTTTTTCACCCTATTTAAACATAATCCACCCCAAAAAAATCATCCATTCTCCATCATTTTTTAGTCATCCAAAGGGAAATCTGAGGCGTTCTAACATCTTCCAAGCACATTCGTTCATGAATTCAAGATCTCAAACAAGAACCATTAAAGATTCAACCATGCCGATGTGCGGCTAATCTAGGTGTAACTTCTTCTGGGTGAAGGGTATGTTAGCATAAACATTGAAACTTTATTTGATTTGTGTTTCGAAATGTTCTTTATTAAATATTGTGGGACAACTTGTGTTTGGCTGCCTTTTAAAAGAATTGTTTGTGTTTCTTTTATATGTTTTTTATTATTCGCATTTTATTTTCTAGTATTGTGAGTGATTTGGTAACTTGGGGCGATTTGGCATCTATAATTGGGTAATTGGATTATACGAGTTAGTATTAGAAACTAGTCTTTGATTATCACTTCATCTAATTAATCCTAAGACCACGTCTTTGTAGTATCCAAGTAATCAAACGAGTTTTGTGTAAAACCTATAATCTAAATCCCAGAGGGATTGCTTTTCCTAAAGCTGATAACTTTTTTAAACAAGTTTGTTGTTTTGCAATCATCTCAAAACTTTAACGCTCCACATTTTCTGTACTTTCCATATTTAGAAAGTTGTGTTCGCATTTCTATTTTTAGAAACTTGTATTCTTACTTCATTTCAATACTTGTAATCTCGAGACTTTGATCATAATGGAAATCATGTTTTTATATCAACCTTGTTTAATCATACATGCATAGTATGTAATCAGTTGCGAAATACACGTTTTAATTTAAAACCGAGACATACATCGAGATTATATTTTCTTAGAATCACATTCATACATGTATCATACTTATAATATACTTGCATATACCTTTATAACATAAAATAAGCTAGTTACAAAATGCATGGACTAAAAGTGAGGAAAACCAAAAGCTTTTCCACCTCCTTTCTTCTCTAATCACCTTCCACATTTTTCTTAGCTAATTAGATTTCACTCTTTTCCACCTCCTTTCTCCTCTAATCACCTTCCACCCTTCTTTAGCCAATTATATTTCATTCTTTTCCACCTATTTTCTCCTCTAATCACCTTCCACCTTCATTAACTCTCAAACCATAATCCCCACTTATAAATAGAAGCCTCCACCACATCCTAAACACATTCCACACACTAATCTACTCCCAAACTCTATAATCCTCTCAAGAATTCCAAGCAAAGAAGAATATTTTCAAGTTTTCTAAGATAACTTTGGTGTTCCACCCTCCACGACTCGTCGACTCACGTTACTTTGGAAAGCATTGCAAACTTTTGAGTACACTTGACCCATTTTCATTTTTACACAATTTGGGTTGTAACATGTTAACTTACAATACATAAATACACACAGCATACTTTATACACTCAATCCGTTATACATGCTTATTGTTATGCTTAGGTTCATGCTAGATACATTCATGTTTCTTGTCATTAACTTAGCTAGCCCAACTTAACATATATAGTGCTATAGGAGTAGCACACCGCCCGTCGGGGTATTGTTAAGCTTATCATTTTATTCATAAATAGTCTCATTACTTTGTGGCTAGGGACACTTAATTCTTATGGACACTTGGGGTTGACATTTAGTATAACATACTCGTTTACCTTGTATACAATTGCCATGTGGATTCGAGTAAATTCTTTTATACTTATGCTATGTACTTTAAAACTTGTGTACTCGCCAATGCTTTTGCGTTAAACCATATTTTTAACATGTTACAGGTTGGTGATGATGTTTATGACGAATCTAGTAGGGACGATATAGAAACGCACAAGAAATACTAGATTTGAATATTTTGTTGTGTTGAACTTATTGTACTTGCCTTTTAAATTGTTGTAATTTGAATTTCCTTGTAATGTACTTGACAATTTATGATATGCAATGAAATCGGTTTTGAATTAATTATTGTCGCAAATAGTGTTATGTGTGATGAGCAATCTATTTCGTCTCACTCTGATGATTCCGCCATCGGTTGGGGTGTGACAGATTGGTATCAGAGCCATAACTATAGGGAACTGGGAAAAAATTGCCACGATTTGACCTAGTCTATAGTCTAAGTACCCATACTTGACCATTCTTGACTTCATGTTTTATATACTCAAATTCTACCTATTTGCTTCTATCTCATCTTTTGTCTTAAAATTTCGTATGTCTTTCCTTAAACGATTTACTATACACACATGAAGACGTGAAAACACTCGTATTATACAAACGAGACGATTTCACCAAAATAGGAGTGAAACCCTCACTTTGGTGAAAGACTATCAATCCGCATTCTCGATTTTCACGAAATTACACATCAAGTTAGGAGTGACATCATTACCTTGATGAGATTTCGCCAAGCTCATTCTAGTGGGCCCTTATCAACGAGTCGGATTTAGTTCCTTACCTCGTTTGGTAAGTACCAACCACACTAGGGAATGACGTTGTCAAGTTAGGGGTGAAACCCGCACCTTGATAACTAGTCCCACTCCTCGATTTTCAATCCCGCCAAAGTCTCCAACTTTCGATTGACTAAGGACATGTAGTAACCGGAAGGGTGAATACCGATAACCGAAATTTCAGCGAGAGTATTTTACCTATTAGGCTGAAGCATGCTTCCCAAACTCAAAAGAACTTCCGATCACCTTGGTAAGTCAAAGTTTCGTTTCGGAACAAATCAAGTTTTAGTCAAAACCATTATTTTATTATAACAATTTTATGCATGCATAATTCAAACGTCTCTTCTTTTCAAAATTCAAATTATTTTCACCATGACTACCCACATATCATACCTATGTTTTTCATATACCTTATACACTATTTGTAAATACGATTTCAAAAACGTCACACACAAGATAAACCCTACTCGTTTCCCAAAATGGAAGTCTTATCATCAAGATATTAGTGATTCCCTTACCTTGACGTTTGACTCTGCCCATTTCTCGAAAGAATCTTGTCATTGAGATAGGAGTGATGTCCACACCTCAATGGAAGATCAAGTCACAACTCGACTATTTTCGTAGCAATCACTCGATCAAAACTTATACTCAAACCTTTTATCTTTGTGTCAGTTTTCGCACTTATGCGTGAATTTCGAACTGTATTATTTTATTCAAACGTGTTTCCCCCCCTACAATTTATTTACGTAAATCACATGCACGAAATTCCTATTGATACTTAAAAAATTTCTTTCCAAATTTTCAAAACTTTATGAAATGCTACCTATCAACTTAGTCGGTCTAATGAACCTCTTGCCCTCGATTTTCATAACTCGTCCAATCACTAAACCACACTCACTTTATACTATCATCCTAAAGACATTTTTATTTCCAAGTAACCAACGAAAACTTTAACATACGTATAAGTTCCCTTTGCTAAAATACTTTTCAACACCCAAGTTGTCCACGAAGATTTTCAAAACACAACCTTCCTTATTTCCAATGTAAAAACAAAACAAGCACATTATCCACAACCTTTTTCAAAATCGTCAATACACGATTCTAAATCTAAACACACGGGCAAGAAAATTTCATAAAATCGGATAACCTACGACGTATGCGAATACAAATTTTAAAACAAAAGTAGCATTTATTTTACAAACCACATCTTACATCACAAATTAATACTTTTTCTCAATATTCACTCAACACTCACAATTCTGGTCTTTCATTTCCGACAAACCCAATTTATCATATTTCAACCAACTCAATGTTTTGACTCAAACCACCATACACATGCATATCACCTTACACGTTTCCATTTATACATTCAACATTTCATGACAATCTTACACGTATTATTATTTCACTTCATATTTTACACACTCGAAACTTCACGGTAACCTGTGTGTGCTCAATTTCATTATACTTCAACTTATACATCCGATACTACATACTAATGTTATACGAAATTGTCTTCAATCATGCTCCAAGTTTATGCATTCGCACTACTTGGTAATCAAACTTGAAATTTATAAGTGGGAAAACCCGAGTGGTTTCACCTACGTTAGATACAATCATACTTACATACAATCATGCTTTCATACTTAATTCTTATACGCTATCACACACACATTCTCACTTGTAATACTAAAATGTACTCTGACCCATACACTACTAGTACAAACTATACGGATCATGCACAACCAAAATAATTGCGGGTGCACACGGGATTATATTGGTAGGCGCATGAAAACCACAGTGGGTTCTACTGTGTATCGTAACACGGAACGTAACATGACACCGAATAGCGAAACAGACGTAACATGGTGCGAACATGGTGGATACGCCTCTGGTACTTCCTATATATAAGTGTCCCTACCATGTTACCAAACTTTCGTAAAAAGTGCCATGAGAAATTCGGTGCTTTCCCGGACCTTGTTAAATACGTTTGAATTATAACAAACAATGGTGACTCAACGTCGAAACGCCTGATACACGATTATCCCTAACAAAACCTCATTCTCAAAATCGTTAGCTGTAACGACTACACTATCACTAGCATCCCTCAACGCTTCATGTTCACATTCTATCTGATATCCATACCATTTTCACCCGTCGTGTACATCTACCAAATCGTTCATTCATTCTCATGCCATGATTATTCCCAACTATTCCCTTAACATTTCGTCCAAATCTTATTTATAGTAAATCGGATTATACATTCAATCCATTTTAGTAAACATCCTCACCAGCTTAGTCCAGTCAAAATATTTTTAAACTATTATTATTATTATTATTATTATTATTATTATTATTATTACACGCAAACTCCAACTAGTCGGCCGATTAACCGTCAAAACCTTTTGAAACCATAAATATTTACCTTCCTATTTTCTCACCAATAAATATTTTTTACGACTTGTGACTTTACTAATACGCATTGGAACCAATAAGACTTTTCTTACAAAGTACGGTGTCGGCCGCTCATTACATCAAATTACATCCTTATTTATACTAAAACTTTTTCTCCTTAGGACATTCTTTTTAAAACACTCATTTCACCAAGTTCTCCAAACTCGGCCAAACTCGCATTGCCTATACGCACACGTACACGTTTTACTTATTTTTACACTTACTTACGATTGATGTCTTAAATCACTTTTAATTATATAAAAAAATGATAAAGATTAACAAATATACTTCTAATTCTTTCATTTTGGACAACTAATTAACATAAATAGCTATATACTTCAACTTTGTCGAGAAAATGACAATTGTAGACATGTTTTGCTCTTAATTAGCACACACGGAGTACATTTCCGGATTCCTAAATCAGTGAAAATAGAGGATGAGGTGCATATGGAGGTGAAAGGTGATGAGGTGAAGCGTGTCAGTGAAAATGGAGGATGAGGTGGATATGGAGGTGAAAGGTGATGAGGTGGCAGACAATTGGTGAAATGGCGCTCCCCCTTCCGGTTCCTGCATTCCCCCTGGCGCCTCCTTCTTTGTTTTGTATTTTGTAAATACCTCATATTTAAATACTTTTGCTGGTTGTTAAATAATTGAATTTTAGATTTGAATTTATGTGTTTTGTGAATATAAATTCAAAATTTATGATTTAATTTTGTTAAAACTTGAATTTTAGGCAAATGGAAGGTAATTTTTTTAACATGTGAGAAATTTAATCATCGGAAAAAGGTGAACCCTTAGCTAAAAAGTCTTGGGTCCACCACTATTACTGTCATAATTGGATTTATATATATATATACACACACACACGTCTATTCATTACGTATATTCTTTGAGCTCGATTGCATTTATGCTCGCTATTATTTCAACATGAAAACAAGATTTTATTGAAACTTTTATTATGTCGTTTATCGGTATGCCCACAAGGATATTAGGGTATTTGTCTCGGTTTTAACATGTTTAGTAATGTGGTTATAAGCATTTAATTGTGTGAAATCGGTTTACTTTGAAAATGGTTTGATTTGCAGGTACCCATAGCTTAACGAACACTTTCCGGGGAGCTAAACGTGAGTTTGGAAGCACATGGAAGCAACAAGGATTGAAAATACGAAGAAACATGAGGAAATTACACAAGGTGTAAATTATGCACCAAGAGTGCATAGTTTACGTCCTCATCAGTTATATAGTGCGTAAGCCAGAGCGTTAATCAAGGGTAAATTGGAAGTTTTTTAGGATAGGGTGTAAATTACGCCCTCGTTGGCGTACTTTACACCCTTTGTCAGTTGGGTTCGTACAAATAGGGTTTTTCACCCTATTTAAACATAATCCACCCCAAAAAAATCATCCATTCTCCATCATTTTTTAGTCATCCAAAGGGAAATCTGAGGCGTTCTAACATCTTCCAAGCACATTCGTTCATGAATTCAAGATCTCAAACAAGAACCATTAAAGATTCAACCATGCCGATGTGCGGCTAATCTAGGTGTAACTTCTTCTGGGTGAAGGGTATGTTAGCATAAACATTGAAACTTTATTTGATTTGTGTTTCGAAATGTTCTTTATTAAATATTGTGGAACAACTTGTGGTTGGCTGCCTTTTAAATGAATTGTTTGTGCTTTTGTTATATGTTTTTTATTATTCGCAATTCATTTTCTAGTATCGTGAGTGATTTGGCAACTACGGGCGATTTGGCTTCTATAATTGGGTAATTGGATTATACGAGTTAGTATTAGAAACTAGTCTTTGATTATCACTACATCTAATTAATCCTAAGACCATGTCTTTGTAGTATCCAAGTAATCAAACGGGTTTTGTGTAAAACCTAGAATCTAAATCCTAGAGGGATTGCTTTTCCTAAAGCTGATAACCTTTTTAAACAAGTTTGTTGTTTTGCAATCATCTCAAAACCAATTTAGAAACCAGACTTGCTTTCGTACTTATTTAAATTAGATAACGAAATTAACACTTTTCACGAATTCGATGTGGAGACGACCTTACTTACTCGTACTCATATTGGTAATTAAGCGAACAAAATTAACTTACTTTTGATTAGACCACCAAATCTACATCACACACCTCTACAGAATGGGGTAAAAATGATTGAAAGCTCGTCTGAAATTAGTGACGAAGAAACATCGTTGCAAAATAGTGATTTTTTTAGATTGAACTTTGAAGTCGATTATGGCAATGAATTATTGAGAAGGTTGTCGCAATGTTGTTACAATTTATACTACAACTTACTTATATAGGGTTCCAAAATCATTATTTCGTTACAAAAGCGTTTAAAAAAATTACTGACACAAGTATTTGTCTAAGCAATAAACCGTTGCAAAGGAGCTTTAGCGACATTAATGGCCCTCACTTTTACCTCTATTAAGAGTACCCACAGTTCGAGTTTGATAGCGAATCAAGAGTTTTACTCGGGTTAAGAATCCAACTATTTTAATAGAGTTACACTATTTTTCTTTGAGTTTCTACGGATGATCGGAGTTTTTCAACCAAGTATTTGGTTTATTATAGATTTTGATTTGCGTATGATCAGAGTTTTTCAACTAAGTGTTTGGTGAGTCGAGAACAATAGTAACAAACTTTATATGGTATCATTAATCGCGTTTGCATTTGAATAATCTTTAGTATAAAGGTTTACAACTCGCATAACAATTCAATAATATATACTTTGTTTATTGGGTACCTTAAATTTTATAAGTATGACTATTCATGGTACAACACTTAATGAATGTGTTAAAACTGGTGAGATGATAAATTTGTCTTTTAGCCATTATTAATTATGTAACTTTATCTTTTAGTTATTATTAGAATATTCATAATGGATTCTTCATATTTACGTGAGTTTAACCTTTACATTTGTAAAACTGGTTGTAAATTGTTGTGAGTGGAGGAGAAAAAAAAGAAGAAAAAATAACTATTAAATTTGAAGAAGATAGCGTTCACCTTTATAAATTTTTAATATTTTATGAAAGTGTTTATGAGTGGATGAGAAATAAAAAGTAATGATAATTATCAAATTTATATTTAATTGAAAATAAGAGAGAAGATAATGTTTTTAGTGTAATTATAGAGACAGGGTAAGGGTGGAAGGTGCTCAAACACATGGAGAGTGGTAAACACTTCACCTCACCAATCACCTCATGCCATATTAACTCATCTCTTTATTACCCATTTTGCACTCAATCACTAGGGGTGCTTCACTCAAACAATTTTTTTTAAATAAAATAAAAAGATAAGTGTGTGATTGGTTGAAAGAGAGTGGGTCCACCATTAACTTCGTCTCTCTTCTCTTTCCCTACGCGGTGACTGCTCACCGATAAATACCACTCATGGCACACCGATGGGGGCTGGTAGTGTTGTGCCCGGTTGGTGAACCCATTTTTGAAAGTGGTTGTGAGTGGAAGAGAGATAAAATGTGTTAATAAAGATATTAAAAAGTATTATTTAAATGAAAAGTAGAGAGAAAAGATAGTGATTTTTAATTTAATATAGGGTAAAAAATGGAGGTTTTGATGCAATGTTTTAAAATCTTGTTTTAAAATCGTACCAAGTTAGACCCAGAAATGGTTCAATCGGCTGAATCGGATTGTGCCAGGCGGTTCAACCGGGTTGACTAATTAACCCTATAAATCCATAAAATACAATTTTTACTTAAAATAATCCAAAACTATATCATTTCATAAAACAAAATATTCTTAAAGTTAATCCATAATAAAAAAATAATCCAAAAATTCACTATCGGTGCCTTTTTGGACGTTAGGTTTTTACTAAGAATGTAAATCGTCACCTTTTTGTGAGTATAAAAGATTAAAAGTCTAAATTTTAACTTTTGACCCAATACCGTTATACTGGTTAAACCGGCATAACCCAATTTACCGGTGATACAACTTCTTTGTCATTCATTCAGTTTACCAGTATGATTTGTGCCGACCAAGCTTCAAGCATCCGGTTCAAACGGCCAGTATAAACCGATTTTTAAACATTGGTTGGATGTGAATGTTGTTAATCATGTAAATTTTTTTACTTTATAAACAACATTTACAGAGTTGCCCTCAACTTTTGATTATTTAAATAATCAGTAACGCTTTTGCATCTTATTTTTAAATCAACTTTTTTACGAGTGTTAAATGACTATAATTTTTTAAACGTTAATATTTTTCTAAAAATATACATCATAAAAACAATTATTTTATTCTCTTTAATTTGATTATGATTTTGTTCTACTTTTTTTATTATATAGAAAATTAACAAGTTACGTGATTATCATCGTCTGTGTTCGCCACTACATCACATAGGCACCTTTCGACTAATCCATAACTGGGTCGGGGATGCTGGATTAGTTTAATTATTTGGCCTTCCGAATTTTGATATGCAAGTTTTATTTTTGTCTTAACACAATTAGCCGTTATTAAATATAGGGATATTGGATTTTAATAATCCCAATTTTCATCAATTGGCTGGCAATAATCTCAACTTCAAAAATCCCCCTTGACAATCTCAACTTGTAAGAATTTGGCCTCCATCGATCCTTTTTCTAACTGGGTTAGTTTTTTGTTGACGGGACAGCTTACGTGGCACAAACCTAATTATTTGATGATGTGGCTGCTTATGTGGCACAAACTTAGTGTTTGGATTTTAATAATCACAACTTTCACCATCATCAACAACTACCACAACCACCACCACCAGCCGCCACCCACCACGACCACCATCATTCAACACCACCACCACCATCAGCCGCCACCACCAAAAAATAGGTGGGTGGCGGCTGATGATGGTGGGTGGCGGCTGATGATGGTGGTGGGTGGCGGCTGATGGTGGTGGCGGCTGGTGGCGGTGGCTGATGGTGGCGGTGGCGGCTGGTGGCGGTGGCGGCGGTGGCTGATGGTGGTGGTGGTGGCGGCTGTTTGGGGTGGCGGCTGATGGTGGTGGTGGCGGTGGTGGTGACTGCTGGTGGTGGCGGCTGATGGTGTGGTGGTAGTTTTGATGGTGGTGAAAGTTTGGATTATTAAAATCCAAACACTAAGTTTGTACCACATCAGCAGCGCGAAGTCCTTTAGTTCTCACGCTCCCATCTCAATCATAGCCGTCTTGTCTGTAGCTGCGGAGTTTCGCTGTTTCCAAACTTGGTGGAAGACTCCCTAACCCCTAGGTAGCTTGGAATGCTATGATCAATTAATGGGACTTGGCCGGAAAGTGTTCTTGTCTCTATCACTAGGTCGGGTAGTCCCCGTTTCTGGTGTTTTAGTCACCTTTCAATGGCTCCCTTAATGATGTGCGAGGAACTGCCCTTTGGCTCGCTCTGTCCTAGTAAGTCATCTCACTCTCCTACCTTTACTTTAAAGAAGGGACATGTCCAACGACTGCTTCCTCCTGGGCTTGATCCTTAATCGAAAGCGATCTCCTTTTGCTTTCAGCCTTTTCTCCAACTCAATGTCTTACGCATCAGTGGCATTTGAGTGAAAACAGTAAGTCAGTGGCCAAGAATCATCGATTTTGGAGTTACCAGCTCAAGGACCACATCATCAAATAACTAGGTTTGTGCCACGTAAGCTGCCACATCAACAAAAAAACTAACCCAGTTAGAAAAGGATCGATGGAGGTCAAATTCTTACAAGTTGGGATTGTCAGAGAAAATTTTTGAAATTGGGATTATTGTCGATCAATTGTTGAAAGTTAGAATTATTAAAATACAATATCCCTTAAATATATAACATTGTTCAGAATATATTAATTAGTTTGATACATATTATTATCTACCCAAAAACTAAAGTGTTTTACTTTTCGTGGCAAATTGTCCTTTTGTCTCATTTGGTGCGATGATAGTAGAGAGTTAAAGAGTTTACAACTACGGAAATGGGTTTTTATAGGTGTCGGGTTTGGATTGGACCACGGTCCTTTTTTCATAACCATTTGGAAACTTATGTGTATAAACTTCCGAGCTTGGCGTGGGACAATTAGATTGATTTTGATGTTTCGAGTCTTTTGTAGTTTGTTTTATTTTTCTTCGGTTGTATTGCTTTCCAGTGGATTGCGGGCTCTAGATATAAAGTGGTTTCCGTTCAAAAATCAAAAAATAAAAATAAAATAAAACTAATATTTTAGTATAAAAAAGTGTTTGAACATATGAAGTGACCAAAATATTGAAAGGAATGGAGGAGACAAATACTGACGAATAGCAGTAAAAAAGGGAAATAAAAATGTCGGAGGGACGTGGCCTGCTGCGACTGACGACCGGCGTGATGTTTGTCTCCGGCCGGAACATGATGCCTTCCCTTGGCCACCATTACTCATCATTATTCCCATCTACCCCAACATCTCTCACTTCACTCACTTTTTTATTTAAATTTAGGCAACTTTTTAAAAACACCAACCACTTTATCACAAATCTAAATTTATATACATTGTAATACATCTGGGTTTAGTGGTCCATCCTGCCCTTTAGATCGTGCGGTGTAGGTGTGAAAAAGTGGCATAGAAGCCACAACCACGTGACACGTCAGAACACCACTCCATAGATGGCGTTGTGGCTGGCGTGGGGAAGAGGCAGGAGGAACTCCACCGGCGTAGGGACAATTGTGTAGGTGAGATGAAGGCTCTTGATTGATAGGTGTAGTTTAGTTTTGTTTTAATTGGTTAATGTTAATTTATTTTTTCCAATTTTTTCCTCGAGTTAATTACTGTTTTCGTCCTGTGGTTTGTCAAAAATCATTATTTCAGTCCATTAGTTTAAAAACTGTGATTTCAGTCCCTGTGGTTTCACTTTCGTAACTATTTCAGTCCACCAACTTAACTCCATCCATTTATTCTGTTAACTTTGGGTGAAATTACCATATTGCCCCTGTGGGTTCATTAAAAAAACGGTGATCATAGGTCTCGAACCTGTGACCTTTGCTTTAAGAAGTAGTTGTTAGACCATTAGGCCATGTATCAAGATTGTGTTTGTATTCAGATTGTCTTACTGATAACATGCCTATCCATATCAAAACCTCTCATATTTATCAATGGCAGAACAACCAAACAAAATTGTCAGCTCAATTCATAGTTCTCGGTGACTACTTGAATTCCTACAACTTGCAACACTCCGACGACCCTCGATCACCTCTAAACGAAACAAACACACACCCAAGACTCCCATCTGACCTCTCTCGGTCTCACCTTCTCTAACCTAGGTCTCGAACCTGTGACCTTTGCTTTAAGAAGTAGTTGTTAGACCATTAGGCCTTGTATCAAGATTGTGTTTGTATTCAGATTGTCTTACTGATAACATGCCTATCCATATCAAAACCTCTCATATTTATCAACGGCAGAACAACCAAACAAAATTGTCAGCTCAATTCATAGTTCTCGGTGACTACTTGAATTCCTACAACTTGCAACACTCCGACGACCCTCCATCACCTCTAAACGAAACAAACACACACCCAAGACTCCCAGCTGACCTCTCTCGGTCTCACCTTCTCTAACCTCCCTCAGTCTCACCTTCTCTAACCTCCCTCAGCCATGAAACAACCACAACCGCTGCACACCGTTTTTCCGGCGACGAACACTCACATCAGAAAACTAACTTTTTGCGTCAGATTTCACCAAACTAGACCACAATAGGTCATCTCCAACCTTGTCTGACCATCGTAGCCCATCAGATCTGTGAAAAGATCATCGCATCCGTCACCACCTATTTTCCGACGAACCCTTCCGTCGAGATGTCGTGACTTCGGACGTAGGTAATCTCCTAATCCTATAGAAAAGTCTCAGGTTGATGATTAGACCTTAAAATCTGGAACAAAAACAAGTGTTATAAAATGGGTCTGCAAAGCTAGGGTTATGAATGAAAGAGATATAAAGATGATAGAACATGTTATAAGGAAAACAATCTGAATACAATAACAATCTCGATACATGGCTTAATGGTTTAACAACTACTCTTCAAAGGAAAGGACACAGGTTCGAGACCTGTGATCACCGTTTTTTTAATGAACCCACAGGGGCAATTTGGAAATTTCACCCAAAGTTAACATAATAAATGGATGGAGTTAACTTGGTGGACTGAAATGGTTACGAAAGTGAAAGCACAGGGACTGAAATCGCAATTTTTAAACTAATGGGCTGAAATAGTGATTTTTGACAAACCACAGGGACGAAAACAGTAATTAACTCTTTTTCCTCTTCCACGCCATGTCCCACCCCATGCTTTTTTCTCCACGCCATAATGCTGACTTGGTTGTCACATGGTGTTTCATGACCTCCCATACCGTATGGTTAACACTTGGATTTTAAGAGTGAGAGATTTTAGATTAAAAAAAAAAAGCTACACCAAGGTTTGGAACTTTTGAGTTTAAGTTCCACTTACCATAGAATTAAAGAAATTGATTATTTAGAAAAGATATACAACATAATGTGGAATTAGATTTTGAGTCTTTTTCATGCAACATCATTAATGTGTGTGATTTCACAATTTTTTAAACATAATCACTAGACATTTTTTTTGTACGGCAGACAATTTTCAAACTAACCAAGTAACAAAAAGCTAGATTATAATTATAGAACTACATTACGGCGATCCCAAACTTAGCATAAGTGCACTTATAAATTTATAATACAAAGTTGCACCAAGTGTTCCGAGTTTAAAGACTATTTTTTTGTACCGATTAACAAATACAGCTACGAGTAATCTAAATAGGTTGAGTTTTTATAACTTCCTGCAATGATTACAATTCTAATTGAAACAATACTCAAAAGGAATAACAAAGAAATGAGAATTTAGAGATTACAGATAAAAGATAAAGAGATGAGAAGAGCACTAATTATAGTAAGATATAAATAACTCTATTGTGCCAAAACTGATCGGTTCGTAAATTTCTATGTTTATAAAATAAAATTCATGTAAACAATGTCATTTGTTTTAATGAAGCTCTAATAAAGATATCACAAATTAATTTTCAGTACAACTGGTTCTCGTTAATTTCATTCACCAATTGTTCACGAACACTTCAGTTCATTGGTTACAAACACAAGCGAACGCAAATAAACACAGACGAGCACTAAACTTGATAACAAAAAAACACCGTTAGCTTGAAACATCTGACACAAATAGTCAATTACAAGCATTAAATGATAAATCAAGAATTCAAGACACAAAACGTCTACTACAAGCACCATAGGATAAATCAAATTTAGCTAACTTAAGACATAATTATCTAGTTACTTAGACATATCTCAAAAAATGCCTTTAGAGTCCAACTTCTTCATATGTTTAGAATAAGACTATACCTTTTACTATTTTTTTAAATATAATTAGAGTACCCGGGGCGCCCCCGTGATGGAAACCCGCAACGCGTTATAACGCGTGATACACGACCGTCGGTCATGTCCACCACGCGTGGTGAGTTTAACGCGTGCTCCTGGCAACGCGTTTTGAAATCAATTATTCGAACGTTGCTTGCTTGTTGATCGTTGATGATGACGGTTTTTTTGTATACACCGTTGATGATGTTGGGTGTGGTGAGTGATGGGCATTTCCACTAAAATCTATCACCAGTGATGGAATAAAGCTCGATCACGTGGCGTAACTTGATTGGAAGTTGTGAGTGATAGGTGGGTGGTGAGTGATGGACGCTCCGCCCACCCTTATTAACTAATGTTTATGGGGAAAATAAAAAAGGGGTAAAGTAAAACTTAAGAAGGAAAATGAAATATTGAAAAACATTTAACAAAGCAACATAAACAAACGAACGAACATAAATGAACATATTTCCGAACGTTCATGAACGCTATCAAATGAAAGAGACCTTTGTTCGTGTTCGTTCATTTAGTTAATCGAACTGAATATCTTGTTCATGTTCGTTCATTAACTAAACGAACGAACATAAACAAACTTCCCGCCAAACAGTTCACGAATGGTTCGCTGAACGTTCAGTTCGTTTACAACCCCCTCAACAGGTTATACCATTATATAACTCATTGCTTATCTATAAAGCTACTTCTTGTCCCGCATCGACCACCAAAGTGAATTCTCATAGCTTTCCTTCTCTATAAGCAAGGAAACCATCCTTAATTTTAATGCAAAATGACCAAATGGTCTGACCCGGTTCCCGGTTGAACCCGGTTCTTAGCCAAACCGTCCGGTTATTTGCAAAACAATTTAGTTGAAGAAACCTGACCGGTGACCATGCCGTTTCCGGGTTCAACTGGTCGGACTGGCCGGTCTGATCCGGCTTGATTTAAACTATATAAACTGTTTACACAAGTCAACTTTGATAGTCAAACAAACAAGTTGCAGCTATGTATGTAATTAAATGCATTACACTGCTTGATTTCATTTCTTTTACGTTAATCATAAGTCGTTATCATCAGTATTGTGTTTTCGTCAATATTATTTGTTCTGTCACGTGAAGTTTATAGGAATTAGCACGATCACGACGTAAGTTAAAGGGTTAGCATAGTGTTGCAAACTCGTAATTATTGTAGTAACACTTGTTTTGTTGCAAGTATAAAATCGTACTTATAATTTGAAATTACATGATAATCCTATACTTGGCCCTCATCTTTACTTGATATACTTTGGCCTAATCTGTAATTTTTCTTCTGAATACTTTTATATCTAATATTATCAAATCATGTTAAATATTACAAGTAACTAATTTTATTATTCTTTAAAGGTGGGTACGGTTCAGTTCAGTTATTTTGATTAATCGGGAGTAAAAAAAGGTTGTAACTAATTTTCAGTTAATTCGACTTTCAGTTAAATGATTTCGATTAATTTCGGTTCGTTTTTGTTGGTTTTCCGACTATCGGTTAATGCTTGGTTATCGTTCACTCCTTATATTTGATATTAAGAAGTTCCAAAAATATTTGAATAAGTAATGATTTATCTAGTACATACATATATATAAAGAAGAAGGTTCTAAAAAAAGTTAAAAATGATGTTTAAAGAAAGTAGTAGAAAATGCTAAATCAAGATCCCTCAAAGGTATAAAGTTTGGTTTGCAAGTTCTTATGGACTCAAACATTTCAAGCAAACCATTTACGCATACAAATTGTATTGAATAACGAGTGTTGTGAATTTTGAATAATAGATGTATGTCTCGGGATGATAAAGAGTAGTGAGTCAACGTTAGCAAACAATTACTAGCCTACACGGTGTTGAGGTCCCCTTTTCAGTTAATTCAATTTTTTGTTAATCAGTTTCTTCGCCTTTGTTGGTTTTCTGACTATTGGTTAACGCTTGGTTATTGTTCACCCCTAATATTTGATATTAAAATGTTCCAAAAATATTTTATAAGCAATGATTTGTCTAGTACATATATAAAGAGTTCACCCCTAATATTTGATATTAAAATGTTCCAAAAATAATTTGATATAAGCAATGATTTGTCTAGTACATATATAAAGAAGAAGGCTCTAAGAAAAAGCTAAAAGACGATGTTTAAAGAAAGTAGTAGAGAAGGCTAAATCAAGACCCCTCAAAGGTATACTTTGATTTGCAAGTTCGTATGGACTCGAACATGAACATTTCAAGCAAACCATTTACGCTTACAAATTGCATTGAACGATGGGTATTGTGAATTTTGAATAATAAATGTATGGCTCGGGACGATAAAGAGTAGTGTGTCAACGTTGGCAAACAATTATTAGGCTACACAGTGTTGAGGTGCCCTTTTCAGTTAATTCGATTTTTGATTAATCGGTTTCGGTTAATTTTGGTTCGTTTTTGTTCGTTTTCTAACTATCGATTAATGCTTGGTTATTGTTTACCCCTAATATTTGATAATAAAAAATTCCAAAAATATTTGATATAAGCAATGATTTGTCTAGTACATAAAGTTCCAAAAATATTTGATATAAGCAATGATTTGTCTAGTACATACATAAAGAAAAAGGTTTTTTTTTTAAAAAAAAAAAAAGCTAAAAGATGATGTTTAAAGAAAGTAGTGGAAAGGCTAAATCAAGATCCCTCCAAGGTATAGAATATGTTGTGCAAGTTCTGATGGACTCGAATATGAACAATTCAAGCAACCATTTACGCGTATAAATTGTATTGAATAATGGGTATAGTGAATTTTCAATAATAGATGTATGTCTCGGGATGATAAAGAGTAGTGAGTCAACGGCACACACACTATCACTTTGTTCCACTCTCATTGGTCCAACTCACACACATATAAGAAGATACCATTAGCACTTGTTACTACACTCACAGAGATGCTCTTGACGCTCCTGGGATGGTGTTTGAGGTGTTCAATAGCTAATGTAGCTGGGGACGTCAGACCACACCTTTCAACTTTAGTATAGTAGTTTATTGTTTAAGCAGCTAATGTAGCATGGGTTGTTTTAACTTTTAGAGAGGTACATGTTAGTGTCAATATGATCAAACCTTTACAAGTGCACAGGTATATGGTAACCATCATAGAGAGGGTTTTAAAAGTTTTGAACAACCCCTACCATAAAATCCCTATGTTGTTAAATAACAACTATGTATATCTAGTGTCTACAAATCAATACTCAGTTTATTCATGTCAACATTGCAACTTCAAAATATAGTTACAGATATAAGATATGTACATAACTTTTGTTAATTTGTATGTGTATAGATATAATAGTGTGAACTAATAATAATCATAAATCATAGAAACACAAAAAAAATTACAAAAGGAAGAGTTTTTTTTCTAAAAAAATGTTTAACTAATAAAATATAATTTAAAAAAAAAAACTTAAGATGATTTTTATAATTGATAATTAAATACTTTGTATGTGTATAGATATAATAGTATGAACTAATAATAATCATAAATCATAAAAACACAAAAAAAAAGTACAAAAGGAGGAGTTATTTTTTCTAAAAATGGAAAACTAATAAAATATAAAACGTTTAAAAAAATTAAGATGATTTTTTATAATTAAATTCTTAATACTGATTGATTTGAAAGAAAGGTAAACAAGGAAATTCATATGTACATTTAGATCTCACCCAAAACTGAAGTCCAATTGTCTTGACCCAGAAAATGATAAACACAATGGTCCACTGGACTGAAAACATATGTAAAGCCCATCAGACCATATAACAGAGCCCACAGTTTGTCCGAAGCCTAATTGGTTGCGTTAGGCAGATGGTTTATATCATTATAGATAGAGTTAATTACGTTTTTCATCTATGTGGTTTGTCAAAAATCACTATTTCAGTCTGTTAGTTTAAAAATTATCATTTCAGTCCCTGTGGTTTTACTTTCGTAACTCTTTCAATCCATTGGTTTGTCAAAAAATCATTATTTCAGTCCATTGTTTGCAATATAGTGTCAGAATAATTGGATGGAATTAACGAAGGTGGATTGAAATAGTTACGAAAGTGAAACAACATAGACTGAAATGACAATTTTTAAACTAATGGACTGAAATAGTGATTTTTGACAAATCACAGGGACGAAAAACGTAATTAACTCTTATAGATAAAACGGAGTTATTGATGTATTTACTATCGAGTCATTTGAATGATTGGATATACTAATAATAGAATAACACATTAATTGACTTTATATATAAATTATTATTAAATATTTAAAAACAATCAAAGGGAAGCATTCATTTCGATACACACTCTTCCTTGCCGAGGTTTGATCTCCCGAAGGTGATGGTGGTATGCCGGTATGGCTGTTATGACGGGGATGCTGATTTTCGTTAGGGTTCAGTTAAATGTTTAGTGAAGTGGCGGAAGGGGGTCCTGGGTAATAACATTGGTGATGAAAATGTTGGTTGGAGTGTAGTGTTTTTACGGTTGCCCGTATTAAATTGCTTAGAGTGTAGTGTTTTTATGGTTGTCCGTATTAAAAACTAAATTAAAAAACGAAACATGCTTTGTATTTGAAATTTTAAATCTTGATTGAGTTGTCATAAAGTAATAAAGAGAATAAAGAAAGTTGACAAAAACAAAAAAAAATGGCAGGTATTTTAACAAACTAATTAAAGGACAAAAGTTTAAGTGGAGTTGTAATTTTTAAAGGGATTCTGTGTGTGTTATTACGTTTGAATGTGTGTGTTTTTTATAAGTAATTAAAGCAAATTGAGTTGGCAGAATTTTCTGATGTGACGATTTATTTGGTTTTACATTTCTAAGTTAATAGTTTCATATATAATTTTTTACACCTAAATAATATCATATTAGACAATGTACTCTGGTGGTGTAAAATATGAAAAACGCTTATCACGTAGACGATGGATGATTATACATTTCACATTCAAGAACAAACATATGTTGTGTAGATGCGAAACGTGAGATGTGGTGGTGGGTTGAGCCGTTAAGGTGGCTCTATATGATCATTCGGTTCTATATTATATGATATTTAAAAAAAAATCAAATCAGCGTCACCCCATGTCTGTCGCCCGTGAGGTTATTCATGCCACCTACCTAACGCTCTTGTCGCCCCGATGGTGTGAGCCTAAGGTGCTGACATAGGCACGTAGTTACGCCCCTTCAAGTACCAACACATAGCCTTAGAAGATTCAAATGACAAAACACATAGCCAGATTGTGGTTATGAAGGAACATGATCTTCATTGTGACATGTATGTACGAGACTCTAAGACCATATGTAGTGGTTTTGTGAATAATGCCCCCACCCTTAGGCATTTTTCGCCACGTGGCAACCCAGTTAGCAAGAGAGCATTCTTCACAAATAGACGTAGTGGTGATAACGTCCAATAATGCCCTGTCAATCATTACACGAATTCTATTCCAAATTCCGGACCGGTTTGAAAGTTTGCTACAAAAATATTAAAAAGAATTGATATATTTAAAAAATAAGTGTGATGCGTTAAAAAAATAAAAAAAAATTACGTGTATTTTTATAACACTTACCCATGTCGGGGTCTTCCGATACATCTAGCCATGCCCGAGCCAAAGCGAATTCCTCGTCCTTCGTCTAAATAATGTAAGTATTCGGGTCCTTTTTTATGTGACCTTCTTCCGCGTTTGGACGTCTCGTAATCGGATTCGGGTTGCGTCTCCGGCACCACTTCCACCTCAGGTTCAACTTGTTCTTGCGATGGTTGCGATGTGCCCAGTGGGGCAAAGCCGTATGGTTTGGATTGAAGGGATTTGAGCCGCTCAAGTAAGCCCCATACGCAAACACATTCGGGTCCAAGTCTTGAAAGTTAAAGTTTTGTTGCGGTTGGGTGGTATTTGGGTTCCCGGGTCTTGACGGAACACCAAAAGGGGGTCGGAATGGGTTCATGATGGATTGCTTTTTTAAAATTTGGATGGTATGTAGAGAAAAGTAGAGAAAGTTAGTATTTTTTATAAAATATGGTTGAATAATGGGGTATATATATCGGTTTTAGTTGGTTAAAAAATAAATAAAATATTTATTTGTTGTTACCGTTGCGCACAACGATCACAAAATTAAATTCATTTTGGTGATTTTAGCGTGATTCAAATCACGCGAGCCCGAAATTTTTTCAAAAAAAGGCCAAAACACGCCTCGGGGTGGGCTGTTCGGCGTGATTGGGCGGGATTGAGAACAAAAACGCCCGAGTACGGGTGGTCTAAGAGGGCTACAAAACTCGTGATTAATAAGTGTATTCATTTAGTGCACATGCAATGGTTTTGTAATTAACACTCTCACGTCCTAATACATTAACTTTCAAATATTATAATGGTTAAGAAAAACCTTATCCATACATGTGTCTTTATATATTATTAGGGGAGACGGGGCGCATCGTTATGAAGCGCGGTGGCCGGTGACCACACGTGGTGGCTAAAACGCGTTGTCCCGGTCACGCGTAAAATACAGCCGTTTGAATGATGACCGTTGCAAGATATGACCGTTGGGGAGGGACTAGGTGATCGGATGATGATGGAGATTGCGACGGTGTAGTGGTGACGATATAAAATGAAGAAGACGGAGAAGATGACCGGAGACGAGCTTTGGTTGTGATGGTGGTAACAGTGGAGGGTTGTTATCGATGGCAATGGTGATGTACGATGTACGATGAAAACGGAGAAGACGGAGATGCTCGGTGACGGAGTTCAGGTTAGGAACGGAGATGGAGATCGTTAAGGATAACGGACAACTGGAAGTGGTGGCGTGGAAATGGTGGCACGATGTTGAGGATAAGTGGTGATTCGGAGGAGTAAGGTGGTCGGAGGTGATGGAAATTCATCACTAGTGATGGGCACCCCACTAAAATCCATCACTAGTGATGGAATTTGGTTCGATGACGTGACGTTTGATGATTGGTTGTGGTGAGCGATGACTAATGGAACACCTCCACCCCTCTTAGATTAGATTAGATGTTCATTTAAATGTCAGTTTTTTACAATAACAATAATATCTTGTAAATAAATAATCTGCTGTAATAAACCATATTATAGTAAAATAAAATAATACTTTATATCTAAATATATTACATAACTTCAAATTAAATATCTGTTAAAAAAGTCACATTTCAAATATTACATATTTTTGTATTTTCTACAATTTTATGTAGTAAATGTTATTTACTTATAACTTAACTAATGTAGTAAATGTTATTTACTTATAACTTAACTAAAAAAAATCATGAAAAGAAAGTTTTTGTTATTATTATTTTTTTAATTTGATCCATCGTATTTGTCTGTAGCTTCAACTCTTTCCAGCTTCATCCGTGAGATAATCTAGAAATCATAAAAGCCACTTGTTTTTAAATCACCTCGTGAACTTTGTTTTCTTTATTTTAAGTAACATAATCTTTTTTTTTTCAAAACTTAATAACCTTTCTTACATAACAACATGCCAAAAATAAGTTTAAAAAACGCAATGTTAGATCTTATATTCAAAACCATACAAAAAATAGTGTTAAGTTTCAACTTTCCTACTATTTAATTACACACGTTTTACTGTCTTTTCATAAATTCAAGAATAAAAACATAGTTACATGGTAGAAATTTAAAAATGATTAAAAAGTGTTGACAGACGTATGATTCCGTGAATTGGATTTTTTTTGCTTAATAATTTAAAATTGATGCCTAACCGGTGGAGGAGGTGGATGGAGGCGTGTCTCAAATCTAGTACAGCTTCAGTCCTAGTAAATGGGTCTCCAACGAAAGAATTTGACCTTAGAAGGGGGTTAAGGCAAGGCGACCCGTTATCGCCGTTCCTGTTTATTTTAGTTTTGGAAGTAATTGAGAATTTTATGAAGAGAGCAGTACAAAGTGGTATTTATGATGGTGTAGGTCTCCCTAATGGGGGTCCGATGTTGACGCATTTTTGTTACGCGGATGATGTTATGTTTTTGGGTTTATTGAATGACAAAAATGTGGTAAATTTAAAAAGAATATTGCGGGTTCTCCATCTAGTGTCGGGTTTAAAAGTAAATTTGGAGAAAAGTAGTTTGATGGGGGTAGGGGTGGAAAAGGTGACAGTGGGAAGAATGGCTATAAAGCTTAATTGTAGAGCCGGGTCCTTACCGTTTACTTTCCTTGGGTTACCTATTGGTGACAATATGAAAAGAATTAGTGCATGGAGATCGATTTTTGACAAGGTCATGAAGAAGCTATCGGCCAAAAATCTGTCCATGGGTGGAAGGCTCACTCTTGTAAAATCGGTTCTTGGAAGTATGCCTTTGTATTTTCTCTCTATTTTTAAAGCTCCAAAAAAGGCCGTGAAAACTCTTGAGGGTATTCGGAGGGATTTCATTTGGGATAAAACGGGCGACAAAAATAAAGTGAGATGGGTGGGTTGGGAGAAAATTGTAACGCCAAAAAAGTTGGGTGGATTAGGGGTGGGAGACATCGAAAGTCTTAACTGGGCCCTTCTGTTGAAATGTATTAAATGTCAACAATCGCATCTTTGGGCTCAGGTTATTCAACAATCGCATCTTTCGACGGTGGAACATGGAATTTCATTAAAAAATGGTATGTCGGGATTTAAATACGGTTGAAAGAATGATTATCAAAGCTGGGATAAATGAAGTGGGGAATCTAGGTTGTGAAAATGATGAGGGGAACCAGAAGTCGTTTTCAGTTAGAAGCGAAGTGGCTGGCCGACGGTGGATATCGGACCATTCAAATGGAACGGGTGGACGCCATCTAAGGTATGTTTTTTTGTTTGGCGGGTTTTAAATGGGGGTATTCCGGTGAAGACTGCTTTGGAGAGAAGAGGGCGGATCCATCTGCGGATGTAATGCTGAAACAGTTGACCATCTTGTGATGACGTGCCCTGTTGTTAAAAATGTGTGGTGGAATGTTTGTGTGTGGTTGAAAATTCTATTAATGTTCAAGCTGGATCCTTTAAAGAATTTCTGGAATGGATTCAAGGTTTGAAAGGTTCAAAAGTGTAGAAGAAACTCATTGATACGGTCATCTTTGCTACGATATGGCGAGCTAGAAATGAAAAGATTTTTTAAAGGAATACAATTCAAGACAGATAATGTGATGGAGAGAATTAAAGAGGAAGTTTTCATGTGGCTTAAATTTAGATCTCCATTAGCAAAGTTAGATTGGAAAAGATGGTGCGATTTTAACATTCGCAACATTTGTTATGTGATTTTTTCTTCTTTGGGACTTCCAGCCACCGGCTGGCACCGCTTTTTCTATTTTATGTTCTATAAAATGGCTACACTTCAAAAAAAAAAAAAGTCTTGACAGGAATAAAGTGATACCAGAAGGAATAAAGGGATCTTGTTTCCACTGCAACACACAACTCTCAAATTTGATTTTTTTTGTATAAATATAAACATAACTTATAAAATATTTCAAATTTATTTTGAAAAGAATCCTTTATGTTTTTTTTTCAAATTTATTTTGAAAAGACCCTACATGTATTTTTTTTTAATTTTATAAATATGTAAGCCAGTTTCGAAAGTATTTTATGGTTGATATGGTACTCATATATTTTTTAATTAGAGATGTGAAACTTTTTATGAATATCTAGTGTTTGCTTTTAATTTACCGAGTTATCAAGATTACTATGTTGGCATGTTGGATACCGTCTACTATATTGTACCCGGTGAGAATTCTTTTTTAGCCGAGGGTCTCAAGGAGAGCAGCCACCGCTGATAAAGGAAATGTGTGTCTTCATATCTCTCCCCAAACCCTTTACCCTACAAATAGTTATGTTGTAAATGAGATTTTATTTGGTATTTGGTTTGTTTGTTTGTTTGTGTCATATCTCATGCACTAGTCAAAAGAGAGATGGTATTAGGACGATATCATGTTTCTAAACTTGGAATGGATGACAAATAATACGTTTCTTTGCTCCTAGAGTTCCAATTTTTGTAATATTTATGTGTATTTAAAAATATCGTTAGAGATAGTATATAAGTTTAATACTTAAACTTAGAACATTTGTGTTTGGAGATCCAAACTACTCCAAAAATATAGTGACAAAATCCAATTGAGGGGGAAATTACTTTATTCTTTTTCATAGAAATCATTTGCTTTGTAAGAGAATATATGTTACATAGAGATATAAAGATCTGGCTTTATCATGTCTTTATTGGAAGAATTTATTCGGCGTCAATAATGCCTTAAAAGTATTCATGAAACTAGTCAAAACGAAAAATAAACCATATCAATAATTCTACAATGCCTAGAGGGTTAATGATTTTTTTATCTAAAATTACGGTTTTTGCACTCACCAAGACACGAAAATGTCATGTGTATACAACTAGTGATATGCCCTGTCCGTTTTGTGGGGCGGTAAGCAAAATATATCCCAGTTTGGAAACATGTATGTATGTATTTCGGTTACTTGAACATACTACTCATAACACAATTTTAATAAATTACATCGAGGCGTATACGCTCATCATAGAGTAACTTTATTGAAGTTTAGAAGTAATAGCGTTTGTCCACCAATAGCAAACGGTCACTATTCCCCCGGGTTGGTTCGTCACAGTAGCAAGGGGAAAAGGCTAAAAGATGAAATACTAAAAAAATAAAAACAGAGGGACTAAACATGTACACAACCAAAGTTATAGCTGATGGACTAAACATGTAAAAAGGAAGTTTTTTTTAAATAGAGGGGCTAAACACGTATATTACCAAAGTTGAAGGTTTAAAAACAAGATACAAAAAGGCACAATCAATCACTAAAAGAAATAAAAGTATAAGGATTAAACATGTAGACTACTAAATTTATACTAGAAAGATTAAACACGTATATAAACAAAGCTAACCAATACAAGGAAAACCTTTTTTAAGCAAAGTTGATGGTTCGAAAGTAAAATACAAAAAGTCACGACCAATGAGGGGGTGCCAGACAGTTGCCTGACACTATTCCCCATCATAATAAATGTATTATTAGTAAATGTATTATTAATAAATTATTAGTAAATAAGGGATTTATTCATGACAAAAATTACGGTTTTATAAGTGTTTAACTAATCAAATGATTTATTCATGAAAAAAAATATTTAAGGGTGGTTTTATCTACCTAAAAAAATAAACAATAAGGGATTAAGATACTGGTAGAGGACAAGTGTATGGACTTATTTGCATCTAAAAAAAACTATCTATGCAACACGTTTTACCTGTTAGCGATCGAAATTTAAGATGTAAAAATACACTCAGATATAATGATATAAACTAATGGATCATTCGTTAAATTATGCTCTTATATTAGCCTGATAACATGTTTTGTGACATCCAAACCTATGCATTGTATTGAATTAGTGAGGGGTTTGATAAAAAGTTGATTCATAAACACTGAATTGATGTGTTTTTTGTTCGTGTATCATTACAAAGAAGGGTATTCTATTTATACACAAAAAAACGTAATCTAAATATAGAAGACAGCAGCTGATTGCTAGCTGTCTTTATCGTTGCTGTTGATTGCTGTGGATTAGCTGGATATGCGGCTGTTGGTAAGCTGCCGCAGGATGTCCGGCTGTTGATTAGCTGCAATTTCCTCCAAGGTTAGACTTTCCTTTCTAACACTCCCCCTCAAGTTGAATAGTTGGATTTCCAAAATTCAACTTGCCCAAACAATCATTGAAAATTTTCCCGTTAACTGCTTTTGTTAGAATGTCAGCAAGCTGATCCTTTGATCGAACGAATGGTAGTTCAATCGTACCGTCTTCCAATTTTTCTTTGATGAAGTTCCTATCAACTTCCACGTGTTTTGTTCGATCATGTTGTACTGGGTTTTCTGAAATCTGAATTGCAGCTTTATTATCACACATAATCTTACTTGTTTCTTTTGGGGGAAAACCAATCTCAGCTAAGAGTCTCCGCATCCACATGGCTTCTGTTAAACCCCGAGCTATACCTCTAAATTCAGCTTCTGCACTTGAAAGAGCAACCACTTTTTGTTTTTTACTTCTCCAGGTAACAAGATTCCCTCCAACTAAAGTGAAGTAGCCTGTTGTTGATCTCCGACTTCCTTTATCTCCTGCCCAGTCTGCATCGGTATAGATTTGGACATTTAGGTGTCCATGTGATTGAAACAGGACTCCGTGTCCTACTGTACCTTTGAGATATCTAATAATTCTCCAAACCGCTTCCATATGTGACTGTTGAGGTTGGTGCATGAACTGACTTACTACCCCTACAGCATAGGCGATGTCTGGACGAGTGTGTGAGAGATATATTAGTTTTTCCACCAGCCGTTGGTATCTTTCTTTATTTGCTAATTTTGCTCCTTCTTCCATGTAAAGCTTTTGGTTTACACTCATAGGGGTATCTGCTGGTTTGCAATCGATCATTCCAATTTCTGCCAACAGGTCTAGGACATACTTCTTTTGACTAATGAAAATTCCTTGTTTTGACCTTAGTACTTCAATTCCGAGGAAATACTTAAGTCTGCCCAAATCTTTCATCTCAAATTCAGCAAACAAGTTTTCTTTGAGTTTTACCATTTCTTCTTTATCATTCCCTGTAATGATCATATCGTCTACATAGATAATTAGGCAGGTTACGAATTTTCCTCTTTTTTTGAGAAACAAAGTATGATCGGCATTACTCTGTTTATATCCAAATTTTTTCATAGCTACCGTAAATCTGCCAAACCAAGCCCGGGGAGATTGCTTCAGACCATAAAGGGACTTCTTCAGATGGCAAACTTCTCCAGTTTTGAAATCTTCTGTGAATCCTGGAGGAGCGTCCATAAATACCTCTTCATCTAGGTCCCCGTGTAAAAAGCATTTTTTACATCAAACTGTTGAAGCGGCCACCCTTCATTTGCAGCTATCGAAAAAAGGACCCTAATTGTGTTCATTTTTGCAACTGGGGAGAATGTTTCAGCATAGTCAATCCCATGTGTCTGGGTATACCCTTTTGCTACCAGTCGGGCTTTATATCTTTCAATTGTACCATCTGGTTTATACTTAACCGTATAGACCCAACGACACCCCACAGATTTCTTTCCCAATGGGAGAGTACACTTTTCCCAAGTATTGTTCTTGATTAGGGCTTCCATTTCCGTTTTCATTGCTTCCTTCCAATGTTTAGATTTTAAGGCTTGATCCACGTTTGTAGGAGTTTCTTCGGAATACACAGATGAGATAAATGCTTTGGCTTCCTTAGTGAAATTTCCATCGGCCACACTAGCTATAGGATAACTAGATCTTCTTGGTTCTTTTTCAGGAGAATACCGTTTCGGAGGAACTCCTCTGTTTGTTCTAGGGGGCAATACATATCTTGATGGTGGTTCTTCTTGTCTGGGTTCATTTGCCTGCAAATTTTCAGTTTGTTCTGTGGCAGTTTCATGGTTAGACGTATCGGTATCCTCGGAGTCATTAGAAACTTCAAATGTACCACCAGACTGAATAGGGTGAGTATTACTTACCTCGGACACCAGGTTAGGAGGAACATTAGGATCGTCAGTGGCACTGAAATTGAAGTCTGGTGACTCTGTAGTAGGTGACTCTTTAGTTGGTACATAGGGAACATATTTTAACTAGCTTAGTGTGTCTAAACATTCCTTCTCCCCCTGACCACTGAGTTGGGAATTGTAGTAATACTCGGTTTCAAGAAAGTCACAGTTTATCGTGGTGAACATATGACGTGTTTTTGGATTATAACATCTGTATCACTTTTGATTCATTCCATACCCAACAAAGACACATTTTTCAGCACAAGGGTCAAGCTTGGTTCGATCTGATTTAGGTATGTGAACAAAGGCAGTACATCCAAAGACTCGTGGTTGAAGAGTAAGAACTGAGGGTAGTTTGAAGAATTTTGAAAGGGTGTGTAACGGAGTGTTAAGCTTTAGGATTTTTGTTGGGAGTCGGTTGAGAAGATAGGTAGCAGTAGCAAGGGCTTCAGGCCAAAAATATTTCGGAACCTGAGATTCAATTAGGAGAGCTCGTGTCATTTCTAGCAAAATGCGATTTTTCCTTTCGGCGACACCGTTTTGTTCTGGGGTGTTTGGGCATGTAGTTTGGTGGATTATTCCCTTGTCTTGGAAATAGGATTTAAACGAGGTATTAACAAACTCACCGCCATTATCAGATCGGAATATTTGGATGTTTGTTTGAAATTGGGTTTGGATCATGGTGTAAAACATAGTGAATTTTTCAAATACTTCGGATTTGTTTTTCAAAAAATAAACCCAGGTCATTCGGGTACAATCATCAACGAACATCACAAAGTACCGAAGGTTTTGCCCCCCAAGAACTGGGGCAGGACCCCATACGTCAGAATGGATTAACGAAAATGGCAAAGCAGCCTTAGTATTATTGGGTTTAAAAGTTTTTCTATGGCTTTTTGCTAAAACGCATGTTTCACAATGTGACATAGAATTAACTGGAAATAGTTTTGGAAATAAAATATGTAGCAGTAGCAAGGGCTTCAGGCCAAAAATATTTCGGAACCTGAGATTCAATTAGGAGAGCTCGTGTCATTTCTAGCAAAATGCGATTTTTCCTTTCGGCGACACCGTTTTGTTCTGGGGTGTTTGGGCATGTAGTTTGGTGGATTATTCCTTTGTCTTGGAAATAGGATTTAAACGAGGTATTAACAAACTCACCGCCATTATCAGATCGGAATATTTGGATGTTTGTTTGAAATTGGGTTTGGATCATGGCGTAAAACATAGTGAATTTTTCAAATACTTCGGATTTGTTTTTCAAAAAATAAACCCAGGTCATTCGGGTACAATCATCAACGAACATCACAAAGTACCGAAGGTTTTGCCCCCCAAGAACTGGGGCAGGACCCCATACGTCAGAATGGATTAACGAAAATGGCAAAGCAGCCTTAGTATTATTGGGTTTAAAAGTTTTTCTATGGCTTTTTGCTAAAACGCATGTTTCACAATGTGACATAGAATTAACTGGAAATAGTTTTGGAAATAAAATATGCGAATAACTTGTAGAAGGATGACCTAATCTTCGGTGCCACAGCCAAGCTTCTCGTTCTGATGTCCCATGAGTCAGCATCACAGCACCACTTTGAGTCACCTCATCCACATAATACAACCCTTGACTTTCAGTGCCACGCCCAATGATCGCTCCCGTCCTGATATCCTGTAGAATACAAAACGTAGGGTACATTAGGACAATACAGTTAAGTTCCTTTGTGACATGGCTGATTGAAAGCAGCTTATGTGATAACGAGGGAACATAAAGACAATTAGAGATTTTTATTGTGGGTGAAATCTCAATAGTCCCTCCCGATTTTACATCCATTATCCCGCCATTCGCCGTTTGAATATGTGTTTTTTCTGGTTTAGTTGTTGAAATAATATCCGATGACTCATAAGTCATTGTGTCGGTTGCGCCGCAATCGAATATCCATCGTTTTTGTTTACCATGATGTTTTTGGGCCATATTAGCATTCCCATTTTTTCCAGGGACCAAATGTGACATATTCACATTTTGATTATATGGTTTCGGTTTACCTGCCCCAAACCCATCCGCCCCAAACCCGTTCCCTTTTCTTTCTTCTTCTCCGCCTTTACCTAGCCATTCATCTCCTTCACCTGTTGCCTCGGCCATTCCGCCGAACCCTGATCTGCTCCGGCCTTCATCTCTGGTGACATCTCGGCTGCTGGTGGTAGATGACCTCCCCTTTTCCGTAGTCTTTGTGCCTCTCTTCTGACCATCAGACCACCATTCGGGATATCCAACGAGTTTGAAACATTGTTCCCGGGTATGTTTCGTCATACCGCAGTGATCACACTTGAGGTGAGTTTTGTCGTCTCTGTTACTTGTTCCGATTCTTTTTCCCTCGGCCCGTCGGTATCCCTTTGATGCAAGCCCTAATCCGTCAGTTTCAGAGGCCATTAGACCCATTGTGATACCCTGTGTGTCATTGAGAGGTGTTCCCAGAATGTTCTGGTGAGCGGCCTCCTTGCGGATAGTGGCGTATGCAGTTTCTACGGTTGGAAGGGGTTCTAACCGGAGTATTTCCCTCTTTATAGGGTCATATTTCCGGTTGAGGGCGTTTAGAAACTGAAACAGTTTCTGCTCCGTCCTGATTTTGTGATATGCTTGGATATCGGTTGGGCAGGTCATAGGGTTTGGGTCAATCCGATCAATTTCTCCCCATACTCCTTGGAGTATAATCCACAACTCTTCTAGGGAGAGATTGTTCTGTTTGATTTCATTCGCCTTGACATGTAGGTTGAAGGTTTGGAGCTTGTCACGCCCACTGCTATATGTTATAGCTAGGGCATCCCACAACGATTTTGCTATTGGGAATTCGGTTAGATTGCTGGCAAGGGTTGGTTCGATGTTTTGTATGAGCCATGAGAAGACGACTAGGTCGTCTTGTTCCCATTGCTCATATTCCTCGCTGGTTTGGTTCGGCGGGTTGGTTGATAAATGGTTTAGAAAGGCTTTTGATTTACCGCCTATGGCTACCCTCATCATCCGGGTCCATAAGGCGTAATTCTGGCTGTTGAGCTTGAGGTTTATTTGAAGGTTATCGGACAGTTTTGGGTTTCGGTTTTGTGGGTTGAGGCCATTCTTGAGCAGGTTGGCGATTTGAATTGATAAATCTTCTCCCAAGTTACCGGCTTCGGCCATGGCAGCTTGGTTGAGAGGATGTTTTGGTTTGGGTGAGCAAGGTAAATGATGAACAGGTCAAGAACGACACTGCTCTGATACCATGATAAAAAGTTGATTCATAAACACTGAATTGATGTGTTTTTTGTTCGTGTATCATTACAAAGAAGGGTATTCTATTTATACACAAAAAAACGTAATCTAAATATAGAAGACAGCAGCTGATTGCTAGCTGTCTTTATCGTTGCTGTTGATTGCTGTGGATTAGCTGGATATGCGGCTGTTGGTAAGCTGCCGCAGGATGTCCGGCTGTTGATTAGCTGCAATTTCCTCCAAGGTTAGACTTTCCTTTCTAACAGGGTTGACTTGAATAATGCAAACATTTAAACCTAAATAAACAAAACTAAAAGAGGAGAGTCCAAGAAACTAAATAAATGAAACAAAATACACAGATTAAAACTTACGTAATAAGAATTTTATCTTGATGTAATACTCAAAGATCACAAAACTAAGAATTTTATCGATATAACGCCCAAATATCATGTAAATATGAACTATATCTTGATATAACATCCAAAGATTTTAAATATTTCAGACGAAAAAGATAAAGAAATAACACAACTCACGTTATGTTTGAAAGTTGAAAACATAATATAATCCGGTATACAACGTATAGTTATGATAATGAATGAAAGTGACTAGTTTGGTCCCTCACTTATGCCCAAATTCCAACTTCCACTTAATTTATACTGTACAATAAGGTGGACCTTTGACATAAAGGATTCATGTGCTCTTTATTCTACTTCTGTTACAAATTACAATTCAAACCATTAATATGGGTTACTATCATCTATATAGGGCACGACTTTCAAGTACCTATTAAGTTGTTCATATCTAATTTTCCATCAATTTCTTTACAAAATTAAATGAAGTTTAACCGGTTTTTGAATGCTTTTAAATTTTTATTTGAAAACATGAAGTTTTAACCGGATATGATTATGAGAAAGATATTAATGCTAAATAGAATGATGAATTCTTGAATTGTTACATACACAATTTAGTATGAGATGCAATCTATGACTAAACTTTCAACTATGGATTTGTAATAAAAGCGACGAGAACTTAAGAGTTCCAATTACAAGAAAATGATGATATTGAATACCCTTGTAAATAGAAAGGTTGGCAAATTAAAGAGTCAACCCCCATATTTTCCTTGATGTCCCGGTATTTTTGCTTCTTTTTAAATGGCAAATTTTAGATTTTCGAGAATAAATACATCGAATATATGCACCTGAAGTCCAGAACTTCCAACTTTTTCGTTGTAAGACTGTGGGGTGTGGGCTTGGGTTGAGGGCGTGGGTTGCCCTTCAACGCCAGCTTTCCCATCCCGGGTTGGCGTTGGGCTGGGCGTCGCCCCTTTTGTCGTGGGTATTCAGCCTGGCGTGGGGCGAGGGGGCAGGGCGAGTTGGCTGGCTTTGGTTGGCTGGTTCAATATGGGTTGGCTTTAGTTGTCTACTTTAGGCTGGCCACACCAAGCTAGCCACGCCACACCACGCCCCTCCACACCCCACTTTTTTGGGGTGGCCTGATGGATTTCACCTCCGTCACGTGTCGTGCAAAGCCCCCAACCCAAGCCCCCCACAACCCATGGTCTAAAGTACACTTTTAACATGATTGATTCTGTGTAGTTCAACGATTAAAATTGCCAACATTGCTTTGCTTTAGAGAAAAATATTTTCTATTAAGTAATACTCGTGTTAGTGGGATGACTGTCATTTATACTAAAAAAGGTTAAGAAAGAAACCTTGTTTCTGGTATCTCACATATCATTCTATCCCACAAGGGTTATGATGTCTACAAATTACCTCTGCACACCATCCATATGATCTAGGCACCACAAGGATCGAACTCAGGAAACTACAGCTTCACATGTGAGCAATAAACTTCATTGATAGTGGGTACCACTCAGCTATAAGAACATTGGTTTGTCTTTAATACTAGACATGTATTATTTGAAAATTTATCTTTTTAAGTTGATTTTTAACTTGGATAGTCTAGTACGATTCCACATGACTTTAAAATTGTATATAGATAGTCTCACATGCAAACCATTCTACTTGTTACTATCTAATTAAGCACACAACTCTAAACAAAAAACTATTACTAAAGCCTCAATAATCTTGAAATATGTGGTTCAAATCAAATTTTGCGAGTATCAAACTCTTATTATTGTGCATCTATAATAAAACGTTGCGAAAGTTTAGTTCAACTTTGGTTCGACAGTGAAAGAAATTTTTGTTCCTATTAATAAAATGTTATATGTTTGTGTAATTTTATTAATATTTTGTTTTCTTTAATTTATTAGTAAAACTCCAAAAATATCAACTTTTTTATAATTTAATATAGGAATAGTAGATTTAATAATTCCAATTATTCGTTGTTGGCCGCCAAAAGTCTCAACTTAAAAAATAATTACTAAAGGTCCCAACTATTAACATATTGGTCTCCAATGGACCCAGACTAACAGAACCTTTACGCCGTTAGTCTCCGGTCGCCGGAAAAACGTTTTTGGCGAGAAAAAGAATCTTAAAGGTCTGATCTAAGGTTACAAAGAGGTTTGGGACGAAAATGTTGAGTTTTCAGGCCAAAAAGAAGTTTTCTGGCGACCTCGATAATTGGCGCTTTTACTAGAAGAATGTTCCTAAAGGTCCGTAATAAGGTTACAAAGAGGTTTGGGACGAAAAAGTTGAGTTTTCCGGCAAAAAAAGTGTTTTCCGGTGACCGGAGACTAACGGCGTTAGAGTTCTGTTAATCAGGGTCCATTTGAGGCCAATATGTTAATAGTCGGTACTGTCAGTTGTTATTTTTAAAGTTAGAACTATTCGCCGCCAACACGAATAGTTTGAATTATTAAAAATCCAATATTCCTTTTAACATATAAAACATTTTACTCAACCTGTTTATGCCCTAATTGATGCAATAGATATACCGCTTCTAGTAACACAACTCGGATATTTCGTTAGAAAATACATAACTAATGGATTATTCTAATACAATTTTAATTCGTAAACAACTCCAACCCAGTTCCAAGTAAAACAAAACAACCACCAAAGTGCTCACAAAGTTAACATTAGTAACCAAATATGTCCACTTCTATCATTTTCAAATACTTAAACAACTCAAGCCCAACCATCCAAGTAAAAACAAAACTACAACCAAACTGCTAACAAAGTTAACATTAGTAACCAAATATTCCCAACTTTATCACTTAAAAACACCAATCTGTATCTGTGTGTGTGGTGGTGTTTTGAAGTGTATCCAATATTTTTTTTCTTTTTTTGGTGTGTGTGGTCACCGGCCTCTTGCCACCTCAAATGCTTACCAAAATATATATATATTATATAACATGCATTTTCCTAATGGTTGTTAACCATATATTTATAGTCAAAACTTCGTAAAACTTAATTAATAAAAAAAATCAAATGTGATGCATGCAGAGGATAGACCAAAACTAAAATTTGACACCTACTGATCTAGATAGTACACATAGGTTTGAAACTTATTGAACATGAGAAAATAAAAGTTGATTTTTTTATTTTATTTTTAAGAAAACGTTGTACGTTGTACGAATAATTGTAATGGTTTATTACACTTTTAGGTTTAATAGTTTAAGACGATGTCACATCTGTTGTGGATGTTAAATCCCCATGTACATTGCACACGAAGGTCTAATTGTCTATGATCGCTTTTACACATACACGACCTCATCACCAGACATTTACTATTTAAGATTTATCACTCTATCTCACCGCCTATGCTCTTAATCATCTCTCTCTCTAATTTTTGTTAATGTTAGACAATCACTACCTCATGCCTCCTTACTTGTTAATGAAGGTGAGGTGTCATCTTAGCCTTGGACAAACATATGATAACATAAGTGGGTTGAGGTATGTTGTTCATCTTCCACATATGTATTAAAAGAATAATGTCACAAAAGGGATTTGGACAGCAAATATCATATTATATGTTATTATGTTCACAATAACATGGGCTATTTTGGATTATGATTTATAAAACCAAGTGTCAAACACTAGTATATGGTACCCGTATTGGTGGTTTGGAAATAGATATTTTTTGAGGGTTAAACGTATGCAACCGCCCACAACCAAACCTTCAACAAGTAGTATTAATGCACCGCCTACTAAAAAGGTAGTTTTAATAGAGAACCCGAAATATATGCTACCTTTATTAAAACAAAACAATTTATCACCTTAAAGATCACGCTCTAATGGATATTAGTTAATGCCTTTATTGTTCTTTCAATCATTATTTTTTATTTTGTTTTTCTTTTTTCTATTTGCTATTATCATAGAATTGCTTCTCTCTTTTTATGTCCCTATAATCCTCAACCATGCCGACACACCGGCCCGAGGGTGGTGAGGGCGGGGGATTCTTCACTAGCGTGGAGGGCTATTGGGTGATGACGTGGCGACTCTTGATTAGTAGGTATTGTTTGGGTTGTTTTGATTGGTTCTTGTTTATATTCTTTGTTTTTATAAAAACGCCACTTTCACGCCCCTCCCACCCCGTGTTTTTTTACCATGCCTCATTGCTGACGTAACTGCCATGTGGCGCTTCCCTCTTCATGCCCTTCTACTCTGTATAGTCTAAGGGTGAAAGGGATGGTCATTACCCATCATACACCACACCCAATCACCATTTGACACCTCACTCTATCACATTCTATCACACTTATAATGGTCACCACTCATCACTCACACTCATATACCCAATCACAACTTAACACCTCAACACCAAAATTAAACACACACACATTCTCCAATCATACCTCAACACCAAAGTCAAACACACACACATTCTCCTATCATTACAATGATGTACATCAGGGATTTGGCCTCCATCACGCATGATAGAACACTCGCGACGGTGTGCTATCACCCATCAATTACTCTTATCACTTGCTCACCCCTACTACCCCAAGGATGTGAAGGGGCTTGCTAACACCCCTAATACCGCCCCCTTATCGTTATAGGGGCATGAAGAGGAAAGAACGTTTCTAGTACAACGCCAAATGAGGAGAAAAAATTAGAAAGTAATAATAGAAAGAGTATTAAGAGACGTTAACCATTACACATTTTTAACAGGGAGTTATAAACTTATGATGCTGATGTAGCAAAAATTGCCCCTTATAGGTATTAATCATTATGGATAGTCCAAATGATTTATTATTTCAAAAGATGTATTATATATCTCTCTACGTTGTGAAACTAACCTTATATCGGAGAAGAATAATAAAAGAAAAAATGTTAGATGTTTCGTTAATCAAGTGTGTAATATAATGAGATAATATGGGTGATTGGGTATATACAGGAGGTGAAACTTAATATACAATTCTAATAACTATTTAAATAACATGACAAGTATAAGATAGTGCTGTTCAAAAATCTATACAACTAGCGCGTTGCGGCGGGGGCGTAAAAGCATATCAAATAGCCCCAATCCTACACAATCGTCAGCAATCATCAACGTTGAAGTTGCGGCGTGTTAAAGAAAAGAAATAGACCGAAATGTAGAACATCTTAAAAAATAACTAAGTTGATCTAGAACTCATGCGCTGCGACGAACTTGTCAAATGAGAAAAAATAGATGTAAAAACATTGAAAAACACGTGGACGTTGCGCCGTGTTAACTCGCAAAATTATAAACGAAACGTAAAAAACGTTGAATCACACACGCACGTTGCGCTGTGTTAACTCGAAAAATTTAGTACGAAATGTAAACGGGAATTTAGGAATGATGAAAAGTATAGGGGGGACCAAGGTTAAAAGTAAAAAAAGTTGTGAGTTATATTACAAAAGATAAAAAGTTTTGGGTTAAAAATAAAAAAAATCATTTTTGTGAGATTATAATTGCAAGAAACCGAAACATAGAACATATAAAAAAATAACAAAGTCGATCAATGACTTACGCGTTGCGACGAACGTATGAAATGAAAAACAATACACATAAAATCTTGAACTACACATAGACGTTGCGCCGTATTCCCTCGCAAAATTATGAACGAAACGTAATAACGTTGAACCCGTGGTAACTCGTAAAATCTAGTTCGAAACATAAAACAAAAATTTGCGAAAGAGAGGACACCAAAATTATATATAAAAAAGTTGAGGTGAAATTGTAAAAGTAGAAAGTTTTGGCATAAAATTAAAAAGATTCAATTTTGTGAAGTTATAATTGTAAGAAATTCAAAGATATGGGTTAAAAGTAAAATTTCAACTTTTTTTTTTGAAAATCTCCCAAAGCACATGGTACAACACCGTATGCATAAAAAATTTACTAATTTATATTGTATAAATAACTACAAATAATATATCTTACACCCTATTCATTTTTTCTTCTGAAAATTTTAATATAAATAAGGTATTCAAAATCCATTATTGTGTGTTCTTTATTGGAAACGGTAGTAAAACGAATAAAGCCCAAAACTTGATTCTCAGGGTTTGAATTTCTGATATGACTTGAAAACACGAAACGAACCTAATACGAAATTTGCGGGTTTAGGTTTAGTCTAAACAAGTTCGGGTCAGTTTCAGGTTGAATCTGCGAACCCGTTTAGCTAAACAGGTCGGGTTCGGGTTAACCCGGTCCGGGTGAACGGGTTGACCCGTTTAACCCATTTATATTATATTTTATCATTTTACAATATGTTTTATATCATAAATTAATCTGGGTGTGTATTTTATGCATTTATAACTTAAAAAGAGATATTGACATAAAATTTTATAATTAAATGCAATTGTGTGTGTATATATATATAGGGTAGGGTTCATGAGTGAACAAGGGTTAAGTTGTGAACAAAATGAACCAATCTTAGCCCTTCATTTGTTAGATGATCAAAGATATGGAGAATGGCAAACTTGTAATTAATTTAAAAAAATAGAGAAAAGAGGCGCATGGGGGTATTTGTGTAATTGTGCACTGAAACTAATTTTGGGAACCGGGAATATGAACAGGTTTTGTTGAAAAATTTCAAGAATTTCTCCTCAAACATCGCTATTCTCTGTTGATTATATTGTTTCAAAATATCTCTTTAGATACCAACAGACATTTCTTCTTAAAATCCCTCTATTCGTCGACGGCGATTAGGGTTAACAATAGCCGCTGCATTCCGACCAGAAAAAAGAAGCAAGAGTTGAAGTAGCTGTAAGTTTATTTGCAGTTCTTAATTACTTTTGTGTATGTATTGTTCTTGGTTACTTTATCTTTATCATCGAAGTTAGTGTTTTTTTACACCGATGCATGAATCGTATTGTTAATAGTATTTTGGTTTAGTAATTGAAGGATATTGTTGTTATGGTTCCTTGATTGTAGTGTTTTTTTATTACACTTTATGTGTATAGTGTAAAATTGGCTGTTGAACATTTGTGTTTAACGGGTGGTGTAGATGCTTTCAACATTCGAAGATGTACACCAGTGTATTTATTATATGTGTGTGTATAAATTGTCTGTCAAAAACCGATGTACACTGGTGAATATTTACTAATGTACATAGGTGAATAATAATTTGGTTACCTATGAACATACACTTGTGTATACCGGTCAATTATGCGGGAATAAACGGTGTGTACTCATAGTTGTACACAGTTGTATTTTGGTCAATATGGTTTAGGTGATTGTGTTTCGTAATATTTAAGTAGTCGAAACCTTTTTTAGGATGTAGGTTACTAAAGCATTGACGTATTGTTAGTAATATATTATCGTGATTACGGTACTTAATTGTATACTCATTTAAGTTAACTGAAAAAACAGGTGTCCAAATGGAAAAATGTAAAACTAACGAAAAACTGGCATTTACTGATGGAGACAAGGATTCTGGTGATAAAGGTAAAAACATGGTATCTAGTACGTTTTAAAACGATCGTATGATTCGTTTGTTATTTTTTAGGCTAATCTACAATTTATAATTGTAAGATGTACGTGTGGAAAACGAAATAGTTCGGGAAAACAGTTGGAAAAGGAAAGCACATGCTTCTGCTAATAAAGCAACGGTGAATGCGGTGCGTGTACCGTTTTCAGATAAGTCGGAAGGTTGTCATTTTTTAATATTATAGTTTTTGGTTAAATAATAGTTATGTCTTCGCAGTTTGTCATTTGTAGTGCTTTAATATATATATATTTTTGTGTGTTGGATAGTAAACGCTTCGGAGTGCACGAATGATACAAAGCAAAATGTGTCCAGTGGCAAGAAACAGAAGCAAAAAAGACAACTCGCGAAAGAAAGATGACAATTCTAATAACTCGGGAGATGTGAAACCCGATGTCAGTATCGAAGAAGATGTTAAAGGAGGTAATTCCTGTAGTGTGAATTTTATTAAAATATATAAAATATCTTGAAGGATGTTGTGTACTTACTTTCAGCATATTAAAAGCAGATTATGAGGAAGATTGTGATAGGCATGTTGTCGAACAAATTTTCAAGTTCAAGAAAAGAAAACCAAAAAGATCGAACAAAAAACAGAAAGGGAAAGCAAAGAAAGTTGCTAAGGAATTTGTTAATAAGGACTTACCGGGTATCAGGACCCGTACGTCTCCAAATAAACTTTTTGAAGCAGTTGGATTGTTGAAGAGGTGGCAGCGAAACATCGTTCGAAATATGGGATTAGGCAAGTTTCTTAAGCTAAAAGTATCTGACATAACGACACCCCTAGCGTATTTTGTAGTAGAAAGGCTGGATACGGAGAAGATGGAAATAAACTTAGGGGACCGGCATATCGCAATCACGAAAGTGAGTATTCAGAAAATATTTGGAGTACCGTTGGTGGGAATTAGGGTAGTGAAGGATACAAAAGGGTGTAGTGAATCGAAAAAAGTGGTTGCTAATTGGAAAAAAAGGTATCCTAGGGCAACTATAAGTTTCAAAAACATTGTCGAAAAGATTAGATCGGATTCTTATGATGATAAAGAGATGTTCAAGTTAGACTTTGCTATGCTTTTCATAGCTACAATGATTGTAAGTACGAAAACCGGTAACGCCATGTGCACGATGCTGGAATGCTTTTGTCTGACCAAGGAATTTAAAGACCATGACTGGTGTCAGTTGTTTTTAGACACTATAAGGGTTTGTAAAGCGACTGGGACATAACTGACCCCGAGTGCTATTCTCGTGGCCCGCTAACCTTGTTGGTGGTAAGTGTCAAAAATCCTTATGTAAACATGTGCACTTGTTTATATACACATGTGTTCTTATAAAATGTGCACCTGTGTACGTATACATATACACCTGTAAACCAATACGCATACACTTGTGGACCCATGTAATAACTTTTATATATTTATCTGTACAGCTACTTTATCTAGGTAGTACACCTGTGTACGTACACAGATACACCTGTGTACGTATACATATAAACCTGTAAACCAATACGCATACACTTGTGAACCCATGTAATAACTTTTATATAATTATCTGTACAGCTACTTTATCTGGATAGTACCGCGTGTCCGGGTTTTGATGATGATCGTAAGGAGTCGCCTATGAGTTTCTGGACTAAGGATATGATAATATGAGGAAAGATATGGAGATAAAGAATGGTGGTTTCGGACTGGGTGATCTTAGAGAATTGTACGCAGATAATAGTGACTACGAATGTTTAAGTGATGAGGTGGTTGATCTGTCGATTTTTCCTGTAATTTAGTGTTTAATTTTGCATCCGTATCTGGTACTCTTGTGCATTCATTGCTGGTACACGTGTATTAGCTGTATAAATGTCATAATCCAAAGACTACCTTCACATTCTTGATGAAACACTGAATCGAGTAAAAAAAAGATGTCGCAACATCCATACATATAAACGACATAAAAAAAACTCAACCTGGACAATTCATGGTAGTGTAAAACACAGGATTGATTTCTGGTTGTTGCCTTTCTTCTTGGCTATTAGAATCGATATTATCATCCCCCATGTATATCTTCGTAATTATATAACCAAGACAAGATGCTGAACAAAGAAATTCTTCAACGAAACGGACGAGATGAAGATATAATATATTATTCAAATAAACTTTGGAAAATCTTCAATTGATCTTGGTGAATATTAGATAGAAAGATGAAGATAGTGATTTGATATGTAGATCCTACATTCTAGGATATAGTAACTGCCAATGATTAAATAAAAAAATTTAATTATAAAAGAAAAATAGTCTAATTACGATCTTAACCTTGTCATCATCTCAACAAATGAATGGATGAGATTAGTTCACAAAGTTTACAACCAAGAATGTTGTTCACTCATGATCCTAACCCTATATATATATATATATACATATATATATATATATTTGTGTTTTATGTTGTAAAATTTTAATTTTAACATATTAATTTGCGAAAAAAAGTTTAAAAAAATTTAAAATTCGGGTTAAACGGGTCAGGTTCGGGTCAACCCGCTAATATTCTGGTCGTGTTCGGTTCATATGTATTGCAAGATTTTCGGGTTTGTCTAAAATTTTCGGGTTCGGGTCGGGTTGAACCTGCGAACCCAACCCATTTAGCACCCCTACTTGACTCTGAACGTGTTGGTAATTAGTGTTATTTATATGACTTAACGATATGAGTTTATCGGTTAATTTGTCCATTTAAACATTTACAATTGCAGTAATCGAACAATTTGGATGAAGTGAACACGAAACCTATGCAAATCATAGTTTTCATTGTTTGAAAGTAATATAAACTAGATGTAAGACCCCGCCGCGTTGCGGCTGGGCCTTACAAATTCAGCCGGCATGGGTTAGTTAACAATTAAGAGGCTGTTTGTTTACCTCTTAATGAGGCTCTGAATGGTTCAGACCTCTTACTGGTTCAGCACTTAAAGATTCAGATTGTTTGTTTTGCGAGTAAATGTTTGAATGGTTCAGACATTTGCATCTGAATAGTTAAGTATTATACTGAGTCTCAATGGTTAAAACCTCTAATCTGAATTGGTCAAACATTTGCCTCTGAACGGTTAAGCATAATACTGGCTCTTAGTGGTTAAGACATATTACTGGTTCAACACTTAATAATTCAGACCTCTTACTGATTCAACACTTAACTATTCAGAGGTGGCCAAACAGCCCCTAAACATTAAACATGAGCTCCATATTACGGCCGTTGTCTTCAGTACCGGTACCCACTTTTCTCGTTTTTCAGTACCGGTACATTTCGAATGGGTACCGTGCTCATCCCTACCTAATAACGTTACCAATTAATAGTATATAAATTAATACTATAGTACATCATTTTATCATAAACCAATGTCAAACTTTATACGCTAAAAAAACAAGTTTTAATGCCTAACAATGTTACAAATTAATAGTATAAAAATATAACACAAAATACAACATATATAAGCACAAAACTCTCTTTATGCACATGGTACAATTACATGAAGCCCATTTGTGTTTTAAATTAATAGTATATAAATGTTTAATTGAATGGTATTAAATACCTTATATTAAAACGTTACTTGTAGTTGAACGAAAGTCTACAATTATATTTACTTCTAAGTTTGATTCCTACAAAAATTTTAATGCCACCATCAATTATCACAATTGTTGCTCAAGTATCATTATGTCTCTTTATGACTAGAAATACGCATGTCCTTTTATCTAAATAAAAATCACAATAAGTTTGATGATGATAGTCACTAATTAGAGTTGATAAAAACAGATGGATTGAACGAGTTGTATAAAGATTCAAAATAAGTTAGGTATGCAACTAGTAGCATTTAAGTACGAAATCAAATGATCCACAACATTGTTTTCGTTGGAATAATGTAACCAAAAAAAATACTTTGCCCCATTTTTTATGGACTTTAGAACCTTGAGTTATATATATGAATTGCAATCTTTCCAAAACCAAGTCACCTATTCCCACCTCCATGTTACACCAAGCTTTAACTAGGTTCCAAATCTCATCCACTATTTGCATGAGATTAGGAGGTGACCTGTTCAACTGCCAATTCGCAGCCATCACATACCGTCAAAACGTACATAAAAATTATGCATGATAACGTATTATATTTGACTGAATCGTTTTCAAATAAAATCTACGTCGAAATGTAGACCAGCTTGAATTTTATACCGTCAAATCAAGACGTGTTATGACCTGAATCGTTTCTGAACAAAATTGACATCAAAACGCACATAAAAAGTAAGCACGAAAACATATTATGTTTGACCCGACTCGTTTCCAAATAAATTTTTCGTCGAAACGTAGACCAACTCTACCTTATACCAACACATACATAAAAATAAGCACGCAAAAAATTATTTTTTTAAGTTAACAAATGAAGGTGTTAAGGAATAATCAGATTATATATACTCACGAGGGGGTCAAAGTGACATTTTACAAAGTTCATAAAAAGTTAAAGGGTTGATAATAACATTTCCTAAACTTAAGGGGCAAGGGGGCAAAACTCTGTCACGTAGGTGCCACACTACCACAGACCTTGGGGGCTTTGCCCTCCACATCACAAAAGGTAAGGGGTGGTGAAAAGCGATGGAACAAGGGTAAGAGCATTCGCATTTGATCTTTTTATATTAATAATGTGAGTGGGTTATCTATATTATATAGAGTGGTTTTTATTGGAGGAAAAAGAAAATGTTACTATTCATTAGTAGATTTTGAGAAAACACCGTTCATTATTTATAATTTTTTAATATTTTTGAAAGTGGTTATGAGTGGAGGAGTGAGAAAACGTAATAATAAAAGTATAAAAAAAATAATTAATTGAAAATTAGAGAGAAACTATAGTGATTTTTAGTATGACTCAATCAATTTAGACACCTAAGTGTCTATTTCGACACCCAACCCTCCTTATATTACTCATATAGGTCTACACAAGTCATATAGGGTTAGCCTAAACAACACAAATGATAGTGTCAGTGTATGTCTAGTGACAACTCATATACGACCTGTGTAGAGCTATATGAGTCGTATACGATCCAGATGAATTTATGGAGTTGAAAGATGGGTGTTTATTGTTTCTATAATGTTAATTTTACATGTTTGTTTAGTATTTTTATCGTGATGTATTGTTACGTATCATATTACGTCGTATTGTTATGTATCGTGTCGCATCACACGTATTATATCATATTGTTGTAAGTCCCCGAGACGGATCTAACAATGGTATCAATATGATTGTAACTTATGTGGCAGAATCACACAGATCACAACGATTCAAGAAAGACAAGAAGATGAATGAAAATCAAAACTTGCATACGATTGATAATAATCGTTTGATACAAGCACTTCGACTCCTTAGATGACTTCGATTACAATGAGAACCAAACACCCTAATTGTAAACCAACAACCCTTTATATACTAATGGTCAACATGACCTAGCCCAAAACATAAAGCCCATCTCGAAATCCTCATAGATTTCAAGATTACCACCCCACACCCCATAAAGGTATTGCTTAAACCGTTAATTGGCACAACAATCTCCCCTAGGTATATGCAATAGCCTTCAAGCACTACTTCTAGCAACACACGCACCATCTCCAGTATTTGCACCAATGCTTAAACAATATTCTTTTACGTTTATAGCAGCATTGGTCCACATCTTCGCACACACTTCATACTTCTCCAATGAGCGAATCTGATTAGCACACAAGGCAAGCAAGTCTTCCTGATGAAAAGTGATCAAGTCGTTTGGATCTACAAGTCGGTAAGCTTGATCCGCACATACTACCACAACCTCTCCCATTTTCTCTTCATAAATCCAATACTTGAAATCTTTCAGAGAACCTTTTGGAAATTTCTTAGGAAGTGGAATGGTCTTCTCTTTATGATTTGGGGGCCACATCACTGTTTTCAAACCTTTACCTGTATCAGGATTAAGAACTCATGGGTTTGTCTTCAAATAAGTTTTTTCCGTCTTCATATTTGGTAAGTTATTCTTAACTTCATACTCCAATTTCCTGAAGAATACCCAACCTGGCCAATCAGTCTTGCAATTCACATATGGAGCGCTGATCAATGTCCGCAAGTCTAGCTTAGTTAATGACTCAAAAGCAGCTTGAGTCTTGTAGTATTCAATCTCCTGGTTAGCTCGGGTAACAATCCACCAGTTTCTATCATGGCCATATCTCTAGCTAATGATGCCTGACTTGTTCCCAACCTTATCATACAAGCTTTTACCGACATGTGTTAAATATCTATCAGGAACCTTGCTAGGATTAATCGGATACAAATTTTCATCCAACGGATTGACATTAAGATTCTTAGTAACAATTATCTCTCTTTTCTTCTTCACTGGTCGTGCTCTTTTCTTAGGATGTGGAGCATCTAGATACTGTTACAACACGTTCTGCATCAAGTTGAGCCCTTTCTTCAGCAGTTGGCTCTTTTCTTTGTTCATATCGTTCTTTGTCACCCTCGTTTGCAAACTCCTCACCAAACTTCTTTTTGAGTTTTCCTTTAAGATCATAAACCAATTAGATAAGCATCGTGGCATCTCCCTCCAACTTCTTTATTCTTCTATTTTTTTGTCTTCCATTTGATCTTCAAGAGCCACTATCTTTGCGTCTTTCATTAGAGAATCTTGTTCAAAAACGATAACCTTTCTTTAAGGGGCGGTGAGCGTGTACGTAAGCATGTGTGGGAACAAAATAAGTCTGGATACATGTATGTGTGTGGATTTACCTACATGTTAGTGACGGAATCCATATGTAAGCATGAATAGAAATGAGCACGCATGTAGGTTCGTATGCATGAGACCTATATATATATATATATGTATGTATGCATGTTTATGACTAGGATTTGTTAGTGTAATCATATCGGGATGTGAGTGGCATGTAAGAGCTTTAAATGGAGGTATGTATATATGTATGTATGATTATATGTATGTACGTACGTATACAAGAAGTGGGATTTACCGTACACGAAAGAATAGGGCTTGTATATATGTATACATGGCTTCAATATGTTTGAGTATTAACGTTACTAATTATGTGCCTTGAAAATGACTTGAAAGTGCAAGTATGCTATTGTTGACCTTGTGAAGATTTGATATTGGGATGCAAGATTATACCCGGAAAGATAATTGAAGAGATTAGCAAGAGTAGAAAGAATGTGACATGGTCATTTAATTACGTATGTTTAGATTGTAAATAACGTCACCAAATATTAATGATGCGGATGAATGTGGTGATTGCAGGTTGCACGGAATTATCTTCATTATGGAATTTAAGCGGTTGAAGATCGAGTCAAAGAGCAAGGATTGAACGGGAAGAGCATTCACATAGCTTGTATTTATATATTACTTTTGACTCGTTAATTAAGAATGAATGTTGTAAATCTTTTCGAGAAAGTTTCGACATTTTATAAATGAGCCTTCAAGTATGTCATACAGATAACAAAGAAAGAATTTTTGAGTCGGTATTTTCCGCTTCGTCTCTTTGGTTAAAACGTGTTAAGGTGTTACAAGGATTCAATACCCTACTTGCTCTTTACTAGTAAATGTGAATAGGACACACTTTTCAATATTTGCTTTTTACTAGTAAAGGTGAATAGGACATACTTTTCAAACTTTCTTAATCGATCTTACGACATCGATTAACACAATATTGATTAGTCTCCTTTTAATGAATACTAGAGATTAATGATGGTGTGAGTTCAAAACTAGACAAGTAGTTGTATAATTTGTCGTGTTGTATACATTTATTCTTGTATTCTTCCAGGTTTTTGCAACATTTGTTTACCCTCTCTATATATCATAGAATTCCATCATTCAAAAAAACATCCTTTCAAAATTACAAGTCCTCAATCCATTTAACTCCTTATTTTTAGATGTTTCCTATTTTACTTCTAGTTTACTAGGCATTAGGGTGTTTCCCAAAGGCTAAAAGGTGTGGTCATGACCTTCATGACTCTCCACATAGGTATCACGTCACCCATCTCTAATCCACCATCTAAAACCACTACATAAGAGTGTGATCATGACCCAAACCACTTGTCCTTTATTATTTTAATTTAATTTCAAAGTGTCAAAAACTAGGAAAATGGAAAAAGGTGGTCTGTGGTAATCGTGGTTCAATCCACGTCAACCACCATGAATCATGAATCATTGAGGGGGTGGTGTAGCCTTCTATTCATATTCCTATGTGACGAATCATGTTCCAACCATGACCCGCACACCCTTCAGCCTAACACCTCGGGCGTTACGGGTGACATGACATGTTAACCGGTGTTGAACACCACTCCCTCCTTGTGTTAAGGGTCGTTAAAGAGGTTATTTGCTAACATGTTAACGAGATGTTAAGAGATTGAATTATTTTTTTTCTTTTTTAAACCAAAAAGCACAAAAAAAGAAGGCTAGGTGGAGTTAACATAATTAACCATTTCCTTAGGGTGAGGTGGAGGGAAATGGAGAAAAGTGGGTGATATAACACTATGTGGAGTTGAGGAGGTGCCATTTCACTCGTAACACCCAAGGTGTTAGGATACATTAGGCCTTTGGGTATCCTTTAACCCATCTTTACTTCACCTAAGTGTCACATCAATTTTTCTTCCCCATTTCACTCTGTCTTACTCCAAGGAAATGGTTAAACCCTGTTAACTTAGTCTAACCCTATTTTTAGTGGTTTTTGGTTTTAAAAAGAAAAAAAAATATTAGTTCAATTTCTTAACGTCCAGTTAACACAAAACCCCTCTTAATGCACCTTAACACAAGGAGGGAGTGATGTGCAATGACACTTAACATGCCATGTGATCGTTAATACCAAAATATTAAAGTGCACCCCATGACCTAAACCCTTATGTCTAGTTTTGTTTATTAATAGCTAAGGGTGTACGGGGTGGGTGCGGCAAACTATGGGGTAAACTAGTTTACCTTGCGGGGAACACCGCCGCCATCAAAGTTTACCTTGCGAGGGGTCTTGATTTCAGTGTATAATCACCGCATAGGGGAAGAAGAGAGAGAGTTGGATTATGGAGGGACCCACTCTTTTCAACCAATCACAATTACTTTTTTTTTGTTTTTTATATTTAAAAAATATAGTTTACCTCTCCTCAAAAGAGGTGACCACCCCTTATGTTTTAGTGTAAGGGAGAACTTAGAGAAGAGAAATAACATGACAAGATGTGAATGGGTGAATGAAGAATTTACTACTCATCGATGACCACCTCTTATACTCTAAATTCTCTTAAAATTTAGTTTTTTTAAGCTATTGGTTATTATCTATAAAAACAAAATAAAATAAACACAGTTCATATAAGTTATTGAAGATGATAATAGAAGTACAAACATTTCATTTTAATATCATAATAATTAAAAGTGGATTTAAGTATGGTCAAAGCAAAAACATGGTCAAAGCTCAAAGTCTAAAACTGTCTGTTAGCAAATGTATAGTTCTTCCCTCTAATATGGACAGCCTGTAAGCATCCAAAGAACCAACCCCACTCACCACTATTACACTCGAAATAAATACACCCCATAAATTATAGGGTCCTCTAATCATCTCTTAACAGTACACCCATTTCTCTTATGATTATTTTTAAGTTCTATTTCTTATTGAATTTACCATCTTTTTGTTAGTTTTTAAGCATAAAACCATGTGTTTGTAGTTATTTAATTTAAAATTTAAGAAGAAAACAAAAAAAGTATCATGTTTGGTTATTCCATATCTTAATTAAAACATTTAATTCTTATTAAAACTTTTTTGAACGAAATTATAAGAGTTTGATTTGTTATATTTATTAGTTGACACGTTTTAACTGGCCCTTGTATTGTATAATTAAGTTGTTTTGACCTGTCCATTTATTGCCTTTACTAATGAAAAATCCTAAATTTTTATAATGTTTTGGATAATGTGGTGATACTTCTCATCTAATGTTGTAAATAATTAATTGTATTATGTTTTGGGCATTATTTTTTGTTAATAATTTAATATTAAGAATCCAAACAAAAATGTGTAGCAATCAAATAATCAATTTAGAGATATCAATATAAAAAAAAAGATCTTTAAATTCTTAAACTAGTAGAAATTACTAAAACATTCGAAAATAATTGCCATAGCTTTAAACAAACGAATCCAAACATGGCCATCTACAAGAATACAACTTGTTTTTATTATAACTAATTATGTTGTATTATATGATTATATCTCTAAAGCACTAACATTAAAAACTAACATAAAACCAGTGTATATCTCTAAAGCACTAACATTAAACTAACATAAAACCAGTGTATTATATCATTATTTTATATTGCATGGTTATTTAGAATAATACAAGGCTCGTTGGTCGGACTAGGAACCACCAACACAACCGGTGCGGTTAAATACATTTGAACCACCTTCATTTGTGTCAACTGATTGTACTGACGAATGAGAAATCTCATCTAGTATTTCATGCTCATATGTTAGTAACATTGCAAAATTACATTAAAAAATAAAAAAAATACATATTTTATTTTAAATTAGTTACATATAAATGTCTTTTCATTTAAATTGTTTATAAAATTATTAATTTTTAAAACCGATCTAGCAGGTCCGATTAGTAACACATGAAACTTAATTACTGGTCATAAATATATTTCAAATCTTTTTTTGGACGTCCAACAAAGCTCGGCTATCCAGGTACACCCATAGGCAAACGATCACTTATGTCAGCGATCACAGACAACGCTGGTGTGACCCAGCCGGTCACCAATTCAATGGAAAACCCACCGCTGAAGGTCCACTATGGTAAAACATTTAACTCACCACATGATATTTTGTAACAAACGAGACTCTAATTAATGACCATCCTTAAAAAAATGTCATTCAGATACCGCTATAGCATACTTTTTGTTCAAATAAGATCTTTTTTCTTGTTAAATTCTTGCCATTTTTATAAAATAAAATTTAAAAGAAAGAGAAGAAAAGAAGGTTAAGAATGGATATGAAATCAGTCACAACAGGCTTTCTTTTTCTTTTTCTTTTTCTTGTTTCTCTATGCTAAATAGGCATCTTTCTTTTCCACTTTCTTGGGTTCTTTTCTTAATCTCTCATCTCTCAACACTAACTTTACCTTCATACAAACCCTCTGCCTTACTCTATTTCTTTATAATCTTCAGGTGGGAACCAAACCCAACCCTTGATCATTTCTGATTTCTTGTAAGTTCCTTTCTTTCTTTCTTTCTTTCTTTCTGACATTATTATTATTATTATTGTTCTTGATCAGAAAGTGAATTTGCTTTTCAAGTCTTGAGCTTTTCTTCTATCTTTTTTCCAGGAATTATTTGGGAACATAATTATTTTCAAGAATTCTGCACTTGTTCTTACTGGATTGTGCTCATAAAGCTTATAAAGCTAACAAATCATTGCAATTTTACCTGGGTTTTTTTTTTTTCATATTTTAAGAAAAAGTTATAGAAATTGATGGGTGATGTGTTGCTAATGATAAAGTTCCAATCTTGACATCCAATTCATTAAATTTAACCATTATGGTAGATGATTTAGCTGTTTTCTTGATTTCTTGAAACTTTGAACCATAAAAGATTCTTGCATTGATCTCTTGTTTGTGAATCCATGGGACTTTGTAATGGAAAACCCAATCAAACCCTCGAAAGTCATCTCGAAAACACAAATACCCACAACGAAACCGAACCAACAACACTGAATTCCACTGGGAAATCATCAAACTTTCCTTATTACAGCCCAAGTCCCTTTCATAACAGCACTGCGTACAAGAACTCACCGGCGAATTCAAGTGTCGGTTCGACGCCTTTACGTATATTTAAACGGTCTTTCGCACCACCGTCCCCTGCGAAACATATTCGATCTTTGCTTGCTAGAAGACATGGGTCTGTTAAGCCTAATGAAGCCTCAATTCCTGAAGGAAATGAATTGGAGGTTGGACTTGATAAGAATTTCGGGTATTCTAAGCAGTTGTTAAGCCATTATGAGCTCGGTGAAGAAGCGGGTCGGGGGCATTTCGGGTTTACTTGTGTTGCAAAGGGAAAGAAAGGGAGTATGAAGGGCCATGAGGTTGCTGTTAAGGTTATCCCCAAATCAAAGGTTTGATTTCTGCTAATTTACTCCATCACTTGTTCTGTTGTGTGGTGTATTGATATAGTAAAATTATTAATTGATTATCTGATTATTTAGGGGTCATTTTTAATCCCTTTCGGACGATCGATATAGGAGTAACAACAAGAAAACCGATTCTGATAATCTGATTATCTATGGTCATTTTACCTTTTAAGTTTTAATGTTTTATATCTCTATATAAGTAGAGTGTCATATCTTTGAAGCTCGTCAAATCGGAATGTTGAATTGCTAAAATTATGTGGAGGTTGTCTTCTGTGGTCAAAATGATTACTTTTTGACTCTATAGTTAATATAAATACTTAATCTTGTATTACATTTAACTGTATATGTTATACTAAAATAACTTTTAATTTTGTGTTTTTCTTTACTAATAATAAATTGCTTGATGTTAATTCAGATGACGACAGTAATTGCCATTGAAGATGCAAGGAGAGAAGTGAAGATATTAAAGGCACTAACGGGTCACGACAATCTTGTTCAATTTTATGATGCTTATGAGGATGAAGATAGCGTCTATATAGTTATGGAGTAAGTGTTGACTTCCCGTATTTTATCGCAATTTAAGGGTATTTTGGACATTTTACTTTACGTAATATTGTTTTGAAGGCACAATCCTTACTATTGTGTGATATTTTTTACCCTTTTGTAGGTTATGTAAAGGTGGTGAACTATTAGACAGGATACTTGCAAGGTACACACAATTAGTATTATTACAGTGTAAAAGGTCAACCTTTTTTGGTCAAATTGTAATAAAATAATGTGTTTGTAGGGGTGGAAAATACTCTGAAGAAGATGCAAAGGCTGTTATGGTCCAAATATTAAGAATTACCGCCTATTGCCACCTTCAAGGTGTGGTTCACCGTGATCTAAAGCCTGAGGTAAATACCTGATATTTTTACAATTTTATTTTATTTTCGACTTTTATAGTAGTTTCTTTAAGCTTCTACCAATGTCCAATAAGGAATCGATATTTGACTTTTCAGTGTCAAATTAGGTATTTCTTCCGTTTATGTTGGTTTGTAATGTTTTTATGGAAATATTTTGATCCAAATTTACCAACTTGGCTATTAGCAATCACTACAAGATACAACCGAGTGTCGTTTTCCCCACAACTTCATTATCGTCTTAAGGTTTACTTTTAAGTTTTTACATAGAGTTGGTAATTTCGTCCCATTTACCAACTCAGTAATCGTCCCTGAGTTAACGATACATTTTGACTGAGTTAGTGATTTGGATGGAAATGGCAACACAACTGAAATTGTTAGGGGTCTAGTTACAAAATATTCTTATTTTGAATGTAACGGGCAAAAGTGCCCAAACCTGAGGGACGATTTTGGCATTTTACTCTTTTAATCTTGAATCAGTTAAAAGTAAGAAAAAAAATAGCTAAAAAGGAAATGGATCAAATAGTCGTAAGTCTGACAAAATGTATCTTTAGTGCATAAAGAGAAAATTAAATTATCAGTGAAAGAACATAAATTTTGGAATCATATTTAACACCCTAAATGTTCACCGACTATTTAAAATTTTTTGAACAGAAAGTGTTTCATGTCAATCCAAAACATGAAATTACCCTTTTTTGACCCAAACCCGTTACCCAACTCACGTATTTAGAGGGTGTTTGGGATTACGTTTTGAAGTGATTATTTGATTTTTGCGTTTGTAAAACATAAATAATCTAAAAAAGTGTTTGGATGAAAAAGTGATTATCTGCCTCCAAAACGCAGTTTTGGAGAAGCATGTACCTACATGCTTTTTCAAAACGCAGTTTTGAAAACGCAAAATCTATTTTGAAAACGCATAATCTATTTTAAAAACGCAACACCAAACACCCCCTTGGTTTAACAATGCATTTTGGGGATCAGAGATTGTATATTGTTACTACAACATTAATAAGAAACATCGAATTCTGAATTCGAAAACATTTGCTAATATTTGTTCTCTTTCGCCTCAGAACTTTTTGTTTACATCAAAAGACGAGCCTTCAGTCCTTAAAGCCATCGATTTTGGGCTCTCTGACTACGTAAAGCCAGGTCAAAGTCTTAATACTCTAACCACACCTTAATTATTCGTGTTTAACCGACTCGAAAGGTTTGACCATGTTTGACTAACGGTTAACCAATTACAGATGAAAGGTTGAATGATATTGTTGGAAGTGCATACTATGTAGCTCCGGAGGTTTTACATAGATCATATGGAACAGAAGCTGACATGTGGAGTATTGGTGTTATTGCTTATATTCTTTTATGTGGAAGCCGGCCCTTTTGGGCCCGCACAGAGTCCGGAATCTTCCGAGCTGTTCTGAAGGCTGACCCAAGTTTTGATGAAGCCCCGTGGCCTTCTTTGTCAACGGAGGCGGTTGACTTTGTTAAAAGGTTATTAAACAAAGATTACCGAAAAAGACTTACCGCTTCACAAGCTCTAAGTAAGTTTTTCCACCCTTACTGAGAATATATATATAAAACCCCCTTGAGTTGTGAGAACTTAGAGAACTCCGACTTCCCGTGCGAGCTTTGCCACCATTTTTTGCACACACGTAGATGAAAATGTTACAAAACACAGCTGTAAAATAAAATTCCGAGCAGTGTTTTCAGCCTTTTTATGCTGCTGTAAAAAGTTGCTAACATCAGCATGTACACCCACTGTAAGGGTTTTTACGATTGTGTAAAATCAACAAAAACTTTTTTTTTTCGAATTTTTTTTTTTGGAAAACCATTCGTGAGATATATATATGTGTGTGTGTGTGTGTGTTTCGGGAGGGACATTCAATACATGACCAATTTTAAGCAGAGAACTGACAAACACTTATACCGACATCTTGACACTTATACCGATATCTTAAAATGGAATATAAAGAACTTTCTAAAATTGGAAAGTAGCATATATAAATAATAGTATAATACTAATGTAGTAATGTTTTGTGTTTTCTTGATTAGGTCATCCATGGTTGGCGAATTATCATGATGTGAGAGTACCTTTAGACATGATAATCTACAAGACCGTAAAATCTTACATATGTTCATCTCCTCTAAGAAAAGCTGCTTTAGGGGTATATACCTTTTTCTATATCTATTTTCATATTTCTCTCCTAAAAGATGAGGCTGACTTTGACTTTCAAGGTCAACCCGACTATTTTCTTAAACCTCAAAATCTCTTGAGACGATTTCAAAAATTATATTAGTTCTTTCTAATAACATCTTAGAAACTTTTCATGACAAACTTATTACCGAATTTGCTACCGTTTTGAGTATCAAGTCAATGTATTGTTGATCTTATTATGCTACTTGACAGGCTGTCGCAAAGACTTTGAGCATCACGGAACTAGGTTATCTTCGCGATCAATTCATGTCACTCGCGCCAAACAAAAGTGGATTCATATCCATGCAGAATTTCAAATCGGTATGTCTTTTTTCTTTGGTAGTTTGAACTTTTTTTTGTCACGAGTGATAATTTGTTTTTCTGGGTGCGAACTTAAATTTGTTAATAATTGTGCAGGCTTTAACGAAGAACTGCACCGATGCTGTTAAGGACTCACGCGTGCTAGATTTTGTTCATATGGTAATTTCCTCAAATACCCTTTTAGCGGTGAATTTCAGTAAGAAAAAAACAAAATAAAGGAAGCTAAGTAGGAATACGTATATATTATTTACAGGTGAGTTCTCTTCAATATAAAAAGATGGACTTCGAAGAATTTGGAGCAGCTGCCATTAGCATTCATCAACTAGAAGCAATGGATAATTGGGAGCAACTTGCGCGTCGTGCTTATGAGCTCTTTGAAAAAGACGGAAACCGCCCTATTATGATCGAAGAACTTGCCTCGGTATACGCCCTACTAAAATATATAAATTTAGTAACTATATAACTTTTTTGAGTATATCGAGCCGAGGGTCTTACTGAAAGCAGCCCCTCTATTCCTACGGGGTAGAGGTAAGGCTGTCTATATCTTACCCTCCTCAGACCCTACTTTAGCTTTGCTATTGGTGGGATTTACTGAGTATGATGATGATGATGATGATGATGATAATTTTTTTGAATAAAATGAGTTGGGGTTTGTATTCATTCAAAAGACCCTTTACGTGAATTCTGACCCATTTGACCTTGTCCCGTTTTCTTTTTAACTATTTACTTGTTTTACCAGTTTGACCCGTTTGAGTTAAAACATAACCGGAATCGGCAACTGTATTTTAGCACAGATCTTTTTGCATATTCGAGAATATAAAATTCAAATATCTTTTTTCTATAAATTTAGGAACTTGGTCTTAGCCCGTCAATACCGGTGCACGTGGTTCTTCAAGATTGGATTAGACATGCAGACGGGAAGCTTAGTTTCTTGGGCTTCGTTCGGCTTCTACATGGAGCCTCGTCTCGTGCATTCCAAAAGGCTTAAAATATCATAACAAATAAAGTACAAACTCGTGCCATCATAAAACCGTCTCATTGATACAAATTTCTTCGTTCAAGAAATTTAAGCCGAGAATATATGAAACAAGAAAGCAGAAACGCCATATGTAGCGAGCACAATGTCAAAATCTAGACAACTGTACAGAGGTAGGCCTCAGTGTGTTTAGTTTAGAAACCAGTATGATGGTTGGTGAATTTTGTGTCGTTTATTGTTCTAATGTTAATTTCTGGTTATGTTCCTGATGTATTGTTGTTTTGTACTTTTAAAACAATGTTATGTCGTTATAATGTTCGGAACACAACTTGGTTGAGTGAATTTAGTGTACGAATTTGTAAGCTTATGGGCTCGAGAACACAGATCCTCAAGTTATTATTGCGACAACTAAATAAGTACTTGTATCTTGTGTTGTCCCGTTGTAATGGACGAGAGAGGCGGATCTATGGTTATAGAGTTGTCTTATGTATCATAGTTGAATCAATATGTAAATATGTTTAAAGCAGAAATTACATGTGTCAATGCAATTTTCACATATTTTTATTTTATGTTGAACCAAAAGTTTGATAGTATCTTGCATTGAATCTTAAGCTAGACATATTCAACTTTTTTAAAGTCGTGGATATTGACGGTGAGATTGAACCTCGCGTCATATGCGCATGGGAACACGAATCCTCAAGTCATTATTGTGAATATTGAATAAGTACTTGCATAGTTACATCTTGTGTTGTGCACACATAATGGGACAGAGAGACGACTATGTGGCCATATAACTATCTTATATATCACAGTTAAAACAATACTTGTATATATCAAAGTTAAAGTTATATTTACATGTCTCCGTGCAATTTTCGCAATTCATTACTTAAAGTTGAACCAATAATTTTGATAGTGTCTTGCACTAAATCTTAAGTTCCACATTTGTGACATGTTCATTAAAAACCGTGCATATTTAATGTTGACCGGGACCGAACCTCACGTCATTTCAAGTCATTACTCCAATAAGTACTTGCATCTTGTATTTTCCGTCCACATATAATAGGAGAGAGAGACGGTTATATGATTACATGACTCTCTTATGTATCAGAGTTAAAACAATATGTATATGTATGACATATTAATTTTCATAGTATCTTACAATAAACCTTAAGCAGTTTTGTGACATGTTTGACGTTTTGCTTTAAAGTCATACATATTAATGTTAACTGAAATCAAATCCCGTCATAGTCATACTCATGTTATCATCATATTTTAACGTATCAGTCGTTCTTTAACTCAGTTTTTTTTAAATTATGACAGGTTACTATGTCACATATAAATTAATGTCTCACCCGACGTTTGTCATAAGAGTTTGATTAGATTAAAGTCGGCCCCATGACATGTTTGAAGTGTTGTTTTTGATCCTTTCACACATGGGCATGTTGTTTAGACCAATAATTATACAACACTAAATCAACTAAAACATGAGTTGGGGTCCCACAAGAAGGGCACAATTTCCCAAATAATTCGGTTTGGCAAATCGAAAGTTTTTTATTGTCAAAAGTGAGGCCCATGTGTCTCCATCATAGGAAAGAATAAATGCTATTTTATGTAAAACGTTAACTAACAAATATTTAATATTGAAATTCATATCTGTCTTATAATTGCATCAAGTACATACATTCTTAAAATTATTCTTGTCTAGGTTAGAATTTGTAGATTCTATAGCTAAGGGACAGGGGTTTTGGAAATAATACGGAATACTAAATACCAACATTACAAACAAATGGTTTATGATCGAAGATAATCTCGTTTAGGTATGTAATGGGGCTTTATAGGGGCGTGAATGGTTTTGATAATGTTCTTACACTATTTCTCATGGGTATTATAGGGGAATGAAGAGGGGGGACATTTCTAAAATAATGTCAAATAAGGAGGAAAAACAAGAAAACTAATAAATGAAAGGGCATTATGAAGCGTTAACCATTACATGAAGCATTATGATGTTTTTTTCTAAATTACAGAGTTCCGGTGAAAGTTTGACAGCAGCTAATATTATGGATGAATGTCCCTGCGGGTCAGTCACATACTACAGTCGAAGATATGTTGTAGAACGTCAACGGGTTGAATATATCAAAGAGCAGAAAGAGGATAATTCATGCAGTCTACATTTTGGCTATGTGGATGTGTGGAAAGCGAGCTTTCGATTGCGTGGTCAACCAATCAAAGTTCAAAGAAATATCTCAGGAGGAATGGTGTAGGTTTAATATGCAAGTGTAATAGAAAAAGGCGTAAGTGTAGTTTACTTTTTGATGTAAGCTGATATAACTTGTAATCGGGAAAGTAGCATCTTGCTATAGGTCATTTGTAGATTAAAAGTTGACATTATCTTTCAAAAAATAACTAAAAGGGTTACGTCAGGTAATGCAGACTCACCATGAATCTACATTTAGTATGTCATTTATAATAAACAATGCAATTTATTTGCTTACATAACAAATGACGCTATTTAGTATTTACTAAATATGCTAAAGGTGTTATACATGTGCATAAATAAGATAAGTCATCAACATACAAAGGGAGTTACAAACTTCCTATTCCATTCCTACTTGAAATCAGTGACATCAAAAGAGGTTAAACATATGGCTTTTAATGATTTGTAAATCACATATGTTAGAGAGAAGTGGAGTCGCTTCAAATGGAATTGGGGGCACAATTCTTAGAGCTCTCGCAGAACCAGGATGGTGTTCCATGACCATAGCGGACACAACTATGAGGGGTTAGCCAGACCAGGAAAAGTAATGTGTGATGTGTAAGATCGTCTACATAAGGACATCGCGTCTACTAACTGCTAGGAGACTAAGTATATGTCACAAAAGAGGGTTCAAAGGGAAACCTACCTATCCTGCATTACTTAACCACTAAATTTTATCGTGACACTTGAGTGTGTGAGATGATCTCCATTCATGTGTGGGATTGTTGAAAATTTTGGAAAAATAATATTATATTAATGATTGGTATAATAATTATTTAGTGATTAAAGAAAATGAATGAGAGATCATAAGCTTTAATTGTGTGTTGGAACTTTAATGTGTGGGAAGTTGTGTTTGTCCCATATTGGTGGAGAGATAAATCTTTTGTGGATTTATAATTAGAATTCTCTACACGAATGAATTCTTGTGTGATAACTCACACCCAGTGGCAACCAGGAGGGTGCGAAGCACCCGACACGGGCCCGCGCCCGGGCACAGGACCGAGAGGAGGGCGATGGGCGCAATGTGGTGTTTTGATGGCGCACTTTCTAGAGACTGTTCAAGTTCCTACCTGTCAAATGATTAAGTCTCAGAATTCATTATGCCATTGAATGTTAGAATTTATTTTTATTGAATTTTGTATTCAATAGAGACTTATCATTTCGAATTCCAATAAATTGTTATATACAAAGCTTTGTGCTTTGTTTTAGATACTAAAAAACAGAATTTCGTATGGCTCATAGCACACACTCTACTTCCACAGAATTTCCTAACTTTGCGTCCTTGAGAACTCTTGTTTCAGGTATTCTTTCAGGTGCTTGGCTATCCCCGGCAATACAATCTGCTTTGGCTGTTGTACCCTGGGAAACAGACGGGTTCACCTTGGTGGCCCGAAATCTGTTTTAAAGGAAGCGTGATCTTCACGTTCCTTAGTCACCGTTGTTTTATGTTTTCTCTGTTTCTTTGTAATTTGTTATCAATTTAGTATACATTCTACATTGTATTTTGTTTCAGTTCAGTTCAGTTTTTGTTTATGCAATGTAATCCGAATATAATTAATAAAATTGTTATTTTATGTTCTTTTTGTGAACGGATATCCTACAAGCTTAAAACATATTTAAAAAAAAGCCCGTTCACTGTTTTGGTTTTTAAAATTTTTATAAACAATTACTTTTGTTTATTAGCAAACTTTGGTAGTTTGCATTGGTTTTATGTAAACCAATATGTTTCTGCCTTAAATTGATTATTTTGTATCTTGTTTCAGAAATGGCCATTGTTCCTGCTACTACATCAACAACTGTTGGATCCACTTCCACTACTATGGGACCATTGGTTGGTACCCAAGCAGCCCAAGCTGTGGCTAATCATGTTGAGAAACCAGAAAAGTTCACTGGTTTGAACTTTAAGAGATAGCAACAAAAGATGTTATTTTATCTTACCACCTTGAACCTTGCGAGGTTCTTGACCGAGACTCCTCCTGTTCTTGCAGAAGGGACACCTGATGTCCAATCTGTAAGTGTTGTTGATGCTTGGAAACATTCTGAGTACATGTGCCGTAACTATGTGTTGAACGGCTGGTCGGATGCCTTGTATAATGTGTATCTTAAGGTTCCAACTGCCAAAGAATTATGGGAGTCGTTGGAACGGAAATACATGACTGAGGATGCGGGTACGAAAAAGTATGTTGTGGCTAGATTTTTGGACTATAAAATGATTGACTCAAAAACTGTTATGAGTCAAGTTCAAGAATTGCAGATTATTCTTAGTGACATTTTGTCTGAAGGAATGAATCTTAGTGAAACATTCTAAGTGGCAGCAACTGTTGAAAAGTTGCCTCCGAGTTGGGTGGACTTCAAGAATTATCTTAAGCATAAGCGGAAGGAAATGACCATTGAAGACCTTGTGGTTCGTCTTCGCATTGAAGAAGATAACAGACTGTCACACAAAGGAAGTCAAGTTGAAGCGTCTGCAAAAGCGAACCTTGTGGAACATGGTCAATCCTCAAAAGGGGTCACAAGGATAACAAATGCCACAAGTTCAATGGCAAGGGGAAAAACAAAGGTGTTGACCTTGGGCCAAAGAAAGGTGGTGTGAAGAAGAAGGTTGGTCCCTTTAAAGGGAAGTGTTACAACTGTGGACAAACTGGTCACCGTGTTGACCAATGCAAAGAGCCTAAATGTAACACGACTCTTATAGTTGATGATGATGGTATACCCTTAGTGGCCATGATTTCAGACCTCACTGCCATGATGGAGGAGGTAAATTTGGTGGTTAATGAGCCAAAAAGGGTGGTGGGTTGATACTGGGGCAACCTGCCATGTGTGCCCAGACAAGACCCTCTTTAATACGTTTAAAGATGTGATGGGAGAAGAGAAGTTGTACATGCGAAATGTTGCTACAGCTGACATCAAGGGAGAAGGTGATGTGATCTTAAAGTGGATTATGGGAAAGAGCTCACTTTGAAGAATATGCTTTATGTTCCTGGCCTGTGCAAGAGTCTTGTGTCAGGTTAGATGCTTAACAAGTTTGGTTTTTGTTTGGTTTTTGAAAGTGACAAGTTTGTTTTAAGTAAGCGTGGTATGTTTGTTGGAAAGGGCTATGCCCAAAATGGCATGTTTAAACTTAATGTGATGTCTTTTAAGAAAAACATGAATAAGAATGCTAGTGCTTCTGCTTACTTGGTTGAGTCTCATAATGTTTGGCATGGATGTCTTGGTCATGTAAATTTTAATTCTGTGCGTCGTTTAATTAAATTAGATTACATACCAACTATTGCCATTGACTCTAAAACAAAATGTAAAACATGTGTTGAAGTCAAACAAACAAGATCATCCTTCAAATCAGTTGAAAGAATAACTGAACCCCTTGATCTGATTCACACTGATGTGTGTGACTTAAAAAACAATTCCCACTAAAGGTGGTAATAAATATTTTATTACCTTTATCGATGACAATACAAGATATTGTTATGTTTACTTACTTAAAAGTAAGGATGAAGCAATTGACAAATTTAACTTGTATAAAGCTAAAGTTGAGAATCAACTCAACAAGAAAATAAAACGTGTGAGAAGTGACAGAGGAGGTGAATATGTTTCACCATTTGGGGAAGTATGTGCAAAAAGTGGCATAATACATGAATGTACCCTCCTTATACACCCCAATCAAATGGCATCGCAGAGCGAAAGAATCGTACACTAAAAGAAATAATGAATGTCATGTTAATAAGTTCTGGGATGAGCCAGGCATGTGGGGAGAGGCCGTATTATCGGCCAACTTTTTGTTAAATAAAATACCTTTAAAAAAATAAGGATGTAACACCTCATGAGTTGTGGTGGGGACATAAATCATCCTAAAAATACTTGAAAGTGTGGGGGTGCCTGGCCAATGTGATTGTTACACCCCTAAGGCACTTAGAATAGGGCCCAAAACTGTTGATTACATTTTCATTGGATATGCCAAAAAGGGTAGTTCACATCGTTTTCTTGTATATGAATCTAAGAATCTTGATGTGCACAAGAACTCTATCATAGAGACAAGGCCAGGAAATGTGACTTACTTTGAAGAAGAGTTTCCTATGTTAGTACAAACTCATATGAGTTCTTCAAATCATACAAGTTCATCAACAATGGTTGATGAGATTGTTCGAGAGGAAACTCAAGAACAATCAGAGGTTGAAGAGGGTGAACAAAGAAGAAGTAAAAGGCAAAGGATTGAGAAATCCTTTGGACCTGACTTTCTTACATATATGGTTGAGAGTGAGCCTCAAACCTATCGAGAATCAGTCACCTCTTCACATGGACCCCAATGGAAGGAAGCCATCAAGAGTGAAATTGATTCTATCTTGCAGAATCATACTTGGGAGCCAGTAGATCTTCCACCGAGGTGCAAGCCACTTGGATATCGATGGATATTTAAGAAAAAGATGAAAGCCAATGGCTCTGTTGACAAGTATAAGGCAAGGCTAGTGATCAAAGGGTTTAGACAAGAGGAAGTTCTTGACTATTTTGACACATGCTCGCATGTGACTAGAATAACCTCTATTAGGTTGGTGCTTGCAATTGCAGCTTTGAGAAACTTGGAAATACATCAAATGGTGTAAAAACCGCATTTCTCAATGGGGAATTAGAGGAAGAGATTTACATGGAGCAACCAGAGGGTTTCTCTGCTCCTGGCCAAGAGGGCAAAGTGTGTAAACTCGTCAAGTCATTGTATGGCTTGAAACAAGCTCCAAAACAATGACATCAAAAGTTTGACCAAGTTATGCTTGCCAATGGTTTCAAAATAAACGCGATAAATGTGTCTATGTGAAAGACACTTCTAAAGATTATGTGATCTTATGTCTTTATGTAGATGATATGCTTATCATTGGGAGAGATGATATGCTTATCATTGAGATGATTAGATCTACTAAAGACATGTTGAAAGCGACATTTGACATGAAAGATATGGGTCTAGCTGATGTGATTCTTAGAGTAAAGATCATTAGAACCCAAACTAGTTTGGTGCTAAGTCAATCTCATATTGTTGATAAGATCCTTCAGAAGTTCAATCCAGAGGACATGAGTGTAGCTCAAACTCCAATTAATACCTCTCAACATTTGTCAAAAAATAGAGGCGAGAGTGTTGCTCAATTGGAATACTTAAGATTATTGGCAGTCTTATGTATTTCATGTCATGTACTCGGCCAGACTTAGCATATTCTGTGTGTAGGCTAAGTAGATATACCAGTAATCCTAGTTTAGAGCACTGGAAGAGCATGACAAGATTATTAAGGTATTTGAGATACACGAGAAACTATGGATTGCATTATGGCCGAAATCCAACTGTTGTGGAAGGATTCAGTGATGCCAACTGGATATCCGATTAGAAAGATTCTAGATCTACAAGTGGTTATGTGTTTACCCTTGGAGGTGCAACTATATCTTGGAAGTCGTCTAAGCAAACTCTGATAGCTAGATCCACGATGGAATATGAGTTTATCGCGTTAGATAAAGCTAGAGAAGAGGCAGAATGGTTACGTCAATTCTTGGAATATGTTCCAAGATGGCCTAAGCATATGACGGCCATGTGCGTACATTGTGATTGCCAATCAGCTATTGGTAGAGCTCAAAATGCAATGTATAATGGCAGATCAAGACACATATGACGTCGGCATAACACGATACGACAACTACTCTCAACTGGAGTTATAACGATTGACTATGTGAAGTCAAAGGATAACATTGCGGATCTGCTTACAAAAGGCTTAAGCAGAGAGGTAGTACATAAGTCATCGATGGGAATGGGACTAAAGCCCTTGGAGTAAGTTTGTACAACTGAAAACCTATCCTAAAAGATTGGAGATCCCATGATCTAGTCTCAATATGACCACTTAACTGTACGAGCTGAGGTCACTATGGGGGAGTACCTCAACATACAAAGGGAGTTACAAACTTCCTAGTCCATTCCTATTTGAAATCAGTGATATCAAGATAGGTTAAGCATATGGCTTTTAATGATTTGTAAATCACCTATGTTAGAGAGAAGTTAGGTCGCTTCAAATGGAATTGGAGGCACAATTCCTAGAGCTCCCGCAGAACAAGGATGGTGTTCCATGACCATAACGGCCACAACTATGAGAGGTTAGCCAAACCAGGATAAGTAATATGTGATGTGTAATATCGTCTACGTAAAAAGGGGTTGGTTCAAGGACATCACGTCTACTAACTTCTAGGAGACTAAGTATATGTCACAAAGGAGGGTTCAAAGGGAAACCTACCTATCCTACATTACTTAACCACTGAAATTTTATCATGACATTTGAGTGTGTGGGATGATCTCCATTCATGTGTGGGATTGTTGAAAATTTTGGAAAAATAATATTATATTAATGATTAGTATAATAATTATTTAGTGATTAAAGAAAATGAATGAGAGACCGTAAGCTTTAATTGTGTGTTGGAACTTTAATGTGTGGGAAGTTGTGTTTGTCCCATATTGGTGGAGAGATAAATCTTTTGTGGATTTATAATTAGAATTCTCTACACGAATGAATTCTTGTGCGACAACTCACACCCAGTGGCAACCAGGAGGGTGCGAAGCACCCGACACGCGCCTGGGCGCGGGCACGGGACCAAGACGAGGGCGAGGGCGATGGGCGCAATTGCGCTTTGATGGCGCACTTGGCACTTGAATTCTAGAGACTGTTCAACTTCCTACCTGTCAAATGATTAAGTCTCAGAATTCATTATGCCTTTGATTCTAGAATTTATTTTTATTGAATTTTGTATTCAACAGAGACTTATCATTTAGAATTCCAATGAGTTGTTATATATACAAAGCTTTGTGCTTTGTTTTAGATACTAAAAAACAGAAATTCGTATGGCTCATAGCACACACTCTACTTCCACATAATTTCCTAACTTTGCGTCCTTGAGAACTCTTGTTTCAGGTATTCTTTCAGGTGCTTGGCTATCCCCGGCAGTACAATCTGCTTTGGCTGTTGTACCCTGGGAAACAGATGGGTTCACTTGGGTGGCCCGAAATCTGTTTTAAGGGAAGCGTGATCTTCACGTGCCTCAGTCATCGTTGTCTTATGTTTTCTTTGTTTCTTTGTAATTTGTTATCAGTTTAGTATACATTCTACATTGTATTTTGTTTCATTTTAGTTCAGATTATGTTTATGCAATGTAATCTAAATATTAATTAATAAAATTGTTATTTTATGTTCTTTTTGTGAACGGATGTCCTACAGAAAAGACGTTTCGAATTACATGAAACAAACATTCTTTCTTTGGTTTTATTGCTCAATAACAGAGTAATCGGGTTTCAAATAAATATTCACGAAACTAAGGCTTAGAGCTCACTTAAGACTCCAAGTACTTACGAATTCCTTGAAGACTTTTGGATATTATATATATCTATACTAGGTTAGAACCCTGTGCATTACACGGGTTGAATAAATAAATATTATCGTAAACAAATAGTTTTAAGAAATATAATATCACTATTTTGTTGCTTATAATTATTATGTTAGTTTGTTGCTTATAATTATAGTTATTAGCATATTGATAAATTTTTGTAAGTTAAGAGAGAAAATGTTATGTGACATTAACTGAAACCTTTTATTAGAATTTAAAAGATTAAATTTTGATATATAGATATAAATATAAATATAAATATAAATATAAATATTAATAGATATTGAAGTTTTAATTAGATAATTATATAATAATTAACTTTATTTAATAATAATTATCCTTAATTAAACAGAAGATAAAGACTTTAGTTAAAAAATTAATTAGTTATATAGAAGATAAAGATGGGAAAATCAAAAAATAGAAAACTCTAATGAATGATGCGTGTCCCCCATTGATTTACTTTATTATATGTATAGATACTACATAAAATATGTCTTTGGGATAGAGATTTAATTTCATAAATTTTTTAAGACGCGTGTTTGAAGCATAAGATACATGTGTTTTACAATAGTTCATAATTTGCCTCTACCTAATAAACTTCTCATAATTAATACATTATTTAATACACATTAGATAATTTAATTCACTACATTAGCTATTATTTTATTTATAATACTTTGAACTAATATTTAAATTTACATTTACTATTTGTATTTTTATAATTAAATACTATCTAAATTAAGTATTAAGTATTAACTATACAATTACTAAATAATTACATAGTAATAATAATAAAAAAAACTTGAAATATTTATTATTTATAAGTAAATACTAATTAATAAAGATTTATCTTATTTAAATATTTTATTTCATTACTAAATATTTACATAGTTATATAATTAAATAAAGATTTATCTTATTTAAACACTTACGTATTTAATTACTAAATATTTACATAGTTATAATAATAATAGTGGCCAAATATTGTCAGTGTTTAAAGTACGTCGGGTTAGATAACGGTCTCTAAAAGAGGCTCATGAAACTAGTCGCATCGCCCGAACCAACCCATTACTATATATATTAAATCAACTCCTCCACTTTCACTATTCATCCTAGCCAATGATCTATTGCCACGCCCCCACCCCTCCCTCTCTTATACCTTTTTTGTCTTTTAGTTTTTATTTCCGTTTACACCTCTGCACTTTAATAAAGTTATGATACAATCCATAAACTTCAATAAAGTTACATTCCCACATTCCTTGACGAGTACACCGCTGCTAGTACAGATAATACAATACTGATAAGCCACAATGCGCGGGGTAAATACTAAAGCTATCTTGCAGTCCTTATACTTCAATAAAGTTACTTTTCCGATTCATTGACAACTCCACCACGTGCCAGTACTGTCTCAATATCGTCGAATGCGCATGGTGTGTTTTTCTGTTTACACTCTTAACTTTGCTAATATACATGTTTAATCCTTCTATTTTAACTTTCTTAATATACATGTTTAGTCCATCTACTTCAATAACGTTTTATTTTCTTATTTAGTTAACTTTGCTTATATACATGTTTAGTCCCTCTACTTTTATTCCTTTGAGTATTTTGTCTTTAGTGTTTTTTTCTTGCTAACGTGACGAACAATCCCGATTCGCAGCCTAACGCACAGGGTAAAGTTACCAGTGTAGTTAAATTTGAAGAGTTCAACATTTATCAGAATTTGGGTATGTATTTACATACTTTAAGCCTATTTTAGCTAAATAAGTCTAATGCTTGTCAAGATTCATCTAAGAGCTACTTCTAGAGTATAAGTTCTTATATGATCACTAAGCGCTTTGCATATAATGATACAACTATCTTCTTTAGAACACTTATGTAAAACACATTATGAATCTACTAACAAAGAGCCTCTCATGCCATTTAGGCTACACAACATAATTCCTTAGAGGTTATTGTGTGGAGACAACTGTAACATTCGTGGTAAAACGGGTTCTAAAACCCGCTTCGTTGAATAATTCAAATATAGGATATGAGGATTCGTTATGTAAATTATGATAATCGTACAAATACGCCATGTTAAATTCATTAATTAATAAATCAATATAAAAGGTTTAAAAAAATAATAAAAAAATAATGTATAGATATATATTAATATGTATACTGAAATAATAAAAGATAAATAATAAAAAAAACAAAATATCCAATAAGTGTAGACCGCGGGTTTGAACCCGGGTCTCCACCCAAACAAAACACACAACACACCACCATACCACACACATTTATCTGTTAAAGTTCTAAACTAAACAATATTAATACAAGGTCTCGAAATCGAATTTTGAACAACTGTCTTGTAACAGTCAAGCTTGAAATCAGGAAATCATCAAACATCCGTTACTTTTCTTCCTCTTTGCGATCAAAAGGCTAAAACCGTTTTTCAATCAAGTAATCAGACTCAATCATTGAGTCCATAACGATCGATCAGTAAAAAAAAATCAATTCCGGAAATCAAGTTCGGCCGAAACTTATGAAACCGAAGAATCCATTCCATTATTGCCTTACTCTATAAATAGGACTTCTAGAGCTCAGACAGAAATCACCCACACTCACCTCAAACTCCCTGTAGAGCCTCTGTCGCAAGTTATACATCACCAGAATTTGGTTCAGTCACCGGAATCAACACCGGAGGTCGGAAAAACAACCATTGTCTCGGTATACCACTTCACCTAATTCTCTTCATTCTTTTGTTTTCGCATCTGTTTATGTTTAAAAGTTATGTGGTAATCGAATTAATCGGATTAAGTAAGAATCGGTGTATGTATCATATTGAAATGAAGAAGATGAACTAGAAGCATGTTTAAAAGAACAAAAAACCGATGTTTAAACCAGGTTAGACACACAGTCCAGCGGTGGATTGTGTGCATTTTAACTAAAAGGTCATGGGTTCGAGTCTATACGTTACAGGTTTCGCCAAATAAACAAACTCTTTTTATGACCCGGTTATAGGTCAGCTCAGCATGTATATAAGATTTATTTAAAATCTTGTATCCACCAGGTTAGACACACAGCCCAAATGGTCTGTGTGCACATGTAGCGGCAGACGTGGGTTCGAATCCGGTTGGTTACGATACTGGAATTTATCCAAATCTTTTTAATATAAGCAAAATATATTTGAACCTAGTTAGTATATATAAGTAATTAAATTCAGAGATATGTCGGGTTAGACACGTAGCTCAGTTGGTAGAGCTGCATGCACGCGTACGGGAGGTCACGAGTTCGAACCTCACACGCTGCCAATAATTCTAGAAGTCAAACCGGTTTGACCCGGTCAAACCTGTTAAAGGTATATTTTTTGTAACTATTTTCTTTATTTATTTTAATTAAAAATCCTTTAAAATACCTAAAAAAGTAAGATTTTTTTTAAAAAAAGGGGGGTTTTAATTCGTAATAAATACAATAAAAACAAATCTAAAAATCTAATAAAAGGTATTAATTAGAAATATTAATTTCAAATGAAAGCTATATATATTTATCGAATTATTTATGTGATTAATTAGGTTAGTTTCTCTCATCGGTTGAATCTTAAATCGTACGCATTCATTATCATCAAGGAACGCACCCACTGTGAGTGAATTCTTACAAATTCCCCTTTTTATTCATGTTTTGGGGTGTATCATGTGTCGTTTCATATATTTCGTTTATTCAAACACTTGTGCTATTACCATTATATGATCTAACGTGTGATGTAAATGTTATTTGTTGTATTGCGTGTTTACATTTTTGTCAAGTGCGTGCAAATCATTCATTAGGCCCATCAGTTCCTCGCTGGAGACGGTTTGAGCATCAGGCGCCTCATTAGATCGGCTCCGTTTGATTGAGCCTTGATCTCATTGTTCATCATATGTCATGCTTGTGTGTGCATTAATTGATATTATGTGGTTTGTGGCTAGATTTACATATGCGTATACTCATATTTGGTTTATGCACATTTTTATTTAATAACCAATATAAATAATTCCTTCAAATGTTTAAATAAGATTCACTCGCCAACTTTTGTTGACCCAAAACCTTATTTTTACACATGATACAGGTGGACATGTTGAAGCAAGGAACACCTAGGGAATTGCCTTAGAAGAAAAATAAAGAGTTCTTGAATGTTGTGTTTAGAACATGTGGTGTTTGTATGTTCATTGAATTTTTTTATTAAAATTGTAAATAATAAATATGAAACCTATTAGTAAATGTCATGAGCTTTGGTGATAACCCAATCATGCCCCGACTACCATTTCCGCTGCGGGTCAGGGTGTGACAGATTGGTATCAGAGCTTTTGACTATAGGGATATAGGATAGGTTATTAGTCCCTTAGTGCCTATACTATAGTCGATTAGATTTTTAATTGCTTATGTGGTTACATGCAAACTTATGATGTTTATTTGTTTCATATTTTCCATAAAATGCTTGCAAGCACTTTCACTATCATTTTCTGTGATACTTAGTGAGTTATAAATATTGTCAAACATAACATGCTCACATATACATTCATCACGCACGTATCAATTCTCACATATTTAAAGCATTCTCATATTTCTTTATTCGAGATTTTGTGGTGTTTTTCGTTTTTCAATCTCATCAAAGTGAGTTCTACGACGGGCATGTAGTAACTGGAAGGGTACAAGTACCGGTAGTCGAAACGTCCTGTCTAGGTTGGCATTCGTATAAATCCAATATAACGGACTAGTTTGCCTACCTGGGGACTAACGATGAGAGTACGAAGGACCTATTAGGCCAAAGCATGCCACACCAAACGTCGTTCGAACTCACCCCACTTTGAGTTGTCATTGTGTCCATACCAGGACACCCTCCGACTTTATACTTTGCTGTCATGTTTTACGATTTTCATTCGGGTGGCGCAAGTGTTAACAGGCTAACACCAATGTGAACCCTACCAGAGCCCAGTAGTCATGGGGGCCCACATGACCACCAAGGCCAAGTATGGGGACATATGGAGGCCCAAACATGAGCAAAGCCCAAGACATCCTATGGATGTAGCAAATTTATTTTTTTCATTTGTTTTGTGAATGTTCATTTCTAAATACGACACATGACACCTAAAACGTCAAACTCATACTCTCGATACGTATTCCTTGTAGATGTCTTTTAGTCACTCTCGTAGAGGTAGGAGATCAGGAAAATTCCGCGAGCGCATGTCTGCCCAAATCGCTCAACAAATGGCCGCCGTAATACCCAACATCGTAGTTCAAGTCCAACAAGCCCTTGTCGCCAATCCTATCACCCCAACCAATCTAGAAGGACAAAATGTCGCCAACCCTCCTCTCAACACCACTAAATGCACCTTCAAGCATTTCAAATCCTGCGATCCTCCAAAATACGAAGGGACTGAAGGTGTCACCACTCTCCTCCATTGGTTTGAGGAGATGGAAAACACTTTTCTCAATTGCGACTGCCCCGATGATCGCAAGGTGCGATATGCTACCGTTCGTTTTTTCGGAGTAGCACTTACATGGTGGAATACAGAGAAGGGCAAGCGAGGTGCTGAGGATGCTATTACTTTGACTTGGGAAGAGTTGAGGGAGATCATGACAAGACGTTTCTGTCCAAGACGCGAAATTAAGAAATTAGAAGATGAGTTCTACTCTTTGAAACAAAAGGAGGGCGACCACACCACATACAACAAGAGATTCCTTGAGTTGAATCAGATGGTCCCCAACTTGTTCACTCCCCTCTACCGTTTGATCGAGTACTACATTCGAGGTCTTCCTTAAAAAATTCAAGACCCTGTAATAAGTACCACACCTGCAACTTTGGAAGCAGCAATGGAGTTAGCTACAGAGCTCACCGAAAACCACATACGGAATGAAGACTTCAAGGAGGAGAAGAAGAAGGATAAAGCATCAACCGAAACCTCAAACTCAACCCAGACCAAATCCTCTTCTCAACCCACTTCTAAGAGAAAACGAGATGGACAAAATTTTGCTGTCACCCAAGGTAATCAACCACCTCTACAAGTCGTACCCCTCCAAGCTATCCGAATCACTCAAGTAGCACCCAACCCTACTTACCCAAAGAAGAAACCTTACATTGGACCTCACCCTCAATGCAACACCTGTTTTTATCACCATCCATCTACAATACCTTGTCGATTGTGTGTTAATTGTGGGCGTTATGGTCATTTGAGCAAAACTTGTCGTACCCCTCAAAACCAAGCTTCACCCCTATCCAAAACATGATTCAACCCTACCAACAACCCCAAAACCCCATAGTTCCATATGTTCGAGCTTGCTTTAATTGTGGCGACCCTACCCATTTTAGAAATGCGTGCCCTAGGTTGGTTAACATCATTAACGCCCAAGCTCAAGCAAACCCAGTTAACCAAGCAAATCAAGCAAACCCAGCTCCACCCCCAGTGAGAGGAAGAGCTTACAACATCAACGCTAATCCAATTGAAGATAATAACGGCTCAAACGAACAACCTAACTAGTCTTCCATCACCAAGAGTCAAGACTCAGCTCCAACCGTCTAGTTCTTAATGTTTTTCTCAATCTTGTACCCCCGTTTAAATTTAGGAATTTATGTATCCAAGAATTTCAAATGCAAATTGATATTACTGTTTTATTTCATATCTTTACTCATTGATTTAATTTTCATATCATCATACATCACGACGTATCTCGAAGTTGGGTCGTGTCGCATTTTTTTCATAGACTTACCCCTTCATCATAGCAAACGAGAGAGGTATTGTCGTCATTCAGTCATGTATCCTTTCAGATTTGAGACTCAAGCTTTGGTTGTTGTGTTTGTTTATGTTTTAGAGTCACATAGAACTAATCATAACTTACTGACAAAGCCAATGAAAATTTGACAAGAATATGGTGGATACGTCGCTGGTACTTCCTATATATAAGTATTCTTGTCAAAGGATCAAAAGCATTATCAGGCGGTTATGAGAAGTTCCGTGTAGGTTTTAATATTGACATAGTTGAAGTTTTTGTTTTGATATAACCTTATCTTTTCAACGCATCAATTCTCTCAAAACTCTTATGCATGAGATCATATCCAGTCAATCAACTCTATGTATCAACGCTTTTCATCTTAGGCATCAAAAAGCGATTCCTGTAGCAGGGTATTCAACCCTTACTAGGAACGTTACCGCCTCAATCAAAAATCCAAAACATCACACCTCTCTTTTCTGCTAAGAGATATTCAGATTCTAGTTAGAGTGCGTTGGGAGTTAAAAACGAGAACCTGAGTTCACCTGAGAACGCGTGAGAAATATCCGCATCTCTTCCCAGATATATCTACAATTTAAATTTCGGGACGAAATTTCTAAAAGTAGGGGATACTGTAATATTCGTGGTAAAACGGGTTCTAAAACCCGCTCCGTTGAATAATTCAAATATAGGATATGAGGTTTCGTTATGTAAATTATGATAATCGTACAAATACGCTATGTTAAATTCATTAATTAATAAATCAATATAAAAGGTTTAAAAAAATAATAAAAAAATAATGTATAGATATATATTAATATGTATACTGAAATAATAAAAGATAAATAATAAAAAAAAAACAAAATATCCAATAAGTGTAGACCGCGGGTTTCGAACCCGGGTCTCCACCCAAACGAAACACACAACACACCACCATACCACACACATTTATCCGTTAAAGTTCTAAACTAAACAATATTAATACAAGGTCTCAAAATCGAATTTTGAACAACTGCCTTGTAACAGTCAAGCTTGAAATCAGGAAATCATCAAACATCCGTTTCTTTTCTTCCTCTTTGCGATCAAAAGGCTAAAACCGTTTTTCAATCAAGTAATCAGACTCAATAATTGAGTCCATAACGATCGATCAGTAAAAAAAAATCAATTCCGGAAATCAAGTTCGTCCGAAACTTATGAAACCGAAGAATCCATTCCATTATTGACTTACTCTATAAATAGGACTTCTAGAGCTCAGACAGAAATCACCCACACTCACCTCAAACTCCCTGTAGAGCCTCTGTCGCAAGTTATACATCGCCGGAATTTGGTTCAGTCGCCGGAATCAACACCGGAGGTCGGAAAAACACCATTGTCTCGATATACCACTTCACCTAATTCTCTTCATTATTTTGTTTTCGCATATGTTTATGTTTAAAGTTATGTGGTAATCGAATTAATCGGATTAAGTAAGAATCGGTGTATGTATCATATTGAAATGAAGAAGATGAACTAGAAGCATGTTTAAAAGAAACAAAAACCGGTGTTTAAACCAGGTTAGACACACAGTTCAGCGGTGGATTGTGTGCATTTTAACTAAAAGGTCATGGGTTCGAGTCTATACGCTACAGGTTTCGCCAAATAAACAAACTCTTTTTATGACCCGGTTATAGGTCAGCTCAGCATGTATATAAGATTTATTTAAAATCTTGTATCCACCAGGTTAGACACACAGCCCAAATGGTCGGGCTGTGTGCACATGTAGCGGCAGACGTGGGTTCGAATCCGGTTGGTTACGATACTGGAATTTATCCAAATCTTTTTAATATAAGCAAAATATATTTGAAACTAGTTAGTATATATAAGTAATTAAATTCAGAGATATGTCGGGTTAGACACGTAGCTCAGTTGGTAGAGCTGCGTGCACGCGTACGGGAGGTCACGAGTTCGAACCTCACACGCTGCCAATAATTCTAGAAGTCAAACCGGTTTGACCCGGTCAAACCTGTTAAAGGTATATTTTTTATAACTATTTTCTTTATTTATTTTAATTAAAAATCCTTTAAAATACCTAAAAAAGTAAGATTTTTTTTAAAAAAAAAGGGGGGTTTTAATTCGTAATAAATACAATAAAAACAAATCTAAAAATCTAATAAAAGGTATTAATTAGAAATATTAATTTCAAATGAAAGCTATATATATTTATCGAATTATTTATGTGATTAATTAGGTTAGTTTCTCTCATCGGTTGAATCTTAAATCGTACGCATTCATTATCATCAAGGAACGCACCCACTGTGAGTGAATTCTTACAAATTCCCCTTTTTATTCATGTTTTGGGGTGTATCATGTGTCGTTTCATATATTTCGTTTATTCAAACACTTGTGCTATTACCATTATATGATCTAACGTGTGATGTAAATGTTATTTGTTGTATTGCGTGTTTACATTTTTGTCTAGTGCGTGCAAATCATTCATTAGGCCCATCAGTTCCTCGCTGGAGACGGTTTGAGCATCAGGCACCTCATTAGATCGGCTCCGTTTGATTGAGCCTTGATCTCATTGTTCATCATATGTCATGCTTGTGTGTGCATTAATTGATATTATGTGGTTTGTGGCTAGATTTACATATGCGTATACTCATATTTGGTTTATGCACATTTTTATTTAATAACCAATATAAATAATTCCTTCAAATGTTTAAATAAGATTCACTCGCCAACTTTTGTTGACCCAAAACCCTATTTTTACACATTATACAGGTGGACAGGTTGAAGCAAGGAACACATAGGGAATTGCCTTAGAAGAAAAATAAAGAGTTCTTGAATGTTGTGTTTAGAACATGTGGTGTTTGTATGTTCATTGATTTTTTTTTTAAATTGTAAATAATAAATATGAAACCTATTAGTAAATGTCATGAGCTTTGGTGATAACCCAATCATGCCTCGACTACCATTTCCGCTGCGGGTCAGGGTGTGACAACAACCTTTAATATTTTTAGGCTAAAGGGTATGGAGAGGTCCATCCTCATGGGGATGGACCGCCACGTCAGCGTCACGTAGGATAGGTAGGAGGATGAGGTTAAAGGGGATGGACCTAGGGGGTGGGGGGATGAACCCCTTTATATATATGTGTGTGTATGTATGTATAGATGTGTGAGAGAGGAAGAAGCACGACACCTGCGGCAGGGAAGAGCCGTGTGTGCCGGACCAAACAACTTGACGGAGCAAGGGGGCGGTATGGGGGTCCGGCGTCAGGCCTTGCCGGGCATATGCCGGCCCCCATACTGGGTAGTCTTATATTCTACTATGTTTGAGCATTTGAATTCAGACATTATACACAACGAAAAAATACATGTTTAATGTTGGTATCAGATTCTCAGAGATATCCAAAGATTCATCCTCCTCTTCTCACCACTTTAGTACCATTTCAAATGTTATTTGCGACTTTAACATTGTCACCGATTCTTTGTATCAATTCCACTCACAAAATAACTTGTGCTTTAACCCGTATTCCTTAAATGTGAAACATGCTAACAAGTTGTTATTGATACGTCCTAATGTGAAACAAAAATGATAACAAAATGAAACCACAGAGACCCAAATACAAAAACTTTAAGATTTAGACTAAGGTGACATAATTAACAAACCGACACTTTACTATTATTTCAAAGTTTATTCCCATAAATATTGTAGCACCAAATTTATGTTAGGGTCGAATATTTCGGGAATAAACAAACGTATACTAGTCGATGATGATAAGCACTCTCTCTTAGCCACCACCACCACAGAGAAAAAGCCCACACTTTTCTCCGACCATACTCACCGGCAACCTTCATTCTTACTCCGGTAACCTTCTTTTTTACTTTCTTTCATCTTTTCATTCATAAAGTTTGTTTCTTGCATCTGGGTATTTCATTTATCTCTCAAATTATCAATCTTTTTATGCTCCCAATTAGCATACATATGGATCTGTTACTTACCAATTTCTGATTATATTTGTGATGTTTACTTTTAATTGATGAAAGGTTGTTGCTTTATTACTTATTACTAGTTAACAGTATTATTTTTTTTAATTTTTTTTTTGTGAAATTATGAACAGGGGAAGAGGGGTTTGAAACTTTGAATTGTTCTAGGGTTTAAGAAGAATTTTGGGGGTTTTTTTTATATGATATGTTGTACTTGGTGCGTGAGAATTTGTTCATTGGCAACATCAATGCAGCAGCAGAAGTGCTTTTGGGTGGGAATAAAGAAATCACACATGTTTTATCGGTTTTGAGCTCGGCTTCTATCGGGTTTTTCTCCGAATGGAAATCGAGTTTTTCGGTTCCGACGAAAGAGATTCGGACGGTGTACGTTGGTGGGTCGGGTGAAGATGAGAATTTGGAGGGTGATGGGTCGGATAAAGGTGCATTGTGCAATACGAAGATTCTTTATGTGTTGGAGAATGCAGGGCATGATTTGAAGCTCGTGAGAATGGCTGTGCCGTTGAGAGATATGGAGAACGAGAATTTGCTGGATTCGTTGGAAGTTTGTTTGGATTTTATTGATGAAAGTAGGAAATCGGGTTCGGTTTTGGTGCATTGCTTTGCGGGTGTATCCAGAAGGTAAAATTAACATGTTGGTTTCTTGTTTCGATTCATTAGTTATGTGTTATCGGTTTGTGTATTCCGTTTTTGTTTAGGTCTTAAAAGTTGTGTAAGAAACGTATTTGCCGTTTCAGAATAGCCAATTTACTATTTTAGCTGATTTTCGAATTTGATTCCGTCAATGTTATCAATATGTTGCCTTAATATTTGACATTTTGGATTAATAAGCGTTTAACGCTTCATTTCGGCCTGTCTTCTGTATATGCATGTAAGCCTTATTAGAAGGAGATTTTCGATTTGATTCCGTCATGTTATAATAATGTTGCCTTGATTTCTCTAGTTCATATTGTGTGGCCCGTTAAAATTAATATTTTTACAATATCCTTTTTATAAATAGGACACTAGGAGTTTTTATGCTTTGAAAATACCCTTCAGATGACTTTTGACCCGTTTGACATGTTTCCTTTTTAGCTAATTGTTTTGATATTACTCATATGACCTTATTAAAAACAAAATACTCGTCAGGTTTAATAAAAAAATAACGTTAAATTCTCTGTTTTTCTAAAGCCCTAACGGTTAAAACCATTCTTTGCATGTGTTTGTTGCAGTGCAGCCATTGTCACGGCCTACCTGATGAGAACTGAACGAATTTCTCTAGAAGGTTTGACGATATCCGTCTTTCTATTTTTTAACATATCTTATTTGATGTGGATAATTTACTGTTAGTTTTTTAGTTTTATGTAAAACATCTCCTACAATTTCCTTGCAGATGCACTTGAATCGTTACGCCAAAGCAATGAAGCTGTTTGTCCTAATGATGGATTTTTGGAACAGGTAAATGTAAAGGCCGAGTGAGACAAAAGTTAAATTCAAATCATCGCGCGCAACGACTTATATTTTTATATATATATATTTTTTTGTGGAATTTTTAAAATCTGTTTTCTTTGTGGTGCAGTTGACCATGTTTGAAGATATGGGTTTCAAGGTTGATCATTCAAGCACTCTATACAGACGCTTCCGTTTGAAGGTTTTAGGTGTGTTTTCTTTCCAATTTATGCAATTTATTAATCTATAAGTTTATTCTTTATGATATGGGTTTCAAGGTTGGGTAGCTTGTTAAAATGTGTACTTTTTAATTTATGTTAAACACACCCTACAACATTTGTGTGTCCATTATTTATAAATGTTGTAGATAAACGACTTATTCAATAGAATTACTAATATCACTACAATAATAATAAACTGAGTAAAGTACACGGATGGTCCCTGTGGTTGACCAAAATTTTGGATTTGGTCTCTTGCTTTCCAAAAGTACAAAGATGGTCCCTGTGGTTTGCACTTTGTAACATATTTAGTCCCTAAATTTTGCCAAAAGTACATGGATGGTCCTTGTGATTTGCACTTTGTAGCACATTTAGTCCCTAAGTTGGGCCTGCTGAAACCTTTAAATTTGTTAGCTGGGGACTAAACGCGTCATAAAGAGCAAAACTCAGTGACCATCCATGTATTTTTGAAAAGCTAGGGACCAAATCCAAAATTTTGATTAACCACAGGGACCATCCGTGTGCTCTACTCTAAAATTTATCTTAAATAAAACGATTTACGACATTGGAAGTATTTAACCTTTTCCATTATAGGTATTTCTTTTATGTACATTTTACCTTTACCTACAAAGTACAACTCGAATTGTGGTACTAGGTGACTCATATAACCGAGGAGAGAAAATTGACAGCTCTAAGTTTGCTGCTGACCCTGCTTTGACCAAGAAAGAAGCTTCGATTTTGACCGAAACAACATCACAGAAAGAAATAATTCCGACGCCTGCATTTCGTTGCAAAAAATGCAGGCGAGTTGTTGCGTTGCAGAATAATGTTATAACTCATATTCCCAGGGAGGGTGAAAGCTCTTTTGAATGGCATAAACGGAATAGTCGCAATAGTTACAACAAATATGATGAGCTTGAGTGCACCTCTGTCTTTGTTGAGCCTCTTCGTTGGATGAAAACAGGTATACAATGACCTCTCTTTACTTTTTATGTATTTTAAGTTGAATAATACGAGATAAACAATATAATCAAGAATTAAAAGGCTGGTGTAGGATTATTAAATGGGCCGTGTCCGGAGGTCAAAAGCGACACGAACCCAAAAATTTTGTGACACATGAACTTGAACACGACACGAATTTCGCGGGCTAACATGAATGCGAAACGTTTAACCCGACATTTTTTTTTGCATATTAATAATTTTAAAATTACAATTATAAACTATAAAAGCTAATGCTCATCTCTCTTTTATCTATTATCTTTTGGCATATAATACTCAACCTGTTTACGTTATGATATATAATATATTTGTCTTTATAGTTTATAGAAAGAAACGGGTCAACCCCGAGAACTGGACAGGTTGATCCGAATGCGACCCATTTAGCTAAACGTGTTTGAGCTGAAACGGACCAGCACCCGTTTAGACTAAACCCAAACCCGCGAATTTCGTGTTAGAATTTCAAACCTCTAGGCTGGTAGTCTGTTTTGGTAATCATACTCAATTATGTCATGACCCGGTAATTATGCTTTTTTAATAACTTAAATTTGTAATTTGACCACCTGATGACCATTTTGTTGCTTACGTAGCGCGTATTTAGATGAGGTGGCTTGCCATGTAATCTTTTTATCAACTAAATTACCAATTTTTTTTGTTTTACCAATTTTGTTGTCTAGTTGAAGAAGGTGCATTAGAAGGAAAGTTGTGGTGCACACATTGCGAAGGGCGGTTGGGTTACTTTAACTGGTCAGGAATCCAATGTAGTTGTGGAAGTTGGATCACACCAGCTTTTCAACTGCATAAAAGCCGAATCGATATCAGCACCGTTTAAGAAGATTCATACACACTCGCGCAGGGCTCATCTTGTTGAACCTTTTAAGCATAATAATTATACAATACTTGACACTCATCGGCTTCATTTTGGAGCCATGTAATCATGAGGTCATTGTTTCCTATTATGGTAACTTTAAAGTTTAAATTACTTGCTTTGGTGTTACAAATGGAGGTCTTGTTCATTGATCCAACACCCTTTGTGTATGTGTACGTGGGGCTGCAAACGAACCAAACGAAGTTTGTTAAGAGAATAATGTGTTCATGAACACCTACCGAAAGAAACTTTTTGTTCATGTCCGTTCATTACGTGTTCGTGTCCGTTCATTACGTGTTCGTTTGTTAATATTAGGTACTGGACAAAAGCGAACGCGAACAAACACAAATGAACGTTCGTGAACACAATGAATGCAAACGAACATAAAGAAGCTTTAATGAACAAACTCGAACACAAAGGAACATATATTAAATTTTAATAAAATCGACATCTTTCATCACAAACATTACGTTCATCTAATAAATTATCACATCATAAAATAATGCCCCATAAACACAAAATTATCATATTAAACTTGAAGTCCTCATTTAATCCACCCCAAATAAACTCAGTCATCATGTACTCCACCTAAAATAATAGTTAATTAAAACCTAAAATAATTGTTAATTAAAGTGAAGTAATACCAATATGTAATAATTAAAACCTAAAATAATAGTTAATTAAAGTGAAGTAATACCAATATGTAATACACAAATATTTATTACTTGAATTTTGAATTTTGAAGTACTTAAATTAAAAATAAAGGTTAAAAACCCTAATGAACTATCGAACTTCCTGTCAAATGGTTCATAAACTATTCGCCGAACATTTGGTTCTTTGTAGCCTTATGTGTATGTTACTCCAGTTGCTGAGTTGGCCAAAGCCCCTTCCCGTCATTATCTCTTTGTCACTGTAAAGTTTCCTGATTCCTGCATCAAACCCATCTGTTTCATTGCCTGCTTCTCGATGGTCCTTTCGGTTTATAATCAATTTCCTCCATCTTGACCCTATCTTGTACTGGTTGAACTCCAATATCACTTTCTCTGTATCAAGAAGCTTTGTCATGATAATAACAATAAAATACACGGATGGTCCATGTGGTTTACCAAAATTTTGGTTTTGTTCCCTAGCTCTTCAAAAATATAGGGATGGTCCTTGTGGTTTGCACTTTGTAACGCATTTAGTCCCCAGCCAACAAATCTTAAGGTTATGTCCAAGTTAGGGACTAAATGCGTTACAAAGTGCAAACCATAGAGACCATAACTGGAGACTAAATGTGTTACAAAGTGCAAACCATAGAGATTGTTTGTATACTTTCGAAAAAGTAGGGACCAAATCTAAAATTTTGATAAACCACATGGACCATCCCTGTACGTTACTCACGTTAAACATTGAATGATAAAGAATTTTTATAATTTTGATATGATTTTAATGAATTTACTTCAAAAAAGTTATGACTACTCACCATTAAGATGACATTGACTATAAAGCTTGTTTCCATCACATGATTCCAGGTGACCAACAACACCATACCACCAACCTAAGATGCATCAAGAAACCGCAACCAATTAAGCACAAGGTACAATCATATACTACACAAAACATGCATAGATATCGAAAAATTTAATCTTTAAACAATTAGAGAGCACCCACCATAGGGAAATTCTTTAGATTTCCTCCACTGAATCTCAATCTGGATGTAAATCAGTCAAACAATCAGAAACATGAAGTTCATATGGTGAAACATCAACTGCAGGGGATCTTAGTCTTTCCCATTTGATATTTTCCTCTACTGTTGACCTACCATGTGCCAAATACCTACAAAAATCCCAAAAAATCATACATTTTCAGGAAAATTTAACTACTTTACTACACATTTGAGTTGGGTTTTGCAAAATATAAATGGGAATTGAATAAAGCTTAAATTTTTTTGGGAATGAACAAAATCTTGAATTTCGTTCACCTGGCGTTGAAACTGTCGGTATGGGCGTCGTAGCTAACTTTTGCGTCGTAGCAAGACAACAAGAACCCAACATTCCCATGCTGCATATAAATGTACAAAGATCAGTGGCGGAACTAGCCCATTCATTTAGGGGTATCCCGAATTTTTTTTTACCTTACAATCATACAATAATAAAAAATAATAATTAATCAAGTAAACACAATAGATTTGTCATCTTCTTTTTTTCATAGCATAAAATCGTTCAATCACATCGTCGTCTTTTACTTTATCAAAAGTTTTCTTTTTCGATCGCACAAATTATAGCATTGTTCAAATATTCAGGGCACATTCGATTGCGTAAGTCCGTCTTGACAAGCTTCAATTTAGAAAAAAAACATCTTTCAATGGTTGCGGTTGCAACCGGTAAAATCAAAGCTAGATTCACTACCCGATAAACCAAAGGACAAGAATTATGTGTTCCGGTTTCCACCATAAGACAAGCAAGATCACTTATTCAATTATATTATTGTTTCGTATCTTGGGCTAACTTTATCAATTATATTTAGGGTTTCCTTTCAGTTCTATTATTGTTAATTCGGGCTTATTTTATCATTTGGGCTTAATTATTCTACAAGTTTTCGGGTTGTAAAATGTTTGGGCTTATAAAAAAATGAAATTTTAGTAATATCAAGTATCATATTTTTTGGTTAGTGGAATTCTCGTATTTTTTTTGGGTATCGTTTGTATATAACCGAAAAAAACACTACGAATACGGGGTTGAGCCGTAGCCCGTGCTACGGCTCCCAACCTTGTGGTTCCGCCCATGACAAAGATCAATTGTTTTTTTTTGAGCGACAAAACTTCTGTAAAAATATAGAAAGCGGGCCAGCTAGAAGTTGAATCTCGATAAAGAAACATCACAGGATCACATCCCTGATATTAAAATCACACCAACGATCCCAGTTAAGATGTGGAAACACAAAGATCGTGTCACAAGTTTAGATGGCCAACTTACTTGCATTTCACATTTTGAAAATGATATGGTATTTTTAACTTTTTCAAGAAAAAAGTTTCAACTGGAATGAAGTTTGCAACAAGTAATAATGTAAATATAATAAGCATTTTGTATAACTTGTACAAAATTTAGGTCAAAATGTCTTGGGGCTAAATTAGTAAAGTACCTCTCTGTTATAAACTTGAAGGGAAAGAAAAACTGCCACTTTTAAGGGATAGATACCAAAACATTACTGATTCAATAGGCAAACAAATGGTGGTATTGTTAAAGTTCAGATATTCATTCCACCAAGTAGTGATAACCCCAAAATACCCTTTTCCATTTGAAGAAACCATCAAAGTTTGCTTCTTTTTGGTGTGAATGTAAGCCTGCCATTCTTGATGCATAGAATAATCACCGATCAAGAATTTGCCCCATTTATGGTTCAAATGTTTCTCCCATAGATGATCTTGGGTGCACATGGCCCTAAAAGACCTACATACCCCTGACATACTGGCTAACTCAGCTGGTGAAAGCTTCTCAAGAATGCATTCTAAGGGCAATTCTAGATGCTCTAATGTAAATTTATGTAAAGTACTAGAAAACTTTTATTAAAGGTTAACCGAGTAAAAAAAAACATGCCTAATAAAAAATGAACACTTATATGTGTATAAGTAACTTTACGGTTTGGATAGCTGATTCGATTAGAAAGAGTCCGTTTGTGGTCTTCACACAAGTTTCTTTTATGTATGTTTATTGTGTGTTTTGATGATCGGGCTTTCATCACATGAGAATCTTCTTAAACGACGTATATCTCACGTGTTATATGCTACGACGGTGTATACCTTGTGTGTTTTGCCTTTTGTTTTGTTATGTTCTTAAATTTAAGCTATGCTTTTATTGCTATAGTTCTTAGCCAATAATGTAGGTCATATAATCATAAAAACGTGGACCAAAAGAATGTGAAGGTGGCTTGTGTGACTTTTGCATGAGGGGTCATTGTTAGATTTGGAATGAGTGGTGACTACACTTCATATGTAGTCAATTGTACTTTTTATGATATGTGTTGACTGGTGTTAGTCTTTTCATATGCATATATTTATATTTGTTAGGTATACTTCATAACGTCAGTGATTCTAGATAAGTATTACTTAGGGATTGTTTGTTTACCTCTTAATGGGGCTCTTAGTGGTTAAGACTGTTTGTTTCGCGAGCAGATGTCCGAATGGTTCAGACATTTGCCTCTGAATGGTTAAGCATTATACAGAGCCTAAATGGTTTTACACCACTAATCTGAATTGGTCAAACATTCTCTGAACGGTTAAGCATTTTATTGTCTCTTAATGATTCAAATATCTTATTGGTTCAACACTTAATGATTCAGACCTCTTCCTGGTTTAGCACTTAATTATTCAGAAACAACCCCTTATATGTGTTAACTTGAATTATAAGTATGAAACAATGAATTATGAAATCAAAGTAGACTCATCTAATCCTAATCTTGAGAATAGAAAAAAAAAACAATGTTTTACTATAAGATATCGATCTTGAAAACCTTGTTTGTAATTGTATAAAATGGCGAATATAATTACAAAGAATAAAGAACACATAAGCACACATGAGGTATGTACTTATAAACGTGTATTAGTTGTTACGTCTGATCATAGTTCATGAAAACATACAAGAAAATAAATGATACGTGAATCAGACTCAAGTATTGCCGTTTGTATGCGTGTTTTAAAAAAATATTTTCATCTACTCGTAATAATTAGATTCAGAGTAACTGCCTTTTGTACTCGCATATCCATAATAAATTTGATGCATGTATCACATTTGGATATTTGTCTTTCGTACTCGTATATCACTATCACGCAATAATTGTATTTTCGTCCAACAAATACACATGTTATGCGAAACGTGGTCTACTTGTATATCCCTAAAAATGTCTTTGATGATAGTCAAATCAAATTTGAGTACCCGCCTTTTGCACTTGCATATACCAAAAAAATGTGTTTAGTCCACCATAATAAATGATACGTTAATTAAATTCGAATATTTACTTTTTATACTCATGTATTCTTAAGAAAGTGCGCTTTGATCTACCTAATAGACTAGGATACGTGAATCTGATTTGAGTGTCTACTATTTATATTCATGTAACTCATGGCTTATGTACAATTATTGACTGCAAAATATACATGGGTAAAGGTAGATACACGACTATACAATGAAATTATATTAATAAAACATTATATTAATTGAGTTGTTACTTACAACAAAACTCATTGGTTAGATTCGAATTGACATGATTATATATTTATGCACAGGGGCGAAGTATAGAAGGGGCCGGGGGGACGCTCGACCCCCCGAACTTTTTGCTCAGTAGTGTTATATACGTAGTTTTCGTATAGAAATTTTTGGGTTTATACGTTTCCGACACCCCGGTTCTATAGAAATTTTTGGGTATATACGTTTTCGACCCCCTGTTGAAAATCTCAAGCTTCGCCACTGTTTATGCAGGTACACTACATGACTTTGCATAAGTTATTAAAGTTACAACAGTTTAATAAGTTTGACACATATATAACAAAAAAAATATTCATGGAAAACGAATGGTTCTTTTATCTGTTGAAATCTGTCAAATGAATCAACAAACAAACTGATCTTTTTACACAATTACAATATCCATTGCTTGATAATCTTTTGAACCGATGAGGATAAAATCAGCTTAAAACAAGGCTCTTGCCAAGAATAATATCATCTGTGGTGAAATCGGCTTCTTTTCTAAACGTTCCACGACCAAAATCCAGGTTATACGAGTCGGTCAAACCTTCAACCAACCCGTATTCAGGTACGATTCCAAGCTCCTCTTTCGCTTTCTCCACAGATGCAAAGAAATGCTGCAACACACAGTTTCATAAACACATGTATTTTATTTGGTACGGGCCAAAACAATTTTTATTGAATGTTTAAATTTTTTTATTAATATGATTTCAATGCGCTTTGGGGCTTGACCTGTTTCCGTTTTTAGCTATGTTTTTATTTGACCCGCTTATAACTAGTTTGAGATGATGGTGAGTGGTGACATAAAACAACCCATAATAGGTTAATGGGTCGAAATTGCCACCTTTGATTCTTGTGGGACCCGTTGGTCAAACACGATTTGACCTGTTCATAATCCCTAAATTATATGTTGTGTTTAGTTCTTAAATAATCAGGACTTACCAATGAACGGGTTTAAAAAACGATCAATAACAGAAGTCAAACAAAAGGTTGACTATTCCCGCCAAAATATAAGTTCATATTTACGGATTTACCTGGTCCCGGAACGGAAAGGCTTTCTTTTTCCCGAAATCGAACTCCTTAGGATTATAATGAATGAGCTCAGGCTCAGGGAATCCACCAGCCTACAAGGGGTAGATTGGATGTTATAAAATCATAAATTATAATTTTGTTATTATAGGAATAAAGTTAACTTACCTTAGCACAAGCTCTTGCTAATCCATCAAAGGTAACATATCGATCTCCTGATATGTTGTAAACTTGCTTGCTTGCTTTCGCATTCCCCAAAACCTTAATAAAAGCTGTCGCCAAATCCTGCATTTGGTCAACGTTGACCCGTCAAGACCGTTTTGACTTTTGTAGTCAAATAAGCTAATTACTCATAATCGATTCTTATAGTTACTAACCTTTACATGACCAAGTTGGGTTACTTGCAAACCCGAGTTGGGAATTGGGATGGGTCGGCCCGCTTTCAATCTGTGGAAAAACCATTCTTCGACAGGGTTGTAGTTCAACGGGCCATAAATATAAACGGGCCTAATAGAAGTGTAGTTAACACCCTTTGATTCTAATAAGGCTTCTGTTTCAAGCTTCCCCTTGTGTCGGCTTTTTGGATCAACTGCATCTATCTATATAGCAAACAAAAATAACAATATCAAATTTGGTAACATGTCAAAACGGGTGGGTCGGGTTAATCCCCAAACACCTTTTGTCATTTTCTTTTCTGAATCCATAAATAGTTAATGTGATTAAAAGAAAATTATTGTCACAGTTAAAATCTAAATTTTGAAATATGAACGGCTTTCTGCATTGTTAATACACTTTTGTTGACTTTTAACCCGTTTGACTTGCTTGACCCGTTCTAATATTAAAGCATAAAAATGTTAACAAACTGACCTCACGATGTGGTAAAAGGTCAGATTTAAGGTAAACACCGGCTGAAGAGCAATATATGTACCTGTAATTTAGTAAAATAATAAAATTATGAACAAAAGTAAGTAACTTGTCATTATCATCAAATGATTCTTATGTGATTTTACAAAGTTTATGTTGATAACTTACTGTTCTAGATTCGGCAATGCATCTAATATAGGCTCCACCTCTTCCGCGTCACGCCCTTGTAAAACAAATCGTTTTCATAAATTATGATAATTACGTAGTGTATCGAGTACCGGGCATGCGCTATGAAACATGAAAGACTGACTAATTTACTATAACCCTCTAAAAAATAAAACAATAAAGGCTATGAAAAATTAAATGTAAAAGCTTAAAACGTTATATAATTTTTACACACCATTTATATCATAGACCACATCAAAGCCTTCAGCAGCAAGACTGGTCCTCACAAAATCATAATCCTTCCTATCACCTTTTAAATGCAGTATCTATAACATAAAACACATCATAGTTACTTGAGAAACAAGTTACTAAAATGAAAAATGTAGACTTATAAGGTAACTTATTTGACTTTGTTATATAATTCTTAACAAACCTTGGATTTAAAAGCATTGTAAGCGTCATCTGCTTCACCGGGCAAAGGTTGTGTGACGGGCGCTTTTCCTCTAGTGAACAAAGTTACCTGCACACGATAAACGATAATCCAAAGTTTATGAAGGATTTTTATGACATTATAATATGGGAACTTGCAAGATTGATCATGTTAAACTTAACCTGATGTCCCTCTTCAACAAGTTTTCGGGAAAGAAAGATACCGATGAAACGTGTGCCTCCCATTACAAGAATCTTCTTGGAGCTTGATGCCGTCACATTCAAAGCTCCTTTCGGTTGACATACTTTCCTCTTATACTGCAGCATACATAACATTCAGTTATTTCAAACCTGGTACTCTAAACTCTATCAAGTAGGCATGTAAACGACCCGAACGAACATGAACGCAGGCATGTTCGTGTGCATTCATTTATGATTTAACTTTAACCAAACACTTACAGGGAGATATAATCAACACATTTTTTTGTTCATGTTCGTTTAATAAGAAAATGAGCATGTTCGTGTTTGTTTGTTTAAAACTAAATTAACAGTTGACGAACGCAAACAAACATATAGTAGTTTTTTTTATATAAATAAGTAATTAATTATGATAAGTTCAATTTGAAAGCCCATTTTCTTATAACTAGGAATCCCAATTACTAAATAGTTATTTTTACACAAGTAGTTAGAAATCCCGTTAATTGTATATATATTTATATAAATATAACGACTTAAATGAATGAATAAAATGTGTGCTCATGTTCGTTCGTTTACTTAAATGAAATTGTTCTTGTATATGTTCGTTTGTTTATATCCATAAACGAACAAAATGAACTTTCCGCCTAATAGTTCACGAACAGTTCATTACAGGCCTACCAAGGTATTATGAATGAATGTTATATTAGGTGTATTATCATCAAGATTTTGTCAAGAGCAAGATTATACCGATCAATTTATAAGCATAATTGAATTGAAACATGCCCTTAATCCCCATTTGACCATTTCCCTTGTGTTTGTTTCTTTTTCTTCACTTTTGACAATACAAGAGGAACTCAGTTTGACTTTTTAGTCCAAAACTTCAAATTAATTACTTTTGTAGTTCAAGATTGATCTAGATTATTAAACAAATTTAACACCAACAATCTTGTAATCAATAGTAATCATAATTCATGACCAAACAATCCCTATTTTGACTTTTGACTTCAAATGTCAAAATTCAAGATTGATCTTGATTCAACAACACCCACAATCTTTTAACCACCAATTATCATTCCAAAGTTCATAACTTTTCAAGATTAAGCAATGCATGAGCACACCAAATTCAAAGTTTAAAACTTGACAATGGATTGGGGTCAATTTAGAGATTAAAACAAAGGGTAAAGAGTACCTGAATGGAGGTGATGAATTTGGTGCCACAAAAGGTTGATTGGGAAGAGGGAAGAAGTGAGACAGAAGGGTATTGTTTGAAATTATGCTGCACTGCTGCAACACCACCTGCCATTGAAGATGAGGATGAAGATGAAGATGAAGATGAGGATGAATGAAGGGTATGTTTAATGATGGTATGAAAACCATATCTTGATTGTGAGTCTCAGTTGAGGGGAAGATGGATAACAAGTGACCCCACTTTGCTTCTTTTGGTTCTGTCCATGAACTACACTCTCACACACTTAACCATATCTTTCTTGTTTTCTGGTTGGCCTTTTCATTTGCTACAAAACAAACATCCAACATTTTGAGTTATGTATATGTGCTAGTAAACGTCCTCATACGTTGCGGTTGAGTTTTACATGTATTGAAAAGTATAAAAACAAATATCGATACCTGTTCGAATATTACTGATACTTAGGTAGTGTATGGTATGCAGGAATGAAAGGCGGAATAGAATAGATGATTACGAGGGAATGAAAAAAAAGGTATTTGGTTAGTCAATGGAATGGAATCACCCATTTCAAAAGACATTCAATTCCCTCAAAATCATTCCATTCACCCATCATGTTTTTTTTTCATTCCATCCCTTCTAGCATCATTCATCAATAACACCACAACCTACCACCTTCGCCACAACCCACCACCACTGACGTGATCATCGCCAGCCCCAACCTGCCACCGCCTCCGTCGCCACCCCAACAGCCACCGCCGTCACCACCACCCACCCGCCACCGTTACCACTCACCGCCACGACCAACCGCCAACACCACTCGCCGCCGCCGCCACCCACCACCATCGTCGACACCACCACTAACCACCGCCGACACTAACCACTGCCGTCGCCGCCACTCATCGCCACCTCTGCCGCCACCCACCACAAACGACCACTTGCCGCCACCACCACCACCCATCGCCGCCGCCACAGCCACTCACCACCACCACTCACTGCTGATTTTATTCCTTCGTTTTTCTTGCCTACCAAACAATACACAATAATAATTCATTCCATTCACACATGGTAACCAAACAAGACATGAAATGGTAATGGTCCATTGCATACCGTCCATTCCATTCCCTCGTCCATTCCATTACCCTATACCAAACACACCCTTATAACGTTGTTGTTCGGCCGGTACCGACTCGGTTCTTAATCGTACTGCTATTTCGAATACAATTTTAAATAAAATTTATAATGAAAAGATTTTATAACCGGAAGGTCGAGAAAAATAAATAAATAAACAAAAAACGTTTTTAACTTTTTTAAAAGAATCTAACGAACGAAAGTTATAAGATACCAATAAAACTATTGGGTTAAATACGTATATTCTTATTTATAGTATGATATGTGAAAATTAAACTATCAGATCAAATACGTATATTGTTTATAATACAAGTTATGAAATTAATTAAAGTTTAAGGAAAAAAATTTGACAAGAACTTATGAATAGTGAAAAGTCTCACAAACCATATTTATAAAATAGGGTCGTAGTTATCCGCGCGTTGTGTAGAGACGCTATTAAAACTCAGAACGTATAACATACTATGACAACCGATAAATAAATTTGTAAAATTAAATAAAATGATATCTAAATGTGTTATGCTATTTGCGTCGTAACTCGGCTCTAAACATCAAAATTATAAGAAAATAGAGTTAATTATTGTTTTCGTCCCTGTGAATTGTCAAAAATCACTATTTCAGTCCATTAATTTAAAAGTTGCGATTTCAGTCCTTGTGGTTTCACTTTCGTAACCATTTCACTTTCGCAATTTTTAAACTAATGGACTGAAATATGATTTATGTTAGCAGGTGTTAACTTGTGGTGTCTGGTGTATAAATATTTTTGATTGATTTGATCACTTATATTGTATGATTGGAGAAATCATTTGCTAAACGGGATGTGTAGAAATATTCTTGTTTATGCTTCTCAATTTTGATTCGTGTTGTTTCTTTTCCAAAATATCATCCAGGTCACCAATGTTTTCGGCAGTTACCTTTCGTGCTTCTTACACTGAACACAAACTATTAAGTTCTGACCACGTGGACGGAACTCAAAAGCCCGAGCCTTCATGTGGGACCCGTTTACTAAACAGATATTTTTCTTATCCACATTCCCAACCCACTTTAAATCATCACTATTATTCACGGGCGGGCAAGAAATTCAGTGGAGAAGAAGACGAAGACTTTGTGGTGGGCAGGAGTTCCGAGCTGGAATATTCTACGACAGATGACGAATAGAACGTTGAAGATGAAAGTAACGATTGGTTTTTTACAGAATCTGAACTTGCTGAAGATGAAAGTAATGATGGTATTGTTTCAAAACCTGAGCTTTCTGAAGATGAGGAGAATGATGTTATATTTTTTTTATTTTATTTAATCCATAACCTGATCATTCATTCAGAAGAATTTACATCGAGATAGATGGTAAACGGGTAACAAGCTGCGCCGCTAACCCTTTTTGAATAGCAAAACTAAGCCTTTTAAAAACTACGTCCATAGATCTCGGGGTCATAACATTACTATGCACGACTCTTTGAACTCGACTAAGAAGGACTACAGCCTCTGGCGTCAGGAAACCAAAAGTATCAAAAGCTAATGGGAACACGTGCTGGTTGTCAAGGCACGCTTTCTCATGTTTGGTCACTTTGCCCGAAGCAGCCTGACCCACCATAAAAACACTACCCCCTAAGCCCACAAGCGGAGAAACCCCTGTTAGATCCACACATGCATGTTTTCCTCCTACCCATCCAAAGACCATAATGTCGGCTGGTCGAAGTGTAGATCTCCCTACCAACGGGCCAGTTAAGAAACTAACGGGTGCCTCTTTCTTAGCAGAAAATACCAGCGCTCCTGAATATGTCAAAAAGGACATCCCTAACTAAATCATGCCGATATTTGAACCCTGGGAGCTCTCTACAATGAACTGCATGCTCCCAAAAAGAATCCAAGCACGCCTTATGACAAATAGGGCATACCTCATCAACAGGAAATAAAGGAGTCATGAGGCTATACTTAAGGATAGTACGGTACTCCACCGGCGACATATGCTGGCCTAACCCATCTATAGGTATAGCAAGAAGAAAATCTTGTGCATGTGGTGCTCGTAGACACTCAAAAACAGCTTTTTGTCTAACGGTTAAGTCAAACTGTACTTCGATGTCATGGACAATTTTACTAAAAAGAGCACTCACCAATGCATGTTGGGCTTTAGGGGGGCGGTGTCCTTATTAGTGAAACCGCTGAAGTCAAAGCTTGGAATCGTATCACAAAGACAAGCCAAAGCACAAACATAATCAGAATCCATACCACATATGCCACTGTCCCTTAAGATGTGGTCCTGTAGCACCCACGATTGGGCCCTCGAGGCCACAAAAGCATAGGATGAAGCCTCTACAGCCGAATACAACCCTAAACCCCCAAACCTAATAGGTAAGGAAGCAAGTCGCCACTGTAAGTCTCCAAAGAAAGGACCTCCACAAACCACCAATTCCTTAATCGCCTCACGCAACCCTTTGTCAAAGAACAACGCTGCATCTTTCATGTGTACAGGTTGACATGTCCTCAAGCCAAAGAAAAGTTTGGCAATGCCCATACAGGATCGAAGCAAGAGTAGTTCACTATGCGGATCACCTAATTTGGGTAGAAGACGCATCAAATCTATAGCCTTAGCAGCTCTTTTCTTTGCCAACCCACTAATAAAGCTTGCGTCTCTACTAACGCCCCCCCCCCCCCCCCCCACCCCAAGAAGCTTCACCCCCACTAATGGCCACCCAATGTCCATTGGAAATAACCCTTTACGAAACTTGCTACCATCACAAGAGGGGCAAAATAGCTCAGTTTTCTTAATATTAAGTTCAAGACCCAATGTTGGACCCGTCACCTTAATGATGTTCAACACTCTAGCCACCTCTACTGAATCTCCAATGACAATCCCATCGTCAAGATACCAAGCCTGAAGAAGAAGCTTGCATTTGTCTCTAATCTGATGCACAATGGGGTTCAAAACAAGAGCGAAAAGAAGTGGTCCCAATGGGTCCCCTTGCTAAACCCCCGTGGTAGACCAAATGTGCCAATCTCCAAGGTACAATCTTGCTGGTTGCCCGTATAGAAATTCTACCCACAAAGAAATAGAAGGGCACCTCATCCTGACCTCACGAAGTAAGGCTGATCTATCCACCTGGTTAAAAGCATTAGAAAAATCTACAGTAAGCATTGCAAAAGACCGATCAGTGTGACGTTCATTTAAAACCCTGTTGACGCTGTGTAAAATGGCCTCAGCGCCACCCGACACGCCGACCCCAAACTGAAAATCATTAAGGTACTTGGTCATTTCTTTACCAACACCCTTCATAGCAACCTTGGAAACCAAACGCCTCCATATAGTGCCCACTGCAATAGGTCTAATCCCATTGTTTGGTTTTAAGAGCGGTGTAAGGGGAGCAGACGCAACAAACTCTGCCAAACTCGATGGGCATTTCCCCTAGCCATAAGTTGACAACCGCAGTGATAGCGCATAAAAGATCAGTGGCAATAACAGACCCCTCTCCACATAAAGCATCCAAAATATGTTGTGCCCTCAAGCCATCCCTCCCACATGAGGTCCCTTTAGGAAACGATTTAATGCAACCAAGGACGCTATCCACCTCAGCTACAAGGGGAGGCTCAGAATATATAGTACCTGGCATAGATGGGGGTTCTCTGTACGGGTGTTTAGCCTCTAAAGTCTGCATGGTATTATCATTGTACGGAGCAACACCAGATGAACATAACACCTTCACTGCAGCTGTAAAGTGGCCATCCGCAACCTTCCGAAGACACTGCCTAACATTGGTGTTACTGCTCTCCTCAAGATTATCAACACCTCCTTGACCTAAAGACCCCAACGCAGGACTATCAAATATATTTTTAACTAACATGAAAATACCATCTTCTTTCCCCCACGTGGCTAAAGAATTCAGAATTGATCTTTGTTGCAATGCCTTCCTATTCCCAGACCTTCTTTCTTGCCTATTTTTTGGCCGGACCACTTGCAAAGTGCAGCGAGGAAGAAGGAATAACCTAACCCACGCTTCAATGGATCTAGGTTGGGCAACCACTTTGTAGAGAGTGGTTTTCAACGCCTGAGCAAAAGCCAAACGACAACTATGAGGGATGCTCTTCACGGTGACGATGTGTGCTTTAAAGACACGATCTAGTAGACCAATATCCAACATGAACGACTCGTGAACATTGGTCACGTGTGCCTTCGGAGAGGGCCTTGAAATCCCGATAATGTAGCTATCTATGTCATGATCGCGATTAGTAAAACGGACAAGCCCATCGGGGTGATGGCATGCACGACTCAATGCATGTATACTCAAACACTTCCTACACATCCATTGGCCAAAAAACTTCAAGGTACTTTCCACGTCCATAAACAACCCATGGTCCGTACAAATAGCCTCACGTAACACACCTCTACGTTCATCGCTAGAAAGGTGCAACCTCTTGAGATGAGAGATCAACCGAGAAATTCCCTTATTTCCCACTTCACCGTCCGGGCAACAATGAAACATACGAAAAGGACATGGCCAGGAGCCACTCGAAGGCGTAGAAGGGGTTGTCATTGAGGCGAAAAAAAAATCACGCTTCAAGTAGAAACACGAAATTTTGATGTAAAAACCAAAATTTAAGCATTGGCATTACATCAAACACATGGAGTGCATCCATAGAAATACGAATTTGTGAGAGATGAGGAGGTTTGATTATGACTAGATGAAAAAGGTTTTGTAAAGAAAGAAAAAGAAATAAAAAAAAGGCTGATGAATCAAAAGTAAGAGATTCCAATGAAGTGAAATGGGTTTGAATTGACCCCAACTAGAACCGGCGGTGTTGTACCCGAAAAATCCCTTCAACCGAAACGGGCCTCTTCAGTGTTGTTTGAGTTTATAATGGATTCACTGGTGGGTCCTGATCGAAAGCCGCTTATTAAGTGGCTTGAAACAGAGGAAACTAAAAGCAGACCGGATCCCGTTCGAAAGGCGCTTGATAAGTGGCTTGAAAAAGGAGAAACTATAAGCTGATCGGATGTTTCTGTAGCTATGCTTGAATTCAGGAGGCGTAGGATGTTCGACAAAGCTTTGCAGGTCTTTAAATCATTACATTTTTTTACTTTTTCTTTTTATATTCATATTTCATGTATAATTTTCTATGCGCAGATGTTAGAGAGGCTGGAGTTACGAAACAGTTAGAATTTACGGAAGAAGATTATTCTTCTTGTGTTGATTTGATTGCAAAAACACGTGGTCTTGATGCTGCAGAAATTTACTTTGAAAAGATTCCCGAGTTATATAAAACCGAGTTGGTGTACCGAACTCTTTTAGCTAATTGTCATCACCCCGTTTACGCAACAAAAGCCGAAAAAGTTTTCAACAAAATGAAGGAACTCAAATTCCCCATATCGGCCTTTGCTTGTAACCGGTTACTCCTTTTATACAGGAAAACCAACAGGGAAAAGATACCCGAGGTACAGTTATTAATGGAGAAAGAGAATGTGAAACCGACACTTCTCACTTATCGAGTGTTAATTGACTTCAAAGGTCAGAATAATGACATAAATGGGTTGGAGCAAATTGTTGAGAGGATGAAGGCTGAAGGCATGGAACCCGATATCAAGATAAAGGTCATAGTTTTTATGTATATATCGTAATAAAAATATGGTTAATTTCATATGTATCTTTCTAAAAGGTCAATTTTAATTATAGAGTAAAATGCCATTTTCGTCACTAAGGTTCTGCGACTTTCGTCCAAAGGTTTGTTTTTCCGCATCTGGATCCAAAAGGTTTGAAATCTTGTCATTTTCATCCTGCACGTTAACTCCAATCCATTTTTCTCTCTTAAGTCAGGGTATTTCCATCTTTTTTGTTAACTTATATGGCAATTCGGTTTTTTTTCACTTTATGTAAAAAGACCGAATTGCCCTTTAAGTTAACAAAAAAGATGGAAGTACCACGGACTTAACGGAGAAAAATAAATGGTGTAAACAAGCCGGATGAAAATGACAAAATTTCAAAACCTTTTGGATCCAGATGTGGAAAAACAAACCTTTGGATAAAAGTCGCAAAACTGGCCAAACATTAAGGACGAAAATAACATTTATGTGTTTATGCAGTTTGGTTTTTATACGGTGGATAATTCTGATCATCGTAATTTTTTTTACAACAGGCTGTTTTAGCTAGGAGCTATATATTTGCAGGTCTCAAAGAAAAAGCAAAAGTGATTCTACAAGATTGAAGGAAATGACCTTAAACAAAAACGTTCTGCTTGTTCGATATTACTTCCGCTTTAAGCTGCACTTGGAAGTGTCGCTGATGTTAGTCGAGTGTGGGATGTATGCAAGTCAAACCCCCAATTTGATGAGGGCATACAAGCTATTGAGGCTTATGGAATGCTAAAGAAAGTAGAAGAAGCCGAAGCGGTGTCTGATCAAATCAAATTCAAAGGATCTCAATCTAAACTTTGTAATACAATGGCAAAAGTTTATTTATACAACCTTCGATAAAGCTTCCATCTATTCTTAGTTCCTTGTATTTCTCATAAAAGAAATAAAAAATCATTAAAAGTTAAAACCATTCAACTTTCTTGCGTATAAGTAATCCTTTCAAGATTTAACCATCAAACCTTTTGCGGTTCCCTTTTTCAGGGTTGAATTGTGGGTATGCGTTAGGGATTTTGGTAGAAAGGTTTTATGTTTTATGTTTTTGTTTTTAGATTGATGTTACTTTTTAGATTGATGGTTCTAGCCCACCAAACCCTTTACCCGACCTATCAGACCCTTTGGAGCCGGAACCGGATAAAGATAAAAGGGTCGTGGTTCTCATTTTACAAGTTAAAGGTTCTTGAGGTTCCGGGTCCAAAAGGGTCAGGTCCGACCCTTTGCACAACCAAAACTACATATCTTGATATTAAAAAACCCACGACCTAGTGATCTATAAAAATATCAAATGATATGTTTAGTTTATTTATTTTGTAATAATATTGTATTGAAATATTTTGTATAATTAGTAATAATTATGCTATGGTAAGAGTTTCTTTACAAAGGGCTAAATTTGTAAGAAGGCTAATAAGTCATAAGAATTGAACGTGAGGCAATCATTAAGGCTAAGGGTTGAGGGTATAAGAGTAATTCAAATAATTAGTCTAATATGGATATCATGTAATTGCAAAAACAAAACACGATGTAACCTTTATTACCTGCAAAATAGAACACCATGTACCATTTATTAACTACAAAATAAAATATGTACCTGCTACAAATAAAACACCGCATAATGACTAGTTTCTTACTTGCAAAATAAAACACCATCGTATGAACAACACCAAAACACCATGGACTAAAAATATATGGTTGAAACGTGATATATATATATATATATATATATATATATATATATATATATATATATATATATATATATATATATATATATATATATATATATATAGGTTAAGGTTCCTGTATAAAGGACCCTTTACCTAAGAAGTTTAAGAAGGAATATGATGAGGACATGTGACATTAATTCAAATTAGATATTAAGAGTATTAGTGTAATTGTGTCCATAATGCAAATAAGGAAAAAATAAGGTAGTTACGGTTTTGGAGAGAATTTTTAGGGTTTTTATTTTTTAACCACATCTTCAATTAATCTTACATGATCGATGTTTTAATAAAGTCGTAGTTCAATCTGTGGTGTTTTATAACCTGCGTTTCCGAAAAATGTTCTTAATATGCTGTTTTATTCAACAGATAACACGGGACAATACATGGTGTTTTAATCGCGTTGGTGTTGCTACATGTTTACATAACAAGGTGTTTTAATAAAGTCTTAGTTCAATTCACGGTGTTATACAACCTAGTCTTTTATGCATGTGTTTAACACATCGTGTGTTAAACTTGCATTTCTAGAGTGTATACATTCCTTCTAGATGATAAAACACCATGACTTGAATCGAATACACTCTCCTTCCAGATGTTAAACACCATGATTTGAATAGTAATACAATCATTTCAGATGTTAAAACACCATGACTTTTGAATCGTAAAATGTTTAATAACACGAATTGTAATACAATCATTCGAGGTTAAACACCATGACTTTGAATTGAAATACAATGTTTCCAGATGTTTAATGTCAACCCGCCAGCGACGGAAAGACGAGATGTAACGAACATGGTTCTCCTAGCCTTTGGTTACGCGACATGCATAATAAATTCGACCAAAGTGTTCCTAACAATGCATGTGAGCCCAGAAGTGTATCCCAACCTTGACTTTGATTCCTGAAACACATGCTTAAAACGCACCAACTAAAAAGTTGGTGAGTTCGCAGGTTTATAAACTCAAATAAATAGTTTGTTTCAAGATAGTTTGTTATCAATATGCTTTCAAGATACAGTCATTTTGAGCCCATAATCAAACCCCGACTTCCTTGTACGTCCCAACCAATACCTTATCACATAGCAGTGAAAACATGGATATTATGCAATCATCAAGGTTAGCGAAACTAACCATGAAAGCGGGTGTCAATCTAAGTAGTACTACTCATATATTCAACGACTTATTTCTAAGTTAATGGTTATGTTGTACGTGGACTTTGAATCATAGAGCTAAAACATGGATAAATGCAATCATCAAGGTTAGCACGACTAACCATGGAAGGGAACTACTCGCATATTCCACGACTTAGTTCTAAGTAAATTGTTATGTTGTCCGAGGACTTTGAATGTGATAATGTTGTCTAACTCATGTAACATATTATGCGAGTCAAAAACATGTGCATCAAAATATGTTGTCATGTTTTCAAGTATGTAAACAAGTTTGTAGTCAAGTTTGTAGGCAAGCATGTTTTTCTCCCAAAGTATGAAAACAGTAAAAAAAGGGCCGCGAAACTCACTTGATGAGCAAATGAGACAAGCTAGCAAAGACAAGCCCGCGTACGTATGAAAACCCGACCTACTTGTGCCCTAAAACATTTAAGGACACCTTAAGGTCTGTATGTGTGTCTACTCTGCAAGTTGGTTTAATATTAAATTCATCCAACTAGTTAGACTCATTAAAAATGTTTATTCTTTGTCAAACGCTTGACTCGATGAACCGTTGGTGACATGTCGTTGGTTTCACGAAAGTATATTTATATTAGATATATATGAATATATCTATATAAAAATATACTGACATATATATAAAGTAAAATGTCATATCACGACCTTGTATTCTCGTTTATAATTCATGTTTGGGTTTATAAAGTGACTCGAGAACCGACATGAGTAGTTTGTAAATAAATATTTATTTAAATATTTAATTTAAAAATTAATTCTATAAAAGGCATTGTGTCGTTGAATTTAAAGCCGAAACTGATTTATTTTTATATGATTACATATGAGACTACCCGAGAAGAATATTTACACATACTAGTTTAAGTGCTCGTGTACTACACGGGTCACACAATGTCAAATATATAAATTATATGTTTGTAAATAATATTTTGAAATTAAAGAAATCTATACATTAGATATTGTTCATAATCCATGTTGAGGTACGGGATCTTCTTGCACTTTTTCTAAATGGCCTTTGCAATTGTATCAATGAAGTATGTTGGGCCTGTAATATAACTATCTTTTCATCCGCTAATACGGGTCAAGTTCCTAGATCGTCTATTAAACCATCTTGAGTCCCATAAATGAAACCCTGGAAATCGGTGTAACGCTTCGCATTTTTTACTTTCCTCATTTTGAAAGTGTACTCGTATTTCTATTTTTGGAAACTTGTAATCATACCGTATTCTTATTCTTTTCCAATCTTGTAAACCGAGACTTTGATCATAATGAAATTTCATACTATTACTTATACGTCTTATACTTGTGTAATACCCGGACAAACATTGAATGCACATTTACATGCGAACTGAGACTTATTATACACTCGAATTATCATTTATACGTGCATAATACTCGTCACATACTTGCAAACACGTTTCATATTGAAAACAAATCAAAACATAAACTTCTAGCATAAAATGATAAACAAACCAAAATTTAGGGGCTAAATTGCAATAAATGAAAGTGGTTGGATTATACTAGCGCCGCGTCACGCGAAGACCCTTTCCCTTCACCTTCGCGTGATGCCAAGGGCCTGAATCCGCATATAGTTGTTTCCTTCATGCAGATTAGCCATTTCCTCTTCACCTCTTCCTTCCCCAATCACCTCCATTCCTCATTAAACACTAAACCCTACTTCACCATTATAAAACCAAGCCTCCATCACCTAATTTGCTGTTTTCCAAACCCTCTTACACTCTCAAAACACTCTAATAAGCCGAATTGCAAGTTTGTGGCAAATTACATTCAAGTTCTAAAGTAAGTTCAAACTTTCCTTCCTTTCTTTTCTTCATGAATTCTTGCTTCAAACTTGTTTGGAACACCTCCAGGATTGTTTCCACAAGTTTACCATAGTAAACTATGGTGGAACATCACCATTTTAAGATCCAAACTTTCTGTTTTGAAGTTATATATTACAACTTTTTCATAAACTTAACTTTCTTGTAAGAATCTTGCACCTATCTTGCTTCTAACCAAACCTACAGTTATGGGGATTGAATATAGTTGATTCTCATGAGTTTAGAGGTCCGAGAACCTCCTAAACTCTCTGTTTTGACAAGGTTCCAAGCAACCTTCAAGTGTGGCCATCCAAACTCACCATTATTCATATGGTGAGTCTTGTTTTTGTCTAAATGTGTGAACCATGGAAGCTTGGGCTTTCCAAACTTGTTACACTACCACACTTGCTTGATTATTTGTGTTCATCTAAGTAGCTTACAAGAATCAAAGTAACATAACCCCGACTCACCTCCAACATTTGAAATGTTGGGTATGACACGCCCATATTATTCTTACTTGGCTACGTTGACAAACTAGTTAGTTTTTTATTTTTATTTTTCATTCATGACCAACCGGGTCATCAACCAAGTTGTTGACTTTGTGCTTTGGTGAGAGGTTAATCATACCTCCATGCTTGACTTACATGATACTACATGACAATATACTATGGACTAGATTATAACTTATATAATATAATATAATATATAAATTTAACCGAATTCTGGATACTAACCAGTTTATGGTTAGATATCATGAACCCAGGTTATGTTATCTTCGATTCTAGACTCCTCGTTTGTGATTCTAATCGGCAAGTTATGACCCATGAAAACACAAAAACTTAGTGCCCAAACGAGTATCTAGACGAGATATATTTTCGTATACATATACTTGTATACTTAATTCCGAATCCGAACTCTCCGTAAACTCTGAATGCTCATACACCTTCGTTTCCCCAATGTTGGGTAACTTCGGTGCTCTACTCTCATCCACTCGTCAACTCGTGTTTAATAGGAAGCTTTGCAAAACCATGAGTGTACATGAACCCTTTTTACCCTTTCGTCACTTTTGCGTGCAATACTTATTCTTTATTAAAAAAGCACACATACACTTACAAACATGCTTGACACAAACAAACAATCCAATATACATGCTAATACGTGATGCTAGAACTCATACATGCTAGAATTCTTATTTGCTTTATACGTGTAATTAACTTTGTACGAGCCTCCCTTAACATGTATAGCGCTATAGTAGTAACACGTCGCCCGTATTCTCTTTAGGTCATGTTAAGTTATACAAAACGGTCTTGTCGTTGCGACGACAAGATTATGCTAGTGGGACATTTTGGGTTGACAATTATAAGTTGCATGCTAGTATTGTTATATTAAGTCTTAGTATATGATTATGCATGTGGATTTGTTTAAAACATTTATTCTTATGCTAGTAATCAAACTTGTATGCTCGTCAATACTTTATGTGTTGACATGTACTTTAATACGTATTGCATGAACTTGATGATGAGACGGTGAACGGAATCTAGTAGGAAGAAACCCATTTTAAATTTAGTACTTGTTGTATTTTATTTCTTGTTCAAGTTGTTGTAATTTGTTTCCAAACGATGTATTTTCTGTTTAGCAATGATATGAAATTTTGATTATTAAATAGTTGTCGCAAATAGTCGTTATGAAGTCTCTTGCAATCTATTTCGTCCCGCCCCGATGTTTCCTCCATCGTTTGGGGTGTGACAATTCGATTTAGATTACGACCCAAACCATTAACAAGTTGAATACATCGTACAATTCTTTAAAGCGGCAGTGAGTATAAGGTATAAGTCTCTAATATTGTATAAACCATCCTAAAGCAAAATACATGCACGCACACACACACACACATAAGGGCAGGATTTAGGGAAAACGCCTAAAAGTATGAAAACGCTGAGAACGATTTGGTGTTGACATTTTGCGTTAATGCTAACTTACACTAAGGGTAATATTGTCAAAAGCCCATGCACATGCAAGTCACATGCATATTGATCTTTTTAAACTCCCGTAACTTTTTTATACTTGATTATTTTTTAATCACCCCAACCGATGGCGGAAACATCGGAGTGAGACGAATACGAGCTTGCAAGATACTTCATAACGACTAATTGTGACAAGTATTTAAAATAACGTCAAAAACCCATGCACATGCAAGTCACATGCATATTTCATGATCTTTTTAAACTCCCGTAACTTTTTTTATACTTGATTATTTATTTAATCACCCCAACCGATGGCGGAAACATCGGAGTGAGACGAATACGAGATTGCAAGATACTTCATAACGACTAATTGTGACAAGTATTTAAAATAGCGATTTTTCATTTCATTGCAAAGGTAATACATTATTGCTAAGGTAATACATTGTTTCATTGGTGGACGACCGAGCGTAACGCACGTGGAGACAATGCCGCATACACGTTGACTTGGACCGAGCTCAAGAAGCTCAAGAACAATGAGTTTTGTCCTCCCCATGAGCTCCAACAACTTGAGAACGAGTTTTAGAATATCAAGAAATTAGGGCGCGACAACACTGGTCTCACCGCTATGTTCAAACGCCTTGTGCCCTGGCCAAGTCGATTCTATCGAAAAAGCCATTTCCAAATACATCCGTGCCCTCCCACCCTCAGTTTCCAACTTCGTGGAATCCACTCAGCTGAAAACCCTAGAGAAACCTACCATTTGGCCGCCAAGTTCACCCACAATAGAATCTTGGATAGAACCTTCCAAACCAAGGGTTCTACCTCCACTGTTCACCAAGCCATTACCGAACCAACCATCAAACCCACACCATCCAAACCTTCACCAAAAACCAACTCCAATGGCAAGAAGCGGAAGGCTTCGAACCAAAATTGTGTCGTGGTTACTCCGCAAAACCCACCTCAACAACAACCGCAACCACAACAACAACTTGCCCTAACCCAAAACCCCGAGCCAGCAAAGCGAGCCTACACTGGGACTCACCCCAAGTGCTATGAGAAGATAAATTAAAATTCGTTGGCCTCTTGGCTTAGTGATACTAAGTGTTTATCCCTACTAAAATGACGCAAGTTCAAGCCTTATACAGTGGGCATTAGGTGGATTTTAGGAGTAGAATTTAGGGAAACTTTTTTTTTCGCCGTAAAAAAAAGATAAAAAAGAACGGCCGATATCAAGGTGATGTATTGCAAAATACGTCTATTCAATTGTGTCGTTTTTACATGGATTTTGTATATTATTGAGTTAATTGTGATTTGCAGGTCTCGTGAGAGAAGAAGTTGAAATTAGCGAAAATGAGCTAAGTTGGAATAAAACCGACCCCCAGAACGTCACGCTTGATCGACAGTTAAACGTCGAAGAAATCAAGGAAAAACACCATGTCGCGTCACGCTTCACACGACATGTAATGGAAAGCCCCCTTGCGTCATGCGAGGGGTGGTTGTTGACTGTCTTTGATTTTCGGTGTCTTATGCGACGCGGGAAAAATATGGAATACCCCTCGTGCGATGCGAGGGGTCTAAAATCACAGAAAGATTCATTTTTGGTTAGGATTTGCATGATAAATCAAAATCTAATTCTCATTATCAATATCCCATAACTTTGGACGAATTAGCTGCAACCTAGGGCAAAAATTGGAGATATTAAAGAGATTTTTGAAGAACGAGAAACATTGGTTGAAGGTTCCGAGCCATGCGATTGAGAGTGATTGAGTTTTTCCATACGAGTTCCTTCATTTCTTTGTTTACCTATCTTCAACTATGTGTATATGATTATGTTAATACAATTGTTCTCGTTTTTCCAATGATGCTAGGCTAAACAGCTAACACTGCCTATGTCTATGATGAATATGCATGAAAGATTGGATTTTTATTGGCTTTGAACCATGTTTGTGTTTTAATTAATAAAGTAAAAAACTTGGTTTCTATGATTCGATGTATACGCGTATCTAGATGTATACGCGTATCTAGATTTGTTTGACTGCATGATTCTTAACTTCATACGTTTCCTTGTTGAAAGTCTTTCAATTATAGATTCATGTTAGATCAATTACTGTGTGTTCTTGATTAGTTTATGGTTTGCTAGACGTAGCATCCTTAGAAGTTATAATCGTGAATTAATTAGTTCTAGGTGTTCAACTAATCTTAATATCCATGAGGTGAGAGATTATCGGTCTGTCTAGATTGTTAGATTGCTAGGGTTAGATACATTTTGAGAAGATCGCCTTAGTTTACCTTCCGATATTTGCTTATTGAGTCGAATTTGGATTCCATAGTTACCCTTGACTTTCGCAATGTGAGGTAGATTATTGCGTAGGGTACTTTATTATTACAGTTGGAAAGCCTATGATAGAATCCACTTTAACCAGTAATTTAACAGCTGTTAGGTTTCCATAGGTTTCTTCTCGAGAAGGGTCCAGGGTCCTTTAGGTTATTCTTAAAGTTTGGTATTTTAAGATCCCGGTTCCATACCAGTTTCATTACCGATAGAAAACCAGTCAACCGTGTGTAGGAGTGTAACCTAGGTAGTGTCTTTATCATCATCTGAATTAATCCAAAATCCCAGTTTGTGTCTTAGTTTGGTTTTTAGTTAGTTTTTAATTAGTGGTAATTAGGTCATTAGTAAAACACCTCTCAAAACATAAAACAATTAAATAAGTCGTGTAGATAACTTAATTAAGTCTAGTTAACGTAATTAATAGAGTCTCGTGGGTTAAATATCCAGACTTACTTAGCTATTCTAGAGTCGATCGTTTCACGTGCCGGTTAGTAGTTTAATTTTAGAGAGTCTAGAGTTTAACTTAGTGTCTTGTTTAGGGTTAGTTTAGTTAATATTTGTTAAACTACTTTTAGCAAATCACAAGGCATGCAAAATGGTGTCCCTTGAGTCCGTTGTAATATTGCAATGCTGTAGCTAAGTTTTTTTCTTCAATCATATCTATCTATACTATATAATAAAAGAAAGCATTTTAGGGACACTTGTTATTATATTAGGGTAGGGTATGTATTTTTTGATTTTCCACCAAACTTTTATAGATAATTATTATTTATAGATAACCCTCCTACTAAATATTATTTAGTTTATGGAGAATTATTATTTAGTTTAATCACTTCTAATTAATTATAGATAACTCCCCTACTAAATATTAATTAGTTTAATCTCTTCTACTTAATCAAAGATAATTATTATTTAGTTTAAATTTTATGTGTACTTCTCATTTATAATATTATTTATTTGATTTTCTATATCATATTATCGTCATTGTTTATATTACCTAACGTGTCATATAACAACTACAACTTTTCGTTTTTACTTTTACCCAAATTATTACTTCTTTTTGATAGACACATACTTTTTGTTTGTAATATACAAATTTACTCTTACGATGATTTAATTATCTCTAATAAATTTTGAACTTTTACCATAATATATGTAATGCTAGACATAAAATCGAAAAACATTTTGGATGTCATTAATAACTTAAAAACAATATAATTATATGTATCATATGAACTTTTTAATATAATAATTCCAAACATAATTACAAATATAAAATCATTGATTTTACTAACAATAACAATGTAACAATTGTGTAATTCGGTTCCGAAAACCCGCCCCAAATTATCAATCAAAGTGTACTATTTATGTCGGGTGATATTTATATTTTTTTTAGCAACTTGAATAAAATAAAATAAATAATCAAATTAAATATTAAATATTTATAATTAATAAAGGATTAAACTTATAATAGAGAAAATAAAAAATAAACTCAAAACAAATGGGCGAGCCGGGGATCGAACCCGGGTTCCCCGGGTAAAACACACACCATCAGCACCGCTACGCTGCACACACTAACTGTGATATTTGTCGAATCTTATATCTTTTATGTTCACGATAAAAAAACCTGCAACACCCGCGGAATCCCCTCGCCGGAAATCTCGGCAATCAACGCGTTTTACCTTTAGGATCACAACTGTCCGGGTCTATATTCGGTAAATTCCTTGATTGATCGCTGGCAATTGACTCGAAATCATAGTAACCGGAGCCTCAAACATCCCTATAAATACTGGTCGATTGTCCCTCAATCCGAACTCGCTCAATCCTTCTGCTCACACCTTAGTTACCTCAGTCGTCGGAAACATTTTCCCACCGGAGAACCACCGAGGCGTCGGAACCCATTCACCGGAATCACCAATACCGGCATACGGTAGTTTTCTTGTATTATCCTTTTAAGTTTTCTTAAATTAACAGCGTATACATTCAATTGTTAGAATCACAAAGAATCAGGGGATGGTTTCAGGCGGGTAAAGTTTATTCAAATGAAGAAGACGACGTCAATAAAAATATTTGTAAAATAAAAACTTGTGTTTTAAACAGGTTAGACACACAGTCTAGCGGTAGACTGTGTGCATTTTATATATACGATACAGAGTTCGAATCCATGCCCAGTCACTGAACCGGTGAGTTTTAAACAACTTTTTAAGAGACTACTGTCAGAACGTAACAACTTTTTAAGAGACTACTCTCAGAACGTCACTGGTATTATATAAGAATAATAAACATCAGAGTCTTTAACAGGTTAGACACCCAGCCCAACGGTTGGGCTGGGTGCACATTAAACACGAGGTCTCGGGTTCGAGACTGCACTGTCTCGGCCGGTTCGATCAATTATAATTCTTTTTAAAATTATGATTTCCAAATGAACTGAATGTGTGTATAAGAATAATTAAAATTGGGAATATTTCGGGTTAGACACGTAGCTCAGTTGGAAGGGCTGCGTGCACGCAACCGAGAGGTCACGAGTTCGAGCCTCACTACCGCATACAGATTCCCGCGGTTCGACCGGTCTGACAACCCTCCTATCAGACTGACAGCCTTTTTATTTTTATTACTTTTTTTATTTTTATTTTCCGTTTTTTTTTATTTTATTTATGAATGTACATTAAAGTTAAATCTAAAAATAAATAAAAAGGGTCTAAAATACCAATAAAGGAGAAACCCACATCAATAACTTAAAAATCTAAAAAAATGTTTTAAAACAAAAAGTTAGTTTATTTATTTATTGAGTTATCGCGTTATTATTTCTAGGTTAGTACCTTCTCGTTGATTAAAATTCCAACTCGTGCGCTCTCTTTACCACTCAAGAATACGCACCCAAGGTGAGTGAATCTCTACTAATTCCCCGTTTTAATCACGTTTTGGGGTGTATCATGTGTCGTATTATTCCTTTATTTTATCTAAACACATGTGCATATATCATTCCGTGATCAAATGTGTATCGATTGTTGTGTGATTTATATGTAGATTAAATTTATCATTTCAGTGCACGCATTTCATTAGGCCCATCAGTTCCCCGTAGGATACGGGTTGAGCATCAGGTGCCTCATTAGATCGGCTCCGTTTGATTGAGCCTTGATCTCAAATTCATCATCATTCATGTCATATATTCATCCAAAGTGGTTTGTGATTGTTTACATATATATGTTTGCTCACATATGATTAATGCACGAATTTTCTTTAATAAATAAAACAAGTAATTATTTAAAATGTTTTATCAAGGTTCACTCGCCAACTTTTGTTGACCCAAAATCTCCCCTGTTTTTACACATGATACAGGTGATCTAGTTGAGGAAAGAAACACTTAGGATGGCCTAGAAGAATAAACAAGTTAATGTTTTGGAATGAACGTTTAGTTTTGTTTTCCTTTGTAATTGTATGAATTTTGTTTATTGGATATTTTAGTTTGTAATTTGAATTTAATAAATATGAAACTTCTTAGTAAATATCATGAGCTTTGGTGATAACCCAATTATTCCCCGACTTTTATTTCCGTTGCGGGTCGGGGTGTGACAGATTGGTATCAGAGCTTGTGACTATAGGGATATAGGATAGGTTATTAGACCCTTAGAGCCTATACTATAGTTGATTAAATTTTAATTGTTTATGTGTTACATGCAAAATTCATGATGTTTATATGTTTCATGTTTATTTTCACACCCAATATTATGCAAGCACGCTCACAAGTACATGTTAATATGCAATGCTCATCATAATTCATATCCTCATAACATATCATATCTATGAGAGCACACACCTCACGATTTCCATGATTTTTGCAATGATTTTGTATTTTTCAAATCACATCAAAGTGAGTTCTCACGACGGGCATGTAGTAACTGGAAGGGTACGAGTACCGGTAGTCGGAACGTCCTGTCTAGGCTTGGCATTCGTATAAATCCAAAATAAAGGACTAGTTTGCCTACCTGGGGACTAACGATGAGAGTATGAAGGACCTATTAGGCCAAAGCATGCCATACCAAACGTCGTGTGAACTAACCCCACTTTGAGCTGTCATTGTGTCTACACCTGGACACCCTCCTACCATACATCTCGCAATCATGTTTTACGATTTTCATTCGGGTGGTGCGAGTGTTAACCCGCCGACACCAATGTGAATCCTACCAAGCCCAATAGTCATGGGGGCCCACATGACTACACAGGCAATGGTATGGGGGACATTTGGAGGCCCAAACATGAGCAAACCCAAGACATCCTATGGATGTAGTTAAATTATTTTCAGTTATGTTGTTTTCACTCTTTTACGGCACATGACACCTAGGAAAATTCTTAAACTCACAATCTTCCTACATATGTTCCTGTAGATGTCAGCTAAGCAATTACGTGGAGGTAGAAAGTCAGGAAAGGCAAACGAACGCTTGGCCACGCAAATTGCTAAACAAATGGCCGCAGTACTTCCCGACATCGTGCTACAAGTTCAACAAGCTCTCACCGCTAATCCCATCAACCCTCCCAACCAAGAAGACCAAAGCGTCGCCAACCCTCCTTCCATAACCCCCAAGTGCACCTACAAACACTTCAAATCCTGCGATCCCCCGAAATATGAAGGGACTGAAGGTGTCACCGCTCTCCTTCACTGGTTTGAAGAAATGGAAAACACTTTCCTCAATTGCGACTTTTCCGAGGACCGTAAGGTACGTTACGCAACAGGAAGACTGTTTGGGGTAGCCCTTACCTGGTGGAACACGGAAAAGGGTAAGCGAGGAGTTGAAGATGCCATGGCCTTAACATGGGAAGAGTTAAGGGAAATCATGACAAGACGTTTATGTCCAAGAAGCGAAATCAAAAAGCTGGAAGACGAGTTCCACGCATTGAAACAAAAGGAAGGAGACCACACTTCATACAATAAAAGATTTCTCGAGTTGAACCAGATGATCCCCAATTTGTTCACCCCCTTGTACCGCTTAGTCGAACACTGCCTCCCCTCGAAAATCCAAGATTCGGTTTTAAGCACTTCGCCTGCAACACTTGAAGCCGCAATGGAGTTAGCTACATAACTCACTGAAAATCGTATTCGAAACGGCAAATTCAAAGATGAGAAGAAGAAAGCACCCATTGACACCCCAACTCCAAACCACCCCGTCTCATCCTCGAAGTTTGCTGGTAAGAGGAAGCGAAATAGCAAGAATTTTGCTGTCACTCAACCAACCCTCCTATCACTGCTGCACCAATCACCCAAATTGCTCCTCCAGCTGCACCATTCAAAAGGCCATACACTGGCCCACATCCAAAGTGTAACCGTTGTCAATACCATCACCCTCCCGAAAACCCCTGCCAACATTGCACAAGTTGTGCCCGTGCGGGTCACACCATCCAAACCTGCCGTACCCTTCAGCGAATGAACCGCAATCAACCTCCAACCCAAACCCAAAATCAAATGGTGGGCCAAGCCCAACAACCCTTACTTCTACCACCTGCACAACACGCAGCCCAACCTTACTACCAACCCAACTACCCCATGATGCAACCCATGCGAGCTTGTTTCAACTGTGGGGACCCAAACCACTTCAGGAACACTTGTCCACGCCTAGTGAACATCATCCATGCCCAAGCTCAAGCGAACCCGGTAAACCAAGCTAACTAAGCTCCTCCACCTGCCAGAGGAAGAGCTTTCAATATCAATGCCAACCAAGCCAGGGCTGACAACAACGTGGTCAACGGTACGTTTCTCATCAATGGTAGTTATGCATCCATATTATTCGATACTGGTGCGGATAAGAGCTTTGTGTCCTTAGAATTCGAACCTATCCTCGACCAACCTCGTGTTAATCTCATTGAATCTCTAACGGTGGAAGTTGCTGACGAAAAACCCACTTCATTAAATTCTATTATACGCAATTGTACTCTCACTCTAAACGATCACGATTTCCCAATTGACCTCATTCCTATGGAGTTGGGAAGTTTCGATGTTATAGACTGGCTCAGCCAGCATCACGCTTAAGTGGTGTGCCACGAAAAATTCATTCGCATTCCTTTTGCAGACGGTCAGACACTACGTATTTTTGGGGAAACCCCTTCGAAGGGACTCAAATTGATGTCCTGCCTTCAAGCCCGAAGTTATCTCCGCAAGAACTATGTCGCATTTCTAACTCACGTCGTCAAGAAGGGAGGCAAGGAGAGGAAGCTCGCAGATATCCCAATTGTGAAGGAATTCCCACAAGTTTTTCCCGGCGACGTTTCAGGACTTCCTCCTGTGAGAGAAGTCGAATTTCGCATCGATCTTGTACCTGGCGGTACGCCGGTCGCAAAGTCTCCTTATAGGTTAGCCCCATCCGAGATGCAAGAGTTGGCTAGTCAACTGCAAGAGCTGACTGACAAAGGATTCATACGTCCTAGCTCATTGCCTTGGGGTGCACCTGTTCTTTTTGTGAAGAAGAAAGATGGAACGTTTCGCATGTGCATTGATTATAGAGAACTCAACAAGTTGACGGTTAAAAATCGCTATCTACTGCCTCGCATTGATGACCTCCTAGACCAACTTCAAGGCGCCACCTGCTTTTCAAAAATCGACCTTCGTTCTGGATATCATCAGCTTAGAGTGCGCGAAGAAGATATCCCAAAAACCGCCTTCCGGACTCGTTATGGTCATTACGAGTTCATGGTTATGCCCTTCGGTTTAACCAACGCCCCCGATGTCTTCATGGATTTAATGAATAGGGTATGCAAACCCTACCTCGACCGTTTCGTCATAGTCTTCATCGACGACATCCTCATCTACTCCAAGTCTAAATCCGATCATGAGCGACACCTACGACTCATTCTTATACTCTTAAGGACTGAAAAGCTTTACGCTAAGTTCTCAAAATGCGAATTCTGGTTAGAAGAAGTACAATTCCTTGGTCATGTCGTCAATGACAAGGGAATTCATGTCGATCCTTCAAAAATCAAAGCAGTACAGGACTGGCAAGCGCCACGTACCCCTACTAAAGTTAGGTTGGTTTGGCTGGTTACTATCGACGCTTCATTGCCAATTTTTCCCGTATCGCCGTACCACTCATGGCCTTGACTCACAAAGGAAAACCCTTCATTTGGGGACCTAAGCAGGAAGAGGCCTTCCAAACTTTAAAGCAAAGGCTTTGTGACGCGCCTGTCCTTACACTCCCTGAGGGTTGCGATGACTTCGCGGTTTATTGCGACGCGTCAGGGCAAGGACTAGGCTGTGTATTGATGCAAATAGGAAAAGTGATAGCCTATGCCTCTAGGCAACTCAAAGTTCATGAGAAGAATTACACCACCACGACCTAGAACTTGGAGCCGTTGTGTTCGCTCTCCAGATATGGAGACATTACCTCTACGGTACCAAGTGTGAAATATACACTGACCACAAGAGTCTCCAACATATCTTCAACCAGAAAGAGTTGAATATGAGGCAACGAAGATGGGTCGAACTTCTCAATGACTACGACTGTGAAATTCGGTATCATACTGGCAAGGCAAACGTGGTGGCCAAATTATTACTTCTTTTTGATAGACACATACTTTTTGTTTGTAATATACAAATTTACTCTTACGATGATGTAATTATCTCTAATAAATTTTGAACTTTTACCATAATATATGTAATGCTAGACATAAAATCGAAAAACATTTTGGATGTCATTAATAACTTAAAAACAATATAATTATATGTATCATATGAACTTTTTAATATAATAATTCCAAACATAATTACAAATATAAAATCATTGATTTTACTAACAATAACAATGTAACAATTGTGTAATTCGGTTCCGAAAACCCGCCCCAAGTTATCAATCAAAGTGTACTATTTATGTCGGGTGATATTTATATTTTTTTTAGCAACTTGAATAAAATAAAATAAATAATCAAATTAAATATTAAATATTTATAATTAATAAAGGATTAAACTTATAATAGAGAAAATAAAAAATAAACTCAAAACAAATGGGCGAGCCGGGGATCGAACCCGGGTTCCCCGGGTAAAACACACACCATCAGCACCGCTACGCTGCACACACTAACTGTGATATTTGTCGAATCTTATATCTTTTATGTTCACGATAAAAAACCTGCAACACCCGCGGAATCCCCTCGCCGGAAATCTCGGCAATCAACGCGTTTTACCTTTAGGATCACAACTGTCCGGGTCTATATTCGGTAAATTCCTTGATTGATCGCTGGCAATTGACTCGAAATCATAGTAACCGGAGCCTCAAACATCCCTATAAATACTGGTCGATTGTCCCTCAATTCGAACTCGCTCAATCCTTCTGCTCACACCTTAGTTACCTCAGTCGTCAGAAAACTTGTCCCACCGGAGAACCACCGAGGCGTCGGAACCCATTTACCGGAATCGCCAATACCGGCATACGGTAGTTTTCTTGTATTATCCTTTAAGTTTTCTTAAATTAACAGCGTATACATTCAATTGTTAGAATCACAAAGAATCAGGGGATGGTTTCAGGCGGGTAAAGTTTATTCAAATGAAGAAGACGACGTCAATAAACATATTTGTAAAATAAAAACTTGTGTTTTAAACAGGTTAGACACACAGTCTAGCGGTAGACTGTGTGCATTTTATATATACGATACAGAGTTCGAATCCATGCCCAGTCATTGAACCGGTGATTTTTAAACAACTTTTTAAGAGACTACTGTCAGAACGTCACTGGTATTATATAAGAATAATAAACATCGGAGTCTTTAACATGTTAGACACCCAGCCCAACGGTTGGGCTGGGTGCACATTAAACACGAGGTCTCGGGTTCGAGACTGCACTGTCTCGGCCGGTTCGATCAATTATAATTCTTTTTAAAATTATGATTTCCAAATGATCTGAATTTTGTATAAGAATAATTAAAATCGGGAATATTTCGGGTTAGACACGTAGCTCAGTTGGAAGGGCTGCGTGCACGCAACCGAGAGGTCACGAGTTCGAGCCTCACTACCGCATACAGATTCCCGCGGTTCGACCGGTCTGACAACCCTCCTGTCAGACTGACAGCCTTTTTATTTTTATTACTTTTTTTTTATTTTTATTTTCCTGTTTTATTTTATTTTATTTATGAATGTACATTAAAGTTAAATCTAAAAATAAATAAAAAGGGTCTAAAATACCAATAAAGGAGAAACCCACATCAATAACTTAAAAATCTAAACAAATGTTTTAAAACAAAAAGTTAGTTTATTTATTTAATTGAGTTATCGCGTTATTATATCTAGGTTAGTACCTTCTCGTCGATTAAAATTCCAACTCGTGCGCTCTCTTTACCACTCAAGAATACGCACCCAAGGTGAGTGAATCTCTACTAATTCCCCGTTTTAATCACGTTTTGGGGTGTATCATGTGTCGTACTATTCCTTTATTTTATCTAAACACATGTGCATATATCATTCCGTGATCAAATGTGTATCGATTGTTGTGTGATTTATATGTAGATTAAATTTATCATTTCAGTGCACGCATTTCATTAGGCCCATCAGTTCCCCGTAGGATACGGGTTGAGCATCAGGTGCCTCATTAGATCAGCTCCGTTTGATTGAGCCTTGATCTCAAATTCATCATCACTTATGTCATATATTCATCCAAAGTGGTTTGTGATTGTTTACATATATATGTTTGCTCACATATGATTAATGCACGAATTTTCTTTAATAAATAAAACAAGTAATTATTTAAAATGTTTTATCAAGGTTCACTCGCCAACTTTTGTTGACCCAAAATCTCCCCTGTTTTACACATGATACAGGTGATCCAGTTGAGGAAAGAAACACTTAGGATGGCCTAGAAGAATAAACAAGTTAATGCTTTGGAATGAACGTTTAGTTTTGTTTTCCTTTGTAATTGTATGAATTTTGTTTATTGGATATTTTAGTTTGTAATTTGAATTTAATAAATATGAAACTTCTTAGTAAATATCATGAGCTTTGGTGATAACCCAATTATGCCCCGACTTTTATTTCCGCTGCGGGTCGGGGTGTGACAAACAAAGCCTTAATTATGTATCATATGATTCGTGTTTAAAGAACTTGCATAACAATCTAAGATATGATTAATTACCTACTGTAAAAATATTATAATTATGTTATGAAATCAGTAGGTAATGAGTTTTGGTTGATAATTATGGTTAAAAACCATACAATGCGCCCAAAGGGCGTCTTGGTCACAATATGACATAATTTGTGATGATTTGTCAAAACTCAAGTTATGATCAGATTCATAACTTCAAAATAATTTAATTATACTAACATATGAGTAGGTATTCATTTTGCAAGTTCATCTTTGATTAAAACCATGTTTTATGCAAAAGAGCATTTTAGTCAAAATAGGCATACTGTAAGACTTGTGTATAAACTCAGAATCTGATTATGATTTTTATTGGCTTTGAATCATGTTTGTGGTTTAATTAATAAAGTAAAAACTTGGTTTCAATGATTCGATGTATACATGTATCTAGACTTGTTTGACTGCATGATTCTTAACTTCGCTTGTTTCCTTGTTGAAAGTCTTTCAATTATAGATTCATGTTAGATCAATTACTATGTGTTCTTGATTAGTTTATGGTTTTCTAGACGTAGCATCCATAGAAGTTATAATCGTGAATTGAGTAGGTCTCGCTGTTCAACTAATCTTAATATCTATGAGGTGAGAGATTATCAGTCTGTCTAGATTGTTAGATTGCTAGGGTTAGATACATTTTGAGAAGATCTCCTTAGTTTACCTTCCAATATTTGCTTATTGAGTCGAATTTGGATTCCATAGTTACCCTTGACTTTCGCGCTGTGAGGTAGATTGTCGCGCATGGTACTTTATTATTACAGTTGGAAAGCCTGTGATGGAATCCACTTTAACAGGTAATTTAACAGCTTTTAGGTTTCCATAGGTTTCTTCTCGAGAAGGGTCGAGGGTCCTTTAGGTTATTCTTAAAGTTTAGTATTTTAGGATCCCGGTTCCATACCAGTTTCATTACCGATAGAAAACCAGTCAACCGTGTGTAGGAGTGTAACCTAGGTAGTGTCTTTATCATCATCTGAATCAATCCAAAATCCCAGTTTGTGTCTTAGTTTGGTTTTTAGTTAGTTTTTAATTAATTGCAATTAGGTCATTAGTAAAACACCTCTCAAAACATAAAACAATTAAATCAGTTGTGTAGATAAGTTAATTGAGTCTAGTTAACGTAATTAATAGAGTCTTGTGGGTTAAATATCCATACTTACTTAGCTATTCTAGAGTCGATCGGTTCACTTGCCAGTTAGTAGTTTAGTTTTAGATAGTCTAGAGTTTAACTTAGTGTCTTGTTTAGGGTTAGTTTAGTTAGTATTTGTTAAACTACTTTTAGCAAATCATAAGGCATGCAAAATGGTGTCCCTTGAGTCCTTTGCAACATTGCGATGCTGTAGCTAAGATTTTTTCGTCAATCATATCTATACTATACAATAAAAGAAACCATTTTAGGGACACTTGTCATCATATTAGGGTGTGTATCTTTTGATTTTCCACTAATCTTTTATAGATAATTATTATTTATAGATAACCCTACTACTGAATATTATTTAGTTTAATCTCTTCTAATTAATTATAGATAACTCTCCTACTAAATATTATTTAGTTTAATGTCTTCTACTTAATAAAAGATAATATTATTTGGTCCAAATTTTATGTATACTTCTCATTTGTAATATTATTTATTTGATTTTCTATATCATATTATCTTCATTGTTTATATTACCTAACGTGTCATATAAAAGCTACAACTTTTAGTTTTTACTTTTACCCAATTATTACTTCTTTTTGACAGACACATACTTTTTATTTGTAATATATAAATTTACTCTTATTCTTTTCGATGATGTAATTATCTCTAATAAACTTTAAACTTTTACCATAGTATATGTAATGCTAGACATAATATCGAAAAACATTTTGGATGTCATTAATAACTTAAAACACAATATAATTGTATGTATCATATGCACTTTTTAATATAATAATACCAAACAGAATTACAAATATAAAATAATTGATTTTACTAACAACCTAGCGTAATTGCACCATGATATTATCCGCTTTGGCAGCCAACACGCCCTCAACGCTCGCCCCTCACGGTTTTAAAACGCGTTTGATGGTGAAGATATCTAGCTCCTTATAAGGAAGCCTTCGTTCCCCTTCACAACCAACGTGGGATGTTACAATCCACCCCCCTTACGGGGCCCAGCGTCCTCGCTGGCACACCGGTCTGGTCCCTGGCTCTGATACTATCTGTAACAGCCCAACGTAACCGCACTATGATATTGTCCGCTTTGGCAGCCAACACGCCCTTAGCGCTCGCCCTCACGATTTTAAAACGCGTCATGATGGTGAAGGTATCAAGCTCCTTATAAGGAAGCCTTCGTTTCTCTTCACAACCAATGTGGGACGTTACAAAAGTTTCATGAATAATAGGTGATTACGTGGAATTATTAGCTGTCTTAGCTTTATCCACTCGTTTGAGATGAGCAACGATAAGACATAGAAAGAAGAGTAAATTATTGTAGAGTAAAGTATAATTTGCGTCCCTATGGCTTAGAGACGGGATCACTAAATGTCTCCCTTTTAATGTTTTGTTCCTGAGTCCCTCTCATTTAGCTTATTGTTACACTCTGAACCCCACCCTTTAACACACTTACTAAATTTAATGAAAGGTAAAGAAAGGGTGATATCTAGAGAGAGAAAGTAAGGGGGACACAGAAAGAGTCAAATGGAAAGAGAGACACCGAAGAAAGAGAATGAAGATCAGCCATGGCTTCTGGCCAACAAATTTTCTTCGGAGACGGGCTGAAAGTAAGTGAGAGAACAATTGGGTAGTGATGGCGATGTTGGTTGTTTGTGGTTTTGACAATATTGATGGCGAATGATGGAGCTACATATTATGGTGGTGTCGACTGTCGGTGATACAGGAGAGCTTTGTCTACAGATAAACGACTTACATGTTAGATTATTCGGTTAAGAGGTAAGATCCGACAACCCCAATTCCATTACCTGGCTGTATACCTTAAATCCTACAATCTATGTCTCCTTTTGGGTAATGTTGTGACTAAGGGGTGGCTGTTATGTGATTTTAATTGGCAATGGTGACTACCGGCGACGGAAAAGAGCTCCCGCCACCGGATAGTGGGGGATTGCAACTTTGTAATCGTGGTAGGGCTAGTGATGATGGGTTAGCGTCAAAACCCAGTAATAGATGTTGGTGGTGTCGGTTGCGGGTGGAACGGTGGTGGACGACAATGTTGGTAAAGAACAAAGGTGATGATGGTGGATGATGAAGGCAGTGATGATGACTGAATGGTGGTGGTGATGTGGGCCTTAGTTAACTGTAATCAGTGGTGTCCAATGGAGGGGGTTCAATGTGTTGAGTGACGATATTACAACATAGCCTTCTTTTTAATGACCATTCAAATAAACAGAGGGACGCCAACAACAAAAGGTAGGTAAAATATAGGGACTCGCATACGAAAAATTAAAAGAGGAGACAAATTATTACACTCCTAAACTAGAGGTACGCAAATTGCAATTTACTCATTATTGAATCTTTGTAGTTAGTTGAAAATCTCAATTTCTTACCGTTTTAGTCCCTAACACTAAAATCGTCCTCTTTGTCGTAAAATGCAAGGACGTGCCATAAAGGGTCACACAAAAAATGTTTATGAACGGAAACTGAAATTTTTTACAAACCAAAGTAACTCAAAAAATAATTTACTCTAAAGACAATAACAAACAGAATAGTCTTAAAATAGTCTTAAAATGAATAAAACATCAAAGCATAAAAACTTAGGAACTACTTATTTGTAACTTATGACGTTATGTAAAAAAACGGGTACCATTTATGACTAAACAAAAAGCTTAGGGACTGATCTATAACTTTTCCTATATCTTTTTAGGGTTTAACACCAAAATTGGGGTTTAATTCAATTGGGTTCTCCTTTCTCTCCTCACCATTTCTCATTCATCACTCAAAAACTTAATCATGTGGGCGATTCGAAGAACCTCCTCAATTGCTCTCAGGTAATATTATCTTTTCTTGCAAATACATATTCAAATTTATTGTTAATATTCCCAAAAATTGTATATGCTAAAAGGGTAAACGTTTATTTGACTGTTTACCATGATCGATCATGTAAAGTAGCAGATTTATTCACTGGGTCTATGGGTTTTAATTGGGATGAAAACTTGTTAATGAAATTTGCAATCTTTTGTGTGAATCGGAACAAGGGTAAGATTGGTCCGTACAGTTCTTGATTGTTAGATATAATAAGCTTCCTGTGCTTCATTTGTGTTTTGAAATTGAAAATATTGTATAGATCTTGTAACGTTTGCTGGGTTGTCAGTTATTTATTGAAATGTTTAGTGTGCATATTAGTTGTGAGGCTACAAAGTGGAAATGTATCAGTTGGGGTTTAGAAATTGGTTAAGACTTCGGTTTGATGATGCGTATGATTGTAAACGATGATTTGCAGTAAAACTTGACTATGCAGTTAATGCAGTAAAATATCGGATATCGGTGAAGGACCGATATCTGAGATATAGGTTATCTCGCTGAGATATCGGTGGTGGGATATCGGTAATTTTAATATAATGCAGAATTTTTTTATATAGCAATTTAACACTCATAATTCAGTGATATATCGGTTTTATCGGTAAAATGTCGGTGATATATTGGTTATATCGGTTAAATATCGGTGATATATCGGTCAATATCGCTGATATTATCGGTACTGATATTTGAGACCGATATAACCCATATATCACCGATATTAACTGCATAGAAACTTGATATGGAGTGGGAAATGCTAAAATCTGTTTACTGCAATCCTTTAAGAAAAACGAGGATGTAAGAAAAACGAGACGTGTAGAAATATTCTTTGTTTTAGTGCAATCCTTTAAGAAAAAACGAGGATGCAAGTCGCATCAAATATGTGGTTATGGCAGTCTAAGGTTTATCGTCAAAGCGTTGACTTTACAAAATGAAAAGAGTCTATACAGATAAGTTCATGATGATGATGATGATTACCTCTACCCCGTAGGAATAGAGAGGCTGCTTCCAGTGAGACCCTCGGCTCGATAGTAGTTTTGCATCAAGCCCTGGACATAAGTTGTTGAATGAAAATATAAGATATATGTTCTGGAATTGCTGACTGTTTGATGATGCTAACATGTGTGTTTTAATTTAGAGTACTCTGGTCGATGGTTAAATATGATGATATGCTTGTGTGCTTGCTGTTATCCTGCAACTTTCTTAATTGTTGTTAACATGATTGGATCTTTTTGATTTTTTCTTGTTTATGCATCTCAATTTCATTCGTGTTACTTCTTTTTTTTTAAATATCATTCAGGTCACGAACGTTTTCAGCTGTTACCTTTCGTGCTTCTTACACCGAACACAAAATATCAACTTCTGGCCACGTGGACGGAACTCAAATCCCCGAGCCTTCATGTGGGACCCGTTTATTAAACGGATATTTTTCATATCCACATTCCCAACCCACTTTAAATTATCACTATTCTTCATTGGCGGGCACAAAAACCAATGGAGAAGAAGATGATGACTTGGTGGATGGGTTTTCCGAGCTGGAAGATTCTACGACAGATGAAGTTCAAGAAAAGAACGTCGAAGACGAAAGTACTGATGGTATTGTTTCAGAACCCGAGCTTTCTGAAGATGAGGAGAATGATGTTAATGTACCTAAAAAAACCCGTCAACCGAAACGGGCTTCTTCGGTGTTGTTTAAGGTTATAATGGATTCACCGGTGGGTCCCGTTCAAAGGGCACTTGATAAGTGGCTTGAAAAAGGTGAAACTATAAGCAAATCGGATGTATCTGTAGCTATGCTTGAACTCAGGAGGCGTAGGATGTTTGACAAAGCTTTGCAGGTTCTTTAAATCATTACATTTTTCATCGAGTAAAATGCCATTTTCGTCCATGAGGTTTGGCCAGTTTTGCGATTTTCGTCCAAAGGTTTGTTTTTTCACATCTGTATCCAAAAGGTTTGAAATCTTGCCATTTTCATCCTGCCTGTTAACTCCATCCATTTTTCTCGGTTAAGTCAGGGGTATTTTAGTCTTTTTTGCTAACTAAAAGGGCAATTCGGTCTTTTTCACTCTATGTAAAAAGACTGACTACCTCTGAAAAAGACCGAATTGCCATTTAAGTTAACAAAAAAAAGACGGAAATACCTCTTACTTAATGGAGAAAAATTGATGGAGTTAACGAGCCGGATGAAAATGACAAGATTTCAAACCTTTTGGATCCAATTGCGGAAAAACAAACCTTTGGACGAAAGTCGCAAAACTGGCCAAACCTTGGGGACGAAAAAGGCATTTTACTCTTTTTCATTTTATAATTTCTATTTCAGCTTTTGAAGGTAAATTTATAACATGCGCAGATGTTGGAGTGGCTGGAGTCTCGAAAACAATTAGAATTTACGGAAAAAGATTATTCTTCTCGTGTGGATTTGATTGCAAAAACACGTGGTCTTAACGCTGCAGAAATTTATATGGAAAAGATTCCCGAGTCATATAAAACCGAGATGGTGTACCGAACTCTTTTAGCTAATTGTGTTCAATCCGTTAATGCATCAAAAGCTGAAAAAGTTTTCAACAAAATGAAGGAATTGAAATTCCCGATATCGGCCTTTGCTTGCAACCAGTTACTCCTTTTATACAGGAAAACCAATAGGAAAAAGATACCCGAGGTGCTGGTATTGATGGAAAAAGAAAACGTGAAACCGACACTTCTTACTTATAGAGTGTTGATTGACATCAAAGGTCAGAGTAATGACATAAATGGGATGGAGCAAATTGTTGAGACGATGAAGGCTGAAGACGTGGAACCCGATATCAAGATAAAGGTGACGGTTTTTATTTATATATAGTAATAGTAAAATGTTTAAGTTCATATGTATTGTTCTAACGGGTCAATTTTGCTTATATCCTTCTAAATTTCATAATATCTTATTTATCTTTTCAAAAAGACAAAATATCATTTTTGCCTATTGTGTAATTAATATAATATAATAATATCGGTTGCTTACGTTGATTCGTTGAATCATCTCAAGAGATATTGTTCTATTTGTTATAAATGTTTGTATAAATTTTAGAGTAAAATGCCATTTTCGTCTTTGAGGTTTGGCCAGTTTTGCGACTTTTGTCCATAGGTTTGTTTTGCGGTATCTGCATCTAAAAGGTTTGAAAACTTGCCATTTTCATCCGGCTCGTTTACCCCATCCATTTTTCTCTGTTAAGTCAGGGGTATTTCGTCTTTTTTCTCCGTTAAGGGTATTTTGAATACTTGTACATTAAAGTGAAAAAACCGAATTACCCTTTAAGTTAACAGAAAAGACGGAAATATCCCTGACTTAATGGAGAAAAATGGATGGAGTTAACGAGCGGATGAAAATGGCAAGATTTCAAACCTTTTGAATCTAGATGCAGAAAAACAAACCTTTGGACGAAAGTTGCAAAACTGGCCAAACCTCTGGAACAAAAATGAAATTTACTCTAAATTTTATTTTATTTATTTTGGAATATGTAAATACGATATTTTTAGTGTTTTGAAAAGGGTAAATATGATATTATGAAATCAGAAGGTTATGCGGTTACATAACCACCGTATGTGTTATGAACTCATGATTAAAGCAGTTCCTATATGTGTTCAATTGTTCATGCAATTTGGTTCTGATTTGTTGCATAAATCTGATCAACTTTTTTTATTTTTATTTTACAACAGGCTGTTTTAGCTAGGAACTATATATTTGTAGGTCTCCCAGAAAAAGCAAAAGTGATTCTACAAGATATCGAAGGAAATGACCTTAAAGATAAACGTTGGGCTTGTTCGGTATTACTTCCACTTTATGCGGCACTTGGAAGTGTTGCTGATGTCAGCCGAGTGTGGGAAGTATGCAAGTCAAACCCGCAATTTGACGAGTGCATGCAAGCTATTGATGCGTATGGAAAACTAAAGAAAGTAGAAGAAGCCGAAGCGGTGTTTGATCAAATGGCGAACAAATTCAAACGATCTTCATCTAAACTTTATGCTACAATGTTAAAAGTTTATGCAAATAACAAAATGTTATCGAAAGGAAAGAATCTGGTGAAACAAATGGCGGAAAGTGGTTGTCAAATCGGGCCGTTGACTTGGGACTCTTTGGTCAAACTGTATATCGAAGCTGGCGAGATTGAAAAAGCTGATTCGATTTTGCGCAGGGCTGCAGAACAAAACCGTATAAAACCCTTTTTTGAGACTTATTTGTTGATTATGGATCAGTATGCAAAAAGAGGTGACATACATAACGCTGAAAAGATTTTTCATAGGATGAGACAAGACGGTTATGTGTCGAGGATGAAACAGTATCATAGTCTTTTACGAGCATACATAAATGCGAAAAACTCCTGCTTATGGGTTCAGAGAACGGTTGAAAGCTGATAATATTTTCCCAAACAAAGGGTTGGCGGAACAGTTGGCTCAAGTTGATGCTTTCAAGAGGACTGCAGTTTCTGATTTGTTGGATTGAGTAAGATTAGCAGAAGGTAAGGTTGTTTTAGTCAACAGTTGGTAATTGGAGTTCTTTAATGGGTCTTTTTGTTGACTTCATAATGAAAAAAGAGGTTATTGATAGATTTAGTTTGTTTAAGTATGCTATGCAGAATGGTTGATTGTCTTGTTGCTTTATTAACTATTGGTTTATTGTTTACCTATTTACCCCTCCACTTTACAAATTGTCATTTATAGTTCTTACTTTATTTTACAAGTTCTACAAATCAACCCATTTAATTTTTAATGTTTCAAGTATAGCCTTTAACCATATATAATATACGTTTTTAACCTATTAAGTTTATTACTAATTAGTTTTTCTTCATTAACTTATGTTCGATAATTTTGTTTTCAAAAACTACTTCATCGCAACGTTTAGAAAGTTCGTAAAATATCATTTTGGCCACCTCAAGTTTCTAATGTTTTGAGCTTACACCTTTCGTTATATTATTTTTACGTGTATATTTCTATGTACGTGTGGGTATAAATTCAATTTGTTATACGTTTCGACGTAAACTTTTTTTTCGGAAATGAGTTAGGTCAAATATAATATGGTTTAATTCTTATTTTATGTACGTCTTAGTTGGTCCACATTACGACGTAAAGTTTGCTCCAAGCATAGCAGAGTCAAATATAATGTCACACCCTGGTCGTAGCGGAAGCGCAAACGTGTGACTTAACGGTAATCATTGCAATCAATCGTGTAAACATAATTATAACCCAACAACGATGCCATATGTTATACAAATTCAAATTCAAGTTTACATGTTCCAATAAGTTTCATAAATTTACCAAAACAATATTTAGTTAAGTTACATCACCAAAATGTGTTTGTTATAATGGTAGTTTTAAGTCGAGGTTTTGACCCCTATATGCCCAAACAAGGAAGGGATATATGAGGCAAATCCTCCAAAAGTGGCCATCGTTGTATCTTTCGAGAATCCATCATCGGTTAAGCCCTGTTTCCTGAAATACATGTAGTTTGAAAAATCAACAAAAGTTGAGCGAGTTCATGTAGTTTTGTTTTCAAATAAGTTGTCATAATTGTCATCCATTATTGAAATCCAGGTATGTAAATAATTATGGAATATAAGGATCTATTAGTGGGTAGCGAGCCCTCCGATACTATGCACCGTAAGTATATAACCAAACCGAGGACACTTTGTTCTCAATTGGGATCACAAAAGCACCCCATGGTATACAACTAGGAGTGGAGCGTGCCTCAAGCTCAATAGATCTACACCTTTTGCACCTTGGTTACTAAGTGATTAATGGTTACTAATGTTATAATGTCATCCAATAATACTTGCGCACATCGATCTTATTGTCATCTAACTCCATAACTAACATACCATATGTCTTGACATGTATTTCCCCTGAATGTTATAAAACCGAGAATGTTTAAAAAGAAAGGGGGACATGAACTCACAGATTCGCGTTCCTTGTGTACAACTCACAATGTTTTTCCTTGGTCTTGCACTGAACCTACAAGTGTTCTAATTCTCATTAGACACTTAAGTCTATGTTTGTTCTATGTACAAGTCCTCCTCTTATGTTAGTTGTTTTTAATCATTTTATTGATTAATTATTTCTTGACTTAGTACATATATTTGTTAACGTCTCTTGATTAGTGTGTGAACGGCGTCGCCCGTTCATTGTCCTTGTGCCTAGCACACTTGTCATTGGGCCTAGCCCAAGTCCTTGTGTCGTTGGGCCTAGCCCATGTTCTTGTGTCATTGGGCCTAGCCCATGTGTTTATGTCATTGGGCCTAACCCATGTCTTTAAGTCATTGGGCCTAGCCCATGTCTTTAAGTCATTGGGCCTAGCCCATGTGTTTATGTTATTGGGCCTAGCCCATATCTTTGTATTCTTGTTATATTTATTTTTCAAAATAAATATGTATGCTTGCAAAATAATATTTCCAATATTATTTTCAGTATAAGTAGGTTTGTTATTTCCCAAGTGTATACTTAGGAAAGCTACACATATTCTAGTGTTAAGGTTCATGTATTTCTTATTTCCTTAACAAGATTTATTATTTGTAATCTTATTTCCGGAAATTATATTTCTTAAAAATAATATATTTTTAAGGCTTGTAGGGAATATATATATTTTCACCAATCTTGTTAACTATATATATTTGTGTATAAGTCCATTTAATTGTCCAAGTCCATTTTACCAAGAAATATATATAAGTTTATATATATTTTGTTATGTTTGTCCAAATACTCAAGGGTGAGTATTTTGTTGTGTATTTTGTCCAAGTATTTTCTTTGGTACTTAGGGGTATTATGTATTTATACTCCATTGGGAGTTTTTATTGTTTTATCTCTCCTAATTTGTCTATTACCATAATATACACTTAGTATACACATAGCACTCAAATACTTGGTGACTTCTAAATATATATTTTTCTAAATATATTCTTATACTTATTTTTAATACTTTATGAAATCTCTGTTTTCTTAACTTGTATTTTTACATAAAAAAATAGGGTATGGTCATGTCTAATTTATTTAAACATCTAAAAATCACAAGTTTAGTAGAAAACTTTATATTTTTCTAAAGTGTTGAATTTTTATAAAAATTTGGCCATAGTTTCCCCTAGATTTAGGGTTTTCCCATCTTTAAAACATGTGTTTAAGCTTTACAAAACTCACTTGATTCACCAAAATAATTTCTATAAGTTTAAACAACTTCGTACATACACTTTTTACATGATGATGAACTCAAGAATTTATAAAAACATGTAGTCTTTTAGTATGATGTTTAACATGTTTATTTATCTTCAAAAATGCTAATTATCCACTAATTACACAACTTTTGTAGAAAATTATTTTTAACAACTTGTTCATCCATTTACAAAAATGACTTTAAATCCATGTTCATGTATTGTAAATCATTTTAACAAGTTCATTAGTGACCGACATCAAGCTCATAAACTTATTCTTCATGGATCTTTCAAGATCTATATATACACTTTTAGTATCTTCACATACAATACTACTACACATGATGATCATCAAGCTAAGCACAAAATAAGCATACATAACATCATTTCATTTCAAGATTATGTTTGTTTTCTTTAGATCTTTAGATTTCTTCATGTGTTCATCTTTAAAGTTTGTGTTTCTTGATGGATCTACTTGTACATGAGAAATATATCAATAACATGAACTTAAACAATGATCAAGAAGCTTACTACTAGCTCTAGTGGCTAGGGAAGTGGCTTGACAAAGATGAAGATGAAGATAGCACAAATGTGGTGGATAAAAGCACTCCAAGGTGGTCCTTCAACTTCCAAAGCTTTGCACCTTCTTAGATTACCTTGTAACACCTTTGAGTATGCTTGATCTTGCTTGAAAGTGGCTAGAGAATGGTGGTGATGTGGTGGTGTTTGGGGCCGAGAGCAAGAGAGAAGGAGTTAGTGTTTTGAATTTGTGAAGATAAGGTTAGGAGTCTTATGCATCATGATCCTCCAACATCCTTTTAACTCTTGGATATCATGTTTAGTATCTTCCTAACAATCTACATAAAATAATCAAAAGAATTGGGGCATGGTGGGGCCCCTTGTGACCGTCCACATGAGGGGGGGGGGGGTATTGGTTTAGTTTCAAACATTAGTTAGATGTTTAGTTGGAATCTAGGATGTTTAGTTAAGGTGTTATGTGCATTAGTGTTTTTAGGATGATTTATGGTGTTTGATGATCATAACTATCTTTGTATCACTAAAACAATGCTTCTAGTGAAAAGTTGGTGTTTCGGGTAGTGTCCGGTTGTTCGGTTGCTTACCGGTTCGTTAAAGTGCTAAATGGCGCAGTTTAGTGTGTTATGAGGTACCTTCTATGATGGTTTTGATTCCCGGCACTTTGCAAGTTATTCTGGACACTTTAACCTTATTTCTGCATTATATTTTAGTGTATCAATGCTGAATTTTGCTGATTTATGCAGAATTCTGCATTTAAAGTGTGTTTTGGGCACTTTTAAGTGCTTTAAATGATTTCCGGAAAGTGTTAAGTCAAATCCTTGTTTTCCATTCTTGGATTTAATATATGATTACTATTGGACTTCTATCTAAGTCCTAGAACTGTCATTAAGCTGAGTACCGGTCTAGTGCTGACACTGCTAGTCTAACCGGTAAGTCTACTAGTTGTTTTAGTGCATTGTTTCCAACTATTTTTAAACGAGACTATCCACATGAATGATATGCACTATTCAAATGTTTTCATGACAGTTCAAAGTATATAAGGTGCAAGTAAGCAATTTAAGACATTTTAACACATAATTGCATGATTAACTTAATAGTTTAATTGTATGGAAATTACCCGAAAGTTGAGAGTTGTCACATACTCCCCCTGTTAAAAGGAATTTCGTCCCGAAATTCAAGCTGAGTTATCCGTTACAAGAGTCTTCTCAAACAGGTGAGGGTATTTGACCTTAAGTTGATCTTCACGTTCCCAAGTATACTCGGGTCTGTGCCTAGAGTTCCAAAGGACTTTGACTAGCTTGATACGACTTCTCCGTGTTTTCTGGACTTTCCAGTCCATAACCTCAACAGGTTCTTCGGTGAATTGGAGCTTGTCGTCTATATGGATCTCATCCGCAGGGATGATGACTGTCTCTTTAGTTGGACTCTTTTTGAGATTAGACACATGGAATGTGTCGTGTACATTATTGAGTTCCTCGGGTAATCTTAGCTTGTAAACAACAGTACCGACTTCGCCAGAATTTCGAAAGGCCCAATGTATCGTGGGTTAAGCTTCCCACGCTTACCAAACCTAGCTACGCCCTTCCAAGGCGAGACTTTCAACAAAACCTTATCTCCGACTTCGAAGGACAATGGTTTACGTCTTTTGTCTGCGTAGCTCTTTTGTCGATCACGAGCTGCCTTAATGCGCTCGCGGATTTTGACTATCTTGTCAGTGGTTTCTTAGACCAGTTCGGGACCAATGAGTTGTTTGTCACCAACTTCCGCCCACATAGCGGAGATCGGCACTTGCGTCCATACAGTGCTTCGAATGGCGCGACTTTGATGCTAATGTGATAGCTGTTGTTGTAGGAAAACTCTACCAATGGTAAATGAGTATCCCAGTTTCCGCCTAAATCCATCACACAAGCGCGAAGCATGTCTTCTAAAGTTTGGATGGTTCGCTCGCTTTGACCATCAGTCTGCGGATGAAACGCCGTGCTTAGATATAGGCAAGATCCAAACGAAGCTTGAAATGACTGCCATATCCGTGACACAAAGCGACCATCTCGATCTGAGATTATGGAGACTGGCACTCCGTGACGTGCCACAATTTCCTTAAGGTACAGTTCAGCTAGCTTCTCAGTACTATCCTTCTCACGAATCGGTAAGAAGTGAGCCGACTTGGTTAACCGATCTATAATCACCCAAATCATGTCATGTCCTCGATAGGTTCGTAGGAGCTTGGTTATGAAATCCATTGATATCTGTTCCCACTTCCAAACAGGGATTTCGGGTTGTTGTAATAATCCAGACGGTTTCTGGTATTCGGCCTTGACCTTCGCACAAGTCAGGCATTTTCCAATGTAGGTTGCAATGTCTGCCTTGAGATTTGGCCACCAATAATACTCTTTCAAGTCCTGATACATCTTATCCGATCCTGGATGAATTGAGTACTTTGACTTGTGTGCCTCGTCCAGTACCAGATCTCGTAAATCTCCAAAATAGGGAATCCAGATTCTTCCTATGAAATATAAAGTTCCATCTTTATTTGGTTCCATTTGCTTTTCTACTCATCGCAATGATTCTGCTGGGATGTTTTCTGGTTTTAAAGCTTCTTGCTGTGCCTCACACACTCGGGTTGCGAAATTTGTCTGAATTGTCATCTCCAAGGCTCGTACTCTTAGTGTTTTGACTCGTTCCTTGCGGCTCAAGGCGTCTGCTACAACGTTCGCCTTGCCCGGATGATACTTGATCGTGCAATCATAGTCATTCAACAACTCAACCCAACGTCGTTGACGCATATTTAATTCTTTCTGATTAAATATATGTTGAAGACTCTTGTGATATGTGAATATAGTACATTGAGTACCATACAGGTAATGCCGCCAAATTTTCAAGGCAAACACCACGGCACCTAACTCGAGGTCATGAGTGGTATAATTTTTCTCGTGAACCTTCAATTGGCGTGACACATACGCGATGACTTTTTCTCGTTGCATAAGCACGCAACCTAAACCCTTATGCGAAGCATCACAGTACACCACGAAGTCATTAGTACCGTCGGGAAGTGATAAGATTGGCGCATCACATAGTTTCTCCTTTGAGTTGAAATGCCTCTTCTTGTTTTTCGTCCCAAAGAAACTTCTTGTCTTTTTGAGTGAGTGTCGTTAGTGGTTGGGCAACTTTAGAAAAGTTCTCATTAAATCTCCGATAATAACCCGCTAGTCCAAGAAATTGTCGAACTTCGGTTGGAGTCTTGGGTGCTTCCCAATTCTTGATGGCTTCAATCTTTGACGGGTCTACGTGAATACCTTTCTCGTTCACTACATGCCCGAGAAATTGTACTTCGCGAATCCAAAATTCGCACTTCGAAAATTTCGCGTAGAGTTTCTTCTTCTTTAGAAGTTGTAGAATAGTTCTTAAGTGTTGCTCGTGCTCATCCTTCGATCGCGAATATATTAAGATATCGTCAATAAACACGATTAAAAATTTGTCGAGATACGGCTTGCACACGCGATTCATTAAGTCCATAAAGACCGCTGGTGCATTTGTTAAACCGAATGGTATAACAAGAAACTCGAAATGACCATAACGAGTTCTAAAAGCCGTTTTTGGTATGCTTTTTTCTTTAATCCGCAATTGGTGATATCCAGACCTTAAATCTATCTTGGAATAGAAGCTCGAACCTTGTAGTTGATCAAATAAGTCATCAATCCTCGGTACCGGATACCGATTCTTGATAGTAAGCTTATTCAACTCTCGGTAATCGATACACATCCTGAACGTTCCATCCTTTTTCTTCACGAATAAGATTGGAGCTCCCCAAGGCGAAAAGCTCGGTCTAATGAATCCTTTATCTAGAAACTCTTGAAGTTGTGTAGATAATTCTTGCATTTCAAAAGGTGCTAGTCGATATGGAGATTTGGCTACAGGTGCGGCTCCCGGTACCAATTCGATGCGAAATTCGACTTGTCGTTGAGGTGGCAATCCCGGTAAGTCTTCCAGAAAGACTTCAGGGAATTCCTTCACGATCGGAATGTCTTCGAGCTTAGGCTCCTCGGCCTTCTTGTCGACAACATGTGCTAGGAAAACGATGCAACCTTTCCTTAAGCACTTTTGAGCTTTCATACAATTAATGATCCGTAGTGGCGCGTTTTGTTTTTCCACATGAACCATCAAAGGTTCTCCGTTTGGCGTTGGAATGTGAATGATCTTTTCATGACATAAGATTTCAGCTCGGTTTTCGGATAGCCAATCCATGCTAATAACAACATCGAAACTACCTAATTGAACTGGTAAGAGATCTATGTCGAACTTTCGTTCACCCAGTTCTAAGGTACATTTCATTATGACTTCGCTCGACTCTACCCGTTTTTCGTCAGCTAATTCGATTGAGTAAGGAGTGTCTAATTTACTCGATTCTACCCCAAGTACGTCTCTAAATTCCTTAGAAATAAAGCTAAAATCTGCCCCGGTATCAAAAAGTATAGATGCAAAGTGGTTGTTTATAGGGAACGTACCGGTGACCACGTTCGGGTCCTCGCGTGCGTCCTTAGCTCCAAGCACAAAAGCTCTACCCCGAGCTTGATTTCCTTTCGGGCAATCTTTCTTGAAATGCCCTTTGTCACCACAATTATAGCATCCATCAGTTGTTCCTCTACATGCAATAGTAGAATGTCCAAACCTTCCACACTTGCCGCATTTGGTGCCTCGGCACTCCCCATAGTGGTGGTAAGGATATTTGGGGCATTTCGATGCTTCTCCACCATAAGGTTTCCTTTCATCATTGTTTGGCGCAGTAGCGGCATAAGCTTTCGCTACTTTGTTTTCCCTAGGTGCTTGCCTCTTGCCTTTGTTAAAGTTGTTACCACGAGTACCTTTCTTGAAGTGGGAAAACTTTCTCTTGTTGGAGTCCGTAGTCTCCACAGTAGCTTCTTTCTTGACTTCCCCAAGTTTCGGCAGCTTCTTTTGACGTACAGCCTCTTCAGTAAGGCTCACAGCTAGTTCAATCGCTTCCCCAATTTCAGTTGGTTTCGATGAAGTCACCATGCTTAGAATTTCATGGGCGAGTCCCCATACGAAACTCTCAATCCTTTTGAATTCCGGTTCTACTAAGTACGAAACCACTCGTGACAAATCATGAAACCTTTGGACATATCCCGCGATGTCAGAGGCAATCATCTTAAGATTCCAGAATTCTATTTCCAACTTTTGGATTTCAGACCTTGCGCAATACCTTTTCCTCATGATTTCCTTCAACTCCTCCCAGGTCAGACCATATGCAGCATCGTCTCCTTTGGTCTGCACCTGGAGGTTCCACCAAGATAACGCTCCGTCCATGAAGAGTCCAGTGACATATGTGACTCTTTGCTCAGCAGGGCACTTGCTCATTCGTTAGACCGAGTCAGTCTTCTCAGTCCAGCGCACGAATGAAACAGCTCCGCCGGTGCCATCGAAGTTCAGAGGCTTGCAGTCCAAAAACTGCTTGTAAGTGCAACCTGAAATAGATTAGGTGCACCAACTCAAGAATGAGATTCAAAGCACGAATAGAATAAATGATAGTGTCACATGGCTATATGAATAACCAAAGATTACCGGTGGGTGGGTTGGTTCCAGTTGAACCTCCGGTTCCACCGCTTTGTTCGGTGCGGTTGGCCTCGTGTTGTGCAATGGCCTGAGATATGCGCTCATTTAGCTCTGCTTGAGTCGTTGGGAGCAGGTTGTTATTGACACTTCTTCGGCGTGGAGGCATCGTTTTCTAGTATGAAATATCGATTGTAATTAGACGATTGTTTAATAATAAAAGAAACATTTATAAAAAAAAATATATTACAAAATCTTGTTTGTTTATTGTTATTATTATTATTATTATTATTTTTTGTCGAGTATAAGAAACATCACGTCGGATAAGGGGTAAGAAGTCGTGTATATGGCGTACAACACAATCGCGAACACGCAAGAATAAACCAATCATCACAACCATCATGTAACATCTAACGTACACGCGCACCATGGTAAAATAAATAAACATCATCCACAACGCAATATAAAATCAACCACGACATATCTCAATATAAAATCAACCACGGCATATCATAATATCAATCAACACATCACGATATCAACCAATACATCACCATATCATCCAATACATCACCATATCAATCAATACATCACCATATCAACCAACACATCACAATATCAACCAACCACAACAATAAAATACAATGCGAGATAAGAAAATACACTTCCATACATGATTAACAACTTAGTACATTTGTTCATGAAGAATCAAAAGGACTTAGGGTTACATAACCCTAGTCGATACAAGTTCATACAATACAATACAAAAGTAAAGTTTTCTTCTTCATTGCATCTTCGTCTTTAGTCGTCTCAAAATTTGGATCTTCTAGCTTGAGTCTTTGGAAGCTAGATCCACAAAAGCTGGGGCTGATCCCCGATGATAACTAGTACTAAACTACTGAGGTGGCGGGGGTGGAGGGGATGGTGACCTATGGAGCAACATGCGGTGATAGGCCAACTCCTCCTCTATCCCAGAGACACGGTGAACGGAGGCAGCCTGGATACGCTCCCACTCGCGCATATGTGCCTCAAATGGGCATCTAGGGTGGTGATAGGGACACAGGGGTAGTGGAGTCGGTGGTGGTGAAGATGGTGTATAAGGTGGTAGTGATGGTGGTGATGGTGGTGCTGGTGGTAAATCTGGGGGTGTGGATGGTGTGTATGGTGGCGGTGAGGGTGGTGCAGGTGGTGCTCTAGCAACCTGAGCATGGCGCTGACCCTGGAGCTTGTGAATCATACGATAAAGCTGAGCTATCTGACGGTCATGTGCTATCACTTCCTCCTCGAGAGGAATAACAGGGTAATGACAAGGGTGGTATGGATCAGACAGGCTCATGCCCGGTGGAGGTGAATGGGATACCTACGGTAGCGGGGTGGCGATGAGTATGAAGCATGCATGGGGGGTGCAGTAGGGGGTGGGGGTTTGGCCCAATGAGTTGATCCGGCCGTATGTGGATCATGGGTAGGTGATAAGTGGAGCTACTCATGAAGGGTGGGGGTGGCTGCTCGTGACGTCGGGGCGTACCGCCCAATGAGTGATGGCGTGGAGGTCCAGAAAATGGAGTAAACATCGGGGCGGGAATGCTAGCATAAGATGGGCCTACAGAAGCATGCAGTGGTACAAAGGGTAGTAGCACGGTATCAGGCGAGTGGACAGGTGAGGGTGTGGCTGGTACAGCTGACATAGCATCGTCAGACATGTGTCCATCGTCAGAGTCAGAAGATGAGGATGACAGGTCAACAACAGGGATGACAGGCGGGGGTAGCTCAAGTATGGCCAGCTCATCGATAACCTCGCCATCGCCCAACTCAGCATCCAGATAGTCGACATGGAAGACCGGCACGTCATTATCCTCGTCATCGTCTAACTCGATGACTGGTGGGATGACGGCTAGTGGTGCGACTAAGTGCACCACAACGTGCTCTCCATCTGGGAGACCATGGATGGCCACGTCGTGCTGGGGCTGGGGTACGGCTAGCACATCGTCCTCAAGATCGTGCGGGTGATCCTGGTTATCTCCCATGTAATCGTCAGGTAGGGCAAAGGGCTGGAAATCGTCGAAGTCCTCATCGTCCGAAACCTCGTGACCGGCTGCGTCATCGGGAGGTATGGCTGCAGCAGCCTCGACACCAAATCCGTCATCTGAGAAGTACTCCATGGGGTCCTCCTCGTACGAAGATACTGAAGACATGGTCCTGGCAAATACAATCCGTACAACATATGAACATAATGGTTAGTAATTTTATTCAAATCTCATGCAATTTTGTTCCTTGGTTTCGTGTAATCCTAGTGTTATCGTGTCTATCCATTATAGACTAATCAGGAATAACTCTTGTTCTTTCCTATAGTTGAACTTGTGTGATAGATCCACATGTTATCGTGACACTTGTAAAATTTTTGTTATATACTTGAAAACAGTTTTGTAATGTTATAAACTTTGTTTTCATGTGAGAGCCCCTTGGTGATTGTAGACCAACTTAGTAAAAGTTTATACCCGGTTCACTACAATCGAAGCTCTGATACCAATCTATCACACCCTGGTCGTAGCAGAAGCGCAAACGTGTGACTTAACGGTAATCATTGCAATCAATCGTGTAAACATAATTATAACCCAACAACGATGCCATATGTTATACAAATTCAAATTCAAGTTTACATGTTCCAATAAGTTTCATAAGTTTTCCAAAACAATATTTAGTTAAGTTACATCACCAAAATGTGTTTGTTATAATCGTAGTTTTAAGTCGAGGTTTTGACCCCTATATGCCCAAACAAGGAAGGGATATATGAGGCAAATCCTCCAAAAGTGGCCATCGTTGTATCTTCCGAGAATCCATCACCGGTTAAGCCCTGTTTCCTGAAATACATGTAGTTTGAAAAATCAACAAAAGTTGAGCGAGTTCATGTAGTTTTGTTTTCAAATAAGTTGTCATAATTGTCATCCATTATTGAAATCCAGGTATGTAAATAATTATGGAATATAAGGATTTATCAGTGGGTAGCGAGCCCTCCGATATATGCACCGTAAGTATATAACCAAACCGAGGACACTTTGTTCTCAATTGGGATCATAAAAGCACCCCATGGTATACAACTAGGAGTGGAGCGTGCCTCAAGCTCAATAGATCTACTCCTTTTTCACCTTGGTCACTAAGTGATTAATGGTTACTAATGTTATAATGTCATCAAATCCTACTTACGCACATCGATCTTATTGTCATCTAACTCCATAACTAACATACCATATGTCTTGACATGTATTTCCCCCGAATGTTATAAAACTGAGAATGTTTAAAAAGAAAGGGGGACATGAACTTACAGATTCGCGTTTCTTGTGTACAACTCATAGTGTTTTTCCTTGGTCTTGAACCGAACCTACAAGTGTTCTAATTCTCATTAAACACTTAAGTCTATGTACAAGTCCTCATCTTATGTTAGTTGTTTTTAATCATTTTATTGATTAATTATTTCTTGACTTAGTACATATATTTTGTTATCGTGTCTTGATTAGTGTGTGAACGGCGTCGCCCGTTCATTGTCCTTGTGCCTAGCACACTTGTCATTGGGCCTAGCCCATGTCATTGGGCCTAGCCCACATCCTTGTGTCGTTGGGCATAGCCCATGTTCTTGTGTCATTGGGCCTAGCCCATGTGTTTATGTCATTGGGCCTAGGCCATGTGTTTATGTTATTGGGCCTAGCCCATATCTTTGTATTCTTGTTATATTTATTTTTCAAAATAAATACGTTTACTTGCAAAATAATATTTCCAATATTATTTTCAGTATAAGTAGGTTTGTTATTTCCCAATACTTAGGAAAGCATACACGTATTCTAGTGTTAAGGTTCATGTATTTCTTATTTCCTTAACAAGATTTATTATTTGTAATCTTATGTTTTTCCGGAAATTATATTTCTTAAAAATAATATATTTTTAAGGCTTGTAGGGAATATATATATTTTCACCAATCTTGTTAACTATATATATTTGTTTATAAGTCCATTTAATTGTCCAAGTCCATTTTACCAAGAAATATATATAAGTTTATGTATATTTTGTTATGTTTGTCCAAATACTCAAGGGTGAGTATTTTGTTGTGTATTTTGTCCAAGTATTTTCTTTGGTACTTAGGGGTATTATGTATTTATACTCCATTGGGAGTTTTTATTGTTTTAACTCTCCTAATTTGTCTACTACCATAATATACACTTAGTATACACATAGCACTCAAATACTTGGTGACTTCTAAATATATATTTTTCTAAACATATTTTTACACTTGTTTTTAATACTGTATGAAATCTCTATTTTCTTAACTTGTATTTTTACATTAAAAAATAGGGTATGTTCATGTCTAATTCATTTAAACATCTAAAAATCACAAGTTTAGTAGAAAACTTTATCTTTTTCTAAGTCTTGAATTTTTATAAAAATTTGGCCATAGTTTCCCCTAGATTTAGGGGTTTCCCATCTTTAAAACATGTGTTTAAGCTTTACAAAACTCACTTGATTCACCAAAATAATTTCTATAAGTTTAAACAACTTCATACATACACTTTTTACATGATGATGAATTCAAGAATTTATAAAAACATGTAGTCTTTTAGTATGATGTTTATCACACCCGACCCGCAGGGGAATAAGAGTCGGGGCGTAATTGGGTTATCGCCAAAGCTCATGATATTTACTAAAATGTTTCATATTTATTAATTTCAAATTACAACTTAAATGTTCAAATCAAATCCAAACAATTACAAGGAAATGAAACTAATTAAGACAATCCAAAGCATTAAACTGATTTATTCTTCTAGGCCTTCCTATGCGTTTCTTGCCTCAACTGGATCACCAGTATCATGTGTAAAAATGGGGGAAATTTTGGGTCAACAAAAGTTGGCGAGTGAACCTTATTAAAAACATTGTTGTTGATTTCTTGTTGTATTAAATATTGAAAAGTTGTGCAATAATCACATGTGAGCAAGATATGTATATAACAGAACACAAACCACATTGGATGAGTATATGATATGAATGAGGATGACTGTGAGATCAAGGCTCAATCAAACGGAGCCGATCGTATGACATGAATGATGATGTATGTGAGATCAAGGCTCAATCAAACGGAGCCGATCGAATGAGGCACCTGTACTCAACCCGTATCCCACGGGGAGCTGATGGCCCTAATGAAATGCTTGCACTGAAAATGATAAATCCAAACTAAACATAATTCACACAACAATTTGTACACATTTGTTCACAGATACGATGAATGCACAAGTGTTTGTATTTATATAATAACAGAACTGTACGACACATGATACACCCCAAAATGTGATTAAAACGGGGAATTTGTAGAGATTCACTCACATTGAGTGCGTTCTTTGGATGATGTTGGATGCGCACGAGTTTTGGGATTTGATCGACGAGGAAAACTAACCTAAAATAATAACGAAATGGTTCGGTAAATAACTGGATTTTATTTGAGATTAATACTTTTAATTCATAATATTAATAAGATTTTTAGATTTATTTTTGTGAGTTTAAGGACATTTTCTAACTTTAAAAATATTATTTTTAAGTATTTTTAATTGATTTTTAAATTAAATAAATAAATAAAAAGAAATAAAAATTCTGACTTTTATTGACCGTTGACCAGACCGTTGACCGTTGACCGGACCGTTGACCGGTCAGACTGTGAGTAATGTGTGCGCTGAGTGAGGTTCGAACCCGAGACCTCTCGTACGCGTGCACGCAGCTCTACCAACTGAGCTACGTGTCTAACCCGAAATATTCTTTGTTTTAATTATATATAATATACTAATTAATTGTTATTTTATTTGAGTTTATATTAAACGATTTAAAATGGCAGAACCGCTTGCAGGGACCCGAAGTCGAACTCGGGTCCTTCGGTTCGAATGCGCACTGTTTAAATTAAGGTTTATATTACTCTTATAAACATGCTGCGACTCGTTCTGATTCAGTTTTAAAAAGGTTGGTTTTAATTCTAAAAGTCGGTACGTTGTAAGATTCGAACTCGTGACGTGCGTTGTATGTTTGCACACAATCCACCGCTGGACTGTGTGTCTAACCCGGTTAACCATTCAGTTTATAATAATCTTATACTCATTTTGGCTTCGTCTTCTTCATTCATAACGACACAGAACAAAGGTGACCGACTGTTCTTGTTTAAATCGGTCATCTATCATATAGCTGATTGAATTAAAATGGATAGAGAGGGTTACGGAATCGAATGTACCGATCAGAATGTCTTGTTCAAAATTCCGGAAAGAGTCGTCGGCTCTGATTTGTGACTTCCGTCTGAGTGAATCAAGTAACGGTTTTGATCAACGAGTTGTGAAATTAAGTCACTAAACAAGGAATAACAGGGGGTTTAGATGATTGTACCGATTCACAGCGTGACTTTGATGTTTCAGTGGAATTCCGGCGAGTGAGGGATTTCCCGGCAGCGTAGTCTGGGACAGATTCTGGTTGGAGGATTGAAGTTAATATAAGTCTAATAATGGGTTACAAACAAAAAGGTCGAGACATTTACCGATTTGAAGTAAGTCTCGGTTTTCCGGTGAAGGTCCGGCGACTGTAAAATATCTCCGGCGAGTGCTAAAGCTTCGAGAGTTTGTGCGATTTTGAGCGAAGAGGTTTGGGTGGGTATTTATAAGGAAGAATCAGGATGAATTTAGTCTGAATTTGGTCTTGATTCGTGGTCAAGGTTTCTCCGGCGGTTACGACCGCAATTTACTGTTGGACGTTGGTTATAACCGATGTCGACGTCGGTTATAACGTTATAGTCAAAAGGAAATTGGCTAAACTCGCGGATTGCCGGATTTTCCGGCGATCGCGAGTTCTGCCGCGCTGAAGTCCGATTTTTGAATTCGAGTTTTAAGTTAAGTATTATTTGTTTCAGTATTATTCACAAAGGAGGCAAGTGGCGGAGTGGTGAAATGGTTGTTTGTTGAACCGGCTGACCCGGGTTCGAAACCCGGCAGCCTTAATTATTTTTTTCTCTTATTTTTATTATTTATCAATTAGAGTTCTTTTTTAATTCTAATATATTTATTAATTATGTATCGTTTAAAATTAATTTGAGCAATAAATGTGCAAATGAAAAATTTTGACTGGTTATTCGATTAATAAACGTAGCGGGTTTTGGAAACCCGTCTTTCGACGAATGTTACAATGTTAAACATGTTTATTTATCTTCAAAAACACTAATTATCCACTAATTACACAACTTTTGTAGAAAATTATTATTAACAACTTGTTCATCTATTTACAAAAATGACTTTAAATCCATGTTCATGTATTGTAAATCATTTTAACTAGTTCATTAGTGACCTACATCAAGCTCATCAATTTATTCTTCATGGATCTTTCAAGATCCATATATACACTTTTAATATCTTCACATACAACACTACTACACATGATGATCATCAAGCTAAGCACAAAATAAGCATACATAACATCATTTCATTTCAAGATTATGTTTGTTTTCTTTAGATCTTTAGATGTCTTCATGTGTTCATCTTTAAAGTTTGTGTTTCTTGATGGATCTACTTGTACATGAGAAATATATCAATAACATGAACTTAAACAGTGATCAAGAAGCTTACTACTAGCTCTAGTGGCTAGGGAAGTGTCTTGACAAAGATGAAGATGAAGATAGCACAAATGTGGTGGATAAAAGCACTCCAAGGTGGTCCTTCAACTTCCAAAGCTTTGCACCTTCTTAGATTACCTTGTAACACCTTTGAGCATGCTTGATCTTGCTTGAAAGTGGCTAGAGAATGGTGGTGATGTTGTGGTGTTTGGGGCCAAGAGCAAGAGAGTAAGAGAGAAGGAGTTGGTGTTTTGAATTTGTGAAGATAAGGTTAGGAGTCTTATGCATCATGATCCTCCAACATCCTTTTAACTCTTGGATATCATGTTTAGTATCTTCCTAACAATCTACATAAAATAATCAAAAGAATTGGGGCATGGTGAGGCCCCTTGTGACCGTCCACATGAGGGGGGGGGGGGTATTGGTTTGGTTTCAAACATTAGTTAGATGTTTAGTTAAGGTGTTATGTGCATTAGTGTTTTTAGGATGATTTATGGTGTTTGATGATCATAGCTACCTTTGTATCACTAAAACAACACTTCTAGTGAAAAGTCGGGGTTTCGGGTAGTGTCCGGTTGTTCGGTTGCTTACCGGTTTGTTAAAGTGGTAAATGGCGCAGTTAGTGTGTTATGAGGTACCTTCTATGATGGTTTTGATTCCTGGCACTTTGCAAGTTATTCTGGACACTTTAACCTTATTTCTGCATTATATTTTAGTGTATCAATGCTGAATTTTGCTGATTTATGCAGAATTCTGCATTTAAAGTGTGTTTTGGGCACTTTTAAGTGCTTTAAATGATTTCCGGAAAGTGTTAAGTCAAATCCTTGTTTTCCATTCTTGGATTTAATATATGATTACTATTGGACTTCTATCTAAGTCCTAGAACTGTCATTAAGCTGAGTACCGGTCTAGTGCTGACACTGCTAGTCTAACCGGTAAGTCTACTAGTTGTTTTAGTGCATTGTTTCCAACTGTTTTTAAACGAGACTATCCACATGAATGATATGCACTATTCAAATGTTTTCATGACAGTTCAAAGTATATGAGGTGCAAGCAAGCAAGCAATTTAAGACATTTTAACACATAATTGCATGATTAACTTAATAGTTCAATTGTACGAAAATTACCCGAAAGTTGACAGTTGTCACATATAATACGTTTCATTCGAGGTATAAATTAAAGTTACTTTAGTTTCGACCACGTCGCAATGCGCGACCGGTAAAAGTAATATTATATTATATTTTAAACCTCATGATTTGGTACTTTCATTTTGCAAAACACTCATGTTTACGTAATGTGTTTTCTTTTGTTATTTGTGATTTTTTTAAAAGTTTTAATTAATCCATTTTGATTACACATGTCAATTTTTCCTTTATACACTGACTTTGGTACTTTCATTTTGCAAAACAGTCGTGTTTACCTAATGTGGTTTCTTTGTTTTTTGTGATTTTTTTTAAAAACTGTAATTAATCCGTTTTGATTACTCATGTCAATTTTGCTTTATACATGTTTTTTTTGTACTTTTCCTATGTATGAGTCACATAACATATAATACACTATGATTCTATGATTGTACACAATAAATTTGATTTAATTTACATTTTATCCAACTGCAAAGCTTATATAGGTTATATTGAATTAAATAAAAAAAACATTGAAACGTACATTTCATATAGTTAACGAATAACATAACACTTAAACTAATCCATTCGATGTTGCAATAGGCCCGCGGGTAATATTGCTAGATACATCTTATATACATCTTTGTTGTAACCGTGGACATTAACCCATTGGCCTGATGTTAACTTTAGCAGTGTATTCTAACAAGGCAACAATCTCTACCTTAATGTCAATCCAACTTGTTCAACAAATGTTTAATAGATTCAAACACTGCAGAAACTTAGGGAGCGTTTGGTTCGCATGAATTCAATGAAATTTAAGAAAATTGAAATCTGAATTTCATCTCTTAATATGTTTGGTTCACATAATTTGACGGAATTAGAATCTCAATTCAATTCTAATATTCATGTGTTTGGTTGATAATTGAATTGGAATTAGACATGGATTCCTTTAAATTCCTTTAACTAAAGGAATTTAAAATCCTTCCTATATGTAAAGGATTTAAAATAAATTCATTGCAATCTTTGATCGTTCGACCCGAACGGTTCGACCCGTACCGTTTTGATCCGAACCATTTCGATTCGTACCGGTTTCGACCCGAACCGTTTCGACGCGAGCTGTTTCGACCCGTGCCGTTTCGACGCGATCCGTTCTGACGCGAGCCGTTCTGACCTTACCGTTTCGACGCGTCCCATTCCGACCCGGGCCAACGCGAACGGTTCCGACTCGTATCGTTTCGAGGCATACAGTTTCGATGCGAACCGTTCCGACCCGTACTGTTTCGACGCGAACCGCTTCGACCTGTATTGTTTCGGCGTGAATGGCTTCGACCCGTACCATTTCGATGAGAACCACTTTGACCCTTACCGTTTCGAATCGAACCGTTTTGACGTGAACCTTTTCGACCTGTACCGTTTCGAATCGAACCGTTTCGACCCAAACTGTTTCGCCCGGTACCATTTGTCGCACGAACGGTTTCGACCTGTATCATTTCGAATCGAACCGATTCGACGCGAATCGTTTTGACCCGTCTTGTTTCGACCCGAACCGTTTTGACTCGTAGTGTTTCGATCCGAACCGGGGGTTGTGGGTATCGGGGTGATGGATTCCAATTCATCTGACAACCAAACACAAATAAATGGAATTGAGATTCCAATTTGAAGAAACACGGGATCACCGCCGGGGTGATTGGAATCGCTTTCTCTGAGAGGATGGAGAATCACCTCTTTCTCTTCCTCTTGAACCTAGATCTGCAATGGAGAAGAAGGAGAAGTGGGAATGTAGAGACAACCGGTAAGGGAATAATCCCCTACAAAAGTGTGGCAGCTCCATATCTTGTGCCCTAATGATGAGGTGAACACCTCTTTATATAGGAGCCATGGACATCCCCTTAACCTCAATGGGCAGGCCCAGTTAGGGTTTATCTCTACAAATCTCCAGCCCAATGTAGTGTAAACTACAACGCATTGGGCCTCGCGGTTGGGTTAGTAAGCAACAATAATAAATAATTAATATAAAAGAAATAAGTGTACGAGAATGTCCGACCGCTCGGGTCGGGTTCAATACCATACCTCATGATGTCCCCCAGTCTAGTGTTGCTCCCGCGTGCAAGCGTGGGAGGAGCACTAGACTTATTAAGAGTTCTTGAAAGTGAATAATGTGAGTTTTAGGCTTACTTGTCGCCCGGGTGCGGGAAAAGTTGCTCGCCACGCTTGTTGCGTTTGTCTTTAGCTGTGAGTAGAGATAATGGAGCAGTGGATATCGCACGACCGTGGAAACAGGTTGGGCAAACTTGGCACACGTTGATTGGTTGCAGGCAGTTGCCATTTGTACTGGCACATTACCATGAGCTTGTCAAGGTTGCGCGTACGCGATTAGGTCTCGTGCATGACTTATGCAACATTTAGGACCATACCCCTTCAGGTCCCACAGTCCAGTGTTTCTCCCATGCGCGGATGGCAAGTGGGTGGAATTCTGGACTAAATGAGTGTCTTCCCTTCGGATGATTTTTTTAGTGTGGCCCAACTTTAGCGGTGCGCACAAAGTCGTGTGGGTTATTGTACAATATTCACCCTAAGGTGTGACTTCTGTTGGTTAGCTCATGGTGCGCGTGTCTTTAGCCTTAAGGAATACGTATACCTAGTGCTTGGATCTTTGCAACTGTTGTATACCATATTTGCACGTGTTAATCCACTTTGTGCAGGTTATCACAAATGGGAATTGGCGTAAAGTTGCGTCAGGGTAATGAAGTGGAAGCCCGAGCCTGCGCTGATCCTCAAGTGTGCCACAACAACAATCCGGCGTCAAGCAAGGAGCTACGGCTTCCCTTGAATATTGTAGGTGTAAACGAAACTTTGTTGTAGCCAATGTGTTTTTCCGCATACCCAAAGTGGTGTGTGCATTTGTAGTACACTTTATATTTTGTAAGCGTGTTCATATGTAACTAAGCATGCGTGCACGGGCGACTTAGGCGCTCGTATGCTTGCATATGGAGCAGCTGGCTCGCCCAGAGACTGGCATTCTCATATGTAAAGGAGGAAGCACGTATGGCGACTTACGTGCTCGTAAGTAGAGCAATAGTCTCACACGGAACTACCGTGCTAGTATGTAAAAAGAGCATGCGCGTAAGGTGACATACACGCTTGTATGTAGAGCAGCAGTCTTGCACGGAGACTGGCGTGCACGTATGTCAAAGAGCATGCACGTGGCGACTTACGTGCTTGTAAGTAAAGGAGCATGCACATATGGCGAATTACGTGCTCAGAAGTAAAACAACAGTCTCGCACGGGGACTGTCATGGCTCGTATGTAAAAGGAGCATGCACGTATGGCGACTTACGTGCTCGCATGTAGAGCAGTAGCCTCGCACGAAGACCGGCGTGCTCGTATGTAAAAGGAGCATGCGTGTATGGTGACTTACGTGCTCGTAAGTAGAGCAACAGTCTTGCATGGAGACTGGCGTGCTTGTATGTAAAAGGAGCATGCACATATGGTGACTTACGTGGTCGTATGTAGAGAAGCAGTCTCGCAAGGAGACTAGCGTGCTCGTATGTCAAGGAGCGTGCGCGTGGCGACTTACATGCTCGTAAGTAAAGGAGCATGCGCCTGCCGGCGAATTTTATGGTCGTAAGTAGAGGAGCATGCGTCTGCCGGCGCATATATGCTCACTCGTTTGTAAAAGGAGCATGCGCATATGGCGACGTACGTGCTCATATGTAGAGCAGCAGTCTTGCACAGAGACTGGCGTGCTCGTATGTAAAGGAGCATGCGCGTATGGCGGCTTACGTGCTCGTAAGTAGAGCAGCAGGCTCGCATGGAGACTGGCGTGCTTATATATAAAGGAGCATATGCGTATGGCGACTTACGTGCTCGTAAGTAGAGCAGCAGACTCCTATGGAGACGCTAGTAAGTAGAGCAGTAGGCTGGCATGGAGCTTGGCATGCTTATATGTAAAAGGAGCATGCGCGTATGGCGACTTACGTGCTCTCACGTAGAGCAGCAGCCTTGCACGGAGACTGGAGTGCTCGTATGTATGTAAAAGGAGCATGCGCGTATGGTGACTTACGTGCTCGTAAGTAGGGCAACAGTCTCGCACGGAGACTTGCGTGCTTGTATGTAAAGGAGCGTGCACGTGGTGACTTATGTGCTCGTAAGTAAAGGAGCATGCGCCTGCCGGCGATTTACGTGCTCGTAAGTAGAGGAGCATGCGCCTGCCAACACATGTGTGCTCGCTCGTATGTAAATGGAGCATGCGCGTATGGCGACTTACGTGCTCGTAAGTAGATAACAGTCTCGCACGGAGACTGGCGTGCTTGTATGTAAAGGTGCGTGCGCGTGGCAACTTACGTGCTCGTAAGTAAAGGAGCTTGCGCCTGCCAGCGATTTACGGGCTCGTAAATGGAGAAGCATGCGCCTGTCGGCGCATGTGTGCTTGCTAGTATGTAAAGGGAGCATGCGCGTATGGAGACCTTACGTGCTCATATGTAGAGCAGCAGTCTCGCACGGAGACTGGTGTGCTCGTATGTAAGGAGCATGCGCGTATGGCGACGTACGTGCTCGTAAGTAGAGCAACAGGCTCCTATGGAGACTAGCGTGCTCGTAAGTAAAGGAGCATGCACGTATGGTGACTTACGTGCTCGTATGTCATGCAGTTTTTTAGGCTTTCATCGGCGTGCGTTGCGAATTGCTCGCTGTGTTTTCCCGATTGAATGTATGGCCAAACTTGCAAATATCAATATTGAATGCGGGTGTATCATGAGGCGCCTCGCCTAATGTTAGCATAAGTTAAAGGAGCATACGCGTATGGCGACTTACGTGCTCGTAAGTAGAGCAGCAGGCTCGTATGGAGACGCTAGTAAGTAGAGCAGTAGGCCGTCATGGAGCTTGGCATGCTTATATGTAAAAGGAGCATGCGCGTATGGCGACTTACGTGCTCTCACGTAGAGCAGCAGCCTCGCATGGAGACTGGAGTGCTCGTATGTATGTAAAAGGAGCATGCGCGTATGGTGACTTACGTGCTCGTAAGTAGGGCAACAGTCCCGCACGGAGACTTGCGTGCTTGTATGTAAAGGAGCGTGCACGTGGTGACTTATGTGCTCATAAGTAAAGGAGCATGCGCCTGCCGGCGATTTACGTGCTCGTAAGTAGAGGAGCATGCGCCTGCCGACGCATGTGTGCTCGCTCGTATGTAAACGGAGCATGCACGTATGGCGACTTACGTGCTCGTAAGTAGAGCAACAGTCTCGCACGGAGATCGGCGTGCTCGTATGTAAAGGACCATGCGCGTATGGCGACTTACGTGCTCGTAAGTAGAGCAACAGGCTCCTATGGAGAGTAGCGTGCTCGTAAGTAAAGGAGCATGCATGTATGGTGACTTACATGCTCGTATGTCATGCAGCTTTTTAGGCTTTCATCGGTGTGCGTGCGAATTGCTCGCCGTGTTTTCCCGATTGAATGTATGGCCAAACTTGCAAATATCAATATTGAATGCGGGTGTATCATGAGGCGCCTCGTCTAATGTTAGCATAAGTTGACAAGATAAATTGTAATAAAGTGTATAAGTCGTATATGCCAACCATATTAATATTAGTCGATGCTACTAGTATTTGTATAGTAGCATTGGCTAGAATATTAATATTGGTTGTGAATAACTGTGCTATATTAATACGCCGCATGTAATGTGTATACCTCGTGTTGTAAAAAAGAGATGTAGAAGAACTGTTTGCAAGAGGTTTGTATTTAACATGGTTGTTAAATTATTTAGTAGCACAAAATTGTGTCCCCCAAGAATGTCACGTAGTGACATCATGCCGAGCGTGTTATAAAGCTAAAAAATATCGATCTATAGCTTAGCATGTATTTTTGACCATTAAATATTACTCATACCATCGTGATTGTTTTAATGATGTTTAATAAATCACCTGTGAATAACAAGTTAGATGGGAAATGGTTTAAAAATAAATGTATGCCTATATGTGGTTGCAAGTTATACATCAATGGTTGTACGACATTCACCAAATATGCAATAAAAGTTGTTTTGGTCATAAATTGTTAATTTATGATATTTGTGAGGGCCTTTTGTGAAGCAATATGTGGATCCAAATTTAATGGCCTCCAGTACAACTTCTTGATATGCTCCACTAAAAAGTAAAAATCACATTTCTTATCAGCTTTTAGACCACCCGTAATAGGTTTTTCCCCAAAAACGTCCTGAAACTGCCCCTTAAGCGCTTTTTTCAAAAAAAAAAATAAAATAAAATGCATATGGTGTCCTTTTTTCCACGCCCCTCCTTGTTTTCTTTGGCCAATCAGATCATTCAAAATGATTTTTTCTTTTATTTAATTTTTTACACCCCTTTTAACATAATGCCCCACAATGCCCACTACATCCATTTTAAGATACACGTCAGGCGGCAAAACTGAAACGACTCTTAACCATGTGGTCATGGGTTCGGGCCCCACGGTGGGCGCCAATAAAGAAACACGAGATCACCGCCGGGATGATAGGAACCACTTTCTCTGAGAGGATGGAGAATCACCTTTTGCTCTTCCTCTTGAACCTAGATCTGCAATGGAGAAGAAAGAAAAGTGGGAATGTAGAGACAGCCGGTGAGGGAAGAATCCCCTAGTTCCAGCTACAAAAGTGTGGCGGCTCCATATCTTGTGCCCTAATAATGAGTGAACACCTCTTTATATAGGAGACATGGACCTCCCCTAACCTCAATGGGTCAGGCCCAGTTAAGGGTTATCTCTACAAGTCCCTAGCCCAATGTAGTGTAAACTACAATGCGTTGGGCCTCGCGGTTTGGTTAGTAACTCGGGTCAGGTCGGGTCGGGTCCAATACCATACCTCATCACAATTGCAACAATTTCCAATTACAATTGGAATGTTTAAATTCCAAATCCAATTCCCTTAAATTCTAATTCCTATACAAATTCCAATTCTAATTCCAAAATATTCCGCGAATCAAACACTTCCTTAGGACTTTGTAATGCTATGGTCAACATATCAACAGAATTCACATTAATATCAAATTTGTCAACCTTTATCACTTTTGAATTGACGACATCCTTGATGAAGTGCGGCCACACATTGATATGCTTAGTTCTTTCATGATACATATAATTCTTTGATATATGTAATTTCTTTTCTCACATAAGACCACAATATCCTTGATCTTTATCCCGAGTTAAGTCAGAAAATTCCTTAGCCATATAGCTTCCTTTACTTCTTCATTTGCCACAATGATGCTTCCTAGTTGATTAGGCTTCCAAAAATTTGGAATGCACAACCACTTATAGATCTCCCCTTTTCAAGATTTTGCAATACTAACATCTATCATAACCATCACTAGCCCACCATCCCTAGAACCATTCCAGTACCCTAGTATCCGTCGACGTTTGTTGTTTACCAGGATATAACCTGCAAAAAAGAAGACCGTTAGCCTCGTCACAGAGAGCCCGTAAGGGGGGGGGGGATCCGTGACCAAGCTCCGGTGTGAGAATAAGTCTCGTGCCTTTGTATGGATTTATGGCAAAGGATAACAATAAATTGGTCGGAATGTGATTGGGATCTTAGAATTGAATTTGAGAATTCAATGCCCTTTGTTCTCATATACAAGTTTTGTGATAACTTACCTTCACATGATCATCTCTCTTGCTTATTGTAGAGGAATGACCCGATTCGGTCATTCCGGGTCGGTCAAAATTATAATAAATATTGTATAAACATAACGAATATCTTGGAGATATTCCCATGCAGATAAAGTATATTTCAAATCTCCTAAATGAGTTTGATCTCTATGCAACTAATTATCTATCAAAAGGGGAAACCCTAATCACCATCAACTATAAATAGGGGACCCCTCCCTAGAATTCTACATGTTCTTCTCTAACCCTAAAACTCTTTCTACATTGAGTCCAATACTGACTTGAGCGTCGGAGGGTGGTCGAGAGACCTCTGACCCCTTCTAATGTGTTTTGTGATTTTGCAGGTCTAGGATGAGGCGGAGAAGACGAGGTGTGGTCATGTTCGTATTTATCATCGCAGGAATACATACCCGTATCGGTATGTGTTTCTACACTTATATAAATGAGACCCTTCAATCGAGGTGGGCCATTCTTGGCTAAGAACCACAGGGCATTTCTCAGGACAACAAGAATGTCCGGGTGTTAGGGCAGGAAGTAGTTCCCTCTGCAGGATCTCCTTGGATCCTTTTAATTAAAGTCCGCTTCTCTCTTAAGCAAGTAAACCGTCCCTTGCGGTCCTTAATCCCCACATTACCGGCGCTCTTTGGAGCATTTAATGTAGAGGAGTTGTCACATCATTCATGCTTTGCCGGAACATTAGTTCTGGAATGTTGAGCATCAACGGGAAAATCAATATCTTTGACTTAATCTTCTTCCCATGAGATTATTTGATGAAAATACTATGTTGGGCCCAAACCCAACATCTGATCAGAGACAACATGCCCAGACGAGGGAGCCTATTAGGTGACCCTCGTCGTCAAGTCATCCATAATCCGGGAGCACACATTTATGAGTGGGCCTGAACTTAGTCCCATTCCTTGAAGATTTCATGGGCCCACAAGGCGAGTAATTATTGCCTCCAACTTTCCGGTAATGATGAATATTGTTAGGTGCGTGATCGGACGGGTGGGGGAACAATTGCTTTACACGTGGAGGCCATCCAGGGACTTTCATTCAAACTTGACAAGACGATTACTGTCCTATCTCCCTTTACATTTCTTGATCCCTTTATTTTTGCACTTCCATCATCTTCTCTTTCTGCAAATCTCTTTCTTTTTTTTTTCTTTCGATTTTTATTATGAGTCGCAAAAATCAGTCTTCAATTCCTTTCGTCGTTACCCTGGCGAAACTACAATCCTTTATCGAATACTTTCAGATCACGCCGTAGTTGCTTCCTCGTTTGACCGGTCCCAACGATTCTGCAATTTATACCCCTGATCGCATGGTTATCTATACTTCGTCTTTTACGTTTTGTGGGTCCAATATCCTCTATCATCTTTTAAGATGTCCTTGCATAAATATTATCAAGTTCATTTCTCTTAGGTCTACCCCTTGGTCTTCCTAAGGATAGTGCATTTTGAACTTACATGTGCTGCTTTTGGTGGTGCACCATCTGTTCGTCTGTTCAAGCGGTTTTAAGCGCATTTTGAAGATGACGCCCCCACAATCTCTTTATCAGAAAATTCTTTATGGAAACAGATGGGTGAGAATCCGACCTGCGTTTTCAACTTTCATGAGGAGGTGTTGATGTTGGGTGGTGTTAGTTCGCTTTTATCTTATTGACCTAGAGCGATTGTGGATGGAGTTGGTAAGTTCCTTATTCTCTTAGGGTTTCCGTGACCGGAAGTTTCCCCCTTTTTGTTTTGGTTTCCTTTGTTTAGTTTTGAGTGTTCATATTTTTTTTCCTTTCTTTGTAGAAACATCGTTGTAGGCTTTGTTGCAAGGGGATGCTAAGAATTTGTCTTTCACTCATGGTAATGAGGATCAAGAAGAGAACTTGGAGGTTGGTACTGTCCCCGATAGTGGGACCCCTTCGCCTGAGCCTCCTGCCCATCAAGTTTCTGAAGGTTCCCATAACTTCCCACTTGTCCAGGATGTTAGTAGTAGGGAGGAGGAGGTTGAGGTCCCTTTGCCTCACAAGCGGAAGGGTGAGCCTGTTTCTGTTGTTGGTGTTAAAAAACATGTTTCAGTAATCAGAAAGAGAAACCTCCTTCCCAGACTATTTCGGAAGCCCCTCCGGTTATTGGCAAAGGTTCCCTTTCCAAACATCTGAAAGTTTCAAGGTCGTCTGCCAGTCTTGCTTTAAAAACTGCTTCTGTAAGTTGTTTTTTGTATTCATGTCATACTTGTTACTTTTTTGCAAACGTATTGGTATTCATGTTGTTGTGTTTGTGCTCTCTTCCCCCATCCCCCTTATATATATTAGGGAAGTCTTTTCAAGACCCTGACAGTTCCGTCTCCCTCAATGATGTCAAAGAATACACCCTAAGGTTGGTCTTGTTAATGCTTCTACCAGTTCTTCCCCACTTAATTGTCAAGCAAAGATAAAGCTCCCATGGTTCCCCTATCTTCTGGTGTTTTTAAAAAATATTGCCTTAGACTAGTAATTCGATTTGGTTGTAACTTGTATAATGCTAACTCTTGACAATGCTGTGCGGAGACCTTTGTGTTGGGGTCTCAAGAACATTTGTTTGTGGGGGACCTTGGGTCCTGGTTTCGGCTGGCTTAGTGTTTCCTGGCACTCCTGATCGAAGGATCCTGGACCAGTGATGTTCTCATACTCATCATGGGGTCCTTCCACCAGCATAGTTTGTTTCTTGGTATTCTGGGGTGGTGCCTTTACCTTTGGAAAAATCTATCAGTTGCATTTGATTCTTATTTGAAGACGAGCTATCTTTGAGAGGGAATGGAGGTTTTGGGAAGTCAGCCATGACTGGCTGTTAGTTTTGAATGTAGACTCGTTCTTAGTAAGTTGGGGACTTTTCAAACAATAAGAGGTCCCACGGATGGGAACGATGTCGAATCCTAAAGTAATAGCGACAAGGTCCGTCACCAGAGATCCACTGACGTTTGCGAGAATAAGTCTCGTGCCTTGGTATGGATTTTATGGCAAAAGATAACAATAGATTGGTCGGAATGTGGTTGAGATCTTAGAATTGAATGTGAGAATTTAAATGCCCATTGTTCTCAGATATAAGTAGGATATCTTGTGATAACTTACCTTTACCTGATCATATCTCTTGCTTCTATAAACGAGACCTTTCTATTGAGGTGGGCCATTCTTGGCTAAGGACCGCCGGGCATTTCTCTGGACAACAAGAATGTCCGGGTATTGGGCAGGAAGTGGTTCCCTCTACAGGATCTTCTTGAGTCCTTTTAATAAAAGTACGCTTCTCTTTTAAGAAAGTAAGCGTCCCTTGCTGCCCTTAATCCCTCACGTTACTGGCACTCTTTGGAGCATTTAATGTATTGGAGTTGACACATCATCCATGCTCTGTCGGAACACTAGTTCTAGAATGTTGAGCATTGCCGGGAAAATCAGTATCTTTTACTTTGTCTTCTCCCCATCAGATTATCTAATAAAAATACTATGTTGGGCTCAAACCCAACATCTGCTCGTAGGCAACATGCCTAGACGAGGGAGCAATTAGGTGACCCTCGTTGTCAGTATCAGTTTCACAACTTCCTAATTCACATGGACAACATAGCCTATGACAGGTCGCACACACACCATAAGGTGCATTAGGCTCCCGATCAACTGCACTGGCATATGGTACTTACATCGTATCATTTGCTTCAACCTTGTTTGTGGAGAACTTAAGTTTGACAAATTGAAGTGTACCCATTGGTTGTCAAAGTCTTGCTCTTATCCATGAAGAAAATCAATAGCACTTTCTTACCATGGGTGTTAGAGCTCTTAAGTTCTCTCTTTATGTATTGTATCATGTTTTAGTTATCTCCCATCACACATTTTCTCAAGTCTCTTTGTTTCACTCACTTATAGCTTAACTAACATTCGAATATATATAGAACTTTACTTAGCATGCTACTGGTCCTTATACCAACTTGTAACATCCCAACACCTAAGTGTATGATTTTATTGAAATTGCACAAGAAACCATTAATCAAATGTAAAATACTACACAAAAGTGTAAAGCATCAAGTACCAAAGCTAACAACAAATTTGTCCAGACCGAACCAATTACTCGTCTTAAATAGACCCACAAACTAAGTTGTCAAGAAAACAACTCTTTCCATGCCTAGTTCCACCAACTCTTTCCTTTCCTTTGATCCAAGTTTTACAATCCAACCGAACCGAACCGAGCCACATCCACACAAAAGTGCATCAACAAAACTTAGCTGGTGTCAAAGTACATATATTTCGATAAATATATACAACAAAATTGCATTTAGTATTCTAAACGTTAATTGTACACATTATTATAGAAAACTAAATTAATTACTATTTACAATTAGGTATAAAAAATTTGTGCTGACTAAATCTACTCTTTAGAACTCAGATTCACTCGATTTCCATATGGTACTCATTTACAAACCTGCGAGTTTGACAAATCTTATATAAACAAACTAATTTTACTAAAACTAGTGTTGTCAATTCTATTATGGACCCAACCAAAGAATACACATGATTTATCTTAATGAGCTTCAAAACAACACGATGTACCACCGAAGTTGCACTCACTCGATGCCTTCTACCTTGAAAGATTAATATATATTCACCTTGAGCTCAAAGAAAAATGAAAAAAAAAATTGATATGAAGAAAATTACTTGGGTTGTGGCTAAAAATTCTACCGGACCTTTCACGTCCTTGTATGCGTTTGGTTTGACCATGTTTACTAGTTTGAAGCCTATGTCTTATCTGTTAGGTTTATTACCAACTCCACTACCATTAAGGTTCTTTAAATTCTCGTAACGATAGCCTTACGTTACAATTTTTCTATGCATTATCTTTCTCCAAGGTACTTAATTTCACCACATGTACCTGGATTAGACTAAGGTTAAAAGAAAACCGTTTAATACTCTTCATTACTTGGTTTTGAATGTGCTTAATGGTCAATTTGCCTCACCACTCAACTGTACCCTACTATTATCATGGAGCTTAATTATTAAGTACTCATTTGTTGGAGAACTATGTTGTCTCTTGTGTGTACTCAACACCACATTTTCCAAAACTACCATAACCACTAAAATTCTCATATTTGCGGTTTGTATTAGCTTTCTTGTATACTTTCTTAACCGTTCACTCTTTAAGGCCACCTCTTACAACACCAACGAGCGTCGTAACCTGCTAGACCGTGGAATGTACTGTCATGTATAGATTCTCCTTTCTAGTTTAATTCTTTTCTTCGTCCAACTGGTTTAGTGTTTGTGGAGTGTTTATTTTTTCTTGTTTTAACCATTATTCAACAATCCTTTTAAATCTTATATGAGGTACTTGTTAGATATATAAGAGTGTGTGAAACCCGGGTGTTAAAGTGTGTTATATTACGCGTGTATTGCCTTTTAGTTGATTATATGCTTCGAATGTGATATCTACGTGTTTCTGTGGTGTTACAGGTTAATCAACGTAAATCGCTGAAGTTATAATGTTTGGTGATGAAGCGGAACGGCTGGGGATAATAACCGAGTGAATTACCTTAACCGGGACTTGTTGCAAGTGATAAAACAACTTCAAAGTAGAAGATGAAGTCTAAGGGCTGTTTGGTAATTAATTGGAAGTTGAAAGCAAACTATTAGTGAAGCCGCAATGTGCGACGTAGGCTACGGTCATAGGTTCGTAGCTTACGATTGTTGTATGGTGACAAAGAAGAAGCAGCAGACAAGGGCCGTAACTTACGGTTCCTTGACCGTAGGTTACAGTTGGGTGCAGCAAATGAAGCAGAAAGTTCGTACTGTAGCTTACGGCTCTTGGACCATAGCTTGCGGTACGAGATCCGGAAAAACATGAGTTTGGCTTGCTAAGGAGGTATAAATGGTTTTCAAAACCCTAAGTTGGGTTTTATGACTGGTTGGACGAATTTTGGGGAGCAATACACACTTGGAAGGCCATTATTTCACCATCATAACATCATTATTCTCATGGAATCCAAGATCAAGATCATGAACATAACCATCTCTCAAGCTTGTGAAGATCGTTTCACCGAGATGAGCGGCTAATCTCTTAGTGGTTTCCTCCGGGTGGAGGATTCTTGTAAGTGAACTAGGTTATGTGTTTGAACTATTGTTAGAATCTGGTAATCTAAGCATTCGATGCTTTTTTACTGGTTGATTTGATTGGATTGATTGTAGATAATTGTTCTTTAATTCTTAATTCGAACTCATTCAATTCCGATATTTCTAGTAATTGGGATACATTTGATAAGGGTTAGGGTTAGTAATTGCAATTGATAACTTATATGATAACCTTCCATTGTATGCAATCGAAGTAAGTAGTCTTTAGGTAATCGCAATCAATTGATCAGATTTTGCAATTATGTCTATGTGATTGTAAACAATCAAATATATAACCGGTGTTTGCATTGAATCTAATATCCGGAGGAACCATTGTTTCTCCCATCATTACAACCCCATTTCCTTAGTAATTTTTAGTTAATCAAACAACCAAACAAACTTAATTTATATTTTCTACAATTAGTTAATCAATACTTAGTTCATAACATTTTCCACCAAACTCCCTTGGATTGATACCCTGCTTACCCTAGCTACCTAGGTTAAATCGGTTTTTCCATGACACTCACGACAATCATGAATGATATCTGTAACATTTGTCTCCATCAAGATATTAAAAAAATTGCATTGTTTATCCGTTTTCAAGAACCCTTCGCATATTCTTTTGTATATAAATATACTTAGAAAGACAAAGACGTATACAATGATGATGATATCCGCTTCCGGTACTCCATCGAGCTCTATAACTGTTAAACTTTCCATTTTCTATTGGTTTAAGACTTCGTAGAGATTGTAAAATACTGTATTACAAGCAACAATATATGTTTGAAAGTACGTTCACGATGCATCTAAAAATTTTCTATCTAAAGGCTTTGTTATGTTGTTGGATGTATGTGTTTATTTGTGTCGACATGGCGTCTAATAAACCTTGTATTTTTGTGGGAGCATGTTTGGTACACCAAAATATTCACTAATTAGACGCATACCCCACCATATCAGTTTTAAAATAATATAAATTCATTACTCATCGAACATGAATCCAACAGACAAATTCATCCATGGTTTAGGAGATGGTACGTACACGTACAATGAATAACAATAATCAACTTATTTTTTAGCTTACATATTATTCTAAAGGTATGTAACCTACAAAGGTGAGAACTAGTGTTGCCACCCAAAGATAGTTGCTACTTTTCATGTGTGGTAAACATAGATCTACACGGAGTTCAGCGAGGAAATCTTTTGTGACTGTTGTGCAATTACAGAAGCAGTTGAGGGGTTTTGCTCCAACACGACTTGGTACCCGTCACCCCAATTATCCATTCCCTCCGCCATGACCTGCCAAAAGGTTGTACCAGAACATGAGCCGTCACTTCTTGCACTTTCGTAGGCCATGTTGAATATGGTTTGAAAGTAATCGTCCCTTGCTTTGACAGTGTAACCTGTTGACCATGAGGACTTGCCAAATTCCGCAATGAGTAACGGTTTTCTTAGGACGGCTTTACAGTCCTCAATATGGGCTTTAACCCATTTTTCTACAAATTCAGCTTGAGCTTCCGGACTTCCTCCCGAAACCCTATGTACAGGTGAAAATACGTATATGTTAATCAACGGAACAAAATATTGACCCAAAAGGTTAAATGAGGGATTTTGTCTCGAGAAATACTGTAAGGGGGCACTATAACTAGTAGGTCTTGGAGTTGGCTAGTAGTGTACGTTTCAAATGAATCAAGTATATGACAAATGAAGATTTGTGTTATATATGGTGCTACTTACCATTGATCAGGATAGATATGGATGGTAGCGAAATCCACATTGTTGACGGTGTTGTTTGAAATGAAGTCGGTCCCAACTTCATAGCCTGGATTGTTTTGTTTCTTATCAGGCATGGACTTCCCATAAAATCCTTCAAGCCCAATTTCAAGAAGATGATTCTTGTCAATGGATTTGATTTCAGCTGCCATTTCTACTATCCATTCCTACAGGAAGAAGATCTTGTGTTATGAGTGCACACGTGAATTGAACCATTTTAAAATAAGGTTTGTTTGCATCTATCTAACTCTATTGTCCAAGATTTCCTTGATTGATGGTAGTGTTGATGCATATATATGTTAGTTAACGGTAGAGAGAATTAACCTGGAGAGTCTTTCCCGAGAGATCAGACTGGCAACGGGGTTCATTCATGAGCTCCCATGCAAAGATGGTGGGATCGTCCTTATAGGCAACACCGGTGATCGAGTTGAGTCTCGTAAGAACGCTCTGTAGGTAATACACATAAATATATTATAAAACTTGCAACATAGAAATTAACCAACAATATATATACGCCGCACCTTCACATGATTCTTGTAATATCCTTTAACGACAGCGTTAGAAAAGAATTCATCATCGCTATTCAAGTACTGGCCTCCAAGATCCCTAGCCCATTGAACGTATTGCTTTTTACCTCCAAAATCGTCCCAGTTATTGACTAAGCTTAGAATTAAGTAAAGGCCATGTTTTTTGGCTTCTGATATCACAAAATCCAATCCCTGAAATGATATAAATGATCTTATATATAAGCTGGCCGGCCGGCCGCTTGTGCGTTTAGTTTAAAAAAAATGTATGTCAGAAAGAAAGATTAACCTTAAACATGTGCTCATTGTAAACACCAGGAGAGGTTTGTAGGGGTTTGCTGCCACCATCACTAAAAGCCCAGGTCCTAACGATGTTCATTCCTATTTTAGAAGCTTCTTGGAAGGCATCTGAGACCTTTGTTTTCGTAGATGGATCAGAAGCCACACACATTAACCAGTAGGCGTTAAAGCCGTTAAAGTACATCGACTTTCCATTAACCTGGAAATGATGTTTCCTTGTCTCTGCAAAGCAGCTGCCATTAATATGTCCATTGATTCCTGACATGGTTGAGGTATTCAGTGTCGATATATGTTAACGAATTGAAATGAATGGATATATACATACTGGATCGAATCGGTATTTATACTCGATCCCGAGTAGTGCCTCGTGATGGAAAAGTGGAAATGAGACCTCATCGTCTTGCTTGTGTAGCTCAGGAACGCCCATGCATGCAGGCTCCATACTTTTTGTTAAACTAACTAACAGCTTTACCTGATCATCACAATTCAATCGTTTGCTTGTGTGCAATTGGGTCGTTTGTTTCTGGTATTCATTTTCTATATATCAATATTCATGTAACATGAGGTGAGCTACGCATGTTGCACAAGCTCCAATTTGCATTTGCATTTGCCTGTGCATTTATTTATAACTGTGATGTCATGTATTTTGTTTCATGTAACAAGGACTGATTACTTTTTTATATATATTGGCGGATGACTTAAAAGTCAAAGTATACCTTTAGTTTTTCTGGCCTTTTCCAATTGGTGGATTACATATGTAACGGCTCTTCCACTTGGACTCGACGGTTCTACAAACGACAAAGACGACGGTTGTACCCTTTCAGGATTAGACAATTTATTTTACGGATGCGAATTAGGTCTTCGATACTCGGTTATATTAGAATCTTGCATTAGATACACATGTACATATAATTTAAAAGTACAATGTCATGTATACTTTATTATACTTTTACTTCTTCTAGGTTATTCAGAAATCATTAATATTAATTAGAAGGATGGGATTAGAAATTGATAGTCCTTGGTTCACTAAGTTACCTATTGAGTTCTTGAATATCATATTCATATCCTAAATTTGTCGGTCTTTGTTGTGGAAATATTAATTTGAACATGCTAGCTACTACGAGACAACCACCAATTGTATGCGAACACAAACCGTACCGTGAATAAAAGTACAACCTACATTGTTAAATTCTTAAAAAAGCCTAAACTAAACGAGTCCGACTAAACAAACCATATAACAACTAAAATAACACTCTAGATGTGACTCGTGGTTAATACGACAATCAAACATGTCATAATGGATCATTTTCCGGTTTTTGGCTACATAATACAATGTAATTGTTCTGTTTGAGTAAATTACAATTTTGGCCCCTGTGATTATTTCATTTTAACTCTTCGACCCAAAAAAAGAATCTTTTAACATCTGACTCCCCGACGTCTTTTTTTAACCATTTTGACCTCATCATTAATCACATCCATTTACTTAGTTAAAAACTAGATACATCCCTCTCACATGAGGGGCATTTATGTCAATTCACCAACTCTTAAATAAAAAAAAACCCTGCATCCATCCTATCTTTATCTTCTTTAGTTTGCTCACCCACCATATCTTCAGACATCAAACAAATAAAAAATACGCATACAACCAAGAAAAAGTGAGATCTAATAAAATACCTCTTATCAAACTCAAACCTTGAATGCGCGGCTATTGACAGAAGTGCATAAATAGTAGTATAAAAAGTGGATTGTGGAGTGCTTTCATTCTTATGCTACTAAGTATTCTTAAAATTTTTGTTGATGTATCGCAACCAAGAAGTATACTCACAACCGACCACCCTCTAAATATATCTTTATACTTGACATTAAAAAGAAAAATAAGGACAAAAAAACATCCAAGTAATATTGAGTATCATCTGTCATCAAGTTGGTAATATTCCTGCATGCAGACTTTCTACGAATTCTGTTAACTAGCCTTAAAGTTGTTCGTAAAACTACAACAATCTTGAAAGAATATTTGATATTCTAAAGATATTGAGCCTCACATAAAACACACCAAGTACCTAAATTGAATACCTAAATTAAATGATAAATGGGGAGGGCCACGTAGGTTACTCACCGGCACCAAAACCCTATGCCCGATTGCCCATCATCCTCTTTTTCACTTGTGTAACCGGAATCTTTTGGTTTTTGGTGAAATCCCAATGTGATTACCATGGTGGAATTAGGGTTTTGGGGTGCTCAATTGAAGAAGATGAAAATAGGATGGATACAGGAGGTATTTTATTTAAGGGTTGGTGAATTGACATAAATGCCCCTCATGTGATGGGCACATGACTAGTTTTAACAAAATAAATGGATGGGGTTAGTGATGGGGCCAAAAAGGTTAGAAAAAAAGATGTTTGGGGCTCAGATGTCAAAAGATTCATTTTTTGGTTGATAAGGTTAAAAGGACACAACCACATGGGCCAAAATCGTAGTTTACTCTCTCTCTCTCTCTCTTTCTTCTAGAAACAATTATTTTAAAAACTTAACGACTTTTAAACGATGCATCCGTATATTCTCTGCCAATGTACATGGTTTTAGCTTTTTAGTCTTTAAATAAAAAGAAGTTCTTTTTCTGTTAATTTATAATATTAAGTATCTAACCACAAATAGTTGTGATTCATTGTATTTTTCCTCTAAATTTCCATATAAATTCTTACCAAGTAGTAATGCATAAGTATGAAGGTATGTCTTACTCCTAACACAAAAAAGAAAAGTCCTAATACAAAAAATTTGTATACAAACTTAGTTGGTGTCAGAGTACATATGGAACCATAAATATCAATAAAATATTGTATTTAGTATTCTACACGATAATTATACATATTATTATATAAAAACTAAATTAAATACTATTTGCAATCAGGTATTAAAAATTTGTGCCTACTAAATCTACTCTTTGGAACTCATATTCACTCGATTTCCATATGGTACTTACTTACAAACCTGGGAGTTTGACAAATCTTATATAAACAAACTAATTTTACTAAAAGTAGTGTTGTCATTATGGACCAAACCAAAGAAAACACTTGATTTATCCTAATGAGCATCAAAACAACAACAATGTACCACCGAAGTTGCACTCATTCGATGCCTTCTACCTTGAAAGATTAATTTATATTCGCCTTGGGCTCGAAGTGTTAGATCGCTCCTTGATTAGCACAGGAACCTAATTTGGTATCTAACGTTCATATAGGCGGAAACTATGTGACGTTTTAATCATATATGCAAAGATTACTTGTTTAACTGTTGTTTATTGATCACTAAGTCCAATTACATGTAAGATACAGATCGGGCAGAGCTTCGCCTCTGTCGTGACAAAGTTGCAAAAATTACAAATGACAATCTAAGGACCACTATTTATAGATCAACAAGTTCGCTGGGATGACTACAAGTTCGGGCGAACTTGTCTTGAACAAGTTCGGCCGAACTTGTTCTCACATTATGTTTCCGGGCGAACTTGTTGTCTAATTACATAAATAACGCCCAAACTAAAAAGACTCGATCCAAGACTAAGACATATACATTATGTACAAACAAAATCGCCCTTGGATATTGTCTTCGTGTTGATCAGTCTTCAAAGCTCTGTCTTTATCTAACACGTCCAAAGAAGTTTTTGATTGGTTTCTTTCTACGTTCTTGCGACGGAATCGGCGTTTGATCTGTAGGTGGCACTTTAGTCATGAACTGAAAACGTCTGAGTCTTGCCTCCTTTGTCTTTTCTTGAAAACGTCCAAATGCTTTTCTTCCTTCAAAAACTCTTTGCGCTCTAATTCTCTCCTACTGGATTCCCACATTCTTCCAGAATTCACACCATGTGCGTAACAAACATTCACGATCCTATGATACTGTATCGCTTGTTCCTTCTCACGCTCCTCATAACATACTTTACTGAAGAATAAACATCGAATATCCTCCTTCGAGCAGTTCACTAGCCACATCGGGTCTAGTATGCGTATCGTCCTCCATAACCCTCTTAATCCTTCTGTCTGAAACATTTCAACTCTTTCTTTACTGATTTCCAGATGTTCTTCAAATCTTAATACTATCACTGCTTCACACGTTGTAGGATCAACTTGCCACCACTTAAACAGAGGATAGAAATTCTGTTCAATAGGCATCAGGGGCATGTTTCTCATCGCTCGCGGACGCTTCATAACCAATGTTATATCCTTTTCACCAGTCTTCTTATTCGTTTTGATTCGGCGCTTTGAAATGAACGGTTTCCAGTACTTAAACCCTTGCGTCGCCTCGAATTTAATCATCTTCCATAGCAACTGATCAATAAACTTCATATGATAAGTAACATTTCTCGTCTGCACTAACTCCTCTACATCCCAATACGGAAGTGTTTTGAAATCTGCCATGTATCGGAAGTATTGAACTCCAACCTCTCTTTTGATGGCGTAAACGTTAAGTTCTTTCAACCAACCCCAACTCAGTATGTCACCCAATGATATATCTGCATCTCTGGTAAAGAATGCTAATGGACGTCTGAACTTTCTTTTTCTTGGCATCTCTTATAACCAGGACTTTTTCGCTTTAGCAATCTCTTCCTTTGTCATTGGTTTTGGCACTTTTCCTTCACGTACAGACTCAGCTATCTTTTCTTTCCGTAAATCTCATTTAATTGATCATCATCTCTTCAAATGTAGGAAAGCTGTCTGTATTTGTACCAACATACTTTTGAGCTTCATCCTTTTCATCATTTGACGACCAATCTTCAATAATCACCTTGTTGTAATCGTCAGCATCAGACCTTCTTTTGTAACAATACTCGTTCGGTTCGAATGTATCAATGTTCACCACTTGCTCTTCAAAGTCGAAATAAAACGTTTCAACATCAACGTTCAGCAGCTTTGCTAGATCTTCCTTTGAATAACTGTGAACGAATTCGCCTTCCTCGACATTATGTTCTAGCATCAGAATCATAGGCTTTGTCGGCATAGCAGCAATTGGCATTGCAGTAATCGCATCTGTCGTATCAACATCAGTTTACCCTGTTTGCCCAGTCTGCTCCCCCTGACTTTGATCTTCCATTCTATTAGTATCATCATTCAGCAATGAAGAAAAATCAAACTCATCTGTTACTTTAGCATCAACAATTTTCAGACCAACTCATCCCTGATCATCATTATTACCATCATCATTATCAGAGTCGTCTTTCGTATCATCTGCATGTTCATCATTATCATTATCATCTTCAGCTTCTTCATCGTCTTTTTGTTCAGTTTCTGTCTCTGGTGCAATAACAGACTCAGAAGCCTTTGCAGATTCAATCACTGTTTCTGTTGATTCGGGCATTCCTTCTATAACATGCTTTCCCTTTCCCTGTTCGGCCAATTCTTTCTCTGCTTTTTCTTTAGTCTCTTGCAGATCTAATCGAGCATACACTGCAGCAAAATCTATTCCCAGACTATTCAACAATACTTTCTGCAGCCTTAAGAATTTTCGATCATTCAAATCTCTTTCAGATCGTAGCTCTTGTGACAATTGTCAACTTCTGGGTAATTTTCGTACAATTAAACTATTAATTTAATCATGCAATTATATGTTAAAACACCATGTTCTGCTAGATTACATCCTATACATCTGAAAACTGCTATGAATTACATTTCAATAGTGCATATTATTCATTTTGATCATTGTGTCGGAAAAACAATTACACAATGCACTAAAACAACAAGTAGGCTTGCCGGTTAGACTAGCAGTGTCAGCACTAGTCCGGTACTCAGCTTAACGACAGTTCTAGGGCTTAAATAGAAGTCCAATAGCAATTACACATTAAACCCAAGAATGGAAAACAAGGATTTGTGATAATACTTTCCGGAAATACTATAAGTCCTAAAAAGTGTCCGAACCGGACAATAAATAACTATTCAACAAAAATTCAGCATTTTAACCTTTATACTAGCCAATGTAATGTCCAGAAATAAGTCCGAGCAACTTAAAATACTTACAAGAGTATTGGAAATAAAATGGTGATACAAAAACACCTTAAACCATACAAAGTGCACTACTTGGCAATTTAACGCACCAAACACAAAACGACCACCCGAACACTACTAGAAGCATCTAGTGAACTAGTTAACGCTATGTCGATGTTGTAAGACTAGTTAAGGTCACCCGACACCCTACTGCACTTATGAACATCTAATACACATAACACCTTAACTAATTACCATTACATCCTAACTAAACAAATAACTTACCATCAAAACTCAACTAGAACCTCCCCCCCCATCATGGATGGTCACATGGGGCCCACCCCAAGTCCCAATGTTGTTCCCTAATGGTGTTTATGAAATGTTGGGTAAAAGGATTTGTATGAAGGAGGTTAGGATTAGTGTAAGATATAAGGGGACATGACCATCACCAAACCTTATCACCATTACTTTACAAAAATTTAAACTTCATCTCCCTCTCTCTTGCTCTACATACCCACGACCACCATCATCATACTCTCACCTCCATTTTTCATTCACTTGCTAGCCATTCCAAGCATACACTAAGGTGTCTCAAGGCATACTAAGAAGGTCAAGGCATTGGAAGCTCAAGGACCTCTTCAAGGAGCTTTTATCCACCTCATTTGTGCTATCTTCATATGTTGTTCTTGTTTGCCACTTCCCTAGCCACAAGATCTAGTAGTAAGCCTCTTGATCTTTGTTTTAATCCTTGTTACTAGTATATTTATCATGTACAAGTTAAATCCATCAAGAAACATAAACTTAAAGTGATGAACACATGAAGAACACTAAAAATCTAAAGAAAACCAACATAATCTTGAAGTGTAATAATATTGTGTATGATTATTTTGTGCTTAGCTTGATGCTCATCATATGTAGACTTGTTAGATGTAGAGATCTAACAAGTATATGCATGGATCTTGAAAGATCCATGAAGAACAAGGACGATGAACTTAGTTTACTAGAAAGATGAACTTGTTAAGGACTTAAAATAACATAAACATGGATTTTAAACGTTTTTAGAAGTTGTATGAACAAGTTGTTAAAGATGAATTTCTACAAAAGTTGTGTAAATAGTGGATAATTAGCATTTTTGGAGTTATATAAACATGTTAAACTTAGATTTAAAAGACTACATGTTTTTGTGAAAATATGAGTCCATCATCATGTAAAAAGTGTATATATGAAGTTGTTTAAACTTATAGAAATTATTTTGTTGATCAAGTGAGTTTTGTAAAGCTTAAACACATGTATTAAACATGGGAAAACTCCTAAATCTAGGGGAAACTATGGCCAATTTTTTATAACAATTCCACACTTAGAAAAATATAAAGTTTACTACTAAACTTTTGATTTTTAGATGTTTAAATAAATTAAACATGGCCATGCCCTATTTTTATTTAAAAATACAAGTTAAGAAAATAAATATTTCTTTAAGAATAAAAACAAGTATAAATATATATTTAGGAAAATATATATATTTAGAAGTCACCAAGTATTTGGGTGCTATGTGTATACTAAGTGTATTTTATGGTAGTAGACAAATTTGGTATCTAACGTTCATATAAGCGGAAACTATGTGACTTGTTAATCAAATATGCAAAGATTACTTGTTTAACTATTGTTTATTGATCACTAAGTCCAATTACATGTAAGATACGGATCGGGCAGAGCTTCGCCTCTGTCGTGACAAAGTTGCAAAAGTTACAAATGACAATCTAAGGACCACTATTTATAGATCAACAAGTTCGCTGGGATGACTACAAGTTCGGGCGAACTTGTCTTGACAAGTTCGGCCGAACTTGTTCTCACATTATGTTTCCGGGCGAACTTGTTGTCTAATTACATAAATAACCCTTATTTCTGACATAATCTAGCCCAAACTAAAAAGACTCGATCCAAGACTAAGACATATACATTATGTACTAACAGAACCCCCCTTGGATATCGTCTTCGTGTTGATCAGTCTTCAAAGCTCTGTCTTTATCTAACACGTCCAAAGAAGTTTTTGATTGGTTTCTTTCTACGTTCTTGCGACGGAATCGGCGTTTGATCTGTAGGTGGCACTTTAGTCATGAACTGAAAACGTCTGAGTCTTGCCTCCTTTGTCTTTTCTTGAAAACGTCCAAATGCTTTTCTTCCTTCAAAAACTCTTTGCGCTCTAATTCTCTCCTACTGGATTCCCACATTCTTCCAGAATTCACACCATGTGCGTAACAAACATTCACGATCCTATGATACTGTATCGCTTGTTCCTTCTCACGCTCCTCATAACATACTTTACTGAAGAATAAACATCGAATATCCTCCTTCGAGCAGTTCACTAGCCACATCGGGTCTAGTATGCGTATCGTCCTCCATAACCCTCTTAATCCTTCTGTCTGAAACATTTCAACTCTTTCTTTACTGATTTCCAGATGTTCTTCAAATCTTAATACTATCACTGCTTCACACGTTGTAGGATCAACTTGCCACCACTTAAACAGAGGATAGAAATTCTGTTCAATAGGCATCAGGGGCATGTTTCTCATCGCTCGCGGACGCTTCATAACCAATGTTATATCCTTTTCACCAGTCTTCTTATTCGTTTTGATTCGGCGCTTTGAAATGAACGGTTTCCAGTACTTAAACCCTTGCGTCGCCTCGAATTTAATCATCTTCCATAGCAACTGATCAATAAACTTCATATGATAAGTAACATTTCTCGTCTGCACTAACTCCTCTACATCCCAATACGGAAGTGTTTTGAAATCTGCCATGTATCGGAAGTATTGAACTCCAACCTCTCTTTTGATGGCGTAAACGTTAAGTTCTTTCAACCAACCCCAACTCAATATGTCACCCAATGATATATCTGCATCTCTGGTAAAGAATGCTAATGGACGTCTGAACTTTCTTTCTCTTGGCATCTCTTATAACCAGGACTTTTTCGCTTTAGCAATCTCTTCCTTTGTCATTGGTTTTGGCACTTTTCCTTCACGTACAGACTCAGCTATCTTTTCTTTCCGTAAATCTCATTTAATTGATCATCATCTCTTCAAATGTAGGAAAGCTGTCTGTATTTGTACCAACATACTTTTGAGCTTCATCCTTTTCATCATTTGACGACCAATCTTCAATAATCACCTTGTTGTAATCGTCAGCATCAGACCTTCTTTTGTAACAATACTCGTTCGGTTCGAATGTATCAATGTTCACCACTTGCTCTTCAAAGTCGAAATAAAACGTTTCAACATCAACGTTCAGCAGCTTTGCTAGATCTTCCTTTGAATAACTGTGAACGAATTCGCCTTCCTCGACATTATGTTCTAGCATCAGAATCATAGGCTTTGTCGGCATAGCAGCAATTGGCATTGCAGTAATCGCATCTGTCGTATCAACATCAGTTTACCCTGTTTGCCCAGTCTGCTCCCCCTGACTTTGATCTTCCATTCTATTAGTATCATCATTCAGCAATGAAGAAAAATCAAACTCATCTGTTACTTTAGCATCAACAATTTTCAGACCAACTCATCCCTGATCATCATTATTACCATCATCATTATCAGAGTCGTCTTTCGTATCATCTGCATGTTCATCATTATCATTATCATCTTCAGCTTCTTCATCGTCTTTTTGTTCAGTTTCTGTCTCTGGTGCAATAACAGACTCAGAAGCCTTTGCAGATTCAATCACTGTTTCTGTTGATTCGGGCATTCCTTCTATAACATGCTTTCCCTTTCCCTGTTCGGCCAATTCTTTCTCTGCTTTTTCTTTAGTCTCTTGCAGATCTAATCGAGCATACACTGCAGCAAAATCTATTCCCAGACTATTCAACAATACTTTCTGCAGCCTTAAGAATTTTCGATCATTCAAATCTCTTTCAGATCGTAGCTCTTGTGACAATTGTCAACTTCTGGGTAATTTTCGTACAATTAAACTATTAATTTAATCATGCAATTATATGTTAAAACACCATGTTCTGCTAGATTACATCCTATACATCTGAAAACTGCTATGAATTACATTTCAATAGTGCATATTATTCATTTTGATCATTGTGTCGGAAAAACAATTACACAATGCACTAAAACAACAAGTAGGCTTGCCGGTTAGACTAGCAGTGTCAGCACTAGTCCGGTACTCAGCTTAACGACAGTTCTAGGGCTTAAATAGAAGTCCAATAGCAATTACACATTAAACCCAAGAATGGAAAACAAGGATTTGTGATAATACTTTCCGGAAATACTATAAGTCCTAAAAAGTGTCCGAACCGGACAATAAATAACTATTCAACAAAAATTCAGCATTTTAACCTTTATACTAGCCAATGTAATGTCCAGAAATAAGTCCGAGCAACTTAAAATACTTACAAGAGTATTGGAAATAAAATGGTGATACAAAAACACCTTAAACCATACAAAGTGCACTACTTGGCAATTTAACGCACCAAACACAAAACGACCACCCGAACACTACTAGAAGCATCTAGTGAACTAGTTAACGCTATGTCGATGTTGTAAGACTAGTTAAGGTCACCCGACACCCTACTGCACTTATGAACATCTAATACACATAACACCTTAACTAATTACCATTACATCCTAACTAAACAAATAACTTACCATCAAAACTCAACTAGAACCTCCCCCCATCATGGATGGTCACATGGGGCCCACCCCATGTCCCAATGTTGTTCCCTAATGGTGTTTATGAAATGTTGGGTAAAAGGATTTGTATGAAGGAGGTTAGGATTAGTGTAAGATATAAGGGGACATGACCATCACCAAACCTTATCACCATTACTTTACAAAAATTTAAACTTCATCTCCCTCTCTCTTGCTCTACATAACCACGACCACCATCATCATACTATCACCTCCATTTTTCATTCACTTGCTAGCCATTCCAAGCATACACTAAGGTGTCTCAAGGCATACTAAGAAGGTGCAAGGCATTGGAAGCTCAAGGACCTCTTCAAGGAGCTTTTATCCACCTCATTTGTGCTATCTTCATATGTTGTTCTTGTTTGCCACTTCCCTAGCCACAAGATCTAGTAGTAAGCCTCTTGATCTTTGTTTTAATCCTTGTTACTAGTATATTTATCATGTACAAGTTAAATCCATCAAGAAACATAAACTTAAAGTGATGAACACATGAAGAACACTAAAAATCTAAAGAAAACCAACATAATCTTGAAGTGTAATAATATTGTGTATGATTATTTTGTGCTTAGCTTGATGCTCATCATATGTAGACTTGTTAGATGTAGAGATCTAACAAGTATATGCATGGATCTTGAAAGATCCATGAAGAACAAGGACGATGAACTTAGTTTACTAGAAAGATGAACTTGTTAAGGACTTAAAATAACATAAACATGGATTTTAAACGTTTTTAGAAGTTGTATGAACAAGTTGTTAAAGATGAATTTCTACAAAAGTTGTGTAAATAGTGGATAATTAGCATTTTTGGAGTTATATAAACATGTTAAACTTAGATTTAAAAGACTACATGTTTTTGTGAAAATATGAGTCCATCATCATGTAAAAAGTGTATATATGAAGTTGTTTAAACTTATAGAAATTATTTTGTTGATCAAGTGAGTTTTGTAAAGCTTAAACACATGTATTAAACATGGGAAAACTCCTAAATCTAGGGGAAACTATGGCCAATTTTTTATAACAATTCCACACTTAGAAAAATATAAAGTTTACTACTAAACTTTTGATTTTTAGATGTTTAAATAAATTAAACATGGCCATGCCCTATTTTTATTTAAAAATACAAGTTAAGAAAATAAATATTTCTTTAAGAATAAAAACAAGTATAAATATATATTTAGGAAAATATATATATTTAGAAGTCACCAAGTATTTGGGTGCTATGTGTATACTAAGTGTATTTTATGGTAGTAGACAAATTTGGTATCTAACGTTCATATAAGCGGAAACTATGTGACTTGTTAATCAAATATGCAAAGATTACTTGTTTAACTATTGTTTATTGATCACTAAGTCCAATTACATGTAAGATACGGATCGGGCAGAGCTTCGCCTCTGTCGTGACAAAGTTGCAAAAGTTACAAATGACAATCTAAGGACCACTATTTATAGATCAACAAGTTCGCTGGGATGACTACAAGTTCGGGCGAACTTGTCTTGACAAGTTCGGCCGAACTTGTTCTCACATTATGTTTCCGGGCGAACTTGTTGTCTAATTACATAAATAACCCTTATTTCTGACATAATCTAGCCCAAACTAAAAAGACTCGATCCAAGACTAAGACATATACATTATGTACTAACAGAACCCCCCTTGGATATCGTCTTCGTGTTGATCAGTCTTCAAAGCTCTGTCTTTATCTAACACGTCCAAAGAAGTTTTTGATTGGTTTCTTTCTACGTTCTTGCGACGGAATCGGCGTTTGATCTGTAGGTGGCACTTTAGTCATGAACTGAAAACGTCTGAGTCTTGCCTCCTTTGTCTTTTCTTGAAAACGTCCAAATGCTTTTCTTCCTTCAAAAACTCTTTGCGCTCTAATTCTCTCCTACTGGATTCCCACATTCTTCCAGAATTCACACCATGTGCGTAACAAACATTCACGATCCTATGATACTGTATCGCTTGTTCCTTCTCACGCTCCTCATAACATACTTTACTGAAGAATAAACATCGAATATCCTCCTTCGAGCAGTTCACTAGCCACATCGGGTCTAGTATGCGTATCGTCCTCCATAACCCTCTTAATCCTTCTGTCTGAAACATTTCAACTCTTTCTTTACTGATTTCCAGATGTTCTTCAAATCTTAATACTATCACTGCTTCACACGTTGTAGGATCAACTTGCCACCACTTAAACAGAGGATAGAAATTCTGTTCAATAGGCATCAGGGGCATGTTTCTCATCGCTCGCGGACGCTTCATAACCAATGTTATATCCTTTTCACCAGTCTTCTTATTCGTTTTGATTCGGCGCTTTGAAATGAACGGTTTCCAGTACTTAAACCCTTGCGTCGCCTCGAATTTAATCATCTTCCATAGCAACTGATCAATAAACTTCATATGATAAGTAACATTTCTCGTCTGCACTAACTCCTCTACATCCCAATACGGAAGTGTTTTGAAATCTGCCATGTATCGGAAGTATTGAACTCCAACCTCTCTTTTGATGGCGTAAACGTTAAGTTCTTTCAACCAACCCCAACTCAGTATGTCACCCAATGATATATCTGCATCTCTGGTAAAGAATGCTAATGGACGTCTGAACTTTCTTTCTCTTGGCATCTCTTATAACCAGGACTTTTTCGCTTTAGCAATCTCTTCCTTTGTCATTGGTTTTGGCACTTTTCCTTCACGTACAGACTCAGCTATCTTTTCTTTCCGTAAATCTCATTTAATTGATCATCATCTCTTCAAATGTAGGAAAGCTGTCTGTATTTGTACCAACATACTTTTGAGCTTCATCCTTTTCATCATTTGACGACCAATCTTCAATAATCACCTTGTTGTAATCGTCAGCATCAGACCTTCTTTTGTAACAATACTCGTTCGGTTCGAATATATCAATGTTCACCACTTGCTCTTCAAAGTCGAAATAAAACGTTTCAACATCAACGTTCAGCAGCTTTGCTAGATCTTCCTTTGAATAACTGTGAACGAATTCGCCTTCCTCGACATTATGTTCTAGCATCAGAATCATAGGCTTTGTCGGCATAGCAGCAATTGGCATTGCAGTAATCGCATCTGTCGTATCAACATCAGTTTACCCTGTTTGCCCAGTCTGCTCCCCCTGACTTTGATCTTCCATTCTATTAGTATCATCATTCAGCAATGAAGAAAAATCAAACTCATCTGTTACTTTAGCATCAACAATTTTCAGACCAACTCATCCCTGATCATCATTATTACCATCATCATTATCAGAGTCGTCTTTCGTATCATCTGCATGTTCATCATTATCATTATCATCTTCAGCTTCTTCATCGTCTTTTTGTTCAGTTTCTGTCTCTGGTGCAATAACAGACTCAGAAGCCTTTGCAGATTCAATCACTGTTTCTGTTGATTCGGGCATTCCTTCTATAACATGCTTTCCCTTTCCCTGTTCGGCCAATTCTTTCTCTGCTTTTTCTTTAGTCTCTTGCAGATCTAATCGAGCATACACTGCAGCAAAATCTATTCCCAGACTATTCAACAATACTTTCTGCAGCCTTAAGAATTTTCGATCATTCAAATCTCTTTCAGATCGTAGCTCTTGTGACAATTGTCAACTTCTGGGTAATTTTCGTACAATTAAACTATTAATTTAATCATGCAATTATATGTTAAAACACCATGTTCTGCTAGATTACATCCTATACATCTGAAAACTGCTATGAATTACATTTCAATAGTGCATATTATTCATTTTGATCATTGTGTCGGAAAAACAATTACACAATGCACTAAAACAACAAGTAGGCTTGCCGGTTAGACTAGCAGTGTCAGCACTAGTCCGGTACTCAGCTTAACGACAGTTCTAGGGCTTAAATAGAAGTCCAATAGCAATTACACATTAAACCCAAGAATGGAAAACAAGGATTTGTGATAATACTTTCCGGAAATACTATAAGTCCTAAAAAGTGTCCGAACCGGACAATAAATAACTATTCAACAAAAATTCAGCATTTTAACCTTTATACTAGCCAATGTAATGTCCAGAAATAAGTCCGAGCAACTTAAAATACTTACAAGAGTATTGGAAATAAAATGGTGATACAAAAACACCTTAAACCATACAAAGTGCACTACTTGGCAATTTAACGCGCCAAACACAAAACGACCACCCGAACACTACTAGAAGCATCTAGTGAACTAGTTAACGCTATGTCGATGTTGTAAGACTAGTTAAGGTCACCCGACACCCTACTGCACTTATGAACATCTAATACACATAACACCTTAACTAATTACCATTACATCCTAACTAAACAAATAACTTACCATCAAAACTCAACTAGAACCTCCCCCCCCATCATGGATGGTCACATGGGGCCCACCCCATGTCCCAATGTTGTTCCCTAATGGTGTTTATGAAATGTTGGGTAAAAGGATTTGTATGAAGGAGGTTAGGATTAGTGTAAGATATAAGGGGACATGACCATCACCAAACCTTATCACCATTACTTTACAAAAATTTAAACTTCATCTCCCTCTCTCTTGCTCTACATACCCACGACCACCATCATCATACTATCACCTCCATTTTTCATTCACTTGCTAGCCATTCCAAGCATACACTAAGGTGTCTCAAGGCATACTAAGAAGGTGCAAGGCATTGGAAGCTCAAGGACCTCTTCAAGGAGCTTTTATCCACCTCATTTGTGCTATCTTCATATGTTGTTCTTGTTTGCCACTTCCCTAGCCACAAGATCTAGTAGTAAGCCTCTTGATCTTTGTTTTAATCCTTGTTACTAGTATATTTATCATGTACAAGTTAAATCCATCAAGAAACATAAACTTAAAGTGATGAACACATGAAGAACACTAAAAATCTAAAGAAAACCAACATAATCTTGAAGTGTAATAATATTGTGTATGATTATTTTGTGCTTAGCTTGATGCTCATCATATGTAGACTTGTTAGATGTAGAGATCTAACAAGTATATGCATGGATCTTGAAAGATCCATGAAGAACAAGGACGATGAACTTAGTTTACTAGAAAGATGAACTTGTTAAGGACTTAAAATAACATAAACATGGATTTTAAACGTTTTTAGAAGTTGTATGAACAAGTTGTTAAAGATGAATTTCTACAAAAGTTGTGTAAATAGTGGATAATTAGCATTTTTGGAGTTATATAAACATGTTAAACTTAGATTTAAAAGACTACATGTTTTTGTGAAAATATGAGTCCATCATCATGTAAAAAGTGTATATATGAAGTTGTTTAAACTTATAGAAATTATTTTGTTGATCAAGTGAGTTTTGTAAAGCTTAAACACATGTATTAAACATGGGAAAACTCCTAAATCTAGGGGAAACTATGGCCAATTTTTTATAACAATTCCACACTTAGAAAAATATAAAGTTTACTACTAAACTTTTGATTTTTAGATGTTTAAATAAATTAAACATGGCCATGCCCTATTTTTATTTAAAAATACAAGTTAAGAAAATAATTATTTCTTAAAGAATAAAAACAAGTATAAATATATATTTAGGAAAATATATATATTTAGAAGTCACCAAGTATTTGGGTGCTATGTGTATACTAAGTGTATTTTATGGTAGTAGACAAATTAGGGGATTCAAAAACAATAAATACTCCCAATGGAGTGTATATACATAGACCCCAAAATACCAAGAAAAATACTCAAGGAGAAATCACACAAAAATGCCCATACTTGGGTGCTTGGACAAATACAACAAAATATATAAATAAACTTGTATATATTCCTTGATTTATATGGACTTGGACAATTAAATGGACTTATACACAAAATATATATATTTAACAAGATTGGTAAAAAAATTTATATATTCCATACAAGCCTTAAAAATATATTATTTTTTAAGAAATATAATTTCCGGAAAAAATATGAAAATTACAAGTAATAAACCTTGTCAAGAAATAATTTCCGAAAAAAATATGAAAATTACAAGTAATAAACCTTGGTAAAAATATATATATATATATATATATATATTCCATACAAGCCTTAAAAAGATTGAAGCCATGTAATCTTGCACATCGTTCAATCCAGCCTTTCGATGACTGAAAGCGTGTATAATTGTGTTCATTAAAAACTTGTAGGGGTTCGGAACTCCCCCTTTCTTCAATGAACATTCGTTTACATGCCCTTTATATCCCATGCGACAAAAACAACCTCGCACCATTCTTTCATCTAGCATCATTGGATCTTCAGAATTGTCGTTGAAATTTAGAACTTTTCGGATGTCTGCTTCTGATACTGTAATCTCCTTATCCTCGTTTCCTTCACGAACCACTGATTTTATCACTGAGCTATCTTCATTTAGTGACGCAGAATTCCAAAATATGTACACGTGCGACCTATAAACATCCTCTTTTCCGTAATCGCTTTATGAATCGGAATACGCTCCATAAATCTAAAATACTGTCAAATGCTTCAAGAGATGGACAGACAGTCTTGTCAAGTGTTATGCACGTATTGTGGAACTTATTAAATGAGAGCTGAATATTCTGCAAGCACGAAAATCGAGACGAAATTAGTAAAGTTTAATAATTTTCACAAATCACATATCAAGTTAGGGGGAACTTGATTGACATTTATACATTACAAACCGTCAAGTCCGGGCGAACTTATCAAGCATTTTTGACCAAATCTTAACAAGTTCGGGCGAACTTGTAAAGTTTTTACAATTGAAATAGTTTTAGACAAGTCCGGGCGAACTTGTCAAGAATTCATTATTTTTGAAACTCTCAAACAAGTTCGGGTGAACTTGTAAAACATTAATTGTTTTAATCTTGAGGACAAGTTCGGGCGGACTTATAAGATAGTCATTCTTTTACAGATGAGGACAAGTTCGGCCGAACTTGGTTCAAAGAACCATTTGACAAGTTCGGGCGAACTTGTCATCGTTTTCATGAAACCTGCAACAACATGTTTTCAAGCATTCTGATTCAATTGATGGCATGTTAAGGGTCGATTAATGTTATTTAACATCTTTTATTGTCCAATTTGACCTATAACATCCTAAACCTTGTCTAATCGTTCAAAACAGATCCATATCATTCAAACTATGTCAATTCACGGTCCAAATTCCAAACTCTTACCATTGCCATGATCTTTAGTGTGCAAATCACTAAGATTCAATTGAAATTCGGGTAGCAATTCGACTTAAAAATGTCAAATTTGAAGTTCGCCTTAGATCGCTCATGTTCGCTCTGTGTTGTGAAGAACAAGTAATGAAGTCCGGGCGAACTTGTGATCTATTTATACTTAACAAGTTCGGGCAAACTTGCAATACTAATCAATTAAGATTAGCAACAAGTCCGGGCGAACTTGCCATCAGATAACATTTTAAAAGCATAGACAAGTCCGGGCGAACTTGATTACAAGTCCGGGCGAACTTGATCAATCTAAAATAAAAAAATTTCAAATTTTAAAATTTTAACCCTGAACTTTTCAAATTTTAACAGTTTTAACAATCCACTCAGTTGACCAAGTCCAAGTTGATGACCTTGATTAAATGATTTGTCTGCCGAGTCCAAGTTAATGACATCGGTTCGACCCGTTATGAACAAACTGTTGGTTTTTCTCAAAATCAAGTTTCAAATTAATGAACTTTTAATCTTTTTAGCTTATCAGATTTTACAGATTAGCTCCCAGCCCATTGTCAATCAAATTTCCACCAGTTTAGCACCTTACCAGACTTCGAAGATCCATTCTCCAACATTGGCTTGTAGAAACTAATGTAGAAACAAAACCTTTTTGTATTTTTGTAAGTTTATTTTAAAACACACTGAAAATCGTTTTGGTTTTAATCTGTAAAGCAGATAAACTATGTACAGTCATATTTACAGAATTTTAACAAGTAAACTTTGTACAAACATATTTTTGTGAATTCGTGTCTAAGGATCATATCAGTTGTTTGAGACAAATCACCTGTACCATTGACCTTTAGATAACATTAAGTTTTAAACTCGTTTACCTAGATTGTCGATATGTTTGTCTACTTAAACTTCGACACATTTCTCAATTGTTCAAAGATATGTTAGGTATGAATTATGAAACTTGACTCAACTATGGTTCCCATCTCAGAATATACTCCCGTATCAAGATTCCCTAGATTTCATTTTACAGGTGAGTATAGCATAACTGATATCTGTATCTGGGTTAATGCAAAGCCTTGAGAGCTCAGGTTAATACCACTGTATCGACAAAGAGATGAAGGCTCGACTTAAAGGTGTGTTCCACTTAAGGAATCTTTTAAGATCTGCAAATGATTAGATCTTTTGATTCTTTTCATTTTTACATGCATTTAGGGTTTTTTAGCAAAAGCATTATAGAAGTTCTAGGCTATTGCTGTAACGCCCTGCTATTTCATACTTTCCATATTTAGAAAGCTAGCCACGTATTTCTCTTTTTGGTAAACTTTGTACCTTGTGTTCGTCTTTTCGTTGTAATCGTTGTAATCATTGAAATCCGAGACTTGAATCATAATGAAAACTCGTAATTTTATTTCAATTCATGTTATACTTATTCATAATCATTTAATACTTACACACAATCATACGTGTATGCTTGATACTGGAAAACATGACAAACTTGCAAATACATGACATACACGCACCATACGGTACTCATACACGATTCATACGTTTAATCATACTTGCCTATACTTATTCTTATGTTAGAAATACTGGACAACCCTTATAATATGTTCATAATTCATAAATAACCCTTAAAACACCATAAAACTATCAAATATAACTCCAGGGACCAAAACTGTCAAAAAACAAACATGTTAATTTTTCTGGCCACCCGCGACCACCAAACCCTTTCTCTCTCGCCCCCCGCCAGAGTCGTCAATCCGTAGAAAGTTGTTACCAGCTCATGGATTGGCCAATTTTGTGTTTGTTTAGTTGTGTTTCTTGCATTTAATCAACTCCCAACCAACCCTAATCACCTCATATAAAACCCAACTCATTCCCACACTTCTTCCACTTTACAAACACTCTAAACTCACTCTCTAATCACTTCAAATCTGTTGCTAATCTCAGAATTTGGGCTGAAACATCAAGGTTTCCAAAGTGAGTTCTAGCTCACTTCCATTTCATCTTTTTCTTTGTTCTTTCTTTCTTAGCACTTGGGACACCTCTAGGATTGTTTCCTTAGGTTTTTCCATGGAAAACCAAGATGGAACTCCTTCATAGTTGAGCTTGAAGTGCAAGAAACTTTCTGATTTTAACAAAACTCTTTCAAAACTTATGTTTTCATCAAACAACTTTGTGTTCTTGAGCTTACAATCAAAGCTATGATTAGTGAGACTAACCAAGGTTGTTAAACATGTAAATAAAAGTGTTTTAACACTCTAAACTTTCTGTTTTTGAAGAGCTTTAAGCTCACAAGTGATACCAAGCCCAAAGCTTGATGATAGTGTGTCCACCTTGGTTAGCTTGGGCTATCCTAACTTTGTGACCACACATCACTTGTTGATTTTTATCATTATCCCAAGTAGTTTGCTAGTCCTAAAGTGTCGCAACCCCGCCTAGCCGTTTACGTGTGTCGATGCGTGCTCCCGGGGTTGTAGTTCACTTGGCTACTTAGTATAGTGGCGACATACCTTACATTCGTGTTCATATTATTATTATTATAATTGTAATCTTATTCATGACCCTCCTTGTGTCAATGACACTTGTGTAGTGGTGAATCCAATAGAGGTCCCAAAGTGGATGGTTAATCCTCCCACCTCCCACTTGAAATTACATGACACTAAGAGGTACCTAAGTGGATGGTTCATCCTCCCACCTCCTACATGATTAAATAACTTTATATATATACTTATGGACTATAATATAATCCTTAAAACCGAACCCTTGATAATAACTAAATAAGCATCTATCAAGTTAATAAGTTTATCACTATGTGTGTAGTTCCTTGTCCATGATTCTTATAGGTCTTGAACCTATGAAACCACACCTAATCCTTATGGATTATTACAAGTGTCAAGGACAAGTGCTAATACCATAGTGACTATTTTCATAATAAATACTTTGTCACATTTTGTATCCTAAATCCGAATGCTCCATCATCATCCTTAATACTCATACGCCATGGTTTTCCTCTTGGAGCTCGGCGTTCATTCCATCAAACAACTATTCTTCACGGATTCAAGTCGGAAAGCTTGCAAAACCGTGAGTACAGTCGACCCATTTCTCTTTAATCACTTTGGGTGTAACATGTTTACCATATTCAAAATCACAACACATAAACTTTATGCAAATGCACGAAAACAATCTATTATACATGAATACTTTGAAACGTTACATGATGCTTATTATGTGGACATTCTTTATGTGATACTATAGTTATTAGCTTTATCTTAAGCCTCCATTCGACGTGTATAGCGCTATAGGAGTAACGCACCACCCGTAATCGTTGGTCAGGTTGAATTATCTTTTTATGCGTAAGCAAGAGGGTTGACTAGAAATATTATATGCCATGTATGATGCTCTTGTACAAACTTAGTTGCCATGTGGATTCATTTTAAACTTATGCTTATACGTATACTTATTCTTAAACTTGTGTACTTGCCTTTGCTTTTTCATTGAAATGTATTTTTAAACATGTTACAGGTTGAAGAGGATGTTGCTATGAAAGAAGTAGCGTTGAGGCTTAGATATACATATAGACGTTTTAGGTTTAAGATGTTGTATCAATTTTGTTATGTTATGTTATTGTTGTTGTATTTGACTTTTCCATGTTGTATTTGTCCTACTTATATTGTATTGACAATTTGAGCTTATTTATGGAATTTGGTTTGAGGTAAATATTGCCGCAAAGTAGCGTTATGTGTGATGAGCAATCTATTTCGTCTCACTCGGATGTTTCCGCCATCGGTTGGGGTGTGACAGATTGGTATCAGAGCCATAACTATAGGGAATTAGGTAGAATTGCCATGTTCGACCTAGTCTATAGTTTAAGTGCCTAATTTTTTACCATTCTTGATTATGCTTAAAATGTTATGCTTCCTACCTTGCTTCACCTCTTTTCTTTGGTCTTAATATTATCATGATGTCTTTCCTAAGGCATTCTTACACAAAATACACACTTGAAGACTTGAAGACACTCGTAATATAAACGAGACGAGTTCACTAAAATAGGCGTGAAACCCACAATTTGGTGAACGACTCTCATTCCGCTACTCTTACTCTTTTTGCACGATATTATACCATCAAGTTAGGAGTGAATCCACACCTTGATGGCAAATTTCCAATTCCTACTCTAGTGGACCCTTACCAACGAATCGGAACTTGCTCTTCGTTATGTAAGAACCAACCACACTTAGGGTACGAAATCGTCAAGTTAGGGGTGAAACCCGCACCTTGTCGATTAAGTCCTATTCCTTGATTTTTGATCTCGCCAAATTTTCGATTTCCCTATCGGTAAGAGACGTGTAGTAACTGGAAGGGTAAAGTACCGTTAGGCGCTTCTCGATGAGAGTATTTTACCTATAGGCCAAAGCACGTTTCTTTAATTTGAAAGGATCTTCGATTCATTTTGAAATTGTCAACGTTTCTCTACCCGAAACATTCCCATGTTTTGTGAGCCTATTCTTTTATGAGATTCAATTTCTATGTGATTTAACACTTGTTGCGTCGTTCATTTCAAAACTGTTGCACAATTCGCACGTTTATCGCAATCAAAAATAATAATAACCCTCGTGATCACACTAAGTTTATACTCTTTATTCGCATTCATACGTGTTTAAACATGCTAATACTTGATGAATACATGCAAACTATGTGAAACATACGTGAACTTACCTATGCGTATTCATGCAAAACTTATTTTACATTATGATCAAGTCTCATCCTCTTTCTTTGTTGATTCCGATTCCTTAGATGCCTCCTTTCCGTAACTCGTTGAAGCGCAACAAGAAGTCCAAGGGATCGAATTCCAAGAAAGCGTCCAACAACAACGAGGATTCGATATCGAAGCAGGACCTCGTAGGTCTAATCTCCGAGCAAATGGCTGGGCAAATAGCCAAGATTATACCCGACATCGTCAGCCAAATCCAAACCGTCCGTGATACCCCCAAGTCCTCTGTCGACTCAAAGGTGGAACCACCCAAAACAATGTTCCAATTTAAGCAATTCATGGCCTGTAAGCCTCTGGAGTTTACCGGCACGGAAGGCGTCACAGCCATGATGACTAAGACCGTTGCGATTGAACTCACCTTTCTACAAAGCGGGTGCCCCGATGACATGCGAACCCTGAACGCGACAGGGGTGTTCCGTTCGAGAGCCCTCGAATGGTGGACCTCCGAGCGAAACAAACGAGGCAACGATGCAGGTCACGCTATACCTTGGGATGAGTTTAAGCAGCTTATGAAGGACCATTTTTGTCCTCCCCACGAAACTCAAAAATTAGAAAACGAATTTTGGACACTAAAACAAAAGGGGAGTGATATCGATGGCCTGATTTCGCACTTTAAACGACTTAGCATCATCTGCCCTGGACAGATCGACACCGTCCCTAAAGCCATAGCCAAGTTTACCCATTGCCTCGCACCTGTTTTGGTTAACCATGTAGTCGCAGCCTACCCTAAAACCATTGAGGACGCTTTTAGCATCTCCGTTGAACTAAACCACAACTGCGTTCTTCAAGGGGCCTACGACAAGGTTCCCATGAAGAATGCACACCAAGCCCTCACCGCCACCGCCACTGCTGAACCCTCACCCTCCCAAGCCAAAAAGCACAAGAAGCGGAAGGCTTTTGTTAAAAATTATGTAGTTGTTACTCCGGCAAACCCTCAGCCCATCCAATCGCTAGCACCCATTACCCCTACCACCAACGAGCAACCAAAACGAGGCTACACTGGCCCTCACCCTCAGTGTGCTACTTGCTCATACCATCACCCTACCAATGCCCCATGCCGCAAATGCGCCCAATGTCATAGATTGGGGCATTTTGCTAAGCATTGCCGCAATTTCCCTCAACCCCAAAACCAACAACCCCAAGGCATGCAACCTCAAGCCATCATGCCTAACCCTGCTCAAACTAAAAATGCTCATGCACGAGCATGTTATAAGTGTGGTGACCTGAACCATCTTGCCAATGTTTGCCCTCAACGCATCGTCAACCAGCAACCCCAGCAGCAGCAACAGCCTCTACCAGCTAAAGGAAGAGCTTTTGCGCTCACCTCCGCTCAGGCCCAAAGCTCAAACGACGTCATAACTGGTACTTTCCTTGTGAACCATGTTTATGCTTCTTGTCTGATTGATACTGGTGCGGATAGAAGTTTTGTGTCTGTTGAATTTGAACCCTTGCTTAAGTGCGAACGATCTAAATTGCCTAATCCCTTCGCTGTCGAAGTCGCTAACGAAAAGTCCGTCACTGTTGATTCCGTCCTTTCTAATTGTTCCTTGAATCTTAACGATCATACATTTTCGATTGATCTCATACCCATGCAATTGGGAAGTTTCGATATCATAGTAGGCATGGATTGGCTTATGCGAGTTCGTGCCGAAGTTGTTTGTTCCGCAAAGTTCATTCTTCTCCCTCTTCCTCAAGGTGATTCCTTACACTTCTATGGCGAAAAACCTTCTGAAGGTCTCAAGCTAATGTCGTGTATTCAAGCGAACAAGTACTTACGTAAAGAGCACTTTGCCTTTCTCGCCCATGTTGTGGAAAAGAAAGACAAAGGCCCTAGTATAAGGGATGTTCCCGTCGCTTGTCAGTTTCCTGATGTCTTTTCCGAGGATCTTCCTCCTCGATCCGTTGATTTCATATTGACCTTATCCCTGGCGCAACTCTTGTCGCCAAGGCCCCTTATCGTTTAGCACCCTCGGAAATGCAAGATCTATCGAGTCAACTTCAAGAGCTTCTTGATAAAGGCTTTATACGCCTAGTACTTCTCCTTGGGGCCCACCCGTTCTCTTCATCAAGAAGAAAGATGGATCATTCCACATGTGTATTGACTATCATGAGCTCAACAAACTCACAATCAAGAACCGCTATCCTCTTCCTCTCATTGACGATCTTTTCGATCAACTTCAAGGTGCGACTTGTTTCTCGAAGATCGACCTTCGTTCTGGTTATCATCAACTTCGAGTACTCGAAGAAGAGGTGCCTAAAACCGCTTTCCGCACCCGATATGGACACTACGAGTTCGTGCGGTTTGACCACTACGCCCGCCGTGTTCATGGACCTTATGAATCGCATGTGTAAACCGTTCCTTGATCGTTTCGTTATTGTATTCATCGACTATATTCTCATCTACTCCAAGACGAAATAAGAGCATGGACGACATTTGCAACTTATCCTTCAGCTTTTGCGAACCGAACGTCTTTACACCAAATTCTCCAAGTGTGAATTTTGGCTAAAAGAGGTTCAATTTCTTGGTCACACCGTCAACGAATTCGGTACATGTTGGCCCCGCAAAGATAAAAGCTGTCAAGAATTGGATTGCACCTAAGTCGCCTTCAGAAATTCGTTCGTTTCTTGGCCTAGCTGGTTATTATCGTCGCTTCATCTCGAATTTCTCCAAAATTGCTGTTCCTTTGACGTCTTTGACCCAAAGAGATAAACCTTTTGTTTGGAGTCCTGAACAAGAGGAGTCTTTCCAAACACTCAAGGACATGCTTTGTAATGCTCCTATCCTTACTATTTCCGATGGGAACGACGATTTCTTCGTATATTGCGATGCTTCAAACCAAGGTCTTGGTTGTGTTCTTATGCAACAAGATAAAGTTATCGCCTATGCGTTGAGACAACTCAAAATACATGAGAAAAACTATACTACCCACGACCGTGAACTTGGTGTAGTTGTTTTTGCATTAAAGATTTTGCGACACTACCTTTATGGGACAAAGTGTACGGTCTTCACCGACCACAAGAGCCTCCAACATATCTTTGATCAAAAGGAACTCAACATGTGTCAATGCCGTTGGGTAGAATTGTTGAACGAATACGACTGTGATATTCGCTATCACCCTGGTAAGGCGAATGTCGTGGCCGATGCACTTAGTCGTAAGACTCATGTTAAGAGTGTTCGTTGCTACCAAATCATGGGGAAACTCAACGAGCTGGTTCGACAAGCACAATTTACCGTCATTAACGAGGGTAAACTCAATAGCGAATTGAATTGTGGAGTCGAAAACCCACTCGAAGCTAAGCGGATGGTATCCTTTACTATCATAGTCGCATTTGGATTCCCGACCGTCTCAATCTTCGGTCTACTTTGATGAACGAAGCCCACAAATCCCGATACTCCATCCACCCTGGTGTTGACAAAATGTACCATGAACTTCGTGCATCTTATTGGTAGCCTGGAATGAAGAAAAATATCGCCATTTACGTCTCGAAATGCCTTACTTGTTCTAAGGTAAAAGCAGAACACCAACGCCCCTCTGGCCTACTTGAACAACCAGATATTCCTGTCTGGAAATGGGAGAGTATTGCTATGGATTTCATTACCAAGCTTCCTTGTACTTCGTCTGGTTATGACAGTATCTGGGTTATCATTGACCGATTGACCAAATCCGCTCATTTCCTTGCCATTCGTGAAGATTACAAAGTCGAGAAATTGGCTCATATCTACACGGATGAGATCATTAGTCGTCATGGTACTCTTCTTGATATCATTTCCGACCGTGACGCTCGTTTTACCTCTCGTCTTTGGCAAACATTTCAATCCGCTCTTGGTACTCGTCTTAACCTTAGTACCGCCTTTCGTCCTCAATCCGATGGTCAAACCGGGCGTACTATCAAACTTTGGAAGATATGCTTCTTTCTTGTGTAATTGATTTTGGCGGTAATTGGGATTCGCATTTACCCTTGGTTGAATTCTCGTACTATAACAGTTATCACGCTAGTATTCAAATGGCTCCATTTGAAGCATTGTATGGTCGTAAGTGTCGTTCACCTATTTGTTGGCACAAGATTGGAGATGTTCAGATCACCGGTCCCGAACTAATACAAGATATGATGGATAAGATCTTACAAATACGTGATAATCCCCTCAAAGCTAGAAGCCGACAAAAGAGTTATGCTGATAAAAGACGCAAGCCTTTGGAGTTCAATGTAGGTGATCATGTACTTCTTAAGGTATCCCCTTGGAAGGGAGTAGTTCGATTTGGTAAGAAAGGAAAACTTGCACCTTGCTACGTGGGTCCTTTCAAGATTCTCGAGAGGATTGGCAAGGTTGCATATTGACTGGAACTACCTAACGAGCTCAGCAATGTTCATCCTGTGTTTCATGTTTCAAACTTGAAGAAGTGTTTAGCTGAAGAAGGACTTCAAGTTCCACTTGAAGATCTTCAAAGCAACGAGACATTGCATTTTGTGGAAAAACCGGTTGAAATCATGGACCGAGGAACCAAGCAATTGAGGCGCAGTCGTATCCCAATTATAAAAGTTCACTGGGAAGGAAACCGTGGCGCTGAATTTACTTGGGAACTCGAGAGTGAAATGAAGACTAAGTATCCGCATCTCTTCGTTGCATCTAAAGGAGGGGAGACTGTAACGCCCTGTTATTTCATATTTCCATATTTAGAAAGCTAACCTCGTATTTCTCTTTTTGGTAAACTTTGTACCTTGTGTTCTTCCTTTCGTTGTAATCGTTGTAATCATTGAAATCCGAGACTTGAATCATAATGAAAACTCGTAATTATATTTCTATTCATGTTATACTTATTCGAAATCATTTAATACTTACACACAATCATACGTTTATGCTTGATACTGGAAAACGTGACAAACATGCAAATACATGACATACACGCACCATACGATACTCATACATGATTCATACGCTTATCATACTTGCCTATACTTATTCTTATGTTAGAAATACTAATCAGCCCTTATAATATGTTTATAGTTCATAAATAACCATTAAAACACAATAAAACTATCAAATATAACTCCAAGGACCAAAACTGTAAAAAGCAAACATGTTAATTTCTCTCGCCACCCGCGACCGCCAAACCCTTTCTCTCTCGCCCCCCGCCAGAGACCTCAATCCGCAGAAAGTTGTTACCAGCTCATGGATTGGCCAATTTTGTGTTTGTTTAGTTGTGTTTCTTGCATTTAATAAACTCCCAACCAACCCTAATCACCTCCTATGAAACCCAACTCATTCCCACACTTCTTCCACTTTACAAACACTCTAAACTCACTCTCTAATCAATTCAAATTTGTTGCTAATCTCAGAATTGGGGCCGAAACATCAAGGTTTCCAAAGTGAGTTCTAGCTCACTTCCACTTCATCTTTTTCATTGTTCTTTCTTTCTTAGCACTTGGGACACATCTAGGATTGTTTCCTTAGGTTTTTCCATGGAAAACCAAGATGGAACTCCTTCATATTTGAGGTTGAAGTGCAAGAAACTTTCTGATTTTAACAAAACTCTTTCAAAACTTAAGTTTTCATCAAACAACTTTGTGTTCTTGAGCTTACAATCAAAGCTATGATTAGTGAGACTAACCAATGTTGTTAAACATGTAAATAACAGTGTTTTAACACTCTAAACTTTCTGTTTTTGAAGAGCTTAAAGCTCACAAGTGATGCCAAGCCAAAAGTGTGTCCACCTAGGTTAGCTTGGGCTATCCTAACTTTGTGACCACACATCACTTGTTGATTTTCATCATTATCCCAAGTAGTTTGCTAGTCCTAAAGTGTCACAACCCCGCCTAGCCATTTACGTGTGTCGATGCGTGCTCCCCGGGTTGTAGTTCACTTGGCTACTTAGTATAGTGGCGACATACCTTACATTCGTGTTCATATTATTATTATTATTGTAATCTTATTCATGACCCTCCTTGTGTTAATGACACTTGTGTGGTGGTGAATCCAATAGAGGTCCCAAAGTGGATGGTTAATCCTCCCACCTCCCACTTGAAATTACATGACACTAAGAGGTAACTAAGTGGATGGTTCATCCTCCCACCTCCTACATGATTATATAACTTTATATATATACTTATGGACTATAATATAATGCTTAAAACCGAACCCTTGATAATGACTAAATAAGCATCTATCAAGTTAATAAGTTTATCACTATGTGTGTAGTTCCTTGTCAACGATTCTTATAGGTCTTGAACCTATGAAACCACACCTAATCCTTATGGATTATTACAAGTGTCAAGGACAAGTGCTAATACCATAGTGACTATTTTCATAATAAATACTTTGTCACATTTTGTATCCTAAATCCGAATGCTCGATCATCATCCTTAATACTCATACGCCATTGTTTTTCTCTTGTAGGATAAATCAGCGTTCATTCCATCAAACAACTACTCTTCATGGATTCAAGTTGGAAAGCTTGCAAAACCGTGAGTACACTCGACCCTTTCTCTTTAATCACTTTGGGTGTAACATGTTTACCATATACAAAATCACAACACATAAACTTTATGCAAATGCACGAAAACAATCCATTATACATGAATACTTTGATACGTTACATGATGCTTATTATGTGGACATTCTTTATGTGATACTATAGTCATTAGCTTTATCTTAAGCCTCCATTCGACGTGTATAACGCTATAGGAGTAACGCACCACCCGTAATCATTGGTCATGTTGAATTATATTTTTATGCGTAAGCAAGAGGGTTGACTAGAAATATTACATGCCATGTATGATGCTCTTGTACAAACTTAGTTTCCATGTTGATTCATTTTAAACTTATGCTTATTCTTAAACTTGTGTACTCGCCTTTGCTTTTGCATTGAAATGTATTTTTAAACATATTACAGGTTGAGGATGTTGCTCTGAGAGAAGTAGCGTTGAGGGTTAGATACACATATAGCCGTTTTAGGTTTAAAATGTTGTATCAATTTTGTTATGTTATGTTATTGTTGTTGTAATTGACTTTTCCATGTTGTATTTGTCCTACTTATATTGTATTGACAATTTGAGCTTATTTATGGAATTTGGTTTGAGTTAAATATTGTCGCAAAGTAGCGTTATGTGTGATGAGCAATCTATTTCGTCTCACTCCGATGTTTCCACCATTGGTTGGGGTGTGACAATTGCTTCCGCAAAATCAGATGAACTTGCATAATACCCGAGATATCAACTATCTATTAAGACCTCATATCTCAGAATCAGGCAATCTCTCAAACGAAATTTTGGAGTACTAAGTCCATATTTCCAAGAGATGTTAATCCACAAGATTAAGCAGTTGTAAAATTTAGTTTATATCTCGGAAACAATTTATTGAACGTGTAAAGCCTATCGACATATCCTCAGTAAGACTTGTTTATCACCTTTTAAACTTTACAATTCTTTAGCATACTGTGATAGTCCACTGATGTAATATCATTTCCTTTGTGACACAAAATTATTTTTGTCTTTTTCAATGTTTTTGTACTTTTTGAATTTTTCATATGTTTTTGTATTCTCAAATATTTCTCCCCCTAAAATCAAAAACATATTTTTGTATTTTAGTTTTTAAGAAATACTAAACTAAAAGATATACAAACCAATGTGGATCACGTGAACTCGTCGTCCGATCCATATTCAACCCTGCCTCCGCACCTGTCAACAAATTTTTAATACCGTTAAGCCTCATTAGATACTTAAATCTTGTTAAAGGAAAAGCTTTGGTATAAAAATTGGTTTTTTGTTCATCGGTGTGGATTTTTTCAATTCGCACCAACTTCTTTTCGTAGCAGTCACGAATGAAGTGATAACGAATTTCTATGTGTTTAGTTCGAGAGTGATGAACAAGATTTTTAGTGATGTCGATTGCTGCCTTATTGTCTACATATAAAGGCGTATCAAGAAATTGCAATCCAAAGTCCCTCATCTGTTGTTGAGTCGATAGGATTTGTGAACAAAAACTGGAAGCAGAAATGTATTCTGCCTCACAAGTTGAGAGAGAGACCGTGGTTTGTTCCTTGCATTGCCACGTTACTAATCTAGTTACGAAGATCTGGCAACCAGCCGTCGTAGACTTTGAATTCAGCTTGTCCACCCTAAAGTCAGAATCAACGTATCCCATCAGATCAAAGTTATCGTTCTTTGGATACCACAAGCCGGTGCTTGGACATCCCTTCAGGTAACAGAATATTCTTTTGACTATCTGCATGTGAGACACTCTGGGACTGGACTGATATCTTGCGCAAAGGTAGGTAGGATACATGATATCTGGGCGAGATGCCGTCAGATACATAAGAGATCCTATCATCGACCGATAGAGCGTATCATCCACTTCGGTTCCTGTTTCGTCAATGCAAATTCCGTGATTCAGCGCCAGAGGAGTCAAAAGCGGCTTCGAGCTATCCATTTCAAACTTCTTCAGAATATCATGAACGTATTTCGTTTGATGAATGAATATGCCGTCTGGTAACTGATCAACTTGTAACCCGAGGAAAAATTTCATTTCGCCCATAGAAGACATTTCGAACTTCTTCTTCATAATCTTCTCGAATTCTTTGCAAAGACTATCATCCGTTGAACCAAAGATGATATCATCCACATAGATTTGTACGATGATTAGATGACTTCTGACTTCTTTGGTAAACAATGTACTATCCACTGTGCCTCTAATAAAGCCGTTTCCAACGAGATGTTGAGATAACGTCTCGTACCAAGCTCTAGGTGCTTGATGTAATCCGTATAAGGCTTTGTCTAGAAGATAAGATTTGTTCTTGTTCAATGGATCGACGAACCCCGGTGGTTGGCCGACGTACACATGTTCGCGTAGCTTACCATGGAGAAATGCGGATTTCACATCTAACTGGTACACCTTAAAACCTTTCCAAGCTGCGAATGCAAGGAAAATGCGGATTGACTCTAAACGCACAACCGGTGCATAGACTTCCGTATAGTCATTTCCTTCTTGCTGGTGGAAACCCTTGACAACCAACCGAGCTTTGTTTCTAACGATCACACCTCGATCATCTCTCTTTCACTTGAAGACCCACTTTGTGTCTATCACTTTTTGCTTAGGTGGTAAGTCTACAAGTCTCCAGACTCCCAGTTTCTCAAACTATAATAACTCTTCCTGCATCGCTATCACCCAGTTCTCATCACCCAGAGCTTCATTCACAGTCTTCGGCTCGATTTGAGATATAAAACATGAATAATAACAATAATCTTGAGTTGGAGCCACTCGAGTATAGAAACAACTTAATGCTTTGTTGATTTGACTTCTTGTTCGCACACAAGTCTGTAACTCTCCAATAATGTTTGTTGAAGGATGATATGTATAAGATCGTGGCATCTTCTCACTAGGAACATCAACTACACTGTTCTGATTTGTAATATTCATATCAACGATCAAATCAACTTCAGGATCACTAGATGAAGCTTCATTTTGATTGCTCGGGCCGACAGATTGGTTTAACATATTGGATATCTGCTTGGATTCTTCATCGGAAGAGGATTCTCCATCATCATCGAAAGTTGGAGCTTCATCAGAGTCGGAATTCTGATTCTGAGGAATATTGGGCTCTGTAGTTGTATTTCCTGGTTTAGTGGAAACATTTGCTGTAGTTGTAGTAGGTTCTACTTCTGCTTCAGAAACTTGTTCAACTGGAACACCACTATTACTCGGACCTGCACCAGAAGATGATGTACCAACAGTGGGTTGATTAACCACAATTGGCCTTATAATCTGTCCTTGGTTTGCCGATTGTTGTAAATAATAGAGAGCTGCAAGTTCTTCATCAGACGGTTCTTCTGGCATGTCGAATGACTTCCACAAATCTTGGTAATTGAACAACCACGCATCACCTTTTCTCTGAATAGGAGTCGTGTACCAAAAGCAATCAACGTGTTGTGCTTCGATCACTTTTCTCAAAGCAGGAACATAAACTCTCCTTAGCGGACTAGCGTATCCAACGAAGAAACCTTCAAGCATTTTAGCACCAAACTTTCCATCTTGATCAATCACTGTATACGGTGCACCAAACGGTTCTAGATATTTCAGATTTGATTTCCTTCGGTTGATCATTTCGACAGTTAAGACCCTATTCAAAGTGTAGCATGCCGCTGCAACCGCCTCACTCTAGAAGCTAACAGGAAGTTTTGAGTCTGCAAGCATTGTTCTTGCTATTTCGATTAGAGTTCTATTCTTCCTTTCAGCTACGCCATTTTGTTGTAGAGTGTAAGGTGCACTGAATTCGTGCAGAATTCCTTTGGCGTTGCAAAACTCTTTCATCTTGCTATTCTTGAACTCCGTGCCGTTATCACTTCGAATACGTCTGACAGGAAGATGATGTAGATTTTCGAGCTTCTTGAAGAGAATCACCAGATTATCGAACGTTTCATCTTTAGACTCTTGAAAGAAAACCCATGAATATCGAGAATAATCACATGTGACAACTAAACAGTACAAATCTCCGGATATACTTCAGACGTTCACCGGACCAAAAAGATCCATACGTAGACGTTCAAGCGGCAACTTTATGGAATTCAGAATCTTCTTAGGATGTGACTTCTTAATCTGCTTCCCTTTCTTACATTCAAGACCATGATCCGTCTTATGGAAGCTTCGAAAATTCACCCCTTCGACTAAATCGTTGTGAACCAGAAAATTCATTATCCTCAGATGTATATGCCCCATTTTTCTATGCCATAGAATCAAATCTTTCTCCGTGGCTTTTGTGACAAAACATTGAGCCGATTTCGATGATGTTGTAGCAATACCCATGTCTAACACGTAGAGATCGTTTTCGCGTGAAGCACGCATGAGAATCCAATCTTCCGGAATTTTGTTAAGTATCATGCACTCCTTATCATTGAAATGAACAGTGAACTGCTTATCGCAAATCTGTGAGATACTTAGAAGATTGTTCTCTAGCTTGGCGATGTAATTCACACGATCAAAAGATACCACGCCATTTGAAAGCTTTCCCTTCAGCAAAAATCCGTCCTCCTTGATTTCCAGCGAAGCCTACATACCCTCCATTAATCGCTTTGATATCAAAGAGTAATGCTTTCATCCCGGTCATGTGCCTTGACGCTCCGCTATCCAGAATCCACTTCGATAAAATGGATATGTGGAGCCCCTGCACACATTAACATTCAGTGAAAAAGTGCAACCCAAGCCTTTTTGGTCTTGGGTTTGGGATAATAAACTTCATAATCATCCTCAAAATCACCATCTAAGACTTCATCGACATTAACATTCTCAAACTTGACCTTTTTCTTATCTTTTGAAAGTTTTGGACAAATTTTGACAGTTTCAGTTTTATCTTTTGAAATAGACACTTTGTCGACTTTTGTTTCAACTGTCAGACTTAACCACTTCAGATGTTGTTGTTTTCCTTTTGGCAACCCAGGATTGTGAGTTAATCCTTGCTTTCTTTATGTAAAACCTTGAATCCTTGTTTTCGTTTGTTTTGAAAGTTTCACCTTTCTCAAAAGTTGAATTTTCAAACTTCAATTCAGTTTTAGGTTTAGCTTCGATTTTAGATTCATTTCTTTTCAGAATTGTAACAGGTTTTACAATCTCTGGTTGCTTAGGCTTTTCAACATCTGAATTTTTCTTTCTTATATGATAGATAGGCTTTGATTTAGGACACTTGCGCGTAATATGACCAATTTCATTGCATTTAAAGCAAGTCCGATTATCATGAGAATGTCCACTAGTGGGTTTTACTCCACTTGCGGATTTAACCTTATGCCGTAGTTCTTTTTCCTTCTTAAATTCATCATTTGATTGCTTTCCAATCAAACTTTCTTCTTGAACCGTACTAGTCCCATACACAAATGTCATGTTTTTATCTTTATATTCGCGAAATGGTGACTTTTTCTTATTCGGTTCTTCTTCTACATCCACACCCAAACCTGCTCTCCTATGTTCAGGAAAGTCACCACCATTTCTTTGGTAGTTGTTTCTTTTAGGTTTAGAATAAAACTTCTTTTCATTTATTTCCAAATCTTCTGATGAAACTTCAACGAGTTTGAAGAATTTATCAAGCTGATCTTCTTTCACATTCCGAATCGGAAAGCTATCGTCGAAATATAGTCTATCAGAATCCTTAACTTTGTACATGACAACGTTAGGATCATCACTTAGGCTATCTTTCGATGATGTATCGTCATCTTCAGATTGTGAATCAGAACTCTTCGAACTCGCATTGGCGCTCTTAAAGATGCCATCATCAGATTCATTCAACACATTTTCAACAACATTTTTAACCACTACTTCGCCATCATCGCTTGTGTAGGTTATATCAATGTTCTCAGGCAGCTCATTTTTCTTTTCGTTTAAAAGTTCAATATTAAGCGCATTTCCATCCCTTCAGCTTTCTTGCGACAGTATTTTTCGCACAAGGGTGGTGGAACATTGTTATAATCTCCACGTTTCTTACCTTTTGCTTTCTTATCATCTCCTTCCGACGGAATCGTTGGAAGAATATGATCGATGACATAAGCATTCGTGGTATAGCTTTTCAAAAGCTGTCTTACCCTTTCAGTTTTGATTTTCATATATTGAAGTTCTTGTTTTACTTCAGCAATGTTGTTTATGTAAATGTTAATAGCTTTTTGTTTTTCCATGAATGTTGCTTTTAACATTCTCATTGTGTCATGTTGTTCAATGTTATTATTATCAAGCCTGTTGTAATCATCTTTCATTTTATCATAAGCCTCTTTCATTGTGCGATAATCATATTTGAAACTGTTATTATGAACATTGAGTTCACTTATGATCTGAGATTTTTCAGCACATTGATCACAAGGTTCAGCACATTTCATACATGGTTTTTCAACCTCAACGATTTGTACATTTACCTCCGGACCTACCTTTGTCAGATTTGCCATCATAGCTTTGTTGGCGATCTCTGTGAGGTTTTCTTCATTCATTTCTTTGGTTACGTTGATAACTTCCTTAACCACTAGTTTCTCCTCAGCAACATGCTCCGAAGATGTATCACCAAAACAACCTGCAAAACTAGTAGTCATGTTAGGAGAAAGGATACCCTGTACCTTTGTGTGATGATAGATTTCCTCTTCCTCTACGTTCTAGTATTGCACTTTTCATAGCTGCATCTTCAGCAGATGTGTCTTCTACGGTCTCAGCCATTAAAGCAACTCCGGTCTTTTTGGCAATATATGAGTTCCAATCAAAACTGTCATCTTCATTTGAAGCAACCATTGCCTTTTATGTGGTGTTTGTTGGTTTATCTTGGATTTCGCCTTGAGTCTTATTTGGGAATGGCTTGTATTGTAGTGACTTTTTGTAGTATTCACTGCCTCCTCCAAATGGACTTTGATTCCCAGTTGCTTCAGGATTCTTGCATTCTCTTTTGAAGTGCCCTTTTTGTCAGAATCTGAAGCAAGTAACCTTTGTTTTGTCGAACCCCAATTTGTTGCTTGAATTCCCGATATCTCTGCCAGTTAGTGCAACAAATTTAGTAACCCTCCGAATGATCGAGGCTAAGGACCATTTGATGTCCATCAGCTCAAGCTCTTCTTCATCCACTTGATCATAATCTTCAGCAGTCATTTCCGGATTACCTATCTTCCCTGCCACCAAACTTTCATACGATTCCAACACTGTGGCAAGAAGTGCCATGTGTTGTTTGGCAACTTGTTCAGAAACGACGTTGCTTAAATTGACTGCAATATTGCATTTAAACACATTTGGATCAGAATTCGATCGGTTATTCTGATTTGTCTGATTCTGATACGAAGAATTTGAACCCGTGCTTGAATATGTTGAATTATGAGGACTCTGATCATAGTTTGGATATGATTGAGTTTGGCTTTGTGGCGAATGATTCAAGGAATTCAGACTCGCACTAAAAGCGGTTTGGATCTTCGGGCTAGTGATATTCTCTTGAGCTCCTGTTTTGTAGTAAAGCCCTACATCTTGAGCAACATTGGAATTCTTTGACTTGGCTATTTTTAACAACTCCATCTCATGCCCCTTCAACTTATCAATGAAAGTGGATAGTTTGAAGAACTCCATCGTACCAATTGAGGGTCCATCGTACGGAACGTTCAGGTCCTAATTTGGCAAACCTAAGGTAAACGCGCGGAATCCGTTTGCATAGGTGGCATTGGATACTAGTTTGTTATTGATTAATCACTGTTTCATTGATAGTAGACGTTACAGATCCTGGAAACACTTGGACAGAGCTTCGCCGTCCAAGCTACAAAATCTCTGAATCTTACAAATGAAAACACAACTATCCTATATATAGTAGAACAAGTTCGCCTGAAATGAGCCATGGTCAAGTTCGGGCGAACTTGTCCTTCACAGGACAAGTTCGGGCGAACTTGATCATGAGCTCTACAAGTTCGGGCGAACTTGTCTCATATCACTCATAACCTTAACGTTTCGCTACAAAACACAGATTCGATATTATACGATGACGTAGGCAACATACATATGCATCAATCTACTCCCCCTTGGATGTTACCGTAGTCATCATTCTTTAATTAAGTTCTGGAGTCTTTAATGTTCTCTTGATCTTTATTTCTTGAATAACTTTAACTTCCTTGATCTTCATAGCACCTACAATCCTTTTCTCTTTTCTTATCGAGCTTGTCTTGATAAAATGTTAATCACCATGCTCACCCTTGCTTTGAGCTTTTGGTATCTTCAACCAACGTGTTTATCTAGCTCCCCCTTAAAATCAACTTCCTGTTTCAAAGTTCCTCAAACATTTAAATAAATATTTCAGATTCACCTTTGAAATAACACAAACATTTCAAATTTTAATCTTCTATCAGTTTTTAAACTCTCTCAGTTAATCAAGTCCAAATTAATGACCTTGAATATCTGAGTCATGTATCAAGTTCAACTTAATGATCTTGATTAAATGTTTTGAGACTAAACTGACACATTTATTCATATGTAAGTTTCAACTTAATGAACTTTTAAACTTTTCAGATCAATTTTCAAAAGTTTTTAGATTTTGTTCAGCAACTCTATACTTTGAAAATCAGCTTTTCATCATCAGTGGTCGAAACTAAAAGATAATATAATCTTTTTGTTTTTATGTAATGAATTTCAAACACTAACTATGTACAAACATATTTACAGACATATTTTTGTTGAGTTTGTGTTAAAGGATCATATCAGGTTTTGAGACATATCACAAGTACCACTGACCTCTTCATGACACTAAGTTTTAAACAAATTTACCTAGATTTTCGATATATTTGTCCTCTTAAATTTCAACACATTTCTCAATTGTTCCAAGATACGTTATGTAGAATTAAGAAACTTGACTTAACTATGGTTCCCATCTCAGAATATACTCCAGCATCAAAATTCCATAGATTTCATCTTACAGGAGAGTATAGCGTGCGAGACCTTGAGAGCTCAGGTTAGTACCACCGTACCGACAAAGAAATGAAGACTCGACTTAAAGTAGTGTTCCAATTTTGGAATCTTTTGAACTGCAATTGTAGTATCTTGCGATATTTCCAATTTAATGCAGTTTTAGGGTTTTAATGCAAAAGTATTCTACAAGTTCTAGGCCATTGCTTACGCAAAATCAGAAGAACTTGTATAATACCCAAGATATCAACTATCTTTAAAGACTTCATATCTCAGATCAGGGAATCTCTCAAACGAAATTTCGGAGTACTAAGTCCATATATCCGAGAGATGTTATTCCACAAGTTTAAGCAGTTGTAAAATTTAGTTTATATCCCGGAAACAATTTACTGAACGTGTAAAGCCTATCGACACATCCACTAGACTTGTTTATACTTTTTAAACTTTCCAAATCCTTAGCGTACTGTGATAGTCCACTGATGTACTATCATTTCCTTTTATCCACAGAACTCTTTTTGCATTTTTCAATGTTTTTGTACTTTTCATATTTAATATGTTTTTGGATTTTCTGGAAAAAATATTTCTCCCCCTAAAATTCAAAAACATATTTTTGGAATTTTTTATTTATAGAAAAACATTGACCAACCGATGAGAATCACTTCAATTCGCCATCCATTACTACTTCACAAATTTTTGTTTAAGCACTCTCCCCCTCATGATGATAAAAACCTTGACACTTTTGTGTTTATAAAAGATTTGTATCCCTGGATTTTGTCTATTGAACAATGAGGATTCTGTGAAATTCTTTCAAATTTTCTTCAAAAATTTGTAAAATTTTCAAGTAAACGTTATTAAAATGTATTTTCAAAAAATTTTCTCCAAAAATTTTCAAAAATTGTAAAGTAAACATTGTTGAAACATGTTTTGTAAAAATGGCCTTTATATATAACATGATAACCCGGCCCTTCTTCAATGTGTGCCCCAGAACTCCATTCTTAGTAATTTGCGTTCATCTCAGAAGTTCCTTCACAAAAATTCAAACAATTAGTTGAATAGTGACACATAAGCCTTTGCAGTCTTAGGAGTTATTTCTTCAACCTTAATTTTGTTTTTCTTTTCACAATCAGGCTTACTTTGAACTTTCTCGAGTTTATGAAAATCCTCTAAATTTTCAATTTTCACTGATTGTATAACATCTTTTTCTTTTACCAACCATGTTTGATTTTTCAGTAAAGCTTTCTTGAAATACAATGTAGACACTTTTTGTTCATTACAATTCGAGGATTCACCAGTTTCAAAATTTGAAAACTTAGTAATAACTGGTTTCACCTTGTTTGTAGTTTCTGTACATTGTTTCCAAACCTGAGTTGGTACTTTCAAATCTTCAATTTTTTTTTTATCACTATGAACAAGTTTATGATTAATTTGAAAATATTTTCTAGCAATGTGTCCAGTTACTCCACATTTATGACACTTCTTGTTCTCATACTGATCCCTTTTAGCAAACAATACACTCAAATCATAATATTGATTTGATGTGTGGTAACCATCTTTCCTGTTTCTTCTAAAAACATGATTTGACGTTGAAGCTCTGTGGTCCGACCTGCACCACTTATTTACAAATTTTTGTGAATTTCTATAATGATTGAATGATCGTACCGATGAGCTTTTGTTTTTATTTTGAAAACTTTTAAAAGTTTGTTTTTCCTTTTGTTTTCGTTCTCCATTCTGCTTAGATGTTTTTTGCGTTGAGCATTCACCTTTCTCAGAAGATTGTAGAATAGTTTCTTGGAATTTTTCTTTTAGTTTTAAAAATATTTCATGTTTATCATTTTTAGCTCTTTCATCATTGGTATCATCATCACAATCCTCAATTATGACATTGTCATAATTTGTGACATTGTCACTTATTGGAATTTCTTTTTTATTTTCATTGATCGGTTTTGGACATATCTGATCTAGAATCAATGACGAGGTCACAAAATCTTTCAACTTCTTTTCTAAATCAACAGCTTTATTTTTAGCGTTCCCAACATCTTGTTCAAGTTTCCTGATTTTTTCAAGATGCGAGTTTATTATATTTTGTTTTTCAAAATCATTTTTATTTAAAACAAAATTTTCATTTTCTAAAATTTTTATTCTATTTTCAAAAATCTTTTCATTTTCTTTTAATTTTTTATTTTCTAATGCCAAACTCTCAAGATTATTCAAGAGTTTGGCATTATCTGCCAGATAATCATTTAGATCTACATAAAAAACTGGGCAGATTGGTTTAGAACTTGAAGACTCATATGTAGATGTACTTGAAACTTGGGCTTCACAGTTCTTTGCCATTCTACTCCCTACTTTCTTTAACCGAACATTCCCTTGATTACTGACAAGATCAGACTTCTTTAGTAATTCCACTTCATATCCCTCTAATTTGTCAATGAAAGTAGAAAGCTTGAAAAATTCCGAGTTCGGACTTTCCTTTAACACCATAAGTACGTTGTCCATTCACCTTCCAGAAGAGCATCAACCAATTTGTCAATATACTCTGCTTCTGTCTTATCAAGACCATGCCTTCTCATCTGCACTTTCAAATGACAAAATCGCTCTATCATTTGTTTCATTGACTCGTCTTTCAGCATTGTGAAGATGTCAAACTCTTTCATGATTTGAACTTTCTTGCTCTTAATCATCTCAGCACTCTTCATATATTTAGCAAGCAGAGCATTCCACAACTTCTGTGTTGTATCACATTCTGGTAGTAGAATCAAAATATCTTCATTTATCGATTGCTGTAACAAGCTGATCATCTTCTTCTCATGAACATTCTGGTAGAAGAAATTTGCTCGTTTCCAGTTCTCAAATTTTTCTTTCCAGCTTTCATACTCGTTCATACTCAACAACTTTGGCGGCACAGATCCCATTTTGTTTTCCAAATTTTCTGTCGTTCAAAATCACTTGAACAATGATTAGCAAACAGACTATTTTAGAAAAAATTTGACTTTTTAATCGACAATATTAACGTATCGGTTTGCTAAAAACGTTTCAATTTTTTCGGAAACTAAATTTACCAGATTAGAGCTTTAAACTTGTCTCGTCTATACGAATCTAACGATATATAATGTCCGAAACTATTTTTTAGAAACCTTTGAACAAGTTCGGGCGAACTTGTATAAACTTTTCAGAAAATTTCACTTTGAAACAAGTTCGGGCGAACTTGTGATGTTTTTCAAGAAAATTTAGCCAAGTTTGGGCGAACTTATGCTTAATTTCAACAAAAACCAGATGAAAATTCTTGAAAAACCAGTTCGGGCGAACTTGATGAAAAATCACACAAAAAGTGATAATTTCAGTCAAGTCACCCGAACTTGATCACAAGTTCGTTCGAAATGATGTTTTAAAACATGATTTTTTCAACTTTTCGACATGAATTCGTTTGTTTTAAGCTCTGATCTTTTCAAGGGTTTTACTATTATGGATTTTAAGTATTATACTTGAAAATCAGTCCATTTTGTCCATGAAATGTCCAAGAAAAATTTAAAATGAAAGAAACGAGTAGAAGATGAGATGTTCTATGTACAATGTCTTCAAATTAGTCCAATTCTGCTCTGATACCAATTGAGGTATCCGTGGCTCAGATAACACTTGTTAGATCGCTCCTTGATTAGCACAGGAACCTAATTTGGTATCTAACGTTCATATAGGCGGAAAGTATGTGACGTGTTAATCAAATATGCAAAGATTACTCGTTTAACTGTTGTTTATTGATCACTAAGTCCAATTACATGTAAGATCCGGATCGGACAGAGTTTCGCCTCTGTCGTGACAAAGTTGCAAAAGTTACAGATGACAACCTAAGGACCACTATTTATAGATCAACAAGTTCGCTGGGATGACTACAAGTTCGAGCGAACTTTAATTGTATAACTTCGGCCGAACTTGTTCTCACATTATGTTTCCGGGCAAACATTGTTGTCTAATTACATAAATAACCCTTATTTCTGACATAATCTAGCCCAAACTAAACAGACTAGATCCAAGACTAAGACATAAACATTATGTACTAACACGAAGAAAAAGGAAAAAAATATTGGATGTGAAGAAAATTACTTGGGTTGTGGTTAAACATTAGCGGACCTTTCAGGTCCTCGTAAGCGTTCGCTTCGACCCTGTTTACTAGTTTGAAGCCTATGTCTTATATGTCCGGTTTATTACTAACTCCACTAACATTAATGTTCTTTAAATTCTCGTAACCATAGCCTTACTTTACCATTTTTCTATACATTATATTTCTCCAAGGTACTTAATTTCACCACATGTTGTTTAATACTCTTGATTACTTGACTTTGAATGTCCTTAATGGTCAATTTGCCTTACCACTCAACTATACCCTACTATTATCATGGAGCTTAATTATTAAGTACTCATTTGTTGGGGAACTATGTTGTCTCTTATCTGTACCCAACACCTTATTTTCCAAAACTATCGTAACCACTAAAATTTTCATATTCACGGTCTGTATTAGCTTTCTCGTATACTTGATTAACCGTTCACTCTTTAAGGCCACCTCTTACCACATCAATGAGCGGTGTCACCTGCTAGACCATGGAACTCACTATCCATGTATAGACTCTCCTTACTAGTTTAATTCTTTTCTTGGTCTAACTACTTTTATGTTTGTTCAATGTTTATATTTTCTTGTTTTAACCATTATCCAACAATACTTTTAAATATTATATGAGGTAATTGTTAAATATATAAACTAAACTTTATGTTTCATTATTATATTTTAGGTTTATTATGGAGATATTGGATTTAAATAATCCCAACTTTCACCAATTGGCCAATAACACTCTCAACTTTCGATTTGTACACAAGTACTCCCAACTTTCAACTTATTTGCCAATAACACTTCCTAACTAACTGAACCCGTTAGTTTTTGCTGATGTGGCCCTTTTTGCTGACGTGGCATATGACATGGCACATGAGGTGGCATTTTTAACGACATAGCGGCTGATGTGGTAGTTGACTTGACATTTTTATAGACGTGGCAGGCGAAATGGTTTTTTTAATGGCACTTGATGTGGAATTTTTATGACATAACAACTGATGTGGCAGTTGACGTGACATTTTTGATGACGTGGCAAATTATGTGGCAGCTGACATGGCTTATTTTTATGACGTGGCAGCTGAAATAGGCTAACTGGGTTAGGGAGTGTTATCAGCTAGTAAGTAAGTTAAAAGTTGCGAGTGCTATCAGCCAATTGGTGAAAGTTGAGGTTATTTAATCCAATATCCCTTTATCATTAGGTAGAATAAAGCGGCGGTTATATCATACAAGACACGTATATATGTAATGATATGGGTAACATTTGTCTCCAACAAGATATTCAAAAAACTATTGCATTGTTTATCTGTTTTCAAGAACCCTTTCGCATATTCATTTCTATATAAATATACTTAGAAAGACAAAGACGTATACAATGATAACGATATCGGCTTCCGCTAATGGTACTGCATCATGCTCTATAACTTAAACTTTTCATTTTTTATTGGTTTAAGCCTTCGTAGAGATTGTAAAATACTAAAGTTACAAGCAACAATATATATTTGAAAGTACGTTCACGATGATGCATTGAAAAACTTTCTATCTAAAGGCTTTGTTATGTTGTTGGATGTATGTGTTTATTTGTGTCGACATGGCGTCTAATAAACTCTGTATTCTAGTCGGAGCATGTTTGGTACACAAAAATATTCACTAGTTAGAGGCATACTCCACCATATTATTTTTAAAATAATATAAATTCATTACTTATCCAACATAAACCCAAGCGACAAATTCATCCATGGTTACACGTACAATGAATAACAATAATCAACTACTTTCTTTTGATCATATACGGCTCCTAGAGTCAACTTATTTTTTAGGTTAAATCTTATTCTAAAGGTATGTAACCTCCAAAGGTGAGAACTAGTGTTGCCACCCAAAGATAGTTGTTATAACTTTTCTGTGTGGTAAACACAGAGCTACATTTCCATCACGGAGTTCAGAGAGAAAATCTTTTGTGAATGCTGTGCAATTACATCAGCAGTTGAGGGTTTTGCTCCAACACGACTTGGTACCCGTCACCCCAATTATCCATTCCCTCCGCCATGACCTGCCAAAAGGTTGTACCAGAACATGAGCCGTCACTTCTTGCACTTTCGTAGGCCATGTTGAATATGGTTTGAAAGTAATCGTCCCTTGCTTTGACAGTGTAACCTGTTGACCATGAGGACTTGCCAAATTCCGCAATGAGTAACGGTTTTCTTAGGACGGCTTTACAGTCCTCAATATGGGCTTTAACCCATTTTTCTACAAATTCAGCTTGAGCTTCCGGACTTCCTCCCGAAACCCTATGTACAGGTGAAAATACGTATATGTTAATCAACGGAACAAAATATTGACGCAAAAGGTTAAATGAGGGATTTTGTTTCGAGAAATACTGTAAGGGGGCACTATAACTAGTAGGTCTTGGAGTTGGCTAGTAGTGTACGTTTCAAATGAATCAAGTATATGACAAATGAAGATTTGTGTTATATATGGTGCTACTTACCATTGATCAGGATAGATATGGATGGTAGCGAAATCCACATTGTTGACGGTGTTGTTTGAAATGAAGTCGGTCCCAACTTCATAGCCTGGATTGTTTTGTTTCTTATCATGCATGGACTCCCCATAAAATCCTTCAAGCCGAATTTCAAGAAGATGATTCTTGTCAATGGATTTGATTTCAGCTGCCATTTCTACTATCCATTCCTACAGGAAGAAGATCTTGTGTTATGAGTGCACACGTGAATTGAACCATTTTAAAATAAGGTTTGTTTGCATCTATCTAACTCTATTGTCCAAGATTTCCTTGATTGATGGTAGTGTTGATGCATATATATGTTAGTTAACGGTAGAGAGAATTAACCTGGAGAGTCTTTCCCGAGAGATCAGACTGGCAACGGGGTTCATTCATGAGCTCCCATGCAAAGATGTGGGATGTCCTTATAGGCAACACCGGTGATTGAGTTGAGTCTCGTAAGAACGCTCTGTAGGTAATACACATAAATATATTATAAAACTTGCAACATAGAAATTAACCAACAATATATATACGCCGCACCTTCACATGATTCTTGTAATATCCTTTAACGACAGCGTTAGAAAAGAATTCATCATCGCTATTCAAGTACTGGCCTCCATGATCCCTAGCCCATTGAACGTATTGCTTTTTACCTCCAAAATCGTCCCAGTTATTGACTAAGCTTAGAATTAAGTAAAGGCCATGTTTTTTGGCTTCTGATATCACAAAATCCAATCCCTGAAATGATATAAATGATCTTATATATATGCTGGCCGGCCAGCCGCTTGTACGTTTAGTTTTAAAAAAATGTATGTCAGAAAGAAAGATTAACCTTAAACATGTGCTCATTGTAAACACCAGGAGAGGTTTGTAGGGGTTTGCTGCCACCATCACTAAAAGCCCAGGTCCTAACGATGTTCATTCCTATTTTAGAAGCTTCTTGGAAGGCATCTGAGACCTTTGTTTTCGTAGATGGATCAGAAGCCACACACATTAACCAGTAGGCGTTAAAGCCGTTAAAGTACATCGACTTTCCATTAACCTGGAAATGATGTTTCCTTGTCTCTGCAAAGCAGCTGCCATTAACATGTCCATTGATTCCTGACATGGTTGAGGTATTCAGTATCAATATATGTTAACGAATTGAAATGAAAGGATATATACATACTGGATCGAATCGGTATTTATACTCGATCCCGAGTAGTGCCTCGTGATGGAAAAGTGGAAATGAGACCTCATCGTCTTGCTTGTGTAACTCAGGAACGCCCATGCATGCAGGCTCCATACTTTTTGTTAAACTAACTAACAGCTTTACCTGATCATCACAATTCAATCGTTTGCTTGTGTGCAATTGGGTCGTTTGTTTCTGGTATTCATTTTCTTGTGTGCATGAGGTGAGCTACGCATGTTGCACAAGCTCCAATTTGTTTCATGTAACAAGGACTGATTACTTTTATAATATATATATTGGCGGATGACTTAAAAGTCAAAGTATACCTTTAGTTTTTCTGGCCTTTTCCAAATGGTGGATTACATATGTAACGGCTCTTCCACTTGGACTTGACGGTTCCACAAACGACAAACACCACGGTTGTACCCTTTCAGGATTACACAATTTATTTTATGGATGCGAATTAGGTCTTCAATACTCGGTTATATTAGAATCTTGCATTAGATACACATGTACATATAATTTAAAAGTACAATTTCATGTATACTTTATTATATTTTTACTTCTTCTAGGTTATTCAGAAATCATTAATATTAATTAAAAGGATGGGATTAGAAATTGATAGTCCTTGGTTCACTAAGTTACCTATTGAGTTCTTGAATATCATATTCATATCCTAAATTTGTCGATATTTGTTGTGGAAATAATATTTTAAACATGCTAGCTACTACGAGACAACCACCAATTGTCTGCGAACACAAACCGTACCGTGAATAAAAGTACAACCAACATTGTTAAATCCTTAAAAAAAAGCCTAAACTAACCGAGTCTGACTAAACAAACCATATAACAACTAAAATAACACTCTAGAGTGACTCGTGATTAATACGACAATCAAACATGTCATAATTGATCATTTCCCGGTTTTTGGCAGCATAATACAATGTAATAGTTCTGTTTGAGTAAATTAAAATTGGCCCCTGTGATTGTTTCATTTTAACTCTATCGACCCAAAAAAGAATCTTTTGACATCTGAGCCCCCAACGTCTTTTTTCTAACCATTTTGACCTCATCATTTATCACATCTATTTACTTAGTTAAAAACTAGATACATCCCTCTCACATGAGGGGTATTTATGTCAATTCACCAACTCTTAAATTAAAAAATCCATGCATCCATCCTTTCTTTATCTTCTTTAGTTTGCTCACCCACGATATCTTCAGGCATCAAACAAATAAAAAATACGCGAAAAAGTGAGATCTAATAAAATACCTCTTATTGAACTCAAACCTTGAATGGGCGGCTATTGACAGAAGTGTATAAATAGTAGTATAAAATGTGGATTGTGGAGTGCTTTCATTCTTATGCTACTAAGTATTCTTAAAATTTTTGTTGATGTATCGCAACCAAGAAGTATACTCACGACCGACCACCCTCTAAATGTATCTTTATACTTGACATTAAAAAGAAAAATAAGGACAGAAAAGCATCCAAGTAATATTGAGTATCATCTGTCATCAAGTTGGTAATATTCCAACATGCAGACTTTCTACGACTTCCGTTAACTAGCCTTAAGTTGTTCGTAAAACTACAGCAATCTTGAAAGAATAATTGACATGCTAAAGATATTGAGCCTCACATAAAACACACCAAGTACCTAAATTGAATGATAAATGGGGAGGGCCACCGTAGGTTACTCACCGGCACCAAAACCCTATTCCCGATTGCCCATCATCCTCTTTTTCACCTGTGTAACCGGAATCTTTTGGTTTTCAGTGAAATCCCAATGTGATTACCATGGTGGAATTAGGGTTTTGGGGTGCTCACTTGAAGAAGATGAAGATAGGATGGATACAGGAGGTATTTTATTTAAGGGTTGGTGAATTGACATAAATGCCCCTCATATGTGATGGACACATGGCTGGTTTTAACAAAGTAAATGGATGGGGTTAGTGATGGGGCCAAAAAGGTTAGAAAAAAAGATTTTGAGGCTCAGATGTCAAAAGATTCATTTTTTGGTTGATAAGGTTAAAAGGACACAACCACATGGGCCAAAGTATACCGTTGGCGGATGACTTAAAAGTCAAAGTGTACAGTTGGTTTTGCCTGCCTTTTCCAATTGGTGGATTAAATATGTAACGGCTTGATTTGGACTCGACGGTTTCACAAACGACAAAGACGACGGTTGTACCCTTTTAGGATTAGACAATTTATTTTATGGATGTGAATCAGGCCGTCGATACTCGCTTATATTAGAATCTTGCGTTAGATACACATGTACACATGATATAAAAGTACGACATCATGTATAATTTATTATACTTTTACTTCTTCTCGTTTATTTAGAAATCATTAATTAGAAGGATGGAATTAGAAATTGATAGTCCTTGGTTCACGGAGTTACCTATTGAGTTCTTGAACATGATATATATCTTAACTTATCGGTGTTTGTACTGTTTGTACTGATACAAATATTTTTGATCAAGCTAGCTGGTAAGAGACAAACACCAACTGTACACATGGTATCATGAATAAAACTACAAGGAAAGAAATCATCAACAGTGTTAAATCCTTAACAAAGCCTAAACTGATCAAGCCGGAACTTAACAAAACCTACAATGGCTCAAAAAACACTAGATGTCACTCGCGGCTAATACGTCTATCTAATATACCTGGTTTTTTCCGGGTATACAACGTAATATCTTCCTTGTTTTCTACAAACAATGCTTTTGAAAATAGGAGATTGTTAAAACAATGCAGTCATTCATTCTCTACTATTTACACTACTTGATCTTTCTAATTTCAAATATATATAAGTTTTTTAGTCTAATTAATTGGTAATATTAATAACATGACCAAAATATAATTGTGATTCAGTTTAGTTTTTTCTCCAAATTTCCATATTAATTTTTGTCAAGAAGTAAAATGTAGGAGTGACTATCCAGATGGCACAGCATACGGTGCTAAACCTCCATTCGCACCACCGCATTATCATGAACAACCCCTAACCTGGGCAATCCGTATCAATGAACAAGCTATCACATTCATTTAGTTACGTGAGACAATGATATACGTATGTTTTTTAGTTAAATGTTATAAATTAAATTAATATATATAATAAAAAATTAAACAAGAATAATAAATATAAAATGTCACTTAACCATATCGGTGTTTCAGCTTTTCATGTCTCTAAAGAACTAAAGGAATGGGTACTAAAAGGGCAAACGAGAATGGTTACGTTATTGTGACCCGTCAATTGTAGAAAGTTGGCGGAAGGATCAGGAGGGTATGGCTTGAATTAGGGGTGTTCAAAACCGGATATCCAAAATTTTGGATACAGATTCTAATAGTTAATCGGATATCCGAAAATCCAACTTTTTATTTAATTTTTATTTTTTTATTATTTTTTTCATATTCGGAACTGGATATTTCGGATAGTTTCGGATATCCGAATATAAATTTTCGGATATTTTCGGATACTTTGGATATTTTCGGATATTCGGATATCCGAAGATAATAAAAATTAAATTTTCGGATTTTTTTTTTTAAATATCCGAAAATTTTGAAATCACTATCCGAATCCGAAAAATTCGGATATCCGATTTTTCGGATATTTCGGATTCCGATATCGGATATTTCGGATCGGATTTTCGGATACGGATAATTATGAACACCCCTAGCTTGAATGCGATCGTGGTGGTGAGCACCGTACTACAGCCACGATTAGAAAACTCGGGAGCAAATGTGGCATGACACACATGACATCTGAATGTTAGTAGTGCAAAAACCAGAATATAACCACGAACATCATTTGTCGGGCCACGCGTTTGTGCGAAGATTTTCTCCCAGCGAATACAAGCTAGTGGAGCAGCTAATAGCTCAAAACATGGAGAGACACAACATTTTTCAAACGACAAGGAAGAAAGACCCTGACAGCTTCCATAGATGTCATAGCAGAGATTTTCTTCGTTCACTCCAGTCATACACAATGTGGCTCGTATTCCTGCATGTGTTGTTGATCGATGCCATGTACAAAACAAACATGTACAAGTGTCTGGTTGTGGGTTAGACGGCGACCAACAAGTCGTTTTGTGTCACTCATGCGGTCATTTGTAAACAACGAAAATATAACTTTGTATGGTTGCTTTAAAGGATTAAGTCAATGTTGGATGACTGTATGGAGCAGCGTGTGATTGTAATGGATAGGGACCAGGCCCTAATAATGAACGCATGTGCTAAAGTATTCTCAAATGCCTCTAGGTATCTTTGCATGTTTCACATACAACAAAATATTGGTAAACACTACAAGAAAGCCTTTACGAAAGAAGACTGTGAGAAATTTATTAAATTCTAGGGGGTATTGTGTGAGTCTCCTGCAGAACCCATATACTACTACAACTTGAACAATCCGTATAAGCGATTTGTAGCTTGCAACTGTGAAAGTAAGTTTTTTTACAATGATTCACACCTTCCTTTATATTACACATATGTACCTTTAGTTTATTATTTTACTTTTTTAGGATTCTTTAAGTATGTGCATGATAACCGGCTAAAATATTATAAAGAAATGTTCGTCTTTGAGTTGAATAATCAGAGTCTCAACTTTGGTCCACGTACCACCAACAAAGTTGAGAGCTAGCATGCCACTTTAAAAAGATATAGACGAGTTAGTAAGAGTACGTTGGACCAAATAATGGGACATGTCATCAATATAGTTGAAACACGGGTGGCAAAAATAAGGAAAAGTGTCCAAGAAAGCATCGAAAAACGATGAACCACCACAAAATACCACCGTTTGACAACCTATGTGGAAAGGTTTCATATAAAGCACTTGACTTGCTGGAAAAGAGTTATTTAGGAAGCTAGTCGTTTTGCACGAACATCATGCATCATGTGGTTGCCAGATGTGGATTAGTTGTGGGTTGCCATGTGGTTGTCGACTGAATAAGTACGTACGAGCAAGTAATAGATGTTAAACATACAACCCGTTTGTGATCTAAAAAGATACAATAGCACCTATCCATGTACTAACATTCCTTTAGCTCCAACTATGGCTTCCTGTATGCTTAACTAGAATCATTAGTTATATCATTCACACGCATAAGACATTGCATTGATTTTACATGCAGGTCGTAAGACTTAACTCGAAGACGTAGATGCGTTATGACAGAAGCTTAATTTACTACCGTTTAAACTGACGGATGAGGACGATATGGCAGACGAGCTTAATATTATGAGGCAACAATTAGAGTTGCACCCGATGTTCGGAAAAAAAGCTTGTTATCGAAGATTAAAGTAGTGTTGACCCCAACATAAACTAAAAAGAAACCACCAGTTTTCCAATAAAATACTCGCGGTCGGCCACCATTAAAGAAAGTACAGCAAAAAATAGACGATGTTGCGAGAAACAACACCTTCTGTGAGGCAAGTAGCTCCTTTGTAGAAAAATTGATGTGCTAAAAGTAGTTTAATTAAAACTAACTAAACACTACGATTCAACTAAATTGAAAAATCCCCACACTCAATCGAAAACATTATGACTCAAAACTGGCTCAACTAAACACTACGGCTCTATGTCCCATCCCCACACTTAAGGTTTGCATTGTCCCTATTGCAAGGCATGTATGCCCTCCAATTCCACTTATGCTCTCCAATTCGAACACACTCAGCAAACAATACCTCATCCTCACACGTGAACGGAAGCCGCAACATTCACATCATACATAATAAATCAACCACAACCAAACGAACATAACAGATAGATAATCATATATGTCTCAAAATCCAACCATAACCAACCCACCATCCCAACCATGCAAGTCCAGAATATCAAATATCTATACAGACCAAAGAAGATAAAACAACATAAAAAATAAAAATAACAGACTAAGATACTCTGTTTAAGCTTCGCTACATCTTCCATCCCCACACTAATCCTCATCATCACTTTCCTCTTCTTCTTCGTCACCTTGACCATAAACTAGAAACTTAGGCACATTACCCATACCTCCATATTGACTCGATCGTAACCTGGTCCATATTCATAGCCAGCCTTTTGGCTAGAACCACCCTGACCACTAGATCCAAACTGACATGTCGACCCATAAAACTGACCGGGGTCTAAATACGGCTGAAAGAAATATGGGACACCCATACTCATGCGACCCATCATATACCGGAGTGTGTTTCTCCGTCTGGATCAAGTTCCTCACATCTCCAAACTGTTGGTTTGCCCAACCATGCAATTCCTCGAACCCCCAATCCATTATGTTATATAGATATTCCAATGTGAGCGGATATGGTGGTGGCTGTCGAAGTGGGTACTGAAGCGTGGGAATCAATGCTCTCTGTCACGGTCTCTGCCTATGAGTGGGGATAGCGGCCTACATCGCATCTGTTGTTGGTGTACCGGCGGGTGGCTGAACCTGAACCCCATGCCTAAGGGGTTCCAAAGTGATCGGATCAGTCCATGTCAAAACACCCGCTAACTGCAAATCTTGAATCCCAAAGAATACTGATGACAGGCCCACATGCAGATTTTCAACCTTATATTTTGCAAACACGTTCAAATTTTCTGCAATCCTTGTAATATATGGGCCCATATCCAACGCTGCCCTATTACCCCCTCTTCGAGTACTATTAAACGAACACCACAACACGCTAGCTAGATTCATACTTCTCTCCTCTACCATGCACATCAAGATAAATAAATTCATCCAATTAGCCTTGTTTTCACCAGATTTCCTCCCAACCAGAGTAGTCAAAAAGATCTTCAACAAATACCTATAAATGGGATCCCTAACTGATGTTATCAAATTCGTGCCGGCAAACGAAAAATCAGATATAGTGGACCAGAATCTTGCTAAATCTTCACTACCCAAACTAACATCCCTTGGTGTCTAATAAACACCCTCAGACTAGTAAAGAACTCGGGTGCCTGAGCTCCTCCGGCGTATAAAATCCACTAACAACTGAAACCTCAGAATAGTCATCTCGTGGACCATCCTACCCAAAGAGAACGAGACCACATCACGCTCACCAAAAGCACCCTCCTTATGTCAGAAGGTGAAATGAAACTCCAGAACCAATTCCTCATACCGGTGCCAATAACAATCAACCACGGTCCTAAGCTTGTCTCCTAACAAATTCTCAATCCTCTGCCTCTCACCCACACTACTCAGCCAATCCCAATCAACCGTTCTAGGCTACAACAACCTATGATGCACTGGGACGGGTACGGGTACGGGGTACGGGGACGGGCACGGGCACGGGCACGGGAAACAGCAAAACTAAAAAATTCAAGAAGCGGGGACGGGACGGGTACGGGAATAAAAACATATAAAAAAATAAATATATATCAAAGATAATGTAACACAAAACCTCAAAATAGTTATATTGATGTAAAGCTCAAAAATCTCATATCTTCCTAATCTAATCAAACTTACAAAAATTTATATATAACAGTTATCCATATAAAACAATCAACTACAAAATTTATCATGCAGATTTCACAACTAATTTTATATACGAAATATGTTATGTAGAATCCAAAACAAATCAAAGAGTATTTCTTTCTTTTGCTTTGATACAACTCAAGTCTTGAAATATTATTGTAAAATATATATGAAAAATTTGTATTAAATAATTTTATCATATGATAAATTAAACTGAAATAGATTAACAACTAATACTCCGGACTTCAAAATTTATTCCAAACCAATTTGAGAAGTTTTGAACTTCTCTTTCTTTATATTACTTTCACAAATCTCAAGGTGTGCACTGCATTTTAGTTTTTTTTTATTTTTAGTTTTTTTTATTTTTTTTATTTTCACATTCAAAACTCTTTCTTCTTCATATCACAACTACAACAACCTGCAACTTTGTTTCTCTTTCACGGTCAATATCTCAAATACAAATTAAACAGAGAGCTTTCTAAAATTGCAAAGGTCCAAAGGTACCCACCCTACCAGATAAATTGCGACGACGGTTGTAAGCACTACTGACACCGGAGCCGGCGTAGATCAAACAAAATCCGGGGACGTTTCCCGGCCGTCCCCAAATCCCGTCCCCTTCCGCAGCGTGTTTCCAGGCCGTCTCCAACAAGCCGGGGATGTTTCCCGGCCGTCTCCAACAAGCCGGGGACGTTTCCCGCCCGTCCCCGTGCCGTTTCCGTCCCCTAGCAGTCCCGGGACGGGAGACGGCTCCTCATAGCCGTTTCCGTGCTTCCGAGACAACAACTCCTTACCGACCAGCTTATCAAACTTCTTCCTTTCTTTAGTACCTAACTCAAACCGAGAAGTGGGTGGTCTTTCAATCTCGACACCGTGCATAAAGGATTCCTTTCCGCCATATGCTATATGATTTTCCTACGCTCTAGATTTGGGATTTTAACCTGTTCGGCCAGGTCCCCTCGTCAATGTGGTACGGGACCCCTTCTTTTCTTTCCTACTCTACTTGATGAACCTTCACCTGACATCTGCAAAAAATTATTTAAACAAAGCAAAACAGGCAGAAAATTAGTCCTTGATCAGTGCATTATAGTTATATTGAATATTAATTATGATATAAATGCATTGTTACGAGTATAAAATATATTGCTTTAAATAGTTTCATATTTTATAGGCTACGATACATCATGAGATTAAAAAGATTTAATATTAATAATAAAAAGAACCTAAAGTTTTGAAGAGCTAGGATTATGAATGTGCACATCTGGTAACTCGCGAGAAATTTACTTGAGTTTGCTTTACATATGGAGTTTAAATAACTAGTAATAAGCCTACGCACGTTGCGGCGCACGAAATTACGAAAAACTTAGTGATATATCTACAAATTCATTGTAACGAAATTTTACCAAAACGCGATTCCAATGTTGTTCGGACAATATCCGTTCAGATTGTCAAAGGAAAGAAAATATTAACTATATTCGACACGTTTATTTTTAACAGAACTTTTATCAAAACGTAGATAATATTTACAAATATTTTCACACGTTCTTTAAAAAGAAAAATTAAAACCTTGTTTCAATTAACCTTGTTTCAATTAAGTAAACATGTTGCAACGATGTATTTAAAATACTATAAGTCAAAAAAATGAACCATTGGATTTATTAATAATATTTTACTCCACACTTTGTGGCAAGAATATGGCAACTATTGGTTTTCTTCATACGGTATCAGTACGATAACGTCACGAAGACTATGCGTGAAAATAATAACGTATAAACTAAAAGTGGTTAAGTTTCGGAGGTGTGATTAACTTTATTAAACTTTAGGGGCTATAGTGTAAATCGGTAAACGAAAATAATAACTTGATTAAAGGGGAGGAGTAGCATGCTATTTCTTAAAAATTATGGGGTGAAAAAGAAAGTTACACACTACAAAACAATTTTTTCCTGTAGTTTTTGTGATGTATTTTAATAATAACTAGTCTTATGTCCCCGCGTTGCGAGGCGGAGACGTAAAACAATGCTATCAGCGTTGCGAGATTTAAGGCGTAAAAACCATGCTTAGTAGCAACCGAATAACAACTAAAACTGAGAAAAGAAGTAAGGTAAAATTACAAATTTTTAACACCAAGTGACTCACGTTATGTAAAAAGTAAATGAAGTCGAATCTATACCGATACGTTTAGAAAGACGGGGGGTGGAAAAACCTCGAGAGACCAAGTGTGACCATCAAACACCGTACCAAGTAGCAATCGAATGATGACCAAATCCAAGAAAAAACATAAAATAAAAACATATAAAAAACTAAACTTGATCAACTTTTATGGCAAAATGGTAAAAAAAAACCAAAATTTTGTTAAAAAAACATAAAGTTTTTTTTTTAAAGCCACAAACCAAAAAGTTTTTTTTAAGCCAAAAAAGAAAAAAAACAAACATGCTACTATTCAAATGTTACAATTTAATTAATAATTAATAAATTAATAATTAATTAATTAATTAATTAATTAATAATTAATAATTAATAATTAATAATTAATAATTAATAATAATAAATAATTAATATATTTAATTAATATATATAAACAATAGATAATGTGGATGCATTATTATTTGGTCAACAAAATATTCACAATTTTTGAATGTAATATTAGCAGGTACTCAGGTAGCAAATGTATTGAAATTTTAGATTCAAAACTCAAAAGTAATCCATTTGGGCTGCCATGAGTAAACCGAGTGAAAGAAGTATAACTATTGGGCTTTTATTGATATTTGTGGGCCTAAACTTGAAAGCAGAGGAAATGTCTAAATTAATTAATAGGGCAGGAGATCAAAAAGAAAAGAATCTTGGGACACAAGTTTTGAGGGGGACAATTGTTATATATATAGTGGCATATACTTAGACGCAGAAGAGTACTATTTGGGACGCCACTTTTTCTTGGAGCCGGACGGCAACTTCGGTTTTTTGGAGTTTTGACGACTACAGGCATATCACACAGAATTTTTGACGCGACTTTCTTCGACCCAAGTGTGGAAGTTTTGACAGCAGATTTTTGGAATTCGCGACACGGAATGACAACCATGTCCATGTGCGGCTAAACGCTAGTGACTTCCGTCAGGATGAAAGATTATTTCGTTGCATTGAAATTTTGTTTTTTGGATTCTTTTTAACTGGTAAATCTTGACCACTTGTGTTGATTTTTTGAAACGTTTATTATATTTGTATTGTTTGTCGTTTAACAAGCGTATTGGCAATTTCCTTGCATTGCTAGCGGGTTGGTTATTTGGTGGGTAATTGGTATAATTAAACGGGTTATTAGGTTGTATGGTGAGTCTTAAAAACTATCCTTAATAATTAATCAAAATCATTAATTACAAGGCCATGTCTATGTCGTGTTATGAATCTATAAACGGGTTTTCCTGTTAAAACAATCAATCGGGATTCCGGGTGGGGGTTACTTTTTCTCACCTTGATAACAACTTAATCAGTTTTGGTGTCTTTGAAATCAATTAATCAAACCACCAATTAGATAATTTTAGTTCCAAGTTAAAGTCGTCTACACTAATCACAAATTCCTCGTGGATACGATACCCTATTTACGCTATCTATTTAGTTTAATTAAGCTTTTGCATGACCCTTACGACAGTCATCAAAATGGCGTCGTTGCCACGGAATCCGTGGGCTTAGTGTTAGTTTAATTAGTTGTTTTTCTTGTTTTCTAAAAAAACCAAAAAAATTTCTTTTTGTTTATTTGTGTTTCGTTCGGTATTACGCGCAGTTTCTTGTTTATTTGTGTGCAAGTGACTTCTTATTGCATGCATACCGGGTTTTCAGGAAAATCATCACCACTTCTTTTCGACCTCGAAATCGAAAAGACTGCCAGATAGAACTTAGTTCTTCATTCAGCCTTGAAAGGAAAAACAATAGTTTCCACAACAATGAAACCTCCGGAAAATCAATCGAATCCAAACCAGCAACCACCACAACAAGAACCAATTCCCGACATGCAACCACCATCGTTTTCACAAGAACCACAAAATCAACAAACTTCACCCGTAGCACCGTAACAAAATGCAACCACCCAACAAGTTCAAGCCCCAATTGGAGATTTTTGTTCGATCGGTGGACCGTTTTACTCATTGGAAAGTCGACTGCCACCACAGCCCAATCCGTTGCAGGTTGTTAATCGACCAAATCAAGTGCTACACCCGAACTAATCGGGTAACATGTTTGATCAAGAGGAAAACAAGGCTAGAGCCGATGAATGGGAAGACGGGTATGGAGATGAAGACGATTGGGGCATAAATGATGGTTACATGGGATATAGAGGTGGTCCGCAAAATCTGGTACTGAAGCGGAATCAACCAATTTATCAGCAGAGACCACTGTGTGGGGGAGATGGTTACCAAACCCCACCACAGGTTAATCGGGCACCGGTTATGCCTCGTCCAAGGCAAAGAGATCCTAGATTTCCAGATCCTAATGTTAAGGGGGTCGAGAGTCATTTTCAACCATAGATTGCCAAACATGCGTCACCGATAGTGATGCTAGTCGCACACCGGAATGTGGATAGGTTGTTTGAGGCAAAACCACATATTTTAAACATGTTACCTACTTTTCACAGGAAAGGTAGTGAGGAACCATATGCACATATTGCGGATTTTGAGGCGGTATGTAGTATGATTGGTGGACACGGGTTCACAACGGACCAGGTGAAGTTGGTGTTATTTCAGTTCTCGCTAAAGGATGCTGCTAGCGATTGGTTCACGTCTTTGCCCTATGCTAGTATTCACACGTGGTAGGAGTTTAATTTTGGAAGAATATTATACCCTACAAAGAACCAAATCGGATAGAGTGGCGATTAGAGAATTCCAACAGTTTCTGGGTGAACTACTTTATAAGTCATGAAAACGGTTCAACTAGTTGATATAGAATTGTCCTCATCATGGCATTCAAAGATAGGAGTTGATCACAGCATTTCATGATGGGATCTCCAATGAAGATCAGAGAGATATTAAAGCTGTGACTGGAGGTACTTTTTTACGAAATCATGTTGATATTGACTAGGATTATTTCGAAATTGTTGCATCGGATTCGAAGAGACATGCTCAGTTAGATAGGAACAAGAAATATCCAGTGATAGCACCGACCAGTACTGGGGCCACCAGTACTGGGGCCACCAATGCTAGAGAAGGAGAGAAGGAGAGAAGGAAATATTGGAGCGACAGTTGGAAAAATTTAAAGGCATTGGAGGAAGAGACGCTTTGCATGTGGCTCCAGTTTTTCAGGTTTGTGATTCGTGTGGCGAGCTGGGTCATACATTGGATGCGTGTCCTGGTCAATTTGGTACGGCTGAGGAGGACGTGAACATGGTGTATGGAGAGCAAAAGAACTATGACATGAACTCAAACACATATTATATCATCTCTTCATGTATTAACCTTCTGTTTTCAAAAAAAAACTTTTTTTTCGAAATCGGTAATCTTCAGGGTATTATTCAAACAGTTGATTACTACATGGGAGATTATGAGGAACCATATTGTACCATATGCGGTGAATCCCATTCTGTACAAAATTGTTACCTTTTTCAACCATCAACCTCATACACAACGTATGAGGAACCAAGGTTTGAGCTCCCAAAGTCAAGCTTTGAATGTGATGCTCCACCATTTGAAACGTATGAGACACCACCCACAATCGTCCCCGAAGCCGAAAGCCTCATACAAAGTCTCAAGAACTTAGAGCTCTTGATTAAGAAATTTCATGCAAAAGAACAGACTATTTGCACCAAGGAGGTAATCATATAAGAGGTAAAACATCGAGAGCCGAAGAAAGAGGAACCACTCAAAGAAAACTCAACACATGAACATGAAAAATCCGAACCAAGCCACACGGAAGGTAAGTCTATAGAGGTAAATTTCGAGGAGGAACAACAAGACCTCCAAGAAATACACATTCTACAACCTTCTTTTGAAACTCATAGTTTGGTTCCATCTCATGCTAAGTTTTTAAAAGTGCTAAACACAAATCCTAAGATCGAATAAATGACAAGCATTAATTTAACTAAAGATCAAACCTCACTAATACAAAAAGAACAATTTGAATTAAACATAAAACCGGTAACATGATTTATTCAAAACATCTACATTAGTAACCTTTCAATAGATAAAGATCTTCGTGTTAGTATAATGCCTAGTCATGTATTCGAAAGATTAGGTATTGGTGATTTTCTTCCAATTAAAATTCCTATCCTCTTGGCTAATCGAAAAACCAAACACGCTGCAGGAATGGTTGAGGACGTTCTCATTCAAACGCACCAAACGATTTACCAATTGATTTTATCATCCTAGATGATGCTCCACTCATGTTGGGACAACCATTCTTAAAAACCCATCAAGCATTGCTCAAACAAAAACACCATAATCTTCCCACTAAACTTGGGGCCGACAAACGAAACTTTAACATAAATAAATCAATGAAATACCCAATCGGCAATGACGACCTCTTGTTGGAAGATGAAGTAGAACCACTTGATATGGAGGAACAAAATGACGAATTCGTCGAAGAGGAAGCCGCTACCGAACAAACCTTTTCGGCCATCGACCGCGATGACGGACCAAAAACTAAGCCATCTATTTGTCACACCCCGATAAATCGATTACATCAGAGTCGGGCGTGATCTGAGTGGTACTTCATTGCACAGCGGAAGTGTTTAAAGTATGTTAAGACTTCTAGAAAGTGAACACCCGCTAAGTACTCGAATACCATGGGCTAATCCTATTCCAACCGAGCCATAGTTTGAAAATATAACCTGAGAAAGAAACATGCGAAAAATCAACATAAAGTTGGCGAGTTCATAGTTGTTTGAAAAAGTTTTTAAATAAATCCTTTTGATAACCGGTTTAAATAATGTTGAGAAAACGTTACAAAATCATTTTCCTCGGCATGTCATATGAAAAACCTTCTATGCTTTTGTAAAAATTGTTTAACCGTCAATGTCCGCGTACGACAAAGACAACATGCCCGCATGAGCCAGTAGAGGACAGTCCAGTCCTTAAGTTGTATGTACGACAATCCAGTCACTAAGATGTATGCAGGACAATCCAGACCTTAAGTTGTATGCAGGACAATCCAGTCCTTAAGTTGTATGCAGGACAATCCAGTCCTTAAGTTGTATGTAGGACAATCAAGTCCTTAAGATGTATGCAGGACAATCCAGTCCTTAAGATGTATGTAGGAGAATCCAGTCCTTAAGTTGTATGTAGGTCAATCTAGTCCCTTTAGTTGTATGTAGGACAATACAGTCCCATTAGTTGTAACTAGGACAATCCTGTCACTAGTTAAGAAGCCCATGCATGTCTTGAAAATACGAGTGTGTTTTGTAAAACCGGTACGTTTAGCATAAACCTTTTATAAACCATTTGAGATAGTTGGAATTCATTTGTAACATGGTTTAGGAATATGAATTTTCTATCATCGAAATATTGTGCACTTTTGCAAAACTTGCATGTCTTTCCACTCCCGAAAACATTTATAATAATGTAAAAACCGTAAAAATTGGGGCTTGTGAACTCACCTCGATATCCTTGTGCAAAGCTATCTTAATGTGATTCCGTAATGTTGTTCCAAGAACGTAACTCGCTAGCATGCAAATTATAGCATTCCTATCATGGAATAACTTATAAGTTTCTAATAAAATGGTGTAGCTAAACTACGTGTCACCGAGCTCTACCGAATCGCTAACCGAACGATTAGATAGTAAGTTATTAACTTAATGAAAAAGAATAAGATATACTTGTTAAGTTCCATTTAATGTCCGTGATAAGTACTAACTCTTGGAAACACTTGGTTTCCGAGAGGTTTAGCGTATATATATATATATATATATATATATATATATATATATATATATATATATATATATATATATATATATATATAGGACAAGGATCCGTTAGAAACCATCCTTTATTGCGAGAACCACGAGAACCAGTGTGAACACAAACAGTGATACCTAAAAAAATCCAAAAAAATACAAAAACATAACAATTTTTTTTGTTTTTTTAATATATTTTTTTGAAAAATTAGCTATATTTACTCAACAATAAAAAAAATTTCAAAATATTTTTTTAGTACTAACTATCCATGCACATGTGCATTTTCGTCATTTCTTTGACAAATTCCGTAATACATTACACACATTAGATAATTGTACTTTCATTTACACTACCATATGTAACACACTACTTTTTACGTTACCAATATTAGCAATGGACATGTGCATCTATATATACATGAAATAAGGTGTTTTGGTACACTAATTTGAATACATTTTCTCTTTCATCTATCATACCATCCATAATACACTACCACGCACATGTGCATTTTCATCATTTCTTTGACAAATTCCGTAATACATTACAAACATACACAATTGTACTTTCATTTACACTACCATGTGTAATACACTACTTTTTACGTTACTAATATAAGAAATGCACATGTGCATCTATATGTATCAACATGAAATAAGGTGTTTTGATACACTACTTTGAATACGCTTTCTCTTTCATCTGTCATACCATCCATAATACACTTCCATTACCTCCTACCATCCATAATACAATATCATTACCTCCTACCATTTATAATACAATACCAATACCAATATTTTCACTTTATTACATGTATATCAACACCATTTATACCATCCAATCAACATATTATATCATAAAGTGACAACTATAATGAACCCATCAACCACTAGATATAACTAACCACAAAACATATATATGAGCCTACTTCATCATTCAAAACCACAAACTTTTTGTACCAAAACACGGTATATAATGGTTATACATAATGATGCACAAGTGCATTTAATGTAAAATTGAGAGTATTATGGATGGTATTGTAAATTAAAGTGCAATTGTCTACTAGTGATAACGTATTACTGAATTTGTCGAAGTTATGATACATATGCACATGTGCATGGATAGCTGTTACTCGAAAAAAAGATTTTTTTGTAACGAAATATAACAATTTTTATTAAAAAAATATTACAAATTTTTAATGCTTTTTTGATTTTTCTAGATTTTATTTTGCAATAATGGTGGTTATCGCGGTTCTCGCAATAAGGTGGTTCTCGCATGAACCTTACCCTATATATATATATATATATATATATATATATATATATATATATATATATAATAGTTATGGTATGGTATTAGTCGTCTCGAATAGAAGGCGTAGATGAATAGTATTACGACTCATCGTAGTCTTCGTAAGATTAAAATATATATACAACGTTGCGTATCCGAAATATTCGTCTTGCAACTCATATTTAATTAACAAAATAAGTATATAATTGTGCGCTTGTAATAAGCTTCCGGTAATGTGTCGTACTACGTTTAGAAGGTTGAGGTAAATATAATTAATTATATTTATTTTTATGAAATCTTAGGATTATCGACGTTTGGAATAATTATAAACAATTATATTTACTTTATAAAAGTATACGAATCAACGACGTTTGAAATAAATATATCAACTATATTTAGTTCATAAAAGTGTTTAAGTCGACGTTTGGAATAAATATAAACCGTTATATTTATTTTATAAAAGTGTGCGAAGTCGACGTGTGAGATAGATATAAACTATTATACCTGTTGTATATAAGTATTCGAAATCTCGACGCTCGAAATGGATATAAATAATTATATTTATTTTATATTTTTTTAATACTTAATTTTGAAATATAAAGTCCGAATTCTGACGTTTAAAACAAATATACACATTACATTTTTCTTATAAAAGTACTCGGAATCTCGGTGTTCGGAATAAATGTAAACATTATATTTATTTTATAAAGGTGTTCGGAAATCTCGACGTTCGAAATAAATATAAACACTATTTTTAGTTTATAAAAGTATTCGAACTTAATATTAAATGGAAATATCCTAAAAATCGATAGTGTATAATGTTGGTTGGTCGGGTCGAGCTTGGTTTCGTGTTTACAGTATGTTTATAAAAGAAATATCATAAATTTCACGTCACTAATAATTTACCAAGTCTTGCGTCGACTGGTTGACCCAATAGTTGACCAGGTTTGACCGGATGACCATGTTGACCAGGTTGACTGAGATGACCGGGTTTGACCCGAGTTGACCGGGTCGAACCGTGTTGACTTGAGTTGACTACTGATTTGAACCGAGTTGAACCATACTGAACCGAGTTGAACCGTACTGAACCGAGTCGAACCGAGTTAAACCAACTTGTACCGAGTCTGACCCGAACCACGAATCTGACCCGAACCAAGTGAACCGCATTGAACTGAAATCCCAAACTTGACTAAACCTGAACCGAAAACCCAAAGTCAGAAGTGAGCCTAAACAGAATAAAGTTTACCCGAACTCGAAATGAAACCGAACCTGGACATGCAAGACCAGAACCATCGCCGCCGCGTCTCCGGTTTGCTTGGCCGTCGATGTCCACCGCCGCCGGTCGCCGGAGAAACGGCTTTGCCATTCTCCGTTCCTCTCTCTTCCTCCACCGTCTCTCTCTTTCTCTTTCGATCTCTCACTTTTCGATCTCCTTCTCTATCTAGGTTTCTGAGGAGTGGGTGTTACGAGATGGAAGTGGCTCGCCAGAGGTGAAGCGCCAAACTGTTGTCGCCGGCCACCGCCGGATGTCGTCGCCGGCTTTGCTGGCCGGAGTCTGGTCAAAGTTCTGGAGGTACAGAGAGTGTGCAGGTGTTTAGTGGATAAGGTTTTAAAAAGTGAATGAGGGAGATGAGGGTTATGGTATCTTATATATGTCTAGGGTTTTTCAAGTGGGTTTGGGCCCAAGGCCCACAAGCCCACTTCTAGTGTCTTGGGCGGCCCAACTGAATCGACGTGACCTGTTTGCGTTCCCGAGCCTTGGAAATTATCTAATAAATTTATATCGAGTCAAAAGTGCTTAAAATTATGTCGGATGTCGTGTTTTGTTGCGTTCGTTTGTCGTTTGCGTAAAAATCCGTGTGAATTACTACGGTCGTCGTTTCTATCCGTTTTTCAATCTAGTTTCAACCCTGAATATAACAATTTGACAACAAAGCTAAATATACCGTAATTTATAAATATCGAGACGTAACTCGAGTCCGGTGCTTCCGTTTCGTTGTTGGTTGCCGGTGCGTTCGGGGTTCTGCGTAACCTCCGCGTTTATTCTCTGTGACGTACAACGATCCGAATAATTCTCATTATTATAAATATATGATGACTATAGGTACAAATTTTGTATATTTAGTGCGTTGTCGGCACTTCGTACAGTGCCGGTCCGTTACCATTTAACGTTCGTTAGATTTTCCGCAAATCGCCATTCGCGTGTTGTAAAGCTGAATATGCGTTTCTGGGCATTCCAAATGCCTAATTAAGTTAATTCGCAATTTAAAACACTACTTTTAATTTTTTTAACTTTTGTTATTCGCGAAGTAGGTACCATAATTTACCTGTTGTCACATTCTCCCCCTGTTAAAGAAATTTCGTCCTCGAAATTTAGAATATGATGTCATCTTAGAATTGTGTTCTGTGTTGGCCAATACGAATAATATCAAAGCAATAATAATAAGTTAAAGACATGTTCAATTTTTTTTTGGTAAATACGAGGACACTTTGTAATAATAAGAACTCAACGGTTCAACTGAATTTGTTCCTGAAATTAATACCAAGTGAACAAGGTGTAGTGACACAATCACAAATGGGGCCACGTTTACAGGGGTCCAACAAAAGAGGAACTTGACAAATAGATTTCCAAATGAACGTTCATAATCGGTAAATGAATTTTAGAAACAATATAAACTTCTACCAATTGACACTTACGTTAGTCGTTAGATAAGTGAAAATTTGAATCAACAAGCTCAAGGAAAAAAAGAATCATGAAAATGATTTGTCAACTTTCAACGATAACATGAATAAAAATCAATGTGTTGACACTATTGAACTGCAAGTATACACCGATATACAACAGAACTTAGTGTATCGTTGTCTTAAAACATAGTTGCATTAAGACTATTTAAATGATGAGTCAAACGAAAGGCATGCATGGTTTTGAATGAAACGCATAATCATGATTAGCCCAAGCTACAAGTTTGGTGTGGTAGTGATCGGAATAATTTAGTGATAACGGTGATCGAACAAATTCACCGTGTTTGCATTCAGATGAAAGGTTCAGCGAAGAAAATTGGGTTATTTGTTCCAATTAAATCTCATAGGATTTTCAATCGAATACGAAGGAACAAATAATTATAATTTTCGGTCAACAGTGGAAGAACACTAAATATCCCAAGGTTCTCGACCGATGATGAAATAATCGTTAAGGGGTACACCAGAATATGATATGAATATGTGTACCATTATTTTAACACACAATTGTATTAAGTTGGTTTTAAATTAATGAATCAATAAGATGGATTTAAAAATAAATAACTAAATCCGTATATGGGGTGTTCAAACGAAATTAGCGCAAGATTCAAGTTAGTGAAATGCCACCACAAGGTGTCGCAACTAATAAACGATTTAATGGAGTTGAAGACCGATCACGTCTACTATGGTTCAAAAAAATGATATGCTTGTTAAGATCACTTTGAATATGATGAATTCAATGCATCATATGGAACCTTGAATTGAATATATACAAAATGAGCAAGTTCAAATAATTGAGCTTGGTTTAGGTACAACCCAACAATAAATACAAGTATCAACAAGGAAATTTCGGCATGACTACAACGAAAAACCATGTATGTAACTTAACAAGAAAAGTAGTTTTTCAAGAATTCATCAATTCGATATCAAGAAATCCACTTTCAATAATGCAGGTCATCTAGATCACAATGCAAAAATTTGAGTATAGCGAAACAATACTTGAATTATTGCGAAACAACCATTCGAAGTGAAGGTCCTGATAGTCTCCATGAATCAAGTTAACCACATGTGTAACAAACAATGCATGTGAAACATAGGAATTTTTCAAGAAAAGATGCAAATAAATGTTCGCAAATTATGAAAGGAATTCTCGTGATACGATGACCATTAGGAGGAGTAGAGGTGGGAAAAATCTACTCATTATATGAAAAAGTTATAATTTCAATAAAATAATTTTAAGGACTTAACCGGAATTTCCAGTGAGGTTTTGTGGTTAAGTGTTACCATGGAATGTCGAACATGGTGTAATCGCCATCGTTGAAGTAGGGAGGTGCGGAGACATGTGACTTCTTTTACAATGTCAATAATTGTGATTTCCATTAGACTACGTTGTGAAATCTCGTTTGGTCGTACCTCAGTCTGAGTCTTGCTTCGAAAGTCGTATGAGATGTATTTCAACATTCGTTGATGTATCAGTTGAGTTTCATGTGTATTTGCGCACCAATGTTTCGTTGTGCGTAGGCTACCTGCTCGGTTAAATAAAATAACATCGACAATATATAATAGTGTTTGCTCAAGTTAATAGTCGCAGATCCTACGTAAAGACCTTTAACGGATTTCAACATAGGGTTTCCAAAGGTCTAAAATACATGTTACCAAAACTCTCAAAGTTTTGTTTACTCTATGTAATTGTTCCGTGTACCGTGTATAATACACAACACTAGCGTATGTTTAAAACCAAAATGTCGACTCATTGTTTCGGCAACGGTTGAAACCCATATTCGAGTCTTAGGCGTTTGATATGTATTCAAAGTCTTAATTATCTAATGTCCCCAGAGGAAACTAAGGTTAGAGCCTAGGTATCTCTACAGAAACCTAATTCGCTGAAACCTATAGCTCTGATACCAATCTGTCACACCTCGATAAATCGATTACTTTAGAGCCTGGCGTGATCTGACTGGTATCTTCATTGCACAGCGAAAGTGTTTAAAGTATGCTAAGACTTCTAGAAAGTGAACGCCCGTTAAGTACTCGAATCCCATGGGTTATCCTATTCCAACCGAGCCATAGTTTGAAAATATAACCTGAGAAAGAAACATGCGAAAAATCAACATAAAGTTGGCGAGTTCATAGTTGTTTGAAAAAGTTTTAAAATAAATCTTTTTGATAACCGGTTTAAATAATGTTGATAAAACGTTACAAAATCATTTTCCTCGGCATGTCATATGAAAAACCTTGTATGGTTTTGTAAAAATTGTTTAACCGTCAATGTCCGCGTACGACAAAGACAACATGCCCGCATGAGCCAGTAGAGGACAATCCAGTCCTTAAGTTGTATGCAGGACAATCCAGTCCTTAAAATGTATGCAGGACAATCCGGTCCTTAAGTTGTATGCAGGACAAATCAGTCCTTAAGATGTATGCAGGACAATCTAGTCCTTAAGTTGTATGAAGGACAATCCAGTCCTTAAGATGTATGCAGGACAATCCAGTCCTTAAGTTGTATGTAGGACAATCCAGTCCCTTAGTTGTATTTAGGCCAATCCAGTCCCATTAGTTGTAACTAGGACAATCCCGTCATTAGTCAAGAAAGCCATGCATGTCTTGAAAATACGAGTGTATTTTGTAAAACTGGTACGTTTAGCATAACCCTTTTATAAAGCATTTGAGGTAGTTGGAATTCATTTGTAACATGGTTTGGGAATATGAATTTTTGTTCATCGAAATATTGTGCACTTTTGCAAAACTTGCATGTCTTTCCACCCCTGAAAACATTTATAAAAATGTAAAAACCGTAAAAAGTGGAGCTTATGAACTCACCTCGATATCCTTGTGCAAAGCTAGCTTAATTTGATTCCGTAATGTTGTTCCAAGAATGTAACTCGCTAGCATGCAAATTATAGCATTCCTATCATGGAATAACTTATAAGTTTATAATAAAATGGCATAGCTAAACTACGTGTCACAAAGCTCTACCGAATCGCTAACCGAACGATTAGATGGTAAGTTGTTAACTTAATGGAAAAGAATAAGATATACTTGTTAAGTTCCATTTAATGTCTGTGATAATTACTAAGTCTTGGAAACACTTGGTTTCCGAGAGGTTTAGCGTATATATATATATTAAAATATAAAATATATTTATGGTATGGTATTAATCGTCTCGAATAGAAGGCGTAGATGATAGTATTACGACTCGTCGTAGTCTTCGTAAGATGAAAATATATATACAACGTTGCGTATCCGAAATATTGGTCTTGCATCTCATATTTAATTAACAAAATAAGTATATAATTGTGCGCTTGTTATAAGCTTCCGGTAATGTGTTGTACTTCGTTTTGAAGGTTGAGGTAAATATAATTAATTATATTTATTTTTATTTAATCTTCGGATTATCGACGTTTGGAATAATTGTAAACAATTATATTGACTTTATAAAAGTATACGAATCAACGACGTTTGAAATAAATATATCAACTATATTTAGTTCATAAAAGTGTTTAAGTCGACGTTTGGAATAAATATAAACCGTTATATTTATTTTATAAAAGTGTGCGAAGTTGACATGTGAGATAAATATTCGGATTCGCGATGTTTGAAATGGATATAAACTATTATATCTATTGTATATAAGTATTCGAAATCTCGACGCTCGAAATGGGTATAAATAATTATATTTATTTTATATGTTTCTTTTAATGCTAAACTGTTGAAATATAAAGTCCGAATTCAGACTTATAAAACAAATATACACATTACATTTATCTTATAAAAGTAGTCGGAATCTCGGTGTTTGGAATAAATATAAGCATTATATTTATTTTATAAAGGTGTTCGGAAATCTCGACGTTCGAAATAAATATAAACACTATTTTTAGTTTATAAAAGTAGCCGAACTTATTCGACTTATCGATGTTTGAAATCTTAATTATGAATTCCTCCACTTAGTAACCCCGTTCGTTTAAGGGGTTATAAACTTGTTTGTTAACCAAAAACACTTTAAATATTTATAGATTTTCGCAAAATCGGGCAAAGTTTCCTATGTTTTTAGGATAACCCGACAACTCAAGTTGTCGTTATTTTGTCAAAACACAACATTTTCAAAGCTCAACATTATGCAAAACAAACATTATATGCCGATACTTGAATAACGGCGTCACAATTTATGTTTTAAACATGTATATAATTTATTATGCATATATATGTATATACATATCAAAACTTTCGTATAGTCGTTTGATAGATGTAATATTAAATGGAAATATCCTAAAAATCGATAGTGTATAACGTTGGTTGGTCGGGTCGAGCTCGGTTTCGCGTTTACAGTATGTTTATAAAAGAAATATCATAAATTTCACGTCGCTAATAATTTACCAAGTCTTGCGTCGACTAGTGGACTCTACAGTTGACCAGGTTTAACCTGATGACCGTGTTGACCAGGTTGACTTAGATGACCGGGTTTGACCCGAGTTGACCGGGTGAACCGTGTTGACTGAGTTGACTACTGATTTTAACTGAGTTGAATCGTACTGAACCGAGTCGAACCGTACTGAACTGAGTTGAACCGTACTGAACCGAGTCGAACCGAGTTAAACCAACCTATACCGAGTCTGACCTGAACCACAAATCTGACCCGAACCAAGTGAACCGCATTTAACTGAAATCCCAAACTTAACTAAACCTGAACTGAAAACCCAAAGTCAGAACCGAGCCTAAACTGAATAAAGTTTACCCGAACTCAAAATGAAACCGAACCTGGACATACAAGACCTAAACCATCGTTGCCGTGTCTCTAGTTTGCTTGGTTGTCGATGTGCGGCGCCGTCGATGTCCATCGCTGCCGGTCGCTGGAGAAACGACTTTGCCATTCTCTGTTCCTCTCTCTTCCTCCACCGTCTCTCTCTTTGTCTTTTGATCTCTCACTCTTCGATCTCCTTCTCTCTAGGTTTCTGAGGGTGGCTTGCCAAAGGTGAAGCACCAAACTGTTGTCGCCAGGCCGAATGTCGTCGCCGGCTCCGCCAGCTTTTCCGGCCGGAGTCCGGTCAAAGTTCTAGAGGTAGAGAGAGTGTGCAAGGTGTTGAGTGGATAAGGTTTTAAAAGTGAATGAGGGAGATGAGGGTTATGGTAGCTTATATATGTCTAGGGTTTTTCAAGTGGGTTTGGACCCAAGGCCCACAAGCCCACTTCTAGTGTCTTGGGCGTCCCAAGGCCCACAAGCCTACTTCTAGTGTCTTGGGCAGCCCAACTGAATCTGCGTGACCCGTTTACGTTCCCGAGCCTCGGAAATTATCATAATAAATTTATATCGAGTCAAAAGTGGTTAAAACTATGTCGGAGGTCGTGTTTTGTTGCGTTCTTTTGTTGTTTGCATAAAAATTCGCGTGAATTACTACAGTCGTCGTTTCTATCCGTTTTTCGATCCGGTCAACCCTGAATATAATAATTTGACAACGAAGCTAAATACACCGTAATTTATAAATATCGAGACGTAACTCGAGTCCGGTGCTTCCGTTTCGTCGTTGGTTGCCGGTGCATTCGGGTTTCTACGTAACCTCCGCCTTTATGCTCTGTGACGTACAACGATCCAAATAATTCTCGTTATTATAAACATATGATGATTATAGGCACAAAATTTGTATATTTAGTGCATTGTCGGCACTTCATACATTACCGGTCCGTCACCATTTAACGTTCGTGAGGTTTTCTGAAAATCGCCAATCGCGTGTTGTAAAGCTGAATATGCATTTCTGTGCATTCCAAATGCCTAATTAAGTTAATTCGCATTTTAAAACACTACTTTTAATTGTTTTAACTTTTGTTATTCGCGAATTAGTACCCGTAATTTACCGGTTGTCACACTATTGAAGACCAACCTTCTCTTGAACTCAAAGAACTTCCGAAAGGCTTAGAATATGCATTCTTAAATAATAAAGGTAAGCTTCCTGTTATCATTTCCTCGTATTTCACCTCTCTTGAAAAAGAAAAATTACTCAGTTTACTTAAAAGACACAAAACGACAATCGCATGGAAACTAATGGACATCAAAGGCATTAGTCCTTCCATGTGCACACACAAAATCTAATGGAAGACGACTTTAAAATGGTGATCCAACCACAAAGACCGGTTAATCCTAACGTACAAGATACAGTAAAAAAGGAAGTATCAACCTCTTAGACGCCGGACATATCTACCCTATTTCCAATAGCCCATGGGTAAGTCCTGTCCAAGTAGTACCCAAGAAAGGAGGAATGATGGTTGTAACCAATGAAAAAAAGAGATCATACCAACAAGAACCATCATCGGATGTAGAGTTTGCATCGACCATAGGAGACTCAATGAAGCCACAAGAAAGGACCATTTTCCGTAACCCTTCATTGATCAAATGTTAGAGCGATTATCCGGTCACAAATTCTATTGTTTTCTAGATGGATTCTCTAGGTACTTCCAAATTCCTATCGCACCGGAAGACCAAGAGAAAACCACCTTCAATTGTCCCTACGGAACTTTTGCATATCGACGCATGCCATTTAGTATATGCAACGCCTCTTCAACATTCCAACAATGCATGGTAGAAAAAAACCATGGACATTTTCATGGACGACTTCTCTATCTTTGGTGATTCATTCGACTAATGCCACGATAACCTCGAAGGAATGCTATCTAGATGTGAGGAGACTAACCTCGCCCTTAATTGGGAATAGCACCATTTTATGGTCACAGAAGGAATAGTACTCGGTGACGAAATTTCCAACACGGGTATGGAAGTCGATCGCGCAAAAATGAATACTATTTCTTGACTACCCCCCATCATAAGTTCGAGCCATCCGATGTTTCCTAGGACATGCCTGATTCTATAGGCGATTTATCAAAGGCTTTTCCGAAATCTCTAGACCTCTAACCAATCTACATGAAAAGATGTCTCGTTCATCTTTGACAAGGATTGCATGACACATTTCTTGCCCTTAAAGAAATGCTCGTCAAGGCACCAATCATGATAGCACCAGATTGGAAATTACCTTTTGAAATCATGTGTGATGCCAGCGATTTTGCAGTTGGAGCATTTCTAGGACAAGAAAAGAAAAACATTTTCATCCCATATACTACGCTAGTAAAACTCATAATGACGCTCAAGAAAACTACACCACCATAGAAAAAGAGTTGCTAGTTGTAGTATTCGCATTTGATAAATTATGTTCCTATCTTGTGCTCTCCAAGACTATAGTCTACACAGACCATGCTGCCATCTGGTACCTTTTTTAAAAACAGGATGCTAAACCACGTCTCATCAGATGGATTCTCATCCTTCAATAATTCGACATTGAATAACTCGAGAAGAACTCATCAATGAAAAATTCCTAACATAATCCTTAGAAATGGTAGAATACCGAGAAGAACCTTGGTACGCAGACTATGCCAACTACTTAGCTAGTGGCACTCTCGTCAAAGGATGGTCGTATCATCAACGAAAAAAGTTCTTCACTGATGTAAATCACTATTTTTGGGAAGACTCATACCTTTTTAAAATATGTGCAAACCAACTTATTTGACGATGCGTCCATGGTCGAGAAGCAAGACAAATTCTCCGCTATTGTCACAAAGGACCATGTGAAGGACGACACGGGATAACCAACACCGCACTAAAGGTGTATGATGCATGATTTTACTAGCCGACGATACACAAAGATGCCTATACCTTAATCAAAACATGCAACGCATGTCAAAAGGCAAGCAACATCTCAGAAAGAAAACGAAATGCCACAAAATAACATTCTCATTTCTGAAATCTTCGATGTTGGGGTTTGGATTTTATGGGACCATTTCCCCCCATCAAGAGGAAACAAATACATCCTTATCACTGTCGACTATGCTTCTAAATGGGCCAAGGCTGAAGCTCTTCCCCCCAATGATGGAAGAGTAGTGGTAAAATTCCTGAAAAAACTAAACTCCCGTTTCGGCACTCCAAAAGCCCTCATCAGTGATAGAGGAACCCACTTTTGCAATTTGCAAATGGAAAAAGTTCTAACATGATACGAGGTATCTCACCGTCTCTCAACTGCTTATCATCCTCAAACCATTGGTCAAGCTGAAGTGACCAATCGAGGTTTAAAAAGAATCTTAGAAGAAATTGTGGTCAAAACCGGAAAGAATGGGCAGATAAACTAGACGATGCTTTATGGGCATTTCGAATGGCCTATAAACACCAATAGGCATCACCCCATATAAGCTTGTCTATGGAAAAAACTGTCATCTCCCAGTAGAAATTGAACACAAGGCATACTAGGGCTAAAAAATGTGAACTTAGACCATGAGACTTCAGGAAAAGATCGTCTACACCAGTTAAATGAATTAGATGAATTAAGAAATCAAGCATATTCCAACTCGGAAATTTATAAGGACGCTCGAAAAGATTGCACTAAATATAAGCGGACCTCAGGAATTCAGAGATGGAGACCAACCCCTTTAACTCTAGGCTACATCTTTTCCTGGAGAGCTCAACTCTCGATGGTCCGGACCTTTTACCATCACCAAGGTCTATTCACACGGTGCCATAGACATTAAGCCTCCAAACGGGAACCATTTATAGTCAATGGAGAAAGGCTTAAGTTCTATGAAGGATTCCTCGAAGATGAAAAAACAGAAATAACCTTACGAGAGATAGATAAGTAATCAGGGTAACGAAAACTAATTGTATATATTTTATTGTTTCATTATAATAATCCATCTTGCAGGTACATCGTGAAAAAAATCAAGCCAGAAAAGTCTTCATGCCAGGTAAAACATACTGAGGAACCAAGTGGAAAGAGAAACAACCATCATAATTAAAAAAAAAAACAAGTCACAGAGTCGTGCCTCTTAGGCATGGGGCCATGCCTACCTGCAGACAGGATAAAACCCTCCTTTCAGTCTTTTCTTTTTCATAACCAACACGGACCGTTTCTCTGCACCACCAGTTCCCCGCTGACTCATGATACTTTTTCGATGATTTCTTTCCACGAATCTCCAGCAAGGTATATTCCTAACATCTAGATTAGTTCTATTAATGTTTTGCATGTAGAATAACATCAAGATTTGGGGAAAAATCAAGGGTTCTTGAACTTGACCCGTGTCAATCCGAATTTTTTTATTAGATCTTGTTAGTGCTAGATAGTAGAAGTATTTTGAAGAGTAAAGCATCAAGATTTGGGGAAAAATCTAGGGTTCTTGAACTTGACCCGTGTCAATCCAAATTTTTTTCTTAGATCTTGTTAGTGCTAGATAGTAGAAGTATTTTGAAGAGTAAAACATCAAACCATTGTGAAAAAACTGAAGACTTCAAGTGATATAAGTAAACCATTGTTCATGACTGAAAAGACTAAAAAAATGAAGGGTAAAACGGGTTGCTAACTTGAAATCGACACTTGGGGTTTGTTTTTCGGGTAAACCGCACATGGGGGACCAAAAATTTTGGACTTTTGGAAGCCGTCTCGAAAAACTTGGATTTTTGGGGCAAATAGCAGGTTTACATGGGGCCATGCCTCTTAGGCACGGGGTCGTGCCTCCTGAAAATCCTACAGCAGGGGGTCATGCCTCTCAGGCACGGGGCCATGTGCAGACCCCTGTTTTTCAATTTTTTGCAATTTTTACCACACTTAACTATTTCAATGTTCCTTCTTTGCAGGCAAATGGCTCCCCACAAGTGGCTCAGGTTCAGAACTGCACACGCCTCATGCGAAGAACGGATGGAAAGACTTAAGGCATGAAACGAGGAACCTCCGAGACAAGTGTGTTACGACACGTTAGAAACAGTGGGGCAAAGGGAACAATATGACGGTTTGGTGGCGGGACCCTGATGTGTATAAAATGCAACATATAAATTACATCAAATGAGGTATAAAACTAATCCTTTTCTAGTACTAATGTTGGAAAAAAACGTTTCTTTGTTCCTTTTGAATTTACAGGACCAAATGAGCTTAAAAGAACAAAACAAGCAAATAAGCAACCAAAACCAACGTAAATATAAGAAGAATGAATAACGCGACAGGCCCGACCCCTCAGCAGCAGCCCAAAGATAAAAACAAGAAAACAGAAGCTGACCACGGGGCCGTGCCCAGCCAGGCATGGAGCATGGTCAGACCTTACACTTAAAGATAAAACATGCAGAAGCTTTTACGCCCACCACGGGGCCGTGCCCAGATCACCGTGGGGCATGGTCAGACTCTCAGATTCGAAGAATCTTGATAGTACAGCGAAGAGTTGACCACGGGGCCGTGTCCAGGAGCCACGGGGGCATGTGGGGCCCTCTACTGACAACTGTAATTAATGAAGGAATAGAAGTAGCCGGCAACGGGCCGTGCCCAATGAACACGGGGCCGTGGCTGGGGCACTCTTCTGACTATAAATAAGGGTGCTTGGTTCACTTCAAAGGCATCCCTGGGCAAACCATTTCTCTCTCACTTTGCCACCATTCCACCACCACTACAACACCAACACCCACCACCATCATCCATCTATCATCTTTAGAGTGTGTAGTAGTCTCGAGGTCCAAGATTGATTGTAAGAGTTCTTGTCAAACAAAGGCCATGCTTGGCTAAATCTCTTACATCACTTGGTGAAGACTAATCTTTTATGTGTTACTTTTAGTTTTTAATCTTTTGACACTTTTGAATTGGGTATGTATTAATGAATTTAATAACTAGTTTCTTATGTTGAAAGTGAATTTTCCTAACCATTTCTTCGTGATGTCATTGATTTGCTCACTTGTGTCTTTACGGTCTATATAAAGTGCGTTAACTACTTGGAAGGGGGTTAGAAGGGTGGTTAAGTTCGTGTCTTGTTCAGTGTATAGATCATGTGAGGACTTGGTTCAAGCTTACTAGGACCTCCTTTAATGCCCTAAAGTATTGGATGGCGGGGGTGCGAATAGCTTGAACCCCTCATATGTAAGTTACAACTAAAACATTAAACCGTCCTCTTGGGATTGTATCCTTGCTGACTCAAACTACTTGGCCGAGGGTAACGTCACCTTCAAAAGAGGGGCCTACCACTTTTCGCATTAATAACTTACTTAATTATCTTCCAATATTCCGGCCTCTTGGAATTGTATCCATGCTGACTCAAACCACTTGGCCGAGGGTAACGTCACCTTCAAAAGAGTGGCCTACTACTATAACTAAGATAATCTCTTAAAAAGTTCGAAAGTGCGAAAACTATCAAATGATACATAAAAGAGAAGTTGGATCCAACTATCTTGTCTGTTTGTATTTCATTACTTTTTATTTACCATTTCATTTTTATTTTTTTAAGTTTTAATAAAAAAATTGTATCGATTAGACGTTGACACTAAACCGGTATTAAAAGCTCTCGTCTCCTTGGACGACCTCGGTATCTTATCCACTCTATACAACGCTCACGATGGGTGCACTTGCCCTAGTGTGTGTTTAGTGTTAGTTAAATATTGTGTTTTATAAATTTAAAACTTGACTAATGGATAAAATAGACTCAAATATTAAAAAAAAATCATATCACGCTTCACACACACCAACCCCTTCGTATCTTTCTAGAAATAGGGCTTCAATCAATTCATGAGTTCAACTTGGAGTTTTTAGCACATTCGATTTAAAGAAAGACATCGATGACATGTTCGATAACGAAGCGGTCCAATTCAGATGTGGGGATGATTGATATAGTATCTCAGTGGCTTAGTTTGGTGTGGATGTGGGAATCTACACCAAAGAAGAAATTGGCGAGCCTATTTTCACGGATAGTATCCATGAAACGCCCAAAAACACCAGAAACACATTTTGGGCCCAAATAGGAGATGGGCTATACAACCCAAGCAACACCAAGAACACCAAGATACGGGACTCGCTCATTCGATACATACACCGGGTCCTAAGTGGTATACTTTGCCAGAGGAAAGATAGTAGGGTGTCGTCAACCTTCGGGAGCTAACTTGCCTATATTGCATCATGAACTGACAACCCCTCAACGTCGCCTACATGTTGTCGAAGAGCATGGATTCGAACGCCAAAGTAACACATCCAACGCCTATCTTCTTCAGCGGTTGTATTGCCCGGGTCTCCAAGCCCTACGTAGGACGCACCCCACGAAGCGTCACCACTGGGGTTGGTGTTACCCAGGCCAATATTAGCCTATGCCAAAGTTTAGGTCTCATTGCCTACTACAACAATGGGCTACTACGCTTCAAAGATAACAAAGGGAGAATTTGGAGCCCGAATGATCCGGATAAAGTCCTTGCACTTGAAGATATCCCGACCGTCCTCCACGCTACTCTTACGGTTACAATCTGGGATCTTCCTCCCAAGGGAGAAGTGACTTTCCTAATATGCATAACTTATTTAACATCATGCAGGAAATGCTTCAGGTCTCCTAAAACGCCTTCAGCTTGGGGCAAAGCACCAGCACCCGAGTCGGTTGCATGGAAAGAAACATCGCCTCTATGCAATCCGACATCACATATATCCGGGAGAACATAGATTAGGAAGGCAAGGACATGGATTCGGATTAGGTGATGGTGGTGAAGGTTGTGGCAAGGCGGCGACGTATCAGGACAAATCTCTCCTCTCTTTGAACAATATGGTTGATTGCGGGCTGCGACCCGTTTGGAACAATTTACTTTTCAAACAATTTACTTCGACATTTTATTTTCCTTTTTATGTTTGTTTGGTTTGGATGATGCAACTTAAAACTTTGGTAATTTAGGATTTCGTTTTTCTTGTTAGATTATTGTTTTTGTGGTATGAATGAGCTTACAGGTACCTTGGGATGCTTGGATCCACCATGCATACGACACCCCGGACCCGAAATAGGAAGCACAACACCTTAAATACCTTTTTCTCAAACAAACAGTAGCCTAACACGGGGTTGTGTCTCTCAAACACGCCCCCGTGCCGCTTCGCCGCTGAAACAAAATTACTTCTAGACTTGTCACACGGGCCGTGTCTCACAAACACGCCTCCGTGTCTACCTTCTGTAAGTTTTGATAAAAATCACGTTACTAGCACTTTCACATGGGTCGTGCCTTTCAAACACGCCCCCGTGCCGAGTATCTGATTTTTGAAAAGTTTGTTGTTTTTAACCCACATGTATACATTAATCAAATATAACCCAGTTTGGACACATGAGGACAATGCGTAATTTAAGTATGGGGGGGGCACTTGAATCATTTCTCCTGAAACAAGCCTTACACAAAACTCTATTTGGAACCGCTAAAACACCCCAAATCTTTTTCAAAAAACATAACTTTTATTTTTTTATTTTGTCTTGTTTTTAATTTAAGTTAGAAAAAATATTTTTGTTTTACAAGTTTACAACCGATAGCGTTGTGATAAAAAAAACCATATAAGAAAAATTTATAAAAAGACATGACAATCTTTTTAAAATTTGATTGTATATATATATATTCACACTTTTGCCCTTTTCCCATAAATTATGAGTTTTGAGCCTTTACCGAGCATTCAATATCATATCTTTACTAAATGCCCACCTTTCATTTCTTGTGTGATAGCCCTATGGTTCTAATAAATCTAGAACTTGACAAGACAATACATTCCCGGTCCTTATCGAGTAATCCAAGAAAGTAAATGATTAAGGCATTAGGACTATAAACCCTTTTCGTTTCAACCTTATTTTTCTTTCTATCTCCGCACCAAAAGCAAAAATCCCTAGTTAACCCCGTTGAGCCTAAAACCTTTTGTTTCAAAACCCGCAAACTACAAATTTTTGCAACAATTTCCCATCACCCTAAACCTATTTATTTCAACACCCTTTATTTTGGTAAAATTCGATTCTTTTGGAATACAAATTGTGGCTTAGTTATCTTGTGAATACTTCATCAAAAAAAAAAGAACTCTCTAGATGCTTGAAATAATTAAGCAAGTCTCAAAATTCTTGCTTATAGTTTATAAGTTTGTATCAAAGTCACAAACAAAAAAATTTTCAAAAGAAAACCCACCTTTTACGCCTTTAGCCACTTTCCAAATAATAATCCCTACCCCTAGCCAAAACCTACCATTTTAAAAGTCCTTTTGATATTTACAAGGATTATAACGGAGAAGGTTTGATTACTTGTCAAGCTTATGGTAGGAGTAAGTTCCATACTGGGACCAAGCGTTTCACTTATACATTTTTGGCCGAGTGTTGAGTGATCACTTATAAGGTGTGTGAAATTGTATAGCTTAATGAAATTTTAAAAAGGCATGTTATGCCTAAAAAGAATTTTTTGGGTGAGAGTAGCACTAGGATGGGTGACCCCCTGGGAAGTCCTCGTGTTGCAACCTTTTTCTCATTTTTTTTCGTTTATTTTATTTACTAGTCGTCGTATCTTTGGCGTAGCATCCGAGTGGCCGTGTCTGTTGGAACGGGGCTACGGGGTGCCCGGAAGCACGATTTCGATTAAATATGGTTTGCCGTGCGTAACGCTCGTCGTCACGGCAGCCGGTCATGGGGAGACGGGCCCGGTCGTAGGCGTTGGCCCGACTTGTCAAAGGAGCTTACGGGCGATAGTGGCCGATTTAGTCAAGGGAAGGTATTGACGAAATATCATATGTATTAGTAGTTAAAAAGATTATGCAACGCTTAATAAAATATATAATGCACTCGTGTTAAGTATAATAACCCAATTCAACTTTATTAATACATCACAAGACAGAACCCCAACTTAGTTTACAAAGCATAGCCTATATCAGGCAGCGGTTTGGCATCAGTTGCTGGGTTCAAGATCAATCGGTTTTTAATTTCTAAATAAATCATGTCGAATAGGATTATAAATAAAATAAAAAAAGAATAAAAAGAACTTGGATTTCAGACACTCTCAAGCAAGACCCAAAACTTGTTTCTCAACCTATTCCATTTGGGTGTGTAAGCAATATTAAAGAGTTTTGCATGAGGACAAACAAAGATTCAAGTGTGGGGTATTTGATATGCGCCAAATGCAACATATAAACTATATCAAATAAGGTATAAAATCAACCATTTTATGTACTAATGTTGGAAAAAGTTTATTTCTTTAATACTTTTTATTTTCAGGATTAAAATAGCTCAAATGTACAAAAGGAACAAATTAACGGCAAAAACCAACATTAATACAAAAAAGTGAAGTTGACATATCATAACGACCCTCCGAGCTTCACCCTAAGACCAAAAACAACAAATCAGAAGACAAGCACGGGGCTGTGCCACCAAGGCATGGGGTCGTACCCCACTCAAGATTCCATGGAGAAAAGACAAACAGAAGCAGACAGGAGACACAGGGCCGTGTCCCATGGGCACAGGTCTTGGTCAACTCCCAGATATTCAAAATCTCCAATAGTACAACAAGTACAAGGCCACGGGGCCGTGCCTCTGACACACGGGCCGTGCGAGCATACGAACTGACACATCTCATTAAATGAAGACAGAGAAGAAGGAGACACGGGGCCGTGACCTCTGGGCACAGGGGGTGTCAATGGCCTATGCATAGCTATAAATAGGAGTGTCTGGTTCAATTGCAATCAATCCCTTGATAGCCCTCTCTCCCACTCCAACACCGTCATCCACCACAACCATTAGAGTTTAGAGTGTGTAGTAGTCTCGGGATCCAAGATTGATAGTAAGAGTTCTTGTCAAACAACGGCCATGTTTGGCTAATCTCTTACATCACTTGGTGAAGACAATTCTTTTATGTATTATTTTTGATTTCCAAGCTTTGGTTAACTTTTTAATTGGGAATGTATTAATGACTAGTTTCTTATATTGGAAGTGAACTTTATTCTATCATCTCTTCACGTTTTGTTGATTCATTCATTCGTGTCTTTACAGTCTGTATAAAGCGTGTTAACTGCCTGGAAGGGGGTTAGAAGGGTGGTTTAGGTAAAGTTCTTGCCTCATTCAGTGTATGGATCCTGCGAGGACTTGATTCAAGCTTATTAGGACTTCTCTTGAGGCAGATAGCATCAAATCGGGGGAAGTAAGAATGGCTTCATCCTTATAAATAAACTACTATTAAAACTTTAAACCGGCCTTGCAGGACTATATCCCTATTGACTCAGATCAATATGGCCGAGGGTAGCGTTGCCTCCAAAAGAGGGACATGCCATATTTTGCATTAATAACTTACTTAATTATCTTTCAATATTCCGGCCTTGCGAGACTGTATCCCTACTGACTCAGACCAATATGGCTGAGGTAGCATTGCCTCCAAAGAAGGGACATGCCACTATAACTAAGATAATCTCTTAAAAAACTCAAAGTGCGGAAATCATCAAAGGATACGTAAAAGATGAGTCGGAACCAAGTTATTCTATCTTTCCTATTTGTTTCTTTAAATATTTTAGTTTCTTTCTTTATTTTTAATTACTAAACACCTTTTTCTCCCAAAAATTTGGTTAGATTAGATGTTAACGACATTCCAATATTAAAAGCTTTTGTGTCCTTGGACGACCTCGGTATCTTACCATCACTATACTACGCCAACGATGGGTGCACGTGCCCTAGCGTGTTGTAGAGAGTGATAGTGTTATATCTTGTTTTATAAAATTAAAGCTTGATAAACGAGTAAAAATGCTTAAAAGTATATTAAAAATCATACCCCGCTCGCATCACGTCAGCCCCTCAAGTATGACAACAGGCAAAATAAATGTTAATTTCGTACAACTTAATCACTATTTATACATTTAATTGTGTACAGTAGACTTGATTTGTGAATGAAGTCGTACAAAGTATATTATATCGTCGTTTTTGTCGTGTCGCAAAACAAAACAACTATGTCCTATACGTTGATAACAATGTGAACACACTATTCCTGCCAGGAGAGTCCGATACTCCGTGAAACAACTATCGGTTGATATGAAGCATATCAAGTTAATTATATACAAAAGACCTAATTAGGGAAACACTTGTAATATTATATAAACTTTCCGGAAAAATGCCTAAACACCTAAATTGTCCGATCCGAACTATAAAATAACAAATTCAGCATTTCCGCATCAAAATTCAGCATTTTGTGGCAAGGACAAAGTTCATAGATTATGTTAATTATCTTAAATAACTTCAAGGATATTAAGGATATCTCAAGGATGCTTACACATATATTAACATGCACATTTCATATTTTATCCGGTAATGACCCGATAACGAAACTAGTGATAAATTAATTATCCTAACAATCAAATAACTATTTTACTGAACTAGTTAAACATCTTTAGCATCCTAAATCACACTTAGCATGTTAATTATCCAAGACTCTCCCTAATGACATAAATATCCAATTCAAGATAAAAGAACATGCCTAATTCATTTTTATATTTGCAACACCATGCCTATCCCCCCTTTTACCAATTTTGGCCCAAGTGGGTCCCCACACGCCATCCCTAAGTGCTAGAACATGAGGAGAAGTTAAGGGTTGCAAGATCTTGTGTTGCCTTGATGGAACATGAAAGATTATAAAACACTATCACACCACTCTCTCATTGATTCTTCACATTTCAAACTCACCACAACTCCCTGATCTCTCTCTTGTTTACGACACACACAACACACACATACCCTCATCCTCTTCAACATAACATCTTAATACAAGCATTCTCTATACCATTTCAAGATGATCTAGAGTGAAGCAAGGTTTGGAAGCTTACTAGGAGCAACATTTTCATCTTGTGAAGCTTCAACATCTTCATCTTATCTTCATCTTCTTCATCAAGATCATCCCTAGCCTAGAGCTAGTAGTGAGTCTTTAAAACTTGTATTATTATGCTTCTTATCATATGTAGTTTAAGGATGTACAACTTGACCATCTTGAAACTAAAGATAAAAATACAAGAAAACCCTAAAATAAGCAAGATAATCTAACCTAACTATGTGGTATTCTTGTAATTCTTGATGATTAGTTTAGTGTACATTATGTTAGATTAAAAGGTCTTACATGCTTATGTTTAAAATTATGATCTAAACATGTAGATGCTTAGATCTAGCAAGATCTACAACTATGAAGTATCATGAACAAAGTGATTATCTTAAAAATGATTTTAGAAAATATAAAGTTTATAAAGAAACTAAAAATATGTTTTTAAAGTGTTGATCTTGAAATTACAACATAAACAAGTATATGTAAAGTGGTGAAATAAGAAGATGAACATAAAAGTATTGTTATTTTTAAAGATCTTGACAAAATATAGATAAAAGTTCATGATACTTGAAGTTGTGATTATATAAAATTACATGAAACTTGATCTTGATTTAGCTTGTTTAAGTTTTGATGATCATAAGGAAGTGGAAAATTGATTTAATAAGTTTTGAAAACGTTGAAAACATCCATAATATAGAGGAAACTAAGGCGAAACTTTCTAAAATTCTAATCATGATTATGGTGTGACTAACAAGTGATTAACATGGGCTAAGTGTAATTAACAACCTTAATCATTTTTAGGCAAACTTTTGGTGGAAAGTTTAAGTTAAAAACTTATAAATATTTTCCTAAAACTAAATGAAACTTATATATATATATATATATATTTAGATTACTTCATGTGTGTGCATATACTTATGTGCCAAGGTGTATGTATTTAGAAGTTACGATTCATACTTGTCTAAATAATAATATACACAAATACATGGACATAACACTTGAAAGTGACCAAGTGAAAATTATATATTTACATATATATGCACATCCATAAGTGGATATATGGAAATGTAACACAAAGAAGGATATATATAAACACATCTATACTATATCCCCAAACTTATATTCAAACAAACGGACAATTCAGACAATGGACAAAATATATATATACTAACCGACAAGTAAGAGTTACTAAAAACTCAATAAGAAACAAATATACATAGTCACCGACAAGAATCGTATATATCGTCACGACAAGGAGTATATATATATATATATATTCTACCGACACAGCACTCAGGCATTTTCACCGACCAGAAATATATATAAACGACTTTTCTGACAAGTTCTAAAAATAATATATTTCTAGACACTTAACTAATATATATTTCACCACTCATAAGAATCCGGGAAGTAATATATAAAATCAACTTAGTGAAATAATACAAGTATAACAAGTATACTTATACCTATAGAAATACGTACACTCAAACACTTAGTAAAATATAAGATTACCAGTAATGTACATGTACACATATACGTATAAACATGACACAAATACCTACATTAAAAGTATAAATACACAAGTACACTTGATGAAGTGTACACATACAACAGAACTTTATACATGTACAGATGCAAGTTCAACGTTAATAATCACACGTACATAACGAATTAGACTTGGTCAAGCTGATCACAGGTACATAATCTCAGGGTATATGCTCCTTATTCGCACGAGTTTGGAAGCATGTAGCTGTTATGGAGAACGTGGTGAGACTTGCACCATTTTCGCTTAGTTTGTTATGTGAAAATTTCTATTTTTAAAGGGGATAACGAGCTTATTTTAGGCAGTTGAATGATTTTCATACAAACACACAACACTCTCATACTCTCTCTAAATAATCACACACTCTAGCATACGTTGTATTGAGATCGTTGTCTAACGAAGTTGTACAAGGATCATTGTTTACTTTGTTATACACTTGGTGATCGGTAGTTTCCATCACCCGAGGTTTTTGTGTTGGAGATCTTATTAAGATCAAGGGTTTTCTCCTTGTATAAATCACTGTGTTCATCAACATTTACATTTCATATTTGTTCATACAATTGTTATACACATTAGCACTCTACCTCACAATCAAAGTTTGGTTACATTATCCTTAAACCGATTTTTGACCAAAACAGTTTGGCGCCCACCGTGGGGTAAGTGGTGCTTCAATTCGAAAACCTTTCATTCATTTCCACTCATTTCCACCGGCTTCATGGCCTCTTAGGGAAAAGTTACTTCAAGTGCCATGCTGACGGTTACCTCATTCCAATACACTATACCATTACCTCCTGTTCCCCCTGCATACCAGAAGAATGCAGAAAATCCTTTGAAGAAGACATCATCCTTCTTCACATGATCAAAAACCTCTGTTGTTTCTTCCTCTACACCTATTAACAATGATATTTCTGTTTTGATGTTGCAGATGAAAGGCTACATAGAGCAGCAAGACAAAACTAACCAGAGGATCCTTCGCGAAATTGATGAAATCAAGAAGCAAAAGAGACCGGTAGAAGATATGTCCCCACTGATGCCTAGTCATTGGATTTTGCTACTCCATCATCGACAATCCAACTTTCTAAAGGATACAATGTCTAGATTCAAGGATCCTCAAACCTTCAACAAGGATCACTAGCAATGACGCAACCTCAAGGATCCTCTGTCCTTCAACAAGGATCACTAGAAACGACCCATCCTCAAGGATCCTTCTACTAACCTAAAGGATCACACGGAATGTACCAGCCTAAAATCCTTAGCTCGGGTTCACGTGTTTCATAGGTTATCCATCAAGGTCTTCAGTATCAGTGTATCCTGGGTCCGACATCTTTCAGGATCAAGGATCCTTAAGGAGTCAACCATTTAGAAGCTTTGAAATTCATGAAGGGGATTTTATTCCTATGCAAACCATGGCTTCATCCAGCCCTATTGTTACAACAGACATATCTTATCCCAGATACACTTCTGGGATACCAGCTTCAAACCAATCGGGAGGTAACAACTTAATACATCTTTTGATACTAACTATACTAACATGCAGGATGCAAGGATCAACCAAGCCATGGCCAGGGATTTGCAGAAACTCAAGGACATGACATCCAGTATCCTAGGAGTGGTTAAACCCATTCCTGAGATTCCAGATGGGAGTCACAGAATATCTAGTTTTAGACCTCACATAAGGGATGCGGAGATACCAAGCGTTTTCAAACCCCCAATATGAAGTTGTACAACGGTACCACTGATCCAGAAGAGCATGTGGCTCAATACAGAGAAAGGACGGAGATCAAGTCCATCCCTAAAAGATTGAAAGAGGCTTGTTTATGCAAGGGCTTTGGATCCACACTTACTGGATCAGTACTAAAATGACTTCTAAGTCTGCCTCCCTACTCTATAACTTTACTTTCAGACTTAGTTAACTTATTCAATAATCAGTTTTCTTGTAGTAGAACTTTTGAAAGGTTAACTAATAATTTATATAGGATTACCCAAGCTCGTGATGAATCACTTACAGATTATGTTACTAAATTTGGTAGAGAATCCTTAGAAATCCCGAACTTAGATATTGCCACTGCTGTAGAAGCATTTAAGATGGGATTACAGAAAGATTATCCTTTCTATGATGACCTTGTTATGACACCTTGTAAGAACTTAGATGAAGAAAGAAAAAGGGCCCTAAGGTTCATCCGGCTAGAGGATGAGAAAAGGATCCAAGACAGGTTATCTAGATCGTCTAAACAGGAGAAGCAAGGATCGTTCTACAAGAATAATCAAACCAAGCAATACTCCAAGCATGACAATAAAAATGTTCATTCAGTTGAACAAGAAGAAGATGACGAGGAATATCCTCATATATATATCTGAATATTGTTTTTCTGTTGATAATCTTGAATTGATGCTTGCTTTGCAGAATCTAGGTAAGAAAGCTAGATGGCCCAAGAAGAATGAAAAATCTACATCCTAGAAAGATAAATCAAAGTGGTGTGCATACCACGAAGACTCTGGCAACCTTATTGATGAATGCATTGCACTCAGAAAGGAGATAGGTTACCTCCTCCACAAATCAAGGATCCTTAAAAAGTGCCAGAAAGAGCTCCTGTACCACCTGCAGATGCTCAAATCATCAACTTCATTTCCAGAGGCTCTGATATATGTGGAACCTCGTTTTCTGCAGTAAAGAAGCATGCTAAGGAAACTAAGCTTGAAAATGGAGACAAGCCTATCCGAACCTCCACTCTGACTCAATAGAAAATCATATCCTTTGATGAGGATGATCATGTTGATATTCATGATGCTCATCATGGTGGCCTGGTTATTACTTTGTTTATAGCTAACCATTTTGTTCACATGATCCTCATTGACGGTGGAAGTTCTGTGAACATCATACAACTTGATGTCCTGAAGAAAATGAACATCCCGGAAACGAAAATAATCCGGAGATCGTCAGTCCTTGTAGGATTCAGTGGTGAAACAAAGAAACACCCTGGGGGACATCAAACTCCCAATCTACATTGAGGGGGTAAACTTTGTGCAACTGGATTCATGAAATGAAAGTTGTCCCATCAACCTACCACCAATGTGTGAAGTTGTCGACACCTTAGGGGGTGGTGAAAATAGAAAGTAATCAACAAGAGGCAGAAAAACTATTACACCTCTTCAATGAAGCCAGCTTCAAAACCAAGGGCAGCATAGCAATTAAAGTATCCCCCAAGGGATGTTAAAGAGGCAAGGGAGCAAGACATCAAGGATATAATACTGAGTCCTGAGGATCCTGAATCCAAAGTTTTTATAGGATCTGGGATCCTTGACGGTATAGAGCAGGATCTAGTATCCTTCCTGAAAAGAAGAAAGTCTACCTTTGCTTGGAAATACGAGGATATGACATGTATCTCTAAAGATATTATAACACATAAACTTGGAATTGATAAATCTTTCAGGTCAGTTCATCAAAAGAGAAGAAATTTTGCACCTGAAAGGAATATCATTATCCAAGAAGAAGTGCACAACTCTTGAAGGCAGGTATGATTAGTGAAGTCAAGTATCCAAATGGTTAGCCAATGTGGTGGTTGTCCAAAAGAAAAATGGAAAGTGGAGGGTATGTGTTGACTTTACCAGATTTAAATAAAGCATGTCCCAAGGATCCTTTCCCACTTCCACATATTGACTCCATGGTGGATGCAACGGAAGGCCATGAATTGCTTACTTTTATGGATGCTACATCTGGATTTCAACAAATTCAGATGGAACCATCTGATCAAGAGGATACAACATTCATGACTCCCATTGGCATATACTGTTATATTGCTATGCCTTTTGGATTGAGAAATGCAGGTGCTATTTACCAAAGACTGGTGAATATGATGTTCAAAGAACAAGTTGGAGACACTATGGAGGTCTATATTGATGACATGTTGGTTAAATCCAAGAAAGCAGAAGATCATCTGAAAGATATTAAAGTAGCATTTAACATCCTTGACCAATACAACATGAAGCTAAATCCTTCAAAATGTCATTTTGGTGTCAAAGCTGGAAAATTCCTAGGATACATGGTGACCAAAAGGGGGATTGAAGTTAGTCTTGAACAGATAAAAGCAATTGTGAACATTAAGTCTCCAACCAATGCAAAAGAGTGCAGAGACTAACAAGAAGGATTGTAGCCTTAAATAGATTCATCTCAAAATCTTCAGAGAAGTGCAAGGATTTTTATGACATACTGTGGAAGAATAAGAAGTTTGAGTGGACGGAGAAGCATGAAGCAGCACTCAAAGCTCTCAAGGATTATCTATCCTCAGCACCAGCTCTAATGAAACCAGAAGATGGTGAACCATTATCCTTGTACTTAGTTGTTTCAGGTAATGCAGTAAGTGCATTGTTAGTTAAGGATCATGAAGGCCAACAACATCCAGTATACTATGTAAGTAAAACTCTTCTTGATGCTGAAGCCAGGTATTCTCATTCAGAGAAATTAATTTTTTGCTTTAATTATGGCTTCCACTAAACTTAGGCACTATTTTGAAATTCATACTATTATTGTGAAAAATAACTTTCCCATTAAGAATGTTCTCAGGAAACCTGAAATGTCAGGTAGAATGGCAAAGTGGGTTGTCAAACTTAGTGCATATGGCATAAGATATGAACCAAGGACTACCATTAAGTCTCAAGCTTTGGCTGACTTTGTGGTTGATTTAGAGGTTCAACAACTTGAGGAGACCAAGGATCCTTGGATACTCTTCACAGATGGAGCCTCAAATGTCAAAGGAACCGGACTAGGCATTCTACTAAAATCGCCACAAGGGGACATAATACCCCAATCCATTGCATGTGAATTTCAAACTACCAACAATGAAGCAGAATATGAGACCTTAATAGCAGGTTTGCAATTAGCTAAACAAATGAGGATCATGTATCTTCAAGTATATGTAGACTCTCTGCTAATCACTAACCACTTTAATGGCTCATATATTTAGAGATAGTCAGGAATCTGGCAGATTCTTTTTCTTTTTTCAGCCTAATGCAGGTACCTAGAGAAGAGAATGCAGAGGCAGATGCCTTAGCAAACCTAGGATCATCCTTGAAAATACCAGAAGATGTGAGGATACCTATCAGCCATGTTATTTTTCCTACAATTGAGGAAAATGAAGCATTAAAAATAGTTGAGGATACTACAATTGTACCCGATGATTTGTAGTCATGTTCAAGATCATGGATCCTTCCAATTTTGAAGTATATTCAGAGTGGGGAAGTTCCCACAGGAGAGAATCCCAGAGCCTTCAGGATTAACATATTGTATAAGAGATCCTTATTGTATAAGAGATCTCTTTTACAGGTCCCTATTTGCGGTGTATTGAGGAACCAGAAATTCAAGAAGTCTTGAAGGATTTTCATGAAGGAGACTGTGGAAATCACACTGGGGGCAGAGCATTATTCTCAAGGATCCTCAGAACAGGTTACTATTGGCCTACAATGAAGAAGGATGCTATAGAGTACGCAAGAAAATGTGATGCTTGCCAAAGACATAGCAACATCCTACATCAGCCAGCAGAGCCTTTATATCCAATAATTTCCTCTTGGCTATTCATGAAATGGGGGATGGATATAGTAGGCAAAGTCCCAAAAGCACCTGGAGGAAAAGTATTCATGCTAGCTATGACAGACTACTTCTCCAAATGGATAGAAGCAGAAGATTTTGTTCAAGTCAGAGAAAAGGAAGTCATATCCTTCATTAAAAGAAACATTATTACTATATTTGGAATTCCTTCTGAAATTATTTGTGATAAAGGATCCCAACTTATTGGGAGTAGAACTACTAACTTTTATGACAGCTGGGGAATTAAGATGATAACATCAACGCCAGTCGACCCACAAGCTAATGGTCAAGCAGAATCAAGCAACAAGATCATCATCAACAACTTGAAGAAGAAACTAGGATCCAAGAAAGGAAAGTGGGCTGAAGAGCTACCGTATGTTCTTTGGGCAGATAGGACAACCCCAAAGAATGCCACAGACCAAACTCCATTCTCCCTAGTCTTTGGAACTAAGGCAATGATCCCTACAGAGATGGTGGTTTCTACAACTAGAACAAGCCTTCGTGATCCTAAAACAATTGCTGAAAACCTGATACAATACCTAGATACTATAGATGAGCTCAGAGACATAGCAAAAATAAGGATAGCAAATTATCAAGAAAGAATGGTTGGGGCCTATAACAAAAATATCAGGATCGGAAGATTTCAAGTTGATGATTTGGTATTAAGGAAAGCATTCGAGAACATTACTAATCCAGCTGATGGAAAATTAGCACCAAAGTGGGAAGGTCCCTATTTAATAGAAGCAGAAGCTAGAAAGGGGGCATATCTCTTATTAATTATAGATGGTGATCTTCTACCAAGAGCTTGGAATGCTATTCATCTTCTACCAAATTCTCCAAGTGTGAATTTTGGCTAAAAGAGGTTCAATTCCTTGGTCACACTGTCAACGAACTCGATATTCACGTTGATCCTTCAAAAATCAAAGCTGTGAAGAACTTGATTGCTCCTAAATCTCAGTCTGAAATTCGTTGGATTCTTGGTTTAGCTGGTTACTATCATCGCTTTATTTCGAACTTTTCCAAGATCGTTGTTCCTCTTACGTCTTTGACTCAAAAAGATAAACCTTTTGTTTGGGGTCCTGAGCAAGAGGAATCTTTCCAATCCTCAAGGACATTCTTTGTAATGTTCCTATCCTCACACTTCCCGATGGAAACGACGACTTCGTCGTGTTGCGACGCCTCAAATCAAGGCCTTGGTTGCGTTCTTATGCAACGGAATGCTTACGCGTCGAGACAACTCAATATCCATGAGAAGAACTATACTACGCACGACCTTGAACTTGGTGCTGTTGTTTTTACATTGAAGATTTGGCGGCACTACCTTTATGGTACTAAGTATACGGTCTTCACCGACCATAAGAGCCTTCAACACATCTTCGATCAAAAGGAACTCAACATGCATCAACATCGTTGGGTAGAATTGTTAAACGACTACGACTGTGATATTCACTACCACCCTGGCAAAGCGAATGTTATAGCTGATGCACTTAGTCGTAAAACTCATGTAAAGAGTATTCGTTGATAGCAAACCTTGGGAAAACTTCACAAACTTATTCGCGAGGCACAACACTCAACCATTAATGAGGGTAACCTCGATAATGAGTTGAAGTGTGGTGTCGAAAACCCACTCGAGTCTAAGCCCGATGGCATTCTTTACTACCTCAATCGTATCTGGATTCCCGATTGTAGTAACCTTCAAAACACGTTGATGGATGAAGCCCACAAGTCTTGATATATAGTTCATCTTGGTGCTGATAAGATGTACCACGACCTTCGTACATCTTACTGGTGGCATGGTGTAACCCTTGTGCTAAAATTTCGGGCTTTCAAAACTTTTTCTTTGAAGGCATTCCGTTAACTGATACTTAAACGTAACCCGTTTAATGTAACGTATGCACCAGGACGAGAACATAAGCTACACATGCCCTAAATACCCTTTACATAACTTAGATATAAGTATTGATGGTTTAGGAATGACAAAAACACATTTAGACAAGTTCAGGTACTAAATTGCAACAACTGCGAAAGTGTGCCGATTCTCGTATATCTAATATGGACCTTGTGTAAACATCCAAAAATCCTCGTAATCAATAAAATCTTGTATTTTATTGAAGAGATTGCAAAACGCCAATCGTTGCGCAATTCCGAACGTTTTCTTGTTCGTTAAAGCGTTTTACGTAATTTACCGTACAACCGAACAAACCGACATCCATGAAATTTTTGAGCATAATTCAAGTTACATATACTTTAACATCCTTATAGAGCCTAAAAATTAGGTTAACGGGGGTTAAAAGCGACAAAACGCGACGAAACAAGTCCAGGGGCCATTTATGCCATTTTTTGAAACTTTCTGCCAGCTAAGGGGCTTACGGACCGTAAGCACAAAGCCATACGGTCTGTAAGGACCCTCCAGCACAGCAGAACTTGGCAGCTCCTTGTTCAAAGCCTTGATCCCCAAGATTTCGATTTTTCCAGCTTTGTTCCTGCTTTGGACATGTGTTATGACCATCCTCTGATTATGACACATCAAGGGACACTTGGAATGATCCTAACCACTTCAAATTACTATAAATAGCCACCAAAGTACACCATTTCAACTTGCTCATTTCTTATTTCTTTCTCTCACTCTCTTGGAGCTTGCTTCAAGCTTTTGGAGGCCTCCTACTGAGTTTCTAAGACTTCCTAGAGCACAAATAAGTGTTCTTCCTAAGTCTTTTTCATTATTTTAGCTTGCTATGAGCTAAAAGTCAAACAGTTTGACATCCTGTTTGACTTTCGGTTCTGACAATTTTTGGTCAAGTCAAAGTTCAATTGAACTTTGCAACGTGATCATAATCACGAAGGTTATGATCCCTAGCGATTGCACCTTCTGATTACCACGTTTACTAGTTGAAGTGATGAGTCAAAGTTTCGGCCAAAAATGTGCATTTTGCGCATTTTACAACGAAACTATTTTCGGGTATCAAAACACCAAGTTTTGATACCAAAACATTTTTATAACTTAGTTAGACATGCTTTGACATGTCTAACTCGTCACTTCTAGTTTAGTGCTTATTTAGGGTCGTAAGTCGAGCGGTCTTGACCACCGCTTTGACTTTCGAATCCGACCCGTTTGGTTGATCTTAGGATCCGACCAAACACATATTAGTGACCATAGTTATATAGGAAACAACCCTCTAAGGTTATACCTTATGGTCACGTCGTTTGGTTAGTATTATGATAAGTCGCTTATCATGCCCTTAATAATGACCAAAATGCCCTTTTTGCGCATAAATCCACGTTAAACATATGTAACCTACTTTTTCACATATAAACTGATGTTACAACTTTATTAAACTTATTTTGGCATATGATACTTATCATAGGACTAGTTTAACCATCTGAATGCGTTTTATGCAAATGACATGTGATACCCATGACGAGACCAGGTACACCTTAATTGGTCCTAAACTTAAAGCATGATTAAAACATTAATTGCGCGTAAACTTTGCAAACTTGCATGACTTGTGTGCTATACTAAACGATGTCTGATATGTCTCGGAGGAATCCGAGAACACGTCATGGTTGACATGACACTATTAAGGACCAATGATGCGAGGTTGGTGTCCGTAGCCTTTAACAACGTGTTAACCGGAGACTTGGCGTTTAACAGTGCACTGAACATTCGATCATGATTATTAGGCCAACGGTAGGGCCATTTATGATTCTGTGTTCACGAAACATTTTGATTACGTGCCATAGACTACGACATAAGATTAGAAGCAAAACGGAGCTCGGGCACGCAAAACGAGGCGGTTCCCGGTTAGGGAAACGCTTTGTTCTAATAGCGACAAAAGACAAACCAAACATGCAAGGAATGGTCAATCAAGCTTAAAAACAATTAAACCAACGTAATACGAGGCTTTTATGATTAAAACGTAACTGTGCTCAGCTTTTGAGACGATTATGCTAAGTTTTTAAAACCGAGTCTTTTGACAGTAAGAACGCAAAAAACGGATCCCGTTTCGCAAATCGGGGACGCGTTCGGGACCCGAAAACGAACCTAAACGCAACACCGATCATAAACATCATCTTTTAACACGTTTTACGAAGCACGACAAAGCATAGGAGGGGTAGGGGCACCCCATCCCCCAAAACACTCAAACTCCCTTGATGAAAAGTTAATCATTCTTAAATAACCACGTGTTGGCACTATTGGTATTCTCGTACCATTACCCGAACACGTTAAACTAATGACTTTGGCTGGCACGCGAAACGGTGCCCGGAAGTCCACTGAAAACTAATACTACCCTAACCTCCATCACCATGCCAGTGTCCTATAGACTCAATCCGGGGTGAAAACTCCTGATCGAATCCAAGTTATAACCATTACCAACCTAGATACTGATTTGAGTCCATACTTGCATGCTTGCTATTAAAGTTGATCAAGTTGCTTGATCACCCTTTTGTTGAGACTACTACTCCCACTGTGGGTTTTCACTTCCCCGCTTTTAAATTGTTTTACTGTTTTCTGGGGACTTGCATGTTAAAAACTGTGTTGATTACACCAAGTTGGGAGTGAGTTTCACCACACCACTTTTAAATTGTGTTATAATATTTTTGGAGTGACCTGCATGTACAAACTATGTTAATTGCACCAACTTGTGATGATGTGAATTATCTAACACACGAACTACCTCCCCACTACAAGTGATTAGCATAAGCCGTGGACAGTGGATAGTACTATTGGTCTAACCAACCCAGTGCTACATCTGACAGTGTGTCGGCAACTAGGCACTGCACGCATCCTAACCAGGTTATGTTGTTAGGCATAACTACACTGGGGCGTTGAACTACACGTGACCTAGTTGGTGGGCCGGGAGTGTCTGCGTGACACGGTCCGGTGGCCGGGAGTGTCTGGGATGACACGGCCTGAGGCAAAACAGTCAAGGTTTCACTTGTGTTCTCGTGTAATTCCATCTGTGACTATGACCAGTGCAATTAAACTTGTTAACACATATTGTTCCACGACAACTAAAGCAGTGGAACTCACCAGCAGCGTTAGCTGACCCTTTTAAAACTAACATGCATTTCAAGTAAAGCTAAGCAGGAATAAGAAATGTGCGTGTGGATGGCTTGGGTAGTAAACTATAGCAGAATAAGAGCTGTAGTGGCTCGTAGTACCGTACTTGAACTTGTGGTTTGTAATATGATATATTATGTACGTTGTAACTGAGGTTCCCTCTTTATGTGATATCATGTTTTAATTATGGGGAATTACCATGTGTCTGCCGCACCCTGCAATTGTCTTCCGCTACGAGTCGGGGTGTGACAGAAGATGGTATCAGAGCCTTTGGTTATAGCGAACTAGGTATCCTAAGGAACCTAAACTATAATCCTAAGTTAGTCTCCACACGCTGAGAACCTCTAGAGACTGAGTAGTGTGGCTATTACTAGGACGATCTTGTGGGGCAAATAAATTATTGTGGTCCGGAACACAATAATTTATCTGCTCATACTTGTGAGTTCTGGGAACGTCATTGAGATAGGACGGGAATCCGTCTACTAACGTCACCAACCATAAATTTTTTTTTTAAAAATCTTAAAATCAAAACTGTGTGCAATGCGTGCTGATGTGTATATTTGTGGAATGTTGAGTTCGGTTATTTCGGTCAGTCAAATCAGCGTTGTATGTGGTTTTCTTTTTACAGGTATCATGTCGCATCATTCGAGTCGCCAGAATACTTCTCATACGGAGACCGGTCCTGAGGAGGATTCGCTGATACCCCCTTGACATCGAGCAACGAGCCAGATCCTTCTGGTTATTGTTGTGGTCCTTACCCACCCAGACCTCGTCCTAGGTGCGAGGGAGAGGTCTCGAGTGCCTATTGTTCTCCATCTTATCATCCGACTAGCTCCTCGGAGCATAGTCGTACCCCAGACATTGCTATCCAGTTAGGACCGATCCCCCAGAGCCCTACTCCTGCTATGGAGCATTGGGAGTGGGAGCCGGTTGCACCCCGCTTACCTTCACCAGAGAGTCCTCCCGATCCTTATATTCTTTCCAGCCCGAGTACTTATTTGCCATCTTCACCTAGCTCCCTTGAGATACCCACCTTTGGCCTTCGACAAACGGCTCGTCGGAGGGTACTTACATCTGTACCTGTGTTCACACCACCAGTTTCTCCTATCCGTCCGAGGCCGGTACCTATAGGGACCCAGCAACACTTTACTGCCCGTTTTCTTACACCACCTAGAGAGGACCTTTCTCCTTTTCACACTTACGAGCGAAGAGGCCCTTCTCGCCCGGTTAGAGAGTCTAAACCCCCAGTCTGGGGCATACCAGCTCCTCCTCAGGAGACACCTGCTCCCATCACGGAGGGCAGTTTGATGGGGTATTTGTTCGAGCAGATCTCCTTGCTACGGATGGCATGGGATGAGGACGAGCAGCATAGGAGAGTGATGGGAGATTACTTGATCGTCTTAAAGCAGGCGATCATTGCATTACAGCAGGGTATGGGTTATGTTCATCAGCACTAGGATCATTTTCGGGCGATGCTGTATGGATGCATCGGTACTATCATAGGCCTGGTGGCAGGTTTTATAGGCTTGACGTGTTGGTTGTGGCGTTCTTAGTATGGTTTTTTTTCATAGTATATACATATATGAAGTATCTTTTGCCCATCCTACCAAGCACTAGGTTATACCCATATCAAGGTGGTGAGGTAGTCATATTGTTTCGTTGTTTTCGTAGTCCGTGTTTTCCGTAGTATGGCATATGTACGTCACCTTGGTGACATGTTTTGACAGCACATTTAAGCACTGGCCCTTATGGGTTAAGTCTCTGTGCCAAATTTGGCAGTTATATGATGACGGATATTATTATTATAAATAATGACGCTTATGGTTATACATGTTGTGAACTTATGTGTGTAATGAAATGGTGTGATATGTGACAAGTGACTATGTGACATTGATCCATACATATCATTGTTATAATAGAATGGCCCCGAAACGCGCACCACATATGACTGAGGCAGAAATTGCACAAATGATAGCGCAGGAACTTCAGGCAGTTATCCCCACAATTGTGGCACAGGTTAGCGCGGGTATTAATGCTAACCCGCAACCGATTCCGCAACCCGGACCGGTAGGTCAGAACGATAACAAAAATAATGGTAGGCAGATTTGCACATATAAGCATTTCATGGAGTGCAAACCAATGGAATTCAATGGAACTGAAGGACCAAATGGGTTTGTGAAATGGATCGAGAAGTCGGAATCGGTACTTAATATAAGTAATTGTCCCGGTGATTGCGCAGTTAAGTATACAACTTGTACCTTTACCGACCACGCCTTAAACTGGTGGAACACTATTGTTCAATCTCGCGGACAGGACGCGATTAATGTTATGATTTAGGATGATCTTAAGATACTGATGAGGGAAAGGTTCTACCCAGCCCATGAACTTCAGAAGCTTGAACATGAGTTCTGGAACTTGCAGATGCAAGGTGCTGATCACGTAGGTTACACCAACCGTTTCAATGAACTGGCACGCATATTGCTGGACTTGGTCCGACCGGAGCCCAAGAGGATCGAAAGGTATATCTGGGGACTAGCCCCAGAAGTGAGGAGTATTATCAACTCGGTGGAACACCTGACCATGCACGGTATGGTAGCCAGGTCAGGCACTGTTACGTTTGACATGGTGAGACGCAAGATTTTGACAATGCCTGGAGAGCATGCCGGGAATAACCGAGAAGCCCCGGAGAGTAGTCGAACAGGGGCAGCAATACCAAAGAGGGGAGAGCTACTAGCCAGGGTTACGCCATGACTACCCCAATGGGTAACTCTGATGGCTATAAAGGAACCGCCCCAAAGTGCAACAAGCGTAATCTCCACCACGTTGGTGCGTTCCGAGCAGTGAAATGCTTGAGGTTTCATAGAAATGGGCATTTTGCCCGAGACTGTAGGGTGCCCATGGAACCCAACCCCAAACCAACTCGTTTTCAACCTCCTAGGCCTCAACCTCTTCAGCAGCGACCTCAACAACCAACACCACAGGTTACCTACCACCGTACGTGCTTCGGATGTGGCAGTACGGAGCATTTTCGAAATAGTTGCCCGAAGATAGCTCAGCAGATGGCAGGAAGGAATACCCAGAACCAAGCATCTACCTCGAATACAGCTCGAGGCCGTGCCTTTGTCATGGGACCTGGTGACGCACGCCAGGATCCCAATGTGGTTTCAGGTACGTTCCTCGTTTCCGATCAATTTGCTTCAGTGTTATTTGATATGGGAGCTGATAGAAGTTAAGTTTCGATTGTGTTTTTGCCACTATTGAATATGCCTGCTACTGACTTAAAACAACCCTATACCGTCGAACTTGCTAACGGAAAACTGATCATTAGTCACCAACTCATTTGTAACTGCCCTATAACCCTTAACGGTTACCAATTTTCTATCGACCTATTACCCGTAGAATTGGGTAGTTTTGACATCGTCGTAGGAATGGACTAGCTGTCCAGCCATCGTGCGGAAGTGTTGTGTGATCAGAAGGTTGTGAAGATTTTATCCCCGACAAATGCATTCATGGTACAAGGAGAGAAGTTAGGTACCATGCTGAACCTCATATCTCACCTCAAGGCATTGAAGTATATACGACGGGGATGTGACGTGTTTTTAGCCAGCGTCATGATGGAGGAACCAGTCGAGAAGCGTATTGAATACATCCCGGTAATATGTGAATACCCGGATGTATTCCTAGAGGAATTGCCCGGATTGCTGCCTAATCGGCAAGTCGAGTTTCGTATCGACTTAATACCGGGAACAACACTCATTGCCAAAGCCCCATATCGTCTTGCACCGTCCGAGATGCAAGAACTATCGACACAGCTGCAGGAGTTACTTGATCGTGGTTTCATCCGTCCTAGCTATTCTTCTTGGGGAGCCCCAATCTTGTTTGTGAAGAAAAAGGAGGGTAGCTTCCGAATGTGCATCGACTATCGAGAGTTGAATAAGGTCACTATTAAGAATCGTTACCCTCTTCCAAGGATCGATGATCTTTTTTATCAGCTAAAAGGAGCCCGATATTTTTCTAAGATAGATCTTCTGTCAGGTTACCATCAAGTGAAGGTCCAAGAGGATGATATTCCCAAGATAGCCTTTCGAACTCGTTATGGCCACTACGAATTCCTGGTTATGCCTTTTGGGTTAACCAATGCACCTGCTATGTTCATGGACCTCATGAACCGGGTATGTAAACCATACCATGACAAATTTGTCATCGTCTTCATCGACGATATCTTAATCTATTCCAAGAGTAAGGACGAGCACGAGCATCACTTATGTGCTATCTTTGAGATACTACGGACAGAACAATTGTACGCTAAAATGTCTAAGTACGACTTTTGGTTGCAAGTCGTGCAATTTTTAGGACATGTGGTGGATCAATACGGGATCCACGTGGACCCAAGCAAGATCAAAGCAATCAAGAATTGGCCGGCGCCGAAATCTCCAAAAGAAATACGCCAATTCTTGGGACTGGCAGGGTATTACCGCCGCTTCATCGAAAACTTCTCAAGTATCGCCCAATCGCAAACCTCTTTGACACAGAAGGATAGGAAGTATCAATGGGGTGAAGATCAGGAAACAGCGTTCCAGCTGTTAAAGAAAAAAGTTATGTGAGGCCCCAATCCTGACATTGCCCGAAGGCAACGATGACTTTGTCATATATTGTGACGCATCACGCTAAGGGCTTGGATGTGTCCTTATGCAAAGGAATAAAGTGTAGGCTTATAGACAACTAAAAGTTCATGAAAAGAAGCACATGAGGCATGACTTGGAACTAGGCGTCGTTATATTCACACTAAAGATTTGGAGACATTACTTATATGGTACCAAGGGTGTACTATATATACGGATCACAAAAGCCTCCAACATATCTTCGACCAAAAAGACCTAAACATGAGCCAGCGCAGATGGGTGGAGTTGTTAAATGATTACGACTGTGAGATAAAGTACCACCCGGGGAAAGCTAATGTGGTAGCGGATGCGCTAAGTAGGAAGGATCGAATTAAACCCCTTCGAGTGAGAGCCTTGGGAATGATTATGCAGACAAGCCTGATAGATCAAATCCAAAACGCGCAGATGCAAGCCTTAGAGGAAAGCCAGTTACCCGGTGAAGGATTGCATAGGAATGAGTAAAGTTTTGTGAAGAAAACGGACGAGGTGTTGTATTTCATGAATCGAGTGTGGATTCCTGCAAGTTTGGAGCTAAGACAATTGATTATGGACGAGGCTCATAAATCAAAATATTCGATTCACCCCGGTATAGATAAGATGTACCACAATCTTATTGAATTTTATTGGTGACCGGGGATGAAAAAGGACGTGGCCGAATATGTAAGCCAATGCTTGACTTGTGCGCGAGTCAAAGCAGAATATTAGAAACCCTTGGGAATGTTACAACAACCCGAGATACCTCAGTGGAAATGGGAACAAATCACGATGGATATCGTGACCCATCTCCCAAGGACGCCTCGTGGGCATGACACGATTTGGGTAATCGTCGACCGATTGACCAAATCCGCACATTGTATTCCGATCCATACCACTTATAAGACCGATTAGTTGGCCGAGATCTACACTAATGAGATAGTAGCTAGACATGGTGTCCTGATGGCTATTATTTCCGATCGAGACATCCATTTTACCTCACGGTATTGGTAGAAGCTACAAGAAGCTTTGGGGACGTGGATCGATCTAAGTACTGCTTACCATCCCCAAACCGACGGCCAATCGGAACGCACCATCCAGACACTAGAGGACTTGCTTCGTGCCTGTGTCCTGGACTTCGGGGGAAGTTGGGACAAACATCTTCCATTAGTGGAATTTTCATATAACAATAGTTACCACAGTAGTATCCAGGCAGCCCCGTATGAGGCACTTTATGGTCGAAAGTGCCGATCACCACGTTGTTGGGCCAAAGTGGGTGACACTCAACTGACGGGACTGAATTAGTTCAGTAAACGACCGATAAGATCCATCAGATTCGGAATTGTCCGAAAGCCGCTTAGAGTCGGCAAAAGGGCTGGGCCGACGTACGTAGGAAACCGTTAGCATTCAAGGTTGGTGAACGGGTATTGTTAAAAGTATCACCATGGAAAGGTGTTTTCAGATTTGGAAAGTTCGGAAAGTTAGCCCACGATACATTATACCATACGAGATCCTAGCCAAAGTAGGTCCCGTAGCTTATAGATTGAAGTTACCACCCGAGCTTAGTGCCATTCATAATGTCTTCCACATTTCAAACCTCAAGAAGTGCCTTTCGGGCGAGGCCACCCAGATACCATTGGAAGACATACACGTTGATGATAAGCTCCACTTCGTGGAGGAACCGGTAGAAATAGTTGATGGAAGGGTTAAACAATTAAGGCACAACAAGATTTCGCTGGTTAAAGTCTGGTGGAACTCTAAACAAGGACCTGAATATACCTGGGAACCAAAGGATGAATTCCGTAGAAAATACCCTCACCTCTTCCCTAGCTTGATGAAATAAATTTTGGGGATGAAATTTCTTAACCAGGGGAGACTATGATACCCATGACGAGACCAGGTACACCATAATTGGTCCTAAACTTAAAGCATGATTAAAACAATAATTGCGCGTAAACTTTGCAAACTTGCATGACTTGTGTGCTATACTAAACGATGTCTGATATGTCTCAGAGGAATCCGAGAATGCGTCATGGTTGATATGACACTATTAAGGACCAACGATGCGAGGTTGGTGTCCGTAGCCTTTAACAACGTGTTAATCGGAGACTTGACGTTTAATAGTGCACTAAACATTCGATCACGATTATTAGGCCAACGGTAGGGCCCTTTATGATTCTGTGTTCACAAAACATTTTGATTACGTGCCATAGACTATGATATAAGATTAGAAGCAAAACGGAGCTCGGGCACGCAAACGAGGCAGTTCCCGGTTAGGGAAACACTTTGTTCTAAGAGCGACAAAAGACAAACCAAACATGCAAGGAAAGGTCAATCAAGCTTAAAAACACTTAAACCAACGTAATATGAGGCTTTTATGATTAAAATGTAACTGTCCTCGGGTTTCGAGATGGTTATGCTCAGTTTTTAAAACCGAGTCTTTCGATAGTAAGAACACAAAAACGGAGCCCGTGGAGACGCGTACGGGACCCGAAAACGAACCTAAACGCAACACCAAAGACAAACGTCATCTTTAACACATTTTACAAAGCACGACAAAGCATAGGAGGGGTAGGGGCACCCCACCCCTAAACCGCCACCCCCCCTTTATATTATTTTTCTTTTTTTATCATTTTAATTCACAAAATCTGCCATCTTCTCAAGAACCCACAGCTGATCATCCTCTTAACCTACCTAAATCAAAGGTATAATCCTTGTTTTATAAGGTTTTGATTGTGATTTCATGAGGAAACTTGATTTAGACCATGAAACCCCTTTTAATCTATGTTTTTGGAAGGTTTAAACAAGTTTATGGGCTCAACAAGACCACCATGTGAATTCCCTGGTGTTAAATGGCAGCCATGAGCACAAATCTCTGGGTTTTGATACCCTAATCAACACCTATTCGACAAAAATCGCATAACTATTCGATTAACCGAAAAACAATAAAACAAAGCTTGATTGATCTAAGTTCTAGCATATTTGGATTGTTCTTGATGTGTAGGTACTAAATATAGCACCCACACACCTCTGGACTTACAAGGAACGCTTGGAAACAAAGCCTACGCTAGGTATATCACCCGAAAACCGAATCTAGGATAGGCAGAAACTTGTTTTGACTATAACTTGGTCTGTTCTACTTGGCTTGAGCTGAAATTTGGTGTGGTTATGTAGGATATTGACAGTAATTTCCATGTAAAATTTTAGAATTTTTGGAATTTTCTACGATTTTTGGTAAATTTGTGACTGTTTTATCATATCAAATCCAGAAAAAATACCAACCAGGGTCAATAAATTACTAAATTTTTCATGACCATTAAGAAACATATACAAAAAGTTCTGGAAGTTTCCCAGTCCAACAGTTGAGTTTTGATTCGGGTTAAAAATCCATGTTTTTGGGAGTTTTCGGTAGCCGAAAACGCACCGAAACAAAATCAGAAAAATCTAAATTTTTTATGAGAAGTTCCTGGACATGTAAAGGATGTCCTGGAATTGTTTGGAAATTTTTGGACCGCTAGTGATACTTAATGTTAATTATTTGGTTAAATATTGTTTTACAAATAATTTTGTTAAATAAGGAAAATGCCAAAATAAATTCCCAAATTATTTTCCCATAATCTACATATTTTTACAGATTTATATAAAAATTTACAGATTCTAGATTAAATGGGAATTTATGGAATTAAAAATGGGTTATTTTAAATCAATTTCGGCAGTTTACCGTATAAAGGAACCTGCCGACACCGGGAGCTGACCCAACCCGACAAATACTAAAACTGGAACACCGGGAGTATTTCGGGAGATTCCCGGGCAAATTGGACACTAAGGGGTGTGTCCTAAGACAGTTCGGGAGAATTCCCAACGGTAAAAATGGAAACTCAAATTTGGGCAACCTAGACTTCCCAAACACTCAAACTCCCTTGATGAAAAGTTAATTATTCTTAAATAACCACGTGTTGGCACTATTGGTATTCTCGTACCATTACCCGAACACGTTAAACTACTGACTTTGGCTGGCACGCGAAACGGTGCCCGGTAGCCAAACTGAAAACTAATACTACCCTGACCTCATCACCATGCCAGTGTCCTATAGACTCAATCCGGGGTGAAAACTCCTGATCGAATCCAAGTTATAACCATTACCAACCTAGATACTGATTTGAGTCCATACTTGCATGCTTGCTATTAAAGTTGATCCAGTTGCTTGATCACCCTTTTGTTGAGACTACTACTCGCACTATGAGTTTTCATTTCCCCACTTTTAAATTGTTTTACTGTTTTCTGGGGACTTGCATGTTAAAAACTATGTTGATTACACCAAGTTGGGAGTGAGTTTCACCCCACCGCTTTTAAACTGTGTTATACTGTTTTTGGAGTGACTTGCTTGTACAAACTATGTTAATTGCACCAACTTGTGATGATGTGAATTATCTAACACACGAATTACCTCTCCACTACAAGTGATTAGCGTAATCCATGGACAGTGGATAGTACTATTGGTCTGACCAACCCAGTGCTACGTCTGACAGTGTGTTGGCAACTAGGCACTGCACGCGTCCTAACCAGGTTATGTTGTTAGGCATAACTACACTGGGGCGTTGAACTGCACGTGACGCAGTTGGTGGGCCGGGAGTGTCTGCGTGACACGGTCCGATGGCCGGGAGTGTCTGGGATGACACGGCCCGAGGCAAAACAGTTAAGGTTTCACTTGTGTTCTCGTGTAATTCCATCTGTGACTATGACCAGTGCAATTAAACTTGTTAACACATATTGTTCCACAACAACTAAAGCAGTGGAACTCACCAGCAGCGTTAGCTGACCCTTTTAAAACTAACATGCATTTCAGGTAAAGCTAAGCAGGAATAAGAAATGTGTGTGTGGATGGCTTGGGTGGTAAACTGCAGCAGAATAAGAGCTGTAGTGGCTCGTAGTACCGTACTTGAACTTGTGGTTTGTAATATGATATATTATGTATGTTGTAACTGAGGTTCCTTCTTTATGTGATATCATGTTTTAATTATGGGGAATTACCATGTGTCTGCTGCACCCTACAATTGTCTTCCGCTGGGAGTCGGGGTGTGACATGACATGTTAAAGTAGCGTAAATCACCTTAACGGGTCATAACGGGTCAAAAGCACTTAGGATTCATTCCAAATCAGAATATTAAGTTTGCTAAACCATATCATGTGAGTTCCAACACTCATTTGGTTTATAAGACTTCGTTATATCCGATCTCTTGTTTCAAGTTTCGACACTAACACATAGTATCTGATACACTAAGAACCATTTCACCATTTGAACTCTTGATTCTTTGAGCTTTGTTATACCTTTTGAGCAAGATCTATACGCAATCCCAAGTGAGTACATAGTCCCCTCTTTTACGTTTTCTAAATGTTTTGGGGTGATTCATATGTGTAATCAATTTTTCTCAATGTATGGCATATATGTGTTTACTAAGTGCATTTTTGTGTATTATTCCTATTATGCAAATACGATAATTGATGACACAAACCAAATCCTTGAAGGATCTTTCTATCTTCATAGTCAGATTCTTGTAGGATATTTGAAGTACAGTATTAAATCTTTCTGTCTTCATAATGAGATTTCTAAGAAGTGCTTTACACGACGATGGTTATTGTTTATGTGTAGAGATTGTTGGTGATTTAGATAACGAAACTAGAGTAATACAATAAGGACATGATGGATACGCCGCTGGTACTTCCTCTATATAAGTGTGCTTATTGTATTACCCTTCGTAGCCTTATCCGAATCACCATTAGGATTATGATTTTGTGAATCAATGATTCAATGTGACTAAACTAAATCCTTATAGCATCCGTCCATCTTCATAGATTGATTCTTGTGGGATGTTTAAAGTACTAAATGGTAGTCCTTTATTTGGATTCTTTGTGTACTTTAATGCGTAAATGACAAGACAATGTGACAAGACAAGTGACTAAACTAAATCCTTATAGCATTCATATATCTTCATAGATTGATTCTTGTGGGATGTTTAAAGTACTAAATGGTAGTCCTTTATTTGGATTCTTTGTGTACTTTAATGCGTAAATGACAAGACAATGTAACATGACAAGTGACTAAACTAAATCCTTATAGCATCCGTCTATCTTCATAGATTGATTATTCTGGGATGTTTAAAGTACTAAATGATAGTCCTTTATTTGGATTCTTTGTGTACTTTAATGCGTAAATGACAAGACAATGTGACAAGACAAATGACTAAACTAAATCCTTATTGCATCCGTCTATCTTCATAGATTGATTCTTATGGGATGTTTAAAGTACTAAATGGTAGTCCTTTATTTGTATTCTTTGTGTACTTTAATGCGTAAATGACAAGACAATGTGACAAGACAAGTGACTAAACTAAATCCTTATAGCATCCATCTCTCTTCATAGATTGATTCCTGTGGGATGTTTAAAGTACTAAATGGTAGTCGTTTATTTGGATTCTTTGTGTACTTTAATGCGTATGTGACAAAACTATGTGACCAAGTTGATGATTATGTGTTTATGTGGTTAGTGGTGAGTTAAATAACGAAACGAGTGTAATACCATAAGAACATGGTGGATACGCCGCTGGTACTTCCTATAGATAAGTGTTCTTATTGTATTACCCTTGTAGCGTTATTCGAATCACTTTAGGAATTGTGTTCAATTGATTCAAGTGTTCTATTATCCAAATCCTTGTAGAATCTTTTCGTATGTTCATATGTTAGATTTTTAGAAGGATATCCAAAGTATTATTATACATCTTTGATTTGATTTCTAATAGTACACACACGAGTTATGACCGATTTCAATATTGTTGTTATTAATCCATGATTTGATTTCTAATAACATACTCACAAGTTTATGGTCGAATTCAATATGATTACAAAGATCAAGGTACAATTTTCAATGGCAAAAAAATTACTTAGTAATAACCATATTGCCATATACAAAACTATTTTGTCACAATTTCACAACCAAGTAATATATTGCAATACTAACCCTTTTCACCATTCTTTGGCTTCAAAGAGTCCATTTTCACTAGACAACTCATGTAGTTGTCAAAGTATTGCAATACAAAACTTTCCGCTATTAACTTGGCCAACAAAACCTATGTAGTCGCCAACATTGTTTGTTGATGTCTCTTTTCACATATGTTTCAGGTTTCGATTATTCAAGCATGTTACACATAGGAATGCATCCGGGCTTTAGTCTTCAATATGTAACGTAGTGGATTACATGTATACAAAAGACAATTACATGTATACTTTGCTTTGTAAAATATTGATTAACAATAGTGAAACAATTTAGTACCAGTAGTTGTGAGCAATTTGTAACGCGACTCCCCAATATTTCTGCCGCGTCTTGTTGTATTTTGCCATTGGGGTGTTACGCCTGGCATGAAGAGAGATATCGCCCTCTACGTATCGAAATGACTTACGTGATCTAAAGTTAAAGCCGAACATCAACGTCCCTCTGGTTTACTAGAACAACCAAAGATTCCTGTCTGGAATAGGAGAGCATTACCATGGACTTTATTATTAAACTTCCTCGCACTCCTTCTGGTCATGATAGCATTTGGGTTATCATTGACCGTTTGACCATATCCGCTCATTTCCTCCCCATTCGTGAAGACTATAAAGTCGAGAAATTGGCTCGTGTCTACACGAAGGAGATCATTTATCGTCATGGTATCCCCATTGACATCATTTCTGATCGCGACGTTCGTTTTACCTCCCGCCTTTGGCAAACGTTTCAAACCGCTCTTGGTACTCGCCTCAATCTTAGTACCTCTTTTCACCCTCAGTCTGACGGTCAAACCAAGAGTACTATCCAAAATCTAGAGGATATGCTTCGTTCATCTGTAATTGATTTTGGTGGCAACTGGGATTTGCACTTACCTTTGATAGAATTCTCGTACAACAACAGTTATCACGCTAGTAATCAAATGACACCATTTGAAGCATTGTATGGTCGTAAGTGTCGTTCGCCTATTTGTTGGCACGAGATCGGAGAAGCTCAAATCACCGGTCCCAAACTTATACAAGAGAGGACAGACAAGATCTTGCAAATTCGTGATAATCTCCTCAAGGCCAGAAGCCGACAGAAGAGTTATGCTGACAAAAGACACAAGCCTCTGAAATTCAAAGTTGGTGACTTTGTACTTCTCAAGGTATCCCCTTGGAAGGGAGTAGTTCGGTTTGGTAAGAAAGGAAAACTCGCTCCTCGCTATGTAGATCCCTTCAAGATTCTCGAAAGGATTGGCAAGGTAGCATATCGACTGGATCTACCTCAAGAACTCAACAGCGTTCACCCATGTTTCATGTTTCGAATCTCAAGAAATGCCTAGCTAAAGAAGGACTCCAAGTTTCGCTTGAAGATCTTCAAATCAACGAAACCTTACACTTCGTTGAAAAACCTATTGAGATCATGGATCGTGGGACCAAACAATTAAGGCATAAGTGAATTCCTATCGTGAAAATTCGATGGGAATGAAAACGTGGCGCTGAGTTTACTTGGGAACTCAAGAGCGATATGAAGACTAAGTGTCTGCATCTGTTCGTTACACCTTTCTAAATTTCGGGATAAATTTTCCTAAAGGAGGGGAGACTGTAACGTCTTGCTTTTCGCAACTTTTCGTTTTTAGAAAGATTGCTTCAAAATTCTATTTTCGGAAAGTCATTGCCTTGTAATCGTATCACATTTTGAATGGTTGTAAATCCGACACTTTGATTGTAATTGATTTGATTATTTATACGAAATTCGCATCAGTTGCACTCGTTTATACATTGATTCATACACACATTTATTACATGATTTACAAAAATAAGTTAACTCGTAAATCTTTATCATGTAATCATAATCTTAAACACTCCATTCATGCGAAACATTTGGTGATTCGATTGCGAAATTATAATTATTAGTACATCATTAAACGATTCGCACTTATTATACACTTTATTATTTCAAACACTTGAAAACATGTTCTTTTTTTATATATAACATGAGATTTTAAAGTCCATACACCTAAAATAGGTTACCAAACAATAATACATGTTATATATATAATATTAATCATCAAATAACCTAATATATAACATTAATTAACAAAAAAATTAAAACGAAAACAACCCTATATGCGACCGGACAGCCCTTATGGGTGTGTTTGGGCTTGTTTTCAAGTTTTAACTCCCACTAAATCTGGTCCAAAGACCAACCCATTGAAACCTATTCCCTTCCCTATATAAGGAGCACTTCCCCATCCACTATTCCACTTTTACAACCTTCTAACACTCTCAAAAACTCACTTAAACTCAACTGAGTTTCAGCAACAACATCGGGAAGTTTTCAGCCTTCTAGGTGAGTTTCAACTCACTTCTCCTACTATTTCTTCCTTGTTTCTTCTTCTAAACTCTTGGATAACCTCTAGGAAGGTTTTCACAACTTTTCTTGGGCAAACTAAGGTGAAACCTCACCATTTTTGAGCTCCAAAGTGCCATAAACTTTCTGCTCATTTTTATCTTTTTATAACTTCATTATTTTCATGTTTTCTTCACTTCTTCTTCCTCTACAATATTTGTAAAGCCTCTAGGGATGTTACCATAGTTTTTCCATGGAAAAACAAGATGGAACAATACCATTTTTAAGGCTAAACTTTCTGTTTTGGAAGATGAACTTGTAAACTCTATTTGAACTTACTTTTACTAAACAAACTTGTGCTACATGTGCCTCTAATCAAGCCCATGGTTAGTGAGCTAGCTAAGGTTGTTTCATACAAATTAGGAGGTGTAAAGTACCTCTAAACTTTCTGTTTTGAAGGGGTTTTAAGCCACAAGTGTTGAAACCATCCAAGCTTGACAAAGCTTGTGTTTTGGTAAAGGTGTGATTACTTGGAAGCCTTGGCTATCCTACTTTCAATCCATCAATCACTTGATGATTTCTATGTGTAACCACTAAATTATGTCCAACCTTCAATTGAGTAACCAGGCTACAACACGTCCCCAAACGTTACCATGTTCGGGATGCACGCACCTAGCTTGCTTACTTGGTCGATACATAGTTTAGTGAAGTATTTCTTTTATTCCATTCATGACCATCCGAATTGTCCTTGTGACAATTTGTGTATTGGTGAATTTTACGAAAGAGGTTAAAGGATGGTTATCCTCCTACCTCCATGCATGACATCAATGAAATCCATGACTTATATGTTAGACTTAATATATATTATATAATATATACATAAATAGACTTATACATAACCGAACTTTTGACAATGATCATATGGTAACTTGTCCTAACAATAGGTTATATTATCTCAGACTTAACCTCCTCATTACGATTCTAATGGGCATGACCCATGAAACCACAAACACCCTACGGGGGTTATAGTGTCAAAAAACGAGTGTTAACGTCTAGATAATTACTTTCTTGAATACATACTTTTGCATACCTTTAAGCTCCTAATCCAAGTCTTCCATTATCATTCCAATACTCACACACCTTCGTTTCCTCGTGTAGGATAACTCGGTGTTCTGTTCTCCAATCAACTAAACTCTTCATGGGATTTAACAAAGGGAGCTTTGCAAAACCGTGAGTACACTCGAACACCCTTTTTATGCTTGACACTTTTGGGTGCAATATGTTTACCTATCAAATGACACAACTCACACTTATACTTTATGCAAACAAAAACAATCCATCATACATGCTAAGATACGTAATACATGATTTGTATACTTGGAACATTCTTATGTGATGCTATTTGTCAATAACTTTGTACGAGCCTCCCCTTAACATGTATAGCGCTATAGGAGTAACGCACCACCCGTATTCTTGTGGTCATGTTAAGTATTCTATTATTGTGGTGACACTAGAGGATTGACTTGTATAATCGCATGCCATGTTTACATTAATCTAGTATACTATTTTACGATGTGGATTGTTAAACGCTTTTACATACTTATGCTATATCAAACTTGTGTACTCGCCAATGCTTTTGTGTTGAACTATACTTTTAAAGATGTTGCAGGTTGATGATGTCGTTTATGACGAAATCTAGTAGAGACAACACTAGAAACGCATGCAGAACTTCTAGATTTTGTTATTTCGTTATGTCAAACTTTTGTTGTATTTGAATTTACCCATGTTGTCTTTTGTTTCCTTGTAATGTTTGACTATGATTATCAATGAAATGAAAATGGTTTTGAATCTAAATATTGTCACAATAGTGTTATGATGTCTCGAGCAATCTATTTCGTCTCACTCTGATGTTTTCCGCCATCGGTTGGGGTGTGACAGATTGGTATAAGAGCCATAACTATAGAGATTTAGGTAGAATTGTCATGTTCGACCTAGTCTATAGTTTAAGTGTCCAACTTAACCATTCTTGATTAATGCTTAAAATGTTATTCTTCCTACTTTGCTTCTTTCTATTCCTTTTGTCTTAAATATACAATATGTATTTCCTAAGACGTTTACACAATGTACACACTTGAAGACACGCATACTACAAACGAGAGGATCTCACCAAAATAGGGGTGAAACCTGCAATTTGGTGATCACTCTCAATCCGCGTATTTGATTTTACACGAAGTTACACCATCAAGTTATGAGTGATATCTACATCTTGATAGAAACTTCCATTTCATACTCTAGTGGACCCTTACCAATGAGTCGGAATTCGCTCCTCGTTTGGTAAGTACCAACCACACTTAGGGAACGATGTTGTCAAGCAAGGGGTGAAACCTGCACCTTGTCAACTAGTCCCATTCCTTGATTTTCAATCTCTCCAAAGTTTCAAATTTTCGATCGATTGGAGACGTGTAGTAACTGGAAGGGTAAAATGTCGTTAGTCGCTTCTCGATGAGAGCATTTTACCTATAGGCCAAAACACGTTTCTCTAATTTGAAAGGATCTTCGATTCACTTTGGAATAGTCGATGTTTCTCTACCCGAAACATTCCAATGTTTTATTAAGCCTCGCTTTTATGTTATCTCAATTTCTATGTGTTTTAATACTTGTTACCTCGTTCGTTTCAAAACATTGCACAATTCGCATGACTCTCGCAATCAAAAACAATTATAATTCTAGTGAACCAACTAAATTTATACTCCTTTATGCATTCATACGTATTTATGCTTTCAAATACTTGTTATACTATGCAATCTATGTGAACTCATATGTTTTAAATGCTACATACATGCTTATACATGCAAAAAAACATGATTTTACAACCACATTATGATCAAGTCTCATCCTTTCCCCTATTTTTGATTCTCTAGACGTCTTCTCCAAGCAACTCCAATTCCCACAACAAGAAGTCGAAGTCCAAGTCTTCGTCAAAAAAAGGCTCCAACAACTCTGACTCGATATCGAAGAAGGAATGTATGAAGTTCATGGCCAAGCAAATGCCAAAATCCTACCCGACGTTGTAAGCAAGATCAAACCCGCTGCTACCCACGTTGAATCACCTCACACCTCAATCGACTCCAAGTGGAGACACCTAAGTTGACTTTCACCTTTAAACAGTTCAACTCTTGTAATCCCCTACCTTTCACTGGCGAAGGAGACGCCACGGTGATGCTTCAATGGTTCGATGCCATTGAAGTAACGTTCCTGCAGAGTGGTTGTCCTGACCACTTTCGTACCATCAATGCCACAGGCGTCTTCCGATCGAAGGCACTGGCTTGGTGGACTTCCAAGCAAAATGCTCGCGGGAACGACGCCGCACATGCCCCGGCTTGGGCCGACCTCAGAAAGCTGATGGAGAAATAGTTTTGCCCATCTTATGAGCGCCAGAAGTTCGAGAATGAATTCTGAACTTGAAGCAAGTCGGCAACGACAACGATGGCCTTACAACCCGCTTCAAACAGCTAAGCGTCATCTGCCCTAGCCAGGTTAACACGGTCGAAAAGGCGATTGCTAAGTACATCCAATGCCTTCCCTCTTTGATAATGAACTTGGTCGAAGCTGCTTCTCCCAAGACCATTGAGGATACCTATGAGTTGGCTGACCGACTCAACAACAACCACGTTCTACATGAAGCCTCCACCAAGGCTCCATCGAAGAACGCACACCAAGCACCATCGATGCCACCACTGAACCTATCTCATCCAAACCACCCACCAAAAACAACAGAGGCAAGAAGCGGAAGGCTTCAAGCCAGAATTGCGTGGTAGTCACCCCCCCCCAAACCCCCAACCTATCCAACAGGTTGTGCCAACCAACCCTGATCCCACCAGAAAGGCGTACACTGGGCCGCACCCCAAGTGTAACACATGCCCTTACCACCATCCCGTTAACACACCCTGCCGCCTATGCACTAACTGCAATAGGTTTGGACACTTTGCCCCGCAATGTCGAAGTGCTCCGCAAACCCCTACAAGCCAAGCCCGAGCCATCACACCACCCCAAAACCCTGCTGCAAACCAAACCCAACCACCAGCAACCATAGTTCGTGCCTGTTTCAAGTGCGGAGATCTCAACCATCTCGCAAACACTTGCCCTAAGCGCAACAACAACAACAACAACAACCGGCAGTATCAGCAAGCTCGTGGTCGAGCAGTCATCATCACTACAGCCCAGGCTCAGAATGCTAACAATGTCATCACTGGTACGTTTCTCGTTAACAATGTTTACGCTTCGTGTTTATTTGATACCGGCGAGGATAAAAGTTTTCTATACGTTTAATTTAAACCATTGCTAAAGTGTAGACGTTCTAAGTTGCCCAAATCATTCACGGTCGAATTCGATAACGGAAAGTCTGACACCGTCGATTCTGTCCTTTCTAAGTGTTCTTTGAATCTTAACGATCATACGTTTTCCATTGACCTCATACCCATGCAAATGGGTAGCTTCGATATCATAGTAGGCATGGATTGGCTTAGGAGAGTTCGTGCTGAAGTCGTTTGTTCTGAAAAGTTCATCCGTCTCGCACTTCCCAATGGTGATTCTTTACACGTCTATGGCGAGAAACCTTCTAAAGGTCTCAAGCTTATGTCATGTATCCAAGCGAACAAATACTTACGTAAGGACTACTTAGCCATTCTTGCCCACATTGTGGAAAATAAGGACAAGGGTCCCAACGTGAGTAATGTTCCCGTTGTTTGCGATTTCCCTGACGTCTTCCCAGAGGATCTTCCTGGTCCTCCTCCTCCGCGCTCTGTTGACTTTCGCATTGACCTTGTCCCTGGTGCAACTCCTGTCGCTAAATCGCCTTATCGTCTAGCACCCTCAGAAATGCAAGAGCTATCAAGCCAACTTCAAGAATTACTTGATAAAGGCTTCATACGCCCTAGTACTTCTCCTTGGGGCGCTCTCGTGCTATTCGTCAAAAAGAAAGATGGATCGTTTCGGATGTGCATTGACTATCGAGAAGTCAATAAGCTTACAGTCAAAAACCGATATCCATTTCCTCGTCTCGATGACCTTTTTGACCAACTTCAAGGCGCGACCTGTTTCTCGAAAATCGATCTCCGTTCGGGTTATCATCAACTTAGAGTTCTCGAAGAAGATATACCCAAAACTGCATTTCATACACGATATGGGCACTACGAGTTCGTAGTCATACCCAAAACCGCATTTTGTGAAGGAGGTGGAGGAGGTATGTTATAAATCCTTTTCTTTAGGCTTGAATGTTCTAACTGTTGTATCTAATACCCTGAATGCAGCAACTCTCTCTGCAGTTCTAGGAGCATCAGCGAGAGAAGGAAAGTTGGTCACTGCACAATTAAACAAAACAGGATCAGTTATCCTCGCAAAAAAAGAAGAGAACTCTCTACAGTCCTAACTTAAGAATCTTATATCCTACCCTTCAAGTTCTACTTTTTTGGAAGACTATCCCCTGAAGGAATAGGGTTCCTCCTCACTAAGAACTGGTTCTTCCAAGAGGTATCGTATTTGGTGGTTTTGAGGAGTGGGAGCAGCTGTTGAGGTTTGGCTTTGAATAGAAACCGGTGGGATCCATGAGACACGAGATTATAAAGGTGTGGGAGTTTAGAAAGGAGAAACTCAAACCCTCATCACTTATAATCTATTCAAGAGTGTACAACACCCTCCACAGCATTGGCATCGCTTGGCTGTAGCACAAACTAGTGTGGGTGATGAAGCTTTGGGTAAACGATGGAAAGGGGTAAGTATAGCCAATTTGGAATGGTGCAGCAGGGAAATGATCCCAGTTAGAGGATTCAGAATCAGTCTTGAGTGAAGAGTAAAAAGGTCTAAAGATGGTTTCCTCAGGGAAACAACTGCGTAACTGATCGACTTCAGGATCAGTGAATCTACACAGTTCCAAAGAAGGATTCTTCAGCAGGTTTTGGCTTTTGGGTGGACTGTCATGTCCCTGATCCTTGATCATAGAGGATCAAGTGACTACCTTCATCATTGATTAGTTGAAGAATAAGGATTAATACAGAAGAAAAGGAGAAGAATAGAGGAGAGAATACCTGTCGAAGCTCTGATATGGGTTTTAAATCGGAGATCTCTGGTCTTAAATGGGATTTTTGACTTTATTTCTTCCCCTATTTATCGCAATGATGGTTGCAGAACTATCCCATCAGTGACGTCAACCGACTGTAACGACTAGTTGATATTGTAACGGCTAGTTCGATAATGACGGAAATATGGCAGATAAAGTTACTCTAATATCAGCCATATTTGGGGGCAATTGTTAAGGGTTAGTTTTTAATACTATGGATCACATATCCTTAGATTGGCCTGGATGACTGATCCTTAACAGATGGTAGAGGAAGTCTAAGGATCACGGATCCTTATTATCGTTTTTATTAACTAATAATTGTATCCTTTGTTTAAAGCTTATGATCGCTGGTACATAACGAATTAGACTTGGTCAAGCTGGAATCTCGGGGTATATGCTCCTTATTCGCACGAGTTTGGAAGAATGTAGCCGTTATGGAGAAGGTGGAGAGACTTGCACCATTTTCGCTTAGTTTGTTATGTGATAATTTCTATTTTTAAAGGGGATAAGGAGCTCATTTTAGGCAGTTGAATGATTTTCATACAAATACACAACACTCTCATACTCTCTTTAAATAATCACGCACTCTAGCATACATATATTGAGCTCGTTGTCTAACGAAGTTGTACAAGGATCATTGTTTACTTTGTTATACATTTGGTCAATGGTAGTTTCCATCACCCGAGGTTTTTGTGTCGGAGATCTTATTAAAATCAAGGGTTTTTTTCCTCGTATAAATCATCGTGTTCATCAACATTTACATTTCATATTTGTTCATACAATTGTTCAACACATTAGCACTCTACCGCACAATCAAATTTTGGTTACTTTATCCTTAAACCGATTTTTGATCAAAACAATAATAATTATTTTTAATAAATATGTCTAGTAGAGATATACATATATATTTGAAGAACATATATATATATACACACACGTAAGGAACGAACATACATAGACAAGTGAACATAAATAATAAGGTAATTAGTAGAATGTTTCATTATTAATGAAATATCTAAGCAATTTACCTTACCTTAAAAGTTGCAAGGACTAAATTGCTTATTAAAACCAATAAGCTCCACAGTTGCATCATTGTCCTATAACTTTGAACAAATAAAACCGTTAAATTTAGTAAAATTCAGGAACAGAACATAGAATACATGAATATGTCTTTGCCTTCGTGTCAACTTTCTGAGTCGGCTCTTCCTAATCAAGCTTTAAACAAATTTAAAAAAATGTAAATGTGATGTACACGTTAAAAGAGAATACCATTACAAGACCTTTGATTCATCAGTTTGTGGTTGTTCTATCATAGCTAGTGGTTACACCAAGAAAGATATTGATTAGAGAATTAGTGATATGTGTTAATGGAATATTTATATTGCTGGGAATGTACCTTGTCACATTTGAATGGACTTTCAGCATGTATCTGTAGTTTGCAATACATAACTCGTGCTGAAAAAGAAGAAACCAATACTAACATAAGTACAATAAATAACTTTACCTTCACGGTCAGTTGTTCCAGAAGTTTGTATCTCTTCAATTATAACCGAAGTTTGTATCTCTTCAATTATAACCGGTAACTGCTTGATCCATACGAGTTTGTGTTTATCAGACAAGTAAAAATTATCAAAAGAAGATCACCTACCTTCGTTATATAGGAATCTAAATTAACTAACGTAAGCCCACTACCCTAGTTAATAGGTCTATTTTGTAGGAGTTGCTGGTGGAGATAATGGGCTCATAAAATACGAAGATAACCACCATAGAAGTGGAGATCTTGGGTAGAATAATGTGGAGCAAAACCACCCGCTGAGAAACTGCCCTTAACTGCCATGGGAGCGGGTTTTTTTTGTTAGTTTAAAAGACTGAGAATCTCAGCATGAACCGACGGTGGAGATTGATTTGGAAGGTGGTTAAACTTAATGGGCTTAATATATATATATATAATCCTCAAAAGGCACCTCCACACACTTACACAATCATTCACCACATAATTTCTAAAATCCTTAATTGATATTTGAAATTTATTTAATTGCTTACTTCAAATCAAGAAATAATGATCGGATATTTGTGAATTGGTCCATATTCCCTTTCAATTCGCTTGCTTCATACGTTTTATCTTTGAATCTTGAATTCGAAAACTTTGCAAAATATGTCTACCCCTTAATCGCCATAATGTTCATCAAACCGGCGACTGGGAACCACCACTACAACCGCCTAAAGTGAGTTCCCGGCTAGTAACGTATACCACCGGCCAACATCCTCCAACCCTTAGCGTGAAAACTCCGTCGGACTTGAGAACCGTCTAACACTGTTGTCGTAGATGCCCGGGTCGCCTGTTATCAAGATGGCGTTTTGACACACCGGCGGTGAAAGGTTGCGGTGGGAGAGAGGGGGCATATATGATTTTTTAGGGTTTGATATTTTGAAATACGAAACAGTGGATTGAGGGGATCAGATTAGTGGTTTTAATCCACATGCAGTACACTGTTTTTTTATGATGAAATTGAAGACGCGGAACATGGTTTAAAACACCATTTTTATCTATATCTATATCTATATCAATACTATCTTATTAAAGAAACTGGGTTTTCTACCATTTTGGTAATTTTGCCATGTGTACAAGTTTTCAAGCATCATGTACATGAGAACCAAGCTATTTAGAGGGGGTAAACTTACGTATTGTCTAAAAAATTAAGACTCTTTAGGGGTATTTTAGGGATTTCGGCATAATTGTAACCTATGATTAAGATGACATATGAATAGTCTAAATTAATTATTTTTTTAAATAAATTAATGACCTGTAGGGTTAGAATGTGAAAATATTTATTGAAGATTGCTTCTTCTTCCTAGCCATCGTAGAGACTTAAAAATACAATTGTGTGACATCGAACTAAATCTATTCATTATCATTCCTATGTAACGGAGAGACTCTTTCACAAAAAAAAAATGAAGACTCTTCAAATTTCACAAAAGAAAAAATAAACTCTTCAAAATAACCGACCTATATTTAATGCCAATTATGTGAGATAGAATTGATTAGTTGAATCTATTCATTATCATTCCTGTTTTAATTAGGGGTTTTACTTAAAATCCGTTACAAAGATGCAACATATTATTGGATCACGTATATAAATTCCCAATAAAAAACAAAAATGATTACAAAATTCTACCTACTTCTGGAATTCATCCTCATGGAGCTCTATCATACAACCACTAATCCACCATGAAAACATCAAATTCCTACACACTCAATCAATCAAAAGTTCACCATCAACTAACCATTACGGCAACTAACCGTCACCAATAGGCCCTCGCGGCCATTGCGCGTCATCGATCCAAAAGCCTGGAGGGTCGGCTTATAATTACATGTACCACCATGTGTGAGGTTGAAACCACCGTCATCTGTGGTTGGAACCACCAGTTCCTCCTTTCTGCCGCCATCTTACTCTCTATCGCACACGCTCAACTATCTCTCTCTTCAATAAATTGCAAAGACACGTATGGAGGATGGATCAACGAATTGATGAGGTGTGTTAGTGAATTAGTGAATAAGTATTCAAGACTTGGAGGTTAAGTGTTCCTGATGGTTTTGTAGTTGTTGTTATTGTTAATTATATTAATATTAATTTAGGTCAATGTTAACAATAGTAATTAATATATATTATGTACTTGTAGGTAATTCCTAATACGGATTCGGCCCATTACGGGTGTTGCGTCTGTCCCGTAACGTTATCTCTCGTGTATTCCTTTCAAAAAAAAATTAATCTTCCGATTAATTAATGATAATTATAATAATTTTGACGAAAAATTTAGACCCTATTTCCCGGGTGTCACATAATACCTACCTTCTGAGTATAAATTATATTACATGAAATTTACAAAATCAGTAATAATTCGAGAAAATCCATGCATTGATAAACTTGTATACTATACCTCCTTGGAAAATAACTGATGACAACCCAAGGAGTATATCAGGCTTTCCTTCGTGACTTGATCAATAATATCTAGCATGGATCAACACATGGTAATTTCATTACTTAGGTAGTTGTGTTTTTAGTTTTACTTTCATGTTTCTTTAGTTTAAATGAATCTTACAAACTACTTTGTTAGTGTTATCTATTTTCATTAACATCTTAGCAAATCAATTACAATGACTAATGGTTTAGCATACTTTGTCTCTCAGTGGCGGATCTAGAAAATTCGACAAGCGGTAACGTTTTATAAAAACGGTAACGAAATCGGAAAAACGTCAATTTTTCTAAAATTTACACTAATTTTACGCTACCGCCAGAGCGCCAAGCGGTAACGGGGGTTGCCCCTTGTTATATGCTGGATCCGCCTCTGTTGTCTCTGGATCAAGAATCTTGGTATCTATTATAAAATCTTGAATTTTAATCCAATCTTGCCAATCATTTTGCTTACCAACATTCTAAATATTTCAGTTTTAATGGTCATTTATGTTAATATAAATTTGAATAACAAGTAATTGCTTATAATAAGTGTTGGTTAAATTAAGGTCCACAATCATGTAATAATCTTAACAATTAGTTAATTAACAGACTGTTGTATTTGATTGTTTATATTGAGTTATAGTGACTTCAAGTTGTAATACCAACTTAAAAAACATATTTAAGCACCATATATACGTTGTATGTATCGAAACAAGTCTTTTTTAATAGTATAACTTATTTTTTTCTATACAGTTTTACATATTTTTATAAAGGAATTTTTGCTTCCTAGTTTTATGTAAACTAAAGACCTATGTACACCTTTTGTTGTGCTAGAATGTATATAGAACGTAGCATGCTATTATTAAATTGCCCCCTGAATCCGTTAAAAACATACTCATCCCACGAAGTGTCGGTGCTTGTATACGCATATACAACTTATATATGATCTTTTAAGCATTTTATGGTTTCAGTTTTGTTCAAGCAACGTATTATCAACTCCGCTGCAACGCGTGAGTTCTCCACTAGCATGCTAAAATGTAAAAGTATGTAGTTTTGCTTTAATACATTATTTTATTATTGTTGTTATTATTCACGGTCTATCTACTTTATAATTCTCATATTCAGATTTTCGGTTTATCTAATTTAAAATTACTATATTCAGATTTTTTAAGGCATCATAATTCATATTCAGATTTTAGATATACACATCTTCTCATCTCAAGAGTGTACTATCAAACAACCTTTTGTTAGATTAAATTAAATTTAGGAAACAGTGTACTGACAAACAACCGTTTGTTAGATCAAATTAAGTTAAGGAAACATGATAGGTCATAAGATACTTTCAATAAACAATACTGTATTTTGGGTGTTTTAGTGAATATTTAAACAATGTTGTATTTTGTTTTAATCAACTAATATAATTTAAATATATCCATAAAACAATATTATTGCATTGTTCAAATATTACATTGTTCAATGTGACAAAAATAAACGGTTAACATTTTTTTGGTGTGGATCAAAAAGAAAAAAAAATTAAGTAAAATGCTTTTCACTGCGGTATTGTAGGCAAGATGTTAGGTAAAATAAAAGAATGTTTTGAAAAAACGTTAACTTTTTGAATTGATTCATTCATAATCAAAAACCTGCCTCAACGCACGGGATAACGTCAACCCGTTTATAACAATTAATAAATGTAGAAAATGACAAACACAAATACATATCTATTATTGAAAATAAGAATCCATTATTATTATTAATAAATAACAATAGGTAATTACTAATGCAGTTCAAATTAACATATAAAAAGCATTTTCACCAAAAAAAAATTAAACAGATGGCGCAACAAAACAACCATAACACACACTAGTAAAAAATTTAAACAGATGGCGCAAGGCTGAAACTGAAAAGCACTGCGTTAAACAAAGGACTCCTTGTAACGAACACTCGCAAGAGAGCGCATGTAATCCCATTTTAGTATCAGTCTCCATTTCTCAAAAATAGATGTATCACAAAATAAAAAAGCCAGAATAAAATAACCACATGATCTAAATTAAGCAAAGCGAAACTCAACCACTACACAAAAAGCAGAAGCGAAATTGAAGCACTACACAACAAAAAAATGAACAATAGAAAGGAGAATCAACAGGCAAAAGGAACTCACCCAGCGTGCATAGGAATATAATCAGAACGAAGAAAGAAGAGTTTAGGATGTAGAAAAAACATACAATAAAACGAGGGTGTGGTTCACGCCCCTTAACGCCCACACAGGGTGGTTTTCACGCTCATTTCAAGCCTCACTACACATGGTCTTATAAACGGAGAGAAAAAAAAGCGGTAAATAAAACCCAACATGAATCAAACCCTAGGACAAAACATGACTTACCAGTCCAACCACACACCAAATCAACAAAATTAACCAAAACCTAATGATAGGAACTTGATTGTACAAAGCACATAAGAAACAATACCTTACTATTCAAACAACATTTGTGACGTCTTCATACAATTTTAACCTATTGAAATTTAAACTTAAAAACTAGAAAACATTCGTGCATCCGCATTACTAAAATTCTCATATCCAAAACAAAAACTCAAAGATCATCACTAATGAAAGAAAAACACGGTTTTCTACTCAAGAACACACATATAAACTTTTCTTCCTATTAGTCCCTATCTGATAGGTCTACTTAGAGATGACCAATCTCCAGAAATAAGGAAAGGAAAGGAAATACTTTTTGATCAAATTAACCATGACCTCTAAGGGATCAAAGTACAATTTAAACAATGGAAATTGCAAGTCTGTTCCTAAAGACTAGGAACTTACTGGATGAATTCAAAATGTAAAACAAGAAAGCAACAACCTTCCTAATTTACATGCATAATTCAAGCAAATATAAAAAAAAGATAATGTTTTGACTAATCCCTTAGTCCAACAAACGAAGTGGAGTCTTCTAGATGCGAACGGGTCGGGTACTAACGGATCGGTTCATATCAATATCTCCCCCTTCGAAATCGACCTTGTCCTCAAGGTCGGTGGTCGGTTCTCGTCGAATATAGTTCATGAAGTCGTCAGGCAAGTAATGTGCTTCCGGATGGACCTTACCTTTAAAAGCTTGCAACAATGAAATATGAAAAACCGGGTGTACCCGAGAGCCAACTGGTAGTTCCAATTTATAAGCCACTTTTCCAATTTGTTGGATCACCTTAAACGGACCATAGTACCTGCGACAAAGCTTTTGAAATTTTCGATTTGCAACAGAGGACTGTCGGTATCTTTGAAGACGGAGTAGAACCCAGTCACCCACACTGAACGCTATATCGGACCGGTGCTTGTTTGCTTGGTCCGCCATCCGCTGCCTAGTCTTTTGCAAGGTTGCTCGTAAGAGATCAATGAGTTGTTGGTGTTCGACTAAGGAGTTATCAGTTGAAGCAACCTTGGAGCTTCCAATAGTGTACTATGGAATAGAAGGAGGTGGTCGGCCGTACAGAGCCTGAAAAGGTGTCATTTCAATGGCGCTATGATAAGGGGTATTGTACCAAAACTCAGCTATGTGAAGGAACTTTGTCCATCGAGTCGGTTGGTCACATGCAAAGCACCGTAGGTATGATTCCAAACAACAGTTTAGTACTTCGGTTTGTCCATCCGTTTGTGGATGGTATGCACTTGAGTGTAACAGCTTCGTTCCCACTTATTGGAACAACTCATTCCAAAATCGGCTTATGAAGATCGAGTCACGGTCCGATAGAATGGTTTTTGGAAGACCATGCAACCTATAAATTTGTGACATGAAAATTGTTGCGAGTGAAACGGCTGTATAAGTGTGGGGCAAAGCTATGAAATGGGCAAATTTCGTGAGGCGGTCGACAATGACCCAAATAGCAGATTTTTCGTTGGAGCGTGGAAGGTGTGTTATGAAATCCATGGAGATCTCTTCCCAAACATGGTTAGGAATAAGAAGAGGATGTAGAAAACCATAAGGTTTGTGAGTCGAATATTTGGTTTGTTGGCATATCTCACAAGATGCTATGAATGCAGTGACCTCCTTCTTTAGTTGTGGCAAAAAAATGAGCTATTAAGGCGTTTAAGCGTGGCCAAGACTCCAGAGTGTCCTCCCACAGTACTTCCATGAAACTCTTGCAATAATTTCAAGCGAAGTGACGGAATATGCGGAATGAAAAGTCGGTTGTTAACGTAGACTAACCCGTCATAAATGCGGTAATTGGTGAAAGAAATGTGGCCCGCATTGATGTTGTCAATAACTGTTCTCCCTTCTTGAGTTGTGGTATAGTAGTCCCTTAGTTCACTTAGCCATGGAAAAGTGAGAGTTGAAAGAGAGAGAATCTGTGAATCATCAAGTCTACTCAAAGCGTCTGCCACTTTATTTTCTTTCCCAGGTTTATAGTGGATCTCGAAATCATATCTAAGTAAGCGACTAGCCCATTTGTGTTGTTCAGGTGTTTGAATCACTTGAGCTAACAAGTGTTTGAGACTTCGATGGTCTGTGAAGACTCGAAATCGACGACCGAGCAAGTAGTGTCTCCATTTTTTGACCGCTTCTGTGATGGCATAAAGTTCTCATACGTAAGCTGATGCGCTTTGCATTTTCTTTGTAAGTTTCTTGCTGAAAAAAGCAAGTGGTTTATCTTGTTGCGAGAGAACTGCCCCTATACCAATGTCTGATGCATCAGTAGTAACATCGAACGGTAGAGAAAAGTCTGGTAAAGCCAGAGTGGGTAGCGTAACCATGGCTGTTTTGAGAGCATCAAAGGCATGCTGAGCAGTTGATGACCATTCGTAAGATTTCGAGCGTTGTAGAAGATCGGTTAAGGGTGCTGCGATATGGGCATATTGTTTGACGAACCATCGATAATAACCCGTTAGCCCAAGAAAACCCCGTAACCCTGTTGGTGTAGTCGATGTTGGCCAGTTTTGAATAGCTTGTATCTTATCATTGTCAGTTGCTACCCCTGTTTGAGAAATAGTATGGCCCAAATAACTCACTTCATGAGCTGCAAAAACACATTTTGAAAACTTTGCAAAGTACTGGTTTTGTGATAGTGTTTCGAATACGTGTTGTAAGTGGTGATAATGTTGTGAGGGAGTCTTGCTATAAACAAGAATGTCATCAAAAAATACTAAAACAAATTTGCGAAGTACTGATCTAAAGATGTCGTTCATAGCAGCTTGAAATGTTGAGGGTGCATTTGATAACCCGAATGGCATAACGAGAAATTCGTAATGGCCATCGGTTGTTCTAAAGGCCATCTTATGGGTGTCTTCTGGAGCCACGCGGATTTGATAATAACCGGCTCGTAAGTCTAGCTTCGAGAAGATCTTTGCACCATGTAGCTCATCGAGAAACTCATCTACGGTGGAAATAGGAAAACGATCCCGAATGGTAACGGTGTTAAGAGCCCGGTAGTCGACACATAAACGCCACGTTCCGTCTTTCTTACGGACAAGAAGGACGGATGAAGAATAGGGACTAGTACTTGGCTTGATAAACCCGTCACGCAACATGTCGGTAATGAGGTTTGTCATTATTTCTTTTTGATAGTGTGGGTATCGGTATGGCCTCACATTTACGGGTTGGGTGTTGGGTTGTAAATGAATGTGGTGGTCTTGGTTTCTGGTTGGTGGTAAGTTGGTGGGTTGGTCAAATATGTGAGAGTATGCATGGATTAAAGCTTGAACGTGAGGGTTTGCATGGGACAATGGTGTGGGGGATTCTATTTTTGGTTGGTGTTGGAATACAATGGTATGCATGGATGCAATAGCATTTTTATGCAAAAGGTGATGGATGGTACTAGGGGATACAGATGTGGAAAGGGGCTCTCCTGTCAATGTGATCTGGTGACCTTCATGTAAGAAAGACAAACTTGGGATTGAAAAATCAGCCAAGATAGGTCCTAAAGTCCCCAACCAAGCGATACCCAAAACCACATCGGCTCCTTCAATGGGTAACACGTAAAGCGGAATAGAGAACGGGTTCCCAGCTAGGTGAAGCTGTAGATCTGAACAAAACTCGGCACAGTGTAATAGCTCTCCATTGCCGACCATAACCGGAAAGGAGGTGATGTCGGTGACCGGTAAGCTAAGGAATGAGGCTACACGGGGTTGAATAATGTATGAGTGCTACCGGAATCAACGAGAATGGAAATCGGTTGGCCATGAATATGTCCAGTGATACGGAGTGCTTTAGGAGAGGCTAAACGAAGCAAAGCGGCGGGTGATAAGGCTAGGAATTGGTTTTGAAGGGTAGAAGAATCGGAGGATTGAATGTGTGTTGTGTGATTGGGAAGTTGGTTGTCGGGTGGGTCTGCGAAGTCTATGAGGGGTAGGTCATCACGAAAATCTTCATTATCAACGATCAACATAAACTGGGGTGGGTTGCATTTGTGACCCGGGTGGTATTTCTCTGGGCATTTAAAACAGAGACCGGCCGCTTTCCTCTTTTGTAATGCGTCTGGGGATAGGCGGGTTAACGGTAGTGTTCCGGGTGGTTTGGAAGGATTTTGTAGTAAAGGTGGGGTAGAAACGGGGGTTTGTTTCAACTGGGTGGTTTTTGGGTTTGTAGTATAGGTAGAGGTGGGATGGGATGGAGTTGGGTTTGTAAAATAAGTAGGGGTGGGTTTTGGTAGGATTTGAGAGTCTATGGCCTTGTCTTCTATGAGTTTTGCCAAACCTACGGCTTCATGGAAAGTTTGGGGTTTGTGAATGGATAGTTCTTTTTGTATGTCGTCGCGAAAACCCGAAATGAGGCAGTTTAGTAACGCCTCTTGGGGTAACCCGATGACGAAGTTGCTAAGCCGTTCGAACTTTGTGACGAATGCATCTACGGAGCTTTTTTGTTTTAGTTTGAACAATGCGGCTTGGTGGTTAGCATATGATGACGGCCCAAAACGGGTTTCGAGCTCTTTGGTGAATGCTTCCCATGTGGTTAAGAGCTTGTTGTTGTATAGATATTCAAACGATTTGGTGGAGCGATGTTATAGAAATCATAATATTGATTTGCTTGAAAGATCCAATCAAGAGGATTGGTACCATCAAATGAAGCTAAAGTTAGTTTAGGAGGGTGAATAGTGAAATTGTGGTCCGGCGGCGAGGATTTATTTGGTTCGGAAGGGGATGATTGAGGAGGTTTGTTGAGCGTGGTGATAAGTGCTTGGGTTTGCTCAAAATGAGCTGTCAATTGGGCAACAAGGGCATCGATTTTGGTTGTTTGGTCACGAACTGCGGCTGAGTTTGTGGACACGATTTCAGCCATGGAGGTGAGGAGTTCTTCAGGGGTTTGATTATCACGTCTGGGAGGCATGATGAACCTCAATGAAAGCACCAATTGATAGGTCTACTTAGAGATGACCAATCTCCAGAAATAAGGAAAGGAAAGGAAATACTTTTTGATCAAATTAACCATGACCTCTAAGGGATCAAAGTACAATTTAAACAATGGAAATTGCAAGTCTGTTCCTAAAGACTAGGAACTTACTGGACGAATTCAAAATGCAAAACAAGAAAGCAACGACCTTCCTAACTTACATGCATAATTCAAACAAATATAAAAAAAAAAGATAACGTTTTGACTAATCCCTTAGTCCAACAAACGAAGTGGAGTCTTCTGGATGCGAACGGGTCGGGTACTAACGGGTCGGTTCGTATCATTATCTCTCTTGCACTTTCTTCTCCTCACAAAACTTGAGGAACACATGACTAAAGGTGAAACCAGAGTCTCCACATACTCCAATGCTTGCACTCCCAGAATAATACCATATTCTATTGAGATGTTCAACGTTTTATACGAACCTGTGGATGTGTCATAAATTATGAGATTCTCCAAGCTAGGATTCCTGATAAGAACGCTTCCACTATCTAAGATAAGAACGCTTCCACTATCTAAAATACGAATAGCGTAGTAAGGAAAAATATCATGCAAAGGTAATCCACTCAACTCAAATGAATATATTCTAGACCATTGGTTCTCTTCCTTCATAACCCACATGTCGAATCTGCTTTTAGTGATTGGTAGGAGTGAGCAAAGGTATCCATCTAATGTACCCAATGGATTCAAATATAGCCCCCTTCTAATCTTAAAAGGTAGACATATCTCTGAAAGCACCATATCTTTAACATTGATGGCGATCAACATGCTCCTATTATATGCAATCCAATACAAAAATCCATTTACAAAATGACCCACCGCATGCTCAAACTTTATACATATATTGTATTTTGACATGTTCCATGTAGTCCATGAACCCTCTCTAAAATTAAAGACATCACAGCTACCATCAATATGTTGTCTGAACCCTAACAATCTTTAGGTCATCCGGGGTGGCACCATAGCCTAGCCCACTTGCATCTAGGTGATAACTACTAGGTGGGAGTGGAAGTAGTGTGGATACGCCTGTCAATGGATTATATAGGATGAACTTTTCTGACGTTGCCAAAAGAACTATCCCATTGAACGTTCCAATAACAATGAGCTTAAACCTTTTGGGATCAAGAGGATGACAACTCTTAACTATCAAGTTAGACATGTCGTCTATGAGATTATAAGTATCGGGCAAGGAGAGAATAATGCTTTTACGTGATCTCAACTTCATAAAGTTTGGTTCCCTAAGCATGCGATCCCAGTATCTCGATACACACCGGAAACGTAGTAAAGGCTTTGCTGGAAGCAGAGCAATTATGTTGCAAATAATATTATCAGGTAGGTGGAAATCAGCCATGTCTATAAACAAAACACAAGAAAATCAGCAATAACTTTTTTCTTCGTTCCCTAAGTGCGCAATGCGATTCCGGTACCTACACCCCAATGTCACTAATGTCTCACCCCTAGATATTACACGCACTAGACCCTGACATCTAGTTATAATACCAAAACAGGAACCCAACCTTGGTTTTAAAATGTGTGATGCGCTTAGATACATTTTGATCCCAAAAGCTGATGCGATGCGCAATACGTGATATGTGCGCATCGCGTATGCGAGACGTTTATTATTTAAAAAAATATTTATAACTAATATTTTAACTTGTTAACTTTAAACACTAAAAACGTACAGATTAAAACAAATAAATACAAAAAAATATCTCTAGTAGCTAGTATTATCAAATAAGTTCAATATAACCAAAATAAACCTTCAACTCTTATGTGTACAAGCTTATTAAGCACTCCATGTAAGAACTCACTTAACAACTGCATCAACTCATTGTACAAGCTTATTAAGCGCATTGTACAATTTTACTCTATAGTGGTCGATTTCAGCACATCAGGAGCGCACTCTGCGAGATTAATTTACAGCGCATCATCCTCGCATCATGTTATCGCAGTGTAGCCAGGGGCGCAACTTTGTGGGGGCCGGGGGCGCCCGACCCCCCGAATTTTTTGCTCAGTAGTGCCCGGTATGTAGTTTTCGTATAGAATTTTTTACGTTTATACGTTTCGACCCCGTTCGAAAATCTCAAGCTTCGCCACTAAGTGTAGCGCATCACCTGATCCTAATGATCCTGATGCGCACATTTGAAAACCAAGAATCCAACATCGTACGAATAAAACACGTCCGTTAGATCATCTATTTAATCAACGGCTGGATCAATTTCATTAAACATGGGACGCGGATCAAAGCAATAGTGACGACATGGCCGCTATTGCTTTGTTTTCTTGTGGTGAAACCTATCGTCCTTCCGTGATACCCCATTAACTCGTATTAACTACAAGGTTGAAGGTATGATCAACTCATCGACCTGACCCACTAGACTTGTCAAATAACTCTAAAACCCGCTCATTCGTAAAGCCTTATAATCATTGACTTCCGATAACGTTAAAAACATAATTACGTTAATAAAACTCACTGTTTCGTGAAACACGTTAAGAATGCTAACTAGCCCCAAAAAAAACATGTAAAATAGAGGATTAGAACTCTCCGGTTGTGAAGCTTTTAAAATCTACAAGCTCAAGTGTAACTGCGTCTCTACCTGTAACCGAATAACTCATGGTTACTAACCAATATTATTGGAGATTTGGAGGTGAACTCATAACCAAAACCATTCACAGTTCTGCGCTTAAGTCTCTAGCTAACAAGACAAAGATTCCGGGGTTCGAGTCTCACGTGCGTCACTTTTTGCAATGTTAATTGAATTGAGATTTTGTTACCTGTTGTACTAGTGTGGGGACTGATAATGCCATTTGTAGAAGCTAAGGGACCAAATTGTACATACCAGCTAACTACTCAAATTTAGCTAGCAATCTGTATAACTAACACAGTTGGTTGTTAATGAGGTTATGCAGAAATATAAATCAATTCTTTTCTTCTTTTAATTATTTATTTATTTTATTTTTGTTATCAAACTTGTGATTTAGTATAAAATTGTGTATTAGTTTCCAGTTTCTTAATTTGCTAATGGAACCGTCAATTAAGTGAACTTTCAATTTCCACTGTGAATATGATTACATGAATATTGTTAATATGCTAATGTTCAATGGATGATTATGTGATGAACCTGACTCGACCAGAAATTTTGTCTGGTCATATAGAATCAGAACATAACAGTGAGCCACTGGTCACCCACAACCCTCGAACCCAACCCGAGCCCTCAATGCATGCACACACACACATCCACTTTACCATGCAAACCCTAGCCGGATCACCTCCACGGGATAGCTCCACCACCGCCACTCAATCATCTCCGCCACCTAACCAAACCCCGGCAACATCCAAGGCCATCCGACCCCGTACACCACCCCAAGCACAAACCGAAACCGCTTCGTCCCGTTGCCTCCGTTGGGCTCACACAGCCTGTCACCATAACCACCACCATTCGCAACCACCAAACCACCCACATCTACCGTTGCAAACCAAAACCTAAAACCCTTGAATCCACGAAAAAGAATAACATGTGAATGAGATTTACCTGAGGATTGAATGGTAGTCAATCGATCACTACCACCTTGCGTCGCCTCCTCCTCTCTCTCCCCGTCGCTTCTCACTCTCATGATCTCTCTGCCGCACGCACTGTTGGAGTTGAAAGCGGAATAGCTGGTAAAAAGGAAATATATTTTAATTATTTTCTTGATTTTTTTGAGCGGCAATTATGTTCTTGATTTAATTACTTTAATTAAATTTTGTTACCCGGCAGTTTTATACGGGTTTTACAATTTCCTAAACTCGCTGGCTTCTTTCCCAATCTTCGGATCACTCGTTCCATTAATCTCCATCTCTGGTTTATCTTGAGTGCACAAGAAAATCAGTTAAAAAACTGTGTTAACCTTGGGGGAGCGATCGTTAAATATACTATTGCACCACGGTAGTGTCTAAATAGCTTTCAAGGCAGTGTGATTACACACGTTACAACCTTTCTGTTCATTTTTTTTTTCGTATTTTATTGATTTCGCAAATTGTTTCCAACAATTTGAAAGCGATTTATTCGTATTCGTCAATGGCGAATCTTGCTCTCTCAAAAATCATTCCCGACATGTCCAAACTCTAACCACTTGACGGGACTAATTACCGTCGTTGGTCTCAAAAGCAGTTGATCTTTTTCGAACATTTGCAGATTGACTATGTTCTTCATGAAGATCCCACCAAGTATTCTGTTCAACAATCACAACCACCTGTTCTCCAATATGCATCGACATCACCCCTTCAAAGGACTACGGCTCTCCATCTACACCAAGTGCTGAAACTGTTAAAAAGTATGAAAAAGACAACAAAAATGTTCGTGGTCCACTACAAGAAACCACCGGTTTAGGCGGCGACAGGCCAAGTGTCGCCGCTATTAGTCGATCCGTGTCCTGGGCCCTCAGACCAAACCGCAGCCGTTGATCATTTTCTAGATCTGACGGTTGGGGATTCAACAGGCAATAGCGGCGACAAATATTAGACCATTAGCCGCGACGCCGTCTCCGCTAAAGGTCCCTAAACCACAATAAACCCTAGCCACACAAATGTTATCGAGGTTCAACCAGTAGCGGCGACGGTAGTACCAATAGCGGCGTCAGGGTGTCGCCGGTAATGGTCTTAACGTACAGACCCAATATCAGCGCCTTTCTTCCCTCCTTCATTTTTCCCTTGAAAAAACGCCTGAGCTCCGTCGGAGACACCCATCTTTTGCCCAAATCGGTTAGTTTAACTCTATTTATGTTAAATTTCTTCTCTACATTTGTTATATACATGTTATAGACTTTAACTTTTTCTCGTTTTTGTGTATTTTTGTGTTTGTGGAATATAACTCAGATCACCACCACTCTTCTCCGGTCACCACCATCATTTCACCGGCACCACCTCTTCTCCGCGGTCTTCGTATCCTTGAAACTTTAAAAAAGGTTAGTTTTATATGTATTTTTTTTAAGTTTAGAAATTGTATAATTTTTTGTTTAGGTACGTAAATGTGTATGTAAGGATGAATGTTTGTATGTAAAATGTATAATATAGGTGTGTTTGGTAAAAAATGTGTATATGGAAATCCATGTATTTGTTGATATAGGTGTATGTAAGGATGAATGTTTGTATGTAAAATGTATAATGTAAGTGTGTTTGGTGAAAATGTGTATATGGAAATCTATGTATTTGTTGATGTAGGTGTATGTAAGCATGTATATGTGTATGTAAGTCTATGAATGAATGTATCAAGTTGTATGTTAGTATGTAGGTGTATGTAAATGATGAACAATTGTGCATCTAAATGTTTGCAATTGGTGAAAAATGTTTATGCTAGTATGTATGTTTATATAAAGTATGCAAATGTTTATGTAAGTATGTATAAATCTTGTGTTTTTGTTCAAAATGTTTGTTTATAAGTATGTATATGTGTTGATAGTATAAATTATGTTTAAGTTTCATGATTTCTATGTTTATGGTTATGTTTGAAAAAAATATATTTAACTTGATAATTTCTATGTTTATGTTTAGGTTTGAGAAAAAAAAATTTAACTTGGATAATTTAAATGTTTATGTGTAGGTTTGAAAAAAAAAGTTTAACTTTGATAAACACTTGTTGAAATATTTATCTGAATATGAGTTACACTTATTGTAATTATCATTAATTTCTATTAGATACACATGCTGTAACATTTGCAACTTTTTAGAAATCATGATTTCGGTACTGTTGATATTTGCTTATTTGATGGCCGATCTGGCCCCATGGGGACATGGGGGAGATGGCGCCGGTGATCCACCGCCTCCAAATCATTTTTTGGAGGCACGCACGAGCTTGATGGTAAGTCTTTTAATTATTTATGTTTTAATTATTTTTTTAGTTGTTGTCTTTCATATATTATAAATGTTGTTACTAATTATTTATGCTTTAATTGCAGCTGATTCCCCGAAGAGGGTTAGGGGGAAAGCCAAAAACCAAAAACTCCGTCGTATTGTTAAGGTGGGGGGGGGGGCGTATCCCTAACATTTGAAAGGGATGTCACGTTTACCCCTATTGGCGAAGGAAGAGATAGTTTTCAAGAGAGGCCGGTTCATTTATGTGGCGGTCCATCCCGTTCGATAAAGTTGGATGGGATAATGTGGCACAACCGTACAAGGAAGCGCTCATGAACCACTTGAGGGTAAATAAGTTATATGCATATAATTTGCCGTCGTTTAAAGGCCGTTTGCAGCGGTTTCACGGGTCGTTAGACTTAATTTATAATAATATTTTACCTTTTTTATTGAATTTGTAGGAAATGTTTAACTTTGACGAAGTTGAACAGGATCTACAAGCAAAAAACTTAAAGGGTGGAATCAAGAGTTTGCTTATGAAGAGGTACTCTGACCACAAACACGATGCAAAAGAATTATTTGAGCAACACGGAGGGTACCAGGATGTTGAACAAGCAAGGACATACCATCCCGTTGACATGCCCTATGATAACTAGTTGAAAGCCGTCGACGGATTATTAAACGAAAAATATATCAAACGATGCGAGGCTAACAAGGGTGTCCGCGCGAAACAACAATTCCCATTCCGCGGGGGGACGGCGTCATACGATAGCACAGCCTACAAAAATGTAATGTTTTATATATGTGTTTGTGTAGGCTTTTGTTTATTTAATATCTAATCTAGGTTTAATGTTCAAGAGGATATAGATTAGGTACCTACGTACGCAAAAACCCACCAGGATAAGGAGGGGCATTGGGTTGACCCGGTTGCCGAACAGAACTTCGTAAGTATTTCTTTTAAGTGTATTTTTCTATAACAAACAAACAAACATATATATAATATATATATATATATATATTTAATCATCTTCGTAATATACAGCGAAACTTACAACAGGCCACAAACGAGTGGCACGGTGACGGTCCTCCACTTGCCCCATTTCAGGAAGCCTTGGGAGAGCGGAGAGGATGGTACCGGGGAATGGGGGCATAAACCTTCAAATAGCCCCCGAACTTGTCGGCTTCCCAACCTGAGACTCAAGAACCATTTTCTGAGGTAAACTACACAATTTATAAAATGATAAACGAACGCGTGTTTCCTCGTTAAATATATGTTGGTAGCGTCCGCTAATATGCTAACATATGTTTTGATATTTATTATTGTAGGGATTTGTTGACAACTTGTTCCAAAGCCCGGCTTTCCTGAATCGACTTGACAGCTACTTAAGTTCAAAAGGAAAAGAACCGGCAGACGACGACGATTGTTATAACCCTTATTTCGATAACGAAGAAGAGGATAATGAAGATTAGGATGATTTCGAAGTATGGTTAATTATTTTTAACGTTTTTACGCATGTAGGATGATAATGTAGGACGTAACTGTTGTTTGAAACTGTATTACGTTTTGTATATGGTTTTGGTGTTTAATATATTTGAATGTAGCTGTATTCAGGTTGCGTTTTGAAACAGGTTGCCTTTTTTCGACCCGAAACAGGTTCGGTAGCTGTATATAGCTGCTGTATTAAAAAAATTGACTTTTAGCGGCGACACATGTCGCCGCTATTGATTGTCCGCCAAAACCACTGAAGACAAAATAGGGCAATAGCGGCGACGGTAACCTTTAGCGGCGGCACGAAGAGCAATAGCGTCCCAGCAATAGCGGCGACGCTTTAGCGGCCACGTGTCGCCGCTAAAGGTCAATAGCGGCGACAAAAGGGACTAATAGCGGCGACAAAGGTCGCCAATAAAAATAGCGATTTCTTGTAGTGGTCATATCCTGAACCACATGATAAACAGTTTGTTCGATTTGTTTATTGAATTCAAGTTTGCAAAAGATATATGGGATACTTTGGACATAAAATATGGTGTTTATGATGCCGGAAGGAAAAAGTATGTGGTAGGATATTGGATGCGATTCCAAATCACTCATGATCAGCCTATCATGGATCAAGTTCATGTCTATGAAAATTTATTTGTTGTTGTATTGTCCGAAAATGTGTGAAATACTTCAAGCGAATGTTCTGTTAGAAAAATTTTCCATCCTTGAGTGAATACAGGAACCATCTTAAACACAAAAAGAAAGACACGTCTCTACAGGATCTAATTGGCCATATGCGAACTGAAGAGGCTAATCGTCTCAGAGATAAGCTTTCAAACCTTTTTATATTTTTTTTTTGTGAAGTCATAGCTCTGAAAGCTAACATCTACGGACACTCGAACAGGATGAAGAGTCTGACTATGATGCTCTTTTTAGGGTTACCTACTTACCCAACGTAATACCCATCCTAACCCACAAATTATTTAAAATAGATATCTTAAAATCCATCCTGACCCATCCTTAATTATTTCCCAACCTATCCTGACTCATTCTTATTTTTAAAATAACCAAATGGGTTTTTATTGCCGGACCTACTTCTAATGCTAACCTGATTGAATCTTCTAGACATTAGAAAAGGGACAAGTCTAAAGGAAAAGAAAAGGAACAAAGTTTAAAGGCCACGAGAAAGAAAGCAAGAGACTTGGGACTTCGAAAGCTAATGGGAAACTCAAGAAGGGAAAAGGCTTGTACTATGTATGTGGAAAACCTGAATCAGAAATTGATGATGCTGCTCAAGTGAACATTGTTGAACAAGAAGAGATCATTGTTGTAGTGATTGAAATGAACCTGGTGGAATTGTGGAAAACAGAACTAAGTGGATTCTGGACACCGGGGCCTCGCGACATTACTGTAACAATAAGGATCTATTTTCAGAGGTTCAAGAACTAACTGATGGAGAACAAGTTTACATGGGTAATGAAGCTACTGCTGGAATTCTCGGCAAAGGGAAGGTTAAACTAAAACTCACTTCTGAGAAAACTTTAGCCTTATCTGATACACTGTATGTTCCTTCTCTTCGTATGAATATAGTGTCTGAGATACTTCTTGATAGAATGCAAACTGTGCCCTTCTCTATTGGTTTACAATGATATTTATAATTACATTGGGTGCCTCTATTTTAGGATAGAGATAAATACAAGAATAATTACACTAATGTTATACAATCATCCTAAAGATATAGATATACGCTATTATACCCCCGCATTCAAAGCGGGAGGAGACCGGATGCTCAGACTGTCTCTGAAATCTTCAAACAATATTCGAGGTAGTCCCTTAGTAAAGATATCTGCAACTTGGTACCGTGAAGGGACATGTAGAACTCGAACCTGGCCACGTTGAACTTGTTCGAGAACAAAATGAATATCGAGTTCAATATGTTTTGTTCGTTGATGTTGGACGGGATTCCCTGACAAGTATATGGCACTTACATTATCACAATATACCAACGTGGCACGAGATAACGGATGATGCAGCTCAAGCAAAAGATACGTAGCTAGCAGATCTCTGCAACAACATTTGCAACTCCACGGTATTCAGCTTCGGCACTGGAACGAGAAACGGTGCTCTGGCATTTCGAAGACCATGAGATTAGATTGTCACCAAAATAAATACAGTACCCACTCGTGGACCTCCTCGTGTTAGAGCAGCCGGCCCAATCTGCATCTGTATAGGAGACCAGGGTCTGTGTGGAACTCGCGTGAAGGGTCAAGCCAAAGGATAAAGTTCCTTTGATGTAGCGAATAATTCTTTGGAGAGCATTCCGACGGTCAAGGCGCGGGGAGTGTATATGCATGCATACCTGTTGAACGACATAGGATATGTATGGCCGTGTAAAAGTCAAGTACTGTTGTGCACTGGCTAAACTCCGGAATAAGGTAGGATCATGAAACGGTTCACTGGTATGGGCACTGAGTTTGCTGGTTGCATCAACTAGTGTAGCGACAGAGTTACAGGACTGCATTCTGGCGTGGGAAATAATGGTCGTCGCATAGGATTGCTGTGAGAGAAACATGGTGTCCTTGGTGCGGGACACATAAATGCCTAAAAATTAGCTCAGAGGACCAAGGTCCTTCATGGCAAATTCACTGCTGAGCTGTGCCATGAGAGACTGACGAAGAGCGTCAGATGAGGTGACAAGAAGTATGTCGTCTACATATAAAAGAAGAAAAGCCGTATTAGAAACCTGATGAAGAGTAAAAAGGGAGGCGTCACACTTGCTATGAAAGAACCCAATAGAGAGAACAAAATCCGTGAACCGTTGGTACCAAGCCCGTGGGGCCTGCTTTAGCGCGTATAATGATTTATTAAGACAACAAACATAGTCTGGGAACTGCTTATTTCTGAATCCCATTGGCTGGTACATGTAAACTGTTTCATGGAGATTCCCATGAAGAAAGGCATTAGTGACGTCTAACTGATGTACAGACTAATGCTTGGACAGAGCTATGGAAAGAACAGTCTGGATAGTAGCCGGTTTCACAACCGGACTAAAAGTCTCACCACAATCGACACCTACCTGTTGCAATTGACCGTCACAGACCAATCTTGCCTTGTACCGTTCCAAAGTGCCATCTGACCTGTACTTATGTTTAAACAACCACATACTCTGGATAACATTCATATTAGGGTGTCGAGGTACAAGTTCCCAAGTTCCGTTTCTAATTAATGCATTATATTCAGTAGTCATAACAGAGTACCACTCCGGTATAGTTAGGGCATCGGCCAGGTTTTTGTAGGAATTGGACCAATGGAGGTTGTGGTCGTGGCATTTAAGTTGAAGGGTTGCTTAGGTTTAAAAATACCGCTCATAGAACGGGTGTGGGGTCGGGCTTGAGGTTGGGCCGTAGTAGGTGGAGGTAGGTGGGCCGAGGAAGGTTCAGTGTTTGGTGGAGGGTTTGGGCCAAGTGGATTGGTGGAGGTGGCGGGCGTTGAAGTAGGGGCAAGAATATTGGGCTGAAGGTTTGGGCCAGGAGGGTTATGGGTGGACGGTTGTGGTGATGTGGGGCTAAGGGCCGGTTGGGTGTGAGGTGATTGTGTGGTTGTGGGGTTTGAAAGATGTGGGCATAGGTGTTCTGAGAACGGGTCGGACAAGAAGTCGTAGGTGGGTTGCGGGCCAATAGTTTGGGAAAAAGGGAATGTGGTCTCGTCAAAAGCGACATGTCGAGATATGACCAATTGGTTGGTTTTCAAGTCAAGGCATCGGTACCCCCTATGAGTAGGTGGGTAGCCAAGAAAGACGCACGGGTGGGAGCGGTAGTCATGCATATGAATGCTAGTGGATGGGTGTAGAGGATAGCATAGGCATCCGAACACACGCAGGTGATCGTACGCCGGGGTGGAGTGGTAGAGAAGTTCGTAGGTGTTTTGGTTTTGGAGGTTTTGTTAGGTAGGATGTTGAGTAAATAAGTTGCGGTTTCAAGTGCAAAGTGCAAGAAATGGGGGGAAGGGAGGCATTGGCCATGAGGGTACGAACCATGTTATTGATGGTTTGAATTTTACGTTCAGCTTTGCCATTTTGAGAGGAGGTGTAGGGACAAGATAAATGGTAAAGAATGCCATTTGTGGTGAAGAAGTTTTGGAAAGAAGTGTTTACGTATTCCCTACCATTATCACATTGAAAAGTTTTTATGGTTCGTTCAAATTGTGTTTTTATATTTGTCGCAAAGTGTGTAAAGGCAGGGAAGACTTTACAAAAAAAATCCTACGTAAAAAAATCCGTATAATTAGTAGAAGAAAAAAATGGTAAACGAATACTTTTTTTCCAAAAACACAAGCTTGGCATACATTATTATTTAAATTGTTAAAAGAAACAGAACAAGAAGTTTTTAATGAATTTAAAGATTGACGCCCTGGGTGACCAAGACGTTGATGCCAAAGCTGAGCAGAGATAGCGGCAAAAGTTGTTGGATGTGAAGAGGAGGACCCGAGCACCAGAGGGTAGAGGTCACCGCTGCTGTTGCATCGCAGTAGAGGGGCCCGCGTCTTAAGGTCCTTCACAAGAAAACCAAACGGGTCAAATTCAACAGATACAAAGTTGTCCATGGTAAAACGACGGACTGAAATAAGGTTTTTAATTAATTTAGGTGAGTATAAGACATTTTTAAGGACAAAGGGTGGGAATGGTTTGGGTAGGTATTTTGTGCCCTGTCCTATGACCGGAATTGTATTGCCATTACCTACTATAATATTTTGAGGAATGCATGAATTAGAAAAAGAACGGAAATCACCCTGTTCATGAGACATAGTGGAAGTTGCTCCGGTGTCCATGTACTGTGTTGGGTCGGGCTGCTAAAGAGACATGGTGTACATGGCCTGTTCAATGTCTGTTGGACTGTAAGCAACATAATTTCCTTGTTGCGGGCGTGGGCCTAGGAGGCCGGACTGCGGGGCCAGGTTTGTTTGATTGGGGCGGCTGGTAGTGGGGTAAGGGCATGGTGGGTTGGGCCATGGGAAGGGTTGTTGGATCGAATAAGGGTTGTTGTTGGACCATTGTGTAGGCTGTTGAAACCAAGGCGGTAGCCAAGGATTGTAATAGGGCGGAGTAGGTCTGTTGGTAACGGCCACAGCCCGACCCAAACCTGTCCCCCCGGGTCCGCGTCTACCTGCTGATCTGCCACGGTTGCCCCGTCCAGATGCCCGGTCGTCGGACCAATTGTAGTCGGCTGAAGAGGACCGACCGGTGGTAGCCGAGAGGGCGGTGGAAGCCGATTTTTATGCAAGTAAGGCTTGTTCTGCCTTCCGGGTTTTAACCTGTATCAACTTAGAACGTGCATTGTAAAACGAAGGTAGTGGTTCTTGTTGTTGAAGAATAGTAGCGATACCTTCATATTGCTCGTTCAACCTGGAAATTATTTGTAAGACCAGCCTATCATTGTCAACCGGAGCATTCACGTTCGCCAATTGATCAGCCAAAACTTTCAAATCTTGACAATAAGCCGAAACGTTAGGAAAGCAATCCAACCTTGTATTAGAGAACTTGTGCATAAGGTGAATGGCACGTGAACCTTTGTTATCTTGAAAGAGATCTTCGATGGCTTTCCAAGCATCGTAGGCGGTGGCAGTTTTGTTGATGATGGTGTGCAGGAGATCATTAGATATCGTGCTATAAATCCATTGTAGAACAACGGCGTCAAGACGATCCCAATCATCGTTGGATTGAGTGGTACTAGAGGAGGCGGTGGTGGTATCATGTGGTTTAAGAGATAGGTGGTCATGCACTAAGAAGGCCTTGCAGTTGTTCTTGAACAATGTTGCCCAGGTTGCATATTGAGACGATTCAATTTCCAAGATGATCGAGACATAGGTTTTGATATTGGATACTGTGGTGGCAGGATGAATCTTGGATTCAAGGGTTATGGATGGAGTTGTAGGGGTAGGTTGGGTTTGTGTTGGCATTGTCGTTCAAACAGAAAAGGAACAAAAGAAGAATGAATGGTGGGGCCGATCAAGAAAGAATAAAGAAAGGAGAATTAAGTTGATGGTGGGGAGAATTAAAGAGGCACAAGAACAGAGAAATTAAAAGAACAAGATGGTGTCGGCAGGGGAAAGAAAATTAGGGTTAGGCACACTGGACTCGTGATACCATGATAGGATGCAAAACGTGCCCTTCTCTATTGATTTACAATGATATTTATAATTACATTGGGTGCCTCTATTTTAGGATAGAGATAAATACAAGAATAATTACATTAATGCTATACAATCATACTAAAGATATATATACGCTATTACTTCTCAACAAGGTTGGTCTGAAACAGGTCACTGAGGCTGATAAAATTGTTATTTCGAAAAAAGACAACTTTGTTGGGAAGACCTATCTCAGTGGTGGATTATTTGTACTGAACATTGTTTCTGTTTCTGATATTAATGTTGAGTCCACTTATTTATGGCATGCTAGATTGTCAGGATCTAAGTTTGAATTGATTGTATTGTTTTAACCAAAATGATAATAAACTGATAAAGCATGAAGAACTTTGCAGCGGAAGAACAATTAAAACTTTATAACACAATCAACGAGAGAATAGTTTTCATCATAACATGTTTTCATTACTTAAAAGATTGAAATGATTACAAAGTAACTTACATATATGAATCACTAAACTTCCCCTCAGACCGAGCTACCCACACAAAAGATTATAAAATACAGTATAAGTGTGAAAAGCTAAATAGAACAGTACAAGCACTGTCTATTTATAGTACAATCCTAACCACTAATAGTCTATGCTGACATCATCTTGACAATGACATCTAACAGCAATAACAAACTCTAACCACTGCCTAACCTAAACACTGATAACAAAACACTGATGATCCTAACCACTGATAAGCATAAACTCTGATAAAGTATTGGCAGATGTTCTTCAAAGGATGATCAGACCTTTGACCCATTAGAGGTTTGATAAATCAGCAGACTTTATAACTGGTAGAGCTTTTGTATAGGGCATTTGTTAGAACTAGCAGCGGTTTGGTAGCCGGTATTTGAAAGGAGTGAATCTAAAATATGTTTATTCTTGATCATATAGAGCAGATCTGTTTTTGGCTTTTTATCATCTGTTCTTTTTTAGGGTTCATTCCCAACAATCTCCCCCTAGAACAGATGATGCCAAAAACTCTTCTTTATTCATGATCTTTATGTCTCATCAGTTTTTCCCTGATTTGTTCTTTGAATTGTGATTCAAAGTTCAAGGAATCTTCATCATCCTCATCCCTGCACAGTTGTAGTTCCAAAAGATCTTGAAGGTCAGCTACACCCAGGCTTAGTGCATCGATAAACTCACAACTTTCCCATTGGACCTGAGCAGAGTCAATACATGGGTCTTTTTATCAGAGAGCCACTTTAGTATTTTTGAGTTCAATGGGTTTCTTGGGAGAGGAGTTATTTGAGATGAGAATTGAAAAGATGAACTTTTTGAAAGCCTTTGAAAAAGGTCTTCAAATTTAGCTAAAGGTTTCAATGGTTCTTTATTCAAGTCAGGCAAAGGTTCCTTAGTGATAGTCTGCTTACTTTTGTTAGCGTCCCTTTGCTGATCTTGCATATCCATCTGCAGCTGCCTCTTCTTTTGGTTGAGGGCTTGAATGGTTGTTTCTAAAACCAAATCTGCACTTAGTTTCTTAACATCTTTCCAATCTGGTGCATTCTGTCTTATTTGAGGGTCTTTCTTCATCCTATCAATTCTATCTGCTTCTTGTTTGAGAGCTTGGATGGACCACTCTTTGAACTGGTTCTCCTTAGCTTAATAGGGTTTCTCTTTCATAATAAATCTGATGAGTTTGCCCTTTGCTTCTTTTGAGAATCATCTTTTGGAGATTCTTTTGTCATTTTCTCATTAAGCTCTTTTGCATACTCTTCTAATTTCTTGACTTTGCTTAGCTCATGCTACTCCAATCTTGTTAAGTAAGAATTACCTTTCCCTTTGCTTTCTTCTTTTGCTATGTTCTTAGCTTGTCTAGTCTTCAGTTTTAGATAATCCTCAATGGTCTTTGGATTTCTGTGAAGGTTCTTTCGGATGGATCAGCTTTTGTATATAATTGTAGCATCTCTCCTTTTACTGCAGCCAACTCTAAGGGATATGATGTTTCCATAGGAATATTTCTTTTTGGATTTGACCTTTGAGTGACTCAGAAAAGCTGATTTGTTATGATGATGAATGGGTGATAACTGGTTTTGGATTTGTTTGGACAACAAGTGAAGATGGTATGTCATCATTTTTCACTGTAGCCATTCTTCTTCTTTTTCTAGCATAGACCAGTTTTGGTGCAGGGGCACTTGTGCAAACCACTGCTGTCGTAACATCTGTTACTTTGACAGGTGGTTGCTGAGATGAGGAAGGCAGCAAGATGTCAGTGGTTGGCCTTTTAATAACAGCAGTGGTTTTAGGACCAGCAATGCTACCCTTCATCTCCTTCTCTTTTATCCTGACATGACTTTGATTGATCCTCATCTTCATCATCTTCTTGAATTTAGGGTTTCATCACCTCCTTTTTTCCTTTTCTTTGACAGATGTTTCAGCAGAAGTTACTTAGATATTTTCCTCAGAGTCATTTTTCTCCCCTTTTTGGCATCATCAACTCTTTCGAAGATAGGTGCAGGGGTAGTGCCAGGAAGGAGAATTTTCTTGATCACTTTAAGCTCTTCCTGTGTGTCTTTATACCTTGCCTCAACTTCTTCTTTGAAAGTCTGCACTTTTGAATCATATAACTGATTAGCATGTTGAATGTATTGTTGAAGCAGAGGATACACTTGTGTTGCAATTCTGGTGGCTTGAGCAGAAGATTGAGCAGTGTTTTGAGATTTTGCAGAGTGTAACATTTGTTGCAGCACATTTTTGATATCTCCAACTGATGCCTCAATCTTTGTGACTTTATCCGTCAATTCCTTATGTTTTAGCTCATCTCCTAAGTTAATAAGATCATCTGAGCTCCTACCCAAGGTGGTAGTTTTATCTAGGGTATCATGAGCATGTGATTTATCACTTGCTTCAACTTTAGATGCCCCTTTTCTTGGTACTGGGGTCTTCCCACTGCGGCAGAGGTTACCTGGGTAGCCTCAGTGGTTGCCTTCAAAGGAGACTTATATAAGAAACTACTGTCCAGATGTAAATCAGTGGATTCAACATCTGTAGTAGCTACTCCAATTGAACTATCAACAAGGATTTTGTGAAATCCAAGTGATGTAGTCTCCTAAACTGTTTGTGGGATAACCAGTTGATTTTATCAGACACAGCCATTGTGGAAGTTTTGGTCTCAGTGATGTGTTGGTGAGAGTGGCCTTTTTGTGACTGACCATCAAAGGTTTCAAACAGTGATGTGGTGAGTGTAGTGTTTTGAAATGTGGAGAGTGGTGTGGAAAGTAGGTTTGTCCTGGGAGATGGACATTTTAACATACTCTCAATTGAGGGTAATGTTATCAGTTGTGGGATCCCTGTGCTTACAACGTGTTCCTTTTGTGAGGAATCATGAGGAGTTATGGTTTTGGGTGGAGATCTTTTTACCATCTGTTGTGAGGAAGTAGCAGCAGTGGTTTCATGTGACTTTTGTGATGTCACTGGATTAACTTCTGGGATCTTATCTTCCAGAAGGTCCTTTTTGATAGGTTTGATGGGTTTTGAAGGTTTCTTTTTGGTCTTTTTAGAGGTTTTTGGTGTGGGTTGCACAAAAGTGGTTTTGCTGCTGTGATCACCAAGAGCAGTAGGCTCAGTAGCTGGGATCTGAGGAGCAGATGTGGACTCATCTAAATTTTGCTCAGACTCCCCTGCTTGTGTTTTTGAAACTTTTGACTCTTTGGCCATAAGGCGAGTATATGTTTCAGATGATAAACTGTTTATTGAAAAGACACACCTTGAACAAGAACATGTACACTCTCTTTTGGGATTTTCTGTTTTAAATAATAACTTAGAAATCTAGGAAATAGCAGAAAAGCATTTTCCTTTTTGTTTTTCATATTTTCTAGGTTTGTTACCAAATCATTAAATAATACTTGGGAGTAATTGTAATCAGATTTAGACAAAATGGCATATCCGAAGTATTGAATTTTCAATGGTAATTATCAAACCCAGTTGTCTTATTGGAAACACATGTGAGCAGGGTATGAAACAAAAATTTCATAGAAGGTGGGAATTTTCCCTTTTTCATAGTAGCTTTTGATAAATCCCCTGTATACCCCTTGTTTTTCAAAACAATTTGATACTCACTTTTAAGGAAAGAAGTTTTACCTTCTAGATCATTCATCTGAAAAACCTCTGAGATGGTTTGTGGGGTTATTGGAACCAAGATCCCTGCCACTTTTGACGTGATTGCCCAAGGATTTTGGTTGAGACTCTCAATCTCAGCATTTGCCCAGAAATCTCGAAGGGCATTCTGCTAAATAGGTGCGTTACAGGTTAACAGAGTCTTGTACTTTGAAGAAGACAATATATCAATGATTTCATGAAATTCGGTATTCTTCTTCGTCTTCTCAAGAGTACAGAAGTAATTATGTGGATTTTTGATGTTGAGAGTGTATTTCGGTGGTTCCTGTGCTGATTTCGCTTTGGGAGCCATGATTATCAGAGGAAATAGTTATGAGAATTTTGAAATGGCACAGTAGAAGTGAAAACTCTGTTTGTGGATGAAAGAGGGTTTTATAAGGTTTTTTTTAAAGTGATGATGGCGTGGCATCTGATGCAATGACTGTCGAATAACATTTGTCCACGTGTAACCTCTGATTGACAATGGAAGACAGTTGTTTGGCTGACCACTGACAGAGTAAGTTATCAGTGGTTGTGACCAAATGTTAATACTATCAGAGGTTTCACATCAGTGGATAGGTTTTTCTTATCCAACAGTGTTTTTAGGCTATCAGAGCTTTGAACAGACTTTAAGGATTTATTGAAAAATTCAATTTTAACTATTTTTAAGGATGAATTTCTGATTTTCTAAAAACATTTTATTGCTTTTACACATGGATCACAAGTAAATTCGTTTTTAATCCATGTTTAGCATTCCAAGCCTAGAAATCAAACTGTCAAATGTGGAAGCATCAAGTGCTTTTGTCAACACATCTGCTAGTTAATCCTTGGTATGGACATGTTGTAAAGAAATCAGACTTTTTTCTATAGCAATCCTTCTCAAAATGATGTCTGGTGTCAAAGAGTTTGTTAAAATTTTGATAATTTGCAAGGATAGTTTTGTCAGACCGAAATGTCCTTCTGAGATTTTTCAATGACATAAGTTTTTAAACCTTTTCAGTCAAAGCTTCATTCACATGCTCGTCCTTGTGTACAGACACTTTACACGCTTTGGCAGAGGTTGAATATCTCAGATGGTACAACGATTTTGTCTGTAGGGACAGGTTTTCAAGGATACTTGAATCTGTATTGAACTGGTTATCATCCAGAGTCCTCTTGATTCACTATCAGAGGAAGTATCTTCCCTTTCTAAAAATAGGGTTCTACTTCAGGCAGGAACTTAAGTTTTGTCTATAAAAAACAAGCAAAACTCAAGGTGTATTATCTTCAACAATAATTCAGAAGAGCAATACAAGACCTGATATAAACATGAAATTTCTACTATGAAACTCGTAGAAAATTTCGTGATAAGTGAATCAATTAGATCTGATAGATTTCCAACAATCCTTTTGAAGAATTTATGATTTAAAAGTTCATCTCAGTCACTCATATAAGACTGATATGGATCCTCTTCATCAAATAACCCCGAAATCAACATAGACTCAAACACAAACAATAGAAACGCATGAATCATGAATTTCTACACAATTTCGACTCCGTTTTCAACAATTAAGAATAGCAAAATATAGATAAGATCGAGCTGATCATCTTATGTCAAATTGACGATTAGATCAAATTTGACTGACCAAGCTCTGATACCAATTGTCAGGATCTAAGTTTAAATTGATTGTATTGTTTTAACCAAAATGATAACAAACTGATAAAGCATGAAGAACTATGCAGCGGAAGAACAGTTAAAACTTTAAAACACAATCAACAAGAGAATAGTTTTCATCATAGTATGTTTTCATTACTTAAAAGATTGAAATGATTACAAAGTAACTTACATATATGAATCACTAAACTCCCCCTCAGACCAAGCTACCCACACAAAAGATTGTACAATACAGTATAAGTGTGAAAAGCTAAATAGAACAGTACAAGCACTGTCTATTTATAGTACAATCCTAACCACTGATAGTTTATGCTGACATCATCTTGAAAATGACATCTAACAGCAATAAAAAACTCTAACCACTGCCTAACCTAAACACTTATAACAAAACACTGATGATCCTAACTACTGATAAGCATAAACTCTGATGAAGTACTGGCAGATGTTCTTCAAAGGATGATCAGACCTTTGACTTCCAGCAGACCTTTGACTTTTAAGCAGACCTTTGACCCATCAGAGGTTTGATAAATCAGCAAACTTTATAACTGGCAGAGCTTTGGTATAGGGCATTTGTTAGAACTAGCAGCGGTTTGGTAGCCGGTCTTTGAAAGGAGTGAATCTAAAATCTGTTTATTCTGTATCATATAAAGCAGATCTGTTTTTGGCTTTCTATCATCTGTTCTTTTTTAGGGTTCAATCCCAACATAGGTTCAGTCATGTTGGCTTCTCTTCTATTAAAAGACTTAAAATTGCGGGTAAAAATCATGTAAAAAATGCATGTGAAAGTTTGAAGTGTCATGTGTGTGTGGAAGCTAAGTAGTTAATGCGGGAAAATATTAGATATCATTCAAAGACCGACATTTGAGATATTGATTATCATGGTGAAATATCAGTAGGATATCGGTAATTTAAATATCATGCTAAATTTATATATATAGCAAATTAACACTAACAATTCAGTATACTATCCAACTATTAATAAATTAACCTTTTGTAACTTGCAAAGCACTACCAATTGTAGCAAGTAGGAACTAACTAAGACTTAAAACACTAACATTTAATGCTAAAAAGTAACAATAAAGACTTAAAACACTAATAGCAACAATAAGAAGAAAGACGAATGGTAGAACTAAGAATAAAGGTACTGATATCGGAAAATCGATGATATATCGGTCAAATATCAGTCTAATATCGGTCAATATCGCCAATATTATCGGTACCGATATTCCGACCGATAGTTTGTATTGATATCTCGGCCGATATATAATATATCGGTGATATATCAAGATATTAACTACATAGTGTGGAAGCCGAACATGCTAAAATCCCTTTAAAATGTAACTAGTAGGGCCACTGAATTACTAGAACTTATGCACTCAAATTTAGCTGACTTTAAAATTACTTCTAGTATGGGAGGTGAAAAAAATTACAATATGACATTTATTGATGATTATTCCAAAAATACTAAAGTTTACCTCTTGAAGTCTAAAGATGGGGCAGGTTAGATGTTTATGATCTACAAAAATGAAGTTGAAAACCAACATGATAGAAAGATTAAAAGATTTAGGTCTAACAGGGGTGGCGAGTATAATACCAACACTCTTAAGGAATTTTGTGAGCAAAATGGTATTATACATCAGTTTAATGCTCCTTACCCCAACAGAATGGCGTAGCCGAACGGAAAATAGAACTCTTAAAAATATGATGAATGCGGTCACACCCCTAATTTCCACCTGTAACCCGGTGGGTCCGGTTGGGGAATATCGTGACCCAAGTTGATATCATCATTACCAAACAATATAATAAAACACAGCGGAAGACTGGTAATTACTATTACAAACGTTCGAATGTTCAAAGTTCAAAATAAATACAACGCTTGTAACTAGATCCACATGCGGATCAAAATGTGATTACAAAAGGAAATTTAACTGACTATGGCCTTCTAAGCAAGGGTTGCAATTCCTCTTAAGCTTCGCCTGAGCACTTCCAGCCTAATTACGTATACTTGTCACCTGCGCTTAGTCTTTTGAAAATACGTCAGTTTTCATTGGTAAATACGTTTAACCGACTCATTTTGAAAACATTTAGAAAACCTTTAGTGTACACAATGGTACTTAGTTTAATAAATAACTTGGGATAAATAATTTTCATGTTATCATTTTTACATGCCAATAATATATTTAGAGCCCGAAATCTGTGCCGGGATCATGATTAATCGACACGCCACTTTAACACCTTTAATAGGTGCACCCCTAATCGGTTATAATTTATTTAGCATCTGACGGGTGTATGCCTACACCCCGTGCTTTGGTCGTGGCCATTTGCAATTAAATGAGCCGTGGATATCCAGGACACGGTCATTTTAATCCCCAACTGTTTAATATTAAGCAATACGAATTAAAATGGATTATTTGAATTCCTAACTCATTGGTCTTTGATCCCATATCCAACCATGCGTATTAGTATACCGTATCCCAAGCTCGTATAAGGGAAAAAAAGTTAAAGTATTTACCTGGCTTGCAAAATCTTTAATAATAAGAAAATAAGCAAAGCACAACCGTAGTCAATTAAACTAGCTTGGCGACAATCTACGGAAGTCTCTAGTCTGAAATGGATGGTATTATTAACCGATTAGTTAGCTAGCGGGTCTTTATTTAGTCATTGACTTAGACCGACTAACTTAAAATAAAGAATATGGTACGAAACACTAGATTAAGCGATGACTGGAAAAGCATGCATTTTGGACTCGACAAGTACTAGGACTTGTATAATATGGGTTACCATTTTACATTCTGGAATTTGAGAATATTTTGATATGGTTAAACCCGTTTCGGTTAAATTATGTAAACTAGTTACGTGGGCCGAACCGTACGCATTTAAGCGAAACTGGGTAACCGGGTGAGTCCTATACAATTTCCATATGCCATTATTTTTAAAATATGTTATTATAATAGTAAATTATCAATATGTGGGCCCGTTACGGTTTTAAAATCAAACTATGCCTTAAAAGGGCAATTTGGTCATTTTACAAAGTAATAAATGAGCGTATATGTAAACTGATGTTATTGTCATAAACATTCTATAAAAATACTTATTTTATGATGTTATATCAGTAGGATATCAATTATATTTGTGGTTTATAGATTAAGACCAAACTATGTCCCGAAAGGGCATTTTGGTCATTTCACAAATACTTTGATAACTTATTTGGGAATCTGAGTTTGGGACATGTACCCACTGTTAATATTTTGAGAACATTTTTTGAAATCAATAGGTATCAAGTCTTGATACTCTAATATGGTATTAAACCATATTATGCGCCAAAACGGCGATTAAGTCGCTAAATGACGATTTAAATGGTATTTGAGTAAAACTGTTGTTGTGTCTATGTTTGTATGACCAAAATATGTTAATATATGTATTACATCAGGAAGTATAAAGTTTTGGTCCATAAATATGTTTAAAATACATTTAAAGTGCCGAAAGGGCAATATCGTCATTTAAGGACATAATATGCAAACTATAGCTTAAACTCAGTTTGCAATCTGAATAAATACCCCAAATAATCCTTATAATGATATTACATCAGTAGGTATAGAGTTTTGATGTCAAGTTTAAGTTTAAACCATTTTATACGTCAAAAGGGCATTTTAGGCATATTTAACGGATACTTGCATAATGACTCGGATTACTACATGACCATGTCCTATAACTCCAGAGGATTATAGTATACTAAAACATGGTCATAATGCAACTTAGAAACAAAAGCAAAGGTTGCTAAATCGGGTCAGAACTGAAAGTCAAAGCAAAAGTCAACTTTCACGACTTTCGGTTGCGAACCGACCTTAGACCTGGAATTGACGAGCCGAACATGTTCTCACATGTTCTTATAATTATTACCGAGTTATTAGAGTGTTGAAACAGATTTTATAATACATACATTGCTAGTTATGATTTTATTTCAAAACTGACCCGTTTGACTTTTTATTAACATAACTTTGACCCGTCAATTGACCAAGAAAACGTGGTAATCAGGAGATGCCCTCTTGAGGTATCAACACCTACCTTATTACGATCACGTAGCCATGTTCATTACAAACATTGGCTGGACCATAATGGTCTTAGCTCAAAGTCAAGGCGTTTTTACGTCAACGCTTTGACTTTGGCTTAAAGCCTACAAAAAATAAAAGAACTGAGTTAGAACACTTACTAGTGATCCAAAGAAGACTAAGGAACTCAGAGGAAGTCCCCAATGAGCTCAAGAACCTCCAAGTGAGCAATAGAGATGAGAATGAGCAAGTTTGGAGCTCACCCAAGGTTGCTATTTATAGCAATGGAGGAAGCATGGGATCACTCCAGGTGTTAGGAGCTGATCTAGGATGAGTACAAGTGGGTGGGATCGTGGCACAAGCAGGAGAAAGGTGGCTATGGCGAGCAAGGTGGCAAACACAGCAGGCTGCCATGTTTTCTGTCGCTGGCGACCCTTACGGACCATAAGGGTTTAGCCTTGCGGTCCGTAAGGACCTCTAGCGCCCACAGATTTGAATTGGTTACGGACCGTAACCATAAGGGCTTGCGGTCTGTAACCGCCTTACTAAAATCATAATTTGATTGCCTTACGGTCCGTAACCGTTGATGGTTACGGTCCGTAAGGACTTTCCAGAATATGAAATTTTGGAATTTTTTCACTCTGATCCTCTGACTTTTTCCGATGCTCGTTTAGATGTTATTAAAATAACATGACGGCGTCTTTGGTCCCTCTCGGCTACGCGTGGAAACCAAGAATCTTCGGGACACGTGGCGGATTTTATTTATTCGATGGAATTTTCGAGGTGTTACAAATGCTATGCTTTTAAGTTCCGGTTTACCTAATAACATGTGGGGAGAAGCCATTTTATCTGCTTGTCATGTGCTTAATAGAATTCCTCACAAAGGACATGATAAACTACCCTATGAATTGTGGAAGGATGTGCCCATAACTTGAAATTTCTCAAAGTGTGGGGGTGCCTAGCGAAAGTAGGGTTACCTAATTTCAAAAAGGTGAACATTGGATCTAAGTTGTAGACTCGTGTTTATTGGTTATGCTCAAAACAATGTAGCTTACAAATTCATGTTGTTAAGGGATAAAACTATAGTTGAATCTAGTGATGATGATGTTGTTTTCTTTGAAAATAAATATCCTATGAAACAATCTCATGATATGCCTATTAGAAGTAAATGGATATTTAAGAAAAACTTGAGACCTATGGAACCATTGATAAATACAAGTCCAGACTTGTTATTAGAGGGTTCACTCAAAAGCAAGGTCTTGATTATTTTGACACTTATTCTATTGTGATAAAAATTTCCAATATTAGGTCCCTTATCGCTATAGCTGCTATCCACGGTTTAGTAGTTCATCAAATGGGCGTTAAAACAGCCTTTTTGAATGGGGACCTAGATGAGGAAATTTATATTCTTCAACCTGAGGGATTTGTGGTCCATGTCAGCAGAATAAGGTATGTAGGCTTAAAAAAATCCTTATATGGCTTGAAACAAACACCCAAGAAATCGTATGAAAAACTTAACACCACCTTAAAAAATGATGGTTATGTTGTGAATAATTCTGATTCTTGTGTGTAACTAAACAATCTAAATCGGGATATGTTATTATATGTCTTTTATGTAGATGACATGCTAATATTTGGTGCTAATGTACATGATGTTAATCACACCAAATTATTTTTATCATCTAAGTTTGAGATGAAAGATATGGGTGAAGCTGATGTGATTTTGGGAGTTAAAATCAAGAGGACTCAGAATGGAATTTCTTTAAGTCGGTCTCACTATATTGAGCAACTGTTAAAAATTTTGATTGCTTTGATGTGAAGCCTGTGAGAACTCCCTATGATCCTAGTGTGCACCTTAAGAAAAATAAACATGAGAGTATATCACAACCTAAATATGCTAAAATCATAGGAACTGTTATGTTCTTAAGGAATTATACTTGACCTGATATAGCCTACACTGTTAGTAGACTTAGTCGTTATATACAACCCTAGTTAGGAACATTGGAATGCACTTCATCGACTATTGAGATACCTCAAGGGTACTATGGACTTCTCTTTGCGTCATAATAAATATCATGTTGTATTAGAAGGGTACTATGATGCAAATTGGGTCACTGATAATGATGAAGTATGTTCCATTAGTGGTTATGTATTTATTTTGGGCATCGGTGCAGTCTCTTGGAAGTCCTCCAAACATACTTGTATTGCACATACCCACCCTGGAGTTAGAGTTTATTGCTCTTTGTTGCCCAGAATGATCTTTGATCTCTAGATCGCAAATGATAAACATAACTTTATTGAATACTGAATCTGAATACAATGGAATGAGTTTTTACAAATGAAATCTAAGTCTATTTAGAGTTTCTAATCGTTACGAGTGAATAGACGTGTCTCCTCGTGAACGGGTGTGTCCCTTGAATGTGTGGATGTGATTAAACCCGAAGAGGTGTGTCCCTTGATGAAAAGTCGCGTCCCTCCTTGTTCTCTTGTGGCCGTCGATCTTGGAGATGTGTCTCCATGGATTCGCACCCCTTGAGGGTGTTGGTTTCAATCTTTGGTTTAGTCACAATCAACCCCTATACTTTGTAACCGCCACTCTTTCTTCTAATTATCATTTAACCCTTGTAGTTTAGGATGGGAATGATTAGACTTTCATTCACCCCCTAATCATGAACATCCTTGGGTTGTTGTAGATCTTGAACTCCGAGCAGTTCTCGCATTGTAGCAAACTTAACTCTTGCTAGTGCGTTCGTTAGTATGTCTGCCCGTTGTAGTTCTCCACTTACGTGTTCCACATTGATGTCCTCGTTCTCCACACATTCCCTTATGAAATGATAGCATGTATCAATGTGCTTGCTTCTTCCATGAAAGACTGGATTTCTCATGAGTGCTATTGCAGAAACATTATCCACCCTTAGTGTTATCTTCTCTTCCTTCCAACCTGTGATTTCACTTAACAGTCTTTTAAGCCATAGTGCATGGCATGCTGCTGGAGTGGCTACCATGAATTCCGATTCACATGATGAGAGAGCCACTATCTGTTGCTTTTGTGTGCACCAGGTTATAAGTGAATCTGCAAAGTAGAAAACTAGACCAGTAGTTCATTTTCCTTTGTCTGTGTTAACTCCATAACTGCTTTCACTATAACCTGTGATCTTACATCCTCCTTGATTCCTGTATATGATTCCATAATCTTTAGTTCCTTTGATATAACGTAGTACTTGCTTCACTGGTTCAAGTGATGCTCCTTTGGTTCTTGCATGAATCAACTAAGCAGACTGACTGGGTAACATAGATCTTGCCTTGTATGCAGTAAGTACCTGAGTGAACCTATCAGACTTCTGTAATGCATTGCATCTACTAGATCTCCCTCTTCAGACTTTGTTAACTGTGTTCCTGGATTCATAGGAATCTATGTGTCGTTGCAGGTTAACATATCAGCGTCTTTGGGTATCTTGTTGATATAGCGTGTCTGCTTGATGGCTATCTCACCCCCTGCTTGAATAGCTTCTATTCCCATATAGTATGCTAGCAATCCTAGATCGCTCATTTCAAACTTGTTCTCCATCTGAGACTTGAAAACATCTATTTCCTTTCTTGATGTTCCAGTGACTATCAAATCATCAACGTAGACTCCGACTATCAGTACAGAAGTCTTACTTGTCCTTGTATAGATTGCATTCTCTAAAGTGCACTTCTTGAAGTTAAGTGACTTTCGGGTTTGATCTAACTTCGTGTTCCAAGCACGCGGTGCTTGTGTCAATCCATACAGAGCTTTTGATAGTTTGTAAACTTTTCCTTCATCTCCTGGCTTTACAAATCCTTTCAGTTGTGAGACATAGACCTCTTCCTTGAGATCTCCGTGTAAGAATGCAGAATTCATGTCTAAATGATGTACCTCGCAACCTTGATGTGCTGCTAAAGCCAACATTAGTCGAACCGTCTCTATGCGTGCTACTGGTACAACGACTTCATCAAAGTCTATTCCGTGTTGCTGAACGTATCCTTTTGCTATCAGCCTTGCTTTATGTCTGACTACGTTTCCGTTTGAATCTTTCTTTGTTTTGAATACCCACTTTAAACCTATTGCCTTGTGATCTCTTGGCAACTCTGTCAATCTCCAAGTGTTATTCTTGTTTATCGAGTCTAACTCAGCCTTCATCGCTTCAATCCATTTTCTATCACTAGATGCTTCCTTGTAATTCCTTGGTTCTTCTTCAACAAGTAGTAATTCTTGTGGATCTACTTGAATTTCCTCCGTCTCTTCATATAGTTCTTCAAGACTTCTCAGTTTTACTGGAGTATCGCTAATACTCTCTGTTGTACTTTCAGATGTAGATGGACCTCTACTTGATAATTTGCTAGAACTTCCTGACGGGTTCTGATTGTACGAATGTGCTGGCGGGGTTACATAGGAGTCTGGTTCTTCTGTCTGGTCTACTCCTGAATCTCCATGATGTGGCCTGCTATTATCAGGACTTCCTGGTTTATTTTCTTCTAATTCTGGTGGGTTGTTATCTTCTTGTATGACAAAGTTTGTCCATTCGGGATTTCCTGAATCTACCGTTTCCATATAACTATCCCAGTTCCATGGTTGACCTTCCATGAACTTTACATCTCTACTAACACATACCTTGTGCTTTGCCGGATCATACAATTTGTATGCCTTTGATCCTTCTTCAATTCCAAGATATACCATGGGTGCACTTCTATCATCTAACTGCTTTTATTGAAGTGGTAATACCTTAGCGTATGCAGTGCAGCCAAAAACCTTTAAGTGTTCCAGATTCGACTTTCTTCCTTTCAATGCTTCATACAGGGTCTTGTTTACCAAGGCCTTCGTTGGAGTCCGGTTTAATACGTATAGCGTATGTCTTATTGCTTCACCCGAAAATTTTGTGGCATAGTCATTGCCTTTAGCATACTCCGAGTAGTTGACAACATCGTCCTGTTTCTTCTTTCGACTACTCCATTTTGTTGTGGGGAATACGGCGCTGTAACCTGTCTTGCTATGCCGTTGGCTTTGCAATACTTATTGAATTCAGCTGACGTGAATTCTCCTCCTTTGTCTGTCCTTAGCATTTTTAACTTGGTTTGAGTTTTTGTCTCCACCTTTTCCTTAAACTGCTTGAAAGTTTCGAATTCCTGATCCTTAGAAGTTAGTAGATATGCCCACTGTAGCGAGTTGTAACACCTCGTGTTTTTACGTCCAGTAAAGTTTTGACACGTGTCCCGGTAATCCTAGTGTACCATATGGTGATTGGGAGGGACCGAAGTCGTTGAAACAATAATAATATCCGTACTTTATAATATGAAAATTAGTTGGGGACCTAAATAAAATTTTGAAATTTTCATGTTCTGAAGACCCCTTACGGACCGCAAGGCTCTAGCCATACGGTCTACAAGGCGAGCTGAAGCTATGGGCGCCTAAGGTCCTTACGGACCATAAGGCCTAACCTATACGGTCCGCAAGGACCTGCCAGCGAGCAGAAATGTGGCAGAACTCAGTCCTGCCACCTCTTGTCGCATTGCCACCTTTTCTTGCATGCTAGACACGACCAAGGACACTTGTTTACTTCCCCCAACACTTGGCAATCCTCCTGGAATCCTCCATAGCTTTTAAGATGACTTCTTGGTGAGTTGCAACAACCTTCATGCAACTTTAACTCATCAAATTCATCTAGAGCAACTCCTGACCATCTTGAAGCACTCCCTTCTGTTCTTAGCATCCTTTGAGCATTGTGTAAGTGTTTCAATTCGTGCTAAGTCCTTTTTATTAGGTTTTAAGCCAATGTCAAAGTTTTGTCGTTAAAATGCCTTGATTTTGATCTAAATCCGTATTAGTCAAGCCACTGATCGTAACGGAAGTTGCTACGTGATTGTAATGATGGAGATGTTAATCCCTCAAGAGGGCATCTCCAGATTACCACGGATTCATGACCAATTGACGAGTCAAACTAAAAGTCAAAGAAAGTCAAACTGTCCAGTTTTATAAAAATCCATAACTAACAATCTAGATGTTATAAAATATGTTTTAATGCACAAACAACTTAAAAAAATAAGTGTTGGAACTTATATAAGCTGTTTGGCTCGTCAAGTCTCGATCTAGAATCGGTTTGCAACCAAAGTCGCTATATTTGACTTATATTGATTTTTTGGTTCTGACCTGATTTAGCCATTTTGGCTACTGAATTTTGGTCACTTTAAGACCATATTTAAGTTTAGGATGGCCTCCTAAACTTTCGTCACTCGATTCATTAGAAATCTGAGTTTACATACAAGTTCCGCTAAAATTACGTAAACTTTGTAAAGAGGTCCTTTTTGTGCAAATAATGATTTTAAACACCCATGCATGTAAATATAAGAAATAAACTGAGTTGTAAACATAATTTGATTATGTTGATGTCAAGAATCGGATTATAATCTAAGTCTTCGCAAAAGATGCGTTCATGGCATTTAAATGGCTAAATTCCCTTTTTGGCATTTTAGAAAGATCAAACATGGTTTGACCTTCAAAATGAAATGTTTACTGATATAATATGATAAGTAGGACATATTGGGATGTTTATTCAGATTATGACCTGAATGAAGGTCTAAGATTTGTTAAATGCCAAGAAATGACCAAATTACCCTTTTTACAAAAAAATGACTTAAATCAATCTTTTGTTAATCAAAACTTAAACCTACTGATGTAATAAGTTAAATAACATATTTTTGGTATAAAACAGTTCCTAACCTTAGTTTATCTTAAACATCGAATATAATGGCATTTATCGATTTTTACGCCTTTCCGGCGTATGGTTTAAAACCATAACATTGAGCCAAGACTTGTTACCTACTGATTTATAAACTTATTTTCAACATCTTAACAGTAAGTAAAAGCCCCGAACTCAAAATCCCAATTTTGGCTTCAAAGCTTTGTGTGAAATTACTAAAATACCCTTACGGGACATAGGTTATTTCAAAACCGTCAAACACACATATATTTGAAATCCTACCGCTATAACATTATAAAATAAGTATTTTTACAGATTAATAAGAGTCTTGACATCAGATTCATTTTAAACATCTTTTATAAACACTAAAATGACTAAATCGCCACTATAATGCATAATTCGGTTTTAAATATACCTCGGACCTATCTTTTGCAAAGTTACTGATTTCATAACATATTTCAAACATATATTCATATGGAACTTATATATGTCTCCTCCAGTTACCCGGTTTCGCCTATGCGCGTTCGGTTAAGCTTACGTAGCTAATTTACGTACTTAAACCGAAACGGGTTTAACTTCGTCATTTTTTTATCAAAATCCAGAATGTTATTGGTTTACCCATATTAGACAAGTTTATATACTTGTCGGGTCCAACTAACATCCTATTTCGGTCACCGTTTAATCTAGCGTATCGTACCGTATTGTTTTAAGTAAGTCTAACCGGTTCAAGTCTAAGACTTCATTAAGAACCGTTAGCATTCTAATATTGGTTAATAATTACCATCACTCCCAGACTAAACGCCTTCCGGTAGATTGTATTTCTGATATGCGGCTGAGTTCTGACTTTACAAAGACTTAAGTTTAGGTAAATACCCTTAACGGGCTTGGGATACGGTAAATTATTACCGCTTGGTTGGGTATGGGATCATGTTTTATCCAGTTGTGATAATTAACTAAAATCTTGCATAACCCGGTTTTGATCTGTTTTGTCTGAAACCAAACATTGGGGGTGGACTTGACCGTGTCCGGGATATCCTTGGCTCACTAAAGTGCTAGTGGCCACAACAATATAGCATGGCGTGTAGGCATACACTGGTTAATCGCTATCTGCTTTCTATGTGAAAGTTTAGAGTGGTGTGTCAGTCGATCAGGTCTTGATTTTTGTATTGGGCCCCATATGTAAAAGCCTGACATGTAAATATGTATACAAGGTCATTTGTACTGTCCCAAGTTATTTATGAAAATGTGCCAAGTGCACCCAAAACCATTTTTGAAAGGATTTTCAAAATGAGTCAGTTTATTGTATTTACCTGTGTAAACTGATGTATTTTCAAAGATCAAGTTACAGATACAAGTACGAACTAGGCTGGAAGCTGCAGGGCATATACCAAGGAGTTGCGACCTTAGGATTTACCTGTAGAGTCTGAATTTCATTTTTGTATGTTATCCGATCCGCCTGTGGATCTTATTACAAGCCTTGTTTGTATATTGTTTATGTATCCGAACTCTGGACACTTATGGTTTGTAATAGTTTATGTATCCAATGACTTCCGCTGTGTTATCTTATATTTGGTTATGATAATATCAACTTTACGTCACGGTACTCCGCACCGGGCCCACCAGTAGACACGTGGATGTCGGGGTGTGACACGAGTGCACTCGTCTACAAGTAGAAATATGTACTTCTTCCTAGCATGTGTTGGTGGGGATATATGACCACATAAATCTCCGTAGACTAAATCCAGAGGTCTTAGAGATCTGAATTTTGCCTGATTTGGAAATTGTGTCCTGCTATGTTTTCCTAATAAGCATGCGTCACATACTTGACTGGCATGACTTATTTGGGGAAATCCATATACCAAGTTCTCTCGAGTCATTTCCTTGATGGCGTCAAAGTGTAAATGGCCTAACCCCGTGTGCCATAACCATGCTAGATCTTCTGTGTTTGAGAGCAGGTAGATTGGCCTTCCAATCTTCAACTTTACTTTATACAACATGTTCCTCATCCTCCTGACTCGCATTAGTAACTTTCTATTTCTGTCGTGGGCTGTTAGTAAGTCTCCGTCCATAACTACTTTGCAACCGATTTCTGTGAGTTGTCCGAGGCTCAATATGTTGCTTTTCAGACTTGGAATGTAGTATACTTGAGAAACAATCTTCTATTCTTGGTTCAGACATTCCAGCAGTATTGAACCTATGCCTTTAATTCCTATGTGCGATCCGTCACTGAAACGTATGTCACACCCCAACTAATGGCGGAAACATCGGGGCGTGGCACTAGGCGAACCAGATTATCTCAAGAGAAATTCCATAACATTTCACATGACAATATCTTAAACAGTTAACTTCCCATACAATCAACCAAATACTTCACGTTTAATCATTACAAAACATAATATATCTTAATATAAATCAAGTTCAATCTTCCCCAGATTTATTACATGATTTCTAAAGGCAAATCTAAAACTAAGCGTCCAAAGCAATATCCTCAACCTACCACATATGTTAAAATAAACATCAATACTTATCTAAAGATGAGCATACAGGTTTGCGTACATAATAGATATAAAAGCGTTTAGCATACACCGCATGACATACGTAAGAGTTGTGAATTATGTATCTACTTAGATTCGAGCAAACCAACAAACCGCGATTGATCGGGGCATGCGAAAAAGTGTCCACATCCTAAAGAGAAAATAAATGAGAAATAAAAATGCGAGCCTTAACAACCCCGGGCCCCCGGGTGGCGGGTCAACCTCTAGTATACTATCATGTTAAGGGTGGCGTACAAGCAATCAAGTAATACATACAATTCATCAGATTTCACGTATAGTCATGTAATAGCGGGATTGCGAATAAGAGTTGAGTTGTGTGATGTGTTTTGATATACGAACATACGTGACACCCAAAAGTGCGTTTAAGCCTAAAGGGGTTCAAGTATACTCATTGTCGGTGCGTTTTGAGAGAAGAGACGGGATCTGGGATGAGTCGAGAAGAGCGTCGGATCAGCCTGTAATCGAACAGAAGTGCATCAGTCTTCCGAATTGCTGAAACGGTTAACGAGCGAAGGAGCAGTAGACAAGTTCGGGCGAACTTGTACTTTGAAGTATAAGTTCGGGCGAACTTGTATGTCTAGACTTACTGAAGGTACAACTTTAGGCGAACTTGTCCTGTTTGCTGAGGTGGGATACAAGTTCGGGCGAACTTGTGAGTTTTTGTGAAGAGTGGATCAAGTTCGGGCGAACTTGGTCACCAATCTGGTGACAAGTTCGAGCGAACTTGGTGCTTTTCGAGTGAACTTGACTGTTTTGGCATCCAATTCGTGCGTTTTCACGTCGTTTGCGGAGGAAATCGAGTGTCCATCCCTCCAACCTTAGGCTACTGAGCAAAACCTAGGCTGGAGAGGTCTTTTGGAGCGAGTTTTAGCCATTTTACAGAAACTCGGACTAATCCGGGCGAACTTGAAGGTTCGTACGGGTTAGTCCAGTTTGTGTAAAGTGACGTTTTCGTCCTTGTGCTTCCGGATCTGAGATCTAGCTTGACAACGCCTCGTTCCACTTCAAAGTGAACGAAACATACGTCATTTAGTCTGAATATTGTGTAAAAATCAATGTTTGAAAGGTTTTACTCAGATCTAAACATAGATCTAAGTGAAAAACAGAAGTTTTGTATAAAAAGATTAAGATTTTCGTAAACAGAAGAGATTTGATGAAAACAAAGGCAAGGCCTTGTGCAAAATCGTTGTAAAACGTTGTTGTAGCTTGAAAACGGGTTGAATCTTACTTAGAAAACAAAGGGTTTCGGTTTTGGGGAGCTCCGGGCGAACTTGCAGGAAATTCAAATGAGGAGAGGAGCTAGGTATTTATAGGTGAGGTGAAATGTTGGGCTGAAAACATCAAGTTCGGGCGAACTTGTATCAAGTTCGGGCGAACTTGCTACAAGTTCGAGCGAACTTGCTGGTTTTCCTGAGTTTTAAGACAAGTCCGGCGGACTTGTTGGGTTTTGAAATATTCTGGTGGCCCAGACAAGTTCGGGCGAACTTGTGATGCACAAGTTCGGCCGAACTTTACCTTGTGGCCATGTTTTTTCGATTATTTCGCATTAAGAGTTCGTTTGGCGATTCAGTTAGTATTAGATAGTTACATTAAGCGTTATAATTGATAAAATAGTGCGATTAGCGATTCGTACGTGTGAGAGCGTTGCGATAGCGATTGTAACCATAACATAAACAAGTATAACACACATAAAAACATAATTCCACATAATTAACTGCGTTTAGCGATGCGATGAGATAAGCAATGCGATGGCACAAGTGTTTATTAAACAATAACACACTCGGCTTTTAAAGTAGCATAACTACTTGTGATTGTGTTGAATTAGCGATTTTAAGCGATTAAATGCGATATTGATGTGACAAAATATAATTCCATTAACATAACTTTCTCATAATCAAATGTCGGAGTACAATGATTGTGATAAACGAAATACACAAAAAAAGGAATAAGATAAATAACAACGAAATTTCGAGTTGTTACAGTCTCCCCTACTTTAGGAAATTTCGTCCTGAAATTTAAGTAGTGGCCGTAACAGAGAGGTGCGGGTATTTAGCCTTCATGTCGCTTTCCAATTCCCAAGTGAACTCGGCACCGCGTTTGCCTTCCCATCGGACTTTCACGATATGGATGCGAGAGTGCCGTAATTTCTTGGTTTCTCGGTCCATGATTTCGACAGGCTTTTCCACGAAATGGAGAGTCTCATTTATTTTCAAGCCCTCGAGGGGCACGTGGAGATTTTCTTCAGCTAGGCATTTCTTGAGGTTCGACACGTGGAAAGTCGGATGGACGTTATTAAGTTCCATCGGTAGTTCTAGTCAATAGGCCACTTTGCCGATCCTTTCTAGAATCTTAAAGGGACCTACGTATCGTGGCGCTAGCTTTCCTTGCTTTCCGAAGCGGATCACTCCTTTCCAAGGTGCAACCTTTAAGAGAACATGATCTCCCACTTCTAACTGTAGGGGCTTACGGCGTTTATCAGCATAGCTCTTTTGGCAACTCCGAGCTTTCAAGAGATTGTCTCTGATCTGGAGGATTTTTGTCTGTCATTTCTTGAATCAGCTCGGGACCGTTGATTTGTGCTTCTCCGATCTTGTGCCATGCAATAGGCGATCGACATTTTCTTCCATACAGTGCCTCAAAGGAGCCATTTGAATGCTGGTATGATAATTATTATTGTACGAGAATTGAATTAAAGGTAAATGCGTATCCCAATTACCACTGAAATATATGATGCACGCACGAAGCATGTCTTCGAGGGTGCAGATCGTGCGCTCAGTCTGACCGTTGGTTTGAGGATGAAAAGCGGTACTAAGATTAAGGGTAGTACCGAGAGCGGAATGAAAAGTCTCCCAGAGACGTGAGGTAAAGCACCGTCGCGGTCAGAGATGATTTCACGGGGCATCCCGTGTCGACATATGACTTCGTCGGTATAGATTCATGCTAAGTTCTACCTTAAAGTCTTCCTCGCATGGAAATAAAGTGAGCAAATTTAGTAAGACGATCAACGATAACCCAAATGATATCGTGACCAGAGGAGGTGCGAGGGAGTTTTGTAACGAAGTCCATGGCTATGCTCTCCCACTTCCATATCGGGATTTCGGGTTGTTCGAGCAAACCAGAGGGCCTTTGATGTTCGGCTTTAACTTTCGAACAAGTTAAGCACTTTGAGACGTAAACGGCGATATCCTTTTTCATGCCCAGCCACCAGTACTTAGGACGAAGGTCCTGGTACATTTTGTCGGCTCCAGGATGAATGGAGTATCGAGATTTATGCGCTTCGGTCATTAGCAAATCATGAAGATTGTCATGGCTAAGAATCCAAATACGATCGAGATAGTAATAAATACCATTAGGTTTAACAAGAGCTGTCGGCACCACATTTCATCTCTTCTTGCAGGGAATTCTAGTTAAAACAAGCAAATTGGGTGGAGCGAATCATAATTTCAAAATCATTCAAAGCTTGAGAGTCACGAATACTACATGTCACACCCCGACCCGCAGCGGAATAAGAGTCGGGGCATAATTGGGTTATCACCAAAGCTCATGACATTTACTAATATGTTTCATATTTAATAAAGTCAAAGTTACATTTCCAAAAATCCAAACATGTTCATTCAATACAAAGAAAATAAACCAAACATAACAATCCCAACTCTAAATCGTTTTATTCTTCTAGTCCAAGTCCTATGTGTTCCTAGCTGCTGCTGGTTCACCCGTATCATGTGTAAAATGGGGGTTTTTGGGTCAACATAAGTTGGCGAGTGAACCTTATTAGATAAACATTTATTAATGAATTACTTGTTAGTTTATCAATGAAAAATTGTGCATAATCATAGATGAACAAATGTAAATAATCAAGCAATGGCAAATAGCAGTCACAACTATAACATACAATAACACATGACAGCATACATGAACATACCAACATCATACTATAAATAACATAAATGAAACTGTTCGATCAAGGCTCAATCAAACGGAGCCGATCGTATTGCATGTACTGAAAATGAAAATGTCTGTGCGATCAAGGCTCAATCAAACGGAGCCGATCGTATGTGGGCACGCCTGGTTCAACCTCATAATGAAATGGGGAACATGCTCAACGCTCATAATGTAATGGGGAGCGGCGGCCTATGAAATTGCATGTACTGAAAATAATAAACTTGCATCCAACAATAACTACACAACAGAAACAAACTGAATACACTAATTCATGATATGATGTATGCACAATGGTTTAAGTATAATATATATATCAAGACACATGATACACCCCAAAACGTGATTAAAACGGGGAATTTGTAAGGATTCACTCACATTGGGTGCGTTGGATTGGAGATGGTGAGATGCGCACGAATTAGATGAGCGGAACAACGAGAAATACTAACCTAAATAATAAAGGAAAAATATATTAAACGAGTGGATTTTATTAAGGATTTTAATGAGATTTTTAGATATATTTTTGTGAGTTCAAGGCTATTTTCTATCTTTAAAAATGTTATTTTTAAGTATTTCTAATTGATTTTTAAATTAAATTAAATAAATAAAAATATAAAAAAAATTGTTTATTTAGCGTTGACCGTTGACCGTTGACCGTTGACCTGTTGACCGGTTCGGTCAGCGAATTAGTGTGCGCCGGGTGAGGCTCGAACCCGAGACCTCCCGTACGCGTGCACGCAGCTCTACCAACTGAGCTACGTGTCTAACCCGAAATAGTCTTGTTTTTAATTATATTTATATACTTATTCAATTTAACCGAAATTCTTTTAATTGCCAAAAACATTTTAATTCCACGGACCGGTGCTAGTGACGGGTTTCGAACGCGCGACGTTTGGCTCATTGTTGCACACAGTCCACCGCTGGACTGTGTGTCTAACCTGGTTATTATCGCGGTTTTTATTATACTTAACAACTAACTGAGTTAACCCGGTTTAGTTTTTAAACAAAAAGGCATTTTATTATATGAGGAGTGCGTATAGCAGGAATCGAACTCGGGACGTGCGTTTGTATTTTGCACACAGTCCACCGCTGGACTATGTGTCTAACCCGTTCATTTTACTAGTTTTAAATATACTTATAACTTAGTTAGCTTCGTCTTCTTCATTCAAATTACAGTCAACTGATTTACTAACTCGTTCCTTGTGTTTACGATTTACAGACATTATTAAAACTTAAATGAAAAGGCAGAGACGGTAATTAGAGGTGAACATACCGATGAACGGTTTATTTCAGATTTCCGGCGATGTGTCGGTTCCTGTTTTTATGCTCTTCAACTGAACAAGATAATTAACTATTTTGATTAGTCGAATGTGGAATTGAAGTGATAAACAAACGTTAACGATGTGTTTGAAGACCCTTACCGTTTCACAGACGGAATTAGAAATTTTCAGGGGAGTTCCGGCGAACTGGAATTAGTTTAATACAGCGCCTGAATTCGATTTCAATTGAGAGGTTTAAGTTAGAAATAGTCTAATAATTGTTGAACTGCAATAATATTGAGATAATTACCGTTTGAGGATGAATACGGTTTTCCGGCGGAATTTGCAGAAAATTCCGGCGAACTGATTTAAGCGTTCTGATGGTCTGAAAATGTGATGAAAAATGAAATGGAGTATGGTTATGACGTTTCTGAGTCGCGAGAGTGATCTTGGGTTGAAGTATTCAAGATTTGATTGCTTTTCGGTTATGAAGACCGATAATGATGAGACTTGATGCTCAATCAATTCTGAATTGATTAAAGACATCGGTTCATCGGTTATGAACGTGAATACGCGAGAAATCAAACGATTTGACGATTGCTTTGCCGTTTTCCGTTTCTCAGTTGGCGGAACCGGTTTAACCTAGTCTGTATATAAATCTCATTTGTTTCCTAGAGATAACAGAAAACACAAAGCGGCGAGTGGTGAGGGGTGATGTGAGGGTGTGTTAAGGCGTTGGAGTGTGTCTTGGCTGACCCGGGTTCGAGTCCGGCCGCAACATAATTTTTTTATTTATTTTATTTTAACTTTTTATCAAATATAATTTTTATAGTTCAGTTTATTTATTAATTATGTATTGTTTTAAATCAAAATAATCATAAATATTCAATGTAACTTTTATAACTTGATATTCGATTACAAAACGGAGCGGGTTTTGAAAACCCGATTTTTACAAATGTTACAGTATCCCCTACTTTTAGGAATTTCGTCCCGAAATTTAAGTAGTTGAAGTAGTAGGAAAAAGATGCGGGTATTTTTCACGCATTGAGTCTTCACGTTCCCAAGTAAACTCAGGTCCACGTTTCGACTCCCAGCGTACCCTAACAATTGGAATGCGACTTCGTCGAAGACGTTTCTCCCCGTAGTCCATGATCTCCACTGGTCTTTCAATAAAATGCATAGATTCATCAATTTGAATATCTTCCAGCGGAATATGGAGATTCTCATCAGCGAGGCACTTCTTCAAGTTCGACACGTGGAATGTGGGATGAATCCTGTTGAGTTCTTCTGGTAGGTCAAGCTTGTATGCTACAGGACCTAATCTTTCGAGTATCTTGAAAGGTCCTACGTAACGAGGTGCTAGCTTCCCCTTTTGACCAAAACGAACTACTCCCTTCCACGGTGATACTTTTAAAAGCACATGATCACCAATGTTAAACTCTAAGGGCTTCCGTCGTTTATCTGCATAACTCTTTTGACGACTTTGAGCCGCTAGAAGATTGTTTCGAATTTGATGGATCTTGTCTGTGGTTACTTGGATCAATTCTGGACTAGTAATTTGTGCTTCCCCAATTTCGTGCCAACATACAGGAGATCGGCACTTACGACCATATAAGGCTTCAAAAGGTGCCATGCCAATGCTCGAATGATAGCTGTTGTTGTACGAAAATTCAACTAATGGTAGGTGGGCGTCTGTATTTCCCTTGAAGTCTATGACACATGCTCTAAGCATATCTTCAAGAGTTTGAATGGTGCGCTCAGACTGTCCATCAGTTTGAGGATGATAGGCGGTACTGAGATCTAATCGCGTGCCCATAGCGGATTGTACTGCTTGCCATGTTCGTGAGGTGAAACGACCATCACGATCAGAAATAATGCTTAATGGTACCCCATGTCGGCTTACGATTTCGTTGATATAAATACGTGCAAGCTTTTCGTTCTTGAAATCTTCACGGATAGGAATAAAGTGAGCTGATTTTGTAAGTCGGTCTATAATTACCCATATAGTGTCATACCCACCAGAAGTGCGAGGTAACCCGGTAATGAAATCCATGGTTATATTTTCCCACTTCCATACAGGTATTTCCGGTTGGACTAGAAGTCCTGAGGGTCTTTGGTGTTCAGCCTTCACCTTGGAACATGTGAGGCACTTGGAAACAAAAACGGCAATATCCTTCTTCATTCCAGGCCACCAATAGGTGTATCATAGGTCTTGATACATCTTATCGGCTCCTGGGTGTATAGAATATCGCGTTTTGTGAGCTTCATTCATAAGAGTTTCACGAAGATTGTTGTGGTTAGGAATCCAGATACGATCTAGGTAATACAGAATACCGTCCGATTTAGTTTCAATTTTTAGCTCGGCTCCACAGGACATCTCCTTTCGTACATCTTCTTCTGTTATTGAAACGTGTTGGGCTTCTCGAATTTGATCTTTAATGTCGGTTATAATTTGCGAACATAGAAGATGAATGGAGTTCGCATAACCCTTTCGACTAAGTGCATCAGCCACCACATTTGCTTTACCAGGGTGGTATCTAATTTCACAGTCGTAATCATTCAGAAGTTCGACCCATCTTCGTTGCCTCATGTTTAACTCTTTTTGATTGAAGATATGTTGAAGACTTTTGTGGTTAGTGTATATTTCACACTTAGTACCATAGAGATAATGTCTCCATATCTTAAGAGCGAATACAACGGCTCCAAGTTCTAGGTCATGAGTGGTGTAGTTCTTTTCATGTGTCTTGAGTTGTCTCGAAGCATAAGCTATGACTTTTCCTCTTTGCATAAGAACGCAGCCTAATCCTTGCCCTGACGCGTCACAATAGACTACAAAATCATCACAACCTTCAGGAAGAGTGAGGATTGGTGCATCACAAAGTTTCTGTTTAAGAGTTTGAAAAGCTTCTTCTTGCTTGGGTCCCCATATGAAAGGTTTCCCCTTATGAGTTAAAGCCGTGAGTGGTACAGCAATGCGGGAGAAGTTTGAAATGAACCGACGATAATAGCCAGCTAGTCCAAGAAAAGATCTTACTTCAGTTGGTGTACGTGGAGCTTGCCATTCTTGAACCGCTTTGATCTTTGAAGGGTCAACATGTATTCCCTTGTCATTGACTACATGCCCGAGGAATTGCACCTCTTTTAACCAGAATTCACATTTGGAGAACTTGGCATAAAGCTTTTCCTTTTCTAGAAGTGCAAGAACGAGTCGAAGATGACGCTCATGATCAGATTTAGATTTTGAATAAATAAGAATATCGTCGATGAAGACAATAACAAATCGATCAAGATAAGGTTTGCAGACTCTGTTCATTAGGTCCATGAAGACAGCTGGTGCGTTGGTTAATCCAAATGGCATAACCATGAATTCATAGTGGCCATAACGAGTTCGAAAAGCAGTCTTAGGGACGTCTTCTTCATGCACTCTAAGTTGATGATAGCCAGATCGAAGATCGATTTTTGAAAAGCAGCTGGCACCTTGTAGTTGGTCAAGAAGATCATCAATGCGAGGTAAAGGATAGCGATTCTTGATTGTTAACTTGTTGAGCTCTCTGTAGTCGATGCACATACGAAACAATCCATCTTTCTTCTTTACAAAAAGGACAGGTGCACCCCAAGGTGACGAGCTAGGACGTATGAATCCCTTGTCAGTCAACTCTTGCAATTGACTGGCTAGCTCTTGCATTTCAGAGGGGGCTAACCTATATGGAGACTTTGCAACTAGTGTAGCACCAGGTATAAGATCAATACGGAATTCGACGTCTCTAATTGGAGGAAATCCTGAAATGTCGTCAGGAAAAACTTGCGGGAAGTCTTTTACTACAGGAATGTCTTCAAGTTTCTTCTCTGTGGTTCCCTTTTTGATGATATGGGCTAAAAACGCGACATAATTCTTGCGAAGATATTTTTGAGCTTGAAGACAAGACATTAAGCTGAGCCCTTTCGACGAGGTTTCTCCAATGATTCGAAGAGTCTGACCGTTTGAAAGAGGAATACGAATAAATTTTTCACGACATACAACTTCCGCCTGATGTTGACTGAGCCAATCCATACCGATTATGATGTCAAAACTTCCCAGCTTCATAGGAATAAGGTCGACTGAGAAATCGTGGTCGTTTAAGGTGAGTGTACAGTTGCGTAAAATAGAGTCTAATGAAACTGGTTTCCCGTCCGCAACTTCTACCGTTATGGATTCCGTGAGCTTATCCCGATTTTTGTTTAAGATAGGTTCAAATTCTAAAGACACAAAACTTCTCTCCGCACCAGTATCAAATAACATAGATGCATATCTACCATTTATAAGGAACGTACCGTTAACCACATTGCCGTCAGCTCTGGCCTGGTTAGCGTTGATATTTAAAGATCTCCCTCTTGCAGGTGGGGGAGCTTGATTTGCTTGATTCACTGGGTTGGCTTGGGCCTGAGCGTGAATAATATTAACCAACCTTGGACAAGTGTTTCAGAAATGGCTTGGGTCGCCGCAATTGTAGCAAGCCCGCATTGGTTGACTCATAGGATAATTGGGCTGGTAATATGTTTGGGCTAAATGTTGGGTGGGTGGTAGTAGTAGGGGTTGTTGGCCTTGGCCCATTATTTGTTGGTGGGTTTGGGTTAAAGGTTGGTGGCGGTTTGTTCGTTGAGGCATGCGGCAAGTTTGAACAGTATGACCTGCAGACCGCAGCCGGTGCAATATTGGCAAGGATGATCAGGGGAATGGTGATATTGGCAACGGTTACATTTTGGTAACGGGCCTGTGTAGGGTCTTCTGTATGGTGCGGGTGAAGGAGTGACTTGAGTAATGGGTGCAGCAGGAATAGGGGAGTTGGTTTGAGTAACTGCAAAATTTCTGGTGTTGCGCTTCCTCTTGTTAGCAAACTTAGAGGAAGGAATGGGGTGGTTTGAAGTTTGTCCCTCAACAGGGGCTTTCTTCTTCTCTTCTTTGAACTTCCCGTTGCGAATTCGGTTTTCGGTCAGTTCAGTTGCTAACTCCATAGCAGCTTCAAGTGTTACTGGTGAAACGCTGAGAACTGAATCTTGGATTTTCGAGGGAAGTCCTCGAATATAGTGCTCGATCAGACGATAGGTTGGGGTGAACAAATTTGGAACCATTTGGTTCAACTCCAAGAACCTCTTGTTATATGTAGTGTGATCACCCTCCTTTTGCTTTAGAGAATGAAATTCGTCCTCCAGCTTTTTAATTTCACTTCTAGGACAGAAACGCCTAGTCATGATTTCCCTTAACTCCTCCCAAGTTAAGGCCATCGCATCTTCAGTTCCCCTCTTCCCTTTCTCAGTGTTCCACCAAGTGAGAGCTACCCCAAATAGTCTCCCGGTGGCGTATCGAACCTTACGATCCTCAAGACAATCGCATTTAGAAAGGTGTTTTCCATCTCCTCGAACCAATGTAGGAGAGCAGTGACACCCTCGGTCCCTTCAAATTTAGGAGGATCACAAGACTTAAAATGTTTGTAAGAGCACTTGCTGGTAGGAGGGTTGTCGATGTTCTGGTCCTGTTGTTGGGGAGGGTTAGTAGGATTTGTAGCAAGGGCTTGTTGTACTTGGACCACAATGTCAGGCAGTATCGTGGCCATTTGTTTCGCGATCTGAGTGGCCAAACGTTCCTGAGACCTTCCTGATCTTTTACCCCTTCGTTGCTGTCTGGACGACATCTACATGATCATAAAATGAGAAGATTGTGAGTTTATGGTGTCTTTTAGGTGTCATGTGTCTTTAAGAAAATGAAAATAACATAAATATCAATAATGCAACTACATCCATAGGATGTCTTGGGTTCGCTCATGTTGGGCCTCAAATGTCCCCCATACCTTCACCTACATAGTCATGTGGGCCCCCATGGCTATTGGCTTGGTAGGTTTCACATTAGTATTGGCAATTTAACACTCGCATCCCCCGAATGCAAACCACAAAATATGTTCATGAGAGGTTTGGTCGGAACGTGTCCAGGTGTAGACACAATGACAACTCAAAGTGGGGTTAGCTCACACGACGTTTGGTATAGCATGCTTTGGCCTAATAGGTACTTCGTACTCTCATCGTTAGTCCCCAGGTAGGCAAACTGGTCCTTTATTTTGGATTTATACGAATGCCAGCCTAGACAGGACGTTCTGACTACCGGTACTGGTACCCTTCCAGTTACTACATGCCCGTCATGAGAACTCACTTTCATGAGATTTGAAAACACGAAAATCATTGTAAAAGCAATCAAGATGTGGTGTGTTCTTTCATGGATGTGATATGTTATGAGTATACGGTTCATGATAGGCATTATATGATAATACATACTTATGAACATGTTTGCACAATATCAAATGTAACATTTAACATAAAACATATAAACATCATGAAATTTGGCATGTAACACACAAAAATCTTATAAGTTTCTAATCGACTATAGTATAGGCTCTAAGGGTCTAATAACCTATCCTATATCCCTATAGTCATGGCTCTGATACCAATCTGTCACACCCCGACCCGCAGCGGAATAAGAGCCGGGGCATAATTGGATTATCACCAAAGCTCACAACATTTACTAATATGTTTCATATTTAATAAAGTCAAAGTTACATTTCCAAAAATCCAAACATGTTCATTCAATACAAAGAAAATAAACCAAACATAACAATCCCAACTCTAAATCGTTTTATTCTTCTAGTCCAAGTCCTATGTGTTCCTAGCTGCTGCTGGTTCACCTGTATCATGTGTAAAATGGGGGTTTTTGGGTCAACATAAGTTGGCGAGTGAACCTTATTAGATAAACATTTATTAATGAATTACTTGTTAGTTTATCAATGAAAAATTGTGCATAATCATAGATGAACAAATGTAAATAATCAAGCAATGGCAAATAGCAGTCACAACTATAACATACAATAACACATGACAGCATACATGAACATACTAACATCATACTGTAAATAACATAACTGAAACTGTGCGATCAAGGCTCAATCAAACGGAGCCGATCGTATTGCATGTACTGAAAATGAAAATGTCTGTGCGATCAACGCTCAATCAAACGGAGCCGATCGTATTGAGGATGAATACGGTTTTCCGGCGGGATTTGCAGAAAATTCCGACGAACTGATTTAAGCGTTCTGATGGTCTGAAAATGTGACGAAAATGAAATGGAGTATGGTTATGACGTTTCTGAGTCGCGAGAGTGATCTTGGGTTGAAGTATTCAGGATTTGATTGCTTTTCGGTTATGAAGACCGATAATGATGAGACTTGATGCTCAATCAATTCTGAATTGATTAAAGACATCGGTTCATCGGTTATGAACGTGAATACGCGAGAAATCAAATGATTTGACGATTGCTTTGCCGTTTTCCGTTTCTCAGTTGGCGGAACCGGTTTAACCTAGTCTGTATATAAATCTCATTTGTTTCCTAGAGATAACAGAAAACATAAAGCGGCGAAGTGGTGATGTGAGTGTGTGTTAAGGCGTTGGAGTGTGTCTTGGCTGACCCGGGTTCGAGTCCGCGGCAGCAACATAATTTTTTTATTTATTTTATTTTAACTTTTTATCAAGTATAATTTTTATAGTTCAGTATCAAAATAATCATAAATATTCAACGTAACTTTTATAACTTGATATTCGATTACAAAACGGAGCGGGTTTTGAAAACCCGATTTTTACAAATGTTAAACTACACACATAGCTTCGTCGACTGAGAGCATCAGCTACGACGTTTGCTTTGCCAGGATGGTAGCGTATCTCGCAATCGTAATCGTTGAGAAGTTCAACCCATCTGCGTTGGTGCATATTCAGTTCCTTTGGATTAAAGATATGTTTTAAGCTCTTATGGTCGGTGAAGACCGTACACTTAGTACCATAAAGGTAGTGTCGCCATATCTTTAATGCAAAAACAACTCCACGGAGTTCGAGATCGTGGTTGTGTAGTTTTTCTCGTGGATCTTGAGTTGTCGAGATGCATAAGCGATAACTTTGTCTCGTTGCATGAGAACACAATCAAGACCTAAGTTAGAGGCATCGCAATAAACAACGAAGTCGTCGTCACTGTCGGGCAGAGCGAGTACGGGAGCATTCCATAGCATACGCTTGAGAGTTTGAAAGGCTTCCTCTTGTTTGGAATCCCAAACGAAAAGCTTGTCCTTATGAGTTAAAGCGGTAAGCGGAACGACGATGTTTGAAAAGTCGGCGATGAATCGACGGTAGTAACCCGCCAATCCAAGAAAGGAACGGATTTCAAATACATTCTTCAGCGTAATCCAACTCTTGACAGCTTCAATGTTTGCAGGGTCGACGTGAATTCCTTGACTATTAACGATGTGGACGAGAAATTGGACTTCTTTGAGCCAGAATTCACATTTGGAGAACTTAGCATAAAAGCGATTACCTTGGAGAAGTTCGAGGACTAAACCGAGATGGCGTGCGTGTTCGTCTCTCAACTTCGAGTAAATAAGGATGTCATCGATAAACACAATGACGAAAAGATCTAAGAAAGCTTTACACACACGGTTCATCAAATCCATGAAGACCGCGGGTGCATTTGTGAGACCAAAAGGCATGACCAGGAATTCAAAATGGCCATAACGCGTACAAAAGGCGGTTTTCGAAATATCTTCTTCTAACACGCGGAGTTGGTGATAACCGGAACGTAGATCGATCTTAGAGAAACAAGTAGCACCTTGAAGTTGATCAAACAAATCGTCAATTTGAGGAAGAAGGTAGCGGTTCTTTATCGTGAGTTTGTAAGTTCACGATAATCGATGCACATTCGGAACTGCCCATCTTTCTTTTTCACAAAAAGAATGGGTGCGCCCCACGGTGAAGTGCTTGGGCGTATAAAGCCTTTATCAAGAAGCTCTTGAAGTTGGCTTGATAGCTCGCGCATTTCGGATGGTGCGAGACGATAGGGAGCTTTAGCAATGGGAGTAGCACCGGGAATTAAATCGATACGGAATTCAACATCACGAGTAGGGGGTAAACCGGGTAAATCGTTGGAAAAACTTTAGGAAATTCACAAACAACGGGTACATCTTTCCACGTTTTCTTTTCTTTCTCCGGGTTCACGATATGGGCTAGGAAGGCAACGCATTGCTTGCGCAAAGGCTTGCTCGCTTGGGTACATGACATAAGCATCAACTTCTTTGAGGGAGTCTTGCCATAGACATGTAGCTGATCATCGTTAGGGAGAGGGAAGCGAATCATTTTATCAAAGCAAACAACTTCAGCATGATTTTCACGAAGAAAATCCATGCCTACTATGATATCAAAGCTACCTAACTGCATATGTATGAGATTGATCGAGAAGACGTGGCTGTTGAGATCGAGAGTACAACCACGTAGGACGGAGTTAACGGTAACAGTAACGGTTCTTCCGGTGGCGACTTCCACATCGAAAGTCTTTGGGAGTTTAGCACGTTTACATTTTAAAACCCTTTCGAATTCTAATGATACAAAACAATTATCGACACCAATATCAAATAAACATGAAGCATAAATACCATTAACAAGGAACATACCGTTGACAACATTGTTGTCGTTCTGAGCCTGGCGATGATTGAGGTTAAAGGCTCTTCCACGCTTAGCCTGTGGTTGTTGTTGCTGAGGCTGTGGCGGTGACTGCTGCGGCTGAGGCTGAGGCTAAGGCTTCTGTTCTTGTTTCACAGCTCTGTTGGGGCAGACATTACTGAAGTGGTTTGGGTCCCCACAAGTGTAGCAAGCACGGGCCTTTGGGGCTGGCGCTTGCTACTGGTACTGCTGCTGATTAGCCTGAGGAGTGTGAACTGGAGCTGGTAGAGCTGGTGCTGCTGGGGCCTGAGGAGCTGGAGGACGAGGGCCTGAACGGCAACAGTGAAGTGGCCGTATATGTTGAAGTTGGTGCAGAAGCGACAGTTGCCTCCAACCGCATGGTGATAAGTGCATTTTGAGCACAAAGGATAAGGACCAGTATACGCACGCTTTGCCGGCGGTGCGTTTGGTTCGGCAGACTGAATCGGCTGAGGGTTTGGCGGTGCGGTAAGCGCACAGTTCTTGCTCGGGTTTTCTCTCTTGCGACTTCGGCGATTAGACATTGATTCTCGAGACTGATCAGAGGGAGCTGTTGATTCAGTGATGGTCTGGTTTCCGACTTTGCTGTTCTTAAAGTAACCAGCTAGAACCCTTTTGTCGTTGATCTCTGCGGCTAGCTGATAGGTTCATTAATGGTGACAGGGCGTGTTGCTTGAACTAAATCAGCGACGCAATCGGGTAAAGCACGCAGATATTTCTTGATCGCTTTCTCGGTAGTGTCCACTTAACCGGGACAGATAATGCTCAACTGTTTGAAACGAGCTGTTAAGCCAGCGTTATCGGGACCATCTTGTTTGATATCCCAGAACTCATTCTCCAGCTTTTGAATCTCATGTGGAGAACAGAACTCTTTCACCATGATTTCTTTGAGTTCCTCCCAAGTGAGCCTGTAAGCTTCGTCGTTCCCACACTTGTTGCGCTCCGCTGTCCACCAATCGAGAGCCCTCGATTGGAACACGCCGGTGGCGTTGATAGTGCTCAGGGCTCCGGGGCATCCACTCTGACGGAAGGTAACCTCGATAAAATCGAACCAGTCAAACATAGCACTCGGCCCGTCCGTGCCGGTGAAGGTGAGTGGTCCACAGCCTTAAATTGCTTAAAGCTGAAGGAAGTCTTTGGTGCGTCGTTCTTGGAGTCGACGGACGAATTGCTGCTGACGGCATGGATCTCGCTGACGATCTGAGGGATAACTTTAGTCATTTGCTTGCTACCAGTGAAGCGATGCGCTTATCGGCGTTGTTGCGCTGGATGTTTCTCCTGGTGTGCGATCCCGTGGAAGACATCTACATGAAGGATTTGATTGGATGAGATTTGATTATGATAGGTTTATGTTCAAAAGTTTATTATTATTATTATTATTATTATTATTATTATTATTATTATTATTATTATTATTATTATTATTATTATTATTATTATTATTATTATTATTATTATTATTATTATTATTATACAGTTAAAGCACAAAACACATAGGCACGTATACACGTAAGCACATAAGCACATAATCACATAAGCACATAATCACATTTTTTGTACGTATTCATCTTCAAATTAAGTCATGCGTAGCGCGTACGAGATGCGATATAATAGCATAAATTGCGAGTACAGCTGTGTATGAAGACACACGCGTAGGAGGGTTGAGAGTTTTAGTTTGGTTGGTGAATTAATTAGCGTTTTAGATTATGAGAGTTGTGCGAGTAGTTCATATATCGATGGAGCGTAAGAGCGATAAATCGATAAAGCGAGAAATCGAGTAAAGGTAAAATCCATAAACTTAAACACATGAATAATAAATAACTCGATGATGCATAAAATCAACGATTATAGGCTTAAACCAATTGGGAGCGTCCTGGGTTTTGAGACAGGGACTACCCAAAGTGCTTCGAGAATTCTCTGAGTTCGGACACACGATTTGGCCTAATAGACAAATGCTCTCGCCGTACAACGGTTAATGACACTTTCCAGTTACGTCCTATTCCGAGTCATCGAAATAATCGAGACTTTGGTGGGATTGAAAATCGAGGAGCGGAACTACTTATTAAGATGCGGGTTTCACCACTAACTTAACAACTTCATTCCTAGTTGTGGTTATGCTCACCGATCAAATCGGGAGTTTCACTAGATAGAAATGGAGACTTTCGTCGAGGTTTGGATATCACTCCTAACTCAACGAATGTATCTCGTGCGATAGAATGCGTGGAGTGAATGATCTTGCCGAGAGTTCTTGGTTTTCACACTTATTCTCGACTTGATCACTCATTTTGTGTGATACGAGCATTCTTCACGTGTGTTGTGGTTGCTTTAGGAAAAGCAATGTTAGAAGTTCAACTCAAAGGGTTTTGGTCAAGTTCGGGCGAACTTGGCATCGGCCTGATGTCAAGTTCGAGCGAACTTGTTCAATCCCTGTTGAACTTGTTGATGTTGAGTGGGGGCTGACAAGTTCGGGCGAACTTGGTCAGGTCCGGGCGAACTAGATCAATTCGAGCGAATTTGCCCCCAAGCTCGGGCGAACTTGTCTGTTCGTATCAATTTTGGCGTTTAATCGATGCGTAATGGTATGATTGGGTATCCTAACTATAGACTAGGTCAAACAGAGCAGTTTTACCTAATTTTCCCTATAGTTATGGCTCTGATACCAATCTGTCACACCCCAACCGATGGCGGAAACATCGGGACGTGGCACTAGGCGAACCAGATTGTCTCAAGAGAAATTCCATAACAATTCACATGACAATATCTTAAACAGTTAACTTACCATACAATCAACCAAATACTTCATGTTTAATCATTACAAAACATAATATCTCTTAATACAAATCAAGTTCGATCTTCCCTAGATTTATTACATGATGTCTAAAGGCAAATCTAAAACTAAGCGTCCAAAGCAATATCCTCAACCAGTCACGTATGTTAAAATAAACGTCAATACAATTATGTAAAGGTGAGCATACAGGTTTGCGTACATAATAGATATAAAAGTGTTTAGCGTACACCACATGACATACGTAAGAGTTGTGAATTATGTATCTACTTAGATTCGAGCAAACCAACAAACCGCGATTGATCGAGGCATGCGAACAAGTGTCGACATCCTAAAGAGAAAATAAATGAGAAATAAAAATGCGAGCCATAACAACCCCGGGTGTCCGGGTGGCGGGTCAACCTCTAGTATACTATCATGTTAAGTGTGGCATACAAGCAATCAAGTAATACATACAATTCAGCAGATTTCACGTATAGTCATGTAATAGCGGGATTGCGAATAAGAGTTGAGTTGTGTGATGTGTTTTGATATACGAACATATGTGACACCCAAAAGTGCATTTAAGCGTAAAGGGGTTCAAGTATACTCACTGTCGGTGTGTTTTGAGAAAAGAGACGGGATCTGGGATGAGTCGAGGATAGCGCCGAATCAGCCTGTAAGCGAACAGAAGTGCATCAGTCTTCCGAATTGCTGAAACGGTTAACGGGCGAAGGAGCAGTAGACAAGTTTGGGCGAACTTGTACTTTGAAGTACAAGTTCGGGCGAACTTGTATGTCTAGACTTACTGAAGGTACAAGTTCAGGCGAACTTGTCCTATTTCTGAGGTGGGATAAGTTCGGGCGAACTTGTCCTGATTCCTTGGAATCAGTACAAGTTCGGGTGAACTTGTGTGTTCTTGTGAAGAGTGGATCAAGTTCGGGCGAACTTGGTCACTAATCTGGTGACAAGTTTAAGCGAACTTGATGCTTTTCGATCGAACTTGACTGTTTTGGCATCCAATTCGTGCATTTTCACGTCGTTTGTTGAGGAAATCGAGTGTCCATCCCTCCAACATTAGGCTACTGAGCAAAACCTAGGCTGGAGAGGTCTCTTGGAGCGAGTTTTAGCCATTTTACAGAAACTCGGACTAATCCGGGCGAACTTGAAGGTTCGTACGGGTTAGTCCTGTTTGTGCAAAGTGACGTTTTCGTCCTTGTGCTTCCGGATCTGAGATCTAGCTTGACAACGCCTCGTTCCACTTCAAAGTGAACGAAACATACGTCATTTAGTCTGAATATTGTGTAAAAATCGATGTTTGAATGGTTTTGCTGGGGTCTAAACATAGATCTAAGTGAAAAACAGAAGTTTTGTATAAAAAGATTAAGATTTTCGTAAACAGAAGAGATTTGATGGAAACAAAGGCAAAGCCTTGTGCAAAATCGTTGTAAAACGTTGTTGTAGCTTGAAAACGGGTAGAATCTTACTTAGAAAACAAAGGGTTTCGGTTTTGGGGAGCTCCGGGCGAACTTGCAGCAAGTTCAAATGAGGAGAGGAGCTGGGTATTTATAGGTGAGGTGAAATGTTGGGCTGAAAACATCAAGTTCGTGAGAACTTGTATCAAGTTCGGGCGAACTTGCTTGTTTTCCTGAGTTTTAAGACAAGTCCGGGCGGACTTGTTGGGTGTTGAAGTATTCTGGTGGCCCAAACAAGTTCGGGCAAACTTGTGATGCACAAGTTCGGCCGAACTTGACCTTGTGGCCAAGTTTTTTCGATTATTTCGCGTTAAGAGTTCGTTTGGCGATTCGGTTAGTATTAGTTAGTTACATTAAGCGTTATAATTGATAAAATAATGCGATTTAGCGATTCGTGCATGTGAGAGCGTTGCGATAGCGATTGTAACCATAACATAAACAAGTTTTACACAGATAAAAACATAATTCCACATAATTAACTGCGTTTAGCGATGCGATGGCACAAGTGTTTATTAAACAATAACACACTCGGCTTTTAAAGTAGCATACCTACTTGTGATTGTGTTGAATTAGCGATTTATAAGCCATTAAATGCGATATTGATGTGACGAAATATAATTCCATTAACATAACTTTCTCATAATCAAATCTCGGAGTACAATGATTATGATAAACGAAATACACAAAAAAAGGAATAAGATAAATAACAACGAAATTTCGAGTTGTTACAACATACTTGCCCCGTCACCATTTCATCTAATTCTCTAAAGTGACTTCGCACGCCTATCATGTGGTTGCTTGCTCCGGTGTCTAAGTACCATAAGCTTTCATCTTCTGTAGCGTACCTTTCTGGTTCTATGCGTTCTTTGTTTAACAGAACTCTTTCTTGAACAATGTTCTCTTCTTGTATTGCCATTAGTAATACGGGTGCTTCGTCTCCCTCGACGCGATTTGAGTGTTCTTGTACAACAACTATCTCATGACAGTCTTTCTTAAATTGTCCAAACTTCTGACACTTGAAGCACTGGATCTTACTTGTGTCTGTTTGGTTCCTTCCAAATTTCCTCCAATTCTTAGAATTTCCACCTCTTGGTCTGTATGAAGATCCTTCGTTCTTCGTTCTTTGCTTGTCTTTATTATCTCTCCAATTTCCACGCGGTTGGTTGAACCTGCCACGCCCGCGGTTTTCGAACTAGCTTCCCCTGCCTGAGTTGTTGTCGTGATGTGTAAACAACAATTTATCTTGGCTATCTCCTGGGCTTCCTTTCTTTAACCTTAGCCTTTCTTCATAAATCTTTAACCTTCCGACTGATTCTTCTAACGTCATTATTTCTAGATCAGAGTATTGTTCCATGGAGGCGACAATCTGAGTAAACTTGTCTGGCACGGCATTTAGGAGTTTGCGTAGCAGAGTCGGTTGACTCAGCGTTGTCCTTAATTCACTTGCCCGGGTAACAACACTGTTTATCTTTGCGGAGAAAGAGTCCACAGTGTCGTCTTCCTTTATTTGCATTAACTCAAACTCTGACATAAGTGTATGCCAGCGAGCCTTTTGTACCCGATCAACACCAACGTGTCTCGTTTTCAAATTTTCCCAAATTTCCTTTGCAGTCTTGCAACTTGCAACACAACATCTTCCGGTATTGCTTGGAACAGATAAGCAATTGCTGCCTTATCTTTCTTAACATCCGTTTGCGTATTTTCAGCCGGTTCAATCATTTCCCAAAGTCCGTTCGCTTCGAAAATCGTTTTGATACGAATTGCCCAAACCGTGTAATTTGTCGGTTTCAAAATTGGACACTGAAACAGGGAAAGAGAACTTCCTTCCTTTTGAATTACTATTTGTGGATTCGGTCCGGTTACCGCCGACATATCCTCTGACCGAACAATCTTCACTTTTCAACAAACTTGATTTTCTTGGTTTCACACAACCACTAATCCTTAACCCGCGTACAACCCAACGCGTAACAATCAAACAATCTAATTCGCACTAAACCCCGGAATTAAAACCCTAGATTCCTAACCCCTGGTTCGACCCTGAACCGAAAACAATAAACCGAATTGAACTTGTGAATTAAAAAATAAAACCTGATCGTGAATTCCCTGCGATGTCGTAGAGCCTGATGCTCTGATACCAATTGTTGCCCAGAATGATCTTTGATCTCTAGATCGCAAATAATAAACGTAACTTTATTGAATATTGAATTTGAATATGATGGAATGAGTTTTTACAAATGAAATCTAAGTCTATTTATAGTTTCTAATGGGTGCGAGTGAATAAACACGTCTCCTCTGAACGGGTGTGTCCTTTGAATGTGTGGATGTGATTAAACCCGAAGAGGTGTGTCCCTTGATGAAAAGTCACGTCCCTCCTTGTTCTCTTGTGGCCGTCGATCTTGGAGATGTGTCTCCATGGATTCGCACCCCTTGAGGGTGTTGGTTTCAATCTTTGGTTTAGTCACAATTAACCCCTATACTTTGTAACCGCCATGTAACCGCCACTCTTTCTTCTGATTGTCATTTAACCCTTGTAGTTTAGGATGGGAATGATTAGACTTCCACTCTTGAGTTGGTAGGGCAAGAGGCCAAATGGTTAAGGTGCCTTTTAGCAGACATTCCTCAATGGGGAAGGGAGGTAACGCTTATATCCCTTCATTGTGATTCACAAGCAGCTATTAGTATTGTTAAGAATGATGTGTACAATGGCAAGAAGAGACACATAAGAGTAAGACACGGTTCAGTGAAATATATCCTGAAAATGGTGTTATATCTGATGAATATGTAAGATCTGAAAGGAATCTCGCAGATCCATTAACCAAGGCACTAACAAAGAGATTGGTCCTAGCAACGTCTACGGATATGGGGCTTAAGTCCAATAATTAGGATAATATGGTGGGCACCCACAGTGGTCAAACGAAGCCATATGAGTCCTGGTCTGCACTACATTCCCATCTCTATGACATGTGGTAGTGTTATCATTTGAGGTTGAATCGATAGAGACCTGGTGGATTAAGTGATTATATGTTGAGGTTGAGCTTTATAGCTCTTAATGATTTCATCACCCATGTTGGGGTTGGTCTATGTATGAGGTAGATTTAAGATCGAAATCACCTACATGAGTGCGAAGGTGGGCCGCCTTTTATAGGAGATACGGGCTATCTCCTTGGAGCAATCATGAGTCCCAAGGTTTGTGCATGGCCCATGAAAGCGCATTGTAGCATCGCGGAGGTTGTATGGAACAGCAGGTCTGGAATGTGTTGTGGGGTCCTCGAACATAAACATTTGGTTTAAGAGTTATTCACTTCATGGTATTTTGTGGTTACCTCACTTCACTATGTGTTAATTCAAATCAAAAGATATTTACACTTAAGTACCAATATAACCCAACTTGTGATCTGAAGAGAGGTGTATTGCCTTGTCTGCATTTTGTGGGGGATTGTTGGAGTTGATAGCCATTCAAAGAAATAAACTCTTTTATCTCATGTTGGTAAAAGGGAAATATATTATAATTATTTTCTTGATTTAATTACTTTAATTAAATTTTGTTACCTTGCAGTTTTATACTGTTTTTATATTTTCCTAAAACCAATGGTTTCTTCCCAAATCGTCGGATCACTCGTTCCATAAGACTCCATCTCTGGTTTATCTTGAGTGCATAAGAAAACCAGTTAAAAAATTGTGTTAAGATTAGGGAATGATCGGTGAATATACTATATGCACCACTGTAGTGCTTAAATCGCTTTCAAGGCAATATGATTACACACGACACACCCTTTCTGTTCATTCTTTTCTTCTCGTATTTTATTGATTTTGCAAATTGTTTCCAACACCTAGGGCTGAATTCGGTACTAGGGTTTACCCATTTAACTTGTTTTCAAAGAAAGTTATTAACACTTGGGTCCTTCATGTTTGATTCGCGTAAGAAAACCAAAACTAGTCTGTAAATGTAATAACTAAGTCCCTCTACTTATCCAAACCGGGTTAAAATATTTGGGTTGTAGAAATTCGGAGTGTTACACCAGCCCTAACCCTAATTGGCCTTTTGCTTAGTATCATGTTTAGAAAATGGTTAAACCCTAAAATGCAAGTCTATAAAAAGATCTCTTGTGCTTGTAATTTTATCACTCAATAATCCAAAAACCCTAGTTACTGCGTTGACGTAGATTGTATTATGTAACTGAACCAAGTAAATCTCTCTCTCGCGTCGACAGTTTGTTTTTTTGTCTGTGTGTGGCGTTTGATCCTAACATGGTGTTAGTCCCTTCATCCTGCACAATCACTTTCCCTCTTATTTTCTTATGTTCTTTCTTCCGAATAAATTTGTTGGGTTTCCTATCATAACATATTTATTGTAGGTAACCCTTTCTGCAATTTAGTAACATCATAAGATAATACAAATATATAACAAGGGAGAGGATCAAATAGGAAGTATGTTTTGGGTAGGAAGGATAGGAAGTAATCTTAGCCGTCTATCTAGAAAAGTAGAAATACAAGTGGGAAGGGTATTTTAGTCAATCTTCTTTTATCTATTCTTTCTATTTCCCTTCTATGTATCTTCAAAACCCAGATGTTCAAAACCCACCATCTTCAACATTTCATTCCTTTTATCTCTCTAGAATTAGTACATCACGGTGCAATTTTTCTTCATCAATGAATGGTTCGAACACTCAATCAACGTGTTCTTCGATTTCTTTGAAGAAAACCCATTTTATGTTTCTATAATTTCTTGTTTTTTTCAATTTAACATGATGCGATGGAACATGAGATTTCTGTTAAAATAGGTACTCCTCTTCTCAAATTTCTCAAACATTTTTGAATTCAAAGTGAAGATATCTTTGATTCTACTCTTTCTCCTGATGTATTCATGCGTTTGGGCAACATCATTAGTTCCAATTTCATTGAGAAATCATTAATAAAAAGTTGCACACCAGGTGTTTGACAAAATGTCTCAAAGAAAAATTGCAAAATACCTTTCAGTTTAGACTTTCATTTAAAATTGTGTTTTACATGAAGGTCCGTGATCAGGCGGTTCTAGACGGAAGTTAGTGCATAAATGTATATAGCATTTTTGGTAGAATGTTATTAAGAATGGAGTAGAACATAATGCAGCGGAAGTCTTCATTCATACTGAAAGAATATACATCTTTAAGTCCAGCTGCCGGAGTTCCTGGAGAGAATCCGGCAGCACCTCCCCGTAGGGATGCGAAAAACTTAAATGACCAATGAACAACAGACCTATATATAGGGTAACAAGTTCACCCGGAGTGTGCATGGACAAGTTTGGGCGAACTTGACCATGACATGTCAAGTTCGGGCGAACTTGACCTTCACAGGTCAAGTTCGGGCGGCGAACTTGTTCCCAATTTCACTATTCGCTCCGTATTTTGGTCGTGTGTTCAATTTAACCTATACAATATTCAACACACGCTCAATCTAGACTATTCGACAAGTGACGAACACAAAATGCATCAACAGATTCCCCCTTGTTCGTTACTGTCGAAGCTTGATCTTGATCTTCAAATCTCTGAGTCGTGTTTGAATATTCTGCAACTTCAATCAAGGTGTCTGTCGATGTCATCGAGACGCGACAACAAATTCCCCTTAATTGATGATCTGGGCTCGCATTATCAACTTTCAATTCCGCTGAAATCTCCAGTTCAGAACTTTGGTTGCATGGTTTCCGACCTCCTCTGATTTGCTCGATCAATCAAATTTTCTTGAATAATCATCAACTCGAAGCTAATCAATGCAGCAGCTTCTTCGTTTCGACGATAACCGCACCCTAGTTCAGTTTTTGAATAAGCATTGAGCATCGAGAGTTTATTCCGCACACTCCTAAAGTATCAAAAACTCAACCGGCAATTGATAGAAACTTCGAATCACCGCATCAGAAAACTTCAAATCAATGAATACCCTCGAAAATCTGAAATCCCGATTTCCATAATCACAGTTAAGCATCCTTCAGAAAGATTTGATCAGCAAATCGGTAATTTGCTCAATCAGCAAATCTTCATCGGAAAACAGATAATCTGGTAATGCATCGAATCTGAGAAACATACGTCCGTGGCCAAAATCACATTCTTTTTCTTCAGTCACAATGTCATATATATAGCTATCTCCAGTAGACCAGCGCCACTTAGTCAACAAACATCGTCATCCAACGGCGGTTAGTCCAAGAGAAGAATGATTCGTCTGCATGAAGACTAAAAATAATGGCCGCCAAAGGCTATAATCAGTTATATCTTGAATAACTTCAGATCTCCTTGGTAATTCTGATACTATCCATCTTTAGAGCTAGTCATTAATTACTAAGATCATCACTGAACGTTTTAAACGTCCTCAGTTCCTCACTGGTACTAATGACTGCTAATCCATCTAATTGTTCCTTCACCGGAGATCAGGACTCTAACCCTTAAGCATCAATCTGTATCATGGTCTGAAAAATCAGAACCTCCAGTGATCAGGGAATCCCAAATATATAGCCTTTTTCGTCAGCAATCGATACACTTCTTTGTCAGGAAGATCCGATCCCATAAATCATCTTCTTTAATCATGGTACCGCATACAACCCGGGGTAACTGAAACTACAGAGCATCCTTACCTCCTGGTGGTTAGTCCAGTCAATAATTCATGTGCAAAGCAGAGTTATAGGCAGGCAGTCGTGTGTGCCTCCACACCATACGCGCGACTCAGGTGTCAATCCACAACCATGACCTCAGAATCTGATAAACAACTCCTCCAAGACTCAGTTATGAAACCACCCGCTTTCAAATTAGACATCAATTTGAAATACCCAATGAATCTCAATCTTCTGCACTTCCCGGTTAATCTGCAATCGGTAATCGCCCGGATACTGTTGCAGAAGTCACGAATTTCAAAACTGTCGGAATCTTCATATAACGTAAAATTTTATTCCCCTCATTTTTTCAAATTCTGACCATACTGAAATTTTCACTGAAATTCCCCCTCAAATCAAGAAATTTCAGTATTTTACAAATGCGGATTTAATGTATAGGCCCATTACTAGTCACGACACCCAAATGATCAACATTCTGCACCGGTATCAATGACTCTCCCGTTATCTTTAAAATTTTGTGACCGCATCACCAAATCTGTACTCTGAAGCTCTAGACGGTGTCCCCGAACATCCCAATTCGGTCATCGCAAACTCGAAAAAATTTCTATCGCCAATTTTTTTCTGGACACTCCTCCCATCAATACGATCAACAAATTTTTTTTAAGCTCCCTGGACAAGTTTGGGCAAACTTGTCCACTATGATACAAGTTCGGGCGAACTTGATCAATATGATACAAGTTCGGGCAAACTTGATCTCCAAGATACAAGTTCGGGCGAACTTGGTTTGCCAACACCAAGTTCGGGCGAACTTGAAGCAGCCCTTTTTTACATTTTTCGATCCAGAATCCTTATTTCTTCGAATTTCGAGATGATTCCACCATAGATCTGGTCGAAAATGTGTTTCTAACAATCCTATCCGTTCAATTTTACTTTTTGTCCATGGATTGTATGTTTATTTGATGATTTACGTCTAAAACCCCTCCTAATGTCCATAAATGTCCAAATATCATCGTAGGTGATAACCGTAGCTATGATACCAATTGAAGGTCCGTGATCAGGTGGTTCTAGACGGAAGTTAGTGCATAAACGTATATAGCAGTTTCGGTAGAATGTTATTAAGAATGGAGTAAAAACAGAATGCATCGGAAGTCTTCATTCATACCGAAAGAGTATACATCTTTAAGTCCAGCTGCCGGAGTTCCTTGAGAGAATCCGACAGCACCTCCCCGTAGGGATGCCAAAAACTTAAATGGCAAATGAACAACACACCTATATATAGGGTAACAAGTTCGCCCGGAGTGTGCATGGACAAGTTCGGGCGAACTGAACTTGACCATGACATGTCAAGTTCGGGCGAACTTGACCATGATATGTCAAGTTTGGGCGAACTTTTTCACTATTCGCTGCGTATTTTGGTCGTGTGTTCAATTCTAACCTATACAATATTCAACACACGCTCAATCTAGCCTATTCGACAAGTGACGAACACAAAATGCATCAACATTACAAAAGAATGAAAAAACACACTTTTTGGGTGTTTTTTGGTCCATTGCGTTTTACAAAATAATGAAAAAACTATTTTTTATCCATTGCGTTTTACAAAAGAATGAAAAAAAACTGTTTTTATCCATTGCGTTTTACAAAAGAATGAAAAACACACTTTTTTGGTGTTTTTTGTCCATTGCGTTTTCCAAAATAATGAAACAAAACTGTTTTTTATCCATTGCGTTTTACAAAAGAATGAAAAACACACTTTTAGGGTGTTTTTTGTCTATTGTGTTTTACAAAATAATGAAAAAAAACTGTTTTTTATCCAATGCGTTTTACAAAAGACACTTTTCTTTTGTGATTTTAGTCTATTGCATTTTAAAAAGTAAACTTTCTTTTATATTTTTAGTTAATTGCATTTTAGAAATAAACTTTGTTTTGTGTTTTAATTCATTGCTTTTTAGATAAAAAAACATTGTGTTTTATGATGGTTTGTGAACCTGAAATAAAACTATATGATAATAATGTTGGAAATTAAGTGTGTTTGAATGGATGTCCAAAATGGTAAACCACTTGTCCCACATTGGTGTGGAGAAAAGTATAAGGTTATTTATAAGGTGAAACTTTTGCATAACCAACATAACTTTATGACATGCTTTACCATAAGTCCTACGTGCGGGTGTGCAGGGGGGTGCAAATTGGAACCGGAATTTAGTTGAACTCGTGTGCACCCGCACATCTTGCGGACACGAATGCAGTTCCGAAAACCCGGGCCCGCGTGTTGCTGGTTTTTGCACTGTGCTGGCAGTAGCGTTTACATATCGCTTACATGAATACAGTTGCGTTTTAACTGTTTGTTCGCTATGTTTTTTACTGACAGCGGAGATGTTGGTTCGCTGCGTTTTTAACTGTTTACAGATCGCTGCGTTTTTTAACTGTGGCGTCTTACAAATCACAGTGCGGTTTTCTTTTTTTTTTTTTTGCTTTTGCATTTTACAGATCGTTGGTTTGGTTATAGACTGTTTTGGTTCGGTGCGTTTTTTAACTATCTTTTTTGGGCCTTTTTTCATTGCGTTTTACGCAATTGAGTTTTCAAAAAAATATTTTTGAAATATAGCAATAGCATACTCGTTTTAAAGATTAAAAAACGCTCGTTTTTTGTGCAATTTTTATAAAAAAAATAATGTCGTATGAAAGAGTTATTAACGTTTAAAAATTGAGGGGGAATTGGAGGAGAGAGAAATTATTACCTTGGATTGACTAGAATGCCCCTACAAGAACCAACGCGCCTCCTCTTTTGGATTCAATATAATTCATTTAATCTTAACACTTGATTACTAAATGGATGGACAAGATTACTTCCTATCCTTCCTAGTGATAGAAACTTCCTATTGTATCCTAACCCTATATAACAAATAAAAAAGTTATAATCATGTGCTAAGTAAATTTACAAAAAAGTTTCCTATGCAGCTTCAAAAGGTCATGAAACAAAACCATCAAATGTTGACATTTCTATTTTCAAGTAGTTTATGTTACCCTTATATATTTGTTGTGTGGTGTTGAAGGGTAGTGAAACGTAATAGTTAAAAAGAATGTCCTAAATGCTAAGGATAGACGTAATAGTTAGTTTGTAGTCAAGATCACTATGACTATGGGTTTGAACGTTTGATAAAAGGGCAGAATACGAATGGATGTGGATTACTATCGATCCATGTAGATGGGATTAAGGTGCTTCCACAATTTACGCCCTCTAAAGCTTATTGGTTATTACTGAAACAATGTTTACGATAATTCAAGTTAAAGTATCAACCAACTCTTCATTAACAACAGTGCTTATTTTCATTTTAGATGCATAAAAATCGGTACTCCATGAGCTTGGTAAAAGGGTCTACAAATTAACACACGCTCATGCTTATTTGCACACCGACCAATACGTATCGTACAGATCTATACGATACGTATAGGGTTTATGTTCCAGACAAAGTCGTCAAACCTTGTACAGTGTCAAATCAGACACATATATGATGTGTATAGGGCCTATTCGAGGCTTATATACGCTACATATAGCCCTGTACATGACTTATATCTGTCTGTTTAACGATGATACGATGTTGCCTGGGCACATGAATTATTAGTGACATGCAGACGATTCTTCATAAGCTATCTTCGTTCTTTTTGTTGTTTGTGTAGGAAATTTTTTAACTGTGATGAATGGAAGAAATTTATTGAGATTATTCATATTAAATTCTACATATAGTGACAAACTCTTGAGTAGAATTATTTATGTCACTTGTTTAATTTTCTATTAGAATAATAAACTTTTCATGTGGTGTATTGATGATAACTCATGAGTAGAGTTTCTTTATGGCAATTGATTAGAGGTTTTATGGCAAAATTATGTCTCTAATTATGTTGGACTTTTCACCACCCATGACTCTTGCATACTTAGTAGGCCATATGCCTCTTTTGATGTAGCTAGATACAAGAAAGAAAGATGTATGCATGAAGAGTTCTTGGAGAAGAAGTACTTGATGACCCATATGTTGGGAACATATAGAGATAAGTTTCTCTAAACGATTCAACTTCATTTCTATTCTAAGTTTCCAAAATTTCTAACACTATGATTTTACCCGGTGTAACCTCGGGCGTGTGGCCTTCTCCGGCAGTATAGACTGCTTCAGCTGTTGTACCCTGGGAGACAGACGCGTCGTCTTTAGTAGAGGCGTGAAATCTGTTTTAAGAGAAGCGTGTTGAACACGTGCCTCAGCCACAACCATCAACATCGTTTGTTCTTTCTTGCAGCAAGGGATACTACAAGAAGACCTTGTTCGAGCACAAAGTTGATTACTCTATCTTTTGAAGATCTTGCTAAGGAGACTACAAGAATACGTTCCTAAAGATCAAGTTGAAGACTTTATCTTTTGAAGATATTGGTTTGAATCGATTGTTCTATTAAATATGTTGTAGTTCATATTTAATTTTCGTTTGAATTTGTATACGGTCATGTACTACAATTTCCCAAATGTGTAAAGAGAGTATCTTTACTATTTTTTATTTATATAATTTTTATTATAATTGTCACCCATGTCCTACAACCTTAAAACAGATTCCGTAAGATTGTTGCTACAATCTTAAAACCTTATTTATAAGGATTTTGGGTTCACGAAAGGATTCATAATAAAAAATATTTTTTAGAGATTATGATTTTATAAATATTTTTTTTTGCGAAATATGTATGTAGTACAACTTGTTGTGTTTGGATTTATTGAGATTGTGTTACAATCTTAAATCCTACACCGTCATACAAAAACGAATGACTTATGGTTCAAACGTTTGGTTTTGAAACGATTTTGGGAATCGTTAATTTTCTTGCTTTTGTGTTAGATCGGGTTTATTAGTGTAAACCATACGTTTTTTGTAAACGTTAAATTTTTTAACATGTGTGTTAGACCAGGATTATGGGTGTAAACCATACATTTTTTGTAAACGTTAAATTCTCTTTAGTAGAGTTTTAATGTCTTTAAATAAGAGTTTATTTTACTTGATTAGAGTTTTATGTCTCTAATTAAGTCTTTATTAAAAGTGGACTCTTCATCCACCCATGCATTTATAGCACAAGCTTTTAGTGATTCTAACATGAGACTGGTTTATCTGTATTTGATATAAACTAATAACACTTATAATGATTTTTTTAATCCTATATTTCTAAATGAGCGTGTTAGAATTGGGTTTTATATATAAACTTATATGTTTATAATGATTTATCTAGTCGTTTATTTCTAACGAGTTTGTTAGAACCTACTGGTATGATAATGATTTTTATAATCATTTATTTCTAACAAGTATGTTAGAACATATTTATTGATAAGCTTTATAACAATTTTATAACTGTTTACTTCTAACAAATGTGTTAGAAACAGTTTATAAAAAAAACGCAAATGATTTTTGTAATCATTTGTCTTCTAACATGCGTGTTAGAAACGGTTTATGAAAAGTGTTAGTTTGAAAGCAATTTTAGTTGTTTATTTTCTAACATGTGTATAAGAAGTGACTTATTTATATGAACCATATATGTGTTTATAACAAGTCGAATTAACATTTTGTAGAAATGTTAATATTTCTAACGTGCGCGTTAGATTTTTTCTTTTCATTTTAACATGACTGCCAAAAATGGTTAGAATACAAATGCTTTGAAATATTTTATGTAAACATTTTATTTAAGTAATTTGTTATAGAATTAATTTTAGTGAAATAAACACATTAATGCTTTGTATGGTTTAGAAATAAAAAGTCATATATTGAAGTTGATGTTTGATTGGCTTCAAGAATTAAATCATCATAAAGTGATGATGTAGTTGTGTGAGATTTTTCACCAACTTTAGTTTGTGATTTGTAAATCCAAATGGTTATGTTTTGAATTTATAAAATGACTTGAATTTTCTAACATGTGTGTTAGAAAATGTGTATCATGAATACAAGGTTAGAGATTGTTCATTTTATGAGCCTAATTAACGGAAATGTTTTATATAAACATTTAATTGCCTATGTGCGCATTAAAAATGATGAGAAATGGTTTATTTTATAAACATTATCCTTGGAAAACGTTTTATGTAAACGTTCGATTCTATTATATGCCCGTTATAATTTTTTTTCTAACCTGCGTGTTAGAAAATATTTAGTACTTGCGTAGTAAGACTAAACATTATAAAACCGTTTGATATTTTGGGTTTTAATCTATGTTATCATAAACTCTAATTGATATCATTAATATTGTACATTGCAAACTAAGAAAATATGTTAAAATGATTTTTAAAACAAAGTTTTGCATAGTTTTGAGAATTCAAATGGTTTGCTACTCTTGCTAGATGTTGAACTTGTTGAACAAAGTAACAATCTCATGGATATTATTTGGTGGAAAACGACTTGGTGTTGTTGTGTACAAATTCAGTTGTTTAAGTTTACTACTAAAATGTAGCTTTTGTAACAACTTGATATCGTTTTGAGCAGAATTGTCCAAGTTTAAAGTTTCAAGATGAAATGGGAAACTTGTACTTACAAGTGCATGGAGTCTTATTGAGGGAGTACCTCAAGATATGCCATGGGACGATATCGTTGAAAAGATTTCGATCAGATTATAAAGTGTTAAAGATAAAAGCACTTTGGTATTTGATATCTACATATCGTCTATGCTTCCGTTTAAATTTCAAAAGTGTTTGACACTTATGATTTAGTTTCCAACGTATCTTATTGTTTTGTGTTCAATATGTTCGGATAACACATGCATTTTTTTACAAAGAAATAAATCAGTAATGTTTGTGACGTATAAATTATTTTTGTGGAAAATAATTATAATGTCAATTATACATTATTTAAAAGAATATGGTTTTAAATGGATAGTACATGAAAATACTTGGACATAAACAACTTAAGAGTTGTTGCATTGACTAAAAGTCAAAGACGAGACGTGAAATGTGTAACCACATCACGAGTGAGTCATGTCGATATACTTCGTTAGAAGTCTTTGGAAAATTCACAAGTGTGAATTCTAACATATGAAAATAAAAGTACTATATATGTTACTGTATACATTTAATAAATCTTGCGAGATTTATACGTAGATGCGTCTACCACTTGAATATGGAAATTTTACCTTTGTTTGGGAGAACATACTAAATATACATATCTCCTAATGAATAACAATAGATGTGTGCAAATCACTTATGGCAAAATTATGATTGTCATGTTGTTGAGTGTGGATCTAGTTGACTCTATCTTCCACATAATAGTGATTGTAGACGACGAACATTCATCTTGTTGGCGATGAGCGTGTTCACCAAGTGACTTGGATTAAGACTTATGTTTAAGTCCTTATGAGTCAATGGCAAAGCGCTGGAGATCAAAGGTAAACGAGTTATGTTTCTTAATTGAATGATAAAATTTAGCTATGTGCTATATATATATATATATATATACAATAATTTGTGAGACCTTCCTAAATATTGATGTTTTAGGATTATGAGTAAGTCTCATTATTTTGTCTTACCAAAGGATGAATGTTGCAAAGTGATATCATGATATCCTTGGGGCTGTGAAGAATCAGAATGATGCATCTTCTGTTCGCATGCTAAAGTATTGTAGTGTAAATCATGCTAGACTAGTACTTGGTTAATTATGGGTCTTGACGAAGACTAATTAACTCTAAACATTCAAATGTGTATGAACACAAAAAGAATTTGTGTATAGACAAAGTTGAGGGAGAATTTTTCATTCATTATAAGGAAAAGATATGTAACTTATGAAGAGTTTGTTCGAAAAGATAATGAGAACAATTCATTGTCTTAGCTTATTCTAGATGTTAAATAAGAATTATTCTAAGTTGATGACAAACTTATGACAATGGCATGTGTTGCTTTGGTCAGCTCGGAAGCTTATGTAAGCTAATTCAATATGAGTTGAATTCACTGATACAATGAGGTTGATCTTGTTCAGTCATTTGTATAAATGTCATCATAAGTGAAGTTACGAAAGTGTAGATCAAATGACAAGAAATGTGGGGGGATGAGCCATTTAAAAAACAACCATCTAAGGGTGTGTAGAAATGGTTTTTTCTTTACCTCATATGGATGTTATCCAATAACACTTAAATATGGGGGTGTCTTGCATTTGTATCATAAAATTTTGGCAATAAGTATATTATAATCCAATCTAACATTGCAAAAAGACGACTAAGTGAAGGACACAAAGGTCGTAGTGCATAATAGAGATGTGTTTGCATTAGATGATACGTGTATCTTACAAAGACATATTATAACCAGATTCAGATGGCCACTGAGGTTATAGTCTTAGAAGTTGACAATAGGCAAAATTAACTTGCGGGTTAAGAACACATCATGACAACTGATCTCAAATAAGTAAGTTATTTGTAGTGACTAGACAAAGATAATGTTATGGATCCAACAACCTGGGGGTTTAGTAGAGATCAAGTTGTGGAATGAGACTAAATCCCATGGAAAAAAGGTGTGTGAAGGAAACCTAACTTAGTTGACTTGAGATCCCAAGATCTAAGTTCAATAGGACAACGAATTCATATGTATAAGGGTGGTTACTGTGGGGGATAGCTGATATGCATAAGTTAGTATATATAATTATATATACCCCCTAAACGAGAAAAGGGTGTTTAAATATGTCCTAGTTCATTCCTATAAAATTCAGTGACAAACTGTGAGGCTAAGCATATTATGTGGTAAACGATTTTGCATAATCATGGTAACCACGATGCTTTTAGTGATTTAAGGAGAATCAGCTATGTTAGAGAGAAGTGGGGTCGCTTCGAATGGAATTGGGGGCATAATTCATAGAGCTCTCGCAGAACTAGGAAAGTGTTCCATGACCATTATTGGACACGACTATGAGCAGATGACCCGGCTAAGAAGAGTATTGTGTGAAGTGTATTGTCGTCTACACAAATGGGGGTTTGTTCAAGGACATATCGTCTGTAACATCCGTCAAAAATCGGATTACCAAACCCGCTTCGTTTATTAACCGAACAACCAGTTAAAAATTTCGTTGCGAATTTAATGCCCAAATCAATTTTAAACGATACATAATTAATAAGTATATCAGAATATAAAAGTTATATTTGAAAAGTATTAAAAATAGTGATTTAAAAATAAAATGCTGAAGCCGGGATTCGAACCCGGGTCAGCAACGCCTTAACTCTCATCCATCCAACCACTCCGCCACTTGTGTTCTTTAGTAATATACCAAAACAATTAATTCAAATATCACAATCACGAATTCAAACTGACGCGCCCAATCGCAGTCGTCGGAAATCCCGACGATTTCGCCGATAATTGACGGTTTCTTCTGATTTAACCGAAGCATTACCCTCAACATCGGTTATAACCGATGTCCAGTCCGCGACATCAGTCATAACCGCCGGAGAAATTATTGACCGACGAATCAAGACGGTAATCGGACTAAATTCATCGATGTTCTTCCCTATAAATACACCCACAAGCTTCTGATAACCTTTTCGCTCACAATCACACAAATTCTCGACGTAATTTTACCGCCGGAAAATCTCTGCAAGTCGCCGGAAAACCGAGATTTCATCTACACGAATCAATCCCAGACGACGTAGCCGGAATATTCAGCTCTCGCCGGAAAACCTCTGAAATTTCTGATCTTACACTGTGAATCGCCGAAGTTCACAAACAGAGCCGACGAGTTTTCGCCGGAGTTCTGTGAAAGACGCTGATCGGTATATCCTTTCCCCCAAACTCTCTCCATTCATTACCTTTCAATTACTTATAAAGCTTGTTAATCGAATTAGACATAAATCAGTTGAATTATCATAATCAGTTATCTTAAGCGAAGAAGACGAAGTTCAGATATGTTATAAGATTATTTAAAAACAATTTTATGAACGGGTTAGACACACAGTCCAGCGGTGGACTGTGTGCAAACAAATACATACACGTCCCGAGTTCGATTCTTGACACACGCACCTTCGCAGTAATAAAATGTCCTTTTTTTAAACTGAACCGGGTTAACTCCGTAAGATGTTAAGTATAATAAAAACCAGAATAATTACCAAGTTAGACACACAGTCCAGCGGTGGACTGTGTGCCAAACTAAACCACAGGTCCCGGGTTCGAGACCTGTGGCGGGTACCGAGTGATGCAATTAAATCGTTTTTAAAATAAGTGATTTTCGGATTGATTTAATTAGTATATAAATGTAATTAAAAACAGAAATATTTCGGGTTAGACACGTAGCTCAGTTGGTAGAGCTGCGTGCACGCGTACGGGAGGTCTCGGATTCGAGTCCTGCCGGGCGCATACATACACACAATAAAACCGGTCAACAAGTCAACGGTCAAACAAGTCAATGGTCAACAGTCAAAAATCAACATTTTTTTAATACTTTTATTTATTTATTTAAATTAAATATACTTAAAAATAACATTTTTAAAGTTAGAAAATAGCCTTAAACTCACAAAAAATATATCCAATAATCCTACTAAAAATTGATCAATAAAATCCGCTTATTTACCGAACCATTATGTTATTATCTAGGTTAGTTTCACTCGTGGTTAAATCCAACTTCGTGCGCATTCAACATCATCAACCGAACGCACCCACTGTGAGTGAATCTTACAACTCCCCTTTTTATTACACGTTTTGGGGTGTATCATGTGTCACTAAAACTAATTCGTTTATTCAAACTCGTGCCATACCATATTATGATTTAAACTTAGAATGTAAATATTGTTTGTAGTTATGTATTACATATTGTCAAGTTGTATGCAAATTATTCATTAGGCCCATCAGTTCGTAGAACAACGCGTGCCTCAAAACTCATTCATTAGGCCCATCAGTTCCTCGTGGAAGACGAGTTGAGCAACGCGTGCCTCAAAACAATCTATTATTGTATGTTGTGCATTATTTAATAGTAAGTGATTTGTGAATAAGTTTACATCTATATTTACTCATATGTGGTTACGCACTTTATTTATAATCAATTCAATAAACTTGTTTAAATGTTTTTCATAGGATTCACTCGTCAACTTTTTGTTGATCCAAAAACCATTTTTACACATGATACAGGTGAACATGATGAAGCAAGAAAAACATAGGAAATGCCTTAGAAGAAAATAATGAAGTCTAGAAAGTTGTGTAGAACATGATGTAATTATGATTGTATGACTTCCCTTTAAATTTTAATAATAAAAATGAAACGTTATAATAAATGTCATGAGCTTTGATGAAAACCCAATCATGCCCCAATCACCTTTTCCGCTGCGGGTCGGGGTGTTACAGATTGGTATCAGAGCTTTTGACTATAGGGATATAGGATAGGTTATTAGACCCTTAGAGCCTATACTATAGTTGACTAGATTTTAATTGTTTATGTGGTGATATGCAAACTCATTATGTTTATTTCTTTCATATTTATTTCATACACAAATGCCTGCAAATTACTTCCGATACTACATTTTGTGATACATAGCGAATTATACTTACAGACAAACATACATGATTACATACACATTCATCATACATATTTCAATGCTCACATATTCAAATCATCTCCATACTTCCGTTATTCAAATTGTCGCATTTTTATTTTTTCAAATCTCATCAAAGTGAGTTCTGCGACGGGCATGTAGTAACTGTAAGGGTACAAGTACCGGTAGTCGGAACGTCCTGTCTAGGTTGGCATTCGTATAAATCCAATATAACGGACCAGTTTGCCTACCTGGGGACTAACGATGAGAGTACGAAGGACCTATTAGGCCAAAGCATGCCACACCAAACGTCATTCGAACTAACCCCACTTTGAGGTGTCACCGTGTCCACACCTGGATACATTCCGAATATCATACGTTACATACATATTTCTCGATTTTCTCTGGGTTTTAGTGTACGTAACCAGGTTAACACATGCGAACCATATGAAAAACCCGGTAGTCATGGGTGCCCACATGATTACGAAGGTGAAGTATGGCGGCATGCAAGGCCCAATTACGAGCAAAGCCCAAGACATCCTATGGATGTAGTAGATTTAATATTTTATATTTATTTTATAAATGTTCATTCCTAAATACGATACATAATCCCTAAAACTCATACTCTTGATATGTATTCCTTGTAGATGTCTTCTAGCCTCGCTCGTAGGAAGATGAGATCAGGAAAAGCCCGCGAGCGCATGGCTGCCCAAATCGCTCAACAAATGGTTGCCGTAATACCCAACATTATAATTCAAGTCCAACAAGCCCTTACCGCTAATCCTGTCAACCAAGAAGATCAAAATGTTATCAACCCTCCCCCAAATACCACTAAATGCACCTACAAGCATTTCAAATCCTGCGACCCTCCAAAATACGAAGGGACTGAAGGTGTCACCGCTCTCCTCCATTGGTTTGAAGAAATGGAGAACACTTTTCTAAATTGCGATTGCCCCGATGATCGCAAAGTGCGATATGCTACTGGTCGTTTATTTGGAATAGCACTTACTTGGTGGAATACAGAGAAGGCCAAACGAGGTGTTGAAGATGCTATGACTTTGACCTGGGATGAGTTGAAGGAAATCATGACAAGGCGGTTTTGCCCAAGGAGCGGAATCAAGAAATTAGAGGATGAGTTCTATTCGTTGAAACAAAAGGAAGGCGACCACACCACGTACAACAAAAGATTCCTTGAGTTAAATCAAATGGTTCCCAACTTGTTCACTCCCCTCTACCGTTTGATCGAGCACTACATTCGAGGTCTTCCTTCAAAAATCCAAGACTCTGTAATAAGTACCACACCTGCAACTTTGGAAGCAGCAATGGAGTTAGCTACAGAGCTCACCGAGAACCGTATACGGAATAAAGACTTCAAGGAGGAGAAGAAGAAGGATAAAGCATCAACTGAAACTTCAAACTCCACCCAAACCGAATCCCCTTCTCAACGCATTTCTAAGAGAAAACGAGACGGGCAACTTTTCGCTACCACCCAACGTAACCAACTAGCCTCACAAGTCGTACCCCTCCAAGCTATCCCAATCACTCAAGTAGCACCCAACTTAACTTACCCAAATAAGAAACCTTACCTTGGACCTCACCCTCAATGTAACACCTGTTTTTATTACCATCCATCTACCTTACCTTGTCGACTATGTGCGAATTGTGGACGCTATGGTCATTTGAGCAAGGTTTGCCGCACCCCTCAAAACCAAATCTCACCCCCTACTCAAAACATGATCCAAACATATCAACAACCCCATATTCCCATATGTTCGAGCTTGTTTCAATTGTGGCGACCCTACCCACTTTAGAAACACGTGCCCTCGATTGGTTAACATCATAAACGCCCAAGCTCAAGCAAACCCAGTTAACCAAGCAAATCAAGGAAACCTAATCTGCCACCAGCAAGAGGAAGAGTTTTCAACATCAACGGCCATCCTGTTGAAGATAATGACGGCCCAAAAGAAACCACCCAACTAGTCCCTTTCACCAAAAATCAAGATTCAACTCCAACCGCTTAGTTTTTACGTTTTTCTTTATGTTATCTCAATTTTCCCGTATCCCAGTTATAAATTGGAAATTATCCAAGAATTTTAATGCAAATTACTATTTCAGTTTTGTTTTATACTCATTGATTTAACATTCATACCATCATACATCTCAATGTATTTCAATCTCATTATTTAAAGAAGTTGGGCTGTGTCTCACTTCTACATAGACTAACCTCTCCATCATAACAAACGAGAGAGGGACTGTCATCATTCAAACATGTATACTATCAGAATTATGACTCAGGCATTGTTTGTTGTGTTTATTTATGTTTTAGAGTCACATAGAACTAATCATAACTTACGGATAAAGCCAATGAAAATTTGACAAGAATATGGTGGATACGCCGCTGGTACTTCCTATATATAAGTATTCTTGTCAAAGGATCAGAGGCATTATCAGGCGGTTATGAGAAGTTCCATGTAGGATTTGGTGTTGTCTTGGTTGAAGTTTGTTTTATACTCACTGATTTAGCATTTATATCATCTCATCATTTAAAGAAATTGGATTATGTTCCATTTCTACATAGACTAACCTCTCCATCATAACAAACGAGAGAGGTACTGTCATCATTCAAACATGTATACTATCAGAATTAAGACTCAAGCTTTGGTTGTTGTGTTTGTTTATGTTTTAGAGTCACATAGGACTAATCATAACTTACTGATAAAACCAATGAAAATTTGACGAGAATATGGTGGATACGCCGCTGGTACTTCCTATATATAAGTATTCTTGTCAAATGATCAGAGGCATTATCAGGCGGTTATGAGAAGTTCCATGTAGGATTTAGTATTGTCTTGGTTGAAGTTTGTGTTGTACTCACTGATTTAGCATTCATATCATCTCATTATTTAAAGAAATTGGATTGTGTCACCATTCAAACATGTATACTATCAGAATTAAGACTCAAGCTTTGGTAGTTGTGTTTGTTTATGTTTTAGAGTCACATAGGACTAATCATAACTTACTGATAAAACCAATGAAACTTTGATATGGTGGATACGCCGCTGGTACTTCCTATATATAAGTATTCTTGTCAAAGGATCAGAGGCATTATCAGGCGGTTATGAGAATTTCCATGTAGGATTTAGTATTGTCTTGGTTGAAGTTTGTGTTGTACTCACTGATTTAGCATTCATATCATCTCATTATTTAAAGAAATTGTATTGTGTCACCATTCAAACATGTATACTATCAGAATTAGGACTCAGATATTGGTTGTTGTGTTTATTTATGTTCTAGAGTCACATCATAGGACCAATCATAACTTACTGATAAAACCAATGAAAATTTGACAAGAATATGGTGGATACGCCGCTGATACTTCCTATATATAACTTGCCAAAGGATCAGAGGCATTGTCAGGCGGTTATGAGAAGTTCCATGTAGGTTTTAGTATTAGAAGTTTATTTTAGGATATAACCTTATCTTTCCAAACATATCAAAACCCTTGCGCATGAAATCATATTTAGTCAATCAACTCTGTTTATCAATATTCATTATCTTAGGCATCAAAAAGCGATTCCTGTAGCAGGGTACTCAACCCTTACAAGGAACGTTACCGCCTCAAACAAAAATTTAAACTCTTACTCCTTTCCAAGTATGTAACTGTCAAACTAAACACCATCTTTTTAGACAAATATGTCACTACTTAAATTTCGGGACGAAATTTCTAAAAAGTAGGGATACTGTAACATCCGTCAAAAATCGGATTTACCAACCCCCTTCGTCTATTAACCGAACAACCAGTTAAAAATTTCGTTGCGTATTTAATGCCCAAATTAATTTTAAACGATACATAATTAATAAGTATATTAGAATATAAAAGTTATATTTGAAAAAGTATTAAAAATAGTGATTTAAAAATAAAATGTTGAAGCCGGGATTCGAACCCGGGTCAACCGGGTCAGCAACGCCTTAACTCTCATCCATCCAACCACTCCGCCACTTGTGTTCTTTAGTAATATACCAAAACAATTAATTCAAATATCACAATCACGAATTCAAACTGACGCGCCCAATCGCAGTCGTCGGAAATCCCGAAGATTTCGCCGATAATTGACGGTTTCTTCTGATTTAACCGAAGCATTAACCTCAACATCGGTTATAACCGATGTCCAGTCCGCGACATCAGTCATAACCGCCGGAGAAATTATTGACCGACGAATCAAGACGGTAATCGGACTAAATTCATCGATGTTCTTCCCTATAAATACACCCACAAGCTTCTGATAACCTTTTCGCTCACAATCACACAAATTCTCGACGTAATTTTACTCGCCGGAAAATCTCTGCAAGTCGCCGGAAAACCGAGATTTCATCTACACGAATCAATCCCAGACGACGTAGCCGGAATATTCAGCTCTCGCCGGAAAACCTCTGAAATTTCTGATCTTACACTGTGAATCGCCGAAGTTCACAAACAGAGCCGACGAGTTTTCGCCGGAGTTCTGTGAAAGACGCTGATCGGTATATCCTTTCCCCCAAACTCTCTCCATTCATTACCTTTCAATTACTTATAAAGCTTGTTAATCGAATTAGACATAAATCAGTTGAATTATCATAATCAGTTATCTTAAGCGAAGAAGACGAAGTTCAGATATGTTATAAGATTATTTAAAAACAGTTTTATGAACGGGTTAGACACACAGTCCAGCGGTGGACTGTGTGCAAACAAATACATACACGTCCCGAGTTCGATTCTTGACACACGCACCTTCGCAGTAATAAAATGTCCTTTTTTTAAACTGAACCGGGTTAACTCCATAAGATGTTAAGTATAATAAAAACCAGAATAATTACCAAGTTAGACACACAGTCCAGCGGTGGACTGTGTGCCAAACTAAACCACAGGTCCCGGGTTCGAGACCTGTGGCGGGTACCGAGTGATGCAATTAAATCGTTTTTAAAATAAGTGATTTTCGGATTGATTTAATTAGTATATAAATGTAATTAAAAACAGAAATATTTCGGGTTAGACACGTAGCTCAGTTGGTAGAGCTGCGTGCACGCGTACGGGAGGTCTCGGGTTCGAGTCCTGCCGGGCGCATACATACACACAATAAAACCGGTCAACAAGTCAACGGTCAAACAAGTCAATGGTCAACAGTCAAAAATCAACATTTTTTTAACACTTTTATTTATTTATTTAAATTAAAAATACTTAAAAATAACATTTTTAAAGTTAGAAAATAGCCTTAAACTCACAAAAAATATATCCAATAATCCTACTAAAAATTGATCAATAAAATCCGCTTATTTACCGAACCATTATGTTATTATCTAGGTTAGTTTCACTCGTGGTTAAATCCAACTTCGTGCGCATTCAACATCATCAACCGAACGCACCCACTGTGAGTGAATCTTACAACTCCCCTTTTTATTACACGTTTTGGGGTGTATCATGTGTCACTAAAACTAATTCGTTTATTCAAACTCGTGCCATACCATATTATGATTTAAACTTAGAATGTAAATATTGTTTGTAGTTATGTATTACATATTGTCAAGTTGTATGCAAATTATTCATTAGGCCCATCAGTTCGTAGAACAACGCGTGCCTCAAAACTCATTCATTAGGCCCATCAGTTCCTCGTGGAAGACGAGTTGAGCAACGCGTGCCTCAAAACAATCTATTATTGTATGTTGTGCATTATTTAATATTAAGTGATTTGTGAATAAGTTTACATCTATATTTACTCATATGTGGTTACGCACTTTATTTATAATCAATTCAATAAACTTGTTTAAATGTTTTTCATAGGATTCACTCGCCAACTTTTTGTTGATCCAAAAACCATTTTTACACATGATACAGGTGAACAGGATGAAGCAAGGAAAACATAGGAAATGCCTTAGAAGAAAATAATGAAGTCTAGAAAGTTGTGTAGAACATGATGTAATTATGATTGTATGACTTCCCTTTAAATTGTAATAATAAATATGAAACTTTATAATAAATGTCATGAGCTTTGATGAAAACCCAATCATGCCCCGATCACCTTTTCCGCTGCTGGTCGGGGTGTGACATCGTCTACAAATCGCTAGGAGGCTAAGTATGCTTCACAATAGAAAGTTCAAAGGGAACACCTACTTATCCGGCAATACGCAACTGTCGAGGCTGCATTGGAAATTTTATGTGTTTTGATCAATTTCCATTCATGTGGGGGATTGTTGGAAATTTTTTAAATGTGATGAATGGAAGAAATTTATTGAGATTTTTCATATTAAATTCTACATATAGTGACAAACTCTTGAGTAGAGTTATTTATGTCACTTGTTTAATTTTCTATTATAATAATAAACTTTTCATGTGGTGTATTGATGACAACTCTTGAGTAGAGTTTCTTTTATGACAATTGATTAGAGATTTTACGGTAAAATTATATCTCTAATTATGTTGGACTTTTCACCACCCCTGATTCTTGCATACTTAGTAGGCCATATGCCTCTTTTGATGTAGCTAGATACAAGAAAGAAAGATGTATGCATGAAGAGTTCTTGGAGAAGAAGTACTTGATGACCCATATGTTGGGAACATATAGAGATAAGTTTCTCTAAATGATTCAACTTCATTTCTATTCTAAGTTTCCAAAATTTCTAACACTATGATTTTACCCGGTGTAACCTCGGGCGCGTGGCCTTCTCCGGCAGTACAGACTGCTTCGGCTGTCGTACCATGGGAGACAGACGTGTCGTATTTAGTAGAGGCGTGAAATCTGTTTTAAGGGAAGCGTGTTGAACACGTGCCTCAGCCACAACCGTCAACATCGTTTGTTCTTTCTTGCAGCAAGGGATACTACAAGAAGACCTTGTTCGAGCACAAAGTTGATTACTCTATCTTTTGGAGATCTTGCTAAGGAGACTACAAGAATATGTTCCTAAAGATCAAGTTGAAGACTTTATCTTTTGAAGATATTGGTTTGAATCGATTGTTCTATTAAGTATGTTGTAGTTCATATTTAATTTTCATTTGAATTTGTATACGGTCATGTACTACAATTTCCCAAATGTGTAAAGAGAGTATCTTTACTCTTTTTTATTTATATAATTTTTATTATAATTGTCACCCATGTCCTACAGTTTGCATTCTTCGTTTGTTGTTTAACCAATTGTTGGACAATAAATTATTCATTAAAAATATCATAGTTCTGGGATAACAACTATATCTTTGGGCAATATTCTAACCAGTAATGGGTTCCTGAAACCGATCTGGTAACATTTATTACACTGCATCAAAAACCGCACATGGTCACACAAAAAAAACTATGACCATAGGCCAATTGCTACATACATTTTTTTCAGTACAAGTGTGACCGACGGCCACATTGACGTTAAGTGTTTGTAGGTACTTGAATGTGTGGCTAAAGGGTTTCAATGTTTTCTCCTGAAATCAAGCAACTAGTCCATTAAGTGTGTCTAAAGCATATCACAGTCACATAAATATCTTACTAGTGTGTCCATTTGTATTATATAGTTACAAATACGAGTAAAAAAGTTTGGTTTAGCCACATCAATCTAAATATACGGTGGCAAAAGTGTTGTAATCAAGCATTTTGTCCCAATAAGTATTTAAGTATGGCTATAAACTATTTCTAGACACAAGAAATTTTGTAATTAGAAGAGTGGCTATTGTCTAACCTTTGGCCACACAAATGTTTTTTGCCCATGATATTTGTTATCATTCCGTCACACAAATAAAATAACAAGCAACAATGGTGTGGCTACCGGTTACGTAAAGCCACATGAATATTGGTAATGCTTAGTGTGGCCATTATCTTACCTTTGGCCATAAATAATATCTTGGGACGTGACATTTGCTAATATTCCGCTAGAAAAAAAACAAAGTGGGGATGGTGTGGCTAATGGTTATGTAAAGTTACATAATATTTTGTAATGTTTAGTGTGGCTATTGTCTATGCTTTGGCCATACACGGTGTATATTCTCCATGACATCTGCTATCAGTCCATCACACAAAATAAAACCAAGTGGAGATGGTGTGTCTAATGGTTATGTAACACCACATGATATTTTGTAATTTTTAGTGAGGCTATTTCTAATCTTTGAACACACATAGTTTATATTCCCCATTACATTTGCTATTACTCCGTCACACAAAATTTCTTTTGGCCAGGACGTTTGCTACCACTCCGTCACACAAACAAAAAGTAAAGTAACAATAATGTGGCCAATGGTTATGTAAAACCACATGAAAATTTGTAAGATGTTATTTAACCTTTGGTCACACATATTTACTATGGTTTTATGTGACCATTTATGGGCAATCAGGCATTTTATTTTCAATCTTACCTTTGGCCATAAATAATATCTTGGGACGTGACATTTGCTAATATTCCGCTAGAAAAAAAACAAAGTGGGGATGGTGTGGCTAATGGTTATGTAAAGTTACATAATATTTTGTAATGTTTAGTGTGGCTATTGTCTATGCTTTGGCCATACACGGTGTATATTCTCCATGACATCTGCTATCAGTCCATCACACAAAATAAAACCAAGTGGAGATGGTGTGTCTAATGGTTATGTAACACCACATGATATTTTGTAATTTTTAGTGAGGCTATTTCTAATCTTTGAACACACATAGTTTATATTCCCATTACATTTGCTATTACTCCGTCACACAAAATTTCTTTTGGCCAGGACGTTTGCTACCACTCCGTCACACAAACAAAAAGTAAAGTAACAATAATGTGGCCAATGGTTATGTAAAACCACATGAAAATTTGTAAGATGTTATTTAACCTTTGGTCACACATATTTACTATGGTTTTATGTGACCATTTATGGGCAATCAGGCATTTTATTTTCAATTTTTTTGTCTTTTTTAAAATAATTACAAACAACATTAAATAAAAGTTAAAATACAACATTAATATTAATATACAGAATAATAAATCAAAGTTTTTAGACGTCTTTAGCTAATTAAATACTAAAATCCATTTCATGGCTGGGTTTTATCTTCTTTTTCATTGTTTTCTTTTGCAAGTGATCTACCGTTGTAAAACATTTCTTCTACTTCTTAGCAAGCCTAGTTGAAGTGTTTTGTCTCTGGTTGGTTTTTTGTAAGACCCTAAACCGTTTTAAACGAAAAGAACGTAGCAAAAATGCGAACTAAAAGATTCCTTTCTCTATAAACATTTTAACATACTTGAAACCATTGGAATAATCCTCTTTACAAGAATTGCGTCCTTCGTTCTTATTTAAAGGATAAAACATAATCTACATTTACAACTACATGACCTCACTTCCGTACAATGCACATTCGTTGACTCGATCTTCAACCCCCTACACTTCATGATGATGATCCGTAACCCTGTGCGACCTGCAACCACCACATACATTCACATCATTAGTATGTGACATTATACATAATCTAAACATACATAATTAAATGTTCATGTCGCGTCCTATTCTCGTGTACATTCCATTTATCTCTCCTTTGGAATTCAAACATTTGCATCACCATGTCTACCCGTCAATGAGCCAATTATAACGTACCTGCACTTTTTTTCGTTCTCAAAAGCAACCCAGATTAGCATCGTGAATACTCATAGGTATTAACACCACATAAACATACGTACAAGTCTCGCTCATTCGTATACTCATACTTCCAAACATGCATAAATATTATTTAATCCAAACTTTCACATACCTCTTACATACTAACGCATTCCAACTACAAAACCTAGCTATAAACACCCACCCATAAAAAGCCCATACATACAACCAAAACACTTATTCGTTTCTACTCATACTCATACATGGTTTTCATCTACTATCATACCATTAAATCCATACGTACTTGCTTACCATACAACCATACATATATATTGAATCCAATACGTGTATACAGACCATTCTATCCACACACATACATGCTAATTTTATACGTACACACCTACATACATATAGATGACTCGTTTGATTATCTCTAAACAGTCAATTGTCTATTTAAGCAAAAACCCTGACTCATTTGAATATCTCAAATAAGTCAGCTGGCTCTTTAAGCCAAAACCCCCCGACTCATTAGCCCATCATATGAACTACCATAATGTTGGTCAATGTCGTTTGGCCCTCGACTTCCTGTTTTTTCCATTATTTAGATTCAAGTAAAGTTATACTATGTTTGATCCGTTACTACATTCCATACCTTGATTCCATTATTATGTACTCATCCTTTCATGATTCCCATACATCTTGCATATATTTATATGTTGATGTGCACAAAATGCAACATATAAATTACATCAAACAAAGCATAAAATCAACTCTTTTTCGCTACTAATGTTGGAAAAAGCATGTTTCTTCGTTTACTTTTGAATTACAGGATAAAAAGAGCTTAAACAAATAAAAGGAACAAATTAACAGCATAAACCAACACAAATACAAAGGAGAAGGATTGACAAGACTTGCCAAACCCCCATCCACATCCAAAACAACAAAATAACAAGAACATAAGCTTAGGCACGGGGCCGTGCCCACCAGGCATGGGGCCATGCGTAGTCAAGATTCTCTGCAGAACAAGACAACAGCAAAAGACAAACCAACATGGGGTCGTGCCAACTCAACACCGGTTGTGGTCAACTCTAAGATTCCCAGAATCTATTATAGTACAACAAGTACACTGACCACGGGGCCGTGCCATGACACCACGGGGCGTGTTGGTACATAATCTAACATCTGTAATTAATGAAGGGAGAGAAAATGAAGTCCACGGGGCCGTGGCCGCCCTCTGTTTCCACCTATAAATAGAGGTGCTTGGTTCAAGAGAAAGGCATCCCTTGGCAAACCACTTCTCTCACACTTTCCATCATTCCACCACCACTACAACACCAACGCCCATCACCATCATCCATATTTCATCTTTTAGAGTGTATAGTAGTCTCGTGATCCAAGATAGATTGCAAGAGTTCTTGTCAAACAAAGACCATGCTTGGCTAAATCTCTTACATCTCTTGGTGAAGACAAATCTTTTATGTATTACTTTTGATTTCCAATCTTTGGCAACCTTTTAGTTGGGTATGTATTAATGACTTTAATAACTAGTTTTTTTTATAATGAAAGTGAACTTTGGTTAAACGGGCTATATAAAGCGCGTTAACTACCTGGAAGGGGGTTAGAAGGGTGTTTGGGTAAAGTTCTTGTCTTGTTCAATGTATAGATCCTGTGAGGGCTTGGTTGAGCTTATTAGGACTTCCCTTGAGGAAGATAGCATCAAACCGGGGGAAGTAAGAAAGGCTTGAACCCCTTATATATAAACTACTATTAAAACTTTACCCGACCTTGCAGGACTGTATCCCTGCTGACTCAGACCAATATGGTCGAGGGTAACGCCGCCTTCACAAGAGGGGTCTACCACTATAACTAAGATAATCTCTTAAAAAGCCAAAAGTGCGGAAATCATCAAAGGATATATAAAGAGGAGTTGGAACCAAGTGATTCCTTATTGTCTATTTGTTTTCTTTTATTTACATTCTTATCTTTATTTTCATCTTTTAAAACTTTCAAAAATTTTATCAAAACTTGGTTAGATTAGACGTTAACGATAAGACGGTAATAAAAGCTCTTGTGACCTTGGACGACCTCGGTATCTTAACATCACTATACTACGTCTACGATGGGTGCACTTGCCCTAACGTGTGTAGAGTGAAGTATCATATCGTGTTTTATAAATTTAAAACTTGATCCATGAGTGAAAAGTGTTTAAAACATAACAAAAACTATAACCACACTCACCCACGTCAAATTTTTAGCGTCGTTGTCGGGGACACAAGGATTTTAAGAAAGCTTGGAATTAGCGGCCTAATCAAATTTTGTACCTTTTTTCAAAACTGCGCGCCTGTTTTCAAAATTTATTTTTCTTTATAGTAGGTCTGCCACGGGGCTATGCCACTTGGCCACACCCCCGTGCTGCAGAAATTTTAGAAAACCTTTTCTAAACGCCTAGATACAAGTTTGCCCACGAGGCCGTGCCCATCCCCCTATTATGTTTTATTTTTTTGATCCTGAGGTTTGTTAATCTTTTGGGTATCTTCCAATGGATTACTACTCAGAAGATTACAACTACTACTATATTGAGGATGATTACAAGGAACCATATTGTACCATTTGCGGTGAATTCCATTCGGCACAATATTGTTACCTCTTCCGACCATCACCCTCATACACCATACATGAAGAACCAAGGTTTGAGCTCCCGAAGCCAAGCTTTGATTGGGACACCAATCCGTTTGAAGCATACAACACGCCACCAACAATCATACCCGAAGCCGAAAGCCTTATACAAAGTCTCAAAAATCTAGAACTCTTACTCAATAGATCTCGCGAAAAAAGAGGAGACCATTTGTACCAAAGAGGTAATAATCGAAGAGGTAAAAATAGAAGAACCACAAAACAAAAAACCCACGCATGAACCAAACCCCGAAGAAGGTAAGTCTAAAAACGATAATTTCAAAATAGAAAAAAACTTTCAAGAAATTCACATTTTACAACCTTCTTTTGAAAATCATTGTTTGGCATCCTCTCATGCCATGTTTTTAAAAGAGCTAAACACTAGTACTAAAATTGAAAAAATGGTTAGCATTAACTTAACAAATAATCAAACTTCGCTAATACAAGATGAACACCATGAATTAAAAATAAACCGTCCCATGTTTTTTTCAAACATCTTTGTTAGTAACTTGTTAATTGATAAAGATCTTTGTGTTAACATAATGCTAAACTACATTTTCGAAAAATGGTACTAGTGATTTTTGTCCTCTTAAAATTCTTATTTTTCTCTCTAATCGAAAATGATAAAATGCTTGGGATAATTGAGGATGTCTTAATTCAAGCAAATCAAACAATAGTACCAACTGACTTTATCATCCTAGATAATGCTCCACTCGTGTTAGGACAACCGTTCATACAAACCAATCAAAACTTAGTCAACCGCAAGCAAAACAACCTACCACTTCAATTAGGAACTGACAAAAGGTACGTCAATCTTGACCAATCAATGAAATATCCAATTGGTAATGACGACCCCCTAACTGAAGATGAGACAGAGCCACCCGATAAGGAAGAAACAGAGGAACAACTCGTCAAAGAGGAGGACGCCATCGAACAAACCTTTTCGGCCATCGACCTTAATAAAGAAGAAAATAAGCATTCTCTTGAAGACCCACCGTCACTTGAACTCAAGGAGCTACCAAAAGGCCTAGAATATGCATTCTTAAACGATCATGCAATCGCATGGAAACCTATGGACATCAAAGGCTTAAGCTCCACATAGGCTTACTTGAAGATGAGGAAGTTGAAATAGCACTCCAAGAATTAGATAAGTGATCAGGGAACAACCAAACGTTAATTGTAAATATGTATATCGTTCTTTCTTTTTAAATATCTTATAGGTACATTTGGGGAGCAACAAGAAAATGGACGTGAAACGGGTAAGTACCAAAAAGGGAACCCTCAGAGAAACGGTCACACAAACATAAAGACAAAACTTTAAAAAAAATTGACCACGGGATCGTGCCCACCAAGCACGGGGCCGTGGCAAATCTGCAGACGGATTTATAACCCCCCCCTCTTTTCTTCACTTTTTCAACACAAAACCACAACCCGTTTCTCTAGAGCAGCCGGTTCCTGCCCTTTTTCGTTGATTTTTGATGATTCTTAACCCAAAACAATCAACAAGGTATGATTCTAACATCATAATCAGTTAGATTAGCACTTTGCATGTAGTTTAACATCAAAAATTTGGGAAAATCTAGGGTTCTTGAACTAGACCTGTGCTAATCCCAAATTTTTGTTTAAATCTTGTTACTAGTAGTAAGTAGAAGTGTTTTGAGAAGTAAAAAACCAAACACTGTCAGAAAAACCAAAGTTTTCAAGGAGTTCTCCACAAACCCTCGTTCATAGCCGAAAAAAGTTAAAATTGAAAGGATAAACAAGTAGTTTATGCAAAATTGGCACATGGGGTTTGATTTTCAGGGTAAACCGCATATGATGAACCAAAAATTTTGAATTTTTCGAAGCCGGCTTGAAAACCTTAAAATTGGTTAAGAGAAGGTTCACCACGGGGCCGTGGGCACCCCAACTTCCAGACACGGGGTCATGCCTAGAGGGCACGGGGACGTGTCCAGACCCCCTTATTTCCACTTTTGCAAAATTTTCAACACACCAATTGTCTTACAGGTTCTTTCTTGCAGGAATGGCACCTCATAAGTTCTTGCGGGGCGTGTTGGTACACAGCAAGTACACTGACCACGGGGTCGTGCCATGACACCACGGGGCGTGTTGGTACATAATCTGACATCTACAGTTAATGAAGGTAGAGATAGGGAAACCACAGGGCCGTGGCCGCCCTCTGTTTCCAGCTATAAATTGTAACGCCTCGCTTTTGTACTTTCCTAATTTAGAAACCGTAATCATATTTCTTTTAATGGAAACTTGTATTCGCATCGTATTCATGTTTCATTTCCAACTTTGTAATCTGATACTTTGATCGTAATGAAATTTATACCTTATGCACGCTTGTTATTCTTACAATTTAATCATTTATACGTAAACATATACTTATTTACATGTGCCAATAGTTGTACATACATTCTCGATACTTGAATTACACTTATATATGTTGTACATACATAGAAACATGTTAAATACTAAGGTTTGTGCTTGAACTAATAACAAATGGAAAGTTTAGTGGCCAAAATATAAATAAACAAACTTCGGACGAACAAAGAGGCACCGCGTCACGCGACACCCTCCCCTTCTCACCTTCGCATAACGCGAAGGGCTACAATCCACAGAAAGTTGATACCAGCTCTTGTATTGGCCATCTTCTCCTTCCCCAATCACCATTCAAGCTCATAAACACAAAACCCTACTTCACCATTATAAAAGCAAGCCGCCATTCATCCATTTTTACTTTCCAAACTCCTCTATACCTCCAAAAACTCTCAATTCTCTAGAAGTTCAAGTTCAAGGCAGAATATTATAATTGCAAAAGTGAGCTCAAACTCACTTTTCTTCCATTTTTCTTCACTTCTTCTTCCTATACAAAGCTTGGAACACCTCTAGGATTGTTTCCACATGTTTTCCATGGAAAACCAAGGTGGAGCGTCACCATCTTAAGGTCCAAACTTTCTGTTTTAGAAGAAAACTTTATTAAACTTTTACAAACTATGTTTTCTTGATTTAATCTTACTCCTACTTGTTCTTGAGCCCATCTAAGGTTATGAGGTTTGTTGGGAGTAGATTCTTGTGATTTTAGGAGGTGCAAACACCTCTAAACTTTTTGTTTTTACTAGGGTTTATAACCCACAAGTGATGAAACCATCCGAGCTTGCCATAATTCTTATGACAACACTTGTGTTTTGGTATAGGTGTGAATACTTGGAAGCCTTGGCTATCCAAATCTCATTCCACTACCTCACTTGATGTTTTCTATGTGTAAGCCACTAAAACTTGTTTACTTAAGTAACAAGGCTACGACACGTCCCGAAACGTTGCCACGTTCAGGATGCACCTAGCTTACTTACTTGGTTGATTCATAGTTTTAGTATTTTCCCTTTTCATTCATGACCATCCGAATCATCCTTGAGGTGATTCGTGTATAGGTGAATCATACAAAGAGGTTTAATGGATGTTTATCATCCTACTTCCATACATGACTTATATGAAATCCATGATAATACATGTTGGACATACAAAATACTATATAATATATATGAACTTATATTTAACTGAACCCTTGATGATAATCGGATATGGTTACTCATCATAGTAACAGGTTATATTATTTAGGTCTTGAACCCCTCGTTACGATTCTAACGGGCAACTTGACCCATGAAATCACATCAACCCATACGGGATTTATAGAGTCAAAAATGGGTGATCTAAGACTAGATAATTACTTTGTGTAAACAGACTTTTACATACTTTAATTTTGAATTCGAACTTGCTATCAAATCTGAATACTAACACACCTTCGTTTACCCCATGTAGGGTGACCTCGGTCTTCCATCCTCCTACCCTCCAACTTTTCACAAGATTACCAAAGGAAGCTTTGCAAAACCGTGAGTACACTCAAACGCCCTTTTATGCTTTACACTTTTGGGTATATGTTTAATCTATCAAAACACACGCAATCATACTTATACTTTATGCAAAAACAAACAATCCATCATACATGCTAAAATACGTGATACTTGATTTGTATTCTTTGAACATTCTTATGTGAATTCACTTCTCATTAACTTCGTATGAGCCTCCTCTTGACATGTATAGCGCTATAAAAGTAACGCACCGCCCGTATTCTTGTGGTCATGTTAAGTATTCTATATTCTTGCGGTAATCATATGATTGACTTGTATAATCGCATGCCATGATTACATTTATCTAGTTAACTATTTTGCCATGTGGATTCGTGTAAATCTTTTTATATTTATGCTATATCAAACTTGTGTACTCGCCAATACCTTGTGTGTTGAACTATACTTTTAACATGTTGCAGGTTGATGATGTTGACATTGACGAAATCTAATAGGGACGACTCAGAAGCGCATTTAGAAATACTAGACTTTACTAATGTACTGTTGTTATACTTTGTTGTACTTTGAATTCCCCATTGTTGTACTTTGATTTTCCTATGATGTACTTGAAATATTGAGCAATAATGTTATGAAATCTTGAGCAATCTATTTCGTCCCGCCCTTATGTCTCCGCCATCGGTTGGGGTGTGACAGATTGGTATCAGAGCCATAACTATAGGGAATTAGGTAGGATTGCCACGTTCGACCTAGTCTATAGTTAAGTGACCAACTTAACCATTCTTGATTCTTGCTTAACATGTTATTCTTCCTACTTTGCTCTTTCTATTTCTTTTGTCTTAACTACACAACATGTCTTTCCTAAGACATTTACACAAACACACTTGAAGACTTGAAGACACTCATATTGTTGAGACGACTTCACCAAATAGGCGTGAAACCCACACTTTGGTGAACGAATCTCAATCCGCTTATTCGATTTTGCACGAAATTACGCCGTTAAGTTAGGAGTGAAATCCACACCTTGATGGTAAATTTCTAATTCTAACTCTAGTGGACCCTCGTCAATCTGTCGGAATTAGCTTTCTTGACCCGACGAGTACCAACCACATTTAGGGTACGATGTTGTCAAGTTAGAGGTGAAACCCGCATCTTGCCAACTAGTCCCATTCCTTGATTTTCAATCTCGCCAAAGTTTTGATTTTTCAATCGGTTAGGGATATGTAGTAACTAGAATGATAAAATACCGTTAATCGCTTCTCGATGAGAGTATTTAACCTATAGGCCAAAGCACGTTTCCCTAATTAAAGGATTTTCGGTTCACTTTGGAATAGTCAAAGTTTCTCAACCCGAAACACTCCAATATTTTATCAAGCCTCTCATTTATGTTATCTCAATTTCTATGTGTTTCAATACTTTTTACCTCATTCATTTCGAGACCGATGTACGATTCGCATGTCTCACGCAATCATAAACATTATTAACTCTCATGAACCAACGAAATTTATACTCTTTACGCATTCATACGTGCTTATACTTTTGAATACTTGTTATGCTTATACCATCTATGTGAACTTATACGTGTTATGTGATACTTACATGCTCAAACATGCAAAAATGTGATTCTTATAAACGACATTATGATCAAGTCTCATCCCATCCCTACTATTTTCAATTCTCTAGATGTCTTCTCAACGACACTCCAGCACCCACAATAAGAAGTCCAAGTCAGCTTTGGGCTCCAAAAAGGGTTCTAACAAAGATGAGTCGATGTCAAAGAAAGATGTCATGAGATTCATGGCGAAAAAATGGCTAAGGTCATCCCTAGCATCGTCAGCAAGATCCAACCTCCACCAAACACCGACTCACCTCACGCCTCTGTTGACTCCAAGGTGGAAACACCTAAGTCAACATTTACTTTTACGCAGTTTAACTCTTGCAACCCCCAACCCTGCACTGGTGAAGAGGATGCCACTAAATTGCTTCAATGGTTTGATGCCATAGAAGTAACATTTCTTTAAAGTGGTTGCCATAATCACCTGCAAATCATCAACGCAATGGGTGTTTTCCGATCAAGAGCCCTTGATTGGTGGACCTCCGATCGTAACACTTGTGGAAACGAAGTCGCTCATGCCCTCCCTAGGAACGATCTTAAGAATTTGATGCAGCACGAGTTTTATCCTCCACATGAGCTTCAGAAACTCGAGAATGAGTTCTGGAACCTGAAGCAAGTGGGGAACGACAACGCTGGCCTCACAGCTCGCTTTAAGCAACTGAGTGCACTATGCACTAGCCAAGTCGACACCGTTGACAAGGCTATCGCAAAGTACATTCACTGCCTCCCCCTATGATTATGAAACTCGTTGAAGCCGCCGCACCTAAAACCCTCCAAGATACCTACTCGATTTGCCGCCAAACTCAACAACAACCGTGATCTTCATGGAAACTCCGAAAGGTTTCATCGAAGAATGCGCACCAAGCCACCACCGATACCGTCATTGAACCTACCTCATCCAAGCCCCCAAGAAACAACAAGGGCAAGAAGCGGAAGGCTTCAAGCCAAAACTGTGTGGTAGTCACTCCGCCAAACCCTCAACCCATCCAACAATTTGCACCAACCAACCCCGAGCCTACCAAGAAGGGATACACTTGGCCTCATCCCAAGTGTAGTACATGCTCATACCATCACCCTGTCCATGCACCATGCCACCTATGCACAAATTGCAATAGGTTTGGACATTTTGCCCCTCAATGCCGCAATGGTACAAAATCGCTTGGCAACCAAACCCAAACTGTTGTAACGAACCAAAACCCCGCACCAAACCAAGCCCAACCTCAAGCAACCACTGGTTGATATTGCTTCAAATGTGGAAATCCTAATAATCTCGCCAACGTCTGCCTGCAAGGCAACACCAACAACAATAACCAGCCATAAGAAGCGCGTGATAGAGCCTTCGTCATCACTGCAGCTCAAGCGCAGAATGCCAACGATGTCATCAATGGTACGTTCCTCGATAACATTGTTTATGCTTCGTGTTTATTTGATACTAGCGCAGATAAAAGTTTTGTATCCGTTGAATTTGAACCTTTGTTAAAGTGTAGACGTTCTAAGTTGCCCAAATCATTCGCAGTCGAAGTTGCTAACAATGAGTCTGTCACTATCGATTCTATCCTTTCCGAGTGTTCCTTGAATCCTAACGATCATATGTTTTCAATCGATCTCATACCCATGCAAAAGGGTAGCTTCGACATCATAGTAGGCATGGATTGGCTTAGGCAAGTTCATGTTGAAGTCATTGTTCTGAGAAATTCATTCGTCTTCCTCTTCCTAATGGTGATTCCTACACGTCTATGACGAGAAACCTTCAAAGGGTCTTAAGCTTATGTCATGTATTCAAGCAAACAAGTACTTACGCAAGGAATACTTCACCTTTCTTACCTACATTGTCGAAAAGAAGGATAAGGTTTCAAGCGTGAGTGATGTTCCTGTCGTTTGCGATTTTCCTGATGTCTTCCCCAAAGATCTACCTAGTCCTCCTCCTCCTCGTTCTGTTGTTTCCGCATTGATCTCATCCCTGGCGCAACGCCTGTTGCAAAATCTCCATACCGTCTCGTACCTTCGGAAATGCAAGAGCTATCAATCAAACTTCAAGAATTACTTGATAAAGGCTTTATTCCCCCTAGCACTTCTCATTAGGGTTGTTCACGATTCAAGCCGAACCGAGCGGACCTTTGCTAGTATTAGTTCACTTGTCATGGTTGTTCCTTTAAGTTTCATGAGAGTAGGCTTGACAAAGTGTTTTTATTGAAAAGAGATGTCTATCTAGGGGTAACATGTTTCTAATCGCATATGCTACATGTCGTTAACCCTTTTTACCTTTTCTTGGTGAGATCTTGAGCCTGTAGATGGATAGGATGCATTTTATGATGAATTCGTTTGTTGAGTACAGGCTATATGTTATCTTGTTAGAACTTGTGTGATTTGATGCATGCTGAAATTGTGGGTTTGACATGTGCACATAGGTGATAAAGGCATTAGGATATTTGTTCTTCATTCGTGTTTGTGTTTAGTATTGTGTGTTCACCAAATTCCTTTAGTAGCCCTGTTGAGCCGATTACCTTTCGTTTGTTCACCCATTGCTTTGTGAAGACCGGCCGTGACGATATTGAAAAGAAAAAAAAAAGAGAAAAGAAAATTAGAAAAAAATACAAAAATACAGAAAATGAAGAGAAAAGAACAAAAAGAAGTTGATTGTTGTTTATAGTTTGGGTAGAAACCAACCCAAAGTTGAGTTTGAATAAAGTTATTACGGTTTGGTTATTGTTTGTGAGCCAATTATAAAAAAAAATCGAAAATTTTCCCTACCTTAGCCTATGCCCAAAACCAAAAAAGTTCTTTTGATATGTGCCGTGTTAGATGATACAGTGGAGGTGTGATTATCATACAAGCTTATGATTACAGGATTTCATATTTGCTTAATTCAGTGTTATATACTAGCACATTACACGCTAGTTCAGATATTAACCCGAGAGGAGAGTATATTGTGAGAGGTGTGTAGTATGTGTTAGAATTTTAAACATGTTAGTTTTAGATAGACAAGTCTTATGTTTTTGCAATTGCATAAATTGTTTGTCAAGCTGTCAATCTCGATTGTGCCAGTCCATGGGATGGGTATGACTTGGGAACTGAACAGGTTGAGGGTTTAGAGGTGTTGATTACTGTGGTGATTTAATGGCATAATATTTTTCTTATGAATAACAATGTTGTGGTCGACGAGGTGATGATCATATTGCACGAACAATGATGTTGAGAGCAGGAGATGATCGACTTAGGGTAATGACATGAAACATTGAGACGATGAGCAGATTGTCATTTACAATTTTGGGTTTAACTTTTAGATTTGATATTAATTTTTTATTGGTTTGATTAGGCTAGTACGTATAGATATAGTTGTTAATTTGTATATAGTGGACCAAAATCTAATAGAGTAGTATATATAAAACTATAAATTTAATTTATATTTAAGCGTATATGTATGTGTGTGTATATATGTATACTTTATATTTGTACATACATATGTGCATATACATGTTTATATATGTATGTGTATATGTATATGTATATGTATAAGTATGTATATATATATATACTAACTAAAAGTAATAATTCGAGTCGAACCGAGCCGAGCGAACGTTTGCTCATGCTTGGCTCGTTTACAAACCAAACCGAGCAGAGTGGCCCGTTTACAACAGAGCGTCAAATCGATTAAGCATTTTCCAAGCAATTTGCGAACGAGCGTCAAGCAAGCGGCGAGCGGTTGGAACGGCCCTACTTCTCATTGGGGCGCTCCCATTCTGTTCGTCAAGAAGAAAGATGGAACCTTTTGGATGTGTATTAACTATGGTGAGCTCAACAAGCTTACAGTCAAAAACCAATATTCTCTTACTCGCATCGACGACCTTTTCGACCAACTTCAAGGCGCGATGTGCTTTTCAAAATCGATCTCCATTCTGGTTATCATCAACTTCGAGTTCTCGAAGAAGATATACCCAAAACCGCATTTCGTACACGTTATGGACACTACGAGTTCGTGGTCATGCCTTTTGGTTTGACCAACACACCTGTGGTTTTCATGGACTTGATGAACCGTGTGTGCAAACCCTATCTCGACCGTTTCGTGATCGTCTTCATCGATGATATCCTCATCTACTCCAAGACACAAGAAGAGCACGAGCGACACTTACGTCTTATTCTCCAACTTTTGTGTACTGAACATCTTTACGCCAAATTCTCCAAGTGTGAATTCTGGCTAAAAGAGGTTCAATTTCGTGGTCATGTGGTCAACGAACTCGGTATTCACGTTGACCCTGCGAAAATCAAAGCTGTGAAGAATTGGATTGCTCCTAAGTCTCCGTCCGAAATTCGTTGGTTTCTTGGTTTAGCTGGTTACTATCGTTGCTTCATTTCAAACTTTCCAAACTCGTCGTTCCTCTCACTTCGTTGACTTAAAATGATAAACCTTTTGTTTGGGGTTCTGAACAAGAAGAGTCTTTCCAAACTCTCAAGGACATGCTTTGTAATTCTCAATCCTATGGAAATGACGATTCTGTCGTGTTTTGTGATGCTTCAAACCAAGGTCTTGGTTGAGTTCTTATGCAACGGGACAAGGTTATCGCTTACGCGTCGAGACAACTCAAGGTTAATGAGAAAAACTACACTACACACAATCTTGAACTTGGTGTAGTTGTTTTTGCGTTGAAGATATGGTAACATTACCTTTATGGTACCAAGTGTGTGGTCTTCACCAACCATAAGAGCTTTCAGCACATCTTCGATCAAAAGTAACTCAACATGCGTCAACGTCATTGGGTAGAATTGTTTAAACGACTACGACTGCGAGATTCGCTACCACCCAGGTAAGGCGAATGTTGTAGCCGACGCACTTAGTCGTAAAAATCATGTGAAGAGTGTCCGTTGCTTTCAATCTTTGGGCGATCTTCATGATCTAATTCGTGAAGCACAGTACTCATCCATTAACGAGAACAATCTCTACAACAAGATGAAGTGTGGTGCTGGAAATCAACTCGAGTCTAAACCTGATGGTATTCTTTACTATCTCGATCGTGTCTGGATTCCAAATCGTGGTGATCTTCGTGACTTCTTGATGAAGGAAGCTCACAAATCCCGATATTCAATTCATCCTAACGCTGACAAGATGTACCAAGACCTTCATACGTCTTATTGGTGGCCTGGCATGAAGAAAGGTATCGCCGCTTACATTTTAAAATGTCTTACTTGTTCTAAGGTCAAAACTGAACATCAACGCCCCTCTAGCTTGCTCAAACAACCAGTAATTCTTGTCTGTAAATGGGAAAGTATTGCTTGGATTTTATCATTAAGCTTCCTCGAACTACCTCTGGTCATGACATTATTTGGGTAATCATCGATCGATTGACCAAGTCTGCTCACTTTCTCCCCATTCATGAAGATTACAAAGTCGAGAAATCGGGTCGTATCTACACGGATGAAATCATTTGTCGTCATGGTATCCCCACTAACATCATCTCAGGCCGTGATGGTCGATTCACCTCCCGTCTTTGGCAAACGTTCCAATGCACTCTTGATACTCACCTCAATCTTAGTACCGCTTTCCATCCTCAATCTGACGTCAAACCGAGCGTACTATCCAAACTCTATAGGATATGCTTCATTCCTGCATAATCGATTTTGGTGGCAACTGGGATATGCACTTGCCTTTGATCGAATTCTCGTACAATAACACTTTCCATGCGAGTTCAAATGGCACCTTTCGAGGCATTGTATGGTCGTAAGTGCCGTTCGCCTATCTGTTGGAACAAGATCGGAGAAGCTCAAATCACCGGTCCCGAGCTTTTACAAGAGACGACAGACAAGATCTTGCAGATTTGAGACAACTTGCTCAAAGCCAGAAGCCGACAGAAGAGTTACGCCGACAAGCGATGTAAACCTTTGGAATTCAACGTTATTGACTTTGTACTTCTCAAGGTATCCCACTGGAATGGTGTAGTTCGTTTTGGTAAGAAGGGAAAACTCGCTCCTCGCTATGCAGGCCCTTTCAAAATTCTTGAAAGGATTGGAAAGGTAGCGTATCGACTGGACCTACCTCAAGAGCTCAACAATGTCCATCCCACGTTCCACGTCTCAAACTTGAAGAATGTTTCGCTGAAGAAGGACTTCAAGTCCCACTCGAAGATCTTCAAATCAACGAGACTCTACACTTCGTGGAGAAACCTATCGAGATCATGGATCATCTGATCACGTCTCAAATAGTGGCTCAAAGTTCATGGATTATCTGAAATCCATTGGCTTAAAGTTCTCAAGAATGTCGCATTCATCTGACCATTTTGGTTTGAATTGATATTTTTCAATTTCCTCAAAAGTTGAGGATCCTTAAGGTCTTTCTAAAACAATTTTCTTTCCATTTGGTTCTGTAACTTTAATTTCTTGACCAGCCATGTTAGTATGAATGATTTCAACCAAACTAGAATCATTTACAACAGTGTTTTGAGAAACTTGGTCATTTTTGTGAAAGCCCATGCCAAATTTTATATTTCTTTTGATCTGTTTTTCTAACATCAACTCATAACCTTTGCAGGATTCTACCCATTTTTCACATGTGATCTGGGTAGATTCAAGCTCCTTTTTAAAACTATGACATTTTTCTATCATTGTTTGGAGCTGATCCTTGGTTATGCTTGATTCATGTTTGAGACTATTGATTTCACTTTCTTTTTCAAACAGTTTTGATTTTAACTCTTTAGCAAGTTTTTCAAACTGAATTTCATCATCTAAGATCTTGTTCCTAAGGTTTTCATTCACCTCTTAATGTTTGCAAAAGCAATGATACATTTGTCAGAAGATAAGTCTTTAAGGACTTGAGATGATACCTTGGCAGCAGCCATCATGGCACAATCACATTCTCCTTCACAAACACTAGACTCCCATGGGTTTGACAGAGGTTTCACCATTTCTTCACCAACCTTTTCTTCTGAAACATCCGTTTCAACATTATCACAAACCACATCAGAATTGGACACCAGACTCAACCCCTTCAACTATTGTCTCTAGTGCCATAAAACAAAAATCATCATGTTTTTTTTTCAAAATTGGCAACTAGGGCAAGGTTTTCATCTGTAAGTTCCTCAGGTAAGCTGATCCAATCAACAAAACCTTGGTGAAAAAGCTTTGTTGACTATTTTCTGCCTGAGCAGAGGTCTGTGCAGCTTGTGGTGCAGGTTACACTTGAACCTGGGGAACTGGGGTTTGGACATACTGTATCTGAGGAATAGTGGTTTGGACATACTATATTGGAACAGTGGTTACAGGGTATGCAAAGTGAGCAGTGCTTTGCATGTGTGGAGTAGGGGTATATTGGGTATAATGGACAGTGTTTTGAGTATTTTGAGGTCTAGGACTTGGATATGTGACAATGGGACCACTTGTTTGGCTCCTATACTCCCTAGCAAAATGGTCTAATCTATTACACTTTTAACACTTCATTTTAGACTTATCCAACCCAACTTTAAACCCCCCATGCAACCCTGGAAATTTTCTGCCAGTTCTTTTGTAAAATTTGCTAGTCCTAACCCTTAGCAAAGCAAGTTGGTGCAAGATGTCCATTCTTCCAAATTAGTGGGGTTAAAATGTTGAAGATCATTTAACTCAAAAGATAAGTTGTCAGAAACTTGGCTTTCCCCATTTGCTGCAAAAGCATAATTGGGTGAGTAAAAATCAGAGTTAAATCCACCACCTGAGGTTCTGTCAATAAAATGATCATAACCCTGATCTTTACTTCCACCAGAGGTTTCCTCTTGACCAAAAAGTGTTGTATTACCAAAAGCATAGTCATCAGCAACTTTTCCTGACTTTTGAAGCTTCTTTTTCTGGTTAGCTCTCTCTCATAAGTTAGGAGCCTACCATGAAGCTGAGTCGGACTCATCTCTTTGAAACCAATAGAGTTTCTTGTTACAAAAGCAATAGTGTCCCATTTATCGAGTAATGAGCTTAGAAATTGACTATTCAAAGTTGAATTAGGAAAATCAACATTTGCCAGTTTTAGTTCACTTATTAGACAACTAAACCTCTTGAATTGTTGAGTTAATGATTCTCCTTTAACGTGACAAAATGTTTCATATTGTTGGTTTAAAACTTCTCGATTGTTTTCGATAACTTCCTATGTACCCCCAAACTGCTCTTTCAAAGCATACCACAACTCCTTAGCACTATTGCAATGCAACAGGCCAGCATAGATATCATTCAGCAAAGTCATAGCAACAATACTAAATGCCATGGCATCTAGCTCAATTTTCTGAAAATCTTGCTTGGAGTAGTTTTCCAGCTTCTTTGGTACTTGAACTTTGGGGTCTTTAGCACTTGGCACCATCAGAACATGTGGTCCAAAGATAACCGATTTCCAACAACCCGTGTTCTGTTGAGCAAGTATGTGACCCATCTGATGTTTCCATATATTGTATTCCGATCTGACAAGTATCGGAGGTTTGTACAAAGTACCAGTGTTGTGTGGATCTTGTGTATTTTGAGACATTTTTGATTGTTTACAAACAGGTTTTTGTTTTAAAATACTTTTGAATCTAAATAAACTTTTACTCTGCTTTCAATTCAACAAACCAATGATCTCAGTAGTAAGATCTGATCTATTTATATCAAATTGATTGTTTAGATCAAATTTGAATGACCAAGCTCTGATACCTATTGTTAGGATTTGAGTTTGATTGTTGTGAAAGTTAAGATGGAAATAATGAAAGTAGATAAAACTGTGATGAAATATGCAACGGAATAATCAATTTTTGATTCACAACAATGAAGACATTGTTTTCATCAGCATGCTTTTATAAATCATAAATTTACGTATGCATGAAGAATTACAACTCCCCCTCAGCATGATCACTCTTTGTTTGTTTGTACAAAAAAGTCAAGATGAAAAGTGAAAAATAGAACAGTACATGCAAAATTCTTTTTATAGTACAAACAAAACATCTGAAGAATCTAAGCTGATGTCACCTAGACAACGACATCTAACAACCTAACAAACTTCTAACAGCTGTTAGGGCCTAAGCACTGTTACATTGATAATACAAATAAACTTTGTTAAACATCATATGTTGATCATCCTCTGTTGAGCTTTATCATCTGTTGATCCAAGCAGACCTTAGCTTCATCAACAAAGGTTCTCTTTAGCAGACCTTTGGCTAGAAGCAGAGTTTGTCTTCAACAGATCTTGTAAACAGACTTTGGCCTTGGCAGACTTTAGAGTAGCAGATGTTGAGTCTTTGCCATTGGGAGCAGATCTTCAAAGCACTATTATTTGTAATCAGAGGTTGTAGACTATTTTGGCTTTCCAATCATATGTTCTTTTGTGGGGTCCACTAGATCCAACAATTCAAAAACGCAGTCGAACGAGACCTTTGTTAATGTTCGTTCATTTAGTTAATCTTTCGTGTCAGTTCATTACCTAAACAAACGAACTTCCTGCCGAATGGTTCAGGAACAGTTTGCTGAACTTTTAGTTCGCTTACAGGCCTACACAAAATAATAGTAAATTAACTTACTTATTCGTTTTGATCATGTAAAGTTAATAGAATATGGACAACAGTTACATGTTGGTTTTCAATGCTGCGTCGAAATAGATAACGTCTCCAAACTCCATGTAATTCGGCTTGGAAAGTCCATCAGCCTAGAACAAGCCAGTTAACTGATGGTTTACATCAACTGAGTGTTCAAACGAATAATCAACCAAAACATTTTTTCTTATCCGTCAACCTATTAATAGTCATGTTTGCATCATAGTCTCCTATATAGCTATTTATTTTTGCTTTAAAATTCTTGCAGGGTCATCGGTTGTAGTACCTACATTTTCAAACCCACCATATTGTTTCCTCGTTATATGAAATGATTTAACAGGACCAAGATTTAGAGTACCCAACTCCCAAATCATCTCTTCTTGGACTTCTGACAAATTCCTATATGCAGGTAATAAATGAATAAATTTAGCATATACAAGTGAATGATTGTGCCCTTCTAAAAACTTCTTAATTGTGTAAGATATGCCATCTCTTGAACCTAGGAAACTTTATGCTTTACATCCCCTAGAGTTAGAAGGTCTTTTCCTATTTTTATATGTTTTTTTCCCTTTGAATATCCCTTACAAGAATTGACTATACTTTGTGGCTTATGACCCTCCTAAGAACATACTTGAACAATATATTTCTTGTTGGAAATGAGTAAACAAGTACGGAATCCAAGTTAACACACCAAACCAAGGAAAAAACAATCAATCCACACATGGATATTCTCATAAGTTCTCGTATATTGATTTCAACAGAGTTTTGACACAAGTTTTACAATGAGTTTTCTTTGTTCTATGTTCTACTATTCCAAATGACAAAGGCTAGTATTTATACTAAATATACAACACATCCATACGACATGTACTAAGTCTAAACGACATGGGGTGTCATTTGGACATAACCACAAACAACATGGGTGTCATTTGGAAGATCTAAATGACACCACCATTACAAGCGACATATGATATCTTTTGAAAGTTTACATATCGTTTGGATTGTGTTGTTAGGTCAACGACAGGAGAATGTCGTTTGACTTTGGTTAACACTTACAAAATCAAAGACATTATATGATTAACTACTTAAACAAAGATGAATACATTTACATAAACAAAAGATACAAGCTATAGACATAAAATGCATCAACAAAATCCCCCTTGGATGTAGCATGTAGTCTTTGGTCTTTAGTTCTTTGGGTTTTCCAAAAGATTTTGATGAGCCGACGTCCAAACATTCCCTGAGTTGATCCCATGGTAAAAGCATATTTGAACAACCTTCTGAAACTTTAACACTTGAATTATGTCTTTGTCTCCATAGAATATCTCATTGTTGAACAGTGCCTGGATGTCTTTCTGGGACATGTTCACAATCCACATGCTATCAAAGATTCGAAAACTCGGTGTATTATCCCAAAAAAACAATTAGCACTTCGGTCGTATCAGAATCATAGCACCATAATGGCATGTTCCCGCAAAAAATATTGAGGCATCTTCATCAATGGAATCTTTTTCATCGCCTCATAAGCTTTGTACTTTAGCTTATAATGACCAGTATTCGTTTCAGGATCAAACAAGAAGCGAATCTGAATCCGTTGCGAGAATTCAGGCTTATATAGCTCGTTCTTCCAACCCTTCCACTTCTCATACCTGATTCTTTTTCTGAAACAAGTTCACACAAAAATAATCAAAACAGTTGATTACTCTGATTCATGCGAGAGCAAATACGTCATAAAGTGGCAGTGTAAGGATCCTTAGCAACGCGTTGAAGTATTGAATTCCAAATTCTCTTATGATAGCCACACACCTCAAATCTTTCACATATATCCAACTGATGATATTGCCTTTCGGTCGATTTTTTACTAACTCCATATACTGAGCTTGTTTAGGAGGAGCTGATGGTTTAGGATGGCTTTTGACAATTGCTTCCATCCACTTTTTATGCTTCTTTTCTCCTTCTGCATGAGTAAGAGAATCGTCTACAAAAGCATCTTGATTCTTCATTTGTTCTTGTATATCTTGTTCAGTTAGGTTTATCATGGTATCATCAATCGGATCTACCTCTTCACCATCGTTTCTAACATATTTTTCTGATATCCAGTTTCTTCAAACTCAGTTTCGTCAACATTGTCCAACTCAGTGACATCACTTTCTACAGGGATGGATGCATCGTCTACTTCATCAATATCTTCCGTTTTGAATAACTCAGCTAATTGATCGTCTATTAAATCATGAATAAACTCCCCTTCTTCTAATGGTTCACACGTTTTAGGATGTGTTTTTGCACCAAAGGTATAAACATATCATCCTGAATCTCTAACTCTTCTAGCACTGAATCACCAGAATCAACGAACTCCTCAGATTCATCAGAATCGCTGGATTCAATAGACTCCCCCTTAGGATCAGATCCAATGGGTTTGTCACTTATCCTTTTGTTTCTCAACTCTACAGACACCACAACTGGAACTTCAACTGCAGCTTCAAAATCAAATCTCAGGTTTTCTTCATCTATATCATCCAATGCACTGATCTTTGCAGATTCTTCAGTAGGTGCCACTCAACTTCAACGACAATCGAGCTAGAACCACCTTCAGGAGCCACAAATGCACATCTTGATTGGATGAGCTAGGTGGTCCTTCAGGGTTCAAATGATCTTCCTTATCAACATCCTTCTTTCGCTTAACCTCATCGGGTTTGCATCATTCATTCCTCAGAGTATTAACCTTAGCATTCATCCTCCCGTATGTATCTTTAATTCCCTGAAAGGCTTCCTTCAACTTGTTATCCCGAACTCCATACCAATATCTCATTGTTGAATTCTTTGTTTCAAGCTCCTTGTTCTTCCTTTCAAGTTCTTCATTCCTTTTCTTTAAGGCATTAATCTCAGTTGTTTTGTCGTATCTGCAACTTTTAACTTGTTGATTTCTTCAGCTTGAGCAGTACTTGCAGCCTTCAACTCATTGACTCTGCTCTCTCATCTTTCAGCTCTCAGTCATGAATGTTACTTGTTTAGCATTTTGACTAAGTATTTCACGCAATTGATGACTAAACGCCACAATCTTTTCACCTTCAGTCAATTTGTGATACCTTCTCGTTCCTTGTGGAGTCGATGATCCTTCTTTAGTTGATTGTTATTGTTGCACAGGTGGTGGTCGTACCGGTGGAGTTTGTAGTAGATCCATGCAGTTTCATTATCCCATGTTTAATCGGGGATCTATCAGTCAACAATGCTTTAGCTGATCTAGGAGCAAGCATAAATCTGATTGCCTTATTATGTTTTTGCTAAGCTTGGCCTAGGGGAACCTACTCCCACTCAAATAAGTATTCATAGCTGATCATTCAATAAAATATCCATGAGAGATTGTTAAAAATATGCTAGTAAAGTCGATAAGTTTGTTTTCCCAGTTGATTTCGTCATCTTAGACATGAACGAAGATAATCATGTTCCCTTGATTTTGGGGTGACCATTCCGAGCCACTGCTAGAGCTTTGATTGTTGTTATGGAATGGAAACTTACTTTGAGGTTTGGAGATGATAAAATAGTATATGATTTAGAAGAACTCAGAAATCAAGTATATGAAAATTCGCTTATCTATAAAGAACATACGAAGATGATTCATGATCTTCACTTGAAAAGTGATAAAAGCTTCAAGTGTTGGGATCGTGTACTTCTTTACAACTCGAGGCTACGCTTGTTTCCTGGTAAACTGAAGTCAAGATGGACTAGACCATTTATTGTAAAAGAAGCATATCCAAACGGAACGGATGATCTAATAAATGAAGCTGGAGGAAACTTCGATGAGTCCTCAAATGACAACACAATGAAGAGACAACTTCAAAAAATTCATACAAGTTCAACCAACAAAAAAGACGAGTGTCTCCTTCATTACCTCACTCGTATCAGCATTGGTCCAGGAAAGTCTAAAGATTGTTGGTCTGGCCCGTCTACATTTTTCAAAACCATTTTTGACGCTATCATTGGACTTTTCCCAGCAAACCATAAAAGAATCAAATTAAACATGATGAGTGGGAAACACATAAACGAAAAGCCACCTATCAAGGAAATACTCCTTTCCCCCAAAAGAAAATAACATTTGGGGTTTGAGTCAGGACTGAAGACGCGTAAACTTAACGCTTCTGGGAAACAACCCGAGGGTCCGAAAGTCATCTCATATTAAGAATTTGTGATCTAATCACCAAAATCTGGAAGCTACCGTCTTTTTAGGGCTTACAGCCCATAAGCAAGGCCTTACGATCGTAACCTGTTAAGTGGGCTCCATTTCGAAAACTGAACCAGTTCACGGCCCATTTGCAAACCCCTAGTTTACAGCCCATGCACATTGGAACCACCATATGATTGCAAAAATAAATTGAAAGTCTGAAACCTTATTTTTCTTATTCTGCACAGTTGTGATTGAGAGAATTCAGACATTTAGCAAACCAATGGTGAGTATCGAAGAACTAAAGGTATACTCTTGTTTTATTCATGTTTTATATGTTCTTTTCTCTTGTCAATTGTGATCTATCAGTTTAAACACATTTTACTTCGTGTAAATATACTGTTTAGTTGAAACTGAAAATTTTGAATAAAAAAATTAGAATCTGATCACGTACCACCCGTAACCTTCTACTGGTCTACGGTTCGTAAGCTAGTAACTGACTGGTAATTAACCTAATTCTCTTCTATAAACAATTTTGTCATGGAAAACTAACTGTTGCATACGACCCATAACCACTTCCTTGTTTACGGCCCGTAAGTAGTTTTTGACCGGAACATTCTGTTTTGTTTTCTGATTATAGCATAATACTCAGGGACTTTATGAGGTACCACAGAAACGTGGTAGAGGATGTCCGAGGAAAAACTTTTTTATACCATATCCAGCTAATCCAAAAGGTCCATGTGTATAGCTATGATCTCGTTAATTTAAGGACTGAACTAAGGAACATGCAAAGAAAAATGGGTGGCTATCACATGCATGTGATAAGGAGAGTTATAGATGTTGAGAGAAATCTCAAAGACTTGGACTGACAGTCAGGAAATGTTGTTTGGCATACCACAACCAGAGCCTATCGAGCCACCAATGTTTAAGGCTCCAAAGCCGATTTTATGCTAATGAGGTATGGGTATTCGCTATATAAGCCTCACCCTCCAACACCGCCACTATTTATGCCTACGAAGCCTGTTACTCCACCTCATGATAGGTTTTGTTAAGCCTTATCAAAATTTACCTATTTATATGAAGGCCACTTCAATCTGTGAAGTGGGAACGTCATCTAAGAAGCCAGAGTTGCCTATTAACCCCTAATACATATAGAAGCTTTTAGCAAGATGTGGGAGGTTATTGATGTGGATGCTATTTCAAAGAAAAAAGAAAAAGAAGACCCATAAGAAGATCCTGAGTATGTTCCATGTTCTGATCAAGAGGAGGTAGACCCAAGAGAGGGCTATAACTACACTGAGTGATATGATGACTTCAATTCTTATTGTTTTGTTTTTATGGCATGGACAGTAGTTTGTTTTGTTTGGTTTTTCATTTAGTACTTTGTTTGGTGTGTTTTATTTGAATTGTTGAGTACTTTGAATAAATTGTTCTTTTGATAACCCTAAGTTCGCCAATCTTCTTTGCATACAAAGATATGTTTTGAGTTTTGTTAGTAGGTTTGGGTTGGTTGAGAAATCCAAGAAGCGGATTGTGCAAGACAGTATAGAAAATTTTAAATGTTGTTTCTCACTTCACAATAACAGAGAAGTTTCCAATTCCTTTTACCTTTGCTTTTGCGTTTATTTTGTACATTGAGGGCAATGTACATCTTAAGTGTGGGGATGGGGAATTGTCACTTGGAAATGCTAAATTTTGAAAATTTTTGAAATTTCTATTAACTTTAAGTGTGAGGATGGGGAATTGTTACTTAAAAATGCTAAAATTTGAAAATTTTTGAAATTTCTATTAACTTTTCCATTGTAAGTCATAAAATGTAAGACATGAGACACTACAATGTTTTAAGTCATGTACTTTCGAGCTTGATTTCGATTGTAAGTTTTATGATAGGGTTTTCTGTTACGGTCGAGTTTTTAAAATGTGTAAAAGAAATTCCATAGTTAGTAAAGAAAGCTTAATAGGTATTTGCATTAGTGCATATCGGCAACCCTATAATCCTTCTGTTTAGGTGAGTGTTGAGCCTTTGTATATAATTTTCATTTGTTGAGAGATACTATTATAGCTTTTCATTGCAGAACTTGTGCATGTTATACAATTTGCTAGTTGATACAGTAATTACCATACAAATGTGATTAAGGCAAAAGTAGAATAATTATGAACCCTTGTTTAACCCTTTTTTCATTTCATTTACGTACCTTTGATACTTTCCTATAGAAGCCATGTTGAGCCTTTAACCTTTTGCATTTGTTTACCCTATGATGTAAGCCAATATTACCCTTTGTTAGCCTATTCGTTTCATTGCCCTTTGAAGTACGATTCAACAAAGAAATATGAAGAAATAACAGTCAGAAAAAAAAAGAAAGGGATAAAGAAAAATATAAGTGTCGGGATCAAAGATCCTAATGAAAATATGAAAGAAAGATTCAAAGCCACTAAAAAGAAAAAAATAAAATATGAAGATTATCAGAAGAGCAGAAAAGAAGTTGAATTGTAGTTGTTTTATCATTTGTGTTTAACCCATTTCGTTTGTTTATTTAATACTTTTTTATCCTAAAGCCAAAAGCCTTAAAAGTTCTTATGATATGTTAGTGTTATTTGTGGATATAGGTAGTTAATTTCTGTATAAACCTTTGATAATGATATTTATATCTAGGTAGTGAGTTTAGTAGTTTATCTAGCACATTATATGCTAGCTTTTTATAAATTAGCCAAGAGGAGTGAACAACTATGAAGGGTATGTGCTATGTAGATATTCTATAGAAGGTGGACTGATTGAAGCTTGGTATTTTCTTGTTTTCTAAAATGTTGTATCAAAATGACTTGTAGAAGATATCAATCTCTTGCCTTTAATAGTCTTGGGAGGTTGGGCCAGGGGTATATGATTTGGAAATAACATTGGTCTTGGTTTGAGTTTCATGCAAATGGAAGTTAATTGAATTTGTTAAGAAACGAATTGCTTAGGGATAAGCAATGTTTAAGTGTGGGGATATATGATGTGTCTGAAAGACAACGTGTTATTATAGTATAAAAACCTAGATTTTGATAGTTGTTTGTAGTAATATTGTTTAGAATGGATTAAATGTTTGTTTCTGAGTATTTTACAGGTTCCTAAGTGAAAAGGAGGAATTTTTGGGCTAGAATTGAAGACTATTAAAGATTGCTGAAGGCAGGCCCAGTTATACTGTTTACGGGCCGTGAGCCTAAAAGGTGTGTACGAGTCGTGAGCCCCAAGTTAGTACACCGACCTACTGTTTGAAAACCCTAAATCAGTAAGCAATAACTTCAGGTATCGTTTACACAACATGAATGACATGTCATTTGAAAATCTTTGTATCGTTTGAGTGAAATGTCATTTAAAAATTTGTGTGTCATTTGAATGATATGTCGTTTGAAAATCAATGTGTCGTTTGTCACTTGTATGTTGTTTGGGTGTATCAAATGACATGGGGTATCGTTTGAAAACCCCTAATTGTTTGAACCAACACTTAGAAGCGTTAAAGCAGTCGTCACACACACTGCTTGCCATATCATATCCGCCTTTCCTTGTTCCTAAGCAATGGATCAACACGTACAGGAAGTACTTGTATTGCAACGGTAAGTATGCTTTATTCAGTTGACCCGCCAGAATAGATCCCATCCTTAATAAGCATCCCTGATAGCATCTTTCTGGAATGGTGTATGGATCTTTTGTTTTGTCTCCAAACTATAAAACTGTTCTAATCGTTACTTCGGATACTATTACATTTTGTTCTTCAACCTTCGCCTCAATAACTTCTTCGTTGTTCTTGCTTTTGATACTTGCCAATTTCCAAAATCCTCGTATCTCGCTTTTGCATGTTGTGTGCTCATGGGAAATGGCGTGTGAAATCTTTGAGCGGTGTAAGAATTCTAGAATCCCCCATAATCAGCCTTGAATTTGTTTTCGGGATCAAGAAATGCCACCATGTTGTGTCGTGGATCTGACATCCTCTCTTCCACAGTCTTGTCTTTCTTGACTCTCTTAGCTTTCTCTTGTTTTGGTGCCATACCTGTACAAATAGAAAAATTAACGTGTAATGAGAAACGGGACTATCGGATTTTACCACACATTGAAAATTTTCAACTGAAAATTATTCTAAGTGTTGGTTCAAACAACTAGGGGTTTTCAAATGATACCCCATGTCATTTGATACACCCAAACAACATATAAGTGACAAACGACACATTGATTTCAAACGACATATCATTCAAATGACACACAAATTTTCAAATGACATATCACTTAAACGATACAAAGATTTTCAAACGACTTATCCTCAAATGACACACATATTTAAAGGACATGTTGCGTAAACTATACCTGATGTTAAACAACATGGTCACCAAACAATACAAAGATTTTCAAACGACATATCATGAAAGCATATAAGTATGAAGCATACAAGGAGACAATCACATGAAAACAATCCACCTAACATAATGCATAAAATAATAATAATAATAATAATAATAATAATAATAATAATAATAATTTTTAAAATTAAAAAAATTAAACATAAAAAATAAAATTCCTATGACCTACCTAAAACCCCTCTGTATCATCCCTTAGAAGTCCTTAACCCTAATCCTACGTCTCCACGAACTCCTATCATGGATTATGTCTTCAGAGAGGTAGAGAGGTGCAACTCTAGTAAATCATGTATAATCTGTTCATCCCAAGTTAATTTAAGCCTACCTCTACTCTTCCTCCCCTCCAGGGTGAGAGTTTGTACTGCTCTAACTAGCTCTAGCAGTTGCCTCCTCTTCACATGCCCAAACCATCTCAATCTCTCCTCTTTTATCTTTCCTCATATACTAGTCATTCTCAATCTTTCCCTAAAAATCTCATTTTTTTCTCCGGTCTAACCGTGTGTGCCCACACATCCACCTTAGCATTCTCATCTTTGCTATGTCCATCTTGTGTGCGTGTGCTTTCTTCATAGCCCAACAATCCTTCCCATATCACTTAGCAGGTCTAATTGCAACTCTATAAAATTTCCCTTTTAATTTAGTTGGGAACCTCTTATCACACAAAACCCCAATGGCCGCTCTCCACCTACACCATCCAACCTGGATACAGTGAGCTACATCACTATCTATCTCGCCATCCCCTTGTACGAACGATCCTAAATATCTGAACTTAGTAACCTGCGGATTCCCTTGTACGAACGATCCTACATCACTATCTATAGCGGCGACATGGAAGAAACTATAAATGTTCAAAGAATGATATTGAAGGGACCGAAGAAAGCTTAGCTTGCATAATTAATTCAATTAAGAGAGATTCTAATTATGGGTGTGCGAAAGAGTTTACAGCAAAGATGCACGGAAATATTCAAATATACAACAAATGTTTGACTAACTATATGTATTTAAATTTACAAATTAAGTTCAAATGAAGAATAGATGGATAAGGGATAGATGAGCAGGAGAGTTTGTTCTTTGATAGAAACTAGCTAAATCTGGTGATTTTTGGTGAGACTGATGGTAATCCTGGTGGTTGTTTATGGCTGTGTTAACTATTGCAGGTGATGCTAGATTGGTAGATGAAGAAGGTGGTGGTGAGTAGATGTTGAAGATGAAGCAAATGGTATTTTTTTTGAATTTTAGAATATAATAAAAAGAAAATGTAGAAAAAAAAACACTAAAAAATAACTGAAAAAAATCAACCAAAAAAGTTGTATGGTAATAATGTTGTTCGACTGAAACCCGTGCTCAAAGATGAGCAAATAGTACTGGGTACCGGTACCGAATTTCCCGAACGAAAAGATCCTAAGTACCGGTTCGGTACCGACTTTTGGCGTTCCTGATACCGGTTTGTTGCCGGTTTTTACCTTCATATACCGGTACCGTAACCGGTATTTTTGGTACCAGTACCGATTCGGTATCAGTTGGCACCAAGCTCATCCCTACCCGTGAAACTAAGAACAAAGAAATCATTAAAAGCTGAAGAAAATCAACAAAAAAATGTTGTACGGTACTGTTGTTGTTCATACGGTACCCGTGATCAGGGATGTGCAAATGGTACCGGGTAGTAGAACCGAATTTCCTGAACTACAAGATTTTCAAACTCAATTTGGTACCGACTTTTGACGTTTTCTGTAGCAGACTGGTGCATGTTTTTACCTTCATGTACTACTGATAACGAACCGGGCCGCATCAGTATTTTTTATAACAATACCGATTGACACCAAGCTTATCCAACTAAAAAATAAAGAAAATAACTATTATTATAGTATTAAAATAATAAAGTATGAAAAAAATACTATATATTAGTTAAATATTTTTAAAACACTATTCACATGTTTGGTTTATTAATATATAGGATAACATTCACAGATTTGGCTTATTAATATATAGGATAATGTGCTTTTTTAAATTCTTTTAATTGAAAAATCCATGTCATGTTTTAGATTTTACACATCATAAAAAAAGATAAAATAAAAAAATTTATTGAAACCTAACACATCATCATCGGTTACCTGATAACCTAATAATTACATAGCATTAGAACATCAAATGTAACTTTAGTGACTTTAGAGAGATAAAAGAAAGTTTCGATAACTTAATTGTAACAATTGACAAACTTAGTTACATTTCTACAAAGTTACCCGTATATTAAAACACAATTAATTATAGGTTTTTTTCCTAATTTCACAACCAAAGGTTTACATGTACAATTTACCACAAACTTATCATCCTACACTTTGTGGTTATTCATTTACGCCCCGTCACTTTATTTAAGGGTTATTTTTTCTCTTTATTAATTGATTTACACGCTACCCCTACAATTTAATTAAGTTACCATACAATGCATGAAATTTTATTAAAACATTTTTTAACCAATTTATGCTACAATATTTTTCTAAAACTAACCGTTGTTTAGCGCGGCCAGCCGCAATGCGCGGAACTCTAAGATATTAATCCGTGTCTTTTTTATCAACACGTTTTGAGCCAGGACACCTATATTATGTTTTACGTTTTCTTTTTAGTTCTATCTTCCGAACCCATCACGTAGTGCCTTTTTTACCCACACATTTTTACAGGGCTAATAATAAGCTTTATGTCTTTTTTTTTATTTTGTTTTCCTTAACATTGACTAATAACTTAATGTTCTTCCAAATTCCGTATTAAGCGTTATGACTGCCTTATTTTTTGTCAACGTGTTCTTCCAAATTCCAAAATAATATGTATTTACGTCTTCTTTTATCTCTTTAGTTTTCATAAACATTGTTAACAACATAATGTTCTTTTAAATTTCCGTATGTACCGTTCCAATTAGCTATTTTTATTTACGTTCCGAAGCTGCCTCGGAGTCCCCTTTTTATCCATGCGTTTTAAGCCGGGTGAAATATGATATGTCTTTACATCTTTTTTCGCTTTCGTTTTCCATAACACTGATTTTTAAATACGTAATGTTCTTCTAAATTACGTATGTACATGTGTGACTAGCTATTTTTATCTGCATCCCGAACCCGCAGAGGAGTGCTAGTTGTCACTTACTTAAGTTTTGAGAGAAAAATGAGGTATGTATATAACTTACTCATTATAAGTTGAAGAGTAAATTACCAAAGTCATCTATGATGTTTAGGCATGCTTGCATGTTTAATCCAAAACGACTTTTTTGTATTATACAACCCTTCATTTTTGCGTTTTTTTGCCATTACCGTCCTAATAACTAGCGTTGTTTGTTTTTCTGTTAAGATGAGAAGGACTTTTGTCTTTTAGCTAAGGTACAACACATTAAAGCTTGGTACAAGCTGTTAATCCATGCACAAAATCACCACACCACCACCCAATCACCACCACACCACCACCACACCCCATCACCACCACCATTCATCACCACCACGATACCCTCCCCACAACCACGACATACCCCACCATCACCCAGTCACCACCCCACAAACACCACACCATCACCACTGATCGAAGCCCAAATCCACCAACATCCAAATCCACCAACATCTCAGCGGTCATTCTTCGACTGAATCCTATAGCCGTCGCAACGGCCAAATCCACCACCGTCACAGCGGCCATTCTTGTCTTTATCGTCTGAACCATTCTTCGTCGACGTGGTTTAGAGAGAGAGAGAGGTTTGGAGAGAGAGGTAGGGGAAAGATTTGGAGAGAGAGAGATGCAGACATGGTTTAGAGAGAGAATGGGGAGAGTGGGGTGGGGTGGGTAAGGGGTAGGTTTTATAATTAGTTTTTATTTAAAGGTTAAAAGGAAAATAAAAAAATATAAAAATGATAAAATGACTAAATTGCCCCTTAGTTAATAGAAAAAGTAAACAACGTTAGCAAATTGGATGAAAATGGCAACAAAAACCCAAAAGTAAAGGGTTACATGGCACAAAAAAGTCGTTTTTGATGGAACACGCAAAGATGCACAAACCTCAGGGACGATTTTAACGTGTGGAATAATCTCTTAGGACAACGTAAGGTTTGGTTTAATAATGTTTGTTTTTGTTCATTTTTATGCACGCAGGATGTAAAAGGTTTGTTTGTTTGCTTTAAACCACAATTTTCCATTTCAACCATTATACTATTAATAACATATGCTTTTAACCAATTTAATTTTTTATTTAGTTTGATTTTCTCTAATAACTTTCGTTCGTTAACTTTAAAAAAAACTGAATACGCGATCGTTTTATAGTATTTTCTTGACGTTCCAATATAGTTTTTGTTGAAAACAGAGTTGTAGTTTTCTCTTGGTAGCATAGGCACCTGTAACGTCACAAACCAAACCGTTTTTGACATAACAATATTGGTACCCGTATCAATGTTCATTTTTAGAGTTTTCATCGATGTAAAACACGTGTCGATATCATTCTGAGCATATAATGAAATTGTTTTATATGTTTTCTCTTTCGGTTACTATAACAAGTGTCGTTACCCTAATTAACTGAACTGATACTAACTGAAAATCTGTCGCATAATGGATTCAATACTTATAGTGTTATCTTATTGTTTTTTTTTTTGTTACGTAACGGGTAACATTAGCTCTGCAATTTTGTATCTATATCTGTTCTGAATGGTTATTTCACAACGCAACTGGTAGCACAAATAAGTATAGATCTGATAGGTGTATATTGATTTCTGAAATATTACTAATAAGAACCGAATATAATACAAGATAATCGATAGAGAAGAGATGAGAAGCTTAGGGTTTACACAGTAAGAGACGGGAAGAAGAAGCCGATAACACTCTTTAACAATTTTCCTATGCTTTCTCTGAAACCCTCTCTGCTTTATATATTGCGATGGTTTGTTCACGATCCAACAACTTTGCCTCTTGTTGGGCTCCTTAAATGGGAAACTAAGTTGGACCATGGTAGGCTAGTATGGTTCATAACAATATCAACATGAAATTTGTATACAAAACGTTCCATCATAGCAAATTAGCAATGCACCACGGTGAAATCCTAGATTTTAAATTAGTAATTAAAAAAATACATACATAAAAAGCAAAAGTGAATCTTAAATTTAAAGTTTATTTAAATCCAAAAGAACGTTAACAAGAAACGTAAATAAAGATTCCAAAGTATGTAAAATTTGTTTGAATTCAAATACACCATTGACAGCTTAGATGTGATGTATTACTAAAGGATCCCACGTGTAAAACTAGAAGAAACAAATCAGTCTGCCTTGCTAACATACGCACCCCAATCCTTTGAGCTTCTTCACTGCCATAAATGCAGTAAAACTTCACCCCCACTCTCCATTATTGGTTCCTTTCATTTGTCTTACTCACGAGAAATGCAGTAACAATTAACCCTCTTGTTAGTTTCAATTTCTCTTCATTTTTCACTGCTCATTTTGCTCCAAAAAGCCCTAATTTTTATGGGTTTTTTACAGGTGGTAGCTGTTGCTTGAATAGATGTAGCTTTGCTCTTCAAAACCCATAATTTTGCTGTGTTTGGTTTCATTGAGTTGACCCAGAATGTTTGCATTTTCAAGAAAAGGAAAGAAGCTTGGAAGGTTAGGGTTTTATACTTCTAGTTGATTTATTGTTCATTTATTTGTGCGTATTTATGTACAAGATTGTATTTTTATTTATGTTTATGTAATGGATATGTGTGTATAGTGATTGTTTATGGATACTTTGATCCTGAAAACAAAAATGTTGTGAGATCATACAGGCTAAAATAGAATTAAACACAAAAGGTTAGGGTTTTCTAGGTAAATTATTATTCATTTAATTGTGTGTATTTGTATACAAGGTTGTATTTTTATTTATGTTTATGTAATGGGTATGTGTGTATAGTGATTGTGTATGGATAGTTTAATCCTGAAAACTATATTGTTGTGAGATCATACAGGCCAAAATAGAATTAGAATTGATTCTTGAATCTTGATTTATATAAAGGTTAAGGGGTTAATGAGATTACATGACTATAAAGTGTTTTACTTTATGATTTTGTGATGAATTTTGCCTATAAAAACACAGAAATTTCAACATTTTTTTTGTAATTTGTGGTTATTTGGAGTTGGTTTTGCTGTAGGGTAAAAGTTCAGCTTTCGGACTCTGCTCAGGGCACGCGAAGTCCTATTCGACATCCCAAACGCGTAACTAATTCAAATGTAAGAGCTTAATCTTGCACTTTTTCTGCTAAAATTAGATGTAAACATTACTGTAGGTTTCTTTTGTTTTATATTTAATTTTGGGTGTAAACATAACAGGGTGATAATGCTACAACCGTAATCAATGACTCTGACGATAATAACCTTTGTTCATCCACTGCAACCGAGTTAGAAAATTCGACATCCGGAAATAGTGAAGGATGGAAAAAGATTTCAACTACTGGAGATAAACCTACACCTCGTTTCAATGTAACACATCATATACTATCGGATTGCTGGTAGAGAGTCAGTGTGATAAAAGCGTTTAACATTTGTTTTTGAATAGCATGCAGCAGCTGTAATTGGAAAGAAAATGATTGTCGTTGGTGGTGAATCGGGAAACGGGCTATTAGAAGATGTGCAAGTACCAAAATTTGTCTTTTTTTTTCCTTCATTTTGTTTTTTTTTTTTTGTAAATTCCACGAATCATTTTCTTATAAAGTGTGTGTTTATTTTAGGTTCTGAATTTTGAGAACTTTTCATGGACCACAACTTCGTCAAGACTATACCTTTCACCATCAAGTCTTCAGTTAAAGATTCCGGCATGCAAGGGTCATTGTTTGGTATTATTGTTACTTTTGAATTTTGATTACTGATGAATTGAACATTCAAAACTAATCTTATTATGTATGGATTAATATCTTTTCTTCGTCTATATTAGGTGCCTTGGGGGAAAAAGGTGCTTCTAATCGGAGGGCGAACAGCCTCACCGAGTGATCGAGTATCAGGTCGTTTAATCTCACAAGATCACCAATTATTTAGTTTTAAATGGTTGGAAATAGGGGTGCAAACGAGCTGAGCCGAGCTCGAGCTTGATTAACTTATGAGAGCTCGAGCTCAGCTAGTTTATTATCTATTAATTAATATATTACATTTATAAATAATAGATTCGTTTAGGGTCGCGAGCTCGCTAAGTGAAGCCTGGGCTCATTTACCAAACAAGCTTATTTTTAGGTTCGGGCTCGGCTCGTAAACAAGCTTAAATAAGCTCAGCTCGGCTCATTTACTAGAAAACTTTAAATAAGGGGTAAATGTTATTTAATATTAATAAAAACTAATATTACACTTAGGCTCGATGAGCCTGACGAGCTTCACATGCCATCAAACGAGCTTTATTTTAGGTTCAAGCTCGGCTCAGGCTCGATAAGTCTCGGATCATTGCGAGCTTTTTCTCGAGCAGCAGACAGCTCGGCTCGTTTGCACCTCTAGTTGGAAATTTGTAAATTTGTTTTCCTAAAGGTAAAAATGTCTTATAGAACTTTGTTTTGGTAGTGTGGGCATTTGATGTAGAAACAGAGTGTTGGTCACTTATGGAAGCAAAAGGAGAAATCCCGGTATTTATTCAATCATATTCTTCGCAGGTTGTAAACGGTGGGTCGGGTAACGGGTGAAAACAGGCTAATTCAAGTTTCAAACTAAAAAACGTGTTAGGTATGATTGACAATTGATTGTGAAGCTATACTTCTTTGAAAATCGGAACTTCTTTTTAAATAAATTGATTTAGAATATGCATTTAATCATGTAAAGATAAGCGAAAATTCATAGCTCTTTTTTATACTCTCTGTATTTTTAATATTTAAAGGTGGAGACAGATCGTTAATGACTAAAATTTTTGTCACTACAGATTGCACGCAGTGGTCACACTGCTGTTCGAGCAGGTACTTTATTAATTCTCTTCGGAGGTGAAGATATTAAGAGAAGAAAATTAAATGATCTACATATGTTTGATCTTAAAACACTCACATGGCTTCCTCTTCATTGCCAGTAAGAAGCTTTTAACAGTAATTAGTTAATTACTATTAATATATGTTCGCTGCTTTTAAATCTTGAAATACGGAAACCGTTGTTTATAATGTTGTTAGGGGAACTGGACCTTCTGCAAGATGTAACCACGTGGCAGCTCTTTATGACGATAAATTGCTTCTACTATTTGGAGGAACTTCAAAGTCAAAATCTTTGAATGATTTGTACTCCCTTGACTTTGAGACGGTCAGCATAAATATCATATTTTTCGACCAACTAACCAAAAGTTGGTTTCTGTGAATCTTAAAGATCAGTTCTCGATAAACATACACATTTTTTTGTTCCAGATGATGTGGTCAAGAATTAAAATACGCGGTTTCCATCCATCGCCTCGTGCTGGGTGTTGTGGAGTATTGTGTGGGACAAAGTGGTATATCGCAGGCGGTGGCAGCAGAAAAAAACGTACGTCTCCTAAGCCAAAATTAGTAAAATAGTAGATTTATAAGTTTTATTTCTTTTCAAAACTCTAAGCTTATAAAAACTCAACGAAAGAGCGCGAGACGTCATTTTTAACAAACATGTCTGTTTTATTAGGCACTTAAAGTTTGTATAGAGGACCTTTCCGTTGAGAGTTTTTATAGTTCAGGGGCTTTATCATGCAAAAATAGAGTCCAAGGACTTATGTGTGTAGTCAGTGAAGTCCCTACATTTTTTTCCTCAAACTTTGCCCTTTTCCTGTCTAACACCCCTTTGAGTTAACAAAAAAAGACAGAAATAACCCTGACTTAACGGAGAAAAATGGATAGAGTTAACAAGCCAGATGAAAATGGCAACATTTCAAACCTTTTGGATCCAAATGCGGAAAAACAAACCTTTGGACGAAAGTTGGAAAACTGGCCAAACCACTGGGACGAAAATGGCATTTTACTCTTAATTTTAGAACAAAACATCCACTTATAGAATGCCCAAACTTCAAGTTGAAAAAAATGTCATGAGTTTGTGTATATTATGTTTTCTTAATATACTTTTATTATTATGATTATCTATAATAGGGCATGCGGAGATATTAGTTTTTGATATTTTAAAACGAGAGTGGTCTATTGTCCACACGTCATCTCAACAATCTATCGCAACCAACAAGGTAATGCTTTTCAATTCGAACTTTAAGATTTATGATTTACCTTTTGTTTGCAACTTCACTGAATGATATTTTTACAGGGCTTTAGCCTCGTGCTTCTACAAGAAAAGGAAGCAGATTATTTGGTTGCATTTGGCGGTCTAAAGAAGGAGCCGTCAGACCAGGTATGATGGAATCAGCGAAGGAATTGAATCGTCTATTCCATTGTAACGAAAAAAGTTGTTTGTTTTGTCAAATCAAATGGAGTGTATATTCATGATGGATCTTTTTTTCATTGTATGTAACGTATTTCACGCTTTTACCATTATATGTAAGTAACCTTCTCTAGCAGGTACAATGATGATGAGGCACAACACCACATCATCAAAGGACTTGTGCCACATAAGGTTACTTAGATACAGTGGTAAAATATTAAGTGAGTTACGTTTGGTGTAGTTTACTATTTACCCAAACTTCACTTAATTTACCTTTTTATTTTCCAAAAATAAATATACTTTTTATTACAAGAGCAAATTGTCATTTTCGTCCCTGAGGTTTGGCCACTTTTGCAACTTTCATCCAAAGGTTTGTTTTTCTGCATCTGGGTCCTCGTGGTTTCAAAATCTTGCCATTTTCGTCCCTGAGGTTTGGCAATTTTGTTGCGACTTTCGTCCCTCGAGGTTTGGTCCTCAGGGACGAAAATGACAAGATCTTGAAATGAGGACCCAGATGCGGAAAAACAAACATTTGGATGAAATTTGCAAAAATGGCCAAACGGGGAAAAACAAACATTTGGATGAAACTTGCAAAAATGGCAAAACCTCAAGGACGAAAATGACAATTTACGGTTATTACAATCTTTTTAAGGTTTCATTGTGGTTGATAAGTATTGTCTGGACATAGATAATTCAATAGTTTTTATTAAGTAATGTATAATGTTGACATACAATTGATTATACACGTCTTTTTATATAGTATAAAAAAGTCATATAAATTTTTGTCATTGTTTCATATCTTGATGGCCCGTTTCTTGTTTAATTTATTAATTCTCATACAGGTTGAAGTGCTAGTGATGGAAAAGAATGAATCATCTATGAGTCGAAGAATGACATTGCCATCTGAAAAACGCTCTTCATCTATGGGACCCACAGTTGGTTCAGTTGGCAGCTTCGGGAGACAAAATTTAGCATCGGTAATTGAACATCACGGTTCGGGTAGGAAATCGCTGTCCGAAACTTTGTTTGTGGATTCAAATCCTAGTAATGTTTCACTAAGGAAACTACAAGTTGACGATGATGCAGCAATGAAATCAGCAAGAAGTTTCGAAGATGAACGAAAACCGTCAGCTGAAGAAACTTCTTCTATGGTGGAACCCGAAAACACAGAAAAAGACCGAAATGACGATAACGTCTCATTCCAAGAAACCGATGGGAAATCTGGCTTTTTTACAGGTTCTTCAACTATATACCAGTTGTATGAAATGAAAATGGCGGCTTTAATACAAAAAAACGGGATTCTTGAAGGACAATTAGCAGCTGCATTGGCGGGCCAGGAAGCTGCAGAAAAGAATCTTTCTTCTGTTATAAAAAGCCGACAAGAAGTCGAAAAACGATTAAATGACACTTTGAAAGACATGGAATTGATGAAAGAGAAATTAGTTTTGGTAGAAATGGCGCAAGAAGAAGCAAATAGTTTGTCAAATATTGTACATTCTGATCATGTGAGGCTTGAGCATGATGTTGCTTTTTTAAAGGCAGTTTTGGATGATACACAAAAGGTATATATAAAATGCATAACATTTTATTCCGACTCTAGTTATTATTTATTAAAAAGTGCAATATTTTGGGACAAGAAGTGTTCCGGGTTAAACCAACTCGACCCATTTAAAAATGTATCAAATAAGTTACCTTTTTTGGCCCACTGACCAGTTCCCTAACCAAACCTGATCATTTCCTCTTATATAACATGTGTTTCACAGTTTATAGTGTTCATATTGAACCCGTGTTGATAATTAACTAATTACTAATGAGAGTTAATATTTTTTGTGTGCAGGAATTGCATTCAACCAGAGGAGTCCTCTCAGGGGAAAGAGCAAGAGCATTTCAGCTACAGGTAAGGATGAGAAATTGCATACCGAATACCGGTACCGTATCATACCGGTACTGGTCAAACATATACGGCTCGGTATTCGGTTATGTACTGGTTCGGGACTTCTAACGGTACCATGCCATACCGGTACCGACCGGACATGTACGGTATTCGGTTTTGAATTTAGCTCAATTACAGTATGTACCGGTTCGGGACTTCTAATGGTACCATACCATACCGGTACCGACCGAACATATACGGTACAATATTCGGTTTTGGTTTTAGACAAATTTGGTAACGGTACGAGTATTTGATCCAATCCCTAGCTACAGGTTCTAATAAGCAGTTAAAAAGAGAGTAGAAATAAACATTTAAAAAACTAAATGTCAACTGTTATATGTTTTCTATGCTTTTTCTTTCCATCAATTGAAAGTGACTTAACTGGTCATGTATATTCATGATTGCCCAATAAGCAGTAAAAAAGAGAGTAGAAATAAACATTTAAAAAACTAAATATAAAAGGCTAAATGTTATATGTTTTCTACACTTTTGCTTACCAACAATTGAAAATGACTTAACTGGTCATGTATGTTCATGATTGCCCATATCACATGTTACAGTTAAAGTTCATTTAAGGTATTTTGGTGTAACAAGATTTCGTTTTAAAGATGCATGAAAACGCGATATATGATTAGTTTTTGGTATGAACATATGCAGGTTGAAGTTTTCCATTTGAAGCAAAGATTGCAGTCAATGGAGAATAGAACATCAACTCCTCGAAAACCATATCATGGATGATTTATTTAATTCTTAAAACACAACTATGGTTTTGTAAGATCTTGATATCAATGATGTAAATCTCCACTTGTAATTTGAAGGTAGTATTTATGTTATGTATTTTGTGTACGCATCTTCTGTGTTATATGATGAGATGTGATTTTTTGTTGGATGACAAAATGTCAATTTCAAATTATAGGGACAACGATTGGGTCGCATTCTTATATCCAATTGTAAAAGTATGCGCGATTACTTATTACTCGTTATGTATCATGTATGCACCTTAATTGTTGAGATTCACAACTATATCGTGTAGGATTCAAACTTTTTACGGAGGAGTGTAAAGTCTCCAAACATGGAACTATACAGTTATAAAATTTCACAATCCAAAGCGGCGAAAACATCCAACAAATCCCAAACCAAACAACACAAAACATAACTCGAATCCAACAGTTTAAACAATGCTACATAACTAGGGATGTCAGTCCACAAGAGGTAACAATGCTACATAACTACGGATGCGAGTGCACATAATCTCACGGTCACGCCATGGAGCTAACCATACTATAAAGCTTTGCTGAGTGAGTTCTAATAGTTTGGTAAAAATCTTTAAAACATTAACCTTTCCTTTATAACTCTCAAACATTCTAACCCAACCTCCCGTCAGGCCTAGCTCGAGCTTGGCTTGTTTACAAAGCGAAATTACCTCATGCTATTGTCTATGGAATCTGTTGTTTGGTAATTCGAAATTACCTCATGAGATAGAAACATGATTAATGCTCGTCTTGATGTTGTTTTGGCTCTATTTACAACCAAAAGTTTCATCTCTCATTTTATATTTCTATATATAAGCATTTTAATGAAGAAAACCATTCATAATCTACAAATCCTTTTGGTCATTGATAAACTGTCATGAAAAAACCTAAATAACCTAGGTAGTTAGGGAGCATGTGGTCAGAATTACATATTTCGTTCGATTATTTAAGCTAAAGATTACCAAACTAATTTATAACTTAAATTGGATTAGGTTCTAGGTTTCACACAAAACTCGGGAACTACATAGATATATTAATCATACCATCAAAACACACTTATTAATCAAGAAAAGAAATAACAATGCTTGCAATCTGTTTTTTGTAACACTTTATGAAAATCGACACATATGAGGGTTATTTATACCTTTCACAGTTAGGTGGAGATTCAATTAGAACCAGATAATCAATGAAAACATTTCAGCTTGCAAAATTACCATGCTTATTTCACTTCAACAAAGAGTAAAAATGGCGCATTGGTGCGATTACACGCGATTCACCAAACATTTACAGTGTCCGTATTTTTTTTTCGGGTTTGCGAGTGCCTACACTGCCACGAAGCGCAAGGTTTCCACTTACCATTATGAAACAAATTGATACCGGTCACTTTCGGCGCAACGCGCCATTTTGATACCACTAGTTTAAAATAACAATAAAAAAAGCTTCTTGTCATCAAACCATGTCAATTATCTAATTTATAAGTGTCAAGTCAACCATTTTAGTCACCCAACCCGCTTCTAGGTTTTGTCATCAACCGACCGTAATTTTAAAGTAAAGAGAAAACTTAAAACACACACAAATTGTTTAAGTTAACTAATACGTGCATTAGATATAAATATTTGTCATTACAAATAAAATAAAATAAAATAAGATCCAATACCTAATGTGCAAAACTTTGTCATCACCCAGCCCAATAACTTTGTTTTCTTTTGCCCAACAACAGCCCACTAAACGATGATCCCACAAGACAAGACTTTATTAATCTGAATTTCTATCACTGCTTCATTGGTGGCACATCTTGAACTTCACTCATTTATTTCATCCTTTCTTCCTGTACGAAAAACAAACAAATGGTTTAACTATCCTATTAATTGCAATAATAATAGTAATTCATATTGTTTTATGTATTTTCTGATCGTTGCCTTCTTAAAACCATTTAAGTGTTCATCAATTAACTATCATAAACTTGGTTTTCCAAATTTTAAGCTACATTCTTTCTATATATTTTTTTTAATAATTTTGTTGTTTGTGCTCATTTTCTTTTATAACTCACAAAATCATCATCATCTTACTCAGTAAATCCCACCAATAGCAAAGCTAAGGTAGGGTTTGAGGAGGGTAAGATGTAGACAACCTTATCTCTACCCAGTAGGAATAGAGAGACTACTTCTAGTGAGACCCCCGTCTCGATAGTAGTTTTGCATCAAGCCTTGGATAAAAGGCACATAACACCTAGCAATTAAGACAAAGGCCCGATTAGTGCATGTACTCCCTTGTCTTTCGACAATCAACGTCACTACATGATGCATGATTAATCATCCTCCTCTTTTACGTTATTTTCACGAAATTAGTAAAATAACGTTAAAATTAGTGCACTTTCACTTTTTCCCCCAAGCGCCGACACATATATACTTATATGCGCATACCGCAAGCGGAGCGTTTAACCCACACATATAACCCACAAAATACAAAAACTAACAAAATTATCATATTTTGTATCATTATTGATGCATTTACATCTATTTTTATAAAATGAAGTGTACCCTAATCAGTCATTTTTACCAATTTTGACCTACATGTACATGGAAGCGGAGCCTCAAGGCCCTAGAGCGTTTTTAACCACCTTGGTGAGGCACACTGTTTTAAAACAAAGTCAGCCCCACTTCATTTTTCTTTTAAATAATCAAACAATGATCAGTAAGGATAGTTATCAAGGCGTATCAGCCTCGTCTAGGCGACAGGCGTACTTAAATGTAAAAAGAAAATATAATTAATTAGGTAATGAGAAATAATACCTTCTTCAAATCAGATAACAAAACTTAATGAAAGATCAAACACATGAACATATCAAAGTTGAAATTTGAGTAAATTTAATAAAAAATTAATAAATGGACGGTTGTATTTGATTAGGGATGAGCAAATAGTACATGATATTGTACCGAATTTACCGGTACCGGGTGTATTCGGTACCGATATTTACCTACAAATACCGGTACCGAACCATACCGTACCGTACCGGATATTTTTGGTACCATTACCCGTTTTTGGGGATTTCGGTACCGTTTGGTACCGAGCTCACCCCTATATTTGACACCAGAAGAAAAAATCTGGATTAACTAATATTTAATGCAAATTAACAGCTCTTTAATTGCCGTATTTGGTGGAGATTTTTAACTGATCCAGGTTTTTTTGTTTCGTTGTTAAAACCACTAAGTTCCTTCCCTTCAAATGCATCATATCCATCATATCATGTAGGTTCAACAGTGCACAACATAATCATTCATAAATTTGTTAATTAAGTACAACAAGTACACATAAAAGGCATGATATGGTATAAAATTTTAGGGTTAGGAGAAATGACCCCAACACAATTGTGGGAAACTAAATTAGATCCAAAAACGAGGCTATTGAAGAAACCGGTGGTTGAGGATGCAGCTAAAGCAAATGTTACCTTTTCTTCACTAATTAGTAATGGGTGCTAGGGTGAGAGTCATTCTTCTTTTTATTATTATTAAAGATATAATAAGGTATAGAGAAAGGATCAAACACAAAATACAATCGACTCTTATTGTAAAAGTGTAAGAAGGAATATTCTAAGAATAATAAGAGTCATTTGGATTTTGTGTTTGATGCTTTCTCTATACCTAATTATATCTTTAATAATAATAAAAAGAAGAATGACTCTCACCCTAGCACCCATTACTAATTAGTGAAGAAAAGGTAACATTTGCTTTAGCTGCATCCTCAACCACCGGTTTCTTCAATAGCCTCGTTTTTGGATCTAATTTAGTTTCCCACAATTGTGTTGGGGTCATTTCTCCTAACCCTAAAATTTTATACCATATCATGCCTTTTATGTGTATTTGTTGTACTTAATTAACAAATTTATGAATGATTATGTTGTGCACTGTTGAACCTACATGATATGATGGATATGATGCATTTGAAGGGAAGGAACTTAGTGGTTTTATTAAGTTTTGATTCGTCATAACAATAGTGTGCATGTTTCCCCATTTCCATCAAAATAATCGGCATTTAGTTCCTGTTGTTTGGGCTATTTTGTCAGTTTAATCCAAAGATTTCATTTTTCGTATGTGAGTCTAAAAATGTTTCACCATTGTCATTTTAGTCCACTGGGTTAACTGCATCCATTTTTCTATTAACTAGAAGGGCAATTAGGTCATTTTATACGGCCGAATTGTTCTTCTAGTTAACAGAATTACATATAAATGACCGAATTGCCCTTCTCATTAACAAAAATCATGGATGAAGTTAGCCTAGTGGACTAAAATGGCAACCGTGAAACCTTTTTGACTCACAAACGAAAAATGAAACCTTTAGACTAAACTGGCAAAATGTCCCAAACCAGAGGGATTAAAATTGCATTTAACTCTTACGAGAATAAAAACCTTATATAGCAGCATAATTTATTAAGTTCCCCCCGGGACTTTAAAATCCGATGATCAGTAAATAATTTTTATGGGTTACCTTTGAATTAGCATGCATGTTTGTGTTGAAGATTTCCACCGGTAAATTATAAAGTTTTTGCATTTTTGTAAATTGAAATCCCACCTTGTATCATGTATAGTGTATTTGTTTGATTATATGTTAATAACTGCTTTTTTACCTTTTAACTAGAGGAGGAATCATATGCATGCAGGATTTTTCTGGTTTTTCAGTTGGTGTTTCAAACTTTTAACACCTACACAAGGAACGTTTCTTAAAGGATGTACCTGTTATACAAAAATGGCCCACCGGGAATATGGGCTAAAATAAAGACAAGTGGTCTTTACACATTTGGATCACCAAATGAACCTTATCAGTTTTGCGGGCCTAGGTCACGTTAGTTCTTATCATTAACTAGTAAGAGGTATGAACCATTAAAAGCCCATTAAAAGCTAAACAAATAACCCCTAACTACATCAAATCAGCTCCTCCAAAGTCGATAACACTGCCAAATTAGTAACTGTGGTTGTTAATTTGCGATTTTTTAAATTTCACACTTTATCAAACAATATATATATATATATATATATATATATATATATACCTTGAAACTGTTCATTACTTATGATATTATCAACTTCATAACATATGATATTATCAACGAGAGACACAAATGCTTTGATAGACTCCTCTGAATTACTAATGGACAATCTTACATTGAACAACTACTATGGTGTCATCTCAGGACTCATAAACCCCATGACGAGTGTCATGTAGATATTTTTCTGACAACAAAAATTAAGATTAAGTCTGTAATCATCATGCTTTAAGCTTAAGCCAACTCTCACACATACCTCTCCGTATTAAGCAAGTTTCACGTCAATGACCAATTTCTTTTTTGTGCAGTAAAAGAAACCATAACGTTCCCACATGCAATGCAAACAATTTAAATATTCATGCTTACTATTCCATCATTAACTTTGCAAACATTCTTTAACATATAGCGCCATATGATTAGCACACCGCCCGTTGTGGTCATTGTTAAGTTGTACTTTACGGTCGTGTTTACTTCGGTGACAAGATTACGCTCACGGTCTTACTCACTTCGGTGATAAGATTACGCTAGTGAAAACTTTGGATTGATATGTAGTCATGCATGCTAGTCTGTAACATGATTAGTATACTTTAACATGTGGGTTTGAGAACCAATCTTTTATATGCAATATAAATAAAACTAGTTTGCTCAATGGCATTTTTGCGTTGACGGATAATGTTGCAGGAAATATATGATGATGCTACAAGAAAACTAGTTAGGGTGAAATTATAACTCACCAAAATTTTAATTTATGTATTTTGATGTTTATTTTGTTTACTTTCAGCATGTCGTATTTCTTTATGAAACAATGTATCATTTTAAATTTTCAAATGAAATGAAATGAAAATTTTGAATTTTAATTATTATCGTGAGTTAGTGTTATGAAGTATTTGAACAATCTCTTTCGTCCAGCCTGGATGTCTTCGCCATTGGTTGGGGTGTAACACTTTCTTGACTCGTGTGGCCTTAGATCATTGTCTAAGTAAGCCTTGTCGACTTAGTGTTGATGGGTTTAGAAGCAAAAGTCTTTAAAGGGAACGTTGGATCGCAAGTAAAGTGCTTGTAGTACTTGAAACACAAGTATACAAGTAAAAGACTTTGTCTTGCTAAAGAGAGTTTACAAGAGAGAGTTGTTGGTTCACAAATGCTAGGTGTGTCTCAAATGAGACTCCAAATCCCCTATATATAGTAGTTGGTTGCTTTTCTAGAGTGTTCTAAATCTACTTCACTTTTTACAAAAATCTACCAAATAATATCTGGATAATTCTATCTAAATATCATGATATTTATGCTGATTTCTAGAGACTTCCAGGCAACTCTTGAAGTGACTAGATTGCCCCAAAAAATTACAAAATTTGGATTGTTGAATTTTTGTGGGGTATGACAATATGGTATTATTTATATTAGATCAACTTAAAATATGTTTACTGGATGTGTTAGTGATAATTAGTTGTGGAGAACATGGTGGTGGTGAAGAGCTAAGTGTAAAGAATATGAAAAACATTATATAATATCTTCTTGTGTATCTTGACCCCATCATCTCTTCTCCTTATCATTTAGATCCACTTTTTTTCTTTTTTTTTCCAGCATCCTCCTTATCAGTCAGATCCTTAGCATCTGCTTTTTCCACTTGATCCACTGCTCGTCTGCAACAAATCCAAACAGTTTTAAGTATTAATTATTAATATAATAATACATCTAACTTAGAACAAGTTACTCACTTATAGCAAGTTTCACACCGATGACCGATTTCTTTTCTGTGCAGTAAAAAAAACCATAACATTCCCACCTGCAATGCAAAGAGTTTAAATATTCAAAAACTTACGTACAAAACCAGTTTACAAAAAAATGCTTACCCCGTCACAATATCCACATCTTCAGGTCTACAACCATAAGTTTCATATCCTTCTTCCCTCGTAATATTCTTCATAATTTTCTCAATTGTTAACCACGGTTCATCCGCACTAAGGGGCTGTTTGGCAGCTTCTGAATGGTTAAGTGCTGAACTAGTAAGATGTCTGAACCATTAAGAGTCATTATAATGCTTAACCATTTAGAGGCAAATGTCTGACCAATTCAAATTATATGTTTTAACCATTCAGACTCAGTATAATGCTTAACTATTCAGAGGCAAATGTCTGAACCATTCAGACATCTGCTCGCTAAACAAACAGTTTGAATCATTAAGTGTTGAACCAGTAAGAGGTCTGAGGTATAGACCATTAAGAGCCCCATTAAAAGCTAAACAAACAGCCCCTAACTTTATCAAACCAACTCTTCCAAAGTCGATAATACTGCCAAATTAGTAACTATGGTTGTTAATTTGCGTTTTTTTTAATTTCGCACCTTATCAAACAATATATATACCTTGCATAGTTGTTCATTACTTAAGATATTATCAATTCATTACATAAGATATTATCAACGAGAGACACAAATGCTTTGATAGACTCCTCCGAATTACTAATGGACAATCTTGCATTGAACAACTCCTCTCGTGTCATCTCAGGTTTCAACAACCACATGACGAGTGTCATGTAGATATTTTTCTGACAACAAAAATTAAGATTAAGTTTATAATCATCACGCTTTAAGCTTAACTAACTTTCATACAAACCTCTCTGTATATTTCAACTTAATAGCATTGTTGTTTTTTTATCAAATCCAAATACAGAGTATCCTCAACAATGGAACTCAAGTTCCATTCAAATACTTCAAAACACATATTTGTAGCAAGATTTGCACTATCGAAAAACCAGTTTATCCTTAAAAACATGTTAATCAATAAAAAACAAGAAAAAAACAAATGTAGATTCGCAGGTTACTTCTCAAATTGTTTTGTTAGATTGGCTAGCTGAGTCATGTTCCTTTAGCGTCATCCTTATCATTCAGATCCTTAGCATTTGCTTCCTCCACTCGATTCACTACTCGTCTGCAACAAATCCAAACAGGTTTAAGTATTAGTTATTAATATAATAATGCATCTAACTTGGAACAAGTTACTCACTTATTAGATATAGCAAGTTTCGCGTCGATGACCAATTTCTTTTTGGTGCAGTAAAAGAAACCATAGTGTTCCCTCATGCAATGCAAACACTTTAAATATTTATACTTACTATTCCATCATTAACCTTGCAAGTCTTCTTTAACATGTATAGCACTATATGATTAGCACACCGCCCGTTGTGGTCATAGTTATGTTGGGAATAATTCGTAAATGCTTGGATAACTCTGAAGTCGTGTAATCACTATCAGATCAAACAATTGGAGTGGCTACCAATCTTTGATCGGATAAAATCAGAAAAATTCTAGATTTTTGTATGTCAATTTTTTGATTGTGAGATTTTGGGAATTCGTATCTGAAAAAACAAAATTCGTCCAGGGTTTTTTTTCTAAAAAAAATTGGGAGCGTATTTTCAGTTTTTCACAACTGCTTGCAGTTTCAATTTTGAACAAAAACACCTTTAGTCCCTTAAGTTTCCAAAAGTGTATACTTAGCCCGAAATTCAATTTATGATGCATTTTTTATAAAGGACTTTTGTCCAAAATAAAAAATTTCGACCCCAGCCAGGGGCTCTGCCCCTTGGACCCCGCCAGGGGCTGCCGCCCCTTGGACCCTGCTCCCAGGGGCGCTGCCCCCTTGGATCCCCCGTTAGTCCCGATGACATTCAAATAAGTGTGCACTCTTATTTGAACGTCACACGCAATCTCAAATTACACTAAAATATCCAGCATACCTCCCCCATTTTAGTGTAATCAAGAATTACCTAACTTGTTCACAGCAATCAAACAAACTAATGCATAAAATGAAATGTCGTGACGATTGAATTTCATATTAGTATATTACACATTCCAAATATTCGAATTTAAGAGTGTCTCTAAGGATTGAACCCTTAATATCCATATTGAATACATGAAGATAATATACACATTAGTTTACATACATAGATCTAACTTGACACTATCTTTTACTAGCCTATGTCCCTATCCTTCATAAGCATATCAAAGCCAAGTCCAAGCTTCTTGAAGCAGCTAAACTTTATGCTCATATAGGTAGCTCTTTTACTGTTGCACCTGCAAATGCAATTTTTCAAAAGAGCTATTAAGAAGATATACCTCAACCTTACTTAACTTGCAGATCTAAACACATACCTTTGGGATAATTTTAATGTTGTGTTCCAAACTATAGATGTTAAGCTTTCCACATTGAATTCTGCACCTAACGTCATATTAGGTGGGAATTGGGTATCTTAACATGAGAGTTTTCAGATGGACTTTAACCCTAATCCCACAGCTGATCCTTTCACGAGATCTCTAGTTAACCCTTTGGTTAAGTGATCAGCTAAGTTATGTTGAGTTCTCACATACTCAACCGAAATCGCACCATGCATGATGAGCTCACGAACCATGCTATGTCTCACACCTAAGTGTCTTGACTTGCCATTATACACTTGACTATACGCCTTAGCCAGTGTAGCTTCACTATCACACCTTATAGAAATGGGAGCCATTGGTTTTGGCACAATGGAATCTCATAAATCAAGTTTCTTAGCCACTCAGCTTCTTTGCCAGCTGCGGCTAATGCTACAAACTCAAACTCCATTGTTGAATCAGTTATGCAAGTCTGTTTCTTTGAAGCCCAAGAAATGGCACCTCCCCCAAGTAGGAATACCCAACCACTTGTGGAAGAATGATCTTCCTTATTGTTTATCCAGCTTGCATCTGAATATCCTTCAATCACCGAAGGAAATCCAATGTAAGTTAGACCATAATCCATGGTTCCTTTCAAGTATTTGAATACTCGACCTAGTGCTTGCCAGTGATGAGTACTAGGATTGCTAGTAAACCTACTAAGTTTTCCAACAGCATACGCTATATCTGGTCTGGTGCAGATCATAGCGTACATAAGTGATCCAATCGCTCTTGAGTACTCAAGTGGAGATACTGCAATGCCTTTATTAGGTAATAGCTTCAGACTAGGATCAACAGGAGTACTTGCGGGAGAACAATCCTTGAAATTGAACTTGTTCAAGATCTTCTCAATATAGTGTGATTGAGAGATTGAAATGCCCATGTTCTCACGTTTGATTTTAATACCTAAAATCACCTCAGCCTCCCCCATATCTTTCATAGCAAACATGGATGATAAAAATTCTTTTGTTCTATTGACTTGATCTTGGTTAGTGCCAAAAATCAACATATCATCTACATACAAACAGATCAAGACTCCGTTTCCAGAAGCATCAAACTTGCTATAAACACATTTATCTGCTTGGTTTAAAGCAAAACCATTAGACAATACAATCTCATCAAACTTTTGATGCCACTGTTTGGGTGCTTGCTTCAAACCATAAAGAGATTTAATTAGTTTACACACCTTGTTTTCACTTCCAGGCATAACAAACCCTTCTGGCTGTTTCATGTAAATCTCCTCATCTAATTCACCATTTAGAAATGCAGTTTTCACATCCATTTGGTGAATTACAAAATTATGTATAGCAGCAAGTGCTAATAATAATCTAATGGTGGATATCCTTGCTACAGGAGCATATGTATCAAAGAAGTCAATACCTCCTTTTGTCTAAACCCTTGGATTACTAATCTGGCTTTGAACTTATCAATAGTACCATCCACCTTCATCTTCCTCTTGAAGATCCATTTACTTCCTAATGGTTTACAACCAGGAGGTAATCCACCAATTTCCAAGTGTTATTTTGCAAAATAGAGTCCATTTCATCTTGGATGGCTTCTTTCCAAAATGAAACATCCCTTGAAGCCATTGCTTCACTATATGTCTTTGGATCCTCATCAACATTGAAACAATATTGATATTGAAAATTAATATCAATCCTAGATCCTTCAACTAAGTACAGTTGAAAATCGTCACCATAAGACTTGGCCTTTCTTTCTCTTGAACTCCTTCTTGGTTCAGTGCTAGTTGAAGGCATAATTTCTTTTCCACTAGAAATCTGGAGAGAAGGATTCATATCCTTTGGCCTAGGTATAGATGTGAATCTTTCTTCATCATATTCTACATTTCCACTTCTTGCCTCAATAACCGTATGTACTGAAACGTGGTTATTTTGTTCTATTACATAGAACATGTGAGCAAATGAGTGCTCAGCATATCCAATGAAAATGCATTCTATACCTCTTTCCCCTAGGTTTCTTATCTTAGGATCATTGAGCCTAACCACGGCTCTACAACCCCAAACTCTTAGTTTTTGCAACTCGGGTGGCTTTTTATACCAAAGCTCAAAAGGGGTTTTTTGTTCCTTTTATTAGGAACCCGGTTTAACAAATAACAGGCTGTCAACATAGCCTCTCTCCAAAACCCATTATTTAAACCCGAATGGGACAGCATGGTATTAACCATCTCTTTTAGCGTCCTATTCTTTCTTTCCGCCATACCATTTTGTTCCGGTGTGTAAGGAGCTGTGGTAAGGTGTATTATTCCAGTTGATTGGAAATATTCCAGATCAAAATACTCACCACCTCTATCCGTATGTAGGGTTTTGATCAATTCACTTTGATGAAGCTCTACTTCTTGTTTATAGATTTTAAACTTTTCCAAAGCTTCATCTTTTGCATGTAACAAGTAAACTTAACAAAACCTAGTAGCATCATCTATAAAGGTTAAAACATACTTCTTGTTACCTAATGATGGTGTACCATGAAAATCACATAGATCACTATGTATCAAATCTAACAATTTACTTTCTCTATTAACATGTTGCAAGAATGGTTTTCTAGTTATTTTATTCAACTTGCAGATATGGCACTTTTCATTTGTTAAATTAACTGCCGGAATTAAGCTCATCTTAGACATTTCCATAAGTCGTTTATAATGTACATGTCCTAATCTAGCATGCCATAATTCAGATTTTGACGAATTTACACTAGATGACGAATCAATCATACAAACAGAATTATCACTAAACGGCACTTCTAGATTTAACATAATCATACCATTACATAAATAACCAAATCCGATAAAAGAACCATGTCTTGACAAGATATACTTGTCACATTCTAACACTTGTTTGTACCCGCAATTATTTAATACGATACCGGATAACAAGTTTTTCCGAATGCCCGGTACATACAATACATTACTTAAACTTAGAGTTTTTCCAGAAGTAAATATTAGTACTACACTTCCAATTCCGTGGATTGGCTCAGTTGCAACATTTCCCATCTTTAAAACAGATCCATCTTCAATTAATGTAAGGTCCTTGAACCATCTTCGATCCTTACATACGTGACTTGTTGCTCCCGAGTCATACCACCAAGCAACAGAATCATCCTGCACATAAAATGCTTCAGAAATTAGTGACACATAATTCACATCCGAATTATAATTAAAGTTTAATTTCTGACCTTGTTGCTTTGGATCCTTCGAGGATCCACTAGTACCAGCTTCATTCTTGGCTTTACCAACACGACAATCTCTCTTGAAGTGTCCTAGTTTACCACACTTCCAACAGCCTTGATCATTGGTCTGTTTTGCATACTTCACAGCCTTGTTCTTCTTGTTAGGCCCACTTTGAAACTTCCTTTTGTTGTTTCCCTTGTTAGAACTTTTAAAACTAGGACCACTTTCTTCAACCATGTTAACAGAAGACCCACCAACGTGTTTATCTTTGTTAACATTTTCCATGGCCCGACAAGACTCCTCAATTCGAAAACAACTTCCAAGTTCAACTGGATTCATTTCCTCCTTCTTATGTTTTAAAGTATGTTTAAAATCTTTCCATGAAGGAGGAAGTTTATCAATGATAGATGGAACAGAAATTGCTTCATCCATCTTCAAACCATGTTGTTCAAATTAACCCAGAATTTTTAGACATTCATTGTATTGTTCCATGATGGGTCTACCATCAACCATTTTATAATTCATAAAATCACTGACCAAGAATTTCTTACTAGATGTGTCTTCAGCCATGTATTTGGCCTCTAGTAATTCCCACAGTTCTTTTGCAGATTCAACATTTTGATAAATATCGAAAAGAGAGTCACACATACCATTCAGAATATGCCCACGACAGATGTAATCAGCATTCAACTACTTTCCACGCTTCCTAGTTTGTTCCAGCGGTTCATCCACCACTTCCTCGGGCATCGGGGTACTCAGAACGTACACCACTTTCAAAGTCGTCAACGGAAAATGCATCTTTTTTTGCCAGCGACGAAAGTCTTGCCCTTCAAACTTGTCCAATTTCGCAAATTTGTTCGTCATAGCCTTCGAAGATTCACCACCGCTTGTCATCTTCACTGAAATTGTTTGATCTTTGTTGGGAATAATTTGTAAATGCTTGGATAACTCTGAAATCGTGTAATCACTATCAGATCAAACAATTGGAGTGGCTACCAATCTTTGATCGGATAAAATCAGAAAAATTCTAGATTTTTGTATGTCAATTTTTTGATTGTGAGATTTTGGGAATTCGTATCTGAAAAAACAAAATTCGTCCAGGGTTTTTTTCTAAAAAAATTGGGAGCGTATTTTCAGTTTTTCACAACTATTTGCAGTTTCAATTTTGAACAAAAACACCTTTAGTCCCTTAAGTTTCCAAAAGTGTATACTTAGCCCGAAATTCAATTTCTGATGCATTTTTGATAAAGGACTTTTGTCCAAAATAAAAAATTTCGACCCCAGCCAGGGGCTGCCGCCCCTTGGACCCTGCTCCCAGGGGCGCTGCCCCCGGACCCCCGCCAAGGGGGCGTTGCCCCCTTGGATCCCCCGTTAGTCCCGATGACATTCAAACAAGCGTGCACTCTTATTTGAACGTCACACGCAATCTCAAATTACACTAAAATATCCAACACTTTACGGTCTTGTTTGCTTCGATGACAGGATTACGCTCACAGTCGTACTCACTTCGGTGATAAGATTACGCTAGTGGAAACTTTGGATTGATGTTTAGTTATACATGCTAGTATGTAACATGATTAGTATACTTTAACATGTGGATTGAGAAACCAATCTTTTAAATACAAAACATGCTTACAAAATAAATACTTACTTCGTCACTGTATCCCAATCTTCACCTTTAACTTCAAAACTAGTACTATAAACATAAAACAGATATGGTCCTTTCCCTATAATCTTCTTCACAATTTTTAACCATGGTTCATCATCACTAACCATAGACCAACTCTGCCAAAGTACTAACTGTGGTGGTTAGTTTGCATTTTTTAAATATGACACCTTATCAAACAATACATGTGTGTTTGTGTGTGTCCAACCCTTTACTTATGATACTATTAACACTAGTCAAACATACATCGACAAATGACTCACTAATGGAACTGAATGCACCATTCAACTTATCTTGTCAGGATTCATCAATTCTACGACGAGTATCATGTAGACTTGTTTACGGACAACGAAAATTAAATTTAAGTCATTTATCTGTAATCATCATTTTAAGAAGCAAAATGATACATACATGTCTGCGTCGCTCAAGTCAATATCAGTCTTGTTAACACGAGCTCTATTTTCCCAATGCATCCCTAGGATTCTCAGCAAGGGAACTCGAGTTCCATTCAAATACTTCAACACACCCACTTGTAGCAAGACCAAAGAAAACATCTGGCAGTCCTTTGGCTTTTATTTTACGAAAAAACTTATTTACCCTCAAAAAACATGTTAATCAATAAAAAAACAAGTTTAGTTGAATAAAATAAAGGGATTAGCAAGTTATTTTTCAAATTGTTTGGTTAGATTGGCTTGCTCATTCATGTTCCTTAAGCTGATAGTAGGTCAGCACAAAATAAAACATACTAAATCTCAAAAGAAGGATAAATGTATCACACACATCGCATCCAACAATAACAATTACATATAACGAATGCCTAATCTCAAACACACGAATATTAACATCTATATGAATATCTAGCACATATGTACCTATCTGTCTATTATTATTATTATTATTATTATTATTATTATTATTATTATTATTATTATTGTTATTATTATTATTATATTATTATACACATTTGCATAATCTCAAACACAATGAAGAACACGAATCTCAAACACAGTTGAACAACATGAAACTCAAACACGAACATAATACTCGAACAACTAATTAAAAATCAATTGAACAATTATTATAATTATATGACATAAAACTCAGTTCAACAACACGAAACTAATAATCCAACCAAAATGAACAACGACTAATTACAAATTGGTTGAATATGTCTGGCGCATATTAAACTCACAAAGAGTGTTGAAGAACATGAAAACAATCTCAAACACAACACGAAAACAAGTTCTAACTACAGTAACGAATCAGTTTGAAGAATACAATTACAATTATTACAATAGTTCAATAACGAATGAGATTTAGACATTATAATCAATATACATCTAGCGCATATACACACGGACAATTTTAAAGAACACGGAAACAATCTCAAACAACAAGTCTGGTTACAATTACAACAACGAATCACACAAAGACTTTTGAAGAATATGAAAACAATCTTAAATAAACAACACGAAAACAACTTCCAATACTACTAATTACAAATTACACATAACGAATGCCTAAACTCAAACACAAGAGTAACATCTATATCTAGCGCATATATATCAGACGCGCATATTATTACACAAATTTGCTCTCAAACACGAAAATAATACTAATTACAAAGTTATATGTCATAAAAACTCAGTTGAACAACACGAGAAAATTCTCAAACACGAAACTTATAATTACAAATTAGTTGAACAATTATTACATAGCGCATATTAAACACACCAAGAGTTTTGAAGGAAAACAATACACAATTATAATTATTAAAATAGTTGAGATTTAACAATTATAATGAATATATAATATTTTCCTAATCTCAAACACACGATGAGTTTTGAAGAACACGAAAACAATCTCAAACAACTACATGAAAATAATTTCCGATTACACGAAGAGTTTTGAAGAACACGAAAACAATCTCAAACACCGTTGAACAACACGATTCCAATTATGAATTCAAACTACTAATTACAAATCAATTAAACAACAAACACTTCATACTCACCTAACATGAAAACAAGTTCCAGTTAACGAATTACACATCTCAAACACACGAAAAGTAAAGTTATGAAGAACACGAATCTCAAACAACAACATGAAAAATCTCAAACACGAAACTAATACTCGAAACAAAATTAATGCCGAAGACTGATTATAAACTAGCTTAATATATCTAACTAAGAGTTATGAAAACAATCTCAAACACAACATGAAAACAAGTTCTGATTACAGTTTGAAGAACATGAAAGTTGAACAACACGAAAACAAGTTCCGATTACAATAACGAATCATCTCAAACACAAAGATACATCTAGCGCATCTCAAACACACTAACAGAACACGAAAACAAGTTTCGATTACAGTTTGAAGAACACACAACACGAAAATAAGTTTCGATTACAATAACGCATCATCTCAAACACAAATATAAACTAGCACATCTCAAGAACACAAAAACAAGTTCCGATTACAGTTTGAAGAACACAAAAGTTGAACAACACGAAAACAAGTTCTGGGTCAAACACGGTTAATAGTTGAGTAGACACTGTAATGAATATACATCTAGCAATCTCAAACACGTACACTAAACAATCTCAAACAACAACACGTTCGATTACGATTAACACGAAGACAACAGTTGAACAACACGAAAACAAATTCAGATACTACTAATTACAAATAAAACAATTATTACAGTCACCTAACACGAAAACAAGTTCCAATCAACGAACAGTTATCATATTCATAGTACTAATTACAAAGTTAATAGTTCAAACTCACATGAAAGAAGAGAGAGAAACCTGAAATTGTAATTTTGGGGTTATTATGCGTGTGAGTTGAGTTTTAAGCAGGAAATTCTGTTTCATGTGGTGACACGTGGCCTTACCTTATACGCTGTTACCTAGTGACACTTCTTGTACAAAAAGATGCCAATACAATAACCTTTTATATGTACTTTAAAAACACAAAACTAATTTCCAAAAGTAACTTGTATATTATTAAACTTTCTTATATGACATTTTTTTTGTTATTTTACCAACTTAATAAAAATATACAAATAATTAATGAATCTAAATGAAAACTTTCTCTTTGGCAAATATACACAAATAACAAATAAGAAAACACAAATAATAGATACTTGTAATTAATGAATCTAAATGAAAGCTTTCTCCTTGGAAAAAATGAAAGGCTCCAAATGCAAGTTTCCTCCGTTGCATAAGTTGTGAAATGCAAATGCCACCTATGCGTTGATAATGGTCTAATAATACAAGAAAATATACTATAGATTTATTTTCATTCTATTCTATGTATCAACTAATACATGTAGTAAGATGAATAAGTTGGGCCACATGTTAAAATAATACAAATACTTTTAACATGGATTGAGTTGCTCGGAACCCTTTTATGTTTCATTTCTTTGAACCCATTATAAAAGATCAAGTATTCAAGTTGATGAGGTCCTAAACCAAACCATGAACCGGATGTCTTAATTTGAAATAATAGATGTAAAGCATCACCATTTCAACTTTAAAATAAGTTCTTAAATACAAAGAACCGACTTTTGAAAACCTTGAGGACCAACCCAATATAGCTCGAAAACATCCAAGTTTGGTAGGACCTTAGTTTGGATCATTGGGTTTGTTCGTTCGACACCTAATATTACTATAATTTAAATTTAAACTTAAATATATAAATACATAAGGAGTTAAAAGGCTGTACACATGGGCGAAACTTTTAAGGGGCGGGAGGGGGCGGCCGACCCCTAGAACATTTTGCGGAGAGTATATAGTTTTCGTATAGAAATTTTTGGGTATAGAAATTTTTAGGTCCGGTGACTTCCGTCCCAGTCGGAAACCTCACTTCACCACTGGTTGTACATATATTAAATATAGTTCCACACATTTAACAGACTTTTGGACGATTTTTTTACCAGCTCAACCCAATTAACACGTAGAGAAACACATAACCTAAATAGATTAGTTCCCTCTACACTTTTGACTAGCTCGACCCATTTAACACACTTGAGACAATTTTTTACCAGCTTGACCCAATTAACACGTAAAGAAAAACATAACCTAAATAGATTAATTCCCTTTTCACTTTTGACTAGCTCGACCCATTTAAAACAATCACTTCTTTATTTTAAGTTTTAACTATTGGAAACACTTCTTTATTTTGACCATATTTTATATCTTCATTATATATGGATACTCCAGATTGGTCCACAATGTGAAACAAAGATAAATGTAATTGTTAGTAATAGTTTGATCTACTTCGTATTTAAATGTAAATGGTTTGGTGTTGGCTTACAATCCTAAGAAAAAACCGCAAGATATATACGTTGAGTTTCACAATGTATTTCTTAGTTGGGATGTGGCGATGGGCCATGGGGCTAATGCCTAGTTTGGATGGATTGTAGGCTTGTAGCCCACATGGACGTTGAATAACATCATCCGTGGCTGTTCCTCCTTGAGTTGAAGTAACATGATTCAACATGTGTACATACGTCAAACTTTTAAACCAAGTATGTGTAGTTTATTTTTATTGAGCTAAACTCATGGATAAGCCCAACTATAAGTGTCATGTGATAAGTTCTTTGCTATAGCTATGTACTACTTTCTTGTAAGTCACTAATGTAAGTATTGTTCTTTCGTCGCCTCGCAGTGTGGGCACCTTATTAGAAGTTGTATCAACTATATCTTTATAGAATAAAAATCGCAACCTCTAGGTTTAAGGATTTGATTTCTTGCTCTCTTTACACACACACTTATCCTTAAAACAATTACTTATTCTCACGCTGGATGGTGGTTACAAGGAGAGCGCACATCTTCTCCTCCTTGTGACGAGTCATCGGTGTTGTCCGTTTTACAAGAAACTTGAGAAGAATCATTGGTAGAGTGAAGGAAAGGGATTGAACCAGTGTTTCTTCAGAAAGCAAATGAGGAAATTGATGAAGAAAGAAGACAAAGCTGCAAAAGGGAAAACTAATGTAGAAGAAGACAACTTTGATCTTTTGGAGTAAAGAAAAAAGAGGATTTAAGGTGTAACTTGTCTAACACTTTAGTTCCAAGACAGGTGGGATAATTGAAAGTCGACAACACAACAAAAATAGCTCCAATTGTAGCAAGAAACGAACTAAAGTTTAACATTTAATATAGAGTAAATTGCCAAAACTGTCCCTGAGGTTTGGGCATGTTTGACATTTTCATCCAAAACAACTTTTTTATACAATATAGTCCTTCACGTTTGGGATTTTTTTGCCATTTCATCCAAACAACTAATTTGTTTTATTTTTTCTATCAAAAATTTCGATGAAAATGGAAAAAAAATCCCAAATCTCAGGGACGAATTTGGCAAAAAAGTTAGACGTTTGGATGGAAATGATAAAAAATCCCAAAAGTGAAGGACTATATGATATAAAAAGTTGTTTTGGATGAAAATGCCAAACATGCCCAAACCTCAGGGACGATTTTGGCAATTTACTCTTTAATATATATATATATATATATATATATATATATATATATATATATGTATATATATATATGTATATATATATATATATATATATGTGTGTGAGAGGGATAAAAAGAAAACCCACTTTAGTTAAGAAAACTCAAGAAAACCTTATGTAACAAATTTTATTCATTCTAATTTTTTTTATAAAAAAAATAGGGAATGTAAGTTAAATGTTATCGAACGTTATGTAACAAAAAAAAGTGCCGAGTGGATTTTTTTATAAAAAAATTAAAAAAATATTTTTTAGCACACACACACATATTATACCGAATTTTAAAAAAATTATAAAAAATACATTCGGCGCTTTTTGATTCTTTGCTACACACCGTTTGATAACGTGTAACCTACATTCCTTAATTTTTTTAGAACAAAAAAAATTTGTTACATAAGGTTTTTTTGAGTTTTCTTAACTTAAATGAATTTTCTCTCTATAATTCCCCTATATATAGAGAAATGGGATCAGGAGAAAACGCCTAGAAGTGTGAAAATAGTAAGAACGATTTTCAGCCACAAGATCTTTATGATTTGTGGCTAAGATTGATGCGGTGACATTTTTGTAAATACTAGAAACTTTAGAACTACCAGGAGGGGTAATATGGAAAGATCCAAACAAGGGTGCACATGCTAATCACATGCTAGGATCTGTTCTTATGGTTTGTATATATATTCGAATGTCTTTATATTCTTTTTTACCTTCTTTACTTCCTTTCAAATTCATTATCTTTATAACTTTATTATTGAGGTGGATGTGGCAAAATAGCTAAAAGATTTGTATCATGGTGTAGGGGTGAGCAAAAACCAAACCGCAACCGAAAACCGAACCAAATTAACTGAAACCGTTTAAACCGAACGATTATGGTTAGGTGATTATGATTAACCAACCTTTCGGTTACGGTTACGGTTAAGGTATCTTCATTAACCGAAATTAACCGAACCGAACCAAACCTTGTTTTTTTATTTATTTGTTATTTTTTATATTTACGGTTATAGTTAAATGTTTAGTAAGCATTAGAGTTATTTTTTTTATCATCTTCCTCTTAGTTTCTTGTCCCTGTTTATTTGTGTCCATTTTATTTATTTATTTATTGCGTTAGCAAACTAAATATCCATGTCCAAAATATCGTTATATTAATTACTTATGAACTGAGTAATTCATTTTCAGTATACGGTATATGCTCTATAAGTTAAAATAGCTCGTATAACAACATACTCAGGTTTTATTCATTGAAACATCAATAAACTATATAAAAGAATACAACCATATTTTTTATCTAACACCAAAAAATATATACCGGTTAATAACCGAAATAACCATAACTGCCGATTCACCGAACCATGGTTAACCGCCTATCGGTTATGGTTACAGTTAACACTTTTAGATTAACCGAATCAGCGGTTAACCGACCTTCGGTTAACCAAACCGGCGGTTAACCGACTTTGCACACCTCTATCATGGTGCATTGAAGGCAGTAGCAAAAATTGTCATTAAACAAAACATAGTATTCTTCGAAGGGATATTATTGTATCTTGTAATGTATACGTTACTTTTTTTGTTTACACAAACTGTAAAGTTATGCAACTTAGCATGGATTTATGTAAATAGTGTGTTCTAGGGCCTAATCGACAAGAGTTGCTACAATTGATATGTTAAGAAAGAATTAGAGTTGCTACAATTGATATGTTACGAAAGAATTTATACGTGCCTCGCCGCAACACGGGGTGGTTATTACTAGTTTATACTAAAGTATAAAGAATAAACAATAATAAAAATCATATTTATTTAATTAAAAAGATTGGATTGTGTGAAAGTATAGTTTTCATTATTGAAGGTTAGGTTGGTTTGTGAATTGGATAGTTCTATTATATCTGCCTGCAATATGTGCAGGACTTTATTGTCCTTTCCTGCAATCAGTAAGCGCCTACAACACTTGCAGGACTATCCACTCATTTACCTTTCCTTGTCATTTTGGATATCGTTAACCATATAACCGTTCTTTATATGTTTTTTTTTCAAAAATCATTACCATACACATCTCGGATAGATCATTTCTTGTTAAATCATTCTTCCATTTTAAATATATAGGCATTATGCTTAGTGGAGATGGATATGATCAGGTGGTTCTGCTGGTGGCACGATGATACTCCATGGTCTGTTAGTGATCCAAGTTTATCGTTCAAAATAAAATATATCATTACATTACCATCACTAGATTATAGACTCGCGTATTACACGGGATGTGTGTGAGTATATATATAAGTTATGAATCTATAGAATACATCATATTTACATTTTTACGTATGATAGTGGAAACGATCAATTAGAGTCGTACTTTGTCGGAAAGATTCAACTGAGTAACATGTATCATTTCTAAAAAAGCAAAAAAACTGAAATGACCAAATGTGTCAAAAGTATTTGAATTATATCATATTTTTATAATATGTTTTCGCTATTCATATATATCAAACTTTACAAAATGTACACACACACACATATATATAAACAAATAGAATGCACAAAAAGTGTTGAAACGTTGGCTTCACATGACTCAACCCGTTTTGACCTGTAAAAAATCACTGACATGAACTAGTTACAACCTGAAGAGAATGATAAATAAGATTCAAACATTTCCCATTAAAAAGAAACTAAAATCCTATTACAAATATGTGATTGACCTGGGTAATTCATAATTTTCAACTTAAGCATAAATTATTGTGAAATATAAGAATAAATCAGAAACTATAACTAATATGTGGAATATGAAAACTATAGATCATATGAAAAAAGTTAAGCATAATTATCCATTTTAAAAAGTCAGAAACCACAACTAATAAGTGGAATATGAAAATTATAGATCATATGAAAAAAAAAACTTAAGCATGATTATCTATTTTAGAAAGTATTAAAATTTTAGGTTTTAAAATTATAGATAGGGTCGTAAAAAAAGTTGAAGTATTATTTTAATAAAAACTTTTAAGTATGTTTTTAATCATCAATATTGGATTTAATTAATATTAATAACATAATATTATCAATAATCATTAATTAGAATTAGAAATTAATTAAATAATATTATTAATGAATTGAAGAAGAAACGTCAAGTAGTATTAGTTGGAATTTTAAAGAAGAAAATGCCATATGACATTAATTGGAGTTTATTTATTAGAATTAGACATGATATTAACAATTTTATAAACAAACATTTCATTTTATGACTATATTTAATACATGTTAGTTCAATAAAACATTTCCCAAGCATGCATATCAATCTAAAGCATCTTAAAGGGGCTTTTAGAACTCATCTGTTAAAGCACTATCATTCTGATAATGATAATCCTGATCCTCATAGAATGCTCGGACAATTTTATCAAACAATACGAGGTTCACATGTGAACTAGGTAAACTTTTCACATAACATACATAGTCAATAGGTCAACTTTTCACACCAGTAGTCCCTCATGTTGAATCTTCGAGTTTTCGCATATGCAGGTTTTCGTGTCACAACAACATTTTGCATGGCGTAAACATTTCGCACGGCGTCCCGTGCGAGAAACTGCATATCGTGCTAAAACTACTTGTCGTGCAAAAATTATATGCGAAATGCACTTGACGGTGGTTATATACTTTTGATCATTTTAATAAGTAGTAAAAAAAAAACAAAAGTAGAAATAAACATTTAGAAAACTATATATTAAAAGCCAAATTTACATGTTTTTAAGCTTTTTTTCTGTCAAGTGAAAATAACTTAACTGGTCATTTATATTCGTGAATCATGATTGCCAATGTCACATCCTATAGCTTAAGGGTGTTGTAGGTATTTTGCTTTTACGACATTTCATGTTAAAGATACATGAAAACACGACAAGTCATTTCGTGGATGAATATTTTTAATGGTTAATACACAACCCTGGTTTTGTAATATCTTGATATCTCTAATGTAAACCTCCGCTTGTAATTGGTCCAAACATCAAGTTTGATGATGTTTGAAGGTAGTATTATGATTCTATGCACAAGTTCATTAGTGGAGTTGTTTGTTTTGACACTTATTTATTTCCTCTCTTTAGTAAGACACATAAATAGGTATTTGTTTAGCTGGATCATAACCGAAATAATTAAAATACCAAATTGATATAACCAAACTTGTTTCACGCTATTTTCCGATTTTAGCGAATTTGTTACACCTATTGGGGTTAAGATCATTTTCCCCTATTTACTTGATTTGCAAGATCTATATAATTGCAATTCTTTGAAACTCCTATGGTCATATGGCTTCAATCAAATCACACATACACCCAGGTAATCGACTTAACTCCATCTATAACCATCGGTAACCCATGTATACACATACATATATAACAATCCAAATTATGGTACGAATTACTAGCAACAAGAAACCAACACATGTTTATCTAGTACTGATTTGGAATGTAAAGTTTTTTAGAAAATTTTCATAACTATCTCCTAAAATACCTTCTAACTCTTTTCTATGTTCCACATTGATGTAACTCTTTTCATAGTTTTGATTCATATTCGATGTAACCTCAGTTCATAAAATTGATTTAAGCTTATGTAGGTCCGTTATACGGATCATTCGGGCACTAATCTGACAAACCTAAGGCAAACGTGCATAATCCGTTAGCATAGGTGACATTGGATACACTCATTTGTTTCTATTTAATCACCGTTTCATTAAAATGTAGACGTTACAGATCCTGGAAACACTTGGACAGAGCTTCGCCTCTGTCGTGACAAAATCTCTGAATCTTACAAATGAAATCCCAAGGCACCTTTATATAGGTTTACAAGTTCGCTGGTGAGGAAGTGAGTTCGGGCGAACTTGACCTAGTCAAGTTCGGCCGAACTTAACATCATCATCACCATGACCAGCGAACTTGACCTCTAACTCACTTAAATACGCCTCGTTTCTAACAGATTAAGCCCTAATCGCTCAGAATCGATATTATACGATGACGTAGGCAACAGACATATGCATCAACAGACTCCCCCTTGGATCTTGCCGTAGTCATCATTCTTCAAATAAGTTCCTGAATCTTTAGTGTTCTCTTGATCTTTATTTCTTGAATAACTTTATCATCCATGCTTCCCCTTACTTTAAGCTTTCTGTTATCTTCAATCAAGATGTTTATCTAACTCCCCCTCAAATGATGCTCCGAATCTCTAAGATTTGACGATTAAGAACAATCACACGTATCCACACACAAACAGTTTCTTAACAGTCTCGTGGTCCGGCTCACATTCAACATTATTAGGTTTCCATGGAAGATATGAGAAAAAAATCTTTTTGGATTTTTAATATTGAATGCGGGAATGTAAACATACTAAAATGTAATATTTACAGTTTGTATTTTTGTTAGAAAACGTGCTAGAGGATCATATCAGTTTTTGAGACATGTCACTAGTACCGTTGACCTTTTAATGACTTTAAGTTTTAAACTTGTTTATCTAGATTGTTGATATGTTTGTCCACCTAAACTTTAACACATTTCTTAATTGTTCCACGATATGTTAGTTAGAACTATGAAACTTGACTTAACTGCGGTTCCCACTTCTTGAATATACTCCCATATCAAGATTCCCTAGATTTCATCTTACAGGTGAATATAGCATAATTGATATCTGTATCTGGGTTGTGCGAGACCTTGAGAGCTCAGGTTAGTACTACCGTACAGACAAAGAGATGAAGGCTCGACTTTGAGGTGTGTTCCAATTAAGGAATCTTTTAAGCACTGCAATTAATTAGATCTTTCGATACTTTTAAAGTTTGCATGCAGTTTGGGGGTTTATAGCAAAAGTATTATAGAAGTTCAAGGCTATTGCTTCCGCAAAATCAGAAGAACTTGTATAATACCTCAGATATCAACTATCTATAAAGACCTTGTATCTCAGAATCAAGCAATCTCTCAAACGAAATTTCGGAGTACTAAGTCCATATATCCAAGATATGTTAATCCACAAGTTCAAGCAGTTGAAAAATTTAGTTTATATCCCGGAAACAATTTACTAAACGTGTAAAGCCTATCGACACATCCACAGTAAGACTTGTTTATAACTTTTTAAACTTTAGAAATATTTAACGTACTGTGATAGTCCACTGATGTACTATCATTTCCTTTTTGCGCACAAGTAATCTCATTTTTCATTTTTCAATGTTTTTGACATTATTGAGATTTTCTATTTTTTTTGGAAACATTTTAAAATGATGTTTTTCAATTTTATAGGATTTTTTTTTACAATTTTAAAATTTTTTTTCTCCCCCTAAAGTTAAAAACATCTTATTAAAATCGAAAATAAGAATCTTCCATTTTAACCATTTAACGACTTTTTACGAATGTAAACGCGAGACTACCATTTTGTTTGTGTGGAATATCACTCCTGTCTCTTGTCTCTCTGTATGAACAAGCACTGCTTCTAAAATGACCTTTGACTTGAAGCTTGGTTATCCTGCACATTCAAACAAACTTTAATAAGTTTTGAATTGGAACCCAATCCATTCTGGATTTAGGTTTACCAAAATCATTAACATCTGAAGTAAACAAACATTCACACTCTTTTTGATATTCAAATAGTTTGATAGAAACTTTATTTGAAAATTTTACTTTCTTTAATTTTTTTAACTGTTTGAATTATCAAATTTTTCTCCACTGCTCTCTCTTTTGTCCTCATATTTGAATTTGATGAATTCGTTTTACTTGACTGTGAGTAAAATGATTCATTAGAACTTTTATCTGATTTTTTAGACGTATCCGAGGACAAAATCTTTTCCAAATACTCTCTAACTCTTTTCCTCTTTTTTCTCAATCTGTCTTTTTGTCCTTGTGATAACTTGACTTTTTGTTCTTTGGGCTTCTCTACAGTTTTCTCATTTTTCTTCTCTGTTTTCTTCCTCTGGTCTTTTCTCCCCCTGAGATTTAACCGATCTTCTTTTCAGATTAGTCAGACAATCCCTGGAAATATGACATTTGATTTGACATTTATAGCATCTTCTCATATCAAATCTCTTTTTTAGGCAGTTAACAGCAATGTGTCCACCAAATCCACAGTTGTAACATACTCTGTTATCGTACCAATCTCTCCATTCAGACCAAACACCCAAATCAGCACATTGATTTGACGTGTAGTAGTCATCTTTCCTGCTTCTTTTGTAAAATTGATTTGACTTTGAAGCACTGTGGTCCGAACTACACCACTATTCTCAAATTTTTGTGAGTTTTGATAATGATTGGATGACCGTACCGATGAGCTTTTATTTTTGTTTTGAAAATTTATAGAATTTTGTTTTTCATGTTGTTTTTGTTCTCCATTCTGCTTAGAAGGTTTTTGCGTTGAGCATTCACCTTTTTCAGCAGATTGTAAAACAGTTTCTTGAAAATTTTCTTCTAGTTTCAAAAGTATTTCTTTTTTATCATTTTCATCATCGGTATTATCATCAAAATCCTCAATTATGACATCGTCATAATTTGTGACATTGTCACTTATTGAAATTTTCTTTTTATTATCATTGATTGGTTTTGGACGTATATGTTCTAACTTTAATGAGGAAGTCACAAATCCTTTTAATAATTTTGCTGAATTAGCAGCTTTATTTATAACAGTCTCAACTTCTTTTTCAAGTTGAGCTATTTTCTCAATATGATAATTTATTTCTATTTGATTTTCTATATTTAATTTTTCAAAAACAATTTTATCATTTTTAAATATTTTTATTTCATTTTAAAAATCTGCTACCATTTGTAATATTTCATTTTCTAAAATTTTTATTTTGTTCTCAAAATTCTTTTCATTTTCTTTTAATTTTTTATTTTCTAATGTCAAACTCTCAATCTCATTCAAGAGTTTGGCATTATCTGCCTGATAATTGTCAATATCATAGACCGGGCAGACTGGTTTAGAACTTGAAGACTCATTTGTGGATATACTTGAAACTAGAGCTTCACAGTTCTTAACCACTACACTCTCTTGAAACTTATTCTTCAGAGATGTCCATAATTCTTTCGCAGTCTTGTATTCTGGTAAAAGTATCAGGATGTCTTTCTTAACCGATTGCTGGATAAGATTAATCATTTTCTTTTTAGCAAAATAATCATCTTTCTGTTGAGTCGAATATTTGCACTTCTCCAGAATTTTCAGATTCTCATCTCTAGGAACGACATAACCTGTCTCAATCGCAACCCAACTGCGGAAAATGCATGACTTGGACCCAGTTCACGAATTTTTCATTCCAGGCTTCATACTCTTCTAATCTCATCAACATTGGCAGCTTTATAGACCCCATTTCGTTTTCCAAACTAATCTGTCGTTCAAAACACTTGAAAAATGATTAGCAAACAGACAATTTTAGTAAAAATTGACTTTTTAACCGACAATATCAACGTATCGGTTTGCTAGAAACGTTTAAAATTTTTCAGAAAACTGTTTTTACCAGATTAGAGCTATAAACTCGTCTCGTCAATACGAATCTAACAATATATAATGTCCGAGACGTTTTTCAGGATTTTCATGCCTTCTTTTTTAGAAACCTTAGACAAGTTCGGGCAAACTTGTAATAGCTTGTGAGACAAGTTCGGGCGAACTTATGCTAACAAACAATCAGATTTAACAAGTTCGGGCGAACTTGTATATTGCTTGACAAGTTCGAGCGAACTTGTGAGACTTTTCAAAAGAACTTACAAGTTCGGGCGAACTTGTAAGATATTCAAGAGATTTTACAAGTTCGGTCGAACTTGTAATAGATATTCAACAAAATTTAATCAAGTTCGGGTGAACTTGATGAAATCTTAATGAAAAGTATGCAAGTTCGAGCGAACTTATCAAAATTCTTGAAAAATCAATCAAGTTCGGGCGAACTTGATGAAAATTTATGAATTTTTCAGTCAAGTTCGAGCGAACATGAGTTATTCAACATGGTTTTTTTGCAATTTTTGACATGAATTCGTTTGTTTTAAGCTCTGATCTTTTCATGGGTTTATCTATTACGTATTATACTTGAAAATCAGTCCATTTTATCCGTGAATTGTCCAAGAAAAGTTAAAAAAAGAAAAAATGAGTAGAAGTTGAGATGTTCTATCTCCAATGTCTTCAAATTAGGCCAATCCTGCTCTGATACCACTTGTAGGTCCGTTATATGGATCGTTCGGGCACTAATCTGACAAACCTAAGGTAAACGTGCGGAATCCGTTAACATAGGCGACATTGGATACACTCATTTGTTACTATTTAATCACTGTTTCATTAATATGTAGATGTAGGACCGATCCTTGATGCTTAGGAACCTAAATTTGATATCTAACGTCCATAATAGCGGAAATATTACGTCGTGTTACCAATAGACAAGAATTAACCAGTTAATCGTCGGTTTCATTGATTAAATGTTCATATTACCGACTGATAGAGCTTCGCCTCTACAATGCTAAAGTTACAAATGAGACACACAAGCTAGGTATTTATAGGTTTACAAGTTCGGCCCAGGAGGTGCAAGTTCGGCCGAACATGCTCAAACACTTAAACATATGGGCGAACTTGGCTAAGACACATCATAAATACTCCTTAACCTAGCCTATCCAGCTCTATACAATACAGACTCGATATAAGACTAAGACATAGACATTATACACCAACAGACTCCTCCTTGGATATCGTCTTCGTCTTTTATCAGTCTTCAAAACCCTGTCTTCATATAAACATTAACGTACCCAACCAAAGAAGTTCTTGTAGGGCTTCTTTCGTCTCTCTTGTTTCGGATCCGGTGTTTAATCAGATGGCGGTGGTCTTTTGAAGTTAGCCATCTTGAGCGAACTTTGCCTTACCGCTTTTTCCATCTTTTGTTTAATCGCCTCATTTCTGGTTTCTTCCTTTAAGAATTCAACTCTTTCTAGATCCCTCCACTTTGTCTGCCACATCTTCCCTGAATTCACATTACGTGCATAGCAAACATTGACAACTTTCTGATACTGCATCGCCTGTACCTTTTCTCTTTCTTCAAAAACAATCTTGCTGTAGAAAAGGCATTTTATATCTTCTCTCGAGCAGTTTACCAACTACATAGGATCTAGAATCCTTATCGTCCTCCACAATCCTCTCATACCCTGATAACCCATCACTTCAACTCTTTCCTTAGCAATATCCAGATGATCTTCAAACTTTAATACAATCACTGCTTCACAAGTAGTTGGATTAATCTGCCACCACTTGAATAAAGGATAAAGGTTCTGTTCGATCGGCATAAGTGGCATATTCCTCATGGCTCTATGACGTTTCATGATTAACGTTATGTCCTTTTCTCCTGTAACCTTGTTAATCTTTATTCTGCGTCTCGGAATAAACGGCTTCCAGTGATTCCAACCTTTTTCAGATTCGTACTTTATCATTTTCCATAACAATTGATTAACCGTCTTCATCTGATAAGTAACGTTCACTATTTGCACTAGCTCTTCCATATCCCAATACAGTAAAGTCTTTAAATCAACAAGATATTTGAAGTATTGCACTCCAAACTCTCTTTTGATTGCATAAACGTTGAGCTCCTTAAACCATCCCCAACTCAATATATCTCCCAAAGACACATTTTTATCTCTGGTGAAGAATGCTAGTGGACGTCGAAACTTACGTTCACGAGGCATCTCCTTGAACCAGGTCTTTCTCGCTTCAGCTATCTCCTCTTTGGTCATTGGCCTAGGAATTTTTCCTTCACGTAACTTTTCAGAAATCCTATCTTTCAACATATCTTCATTCAGCTATTTATACATTTCTTCAAATGTAGGAAAGCTTTCTGAATCCTGACCAACATACTTATCTTTCTTTTCTGTTTCATCATCTGAGGACCAGTCTTCAATAATCACACGGTTGTATTCATCAGCTTCGAATCTTCTCTCGTACTGATACCCTTTTGGCTCAAATGTATCGACATTCATTATCTCCTCAAAATCAAACTCCAAGTTTTCAACCTCAGCCTCAACTAGCTTCGCCAGATCTTCTTTCATGTAATTATATACAAACTCACCTTCTTCAACATTGTGTTCTAACATCAGTATCAAAGGTTTCGTAGGTACTGCAGTCACAGGCTTCGCAAAACAATCAACATCTAATATATCAATATCATCTGAAGGCCCTTTTTGCCCTGACTCCCCCTGGCTTTTATCTTCCGTTCGATTAGATTCATCGTCCATCAGATCAGAAAAATAAAATTCATCAGAAACTTTAGCTTCATTAATCTTTAAGCCAGTACCACCCTGATCAAAATCATCATCACCTTGATCAAAATCGTCATCAAGTCTCTTTTCCTTTTCTGCCCATATTTCAGCCTTTGTCTTTTCAGGCTCTTTATCAGATTCTTCATTATCAGACGTAGCAGAAATTACTTCTTCTTGAGTCGACTTCATTGTTTCTTGACTCTCATTAACGACTGCAGCGCTAGATCTAGCCACTGCCTCAACATTCTCAGTCACCTCCTCATCGACAAGCAAAGTTTCAGCTTTCTTTGATGCTCGCTTCTTCTTTGGTTTATCAACTTCATCTTTCAAAAACCATTCACTCCTTGCCTTCGGTTTGAATTCTTTAAATCACTCTCGTTCAGCTTTAAGCTCATTCTCATCGTCGCTACCTTCTTTTCTCCATTTATTTCCAGGTGGCGATACATAATCTGAATCTTTAATTGCTTCGAATACTGGTTTGGCGATAGGAGCTGAAGCTTGTTTTTGAAACTTGATAAGCTTCTTCACTGTAGTTTCGTCGAGATGAACCAAATAAAGAACGTCATTCGGATCTCGAGCAATGTTGGGATACTTCTCATCGATCAGCATTTGAATAAATCTTGGATATAAACACAGTCTTGAATCCTCCATATTCTTTGACATGTGAACGAACACCATCTTAGAAACATTAAACGGCTTCTTCAAAATAGGCGTCGTTGCCATGCTAGCCAAGTAATCTTGAACATCATCTAAACCGGCTTTGCGATGGCTGAACGTTTGAATTAGAGCATGCATCAAAAGTTTATAGGGGTTTGGCACTTCCCCTTTCTTCAGCGTTGGTTTATTCACACTCCTTTTATATCCCATGTGGAAGAAACATCCGCGAACCATCTTTTCATCTAGATGAATCGGATCATCTTCTTTATCTTTAAGCTCTAAAATTCTTCGAATGTCGCCTTCAGTAACTGTAATCGGCTTTATCTCATCACCAATCTGTACTATAGAATAGATTGTCTTCTCATCAGCACTTAGATTGGCGTTCATCCAGAAGTGAATAACATGAGATCGATAAAATACAGTGCGCTCAGTAATTGCTCTACGAATATGACTATCTTCAAGAAACTTCAAAATGTTGTCATATTCCTTCAGCGACGGACAAATAGACTTGTCAAGCGTGATACATGTGTTGTGAGTTTTGGAAAACTCAACTGAGATAACACGCGCTGGAACCTGTGCATGAAAAACGACATAAACAATTAGCACGCTTTTCGAGGAAAATCACAAAAAATTTCCTAAAATTTTTTTCTAACACTTTAATCAAGTTTGGGCAAACTTGATTATTGTTAATGTAACATTTGTCAAAAACGGGTTTTCCAAACCCGCTCCGTTTGTAATCAAATATCAAGTTATAAATGTTTCATTTCGTATTTATGTCTATTTTTGATTTTTAATGATACATAATTAATAAACAAACTAAACTATAAAAGTTATAATTGAAAAAAAATAAAAATAAAATAATTAAAAATAAAAGGAGGCTGCCGGGACTCGAACCCGGGTCAGCCGGGCTTAAGCCCAACGACTTATCACACACACACATCACCACTCCGCCACTTGTTGTTTTCTGTAAATGTTAAGAAACAATAAAATTTTATGGACTTCCATGAATCAACCGGTTACGCCATCTGTAACCGAAATCGGTCATCAAACGTCCAAAGACGTTTGGTTGATCGCGGTTTACCGATTATAACCGCTACGCCGACGTTTTCAATCAAGTTGCTTTGAATGAACTTGAATTCTAGAAGTGAATCGGTTTTTATAACCGAAAACTTTCAATTCCAGAATAACTTCAATCTCTGTTCTCTCTCGCGACGCAAACACACTCTACAAACTCTCAATTACATTTTTGCACAATTTTCAGTGCGTCGGAGAACCTAATTGGACTTGCCGGACTTTCGCCGGAAAACCGTGTTCTCCAACAAAACAGTAAGTCTTTCATTTCTTTCGTGGTCTATCAATTGTTAAGCTATTTCTAACTCAGACCCTTCAATCGGAATCAATTTCAGACGTCAATAGCAGATAATTCCAGTTCGCCGGAAAACTCCTGAAATTTTCAATCTCACGCGGTGAATCGGTATGAACATCCAAAACTTCCGTTAATCCTTGCTTAGTACTCTACTTTCATATCTAATCAATCAAATTTGGTAATTGATCCGAACAGAGGAAACTCATAAAAACAGAGCCGACGCCTTGCCGGAATTTCTGTGATAAATCATTCCTCCGGTATGTTTACTTCCAACACCGTCTCTGCCATTTCATTTTAGTCTTATGAATGATTGTTAATCGTTTAAAAGCAAGAAACAGATGAGTAAACAGTTGACTGTAAATTCAGCGAAGAAGATGAAGTATGATAACATTATAAGATTAATTAAAATCGGTATTATGAACGGGTTAGACACACAGTCCAGCGGTGGACTGTGGGCACATACAAACCACACGCCGCGAGTTCGATCCTTGGTACACGTATACCTCGTAATTAAAATGTTCTTTTTCTAAATGAACCGGATTCTTTTCGCAGTTAGATGTTAAGTATAATAAAAATATTTATATTAAACAAGTTAGACACACAGTCCAGCGGTGGACTGTGTGTAACGATAAAGCACAGGTCCCGGGTTCGAGACCTGTTGGTGACACCGGTTCGATGATTTAAAATGTTTTTGAAAATAAAAGAATTTTGAATAAACTGAGTTAGTATATAAGTATAATTAAAAACAGAATTATTTCAGGTTAGACACGTAGCTCAGTTGGTAGAGCTGCGTGCACGCGAACGGGAGGTCTCGGGTTCGAGTCCTGCCCGGCGCACACAATTACGCAATAAAAACCGGTCAACAAGTCAAACGGTCGCAAAAGTCAACATATTTTTAGATTTTTATTTATTTAATTTAATTTAAAAATCAATTAAAAATACTTAAAAATAATGTTTTTAAAGATAGGAAATAGCCTTAAACTCACAAAATTATATCTAAAAATCTTATTAAAATTATTAATAAAATCCACTCATTTACTATATTTTCCGTTATTATTTAGGTTAGTTAAATCTGGTTGTTCAATCCTTCCAACTCGTGCGCATCTCATCATCTCCAACCAAACGCACCCAATGTGAGTGAATCTTTACAAATTCCCCGTTTTAATCACGTTTTTGGGGTGTATCATGTGTCTTGCCATTTATTATATTTAAATCATTGTGCATACGTCATATCATGAACAAATGTGTATTCAGCTTGTTTCAACTGTTTGTGTGGTTATTGTTAGATTTCATTTATTATTTCCAGTACATGCAAGTTCATAGGCCGCCGCTCCCCATTACATTATGAGCGTTGAGCATGTTCCCCATTACATTATGAGCGTGAACCTGGCGTGCCAACATACGATCGGCTCCGTTTGATTGAGCCTTGATCGCACAGACATTTATCATTTTCAGTACATGCAATACGATCGGCTCCGTTTGATTGAGCCTTGATCGCACAGTTTCATTCATGTTATATATTTATGCAAGTTGATATGTTATTGTATGTTATTATATGTCATTGTATGTTATTGTATGTTATTATATGTCATTGTATGTTATTGTATGTTATAGTTTGTGGTTGACATTGTTACTGATTGATTATCTACATTTGCTCACTTATGATTATGCACAATTTTTCCTTGATAAAATAACAAGAAAATCAATAATAAATGTTTATCTAACAAGGTTCACTCCCCAACTTATGTTGACCCAAAAACCCCCATTTTTACATATGATACAGGTGAACCAGCTGCAGCAAGAAACACATAGGATTGGCCTAGAAGAATAAAATGATTTAGAGCTTGGATTGTTTAGTTGGTTATTTTTCTTTGTATTTGTATGGACATGTTTGGATTATTGGGAATGTAATTGTGACTTTAATAAATATGAAACATATTAGTAAATATCATGAGCTTTGGTGATAACCCAATTATGCCCCGACTCTTATTCCGCTGCGGATCGGGGTGTGACAGATTGGTATCAGAGCCATGACTATAGGGATATAGGATAGGTTATTAGACCCTTAGAGCCTATATTATAGTTGATTAGAAATTTTTAAGATTTTTGTGTGTTACATGCCAAATTTCATGATGTTTATATGTTTTATGTTAAATGTTACATTCAATGTTATGCAAGTATGTTCATAAGTATATATTATCATATAATGCCTTTCATGAATCATATTTTCATAACATATCATATCCATGAAAGCACACACCACATCATTTTCATGATTGCTTTTACAATGATTTTTGTATTTTCAAATCTCATCAAAGTGAGTTCTCATGACAGGCATGTAGTAACTGGAAGGGTACCAGTACCGGTAGTCGGAACGTCCTGTCTAGGCTGGCATTCGTATAAATCCAAAATAAAGGACCAGTTTGCCTACCTGGGGACTAATGATGAGAGTACGAAGTACCTATTAGGCCAAAGCATGCTATACCAAACGTCGTGTGAGCTAACCCCACTTTGAGTTGTCATTGTGTCTACACCTGGACACATTCCGACCATACATCTCGTAAACATATTTTGTGGTTTGTATACGGGTGATGCGAGTGTTAAATCGCCAATACTAATGTGAATCCTACCAAGCCAATAGTCATGGGGGCCCACATGACTATACAGGTGAAGGTATGGGGGACATTTGAGGCCCAACACGAGCAAACCCAAGACATCCTATGGATGTAGTTGCATTATTGATATTTATGTTATTTTCATTTTCTTAAAGACACATGACACCTAAAAAGACTCCATAAACTCACAATCTTCTTATGTATGTTCCTGTAGATGTCGACTAGACAACAACGAAGGGGTAAAAGATCAGGAAGGTCTCACGAACGCTTGGCGACACAAATCGCGAAACAAATGGCCGCGGTGCTTCCTGACATTGTGGTTCAAGTACAACAAGCTCTCGCCACAAATCCCACTAATCCTCCCCAACAACATGACCAGAACATCGGCAACCCTCCTACCAGCAAGTGATCATACAAACATTTCAAGTCTTGCGATCCTCCTAAATTTGAAGGGACCGAAGGTGTCACTGCTCTTCTCCACTGGTTTGAGGAAATGGAAAGCACCTTCCTCAACTGCGATTGTCCTGAGGATCGCAAGGTTCGATACGCCACCGGGAGACTATTTGGGGTAGCTCTCACCTGGTGGAATACTGAAAAGGGGAAGAGGGGAATTGATGATGCAATGGCCTTAACATGGGAGGAGTTAAGGGAAATCATGACGAGGCGATTCTGTCCTAGAAGTGAGATTAAGAAGCTAGAAGACGAATTTCATTCTTTAAAGCAAAAGGAGGGAGATCATACTTCCTACAACAAAAGGTTCTTAGAGTTGAACCAAATGATCCCCAACTTGTTCACCCCAGTGTACCGCTTGGTTGAACACTATATTCGAGGTCTCCCCTCAAAAATTCAAGACTCAGTTCTAAGCACTTCGCCTGCGACACTTGAAGCCGCGATGGAACTAGCTACCGAACTCACCGAAAATCGCATTCGAAACGGTAAATTCAAAGAGGAGAAAAAGAAAGTCCCCATTGAGGCTCAAACTTCAAACCATTCTGGTTCCTCTTCGAAGTTTACTGGTAAAAGGAATCGAAACACAAGAAACTTTGTTGTCACACAAGCAAATTTCCCTATCCCTGCTGCACCCATCACTCAAGTTCCCCTTCACCTGCACCATACAAAAGGCCATACTCTGGCCCGTTACCAAAATGCAACCGTTGCCAATACCACCATTTTCCTGATCATCCTTGCCAACATTGCACCGACTGTGGTCGCGCAGGTCATACTGTTCAAACCTGCCGCATGCCTCAGCGAACGAACCGCCACCAGCCTTCAACCCAAACCCACCAACAAATAATGGGTCAAGCCCAACAACCCCTACTACTACCACCTACCCAACATTTAGCCTAATCATACTACCAACCCAACTATCCCATGGTGAAACCTATGCGGGCTTGTTACAACTGTGGAGACCCAAACCACTTTAGAAACACTTGTCCACGTTTGGTGAACATCATTCATGCCCAAGCTCAAGCAAATCCGGTGAATCAAGCTAACCAAGCTCCACCACCTGCAAGAGGAAGAGCTTATAACATCAACGCCAATACTGTTGAAAATAATAACGGCCCAAACGAATCACCCAACTAGTTTTTCCTCGCCAAGAATCAAGACTCAACTCCAATCGTCTAGTTTTAATGTTTTCTTTATGTTATCTCAATCTTTCCGTATCCCAGTTGTAAAATTTGGAAATTATGTATCCAAGAATTTTAATGCGATTTGATATTACAGTTTTGTTCTATACTCATTGATTTAACATTCATATCATCATACATCTCGACGTATCTCAATCTCATCATTTAAAGAAGTTGGGTTGTGTCACACTTTTACATAGACTGACCCCTTCATCATAACCAACGAGAGAGGTACTGTCATCATTTAGTCATGTATCATTTCAGAATTGAGACTCAAGTTTTGTTCGTTGTGTTGTTTATGTTTTAGAGTCACATAGAACTGATCATGATTTACTGATAAAGCCAACGAAAATTTGACAAGAATATGGTGGATACGCCGCTGGTACTTCCTATATATAAGTATTCTTGGCAAAGGATCAAAAGCATTACCAGGAGGTTATGAAAAGTTCCGTGTAGGTTTAAATATCGTCATCGTTGAAGTTTTTGTTTTATGATACATACCTTATCATTACAAATGTATCAGTTCCCTCAAAACTATTATACATAAAATCGTAAGCGACATCAAAGATCAAAATCCGAGAAGCCCAGCATGTTTCAGTAACAGAAAGGAGACATACACAAGGAGCCGTCTTGTAGAGCTAAACTTAAAAATTGAAACTAAATCCGACGGTATTCTATACTGTCTAGATCGCATATGGATTCCTGACCACAACAATCTTCGTGAAATTCTTATGAATGAGGCTCACAAAACACGATACTCTATACACCCAGGAGCCGATAAGATGTATCAAGACCTTCGATACACCTATTGGTGGCCTGGAATGAAAAAGGATATTGCTGTTTTTGTTTCTAAGTGCCTTACATGTTCCAAGGTGAAAGCTGAACACCAAAGACCCTTAGGACTTCTGGTCCAACCCGAAATACCTGTATGGAAGTGGGAAAACATTACCATGGACTTCATTACCGGGTTACCTCGCACTTCTGGTGGGTATGACACTATATGGGTAATAATTGACCGACTTACAAAATCAGCTCACTTTATTCCTATCCGCGAAGATTTCAAGAACGAAAAGCTAGCTCGTATTTATATCAGCGAAATCGTAAGCCGACATGGTGTACCGTTAAGCGTTATTTCAGATCGTGATGGTCGTTTCACTTCACGAACATGGCAAGCAGTATAAGCCGCCTTGGGTACGCGATTAGATCTCAGTACCGCTTATCACCCTCAAACTGATGGACAATCTGAACGCACTATTCAAACTCTTGAAGATATGCTTCGAGCATCTGTCATAGACTTCAAGGGAAATTGGGACGCTCATCTACCATTAGTTGAATTTTCGTACAACAACAGCTATCATTCAAGCATCGGCATGACACCTTTTGAAGCTTATTATGGTCGTAAGTACCGATCTCCAGTATGTTGGCACGAAATTGGAGAAGCTCAAATTATCGGTCCAGAATTGATTCAAGAAACCACAGACAAGATCCATCAAATTCGAAACAATCTCCTAACGGCTCAAAGCTGTCAAAAGAGTTATGCAGATAAACGACGAAAGCCTTAGGAGTTTAACATTGGTGATCATGTATTTTTTTTTTAAAAAGTATCACCGTGGAAGGAAATAGCTCGTTTTGGCCAGAAGGGCAAGCTAGCACCACGCTACGTAGGATCTTTCAAGATACTCGAAAGAGTAGGACCTGTAGCATACAAGCTTGATCTACCAGAAGAACTCAACAGGATTCATCCCACATTCCACGTATCAAACTTGAAGAAGTGCCTCGCTGATGAAAACCTCCACATTCCTCTGGAAGATATACAGGTTGATGAATCTATGCATTTTATTGAAAGACCAGTAAAGATCATGGATTTCGGAGAAAAACGTCTTCGACGAAGTCGCATTAATTGTTAGAGTACGCTGGGAGTCGAAACGGGGACCTGAGTTTACTTGGGAACGTGAAGACTCAATGCGCGAAAAATACCCACATCTTTTTCCTACTACTTTAAATTTCGGGACGAAATTCCTAAAAGTAGGGGATACTGTAACATTTGTCAAAAACGGGTTTTCCAAACCCGCTCCGTTTGTAATCAAATATCAAGTTATAAATGTTTCATTTCGTATTTATGTCTATTTTTGATTTTTAATGATACATAATTAATAAACAAACTAAACTATAAAAGTTATAATTGAAAAAAAATAAAAATAAAATAATTAAAAATAAAAGGAGGCTGCCGGGACTCGAACCCGGGTCAGCCGGGCTTAAGCCCAATGACTTATCACACACACACATCACCACTCCGCCACTTGTTGTTTTCTGTAAATGTTAAGAAACAATAAAATTTTATAGACTTCCATGAATCAACCGGTTACGCCATCTGTAACCGAAATCGGTCGTCAAACGTCCAAAGACGTTTGGTTGATCGCGGTTTACCGATTATAACCGCTACACCGACGTTTTCAATCAAGTTGCTTTGAATGAACTTGAATTCTAGAAGTGAATCGGTTTTTATAACCGAAAACTTTCAATTCCAGAATAACTTCAATCTCTGTTCTCTCTCGCGACGCAAACACACTCTACAAACTCTCAATTACATTTTTGCACAATTTTCAGTGCGTCGGAGAACCTAATTGGACTTGCCGGACTTTCGCCGGAAAACCGTATTCTCCAACAAAACAGTAAGTCTTTCATTTCTTTCGTGGTCTATCAATTGTTAAGCTATTTCTAACTCAGACCCTTCAATCGGAATCAATTTCAGACGTCAATAGCAGATAATTCCAGTTCGCCGGAAAACTCCTGAAATTTTCAATCTCACGCGGTGAATCGGTATGAACATCCAAAACTTCCGTTAATCCTTGCTTAGTACTCTACTTTCATATCTAATCAATCAAATTTGGTAATTGATCCGAACAGAGGAAACTCATAAAAACAGAGCCGACGCCTTGCCGGAATTTCTGTGATAAATCATTCCTCCGGTATGTTTACTTCCAACACCGTCTCTGCCATTTCATTTTAGTCTTATGAATGATTGTTAATCGTTTAAAAGCAAGAAACAGATGAGTAAACAGTTGACTGTAAATTCAGGGAAGAAGATGAAGTATGATAACATTATAAGATTAATTAAAATCGGTATTATGAACGGGTTAGACACACAGTCCAGCGGTAGACTGTGTGTAACGATAAAGCACAGGTCCCGGGTTCGAGACCTGTTGGTGACACCGGTTCGATGATTTAAAATGTTTTTGAAAATAAAAGAATTTTGAATAAACTGAGTTAGTATATAAGTATAATTAAAAACAGAATTATTTCAGGTTAGACACGTAGCTCAGTTGGTAGAGCTGCGTGCACGCGAACGGGAGGTCTCGGGTTCGAGTCCTGCCCGGCGCACACAATTACGCAATAAAAACCGGTCAACAAGTCAAACGGTCAACGGTCAACGGTCGCAAAAGTCAACATATTTTTAGATTTTTATTTATTTAATTTAATTTAAAGATCAATTAAAAATACTTAAAAATAATGTTTTTAAAGATAGGAAATAGCCTTAAACTCACAAAATTATATCTAACAATCTTATTAAAATTATTAATAAAATCCACTCATTTACTATATTTTTCGTTATTATTTAGGTTAGTTAAATCTCGTTGTTCAATCCTTCCAACTCGTGCGCATCTCATCATCTCCAACCAAACGCACCCAATGTGAGTGAATCTTTACAAATTCCCCGTTTTAATCACGTTTTTGGGGTGTATCATGTGTCTTGCCATTTATTTTATTTAAATCATTGTGCATACGTCATATCATGAACAAATGTGTATTCAGCTTGTTTCAACTGTTTGTGTGGTTATTGTTAGATTTAATTTATTATTTCCAGTACATGCAAGTTCATAGGCCGCCGCTCCCCATTACATTATGAGCGTTGAGCATGTTCCCCATTACATTATGAGCGTGAACCTGGCGTGCCAACATACGATCAGCTCCGTTTGATTGAGCCTTGATCGCACAGACATTTATCATTTTCAGTACATGCAATACGATCGGCTTCGTTTGATTGAGCCTTGATCGCACAGTTTCATTCATGTTATATATTTATGCAAGTTGATATGTTATTGTATGTTATTATATGTCATTGTATGTTATTGTATGTTATTATATGTCATTGTATGTTATTGTATGTTATAGTTTGTGGTTGACATTGTTACTGATTGATTATCTACATTTGCTCACTTATGATTATGCACAATTTTTCCTTGATAAAATAACAAGAAAATCAATAATAAATGTTTATCTAACAAGGTTCACTCGCCAACTTATGTTGACCCAAAAACCCCCATTTTTACATATGATACAGGTGAACCAGCTGCAGCAAGAAACACATAGGATTGGCCTAGAAGAATAAAATGATTTAAAGCTTGGAATTGTTTAGTTGGTTATTTTTCTTTGTATTTGTATGGACATGTTTGGATTATTGGGAATGTAATTTTGACTTTAATAAATATGAAACATATTAGTAAATATCATGAGCTTTGGTGATAACCCAATTATGCCCCGACTCTTATTCCGCTGCGGGTCGGGGTGTGACAGTTAAACACACTGATTTTAACAAGTTCGTCCGAACATGTAACACACATGTTCAAATTTTTTCTCAATGCAAGTTCGGGCGAACTTACAGTTTTATTATACAATTTTTCTTAAGTTCGGCCGAACATGTATGAGACACATGTTTCATGTTAAAGAACAAGTTCAGTCGAACCTACAATACAAATTAATCATTTTTGTTAACATAAGTTCGGTCGAACATGTTTAGATCAAAAATATTTCAACACTCAAGTTCGGTCGAACGTGTTACTGATTCATTCAGTTGTGTTTTGGATAAGTCCGGTCGAACTTGACAACGGCCGAACTTGTCGTCTTCTTCAATCAGACCAACCAAAATCAAACATGCATACGTGCATTTCAGATCAATCAAAAACAATTTCTCGGTCGATTTTAAGTATAGATCAAAGATCTATGTTCAATTTTGTCCAATAACACCTAAAACTATCAGATTTTAAGTTATTAGATTTGGTTTTGTTTGTTAACAAGTCAATCATGGTTTATTATCAATTAATTACCTCTGCCATAGTAGTTGGTGTGCTAATCACCAAAAACTATCTTCAAATGGACGGTATAAACGACTTAAAAGTGACAATTTCTCACAAATTCTCTCAAAAAACTCAAGTTCACTCAAAACTTCTGATAACAAGTAACTGAGTTCGGCCGAACTTGTTAAGCCCATCCTGAGGCCCAGAGAAGTTCGGGCGAACTTATCATAAAAACAAACAATAATCATCTGCAAGTTCGGTCGAACTTGCTGTTTGTTAAACTTGAATTGTTTAGCAAGTTCGGCCGAACTTGCCGAACCTTAAAAATTTCAAACTTTGTCAAATTTTTCATTTTTAACCCTGAACTTTCCAACTTTTTACCAGTTATGAAAATCCACTCAGTTGACCAAGTCCAAGCTAATGACCTTGGTTAACCGATTTGTCTGCCGAGTCCAAGTTAATGACCCCGGTTTGACCCGTTACGAACAAACTGTTGATATTTTCAAAATCAAAGTTTCAAATTAATGAAGTTTTCAATCGTTTTAACTTTTCAGATTTTAACAGATTAGCTCCCAGCCCATTGTCAAAGAGATTCCCACCAGTTCTAGCATCTTACCAGACTTCGAAGATCCGTTTTCCAACATTGGTTTGCTGAAAACAATGTAGAAACAAAATCTTTTTGTATTTTTGTAGTTTATGCTAAAACACACCAAAAATATTTTTTATTCTAATCTGTAAAGCTGAAATATAATGAAATAAACAATATAAACTATGTACAAATATATTTACAGACATATTTTTTATGAATTCGTGTCTAAGGATCATATCAGTTGATTGAGACATATCACCAGTACTGTTGACCTTTATATGACTTTAAGTTTTAAACTTGTTTACCTAGATTGTCGATATGTTTGTCCACTTAAACTTTACCACATTTCTCAACTGTTTCAAGATATGTTAAGATAGAATTCATGAAACTTGACTTATCCATGGTTCTCACTTCTTGAATATACTCCCGTATCCAGATTCCCTAGATTTCATCTTACAGGTGAATATAGCGTAATTGATATCTGTATCTGGATTGTGCGAGACCTTGAGAGCTCAGGTTAGTACTACCGTACAGACAAAGAGATGAAGGCTCGACTTTAAGGTGTGTTCCACTTAAGGAATCTTTTCAACATTGCATATGATTATATCTTTCCATACTTTTCAATATTGCATGCAATTTGGGGGTTTAAAGCGAAAGTATTATAAAAGTTCTAGGCCACTGCTTCCGCAAAATCAGAAGAACTTGTATAATACCCCAGATATCAACTATCTATAAAGACCTCGTATCTCAGAATCAGGCAATCTTTCAAACGAAATTTCGGAGTACTAAGTACATATATCCAACATATGTTAATCCACAAGAATAAGTAGTTGCTAAATTTAGTTTATATCTCGAAAACAGTTTACTGAACGTGTTAAGCCTATCGACACATCCACAGTAAGACTCGTTTATCACTTTTAAACTTTCCATTTCTTTAGCATACTGTGATAGTCCACTGATGTACTATCAGTTCCTTTTATGACGCTGAATTCTTTTTGTTTTTTTTTTCAATGTTTTTAAACATTTTGAATTTTTTATATGTTTTTGGATTTTAAAAATTTTTCGAATGTTTTTGTATTTTCTCTAACATTTCTCCCCCTAAAATCAAAAACATCTTTTTTTAGATTTTAATTTTTAATATAATTCTAAACTAGAAAGATATTTACAAACCAATGTGGATCACACGAACTCGTCATCCGATCCGTATTCAACCTCAGCATCCGCACCTGTCAGCAAATTTTTCATTCCGTTAATTCTCAACAAGTATTTAAACCGTGATAATGAAAATGGTTTGGTATAAAAATCAGTCTTTTGTTCGTCGGTGTGGATTTTTTCTATTCGTACCTATTTCTTTTCGTAGCAATCACGAATGAAATGATAACGAATTTCAATGTGTTTTATGCGTGAGTGATGAATCGGGTTTTTAGTTATATCGATGGCTGCCTTGTTATCAACATACAGCGGAGTGTCTAGAAATTGCAGACCATAGTCTCTCATCTGTTGTTGAATCCATAGAATCTGTGAACAACAGCTGGAGGCCGAGATATACTCAGCTTCACAGGTAGAGAGAGAGCGACCGTAGTCTGTTTCTTACACTTCCAGGTTACCATTCTTGTTCCGAAGAACTGGCATCCCACTGTAGTTGATTTAGAGTTCAACTTATCTACACCAAAATCGGAATTAGCATAGCATGTGTGGTCAAAATTGTCGTTCTTCGGGTACCACAAGCCGGTGCTTGGGCATCCTTTCAGATATCTGAAGATACGCTTCACGATCTGCATGTGTAAAATCCTCGGGCTTGACTGATATCTGGCGCATAGGCAGGTTGGATACATAATATCTGGGCGCGATGCCGTCAGATACATCAGTGATCCAATTATCGATCTGTATAACGTCTCGTCAACTTTGGCTCCTGTCTCGTCAATGCAAATGCCATGAATGAGAGCAAGAGGCGTAGATAGAGGCTTCAAGCTTTCCATTCCAAACTTCTTCAAGATGTTGTGAACATACTTAGTCTGGTGAATGAAAATACCATCCGGAAGCTGATCTACTTGCAAACCAAAAAAGGACTTCATTTCGGCCATCGAGGATATTTCGAATTTCTTTTTCATGATTCCCTCAAACTCCTTGCAGAGACTATCATTTGTAGATCCAAAGATGATGTCGTCAACGTAGATTTGAACTATAATCAGATGACCATCAACTTCTCTGGTGAAAAGAGTACTATCCACAGTTCCTCTGATAAAGTCGTTTCCGACGAGATGTTGTGATAACATCTCGTACCAAGATCTCGGGGCTTGGTGTAGACCATAAAGTGCTTTATCCAGTAGGTACGCTTTCTTCTTGTTAAGTGGATCGACAAACCCCGGTGGTTGTCCAACGTACATCTTCTCACGTAATTTGCCATACAGAAAAGCTTATTTGACATCCAATTGATAGACCTTAAATCCTTCCGTGATGCGAAAGCTAGAAATATTCGAATAGATTCCAATCAAGCTACTGGTGCATAGACTTCCGTGTAGTCTATACCTTCCTGCTGGGGAAATCCCTTGACCACAAGCCTAGCTTTGTTACGTACAATAACTCCTCTATCATCACGTTTACACTTAAAGACCCATTTTGTATCAATTGCTTTCTGATTTTCTGGTAGATCTTCAAGCTTCCACACTCCTAACTTCTCAAACTGCAATAATTCTTCTTGCATTGCTTGTACCCATTTTTCATATGCTAAAGCTTCATTAACTGTCTTAGGCTCAATCGAGAGATGAAACATGAATGAAAACAATAGTTCTGGGTTGTAGCAACACGTGTATAGAAACCACTGAGTGCTTTATTTATTTACCCTCGAGTTCTCACACCAGTTTGAAATTCTCCGATAATATTTGTTGACGGATGATAGGAATATGATCGTGGTAATTCTTCACTTGGAACATCTACTCAGTTTTGCTGATTCGTGATATTGAGATCAACAACCAATTCAATGTTTGGAGAGCTTGATGAAGCTTCATTTCTAGTGTTTGGAACTGCAGATTGATTAAGAAGACTTGTTATCTGCTCCATTTCTTCATCTGAAGAAGATGATTCCCCATCAGCATCAAATGTTGGTGCTTCATCTGAATCAGAATCTTGATTCTGAGGCATACTGGGCTCCGTTGTTGTATTCATTGGTTCAGTAGAGGCATTCGTTGGAAGAGTAGTGGGTGATGATAATGTTTCAGAAACATTTTCAGCCGGAACACCACTATTGTTTGAACTTGCGCCAGAAGAAATGGATCCAACGTGGGTTGATTAACCACAATTGGTCGAACAATTTGTTCTTGATTCACTGACTGGTGAAGATAATATAACGCTGCAACTTCTTCGTCAGTTGGTTCTTTGGGCAAGTCAAATGACTTCCAAAGGTCTTGATAGTTAAACAGCCACGCGTCACCTTTCCTTTGAATAGGATCCGTGTAATTGAAACAATCAACGTGCTGTGCTTCAATAACCTTTCGCAATGAAGGAACATATACTCTTCTCAACGGACTCGCATATCCGACAAAGAAACCTTCGAGAGATTTAGCTCCGAATTTGCCATCCTGGTCTATTACGGTACAAGGTGCACCGAATGGTTCTAAGAACTTCAAATTTGGCTCCCGTCGGTTTATCATCTCAAAACATGTTTTCTTTGTTGGTTTGACAGTGAGAACCCTGTTTAGCGTGTAGCAAGCCGCAGCAACTGCTTCACTCCAGAAGCTGATTGGAAGTTTAGAATCTGCAAGCATGGTTCTCATAGTTTCAATCAAAGTTCGATTCTTCCGTTCAGCAACTCCGTTTTGCTGTGGAGTATAGGGAGCACTAAACTAATGCAGAATCCCTTTTGCGTTACAGAATTCCTTCATTTTGTTATTCTTAAACTCTGTGCCGTTGTCACTTCTAATGCGTCTGACCGGCAGATGATAAATGTTCTCGAGTTTCTTGAATAGAATAACCAAGTTGTCGAACGTTTCGTCTTTTGATTCTTGAAAGAATACCTACGAATATCTTGAATAATCATCTGTCACGACCAAGCAATATAAGTCTCCTGAGATGCTTCGAACATTTACAGGACCAAATAAGTCCATGTGGAGACGTTCTAATGGCAACTTGATTGAGTTTAGAATTTTCTTCGGATGAGATTTCTTGATCTGCTTTCCCTTCTTGCATTCCAAGCAATGATCAAACATCTGAAAACTTTGAAGATTTACGCCTTCTACAAGATCATTATGAACCAAGAAATTCATTTTTCCTAAATGAATATGCCCCATCTTACGATGCCAAAGAATAGAATCTTTTTCAGTAGCCTTTGATACAAAATATTGTGCTGATTGTGATGAAGTAGTAGCAACACCCATATCAAGAACATATAAATCATTTTCTCGAGGTGCTCGCATCAGAATCCACTCATCTGGAATTTTGAATCCCGGCTTCAAGATAATACACTCTCTGTCGTTGAAATGAACTGTAAACTTCTTGTCACAAATCTGCGATATACTCAGAAGATTGTTCTCAAGTTCTGCAATATAGTTCACGCGATCAAATGAAACTACGCCATTGGAAAGTTTCCCTCGGCTATTATCCTTCCACCTTGATTTCCTGCAAATCCAACATATCCACCATTGATAGCTTTAATGTCGAATAGCAATGCCTTCATTCCAGTCATATGCTTGGACGCTCCACTATCCAAAATCCACTTTGAAAGTACAGATCTTTGGAGCCCCTACAAAATTCAGAAATTAGGTGAAAAGCTCTACCCAAGCCTTCTTGGTCTTGGGTTTTACAGGATAACCATCAAGAAAAGCATATTCAAACTCATCAACATCATCAAAATCAAATTCATCATCTGTTTCAACAATGTTAATGTTTGAAAATTTCACTTTTTTCTTATCTTTGACAGATTTGACATTATCGTTCTTGATTTCTGTTTTAATTTCTTTCACATTCTCACTAGTCTTTACCTACTCAGACTTAGTGATTTCAGACTTTGATTCTTTCATGTTGTCAGTCTTTACCAGCTCAGACTTAACAACACCAGATGTTGTTGACCTTTTCTTGGCAATCCAGGTTTGAGATTTGATATTAGCCTTTTTGATGTAAAACTTGTTTTCATTAGACCTAGAAGTTTCACCTTTTTCGAAAATGGAATTTTCAAAAATCTTTTCAGACTTTGGTTTAACTTCTAGTTTTGATTCATTTCGTTTCAAAATCTTTACAGGTTTTTCAAACACTGGTTGCTTTGGTTTAACAACATTTGTTTCTCTTTTTCGAGGATAAGCCGGTTTTGATTTCGGACAATGTCGTGCCACATGACCAATTTCATTGCACTTGAAATATGTCCGATTATCAAGTGGATGTCCTTTAATTTGAGGTTTAGCACTTCTTGAGGTTTTGGCACCACTTGTAACCTTGGCTTTATCACGAATTTCTTTCTCCTTTTTGAACTCATCGTTTGATTGCTTACCAATCAAAATCTCCTCATGAACAGTATTCGTCCCATATACAAACTTCATGTTTTTGTTTTTATATTCATGAAATGGTGACGGTTTCTTTACAGATTCATCAGTTTCTTCTAGACCCAACCCTGCTCTCCGATTTTCCGGATGATCACCACCGTTTCTTCGGTAATTGTTTCTTTTAGGTTTGGAATAGAATTTTCGTTCATTGATTACCAATTCCTCTAATGTGACTTCCACGAGTTTAAAGAATTTATCAAGCAATTCTTCTTTCACATTCTGAATCGGGAAGCTATCATCAAAGTATAGTCTATAAGAATCCTTAATTTTGTACATTATAACATTAGGATCGTCACTTAGACCATCTTTGACGACTTATCGTCATTTTCAGATTGTGAATCAGAATTCTTTGAACTCAAGTTGGCGCTTTTGAAGCTGCCATCATCAGAATCACTTAAAACATTTTCAACAACTTTGTTAATCACAACGTTGTTATCATCATCAAATTTAGCGTAGACTATATATATATATTCTCTGGCAACTCGTTTTTCTTTTCAGAAAGTAATTCAACATTGAGTGCCTTGTCCATCCCGTCTGCAGATTAACACAGTATTTTTCGTAAAGGGGTGGAGGAACATTGCTATATTCTTTGCCCGTTTTCTTTTTAGGTTTTTCTTCCGATGAGATTGTTGGAAGAATGTGATCGATAACATACGCGTTAGTGGTATAACTTCTTAACAATTGTCGAACTCTTTCAGTTTCAATTGTCATATCTTGAAGTTGTTGTTTGATTTCAGCAATGGTGTTGATATAAATGTTAATTTCTCTTTGTTTATCCATTACTGTACCACTCAACATTCTTATATTATCATGTTGTTCGGTGTTATTTCTGTCGAGTCTGCCATAATCATTTTTCATTTTGTCATACGCTTCTTTCATTGTGCGATAATCATATTTTAACAAATCGTTATGCACATTGTTTTCAGCGATGATCTTTGATTTTTCGACACATTCGACACAAGGTTTAGTACATTTTGTACAAGGTTTCTCAACCTCTACAACTTGAACTTTGACAACTTCTTTCTCAATAATCTTTACCTCTGGACCTACCTTGGTTAGATTTTCCATTAAGCTTTATCTGCCATGTCCTTGAGGTCTTCGACTTTCAATTCTTGAGTGATATCAACAATCACTTCATCAATCTTTTTTTCCTCAACCACTTGTTCTTTCATGCTTCCATCAAAGTGACCTGCAAAACTGTCACAAGAATTAGAGGATAAAATTCCTTGTCTCTGCATATGGATATATTCCTCTTCTTCCTGCTGTTGATGCAAGTATTGTTCCAGAATGGCTTGTTGGAAAGTTGCTGCTTCAGCTGCTGCCGCTGCCTCCTCTGCAGAATTACCTTCAACTATCTCTGCCATCAAAGCAACTCCGGTCTTTTTCCCAATATAAGAGTTCCAATCAAAACCATCATCTTATGTAGATGCAACCATGGCTTTCTCCGTACTGTTTGGCTTTTCTTGAATCTCAACTTGAGTTTTCTTCGGGAACAGTTTATATTGAAGTGCCTTCTTGTAATATTCGTTCCCTCCTCCGAAAGGACTTTGATTTCCGGTTGCCTCGGTGTTCTTACACTTTCTTTTAAAATGTCCCTTCTGTCGACATCTAAAACACGTGACTTTGATTTGTCAAAACCCAATTTGTTGCTGGAGTTTCCTATGTCACAGCCCGTGAGTGCAACGAACTTTGTCACTCTCCTGATGATCGAAGCTAAGGACCATTTGATGTCCATTAGTTCGAGCTCTTCCTCGTCTACTTGGTCATAATCTTCTGCCGTCATCTCGGGATTTCCGATCTTGCTGGCAACAAGATATTCATAAGACTCTAAGACTGTAGCGAGTAGTGACATATGTTATTTTGCAACTTCTTCTGAAACAACATTGTTCAAGTTCACTGCGATGTTGCACTTGTAAACATTCGGATCAGAACTTTGCTGTTGGTTCTGATTTGCTTGACTTTGGAATGTTGAATTTGAACCAGTGCTCGAGTAAGAATTTTGTGGACTTTGGTCATACTGAGGCTGTGAATGATTCTGGTTCTGCGGAGAAGCATTCATGTTTGCACTAAAAGCAGTTCCAATTTTTAGACTCGAAATGTTATCTTGCATTCCGGTTTTGTAGTACAAACCGATGTCTTGAACTACATTAGCATTCTTTGACTTCACTATCTTCAGAAGCTCCATTTAGTGGCCTTCGAGTTTATCGATAAATGTTGGCAACTTGAAGAAATCCCACTTATCACTATTCTTCAGAACCATCAGATATGTAGTCCATTCACCCTCTGGTAGTGCATCAGCAAGTTTTTCGATGTATTCTTGTTCCGTCTTCTCAAGACCGTGTCTTCTCATTTACACTTTGAGGTGACAGAAACGCTCAATCATTTGCTTAATAGTCTCCTTCTTTAGCATGCTGAATATATCAAATTCTTTCAGAATGAGAGCCTTCTTTCTTTTGATCATTTCGGCACTGCCTTGGTATTTCTTCTGTAATGATAACCAAAGCTCTCTTGCAGTAGTATATTCTGGTAACAGGATCAGAATATCTTCTTTGACAGATTGTTGGATGAGACTGATCATCTTTTTCTCTGCAATGTATTCGTCTCTCTGAGCTGTCGAGTAGTTGTACTTTTCAAGAACTTGTTGATGCTCATCTACCGGAATAGTGTAGCCTCTTTCAATTGACACCCAGCCAGCGAAGTGCATGGCTTGAACCCAGTAGGTAAATTTCTCTTTCCATGCTCATCAGCTTGGGCGGTTTGACGGTTTTTCCCATTTCGTTATCAAGATTGACTTGATTAATCACATTGGCATTTGACGAACTAGCTCCGGACATATAAGCTCTTAGTTGATCTTCCATTGTGAATCACAAAACGTGTACGCTGAAAATTTTTCAAGAACTTTGAAAACAGTTAGTCCTACTACAAGTTTGGTTGAACTTGTAGTGACAAATGAAGAATTCTTGAATTTTCTAACAAGTTCGGTCGAACTTGTTAGGTTTACTTTTGAAAAATTTCGTTTATCTTCGGTTGAACTTATAACCCCAATTAAACAGATCTTCGAGCGAACTTGTTCAAAAGAACTTTGATGAAATACAAGCAAGTTCGGGCGAACTTACTTAAAATCTTCTTGATTTTACACAAGTTCTGTCGAACTTGATGTAAAATTAAAGAAAATTCAGTATCTTCGGGCGAACTTGACTCAAATTTCCTCAAAAAACACCTAAGTTCGGGCGAACTTACTAAAAAATCACTTGAAAAGTGATGTTTTAGTGCAAGTTCGGCCGAACATGGCCAACGAGTTCGTTCCAGAAAGTTTTCAAAAACATGGTTTTTTTCAAAATTTCGACATGAATTCGGTTGAATATGGTCTCCAATCTTTCAAGGGTTTATCTTTGTTGTATTTTACATGATATATTCAAAATTCAAAAGATTTTAACAATGAATTCTTCATTTTGTGATCAAAAGTTAAAAGAAATAGAAGTGATCTTGTCTTGATACTATCAAATCAGGCTATCTTGATACTTGTAGGACCGATCCTCGATGCTTAAGAACCTAAATTTGATATCTAACGTTCATAATAGCGGAAATATTACATCGTGTTACCAATAGACAAGAAATAATCAGTTAATCGTCTGTTTCATTGATTAAACGTTTGGATTACAGACTGACAAAGCTTCGCCTCTACAATGCCAAAGTTACAAATGAGACACACAGGCTAGGTATTTATAGGTTTACAAGTTCGGCCCATGAGGTGCAAGTTCGCCCGAACTTGCCTATGCAAGTTCGGCCGAACATGCTCAAACACTTAAACATATGGGCGAACTTGGCTAAGACACATCATAAATACTCCTTATCCTAGCCTATCCAGCTCTATACAATACAGACTCGATATAAGACTAAGACATAGATATTATGCACCAACAGTTGACGTTACAGATCCTGGAAACACTTGGACAGAGCTTCGCCTCTGTCGTGACAAAATCTCTGAATCTTACAAATGAAATCCCAAGGCACCTTTATATAGGTTTACAAGTTCCCTGGTGAGGAAGTGAGTTCGGGCGAACTTGACCTAGTCAAGTTCGGCCGAACTTGACATCATCATCACCATGACCAGCGAACTTGACCTCTAACTCACTTAAATACGCCTCGTTTCTAACAGATTAAGCCCTAATCGCTCAGACTCGATATTATACGATAACGTAGGCAACAGACATATGCATCAACAGCTTATGATCTAGCAAATGGATCATAAGTTAAGGTACCCTTGGCTCATAAGGTTTTTACAGGGTAAAAACTAAGGAATTAAATGGATCATAAGGTTTATGGTGAAGCTTTTATTTTGACAAAACATGGTTTTGTTATATCTATCAAACCATTATATCCTAGACAATTATTGTACACACTAATAAGAAGTAACAATAGAGACTGGGTAAATAAATTTACACACTAATAAGAAGTAACAATAGAGATTAGGTTAAAAAACACGAAAGTGGTGAAGTACTGAATTCGGTACAAAATTCGATACCCACTTCTCTTCAGTTAGGTTTTGATAAGGTAAGGCACCGGTATAATACAGGTACACACGCCAAACAGGGTAGGCCCAATTAGCCTGAGTTGTTGGCCCATTTTGTATTCGTTACGATTCAGGTTATATGTTCGGGTCAAACAATAATAACTCTAAAGAAAACCATTAAACTCATTCAATTAAGCCAAAAAATAACCCTTAAGTTTCATTTAGATAAAAACTAGTTTCAGTCTTAACAAGTTGGTCTAGTGGTTAGTTACTTGGTTTATCTCCTTGAGGTCCCAAGTTCAACTGCCACTAACGTCACTTTGAAAGACACTGGTGGTGGCAATGAAGTTTAAAACTTGGTCTCTCCAGAGGTCGTTAGTTCAAACTAAGCCGAACCGGGTTTTACCGCAGTGGGCCTTCGGGCGGAAGGGGTTTTCCGCGGAACTGGTGGCTTGGTGTAACGCTTCGCATTAGTTCAAACTAAGCCGAACCGGGTTTTACTGCAGTAGGCCTTCGGGCGGAAGGGTTTTCCCCGGAACTGGTGGCTTGGTGTAACACTTCGCATTTCTGTACTTTCCTTATTTAGAAAGTTGTATTCGCATTTCTATTTTTAGAAAGTTGTATTCGTATTTCATTCAATCTTTGTAATCTCTATACTTGATTATAATGGAAACACATTTCAATATATTACTTGTTTAAATTCGTACATGCAAAATACTTACTAATTTGCAAATGCGTTTTTTTATACAACACTACACAATGTTATTCGATGCTTATACCCACCTAAATTCGTGCATATAATTTATACACAACCAAGATATATTTACATTTATTCGAGATTGGAATTCAATCAATCATACACCATCTACATAATAAGCTTAAACATTACTCTTTTTCCCTAAATTATTCTTAACATATAAGTTTGTTGCAAAATATAACTTAACTAACAACAAGGAGGGACTAAAATGTAAATTTTGGAAACTGAAGGTGGTTACGACCTTAACCATATGCCTACGGTCTGTAAGCATGTCTGACAGCAGAATCTTGTTTCAGCTTCGCAAATTTGCCTTAATTGCACTTTTCAACCAACTAACCTCCACCTAACCTCATTAAACGGCAAACCCTAATATCCCCATTATAAATAAGCCTCCTCCACACTCTCTCAAATCACTCTCAAGATCCCACAAATCATCCAAACTTCCAAGTGTTGGCAAATTGTGCTCTAATCTAAAACAATGAGTTTTGGACCTTGTTCTTCATTTTTCTTCTTGTTTTCTTTCTTCAATCTACTTGGATGACCTTCAAGGATGTTACCCAAGGTCTACCAAGGTGTGACAAGGTGGTACATTACTTGTATAAGGCTCCAAAGTCAGATTCAAATTCTGTTTTATAGAACTTTTACAAACTTGTCTTTGTTTGTACTTATCTTATGGAATTCTTGCACCACACTTGGTCCCAACTATACTCATGTTGTGGGGACTGTGTTATGGTGAATTTACAATAGATTAGAGGTTCAAAATCTCACTTAGTTGCTTCCCTAATGGTTCCAAGAAACCTACAAAATGATGGAACCATCCAAGCTTTAAACCTTCAATGTTGAAAGACTTGTGTTTTGGTTAGTTTTGAACAATGGAAGCCTTGGCTTTCCAACTATGATTCCACCACCTCACTTGGTTAGTTAATCCGTTTCCTTACCCTAAGTCATCAAGTAAACTTTCTAGCAACAAAGTGTCCAAACTACACCAAGTCTCCAAAAATTTGCCATGATTGGAATGTACTGGTCTAGTTTGAGTTTCACTTGGTTACTTTATGATTTAGGTGATTAGTTACTTGTACATTTTTTTATTCATAACCTATCGAAATCATCAACTAAGTTGATGATTTTGATCTTTGGTGAATTCATACAATGAAGTTAAGTTGATAGAATTCATCATACCTCCATACATGACTTTATATGACTTAGACTAGATACTTGTAAATATATGTATATATATATGTGTGTGTGTGTGTGTGTAATTATACTATAGAACCGAATCATAACACCAACAAAACTCATGGTTGAATGCTATGTATTAGATCTTTCCATTTTGGTCAAAGTCCTCAAACTATGGATTATAATGGGTTAATTGGTACCCATGAAAACACGACCAAAATGGTGTCCAAAATGAGTGCTTTTAGACAAGATGTATTTTCGTGAAATATACATACTTTTATACTATCTTGAAACCCAAATCTAACTCAATACCGAACTCCATAACTCATACGTCTCGTTCATCCTTGTAGGATAACTCGGCGGTCTCCCTAAAAACTCAACGCACCAACTCATGTACGTCGGATTTACTACGCAAACCGTGAGTATACTTGACCCCTTTACACTTTAATGCACTCTTGGGTGTAACATGTATAAACTATCAAAATTCACAATACACACAATCAAACATATTCAATCACAAAATCCACCAAACATGCTATTTGTTATGCTTAGATTGTTTATGTTAGAATACTTTCATGCACTCTATTTGTCATTAACTTAGCTAACCCACCTTAACAATTATAGCATTATAGGAGTAGCACACTGCCTGTCAGGGTATTGTTAAGTTATCATACTTTACGGTCTCAATCACTTCGGTGCCGAGGGACTCACATTTACTCGACGGTCTCGTTCACTTCGGTGATGAGGGATGCACATTATTCTAGTGGACACAAGGGTTTGGCTTATAGTTATGCATGCTAGCTTTAACTTAATATATAAATTGCCATGTCGGATTTGAGACAATCTTTTATACATATACTATGCAATCAAACTTGTATACTCGCCAACTTTGTGTTGATATTATTTTAATACATGTTGCAGGAAACGTATGTTGACACATGAAGAAATCTATTTAGGATGGATTTAGAAACACAATTAAATTTTTTGTTTGTAATTTTGATATTGTATTTGTTTAAGTTGCAAATGTTGTACTTTTCCATTTCAAGACAATGTTATCCTATTTTAGTGTGAAATGAAACATGATTTATTAAATATTATCACGTTAACATGTTATGAAGTCTAGAGCAATCTCGTTTTCGTCTCACTCCGATGTTTCCGCCATTGGTTGGGGTGTGATACTTGTTCGCTCGGGTATGCATCCAACTCTGACCGTTATGGAGGAAGGAATGCATTTGCTCGACTAAGGGCATCCCATGATGCTTATGCGGTGATTTAGTTGGTCATTCAAAAAAAAAATAAAAACTAGTTTCAAATTTTATTTAAACTCACTTCAAGTTTAAAAAAAGTTATCAAAAAGTTAATAATAGACTGGTTTTCACGTTTTTTTAACTCAATACGAAATATGTATAAATTTTTTGGACAATAAATTTGGTAGGGGAAAGGAATTTTTAGGAAAAATAATTCGCGGGGGCGTACCTATATGTTTTTAAAAATTTCGGATGAAAACTTGAAAAAATTACACTACTAATCGAAACATTGGCAGGGGCAAGGGCACCTCCTTGCCCCTTATAAGTTGTGCCGCTGTTCACCGGCAATGACCAGGTCTTATACAAATATGGCAGTTGTCGGCACAAATAAAACCAACTAATCGATGACGTGACAATATGTTCGGTGAAGACTTCGATGCAACACATAATTAAAGACTTGTAGCCAATGATGTCAGTTGATAGAACCATCGTTCAGAAAAGGATACCAATATTGTTCGGTCGTTATCGGTTGTTTCATCACCGATACAGTACCTAAAATCATTATAGTTTATGATAAACAATATCAAGACTCAATATTGCACACGATACAAACAATACTTAATTTCGAACACAACTCCATCGTCAAGAAAAACTTATAATGAAGTGTCAAAAAAATAATAATAGACACAAATGCGAGACATTAAGGAATATTGAGACTGAAACGACGTCATCCAAGAAAGGAGGACAATCTTCCGTCGCCGCCGCCCTTCTCATAGCAATGTCCACAACCATTGCAAATGGGATTCGGGTGATAACCATCTTTACGGTCTTATTCTGAACATTGACCGACAACTAGTTGTGTTTGTCATTTCGTTATAGTCTTATTTTTATGTTATAAAATGTACAAGAACAAGATATAACCTACTATACAAATAATCATAGTTGTCTTCGGGTTTTCTCAGGCTTGTGGTAGCGACACTCTGGTTCTAACACATAATTTTCTTTGTACTAGAATCTTTTAGTTGTTACGTGGTCCGAGCTTTTTCTTTGGGCGACACTCTGGTTTGGAAACATTGTTGTTGTGTTTGCATAACTTTGTGAATTATGGGATCTAATCAAGCAATGTCTAATGAAGTCGATCTTAGTTCTACTTCTAGGTTACCGAAATTGAAATCCGGTGATGAATTTGTAAACTGGAAAGGCAAAATGAGAGCATTTTGTTATTTCAACGATGCCTCTTTATGGACTTCTATTGTTCTTGGACCTCACCAACCCATAACTAGAATCGCTGAACTAGAAATGTTTTACACCGACCTATCAACGTACTCTAATGAAGATAAAATTTTGATTTCAAGGGATAAAAAAACTTAGTGTCACCAAGTAACTTTCAGTAACGTCCCGTATTTTTGTAGTCCTTTTCGTTTTATTGTAATTAGTAATTCAATTTCAATCCTTATAATTCTGAGACCTTGATCATCTTGTAAATCACATTTTATATCATATACGTTTATTCATGTCACACCCCAACCGATGACGGAAACATGAGAGTGAGATGAACTAGATTGTTCAAAACGTTATAACTTGCTATAAATGACAATAATTTAATAATTCAAATTTCATTGAGACTAAAAGTGGTATAATGTCTCAAAGTGGAAATACAATAATTGCAACTACAACTTGACAAGGAAATACGTAAGTATAAATAGTGTGTTTCTAAGTCCATCCTAATAGATTTCTTTGAGTGTCTCATCATTAATTTTCTGCAATATATATTAGAGTAACAGTCAACACATAAAGCATTGGTGAGCATACAAGTTTGTCTACTAGCGCACGTATAGAAATTTGACTCAATCCAAACATGGCATAAAATGCATACTAAGGCATAAGATATACATAAACTAGCACGCAACAAATAGATGTCAAACCAATTGTGTCCACATTGCGTAACCTTGTCACCGAAGTGAACAAGACCGTTTGATTGAATAACTTAACATAGACCCTTCCTAAGGGCGGTGTGCTACTCCTATAGCGTGATACATGCTAAGGTTGACTTATGAAGTTAATGACGAATATTGTGCAAGAATGGCTTCTAGCATGTAAGTATCCTAAAGTATAACACATTATTATGTATAAATGGATTGGTTGATTGAATCATGTGAATGTTTGTGTAAGTGTGAGTTTGATAATTTATATATATTGCACCCAAAGTGTATTTAAAATAAAGGGGTCATGTATACTCGCGGTTTGTGTAGAAGTTCATCGTAAGTGAGTTGATGTGTATGAGAGTGGGAATAGCCTTCACGAATAAACAAGGCGTGTAAGTATGACAGATTGGATTATGAATTCGTATACGGAATTGTATCTTAGTATGAAATTACATAAAAGCTATCTTGTTAAAATATCCAAATTGGACATCATGTTTATTTGTTTTTCATAGGCACTATTTCACCCATTGGAAGTCCAAGTATGAGAAATTTAATCCAAGATAATGTTCACCGTAATGCATAACATTCAACCATGAGTTTGGTTGGTGTCATGATTCGGTTTCAGATATATATTATAGCTATATAGTATGTATAATTATCATATGTATCATAGAGTACCATGTAAAGGTCATGCAAGGAGGTAGGATGAATTTCATCCATTTCATCTCATTATATGGATTCACCAAAGCACCAAATTATTAATTTAATTGATGATTTCGGTTGGTCAAGAATATGAACAAAACACCGAATTCACCAAGACAACCTAGTGAGTAATCTAAATGAGTGCATTTCAAACATGGATAGTGTTTGAAGACCAAGGGCGGACCTCAGCTTTGGCTTAGGTGGGCGGGCGCCCCCTTGAAAAAAAATTAGTATATTTTCAAGGTAAAAATCCCGACCGCACCCTTGAAAATTTGGTTGAACACTTCGTTCGCATCCTCGGAAAATAATTTATGGATCCGTCACTGTTGAAGACTTGGTGTAGTTTGTTCACTTTACTTACTTGAAAGTTGTTTAGTGACTTAGGGAAGGGACTAACTAATTTGCTAAGTAACAAGTGAAGTGGTGGAATCTAAGTTGGAGACCAAGGTTTCTATTGTTCGCACCTAGCCAAAACACAAGTCTTTCAATGTTGGAGGTTGAAGGCTTAGTTGGTTACAACACTTTGTATGTCACTTGAAACCTTTTTGAACAAGTATTTGAGGTTATGAACCCCTAATCTTCTGTAAATTAACTATAACACAAACCCCAAACATGAGTTTACTTGGAAATAATGATGGAAAACAACCACATTTGTGACCATAAAACTACAAACTTATAGTCTTTTTTGCTTCTTCCTTCACCTTATGAATTTTCTGAGTGTGCTCAGGCTGAGCTGCCACTCACATTTCATGTGCTTTTACATGAACAATTGCCATTTTTCTCATCAACTTCTCCTCAAATTTAGATCTCATCTTTTGTATCTTTATCTATAAATGTATACAACTGGGGAGACATATTACCTTCCTATTCCTGAAACCTTAGTTAATTCAAACTTTTCAACTTTAAAATAAAGCACCCACTCGAGTTTATAAATATTATACTATGCTACAATATCTTCTAAACTTGTTTTTGTCACAACTTGTACCCCATCATGTTAACTTAGATCACTTCAGAATACTTCCATTTGAATAATCTTTTTTACGAAACACAGATAAGACAATTCGATATGGCATTAATAAAATGCACATCCAATTAACCCATACTGAGTGAAATCTATTACAAATACCAAATTAACCTAAAAAATTTTGTAAAATTGTTTTTAAATGGAGGTGATCTAGCAATAGTGGCGTACCCATGATTTTTTTTCAAAAGGGTCCATTTTATCGGTATTCGAAATTTGTATAACAAAACGTTAAAATTTTCGGATCGGTCTCGTTTGGGTCATGTCATAGCAAGGTTTAAACTGGATTTTAAAACAAGAAAATGGGATCCACAAGGAATGTACCCATGACCTCTTATTGAAAAAGAGTGAGATTTACCACTACACTAGCTTTTCTTTTCTTTTTATGTTGTCCATCTAATTATATTTATAGGGTCTTTATACATTTTAATATACCAAATTTACTAATTTTTATTAAAAATATTGGGGTATGGGGACCACGACCCACTCTATGTGAGTCCACCCCTATCTAGCAATATCTTTGATAACCCTTTTCCTTTTCCGTACAATTTAACATAAGAAACACCTTCTACTACATCAACATAAATTTCATATATCAAGATGCTTCAAAACTTGCTGTCTTTTAATCATCTCCTTGCGAACGTCCACTTAAATCATTTCATTTTTAACAAAAATATCAATAAATTTGGCCAGAAACCAGTACTAAAGTTATTCTTTAACTTTAAATTTTTTTTTCTCTATGGATATGTTTGGCAAAAGGAGCTCATGGCTGGTAGCTGAAAGCTGTTAGCTAGAGGCTTTTTAGATATATTTAGGTGTTTGGCAAAGTAGCTGAAGCTTTTAATAAAATGTATAAAATGACCAAAATGGACATTAAAAAGTTGGTGCATTAAAAAATTCATTATCTTTAGAGGTTAAAATAGTCATTTTTTCCCTAAAAGCTTGTAGTTCATTCTAAACGATACTAGTAGGAGCGTTCAACCAAAAGCTTCAAGCTCCTAACCTAAAAGCTTGAAGCTCCTTCAACCAAACAAGACTTATATACAACCAAAAGTTACATCTCTCATATATTTTATATTTCTATATATAAGCATTTTAATCAAGAAAACCATTCATAATCTACAAATCCTTTTGTTCATTGATAACATGTAGTATGGGTCATGCAAAAACCTAAATAACCTAGGTAGTTAGGGAGCATGTGAACAATATTACACATCTCGTTTGATTATTTAAGCTAAAGATTACCAAATTAATTTATAACCTAAATTGGATTTCAGGTTCTAGGTTTCACACAATTAATTGGGACCTACATAGATATAGTTCTGGAAATTAGTTAAAATAGCAATCAAAACAGATTCTTGTCATCAAACCATATCAATTACCTAATTTATAAGTGTCAAGTTAACCCCTTTAGTCACCCAACCTGCTTCTAGGTTTTGTCATCAACCGATCGTAATTGTAAAGTAAAGAGAGAACTCAAAACACACACAAATTGTTTAAGTTAATGAATATGTCCATCCGTTTTAAATATTTGTCACAAATAAAATAAGATAAGATCCAATACATAACCAAATAACGTGCAAAACCCATACAGACCATTCATCCGTAGAAGATCACAAAGGGAATTAGCCGCTCATACGCATAATGTCAAAACCATTTAAGTGTTCATTGCAATTAACTATCACAAACTTGGTTTTCTAAATTTTAAGCTTGGCCACATTCTTTCTATATTTTATTTAATAATTTTCTTGTTTATGCTCATTTTCTTTTATAACCCACAAAATACAAAAGCTTATAAATTATCATATTTTATATATCATTATTGATGCATTTACATCATATTTTTTAAAATATAGTGTATCTAAAATGCACCAATCAGTCATTTTTACCAATTTTGACCTACATGTACATGGAAGCGGCGCATCAAGGCCCTAGGGCGTTTATAACCACCTTGGTGAGGCACACTATTTTTAAACATAATCACGCTCACTTCATTTTCTTTTAAATCATTAAACGACCTGTAAGGATAGTTATCAAATGCTTTAGATGTACTCAAGGCGCATAGACCTTGCCTAGTATTTAGACGCCAGGTCGAGGAAAAAAGTGCACTTAAATGTAAAAAATATATAACTAATTACATATAGAAAAATATTACCCTCTTCAAATCAGAAAAACAAAACTTAATGAAAAATCAAAACATGAACGTATCAAAGAAGAAGTTTGAGAAAAATTTAAGAAAAATTAAATAAATGGACGGTTGTATTTGATTAGGGATGAGAAAATTGTACATGATACCATACCAATTTTATCGGTATTGGGTATTTTCAGTACCGACTTTTGACGTTTCGATACAAGTATTTACCTATAAATACCGGCACCATATCCTACCGTACCAAGTATTTTCGGTACTGGTACCCGTTTTTTGAGATTTTCGGTACCACTTGGTATTGAACTCATCCCAATATTTGACAACAGAAGAAAAGAAACCCAGATTAACTAACATTAATTGCAAATTAACAGCTCTTTAATTGCCGTATTTGGTGGAAGTTTTTAACAACCAAACAAAAAAAAACCCTGGATCAATTAATAATTAATTGGGTAATGGTAGCGATTTAATTGCCTAGGAATAAGAAGCGCTACTTGTGCGTGTCGCCCAAAAATCTTGTCTAGGCGGGAGAAGCGATCGCTTTTCATAACAATGTCTATAAGAAACTTTTTTATGTTTCAGTGAATAAATGATACCTTATCTCCTTTCTCTATAAAAGGAGAAAGCCGTTGACGTCATCTTTGCTTACCTGTCAGCTCCTGGACCTCTCCAACCGTGCAAGTCTTGAGTCGTTATTACATCATAAATTTGTATATTCAATATATTTAATTAATCAAATAATTAATACATTAACAATACTTCAATTCAAATTCAAATTTTAAATAAATCATCTATAGCCGTCAGAATTCAAAAATTGTTTGGGGAAGAGTTCCTGCATTTATTGTGATTAGATTAGATCATCATCATCAAGTTTAGTCTTAGTTATATACATCATACACTCTCAAACACATATTATTTCCTCTCTCTCCATAAAGTATTTCCTCTTCTCATCTCCCTTTGGTTTGAAGATCAGTTATCAGAATCATGTCCGACGACGACGGAACCCAAGCTTCTAAACTTCCGAAAATGGTGTCAAACCTGAACAGTCATATTGGTGGTTCACCTTGTCATCTCAGTTTGGTTTCTGATTTGAACCCTGGTAAAGACATGTGGAACATGAAGGCGAGAATCATCCGAAAATGGAATTAAGGTTTTAAGATAGAACTGATCCTGATAGACGAGACGGTTAGTATTTCTATTTTTTGGTGATTTTTATAACTCCTTTCAATGCGTAGTCGATGATGATTTTGTTTATAGGCTTTAGATCTGTGAACCCCAAAAATGACATTTGAAGCTGGTGTTCATGGTTGATGTTTGGATTTTGTAGTATTTATGTGTGTTAAGAACATAGAAGATGTCGTATTTCCTTTTGGTGTAATCACCATTATTGAACTTTTCTATAGTATTGCTTCTGATATTCAAATGTGCTTGAACCCTATAATCTATATATGAATGCTGATGTTTAGGGTGTAAAGATTCAGGCGGGTATTAAGATGAATCTGATCGCTGTTTTTTACCACCAACTTCAAGAGGATGCTGTTGTTATTCTCTCCAAATTTGGTGTTGGTGAAAATAATGACCTGTTCAAAGTTGTAACTCATGATTACAAAATCAACTTTTATCGTTGTACAACTGCTACCCGTGTTGATTCTTTGCAAGGTCTTGAATACGACTTCAACTTTATTGCTTTTGAGGATATTCTTAATGGAGCTGCAAATGACCTTTTGACAGGTGGTGTGTATATTTTGTGTTTACTACTGCCTAAATGACATTAATTTTTTGTTTTCGTATTTAATTTGTATTACATTATTGTAGATGTTGCTGGTACCGCGGTCGAGTGTGGAGACTTGGACATTTATGGACAACCTCCTAAACAATCTAAAAGGATGAACTTTGATCTTCAAGACTTGGAGTAAGAATTTTACCTTCCATTTTCTAACTTTCAAGATTGTTGAAGTTGAATTAGTAATAACTACTGTTTATGAAATAATATATATATATATATATATATATATATATATATATAGTAAAGCTGTTTGCATGCTTAAAATTCTTGATAGATAGATAGATAGATGGATACCAAACTTCCACCAACCTAACTAAGTAGTAGGACATTGTTAAGATTACAATTTGTAAAATGATCTCATGTAAAATGTTGTTGGTGTTGTGCAAATGACAGTTATTCTTCTATATGCTCAACTTTTGTGAGATGATGCCATAAATGAGAATAACAATTATTGATCTTATATGATTGATCTTATAAATGTGTGCCATAAATATGAGACATAATAAATGATCTCATGTAATATAACTAATGTGTCCTATAAATGAGATTAAAATTAAAATACCATTTTGTCATATCCTGATGAAATAATACTCATGTAATAAATGATTTCCATGTTATTTGAGATTAAAATACTCATGTATTGTTTTTGTTTAGGGGTACGGTTTTGGGATGCACTATGTGGAATGCTTATGCTGAATAGTTTAGAAACTTCCTTTCTAATAACAACATTGTTAATGAGCATCTCCTGGTTCTTATTCAGCATGCAAAGGTTAGAGAATGGAAAGGTAATTGTTTTCTTATAATACATTTTCAGTTATAACAGTTTTTGGTTCATGATGTTATTTTGTTAATTACTACTCTATTACTCTATTGTTCTATTATAATACAGCTTCAGTTATAACACTTTTTGATTCATGATGTAATTTTGTTAATTAAATATTCAAATATTATAATACATAGGGAAACTGACCGTTCAAAGCGACAAGTTTGGAACTCACCTGTTTTTGAACGAAGAAATCGATGAAACTAATCAGCTACGGAGGAGGTAAACTGTCGATCTAATATAAATTTATATAATATATTTGTTTCGAATTAATTCCTTTGTGTTAATTTGCATACTAATTGTTTTTAATGTTCTTTAGTCTTATACTGAAACAAGGACAAGCATCTGGTTCTACTTCTCAAACAATACTTTCATCTCAGACCGTTTACCCATTGCACCAAGAGTTCGTAATAGCTACCCCAAAGAAACATGTTGACGAGATCATAGAGACTGAGATTGTATTATTTTTTATATACTTTATATTTGCTTACAGGAAATGTCTACCCAGAAGAATTCGTATTACCTTTTGTTTTTTACAGGAAACGTCTTGTGTTGTAGTTGCTACAATTAAAATTGTGCAAGAAAGCTATGGTTGGTTTTAACCAGCGTGTCGTAAGTGTTTCAGGAAGGTGTTAAGTAAAGTTGACTATTTACAAAATGCTGAAAATATCTCTAAGGAAATACTGAATTTACCTTCGAACGCTATGTTTTGTCCCAAATGCAACTGTGAATGTACATCAATCACCCAAAGGTCAACAACTTTATTATTTAAGTGTTGTTATTTATAATGCTATTCTATTGTTGTTGGATAATATAAATTAATTAAGTTCTGTTATTATCTATGTATATCAGGGTTAAGGTTCGTGTCAGGGTGCAAGATGAGACTGGTAGTGTGTCTTTTGTCATGTTTGATAGGGATGTCATGAAGATTGTTGGAGCAGCTGCAAGCGATATTAGGGAAAGGCAAGTGAAGGCGGATGGTACTCAAACTTTTCCACATGAGATTTCTCGATTGGTTGATAAGAAGCTAGCCTTTAAGATTGAAGTCTCTAACTACAATCTTACTCATGACTACCCTGTTTATACGGTCCAAAAAACATGTGATGATCCGGTTATAATTGTTGAGCTGCTTGGGGGAAATAACAATATGGACGTGACTGCTGATGAGGTAGTGAATGAAACCTCTTTTATAATACGTATTGGTGCTTTATTCTTCATTTATTGCTATATATATACAGTTTCTTATATTCTTCGTATATGCACATTTATTAGGTGGATCAAGAAGATGTTGAAACTGCTATAGCTGTGGACCTTTCTGAAACTTCTCAGGGTGTTGGTCAACCAATTTCAAAGGTTAGTATTGTGGAGTTTAACAGTTAATCAATTATACAGCTGTTTTGTGATTTGTAGGTTTAACATGTTAAATTACATGTTCTTAATTTAACGTATGAATAGTTATTTTGTGATTTGTTTCAAGGATGTTGTATCTGTTACGGCCGACTCTTCCGTCGTTGAAGCTGAAAAGGATTATGCTACAAGTCCTAATGGAAAAAGCTTTGGAAAATGTTGATAGTCTAAATGCTGGTGAGCTCTCCCTTACGAACAAACGAACCCGGAAGAAGCCATCTAAGCTTAACACTTAGAAGCTTATCATTAGTATGTGTTATGAAAGTGTAGTAGACACTACTTATTTTGAAGACTTAAGATGATGTCTGTTTATGTTTGGACAGTAAATATTTTTTTAAGTCTTGAACTCAAGTTGATGTATGTCATTTCGGTGTGTTACTGATGTGTGTTAAGAAAATGGAAGATGGTGTATTTCCTTTTGGTGTATGGCTACTATATGAAGTCACCATTATTGAACTTTTCTATAGTATTGCTTTGGTTTTCAAATGTGGTTGTGATTAACGTTTTACCGAACAATGTATAAGCCAATAATGACTTTTTACTCGAGTAAAAAAAATCAGCGCAATTACATATCCGGATACATTAGGGGTAAATTGCAAAATTTATGAAGTTTGTATTTGTTAAACAGAATTTGAAGACATATACCAATATTTCAACTTTTGGTGTTGTAAAAAAACCGTCCTGATCCCATTCATCCTTATCCCGATCCTGAAATCCCTTACTGTCAAAAACCGATACCATATGGTAGCGACATATTTCGGTCTCGGTATCGGTACCCAGTTTTACACAAAATTCTGCATCGGTATTTCTCGATATCGGGACGGTATTGAGACGGTATCGGTACTTGCTCAGCAAGAATTTCATACATTATATATATAAAATTGTACATCACAAATAAATCATGTTGAATGTTTCAAATTAAATGATGCAAAACACACACATTCATGTAGTACATTAAATAAATAATTATTTAATACATTAAATAAATAATTATCAACTCACCCTCAACAATGGAAGACTTTTTTATCTCTAAATCTTTAGTTCCCTGAAACTTAATTCCACGCATCCTGCATTCCATAAATAAATAAATTAAATATTATACTTATAACACTAAACCTTTATAAGATTTCCCATCTTGCATTCCATCTCCTTTCTCATAAAGCTTCCACAAAACCCCAAGTGTTTTATTTATCACGAATCTCCCGCCCAAACAAACAGTACACGTCTACAAGATTTACCGCCCTGAAATCCATCTTCTTTTTCATGAAGCATCCAGAAAACCACCAAATTTGCTAAACATGATTCAGGATAAAGCCCTAGATTTGGAGATATACTCTTCTAAAAGTGAAGTCAACACCAAGCTCTAAGGAATCCAGGAAAAAAAGGAAGTATGTTCTTAAACATCGTAGAAACAATGGCGGTTCTCCTATTACATCAAGTTCCTATCCTTTCGAGATGAGTCCATTATCAAATGTTACAAACTGTATGTGTTAAGCAATTCAAAATACCACACACTTGCCTATCTCCATGATCCATTTTAATATGTTAGCTTTTACTAATTATTTCAATTATTTTTGTCTTACAAGTTTCAACTAGAAATGGTCAACCCATGTATGTTTGTCACCCTTCTGGTAATGTCACTCCAAATTCATGTGTATCAGCCACAAACAAAAATGGTATCGGACCAGAATTTATAAAACCTTTTTCCAGTTTGATTTTCCGTAATTGATGTTTATTCATTCCTGTATAATTTTTTGCCTACAAGATAGAAGAACAAGAATATCACCAAGGAACGTACATGATACTCTTCCAGATATTGATTTTAAATTTACACCAACATTATATCCTGTTGGCAGGACTCCACTATCAAATATTACAAATGGTATGCTTATACATATATTACTAAATTTAAAAACTCATTACTTTTTCATATCTTATCATTTATTAATTTTAACATATATTTTTTCTTTACAAGTTTCAACCACAACTGCTATACAACCAAATGTATATGACAATCATGGTAATGTCAGTGTATCTCCTCCGAATGATTTGTGTCAGCCATCTAAAAAAATCCAAGGTATACACAGATTGATTATTTGACATATGTTTTGAACAATTTGATGATTCTTATTGTACATTTGTTTATTGTTCTACATATATTTTATTAGCAGCTTCAAGAACTAGAAAATTATCAACGAATGTATGTTAGACTCCTCCAAATTCTAATATTCCTTCTGCCAGTAGTCTTCCACAATCATCAGTCTTAAATGGTAATGATATGTTATCTCATTTATGGTTAAATATATTATAGATATGAACCTGACCTATGTTGATGATGTAAATATTAATGTTGAGTTATTGTGGTAGGTGAGACTTCAAACGGTATTTATTATGCTGATAAATTCAGAAAAGGGAAAGGAAAGTTCAATACAAATCAGATTCCGAAATTTGATTTATCGATGAGTGAAGACATGTTAGTTGATTCTGTGATTAAAAAGATATATGGAATTTCCAAAGGTACAGAATTGCTCTTTGCCGTTGTGTAGTTTTTCAATATTTAACAATATAAAGATATGTTAACTTTACAAGGTATCACTATTATATTTAATCAATTCTAAAGATTATATTGATCATGGAGATGCAAGCTTTGTGTGCTCTAAGTGTCATGCAATGTTGTGGGAGGATGAAATGCTTAGGGGAAACCAAGATCATAAGAAAACATCATTTTCACTATGTTGTAAAAATGGAGATATTAAGCTTCCACCAGCACCTACACCTCCTGCGTTACTACACAATTTGTATAAAAGTAACACTTCAAAGAGTCAGAATTTCATGACTAATATTCGAGCATATAACACGATGTTTTCTTTCACATCTCTTGGTGGCAAGGTTGACAAAAGCATTTACAAAGGTAAAGGTCCTTATGTATTTAGACTACAAGGTCAAAATTATCATCGGATTGGTAGTCTTCTTCCGGATGATGGAGAAGAACCCAAATTCTCACAACTTTACATATATGACTCACAAAATGAGGTTGTAAATCGAGAAAAAGCAGTAAGGTAATTTCTTAAGTCTTCAAAATCACAATTTTGTTTTTACATATTACTTACTATCATATTGGTACAAATGGTTTATTTGACTTAGATGTAACTCTTAACATCATATGTCATGTAGGTCTCAAACCACCAACCAAACCACAAGAAAAAATCAGCTAGATTTTGCGACTATCGAAAGACTAAAAAATATGTTAGATTCTTGCAACCCTCTTGTGAAGTCCTTTAGAATGGTAAGAGATTGTTTTCAAGAAAATGACTGGCAAAATGTATCTCTAAAGCTTATTGGAAAAAGAGATAAAGACGGTAGAATATACAATTTGCCAACAGCATCAGAAATTGCTGCATTAATAATTGGTGATTTTGATGGAGCATTTGATAAACGGGACATCATTGTTCGAAGCAAGTCTGGAGGTCTTCGAAGAATTAGTGAGCTTCATCCATCTTACCTTGCTATGCAATATCCACTTATTTTCCCTTATGCAGAAGATGGTTTCCGAACTGGTATTAAACATAGAGGTATTGCACTTGATAATGAGCTACTAAGAACTAGCCTTACAATGAGAGAATTCTTTTGTTATAGAATACAAGATAGAAACATCCGGTTTTCATTGTTAGTTAATGCGAAAAAAAACTCTTTCTGCAGTTTTTGGTTGATGGATACACCATGATAGAATCTGCTAGGTTGGATTATATAAGGAAACAACAACCGAAACTGAGAACCCAAAGTTTTAAGAATCTGAATGCTGCTGTGGAAAGTGGAGAGAATGATGCATCAAATTGTGGTAAACGTATACTCTTACCTTCTTCATTTACTGGTTCTCGATATATGACGCAATAGTACTTGGATGCTATGACCATTTGCAAGTCAGTGGGATATCCCGACTTATTCATAACTGTAACCTGTAATCTCCATTGGCCTGAGATTTATAGGTGTTTACATGATAAAGGTCTTAGTCTCGAAGACAGACAGGATATTAAATTGGACCATCTAATAAAAGATTTGAAGACTCATAATTTTTTGGTCCAATAAAAGCAGGTAGATTTCACTTTAACTTATGATTCAATTTATGCATAACTATTATGATATAACTTGTATTTCTTTTCAATATTTCAGTTATTTATACAGTTGAATTTCAGAAGCGTGGACTGCCACATGCTCACATCTGTTTGTTCTTGAGTCCGGAAAGCAAATTCCCAACTACATCTGATATCGATCGTGTCATTAGTGCGGAAATACCAGATAAAGATGTTGATCCAGAATTATATGAGCTTGTCAAGCTATTTATGATTCATGGACCATGTGGGCCAGACAATCCCGAGTGTCCGTGTATGGTTCGTCATAAATGTTCTAAAAAGTTTCCCAAAAAATTGTAGATGAAACTTCTGTTGATTCCGAATACCGGTGTCGTCAAACAGGTTTAATAGTAGAAAAGAATGGCGTTGCACTTGATAATCGTTTTGTAGTTCCTTACAATGCTCTTCTACTGAAGAAGTACCAGTGCCACATGAACGTCGAATGATGCAACCAGTCAGGCTCAATTAAATATTTGTTTAAATATATTAATAAGAGACCTGATAGAGTTAGAGCTCAAGTTTTCCAATCCAACAACACCAACAATGACAATCAGCAGAACAAAGTTGTAGATGAAGTAAAAGCATACCTTGATTGTAGGTACATTTCTGCTTGTGAAGCTGCGTGGAGAATATTCCAGTATGATATACACTATGGATATCCAGCTGTGGAAGTTTTATCTTTCCATTGCGAAGATGGTCAAAACATTGTATATGATGATGATTCTAATTTGTGTGATGTTGTTAGTAATCCGGCAGTGAAAATGTCAATGTTTACTGAGTGGATGAATTGTAACAAAGTAGATGCATTTGCCAGGACATTGAAGTATATAGATTTCCTGAAATATTATGTATGGATACGTAATAAACGGAAGTGGTACCCAAGAAAGCAAATATATGGATCAATTAGTAGAATACATTATGTCCTACCATCACTTGGTGAAAGTTACCACTTGAGGATTTTATTGAATCATGTTAGAGGACCAACCTGTTTTGAAGATATAAAAACAGTCGATGGACTTGATAGCATTGAATTGACTGGTGTTACTAGCACATGCCACTTAGCGATACTTGTCAAATTGTTAGTTCTTGCAGAATTATATTTGTACCCACTAGAATTGTTGTTACTGATATTTCCCCAACCCAATGTCTTGTTTGTCTGATCTTCTAATCTAGCCAACGAAAATTAAGGTTTTTGGTTTAAACATTTTAACATGACATTTAATCTCTGGCTTTAAACCCTCAATGAATAGACTGATTGTATACGCATCAGGCAAAGTTACATTGTTTAGGAGTAAATCAAACTCATCACAGTAATCATCTAACTCCCCTGTTTGTGTTAAAGCTTTGAGTGCTCCCATAGCATCCTCAATCAAGGTTGCAGCAAATCTTGAGGCTGTTGATCTTGTATACTCATCCCAAGTTACATCATTCATCTGTTTTCCACTAGATTTCATAAAACCTTGGTGCCATTGCAAAGCTCTTCCTTCTAAATGAACCGCAACATACCTTACTTTATATCTTTCCGGTGTTTCATCAATTGAAAACAAGTGGTCACACTTGTACAACCATCCTTCCATATCATCACCATTAAACTTCGGAAACTCCACTTTTGTTAGACGGTTATTCATATTCTATCATTATCACTTCTTGGCATCATTGTTCCTTGTTTTATTCTTGAAAATGCTGCTTGTAACTGACCAAAGGTTGTTTTCAGACTCGTTAACCCTTCTTGAGTTTGTGTTGTGAATTCATCTAACCTACTAACATCTTTGGCAATACGGTCAACTTCTTGGTTTCTTGTTGTCATTGTAAAAAGATTTGAACAGAGAATTGACTGTAATGGACTGGAATGATCACAAATTGGTCAATTCCGAGAATTGGATGAATATGATCAAGAATCGAAGAATTGATTGATGATTATAGAATGGAATGATCACAAATTGATCAGACCATAGAGTTTGAACAAAAAATTGAAGCTAACCGGAAGAAATGAAATGAATAGTGATCGGAGAAGATGATCGGAAAAAATGGTGATGCTGATCGGAAACAATGGTGGTAGCCGGAATCTTTGAGCTCCAATGAGAATCGGTTGGCTCTGATACCAATTGTTAGCCTGAATTGAGAATTTACAGAGAAAGAGAGGGAAAACCCGAATCAAGCCTAACTTTAGCTTGGGGTTGTTATTCATTTATAACCGACTATAACTACCAGTTAACAATTGTTACATATTAGTCCCTCATCTTATGACTATTACAATTATATCCCACAACTAATTCCTTATACTAACATTGGGGGTGTGGTAAAAGTGGGAAAAGGTGTTATTATTGTTAACTTTTGACAATCACAATGAGTAAAATATAAATATGAGAATAACAACACAAAATAGCGACAAAACGGTGGAGAAAACTCTTATTTAACCCAAACCAGAAAACACCCTCCAGAACCCTTTGATCTTACCAATAGTAAGATCAATACAATACAAAATCAATCAGCAGATCCTTTGATGATCACACACATATGATCATCATCACTTATACAATACAAATCTCATGGAAATAAGATGAGATCAACAACGAATACAACTGAATGATAACAAACCTAACAAACCCTAATACAGAGAAATATGAGAGAGACTGATGATATCCGCACAGTACCATCACTTCACTTTATATTCCTGGATCTTTCCATGTTACAATCTGCACCCTGAATAACCACCAATGATAAAAAGCAGCCCCTCTAAATCTTCTAAGAAAACCTTTAACTTTCACACAAGGACATAATAGCAACCTTAACTTATGATCCCGCACATACTTGAATGTAACACGTTAATAAGTCACAAACATATGTATAACAAGTAAATGATGTTCAATTATATATTTTAACACTCCCCCTTCATTTATTTGTTATACAAATCTTTTAATCCCAATTCCTTACAAAAGAACTCATGTTGAACAGAATTCAACCCTTTTGTTAACACATCAGCTAACTGATGTTCAATGTCAACCTTTTCTGGTATAACCAATCCATCAGCTATTTTCTCCCTCAAAAAATGCAAATCAATTTCGAAGTATTTAGTTCTCTCATCAAACACTGGATTTAATGATATTGAGATAGCAGACTTACTATCAGAACATAACTTTAATGGTAACTTACACTTCACATTCAACTCACTTAATATATTTCTGATCCATATTAACTCACACACAGTAGAGCACATAGCTCTATATTCAGCTTCAGCTTCAGCTGAGGACCTGGACACAACACTTTGTTTTTTGCTTTTCCAGGAAACCAATGAGTTTCCCAGAAAAATACAATACCCAGTTATTGATTTTCTATTATTAATATTTTAGCCCAATCCGAATCAACATAGCCAATTAACTCAAAAGTATCACCTCTTTTAAAACATATTCCTTTACCAGGTGACAACTTTAAATATCTTAGTAATCTCAATGCCACTTTCAAATGCAATTCTAAAGGCTTATGCATATATTGACTAAGGTACTGAACTGTGTAAGAGATATCAGGTCTTGTTAATGACAAGTAGATTAATTTACCTACAAGTTTTTGATATCCACTTATGTCTTTTATTTCAACTTAAAGTTTATCATCTTTTGTGTTAACAATATGACTCAATTCTATAGGTGTAGAAACAGGTTTACAACCTAGATAACCAAAGTCATTTAACAACTTTAGACAATATTTTCTCTGATTCAAACACACACGTTGATTTTCATGCAACACTTCAATACCAAGAAAGTATTTCAACATACCTAAATCTTTAATTTTAAAACTCTCACTTAACACTTGTTTAACCTTATCAATCTCTGTTTCATTATTCCCAGTTATGACAATGTCATCCACATAAACAAGAAGAACAATAAACACATCAGACGTATTCAACACAGACATAGAATAGTCACATATGCTTTGTTTAAAACCAATATCAATTAACACTTTGACAAGTTTTTCATTCCATTTTCTGGGAGCCTGTTTAAACCATATAGGGACTTTACAGGTTTACACACTTTTGTTTCATTTTTTGAGTAATATCCTTGTGGTAATTGCATATAAACATCCTCAGTTATTGACCCATAAAAGAAAGCATTATTAACATCAAGTTGAAACAATTTTAAATTATTTTTAACAGCTAGACTAATTACAGTTCTAACAGTCACCATTTTTACCACAGGTGAAAATGTTTCACTAAAGTCTACACCTTCTTTCTGATTGTATCCTTTAGCTACAAGTCTAGCTTTAAACCTTTCAATGTAACCATTTAACTTATACTTGACTTTATATATCCATTTACACCCTATGGCTTTCCTATCAGACAAAACCCATGTATTGTTATTATACAATGCTTCCATTTCAACATTCATAGCTTTAACCCACCTTGGGTCTTTTGAAGCTTCATAATATGATGTGGGTTTGACAATTTTAATTAAACTATTTACAAAACAAAAGTTATCATCTGACAAATAAGAATAATTAACAACCCTATCTATACCATATTTGACCTTACCATCTGACATAAAACCATCTAATCTTTTTGGCAAAGATACAGTTCTACTAGATTTTCTAATATTAGGAATGGTGCCCTCAGATGGGTTGGTCTCAACATTTGGCCTCTAAAGCTAGTTTCATGGCACTAGACCAAACAGAATAGTTTTCAGTTCCTTTTAGTTTACTAACTATAGTTAAGGCACTAGAGTCACTAGGATGTAAATATAGAGGATCCCATATGTCCAATTTACTTATAAGTGTCACAGAAGAACTACCAACATCACCACCACTCATATTTGCAGACAAACACAGAACAGAATAGCAATAAACAAATATAATACCACTCACAAACAATGAATGAACAGGCACAAACCAACGCTAACTTTGTCAATGTCCAGATTCCTAGTTCATCACTCTATAGGTGCCAGGACAAGTCTTTACATAGTAGCTATATACTTCAACAGTAAAACTAAACAACTGACATACAATAACAATATGCAATATAATGATAAGACAATCGACTCGATCAAATGCCGGTCCAACTAGCCCGGTAACAAATATGCCTAGACACACAATGCAATGTTGAATCAACGTAAGTAAAAAGTGAGAGATTAGAATAATCTCACAAAAGCGTTTAACTCCCTCCAATCTGATCCACTTTAAAACCTTCTAGGCTTACAACGCAGAATCAAGAAGATGCGTATAAAATCTGGTTGGTTTGCTCTAAAACCGTCTAGGGTTTTAGAGACCAACACAACCTTCACTCCGAGCAGGAGATAAACTCTTCTCAGTGATCAACCACCCTATCTAGGGTTTCTACCACACCAGATCTGACAAATACTCACCAGATCTAACAGATACACACCAAATCTACAACCTGCACACACTTCAAGAACCGATCAAAGCAGATCTGTAACAAGAAGATCAAAAAATTACACAACCCAACCCAACTCAAATCACAGCGGAAAAACCGTTGACACAAAAGATTTAGACTCAAATCAAGAGCGATTGCTCTGATACCATGTTAACTTTTGACAATCACAATGAGTAAAATATAAATCTGAGAATAACAACACAAAATAGCGACAAAAATGTGGAGAAAACTCTTATTTAACCCAAACCAGAAAACACCCCCAGAACCCTTTGATCTTACCAATAGTAAGATCAATACAATACAAAATCAAACAGCAGATCCTTTGATGATCACACACATATGATCATCATCACTTATACAATACAGATCTCATGGAAACAAGATGAGATCAACAACGAATACAACTGAATGATAACAAACCTAACAAACCCTAATACAGAGAAATATGAGAGAGACTGATGATGATATGCGCACAGTACCATCACTTCACTTTATATGCCTGGATCTTTCCATGTTACAATCTGCACCCTGAATAACCACCAATGATAAAAAGCAGCCCCTCTAAATCTTCTAAGAAAACCTTTAACTTTCACACAAGGACATAATAGCACCCTTAACTTATGATCCTGCACATACTTGAATGTAACACGTTAATAAGTCACGAACATATGTATAACACGTAAATGATGTTCAATTATATATTTTAACAATTAGCATCGAGTTATGTGACCTGAATTGTTGTGTTCCACTATAAAATCAGTGGTGGGAATAACATGTAAGGAAAAAAAAGTCGGAACGTTTTGTGTTATAAAAACACTGCATGTTACAACCCGCCTATTCTAAATAAGCCCAATGTTTTTTTTCTACTGATTGAACTTGTTGTGTCCTGCCAACGGTCTAGGTTTTGGGTGTTGCTTGTTTGCCCTCATAGATGTTTCACTGCTACGGTTCCTTGAGAGTCTAAGCGGGTGGGGTGGTGGGTCAAAACAAACGGGCCTGGTTTACAGAACATGGGTTTATATTATCTGGACTTTCTATAAAAACTTTCTTTTGATTAAATTAACTTATGGGGTCTTTTTGCTAAAGAACATTTTTGGTTCTATTTCAAAACCTAACCGCCATTGTTGGGGCCTATTATGCGTTTGGGCCTTATAATTGGATCATGCAACGAGCCATTTTTTGGCCTAACATGATTTTAGTATATCCATATTAGGGAAGGTTGATATTCAGGTGTGCAACCGAGCTGACCTACTCGTGAGTTGCTTGAGCTCGGCTCGAACAAAAAAAGGTCAAACGAAAGCCATCGTTAATATTTAAACCAAAAGTTGCTCAAGCCGCCGTTAATATTTAAACCAAAAGCCAATGACCTCCAGCTCAAGTGTTGGAGGACTTGAGTTCTTCTCTGAAGGCTCAAGTTTAGTTCTCATTTCGTGCAAAAAGAAGTGAGCCACTGGTGGACAATGATAGGAGACCCAGGGAAACCTGGGTTAAATCCTAGAGCCAAACGGGTTTTACCAGTAATTTCACTGTCGTGCCTACGGGCGGGTGGGTTACCGGGTTTTCCCCGGAAGTGGTGGTGGACGAATCGGATTACTCTCAGAGTACTCCGTTTGTCCAGTGGGTTACCCCAGAGTGCTCGGGATTGATTTGTTGGCCGTTCAAAAATAAATATATTTAAACCAAAAGATTTACGTAAGCCATGCGTCTCGAGGCGAAGGTTCGTTAATATTTGTACCAATACCTTTACGTAAGGCTGCAAACTTTATTTAGTGTGGAGTATAATAAGTATTTTATTGCTTATTAAATAAACTACAATAAAATAAGTATAACTAAATTAATGGAACCAGGCTTGGTAAGTTTTTTGTATTACTACTCAATGTGCATAAGAGTAAAAAATTTGACTTTCTGACGTTTTGTGAAACGAGAGTACAATTTAATGAAAGTAATTTGAAGTTTCTGAAAAGTACGTTTATTCTACTCTTAAATAATCAGATGATCAAAAGCAGAATCTAAACTATCCAAACTTTAAAATCTTATCATTGCGACTTCTATTATTTTGCATTTTTATGTTTTGTTGGTTGAATGTTTAAAGAGGAAACCACAAAGCACGGGGAAGCGTGCACTTCTTATAAAAAACTTGTAGAGTAAGAGTACATTTCATGGAATGAAGAATTCATAAAAGCGAAGGCTTTGAATGACGGTTGTTAAAATAACAAGAATATGGCAGGAGAAGGTCCAGGATCAAATCCGACGGAAGCTCCTTGACTGGAATCTCGGACAAAGAACACCTTTAGCCTTAACGCAAGAGGTGGTCTCCCGCGTTTGGACTCCGGCGTGAGAATCAGTTATATGTTCTTGAGAGTCTTAGCATAGTAAAGGAAAGAGTTTTAGAGTGAGAGAGTGGAAAGTGAATACCTTTGGCTGGACCAAGACACTCCCTATTATAGGCCAGGTGACATGCTCAAGTGAGCTCCTTTACCAGCTGCTACCTTCTCTATTGGGTAAGCATCTCCTGTGTTGTCGGTTGCTTGCAGGAAAGACCTTGCCTTTTAATGTAATTTCGCAGGTTGTGTGTCTCGAGGACACTGTTTATGTTTTAGTGAAAGGTCAAGTAAATTTGACCTTTGTCATACGAATCCCGAGGCTGTATAGTAACAGTAGCTCCCTCATGATGACCCAGCTTCTGGTTGGGAGCTAGCTGCCCCATTTGATCAACCTTTGCTTTTCCTTATGTTTGGCTCATTATTATTTATTTGAGTTTCTTGATTATTCTAGTGTTGTTTGATTAGGATCCTAGCATACCCACATCATCAGCGGTGACAGGAAAGCTTATGACTTCAAGGGTAGGCTCCTACTTATTTTAACCTGTCTCTTAGGTCGGGGAGCCAAACTTCCTTGGTGCAACTTGTTTCAACATTCTTATCCCTAACGATTTGAATTCTTCATCTTTTAATGCCCACTTGCATTAGCCGGCTGTCAGGAAGCGATTGATTTGACATCACTGCAGGTGATGAGTGCCTCCCCTGACAGTTTACGGCGGTTACATCTCATCCATTAATTTCCCCAAAATCGGGATTAGTGTTTTTTGATTTATAAAATAACTGCTCCCCCCATTCCTTTGCATTCCATAATTTTCCAAGTTCTCCACAGTTGTCTTCTGGGTATTATCGAGTTTTCTCCGGCGATATATAATTATCCGGTACGTCTATCTTTCTCTTCATGGCTTCTAACAAGAATGACCTTGCTTCTCATTTTTCCAAACTCACTGATTCTGAGATTAGGCTATTTGTTTTTTATCATGGGATCGCTTCTAGGCTTGAAATTAGGGTTCTCGGAGATATGACCGTTGATCAATGTCCGGAGGGGTTTTTGGTTTTTTCCAACTTCTTTTTAGTGTCCTCAAGTATTTTCGATTGTCGTTGGGTCAGTTAGCCCCTGTAGGTGTTGATCGTATTATGTTCTTTGAGATACTTTGTCGGGCTTTAAGTTATGAGCCTGATTTGCTGATGTTCCGACGGTTTTTCCGACTTGCCCGGAATGGTGATTGGTTCACTATTGAGAAAACCCCATGCGAAGCTTCCCCCCTTTCGACTACTGTCAGTCATACCTATGCTTGGAAGAACCAATTTTTCTTTATTTCTCATGACCTGCTTCCTTTCCCTGTTGTTCCTCGGAAGTTTTCTAAGGAGTTATTGCTCAAACCCGTCCTTTCCGTTTGAGACTTAAGGCTTACCCAGAGGAGCTTCTTTTTATGTTGGGTATAAGCCAGGATTGGCCTGAACCTCGTTGTGAACCTGTGTTTTTCTTTAAGGACAAGGATATGTTATATTTTCTTTTGACTTGTTCACTTAATTTGTTTTGATTTTCTTGTTTATTCTTGTTTTTTCATAAATGAGTGCCTTGGATTTCCTTGAATGCTACCGGTGTGGAGATTGAGGTAAGGGAGCTTGTTGAGGGTGCTCCCTCTTTTGTTCGTCGTACTGAGCATGTCAGAACTGCTGGTGATTTCCAAAATGTTACTGTTCAACCTATTTCTGATGCTCCTTCTGCCAAGAAGCTTTCTACACATGGCCGCCATTTTACTAGAGGCATGTCATCTTCGAAGTCTAATCCTTAATCCTCCGATCCTATCTCTATTGATAGTGGGAATGAGGGTGATGCTGATCTTATTGCTTTTGTTAGTGGGCTGAAGGTTGTTAAGAAGGAAACTTCCAAGGTTGTTGGTGGGGTAGGTAATGTTGCTGGAGGAGGTGATTATGTAATTAAGGGGCATGTTGCTAGTGGTGGGGAAGCTGGTACTTCTTCCCCGCGTGTTGCTGCTGTTTTCAAAAAATTGAATGAAACCAAGAGGAAAGTTCCAGAGAAGCCTGCCAAAGCTTCCAAAGTTTCGAAGAAGAAAGTTAGAATTTCTGTGACCAAACCTTCCTCTTGTGAAGAAGGTGTTCATGATTCCTCCGCAAGTGTTGGTGTTGAGAAAAGTGTGGAGGGGGAAGCCGCTGAGCTAAAGGGGAAAGAGAAACTCGGTGATGTCTCAAAGGGGAAGCCTACTACCGATTCAGAAAGGGGCCGGTAGAGGCTGTTTATGCTCCAAAGTGGAAGATTGGTGTTTCAGACACCTTGAAGAGCAATAAGGTGTGCCATGATCTCCTAAGGAATGTTGTTTCCCCTACTGAAAAGGAGTTGCTTTCTCAATTATCTGATGAGGAATCGGCCTATCACATCATTACCCAAGTTGCCCGCTTGATAACCTCCCTTCCTGATGGTCTTGAACGTTGGGCTAATTCAGTGAGTAAGAATGTTGATCTTACGGAAGCGTTGTCAAAGAAAGAGGCGGAGCTTTCTGATCATCTAGCAATTGTTCAAGCTAAAGTGAATGATCTTGAGAAATAGCTTGCATCTTCTCTAGCTAAGAGGAATGAAGAGTCTAAAAAGCTTGAGGTATATGTTGGGCAACTAGCCGACTTCAATAATCAGCTTGCTAGGGAGAGAGCTGAGTTTGGGATTGAGAGGTCGAAGTTCAAGCGGGAGCGTGCTGCCCATGAGGCGAGTGTTGAAGAGCTGAGGTAGCAAGTCAGGAGCTTAACTGAGGATAGGGAGTGGTTGATTGGGTTTGGTATTCGTCCTTTTGTGACCTTCCTTCTTCACAGCCAGGAGTTCAATAAGCATCTTGCAGGTGTCTATTCCAAGGCCATGGCTCATGGTCCTTTTTACAGGTCTTGTTGCTGCTTCTGAGGAAATTGCTCTTGGGGAAGCTATTGATGGGCTTCCCTCCTACAATCATGATTCTCTAAATGACTTTACAACTGCTGTGAGGAGGATGGAAGCTCTCTCATATCCTTATGTTGAGAGTTTGTCGCAAATGGTGGACTGTCCCATTGCTGAGCTGGAGGCCTTAGAGTTGGAAGGTTTGAACTTGGATCTTTGTAGGAAACTTTTGCCTTCTCCCCCTGTGAAACGATTGTTATTAGAATCTGGTGTTCAAGACTGGGGAGCTAGCCCTGTCAAGGAGGCTGAAATGATTCAAGGTTCTGACGCTGCCACCTCCTCCATTCCTATTGATGTTCCCCCGCTGTCGTCTGTAAGGGGGGAACTTAGCTCCTCCGCTCCTGAAGGTGAGGATGTTGATCTTAATGGCCTATATGATGACCTTCCTTAAGGCAATGGTTTTTCTCTTCTGATGATGGTGCCATTGGCTCAATTTGGCATGTTTGTGGTTGTTTTTTCTTTTTAACCTTCTTGTTTTAGGAAGTGTTTATGTTTTCGTTTGCCCTTGTATGGGCTATCTTTTGTTGGACTTGACTTGTATGAATCAAGCTGCCCCTTTAGGGGTGTTAAGCTTTTTAATATTTTATATGCTTGTGATAATCTGCCTTTCTTAGCTTGACAATGTATTCTTATTACTAAATTTTGTGTATTTCGTCTCCCTTTATATGCTTCAGTGTTTGCATTTGTTAACTGTGGGAGCCTATGGCTTTATGTTTCCTTGTGAGAAATTTTTGTAGCCTTTTGTATTGTTATTGTAATGGTTGGTGTTGCTATGGTTAGCTTTTATGTTTGTGACACTATGTACAAACGCTTCGTATTTTGCAATGCCTTCTCTAGATGAATTTTGGTTGAGTGCTACAGTCACCCATCCTAATCCTTCTATCAAAGAACCGATGCGTGTTTCTTGTTGCTCTATCTCTTTTCTAGTCCACATTTTATTTTATACTTTGTGGTATATTTACATAGGTATTTTTGTTTGTTGTCCTATGAAGCATTTGGTGTAAGGTGATTATCCTTTTTCATGGAGTTAATTTTCTAAATGTGTTCGATCCATGGAGTTGTATTGTTTTAGGTACTCACCCTCTATACGGGAAGGTATAGTGCCTTGTTCCCCGTTGAGCGATATGGCCTAGGAGCTCATCCCTTTTTCATGGGTAGATATAGCGTCGGATCCCATGGAGCTTGATTTGGAGGAGCTCACCCTTAGGATAGAACAATATTATACATTTTTGTTAACAAAAGTTGCTGCTTGTGTTCTCATTAAAACTTATTACAGCCAAGTACAGATTTGTTCAACCATTAAAATGACTAATTCAAACTATGAATTTCTTTAAGTATTTCCCGTTCCAATGCCTTGGAACATTTTTGCCTTCTAGGGTTTCAAGTTTGTAGGAACCTCCCTTGTGTGCTTCCTTTATCATGTATGGACCTTCCCATCTCGGGCCCATTTTTCCAGTGTCTTCCATTTTGCTTGCTTCATTGTTTCTTAACACAAGTCTCGTGGCTTGAAAACCTCTTTCTTGACCCTTTTGTTGTAATAGCCCTCTATCTTTTGTTTGTACCTTACCTCTCGGATCAAGGCAGCTTCCCCGGCTTCTTCTAGTAGGTCTAGGTTCAACATGATTTCTGTTTCATTGGGTGCTTCTTGCCTTCTTGAGCTCCTTAGCATTTAAACCCCAATCTCTGCTAGTATTACTGCTTCTGAACCGCATACCAGGCTGTAGGGAGTTCTTTGGTGACTTGTTTTTTCCAACGTTCGGATGGCCCATAGTACACTGGGGAGCTCCTCGACCCAGTGTTTGCCATACCTCCCCAGCCTAGTCTTCAGCCCTTCCACTATACTTCTGTTCATTCTTTCTACTTGTCCATTGGATTGTGGGCAGCAAACAGAGCTAAGGACCTGCTTGATCTGGGGCTCTTGACACCATGTACTAAATGGTTTCTCTGCGAATTGTTTGTCACTGTTGGTCACGATCTCCCCCGGTAGCCCGAATCTACATACGATGTTTTCCCATACGAAGTTAATCACATTTTCTTGTGATTTTTGCTATTGGCTTCACCTCTGGCCATTTAGTGAAATAGTCCACCGCCACTAGGAGGAACTTTACTTGGCATGCTGACGTGGGGAAGGGGCCTACTATGTCCATTCCCCATTTGTAGAATGGCCATGCTACCAGGATGGGGACTAGATCATGCTTCGGACTTGTTTTCACTGGAGCGTGTAGTTGGCATGACTTGCATTTGTGAATGACTTCAACTGTGTCTTTGTGCATAGTGGGCCAATAATAACCCATGTTCATTAGCTTTGCTACTATCGTTCTTGTTCCTGCATGGGCGCCGCATATCCCTTCATGCACTTCATTTATCAAGTAAGTGCTTTGATTGGGACCGACGTACCTTAACAGTGGGGATAGGTAGCCTTTTTTGTAAAGCTTCCCCTCCTCCATGACGTATTGGTTAGCCTTTGCCTTGATCTTGATAGCTTTTGACTCTTCTTGGGGGAGCTTCCCTTCTCGAGGTACTTTTTTATTGGGGTCATCCATGACTCTAGTTCTTCTTCTGTGACATCGTTGTTCTCTTCTTCTTCCACTGCCTTTTGCTTGATCACTTCTACCAACACCTTCTTTGTTAAGTATGCGAAGGTCAGGGAAGCTAGCTTGCTTAAGGCGTCAGCTTGTTTGTTTCTTGTTCGGGATACTTGGGTTAACGAACAAGATCCAAAACTTTCCATTAGTGCTTTTACCTTATCCTTTTATTGTATCATTAATGGTTCCCTTGCTGTGTATTCCTTTTTTACCTAGCTCGCCACCAGCATCGAGTCGGTGAAAGCTTGAAGCTCTTTAACCCCCATTGTTTTTGCTATTCTAAGACTAGCTAACAATGCTTCATATTCTGCCTCGTTGTTGGTGCAAGGAAAGTCGACACGCAGTGCATAAGTATATTCGGTTCCGTGGGGGTCCATTATGATGAGACCTGCCCCGGAACCTTCTATACTTGATTCTTGGCATTTCTGTTAAAAAATCAGCTAGCACCTGCCCTTAGTAAACTTTCCTTGGTATATATTCGATATTTTGTTCCCCCAATCCCACTGCCCAATTAGCGATCCTTCCTGAATCCTCAGGCTTCTCCAGGATAGTTCTCAACAGTTGGTCAGTCAGCACTTGAATAGGATGAGCCTGTAAATACCTTCTTAGCCTTTTGGCAGTATGTAATAAAGCTAAAACTTGCTTCTCCAGTGGAGAATAGTTAATGTTCGTAGTCTTTAGGACTTTGCTTACAAAGTACACTAGTATTTGCTCTCCTTCCCTTTCTACCATAAGCACAAAGCTTATGGTTTCCTGATCTGTGAGAATGTTTTTTAGAGAAACATTAATGTTTGTTTCTTTTTATTTGTATTGACGGGGGAGGTGTTTTACTGAACCTGCAGACAAGTAGATGGTGATTGTCTCGTCTTTTGATGGTGCTGCCATGGCAGGTAAGGAGGCGAGGAGCTCCTTGAGTGTTGAGAAGGCTTGTTTGGCCTCCTCCGTCCATTCGAAGTTCTTTTTGTTAGTGCAAGCCTTCAATGTTCGAAAGAACGGGAGTGATCTTTCTGCTGACTTTGGGAGGAACCTTTTGAGGGCTGCAATCTTCCCATTCAAAATTTCTACCTCTTTCTATGTTCGTGGTAATTTCATTTGTATGATGTCTCGGACCTTGTCCGGGTTGGCCTTGATGTTCTGCTTCCCCACTACATGACCAAGGAACTTCCCTTCCTCATACCCAAATGCACATTTACTTGGGTTGAGTTTCATATTGATCTTGTTGAGGTTGTGGAATGTTTCCTTGATGTCTTGCAACATATCTTCTTCAGTTTGGCTCTTTATCACCAAGTCATCGACATATGCTTCCATGTTTCTCCCTATTTGCTCAGAGAAATCTTTGTCGATTAGACGTTGATATGTGGCCCGACGTTTTTCAACCCAAAAGGCATTTTGGTGTAACAGAAAATACCCTTGTTGGTGTGAAACGCCATCTTTTCCTCGTCTTCCTTTGTCATTTTAATCTGATGATACCCTTTGTAGGCATCCAGGAAGCATTTGAACCTATACCTGGTGAGTGAATCCACATTCCAATCAATTTCAGGTAGGGGTAGCTATCTTTAGGACAGGCTTTGTTCAAGTCCTTAAAGTCAACACACATTCACCAGTGGTGAGTCTGGCTTCTTTACCATCATCGGGTTAGCCAGCCAAGATTAGTATTTTACCTCCCTTAGGATATTAGCCTTTACCAATTTTTCTACCTCCTGACAGGCAGCTTGGCTTTGTTCGGGAGCCAGGCTTCTTTTCTTTTGAGTGACTGGTTTGTGTGTTGGAGCAATATTTAATGAATGCTCAGCTATGTGTCTTGGTACCCCTATCATATCACTAGAACACCAGGCGAACACCTCAGCATTGCTTTGTGGCTTCCGGGAGGTGACCATTTATCCTGATCTTTTGCTCCGGGTAGGAGCTGTTTATGCTTACCTCCTCGTCGGGATCGTCCTTTGTACTGCTGCATTCTCCCATTTCTACTTTTGTTGATGCAATCATGAGAGCTTCTTGTGTTGGGATTAATGATGCTACATCCTTTTCAGTTGGAAATTTTACCATCCCATGAGCTGGGGAGACAACAGCATCGAAGGTGGTGATACCCGGTCTTCCTATCAGCAGATTGTAGTTAGAGGGGAAGCTTATTACTATGAAAGTAAGCTCCTTCGTTCTTGACAGATCACCATCCCTGAAACACAAACCAAGAGTTAACTTTCCCAGGGGTTATACCTTTTCCCAGGTGAAGCTTCTCAAAGTAGTATCGGTGTCTTCCAGATGAGCTTTTGTTTCCATGTTGAGTTGGTTGAAGCACCTTTGGTACATGATGTTTGAGGCAGCCCTAGGGTCCATGTATACCCTGTCGATGGGGTGACCTTCCAGCTCAGCTTCAACGATGATGGGAAGCTCTAGCTTGTCGTCTGACTTTGCTGGGGGGGAGCAGATTATCTCTTGATTCCAAGGGGTGGTTCTTCTTCTTCTTTTTCCTTCTTGCTTTTCTTCTGACCATACCATGTTGACATTTGATTCCTTCTTGCCTTCTTTCTTTTCTTTGATCTCCTTCACCGGGTGAGCCAGCTCCCCGACTTAACTGCTTCCTCTATCCTCTTTTTCAGCTGATAGAAATTGTTGGTGTGGTGCCCCGTGTCATTATGGAAATCACACAACTTGGTTGAGTCCCTTTTGTTGGCTGGTTTGGATAGAGGTCGGGGAGGTCTGAATGTATACTTAACCTCCTCCGTGGAAAGGATCTCCTGGGGGGTTTTGGTAAGGAGGGTAAAGATGTGCTTGTATTTTTCTTTTCCTGGCCTTGGGGACCTCCTTCTATCTTCGAATATTCTGCTTTCATAGGGCCTAAGCGGCCGACGTTCTATGAAGGGTTGAAATCGGGATCTTTTGGATGAGGAAGGTTGATCCCTCCAGCTACCATGTTCCCTTTTCTTCGAAATTTGATTTTGTAGCACCTCTTCTCCTTTGAGGAAGGACTCGGTTCTTTCAAAGGCTTCTTCCATTGTTTTCGGGTTGTTTTCATGAAACCTCCTTAGCAGTTTCTTGGGTCTCAGGGATTCATGAATGCAAAGACCCTCGTTTTTATTGGTTGCTCCATATACATCAAGCCTTCTCGCTTAAATCTCTCCATGAAGGTTCTGAGGTCCTCGTGGTCCTTTTGCTGGATTTGGTGCATGACTGTAGCGTCCCTGGTGCACCTCTTTTGAGGGGTGAAGTTTGTTAGGAAGCTTTTGTAAAGATCGTCAAAGGAGGTTATGCTCCTTGTCGGGAGCCCACAGAACCATAGCCTTGCTGGGCCAATGAGGGTCTGCATGAACGTATGGCAACATTCAGCATTGTTCCATCGTTCCACTGTGGAAGCTCCCATAAAAACTTGCAAGTGATCTTCGGGATTTTCTGTCCCGTCGTACGTTTTTACATTAGACGGCATCTTTATCTTAGCCTGAAAGACATAGTTAGCTATCTCATCGGAGAAGCATGACAATGAGCTCGGCTTATAAGGCATGGAGGGGACATTCGTTGTGACATCACCTGCTCCTATGTTGGTACTTGCTAGGACGGCTAGTAGGATTTGTGGGTTTTGAACACCCTGCCATATCTAACTACCCAAAAGTTGTTGGCTTAGCTGTGCTAGGAGGGCAGCTATTTGGGGATTTTGGGCACTGTATGGCGTGTATCTTTGCTGCAGCTCTGCTTGCTAAAGGTAGGGATCTGAGAGCCTCCGCAAAACTTGTTTCGAAGGCTATGAGACGGTTTGAGCTTGTTGAAGGAGTTGCTCTACTGTGTACTCAGGGCTTCTCGGAGGAAGTTGATAGGGGGAGCCAGAAAAACCACTCCCTTCTCCGAGAGTTCCTCCAACAAGAAACGTTGTGTTTGGACTCAAGGGAACCCGAGTAACGCTTTGGGAGGTGGTCGTATACAAGGGGGAAGGCATAGGTGAGAGTGTGACTTCGTGTTCATCGTAGTTATTCAAAAGATCCCTTAGCTGTATAAAGTTGTTCCTTACCCCATCAGGTGTTATTTCCATGGTTTCTACCGGGAATAACACTTCGTTTGGTGACGAAGGCATGCCACGTCTAGCGGGGAGTGTTTGGAATTGCAGAGCATCTCCTGAGGTCGGTGCGACATGTAGTCCGTCCGTGCTAACAAGGCAGATGCCAATTCCCGGCGTAACAGGGGAGCCCTGTGGGTAAAGGAGCTATTCGAGACTTCCTTTTGAGGATGATCCTTTCCGGCCATAGAGGGAATGAAAACTTAGGAACAGGGCTGTAATACGAAAATGACTGTTCTAAGTAGCGCAGCCCCACGGTGGGCGCCACTTGTTAAAACAAAAAGAATATGGAAGGGGGGAAGGTCCAGGATCAACTCCGACAGAAGCTCCTTGACTGGAACCTGCTGACAAAGAACAGCGTTAGCCTTAACGCGAGAGGTGGCCTCCGGCGTTTGGACTCCGGCGTGAGAATCAATTACATGTTCTTGAGAGTCTTAGCATAGTAAAGGAAAGAGTTTTAGAGTGAGAGAGTGAAGAGTGAATATCTTTGACTGGACCAAGACACTCCCTTTTATAGGCTAGGTGACCTGCCCAAGGGAGCTCCTTTGCCAGCTGCTACCTTCTCTATTGGGTAAGCATCTCCTTTGCTGTTGGTTGCTTGCAGGAAAGACCTTGCATTTTAAGGTAATTTCGCAGGTTGTGTGTCTCGAGGACACTATTTATGCTTTTAGTGAAAGGTCAAGTCAATTTGACATTTGTCATACGAATCCCGAGGCTGTACATTAACAGTAGCTCCCTCATGATGACCCAGCTCCTGGTCGGGAACTAGCTGCCCCATTTGATCAGCCTTGATTTTCCTTATGTTTGGCTCATTATTGTTTGTTTGAGTTTCTTGATTATTCTAGTGTTGTTTGATTAGGGTCCTAGCATACCCATGTCATCAGCGGTGACAGGAAAGCAATGTATGTTGCAGCAAGGGGTACACTTTTATCACTCGATTGTTCATCACATGATGTGTGAGTCTAAACAGGCTAGATCAGGGTCATGACGTGTTTTTGTTCTTTGATTTAGGTCAGGTAGATTAGGTGTGGGTCGAAACGTATATTTTTTGTTTAGGGCAAAATGGGTCAGGTCATGGCCAAAGCAGGCCAGTCTTTGAATTAGTTTTGCTATGTTAGGACAAAACTGATTATGGAAAGCATTTGACCCGTTAGATGGATTGTAAATCGTTGAAAAATTCCTATCACATTATTTAATTTTTATCTAGATATGAAAAGAAAGTAAGCTTTACTCAAGACTTGCTAATAGAACACACTTTTACTTAACTCTTGGACCCATCATCTCTTTTCTCCTTATCATTCAGATCCACTTTTCTCTTTTTTCTAGCATCCTCCTTATCATTTAGATCCTTAGCATCTGTCTCCTCCACTTGATCCACTACTCATCTGCAACAAATCCAAACAGTTTTGAGTATTAGTTGTTAATATAATAATACATCTAACTTAGAACAAGTTACTCACTTATTAGATTTAGCAAGTTTCGCTTTGATGACCATTTTTTTCTGTGCGGTAAAAGAAACCATAACATTCCCACCTGCAATGCAAACAATTTAAATATTCGTGCTTACTATTCCATCATTTACCTTACAAGCCTTCATTAACATGTATAGCGCTATAGGATTAGCACACCGCCCATTGTGGTCATTGTTAAGTTATACTATATGGTCTTGTTTACTTCGATAACAAGATTACGCTCACGGTCGAACTCGCTTCGGTAATAAGATTATGTTAGAGGAAACTTTGGATTGATGTTTAGTTATGCATGCTAGTATGTAAATTAGTATATACTTTACCATGTGGATTTGAGAACCAGTCTTTTACATGCTAGGTAGATAAAACTAGTATGCTCAACGACATTATTTGTGTTGACGGATGTAGGAAATATATGATTATGCCACAAGAAAACTACTTAGGGTGTAACTATAAACTCACCAACATTTTTAATTATGTATTTCGATGTTTAATTATGTTTACTTTCAAGATTTTGTATTTCCTTATAAAACAATTTATCGAATGAAATTATGAAATGAAATGAAAATATTGAATTTTCATTATTGTCTCAAGTTAGGGTTATGAAGTCTTTGAACAATCTCTTTCGTCTAGCCTTGATGTTTTCACCATCGGTTGTGGTGTGACACTTTCTTGACTTGTGTGGCCTTAGATCACTGTCTAAGTAAGCCTTGTCGACTTAGTGTCGTTGGGTTAGAAGCGGAATTCTTTAAAGGGAACGTTGTATCGCAAGTAAAGTGCTTGTAGTACTTGAAACACAAGTATACATGTAAAAGACTTTGTCTTGCTAAAGAGAGTTTACAAGAGAGAGTTGTGGGTTTAAAAATGCTAGGTATGTCTCAAATGAGACGCCAAATCCCTTATATATACTAGTTGGCTGCTTATCTAGAGTGTTTTAAATCTACTCCACTTTTTACAAAAGATCTACCAAATAAATGTTTAAATATTCAAATACTCACATACAAAACCGGTTTACAAAAAAAATGCTTACCCCTATCACAGTGTCCTCATCTTCAGGTCTACAAACATAAGTTTCATATCCTTCTTCCCCCATAATTTTCTTCATAATTTTCTCAATTTTTAACCACGGTTCATCCGCACTAAGGGGTTGTTTGGAAGCTTTTGAATCATTAAGTACATAACTAGGGATGCCAGTTCACAAGAGATCGGGTAACCTCACGGCCACCCCATGGAGCTAATCATCATATCACTTGCCTATATAGGTTCAACTTGGACATTAATGTTAAAACGTTAGCTTTGCTAAGTAAGCTCTAACAGTTTGGTAAAACTTGAAAACATTAACCTTTCCTTTATACCTCTCAAACATTCTAACCTAACCTCCATACCATCACCATAAGCCATAACCATTACCTTTTTATCATGTTTACTTGCAATCGATACAGGTCTTTATCTTTAGGCTCCCGCTATTCCCACACCCCTACATCTTATTCTCACACCCTTTAAACTATATCTCTCTCTCTATATATATATATATATCTATGTATGTATAGAGAGAAATAAAGGTGAGGGATGTGTGAATATAAACTCCCATATCTTTATTGCCTACAACCAGAGTGAAGAACATCAAGAACACGATGAATATAAACCCAAAAATTCGTAAAAGTTTTAAAACTCAATAATCTAATCCACATTAACAGACCATAAAATCAACATCATGATCACAACATTTTATGATTAACAAAGAGTAACATCTTTTAAATCAAAAACTTTATCAACCGGATCAAAAACCCTAAGTCATAAATAGTAATCAAACTACATGATTATTAACCGAAGCTTCCACCACCACCCCGTCACAACCTATCACCACCTCCATCAAATATAAGCACCATTACCATCAAATCGAACACCACTAGCCCCACACCATCACAAGCCTATCACTCACCAGAGAACAATAACCCGAAACCCCAAATATGAAAAGCCTTAAACTTCAAATCAAAAACCTAATTTTGAAAACTCTTGACCTCAAATTAGAAGCCCCTAAACCTCTTCAGATTTTCATGGTCTTCAAATTTTGTTTTCGTTTTCTTATTTGAGTCGAAATCAAAAATCCATGAAGACGGTGGTGTTCATGGATACAAAATTCGTTTTTGATTTTTGTCTTCAGATCCATGAGATGGTGGTGGTCAGGCGGTCATGGTGGTCCGGTGTTTTTAGGTGGCGAGGTCGGTGATGGTGGCGGGTGTTAAGTTGTGGTGGTTTGTGGTGGGTGTTGTTTATAGAGAAAGAGAAAGTATATGGAAGAAGAAGAAGAGAGAGGGAGAGAGAGAGAGCGCAACTTGTTATAATAAAGCATTTTTTCAGTAAATGAGGTAAAAATACCAACTTGCCCCAAAATTTAACTTTATAAGAAAACTAGTTTCTTTACCTGTCACACGTTGGGCGCAACAACATACACGACATGATAAATTACAGACCACAATGAACCTGGCTCATTTCCGAACTAAATGTATGTTGAAACAAATTTATGTGGAAACGTAGAGTAATCCGAATTCATACCGTTGAATGATAATGTATTATATTTGACCCGACTTGTTTCAAACAAAATTTATGTCAAAACATAGACCAACTCAAAAGGTACATAAAATAAACATTTGCGGCGGTGTCATACGTAGCTTGATAAAGTATAGACTACAATCGACGTGACTCGTATAGTAACTCAAATTTTATACCATCAAATGAAAACATATTATATTTGACCCGATTTGTTTTTCAACAAAATTTTCATCAAAACTTATATAGAAATAAAACCTTTTATAATTAACCTAACTCGTTTTCAAATAAAAATCACGTTAAAGAGTTGACGAACTTGAATTTATACCGACGCATACATAAAAATTAAAACGTAAGAAAGTAATATTAGGGTACACTTGAAACTCTATAAACTTGAGGGGGTTAAAGTGACATTTATAAAGTTAAAGGGTTACTTTTAACATTATACAAAGTTTGAGGGTTACTTTAAAAACATAGGGTTAGAATGGGTCGGTGGCAACCACCGTCCTTTGTACCTATAATTTTACTTTCACTGTCACGATTATTATAACCTGATTTATGTATTTTATTGAGTATGTTTAATGAATATAAATTATTTGTTTCATGAAATTTTATATTTTAAATAACTTAGTTTCAAATAAAATAATTATATTTACTATTTATACTAAATTGTAAAGAATAAATATAATAAAAAGTGATATTCACTTAATAAAAAAAATGTTTAGGTTGGATTTCTAATGAATGTGAAAATAAAGTTTTTAGGCAAATTGGAAATAAATAGTCCCAATTTTCTCAATTTGGCCAATAAATCACATGTCGGTTATTAGCCGATAATAATCCGAACTCGTCCATTTTTTTTATAAAATAGTCCGCCGTTAAAATATCTTAACGGAGTTAAGATTTTTTCCGAATTACAAACCGATGTTTTAGGGCTTTTAATCAGAACGAGGATACGAGTCGATTGATGTAAAACTTACCTCAAAATAATGCCCAAACCACGAAAACGGTGCTTCAACTCAAGTGTTTAAACTTCCAATTAACAAAAATCAAGTCATTTCGAGCACAATTTCGAGGTAAATTTTACATCAATCGACTCGTATCCTCGTTCTGATCAAAAGCCCTAAAACATCGGTTTGTAATTCGGAAAAAATACTTAACTCTGTTGAGCTATTTTAACGGCGGACTATTTTACAAAAAAAAATGAACGAGTTCGGATTATTATCGGCTAAAAACTGACTTGGGTTATTATCGGTCAAAGTTAAAAAGGTGAGATTATTTATTTCCAATTTGCATAGTTTTTATTATTAAAGGTTGGGTTGGTTTGTGAATGTGGGTAGTCTTATTGTCCCTACCTGCAAAACATGTAGGACTTTATTGTCCTTTCCTGTAATTAGTACATGTCTTTAATGTCTCTGCCTGTAACACTTGCAGGACTTTCCATTCCTTTACCCTTTCCTTGTCCTTTTGAATATCATTAACCATATAACAGGTCTTTACATGTTTTTTTTTCAAAATCATTACGGTACACATTTCGGGAGAGATCATTCCTTATTAAATCATTCTTCCATTTTAAATATATCATTACATTCCATCCCATAAACATTTCCAAACGCTTCACAAACCAATGTAAACCTTAAAGTCTTTATTATAAACGATCTCAAACACAACATGAAAACAAGTCCGATTACAATAACGAATCAGTTTGAAGAACACAGTTAGTTAATAGTTCAATAACGAATGAGATTAGACATTACAATCAATATACATCTAGCGCATATACACACCAACAGTTTTAAAAAAACACCAAAACAATCTCAAACAACAAGTCCGATTACAATTACAATAACGAATCAAACGAAGAGTTTTGAAGAACACGAAAACAATCTCAAACGAACAACACGAAAACAACTCAGAGCAAGTTACTCACTTATTAGATTTAGCAAGTTTCACGTTGATGACCAATTTCTTTTCTGTGCAGTAAAAGAAACCATAACCTTCCCACCTGTAATGCAAATAGTTTAAATTTTCATATTTACTATTCCATCATTAACCTTGCAAGTCTTCCTTACCATGTATAGTGCTATCGGATTAGCATACCACCCGTTGTGGTCATTGTTAAGTTATACTTTACGGTCTTGTTTACTTCGCTGACAAGATTACGCTCACAGTCTTACTCACTGATAAGATTATGCTAGTGGAAACTTTGAATATAGTTATGCATGCTAGTATGTAACATGATTAGTATACTTTAACAAGGAGATTTGAGAACCAATCTTTTATATGCTACGTAGATAAAACTAGTATGCTCAACGTCATTATTTGTGTTGATGGATACTGATTACATGTTACAGGAAATATACGATGATACCATAAGAAAACTACTTAGGGTGGAATTATGAACTCACCAAAATTTATATTTATGTATTTCGATGTTAGTTATGTTTACTTTCAATATGTCGTATTTCCTTATGAAACACTGTATCATTTGAAATGAAATGAAATGGAAATTTTGAATTTTAATTATTGTCGCATGTTAGTGTTATGAAGTCTTTGAACAATCTCTTTCGTCCAACCTCGATGTTTCCGCCATCGGTTGGGGTGTGACATTTTCTTGACTCGTGAGCCCTTAGATCACCATCTAAGTAAGCCATTTCAACTTAGTGTTGTTGAGTTTATAAGTGGACGTTTTTACAGGGAACGTTGGATCGCAAGTAAAGTGCTTGTAGTACTTGAAACACAATTAGAGAAGTAAAAGACTTTGCTGGTTTACATATGCTAGGTATGTCTCAAATGAGACCCCAAATCCCTTATATATACTAGTTGGTTGCTTATCTAGAATGTTCTAAATCTACTACACTTTTTACAAAAGATCTACCAAATAATATCTAGATAATTCTATCTAAATATCATGATATTTATGTTGATTTCTAGAGACTTCTAGGCAACTTTTGAAGTGACTAGACGACCCCGAAAACTAATAGAATTTGGATTGCTTAATTTATGGGGGGTATGACAATATGGTGTTATTTTTATTAAATGAACTTAACATATGTTTAAAGGATGTGTTAATGATAATTAGTTGTAGAGAACATGATGGTGGTGGAGAGCTAAGTGTAAAGAATGAGAAAAGGATTATATAATATCTTCTTGTGTATCTTGGCCCCATCATCTCTCTTCTCCTTATCATTCAGATCCACTTTTTCTCTTTTTTTTCCAACATCCTCCTTATCATTCAGATCCTTCTTTCCAGCATCCTCCTTATCATTCAGATCCTTAGCATCTGCTTCCTCCACTTGATCCACTGCTCGTCTACAACAAATCCAAACAGTTTTAGGAAATAATTATTAATATAATAATACATCCAACTTAGACTAAGTTACTTACTTATTAGATTTAACAAGTTTTGCGCCGATGACCAATTTCTTTTCTGTGAAGTAAAAGAAACCATAACGTTCCCACCTACAATGCAAACAATTTAAATATTCAAATACTTACATACAAATAACAAAAATAAATGCTTACCCCGTCACACTATCCTCAAATTCAGGTCTACAAATGTAAGTTTCATATCCTTCTTCGCCCATAATCTTCTTCACAATTTTCTCAATTGTTAACGTTTGTTCATCCGCACTAAGGGTTGTTTGGCAACTTCTAAATGGTTAAATGTTGAACCAATAAGAGGTCTGAACCATTAAGAGTCATTATAATGCTTAAGCGTTCATTATGAAAATGTCTAACCAATTTAGATTATATGTTTTAACCATTTAGACTCAGTATAATGCTTAACCATTCAGAGGCAAATGTCTGAATCTTTCAGACATCTACTTGCGAAACAAACAGTTTGAACCATTAAGTGCTAAACCAGTAAGAGGTCTAAACCATTAAGAGCCCCATTAAGAGCTAAACAAATAGCCCTCTAACTTCTTCAAACCAACTCTTCCAAAGTCGATAACACTGCCAAAGTAGTAACTATGGTTGTTAATTTGCATTTTTTTTTAGTTTCACACCTTACATAACTGTTCATTACTTAAGATATTATCAACTACATAACATATGATATTATCAACGAGAGACACAAATTCTTTGACAGACTCCTTTGAATTAGTAATGGACAGTCTTGCATTGAACAACTCCTCTCATGACATCTCAGGACTTATCAACCCGTAGATTTTTTTTTTTGAAAACAAATATTAAAATAAAGTCTGTAATCATCATTTTTTAAGCTTAAGCTAACTCTCATACATACCTCTCTATATCTGTCAACTCAATAGCATTGTTGTTGTTTTTTACCAAATCCAAATACATAATATCCTCAACACACATTCAAATACTTCAAAACACACATTTGTAGCAAGATTTCACATTGATGGCCAATTTTTTCTCTGCGCAACAAAAGAAACAATAGAGTTTCCACCTGCAATGCAATATATTTATACAAATTTAAAAATAAATATTTAAATACAAAATGAGATTACAAAATAATTACTTACTTCGTCATCGTATCCCAATCTTCACCTCAACTTCAAATCCAGTACTATACACATAAAACTGATATGGTTCTTTCCCCATAATCTTCTTCACAATTTTCACAATTGTTAACCACGATGTTCATCATCACTAACCAAAGACCAACTCTACCAAAGTAGTAACTGTGGTGGTTAATTTGCATTCTTTAAATATGACACCGTATCAAATAATATATGTGTGTATATATATGTGTGTACCTCAGCTAACCCTTTAGTTATGATGCTATTAACACTAGTCAAACCTACATCGACAGACGACTCACTAATGTAACCAATTGCATCATTGTGTCATATCAGGTGTCGTCATCTGTGACAACTGTGAAAAATCCCGGTAAACTTTGATTGGTACAAGTCCGCGGAAACCGGACGTGATGTTTATATCATGATACTTGTTGTGATTACATGTGATGATACGAATTATGGAACATATTACACCAAATCTAATAGGAGTATATGCAAGGTAATTACCAAAAATGTTAAGTTGACGTTATTCATCACCTACATGATAAGTCAGAGTTGTGAATGGATTGATGACTCTGGGAATATGGGTTAGTAAGCATAAGGACTTATACGGCATGGCAGAAGTGTGCCACAATCCTGAGGAAATCAGATACACCCTACTCATTCCGCAGTTTCAGTTAGAAATAAAACAGTAGCTGCGCGTAAACCCTAATTAGGGGTGCAACTTAGATGCTTTATAAAACGCTACCGATTAGGTCTCGGATAAACCCGAGAGCACGTTATGATAGACACAAGAATTATAAGGGCCAACGGTGTGAGGTTGGTGTCCTTAGCCTTTAAGAACGTGTTAAACTGGAGATTTCCGTTTAACAGCGCATTAAACCTTTGACGTTGATTATTAGGTTATCGGTAACATTAATTAAGATTCCGAGTTCCAGGAACATCTTAGTTTTGTGCCATAGACTGTGACATAAGGTTTGAAGCCAATCAGAGATCGGGCACGCAAAACGAAGCAACTTCCCGGTTAGGGAAACGCCTTCGTTTCGGGCATAACAAAAGGCAACCAACATGCACGGAACGGTCAATCAAGCTTAAAAACACTTAAACTACCCTAATACGAGACTTTTATGATTAAAACGTAACTGGGTTCGGATTTCGAGACGGTTATGCACGGTTTTTAAAACCGAGTGTTTTGACACTAAGAACGCGCCAAACGGAGTCCGTTTCGCAAATCGAGAACGCGTGACCCGAAAACAAACCTAAATGCAACACCGAAGATAAACATCATCTTTTAACACATTTCACGAAGCACGACTAAGCTACTAGTGGGGTAGGGGTACCCCCCTTATTTTATTATTTTTTTCTTTAAATTCTTTCATTTCTTTTAATTTCACTAAATTTCACCATCAAAACTCTGATTCTTTCACTCAATCTCAGCAGATCCCAACCCTACATACCTTCAAATCAAAGGTATTAACTTTGATTCTTCTAGTTTTGTTCACAAATTCTTGATTAAACATGAATTATAACCGAAAACCCTTTTTAATCCCTGAATTTTGAAGGTTTAAACAAGTTAAGGGCTGAATAAGAACACCATGGGAGTTCCCTGGTGTTATATGGCAGTCATGGTTACAAATCTTGGGGTTTTGATACCCTAATCAACAACTATTCGACAAAAATCACATAACTATTCGATTAACCGAAAAACAATGAAACAAAGCTTGATTGACATGGGTTATGGCATGGTTGGATTGTTCTTGGTATATAGGTACTGAATATGGCTCACACACACTTCTGGGCTCAAGAAAAAGGCTCGAAATCGAAGGAATCGCTAGGTATATCACCCGAAACTCGAATCTAGAGTAGGCAGAATATTGTTTGGACCATAACTTGGTCCGTGGGTATTGGATTGAGCTGAAATTTGGTGTGGTCATGTAGGGTAGTGTCAGGAAGATCCACGTAAAATTTTAGAAGTTTTTGAATTTTCTACAATTTGTGGTGCATTTTTAACTGTTTTAACAAAGAATTTCAGAAAAATTATTAAACTAATTAAATAAATCACCAAATTTTACAGAGACACTAAGAAACATATGGGGAATGTTCTGGGAAATTTCGGAGTCCATTGGTTGAGTTTTGATTTGGGTTAAAAATCCGTGTTTTTGAAAGTTTTCGGTAGCCGGGAACGCACCGAAACGATATCGGAAAAATCTAAAAATTTTGTGAGAAGTTATTGGACATGTAAAAGGTGTTCTGGAATGTTTTTGGAATTTTTGAACTACTGATAGTATTTAATGTTAATTATGTGGTTAAAAATGGTTTTATAAATAATTTATTTAAATAAGTAAAATACCAAAATAAACTCCCAGAAATTTTTCCCATAATATATAGATTTTTACTGAGTTATATAAAAATTTACAGATTTTTATATAAAAGATAGATTAAATGGGAATTTATGAATTAAAAATGAGTTATTTTAAATCAATTTCGGCAGTTTACCGTATAACGAACCTGCCGGAACTGGGAATTTACCCAACCCGAAAAGTACTATAATTGGAACACCGGAAGTATTCTGGGAGATTCCCGAGCAAATTGGGCACTATGGGTGTGTCCTAAGACAATTCGGGAGAATCCCCGACGGCGAACACGGAATCTCAATTTTGGGCAATCTGGACTCCCCAAACACCCAAACTCACTTAATGAAAAGTTAATCTTTCTTAAATCACAACACGTTGGCACTCTTGGTATTCCCATACCATTATCCGAACGTGTCAAACAACCGACTTTGGCTGGCACCCGAACCGGTGCCCGGAAGCCAAACTAGAAACTGGTCCTACCCTAACATCTATCACCACACCAGGATACTATATATACAATATGGACTGAGAATACCCACTCGGGCCCACGTTATTGTCAGTACCGACTTAGCGGCTGATATTAGTAATTACTTGCATGACTACTGTTAGAGCCGAACCAGCTAGCATATATACTCCTATTGCTACCGATGATAATGCTACCTGTGGGTTTTCACTTCCCCGCTTTTAAACTGTTTTATTGTTTTCTGAGGACTTGCATGTTAAAAACTGTGTTGATTACAACTAGTTGGGAGTGAGTTTCACTCCACCACTTTTAAACTGTGTTACTGTTTTCTGAGGTGATTTGCATGTTACAAAACTGTGTTAATTGCACCAACTTGTGATGATGTAAATTTTATAACACACGGTTCGGCGAGCTGCAGGTGTCTGTTATGACACGGTTCGGCGAGCTGCAGGTGTTTGTTGTAACACGGTTCGGCAAGCTGCAAGTGTCTGTTATGACACGGTTCGGCGAGCCGCAGGTGTTTGTTGAAACACGATTTGGCTAGTTGAAGGTGTTTGTGGTGATAAATCTGTGACTGTGACTATGACCAGTGCAATTAAACTTGTTAACACATATTGTTACACAACAATTAAACCAGTGGAACTCACGCAGCGTTTAGCTGACCCTTTTTAAAACTAACATGCATTTCAGGTAACTTGAGACTGGTGTGATCCGTGTATGTTGTTCAAGACATATTTGTAGGCGAACCCTGATATAGACGCATGTGGCTTAGAAGACTTATGTGGTTCATGGGAACACGCAGTTGTAACATACATGTAGTATGTAATCAACATTTTGTAAGTAATAAAATGTAGTGTCTTTATAAACAATGTGTTTGTACCAGAGGTGTCTGTTGCATCCCGTAGATTTTTCTTCCGCTGCAAGTTGGGGTGTGACATCGTCAATGCCATGACAAGTATCATGTAGACTTGTTTCTTGATAACAAAACCTAAAATTAAGTCATTTATCTGTAATCATTTTAAATCTAACTGATACTTACATGTTTACATTACTCAACTCAATATAAGTCTTGTTAACATGAGCTCTATTTTCCCAATGCATCCCTAGGATTTTCAACAAGGGAACTCGAGTTCCATTCAAATACTTCAGCACGTCACTTGTAGCAAGACCAAAAAAAACATCTAGCAATCCTTTGGCTTTTATTTTACGGAAAAATTGGTTTATCCTAAAAAACAACATGCTAATCAATAAAAAAATAAGTTTAGTTGAATTAAATAAAGGGATTAGCTTGTTACTTCTCAAATTGTTTGGTTAGATTGGCTTGCTCATTCATTTTCCTTAAGCTGATAGTAGGTTTGCAAGAAATAAAACATATTAAATCTCAAAACAAGGAAAATGTATCATACACATTGCATTCCAACAATAACAATAACATATAATGAATGCCTAATATCAAACACACGAACACCTAATTTGAAACACACTATTAGTGACATCTATATCTAGTGCATATGTATCTATATGTATATTATTATTATACAGATTTGCCTAATCTCAAACACAATGAAGAACACGAATCTCAAACACATTTGAACAACATGAAAAATCTCAAACACGAAACTAATACTCAAACAACTAATTAAAAATCGGTTGAACAATTATTACAGTTGTATGTCATAAAACTCAGTTCAACTATACGAAACTAATACTCGAAACCATATGAACGACGACTAATTACAAATTAGTTGAATATATCTGGCGCATATTAAACACATTATAGAGTTTTGAAGAACATGAAAACAATCTCAAACACTACACGAAAACAAGTTCCGATTACAGTAACGAATCAGTTTGAAGAACACAGTTAGTTCAACAACGTGTGTTTGAGATTAGGCAAATATTATAAATTCATTATAATTGTCTAAATCTCAACTATTAATATATCTGGCGCATATTAAACACACATAGTTCAATAACGAATGAGATTTAGACATTATAATCAATATACATATAACGCATATACACACCAACAGTTTAAAGAACACGAAAACAATCTCAAACAACAAGTCTCATTACAATTATAATAACGAATCCCCGCGAAGAGTTTTGAAGAACACGAAAACAATCTCAAATGAACAACACGAAAAAACTTCAGATAGATACTAAGATACTACGGTACTACGAATTACATCAAACGAATGCCTAATCTCAAACACACACGAAGAAGAGTAACATATATATCTAGCGCATATATGTCACACACGCGCATATTCTCAAACACGAACCTAATACTAATTAAAAGTTATATGTCATAAAAACTTAGATGAACAACACGAAAAATCTCAAACACGAAACTAATAATTACAAGTTAGTTGAACACTTATTACATAGCATATTAAACACACCGAGAGTTTTGAAGGAAAACAATACACAGTTACAATTATTACAATAGTTGAGATTTAGACAATTATAATGAATTTATAATATTTGCCTAATTTCAAACACACGGTGAGTTTTGAAGAACAGGAAAACAATCTCAAACAACTACACGAAAATAATTTCCGATTACACGAAGAGTTTTGAAGAACACTAAAACAATCTTAAACACCGTTGAACAACACGATTCCGATTATGAAATTCAAACTACTAATTACAAATCAGTTGAACAAAAAACAATTCATACTTACCTAACACGAAAACAAGTTCCGATTAACGAATTGCAGATCTCAAACACACGAAAAATAAAGTTATGAAGAACACGAATCTCAAACAACAACATGAAAAATCTCAAAGACGAAACTAATACTCGAAACAAAATTAAAGACGAATGATTACAAATTAGCTTAATATATCTAATGAAGAGTTATGAAAACAATCTCAAACACAACACGAAAACAAGTTCCGATTACAGGTTTTAAGAACACGAAAGTTAAACAAGTTCCGATTACAATTATGAATCATCTCAAACACAAATATACATCTAGCACATCTCAAACACAATAACAAAACACGAAAACAAGGTCCGATTACAGTTTGAAGAACATGAAAGTTGAACAACACGAAAACAAGTTCCGATTACAATAACGAATCATCTCAAACAAAGTTAATCGTTAAAATAGACATTGTAATGAATATACTTCTAGCGCATCTCAGACATGTACACTAAACGTGTCACACCCCGACCCGCAGCGGAATAAAAGTCGGGGCATAATTGGGTTATCACCAAAGCTCATGATATTTACTAAGATGTTTTTATTAAATTCAAATTACAAACTTAAATATCCAAAACAAAATTCATACAATTACAAAGAAAATGAAACTATATAATTATTCCAAAGCATAAACTTGTTTATTCTTCTAGGCCTTCCTAAGTGTTTCCTGTCTCAGCTGGATCACCTGTATCATGTGTAAAACGGGGGAGATTTTGGGTCAACAAAAGTTGGCGAGTGAACCTTGATAAAACATTTTAACTAATTTCTTGTTTTATTTAATAAGGAAAATTCGTGCATTAATCACATGTGAGCAAACATATATGTAAACAATCACAGACCACTTTGGATGAGTATATGACATGAAATGATGATGTATTTGAGATCAAGGCTCAATCAAACGGAGCCGATCTAATGAGGCTCCTGATGCTCAACCCGTATCCCACGGGGAACTGATGGGCCTAATGAAATGCGTGCACTGAAATGATGAAATTCAATCTACATATAATTCACACAATAATTGATACACATTTGATCACGGATATGATGTATGCACAAGTGTTTAAATAAAATAAAAGAATAGTACGACACATGATACACCCCAAAATATGATTAAAACGGGGAATTGGTAGAGATTCACTCACAGTGGATGCGTTTCTTGATGACGATGAATGCACACGAATATTATGATTCAAGCGACGAGGGAAAACTAACCTAAATAATAACGACATGATTCGATTAAATAAATAAATTTTATTTAAGATTATTATTTTTAATTAGTGCTCTTTAATGAGATTTTTAGATTTAATTTTATGAGTTTAATGCAAATTTCTAACTTTAAAAACCTTATTTTTAAGTATTTTTAATAAATTTTTCAATTAAATAAATAAATAAAAAAGAAATAAAAAGGGTTGACTTTGTCAGGTTTGACCGGGTCTGACCAGTCAGACTGTGTTTATTCTATGCGGTGAGTGAGGTTCGAACTCGGGACCTCTCGTATACGTGCACGCAGCTCTACCAACTGAGCTACGTGTCTAACCCGAAATATTCTCTGTTTTAATTATATATATATACTAATTAATTTTAACCTTATTTAATTTTTATTAAAAATGATTTAATATGGCCGAACCGGTTGCAGAAACCCGGAATCGAACTCGGGACCTTCGGTTCGAGTGCGCACAGCCCAACCAGTTGGGCTGTGTGTCTAATCTGCTTAACTACTGGATTATATTCCTCTTATGTATTTACTGTGACTTGATCTGATTAGGTTTTAAAAATGTTGGTTTTATTTCTGAAAGTCGGTAACATGTGCGATTCGAACCCGGGACGTGTGTTTTATATTTGCACACAGTCCACCGCTGGACTGTGTGTCTAACCCGGTTAAATACCCGATTTTAATTACATTAATATACTACTTAGGCCTCGTCTTCTTCATTAAGAAGAATACAGAACCGTGAACTCAATGTTTTGCTTAATCGACTAACAAGCTTATACTCGATTGAAATAGAATAGAAAAAGAAAGATTAAGTAATATGGTATACCAAAACAGAGAGTTTTCTTCAGATTTCCGGCAAAATTTCGTCGGCTCTGATTTACGATTTCCGGCTGAGTGAACTGATTTAACAGTTTCGATTATTGTGTTGAGCAATTAGATTACTAATCAAGAGATAGCAAGAAAGGTTTAGATGATTATACCGATTAGGAGTAAGGCTTCGGTTCTCCGGTGATATTCCGGCGAGTGCGAGAATCTTCGGCGACGTGCTCTGAAAGGACTAAGCTTCAGGAAGTGAGTGTGGTTCTGAGCGAAAGGTTTACAAGAAATTTGAGTGGGTATTTATAAGGAGGAACAGGCTGATTTGGGTTCGAATTAAGGTCGTGATTCGCGGTCAAAGGTTTCAATCTTCAAAGGAAACGGTTTTGACTAAAATTGATGGTTAGGCAACGGTTATAACTGATGTAGAAATCAGTTTACGCGTTTCAGTCAAAGAAAATAGCCACATTTGCGGAAATCTTGGTTTTTCCGGCGACTGCGAGTTCTGGGCGCGCTGATTACCGGTTTTGACTTTCGGATTTTACTTTAAGTGTTATTTGTTTCTGTATTTAACACAAGTGAAATGTGTGACGCAGTGGTGTGGTGTGTGTTTGTGTTTGCGGGAGACCCGGGTTCGAGACCCGGCGACTCTATTTTATTTTTTATTTACTTATTATTATTATTATTATTTATTAATTATGGTTTTTAAATTCTAAAATGTTTATTAATTATGTATTATTTAAAATAATCTGAACAATAAATACGCAACGAAACTTATAACTGAATACTTGATTGTTAAACGAAGCGGGTTTTGAAACCCGTTTTTCGACGAATGTTACAAAACGATCTCAAACAACAACACGTCCGATTTCAATTACAGAGTTTTGAACAACACGAAAACAAATCAAATTCATACTACTAATTATACTCACCTAACACGAAAAGAAGTTTCGATTAACGAATTACACAAACAATTATCAAATTCATACTGCTATTACAAATAAGTTGAACAACAAAGTTCATAGTTCATACTCACACTCACATGAAAGAAGAGAGAAATAAGAAATCTGAAATGGTAATTTTGGGGTTATTGTGCGTGTGAGTTGAGTTTTAAGCAGAAAATTCTGTTTCGTGTGGTTACACGTGGCGTTACCTGATACGATGTTACCTGAGTGACACTTCTTGTGCAAAAAGGTGCTAATACAATAACCTTTTATATATAGTTTGCAAAGACAAAAATAATTTCCAAAAGTAACTTTTATATTATTAAACTTTTTTATATAACATTTTTTTTGTTATTTTACCAACTTAATAAAAATATGCAAATAATTAATGAATCTAAATGAAAGCTTTCTCCTTGGCAAATATACACAATATACAAATAAAAAAAACACAAATAATAGATGCTTGTAATTAATGAATCTAAATGAAAGCTTTCTCCTGGGAAAAAATAAAAAGCTCCAAATGCAAGTTTCCTCCATTGCATAACTTGTGAAATGCAAATGCCACCTATGCGTTGATAATGGTCTAACAATACAAGAAAACGTACTATATATTTATTTTCATTCTATTCTATGTATCAACTAATAAACGTAGTAAAATGAATAAGTTGGGTCACATGTTAAAATAATACAAATACTTTTAATATGGATTGAGTTGCAGGAAACCTTTTTATGTTTCATTTCTTAGAACCCATTATAAAAGATCAAGTATTCAAGTTGATGAGGTCCTAAACCAGACCATGAACCGGCTGTCTCAATTTGAAATAATAGATGTAAAGCATCACCATTTCAACTTTAAAATAATTTCTTAAATACAAAGAACCGACTTTTGAAAACCTTGAGGACCAACCCAATATAGCTCGAAAATATCCAAGTTTGGTAGGGTCTCGATTTGGATCATTGGGTTTGTTCGTTTGACACCTAATATTACTATAATTTAAATTTAAACTTAAATATATAAATATATAAGGATTTAAAAGGTTGTACACATGGGCGAAGCTTTTAACGGCCGGGAGGGGGGCGGTCGACCCCTCGAACATTTTGCTCAATAGTGGAGAGTGTGTAGTTTTCGTATAGAAAGTTTTGGGTATATATCTCATCAAACCCCCGGTTTTATAGAAATTTTTAGGTCCGGTGACTTCCGCCCCCGATCGGAAATCTCACTTCACCACTAGTTGTACAATAAATATAGTTCGACCCATTTAACAGACTGTAGACGATTTTTACCAGCTCGGCCCAATTAACGCGTCGAGAAACACATAACCTAAATAGATTAATTCCCTTTTCACTTTTGACTAGCTCGACCCATTTAACACACTTTAGACCATTTTTACCAGCTTGACCCAATTAACACGTAAAGAAAAACATAACCTAAATAGATTAATTCCCTTTTCACTTTTGACTAGCTCGACCCATTTAAAACAATCACTTCTTTATTTTAAGTTTTAACTATTGGAAACACTTCTTTATTTTGACCGTATTTTATACCTTCATTATATATGGATACTCCAGATTGGTCCACAATGTGAAACAAAGATAAATGTAAATTGTTAGTAATAGTTTGATCTACTTCGTATTTAAATGTAAATGGTTTGGTGTTGGCTTACAATCCTAAGAAAAAACCGCAAGATATATACGTTGAGTTTCACAATGTATTTCTTAGTTGGGATGTGGCGATGGGCCATGGGGCTAATGCCTAGTTTGGATGGATTGTAGGCTTGTAGCCCACATGGACGTTGAATAACATCATCCGTGGCTGTTCCTCCTTGAGTTGAAGTAACATGATTCAACATGTGTACGTACGTCAAACTTTTAAACCAAGTATGTGTAGTTTATTTTTATTGAGCTAAACTCGTGGATAAACCCAACTATAAGTGTCATGTGATAAGTTCCTTGCTATAGCCATGCACTACTTTCTTGTAAGTCATTAATGTAAGTGTTGTGCTTCCGACGCATCGTAATGCGGGCACCCTATTAGGCTAATGGGTATGGGGGTCGGCTTAGGCCCGGCCAGACCAGGCGTCGTACCCAGAGACCGCACCCTAGGCCCAGCTTCGGCAAACCTAGCCAGAATGTGCCGCTCATGCCGCTCATGCAACAAATTCGAAGATGGTGGGTTAGATAAAGAGTAATCATGTTGTGGTGATGATAATGCTAGAAGTAGTGATGGTTGTGGTGGTGAACGGTGCCTATTATGGTGGTTACCGACGCCCGTCGTAAGCGGTTAAAGGTGGTTTTTGGATGTTGGTGGAGTTTGATGGAGCTTTTGGGTTGTAACCGGATGAGTTGGAATCGACTGTAGTAGCGGGTCATGTCGGTTCAACTGTGGTCAACAGCAATAAAAGTTGGTCAAGTCGAGTCAACCGAGTCAGAATCAGTTTAAATTCGGGGAGTAAAAATAATTTAAACCGGCGCGTATAAAAATTTAAAACCGTGTGTAAAAAAAAATTAAAAACCGGCGCGTAAAAAAATTTCTAAACCGGAGCGTAAAAGAAGTTCAAAATCGCGCGTAAAATAAGTTTTAAACCGGCGCGTAAAAAGTTTATATACCGGCGTGTAAAAAAAGTTTAAAACCGGAGGGTAAAAAAAGTTATAAACCGGCGCGTAATTTTTTTTTAAACCGGTGCGTAAAAGAAGTTGAAAACCGGCGCTTAAAAAGAGTTTATAACCGTAAAAAAAGTTTAAAACCACGCGTAAAAAAACTTTTAAATCGGCGCATTAAAAAATTAAAATCGCGCGTAAAAAAGTTTCTGTACGGGCGTGTAAAAAAAGTTTAAAACCGGGGCGTAAAAAAAGTTATAAACCGGCGCGTAAAAAGATTTCTAAACCGGCGCGTAAAAAAAGTTGAAAACCAGCTCGTAAAAAAAGTTGAAAACCGACGCTTAAAAAAAATTTAAAACCGCGCGTAAAAAAATTTAAAACCAGAGCGTAAAAGATTTTTTTTTAGTTTTTGTAAAGCGGAAAAAACGGAAAAAAGTTTTTTTTAGTTTTTTGTAAAGCGGAAAAAAAGGGGCGTATAAACAGTTTAAACCCGGGACGTAAAAAAGTTCAAATGAGTCGTAAAAAACGCGGCGTAAAAACGGTTCGTAAAAAACGAGACGTAAAAAACCCGTCGTAAAAAATGGGGGAGAAAAAAGATGTTTCGCCGTAAAGTTTTTTGTTTTTTTTATTTGTAAAAAACGGGGCGTAAAAAACGAGTCGTAATAAACGGGTCGTAAAAACGGGGGGTAAAAACGGCTCGTAAAAATGGGTCATAAAAACGGGTCGTAAAAAATGGGTCGTAAAAAACGGGGTGTAAAAAATCGCGCGTAAAACGGGGCGTAAAAAACGCGCGTAAAATCGGGCGTAAAAACGGCGCATAAAAATGGGTCGTAAAAAACGACACGTAAAAAGGGGTGTAAAAAACGGCGCATAAAACCGGGCGTAAAAAAACGCGCGTAAAACCAGGAGTAAATCCGACGCATAAAACCGGGCGTAAGAACGGCGCGTAAAAAAGGGGCGTAAAAACGGCGCGTAAAACCGGGAGTAAGAAAGACGCGTAAAATCGGGCGTAAAAACGACGCGTAAAAATGTGTCGTAAAAAACGGCACGTAAAAAGGAGGTGTAAAAACGGCGCATAAAACCGGGCGTAAAAAAAGGCGCGTAAAATCGGTCGTAAAAAAGGCGCGTAAAATCGGGCGTAAAAACGGCGCGTAAAAATGGGTCGTAAAAAGACGCGTAAAAAACAGGGCGTAAAAAACGGCTTGTAAAAAACCGGTTCGTAAAAACGTTTTTTTATAAAAATCCTGAAAAAAAATGTTTTTTGTGAAAATAATCAAATTTTAAAATGTTTTTTAATTAGTAAATCTGATTTTAATAAAAACAATTAATTTAATGAGACAAAAAAGTAATAAAAAACAATATATATAATAAGACAAAACAAACAAAATTTATTAAACTACCCTTTTAGTATTAAAATATTAAAACCATAATAAGACAAAAAGAATATAATATTGATTTTTATAACTTTTAATCTTATCCATCCATCTCTAAGATTTAATGGTTAGAAAGTGGTTCTTACGATTTTCACAACTAGAGGTGATTCCCATTTTACCCATCATCTCTCTCTCTCTCTCTCTCTCTCTATATATATATATATATATAGTTAGGATCATATGAGAAGAAGTAGGCTATTTGAGAAATTTGAGAAGAAATCTGGACCACATATCTTCTATAATATACACATATGTATATTTAAAAGTGACTGTATATTGAATTATACACATATTTATATAGTCAAATGTAAACTATACATATATGTATATTACGAAAAGCTTAAAAAATGTTTGCTCAGATTTCTTTTTAAGTTTATCAAATAGGGTGTTCTTCTCTTAGAATTCTTACCCTATATATATATTCACTCTTTATCTTTTTCTCACCCAATCTTTTTTCCACCACCAAAATCCATCTCATTCCTATCTTTCTTTCTTTCTCTGCAACCTCTCCTCCATTCAAGTTGAATAACTTTTCAATCTATCTTTTATTTTTTCAATTGGCTCTTAAATTTAATGTTTGGCCTATTCAAATTACTTCTTGTTCTCTTATAAGGTTATTGAACTCGGTTGAACAAGTGACGACCATGAAGCTATAGAATCACAATCTACTTGGATCAGAAGGGTTTTCATGCTTTTTAATGAGGGTGTAGATTGTGAACCAGATCTGAAATCCACGTCATCGATTACCCATAAATCAGTGTTCTTCCATTATTACCCAAGAAGCGTAGATCTGTTGCAGAGGTGACCTGAACCGAACTCAAAACTTAGATTTTGTAGATCTGCGATTTCTTAGATCTGGGTTCTCGTCACCCCCTCTAGCATCTCTCTACTCCTGCAATCGAGCAGGAAAAGGGGGATAAAAACAAGAGATGAAGAATGTTAGGCGGTGGCAGTGCTTACGGCGGTGATGGTGGCAGTGGTGCTAGGGTGGTGGTTCAACAGAGTGTGTTAGGAGAAAGATGATGAAGTGAGTTTGGGTTTTATATTCATGTTTTTTTTTTTTTTTAGGTTTTTGTTATAATTATAAATAAATACAAATATACTTTTAAATAAAATGGTAGGGTAAATTGACTAGAATACCCTCATGTGTTTTGCACATGGCTAGACTTGGCTGGAAATTTTAACCTGGTTAGTGTCAAAGGACGTAGAGTGTAACGGGTTTTGGAAATAAATGATTGTGATTGTAATTATTGAAGTTAAAGACTATCCGTTGCAATCCGGTACAAACATAAAGGACGAAAAATGTAATTTAGCCTATATATAAATACAGAATTTTTGTAAAAAACTTACAAAAAATTCCGTTCGGCGCTTTTTGATTTTTTTTTTGTTACATAACGTTCGATAACATGTAACCTACATTCCTTAATTTTTTAGAACAAAAAAATTGTTATATAAGGTTTTTTGAGTTTTCTTAGCTTAAGTGAGTTTTCTCTCTATAATTCATATATATATTAAAGGGGAGGGATACAAAGAAAACTCACTTGAGCAAAGAAAACCTTATGTAACAATTTCTTTTTGTAAAAAAATTAGGGAATGTAAATAACATGCTATCGAACGTTTTATAACAAAAAAAGCGCGGAATGGATTTTTTATAAAAAAATTTAAAATTCAGTTTTTTAGCATATATATATATATATAGGTTTAGGATCCTGTAAAAAGTATATTTTTCGTGAGAAGACATAAGAATTGACGTGTATGCCTCACGAATTCGACCTAGGCATGATGTTTTTGGGTTGTTTTGGTAAGGAAAAGATCAAACATAACAATTTAAGACACAATGCAATAAATTCTAGACTTAAAACTTAAAACATTATGCCAAGAACGTTAAGTAGTTTTTTTAAGTGTTGAATAGTGTTTTTAAAATTGAACGTATATAATACATTGCATTGTGTTTTAATATTTTTATTTTTGGTGTTTTTTTTTTGCCAAAACAACCCAAAACATAATGGCTAAGTTCAAAACATGATGCCTACATGTTAATTCCTATGCCTTCTCACACTTCTCACGTAAATGGTCCTTTCTACAGGAACCTCACCCTATATAGGGGAGGGTTAGATAGAAAACCCTAAAAAATTTAAGAAAGCCATAGAAAACCCAACCTCCCGGTATTTTTTTGTTTGAAAAAAAATAACACATGTAATATACATGTTTTTAAGAGTTTTGAAAAAAAAAAAAAAAAAAAAGCGCCGAGTGGATATTTTAAAAAAAAAATAAACAAAATTCAGCAACTTTTGTTTAACGCGTGTTAGTGATGAAAGTTGCTGAAACTTGTTTATTTTTTAAATATCCACTCGAAGCTTTTTTTGATTTTTTTGACTCAAAACTCTTAAAAACATGTATATTACATGTGTTATTTTTTTTCAAAAAAAATGTCCGGATGTTGGGTTTTTTAGCGTTTTCTTAAATTTTTAGGGTTTTCTATCTAAACTTATACTATATATATATATATATATATATATATATATATATATATATATATATAGATCCGTTAGGAAACAACCTTTATTATGAGAACCGCGAGAACCAGTGTGAACATAAACAGTAATAACTAAAAAAATCTAAAAAACACCTAAAATTTTTTTTTGATTTTTTTAATATTTTTTTGAAAAATTCGCTAAATTTTGTCAACAAAAAAAATTTTCAAAAAAAATTTAAGTAACAGTTATCCATGCACATGTGCATTTTTATCATTTCTTTGACGAATTCCATAATATATTATAAATATTGGAAAATTGTACTTTCATTTACACTAACATGTGTAGTACACTAATGTTTACGTTACCAAAATTAGAAATGCACATGTGCATTTATACATATCAACATGAAACAAGGTGTTTTGGTACACTACTTTGAATACAATTTCTCTTTTGTCCATCATTTCATCCATAATACACTATCATGCACATGTGCATATGTATCATTTCTTTGACAAATTCCGTGATACGTTACAAATATTAGACAATTGTACTTTCATTTACACTACCATTTGTAATACACTACTTTTTACGTTGCCAATATTATAAATGCACATGTGCATCTATATGTATCAACATGAAATAAGGTGTTTTGGTACACTACTTTGAATACACTTTTTCTTTCATTCATCATACCATCCATAATACACTTCCATTACCTCCTACCATCCATAATACAATACCATTACCTCCTACCATCTATAATACAATACCAATACTAATATTTTCATTTTATTACATGTATATAATCACCATCTATATTATCCAATCAACATATTACATTATAAAGTGACAACTATAACCAAACCATCAACCACTAGATATAACTAACCAAAAAACATGTATATGTGCCTACTTTATCATTCAAAAGCACAAACTTTTTTACTAAAACACGTTATATAATGGTTATACAAAATGATGCACATGAGCATTTTGAATCTTGGTAATGTAAAAAGTAGTGTATTACGGATGACATTTTAAATTAAAGTGCAATTGTCTACTAATGATAATGTATTACGTATTGTCGAAGAAGTTATGATACATATGCACATGTGCATGGACAACTGTTACTCGAAAAAAAAAATTTTTTTTTTAAGGGGTAAGAAATATAGCGATCTAAAAAAAATAGTAAAAAAATTGAGTGTTTTTTTGATTTTTTTAGATTTTATTTTGCAATAAAAGTGGTTCTCGCGGTTCTCCAATAAAGGTGGTTCTCGCATGAACCTTAGCCTATATATATATATAACTAAATTTTTAAAAAAATTATAAAGAAAATCCCTTAGGCGTTTTTTGTTTTTTGTAACATAACGTTCACTAACATGTAACTTACATTCTTTAGTTTTTTTACCAAAAAAATCGTTACATAAGGTTTTCTTAGGTTTTCTTAACTTAAATGAGTTTTCTCTCTATAATTCGCACATATATATATACATATATATATATATATATATATATATATATATATTATATATATATATATATAATATATATATATATATATTAATATGTAATACTTTTATTTTATTAGTGTAAAAGTAATATTGTTTCTTGTGTATCAATAGTTTGTATCTTAAGTACCTATAATTTTACATTCACTTGGTTTATGTATTTTATTGAGTATGTTTGATGAATATAAAAAATCATGAAATTTTATGTTTAAAATTTTTTAATTTCATAAATAAAATAATTATATTTACTATTTATACTAAATTATAAAGAATAAACAATAATAAAATAATCATATTTATTTAATAAAAAATATTTAGATTGATTGTGTGAAAATATAGTTTTCATTATTATATAGGTTGGGTTGGTTTGTAAATGTGGGTAGTCTTACTGTCCCTACCTGCAATATGTGCAGTACTTTATTATCCTTTTCTACAATCAGTACGCCTGGAACACTTGCAGGACTTTCCACCTCTTTACCCTTTCCTTGTCTTTTTTGGATCTTGTTAGCCATATAACCGTTCTTTATATGTTTTTTTTTTAAATCATTACCATACACATCTCGGGAGTGATCATTCCTTGTTAAATCATTCTTCTATTTTAAATATATCATTACATTATCATCAATAGATTATAGACTCGCATATTACACAGGATGTGCGTGAGTATATATATAACTTATGAATCTCTAAATACATCATATTCACATTTTTACATATGATAGTGGAAACGATAAATTAGAGTTGTATTTTGTCAGAAAGATTCAACTGAGTAACATGTTTCATTTCTAAAAAAAGCAAAACACTGAAATGACCAAATGTATCAAAACTATTTGAATTATATCATATTTTGATCATGTGTTCGATAAATTAGAGTTGTATTTTGTCGGAAAGATTCAACTGAGTAAAATGTTTCATTTCTAAAAAAAGCAAAACACTGAAATGACCAAATGTATCAAAACTATTTGAATTATATCATATTTTGATCATGTGTTTTCTTTATTCATAAACATTACATCAAACTTTACAAAATGTATACACACATACACACACATATATATATATATATATATATAAACAAATAGAATGCATAAAAAGTGTTGAAACGTTGGCTTAACATGACTCAACCCATTTTGACCCGTAAAAAAGCACTCGTTTTGACATGAACCCGTTAAAACCTGAAGATAATGATAAATACGATTCAAACATTTCCCATTAAAAAAGAAACTAAAATCCTATTACAAATATGTGATTGACCTGTGTAGTTCATAATTTTTAACTTAAGTATAAATTATTGTGAAATACAAGAATAAATCAGAAACCATAACTAATATGTGGAATATGAAAACTATAGATCATATGAAAAAAGTTAAGCATAATTATCCATTTTAAAAAGTCGAAAACCACGACTAATGTGTAGAATATGAAAATTATAGATCATATGAAAAAAAACTTAAGCATAACTATCCATTTTAAAAAGTATTAAAATCTTAAGTTTTAAAATAATAGATGGTTGTCGTTAAAAATAGTTAGAAGTATTTTTTAATAAAAACTTTTAAGTATTTTTTTAATAATCAATATTGGATTTAATTAATATTAATAACATAATATTATCAATAATTATTAATTAGAATTAGAAATTAATTAAATAATATTATTAATGAATTGAAGAAGAAAATATCATGTAGCATTAATTGGAATTTTAAAGAAGAAAATGTCATGTAGCATTAGTTGGAGTTTTTTATTAGAATTAGACGTGACATTAACAATTTTATAGACACACATTTCCAAACGCTTCACCAATCATTTCATTTTATGACTATGTTTAATTCATTGTTAGTTCAATAAAACATTCCCCAATCATGCATATCAATCTAAAGCATTTTAAAGGGACTTTTAGAACTCATTTGTTAAAGCACTATCATTCTGATAATCCTGATCCTCATACAATGCTCGGACAATTTTATCAAACAATACGAGGTTCCATTGTGAACTAGGTCAACTTTTCACATAACATACATAGTCAATAGGTCAACTTTTCACACCAGTAGTCCCTCATGCGGGATCTTTGAGTTTTCGCATATGCAGGTTTTCGTGTCACAACAACATTTCGCATGGCGTAAACATTTCAAACGGCGTCCCGTGCGAGAAACTGCACATCGCGCGAAAACTACTTGTCGTGCAAAAGTTATATGCGAAATGTACTTGACGGTGGTTATATACTTTTGATCATTTTAATAAGTAGTAAAATAACAAAAGTAGAAATAAACATATAGAAAACTATATATTAAAAGCCAAATTTACATGTTTTTAAGCTTGTTTTTTCGGCAACGGTCCCAATTTCAAAAATAATCTAAACTATTAGTTATTTTTCGGCAACGGTCCCAATTTCAAAAATAACCAGTGGTAGTCCCACATTTTCACATATTGTAAATCAGTGGACTTTTACTAACAGAACCTTAATTTCTTTTTGTCCCATTATCCTTCTCGGTTTAGTAAAGATCTATTGGTTTACAATATATGAAAATGTAGGAGCATCACTTGTTATTTTTTAAGTTGAGACTGTTGTCGGCCAATAACTAATAGTTAGGATTATTAAAATCCATTATTCCTAAGGTTTATAGTGAAGCTTTAATTTTGACAAAACATGGTTTTGTTATACCTATCAAACCATTATATCCCTAGACACATAATTTACACACTAATAAGAAGTAACAATAGAGATTAGGTATTAAAAATTACACACTAAAAAGAGGTAACAATAGAGATTAGGTAAAAAACAAGAGAGTGGTGAAGTACCGAATGCGGTACAACATTCGATATCCACTTCTCTTCGGTTTTGGTACTGGTAAGGGATGGTACCGGTACAATAAAGGTCGGTAGGTACACACGCCAAAAAGGGCAGGCCGAATTAGCATGAGTTATTGGCCCATTTTGTATTCTTTCTAAACACTATTTATTTGTAACCCCCTCTCCTTTAGTTTCCTGGAATAGGATTCTACAGAGATAGTGTGTGCATCAGTTATCTGTTTGATCGCTCGGTTGGTTGATCTGATCGGTCGACCAGCCATTGGCTAATGTAAGTAACTAATAGATCATAATTTGAATCTGAATAAACCAACCAGTCTCTAAATCAAAAGTTTGTTTCTTTTTGTGGTTGGGGTTATGGCCCGAAGTTATGTTTGTGGTTGGGGTGATGCCTCAAAGTTATGTTTTTTCGTGATTCGAATAATCCAAACGCTGAAACGAAAGTTTAATTGGTTGGGGTTTTGGCCATAAGTGATTACTAGTTGTGGTTGGGGTTTTTGACCTCTATTCTTTTCATCTAGTTATTTATTGCTATTACTTATTAAATTATTACTATCTACTCGGTGTTCCTAGTTTACTAATTTGGAAGCAAGTGAAAAATATTTTTGTTCTCGAGTTTTTTCAACGGAAGGAATGCAAGGAGCTTTCCTTAAGGATTACAAATATAACATTTTGCCATTCACCATTTTACCTACCCACTTCACTTATTATAAAACCTAACGAGTGTATAGTTTATAAATTATTCTTGAAAGGGGTATAATCCTTAATCCTGCGCCGACTACACGAAGCAAGCTTAAGTCGCGCGCGAGGTCCATATCCAAAACAGTCAAAATCCAACTTAGTCCATTTTGCAAACGAAATGGCGCAAGCCCATAGAAGCGCAATAGGTTTATCACGGAAAGTACAGGTGGTATTGTTGCCAGAGCAGATAGTCAATGGGCGCACGACAAGTTGTGTCCAGCAACGCTTCATGATGATCGATCGTGCAAGGGACAAGAAGTACGCAAGGACGCCTACGTGGCACCAATCACTGTGCTTCATGATCTCCATTTAACTACTAATGACAGACCTAGCAACAAGGACAACTACCAGGCCACATGGATCCATTCAACATGCGCCAAATCACCTTCGCCTATAAACACTAACGTCGTGCTCAAGGAGGGAAAAGAGGATATTCCTTGTTGTCGACGTCGGGCCCAAGGCCCATTAGCCCATCTCCTTCACAACTCTTTTCGGATCTATAGATTTGAGCATCACTCTCTTGTGTCATATCAGGAAACATACATCGACAGACGACTCATTAATGGAACCAAAGGCATCATTTAACTCGTCTTGTGTCATGTCAGGATTCATCAACTCCATGACGATTATCATGTAGACTTGTTTCCTAACAACAAAAATTAAAATTAAGTCATTTATATGTAACTATCATTTTAAGAAGCTGGCCGATACATACCTGTCCGCATCACTCAACTCAATATCAGTCTTGTTAAAACGAGCTTTATTTTCCCAATGCATCCCTAGGATTCTCAACAAGGGAACTCGAGTTCCATTCAAATACTTCAACACGCCCACTTGTAGCAAGACCAAAGAAAATGTGTCATATCCGGATTCATCAATTCCATGACGAGTATCACGTAGATTTGTTCCCTGACAACAAAAATTAAAATTAAGATTAAGTCATTTATTTGTAATCATCATTTTAAGAAGCTAACTGACGCATACATGTTCGCGTCGCTCAACTCAATATCAATCTTGTTAACACGAGCACTATTTTCCCAATGCACCCTAGGATTCTCAACAAGGGAACTCGAATTACATTCAAAGACTTCAACACGTCCACTTGTAGCAAGACCAAAGAAAAGATCTGGCAGTCCTTTGGATTTTATTTTACGGAAAAACTGGTTTATCCTAAAAAAACATATTAATCAATAAAAATCAAGTTTATTTGAATAAAATAAAGGGATTAGCAAGTTACTTCTCAAATTGTTTGGTTTGATTGGGTTGCTGATTCACGTTCCTTAAGCTGATAGCAGGTATGCACGAAATAAAACATATTAATTCTCAAAACAAGGGCAAATGTATCACACACATCGCGTTCCAACGATAACAATTACATATAACGAATGCCTAATCTCAAACACACGAACACCTAATCTCAAACACACAAGTAGTAACATCTATATGAAAATCTAGCACATATGTATCTATTTGTATATTATTATTATTATATTATTATTATTATTATTATTATTATTTGCCTAATCTCAAACAAAATGAAGAACATGAATCTCAAACACAGTTGAACAACACGAAACTAATACTCAAACAACTAATTAAAAATCCAGGTGAACAATTATTACAATTATATGTCATAAATTCAATTCAACAACACGAAACTAATACTCAAAACAAAACGAACGACGAATAATTACAAGATATATATCTGGCGCGTATTAAAAACACAGAGTTTTGAAGAACATGAAAACAATCTCAATCACAACACGAAAACAATTTGAAGAACAATCAGTTTGAAGAACACAGGTAGTTAATAGTTCAGTAACGAATGAGATTTAGACATTATATTTAATATACATCTAGCTTATACACACCAACAGTTTAAAAAAAAACACGAAAACAATCTCAAACAAGTCCGATTACAATTACAATACTGAATCACACGAAAAGTTTTGAAGAACACGAAAACAATTTCAGATTCTACTAATTACAAATTACATATAACGAATGCCTAATCTCAAACAAACGAAGAAGAGTAACATCTATATCTAGCGCATATATGTCACACACGCGCATATTATTACACAGATTTGCTCTCAAACACGAAATTAATACTAGTTACAAAGTTATATGTCATGAAAACTCAGTTGAATAACACGAAAAAATCTCAAACACGAAACTAATAATTACAAATCAGTTGAACAATTATTACATCGTGCATATCAAACACACCAAGAGTTTTGAAGGAAACAATACACAATTACAGTTATTACAATAGTTGAGATTTAGACAATTATAATGATTATATAATATTTGTCTAAACTCAAACACATGATGAGTTTTGAAGAACACGAAAACAATCTCAAACATCTACACAAAAATAATTTCCAATTTGATGTGCGTGAATTATATATATATTTAACTGGGTTTTTCTTCACACAGGTTTAGTTTTAAAAAGGGTTTTTCACCTAAAAACTAACTACACACACAAAGGGAAAGTGTACCCATCGGGAGGTAATATAATTTGTCGGCAAGAACCGGATATCAATCCGTGGACGCGGTGTCTCGATACTAAACTTTTGTTACTTTAAAGCCTTTTCAATTGATGAGTTGATTTTGTTTCTAATTTATCATGCAAAAATAACAAGCTACCAACTAAACTAAGAAATAACAATAGCTAAAAGAGGTTGCCTAAACTAGGTATCCACTAACAAACATGTAACGACTAAAGAAAGAAACTAGTGGTGATGCAAGATCCAAATTTAACTAAGTCCCCAATCAAGGCTTCCTAGTTTATAATCTGTCGCAACCCCCGAACCCACCCCGGGAGCGGGGGCCGCGAGACACAGAGCTGGTGGTATCGGGGTTTATTAATTTGGCAGCGGAATTACGACATCAGTATCGTAGTTAGAAAATAAATATCAGAGTTTCAAAACACCAAACTTTTATATTAAACAAATGGGGTAAAATCCATGTTTCCATTACAATACATATTTTTAGGGACAAACCCTAATTTATGGAAATCAGAAACTCCTCTTTATTTAGGTAACTTTTATAGCCACTTTTCTAAGCCTTCAGTGCTCTCCAGCTGGCTTCTGTTAGCTTCACATTAAGTTACCTGAAACGCGTTTTAAAAACATTTTATCAGCAAGAAATACTGGCGAATCCATCTCAGTTTTATCAAAACAAGTGATTATACTTTACAGTTATTGAGGAGCATCCGCATTTACAATGTTTATATCTACATAATTACTCAATCAGTACTGTCAATCATGACTTGTGGGTCATATTACTTTGGGCCCTGTCACCCAACAGTAACGGTTCCTGTCACATTCCCGTGACTTTGGACTAGCAGTGTATACAAAACCCCAACATACCGGCAGTAATTGTAGAATACATATACTCAATCACTGTTAAGCATAATTAAAACATTTGAGGTTTTGGTGACACATTTTGACTCACAAAAAGATTTACAAAAAGAGAATGTACTCGCCTTGAACACTTTAAGTATTCCTACGGAGTTCCTTGTGATGGTTCTTGATTACTTCCTGGGATTCTATTAAAACATACAATGCACATGTGTTAGTAAGTTAACCCAAGCCACTTTAACCATACAGCACTCGACAGAACTCTAACGAACGTAGTCGGGCAGAGCCAAGACATGCGTTGGCGATTCTAGATCGATTGGGTAGGGTGTCCATACAACACTCGACAGAACTCCAACGAACGTAGTCGGACAGAGCCTAGACATGCGTTGGCGATTCTAGATCGATTGGGTAGGAGGTTAAGTTACTTACAGCGGGCAAAGCTTCGCAGGTTTAGGGGTTTAGGGTTTTAGGGGGTGTTTATCAGAAAAGTGGGGATACGAAAGAGTACGATCAGAGAGTTTCGATCGAATGTGAGCACTGGACTTCGTCCCAGACTGCTCTATTTATACCCGAATTTGACCTCCCCCGCGCGTCGTGCGGGGATCTGGGTTACCTCTCGCGTGGCGCCTGAGGTGCCTAGCTAGGCTAGGTCAGCCTAGTCACAAGTGTAGGGTTGCCAGATGGCGCGAAACGGTGACACGTCACCTTGACACCTCCCGCGCGTCGCGACAAAGACAGGTGTCTCTGGTGCGTGGCGGCTGGACTGTCCAGGTGAACCTGTCTCGTTTTGCGTGTCGCGTCTCAATTTGTGTGTCCAGTTTTACGTTTTGGCTAATTTTAGGGTGTTTTGGAGAGTTGTTACATCCTACCCACCTTGTTTTAAATCTCGTCCTCGAGATTCACTTTAATAGGTGTGGATACTTTCTTTGCATTTCTGACTCTAGTTCCCATGTATATTCTGGTCCTCTCCTTGAATCCCATTTTACTTTTACGAGAATTAATCTCTTGCGCTTGAGATTCTTGATCTTTCTATCTTCAATCTGAATGGGTTTCTCAACGAACTTTAGTTTCTCATTTACCTCTACATCTTGAAGAGGTATCACCAATGATTCGTCTGCTAGACATTTATTGAGATTGCATATATGAAATACATCATGTATTCCTGCCATTTCCTCTGGCAATTGTAGCTGATAGGCTACTGGCCCTATTCGTTTGACAATCTTAAAAGGTTCAACATACCTTGGGCTTAGTTTTCCTTTCTTGCTGAATCTTACGACTCCTTTCCAGGGTGAGACTTTTAACAGTACTTTATCTCCAACTTGAAATTCCAAGGGTTTACGTCTGTTATCTGCATAAATCTTTTGGCGATCTTGAGCCGCTTTCAGTCTTTCCTGGCTTGAATGATCTTGTCAGTTGTTTCTTGCACAATTTCAGGACCTGATAGTTGCTTTTCTCCAATCTCTGCCCAGCGTACTGCAGTTCGACATTTCTGCCCGTAGAGGGCTTCAAATGGTGCAGCATTGATGCTGGTATGATAGCTGTTGTGGTAGGAAAATTCTATCAAAGGCAAATGTTCATCCCAATTTCCTCCGAAATCAATTACACAAGCTCTAACATGTCTTCCATTGTTTGAATTGTTCTTTCACTTTGACCGTCTGTTTGAGGATGATATGCCGTACTCAAATTTAATCTTGTTCCCATTACTTTTTGGAAACTTGTCCAAAAATGAGAGGTAAAACGGTTGTCCCTGTCAGATACAATAGATAAAGGAATTCCATGCAATGAAACTATTTCATTTACATATAATTTAGCTAATTGTTCCATACTGAACGTTTCCTTCATCGGTAAGAAATGAGCAGATTTTGTTAACCGGTCTACAATCACCTAGATAGTATCATTACCTTTTCGTGTCCTGGGTAGTTTGGTAACAAAGTCCATGGTTATCATTTCCCATTTCCAAATAGGTATTTCCAATTGTTGCAATAGGCCTGAAGGTTTCTGACGTTCAGCTTTAACTTGTGAACATGTTAGGCATTTGGCAACGTAGCTTGCTACATCCTTCTTCATTCCTATCCACCAGAAATTCTTTCTCAAGTCTTTATACATCTTATCACTTCCAGGATGCATTGTATACTTAGTCTTATGGGCTTCATCTAGTATTCGCTTTCGTAGATCTCCTTGGATAGGGATCCAAATTCTGTTTTTATGGAATCTCCAAATTCCATCTGTTCGTTTCTCTAATTCTTTAATCATTCCTTTTAATCCTTCAGCATCGTCCTTGGTTGTTGTTTCCTGTGTTTGTTTAATTGCTCATTTAAATCTATCTGCAGGTTTAGTCTAAGAGAGCGTACTCTTTTTGGCTTCTCGTAATACTTTCGACTTAAAGCATCAGCTACTACGTCAGTTTTTCCTGGATATCGCAATCATAATCACTAAGGATTTCCATCCATCACCTTAGTCTCATGTTTAATTCCTTTTGTCCAAAGACATATCTTAAACTCTTGTGATCTGTGAATACTACAAACTTACTACCATAAAGATAGTGTCTCCAAATCTTAAGGGCAAAAATTATTGCTCCTAACTCTAGATCATGGGTTGTATAATTCTCTTCATGCTTCTTAAGTTGTCTAGAGGCATAAGCAATAACCTTTTGACGTTGCATCAGCACACAACCATATCCTAACTTAGACGCATCACAATAAACTACGAAGTCTTCAGTTCCTTCTAGCAAAGCGAGTATTGGTGCGTTGGTTAACTTTTGCTTCAAAATCCTGAATGCTTCTTCCTGTTTTGGTCCCCATTCAAACTTAACCGATTTGCAAATTAGCTTGGTTAACGGGATGGCTATTCTAGAAAAATCTTGAATAAAACGTCTATAATATCCTGCCAATCCTAGAAAACTCCTTACTTCCGTTGGTGATTTTGGGACCTTCCAAGTGGTAATTGCTTCGATCTTTGTGGGATCCACATGAATTCCTTCGTGATTCACCAGATGTCCAAGGAATTGTACTTCTTGTAACCAGAAATCGCATTTTGAGAATTTTGCGTAAAGCTTTTCCTTCCTTAGCAATGATAGGAGTATATGCAAATGCTCTGTGTGATCTTCCTTACTCTTAGAGTAAATTAGAATATCATCTATAAAGACAATTACGAATTTATCCAGGTATGGTTTACATATCCTGTTCATCATGTCCATAAATGCAGCTTGGGCATTGGTTAAACCAAATGGCATGACAGTAAATTCATAATGGCCGTACCTGGTTCGGAAAGCTGTTTTAGGAATGTCTTCTTCCTGTACTTTCAACTGATGATATCCTGAGCGTAATTCGATCTTAGAAAAGAATCGGGCTCCTTGGAGTTGGTCGAACAAATAAACCAATTCTTGGTAACGGGAAACCGATTTTTAATGGTAACCTTATTCCATTCTCGGTAGTCAATGCACATACGCATTGATCCGTCTTTCTTCTTAACAAACAACATCGGCGCTCCCCATGGCGATGAGCTGGGTTGTATAAACCTTTCTCTAGTAATTCGTCTAGTTGTTTCTTCAATTCTTGCATCTATGTCGGTGCTAGGCGATAGGGTGCTTTGGCAATCGGTGTCGTTCCTGGTATTAGGTGAATTCTAAATTCAACTTCTCGATCTGGTGTTAATCCAGGCAACTCTTCCGGGAAGACATCTGAGAAATTAGATATTACAGAAATATCTTTTAATTCTTTTCCTTTAGTGTTAATGATTACGGAAATCATATACACTATTTCTCCTTTCCGTGCATAGCTTGCAGTTTTCATCACAGAGATGAACTTTGTTGATTTTGTCGACTTATCTCCTTTAATTGTGATCCTTTCACCAGATGGCACATTTACTTCTACAGACTTTTGATCACATATTGTTCGTGCCTGATTGGCTACCAACCAATCCATTCCTAACACGACATCAAATCCGGCAAGATCCATTGGAAAAAGGTTAGCAGAAAAATTATGATTTAAAATTCCTTTATTTGCTCCTCGCAGGATTTTGCTTATTTGGATAGAAGATCCATTTGTCGTCTCCACCAGACAGTTTTGGTGAAGTTTAGTTAATGGTTGATTAAGAAAATTGCAAAAGGAAGTATTAATGAAACTTTGGTTTGCACCAGAGTCAAACAATACTTTTGCATAAACATCATTAACTAAAAACGTACTGGCAATCATATCCGGAATCATCTTGGCTTCTTTGGCAGTCAGCACGAATGCTCTCGCAGTCTTCTTGGGTCCTTTAGCTATCTTTGCTTTGTTGTTTGCCGCTAGAGCTAGTTTCGGGCAGTTAGTTCTAATATGACCAGCTTCCCCACAATGGTAGCGTAGCCCATTGCTAACTTTCTTTCTGCGGCCTTTTTCCTTATGCCCTAGAAATTTGCAAAAATTGCAGTATGTAGAGCATTTTCCTGAATGTCTCCTTTTGCAGTACTTACACGGGGGTGAAGGAACTTGCTCCTTTCCACGGTTGGAATTTCCATAACGTAGCTCATGTGTGATCTTTTGAGCTAGGTTCCTTTTCTGGTTTTCTTCTTGCGTACGTACCAGTTCATCTGTCAAAGTATTTGCCAATTCCACTGCCTCTTCTATGTTTGTGGTCTAGCTGCCTTGACTACATGTCTGATTTCACTGATTAATCCCCAGATGTAACGGGAGATTAATATTGGTTCTGGTGAGGCCAGGGTTGGTACAATCCTTGCATATTCAAAGAATGAGGTAGTATATTCCCTGCAATTTACCCCAATCATTCTATGATTTAGGAATTTATTAGCAATCTGCTCCTTTTCATTAGGAGGGCAGAATTTCCTTTCAACTATTTCCTTAAAGTTGTTCCATTCCATACTGTAAACTCTGTCATTTCCTTTGGACTGAAGAATGGTATTCCACCATTCTAAAGCTGCATCTTTAAAAAGATTAGAAGCATACATGGCTTTATCTTCATTTGCACATTTACTTATCTTGAGGACGGCTTCTGTCTTTTCTATCCAGCTTACGGCTGAAATAGCTCCTTCATTACCTGAGAATTCTATCGGTTTGCATGATAATAATTCTTTATAATAACAACCATATGAGATGGTTCTTCTTCTTTTTGGAATTGGAGCTTGGGTTAACAGTTCGGGATTTCCATTCCCACTGTGATTTGATTCAGGGGGTACACGTTTATTCCCGTTTATGGAATCATTATTTCCTGCCTTTTTAATGGTGTCGATAATATAGGGCATAGCATCTATGATTCCTTGGGCCACTATGTGTTCGATAGCACTTTTATTCATTCGATTCCTGTTATTTTCGTTATTATGGGCTTCCTGATTTACTTCGTCTGACATCTGAATTGTAAACATTTAGCAGGTATTAATATCACAGAATAAATTAAATAACAATTACACCAACACAGTGAAACAAAATCGTCGAGCATTGCGACTTTTAGTCTTTTCATGTATCTAGTACAAGCATAACTGGAGTTCAAATATTACTAGCCTATGCATCGATATATTTATATAAGTGATATTACTTTTTTTTACAAAATACACACACATATATATAAATTATATATTAGGCTGTGGCTTTCTTAAAACTGCCTTTCTCGCTCGTCATACTTCCATACGAGCTTCTCTCCGATGTGGCGAATTCGGTTTCCTTCCTCCACCAACTCATCTCCAAGTTGGCAGAGTTCTTCCACATGTTCCCTGGGTAGCATTGGAGCTGGAACTGGTTCAAAGTAAGGGGGAACTGGTTCTTCATATGGGATTGGGTTTTTAGCAGGTTTTGAATAGCCCGGTTATTAGCCCACCATGGATCTAAAGGGTTTGGGGCTGGAATTCTAAGTATCTCATTGGGGTCAAAGGCTGGTATTGGAAATTGATTTCCTGGTTCTGTTCTAGGTTTATGGGTTGGTTAGGAAATAAGGGAAGCAACGGGGGTTCTCGATTTGCTACTTGATTGAAATTAGGTTCTCCTTCTACATTTCCAAACATGTGAAAATTTGCTAGCTACCTATCCAATTCTTCCACCTTCTGTCGCAACCCCCGACCCCACCCCGAGAGCCGGGGCCGCGAGACACAGAGCTGGTGGTACCGGGGTTTATTAATTTGGCAGCAGAATTACGACATCAGGATCGTAGTTAGAAAATAAATATCAGAGTTTCAAAACACCAAACTTTTATATTAAACAAATGGGGTAAGTCCCATGTTTCCATTACAATACATATTTTAGAGACAAACCCTAATTTATGGAAAACAGAAACTCCTTTTTATTTAGGTAACTTTTATAGCCACTTTTCTAAGCCTTCAGTGCTCTCCAGCTGGCTTCTGTTAGCTTCACATTAAGTTACCTGAAACACGTTTTAAAAACATTTTATCAGCAAGAAATACTGGCGATCCCATCTCAGTTTTATCCAAACAAGTGATTATACTTTACAGTTATTAAGGAGCATCCGCATTTACAATGTTTATATCTACATGATTATTCAATCTGTACTGTCAATCCTGACTTGTGGGTCATATTACTTTGGGCTCTGTCACCCAACAGTAACGGTTCCTGTCACATTCCCGTGACTTTGGACTAGCAATGTATACAAAACCCAACATATCAACAGTAATTGTAGAATACATATACTCAATCACTGTTAAGCATAATTAAAACATTTGAGGTTTTGGTAACACATTTGGACTCACAAAAAGATTTCCAAAAAGAGAATGTACTCGCCTTGAACACTTTAAGTATTCCTACGGAGTTCCTGGTGATGGTTCTTGATTACTTCCTTGGATTTTATTAAAACATACAATGCACATGTGTTAGTAAGTTAACCCAAGTCACTTTAACCATAGAACACTCGACAAAACTCCAACGAACGTAGTCGGGCAGAGCCTAGATATGTGTTGGCGATTCTAGATCGATTGGGTAGGATGTCCATACAACACTCGACAGAACTCCAACGAACGTAGTCAGGCAGAGCCTAGACATGCGTTGGTGATTCTAGATCGATGTAGGATAGTGAATTAGAGATCGGGGGTTAAGTTACTTACAGCGGGCAGCGCTTCGCAGGTTTAGGGGTTTAGGGTTTTAGGGGGTGTTTATCAGAAAAGTGGGGATACGAGAGAGTACGATCAGAGAATTTCGATCGAATGTGAGCACTGGACTTCGTCCAGGACTGCTCTATTTATACCCGAATTTGACCTCCCCCGCTCGTCGTGCGGGGATCTGGGTTACCTCTCGCGTGGCGCCTGAGGTGCCTAGCTAGGCTAGGTCAGCCTGGTCACAAGTGTAGGGTTTCCAGATGGCGCGAAACGGTGACACGTCACCTTGACACCTCCCGCACGTCGCGACAGAGACAGGTGTCTCTGGCGCGTGGCGCCTGGACAGTCCAGGTGAACCTGTCTCGTTTTACGTGCCGTGTCTCGATTTGCGTGTCCGATTTTACATTTCGGCTAATTTCGTGGTGTTTTGGAGAGTTGCTACATAATCCTTAGGGAAATTAAAATGAAATAACATTCTAATCACCTAAAAGTTATTATTTTTTGAGCTCACTTGCTAAGTTAATGTTAATCTTTAAACAAGAATTATTTATTTGCTAAAACTTCTAACTCTACAAGTTTGGGAAAATTACTATGAACAACATAAAAATCACCCTAACTTGCTTTCAAGTAAGTAGCACCTTCATCATGTTCTTGATATAAACCACAAGCATGGTCATGCTAGATAACAATCTTGGCGTAAATCATCATACTAACATAACACCAACTCTAGAATTCATATAAACATTCTTTTGATTTTTCCAAATCTAAATGCAAGAATTTATACACATGTTCAAATCATCACTCTAATCATGTTAGCAATTACCATTCCTAGCATCATGCCATGAATCATACTAACAAGTTAACAAGATTCAACATGATATCTCTACATGGACTTTCCAACTCAACATGTAAATATTTATGACCAAACCTTCAAGAATAAAGACTTTAAACATGCATAAGACCTCCAAGAACAAGATTCAAACATTACTATGAAGATTAACAAAAACAATCACCACATCTACTTACATAATTATCACATGTTCATAAGCTTCAACTACTTTAAGCAACACCAAATGTTTAGCCCATAAAGTTCATAGTAACCAAATCAAACATAAGAAAACATAAATTGTTCGTAATGTAACAAGTGGCTAACCAAGTTTAAAGACAAGTTTAAATGGTAATTTGAGTAGATCTTCAAGTGAATTAATCCTCTTCAAGGCTTCCTCTTGGCTCCAACAAGCTTCCAAGGTTAGATTCTTGAGAGAATGCTTCACCAAAATGCTCCAACTCTCCTTCAAATGAGCTTGAATCACGTATTTATGCTGCTGGGAGTTTGGCACGACCATGCCACCTTTTGGCACGGTCGTACTCAGTAAGTGTCAGATAGCCTTTTCAACTGTTGACTTGTTTGCTAGCCATTTTGGGAAAAATCCTGCTCACACATTTCTGAGGTGGCACGACCATGCCAACCAGTGGCACGGTCGTGCTTCCCGATGAAATATCCGACGAGGACTGAAATGATCCCGGAAACGAGCTGATCAGAGACTGGATTTTGGTCAAGCACGGTCGTACTAGGGGTTGGCATGGTCGTGCCAGTCTTGATTTCTTCCTCGATTGCGTTGAACATGGTAGTGCTGGTGAGAGTGCCGACCATCATTGGCTTAGCACGGTCGTGCCATATCTGGCAATTTGCTGGAAATGTCCGTTTTTGCTCCATTTTGCTCCGAAAGCCTCCGTTTCAACACCGGGCCGAAGCCCGGACCTGTATTTTCACAAACAACTTAAATGAGTACCAAATCAATGATAATACAACAAGTTCTCGCGTAAACGGGGTCTATTTGACGTTTTAAAGATGTATAAATTCTTATACATCACGATTACACAAAGAGTTTTGAAGAGCACGAAAATAATCCTAAACACCCTTGAACAACATGATTGCGATTTTGAAATTCAAACTACTAATTAAAAATCAGTTGAACAAAAAACAATTCATACTCACCTAACACGAAAACAAGTTTCGACTAACGAATTACACATCTCCAACACACGAAAAGTAAAGTTATGAAGAACACGAATCTCAAACAATAACATGAAAACTCTCAAACACGAAACTAATACTCGAAACAAAATTAACGATGACTAATTAGAAATTAGCTTAATATATCTATCGAAGACTTATGGAAACAATCTCAAACAAGTTCCGATACAATTTGAAGAACACGAAAGTGGAACAACACGAAAACAAGTTCCGATTACAATAACGAATCATCTCAAACACAAATATACATCTAGCGCATCTCAAGAACACGAAAACAAGTTCTGACTATAGTATGAAGAACACGAAAGTTGAACAACACGAAAACAAGTTCAGGTTACAATAACAAATCATCTCAAACATAATTAACAGTTGAATTGACAGTATAATGAATATACATCTAGCGCATCTCAAACACGTACACTACAATCTCAAACAACAACACGTCCAATTACATTTTTGAAGAACACAAAAACAGTTGTTGAACAACACGAAAACAAATTCAGATACTACTAATTACAAATAAAACAATTATTACAGTCACTTAACACGAAAACAAATTCCAATTAACGAACAATTATTAAATTCATACTACTAATTACAAATCAGTTGAACAACAAAGTTAATAGTTCAGACTCACATGAAAGAAGAGTGAAATGAGAAATCTGAAATGGTAATTTTGGGGTTATTGTCTGTGTGAGTTGAGTTTTAAGCGGGAAATTCTATTTCGTAAGGGGACATGTGACGTTACCTAATACGTTGTCTCCTGAGTGACACTTCTTGTGCAAAAAAGTGCCAATACAATAACCTTTTATATTTCCTTTAAAAAGACAAAATTAATTTCCAAAACTAACTTTTATATTATTAAACTTTCTTGTATCACATTTTTTTTTGTTATTTTACCAACTTAATAATAAATGTACACATAATTAATGAATCTAAATGAAAGCTTTTTGCTTGGAAAATATACACAATATACAAATAATGAATATTGGATTTTAATAATCCTAACTATTCGCCGTTGGCCGTTAACAGTCCCAACTTCAAAAATAACCACTGGCAGTCCCAACTATTGACATATTGGCCACCAATGGACCTTGACTAACAGAACTCTAACGCCGTTAGTCTCCGGTAGCTAGAAAACCGTTTTTAGCAAAAAGAAAAAAGGTTTCTAAAGGTCTGATCTAAGGTTACAAAAGGTTTGGGATGAAAATGTAAACATGAGTTTTCCGAAGACTTCAATAATTGAGGCTTGTACTAGAAAAAAGGTTCTTAAAGGTCCGTAATAAGGTTACAAAGAGGTTCGGGATAAAAATGTTGAATTTTCCAGCCAAAAATGAGTTTTCCTGTCAAAAACGTTTTTCGGCGACCGGAGACTAACGAAGTTAGGGTTCTGTTAGTCAGGGTCCATTGGAGGCCAATATGTTAATAGTTAGGAATGTCGATTGTTATTTTTGAAGTTGAGATTGTTGACGGCGAACGGTGTATAGATGAGATTATTAAAATAAATATTCCTACTTGTAATTAATAGTATGGGGACCCACCTCTTGGCAAAAATGAAAAGCTCCAAATACAAGTTTCCTCTATTGCATTGTCGCACCCCAACCGATGGCGGAAACATCAGGGCGCGGCACTAGGCGAATCGGATTGCTCAAGAGACATCATAATAACTATTAAGCGATAATATTTAAACGTTCAATATCCCATACTATTAAACGATAAAAACTCAAATAATTATTACAATATCAAACAATCTCTCAAACATTTCTAATCCGATCTTCCCTAGATTTAACACATGAGTTTCTAAGATAAGATACTAAATCTAATTCAGCAAGAAGTCATCAACATGCCACATATGTTAAAATAAAACGTCAATACAATTAAGTAAAGGTGAGCATACATGTTTGCGTACAATATAGATATAAAAGCGTTTAGCATACACCGCATGACATACGTAAGTGTTGTGAACTATGTATCTACTTAGATTCAAGTAAACCAACAAACCACGATTGATCGAGGCATGCGAACAAGTGTCCACATCCTAAATAGAAAATAAATGAGAAATAAAAATACGAGCCTTAGCAACCCCGGGCCTCCGGGTGGCGGGTCAACCTCTAGCAAGCTATCATGTTAAGGGTGGCGTGCTAGCAATCAAGTATCACATTCAATTCAGCAGACTTCACGTATAGTCATGTAATAGCGGGATTGCGAATAAGCATTTGAGTTGTGTGATGTGGTTTGATATAAGAACATATGTGACACCCAAAAGTGCGTTTAAGCGTAAAGAGGTTCAAGTATACTCACAGTTGGTGTTTTAGAGAGAGAGACGGGATCTGATGTAGGTGGAAAGGAGCGCCAGTTCAGCCTGTAAGCGAACAGAAGTGCATCAGTCTTCCAAATAGAGTACAAGTTTGGGCGAAGTTGTACCAAATCTCTTGGATTTTGTACAAGTTCGGGCGAACTTTACTGTTTTGACTTACTGGAGGTACAAGTTCGGGCAAACTTGCCCTGTTTTGTTGAGGTTTGATACAAGTTCGGGCGAAGTTCCTTGGAAATCATGCAAATTCGAGCGAACTTAGTTGAACTTTTTGGGATTTTGACAAGTTCGGACAAAGTTGGTCACAAATATGTGACAACTTCAAACGAACTTGATCAAATTGGAGCGACCTTGATCAATTTGTCACCAATTCGTGCGTTTTCGCGTCGTTTGCTGAGGAAATCGAGTGTCCATCCCTCCAACCTTAAGCTACTGAGCAAAGCCTAGGCTGGAGAGGTCTTTTGGAGCTAGTTTTAGCCATTTTACAGAAACTCGGACTAATCCGGGCGAACTTGATGGTTCGTACGGGTTAGTCCAGTTTGTGCAAAGTGACGACATCGTCCTTCTGCTTCTGGATCTGAGATCTTGCTTGACAACACCTCGTTCCACTTCAAAGTGCACGAAACATACGTCATTTAGTCCGAATTTTGTGTAAAAATTAGTTTAAAAGGTTTTACTTAGATCTAAGTATAGATCTAAGTGAAATACAGAAGTTTTGTAGAAAAAGATGAAGGTTTTCATAAACATAAGAGTTTGGTGAAATCAAAGGTAAAACCTTGTGCAAAATCGTTGTAAAACATTGTTGTTGCATGAAACGGGTTGATTCTTACTTGGAAATCCAGGGTTTTCGGTTTCGGGAGGTTTCGAGCGAACTTGCAGCAAGGAGTGCACGAATGGAGGTGCTGGGTATTTATAAATGAGGTGAAGATGAGCTGAATTAGACCAAGTTCGCCCGAACTTGACATCATTTCAAGCGAACTTCGCACAAGTTCGGGCAAACTTGGCCAGTTCTGCTTGAAAGATGTAAGTCCGAGCGAACTTGGGGTATATTGTGGTGATTTGATAGCTTGAGCAAGTTCGGGCGAACACTATACACATAGCTTCATCGACTAAGGGCATCGGCTACGACGTTTGCTTTGCCAGGATAGTAGCGTATCTCACAGTCATAATTGTTGAGAAGTTCAACCCACCTGCGTTGGCGCATATTCAGTTCCTTTTGATTAAAGATATGTTGTAAGCTCTTATGGTCGGTGAAGACCGTACACTTAGTACCGTAAAGGTAGTGTCGCCATATCTTTAATGCAAAAATAACTGCACCGAGTTAGAGATCGTGGGTTGTGTAGTTTTTCTCGTGGATCTTGAGTTGTCGTGATGCATACGCGATAACCTTGTCTCGTTGCATAAGAACACAACCAAGGCCAAGATTAGAGGCATCACAGTAAACTACGAAATCGTCGTTACTGTCGGGAAGAGCGAGTACAGGAGCGTTGCATAGCATATGCTTGAGAGTTTGAAGGCTTCCTCTTGTTTGGAATCCCAAACGAAAGGCTTGTCCTTATGAGTTAGATCGGTAAGCAGAATGATGATTTTAGAAAAGTCGGCGATGAATCGACGGTAGTAACCCGCCAATCCAAGAAAAGAACGGCTTTCAGATGCAATCTTCGCGTAATCCAACTCTTTACAGCTTCTATCTTTGCAGGGTCGACGTGAATACCTTGACTGTTAACAATGTGGCCGAGAAATTGGACTTCTTCGAGCCAGAATTCACATTTTGAGAACTTGGCGAAAAGACGATTACCATGGAGAAGTTCGAGGACTAAACAGAGATGGCGCGCGTGTTCGTCTCTCGACTTCGTGTAGATAAGGATGTCATCAATAAACACAATGACAAAACGATATAGGAAAGCTTTACACACACGGTTCATCAAATCCATGAAGACCGCGGGTGCATTCGTGAGACCGATAGGCATGACCACGAACTCAAAATGGCCATAAAGAGTACGGAAGGCGGTTTTCGGAATATCTTCTTCCAACACTCGTAACTGATGATAACCGGAACGTAGATTGATCTTAGAGAAACACGTAGCACCTTGAAGCTGATCAAACAAATCATCAATTCGAGGAAGAAGGTAGCGGTTCTTTATCGTAAGCTTATTAAGTTCACGATAATCGATGCACATTCGGAACGTCCCATCTTTCTTTTTTCACAAAAAAGAACGGGTGCGCCCCAAGGTGAAGTGCTCGGGCGTATGAAGCCTTTATCAAGAAGCTCTTGAAGTTGGCTTGATAGCTCGCGCATTTCGGATTGTGCAAGACGATAGGGAGCTTTAGCAACAGGTGTAGCACCGGGAATTAAATCGCTACGAAATTCAACATCACGATAGGGGGTAAACCAGGTAAATCATCGGGAAAAACTTTAGGAAATTCACAAACAACGGGTACATCTTTCCAGCTTTTCTTTTCCTTCTCCGGGTTCACGATGTGGGCTAGGAAGGCAACGCATTGCTTTCGCAGATACTTGCTCGCTTGGGTACATGACATAAGCATCAACTTCTTTGAGTGAGTCTCGCCATAGACATGTAGTTGATCACCGTTTGGAAGAGGAAAACGAATCATTTTATCGAAACAAACAACTTCAGCATGATTTCACGAAGAAAATCCATGCCTACTATGATATCGAAGCTACCTAATTGCATAGGTATGAGATTGATCGGGAAGATGTGGTTGTTGAGATCGAGAGTACAACCACGTAGGACGGAGTTAACTATAACGGTTCTTCCGGTGGCGACTTCAACATCGAAAGTCTTTGGGAGTTTAGCGCGTTTACATTTTAAAACCTTTTTGAATTCTAACGACACAAAACAGTTATCGGCACCACTATCAAATAAACAGGAAGCATAAATACCATTAACAAGGAACGTACCATTGTCAACATTGTTGTCGTTCTGAGCCTGGCGATGATTGAGATTAAAGGCTCTTCCACGCGCAGCCTGTGGTTGCTGCTGCTGCGGTGGCTGTGGTGGCTGCTACTGAGGTTGCTGCTGTGGTTCTTGCTTCACGGCTCTGTTTGGGTAGACATTACTAAAGTGGTTTGGATCACCACAAGTGTAGCAAAACGTGCCTTTGCGGCTGGAACTGCTACTGGTTAGCCTGAGGAGTGCGAGGTGGAGCTGGTAGAGCTGCTGCTGCTGCTGGAGCTTGAGGAGCTGGCTGACGGGGACCTGAACGGCGGCTGACGGTAAAGTGGCCGTAAATGTTGCAGTTGGTACAGAAACGGCAGTTGCCTCCAACCGCATGGTGATAAGTGCACTTCGAGCACAACGGATGAGGACCAATATACGCACGCTTTGCTAGAGGTGCGTTTGGTGTAGCAGACTGAAGCGGCTGAGGGTTTGGTGGTGCAGCAAGTGCACAGTTCTTGCTCGGGTTCCCTCTTTTACGACCTCGACGACTTGACTTGGATTCTTGAGATGGACCGGTAGGAGCACTCGGCTCGGTGATAGCTTGGTTCGTGACTTTTTTGTTCTTGAAGTAACCTGTCTGGATACGCTTGTCATTTATTTCTGCGGCAAGCTGATAAGTCTCCTCAATGGTGGTAGGACGCGCTGCTTGAACAAAATCAGCGACGCAGTCCGGTAGAGCACAGAGGTATTTCTTGATTGCTTTCTCAGTAGTGTCCACCTGACTGGGACATATAATACTCAACTGCTTGAAACGGGCTGTGAGACCAGCGTTGTCGGGGCCATCTTGTTTGATATCCCAAAATTCGTTCTCCAGCTTTTGAACTTCATGGGGAGGACATAATTCTTTCACCATGATTTCCTTGAGTTCCTCCCAAGTGAGCCCGTAAGCTTTCATCGTTTCCGCGCTTGTTGCGCTCCGCAGTCCACTAATCAAGAGCCTTCGATTGGAACATGCCGGTAGCATTGATGGTGCACAGAGCTTCGGGACCTCCGCTTTGGCGGAAGGTGACCTCAATAGAATCGAACCAATGGAACATAGCACTTGGTCCTTCCGTGCCGGTGAAAGTGAGAGGTCCACATGCCTTGAATTTCTTAAAGCTGAAAGAGGACTTGGGTGCGTTGGCCTTTGAATCTACTGACGTGTTGCTGCTGGCAGCCTGAATTTCGCTGACGATCTGGGGAATGACTTTAGCCATCTGCTAGACTACAAGCGAGGCGATATGCTTGTCAGCGTTGTTGCGCTGAATGTTCCTCCTTGTGTGAGATCCCATGGAAGACATCTACATGAAGGATTTGATTGGATGAGATTTGATTATAATAGGTTTATATTCAAAAGTTTATTATTATTATTATTATTATTATTATTATTATTATTATTATTATTATTATTATTATTATTATTATTATTCACTTAAGGCACAAACACATAAGCACGTATACACGTAAGCACATAATCGCATAAACATATAAGCACATATTTTGCACATATTCATCTTCAAACTAAATCATGCGTAGCGCGTACGAGGTGTGATATAATAGCGTAAATAGCGAGTAAAGCTACGTATGAGGGCATTCGCGTAGGAGAGTTGAGCGTTTTAGTTTGGTTGGTGAATTAATTAGCGTTTCAGATTGCGAGAGCTGTGCGAGTTGTGCATATATCGATGGAGCATAAAAGAGATAAATTGAAAAATCGATAAAGTGAGAAATCGAATAAGTGTAAAATCCATAAATTTAAACACATAAATAATACATAAACTCGATGATGCGTAAAATCGGCGATTGCAGGCTTAAATAAATTTGGAGTGTGGCGTTTTGAGACACCGACTACCCAAAGTGGTTCGAGAATTTTGGGACACACGATTTGGCCTAATAGACAAGTGCTCTCGCCGTACAACGGTTAACGGCATTTATCCTTCCAGTTACGTTGTGTTCCGTGTCATCGAATTAATCGAGACTTTGGTGAGATTGAAAATCGAGGAGTGGAACTAGTTATTAAGATGCGGGTTTCACTCCTAACTTAACAACTTTATTCCTAGTTGTGGTTATGCTCACTGATCACATCGGGAGTTCCACTAGATAGAAATGGAGATTTTCGTCGAGATTTGGATATCACTCCTAACTCATCGAAGGTATCTCGTGCGATAGAGGATGCGCGGAGTGAATGATCTTATCGAGAGTTCTTGGTTTTCACACCTAATCTCTACTTGATCACTCGTTTTGTGTGATACGAGCGTTCTTCACATGTATTGTAGTAGCTTTAGGAAAAGCATACGTAGTTTAAAAGTCCATTTCAAAGACGTATGATCAAGTTCGGGCGAAGTTGTCCACTTCGCGCGAACTTGACCTTCGAGCGAACTTGTTATGTGTTTGAGAGGGGACTGAGCAACTTCGGGCGAACTTGGTCAAATTCGGGCGAACTTGATCAAGTTTGGGCGAACTTGATCAATTTCGAGCGAACTTGGCCTACTTCAAGCGAAGTTGTCAGTTCGTATGAGTTTCGGGCGTTGAATCAATGCGTAACGGTCTGGTTTGGTATCCTAACTATAGACTAGGTCAAACATGGCAGTTCTACCTAATTTTCCCTATAGTTATGGCTCTGATACCAATCTTTCACACCCCAACCGATGGCGGAAATATCTGGGCGCGGCACTAGGCGAATCAGATTGCTCAAGAGACATCATAACAACTATTAAGCGATAATATTTAAACGTTCAATATCCCATACTATTAAACAATAAAATCCCAAATAATTATTACAATATCAAACAATCTCTCAAACATTTCTAATCCTATCTTCCCTGGATTTAATACATGAGTTTCTAAGATAAGATCCTAAATCTAATTCAGCAAGAAGTCATCAACCTGCCACATATGTTAAAATAAAACGTCAATACAATTAAGTAAAGGTGATCATACATGTTTGCGTACAATATAGATATAAAAGCGTTTAGCATACACTGCATGACATACGTAAGTGTTGTGAACAATGTATCTACTTAGATTCAAGTAAACCAACAAACCACGATTGATCGAGGCATGCGAACAAGTGTCCACATCCTAAAGAGAAAATAAATGCGAAATAAAAATGCGAGCCTTAACAACCTTGGGCCTCCGGGTGGCGGGTCAACCTCTAGGAAGCTATCATGTTAAGGGTGGCGTACTAGCAATCAAGTATCATATACAATTCAGCAGACTTCACGTATAGTCATCTAATAGCGGGATTGCGAATAAACATTTGAGTTGTGTGATGTGGTTTGATATAAGAACATATGTGACATCCAAAAGTGCATTTAAGCTTAAAGGGGTTCAAGTATACTCACAGTTGGTCCGATTAGAGAGAGAGACGGGATCTGATGTAGGTGGAAAGGAGCGTCGGTTCAGCCTGTAAGCGAACAGAAGTGCATCAGTCTTCCGAATTGCTGAAACGGTCGAAGCGTGGAGGAGCAGATTACAAGTTCGGGCGAAGTTGTACCGAATCTCTTGGATTAAAACAATTTCGGGCGAACTTGACTGTTTTGACTTACTAGAGGTACAAGTTCGGGCGAACTTGTCTAGTTTCCTGAGAAACTGGACAAGTTCGGGCGAACTTGCCCTGTTTTATTGAGGTTTGATACAAGTTCGGGCGAACTTGTCTGATTTCCTTGGAAATCATGCAAGTTCGAGCGAACTTGGTTGAACTTTTTGGGATTTTGACAAGTTCGGCTGAAGTTGGTCACAAATATGTGACAACTTCGAGCGAACTTGATCAAATTGGAGCGAACTTGATCAATTTGGTCACCAATTCATGCATTTCGTGTCGTTTGCTGAGGAAATCGAGTGTCCATCCCTCCAACCTTAAGCTACTGAGCAAAGCCTAGGCTGGAGAGGTCTTTTGGAGCGAGTTTTAACCATTTTACAGAAACTCGGACTAATCCCGGCGAACTTGATGGTTCGTACGGGTTAGTCCAGTTTGTGCAAAGTGACGACATCGTCCTTCTGCTTCCGGATCTGAGATCTTGCTTGACAACGCCTCGTTCCACTTCAAAGTGAACGAAACATGCGTCATTTAGTCCGAATTTTGTGTAAAAATCGATGTAAAAGGTTTTACTTAGATCTAAGTGAAATACAGAAGTTTTGTAGAAAAAGATGAAGGTTTTTATAAACATTAGAGTTTGGATGAAATCGAAGGTAAAACCTTGTGCAAAATTGTTGTAGAACGTTGTTGTTGCATGAAAACGATTGATTCTTACTTGGAAATCAAGGGTTTTCGGTTTCAGGAGGTTTTGAGCAAACTAGCAGCAAGTAGTGCACGAATGGAGGTGTTGGGTATTTATTGGTGAGGTGAAGATGAGCTAAATTAGACCAAGTTTGGCGGAACTTGACATCATTTCAAGCGAACTTCTCACAAGTTCGGGCGAACTTGGCCAGTTCTGCTTGAAAGATGTAAGTCCGAGCGAACTTGGGGTATATTGTGGTGATTTGATAGCCTGAGCAAGTTCGGGCGAACTTGGTGTTACCAAGTTCGGCCGAACTTGGCCTATTGGCTAAGTTTCGTTTGTTATTTTATCAAAATTACTCTACAACAATATTTTACAAAATTACTCTAGAAGATCAAAATTACTCTACATGAATATTTTACAAAATTACTCTACAAGACCAAAATCACTATACAAATGATCCTGTAGAGTAATTTTGATAATTACCCTACGACCATATATTTACGAAAATGCCACCGCTTTTTTTTGACTTTTTCTTCAATTTGTACGTTCAGTACGTTAATTTTATTTTCACTGGAACTTAACTCTATTATAATAAACAGTAAAAACAAAAGTAGAAATAAACATTTAAAACAACAAAATATTATTAGCTAAATGTTATATGTTTTTTTAAGCTTTATCTTTCCATCAAGTGAAAAATGATTTAACTGGTCATGTCACATGCTACAGCTGAAGGGAATTTTAGGGTATTTTGGTGTTACGAGATTTGGTGTTAAAAAATATGTGTAAATGTGATTTTTCCACCATGGTTTTGTAAGATCTTAATATCTCTTGGTTGTAAAACAAGGTCTCGAAGGCCAAGTACTCGCTATAAGGTAGGCTGTCGAGGAACGAGTACTTTTCGTATAGGCCGGATACTCTCCACGTACTTTCCGGCTAGGCCAAGTACTTCCCGAGTACTCTCAAATCCGACTAGGGAGCGTCTGGTGACTTTTGCAACTATAGTCTTATATAAACCTGAAACCTTCGCTTGTAATTGGTCCAAACATCAGGTTTGAAGGTAGAATTATGATTGTATGCACAAGTTCAATTAGTGGAGTTATTTGTTTTGACACTTATTTATTTTAGTAAGACACATAAATAGTTGTTTGTGTAACCATAGTTGGATCATATATTGAAAAGGATGATTTTGCGAAAGGGCACACTTCGTAGTTCGCCCAGGGTTTTATAAAGTTGGAACTGCCTTGTCAGTCATGGTTGTGGAGTGGAGCAGAAGTCCTTTTTCGAAATTGAAATTGCATGAATTGGAGAGGTGTAACGAGTTAGTAGATGGGGTGATATTGCCGAATGGTAGGGATAAGTGGATTTGGGAAATGGAATCTCATGGTATATTTTTAGTTAAATCGTGTTGCGATTTTCTATCAAGAAATGCGACCCGGTTTTGTCCATACGAATGGGTGAAGTGGTTACCAAAGAAGATAAATATGTTTGGGTGAAGGGCAAAGATAGGTTGGCTACTTTGGTTGGGTTAAAAAGAAAAAAAGAAATATTCATCGGATGAAAATTGGGCAGTGGTGGGAAAATGGGGTTTTGGTTGGTGTCTCCTGTTGTTTTGTATATTTCTTTTGGGTTTGAATAAATCATCAGCAGTTCAAAGAAAAAGTAATTTATTTTTATTTTAAAAATATACAATAACTTTCCTAGTACTAGTGTTGCTATTTCCCAACTATGAATATGAAACTAATTAATCAAAGATAACATGTTCGTATAATTGTACAAAATATGTAAACCTGGTCGTTACGACTCTGGTCATGATTCAAATACTCATTCAAACATCCGATAAAATTCATAAATGGATTACCATCTACAAAAAAGTTATTGAGTGTGACTTTCCTTTTTTGGTGTCTTCTTTATGTTACAAGCAAACAAACATTAGTTTGTTCCTTAATAACGTCTAGGTACATCCCTATATCCATGGATTCAACTATCACATCCATATGCATGCATGCATGCATTTATCAAAACATTAAAACAATTTTCATTTTAAATATTTATTCGCACGCTTCTGATAGAATTCTTTTGTCTCACGATAATAACTTAAGAGGTTCAGCTCATGGATTTTTTTAAATATAAAGAAACTTTTACGCGTTTTGGTTTGAGTTCTTTTGTCCCACGCGCAATTATAACTTAAGAGGTTTAGCTCATGGATTTTTTTAAATATAAATAAACTTTTACGCGTTTTGGTTTTAAGAGAATCAAATGAACACCTTAACCTTATGAAATCCCCGATGATAATAATCATTGCGATTTGGTTTAGTATACACTGTCGGCAGTAAAACACATCCAGATAAGCAACCTTTTCCTTCCATTAAAAAGAAACGTGTTTGGTTTATATATCTATAATATCTCACGGGTTGGACTAGAATGAAAGTTTGGTTTCAATACGATGATAATGGTTCCCATATAAGCAGGGGCGGACCTAGCATAGAACAAGGGGCAACCCCCGTTGCCCCTTGACGTTCCGGTGGTAGTGTAAAATTAGTGTAAGTTTTGGAAAAATTTGACGTTTTTTCGATTTCGCTGCCCCTTTTTATTAAAAAGTTGCCCCTTTAGGTTTTTTTTTCTAAATCCGCCACTGCATATAAGCAAAACACGATGATAATGGTTACCATGTAAAATTGCATATTTTTTATAGCGGCTTTCAGTTTTATTGTCCACAAGCACAGTAGTCAATGAATTAAGGATAATAGAAGGAAACTAATATATTATAACCATCTTCTTTTTTTTATAAATGAATTATCATTTTGAGACAAAACAAATATAGGATAATAAGGTCGAGATAGATGGATTGTCCTTTTATTTTATACAAACCATTAAAGTGTACTTGAAGATTATAAAATTTCAATATTAATAAATTCGATAAAAACTTAATCAAGTGTTAACATAATTGTTTCCAGCTTTAGTTGGATAGTAGATGTTTTTGCCACTTGAAGTAAAGACTAGGGTTAAAATCCTGATTGTGGTATAAATAAAATTTATTTGATGTAGTTTAGGTGTAGAAATAGAAATAATGTGACCTTTGTTGTTTAAGAAAAAAAAATATTAACATAACTGAAATTGTTAAAAAAAAATATAATCAAATATCACACAATTAAACATCACATTCTATCAGTAATTAGTTTAACTTTTATAAAAAAAAGTACATCAAAAATTAAAATATATATAAAACGTGTTAATATTCTTTTTGTCATATTACAAATTTATTTTTTGGGTTTTCACTTTAGGTTGTTATACCGAGTGTTGATACCATAACAAACTGAAATTATTTTTTGGGTTTTTTTTTCTACTGCTCTACCGATTGTCGATACCATAACAGTACCGTCCACATTTCCAGTGTAACGAATCCGTTGCAATGCAAGTGCATCACCGGATCACCCGCTAGTTTTATATAAAGCAAAACATGAAAGTAATATTAGTTTTGAAATTTCTAGATATATGTTGCGAGTCATACTCAATACGTAGAACACTATAACCCATCTTATATAATCAGGCTATTTTTAATATATCATTTATATCATTTTAATTTATATTCTTGAAATTTATACCAATCAAAACAAAATAAGTAACCAAATGGCGGCTTGCAGTTGTTTTAGTTGTTCAACCAATGAGTGTCCAGGTGCATCACCATGTCAACCAATCACAAAATTGCGTCCAGGTGCATCATCTTCTCAAGACACCCTCTCTCACGTGCCCCACCAACATCTTTCATAGTCTATCTTTTTATAAAAAGTTAATTACTGTTTTCGTGTCTATGGTTTCTTAAAAATCACTATTTCAGTCCATTAGTTTAAAAATTGCGATTTCAGTCCCTGTTGTTTTACTTTCGTAACCATTTCAGTACCTGTGGTTTCACTTTCGTAACCACTTCAATCAATTTATTCTTTAAGTACAGGGACTGAAATGGTTGCGAGGTGGACTGAAATGTTTCGAAAGTGAAACCATAAGGACTGAAATCGCAATTTTTAAACTAATGGACTGAAATAGTGATTTTTGACAAACACAGTGACGAAAATAGTAATTAACTCTTTTATAAATTTTGTATTATTGAAACCACTAATTTGATGGCGTTAGAAAAAACAAACACAAAGGTTACAATAAGAAATTACATCCATCATTATATATTTTAATCCACACAAATCCAAGGGATTTGATGTCCTCCATTGTCTTCCAAATTGACGTTGTTTTGTTGGAGAAGTTCTTCCTCCACCGTCCCAAGTTAGCATGCTTGTGTAACAAGAGCAACTCATGATCCGAAAATGCGAATATCGGATTCCAATTGCTCACTGGGTGTCGTATAACCCGATGCAAAATAGCAAGATGTGAGCATGTGATTGCTGATACTGTTCTAAAAGAAAAAACAAAGAATCTAAAACGACTAGATATCATCAATATATCATATTAACGATCCAACAACGCGATGCTCTTGCTATTGACGAATTATCTTATTGGAGAATCGTTCAGAAAAAAATGGAGCCACGATCACCACACACATAACACCCGAACAAAATTCAAGAGTTTACAAATCATAAGTTATAGTATTATGCATTATAATACAATCGAATTCAAAGACAGAACAAAAATTTCTTGATCAGGAACATAAGTTTTCTTCTCAAACAACTACTACAAAAGGGCAAAAATATAATTCTTTAATTTTATTTTTTCTGAAAAAGTTTCAAACATAATTATGATATATTGACTCATATTGTAAAACCTACATAAAAAGTCAATAAGCTAACTTTTTTATATATTAAAAACCATACACCTGAATAAAATACGTGTTTTTAACTTTTCAAAACATAAGCTTTAGTTAATTTTTCATGTATTTTTTACAATTGAATGACTAAATATATAAAAAAAATTAGGTTAGGGTTTTATTTTTGTTGTGAAAAATAAAAAAGACAATGATTTTTTTTGTCTTAACCCTAAATTTTGTAAAATAAAATATGACACCGCATTGTATTGTTCGGTTCGATTAACTCAGTTATGGTTTAACCAACTCATATGTTAATTGTTCAGTTCAGTTATATCAGCTAATTAGGTTACGATTCGGCTACTCACACCTGGCAAAGAGTGTGAAAATCTATAAAAGCTCAAATAGCCCAATCAAGTTCCGTGCTTTTTCTTCCATTTTACACTACAAGTCAAACCTTTTATACCTTTTCCAGTTCTCCACAAGCATCAAAGAGGGCGAAATAGTAAATTCCCACCAATCAACCCAGTCAGCAAAGTCATTCCATGAGGGCAAACCTGTAAATTCCCACAAGATCAAGAAACATGTTCTAGAATCTGAACCAAATTTTGGCTGATCACCATCCCATAAAAAGCAAACCTTTTCAAACTTCACAACACAAATTTTCAAAAATGTCAACCCTCAAAATCACCAAAAAACACAATAAACATCTCAACAATCCCTTCCCATCAAACCCAAAATCTTTATCCATCAAGCAAGGAACTTTGTTGTTGAATTACCAAACTACCCTTCCACACCACCAAATTTTCACAATTGGAAGTGATTTTCAGATAACTTGGAGATCAGATAATGGTGGGTGTGTATCTATATCTCATAAATCTCAACCTACAAGATCCATATGGTCAACAATCCCTGGTCAACCATTCATTTCTGCTGCAATGGCAGAAACAGAGGTTGCAGAAAGCAGGGGATCATTCATGATCAAAGATCGAAATGTTCGGTTACTATGTAATCATCAAACTATTGAAGATATTAAGGTTTTGAAAGAAAATGAACAAGATTTTGAATCTGGGTATGTTAAATTTGGATTCGAATACCCTGTTGTTGAAATAACGGGTCGGGTTTTCGGTATGAGGAAGAACAAAAGTGTGTTGAATCAAGAAAAGTGGTATTCTTTAGACAAAGATGTTCATAGTTATGTAAAGTATAAGCTTTTATTTGCTCAAAAGAATAATAATCAAATTGGGTTTCAAATAAAACTTGGGAAACAGAATCTTGTATCTTCACCAAGAATTTACAAGGGGTTTTTTCGAAAACCGACCCGAAGTCGAAGGATTCGGGTCCGGTTATTCGGGTCGTTTTCAAAGAGGAAACGGGTCGTCATGGATTCAAGTAATGAAGAGGAAAGTGTAGCAATGAAAGATGGTGAAAATGAGTGTTTTAATAGGATTTGTTTGACATATTCAAGTGAAAAAAATGAAAGATTCTTTGGGTTTGGAGAACAATTTTCACATGTGGATTTTAAGGGAAAAAAAGTGCCTATTTTTGTTCAAGAACAAGGAATTGGGAGAGGAGATCAACCAATCACATTTGCTGCTAATCTGGTTAGCTACAGGTAAAATAATTTTTTTTGTTTTTAGTATAAAATGATATAGTAAATAAATAAATAAATAAAATCTATAGAATTTATAATTCTCACCGGTCACTACCTGGTTAAAGATTCTCTAGCTAGGCCAACTTAAAAATATGTATGTTATGCATGTGTGTTAGATTGCAAACATATGTATGTAGAATTTCTATCTATTTAGTTATGCATTTGAGTTGTGTATTATCTCAAGCTTGTGAATAGCTAGAAGGAGACGGGTCAAACACGTGAAAGTCATCTAAGTCTATTTATAATTCATAAAACCTGTAAAATTGTTTTATTAGAAAATTAAGCTTATTTTATTATAATAAATACATATCGTAATCATAAATAAAAGATTCATTATTATTAAGAAAATTTTAAAAAATGGATAAAATAGTGTTTGCGGGGGTTAACCTAACCCCTCTTGTTTTGATCCGTTACCCAACCTCTATGTGTGTGTCTGTTTGTAGGGGCACGTATGTTTAGAACAGATAATATGTTGAGAACTGTATGATACACTTGTACATACTACCTTATATTAGAGATGGGCATAATAACCGGTTCCAAAACCGACCCGGTAGAACCGACCTGGAACCGGTTCCAGTTCCAACCGACGTATAGAAGAACCGGTTCCGGGTTCAAAATACCCGACAGTTCCTACCCGGTTCCACATTTTAGGATTATAAACGGTTACAATCGGTTCTAGTTTTCTTGTCGTATACCCGGGTACGAACTGGACCCAGGAACCGGTTCCATTCACTAACATCAGGAACCGGGTACGGGTTGGAACCGGTTCCGGGTATTAAAAAGAACCGATTATTCCCATCTCTACCTTATATGCATGTGTGTATATTGCATGACATGTGTCATTATGCAGGGCCGGGGGTGACTGGAGTACAACTTATGCACCTTCACCATTCTATATGACTTCAAAGATGAGATCTCTTTACCTAGAAGGTTATGATTATTCAGTCTTTGATCTAACACAAGATGACAGAGTTCAGATACAGGTAAATTTGAGATGCATTTTGACTTTTGAGGTCAAAGCACCTACTTTTCAGATTTAACATTTGATATAATTTATAACCAATGGTTGCAGATACATGGAGATTGTGTCGAAGGTAGGATACTGTACGGGAACTCACCTCCTGAGTTGATTGAACAATTCACCGAGTCAATCGGGAGACCGCCTGTACTTCCTGATTGGATAATATCAGGTGCCATTGTGGGAATGCAAGGTGGAACAGATAAAGTTCGCCATGTTTGGGAAGAATTGGTGGCTCATGATGTACCAATATCGGCATTCTGGTTGCAGGTAGTATTCACAGATCCTGAAACATAAGAAATATATAAAATAAAGTTATTATATATACCCTTATTTTAGGAGTTACTGCATTTATTTTTTAATATGTTCTAACTTATATTTGGTGTTTATGTAGGATTGGGTAGGTGAGAGAAAAACGGTAATTGGATCACAACTTTGGTGGAATTGGGAAGTCGATGAAACACGGTATCATGGATGGAAACAACTAATTAAGGATCTTAGTGCAAAACACATTAAAACGATGACATATTGCAATCCTTGTTTAGCTCCGGTAAGTATAAACTTCGTTAATCATAAAGCAATACGCACATTATCAGCCAGTTTTTAAAAAACTTACTGAATTTTCAGATGGATAGTAAGCCAAACGCAAAGAAAAACCTGTTTTTAGAGGCGAAAGAGTTGGATATTTTGGTGAAGAACAAGAATGGAGAAACATATATGGTTCCTAACACTGCTTTTGATGTGGGAATGTTGGATTTAACGCACCCGAATACCGCAAAATGGTTCAAGAAAATATTACAAGAAATGGTGGATGATGGTGTTAGGGGATGGATGGCGGATTTTGGTGAAGGTCTTCCTGTTGATGCTTGCATCTACTCAGGTTTGATATCCCAATTACCTTTTTTATATAATAACTAGTATTTTGAGCCGTTGCGCATTGAGCCGGTGTCGAAACTTAAAGTAACTCGTACATAAAAATAAGCATGACTTTACCACGTACATGAAAATAAGCACGTAAAACTCGAGGGGGTCAAGATGACATTTTACAAAGTTTTTTGAAAACTGAGGGGGTGTAAATAGCAATGCTAAAAGTTGAAGGGTTGAATACACAAAAAGAAATAAAAACATGGGTTGGATGGCATTTTTGTAAATTTAATAAAGAAAAATAATAAAAAAAAAGTAGAGGTTGTGTCTTAGGAACTATTTCTAAGACACCCTGGTTATACATTTATACTTGTAACAGAATGTATAGATCTAAAAGGCCAGCAGGGTCTTCTTAGCATTATTCTTACAACACTTTTTTCTCACTCTGATTATTATTCAATATAAACATTTTCAGGTGAAGACCCTATTTCCGCTCATAATAGATATCCAGAAATATGGGCGCAAATAAACCGAGAATTTACGGAAGAATGGAAGAAAACACTTGTTGGGAAAGTAAAAGAAGACCCTTCAGAGTCATTAGTTTTCTTTATGAGAGCTGGTTTTAGGAACACGCCTAAATGGGCAACACTATTTTGGGAAGGGGATCAAATGGTGAGCTGGCAGGCTAATGACGGGATAAAAAGTGCGGTTGTTGGTTTGCTAAGTAGTGGATTTTGTGGTTATGCGTTTAATCATAGCGATATTGGAGGTTATTGTGCAGTAAGTATACCGTTTTTTAAGTATACGAGAGATGAAGAGTTGCTATTAAGATGGATGGAATTGAATGCCTTCACAATAATATACAGAACACACGAAGTAAGTTACATTGATACTAGAGGTGGATGTTTCGATCGTTTTAATTCCAAGTGGGTTGGTTTGGGCTATGCAGTTAATGCGGTAAAAAAGCAGATATCGGTCAAGGACCGATATTTGAGATACAGGTAATCGCGGTGGGATGTCTGTGGGATATCAGTAATTTTAATATTCAGTATACTCTCCTAGCATTAATAAATTAACCTTTTGCAACTTGCAAAACACTAACAATTGTAACAAGTAGGAACTAATTAAGACTTAAAACACTAATAGCAGCAATAAGAAGAAAGACGAATGGTAGAACTAAGAAGAAAGGTGCTGATATCGGTGATATATTGGTCAAATATCGGTCGATATCACCGATGATATCGGTATCGATATTCTGACCGATATTTTAGATGGGGACCGATAGCCGATATATCGGTCATATATCACTGTAATAAACTGCAAAGGGTTGGGGTTATGTTTTATCTCTAACTGGGTCAAGTGGGTTGATTCATGTTTTGTTTTATCTCTAATAGGTCAAAGTCAAACGGGTCAAATAGTGAATGACCAAGTCGAAAGTCACCCAATGTGTATTTGTAATGAATAAAACCCTAGAATTAATTTTGGTCTATTTTTTTTTGAACAGGGAAACAAGCCATCGGTTAATAGTCAGTTCTATTCAAATGAAAGAACGTTATCACATTTTGCACGCTTTGCGAAAGTATACAAAGCATGGAAATTCTACAGGGTCCATCTCGTAAAGGTGCTTAAGAAAACTAAACTCATTATCTATATAAAACATAAAATAGTTGAATATAATATTCTAACATTTATTTATGTTTATAACACAGGAAGCTAGTCAAAAAGGTCTTCCAGTTGTTCGACATCTATTTCTGCATTACCCTAACGATGATCATGTACATAAATTAACCTATGAGCAGTTTTTAGTTGGTGATGAGATCTTGGTGGTCCCCACACTTGATAAACATAAAAAGAATGTGAAAGCGTATTTTCCGGTTGGAGAAACTTGTGTATGGAAACATATATGGACCGGAGATTTATATGATATACAAGGTTCGGAAGCTTATATTGAAGCTCCAGTTGGCTATCCAGCAATATTTGTTAAAGATGGATCTATTGTTGGGGAAGAATTTCTAAGAAACCTGAGAGAATACAGGATTTTATGAATAGTGATTGGCCAAAAGGGAAGTTAGAAATTGATATTCACAACTCACAAGTTACATTTTATTACAAATTCAAATAGGGTGTCTGGGATTGTATATATAAACAACTTATCCAGTTATTGTGTTTTCAAAAGCCGATGAAAACTATGGAGTGTTTGGATGAAGAAAAACGCTTATATTTTTTTAGTTTTCTATTTCTAAAACGGCTAATTCACACACCCTCTAAACCTGCTCATAAATCTACACCAATGTCCATTATGTGGCTAGTTACCTCACCCACTTGCGGATGAACACCTTTACCACACACCTTGATACTGATTCAATATCGAATACTACTAGGCTACAAGCACTTCGGAAAAAATGCTTATAATCAACTGCATATGATAGGGTGAAAAGCATAAGCATCTATGCTAAGACGTATTCAAAACTACAAATTAATTGTTTTCAATAAGCTAATTATATCCTAAATTATGTTTTCACAGTAGTGAATGTAATAAATTGGTTTTGACTCAGATAAATCATGTAAACACAAGCCGTCGGGAATGTCATGCGTACATTTTTGTGTGTAGTCCAAAGTAGTCGCACATCACGTTGATGATGCGTACACTTAGGCAGAGTCAACAGTCATAGGTGCAAGCACTTTAGGTCGTGCGTACAATTCGACACGCCTATAATTAGGTGTGTCCATGTGTTAGTGCATAGAGTATGGAAACTTGAGCGTTCACTTTGTACACGACCACTTGTAATGTTCTATTGATCTTAATCCAAAATGAGTTTATTTACCGCGTGCTTAATCATGCTATGTGACCATTAATTGTTATTGTTGACGATTTTGTGGTTTTACAGTGGCAGCTTAGCAAATAAAACAATACTTAGTAGCAACTATATATCATCAAAACTACCTATAATCATCTCATTTTAATTCTTAATCAGTTCGAAACTCCACATCCGTACAATAATAATCTGTTTGAAAGAGGGGTTTAGGTCTACTGAATTATCACGTACTCTCATAATAATCAAACGCATAAATTCAGATAACAAATTATGTAATCAAACAGATGGTAGATGCGATCAGTATAACTACTGAGGCGATCAATTGATGAATATTAAAATGGATAACAAGAACAAAGATGTTGTGTGGCATAAGAAAACGGACCTTTACTTGAAGATTCAAATTGGGGGATGAAGATCAGTAGAATAGAATCCAGGAATACACGTTTACAACTTTATTCCACTGTTTAATAAACTTATTCGCATAAATTTATTGGATATACTCTTCATTTTTATATTCTTCTATTTAATTAATTAAACATTTTTCTTAATTACATGTTTGATTAATCAATAAAGATTGTTGAATCATATATTTAGGCTTTTCTTGATTGAAATAAATAATGTAATTTAAATTTAAGTACGGGAGATTCCCACGATGTAACGAGAAATATTTAAGGTACCAATATTCAGCGTAATTCACGATACCATAATATATACATAGTTTGAATACAACTTTAATTTCAATAATAACTAGGGTCGAAGTCACCCGCGCATTGCGCAGGCGCCAATATATTTTGCTACGTATTGTACACCATGACTGCCGAATGTATTTTGCTACGTATTGTACACCATGACAGCCGATGAATAAATTCATTAAATTAAACTAAATGATCTTTAAATGTGTTAATGTTATTTGCATTGTAGCTCAGCCCTGAACATCAAAATGATTAAAAAAGTCAATAAGGTAAATAACAAAGGTACACGTAAAAGAAAACGACATGAACTTGATCGATTTCGATGCACTCGTTATTGCAAACGAAAAAAAAAGTTCAAAACAATATCCAAAAAGATATATGCACTACTTGGTTCTTTAAAAAAATTGAAAGTTAAAAAGCAATTTTTCCATACCAATATCGGTTTTATTTATTAAAAAAAGACTTAAGTTAGCAAAGGCTAAGCTAAAAAAAAGGCTCAAGTTAGCATAGCCTCTCATTAAACTAAAAAGGGCTCAAGTTAGCAACGCCTACAAGGCTCGTTTTAACATAACGCCTACAAGACAAAAACTACATCAGAGTGTTGACAATTTTCTTTTTTTTAAATGAATGGCGCATTTAGATTTTGTTTAAAAGTTAACAGATACAAATTATTAGAGAAAATAAAATTAAATACTAAATGAAATGCTATCGAAACTAGAAACTGTAAAAACAAATACCGAAACCGATGTTCAGCTCCTATCGGTTGATTCAGTACAGTACCGATATGCATGTACTCACTTCTCAATATAATTTACGAAACCAAAACTTTTTAAATTTGAAATCTTCACACAGATGAATTATGACAAAACCGCTACCTCAACGTCTAATCAAATTCCGAAATGTCTATCGACAGGATTATTGAAGGTAGGCAAAAGGTGATTGGAGTTAAACCCAATTTGGAACATAAAACACCAGTCCCAATTTATGTGACGCCTACTGAACTGACTATTCTATACTTCATCCATTTTGGTCTTAACACGACCAAAAATCAAAACATCTGAGATGTCGATCGAATACCAAAACACGGTATTCAAGTTTTTCAAATTTTACTAAATCTATAATCCAACGTTAAACCACACCATCCACACGTTTTCCCTTTATCCACTAAAATTTTACTAAAGGGTTTTGAACCCAACTCAATAGTCTTAACACATAATTTGTCCATGCTCCTAAAAGTTATAAGAATTATTTTTCAATTCTCTGGGTATATTGAAAATGGCATGTTTTGTCTATTCTCTCTTAATTAATTACTTCAATCATCATTTTCATTAATGTTTATCACTAACTTTGTTCTTTTGCTGGATTGACGTTTTGAGGGAGCACTAAATACAAGTCGTATGCAAGCCACATGGGGGCGGCAATTTGGTCTAATTTTTCTCATTAGATTAAATTAAACCTACCCCTCTTCTTCATCATCATGCCCTTTACACCTCTCTCGACTGCAAAAATCCCTACATCTAGCCACCCACGACGTGATGGATTGTTACATCAATACATGCTCGGGCATTGCCTACAGTCCACGACGAAGATCGATGGTGGGATATTGGTCAAGAAGCCATGGTGATATACTATTAAGAAGAGAATACGCAGAGGGACGACAAAAAGATGCCTTCAAACAAATGGAGGAGCAGTTATAATCATAAATCTTTGGAATACAAGAATGCAAACATGGCAGCAGCTCAAGTAACAACTGGCGGAAGCAATGGTGAAAAGACTGCTTGATATTGGGTGTGACTTCTTGACCGAATGCTGTTGCCTTTCAATGATATGTTTATCCCAAGATCCTTCACTTCTAGCATCAGCACGAGAAACACAAATACTTGTACACAAATGTATAAACTTCACCTTTGTTCAAGGGGTGCAGATTCAACTAGGTTGAGATAGAACAAGAGATATGTTGGTATCTCCTTTAGCACTTTCTGTTTGAGCAAACGCAAATCAACATACAAATCGTTGCCATGATATCTGTAATGAACTTGATCATGTAAATATAAACAGACCCATACCCTTGTGTTTTCCGTTTAAACCTCTAAAACCAAGAAGCCTTAATTATTCTAAATAAAACACTATTCTACAAGAAGCCTTAATTATTCTAAATAAATAACAAAGAAAAGACCCATCATCAAATACCTTTAAATAACTTCAAATAACTAAATACCTTCTTATACAAATGCAATGAAAGATCTAAGCATGCCTTTAGCCTCTCATCCATAAGAATTAAAGCAGAATAACATGAAACCACATATTTAGGTGTAATCTAAACCCACCAAAGGGGTATCATCCTACTAGTAAACCAAACACCCCCTTAAACCTCGCAACAATGTTACCTGCCACATTGATCAAACATAATAATCATGCAGGAATGAAAACTGGCAACGCTTACATACTTGTGTAACATGCAGGGTCTGTGGTGCATGGAAGTTGCTCAAACCACTCTCATGGCTCAAACCCAATGGTGCCGGTGTGTTGTGCAGCTTACCCTTCGCATGAATCATTACGTGTTTCCAAACACAAGCATATACAGGTCCATTCAATCCATCTCATGGATGATTGTATTAAAAGATATATATCAGAAACATATATCAAATGGTGCAAAATAATAAAAGAACAAAAGTTATTGACACCACATTCCTTCAAGAAAGATTAACAGGGTCTACCATCATATTAAATAAAAGTAAACTACAGCATTGATATTCTTAACTAATAATAAAATATAACTGGGTACCAATTTTAAAATTTACTCTTACAGTTAAAACCATCCTCTTCAAAATCATTCAGATATCATATATACCTTCTTTTTCAGCATGCATAAATACCAGAATGCAAATAGATAACTGCCATCAAGTCAGAATGACCGAAAACAAACATCATCAAATGTAAAGATCACCTCTTTCTTCTGGAACTGAAAAGCCGAGAACCTCAACTATAAACATCATCATCAGAAACTGTTCTTTTCGCCTGCTTAATCTTCTCCAACTGAACTTGTGTATCCATAAACAGCTGCATCCTTTGAACCTCTAAATCTTTAGTAAACTGCATCCTTTGTTTCTCCAACTCAATCATCTGCTTCTGTTTCTCTCCCTCAACTCTCTCGTATATCTCTCCGAACCGCTCAATCGCCATCGCCAACCGCTTCATCGAGTCCGAACCTCCTGTATCTCCTCCATCTCCTCCGCCTCCTCCACCGTTGTTCCCGACACCTTTTCCTCTACCAGCACCTTCATCGTCACTACTCGCTAACGAATCCTCATCCTCTGATCCATCCTCTTCCGCTGCAGCCGCAGCGGCAGCCACAGCCGAATAATTCCTCCGAAAATACGACTCGTCAACCGCCGCAGCCACCGGAAGCGGCCGCTTCTGCGGGAGAATCGCAAGCGGCTGATGAAACTGAGAATTCATCACCGTCAACGGCGGTTTCCGGTACGGCAACGGTACGGCAGTCGGCGGAGACGACGACGACGACTTCTTCGACGATCCAGCAGCTCCAATCAACGTATCTAAACGCGAATAAAACCTCCAATTACTAACAACCGATCCATTCGATTCCGAAACCCTAGCTTTTTCAACCTTATACTTCTTCTTCAACGTATCGATCCGATTCTTACACTGAACATCGGTCCGTCTGGTTTTCTTGGTGTGGCCGTGACGGGCGTTAACGGCGTCGGCAACCTCCTGCCAATCCTTCTGACGGAGGTTACCGCGGTTGAGTTCGACGTAACGGGTGCCCCAGGCTTCAACTAGCGTGGCGGTGGCGTCCTCCGACCAGCAGTCTTCACGGAAGGGGATCGGACGGGAGGAGGGAGTATGGGCGGAGGCCGGAGAGGGAGAATTGTCGGCCATAGGGTTAGGGTTAGGGTTAGGGTTAGGTTAACGGTGGAGAAATTGGGGAAGTGATAAATAGAGATATAGAGAGAGAGAAGAGTACAAGTGGGTGAAGCGTCGGTGTCGGTACCGTTCGCATCCGTTGTGTTGTTGTTACTGGCATATCTTCTCGCCGATGTACGGCTCCAACTCCGACGTGTAACTGACGTTATCTGCTGCTTTGACTACTTGTACGTCGTATAGGTTTTCACGGATGGCTTTGCTGACTTGTACGTTTGGTTCTCATCTCGTGTTATGTTTGTTTCTCAATTATATCACGTTTTCATTACATTATGGAAATTCTTATTCTTATTTTATTTTAAAAAACGTACTATTGAAAATTTATATGCGTGGGATCCTATTATAATAATAATAATAATAATAATAATAATAGTGATAATTTCATTTATACTGGTTTGCAAATGTTGTTTGTTGAAGATAAGAGATAAGATTAGTGAAGAAAGCGGATTCGATAATTTGAATAATAGTTTGGTCAATTCTAGTATACAGGAAGGGGAAGGATCCACTAAGAAACTGGATTTTGCCTAAATAGCTTAAAAAAATTATAGTGATTATAAGTAGGATGGAAGGATATTTTATTCTTAAACACAAACTCGCATCCATTTGTTTTTTTTTTCAAAATACAATACAAAAAATCTAGTATAAAAAATGTAGCACAAAAAATCAAGTACAAAAAAATCCAGCACAAAAAAAAAAATCCAACACAAAAAATATAGCACAAAAAAAATCAAGTACAAAAATTCAACACAAAAAATCCAATACAAAAATCTAGTACAAAAAATCTAGCACAAAAATGTTATACAACATAGAAATCTAAGCAATTTTTGGGTTTTTTGAAAATCACATATTTTATATAGCAATATGGTGCTTAAATTAAAGATAAAAAAGATGCTCGATTTTATAGTGCAATTTTTTAAAAAAATAATGTTGTATGAAAAAGTTATGAACGTTTAAAAAACGAGGAGGGAATGTGCATGTGCCTTGCATGTGGGGAGAGAAAGTCAACAAATTGGCTATTACAAAAATACTCTTACACCTATCTTTTTTCCTACACTTTGATTTTAACCATTGATTTGAAAAATGAAAGGTTAAGATCCTTTCTTATCCTTCTTAGACAAAATCAATCTTTTATTTGATCTTAACCTAGGAAGACATATGGTATTATAGGTTGTATAGAATGACTTAATACATTATACCTTATAATAAATAACATTTATAATTTGAATCATCTTAGGTAATGTTATTCTAATATGGCAGGTAAAACTTGATATAATACTTTAACTAAGCCAAGGTCGTTTATACTTTATCTGTGTTTTGGTCAAAAATCTAATTAAGAATAATTAGTGGTGGTAAAGTGGGCAAGTTGGATCAGTTTGGGTAATGGGTCAAGATAACTATGGTTTAAGATGGGTATAGGTCAGGTTGGCTATTTAAAAAAAGAGTCGGATGGGTAATTGGTCAATATGGGTTTGGGTTAAGTTAGGTTTAGATTAATATAGGTTTGGGTAAAGATAAGATGAAAAATAATTAAAAATTTAAAAAACATAAAATAAAAAATATAAAAATCAAAAAAACTCTAAAAAGTCTTAAAAATTCAAAAAAGTTATAAAGAAATTTAAAAAAAATCTAATAAATAAAAAAATTGTAAAACTTCAAAAAATTCTAAAAAGTCAAAAAAAATTCTAAAAAATCAAAAAATAAATAAAAAAACTCCAAAAAGTCTAAAAAAAATAAAAACAACTAAAAATATCCAAAAAAATGTAAAGAATTCAAAATTTCTAAAAAATCAAAAAAATCTAAAAATCAAAAAAATCGAAAATTAAAAAAAAAGTTTTAGATTTTTTTTTTTTTGACTTTTTGGTTTTTTTAGAATTTTAGATTTTTTATAACTTTTTTTATATTTTTGTTTTCTTAATTTTTTGAATTTTTTATTTTTTGAATTTTTGAATTTTTTACAATTTTCTGTTTTTCATCTTTTAGAATTTTTAGTATTTTTTAATATTTTTTATGTTTTAGATTTTTATTTTTTTTATTTTTTAGGATTTTTAAGAATTTTTATTTGTTTTTTTAGATTTTTTTGATTTTTTAAATTTTTATTTTTTAGAATTTTTTTGTTTTTTTATTTTTTTATAATTTTAAAATTTTTCATTATTTTTAAACGAAGAACGACAGGAGAGTACTACGGCGGCGATTGGTGAAATCATAGTTGTAAAAAAATATCTACGAGTAGTAATTAGTTTAGCGATTTTATCTCATACTCATCCTGACCCGCTTGGGTTTTATCTCATACACATCCGGACCTACTCTTTTTTTTATCCACCACTTCATAACACATCCTAACCTAGTGACTAATTTTGTTTGGCTCATCTTAACCTATCTTAAAATTTAAAATTCTAACCAGGAAATATGGGCGAATGAATGAGTTTTGGTTAAAAATCACAAGAAGAAACAAGTCTGAAATCGCAACTTTTACACAGATTTTAGGCGGACTCTAAAAAAATCACATAAAATCAACCAAGTGTCCGTTTGGGATGTTCTTTATATGGTTGAAAACCTTGATGGGTCTAGTTTCTATAGAATTTTAGAAAAAAAATGGGAAAACTGCTCGTTAAGTAGGTCAAAACTAAAATTTTCTATAGACTATACTTGCTGAATAAAAAGTGAGTCGTGTGGATTTTTGTATTTTGTCCAGCTTTTATAAAATGTCATATAGAATCAAAATTCGATCCATTGAAGATGATTCTTTTTTAGTTGCAAAGGTATCTGAATATCCTACAATCCAGTGTTAAACTAATGGATCTAATTCTAGTTGTACATGGGACAAATTAGTCGACTACAGCTAGAAAGTGCAACACTAAAACTAAGATTTTATAAAAGTAAAGATAGATAATTGAACTCATTGGGTCTAGACAAGAAACATTGATTTTATAGATTAATCATACTTATCGAAATGTGTTACTAGTATTTAAAAAAAAGGAATTGGCCTGTAATAATCTCAACTAGACGTTAATGGTCATTGTCAGTCCCACCTTTTTTTTATTTTCCCTGACAGTTCCACCTTTCAACTATTTTTCCTCCGTTGGTCCTTAGTTGTTAAGTTTTTTCCGAATTACAAACTGATGTTTTAGGCCTGTTGAACGAGGATACGAGTCTATTGATGTAAAACTTACCTTGAAACGATGCTCCAAACGCCTTGATTTTTGTTAATTGGAAGTTTAAACATGCGAATTGAAGCAACGTTTCTGCCGTTTGAAGCATAATTTCAAGGTAAGTTTTACATCGTTCGAATCGTATCCTCGTTCTGATCAAAAGCCCTAAAACGTCATTTTGTAATTCGGAAAAAAACTTAACCCCGTTAAGTTTTTTTAACTGGGAACCAGTGGAGAAAAAATAGGTGAAAGGTGAGACTGTCAGGGAGAATAAAAAAAGTGGGACTGACAATGAGGAATGACGTTTAGTTGAGATTATTATTGGCCAATATCCCTTAAGAAAATGGTGTGCAAGCATTTCTACTAACGGGTCAAACGTGTTGAATAATACATAGTGACTTATGTTGGGATTATTTGTCACACTCCCAAATTTTCACTTGCAGAGTTTTACCGCGAGGCGTGTGACGTACCAGGATCCAGCCACTAATCATGTCGAACTAATAGTAAGATAATATAAAACAATATATCATGTCCAACATGAATAGTGAATTTCAAATTAAACATTTCAATCATACTATTTGTTCTACGGAAGCAAATGTAAGTATCTCAAACAATTGAAATAAAAATGTTTTAATGCGTAAAGTTTTATTGTTTGCAATCCTGTAACACGCCCCATGACACTTCAAGCTCCCCAGACCGCAAGTTCCCATGCAATGATGATCTAACAACCTGCAAGCATGCAGAAAAAGTGTATCAGCGATTAAGCCGGCGAGTTCACAGTTTTGTTTAATGAAAACAAGTTGGTGTTTAGTTTAACGACATGTTACGACTAATAAACTTTGTACCGATTGACTGTTCTGTTTTTGGTGCCCTCATCAATGTCTATCATCATTGATCAACGAGTTAAGATCATTAGTTCACGCCCGTCCTCCAAGGCACGGTGTGAGGTTTGTCAAGCCTAATAGCGCTATCAACTAATGCCCCGTTGCCCTCCAGGCAACTAGTCATGCGTTTAAATTCGGACCCAGAATATGTAACACATTAAACCCTGAAAGTTAAACCCTGAAAGCTAAACCCTGAGAGCTAACCCTGACAAAACATCCTCAACTTAAACCCTGACAAAACATCCTCAACATAAACCCTAACAAAACATCCTCAACTTAAACCCTGACAAGCATCAATACATAAACTCGGATTCATCATAACACCCCTAGCAAATCCGGACCTCCCCTTAGTTTCTTCATTAACTAGGACTCCTCCAAGGCATATATAAGTTCGGCACATGTTAATACACATCCCCCAAATCCGGACATATACATATATAAATTAAACTCGGATATAGTTAAGTTCGGACTTAAAGTCCTCAAACTTGGACTCCATTATATCTTGTAAACTTGTACACTAACGGCTTGTTTATACCCGGACCTTTACACCTTCCTAACCTCGGATGTAGCCAAGAAAACCCGGACATTACATAAAGCATTAAACCCGGAACATGAACGATATAGCAAACTCGGACCGTATACAATCTAGCAAACTCGAAACATATGTTTAACAGATAAACTCGGAACTCGCTTACACATGTTAAACTCGAACCCTTCTAACAACGAATAAACTCGGAATACATCTAAGTAAACCCGAAATAACAAACTTGGACAATCTCAATGAAACCTAGACTCCCTTTAATCCACCTTAAACACGGACTCATGATATATATATGCATACACAAATTCGGACAACTTTATGTTACATAAGCTCGGACTCAACATTGTTAATAAACTCGGATCATATAAATCCCTTGAAACCCTTGCAAACCCGGACTCAAAACAAATAATCAAACTCGGATTCACTTAACAATTTCAGATTCAACATCTATAACTAAACTCGGATAAACATGCAAATTCCAATATTCTCAGATCAACAACAACAGTTACGCTCAAAACCCTAATCTCATGAACTAACAATATCACAAATCATAACAATCGAATCAGCAGTTTCCTCATGTCAAGAGCATCTCTAGTATTGGCAAACCATTATACAATCATTCACAAATACACATTTATTCAAACATGATTAGCTAATCACAGATCAGTTGTTTGGATATCTAAGGTTTGCTCGAAATCAAAAGAATAGGAATCACAACATATAGTATAACACTTACCTTAGATTGATATAGAGATTATTCTAGGAGGAATGAGAGATAGATAGCAGATGATTGAGTGACTTGTGTAGCCAGAAGATCAGAGGGAAATGATGGAGAAGAACTGCCGTACAGTGGTTGTGAGGAATGATTAGGGTTGCAGGAGTTTTATTCCATTTTCAATATTAGCTATAAACACCCCTAACTATATAACTTTCACCAAGAAGCACATAATATTTGGTAATTTACATTTAAATCACATATTTGTCATGCAGCACATAAGTTTTGTATAAACCATTAGTTTATAATTATTATTCGCGTTAGTCACCAACGTTCGAGAGTTATCATGTATGTGTTCTGGTAATTCTCCGAATTACCAAAGTAGACGCATTTAACTAACCCTAGTTAAATGCAGTGCTATGAATGTATGTCTAAATTAACTGTGGTTAGGTTAAAGTATTCACCTGAAGTTGCGGGTCGTCACATCATCCCCAACTTGAAAGAAATTTTGTCCCGAAATTTGATAAGCGGTCACGGAGAAGTGAAAGGATAAGTTAAGATGACTGTGGGTTTTTATCCGCTACCACATTATTAAATAAAAAATAACTACTAACGTTGAATTGATGAGATCTTTCATTATGTACTCATTGTATGTGGTTTGAAATCAAGCTAGGTACATTGAAGCCTAGAAGTGAACGGATTAAGTCGGTACAAAGGTAACCAAAATTTTACGAGCAAATGTAAGTTAATTTACACATTCTTTATTAATCTATGAGTCATATGTTATTATATGTGTTTGTATAATGTAAAGTTGAAGATGTTGAGGAAAATGAAAACCTATGATGGTTTTTAAGGATAAAACGCTATATATGTATATTGCATCTTGGTTTAAATAAATTGGAAGGAACATTGTTTTTATTTATTTTTTTTGTGAGTCTATAAGTGTTCCAGATAAGAAGGTCAAACCATGTTACCTTCATACTCGAAAAAGGCGAGTTATTCAACAATTTCTCATCATAAACTGATTACATGTTATTACATTAGTCCAGCTCATTGTTTGAGTTTTATGATGGTGAAGTGAAGTTTACGACAAGGTATGTATAAGGAAAAGAATAAAGGTTCGTGTCGCATGAGACTACAAAGGTTCAAGGTGAGTTTTTATCTAAAGGTTGTATAGTTATGAATATGTATTTTAAATGCATTTACAGGCTTGACAATCAAGCGTGTTGAATTGTATGAGAAATCTTAGTAAATAAAAAAATATATTTCAAATGATAATCGGAAGTCGAAAGGTATATGGAAGTTATAACATGTTTGGGAGTATTTTGTATATCTAATACATGGTTAGAATGAGATAGAACGCAAGACAATTTGAGGTAATGCGTAAAAATGGTTGTTGGATAAATGGTGGCCTAGGTCTGTTTTGAGCCCGATGTAGGCTACGCTAGGAGCGGTGTAGCTTACGCTGGCAAAGCTTGCTACGCCACTATCTTTCTGTGCCATGCCGCATCATATGCCGATTTTTGCGTCAGGTTTGGCATAGTCTACACTAGATTGTTTTTATCCTTGTGATTTTCTTTTACGTATTGATCTTCAGTTTAAATCTAGAGTGATTACGTGATTTATGCTAATGCTTACTATGTATAATCATGTGTAGGTAAAACTTGTCGGGTAGTGAAGATCATCAATATGCAAGTCTCGGGTGGCATCAAGGATTTATTGTGTATATATGATAAAATGGAAACAAATCAAGTTAAAAGGGGTTTGTTCATGGAATATCATTAGACATTTTTCATATCGTACATAAACTAAATGTATGATTATGTAGTAAACGTTTTCATATGTTAAATACTATATGAGTTTGTTTTATCTATTTCATTTTTATGAAAAGAAAAAAAAAAGTTGGGACCATTTCCTCTTCACAACTCAAATTCAGTTTTATGAAATAGGGTGTACAAATTGCCATTTTTCTCATCAACTTCTCAACTTTTGTATCTTTACCTATAATGTATACATACATTCTTTCAATGCAATTTGTGTACATGGCTTTGAATTATGTAATTTGTGTTCAAAAACAAACCTACCTAATCCTGAAACCTTAGTTAATTCAAACATTTAACTTTGAAATAAAGCACCCTTGAGTTTAAAAACATTATAATGTTTTAAACTTGTTTTTGTCACAACTTGTACCCCATCATGCCAACTTAAATCACTTCAGAACACTTCCATTGGAATAAATTAATGTTAGTTTTTTTTTACAAAACACATGTAAGACAATTCTGTTAGGATTTAGATCACACACACGATCAATAAACGAAAGCAATAAGAAAAGTAGACATGAGATTTACGTGGTTCGGTCACAGTGTGTAACCTACGTCCACGGGACAACTAGGGTTTGTATTTTTATTGAGTGATAATGTTTACAAGTACAAGAGATATATTTATAGGCTAGAATTAGGGTTAGTCCCTTGCTAAACAAGTAACTAAACATCTGGGCCTAAAACACTTAAAGCCCATTAGGATTAGGGCCGGCCGTACCCTTTCCCTTCTTCTCTCTAATTCTTGACTAGCCTTAATGGGTTGGGCTGAAGACAACATCTCCAACAATCTCCCACTTGGTGTCTTTTGGACCTCGAACTGCACCATCTCTTCTGTACTTCTGTAAATGAAAATCCCCCTTGATCTTCAAATCTCCCTAGTTACCCCGCCTTCTCAGTATTATTCCCGAAGGCCAGCTGAAGCTATGCATAGCTTCAGCTTATCCAGCACCACAACCTTGGTAAACATATCTGCTGGATTCTTAGCACCTGGGACATTCTTCAGACTGATTTTTCCTTCACTGATCAATCCTCTGACAAAATGATACCTCATCCCTATGTGCTTCATCTTCCCATGATAAACGGGATTCTTTGCAAGTTTCACTGCATTTCATTGTCACAATACAACGGGTAGTCAGCTTGATTCTTCCCTAACTCTTTCAGAAAAGCTTTCAACCATACTAGTTCTTTGCTGGCCTCAGCTGTTGCCATGTATTCAGCTTCTGTAGTAGATAAAGCCACACTTTTCTGAAGTCTAGACATCCAACTCACTGTTGTTCCTCCCACTGTAAAGACATATCATGTAGTGCTTTTAAATGTCTTTTACAGCCACCCAGGTCGGCATCTGTATAACCCTTGAGAACCACATCTTTTCCTTTAAAACACAACCCCATCTTTGACGTACCTTTCAAATAACGAAGCACCCATTTAACTGCTTCCCAGTGTTCTCTTCCCGGATTTGACATAAAGCGACTGACAACTCCAACTGCGTGTGCTATGTCAGGTCGTGTGCATACCATAGCATACATTAGACTTCCTACAGCAGATGCATAGGGAACTCTAGCAATATCAGCTTTTTCTTCTTTTGTTCTGGGCACTGATCTTTAGTAAGCTTGATGTGACTTCCTAAAGGCGTGTTTCTAGGCTTGGTCTTCTCACTGTTCATACCAAATCTCTCTTACACTTTCCTGATGTACTTCTCCTGGGATAGTGTCACTGAGCCATCTTTCTTGCTTCTGGTTATACTCATCCCGAGTATCTGTTTGGCTGGACCCAAATCCTTCATCTCGAATTCTTTGGACATTTGCTTCTTTAACTTGCTTATTTCTTTCATATCCGAACCTGCAATTAACATATCATCAACGTAAAGTAACAGTATGATATAAGAGTTGCTAAACTTCTTCAGATAGCAGCAATGGTCCATCTGACATCTCTTGTACCCTAACCTCTCCATAAAGTTATCAAACTTTATGTACCACTGTCTATGTGCCTGTTTAAGACCATACAAATTCTTATTCAACTTGCAGACCCAGTTCTCTTTCCTAGCAACCTTGAATCCCTCAGGTTGTGCCATATAAATGTCTTCATCTAGGTCACCATGTAGAAAAGCTGTTTTCACATCTAGTTGCTCTAGATGCAACTTCTCAGCAGCTACAATGATAAGAACCAACCTGATGGTAGACATCTTCACCACCGAAGAGAAAATCTCATCATAATCAACTCCCTTTTTCTGCTGAAACCCCTTGGCTACTAAACGGGCTTTGTACCGTTTAGAACCATCGTGTTCTTCTTTGCTCCTGAAGACCCATTTATTTTGTAAAGCTCTTTTATCTGGCGGAAGCTTAACTAAGACCCAAGTCTTATTTTTATCTAAAGAGCTCATCTCATCCTTCATTGCATGCTCCCGCTGGAGAAAATCTTTCGTCTTGACTGCCTCAGAGTAGCTTTCTGGTTCACCGTTTTCTGTCAAGAGAATATAATTAACTGAAGGATTATATTTATTAGGCGGTTTACTAACTCTGGTGGATCTCCTGACCCAATTTTCTGACGGGTCAGGCTGCTGTGGAGGCTGTTCTTCTTCATGCTCTGAGCTCCCACTGTCAAAGACTTCCCCAGTCTCATTATATCCACCTTCAAACTCTGGTCCTGAGTCATCTTAAGAATCTAATTCGGGTTCTATAACTAGTTCATTCTTTTGACCGTCTGTGTCAAACTCAACCGCTTCTTTCTGAACCTCTGACTTCTACGTATTCCTGTCTTTGTACAGCTCTGCTTCATTGAATTCGGCATGTTTGCTTCTGACTAGCTTTCTGCTTTCATGATCCCAAAGCCTGTAGCCCATTTTATCAGACCCAAATCTAACGAGCGTGTACTTCTTTGCTCTGGCATCTAACTTGTCACCTTCAAGATCAATATCATAAGCACTACACCCGAAGATTCTCAGGTGATCATACTCAACCGCTTTACCCTTCCATTCTTCCTGAGAATCTTGAATCCCAACGGTACTGAAGGCCCACGATTGACAAGATAGGCTGCGGTGTTAACTGCATCAGCCCAAAACATTTTTGGGAGCCCTGCATTTAGTCTCATACTTCTGGCTCTCTCACACAATGTTCTGTTCATCCTCTCTGCAACCTCATTCTGTTGCGGAGTTCCTGGAACAGTCTTTATCATCTTGATCCCTCTCTCAGCACAATAATCTGTAAATTCTTTGCTGATGTATTCACCTCCATTGTCAGACTTTAAGCATTTCACCTTCAAATCAGTTTCAAGTTCAACAGCAGCTTTCCATTTCTTAAATTTATCAAAAACGTCAGATTTATGTTTAAGAAAGTAAACCCATACCTTTTGTGTTGAATCGTCTATGAAGGTTACATAATAGCGAGATCCTTCAGGTGAAGCAACTGATGTCGGCCCGTACACGTCTGAGTGAATCAACTCCAATTTCTGAGCTTTCGGTGCTCTCCCTGTCTTCACAAAAGTCGCCCTCTTTTTCTTGCCTAGGATGCACGGTTCACAAAACGCAAACTCGACTTTTTTCAGTTCTGGAAGCTTTCCTTTGGTAACAAGCATCTTCATCCCTTTTTCACTCATGTGGCCGAGTCGTTGATGCCATAACTTTGATAGACTCGGCCCATCAGATACTGCATTAACCCCATCAGTTGGTACCTCAACCATGTATAAAGTACCCATCTTCTTTCCTCTAGCAATGACCATACTGCCCTTCACAACTTTCCATTGTCCTCTACCAAAGTGGACATCATATCCCTGATCATCAAGCTGACCAATGGATATCAACATCCTCTTCAAACCAGAAATGACCCGAACATTCTTCAAGGTCCAAAGAGTTCCCAATGGTGTTTGTAAGTCAATGTCTCCAACCCCTGTAATATCAAGACTGTGATTATTCGCCAAACGAACTTTACCAAAGTTACCTGTTCGTAGATTCTTCATCTTCTTTGTGCTAGAAGTAGCATGAAACGATGCTCCTGAATCCATAATCCAATCTACAACAGTATTTTCGACACAACAAATAAGGGCATCCTCTGAATCTGAGGCTGTGGTAGCATTCACCTCCTTTTTATCTCTATGAGGTTTAGTACACTGACTTCTAAAGTGCCCATGCTCATCATAGTTCCAGCAATGTATGTCTTTTCTTGGTTTTGCTGGTCTTGACTTGCTTCTTCGTTTTGACTTTGACCTTCCTCTATTTCCACCTTTATTATTACTTCTCCCTCTCTCTTCAGTACTGAGCAACGAACTTGTCTCTCCAGAATTCCTCCTCCTTGAGTCCTCATTCAATATCAAGTCACGAACTTTAGCAAAAGTGAGGGTCTCAACTGCCCCAGTGACTGCAGTAATAGTTCCTGACCAGCTGTCAGGTAATGAGGACAAGAGCAGGCATGCTTGCAATTCATCATCTATCTTGAATTTTACTGAATTCAAACGAGACAAGTGAGAATTAAATAAATTAATATGCTCAATAACAGAACTTCCCTCTTTCATGCGAGTGTTGACTAACTTCCGTATCAGAAACACCTTGTTGGCAGGAGACGGCTTCTCATACATATTCGACAAAGCCTCTATGATTCCTCGTGCTGAGGTTTGTTCAGGAATATTGTAACCAACATTCATTGAAAGAGTGAGCTTGATAGTTGACATAGCCTTCTTGTCAATGGCTGTCCACTTATCCGTTACAGGTGAAGGAGGAGGCTCTAAGGCTGCATCCAGATCCTTCTGTATCAGCAAATCCTTGATTTGCATCTTCCACCATCCAAAATTCTTCCCATCAAACTTCTCAATTCTGACTTTTCCGTCATCAGTCATCTTTGCTGAATAACAGAAACTAACCAGAGAACGTGAGAGAATAAACTGAAAAACAACCCTGAAATCTGACCTCGAAAACGTGCGGAAAACCCGAAAAACGCAGCAGCGAAAATCAACCTTCTGTTTGAGCGACGGCGGCTGGAAACCCTAATCTGGTTGGCGGCGGTGGCGTCTGCGGTTCTGGCAAGGTGGTAGGCGGCGGCTAACAAAACTCTAATCTGGGTTAGGTGGCGGCGGTACCCGGTTGCCCTAGAGTAAAGCTGCGAAACTGCAGCAAGTCGGTGGGTGTCGGCGGCGGAAAACCCTAGAGGCGGCTAGGTGACGGCGGCGGAACCCTAATTAGGGTTTGCGGCGGCGGTTGGAGGTAGGAGGTGGTAGGTGGCTGGTGTGTGTTCTTGATCAAGAGCCCGAGCTCTGATACCAGTTGTTAGGATTTAGATCACACACACGATCAATAAACGAAAACAATAAGAAAAGCAGACACGAGATTTACGTGGTTCGGTCACAGTGTGTAACCTACGTCCACAGGGGCAACTAGGGTTTCTATTTTTATTGAGTGATAATGTTTACAAGTACAAGAGATATACTTATAGGCTAGAATTAGAGTTAGTCCCTTGCTAAACAAGTAACTAAACATCTGGCCTAAAACACTTAAAACCCATTAGGGTTAGGGCCGGCCGTACCCTTTCCCTTCTTCTCTCTAATTCTTGACTAGCCTTAATGGGTTGGGCTGAAGACAACATCTCCAACAAATTCAATAAGTCATCAATAAATAAAATGCACCTCCAGTTAACCCATATTGCGTAAAATCTATTACAAATACAAAATTAACCTCAAAAATTTTGTAAAATTGTTTTCAAATGGAGGTGATCTAGCAATATCTCAGATAATCCTTTTCTTTTTATGTACAACTTAACAAAAGAAACACCTTCTTCTACTACCTCAACATTACTTCATATATCAAGATGCTTCAAATCAATCTTCCTTGCTGTTTTTTGAATCATCTCCTTGCGAACGTCCACCTAAATCATTTGTTACCAAAATATCGATAAATTTGGGAAATTTTATATCCAAATTTCAACCATAAAGTCACAAAATTTGGAGAGAAACCAGTACTACAATTATTCTTGACTTTATTTTTATTTTGTTTTACAAGAACATGCACATATACATTATCATTCTTGGTTTTAAGTCACCCTCTCTTCTCACTTCATTTTTCATTTAAATTATCAAACTATGACCTGTAACAAACTTATTTATGTGTTTCGGCGAATAGATGATACCTTATGATATCTTTAATAATAATAACAATAATAACGATAATAAGTATGACTCTTACCCTAGCACCCATTAGCGAAGAAAATGTAACATTTGCTTCAGCCGCATCCTCAACCACCAGTTTCTTCAATAGCCTCGTTTTTGGATCTAACGTAGTTTCCCAAAGTTGTGCCGGCATCATTTCTCCCAACCCTAACATCATAATACATCTAATTATACGTTGCTTTTTATATGTATCACTTGTTATTATATAATTTTTTATGAATAATCATATCGTGTACCTTTGAACCTCTGAATATGATATGATGCATTTGAAGGGAAGGAACTCTGAAATTTTTTAAGTTCCGCTTCGTCATAACAATAGTGTGCATGCTTCCCCCTTTCCACCTAAATAATTAATTACCCAAAATGAATAAAAGACTTGTGGGAAAGGGCATTTTTTGTCTATAAGACAATAAAACCTTATATAGCGGTGGGACGCCAACGTATATGCAGCCTTCATCAAATAAAGCTCTCTGCAAAAGCATGAACAACCAAATTAAAGAACATATAATATTCTCTCCATCTCATGGTGTCCCATTAAAGTGGCAACATTTATTTAAAAAAATATTTAATAAACATTCGAGTAAAATGCCATTTTCGGCCAGTTTATGCGACTTTCGTCCAAAGGTTTGTTTTTCCGCATCTAGTTCCAAAAGGTTTGAAATGTAGTCATTTTCATCCGGCTTGTTACCTCTATCCATTTTTCTCCGTTAAGTCGAGGGTATTTCGTCTTTTTTTGTTAACTTAAAGGGCAATTCGGTCTTTTTCACATTCTGTAAAAAAAACTAAATACCCCTGAAAAGACCGAATTGCCCTTTAAGTTAACAAAAAAAGACGGAAATACCCCTGACTTAATGGAGAAATGTAGATGAAGTTAACGAGCCAGATGAAAATGGCAAGATTTCAAACCTTTTGGATCCGGATGCGGAAAAACAAACCTTTGGACGAAAGTTGTAAAACTGGCCAAACCTCAGGAACGAAAATAGCATTTTAATCTAAAACATTTTATAAACTGTCTTAAGGCAAACATAGCTAATTTCAGAAACTTAGAATCAAAAGATCATTTCAAATACCTGATATCTATAGAAAAACGTTAATAATAATGTGCGAATATGAGCACCATCAACATCAGCATCAGTCAAGATTATGATCTTATGGTACCGTAGACTATCTTTTTTGAAATCCTCCCCCTGAAACACATGCAAGGTTAGTGAAAGTCAACAAAAGTCAAACAAAAAAGTCAAAAAAAGATTTTATTAAAGATATAAACCTTCACCCCAAGGCCAAGTGCACGAATTAAACTTTGAATCTCCGCATTTTTGTACATTGCTTCTTCATCTTTTCTTTCAACGTTTAATATTTTACCCTTCAAAGGAAGAATAGCCTGAAAAAAAGGAATATAACTTCTATCACCTAATTTTCAATTATAATCAAATAAAAAAGTTTAAGCCTTTATGTTTTAAATCACCTGAAAGTTCTTATCACGACCTTGTTTTGCACTTCCACCTGCTGAATCTCCTTCAACTATAAATATCTCTGCAAAATGTGACAATATTTATAGATTACTATACTTAGGTGAATTGAAATATCTGCAACTAAACTAATATACTGGTGTTACAATGTTATTCTTTTAAAATCAGCTACAAAGTTAAAACAAAAGAAAAATAAGTAGAAATTTACCTGCTTTTTGGGGATCTGTGGCTGAACAATCAGCAAGCTTTCCCGGAAGAGACGACACTTTTAAAACACTCTTTTGTCTCTCCAATTCGCGGGCCCGCTTAGCTGCTTGAGCTGCCTAGTGATATAAATAAACAAACGACTTATAAGAAAACGATGTTCTGAAATAATCTTGAAGCATGTGACAGACCTTTAAAGCATTAAGTGACTTGGAGAGGATTAAGTCAAGCACATCAGGATTCAATTCCAGGTATTCGGTCAAAAATTCTTGAAGTGAATGGTCAACGATTCTTCGCACCTCGGGATTTCCCATTCTCGTCTGTCAATTATACGTAAAAGAAAAACGAAATTTCACTCCGTTAGTGCAAGATTTTTATAATAAAGAACATGGATGATGTTTAAAATTACCTTTGTTTGCCCTTCAAACTCCGGGTTTGGAAGTTTGACCGAAATTACACAGGTCAAACCCTCCCTCACATGCTCACCACTTAAATTGATATCCTTATCCTGAAACCATGGTAATTATTATGTTAATAACAATGGATCAGTATCCTATATTTCATATAATACTTTTTTAAGTGTTTTAGAAATACCTTGATAAGCTTTGACTTTTTTCCAAGGTTGTTAATAGTTCTTGTTAGTGAAGCTTTGATCCCGTCTATGTGGGTCCCACCGTCAACTGTACGTATGCTATTAGCATATCCCAACAGTGTATCTGAATATGCATCCGAACACCTGATGACACAAACCCAAGTGAATCTCAAAAACTTTAATGTAAAAAATACTCATAATTTGTGTGTTACCATTGGAAAGCAACATCGACAGTGATCCCATCTGCTTCTTTTCTAAAGCTCAAGATGTCATGAAGTGGTTGCTAAATCAGAAAGAAAAAAAACTGTCACACTGAAGGTAGATAATCTAATATTAAAAAAAATACGAAAGAAATACCATCCGTAACTTAGTTAAAAAACAAAAGGGCATGATAACAATAACAAAATGCGATAAAATGAACAATCGCAAGCACCTTATCAGCATTTAGCCACTTCACATACTCAACAAGTCCTCCAGCAAAGCAATATTCATCATATCGGTTCTTCTCAGGGTCTTTATCCTCTCTTTTCAGAGTTATAGTTAGCTGTCAATATTCGAAAAAAACAACAATAAATACTCTAGATATAAAACATAACCTGAACTGACCCATTACATTACATATGAATCAAAATTTGCAACATACCGACATCTAAGCGAAATTTAAGAGATAAAAATGAGCCTACCCCAGGGACAAGAAAAGCGCGCTCCCGAACACGTGCAGCAATAGTATCGTAATCGAATTCCATTCCAGATGTAAATACTGCATTACAAGATATAATCACATGTAAAAAGATGCTTTCCTTAAGTTAAATTTCTAGAAAGAGTAAAATGTCATTTCCGTCCATGAGGTTTGACCGGTTTTGCTATTTTCGTCCAAAGGTTTGTTTTTCCGCATCTGGATCCAAAAGGTTTGAAATCTTGCCGTTTTCATCTGGCTCATTAACTCCATCCATTTTTCTCCGTTAAGTCAGATGTATTTTCGTCTTTTTTGTTGAATAAAAGGGTAATTCAGTCTTTTTCATTGGTATTCTGTCTTTTTACATAAAGTGAAAGACCAAATTGCCCTTTAAGTTAGCAAAAAAGACGGAAATACCTCTGACTTAACGGAGAAAAATTGACGGAGTTAACTAGCTGGATGAAAATGGCAAGATTTCAAACCTTTGGATCCAAATGCGGAAAAACAAACTTTTAGATGAAAGTTGCAAAGCTGACCAAACCTCTGGGATGAAAATGGCATTTTACTCAATTAAAAAATTAAAGTAATAAATGAGAAAAATACTTTGGGGATCGGGCCAAAACTTTATAGAGGTCCCTGTACGATCTTGTAATTTATGTGGAAGATCCTTGCATGCTAAAGGTTTAGGAGGCTTTCCGCGAGTATAACTTTGATAGCATTCCTTGCAATCTCGCCAAACGGTAACTTCTAATTTCTGCAAAAAAAGATGAATGAAAGTAAATAAGTCCAAGTTGATACTTACAAAAGGATTAAAAGCTTTAAGATACGCACCTCAGACAACGCGTTTACTACGGATAAGCCAACACCGTGTAGTCCACCCGAGACTTTATAACCACTACTTGCACCACCAAATTTTCCACCAGCATGCAAAACCTGCATAGATAGATGTAAAGTTAGCAAGTAAGCCAACTAATAACTAAAAGTAAAAGAAAAAACAAGCAACTACATCACTCAAGATCATTATCCTATTGCTCACTGTGTTAATAGACAAAATTAGTAGCTTCAAGTTCAAAGTTAAAAGATAAATGTCGGAACATACAGTCAACACGGTCTCCACTCCGGACTTTTTTGAGCCTGGATGCAAGTCGATCGGGATCTGCAATATGAATGTGAAATATCATTTTGATAATCATTTTAATATTCAAAACATTTTACTCGTTTCTCCATTATGCTCACTAAATAGAAACCACTTTTAAGTTATATGTATAAGTTCATACCCCACGTCCATTGTCAGTGATGCACACTGACCCGTCTGCGAGTAAGACAATGTCGACTTTTGAAGCAAAACCAGCTTGGGCTTCATCAACGGCGTTATCCAGTATTTCATAAACCTGAATTAATAGATATAAAACAATAAGCATCATAAAGGGAAGAAACTACTGCTTTGAGATAAAGTGAGAAAGATACCAGATGATGTAGACCACGAAACCCCGTACTTCCAATGTACATTCCAGGTCTTTTCCTCACAGCATCTAAACCTTCTAATATCTGAAACGATAAACAGATTAAACGATACTATTATTATATATCATATAGACACGTATACTATACAAGTATACTGACATGACCTTGGTTTTACAAGGAGTAAGGCACTCCAATGCGTTTTGAGTCTTTTGACCACAAAAGCAGATATTTAGAGGTGAAGAACTCATTATTGTAAAATACTGAAAGATATTTATAGATATCTTAAAGGGATTATTACATATACCCCCCTATTTAAAACTTTAAATTACGCATTTACCCAACCTAAAAATTTAATTACAGATTTCCCCTACTTGTAGCAAAAAGACACAGCGAAAATTTAATTACCATCCAATCCCTTTCATTCCTAGGACCCCTCGACCGTAGACCTTAGAAGTTGCCAAATACTACACCAGCGAAGCAAACGCCGGTGACGAGAAGACTATGACGCACCAGGAACGAGAATAACCGACGTCCGGCGAGGCACCATGGGCGATAACCGACGTTCAGTGACCCACGAGGATGAGAAACGACGTCCGGCGACGCACCAAGGACGAGAATCGACGTCAGGCGACGCACAAGTGATGATAGCCTACGTCCATGACGCACCAGGGATGAGAACCGACGTCCGGCGATGCACACGTGATGATAACCGACGCCCGGCGACGCACCAAGGACGAGAATAGACGTCCGGCGATGCACCAAAGTCAATAACCGAAGAGAACAACCACCTAAGTAGCACCGGAACGGGTACGGGATCGGGGTACGGGGACGATACAGGAACGAGGAACGGCAAAACTCAAAATTCCAAGATACGGGTACGGCAATAAAAAATATAAAAATAAAAATATATTAAACAAATTCCAAAAATACTACATCTTCCAAAGGTAATTAATTATCAATAATCAAATCATTATCAAATTCCGGTTCATCTAGTGATAGATCGGCGATAGAGAATTAGAGATGATGAGACTTGAGAGTTTAGAGGAGAAGCCGAATATGATAGGTCCATTTATTTAATGGCCGGTTGTGGAGTTTGAAAGGGTTAAAACCCTAAAAATAAATGGAAATGGGCTAGATACTTCTACCAGATACGTCCCCGACATTGGAAACGTTTAGAAAACGTCCCCGACGAGTACCCATGGTGTTTCCGTCCCCGACAAGTACGGCCACATAAAAGGAGTCCCCGTGCTACATAGACAACCACAGAGACATTTCTTATTCAAGGCTTGATTCAAAGTAGGCTTGACTAATCGAGAACGGTAGTTTGTTAGTGTGTAGGGCAAAGTCAAGTTTTCATTTGAAATATTGCCTCCAAAAACAGTTTGCAGACTTTGAAGAACAATATAATGTATATTAAGTGCAACACAAAAATCATGGATACAGATGATTATCAGATAACTAGTTCCAATAATTCAGTTTAAGGGGAAAAAAAGGACAAAATGGTCATTTTTTTAATCTATTTTCAATGAAATGGGTATATTTGATATTTATAGGTTTTGAGAAGGGGAAATATGTAATTTAATTTTTAGTTTGGGTAAATATGTAATTTATTAAGTTTGTAGGGGGATATATGTAATTGCCCCTATCTTAAAAATAAAATAGTCTCTCATTATCTCGGGTTCGATCAACAACCTAACTTGTTCAAAAAAACGTATTGCTCAATAGATGGTCAGATTCGTTTAATCAGATATGAAAAACTCAGACCCATTGCAATCGATAGTCATATATGTTCAAACACTGGTCAACTGCAAAAGGCACGGCGTCATGTAATCGCATCAACTGCAACAATGCATTTCCATCGCTGCATGGCGCATTATACGCGCCTGTTGCACACATATTTAAACCAAATACATGACCCTCAACAAAGTCATAGTTCATAAAACGTAGTACTCGAAAAAACTCGTTTGTTTCGGATGATGTTTAGGAAATAAATTTAAACTTATAGCTGCTACTTGAAATAGCAAAAATCAGCTCTGGTAGTAAATGCAAAGTACTTTTAAAGTAAATACATTTAAAGTTTTAAGCAACTAAACAAATACCAATCTAATAAAAAAGCCCCAAATCAATTCTAACTTTATGCAACATTAGGTCAAAACATCAAACACAAATAATAATAATATATTTAACCTGAATATTATCAGACTCATAGCGGTCAGGCCCCTCTTTCCCTTTCTTAACTTCAGCAACAGACCCAGATGAAGCAGACGATACAAAACTACTTCTTGGAGGCACCAACACACTCGGAACTAAAACCCTGTTGGTCAACAATGTCCTCACGCCCAAATTTGACCTAAAAAGTCAAAATTACAACAACAAACGCATGAAAGATACATAATAACATAAAAAGGTGTTAAATTTATGACAATGAAGAGATTTTGTACCTGGGTTTGAGGAAAACAGATGGTGGGGTTGGAGAAATTGAAGAGATGGAGAGACTGTGAGTGGGTATAAAGAACCTTGAAGACATGATTAAACGGAGTGAGTGATAATAAGTTGTGTGATGGGGTTTAAGAAGAGCCATTTATCTAGAGACTGTACATGGAATAAAGGGTTTTGGGGTTCGATTGGAGAAGATAACGATGGTTGCAGCAGTCAGTCGAAATGGGTGGGAATTGGGTTTTTACTTTTATTCCTTAAACCCTATTCTTTTTTTCTTTTCTTTTCTTTTTTTTTAATCTTTCCAAAAGGACCAAAACCCTAATCACATGTAATATTGTTAGAAGTTTAAATCAGTTTAAATGGGTTTGTTTCTTCAAACTAGAGCATCAACCAAATACATATTGGGAAAAATATGTAAATATGAAACCATAGTCTTTTAGTTTTTGAAATTCAGTTTTCGTTTTGAACAAGAGCGGAAGGAAAATCAAATATTGTGAAGTTGGTTTTGATCAGGGATTGATTGACTTTTATTTAATAGTCTTGATAAACTTTTACGAGCTCTATCAATATAACACATTGATCGACAATCTAACTATAGGTATGTGTAGGTTTTTTAAACACAACACGTTGTCTAAAAATTAGAGATAAAGAAATAAAGTATTAAGATTAAGTAGTATATGTTAAAATGTCATATTTGTGTGTTAATGAACATGTGCACATGAACTTTTATCATTAACTTTTATATGTTATAGTTTTCAAACTAGCTACAAATTTCGTGCACCAATGACAAAGCACCTTATAGTGTGTATTGAAGATCTCAAAGACTCTTAACCATGTTGACCGAATTAACTGACTGCCGCTAGAATTGCATATGTGTCGTCCACAATAGCATTTGGTCTTTAGCAGTATTTACATCTATAGAAGAAAATTGTTGACATGTTATAAAAATCAGTTAATGGGTCCAAACAACTTCTCGCCAAAACGAGTAAATTATGGTTTGTGATCAATCGTAAACTTTGGCGGATCCAACTTGTTAACAAGGGGAAAGGCCCCCTAGGCTCAGGAAGCCCCCCTAGGCACACATGAATGTCAAACTTGTTACGACTATTTCAAAAATCTGAGCCCATTTCGAGGCACTTTATGATGGACTTGAGGATTTAGGGTTTCAGGGGCACCTTTATGATGTTGTTGGGGGGGGGGGGGTATTTTACATATTTACACAAAGTCAGGAAGCTAAGATCAATAGGATCTTGTTAGGCACCTGATGTTGTTGGAAGCCAAGATTGACAAGATCTTGTTGATGTTGCTGGGCACCTATATATATATGATATGAGACTGGTTATTATACAAGACACCCAAATCGTACGAAGTGTAGGAGACATTTAAAGGCAATTGTATTATAAGAAAATACAATATTGTTGACTCATAAACCCACTTCCACCACGATTTTTATACATCTACAATCTTTTCATATGATAATATTTATAAAAAAAACAATTACACCGTATTAACGATCATTTCATTCTCTTTAGATTATTTGATCAAAGGATCAAAATGTCTCTTACACTTCCTACGGATTGACTATCTTGTACATGATCCTTTCACTATATGATATTACTTACAACTCAACTTGTTTTGTTATTTATTGATTCTTTGAAATTGTTCTTAGGTATGTAACTTTGCTTATTTATCTTAACTAAGTTAATATGGTTATTGAAATTGTTGGTACTAACTTGTATCTTCATCTTAGTTATTCTTCTATTAGGGGTTATAAAAATTTTATAACAAAAATGCACACGACCTAACTTTGATGACCCGACCAAACTTAGACTTGTCCAATTATTGCCCGCTCTCCAAAAATGTTAATGTATACGTCGCTAGTGGCAAATATTGTGTTGATCTTTTTATTAAATAACTTAGAAACAATGTTCGGTACACCGTGGAGATGCACATTGGCATCTTTTTTTGTTGGAACAATAAACGAATCGGATATTAGAAACATAGTCTTGACTTTTTTTCTTTTATTAAAATCAAATCACCACACAATTACAAGACACATAAACCTCTTTGTATACTAAACGTAACTTGATCACCAAACTAATAAACCTTTCCTAAATAGACTATGACACCTAATTAAAAAATAATAACTTAAATACATATAATCCCTAAAATTATGTAACTCTTTTTGCTTTTGCTAACTTCTTCTTTCATCCGCACCTTAAGGGCAATAATATACGGAAAAAAAGACACTTACATTATGTTCCAGAGTTTACTTACGGAAGGAAAGGAAAAGAAAGCAAAAGTATTTTGTGTTCCAGAGTTTCATTTAAGAAAGGAAAATAAAAATGTTGTGTTCCCGAGTTTCATTTAAGGAAGGAAAAAAAAGGAAATGAAAAGAAAACTAGGATAAATTCTTTAGTTTTTCTATCCTTCAAATTTGGAAGGAAATGGGAGGAAAGACATCATTTTTTTTCCTTTCTTACCTTTACTTTCTAATTTTTTTTCCCTTGTTAAGTTAACTCGGGAACAGAGCGTTAGTGATAAATAAAGTTTGTTTAAACAAACCTACCTCACTGTATTTCAGAGTTCACTAATGGAAGGAAAGGAAAAGAAATAGGAAGAAAGTGAAAATATTTTGTGTTCCAGAGTTTCATTTAAGGAAGGAAAATAAAACATAGTGTGTTCCCGAGTTTCATTAAAGGAAGGAAAAAAAGGAAATGGAAGGAAAACTAGGCTAAATTCTTTTTGTTTTACTTTCCTTCCGATTTGGAAGGAATTGGAGGGAAAGACATCCTTTCTTTTTCTTTTTCTTTCCTTTCTTCATTTTACTTTCTTTTCCCACGTTAAAGTGAACTCGGGACTAGTCTTTTTTTAACTATGACTCCACATCATATTATTAGCAAACTAGTAACTACACCCGCGCATGTTGTTGCACGGGTACATTGCAAACATTGAACGGATTAGTCCAAACGTTATGTCATGAGTTAACCATACGAAAATGTGCGTTTTGACGTATCCAATTTAACGCAATGGCATTGCGCCTAGGCGGAGAGCACTCGGGGAATACTCAACCTAAATGAAGAGTACTCGTGCCTCGGCAACCTACCTTGTAGTGAGTACTTAGCCTTCGAGACTTTGGTTTACAACCATGACATAAATTATAAAAACTAAAAGGAAAGTGTGTGGAAAAATATAACTATGTAACATTGAATCAAAAAGAACCAAAGTATAACTATGTAATTTTGAAACAAAAACCCCAAAGTATAACCATGTAACATGGAGGAAAAAAAACAAAGTAAGAAATTTGGGCCTGGCCCAGAAAAAAGGAAGCTGATAAGAAAGGAACAGAGTGTAGTAGGAATCGAACTCGAACAGTGTGGAGAATAGATGAAGAGCGGACCACGAAGCCAGCCGTTAAGACTTGGGAGTTATGATAAACTTGTATGTATAGAAAACAACGGAGAAATTGGTCGGTGGCAAATAGCCACTGACTATCTTTTAAGATGTATAGATAATAGCAAAATAAATGTGGACCTGGTACACTTTATACGAAGTTGTTGGTGATGCCCCTAAGAATACAAGAAAACTATATAGATTTAGGGGCTGTTTGTTTACTTCTTAATGAGGTTCTTAATAGTTCAGACCTCTTACTGGTTCAGCACTTAATAGTTTAGACTGTTCGTTTCGTGAGCAGATGTCTGAATGGTTCAGACATTTGCCTCTGAATGGTTAAGTATTATACAGAGTCTGAATGGTTAAGACCTCTAATATGAATTGGTAAGACATTTGCCTTTGAACGGTTAAGCATTATATTGGCTCTTAATGGTTCAGACCTCTCACTGGTTCCGCACTTAATGATTCAGACCTCTTACTGATTCAACACTTAACCATTCAGAAGTTGCAATACAACCCCTTAACATGGATTGAGTTGGGCCACATGTTCAAACAATACAAATGTCTTTAATATGGATTGAATTGCCCGAAACACTTTTTATGTCATATTTCGTAGAACCCCTTATAAAAGATCAGGTTGATGAGGTCGTAAACCAAACCGTGAACCGAATAAAAACGTATGGTTTGTCTTAATTTGAAATAATAGATGTAAACCGCCACCATTTTAACTTTATGGTAAAGATCCTGTACAAATAACATTATCGTACAAAACGTATGAAAGGCATGAACAGGGCCGACCCTTAGAATTCGTGTACCTTGTTCGAGCTCGAAAAAACGTGCCCTTAGGCCTTAACGAAATTGGGTACTGGGCTCACTAAAGGTCTAAACCTAAATACCTAATGCCAAGGGGCTACTAACTAATCTAAACCATTAAAAAAGTTTCGTAAGTGGGCCTATGTTGGTGTTTGTAGGTATATACCCTATTAATTTATTTTTTTACATATACATATCGGACTTTTTTTAAATAACGCCCTTCGAAATATCGGGCCTTGGCCGGTGGTCCTCCTTGCCCACCCTCAGGGCCGCCCATGGGCATGAAAAGGTAAAAAAACGCGGTAACATTTTCGTAATTACCTTCCAGGATCAAATTACCCTACAAAATCAAAATTACCCTACAAGATTATTTGTAGAGTAATTATGATACTCTATAAAATTACCCTACAAGATCATTCATAGGCTAATTACGATGCTCTACAAAATTACTCTACAAGATAAAATTACCCTACACACGGATAGGTTGACTGGCTGGATCCATTTAACACATAAAGAAAAACATAACCTAAATAGACCAATTCCCTTTTCAATTTTTGACACATAACCCAAGTAGAACAATTCCCCTTTGACTTTTGAACAATCACTAGGAAGATCATCTAATAACTTTATTGCACAATTTACATATTATTTCATAAGTACACAACAAGACAAATGATACCATCATGTACATATTATTAGTTCATATACAAAAACAATGAATAAATTTACACCCTATCTACCTTATGTAGTTTGGAACTCACTCTATGAAGCATGCATTTCTTGTAGCTCAAGCCATCACACGGGTCCTGCGCATTGCGGATGAATACACAACTTAGTTTTATTTTCACACCCATTTTCTTCTGATCAAGAAAATATATGAAATGAATACATCACAAATGCTTATAAATACATCTATAAGGACTTTTTATTAATTTTCTAAAAGTCTAGGGATCTAATCATGTCAATTAAGTCAACAGACTTGTGTGCATATTCAACATCACTTTATAAGGTTTTCTTTGAAACTTATTGAATCTTCTAGATGATTTAAATAGTTTGTATAAATTCTATAGTATATGCATATATAACAAGCACAACCTGGGAGCACTCGGCCTGCGGGCCGTTCGACTTTCTCGTCCTTTATCGACACGCAATGCGGCCATTTCCTTTTCCATTGCAGACATTTCTCTCCTCGTTTTTTTGCTTTCTACTTCCATTGCTTGGTTCAGTGTGTCGACTTTTCTTGCCAGTATCTGCAAATTTTAAATTAATTTGATAGGACCCAAACAAACATATATCGATAACTACAAGCAGAGGCTCGTATTCAACCAACGGGCCAATCTCATACATGCCCTTCTAAAAGCTTAACAGTTTGTATTTACCCCTTCAAATTGTATAAAAAGCATACCTATCTTTTTAAAACGCTCAAACTCTCATTTTTACAAATTCATAATAGATAAAACAAAATTAGATACTTAGGGCTGCAAACGAACCAAACGTTCAGTGGAAAGTTCGTTTGATGAATGAGCAAACATGAACAAGAAATTTCATTCGTTTGTTAGTTATATGAATGAACATGAATAGAGGCCTTGTTTCGTGAATGTTCGTTAACGTGTTCGTTTATGTTCGATAGTTTATTAGTGTTCTTAAACTTTATATTTAAATATTTCTTTTTAAAATTCCGACAAATACCATATTTAATAAGTATTAATGTATTATATATTATGTTCATGAACGCATATTTGTGTTTGCTTGTTTTCATTTGTGTTCATGCACGTTCGTTACCTAAAATTAACAAACGAACACAAACACGTTCATTTCCTTAACAAACCAACATGAACATAAAATATTGTTCGGTAAGTTTTCATCAAGTGTTGATGAACAGTTCGTGAATACATATATTTTCTTAACAAAGGAACATGAACAAGGTCTTGTTCGTATTCGTTCGGTTTGTTTATAGCCCGTACCTACTAGAATTTTTCATTAAATACACGAATAGAACATATTGCTTATTTTCCTAATTAGATGCACATAAAAAGGTAAAATAATGAAGAGTTGCATACAAACCTCATTGTGTTGTCCTTCTCTTCAAGATTTTGATCTTTTAGATGACAAGCTTTTTGTAATTCAAAACCTCCTTCTGTAACATATCATACAACATACCCGATACAAAATCTTCGGGATTTAACTTTAACTTATCTTTCTCATCAACATGATCATCTCCGTTTGAAAATAACTTACCCAAATCTACTAGTTTGCTACAATCATATACTTTGGATGAATTAGCCCCGTTTTTTAGTAAATTTCTCGATGAAAACCTACTAGATGATGATCTGGGTAAACCGTCCACTCCTCCTAAAGACTGGCGTTGTGAACGTCCGTTGCTGAGTGGCCGTGGCCTTTCTGGTGTAGCTAAAGAAACATTTTTCCCAGATGATGATTTAAATCTTTCTTCTAAAACTTTGAATCGCAAATGGTATTTTTCCTATTAATGCGAAAGAATGGTTATGAGAAAAAAGAAAAAGAAAAGTGAAAGTATCATGAATTGTGAATGTGAATCCTCTTACTTTTAATTGTGCTTCTGCCTTTGCAGTTCGTTCGGCAACTGTTAGTTTTTGTTTTAGATGCTGCATTTCTCCCTGTAAAAGTCGAAAACTATGTAACGAATATTAGATTTACATGAGTGTTATTCTTAACATGATAATTGAACCAAATCATGCAGCATGTTTAGCAGAGGCAGTACCTTCGAGCCATAAAAACGGGTCACTACAGGTTTATCTCAAACAGGTCGATTTTTTCAAAAAATAGCTACATTGGCCAGCTAAAACGGGTTTAAAATCAGCCACACTCAATTTTTAAAGCATACGGACTCATAAATTGTTTTTAAACAAAGATTAAGGTTATTATTGTAATATCGTTCTTTGTGATCATGCAACCGTTAAAGCAGGGATAACAATTTCGATCCATTAACTAAAAATGGTTTTGATTTGGGTCTCTTTTATTTTATAACGGAGAAAATTGACCCAAGTCAATTTTAAATGCATAGGCACAACAATTATCTCAATATACAAAATGTTTGATTAGCCATAAATAATGAAGGAATGCATGCCTGTAAAATTCTTCTTTCCTCTAGCCATTGTTTTACAGGCATTACTTTATTGTCGGTATCTTTCCAGTCATTTGCTATTACGACAGCAACACAATTTGCAGAAATTTTGGCACGAGCTAATTCACGGTCCAATATTTTCTTTTCTTCTTACAAAAAGTTATAAAAGTCAGCACCAACTTTAAAACATATTTAGCTTCGATAATTCAGTTAATCCAAACTTTACATTTAACTCTTGCATTCTTCTCTCATAATCACGGACTATATTTGCAGCAGCCCCACCAGCCAAAATAGCTTCTTCGAGCTCACGAGCCGTTTGAGTTAACTTTTCCACTTCTGAAACTTTTTGCCGGCTCATTCTATCCAAAATTCTGTTTTCTTCCTGACATATATCAACTTGTTTCATGAGCTCTTGGTTTTTGTTTTGAAGATCATCAACCATGGAAGCTTTTGCCAACGCTATTTTGACGGTTCTCTCTGCTTCTTAAAGAGCAATTTCCTTAGATTTACTGAGACGATCAAGAGCTTTATTGTCATCTTGCAACTTTGATACCTGACAAAGGCATGATGTCGTAAGCAATCACACATGTGACCAAAGTTGATTACCTTTGATTGAATAAATTATATACGTCAGGTGTAAGTTTACTGTCGTTACCTCCATTCTAACCAACTTGAGTTCTGCCTCTAGTGGAGCAATAATAGCCTCGATAGGAGGCATCTCATCATCTTTCTGAGCCGCATGAACTCTCCGAAGGGTGGCTTCTGCGGCAAATTGTGCCGACAACGCTTGCTTTTTCTCATCACTTATCTTCTTAATCTCTAAATTCTACAAATCCATGTCATAACTTAAATCACTTATAGAAAAATAAATTGCGTATTTGAAAGTAAGAACAACAAGTTGTGGTACCTTGCTTTCTAAAAGCGATTCAGTTTTCTTAAGTTTTTCATCCACTTTGCTTAGCTCGTCGTTCAGCTACAACAACATGACAATAATAGATTACGAGACAATACACATTAAATAACCCTGAAAAATTAGAGAAAATAGCAAACAATGTAACTTAAAGGATTGAAGAATTGAAGGTTCATTTTTTTGACATTTTAAGAAATTTATCCTTTGACCAAATACAGGTCAATTTTGTTAAGTTGTAAAATCGGGATAGGTAGTTTACCAATTATATTTCACCTAGTTGGCCCTAAAATCGGTAATCGATCAAAGGTAGTCAAACTTGGTCAACACCAGTCAATATTAGTCAAAATTGGTCAAAATCCTGAAGTATTTGAAAATTTATACTTATTAATCCAATCCGATTAACAGGTTTGAAAAAATATATATATAATTTTGAAAAATCTTGTATACATGTATAAGTTTGAAAAACTACATATAAAACTCCAATCTGATTAATCCCGATTAATGGCTAGTTGGTACCTTGTCACCCGACACGAGCCAAACGATATTTACAACCATGCATATTTCATAAAATTAAACTCTCACTCCTGAGATAGCAAACTTAATATCCCCAAACTGTCAAGCTTTGTTACCTAACAATAATCATGAACTAAAAAATGAAATAAATTACTTAATTACACTACCTCTTCAACCGCCTTCTCTTTAAGAGGTTCATGATATTTCAACGCCTTGATTTCCGTATACGCATCTCCCAATTTCCTCTCTTTATCTGAATGATAAATATAGATGATACACATAAATATAAATATAACAAACAAGTTATAGCAGTTTAATCAACTAAATTGGATAATTATGATAAATACAGATACACATAATATAACAAACAATTTAACCTCGCAATTGGTTTTCGAGACGGTTGAGCTCGAACCGGACGGGATCTGAGCCGTGTAAATGATTGATGATGTCATCGATTTCGGTGGCGGTCCGTGAGATGGACTTTTTCCGGCCGTAACGGAACGACGGAGACTTTCTTAAAGGCGAATTGCCGGTGAAGTGTGGCCATTAGAGACTGTAGTTGGTGAAATTGGAGAGGGTTTGTTTGTTTGTTTGTTTATAGTGTGAAAGGATGATGAGTGATGACCGTTTGCAGTTTAACCGAATATTATGAGTGAGTGGTGTAGCACTGTAGCAAGCAAGGGAGGGGTAGGATTGGTATTTTTGTTATTTTGTTTTATAAGATTGATATATATTATCTATCTAACTTAAAACGGAAGGTAATTTGTTAAGAGTTTGGTGTTTATATGATTACTGGGTTATCACCCGAGATTGCTTTTCGGGTTAAAGAAAATCTTCTATCATATAAATAAAAAACAATACGAACGAAGTGCCATGTCACATAATTTAGTGACATAAAAATAATATGATTTAGTATGAGACACCCGTGTAAACTTGCAAGTGATAATAATTCTTTTAGTTTTTATATTATATCTTATATCTTTCAAATAATATTTCAATTTCAAAACTGAAGGTGGTTCTTTGACTTTCAAAGTCAAATAAAAAAGGATAACATATTCTATATTAGTGTTGGCATTTTTTTAGCGTGGGACAATCTTGTATCTTTAAGGTCTCTAATGAAGTCCAAGCTTGTCTGGTGCTTATCTTGTATCTTTATTGTTTTTTATTTATATAACAGATTATTTACACATCTTACCAGATTAATATTTATAATGAATAGACTAAGTATTTAGAAAAAAAAAAAAATTAATCTGTTGTCTTGTGTTAAACAAGGCATGTTATCTAATTAGAGCCTTAGAGGTTTAGGTGAATATTAACATGACATGTTTATTTGATTGTGTCACTTACTTAAAACTAGCATACGCATCTGCAATAAGTTGGTTGCACTATACAATCCGTTTAATGTGATTAAATTGGATTAAATTGAAACAGTTTAATAACACGAATGACATGACACGACACATTTAACATGACTATTGACACAAAAATATACGTATAACATGATAAATGTATATGATTAAGAACATTGTCATGACAATATCACATTATTATATAACAATTTATAAAAATCTCACTAAACAACAATCCATAAAATTCTTGAGAAAATAAAGTATTATTGTATTATCATATAAGCTTGTCATTTTGATAAACCGATCTATACAATCTGTGTCAAGTTGTCAACCTGTTAATATATTTAACATCCGTGTGAACACACGGGTAGTTTTAATAACAATCGGAATCAAATACTAAAAATCCGATCACACAAGCCAAAACCAATTGCTCCATATTTCTCCTTTTGATCTAGTATCAGCTACCCTTGCCCTAGCAAGAAGATCCAATGATGATCCTTCGATCCCTTTCTGGTTTATAACCACAAAGTTGTTATCGGTTCCATTGCAAACCTGTAGACCGTCACCTTTAATGTATTTTAAAAAGCAATACAAAGAAAAATGGAAAGTTCAAACGCCCATTAATGCCTTATTTTTTAGTTCGATTATTTTTTTCACGCTTTCATCAACTGCACGCCTCTCTGCAGCAACTATCGCTTCTCTTTGCTCTGCATTTGAATAGAAAACTTGAGCATTTGCTTCGCTGAAAGAACAAACTTAGTGTTGTCAAGTGTCAAAATTAGTAGCCGAAAGAGATCAACAAACGCATACGACATATCTTACCTTTTTCATACGGTCAAAATGTAGCAATTTTCTAGATGCATCTTCATGTCCAGATGCCTGGAAAAGAATAGTAAAGGTTAAGCTAATCCTCATTGTGAACTGGCAAAGAGAAGTTTAAAAGACATAAACTTACATCAGCATTAAAAAGAATAGTAAGACCTGTATACCCAGGCCTGTAAAGTGGTTCAACTTCCTGCCCACTTTCTTGAATCAGATTCCAGTCAAAATTGGAATTCTAGTCAGGTTCCTTTTTGGCAGTTGTCATTTCTGTCTGTATTATTTAAAATCACATATCAATGTCTGAATGTCATTACTTAAACATCCAGCTACTGTTTATGAACACAACCACCGAAATGCCTTATGAAAGTATTAAGTGCAGCAAAAACTGAAATGCCTAGAAAACCATATGCCAATATACATCTTTGATGTGTTTTTGCTACAACTTTTCAGCATAAACGTACTTTCTAACTTGACAAAAAAGGCCCCAATACTTTCTAACTTCTCTTTAACCCTCAAACTTTTGACAAGTAACCTAGTGTACCAGTACTTAGCAGATCAACTTTACTTCATTGTTTCCATTGTAAACTAACCTAAATGTACAATGCAGTATTTTGTAGCATCAAATCCAAGTTCCAAAATATGAATTAGTGTTAGGTCAGTTTTAGTTCTTAAACTTAATTTTACTAACCTGTTGGCCTCAATGTGTGCGGGCATCTATGCGAGATGATTGGGCGCCATTGTCAACTTAGCCTCACACTCAGCAGGATTCTCGGTCCTTCCCTATAATTATAAAATAAAAACAAAAAAGTTAGCTAAGCTCTAAGACTCATTGGAAAGTAATGCAGAATAAAAAAAAATACTGGTAAGAATAACTCACTTTAAAATAGACATCGAACCAGCTACCAAACCCACATAGCCATGTGTCCTTATGGTAATTGTTGATGATATGCTAGCTCCAACTTTGAGAATGTCATCAGCAGTAACGGTTAAACAATCAATCTCTTTCAAAATAGCACATGTTCCAACTACTTGATCTGGATCCAGGTTGTTCCACATAGAATTCTACAGGATTAAATAATAGCATCCTTTAGAAATGATTAAAATGCTATAAAATAATAATAATCAATCTCTTTCAAAATAGCACCATGCCAATCATCCATATGATCACGGCTGGGATACCTACAATTAAATATAAAAACAATTTAAACATAGACTTAAGGAATCTATATCAAACAAAGTAATAAACTTGTGAAATAACTTACATAACACCAGTTGGTTTCAGCCAACGATCACGTGCACAAATTACAGAATCAAACATAGATTCTCGCAAAAGAAAATATCGCATCCACTCGAATATGATTACATCAACTCTTAATTAGTTTTAAATATGAGAAAAATAGTCACCAACGCATACCTGTATGACCGTAGCATTCTTACAAGACTCAGTTCGATCGAAACTCTGAACCAGGATCCTGTACACAACCAACAGAACAAATACAATTTAATAGATTATAAAACCTAGCTAATCTAAGGATCAAAATTCAAGCTATAAAAAACGGAAAATAAACTTTCTGTGAGATAATTTACCTAATAACTCAAAATTCACCGGTAATCAGCATAAACCGACATTAATCTGCTCATTCAATCATCTAAATAACAAAAAATAATAATTCAAGCAACATATAAACTACGATAACACATAAATTTTGCATTGAAATCAATTGAAACATATGAAACAAATACAAATTATAAACCCTAAAACATCAGTCATGACCAAATATACAACCAATTAAACCTAAACCTAATAAATCAAGTAGCCAAACAACAACAAATCAATTTCAATGTAAAAATCTGCTACATTGATAGACAATTAAGCAATTATCAACGAAATCAACAGTCTAAGTTCTCAACAGATTACATATGAACAGTTTTTCGGATTATCAATAGTTTCAACGAAATCAATAATCAACAAACCCTAACTAATTGATTAAATTGAATATAAGCGTATATAAAGAGAAAGTTGTAACCTAGAAATCAAAAACATATGTATACTGAACCAGATCTATAAAATTCGACTGAATTAATTACCTGATTGAAGAACGGTTCGCATCGTGTTCAAATTCGATTGACACTTGTCGCTACTTAATCGTGTTCGAGATCCAGGGCGGAGGAGGATATAGGGCGGAGGAGATGAGGCAGGGGAGATAGGGCGGAGGAGGCGGATCGATTTATGCGTGTGATATAGGAGGGCTGAAAACCAACCATAGCCAGAATTTATGGTCGCAAGTGTCTTCAGATTTAGGGTTGGAATTTGAAATGAGAGATAGAGAGAGAGAGAATGAGAATAAGAATGAAGAGACAATCTGATAATGAAATTTAAAATGAGAGCCAAATATTAGTATCAAAAATATTTCAAATTTTTAAAAGTGTAAGAAGTTGGAGCCAATTATTATTGTCAATTAATTCTAATATTAATTGATAAATATGACATCATCTAAACCTATGTGGCATAACTTAGAAGTTGACACGTAAGCAAAATTACATCAATGGCTAATCTCCTTTTATAGAAAGTATAGAGTTAAGTAAGTTAAGAGTGTCATGAATATATACAGGTTCAACCAACTTTCACACATTTTTAACTGTATGATAACTGATAAGCATGTTGCTCGTTCATAAGTTATAACCACAATCAGTGTACCGTAAACTTAAACTTGTTTAACTTCATGGCATGTCATAAACCAACAACCTTAGTCGATTAGACGCTAATTGTCAAGAAATGTAGGGTGAGATAATGAATAAGAGAGTGGCCCATCAAAACATCGGTAACAGCTAAAAAGTGGGTTAACTATTGGAAAAGATATGGCCACACTAAAAGCATGAAGAGTGCGATCGTTGTATCTACTCCATTTTAGCATAATTGTCATTGAAGTTTATATTCAGCCATCATTTACCACGGCACCAATCACCACCACCAACAATTAAAATAAAAAAATATATAATCAAATTAATCCAAAAGGTCTAAATTACAATGAAGCTAACTAAAAAGACTAGGTTTAGGTTCATGTTATATTTACACCCTTGCTTTCTCATCAGACACCGTTCCATATCATCAAATGGTTGTTCAACGAATATACAAACGGCCATTTGAAATTCAAGGGAGGCTATGATTTGACATAAAAGACCTACAAACGCCCGTTTAAAAATGGTGTGAGATCAGATTATAGGGAATGTGGATGTAGTCAGCCTCAAAAATTACAGTTCTATCATTTTAATGAAACTTGGTTTCAGTTGATTGGGAGTCGAAAGAAAAGAGTATAACATGAAAGTTTTCATGAACCAATTACCTAAATAATTTTTTTCTTCTAATTAATTCTGATTGTTTGGATCGTGTTGAATTGTCCAACGAGCAAGATGAGTTGAGTCGACATTAACTCATGCGTAAGCCTGTAACATTCAATCTAAGCTGAAAGATAGTATTCAACTAGGACAGTTCATAGCTAGATGGATTGACTATTTCCGAAATTTTGATTAATTTAGTTACTTTTATACAAATTCTAACAAATAACAAGTTAACAATGTCATAAATTAAATTATCTAAGACTCAAATAACCATTACCATTATACTTGATTATATAAAAGTAATATTTATACTATTTTAAAAATTGAGGGGCCTGTAATGGTTTGGTTATGAATACATTATCCCTACATAAAACTAGATATAATATGATGATGAATGTGAAAATCAAAGTTGGTGAGTCCCGTGTACTCCAAGGATAAGGGCCCCACATGATAGAAACATGACCGTTATAACGACAAAGCTACAAGTACCATCACAAACGGGCCACCAAACAAACAACCATCAACTTTTTCTTTAGATTTTCATTTCTCAACGGACTACAAAAAATAATCAACGGATGGTAGTATTTCGCACCCTCAATTACCCTTTTTTTTCTTGAACTTTTATAAAGGTTACAAACTTTATACGACAGCTTTGGCCCTATTAGCTATAAATAGGTAAAGTTTGGTTGTGCGTGGAACAAGGGGGGTTTGAAAACTCGTTACCATACTCTAAATGAGTTGTTAGCAAGTTATAAACAAGTTGACACTTTAACCTAGCATTTCCGTTTATTAAATGTGTTAGCATATGTCAAATCAATCATGACGTATTTATTAAGTGACTCGGACTATACAACCCAAAGTCTAATTATTTTCATGTATATAAGGTCAGAAAGGGTCAGCCCTATATAAGACCGCTTTAATTGTATAAAAAAATTGGATTGTTTATATAACAAACAAGTCTTGTAGTAACATATAGTACATAAATTATTTATAATACCAAAAAGACATAAAAAGTGCTCAATCCGATCCAATCCATCTTGACCGCACTGTATAATCATCGGTTTTGACCAGTTATCCAACCCACCAACAGACACGTCAATATATATTGACACATGCACTTTATATCACTTATGTTATTGCAGCTTAGTAAAGTTACATGTATAAACAATCAAAAGAAAGCCATATCACATAAGTAGGGAGCCCAATCAGTAAAAATTATGAATAAGATGCAAAATTTACAAATTAACTAAAACCTTTTTTATAGGAGGAAAAAAATTCATCAATTCAAGATTTGGTACTGTAACAACTAGAACCTATTACCGGAAAACTCAAAGGACCCCACCAATACTAACATATATGATTAGCTAAAACGCAGCGTGTGCTGGGTAAGTGGCATTAGGTACGGTAGTAACTACATCTACATCCAAATTTCCATAAAACATTTGTACAATCCAACTCATGAGAAAGAGGGATGTTTCAGAAACCATCATAACCAAATGGAAAAAAGATAAAAAAGAATAAAAACAGTAAGATGCAAACAGCAATAATCCAGTGAGGACCATCACTACCCACCAAAAGAAAAAAAAGTACCCTTCTTTCTTGAACTTGTGAGGATCCTGTATATATGAAATAAATAAATAAAAACCATGTGAGCTACATTCAATTTGATAGAAACAAAAGACAATAATAAATAAAAACACCCCACTTACACATGATCAAGAACTGCTGATAGCAACAATACATTTAACATAAAACAATATCTTCCATTAGTTCTATACTTTATTTTCTCAACTATTTTAACTACAAGTACAGGTGAAACTGGAAAGGCCTGGCATCTTATAATCCGAGAATTCAAAGATGTTGGGGAATTCTGAATACCACGGATAGTCAGAGAGGCGTGTAGTCACTCTCAGATCAAATTATTTGGGTGGTTCTACCGAATAATTCAATCGGATACAACTCTGAATTCGAGAAATAGAACACCAATATGTTTTTTGAGAATTTGTAATGAACCAGAGTGTGGCCAAGAACCTTAATTTCGAATTTGGGGACAATGGGCAATTATTATTTTAAAATTAAAATTTGCCTCCAAAATGCCTTTAATTTTATCTGAAAAATTATGACGATTTTTGAAAATTAATTTTTCTAAGGCATTTCCAATAGAGCAATCTAATAGAAATAAAAAAATTTCGACCCCAGCAAGGGGCTCTACCCCTTGGACCCTGCTCCCGGACCCTGCCAAGGGGGCGTTGCCCCCTTGGAACCCCCATTTGGCGCTCCGCCCGAATACTTGGAATTATAACAACTTGAACAAGTGTGCACTCCCGCACCTCCTAATTTGTTCGATGTATATTATAATTACCTTTGGTCACCAAGTTAATCCCAATTACACTAAAATATGTAACAAAAGATGTGAAGCAAATTATGTGATATTATATACCACACATTCATGAATGATATTTAAGTTGGCAAATCGAACCATGTTATGAGGTTATATAAATTTGATCCAACATTTATTACCTTTTGTGGTACTTTGATCCGCCTGGCACATTAAGTTAGCTCTAAGCTATAACATTTTGGATTTTTGTGACGGCAAAAGATATATTTTATTGAGATAGATTTTTCTATATAGCAAACATATTTCTGTCATTTAGTCCACTACTCGGTTAAATATTCTAAGGAACTCTGTCCTTATTTTGTTCTTGAGGTGATTAGGGATTTTGCTTATTTCAAACTTCTTATTCAAAACAGCCCGATTTCGATTAAAAATAATCGAATAAGCAGTTTAGATGAGCAACTCCAATCACCATAAAAACAGCTTATTGATGTAACAAAAAACAATAAGACAGAAGATGATTATAGAACCTGACCTCCATCTCCATGTCATGATGAGACCCTATGCTAGAGTGGCTTCCCGCTCCAGACGCCTGCGTTCTCTCTATAACAATACAACGTTAGTGCTGACAACACATACAAACAAAGACAGAAATATATTATAATTTAAACAATTTATGTGTAAACTTGAACCCATCCTAGGATGCTAAGATTGAAATAAGCAATCTCAAACTGTTACAGAAACAACTTATTTCACTGTATAATAACGAGATGGCTCCCACTATTCCCATACCCTAAAATCTTATTTTCACATCCCTACTGTTAGGATCGCTAGGATTGAACACACACACGAAAGCAGTAAACGATACGAAGATTTAAAGTGGTTCGGTCAGCTGACCTACGTCCACTGTGCTGCAACTAGGGTTTCTTTATTATTTAGGTGCTCAAAGAATTACAAGTACAATGATATCAATATATAGAGACTAATCTAGGGTTAGGAAACTTGTTCCCCAAGTTAGGCCCAAGCCCACATAAAGATAACTAGGGCCGGCTAAATTAAAACCTTAATTTAACTGCCAAATAAAAAACGTGTGGGCCAACCCAAGGCTAGGGCCGGCCACCCTCCCTTGATCGGGCCTCCACACCAATTAGCCCAACAATCTCCCACTTGGAGGCTCGAACAACGCCCAATAGTCTTCAAAATTTGTACATCTTGTAATCTTCCTTTACCACCTAGTTGCAGCAGCCTCCTCAACAACTAACCTGAAGGCACGTTGAAGCTCCCACTGAGCCTCAACTCATCAGTCACAACCTGTGACTCATTCTCTGTCCCTGCCGGCTCCCACTTAAACGAACTGCCGAACCCTGAGAAATCCTGAGAACACACACTCTCCAATACTAGCAAAAGATTCTCTGGAGAGATTTTTCCATTTGGAATTCTGGTCTTTTTAACCCACTGTCGCCCTGAAACTGTAACTGAAGCACGCCTTGCGCTCCTACTGTCACAATGTCCCCCGACTGGTTTGACCTTCCAAACACGTTCATCACGAATCTTCCTTGTGACTCTAGGTTTCTCTCTTGCAAAGGAAACCCTCTTCTGTCCCTGAGATTCTGTGAACTCGACTTTGTTTTTCTCCAGAACTGGAACGTCACTTCCTTCTGATGGTATACTGACCATGTATAATGAGCCTCTTTTCTTTCCACGAGCCATGACCATATTCCCTTTGACAACCTTCCACTGTCCATTCCCGAACTTAACTTCATGTCCCTGATCATCCAACTGGCCAACCGAAATCAACAACCTCTTCAGACCTGTAATAACCCTGACATCTCTTAAAGTCCACGAACCAACTGAAGTCTTCAAAATAATGTCACCCATGCCCGTAACATCAAGTACCTCATCATTCGCCAGTTTTACCTTTCCAAAGTCACCTTCTTTCAGATTTTGCAGTGCTTCACTGCTGTGGGTAGCGTGAAATGAAGCACCAGAATCCATGACCCAGGAATCCACACTGCTCTCCACACTACAGACTAACGCATCATCATCATCATCACTGTAGTCTCCTGCAGAGTTTATTTCTTTCTTCTGTTTCGAACACTGATTTCTAAAGTGTCCTACTTCATTGCAATTCCAACATACCACATCCTTCCGAACCTTAGACACACTCCTCCTCTTGCTCTGACGACTTTCACGCTGATTCTTTCTTCCCCTGGCCTCTGTACTCAACAAAGAACTCGAAGACTCACCTGAACCACGACGTCGAGCATCCTCTCCCAAAATAAGATCCCGCATCTTCGCAAATGTAATTTACTCGATTCCGAAGTGCTAGTAACAGCAGTTACGGTTCCGGACCAACTATCAGGCAATGAGGATAAAAACAGTAGGGCTTGAACCTCATCATCAAACTTAATATCGACAAACACTAAGCGAGACAAGATTGAGTTTAGGTTATTGATGTGATTTGTTACCGAGTCACCCTCCTTCATCCTGGTATTCACAAGCTCTCGAATAAGATAAACCTTATTTGTTGCAGAAGGCTTCTCATACATGTTAGATAATGCTTCCATCATACCTTTAGCTGAGGTCTCCTTCTGGATGTTATAGGCAACATTCTCTGACAGAGAAAGCGTTATCACTGCTCTGGCTTTCTTATCCAACTTCACCCAATCTGCTTGTGGCATATCTTTTGGCTTCTCACCCTCAAGCACTACATCTAAGTCTTTCTGACAATGTAGTGCCTCAATCTGCATCTTCCACCAACCAAACTTATTCCCATCAAACTTCTCTATTATAACATTTCCGTCTACAGCCATGGCAATGACTAAACGAAACACTAGTTATGGATAAACAGAGATAAACGCAGCAAATCAATCTATTTAACACGCAGCGGAATAACGAACTTGATAATCAAAACTGAAACTTTAACTGAAACGATAAAATCTGACAAACGCGGTTGACTCAGGTTCTAGGTTTCTGTAGTCGGTCTCTTTGATTCAGCAAAACTGTTCTTCTGCAAAATAGATCTCTGATTTCGGCTGATTCGGGACTGGTTGTTAAAGCTTTCGAAAAACGGAACCTAAACCTTCTTCTGTGACGGCGGCGAAAACCCTAACGGCGGCGAAAACCCTAACGGCGGCGACGGAACCCTAGCAAAGCTGGGTGGCGGTGGCGGTTGACTGGGTGGCTGACGACGAAAGAATTGAAGGTGGCGGTTCTGGTGTTCTCGTGTGATCCCGATCAAGAGCCAAAGCTCTGATACCAATTGTTAGCATCGCTAGGATTGAACACACACGAAACTAAACACACACACGAAAGCAGTAAACGACACGAAGATTAAAGTGGTTCGGTCAGCTGACCTACGTCCACTGTGCTGCAACTAGGGTTTCTTTATTATTCAGGTGCTCAAAGAATTACAAGTACAATGATATCAATATATAGAGACTAATCTAGGATTAGGAAACTTGTTCCCCAAGTTAGGCCCAAGCCCACATAAAGATAACTAGGGCCGGCTAAATTAAAACCCTAATTTAACTGCCAAATAAAAAACGTGCGGGCCAACCCAAGGCTAGGGCCGGCCACCCTCCCTTGATCGGGCCTCCACACCAATTATCCCAACACCTACATGTATACGGCCCGGTCCATATAGAGTTATACGGGCCGTTTAACTGATTGTTACACAAAAAAATGTCAGAGAATGTTCTTTTTGTCTCCATGTATACGGGCCGTATAACATTATACGACCCGTATACAATGTTATACGACCCATATAATGTTATACGACCCAAACCTCACATAATGTATACGACCTGTATAAATTATAATGTTATACGACCCGTATAGAATGTTAAACGGCCCAATATTTGTCATGTCAATTATTAGGACCCTAACGAGATAAGCACAAACATTTATCGTCATCCGAACACTCAAACGTGCTTAAAAAGCACAACACAAAGATTGAAATAAGCAACTTCAAACTACTCATTCAAAACTGCTAATCCCGCTAACGGATAATAATCAGATAAACAAAGATAAGAAGCATACCCTTCGTTCCCAATACGGGAGAACGCAGACAAAGTCATAGACCGGATAAATCGTTGAAACTAAAACAATACTGAGCCCGGTAAACAGCAAAACCGCAGCCATCGGACGGGTCTTGTGTGGCATCTTTCTTTATGTTTAATCTTTAAGCCTCTGCAAGACACATTTAAACAAAATTGAATTATAGTTACAGTTTATAATCAGATGTTGCTAATCAAGTGAAAAGCATGAAGGAAATCATTTCAACAAGTACACAATCATCAGCATTCACATCCCCAAATATAACTTAAGTATCTTATCCTTGTTATCACAATAAAGTATTTGTTTGGCTATCTAATTACATCCAATGGTTCTAAAATTAGAGCTTTTATTGAAAGATAATAGATATCTTCATCATAAACCCTAAAATTATCAAAACCCTATGAGTTAACATACAAAAACTAGAGGAAAGATGAGTCACTTACGGATTAAAATTGGCTCAAAATTAGGGTTTGTTATCTTCAAATAGGAAGTTGGTGATCAATTAGCATTTGAAATTCAATGATTTACGGAAGAACCTGTAATCGATTGAGCTACAAGATGCTGAAACGAAATCAAATTGGGTTAAAATGTCATAAAATTTAAAAACAGGGTCAAAAGTGTAAAAAAAAAACAAGATTTGTATGTTAACTGATAACTAGAAAAGGCAAAAGCCTTTAAATACAGAGAAAGGTTTTGGGCTCAAGTCTCACAGAATAAAAGAAATTTAACATTAAAATAAAATAAAACTAAGACACCTCGTGCGGTGGTTAAGGGCATGCAAAGTGGTCTTGGCGGTAACACCACCCCTTCTTATTTGGGACTAATGAAATTCTTCAATTTATATGCAATTTCATTCATTAGGCCCATCAGTTCCTCGTGCGAGACGAGTTGAGCAACGCGTGCCTCAAAACAAATCCATTATTGTTCGTGTGTGTATTATTTAGTTTATATTGTTTGTAGATACGTATTTCATATTGTCAAGTTTATGCAATTCATTCATTAGGCCCATCAGTTCCTCGTGAGAGACGAGTTGAGCAACGCGTGCCTCAAAACGATCCATTATTGTTCATGTGTGTATTATTTAATATTAAATTGATTGGTGAATAAGTTTACATCTATTTTTACTCATGTGTGGTTGTGCACTTTATTTGATAATCAATTAAATAAACTTGTTCAAATGTTTTCCATATGATTCACTCGCCAACTTTTTGTTGATCCAAAAACCCTTTTTACACATGATACAGGTGAACAGGATGAAGCAAGGAAAACATAGGAAATGCCTTAGAAGAAAACAATGAAGCCTAGATTGATATTTAGGACATGATGTAATATTGATTGTAATTTTCCATTAAAGTGTATTAATGAATATGAAACGTTAAAATAAATGTCATGAGCTTTGATGATAACCCAATCATGCCCCGATCACCTTTTCCGCTGCGGGTCGGGGTGTGACATTTACTATTATTTATTGAACCGGGTTTTTGATAAATAAAACTTTAACCGATCACCATGGGAACCCAACAGTAGTATCAGAGCCTTGGTTACAGCATACGAGTCGGTACCGGTCTTTTCACCGGAATTAGAACCCAAACTTTAATTATAGTAAAGTTTCTGATCTAAATAATTTTAAGGGCAACTTTAATTTTTGGTTAATATTTTATTTGCTTTGCTTGACCAAAATATTGCCCGGTTTATTTTGTGATTGTTATGAAATATGTAAATCTGGCCCGACCTTGTTTTGTGGTTGTATTATTTATTCGGTTTTGTTATTATATTTTATGGCCATCTAGATGGTTCAAAACTATAATAGATAGGGTTTCTTCCTTTATTGTATTTTGTATATAATGTAATAAACGAAGACCCGGAGACAAAACCGAGGACGCTAAAACAGGAGTCATGAAGTCAGTGGGAGTTGCTCGAGACGACTGGATGCACTCAAGTCCATCCTTGTGGTTGTTTGTGTGTTGTGACCCCGTGACACGTTTGATCTTGCTATTAGGCTCTAGCAAGATCGAACAATTTTTGGCCATATAGATTTACATATTTATCTTGCTATTGTGGTTGCCTTTTATCTTATAAGTTGTTATAACATAACCAACCTAAATACCAACATGTTTTTAAAAGGAGTTTTAAAATATTAAAAACAATCACATTAGAACAAGTTCTAAATTGTTTTACAACTTGTTAAAATTTCGTTATAAAACAAAGGTTGTTTTTGAAAAACAAACAAATAACCAATTAAGTTTTGTAAAATTCAATTTTCCAAAACTATTAATAGTTTTCTATTAACTTAAAATTGGTTATTTCAAGTCGCGACAAATTTAGTTTTAATAGGATATTTAAAACTAAGTGTCCTGAGAAATGAAAGGGTTCATCAAGATGTCACGACTAAAATATATACTAAAATTGGCTCTCACGACCCTATTTGGTAAAAATTAAAATTAACCCATAATTAAAATCAATGGTCGATACCATCCTACTACTAGTAACACTTGGGGCATAATGCGAACCATCAGTGTTGGAGCCACATCACGCCACTTGGTGTCTAGTTTATCCTTCCAAGGTGCAAGGGCTTCGTCGACACATCCGACCCTTCCACATGTGACCGTTTTAGGACGACTATTACTTTTCATCTCGTGTTACGTGCTACAGCTGTCTCGAGAACAAAAGTGGCATATATGAGGCTAAACGTATCAATGCATAGACAAAAGTTGTCTTACCGGCCTCATACCCGAGAGTTGTGCTCTTCTCACAATTGACAATCGTTGTCAGTCCGCTTGAACCCCTTGCTAATGTTGCGTGCTACAGCTGCCTTTAGAAAGAGCTTCTAACCGGATTCTCATTCCTTGTTCTAATTACTGTAATGGGTCATTAATTAAATAAGGAAATATAAATCGAAAATACTAATTAAAATCCTTGCTTATAATAGATGTCTTAAGAAAACAACTCCTTCATTCTCAAGTCTATACTTGAAAAAGAAAAATTGAATAACACAAACTTTCTCGAATAGCACTGCAATCTGAGAATAGTTCTCAAGATGGCAATAAGCTATATATCTTAGATCGCCCAGTCCCTACCGAGCCTGAAAGTAACACTACTGCTGCTCGCAAGGCACTGGAAAAACATAACGAGGATGCCGTTGAGGTAGCCTGCCTATGCAAGCCACCATGTCTCCTGAACTTCAGAAGAACGTGAAAGATAAAGATGCTCATGACATGATCCAGCAACTGAAAGGCATGTTTCAGAAACAAGCCCGATAGGAGCAGTATGACACCATGAAACAACTCATAAGCTGTAAGATGCTAGAAGGATCTTGTTTCAGTACTCATGTGCTTAATATGAAAGGATATATTGACCAAATGAACAAACTTGGTTTTCCCCTGCAAGAGAAATTGCAGCGGACTTCATCTTGAACTCTCCCCCTAGCTCATATGACCAGTTCATTATGAACTATAATATAAATGTGTAGGTGAAGATTGTGCCTGAGCTACGTGGTATGCTCAAAACGGCCAAGATGAACATACCACACAAAACCAACCAAGTTCTGATGGTCAAGTCTAGTGGTGTTAAGAAGCCCAAAAACAAGAAAAGGGATCATAATAGCAAAGGCAAGAGAAAGGTTGTTGTTGCTGCCAGAGATGCCACCAACAACAAGCATGTTGCAAAACCACACCCTCCTGAGGAGCGTCGATGCTTTAAATGTAACCAAATGGGGCACTAGAAAAGAAACTGCTCACAGTATCTAGCCAAGCTGAAATGAACAAGGCCAATAACATTGGCACTTCTTCTGGTATTCTCATTTATGTTATTGAACTTGGTATTGATGTTCAAACAAGTAATAACATATATCATCTTTCTAAGCGTAATAAAGCTGGTACAAAACGAAACATAGTTTTAGCATTGTAGATTTGGCCACACAAGTAAGGCACACATAAAATAGGTCCAGTCTGAGAGGATTCTTGAATCCGCTAGACATGACTCTTTTGATGATTGCGAATCTTGTTTAGCTGGCAAACTCACAAAGCACTCATTCACCAGTGTTGGTGAACGGGCCAATGGTCTTCTAGTACTCACTCACACTGATGTATGTGGCCCATTCATAACCACGACTAGAAACCATGAAGGATACTTCGTTACTTTTATCGACGATTATAGTCGATATGCTTATGTCTATCTTATGAAGCATAAGCACGAAAGTTTTGAAAAGTTCAAAGAATTTCAAAAGGGAAGTAGTGAACCAGCTTACTAGAAAGATGAAAGTACTTTGATCAGATCGAGGTGGTGAATACCTCAGCTTAGAATTTCTCGATCATCTAAAGGAAAGTGGAATAGTTTCACAACCCACTCCACCAAGCACACCCCAACTTAATGGCGTGAGTGAAAGGAGAAATCGAACCCTACTTAATATGGTTCGATCGATGATGTGTAGAACTAACTTGCCTCACTTATTTTTAAGGTCATGCTCTTATGGCCGCTGCCCGCATTGTCAATTTAGCTCTGACTAAAAAGGTAAACAAAACACCATATGCGATATGGCATGGGCGTAAACCCGATTTGGAGTACCTTAGAGTATGAGGATGTGAAGCATACATCACAAGTGATTCTGATGATAAGCTCAATCCTCGAGGCGAAAAGATTGTTTTCGTCGGATACTGTAAAAGAAGCGGATATTATTTCTACCATCCTGATGCAAATGTGATTTCCATCAAACGGAAGGGACACTTTCTCGAGGAAGAACTTCTTAATCGAGAAAATGGAAATAATATTGTTGGTCTTGAAGAAATTCGAGAACCACAAACAACCGCTAATGAAGTCGGACCGTCGGATCAACAAGTAGTTGTTACTAATGAATCAGACATAAACACAGACATTCGCAGAAGTAGTAGAATTAGCTAAGAACCTGATAGATACCTATGGCATCTAAATGGTCCCAAAGTCATATTAGTAGCTGAGTCTAATTACGAACCTGCTAACTACAAATCTGCAATCTTAGATTTAGAATCTGAGAAATGGTAAAAAGCCATGAACGTCGAGATGCAATCTATGCATGACAATCAAGTATGGAACTTGGTTGAGCTACCCCCGATTGTCGGGCAGTAGGGAGCAAATGGATTTTCAAGAGAAAAACCGATATGCATGGAAATGTCCACACCTATAAAGCATCGCTAGTTGCGAAGGGTTTCACTCAAACTCAAGGTATTGACTTTGATGAGACCTTCTCGCCCGCTGCTCTAATTAAATCAATTAGGATATTGCTTGCCATTGCTACGTACTATGATTACGAAATATGGCAAGTGGATGTCAAAACCGCTTTTCTTAATGGACATCTCTCTAAAGATGTCCATATGGTTCAGCCTGAAGGTTTTGTCGATCCCAAATATCCAACTAAGGTGTGCAAACTAAATAAGTCCATTTATTGACTCAAGCAAGCATCTCGTGGATGAAATATTTGTCTTGACCAGAAGATCACAGAGTTTGGTTTTATCAAGAATGAAGATGAGCCTTGTGTTTACAAAAAGGCTAGTGGGAGCACCATATCATTCCGCATCTTGTATGCGGATGATATACTAATCATTGGAAACAACATCCCTATGCTTAATGAGGTTAAACACTGTTTGGGATCTTGATTCGCAATGAAAGATCTTGGAGAAGCTGCTTACATTCTTGGAATCAAGCTCTATAGGGATAGATCTAAGCGGCTTCTAGGGCTAAGTCAAAGTACTCACATAGATGAAATAATGAGACGCTTAAAGATGTAAAACTCCAAGAAAGGAGGTGTTCTTGGTGTTTGGAGGAGTGGAAGAAGAGCTCACTGTAAGGTGTTACACTGATGCTAACTTCCAAAGTAACCGAGATGATTCTCGCTCATAATCAGGATTCGTATTCACTCTCAATGGAGGAGCTGTTTGTTGGAAAAGCTCCAAACATAGTGTAGTGGCGGATTTAACCACTGAATCCGAATATATTGCTGCATCGGATGCTGCAAAAGCAGCTGCTTTGATGAAGAAGTTCATCACCGACCTTAATGTGGTTTCAAGTATTCAATAACCAACTGAGGTGTTCTGTGATAACACAGGAGCCATTGCTCAAACCAAGGAGCTCATATCTCATCACAGGACCAAGCACATTCTAAGAAAGTTCCACTTTTTACGGGAATACTGGAACGATCAGACATCATAATAAGCAAAGTAGACACATATCAAAACTTAGCAGACCTGTTCACTAAACCGACTCGGGACAAGCATGACCAACATAGGAATGCTATCGATCTTAGATTAGCTAGCCATTTGTTTTGATTTAGTATTTGGATGTACGAACATTCAAACAGTTGTACCTTTTGAATTCACCTTTGATATGGTTAAATACAAAGCTTGAATCTTACAAATGTGTTTGATTTTAATTCGTTTAATCCATGAATCTTGTATTCTAAATTATCCGTAGTCGGTCAGACTCGTGGGAACGACTCTGAATTAAGACTATTCTGACTTTGGACTCAAGGAGTTGACTTCCAAACTCACAAACCTCATTATGAATGACGTTGGATGTAACTCGCGTCAAATCATTTTCATGGATCTTAGTCATAAGATGTATTTGATTTTGGTATACTCATTTAGTATCCTCTGACCTGAGATACATACTAGAACTTTCATTTACTAAAGACTAATCTTTGATCAGTGCCAACCGCTGTCGCATAACTGCCAGTCATAAAGGCATTGGTTGGGAGTAGTTCTGAAGTTCAGTGGGAGTTGTATGTAGTCAAGATCGGATTCTGTACTCTTACAATATATGTAACAGTTAGACATCTGGGCGCCCTCGTTGATTCAAACTGGTGAAGTGTAAGGCCTTACCCAAACTTACTGTGTGTTTGATTGGACCACTTTGATTCTTGAATGAGAACGATAATGATTGAACGCCATGTGAGATTGAATCTGATCCATGTCTCATTGTTCAATTGATGTCTTTTACAGAAAGGATAAATGACGACGATTACCATAAGTCTATTGTCTTCAGGTAGCAAGCTGTTGCTAAAAGGAAGATACCTTGGTTAGTGACTTTAAAGTGTCATGACCTGTTGGGGGCAGCTATGTGTAGCTAGAGCACCGCTTGCTGTCTGCGTTGAGATCTTATCAGAGACCGTCCAAGTGGGAGCTGTTGGATATTTATGTCCGGTTCGATAAGTCAACGCTACCGACCGGGTCTTGACCCGTAAGAGTTACACCGTGGGCAACTAACTTACATCCACTTAACTAGCTTAACTGGTAATTACGAACAATATGCGAAACGAATCATAATTATATTTATGATCATGAGCGGGATTATATTATGGTTGCGGATATTAACTAAGAGACGGGTACATGGACCGGGTGACACGGGTGTACTCATCTCACCACTTGTCATACATGCACCCACGCTACGCCACTTGTCGCGCATGCATGCTTGTACCGCCACTTGTCGCGCATGCAAGAATCTTAGCCATTTGTCATATATGCAAGAAACCTACGCCATTTGTCGCACATGCATTGTGCATGTCCGCCACCTGGCAAACATGCATGAGCCTAGATCTTCTATTTAAATGGAGTTGGGTCTTGCATTCATGATAGGTCGAAACAACTTATAAAACTCTCATAATACCCACAACTAACCGACCCGAACCGCCGCCGGCCAGAACCGCCGTCGCCGCCGCTGGTACCGTCGACTACTACCGCTGCCGTTCCACCATCGCCTCCGCCACCGCCGCTACTCGTGGGTATACGCGCGTTCCGTTTGTTCGTTCACTAGCATGTGTTCGTTGAACCTCGGTGTCTCGACCGGTTAGCCATTAACCGAGGTATATCTTTCTCATCGGTAGTTAGATGTTATTATCACTGTGCTCGTATTTGCATGTAACCGGATCCTGTCGGGTTTCATTTCGTTGATCACTTCTTTATTTTTCCGTTGCGTTTTATTAATTAACTTGCTTAATTATTTACTATTATTTATTGAACCGGGTTTTTGATAAATAAAACTTTAACCGATCACCATGGGAACCCAACAAGTATGTGGTTCTAGTTATATATTTCTAGTTAGTATTAGAGAGGGGAACACCAGTCAATCTGCCCGAATTTCTAATTGTGGGTCACATGAACAATTCATGAGATTTTGTGGAGGAGGTATTGTATTATTATTAATAAGTTCATAATTTACTCATTGCGACCTTAACGCTTTTTACCTCATCACCCCACCCACCCACCCATATGACCTCTTTGCATAATTTATTCTGTTCTTGTTATTCAGGGTACAACTCTTCATCCTTATCAACCAAACCATGCAACCCGATCTCCAGTTGGTACATATGAAAATGTGATTTTAATGTGTTGACCTTATAAAACTTTATAAACTTAATCTTTCTATCATTACTATCTTGATGACGATGACGACTTATAATAGGTGCCATTTAAGTTTTAAATGTTCCAAGGACAAAATAGATCTCAGCCAAATCAATAATCCAGTGAGATCCCTCAGGATAAGATTCAAAGAGCCGGTTAGGGAAAACGGTAAAAAGAAAAAAAAATGAATAATCGTTTAAAGGTGGTAATTTTAACATATAATCAATTCAGTTATACTTGTCTCTAATGGATGAGATGGTTAAATGTTGATTTTTTTAGCTAAAACAAATATGAATCGAATGAGTCAAACAATTCGTAGTCATCCCAATCATATTCAAAATCGCTTATCCTCTAATCATATCATCAATAAACAAAAAGAAAAAAAAGGGGCTGAGGATCGCCACCTCACATTTTACTATACCTAAAAGTGACGCGAACATTGTTCTTTAGCGAATATAGTCACCTCACATTTTAATGATATTTTTGGGCTAAAAAAGATTGTAGCCTAAGCCTATGTTCCTAAATTATCTATAGAACGAGGAGATCGCCGCATAACAATATTTTCTATGGATTGGGGTTTTACGTTCGTCTAAACTACTCAAGGAAAATTCTGTTATAACAAATGGAACAATATACAAACGTAAAAGTGTCTAGTGTGTGAAATCCCCACGCTTATACGGTGGAGAATTCAAAACCCCATGTTGAAACTGGGGGCTACACTTTTAAGTACAATTTGCAAAATGGGCAAGTTAAACTGGATTCGTGTCAAAACGGACAACAACATTTGTTTTTAAAATTACATATGTACTTGATGAGTGCTCTATTTTTTTCATTGTATTTTTATTCTAATTTGGTCATTATATGTATGTTACATGTGCCATTTTTTCTCATTAAAGCAATGATTGTACAGTTTAGTTTTCATGTCTGAAAACCGCTTTTCTTTGTCTTTTGTGTTTTCTTTCCTTGTGATTAGTTTTGCTCATAAATGGAAAATTCTTCTTCCACACTCAATAAGCACAGAAATAAAGAACTAAACACATCCTTGTAAACCAATAGAAAAAAAAAAGACTTCTGATGGCCAAAATGAAAATGAAAACTTGCTTTTAATGACCAAAGCACAACACTGATGCAAGTACGTTGCTTACTATTTTATGCAAATTTGCTCAAATTTTTCAGTGTGGCAAAACGGACTGGGCCAGGTTGGGCCGGCTCATACACTTTTGTACTATTTTAAATTTTGTGAATAATCAATGTGTTAAAATAGATTAAAAAACTAAGAGTTTATATTTATGGAAGAGGGTTTAATTGATAACGCTAAATATTGCGAGAACTGTGAGAACGAATGATAAACCACGAGAACTTGGTAAAAAGCAATTCAACTTCATTTTTTTTACACTTATCATTATTATTCGAATAGTAGATTAGAAATCAAATTTACACTTTTCAATTTACATGTATTCGTAAATAAAGAAAATTTACATATGTGTAAGTTTGTCATTTACACACTATTTACACAGGTTTGAAAATTTGTTGTATTTACACATGTTTAAATGAACTATTTAAAGAGAAAATTCTTTTTCTAATATTGTATTTTAATTATAATATGGTTTGTATTTTTTTTTATTTAGATTGGTTTTCTCATTTGTTCTCACGGTTCTCGTAATATTTAGCGTTCACAAGATAACCCTCCCCTATACACACACACACACACACACACACACACACACACACACACACACACACACACACACACACACACACACACACACACACACACACACACACACACACACACAAGATGAGAGTTGGCTACAAAGTCCATTTTTCCAACAAAGTGTAAAAAGTCATAAAACACTATAATGTCAACCATAAAACACATTCAAACCCACAAATAACAAAGTGTAGATTACTAAAACGCCATATTTGTGGGTTTTGTGTTGTGTTTTGGAAGATAAGACTTTGATTATCGAATGACTAACATTATTGTGTTTTATGTTAATTATCATGTTGTGTTTTATATTCATAGTTCCACGATGGTGTGTTTGAAATTTTTATGGACCGTTAGGGTTTGAATATTGTGTTTTAGTGATCTTCATTATGTTATTTGTGGATTTTGAGTGTCTTTTATGGCTGAAATTGTAGTATTTTATGACTTTGTAGAAAAAATAGATTTTGTATCCAAACCCCACCATCTATTATCTATACTCTCTATAAAAGGAGATTAGATACTGACATCGCTTTGCTTATATGTCAAGTAACTAGGCATGCCACATAATATTTGCTGATGTTATAAATCACTAATTTGAATACTTTTAGAATACAATTAAAATACAAACTTGAGGGGAAAATTTAAAATTCAAAATCAAATGTCTCCATCTTAAAAGTCCGCCCAAATCAAATACCTCTCTCTTTGTCTCTCTCAAATCCAGACCATCTTTCAAAATCAAATCTCCAAATTTTGGCTGTCATTCTCTCTCAAGAAACCATACTTTCCTACTTCCACCGGTTCTCTCGTGATTCATATTTCTTTAAAAAGAAACCCTAAATCACAAAATCAACAGTGGTGCCGCCGACGATCTTACCGGACGCGGAGGAGGAAAAAAATCCTAGAATCGGAAGAGATCAATGATTTTTGTTCATTCACGTCGTTCCTCATCTTCTTGGTTTCCATCATATCATAAGTGCAGGTTTGATGTCAATTTCTATCTAAAATTAAGGTCAATTTCTCTCTAAAAATAGGTTTAATGTTGTTAATTATTGCGATTTTAGAGCCAATTTTGTCACTTACGATATCATTGATGTTGGCTGAATGGTTTTTGTATATTTTTGAGTTTTCGGTAAGGCTATGATGAGTTCAAAGTTATGAGTAAATATTGTTGAATATGTCATCTTGGCTTGGCAGGGTTGAAGGATGATAGATCTTCATCTGCAACCTCCCTTGCAGCCATGGTGCTTTCATTATTTTGTAAACTCTGAGCCTGAAAAGTTACGGAGATCTTGCTGTCTTCTACTATCATCCCTGCCATACATACATCATGTATACACACATTTCGTCACTCAAATCTTGCTGCACACAACACAAATCTCAACCTTGACTTGACGACAATGTGGATCTGGTTTCATCATAACACATGGGTAGTCAAGGGATGAACAGAAGACTTGAACATGGACTGAAGATTTATTCAGACGAGTGAAACCTCACTCATGATAGCTCAGACGAATGAACAAGCGGAAATGTGTATTCAGATTTTGGCCAGACCTAGGGTTCTGGCAAAACTTAAGGAGTTCTGGTGAGAGCCTTTTTACCGGAGGCAGAAAGAGAAATCGAGTTGCTGACATGTCACTGACAACAGCGATTGGCGACGATAGGGCTCTATATGCCGTTGGACGTGTTGTTGCCGAAACTCTGGAGTTTCTCGCCGCTAAATTAAGTTTCAGTTTCATTCACTGAATTTTGTGGTATACTTGAAATTTTAAAGTTTTCGTTATTTGGTATGCTTTTCGTCTTCGTCTTTGTTTTTGTATGAGTTCATGATTATAATATTTTTTATCATGAAAACAAAGAATAATTGTATCGTAGATAATTATTATTGATCTTATATATGTGGTGTGCAGGTAGAATTTTAGGATCAAGATGTCATCATACGGTCATCATCATCAGATGGAGCACAAATATTCTGCTCAGGTTGCGTGTGTAATGTTTGTAGAATTTAATATCTTGATATTCGATTTGCAAAACCGCAATCTGTATTCGATTTGAATATTCACTTGCCAATTCGCCATAGACTTATAACTTGCCAAATAACTTTTCACCGCTAGAGACTTTTCGTTACAACTACAGGTTTGTATCATTGTTTAAGTTCGGTACACATGCCCTTACTTTATGGATTTGTTATTGAAAATTTATTACGATTTTAAACGAAACTTGAGTTGAACCTGTAGTTACAATAATTTTCTGAAATTTAGTGCATCTTTGAAGGATTTATGATGTATATGCATTTATTTGTGTTGCCTCTGGTACGAAATTGGGGCTAATTGTATAGTAAGTCTTCTTTTATTTTTTTTGTAAAGTACACACTCGGCTCTAATTCCGAGTACAATGTTGTGGTATGCATATCAAATTGATATATTTTTCAAGTTTTTCATATCGTGTGTTTGGGTTTAGAGTTTTTAGATGAAAACTTTTAATTTTCACCCAGTTTATATTGGTTGTGCCCGTTATATATGTTTGTTATTATGGGCATGTTTGGCTTAGCTTTTCAAAACAGCTTATGACTTTTTGGAAAAGTCAGGATTGTGTGACTTTTTGGAAAAGTCACTTTTCCTCTCACATACACCTCATTGCCAAATAGACTTTTTAGAGGCTTTTCAAAAAGCCAATAAGTTAATAAGTTGTTTCAAAAAGCTTAGCCAAACATGCCCTATATCAGTTTTTTAGGTTGTTGACTGCCCATTATGGTATTACACATTCTACTTTGCGCCTAATGTTAGTGTTTGGTCTGAATGATCAACATGTGTTTATTACCATCAATTTCATCATTACAGAGAGCTGCTTATGCCAAGTACTATGGAAATGTAGAAACATAAAATATTGAAGGCATGTGGAGCCAAAGTTCTGGTACGTTTTGGTTAATTTTGTAGTATGTTGTGTTTTCTCTTTTGGATATTGTGATTAACATATTTCGGTTTTGGTTGAAAATTAAAAAGACACGTATGGCTGCCGGGAATCCTCAAGAGAAGGAGCTCATTCCTCTAGAGCTTCAAATTGGCAAAAGTATTGGCATCTTAAAGGTAAGATTGTTTTTCTTTTTCCATATTTGAGAAATTCGGTTACTTTTTGGAAAAAGAAAATGGTATTGGCTTTTTGGTTACCTTTTGCAGCTTCAAGATTGTTTTTCTTGAAGCTGCAATCAAACTTCACCAATTAGGCCTTGACAGATCAACACCAAGTCATGGTCCAATTCAAAGATCGAAATTGCTTTTAGGTGGTCAAACTACAAACACATCCCAAAGGGCAGGGGCTCTTACATTACCTAAATAGACTGAAATTAACTAAAACTGTCTAAATTATTATGATTCCCTAATGATTTTATCATTTTCTGTTCCAGCGTTGTATTGTTCTTGACATTGAAGGGACAACTATACCGATATCAGATGTGACATATGTTTTCTTTCCATACACGTGGAGTAACGTTCAAAGACATTTGCCGGCAAGTAGGATAGTTACAGTTATTCATATAGGCTTATTCCCTATTATTTTGTGATCTTGATTGCTTTGATTTTCAGTTGAAAGGTTGGCTTTTGAGGAGTTACTTTGATTCTTCATATAGGCTTAATCCCTCTTTTGATCCAAACGAAACCTGATGAACTGTCAAGGTATTTTAATATTTTATAAGCTGAAGTGCTTTCTTTATTTATAAAGACGTTATTTTACTCGAACACTTATAAGTGCTAAACAATCGAATAATTTTCTGTACATATGTAGAGATGGGAGGCCACAAAAGAACAACAGATAGATTTTCATATCCTTAAACCCTAGCTTTAAAGAAAACCCGAAGAAAGTAGCAAAGACGATAATCTACCATTTAGTCTTGATTATGATTCAAGTGGTCTCGACGGAATCACACAAAAGCGACAAGGTCTAAAACTGAGGCGCAAAAGCGCACTACTTTTCTTATGTAACGCACATTTGTTATATTTAAAATGATCCTTAGTTATACACAAATTTGAATCTTAGTTATTTGACGAAGTTGGATTTTAGTCCTCTACTTGACAATCCATGGCATATCTCGGCTTTTGAAGGTTCGGCATTTATGACACGCTTCCTTCCTATAAACGTAGATAACGAGAACTTTTGTTCCCAGGTAATTGTACATTCACATATGTGTATTCTCTTATTTTCACTAATTGTTAGTGAAATAAATTAATTACCTTATTTCCATGATAGTGAGTGGATCAACCAGTGTATGTTTAATTGGATAACATACCAATCTGCCAGTTTTGGAACAACCAATTAGGGCCTTTTAGCAAATGGGTCACACTTTCGGTACACTTCCTAGAGGGAAAAAGGGATGAAGCTAAAACTGAAAAAGGCAGTCGTTGGGGACTATAATGAAATGTTGTTAATATTTCCAATGAATCAATCTTAGAAAGAAAGCAGTGGATTATGTCATTAATGAAAGCTTGGATGATCTATTGTAGATGAAGTAAGATCGATTCATCTCAAGAATAAGTATAAAGCTTAACTTTTAGCATTTTTTGATAGTTAATCATTTGCAGGAGGACGCCAAGGTTGCTAAGTAACCAACACCTGCTATTGTAAAAAATGGGCCAGTCAACTGCAAAGAAAGTTGAGTCCTAAGGACAGTAGCTCTAAAAAGTGATAATATTTAGAATTATTATTTTTGAAGTTATATGCATCATTGATATTTACAATGATACAGGAAAATGTTGTGTTGGAAGATCATGTAATGTAGAATTTGGGAGTTTGAACTTGGATGAGAATTGCCCTTGAGGAATATTCGTTGGAGTGTATGATGTTCATGCTGGCCCTGAAAGAGCATGGTTTATCAAATGTATGAATACTCTTGCAATTCGTAAAACAACAATGTATTGTGATTTGCGTTTTAAATAAATTTTAGAAGAGAAAATTTCTAAAAACTACCATGTTTTCACAATTTAAATCATATCTTGTGATCGCTTTTTTAGTATTTGATTCCGATCCTTATTAAAATTACCTGTGTGTTCACACGGGTCTTGCTACTAGTATATAATAAATGGAAGATTTTCGGGTCACGTGTCACTAAATTAGCTTCTAGGTTTGTTTTTGGCGGGAAAAACCTCCGTCCCACTTTTTTCCTTCTGTGGTGGATATTGAGCCAGGTATTACCCGATCCATATTTGAGTCGAATACATATATATTTATGCATCTCTCTTCTTCACACCCAGGAAACCCTAACCTGCATCCTCTTCACCTTCCCTTTTTCTCTCTACTTCTCGATCTTTAAACTTCATTGGCCACAGTCGTTTTCTTCTTCATCGTCACATGACAAGATCAATAGTATTGTAGGATTGATAAAATGAAAATCATCGATGTCCTGTGTCTACCTCTGCGAGGCGATGGTGGCTAGGGTTCCCATGGTGATTCCGGTAAGAAAGTTCTTCCTGTATGATTTTTGAATCAGCGATTACGAGCCGATTCTCCAATATAGGTAAGTTCTAACCATTTTAATTTGCCTCCGGTGATATGTTCGTTAATCGGTCTCCCATATCCAGATCCGGACGGGATCTCACATGTTTATTGCTGTATAAGGGCTGCAGAGATTGCCAGCGGCGGAATTTGTGAGCGTTTCGCGTGAAAGCAAGATTTCTTTCATCCAGGTTATTGTTTGTTCATGGATTAGATAATCAATCAAAAAGTGGAGGTCTGCAAAAAGATCGATTTGGCACACCAAACAAACCTTTTTTGAACTGGTAATATTTATACATTATGATAAAGGTTATCTTTGTGTATGAGGAGAAGAGGGAAAGATTATTAAATAGAATATTTTAAGATCGTTATTTTTTGGTTAATGTTAATTTTAAAGTTTTTTTTTATACTTTCACCATTTATTTCTTGCAATATACTGTTTTACTACCCGTGGCAAGTAGGTTCTTTAAACTTTTGATTCATGTTAGTGTTGGATGATTTTAATAACTTTTTTTGGATTTATATTTTACTTTTTGTTGTGGAAAACATTTGTTTATTGAAATATAAGTTACTTTGCTCTACTTCTATGAATATAGGGCAATGTTTAAACATGCGCTTGATTCTAATACCCCAAATTGAATTAATAAGTTTTATTATGCCAAGATATGATCCATGTTACACACTTAAACTTTTTTATGCAGAGGTTAATTTGGAGTTTATTTTGTAAATTTGTGTTGGCAAAGTGACTACTTTCCATCTTTTTCAATCTTTTTCAAGGCATTATTAAGGAGGTATTGATGATCAAGAGGCAAGTAAAAGGATTATAAAAAGTTGTTGATGTGATTTATGACAATAAGTATATGGGTCAATATTAGTGATGATCTATGTAAAAGTCTGTTTCTTAATGTCGAACCCATATTACTAGCTTCATATGAATCCCCAAGTCCGAAGTAGATGAGGATATCTAACACAGCTTCAGCGCGGATCGAGTACGGGCAAGTAGAAACATTTGGACGAGCTTTGGTTGCAGGTTCTTTGGCTGCAAATGATGATAATTCTGAACAAAATTGTTACTTCATTTGTGAAGATTGCAAATGATATATGGTTCCTTAGAAGGTATGCAAGCTCTAGACTTTATATCCTTTTTTTACTTCGTAAGCTGCAATTTATACTCATTTCAAAATTACTTTTGGCCAGTTAGTGGTCCATTTTGCGGTCTTGGTAAGTTATTCTTGCTAAGAATAAAATCTAACAGCATCATGCCTCTAAAGTCACTATTTCATAATATTTTCTTTTCAATTTAGATGATTTATTAAAGTCACTATTTCATAATATTTTCTTTTCAATTTAGATGATAAATAAATCCAGGAACTTGGCTACTACGATTGAACAACCGATGAAATCTTAAATAGTAGGAGCAATGTCGAATCACAATGGCTACTACGATGGAACAACCAAAGAGTGTAGTAGTGGTGACGGCTAATCATGATTTCGGCAAACAGATTTCATGGGATCAAGCATCATCATCATAAAAAAATAATGGTATTCAAAGGGCTGGTGCTTTTGGTACTCGTGCAAGTAAGTTTACGCTGATTTTCTTCAAGTTGATGATTAGTTTGACTTAGTTATAGTTCTAAAACAAATTTGATGTAATTGCTTTTTTACATGGCGACAAATTTGATGGTCGACTTCGTTTAGTAAGAGCAAGTTGAATCACAATGGCTTTTGTTCCAAGGAAATAAGATCTCAACTCGGTGGACCAGGATAGAAAGATATAAGAACTCAACTCTGAATGTAAGTAGTTCCACTCTAAGAGATGATGTGTGTGATTTAATTTTAAGTAAGTTCTTTTTTTCTTTTAATTGTCGTGCATTTGTTATTGGGTTATTATATTTGATGCAAAATTACAAAAAAGAAAATAACACTTTTTACCATTAGTTAGGGTAAGCTTTTGCTACTCTGTTCAATTTCCATTTGTTGACTTTATTTAGTCAAACTTTGTAATTTTGAAACTTTAATTTGATGTTGATTTAGTATTTCTTTGATTTTCAAATTGGTTATACCTTAGTAATCACAATGTAGTCAAAGGTCATTCTATGATTTTTGTGGTGTTGAAACCCTTGTGACCATAGCAGTGATAATGTGGGTCTGTGACCGTGTATAAATGGGTCCAAAGTGTTATATTGAAACCTTTAAAGCAAATCAGCCACAAAAAGCTTTGAAAACATGGAAGTGCAAACCACAATGACTTGATTGTTATTGTATCCTTGTAGCTACTCAAGAGTTCATGTCCCTGTGTTTGACATTGCAAATGTGAATTAAATAAGATATGATAGGTTAATTTTTTTTTGTCTAACAGAGAGACTTCAATTTGATACTAGATGACAAGTTTTATTTGAAACAATCATTCACAAGAATCTTCTAATATCTTACAATTTGTTCATCAAGCCCATGACCAGTCAAATTCATTTCAACGTCATATTCCCAGTTTACACTTCTTCTTTATCCCAGGTAATTGTACATTCACATATGTGTATTCTCTTATTTTCACTAATTGTTAGTGAAATAAATTAATTACCTTATTTCCATGATAGTGAGTGGATCAACCAGTGTATGTTTAATTGGATAACATACCAATCTGCCAGTTTTGGAACAACCAATTAGGGCCTTTTAGCAAATGGGTCACACTTTCGGTACACTTCCTAGAGGGAAAAAGGGATGAAGCTAAAACTGAAAAAGGCAGTCGTTGGGGACTATAATGAAATGTTGTTAATATTTCCAATGAATCAATCTTAGAAAGAAAGCAGTGGATTATGTCATTAATGAAAGCTTGGATGATCTATTGTAGATGAAGTAAGATCGATTCATCTCAAGAATAAGTATAAAGCTTAACTTTTAGCATTTTTTGATAGTTAATCATTTGCAGGAGGACGCCAAGGTTGCAAAGTAACCAACACCTGCTATTGTAAAAAATGGGCCAGTCAACTGCAAAGAAAGTTGAGTCCTAAGGACAGTAGCTCTAAAAAGTGATAATATTTAGAATTATTATTTTTGAAGTTATATGCGTCATTGATATTTACAATGATACAGGAAAATGTTGTGTTGGAAGATCATGTAATGTAGAATTTGGGAGTTTGAACTTGGATGAGAATGGCCCTTGAGGAATATTCGTTGGAGTGTATGATGTTCATGCTGGCCCTGAAAGAGCATGGTTTATCAAAGATCGTTTGTTTGAGATTCTGAAAAGTAAGTTCGTTGTTACCTCTTCATAAATGAACTTCGTTAAGAAAGGTGTTATTTGGTTGTGACTGTACAGCGAAGCGGTTGCGTTCATACGGATTGTGACTGTTTCCCCATTTGACACGGTTGTTACCATTATACCGGATAATTCAAAGTAGGTAATACCTTTAGAAGTTTAATATGATACAATTTCCTATATAAATGCGATGTTTTATTATTATTTTTATTATTCAGGATTGTGACTGTTTCTCCATTCGACACGGTTGTTATGGCAATAAAAAAGATGCTTGAGTTTCGTAGTAGCTCCACCATTGTAACAATTGATAACAAGCCATGATTCTAACATGAGTTTCTCTCAACCGTATATTATACATGTGACCTTTTAGTGACATATGTTTTGCTCAATATTATAGCTCAAATGATATCTTAACACGCGTGATAGCACACGATATTCCCGCTGAATCAACCTTGGTAGAGAAGGTGATCGGTTCATAACCGGTTCCTTTTTTCTTCGTTGTTTTATCTTTTCAACTTACTTATAAGTTCTTCATGATGGATTATGTAGATATTGACTCCGAATCCCGAATGTGCGACTACTGATATGCCTATCGTTGATGCGCTGCATACAATGCATAACCGAAAGTTTTTATATCTTCCGGTTGTTGATAGAGGTATATACAACATGATATGTTTGAGTTTATATATTTAGTTAGAGTAAAATGCCATGTTCGTCCCTAAGGTATGGAAAGCGCTGACAGAATTGCGGTGGTCTTATCTGGTGGAGAATGGGATTACGTCGACATTCTTTTTCTTAGTTTCTTGCCAAGGGCGTGACTACCTTGATATCACGGAGCAGGATTATTACACTTCACTCTATACTGAAAGTCAAGCGATATTGCTGATTTAGAAAATAAACGATGAGTCCATGAGCCTGGGTGCTAGAGAAGCTACAATCACAAGATTTACAAGATTTATAGCATGGGTTCTAAATGTATGAATACTCTTGCAATTCGTAAAACAACAATGTATTGTGATTTGCGTTTTAAATAAATTTTAGAAGAGAAAATTTCTAGAAACTACCATGTTTTCACAATTTAAATCATATCTTGTGATCGCTTTTTTAGTATTTGATTCCGATCCTTATTAAAATTACCCATGTGTTCACAAGGGTCTTGCTACTAATATATAATAAATGGAAGATTTTTGGGTCAAGTGTCACTAAATTAGCTTCTAGGTTTGTTTTTGGCGGGAAAAACCTCCGTCCCATTTTTTTCCTTCTGTGGTGGATATTGAGCCGGGTATTACCCGATCCATATTTGAGTCGAATACATATATATTTATGCATCTCTCTTCTTCACACCCAGGAAACCCTAACCTGCATCCTCTTCACCTTCCCTTTTTCTCTCTACTTCTCGATCTTTAAACTTCATTGGCCACAGTCGTTTTCTTCTTCATCGTCACATGACAAGATCAATAGTATTGTAGGATTGATAAAATGAAAATCATCGATGTCCTGTGTCTACCTCTGCGAGGCGATGGTCCATTTTGCGGTCTTGGTAAGTTATTCTTGCTAAGAATAAAATCTAACAGCATCATGCCTCTAAAGTCACTATTTCATAATATTTTCTTTTCAATTTAGATGATTTATTAAAGTCACTATTTCATAATATTTTCTTTTCAATTTAGATGATAAATAAATCCAGGAACTTGGCTACTACGTTTGAACACCCGAAGAAATCTTAAATAGTAAGAGCAATGTCGAATCACAATGGCTACTACGATGGAACAACCAAAGAGTAGTGGTGACGGCTAATCATGATTTCGGCAAACAGATTTCATGGGATCAAGCATCATCATCATAAAAAAATAATGGTATTCAAAGGCTGGTGCTTTTGGTACTCGTGCAAGTAAGTTTACGCTGATTTTCTTCAAGTTGATGATTAGTTTGACTTAGTTATAGTTCTAAAACAAATTTGATGTAATTGCTTTTTTACATGGCGACAAATTTGATGGTCGACTTCGTTTAGTAAGAGCAAGTTGAATCACAATGGCTTTTGTACCAAGGAAATAAGATCTCAACTCGGTGGACCAGGATAGAAAGATATAAGAACTCAACTCTGAATGTAAGTAGTTCCACTCTAAGAGATGATGTGTGTGATTTAATTTTAAGTAAGTTCTTTTTTTCTTTTAATTGTCGTGCATTTGTTATTGGGTTATTATATTTGATGCAAAATTACAAAAAAGAAAATAACACTTTTTACCATTAGTTAGGGTAAGCTTTTGCTACTCTGTTCAATTTCCATTTGTTGACTTTATTTAGTCAAACTTTGTAATTTTGAAACTTTAATTTGATGTTGATTTAGTATTTCTTTGATTTTCAAATTGGTTATACCTTAGCAATCACAATGTAGTCAAATGCCATTCTATGATTTTTGTGGTGTTGAAACCCTTGTGACCATAGCAGTGACAATGTGGGTCTGTGACCGTGTATAAATGGGTCCCAAGTGTTATATTGAAACCTTTAAAGCAAATCAGCCACAAAAAGCTTTGAAAACATGGAAGTGCAAACCACAATGATTTGATTGTTATTGTATTCTTGTAGCTACTCAAGAGTTCATGTCCCTGTGTTTGACATTGCAAATGTGAATTAAATAAGATATGATAGGTTAATTTTTTTTTGTCTAACAGAGAGACTTCAATTTGATACTAGATGATTTATTTGAAACAATCATTCACAAGAATCTTCTAATATCTTACAATTTTTTCATCAAGCCCATGACCAGTCAAATTCATTTCAACGTCATATTCCCAGTTTACACTTCTTCTTTATCCATTAGGCTTTTACTATTGAAGTTTTTTTTTTATTTTTTATTTTTTCAACCAGGAATTAACAATGTATTTATACCTAATTTTGTATGGGTTGATTTAGGTAGTATTTTATTATCAATGGGCCATATAAGATAATCTTTTTGTTTAAAGTGTGTAATATCATGTATAATGTAGGGCTGTAAACATCTCGAGCCGAGTGAGGTTGATTGTTATATACTACTTTCACTTTTCATTAGTTTTATTGTTATATGTAATATGTATTTCCAGTCATAATAAGTATACGGCGAAAGAATCTATAAAAAAAGGGTCTAATACATATGAATAGTTCATTTTATGTGCAACAGATTTGAAGAGGCGTGAAGGATGCCTTTTAGACATTTCAACTTAGTTAGAGTAAAAGTCCATTTAAAGGGTATTAGAGATGAGGCTCCACACATCTCTTCATTATGCTTGGAAACATGTCAATTAATAAGTTGTATCTGATTGATAATGGGTCTTCTTATGTGGCATAAAAATATATATTTAAGTGGACACATTTTTACTTTATAGTGAAATATTGTATATCAACATATCCATGTTTAGAAAAAATGGATTATATTTTATATTTGAAACCATATTTGAGACTTAAGGATTTATGAAGGATTATTTTTTTTAAGATGATACATGTAATCTTTTTGACCTGAACCCATGTTGACCCCTTACCCAACTTGCTGAAATGCCTAATTGATAGTTGGGGAGCACCGAACACATTAGCAAGTCGAACGTTGCTATCCTATTAAATATTATATAATTTACTTTGAGTAAACCATGTAATTAACTAATGATATTGGATATTATTATAATGAATTAATAGGATTTTATTTAAAGGAAAAATAAGGAAGAGATAATTATTTATTTTCTTATAAGTAAATTTTTACAACCGTAGTTTTTATTTATTACGTTGATATTGTAGGTTAATTTTATTAAACACTCCAAAGCAGATGTGTTACAACTATCTGTGCCATTAGATGCTACAAAACCAATTGTTCGAACAACAGTAGGAGCCGCTTCATATGCTTTTTTGAACACGACTCGTTTATAAGGAGATTAGACCATTCCCAGGTGACAAGTTACAACAATAGTCATGAAATAAGTTTAAATTTTGTAAGTTCTATACAAATCAATTCAATGATTCAATATATTGTTTGTGTATAGGGAATGCACGAGGGCCTCCACCAGTGTTAAGTGTTAACAAAGAAATACAGCGGTCTGTTTGAAGTTGTTTTGGATGGTCTTCGGACATTGAACAACAATCTACAATTTGTAAGTTATGGGTTTTTTTTCATCATGTTTTGTGTTACTCAATGTGAATTTGAAAACTGGTGAGAACTTTAACTAGCTTGAGTCAAATTTGCTAGCTTAAGAAGATTGAGGATGGTGATTTTATGTGAGTTAGGTTAGGGGTGTGTCATATAACGGCCCACTATTAACTTTAAAAATGTCTATTAAGGTTTATTCAAAAGTTTTATTAGACCAATCACATAAGAAAACATAGCTAGCTATATATTGTATGTCATATATAGTTAACCTCGAGTAGTAACAAAAAGTACCTGCTGGATATGACAACTCAGCAAGCTATCAAATTTGTTAAACTCACCTGAGCCGCTATGCGAAAAAAAAAATAACAACAATAACAGCGGCAGGGGTCGTAAAGCCAAATCCAAAAAAGTTGTAGATCCGTTCAAGACTTTTTCCGTAGACATACGCATTGTTCTTTAATAAATTTTATTCTTCTTACATAGTGATATTTGCTTAAAAATTTTTGTTTTTGATATGATCATGCTAAAGGGCAGAAGAGGAAAGGCAAAGAGTTTGGGCGAAAGCAGAAAAAGAAGCAACAAGTATGATTCATTGTTTTTTTGGCTTTTGGCTGCTGAATTGGAATTGTAAAGATCCATCACAATTCTGTAGCAATGTTCAATTAGAATATACATTTTGAGGGATCTTAATCAGGAACACTTATTTTGTTAAGTACATGTTTGAATTTGTTTTGAGAAACTTACTTCATTGTCGGCTACCCAGGTATATAATAATGTCTTCTTTCATTATACGAAAAGCTATGTTTTGAATTTGTTGTCGTATGAGTTAATTTAATAAACTTGACATAGAGAAGGTTTGTTTTCTTGGGCTGCAAGGAGATTAAGGGATTTCCGAGTTATGGGAGGCTGGCCCGTTTTATCGTCCAGCCTTCTTTTGAGTTTGTATTAGGCACACTACATTGATCCTGAGTTATGCACTATTTGAAACCTTAAAATCACCAAGGTCACTATAAGATTGTTGGGATAACACAGGCCTATGCATGAGATCACTTTTTTGACGATCGACAGACCAAAGTTCGTGAGTCAGGTATTGAATTAGTATTATGTTCAATGAATATGAAAATTCATATGGAAATTTTCAGTTTTTTTATGTTTGGCTTTGTAGTAACAGATTATGATTAAGCTATGCATTTATCAATTTTGTAGTTGACTTCTCCACTTCATTATTACTTTATTTAATATGAAACTTTTATTTTTTATTTTTTAATTTAAACAGTAATGACCTGAAACACTTAATGTCAAAAAAAATGGATGTAGGCTTTAGGTTTACATTTCGGGTCGGTCATTTTGTTTGTCCGAAATGTTTAAGAAAGAAGATTTCAGGATTATGATTAGTCATTTTAACCATCACAAAGTTACTCATCTATTAATTAATAATGGGCCATACTCAGTCTAAATACCTTCGTAAGAAAGTTCGTGTCAAACTATTATTTCTCTGCACCAACGTTCTCACTTACTTAACTCTTAAGAAGACAGCCTTTGGAGGATCCGAGATAACAGTTGCACGAATGGCATATTTTATTTTATTTTGATCGCTTTTTTTTAAATAGATGTGCTTTTTAAGTGGGAGTTAATGTTTTTTTCTATAGACATTGTTGTCGAATTAAATAAATATCCCATGAGTGAAGAAAAGTTCATGTGAACCTATATTCAAGCGACGATGTGCGTCTCCAAATACCATTTCCATTACCGAAATTTAAGGTATATACCTTAAAGGGACTAAGAGAAATGTTTTGGCAAGGATATGCATCTTCAAAGGGACTCAACTATCTTTAAATTGCATTTCCATTTTGTCACTAATTCATGCAACATAGCACTTTGTTTATATTTTATTTTGTTTGCACACTTAATATTTATCTAATTAACTTTTCCCAGCCCGCGAAGCAATCCCGGGTGATAACCTAGTATATATATATATATCTATACTATATTAATAAGCAGAAATGGTCATTTGCCACTTTTTCAAGATTTACAACCCTTTAAAGCTTGTTGTACAATAGTCCAATGCACAAAATGTTGAAACCTTTTTTGCTACAAAAAACTAAAAAAACGGGTACATCAAATTAGGGTTTCTGGGTCTATCTCATCTCACATTTCAAAATTCTTATCCCGCCCCCATCTGCCTTTTCTCTCTCTCTCTCTCTCTCTATGGCGATTCAAGGCGATCCATGAAGATTTCACCAAATTCTTTCTCCTGATCGATGAAGATTCCAGCAACTTAAACCACAATCGAATCTCCACCGTTGCAACTCCCTGGTAACTGGTTTCAGCCGCTTCCCCCCTTCGCACACATAAACCACAATCGCATCTCCGGATCGAGTACAAACACACATGCTCTTACGGAAATCTGAAGCATGAAGCTTCGTGTGGTTGCAATCGGTGGGAAAATGATCCAGGTAGGTTTACTTTTTTTTATTTTCTATTGATTATTTTCTCCTATTTAGGGTTGATTTTTGACGTTATCTGTTGTTTTGTTGTAGATGAAGATGGAGTGGATACACGAACCAGGAAGACAAACAAAACTTTGCAGATCTGAGTTTCTAGCTACATTCAGAAGTTTTAAATTCAGATCTGAGCCTTTTTTTAAGACTTTGAAGGAAACAAGCAAAACTAGGGAAGATGACAAGCTAAGATCTGATAGGTTTGTTTACTGGTTATGATTTTTAGTTTTCGATTTGAATTTAATTGCTGATTTGTTGGATTAAGTAAGATAAACTGGTGTTACAGCGCTGATTTTCCAAAATTTTGCTCGAACAAGAAGTTATTTTTTAATATGTTTTCTTTAATCTGTGTGATATGGAGTTGTTCTTTAGCGCTTTTGATTTGATTTCGGTGTCTTTAATTTGTGGGATATGGAGTTGTTCTTTAGTGCTTTTGCTTTTGATTTGATTTTAGAACAAACTATTAGAGTTATGACGTTGTTAAAGACATGGACCGGGTACAATTGAATATCTGTAAGAAACCAATGGACCGAGATCGTTGGTATTAACAATGTATCTGACTGTAACAATGGCGAAACACGTAATTTAACTTTCAAAGTTGAATAAGCTTTAAGTTATTGTATGCTTTTAGAAAAACGATATGATTGGTTGTCGGGGAATTAAATGAGACAACGGGTGTTGGTTTATTGATTGTTTCATTGATAATTTGCTTTACAGGAACAATAAAAAAACTGACTACACTAGACGTTGGACTCCACAAGGTATTTGATGTTTCGTTGCTTTACTCACGGGGTTTTGCTTACCGTACATTAATTTGTTTGTGCTATAAATATGGATTGTAATGTGTAATTAATGCGTTTGAAGGTGGATAGCTTCGGCCGCCGATATGATGCTCGAAAATGGCAGTGATGATGATGGTCATAGGTGGTGAGACAGTGGTTAGGGTGGTGTTAAGGTTGTGCGGTCTAACCGTTCAAACATGGTCCACACAGTGAAAGCTGGCCCAACTTGGTCAACAACTCAGTAAACATGGTCATTTTTGGTCAGTAAATCCAAGGTACGAGATTACATTCCTGTATCGTAATAAGTTATATCGAAATAAATTTTAACGTGTATTGTATTCTTGAACTTTGAATTTTCAGTTTATAATTGGGACGACAAGAACATGTACGATTTCACTTATGTTGAAAATGTGGTACATGCACATGTATTCTTGAACTTTGAATTTTCAGGGTGTCTGCATGTTGTATAGCGTACGCTAATGGGTTTACTTGTCGGTTCAGATTAAGGGACGAAAATGCCATTTTACTCTTTATAAATCATTAATTATCACAAAAAATGCCCAAAAAGACGAAAATACCCCAGACTTAATGTTAAAAAAATGGGTGGAGTTAATGAGTAGGATGAAAATGGCAAGATTTTAAACCTTTTGGATCCAGATGCGGAAAAACAAACCTTTGGATGAAAGTCGCAAAAGTGGCCAAACCTCAGGGACGAAAATGCCATTTTACTCTTTATATAATTATACTTATTCGTTAGTTATAGTTATGAATTCGATATTGTTACAGTCATAGTTGAGTTTTTTTTAGTAAAACGATTTAAGAGGTATGCATTAGACCTATCCTTCCTTTAAATACGTTATGATTCGATTCGTGTGAGAGAAAACACAACCCAAGTCGACCCATTTGTAAGGAATCAGGTCGAAATTGCCAGCTTTACCATGTTGTATGATTCACACGTTCTTTCTGTTTTCTTGTTTTTATTCAGATCTCTTTGATCTCTTGGTTTTTGAGGGTGAAACGCTACGAGAGTGGTTATTTTTCGATAAGCCACGAAGGGTATTCGAGAGTGGAAACCGAAAACAGAGATCTCTTCGGGATTACAATGGGCGCGGTTGGCATGAATCAAGAAAGCAAGTAATCAACGAATCTGGGTGGCTAAAACGGTCCTATTATATGGACCCACAACCCATGAAGTTCCTCGAATGGCACCTCTACGAGTATGAAATCAGCAAATATGACGCGTGTGCTTTATATAGACTTGAACTCAAGCTTGTTGACGGTAAGAAAACGCCAAAAGGAAAGATTGCGAACGATTCAGTTGCTGATCTTTAGAAGCAAATGGGAAGACTTACAGCTGATCTCAGGAACTAGCATGGAGGTTATATTTAGAGGAAGAAACTCGACATTGAACTTAAGGAAACCGAAGAAATTGCAAAGAAACGTGAGGTGTGTATTTTTTTTAACTTAATGGTCAAAAATAAATAAATTTAAACCTTGGATACTAATTGAGGTTATGGGACATTATGAAAATCCAGGTTATGGCAGACCAAGAGCACAAAACTCAAACTGATGTCAAGGAAATGCCGAAAGTTTTTATTGTGGGCTAACGTGATATAGTGTCTACACATAAAGATCATGTGCAATCCATTGACTAGGCGCAACTATGCTCATTTATTCAATTTCTTATGGATATACAAACGCCTCAATGTTGATGTATCTTGAAATATTCTTTGCTTAATAGCATGTGTTTGTTAAATCAAGTTAGCATAAATGTGAATTATGTTTAACTCGATTAGCATAGCATGTATAATTGTGAATTATGTTTATTAAATTTATAACTGTTTGAGTTTGATACCGACTTTAGTTGAATTTCAGTAGTGAAGTGATTCATTTGACTTTTGCAAGAAAAAGCATATCTCACAAATAGCTTGGAGACTCAAGATGTTCATATTATGTTGGTAATGGTTCAAATTGTAACTTACATTAAGCACAAATACAAAACCCAGTGGCAACGTGCGGGTGTTTATCACTAGCAATCGTCAAGCAGCCTACAGTCCGTTAATGCAAACATAAATTTACTTTTCGCTCAAACATGGGCATGAGACTTTAGGCGCAATGGAAACAAAGCGAAATCGCTATAATGAGCGTAGCGGTCGCTATTGACAACTATGTATGTAGGAATGTTTTGTTTCAGATGTAGGATGATTGGCGGTATAAGAACCCGTTACAAATAATAAACTAAGAAAATATTATCTACTGAGATGAATCTAGTGTAATAAATTGTTTTAAGTATCTGATCCTATTTTGTTTCTATGATGAATAAACGTGAAGTTTATAGTGTTTTAATATATTTCAGTCTATAGTTTACTTTATTCTATCACTTTTAATGAATAACTTAGACATATGATAAACTTTCATTTCATGTTTACTTTTTAAGCCAAACCTAGGACGTTATAAATACAAAATTATATGTATACCACTACTGACTAAACCGATATAGCCCTCCTTAAATGTAGTCTTAAGAGTTTTACAACAATCTTGAAGTCAAAATTAGTCTTGTTAACTTCCAAAGTCAACCTGTAGTTTGAAGTATGAACTATGACTTTGACGGGTCAACGTGGTTTGTGTTTTACCTTCAAATAAAGAAACTTGGCTAAAAAGGGAACACGTCAAATGGGGTGGAAGCCAGCTAACTCTATATTTAGCGCTGCCGGTAATAATGACCATTTCTCTCGGCTTCTGGCCCATGCGCGCCCACAAGGGTAATACACTAGTACACTACCCTTTTAGGCTTTAGCAGAAGTAACTTGTTGGGACACAATGTAATTTTATGTACAGTAGCTTTTGTAACTCTGTGGCTGTTAAGTATAGGTGACATCATTTATTCTCATTTAGTATAAATTTTGTAGACTTAAAATGCAAATAAACATAGTTTGTTAGAAGTGTATATATTTATTTATTTAGTTCTGCTAAGCTTGCATATAACTCATTATTTAGCCCTAAATCATTGAGGGATGTTTGGAGCTGTTTATACAAAGTTAAAACCGTTTATCGTTTATTTAATACAACAATTTCTTTTCAAACTTTCAAGGTTCGCATACTGATAAGTGCTCGCGAGTCTCTAGCGCAGGTCTCATGTTTACATAGGTTCCATTGGTATTGTTTGCTTAATCCTCATAGAGGCCACACGTGTCACATGTTCAGTGCAAGCTACGTTTTACCTATCATGGTAACAAAAAATAGTCTTGATATTGTTTTTGAATTAGTTATCTGATTATTATAATTGAAATAAACTGTTCTTCTAACTGTTAACTCAAGCTGGAGCACTTTTATTACTTATATTTGTAGTTGCAAAAGCTTTTTTTTTTCTTTTAAGAAGAAAAAAAATATAAATTGTAACTCATTAATTGGATGTATATTAAAGTTTCTGATGATTATTTGAAGATTTGAATGCGGATATCAATACCTTTATACTAGCATTTATAGTTTTTTACCTACCAAATGAAGCACAAGTTATTGCAAACAATCTTAGTGTTAATATTCACCAGCTAACGTTTGTACCTAAATATATAGTGATGAACATATTTTGTGTATTGATGTATATATCATCAACTTATAATTAACTTTATAACCCTGGTTCATAGTATCTTCGATATAGTTAGCTGCTTCATCGTCAAGATAATTGTGTATATATTGCTTGTAGTTTATAGTTAGATATATCGATTTGATTGCTCATAGTTTATATCGACCTCGTTGCTAGGTATTCTTTTCTATCGTTTAATAAAAATGATATTATGTCACATTCTAACGTATGATTAAATGTTTTGTGCCTACTTGTTAGTTGTTTATTGCTACAAAGAAAATCAGACCGGGCTTTTTGCGACCTCGTTGCTAGGTATTCTTTTCTATCTTTTAACAAAAATGATATTATGTCACATTCTAACGTATGATTAAATGTTCTGTGCCTTAATTAGTATTGCAAACATAGTGATGTGAAAAACTTGTTAGTTGTTTGTTGCTACAAAGAAAATCAGACCGGGGCTTTTTGTTGACGCATCAAACAACGTTTAGCATAGCATTCCCGAGTCCAGCTCTGAGGTGTAACGTATAGATAAAACCTTTAGAAGGTGACGCGAGACCGGAGTCACATGAAACATATATAAATCATGAATCTACGATATAACTATGTATAACCGAGTACAAGCGTCCAACCCTAAACAAATAAAATCCCAAAATTATGGTGAATTATTGGTCTGTGAGTAATATTAATTGGTCCTGCTTCTGTGTTTGTGGTCTCATATACGTACGAGTAATAATGTCAAGGGACACTCACCCTTCTCATGTTCGCCCTACTTTTGTGTCATATAGCCTGGATTGTTGCCGACTTTGCACATTCAAATTGTTTTGTTTTTGGTATATATATATGTATGTTACCATTGTTAATGCACAAATATTGAGAAAGTCTTTTTCGGTAGCTAATTTGGGTCGAATTGAACCCATTTAGTTAGAGTTGTTAAAAAAGCCCGCGGCTCACTCGAAATCGATTCAATTTCTAAATGAGCCAGTTTGGCTCAATTTGATTTGTAAATGAGCTGAGTCCGAGCCAAGATATCTGCTCGTCACGCTTAGTTCTAATATAGTTAAGCCCAAGTTCTTATGTGTATTCAAATTATAACCCAAAATATAACATATTTTAAACCATAGTTTTTAAATAGTAATATGGTATTTTTTAGTGAAAAAAAATAATAACTCCTTTGATCCATATAATTTCAGTTAGATTGAAAAATAGATTAAAAAACCAAAAAAACCAAGTGTTTAATAGCAAAGAAAAACAATAGTAATAATCTTATTTTTATTTTCTTTGAATCTTTCATTTTTTTCTAGTTTCAAAAATAAAAAACGAGCTGGCTTGATTTTTTGATGAACCTAACTCAAACCCAACATTTCAACTCAATAAGAAAAACAAGCCGGCTTGTCTTGGCTCGACTCGACTCGGTTTTTATACGAGCCAAGCCCGAGCGCACCCTGGCTTGGCTCGACTCATTTACAGTTCTAAACTTAGCTAAAGTGGTCATGTTTAGGTCGACCTAATGGGTTGCGGGTTAACCTATCAGTCAATATACTTGGTTTTGTTAAATGTGCGTTATGTCATAGTTTAAGCCCACATGGTTTATTATGATAAAGTTAACAATAAAATTAAGAAAAATGAGCATCAAGGTTTCTGAGTATTAGCATGCAAAAACATAAAATAAAATTTCGGGTTAACATGGTTGTGTTCCTCTCCTGCGAAAACTAGTGTCATGTTCAACTCGGTGTCAATTTTGAAGTTCGACCCACCAATCCACAAACACAAACCAGATAAGTTTTAACACCCTATGTGCGTTCGAGTTGGCCCTGCATGCAGGGTCGGACCTATAGTATAAGTAACCCAGACTTGGGCCTAAGGTCTCCAATTAAAAGAAAATTAGGGCGCAAACGAGCCAAGCCCGAGCTCGACCAAACTCGAGCTCGAGCTCGGTTAACTTATAAGAGCTCGAGCTTGGCTCGATTCGAGCTTTGTTTTCAAAGCTCGAGCTCGCCTAGTTGGTATTTTCTCAAGCTCGAGCTCGGTTCGTTTATTATCTATTAATTACTATATTAAATAAAAATAATATAAATAATAGACTTTTTAGGCTCGCGAGATCGATTTTGAAGCTCGGGCTAAGGTTTTTTATTAAATAACTTTATTTTTAGGTTCAAGGTCGGCTTATAAACAAGTTTAAATAAACTCGGCTGATTTACACTAAGGCCCGATAAGGCTCGACGAGCTTGATGAGCTTCACATGCGAGGCTCGACGAGCTTGATGAGCTTCACATGCGAGGCTCGAGCTCGGGCTCGATAAACAAACGAGCTTTATTTTAGGCTCAAGCTCGGCTCGGGCTCGATAAGGCTCGACTCGTTTCGAGCATTTTCTCGAGTAGCTCGTGAGCTGCTCGGTTCGTTTGCACCCTGCTAATTATTAATATTAGTGCAAATTTATTGTTTTAGATTTGCTTGAATTCTTATACAAGCAAACCACTCTGTGTTATGGTAGTTTTATATATTTTTGTTAGGTTCCAAACACGGATGAATGAGTACCGTTTATAAAATCATAACAGGAAAAAGGCCCAAAAATTTTATTTCGTCTTAGATTTCCAAAAAGGTTGGATCAGCCCTACCTATATGCATGTTTCACAGGAGTGCCATGTACTCAGCCCCTACAGTCGTCAAATATTACAGTTTTACTCTATTAGAGTATATGTGTGTGCAACTTGTATGGGTTGTTGTACAGTTGTATAGTTATTATGTTAGATGAGAGTTAGTTGAGTTTGGGTATAAATAGATGATGTATTATTAAGATTAAGACAAATGAGAAACTGTTTACTATCTCTTACAATTTTGTTGACTTACATGGTATCAGAGCATATGCTCTTGATTCTGGTGACCTGATTCCGGCAGGTTGTTCAATCTCCGGCAAGACTTTCATTCTTTACGGCTAATTTCCATTCTTTCCGATCAATCTTTTCAAATCTCATCTTCAAATTTTGTTCTTCTCTTCTTCAAATTTCATCTTCAATCTGTTTGTCTCCTTATCAATCATGACAAATTCATCATCATCTTCAACTACAAATGAAAATCACATCGATTCACGCAACAATTATCCAAATATTACCAATCTTATGCCAATTAAGTTGGATAATACAAATTTTCTGAATTGGCAACATCAGATCCTAACTATTTTGAAAACATTAGGTTTACTTCGGTACCTGAACCGTGAAGTTGTTCCACCAAATGAAGTTGAAGCTAGAATTGTGTGGGATAGATCCGATGCTTATGTGTGCACCTTTTATAACAACAAATCTTTCTCCATCGCTAATTCAGATTGCTAGAGGAACTGCATCTGCTTCAGAATTATGGCAGAAAATATAGGAGATGTTTCATCAACAGGTATTCGCAAACCAAAATCTGTACAGAACAAATTTCACTCACTAAAACAAGGTTCCAAGTCTGTTTCTGAGTTCTATGATGAGGCTAAAAACTTATTTGATTCTCTTCAAGCTATAGGAGATCCAATAACAGAAGATAGTCTTGTTTTGCAAGTTTTAAATGGATTACATTCCGATTATCGATTGTTTGTTACAAATATAGACAATTGTGATTCGAAACCCTCGTTTCCACAATGATTTACACGAGATGATCTCCGATTTCATCCAAACTTACTCTGTTTATAAAAACCTTCATCTTTAACATAAAACCTTCTGTTTTTACCTCGGATTCACGCTTAAACGAGCATATTGGGCTTAGCTTTGGCTTCCCAAGTTAGAAATCTTGTTATTTCAAACTCACAAAGTGTTCAATCCTAGGAAAACTGTTTTAAACTTGATTTTTACACTAAAACGGATCAAAACCGACATATGTTTCGTTCACTAGATAGCGGGACGAAGCGGTGTCGAAACCGTCACTAAAAGGACTCGAAATTACATCCGTTTCAGGCGAGAACTCAGTCCCGGACGCACGAGGACGCAAGACAGTCACTCGTGCTAACCGGACTGGCTCATACGAACCAGTCCTAGTTCACACAAGAGACGAGCTCACTCCCAAGACCTCTCCGGCTCTAGGTTTGATCATTAGCTTAAGGATGGAGGGATGAACACTCGCTTTCCTGAAGAATGACGTGAAAAGCACTCGATTTTGGATAGGAAACAAGTCAACTCGCACAAGCACGCTTCGTACGAAGCATAACTCGTACGAAGCACCGCACGTATGAAGCACAGCTCGTACGAATTGTGTGTTCCCCGCATGAATCCCCGTTTCGACCGTTTCAGCACTATGGAATACTGATGCACTTCTGTTCCTGCATGCAGGCTGATCCGGCGCTCTCCCCGTTCCACCCCGCTCGTGTTTAACTGTTTAAACATGCACTGTGAGTACACTTGACCCCTTTTTGCTTTAACACACTTTTTGAGTGTTATATACGTTCTCTATAAAAACTACATTGCACATGACACTTAAACACTTTAAACGCAAACCGCTCTCGCATGTCTATACATGAAACACTGAATGGTTGTGCTACGCTTACGCTTGATGACTCGCATACCACCCTTAACATGATAGCGCTATAAGTTGACCCGCCACCCGTAGGTTCGGGGCTTGTTAAAGTTCACTTTACTTACTTGTTTATGTACGTGGACACTTCGGTGGACACGTGACACGCATCTCACACACTGTCTAATTGGTTAGCTTGTATCGATGCCGATAGCTTACATGTTCACTTAGTCTATGTTTATACATGCTGATTTTGCGAAGCGCTTTTATTACTATTACTTATGCCAAACTTGTGTACTCACCTTTACATGTTTGTATTGACTTTTATTTTAACGTATGTAACAGGTTGACGGATCGTATGCTAGAAATGAATTAGGCTCTAGATACACGCCTAATTTAGTTATATTTTTGTTATGTTGCTTGAGACAACTGTATTTTATTTTTGGATGTTTGTATGGATTTTGTTTAGTACTTATGGAATTTTAATTTAATTTATTATTATCGCGAAAATATTTGTTATGGATCATCTCGAGCAATCTCGTCGCTTAGTGCCACATCCCGATGTTTCCGCCATCGGTTGGGGTGTTACAAATGCATTCTTACATGGGGATCTTTCTGAGACTGTCTATATGACACAACCCCCCAGGATTTGTTGACACATCTAGACGACATTATGTTTGTCATCTGCAGAAGGCACTTTATGGTCTGAATCAGGCTCCTAGAGCTTGGTTCTCCAAGCTATCTACAACTCTCCTTGCTGATGGTTTCACTCAGTGTATTTTAGATGTATCTCTCTTCGTTTATAGTCGAGATTCGATACTTTGTTATGTCTTGATCTATTGATGACATTATTATCACTAGGAGTTCTCCAGATTTTGTTTCTAGATTGATTAGGCGCTTACACTCTCAGTTTGTGCTCAAGGATTTGGGCAAGTTATCATATTTTCTTGGTTTTCAGGCCACTTTTTCAGCAGATGTGTTACATTTATCACATCAACGCTACTTACTCGATTTATTACAGCGTACCGGTCTTACTGATTGTCGACCATTATCTACACCTGTATCTTCTGGTAGACAACTTTCTCGACATACTGGTGATCCTTTGTCTGATCCTATTGTTAGGGCTGGTTTTCTTTTATTTATGAATCAAGGATCCTCCCAAGTATCATGAATGATTCTTTCTGAGACACATGGAGGATACTGGAAGGATTAAGGATCCTTAGTACGTATATCAGTTAATAACAATTGTCTTCGATATGTTGTTTAAATTTAATGCATGTATTTGTTGAAGACTAGGTCAAGCTGGAATATTGGAATATACTGAGAATTAAACACGTGCATTAAGCTATATGGACGTTGTGGATGAACGTGGGTGATCCCCGAAATTACGGATAGTTAGTTGCTAGCTAGAAACTCTGTTATTTGAGGGGATATTGAGCTATTATTAGAAAAACACACATTTTTTTATCACAACTCTCGGAGAACTCACTACAACACTCTAGATTTCGCTTGTAAACAACTCAATATCTTCCAAAGTTGTAATTTTGCTCGTTGAACATAGTCGATACTCGATAGTGATAGTTTTCACTATCCGAGGTTTTATGCCGGCGATCTACTAGTGATCAAGGGCTTTTCCTCATATAAATCCATGTGTCTGACATTGTTTGCATTTACAACTAGTTCATATGATCATTCATTTTCATTAGCACTCAACCTCACATTCAAAGTTTGGTTACGTTATCCTTGATCAGATTTTTGACCAAAACAGTTTGGCTCCCACCGTGTGGCGATCGGTGCTTCAATTATAAAAATCTCGTTCATTTTATTCATTTCAGTTCATTTCCATCAACCACATGGCTTCTCAGGGAAAATCCAGTTCAAGTGCCATGCCGGCGGTTACCTCATCCCAGACTTGTGCATCGTTGCCTCCTCTTCCCCATGCACCCATGAGGAGTGCTGAGAATTCTCAGAAGAAAACTACACCTGTTTACACAGGATCGAAAACCTCCGCTGTTTCTTCATCCACAACTACTAACAGTGATGTTTCTACTTTGATTTTGCAGATGAGGAACTAAATGGAGCAGCAGGACAAAACCAACCAGAGGATCCTCAGGGAGATTGATGAAAACAAGAAGCACAAGAGATCAGCGGAGGATCACTCTCCACTGATGCCCAGGTCATTGGATTTCGCTTCTCCAGCATCCACGATCCAACATTTTAGAGGATCCGGGGTTCAGATTCAAGGATCCTCCAATTATCAGCAAGGATCACTGATGATGACACAGGCTCAAGGATCCTCGTCTAAAGTTCAGGGATCCTACTTCCAGCCTCAAGGATCATCTATCCTTCAGCGAGGATCACTAGGAATCACGGAGCCTCAAGGATTCTTCTATGAACCTGGAGGATCGCAAGGGATGTACCAGTCCAGAGGATTCTATGCACCACATCAAGGATCCTCATCTCAAGTTCAAGGATCCAACTTGTTCCAGGACCAAGGATACTTAGGGAGCCAACCATCCAGGAACTCTGAAGTTCATACAGGAGACTTCATTCCTATGCAGACTATTGCTTCATCTGGTCCAACCATTGCACCCGAAGCACATGGTTTTGGATATACTTCTGGCATACGGTTCTAAACCAGTCAGGAGGTAACAATTTCATTACATCTTTTGGTACTAATTATGGTTCCATGCAAGATACAGGTATCAATCAGGCTATGGCAGGGGAGCTCAAGAAGCTTAAGGATATGATATCCAGCGTCCCAGGAGTGGTTAAGACCATTCCTGAGATCCCAGATGGAAGTCACATGGTGTCTCGTTTTGCACCTCCTATATGCAATGCTGAGATATCAAAACGCTTTCAAACCCCCAACATGAAGCTATACGATGGTACAACTGATCTGGAGGAGCATGTGGCACAATACCGGGAGAGAATGGAGATCAACCCCATTCCAGAAAGGTTAAAGGAAGCCTGCCTTTGCAAGGGCTTCGGATCCACACTAACTGGATCAACACTCAAGTGGCTGCTAAGTCTTCCTCCTTACTCAATTACTTCATTTTCTCATTTAGTTATTTATTCAATAATCAATTCTCAATTAGTAGAACCTTTGAACGATTAATTAGTGATTTGTATAGGATAACCCAAGGCCGTGATGAATCATTAAGATATTACATCACTAAGTTTAGTAGAGAATCCTTAGAAATCCCTAACCTTGATATTGCCACTGTTGTGGAGGCGTTTAAAATGGGATTGCTAAAGGATTTCTCCTTCTATGATGATCTTGTTATGACACCTTGCAGGAATTTAGATGAAGTGAGGAACAGGGCCTTGAGGTTCATTCGTTTAGAAGATGATAAAAGGATCCAAGAGTGGCTGTCAGGATCCTCGAGACAGGAAAAGCAAGGATCATTCTTCAAGAATAATCGATCCAAACAATAATCTAGGCATGACAACCAGAATGTGCATGCAGTTGAACAAGAGGAAGACGATGAGAATATCCTCAATCTTTGAATATTGTTTTTCTGCTGATAATAATGAAATAATCCTTGCTATGCAGAATTTAGGTGACAAAGCTAGGTGGCCGCAAAAGAATGACAAGCCCACAACCAACAAGGATATGTCCAAGTGGTGTGGTTATCATGGGATTTTAGTTACCTCACTGATGAATGTATAACATTGAGGAAGGAAATTGGTTACCTTCTCAGCAAAGGATACCTGAAGGAGTTGCTCGGAAGGAAATGATCAATGAACCAGGATCCTAAGAAAGTTCCTAAAAGAGCTCCTCCACCACCGGCTGATGCCCAGATCATTAATTTCATCTCCGGAGGCTCTGATATATGCAAAACCTCGTTTTCAGTAGCAAAAAGACATGCCAAAGAAACGAAGATGGAAAATGGGGAAAAACCAGTTCGAACATCCACGTTAACTCAGCAGAAAGTTATATCCTTTGATGAGGATGATCGTGTAGACATACAGGATCCTCATCATGACGGTTTAGTTATTACCTTGTTTATTTCTAACCACTTTGTTCGCAGGATCCTTATTGATGGAGGGAGTTCAGTGAACACAATACAATTGGATGTCCTCAAGAAGATGAACATTCCTGAATCCGAAATCATCCCAAGATCATCGGTGCTCGTGGGATTCAGTGGAGAAACCAAGAATACATTGGGGGACATCAAACTCCCAATTTACATAGAGGGAGTGAACTCCATCCAAAAATTCTGTGTAATAGATTGCTTATCTTGCTGCAATGTTATCCTTGGCAGGCCATGGATACATGACATGAAGGTAGTCCCATCAACATATCACCAATGTGTCAAGCTCCCAACTCCATGGGGAGTATTCAAGATATAGAGTGACCAGTAGGAGGCAAAGAACTGCTACACTTCTTCAATGAAACCAACTTCCAAATCCAAGGAAGCATAGCAAATAAAGTATCCTCCAAGAGACGTCATGGAGGCTAGAGAACAAGACGTCAAGGATATATTGTTGGACCCTGAGGATCCTAAATCCAAGGTGCATATAGGATCCGGGATCCAAGATAGCATAGAGCAGGATTTAGTATCCTTCATGGAACGAAGAAAATCTACCTTTGCTTGGAAGAATGAAGACATGACAGGTATTTCAAAAGATGTTATTACTCATAAACTTGGTATTGACAAATCTTTCAGGCCAATACACCAAAAGAGGAGAACATTTGCACCTGAAAGGAATGCCATCATCCAAGAAGAGGTAGACAAATTACTAAAGGAAGGTATGATTAGAGAGGTTAAGTATCCAAGATGGTTAGCCAATGTGGTTGTTGTTCAAAAGAAAAATGGAAAGTGGAGGGTATGCGTTGATTTTACTGACTTGAACAAGGCATGTCCCAAGGATCCTTTCCCGTTACCCCACATTGACTCCATGGTGGATGCTACGGAGGGTCATGAGTTGCTAACTTTTATGGATGCTTCATCCGGATTTCAGCAAATTCAGATGGAACCATCTGATCTAGAGGATGGAGCATTCATGACACCCACCGACATATATTGCTATATTGCTATGCCCTTTGGTTTAAGAAATGCAGGTGCTACATACTAAAGGTTGGTAAATATGATGTTCAAGGAGCAGCTTGGACACACAATGGAAGTATACATAGATGATATGGTGGTCAAGTCTAAAAGAGCTAAGGATCACTTGAAGGATCTCGAAGAAGCATTCAATATCCTTGACCAGTATAACATGACGTTGAATCCATCCAAGTGCCATTTCGGAGTTAAAGCTGGAAAGTTTTTAGTATATATGGTGACCAAGAGAGGAATCGAAGCAAGTCCTGAGCAGATCAAGGCAATTGTGAACATCAAATCTCCTGCCAACGCTAAGGATGTGCAAAGATTGACAGGAAGAATTGCAGCTTTGAACAGATTCATCTCAAAATCCTCAGAAAAATGCAAGGATTTCTATGATATCCTGAGGAAGAATAAGAAGTTTGAATGGATTGAGAAGCATGAAGCTACTCTACAAGCCCTCAAGGATTACTTATCCTCTGCACAAGCTTTGATGAAACCAGAAAAAGGGGAACCATTATCCTTATACCTAGCTGTACCAGGTAAAGTGGTAAGCGCAGTCCTAGTTAAGGACCATGAAGGCCAACAACATCTGGTATACTATGTAAGTAAAAGTCTACTTGATGCTGAGGCCAGGTATTCTCAATTAGAGAAACTTATTCTTGCTTTAATTATGGCTTCCACTAAGCTTAAACATTATTTTGAAACTCACACTATTGTTGTTAAGACTAACTTTCCTATTAAGAATGTCCTCAGGAAACCTGAGATGTCCGGCAGGTTGGCAAAATGGGCAGTTAAACTTAGTGCATATGACATCAAATATGAACCAAGGACTGCCATCAAGTCCTAGGCTTTGGCTGACTTTGTGGCTGATTTTAGTAGTGACCTACAAAGGGAAGCTGAGTTGGAAGTGCAACAACTTGAGGAAACCAAGGATCCTTGGATACTCTTCACAGATGGAGCTTCAAATGTCAAGGGAACTGGACTAGGCTTACTACTAAAATCACCACAGGGGGACATTATACCCCAAGCTATAACATTTGAATTTCAAACCACTAATAATGAAGCAAAATATGAGGCCTTGATAACAGGTTTGCAATTAGCTAAACATATGAGGATCAGGTATCTTCAAGTATTTGTAGATTCTTTATTATTTACTAATCATTATAATGGCTCTTATACTGTCAAAGGTGAGAAACTAATCAAATATTTGGAGAAAGTCAGGAAATTGGCAGATTCTTTTGCTTTTTTCAGTATAACAGGTACCCAGGGTAGAAAATGCAGAAGCAGATGCCTTAGCCAACCTTGGATCATCACTAAAGATGCCAGAGGATGTGGTTATACATATCATCCATGTTCTAACTCCTGGAATTGAGGAAAATGAAGTTATGGAGATAGTGGAAGATGCTACAATTATACCTGGTGATGAAATGCAGTCAAATCCAGGATCTTGGATCTTTCCAATCCTGAAATATATTCAGAATGGGGAAATTCCCACTGGGGAGAATCCCAGAGCCTTCAAAATTATGGTATCCTAATTCACCATAATTAATAATATGCTGTATAAAAGATCTCTTGCAGGTCCCTATCTACGATGCATTGAGGATCCTGAGATCCAAGAGGTCCTGAAGGATTTTCATGAAGGAGACTGTGGAAATCACACTGGGGGCAGAGCACTATTTTCAAGGATCCTTAGAACAGGATACTATTGGCCTACAATGAAGAAGGATGTTGTGGAGTATGCAAGGAAATGTGATGCTTGCCAAAGACACAGTAACATTCTTCATCAACCAGCGGAACCTTTGCATCCTATATCCTCCTCTTGGCCATTAATGAGATGGGGAATGGATATAGCAGGCAAACTTCCCAAGGCACAATGAGGGAAAGTTTTCATGCTGGCGATGACAGACTATTTCTCCAAATGGATTGAAGCTGAAGCCTTTGCCTAAGTCAGAGAAAAGTAAGTCATATCCTTTATTAAAAGAAATATAATAACTAGATTTGGAATTCTTTCTGAAATTGTTTGTGATAACGGATCCCAGTTTATCGGGAGTCGTACTATTAACTTTTGTAACAGCTGGGGGATTAGGATGATAACATCAACACCAGTCCACCTACAAGCTAATGGCCAGGCAGAATCATCCAACAAGATCATTATCAACAACCTGAAGAAAAAGCTTGGATCCAAGAAAGGAAAATGGGATGAGGAATTACCATATGTCTTATGGGCGGACATAACAACCCCTAAGAATGCTACAGGTCAAACTATTTTCTCCTTAGTGTTTAGAACTGAAGCAGTGATCCCTACAGAAATGGTAGTCCCAACAGCCAGAACAAGTATCCGTGATCCTGAAATAAATGCTGAGAACCTGATTCAAGACTTGGATACCATGGAAGAGCTTAGAGATTTGGCAAGGATAAGGTTGACTAGCTATCGACAAAGAATGGCTGGTACTTATAACAAGAATGTCAGAGTGAGAATATTTCAAGTTGGTGACATGGTATTGAGGAAAGCATTTCAGAATACCACCAATCCTACTGATGGCAAGTTGGCACCAAAGTGGGAATGCCCCTATCTCTTTGAAGCTGAAGCGGGAAAGGGGGCATATCGTTTGCTGACTATGGATGGTGATCTCCTACCAAGAGCTTGGAATGCTATTCATCTAAAAAGTACTTTATGTAGTAAGTGTTATGGGTGGAATTTCTGACGCTTATCCTGATGACATATCATGATACTATATATATGATGCTGCGACCGGGATACTGAACCAGGATATTGGTAACATCCTGCGGGGGTATCCTACTCGCTATTAACATTAATCTTTGGTTGCAAGGTACCAACGGATATGAAGACTTGGTCTCCTCGAAGACTCGCTCAAGACGGTTAGGATACAGACATAGGAGCTGGAGAAATAGTGTACAACGATCACACGGGAATATTCAAGGCATCCCTAGAATATAGGATAGTTGGTTATTTGATTACTATTTATAGGGGTCTGGATCAGCAGTAGGACACATAATCTCGTACATTTTCACTTTCTAATTGCAGCAACAATCACAAACATTCACAACACTTACATTATTCGATCATTGTAAGAGTTAGAGCTGGTCCAACCAATATCCCAAAGTTGTATCCTGCTTTTGCAATCAATAAGAAGAACAAGGCAACTGACAGTTGTCAGCTCCCGAGGTTTTGTGCCGGCGATCTAGATTGATCAAGGGCTTTCCTCATACATCTTGTGTGAACATTTACATTTATTGCATTTATTTGTCATTTTGATATAGTTCATTATCCTGAAACTATATCATGAGTCCGTTTTCACAATCAACCAAAAAAATATTTTTTTATCAAACTGCAATAGCATGCTACCTCACATACTAAATTTGATCACTTAATTGCTTCGGTAATTTTTGCCAAAACAATTGGGCGCCCACCGACTCAAGACCAAGGAGAGGGATATGATACCAAGATCCTGGAATGCTATACATCTTAAAGCTTTGAGTTTAGAATTTGAATTCTAATTCAGGATGGTATGAATTTTATCTCTTTTGAATATATATTTAATTTAAGTTATTATTCTTTGAAACCCAATACTGACTTAAGCATCGGAGGGGTGTTAGCCAAGCTAACACCCACCCTAGTTTAAAAGTGTTTTGTAGGATATGCTTCAGGATAATACTTCGGGATATTTGCTCAAGATGGATCGAAAGACTAGAGGATTGGCCGCCTCTCTCGCGTTTAAGGGATTCAAATCCCTTCACAGGTTTAAAGGTATTCACCTTTCTTCCGAATTGGGTTTAGACACCCCGCCTGGAGCACAAGTATCCGGGTATAGTTCAAGATGGCGTGATCAGTTCATGTAAAAGTGGCTGACAATTTCGTTATTGTTGGCCATATCCCGGATCCTTAAGGTATATGAGGATTGATCACCCTCTCTCGCGAAAGGGTATTTTCATACTCTCTAAGGTTTAAAAGGTTTTCACCTTTCTAAGTCTTGTAGTTTATACACTCCCACCTGGAGCGCATGAAAACATGAGTTTATCCCCAGGATACTAAGGGTTTATCCCCAGGATACTATGGGTTTATCCCCAACAAAGCTAAAGTCTTTTGAAAAGTTCTAAATTGTGGTTGTGTTTACACACATCCTTTTGTGGATAAAACATTACGATGTTCAATCATTAAGTAAATAAATATTCGAGCATGCCATGCATTGATGCGATATCCTGCACAGACAGGGGACATCCATGCTGGGGACATTGCAAAGGATTGAAAAGTTAGAATCGAAAGTTTTTGCCTAAGTATCTTGGTATGATTTCTTATTATCAAGTTTTGGAGAGCTTATCTGAGTAACCTAAGCTTTCAACCAAGTTTTTGTCTAACATTTTTTCATTGAAGGTGACAAAAACTTTTCAGTATCCCTGACCAGGATATTTGATCAGGATAATCAAAACATATTTTTTAAAATAAAAACATACCAACGACAAAAAATGTCAAAAGATTAATCTATTATTACTAAACCAAAATGCCACACTCTTGGTTTCGTCTTAAACCAAGACCCATCCACCAAGAGCGTGGTAAGTCCTAAAGCATATAAACAATGGTGACCAAGAGCTTCGTCCTGGAACCCAGGATCCCTCCACCTTTGGCCATCATAATGTATCTACGTGCAGGAAATATAAATTGTTTGAGTGCATGAAAAGTAAATTGTTTAAAGGGGTACACACCATTCAAATAAAAAAAGAAGTGGGCTCCGGCCTAAGCAATAATATCCATCATTGCCCACTTCGATGCTCTCACGCAGCAGCATCTACACCAACCTTCACCTCCTTCTCAGCACCAGCATCGCCACCAGCATCCGCTCCAGCATCAGTCCTAGGATCCTTGTCAGCCTCAACCGCCACCTCGATCACCTTTGAAGACTCCTCAACCGCCGGTTTGGTAGTGCCTTCCACGGGCTTGCCGCCAAGGTCCCTTGGTCTTGCCTCCCAGGCTTCAATGTTCCATAAGGGCATTCAAAGCCTGCGGCTCTGGCTTCATAAGCCATCTTTAGCCTGGCTTGAAGGAGGGAGGTGACAACGGAACCCTTGAGGCCTTCCCGGTAGGCGATCAGGTCCTGCTCGTGTTGAAGGTGAGCGGCATCGAGCTTTGCTTAAGCCTCTTGAGTTACCTTCTCTTCAGCAAGCTTAGCATCCCGGGTCACTGCCTTGAGTTTGTCTTCGTAATGCTGTGACATAGTCTTGGTGATCTTCCTCTGGTCCTCGTTAGCAATATCTGCCTTCTTTAGTTTGATCTCCAACGCCTTTACAGAATCACAAGCCAAGACCTGGAGATGTGTCAAGCGCTCAAGACCCTACAATATGAGGCATAAACGTCAGTATAACTAACCAGGATATTAGTTCAGCATATATTCGCAGGATATAGGGTGAGGATATTTACCTGGTTAAGAAGGGAAGTCATGAGGTTGCTGGATTCTGCAAATCCAAGGTTCTCATAGGAAGGGGGGGACTTCAGCAGAAGCGACAGGAGAATCGGTATCCTTTCGTTTACGAGAACTAGAGGCTCGGGGCCTGAAGCCTGAGGAAGGTTTGGACGCAGTAGAATACTTTGAGCTGGGGAAGGGCTTTGGTACGACGGTGGGTTTGGAGCTCGACTCTATCTTCACCGGAGCAGGTCCGGAATAGCTATCCAACTCCTCAAGATCGAAGATTTCAGGAATCTTGGCTGGTGCTACATACAAGGAGTGGTTTTAAACTTGAATATTCAATATTTCTTCTAACTAAACTGATACAGGGACTTTAAAACAAAACAAAGACTTACCAGACATGTTGGAACTGGAGTGTTGGCTTGATGCTGTTGGGTTTGGAATAAAGCTTCGTTCAATCTCTGGCAGCTTGTAGATAGCCTCAATCCTTTTTGCTGAGTCGGTAAGAGGAGGTGCTAGTTTCCTAAAATCTGCTGCACAAGAAAAAAACAAAAGACATCGGAGAAGGATGTTAAGTAGGATATTGAGCAAGATATGTCTGAGGATACCCTAAAACCCTAATTCCTACCCTTGGTTAACCACTTCAAAGGATAATCCTTCCCATCCGGGATGGAACTCCTTTTTACAAAGAAGAACTTTGTTTTCCATTCTTCCTCATTTTTGGTGGCCAGAAGAATGAGAGGATTATTGGTGGTGGAATAAAACAGGAACCTGCTAGAGCCATGGGACCTTAGCCGGTATACGATAGGAAGATCGTTGACACAAAGATTAGGAACGTGTTCATTCTTGATGCGATCAAGAACTACTAAAACTTACCAAAGCATGGGCATGATTTGGCAAAAGCTGAGACCGGTGATACGAAAGAAATCAGAAATAAACTCGGAAAATGGGAATCGAAGACCCAATGTGAAAGGGTAGGCATTAAAGTAGAGTCATTCAGTGGACGACATGTCCGATCGGAGTTCTCGGTCATATGGCCAGAATATGGCACCTTCCCGGGAAGATACAAGAGGACTGGAGGGCTGATACATGGGCATTATCGAACGTGCACGGTTCTTTCTTCGGGTATTGGACAAGATTTTGTGACGTGAATGTAGGGGCTGAGTCGCCGGAGCTCGACCTGATTTGTCTAGCCATTTTTGATCGGAAAATACAAAGAAAAGAGATAGATGAAGAGAAGAGAGGGAGGTTTACCTTTTCAATTTCTTGATGTTGATTAAATGGAGATCAACTTGAGAAGATACAGGAGGGTAATGAGTAGATTTAGTCTGGGTAGTTGCAAGCCATCAAATCACAAGTCTTATCTCTTAATAGCCTCGAACAACGTAATAATGTAACCTTGGGACTCAGGATCCTCAATGGTGACATTTTTGGGGACAATTGTTATGGGTGAAATTATGGGCCCATATCTTGAGTTATATCTTGAGTAATTGATATCTGTTTACGATCAGAATACCACACCAGGATATTGGTAACATCCTGAGGTAGTATCCTGATAGTTACTAATAGTTTACGTGCAGGAGATGGCTGCAGGGCCTGCAACGTTCACGAAGACCTTTTATCCCGAAGACTCGCTCCATTTAGTTGGGAAATGGACGTTGAAGCCGGAAGACCAGGTCTCTAACGTTCTACGAGGAATATTCCGGAGCACCCAAGTTTTTAGGAGAAGTTGTTTTTTTCTTGTAACTATATAACGAGTGAGCCAGATTGTAGGAAGACACTTGAACACTCTTCACTCTCTACACACATACATTTCTCTCGCAATTACACACTCGCACTCACTATTTTCAATTGCTGTAACACTTAGTAGATATCTGAGCTATATCATGCACTGTATCCTGAATATTCAAGCAATAAGAAGAACAAGGCAACAGACGATTGTCAGCTCCCGAGGTTTTATGCCGGAGATCTAGATAGATCAAGGGCTTTCCTCGTATATCCCACGCCCACTTTTACTTTTGCAGCTCATTCTTTGATTATTGATATAGTTCCATATCCTGAAACTATATCCTGAAACTGTTTTTACAAGCAGATCAACCAACACACTTTTTACAAATATTTCTAGCACACTACCTCACAAAAATAATTTGATCACTTAATTGTTTCGGTAATTTTTGACCAAAACATGGATAACACAGGGCGCTCAAGAATCCTTAAGGGATTACGTGAACAAGTTCAGTAGGGAATCTTTGGATATCCCACACCTTGATGTTGCTACAGCTGTGCAAGCATTCAAGATGGGATTGCAGAAGGATTCCCAATTTTATCAGGATCTTGTGATGAACCCTTGCAAGAACTTGGACGAAGCCTGGAACAGGGCTCTGAGATATATCAGGCTCGAAGATGACAAGAAAATGCAGGAGAGGATGAATTCATCCTCAACATATGAATCAACGAACAGGAAGTCGGAATCCTCGTAATACAACTCTAAGCCGTATGGTAGAAACGACAACAAAAAAGTGAATGCTGTTGAGGATGAGGATAGCGAAGAGTATCCTGAATTATCAGAATATTGTTTTTCTGTTAATGTTCCTGAATTGATATATGCCATGAAGGGTTTAAGAGATAAAGCAAGGTGGCCAAGGAAGAATCAGCAAAAGGCAAATTGGTAAGATAAATCCAAGGGGTGTGCCTTCCATGAAGATTTTGGACATGTAACAGAAGATTGTATAGCCCTGAAGAAGGAGATAAGCTACTTGCTGAGCAAAAGTTACTTGAAAGACCTTCTCGGTAAAAAGAAGAATAAGGGTCAGGATACTGATAAGGATCCTGACCGAGCAGCATTTCCTACATCAGACGCCAAGATAATCAATTTTATATCTGGGGGATCTGATATTTGTGGGATTTCTTATTCTCCGGCTAAAAGGCATGCAAAGGAAGCTAAGGCAGAAAGAGGAGACAAACCAACCAGGATGACAATGCTCAAGGATGACAAAGTCATAACATTCGATAGCTACGACCGGGATAACATCCAGGATCCTCACCATGATGGTCTGGTAATTACTTTGTATATTGATAACATTTTGTTCGTGGGCTCCTTAGAGTTGATCGAAGAAATCATCAATTCTCGGTAACGGGTACCGATTTTTGATTGTCACTTTATTCAATTCTCGGTAATCAATGCACATATGCATTGATCCGTCTTTCTTCTTGACAAACAACACCGGTGCTCCCCTTGGCGATTAGCTAGGTTGTATGAACCCTTTCTCTAGTAGTTCGTCTAGTTGTTTCTTCAATTCCTGCATCTCCGTCGGTGCTAGGCGATAGGGTGCTTTCACAATTGGTGCCGTTCCTGGTATTAGGTGAATTCTAAATTCAACCTCTCGATCTGGCGGTAATCCAGGCAACTCTTCTGGGAAAACATCGGAGAATTAGATATTACGGGAATATCTTTTAATTCCCTTCCTTTAATGTTAATGATTATGGAAATCATATACACCATTCATCCTTTCCGTCTATAGCTTGCAGCTTTCATCACCGAGATGAACTTTGTTGGCCTTGTCGACTTATCTCCGTTAATTGTGATCCTTTCGCCAGATGGCGCATCTACTTCTACAGACTTTTGATCACATAACATTCGAGCCTGGTTGGTTACCAACCAATCCATTCCTTGCAAGACATCGAATCCGGCTAGATCCATTGGAAAAAGGTTAGCAGTAAAGTTATAACTTAAAATTTCTATCTTTGCTCCTTGCGGGATTTCGCTTATTTTGATAGAAGATCCATTTTCCGTTTCCATCGGACAGTCTTGGTGTAGTTTAGTTAACGGTTGATTAAGAAGTTTACAGAAAGAAGTATTTATGAAACTTTGGTTTGCACCAGAATCAAATAATACTTTGGCATAAACATCATTAACTAAAAACGTACCGGCAATCAAATCCGTGATCATCTTGGCTTTCTTGGCGGTCAACACGAATGCTTTGGCATTTCTTCTGGGCCCTTCCGTCGTCTTTGCTTTGTTGCTTGTTGCTAGAGCTAGTTTCGGACAGTTCGGTTTAATAAGACCAGCTTCTCCACAGTTATAGCATGTTCTACCAAGGTTAGCTTCTTTTCTGCAGTCTTCCTCCTTATGCCATGATATTTTGCAGAGGTTGCAGTATATAGAGCATTTTACTGAATGTTTCCTTTTGCAGTACTTACATGGGGGTGAAGAAGAACTTGCCCCTTTTCCGCGATAGGAATTACCATAACGTAGTTCCTGGGTGATCTTCTGAGCTAAGTTCCTTTTCTGGTTTTCTTCCTGCATACGTACCAATTCATCTGTCAAGGTGTTTGCTAGTTCTACTGCTTTTTCTATGGTTTGTGGTATGGCTGGCTTGACTACATGTCTGATCTCACTGATTAATCCCCAGATGTAACGGGAGGTTAATACTGGTTCTTGTGAAGCCAGGGTTGGCACTATTCTTGCATATTCAAAGAATGTGGTAGTATATTCTCTGCAATCTACCCCCATCATTCTATGATTTAGGAATTTATTAGCAATCTGTTCCTTTTCATTAGGAGGACATAATTTATTAGCACTATTCTGGCGAAGTTCCTCCACATGACCCCTGGGTAGTACTGGGGCTGGCACCGGTTCAGGGTAAGGTGGAACTGGTTCTTCCTAGGGAAATGGGTTTTCTAGTAGGTTCTGAATTGCCCAGTTATTAGCCCACCACTGATCTATAGGGTTTGGTGCTGGGATTCTAGGTATCTCATTGGGGTCAAAGGCTGGAATTGGAAATTGGTTTCCCTTATTCTGTTCTAAGTTTATGGGTTGGTCAGGAAATAAAGGAAGTATCGATGGTTCTGGATTTGCTACTTGGTTGAAATTAGGTTCTCCTCCTATATTTCCAAACATGTGAAAATTAGCAAATTGTCTATCCAACTCTTCTTCCCATAAGGGTCTAACTTCTGGGTTTCCGCTATTTCTCTCAGTTCTAACTGCTATGGCTTGCTGTTGTGCTTGTCTCATTCTTTTCCTCTTTTCTTCTTTGGCTCTACTAAACCGACCTCTCTTTTTAGGGGGAAAAGGTTCTGCGGATTTGGCTTTGAAAACAAAGATATCTTCAGAATCGGCAGTATAGTCGGTGATTGGCTGGAATGTTCCTTCATCCATGAGAGAATGAAGTAGATGACGATAAGCGTCAGAAGTACCTTGATCACTTATACTGAAAACTAAAGAAGTTATTAAAATAACACAGAATAATAATATATATATATTCACACAGAGTAACATAGGAGTCGCAGGTATTTCCTAACATATTTGTTTAAAATTTAGGTATTTCAAAAGAATACCTAAATGGATTAAACCAGTGGCTCTGATACCACCTTCTTTTGCAACCCCCGACCCTACCCCGGGAGCGGGAGTCGCGAGGACCGCAGACAGGTGGTACCAGTGTTTATTAATTTGGCAGCAGAATTAAATCATCAAGACGTAGTTAGGAAATGAATTTCAGAGTTTCAAAACACCAAACTTTTATATTAAACAAATGGGATGAAAACCCATGTTTTATTCATAACATCTTTATAGGGATAAACCCTAGTTGCTGAAAATATAAACTTTTATTTTGGTAACTTTATAGTCACTTTCTTTAAGCCTTCAGTGTTCCATAGCTGGCTTCTTATAGCTTCACATTAAGTTACTAGAAACGCGTTTTTAAAAATATTTTATCAGCAAGAAATACTGGCGAGTTCATTCCAATTTATAAAACGACACACCATTATACTTTACAGTACTAAGAGCGATTACAATGTTTATATCAACCCAATTACTCATTCAGTATTTGTCACTCGACCGGATCTGTGACTATTGTCATATCCCTCATTGGTTAACCCGTTGTGCAATGGTGACGCTTGATAAGTAGTGTATACAAAACCCCACATACCGGCAGTAATTGTAGAATACAAAGACTTAATCACTGTAAGTATAACTGAAAACATTTAAGGTTTTACAAAAGCATTTGAGAAAAAGAGAATGACTCACATTGAAAACTTAGGTATTCCTACTTTCTGGTGATAATTCCTGATTACTTCCTGGAATTTCTATTAAAACATACAATGCACATGTGTCTGTAAAACAACACGTGACAGAACTCCAACGAACTTAGTCAGGCAGAGCCTAGACATGCGCTAGCGATTCTAGATTGATCGGGTAGGGTGTCCATACAACATGAGATAGGGCTCCAACGAACTTAGTCAGGCAGAGCCTTGACATGCGTTGGTCCTAAATCGGGTAGGATAGTGAATTAGTGATCGGGGGTTAAGATACTTACAGCGGGCAGCACTTTGCAGGTTTAGGGGTTTAGGGGTTTAGGGGGTGTTGTTAGAGAAATGGAGATTCAAGAGAGTACACGATCGATTCAGAGGATCGAAAGTGAGCGACGAATTCAATCCCAGGCCTGGCCTTTTATACCCGAAATTGACACCTCCCGCGCGTCGCGGGAGAACTCAGGGATTCCCTCGCGTGACGCGGGGGAAGCCTATATGGCCTAGATAAGCTACGTTGCATGTATAGCTTAGCCAGACGTCGCGAATCAGAGACACGTCATCTGGTACTCTCTTGCACGTCGCGGGAGATGCCAGTGTTTCTGGTGCGTGTCGCCTGAGACGCCCTGGTGGATTTTCTTTGTTTTTTGCATCGGGTCTCGTGGTGCGTGTTCGGTTCGTCATTTATGGTCCGTTTTGGGGTGTTTTGTAGAGTTGTTATACACAGTCACCAAGGGTGTGACAGGAACCGTTACTATTGGGTGACAGGACCCAAAATAATATGACCACGAGCATAGGGGAGTGTCCCCAGTCGCATACTGTGTTGAATAATTGATAGAAATAAACATTGTAATCGCTCATAATAGTGTAAAGTATAATGATGTGTCATTTTATAAACTGGAATGAACTCAGGATTTATTGATGATAAAATATCTTTAAAACGCGTTTCAGGTAACTTAATGTGAAGCTATAGGAAGCCAGCTCTGGAGCACTGAAAGCTTAAAGAAAGTGGTTATAAAAGTTACCTAAATAAAAGTTTATGTTTTCAGTAACTAGGGTTTATCCCGATAAAGATATTAATAATAAATGGTGTGTTTTATCCTAATATTAAAAGTTGGTGTTCTTACAAACTTTGAAATATTATTTCCTAACTATGATACTGATGTTTTAATTCCGCTGCCAAATTACTAAACACCGGGACCACCAGACTGCTGTTCTCGCGACTCCCGCTCCCAGGGTAGGGGTCGGGGGTTGCGACAGTATTGACAGACTTCAAGTTTACCGGTGTGGTGATTCGAAGTTTCTAATCAATTGACGATTGGGTTTTTGAAGATCATAGGATCAAGCAGAGGAGTGCGCTAAAACCGAACACGGATGTGGTTAACGTAGAAACAAAGATGCCGTATTGATCAGTTTCTAAGTTGGTGATGATTTGTGAAGATTACAATTTAGCAAATCATAGGAGGTCAGAACCAAGCAAACAAAGACCTGAAGTTACATTCTAGGGGGAACATGTTTGCAAACCCGAATCATCAATCAAGGGGGGATTTGTTGATGTGTTGTATGACATCGACAGATACCGGATTGAAGTTGCAGAATATTCAAACATGGCTCTTATATTTCAAGATAAATATCCACTACAAGAAATCGGACCTTTAGCGAAGAAAAAAAAAGGCCTTTCGCGACCAAATTTCGTCCTTGTATCCTATTGCGACCAAAATTAGTCGCAACAGGGTCGTTGATATACATCAGTCATAATAGGTTGTTAGTTTCGTCGCTATACATGCGTCGCCATAGATTGACTTACAACGACGATTTTTAGTCTCTATCGGGTTTTTACAATTTCCTGCACTTTCACCTATAGAGACTTAATTTGGTCGCTATAGGTTTTTTACAATTTTAAGGTTTTTCTTATGGACACTAAATTTAGTCGCTATAGGGTTTTTACAAATATAAGATTTTTCTCCTACAGAGACTAAATTTAGTTGTTATAGGTTGCAGATGGATTTTTAATCTGTTAGGGATAATAACTACATTTCGTCGCTATAGTTGAAAAAATTCGATATTTTTTTCCTAATTTTCAGGTTTACTAAATTAAAAGGCTGTAAATATCAATGCATCCAAACGACAATTTTTAAAATCAAACTAAGTTCAATTATAATACCCATACCATCTAAAGCGCCAAAAGTTCCTCAGTTCTTATTTTAAGCACTGTTTGGGTTCGGGTCGGTTCTCGGGCTGGGACCGAATCTAACCGAATTATTTAGAAGAGGGCCAAATTACTAACTTCACATCTCGATTATCTATAGAATAATATATATGGCCCAATTACCTATCTAACCAGAAGAGGACTAAATTACTAACTTCACATTTAGATTATCTTTACCTTTAATTTCATGCTTTCAGTTACAATACTAAACCTTTAATTTCATGCTTTCAGTTTAGACCTTAATTACAAAAAGCCCAAACAATGAATGCAAAAACTCACCTAGGGCATAAAAGAAAAAACCCTAACTAAAATTCTACCAATAAACAAACTAGGACTACAAATAGCATATACATCCAGAAGGAAGCTTGGTGTCTACTTTACAATCAAATCCAAGCATCGTGCAAATGAAAAAAAGGTTAAATTGGTGAAACAGAACAAACCTGAACTCAACTTGAAGAAGTGAAACAATGAACCTTCGAACTGAACACGCGCGACGATCGAAAACCACCGGAAACATGTAAATAAAGATAAAATTAAACCCTAATGAACGGCAAAGAAGCTAAAGAGCTTACGAGCGGCCGGTGACGGTGGTGGTTTCTTGCCCGAAATCGTTGGAAAACAGTCGAGTTCTCTTGAGGGCGGGGGTTTATGTCGGGGTGTTTTAGGGAAAAATCGTGATGCGTCTTTTATAAATTAAACAATGCTCGGGCTATTGCAACTAAGTTTAGTCGCCATAGCTTAATAAAACAAAATTTTCGTTTTTTTCTTTTTTTGTTTTTATTTACATTTAGGTAAAAAAAAAAGAAACCTAAAACTTTATTTTTCTATTGGGACGAAATTTCGTTGGTATAAATATTCACAAAGCGGGATCATTTCCCTCCAACCCGCCAAGTTTTTAGAAACCAATTTTTGTCCCTACAGGGTCCAAAAAATGAAATTTCTTGAAAAAACCTATAGCAACAAAGGTTCGTTGTTATAGCTGACCTATGGCGACGAAATATTTCGTCAAAGGGTTAGTCGCTAAATGTCTGATTTCTTGTAGTGATCAAGCTTCGACAATGACGTCCAAGGGGGAAATCGATCATGCATATTATGTCCGTCACTGTGCGAATAGGTTAGATAGAGCGTGTGTTGAATATTGTATAGATTAGATACGAATACACGACTTAAGTGCGAATGTGAGAGGTGTATAAGTGTCACTTTGTCCAAAGGTAAAATGCTCACTTCGCACGAGGGTAAAAGCCTATAAATAGTGTCGTGTGTTCATAGTTTTCCAAGTTTGAAGTTTCCAAAGGGGAAATGCTAGCAAAATTTCTCCAGAAATTCGGCAGCTTGACCAGATGTGTACTCTTTCGGTATGAATGAATGAAAGCTTATGACTTATGACTATTATTCTGCCTCTACTCCTTTCTTAATAACATTCTAACGAATTAGTCCTATTTTACCCAAACTTCCGTCTAGAACCGCAGAATCCTAGAATCTCACTAACTTTAAAAGCTAAACTAAAACGAAAACCTAAACCCTAAGCAGTTTTATTATGATACTCTTACAATTAAATTTAATCTAACTTATAATAAAAGACTCCATATAATGTCACATGTCAATCTCTCACCTAATTTATTAATAATATATTAGTAAACTAGTTTAAGACCCCATGTGTTACACAGACAGTATAAAGAAAATATTTCTTATAAATCTATTGATTTGATAAATTACACATAAATGTAGATGCTACTATACTCACAATTGGTTCCCATGTTAGTATTATTAACATATTTAACAGCCCCTTCTCTTTAACATGAAGTTACTTCTCATTAACAAACAAATACGAAAAAAATCATAGGTCGTTATATATAATACATTTTACTTTATATAATATATAATATAATTCATATATAACAAAACGAAATGATGCATTAAATACCGGAAAAAGTTAAGTTATAATATAAAAGTTCTTTTTGTTCTTTATTATTTATGTTGTATGTGTGACTTGAAGTCTTGAATCTAAGACCTTAAATCTAAATGTACTTAAAGGCTTTTGCCTTTGTCAATGGGTCACCGACGTCAGTGGTAAGTAACAAACATATAAGCAATCTATAAATCTCTAATATTTCTTTGTACACCACATTTGTCGTCTTATTTGTAATATTTTTCATATTTGTCTAATATTAGTAACTTGACTTTGTGTCTTCCTTTTATTCTTGATAGTGTCCCATACAACTGTCATGAGCAAAAACCGATTCTTTTAAGTACAATCAAACCTTTAATAGTGATTGTGTCTGACTTTTATTAATAATCATTTGCTAAATATCAAATTGTTGTTTATTTGTAAGATATGCAAACATTTTAAATATGGAAAAGATGTTTAGTTATCATTCAAGATTTCATTAAAAAATAATAATAACAATACAAAAAAGTAATGATTATTAAATTAATTTATTTAAACAAAAAAGACAATTTAAACCATATTAATTGCATAAAATGCATATTATAATTGTTACAAATTTGCTTATATTACTTAAAATTATAGATTATATTTTAAAATGGACCAAACATCATGTTGTTTATTTATAAGTTATGTAAACATTTCAAATAAAAATGATTTGCAATTATCATTCAAGATTTCAATAAAAAATAATAATAACAATACACAAAAGGTAATAATTATTATATTAATTTATATAAACAAAAAAGAATGCAATTTAAACTATTACCATTCTTGAACATAATTAAAAACTTTAATTATTTTATAACTTGAATGCGTTAAATATATATAATAATATTAAAAATCATTTATAATTTCAGTTACAATTACATATTATATTTTAAAAGGTCATTGTATTTTATTGAGTGTTATAACGAAATTGCATTTACAATTTAGTTACAGAAAGAACTTTATATAAAGGAGAACGCAATCTCGAAACTAAAGTAAAAAATCTCATAAACATAAAAAATGATTTGATTAATCTTAAAAAGAAATGTAACTAAATTTAAATGATACATCAAAATAATCAAAAACATTTTTAATTATTTAATAAAAAAAATACGTATGCAATCGCTAATTGATTATGATTTATTATAGAAAGTTTGATAAAAAAAATAAATCTATATAATCTTGAATAAACTATTGACAGATACATATTGAATGAAAATAATATTATTATATGTCAATAAATCAAAGGATACAACTTAACTTTTAAAATAGTATCGAAGTTTTCATTAGAAATGTTAAAGTAATTAAATATTAAAAAATTTAAAAAATCAACAAATACCTAGTTAAAAATCGGTGTAGAATAATTAATTATATGCCGGCTTAAGCAAATACTTTTTGAAGAAAAAAATACTATTATAAAAGATAACAAAGGAAAGTGGATATACCTTAAAAAGAGGATAAATCCATAATATTTTCTACAAGCAATTTCTTTAAAAGGAAACAGTCTGCACAAAAAAGAAAGTCTGATTTCTTTAAAATTTGTGACAAAAATAAGTGAAACAAAAGCCTTGTATTTTCCCTCCTAAAACAAAATAATAATGATTATAACAATGTCACGTAGCAATTATAACCTAAGTGATTGACATGTTGCCTAAGATAGTTTTGATTTATTATAATTTATAGATATAGATTATAGATAATAATACTAGATTAGTTATCTAATATCTAATTTTAATATTATCAATATATATAAACTCTTTAAAATAGGAAGTAGATAAAGAGAAAATCAAAAGATATAATAATATCTTTTAAAATCCATAACTACAAAAGATTTACTCACGAATAGTAATTAAATACTAAAGTTCTTTTTTTTTTAAAAATCTCGCCTTGTAGTAAAGATGATTTGCTTTTTTAGTGTACCAGGTTTGTACATTTTGCATTTGGTTTCTTGAATTTTTTTTTCTTTTCTTTAAGTTAAAGCTTTCTTGGTATAAATTTGAGTTTATTTACGTTTTACGTCATGTGATAGTATAAATTTGCCCTTTTTTGTTTTACGACTTCTTCCGATTTTGACAATTGTTTGCTTAATACTTAGCATGGTTTTAAGACCCCTACCCGCAACGCGAGAGTTAAACACTGGTATACATAATATTAACGTATTTGTAATTGTAACATGAACAATTACGTACATATAATTGTTTATATTATCCTGTTATTACATATATGTAATATCTGTAATATGATCTAATATAAGTAATAACATATAAGATAGGTAATATCATATAATATATAATATTTATTATATATATAGGTCGGATGCTTGGAGCCACAACTCTCCTTCACATATTTCCCTTCTTTCTACCAACCATCACATGTAACCTGCCAATTCCTATCTTTTACTACTTTAGTTTTCAAATCTTGAACAAAAATGGAGAAGCAAACGACTCCAAAGCACGAAAAAAGACCACAAAAATCCAGCAAGAAAGCACCAGTTAAAGTTGTTTACATCTCCAACCCTATGAAAATCAAGGCCTCCCCATCTGAATTCCGGGCTGTGGTCCAACAACTTACAGGCAGATACGCAGCCTCCCCGCCTTCGCATGAACTCCCCGGAATCGTGAACAAAGATAACCTCGATGACCAAGAAGACGATGACAACGCAGAAGCAGAAGTAGGTTTTGGCACTGGTGGGGTGCATCATCAACAGAAGTGGCATCGAAGTCATGCTAATGGATCAGATCTTTGTTATGAATCGCGTTGTCGAGAAGATCAAGCAGTGGCTGATGTTTTTATCATCACCCCACAGATGCTTGATGGTTTTTCCCCACTGTTGCCTTCTGAGTTCGGGTCTTGATTGCTAGGGCACAAATAAAAGCAGCCCTTAATTAATCCTTATGGTTGGATTCATGTATTATTTAATAAAACCTTTGAGAGATATATCTAAAAAAAGTGTGTGGTAACGTTTTTCATCTCTAAGGCAGGTTGAAACTTGAAGATATAATATAATTATTGGTGTTTGAATCATTGCATATATAGTGTGACTGAAATTCTTTTTGAATCATGACTTCTAAGTCTTAAACTTATAGTAGGGTTTCTGTTGGAATAATATATATTTTTTCAACATAATTATATGTAATTTGATGGTCATGAATTTAAGTTATGACTGTTAGGTGATTTCTTTTGGTCAATATATTTTCTTGTTATCACTAAACAAGCATATACATCGTATATCATATAGAAGTTAGCCGACATCATTTTGGTGGTTAGTTAAGTACTTGTTGATTCAATGATTGTCGGGGTTGGGTCTTTAAATCGTACAATAGTTTTTTTTAATGACAATATTGGATCACTGACGAAACACTGGAGTATGATCGTACGACCAGTATAGTACATCTTCTTTCTCTTGAGTGTGTGAGACTGGTTTATCCTCTATCCATGTTTGGATCTTTATATATCTCTTTTAGTTGTAAAGTTATCATGATTCTAATTTAGGGTTTTCGGGTTAGGATTTTGATTATGACTAAGTGATGATTTTCAGTTTAGAAACTTTGATATTTTACAAATTCTCATCAGTTACACATATGAACATTTGACAAATTCTACATGTTTTAAATATGCAAATTTAACTGAATTCTTCACATAACTAAGTGGAAATGCAAAGTGAATTTTAAGTTTTGATCCAACTTTTCTTTATTTCTTATAAAAACGTACGTAATTAAGAAATATGTAATTTTGTAACACTGTAGTTTCTTACAAGAAAAAAGGGTCTACCATGTGTCCGTACAGATTTTACAAGAAAGCTAGAATATCTAAGATGATGTAGCAAAGACAATAGATATATTAGTTTCCGTTTGGCGTATGGTTGGGCATATCTTGTCCACACTTTCTATTCGTGTGTGGCGGCTTTTCAAATTGTCTTTATCTTGTACTAATTAAGGTTTTTCAAATAATGATATTAGGATTAATGTTATATTATTTTTTACAATATGGTGGATTAGTGAAGATGGTGCTATAAAAGTATGCTAAGTGAATCATCGACACTCGCATATATCATACCAAAATATTACCATATTTTTACAACAATACCAAGAAGAACACTTACTAAATAGTGATTGATGCTTGTTTTACCTTGAATCACCTCCTATAATATTGTACTAACGATTCATCATCTACAATTGGATCAAAATGTAAGTCCTTAAGTCTCAGAATATTGTAGAACAACTCATCATCTACAATTATAATTTGATCAAAATGTAAGTCCTTTGGACTCATAATATTACGGAAAAAAAGTAAGTCCTAGTGTCGTACTCAAGTGAGTTTAAGTTTGTCTTGTTCATCTAACGTTACTCAACTTATATTAGATGCTTCAGTCATATGTAATTTTATATAAAATGTTTAAAAAGATAAATAGGGCAAACGGCACATATATAAATTTTGGTTATTATTTATAAATTTTTTTTTCAATTCAACTAAAATTTAGCAACTATGAAATCATACCTTGGTTATTATTTAGTATTTATTTTTCCTTCAATATTATTTCCTACCTTAACTAACTAAAAACAATTACTTGTAGTAACTAAGATTCATATATGTTTCATTTGTCTCACTTAAGTTCATGGGACTTTGAAGAGAAAAGAAAACTTTAGTGGAACACTTATAAAATGTTGTTACTATCACATGAAGTTTTCCCATAAATAAAAAAAATCGACAATTCAAAATAAAGTTATTTAGAAAAAAGCTTTATTTATGTTTTATACGAGCATGAACATGTTTCTATTTCTTTATCTTTCATTCACATTTGCACTAACCAACACATGAGTTGCCCATTTGAGTTATCGGTTCCTTATCAATCTCCCTCACTAAAATAGAACCCAACATCAAGTCTATAGATCTATTTATGGCCTTGGATTTCACACTCTCATCTATTATCAATTTTGTTGATCTCTTAGTATCCTTCACCGTAGGAATATAATTGATGTAATTGTATTGGACCTACAAAAGAATAAATGATATCCAAAAGCTAAAGCATTATCCACTGATTAATAAAATAAGCAAAAGACTGAATCAGTATCTTCCTAAATATAGTGAATCTTGAACACCTAATCAGGACATCTGTAACATTCGTCGTAAAACGGGTTTCAAAACCCGCTTCGTTTAATAATCAAACATTCGGTTAAAAGTTTCGTTGCGAATTTATTGTACCGGTTATTTAAAATAATACATAATTAATAAATATTTTAAGAGTTTAAAAAAATCATAACAATAAATAAAAATAATAAAATTAAAATATAAAAACAGAATGGGGTAGCCGGGTCTCGAACCCGGGTCTCCCACTTATACACACACAGCTTTCACCACTACACTACACTACACACACATTTGTGATTAAGACTGAAAACAATTAAGTTTTATATATAGATTCGCATGTCATCTGTTTGAATCGCGACTGTAACCGCCAACTTCAATCAAGCGATGTATGTTTTAGAACGGAAAACAATTACGATTTCGAAATCAAAATCGAATTAAAACTCCAAACCGTTCAAAGTTGAAATCATCAATCCGTAAATCAAGCTTCGAAACGGAAATCCTATGTTTGGGATTCGCTATAAATACCGATGAAAGACTCGCTCTTTTCAAAATCTCACGATAATTCCCTCTGATCGAAGTCTTGACCGCCGGGAAGCAGCTGCGCCAGCCGGAAACTCTCGCCGGAAATCGCAAATCAGGGTCGACGAAAACTTGCCGGAATTCTGAATAAACTCTCTGTTTTGGTATATCATATTATTTAACCTTTTTTTTTCTATTTTGATTTCAATCTAGTATAAGTTTGTTGGTCAATTAAGCAAAACAGTCGGGTTCACTGTTCTGTGTTTTTCTTAGTGAAGAAGACGAAGCCTAAGTGTATACTAACGTAATTAAAATCGAGTATTTAACCGAGTTAAACACACAGTCCAGCGGTGGACTGTGTGCAAATACAAAACACACGTTCCGGGTTCGAATCACACATGTTTCCGACTTTCTGAAATAAAACCAACATTTTTAAACATATTCAGATCAATTCACAGCATATATATAAAATTAATAAAATCCAGTGTTTATACAGATTAGACACACAGCCCAACTGGTTGGGCTGTGTGCACTCGAACCGAAGGTCCCGAGTTCGATTCCGGTTTATGTAACCGGTTTCGGCCATATTAAATCATTTTTAATAAAACTAAATAAGGTTAAAGCTAGTTACTATATATATATAGTTAAAACAGAGAATATTTCGGGTTAGACACGTAGCTCAGTTGGTAGAGCTGCGTGCACGTATACGAGAGGTCCCGAGTTCGAACCCTCACACACGGCCTAAATGACATACTGTCCGACCGGTCAGACCCGGTCAGACCCGACAAAGTCAACCCTTTTATTTTAATTTTTGTTTTCTTATTTTATTTTTATTAAATTGAAAAATTATTTAAAAATACTTAAAAATAAAGATTTTAAAGGTTAAAAACTTGCATTAAACTCACAAAAATAAATCTAAAAATCTCATTGAGAGCACTAATTAAAAATATTAATCTCAAATAAAATTTATTTATTTATCGAACCCTTTCGTTATTATTTAGGTTAGTTTTCCCTCGCCGGTTGAATCATAAATTCGTGCGCATTCATCGTCATCAAGAAACGCATCCACTGTGAGTGAATCTCTACCAATTCCCCGTTTTAATCATGTTTTGGGGTGTATCATGTGTCGTACTATTCTTTTATTTTATTTAAACACTTGTGCATACATCATATCCGTGATCAAATGTGTATTGATTGTTGTGTGAATTATATGTAGATTGAATTTATCATTTCAGTGCACGCATTTCATTAGGCCCATCAGTTCCCCGTGGGATACGGGTTGAGCATCAGGAGCCTCATTAGATCGGCTCCGTTTGATTGAGCCTTGATCTCAAATATATAATCATTTCATGTCATATACTCATCCAAAGTGGTTTGTGATTGTTTACATATATGTTTGCTCACATGTGATTAATGCACGAATTTTCTTTATTAATAAAACAAGAAATTTGTTAAAATATTTTATCAAGGTTCACTCGCCAACTTTTGTTGACCCAAAATCTCCCCCGTTTTACACATGATACAGTTGATCCAGTTGAGACAGGAAACACTTAGGATGGCCTAGAAGAATAAACAAGTTTATGCTTTGGAATAAATATATAGTTTCATTTTTCTTTGTAATTGTTTGAATTTTGTTTTTGGATATTTAAGTTTGTAATTTGAATTTAATAAATATGAAATATCTTAGTAAATATCATGAGCTTTGGTGATAACCCAATTATGCCCCGACTTTTATTCCGCTGCGGGTCGGGGTGTGACAGATTGATATCAGAGCTTGTGACTATAGGGATATAGGATAGGTTATTAGACCCTTAGAGCCTATACTATAGTTGATTAAATTTTAATTGTTTATGCGTTACATGCAAAATTCATGATGCTTATATGTTTCATGTTTATTTTCACACCCAATGTTATGCAAGCACGCTCACAAATACATGTTATTATGCAATGCTCATCATAAATCATATCCTCATAACATATCATATCCATGAGAGCACACACCTCACGATTTCCATGATTTTTGCAATGATTTTTGTATTTTTCAAATCGCATCAAAGTGAGTTCTCATGACGGGCATGTAGTAACTGGAAGGGTACGAGTACCGGTAGTCATAACGTCCTGTCTAGGCTTGGCATTCGTATAAATCCAAAATAAAGGACCAGTTTGCCTACCTGGGGACTAACGATGAGAGTACGAAGGACCTATTAGGCCAAAGCATGCTATACCAAACGTCGTGTGAGCTAACCCCACTTTGAGTTGTCATTGTGTCTACACCTGGACACCCTCCTACCATACATCTCGCAATCATGTTTTACGATTTTCATTCGGGTGGTGCGAGTGTTAACCTGCCGACACCAATGTGAATCCTACCAAGCCCAATAGTCATGGGGGCCCACGTGACTACACAGGCAATGGTATGGGGGACATTTGGAGGCCCAAACATGAGCAAACCCAAGACATCCTATGGATGTAGTTAAATTATTTTCAGTTATGTTGATTTTCATTCTTTTTACGACACATGACACCTAGAAAATTCTTAAACTTACAATCTTCCTATATATGTTCCTGTAGATGTCCGCTAGGCAACCACGTGGAGGTAGAAAGTCAGGAAAGTCAAGCGAACGCTTGGCCACACAAATTGCTAAACAAATGGCCGCAGTACTACCTGACATCGTGCTTCAAGTTCAACAAGCTCTCACCGCTAATCCTATCAACCCTCCCAACCAAGAAGACCAGAGCGTTGCCAACCCTCCTTCCAAAACCCCCAAGTGCACCTACAAACATTTCAAATCCTGCGATCCCCCAAAATATGAAGGGACCGAAGGTGTTACCGCCCTCCTTCACTGGTTTGAAGAAATGGAAAACACTTTCCTCAATTGCGATTATCCCAAGGACCGTAAGGTACGTTACGTGATTGGAAGACTGTTTGGGGTAGACCTTACCTGGTGGAACACGGAAAAGGGTAAGCGAGGAATTGAAGATGCCATGGCCTTAACATGGGAAGAGTTAAGGGAACTCATGACAAGACGCTTCCAAGAAGCGAAATCAAAAAGTTGGAAGACGAATTCCACGCACTGAAACAAAAGGAAGGAGACCACACTTCATATAATAAGAGATTTCTCGAGTTGAACCAGATGATCCCAAATTTGTTCACCCCCTTGTACCGCTTAGTTGAAAATTACATTCAAGGCCTCCCATCGAAAATTCAAGATTCGGTTTTAAGCACATCGCCTGCAACACTTGAAGCCGCAATGGAGTTAGCTACAGAACTCACTGAAAATCGCATTCGAAACGGCAAGTTCAAAGACGAGAAGAAGAAAGCACCCATTGAGACCCCAACTCCAAACCACCCAGTCTCATCCTTGAAGTTTGCTGGTAAGAGGAAGCGAAATGGCAAGAATTTTGCTGTCACTCAAACCAACCCTCCTATCACTGTTGCACAAATCACCCAAATTGCTCCTCCAGCTGCACCATTCAAAAAGCCATACACTGGCCCACACCCAAAGTGCAACCGCTGTTAATACCATCACCCTCCCGAAAATCCCTGCCAACATTGCACAAGTTGTGGCCGTGCGGGTCACACCATCCAAACCTGCTGTACCCTTCAACGAATGAACCGCAATCAACCTCCAACCCAAACCCAAAATCAGATAGTGGGCCAAACCCAACAACCCTTACTTCTACCACCTTCACAACACGCAGCTCAACCTTACTACCAACCCAACTACCCCATGATGCAACCCATGCGAGCTTGTTTCAACTGTGGGGACCCAAACCACTTCAGGAACACATGTCCACGCCTAGTGAACATCATCCATGCCCAAGCTCACGCAAACCCGGTAAACCAAGCTAACCAAGCTCCCGCACCTGCAGAGGGAGAGCTTTCAATATCAATGCCAACCAAGCCAGGGCTGACAACAACATGGTCAACGGTACGTTTCTCATCAATGGTAGTTATGCATCCATATTATTCGATACTGGTGCGGATAAGAGCTTTGTGTCCTTAGAATTTGAACCTATCCTCGACCAACCTCGTGTTAATCTCATCGAATCTCTAACGGTGGAAGTTGCTGACGGAAAACCCGTTTCATTAAATTCTATTATACGCAATTGTACTCTCACCCTAAACGATCACGATTTTCCAATTGACCTTATTCCTATGAAGTTGGGAAGTTTCGATGTCATAATCGGAATGGACTGGCTCAGCCAGCATCACGCTGAAGTGGTGTGCCACGAAAAATTCATTCGCATTCCTCTTGCAGACGGTCAGACACTACGTATTTTTGGGGAAACCCCTTCAAAAGGACTCAAATTAATGTCCTGCCTTTAAGCCCGAAGATATCTCCGCAAGAACTATGTCGCATTCCTAACTCACGTCGTCAAGAAGGGAAACAAGGAGAGGAAACTCGAAGATATCCCAATTGTGAAGGAATTCCCACAAGTCTTTCCCGACGACATCTCAGGACTTCCTCCTGTGCGAGAAGTCGAATTTCGCATCGATCTTGTACTTGGCGCTACACCAGTCGCAAAATCTCCTTATTGGTTAGCCATTGTCAGAAATGCAAGAGCTGGCCAGTCAACTGCAAGAGCTGACTGACAAAGGATTCATACGTCCTAGCTCATCGCCTTGGGGTGCACCTGTGCTTTTTGTGAAGAAGAAAGATGGAACGTTTCGCATGTGCATTGGTTATAGAGAACTCAACAAGTTAACGGTTAAAAATCGTTATCCACTGCCTCGCATTGATGACATCCTAGACCAACTTCAAGGCGCCACCTGCTTTTCAAAAATCGACCTTCGTTCTGGTCATCATCAGCTCAGGGTGCACGAAGAAGATATCCCAAAAACCGCCTTTCGGACTCGTTATGATCATTACGAGTTCATGGTCAAGCCATTCGGTTTAACCAATGCCCCCTCTGTCTTCATGGATTTAATGAATAGGGTATGCAAACCCTACCTCGACCGTTTCGTCATAGTCTTCATCGACGACATCCTTATCTACTCCAAGTCTAAATCCGATCATGAGCGACACCTTCGACTCATCCTTACACTCTTAAGGACTGAAAAGCTTTACGCTAAGTTCTCAAAATGCGAATCCTGGTTAGGAGAAGTCCAATTCCTTGGACATATCGTCAATGACAAGGGAATTCATGTCGATCCTTCAAAAATCAAGGCAGTACAAGAATGGCAAGCGCCACGTACCCCTACCGAAGTTAGCTCATTTCTTGGTTTGGCTGGTTACTATCGACGCTTCATTGCCAATTTTTCCCGTATTGCTGTACCACTCACGACCTTGACTCATAAAGGAAAACCCTTCATATGGGGACCTAAGCAAGAGGAGGCCTTCCAAACTCTAAAGCAAAAACTTTGTGACGCACCTATCCTCACACTCCCTGAGGGTTGCGATGACTTTGTGGTATATTGCGACGCATCAGGGCAAGGGCTAGGCTGTGTATTGATGCAAAGAGGAAAAGTGATAGCCTATGCCTCTAGGCAACTCAAGGTTCACGAGAAGAGTTACACCACCCACGACCTGGAACTTGGAGCCGTTATGTTCGCTCTCAAGATATGGAGACATTACCTCTACAGTACCAAGTGTGAAATATACACTGACCACAAGAGTCTCCAACATATCTTCAACCAGAAGGAGTTGAATATGAGGCAACGAAGATGGGTCGAACTTCTCAACGACTACGACTGTGAAATTCGGTATCATCCTGGCAAGGCAAACGTGGTGGCCGATGCGCTCAGCCGAAAAGGTTATGCGAACTCCATTAGTCTTCTATGTTCGCAAATCATAACCGACATCAAAGATCGAATCCGGGCAGCTCAACATGTTTCTTTAACAGAAAATGACGTACGCGATGAGCTGTCATGTGGAGCTGAACTCAAAATCGAAACCAAATCTGACGGTATTATATACTATTTAAACCGCATATGGATTCCTGATCGCGATAACCTTCGTGATTTCCTCATGAATGAGGCGCACAAAACACGATACTCTGTACACCCAGGAGCCGACAAGATGTATCAAGACCTACGATACACCTACTGGTGGCCTGGCATGAAAAAGGATATCGCTGTTTTTGTTTCCAAGTGTCTTACCTGTTCCAAAGTAAAAGCTGAACATCAAAGACCTTCAGGACTTCTAGTCCAACCCGAAAACCTGTATGGAAGTGGGAAAACATAACCATGGATTTCATTACCGGGTTACCTCGCACCTCCAGTGGGCATGACACCATATGGGTAATAATCGATCGTCTTACAAAGTCATCTCATTTCATTCCGATTCGCGAGGACTTCAAGAACGAGAAGTTAGCTCGTATCTACATCAGCGAGATCGTAAGCCGTTATGGTGTACCATTAAGCATCATTTCAGACCGTGATGGTCGATTCACTTCACGAACATGGCGAGCCGTACAAACCGCTTTGGGTACACGATTAGACCTCAGTACCGCTTTTCATCCTCAAATTGATGGCCAATCTGAACGCACCATCCAAACCCTTGAAGACATGCTGCGAGCATGTGTCATAGACTTCAAAGGGAACTGGGACGCTCACCTACCATTAGTTGAATTTTCGTACAACAATAGCTATCATTCAAGTATCGGTATGGCTCCTTTCGAAGCTTTATATGGTCGTAAGTGCTGATCTCCAGTATGTTGGCACGAAATTGGGGAAGCGCAAATCACCGGACCAGAATTAATTCAAGAAACAACCGACAAGATCATTCAAATTCGAAACAATCTTCTAGCGGCTCAAAGTCGTCAAAAGAGTTATGCTGACAAACGACGAAAGCCCTTGGAGTTTGACATTGGTGATCAAGTACTTTTAGAAGTATCACCGTGGAAGGGAGTGGTTCGTTTTGGCCAGAAGGGCAAGCTAGCACCACGCTACGTAGGACCTTTCAAGATACTCGAAAGAGTAGGTCCTGTAGCATACAAGCTTGACCTACCAGAAGAGCTCAACAGAATTCATCCCACATTCCACGTATCAAACTTGAAAAAGTGCCTTGCCGATGAAAACCTCCATATTCCTCTAGAAGACATTCAAGTCGATGAATCAATGCACTTCGTTGAAAGACCGGTGGAAATCATGGATTTCGGAGAGAAGCGTTTGAGGCGAAGTCGTATTCCAATTGTCAGGGTACGTTGGGAGTCAAAACGAGGACCCGAGTTTACTTGGGAACGTGAAGACTCAATGCGCGAAAAATACCCGCATCTCTTTCCGGTTACCACTACTACTTAAATTTTGGGACGAAATTTCTATAAGTAGGGGATGCTGTAACATTCGTCGTAAAACGGGTTTCAAAACCCTCTTCGTTTAATAATCAAACATTCGGTTAAAAGTTTCGTTGCGAATTTATTGTACCGATTATTTAAAATAATACATAATTAATAAATATTTTAAGAGTTTAAAAAAATCATAATTAATAAATAAAAATAATAAAATTAAAATATAAAAACATAATGGGGTAGTCGGGTCTCGAACCCGGATCTCCCACTTATACACACACAGCTTTCACCACCCTATACTACACACACATTTGTGATTAAGATTGAAAACAATTAAGTTTTATATATAGATTCGCATGTCATCTGTTTGAATCGCGACTTTAACCGCCAACTTCAATCAAGCGATGTCTGTTTTAGAACGGAAAACAGTTACGATTTCGAAATCAAAATCGAATTAAAACTCCAAACCGTTCAAAGTTGAAATCATCAATCCGTAAATCAAGCTTCGAAACGGAAATCCTATGTTTGGGATTCGCTATAAATACCAATGAAAGACTCGCTCAATCTTTTCGAAATCTCACGATAATTCCCTCTGATCGAAGTCTTGATCGCCGGGAAGCAGCTGCGCCAGCCGGAAACTCTCGCCGGAAATCGCAAATCAGGGTCGACGAAAACTTGCCGGAATTCTGAATAAACTCTCTGTTTTGGTATATCATGTTACTTAACCTTTTTTTTTTCTATTTTGATTTCAATCTAGTATAAGTTTGTTGGTCAATTAAGCAAAACAGTCAGGTTCACTGTTCTGTGTTTTTCTTAGTGAAGAAGACAAAGCGTAAGTGTATACGAATGTAAGTAAAATCGAGTATTTAACCGGGTTAGACACACAGTCCAGCGGTGGACTGTGTGCAAATACAAAACACACCTTCCGGGTTCGAATCACACATGTTTCCGACTTTCTGAAATAAAACCAACATTTTTAAACCTATTCAGATCAATTCACAGCATATATATAAAATTAATAAAATCCAGTGTTTATACAGATTGGACACACAGCCCAACTGGTTGGGCTGTGTGCACTCGAACCGAAGGTCCCGAGTTCGATTCCTGTTTCTGTAGCCGGTTTCAGCCATATTAAATCATTTCTAATAAAAACTAAATAAGGTTAAAGCTAGTTAGTATATATATATAATTAAAACAGAGAATATTTCGGGTTAGACACGTAGCTCAGTTGGTAGAGCTGTGTGCACGTATACGAGAGGTCCCGAGTTCGAACCTCACACACGGCCTGAATGACATACTGTCCGACCAGTCAGACCCGGTCAGACCTGACAAAGTCAACCCTTTTATTTTAATTTTTGTTTTCTTATTTTATTTTTATTAAATTGAAAAATTATTTAAAAATACTTAAAAATAAAGATTTTAAAGGTTAAAAACTTGCATTAAACTCACAAAAATAAATCTAAAAATCTCATTGAGAGCACTAATTAAAAATATTAATCTCAAATAAAATTTATTTATTTATCGAACCCTTTCGTTATTATTTAGGTTAGTTTTCCCTCGCCGGTTGAATCATAAATTCGTGCGCATTCATCGTCATCAAGAAACGCATCCACTGTGAGTGAATCTCTACCAGTTCCCCGTTTTAATTATGTTTTGGGGTGTATCATGTGTCGTACTATTCTTTTATTTTATTTAAACACTTGTGCATACATCATATCCGTGATCAAATGTGTATTGATTGTTGTGTGAATTATATGTAGATTGAATTTATCATTTCAGTGCACGCATTTCATTAGGCCCATCAGTTCCCCGTGGGATACGGGTTGAGCATCAGAGCCTCATTAGATCGGCTCCGTTTGATTGAGCCTTGAGCTCAAATACATCATCATTTCATGTCATATACTCATCCAAAGTGGTTTGTGATTGTTTACATATATGTTTGCTCACATGTGATTAATGCACGAATTTTCTTTATTAAATAAAACAAGAAATTTGTTAAAATGTTTTATCAAGGTTCACTCGCCAACTTTTGTTGACCCAAAATCTCCCCCGTTTTACACATGATACAGGTGATCCAGCTGAGACAGGAAACACTTAGGATGGCCTAGAAGAATAAACAAGTTTATGCTTTGGAATAAATATATAGTTTCATTTTTCTTTGTAATTGTATGAATTTTATTTTTGGATATTTAAGTTTGTAATTTGAATTTAATAAATATGAAACATCTTAGTAAATATCATGAGCTTTGGTGATAACCCAATTATGCCCCGACTTTTATTCCGCTGCGGGTCGGGGTGTGACAACATCTGTTCAAGAACAACGCAAACATATGTTCACGTCTTGGAACCGCTGTTCAAGAAGAAACAACATCTGTTAAAAACTAAGGACTCTTGAAGACCAAAGAACTGATGAATTCAAAGGTCTGATGAAGATGAACAAACATCTGTATGGTCAACAGATGTTTGGATAACTATAATAGTGGATAACTTAGACAGTGGTTTCCCAATGTAACAGTACTTTTCTTGTAACAATGTTTAGACTAGTTAGTACAAATGATAGGATTTGCACAGATGTTTGCAACATCTGTGGAATCTTTTATGTTAGGAATGTTAGATGTCACTATCAGTGTGACGTCAACCATTCACTGAACAGAGCTTTCATACTTAGTATAAATAGATCATACATGTTCGTGATCTATTGTCACACACATCCCGTTTTCTCTTGTACTATTTGTTTTGTTACATGATCGTCTGATGGAGAGTCTATAGAGTCAATTGATTTGTAAAACATTTAAATCCTTTGATGTTAATGAAAAACTATCGTTGATGATGACTTTCTGTTTGTGAATAGTATTGTGATAATCAATATTTGTTTGCAAATATCAAATTCTGTTCTAACAATTGGTATCAGAGAGCCTGATCATGTTAAACTTGATTTCACAATCAATTTAACAATCAAAGACCAGCTCAACAAAGATCCAATAACAGTTCGTAGCTCAGAGTTGTATAGTGAAGAACTAATTAAGTGTCTTTCACATACTCTGTTAAGTTAAAATGATTTGTTACGTGACATCTAATAGGTTAGGACACTTTGCTAGAGAATGCAAGAGTCAAACAAGTAACTCTGCACCAATGATCACATACCCAGTCAAAGATCTCAACCAAATAAACAACAACAGTTTTATCCCCCAAATACCCCTAGACTAAATGTGCAAAACACAACCCATTTTGCACAAAACTTGAGTCTTGTACCTGTGCACAATGTCCACACACCCTCAAGTTCAGGATGTTCAAATGCATGTAGCCCATGTTCAAGCACCACAAGCAGCTCCTGCTACTGCAGAGCCTAGTCAACAGAGTTTCTTTACACAAGGCTACGTTGACTGGAGTAGCTTGCTAGAGAACTTAACAGATGAAAATTTTGCTTTAATTGAAAATGACTGTGATGAACATGAAAAATTTTGTTTTATGGTTATTGAGCATGTTTCAGGTGAAGAAGATCTAGTTCAAACCGCTGTTGGTGAAGAGATTGCTGGTGAAGCTACTAAAGCTCTGATCATACAATTGTTGGTGACTTGGATCATGCAGAAAGGATGGATGAGAAATATCCCAAAAGTTTCACTGATATCATCAGTACGGATCAGGTTGAAATTGCTACCTCTAAGGTATCAACTTAAAACTCTTAAAGTGTTGTGTTCTGATAAATGCATCATAGCTTTTGCTAACATAAAAGAGGTGAATGAAAATCTTAGAGAAAAGGTACAAATCAGTGAAATAGTTCTTGAAAAATTGAAAAAAGATTTAAAAACAAGAATTGCTAAAAAGACCTTGAAATAAGCAGTCTGAAACATGAAGCATCTATAACCAAGGACCAACTCCAGTCAATGATAGAAAAATATCAAAACTGTAAAAAGGAGTTGGGATCCACACAGATCACCTGGTAAAGATGGGACGAAGCTTGTCAAGGTAATGAGATGCTTCTTGGTAAACAACTGAAGAGCAATGTCAAGTTTAGTGTTGGTTTTAGAAAATATGACCAAGAACATCAAGACCAAACTTCTATTGACTCTGAATTGGTTGAAGTCATACCAACCACATCAAAAGGTGAAGAAATCAAGATCACTGAACCTAGTGGCAAGAAAATAACTCTTGAAAAGCCACTAAGTTCAATTCAATTTGAGAAGCGAAAGTATGAGTTTAAACCTACTTAGTCAGATGAATGTGATGTTTTTGAGAACTATAAACCAATTGACTTCACCAACCCAAATGGACTCGACCCAACTAAAATAAAAATCATTCTTATAACCAACTCCAAAACAGATGTTAAAATATCTGTTTCAGAAAAGAGAGATAAGAGTAAAAGGAAAGATAAGATTCCAGCCATGCTGTGTGAGTTTTGTGGAAAAACAAATCATTGGGTAAAAGTCTGTTTCAGGTTAAAAGGCTATGATATCAATAGAGGTATCTACATCTGTAAATCCACTACTGGGTGCTCCATATGTGGAACATTCAATCATTTGACCCAACAATGCTATTTTCTTAAACCATATGATGTAATTCAAATCAAGTCAAGAAAGAAAATGAGTTTCAAAAGGGATGATGTCCCTGTTACCAGGGATCAACCATTTATTCCCAAAGAGTCGTGTCTTTTCAAACATCTGTCCCACAAAATTTAAACCAGCATCCTTCACAAAGGACTGGTCAACCATCTACAACACCATAAAACCGACTTCCTAAAGGCTATGTGCAACCCCCATGCACCAGGTTACCTTATAGGTATGAAGAACCTGTGCACCAGCCCCAAAAGCCAAGGGTAAACAGAAACCCTAATGGGTACAACCATCTCATTAGGAATGGTCAACCACCAATTGACTAAACGTGCATGCACTTGCAGAAGGTAAAAAAAAAAACAACTCTATGAGATGGTGCAAAAACTTCTATTGACAAATGACCAATCCCAAGGGGCAACGACGGTGATTGACAAAATCCAAAGCAAACAATGCTTTGGATCATCTGCAAGATTGACCCATTTACCACATTCTACAGGGAACCACTGTTGGCAATTTAAAAGAGCAGACACAGGTAACTCTTGCATTTATCTCTATCCAAATAAAAGAAAGAAAATTGTTTTGAAAAAAGACTCAAAAAAGGATCTTTACAACATTAAAATGTTGTTTTTAAATCAGAATATAAAAAATAGTTGTTTTAAAATCAAAAGAAGATTGCTAAAAATCAACAAAATCAAAACTCTGTTAAAAGGAGTAAAACATCTATTTCTTTGGTTCAAAAGTTTGTTCAAACGTAATAAAACATTGTTCAAGGCAAAAGAATCATTGATTCATCAAACCATTGTTTAACTTCAAAAGTGAAACGGAACCACTGTTTAATAAACACAAACCATTGTTTTCACCCGTAACTCTGTTTAACCCAACAAAGGTTTCAAACAGAGGTTTTTTCGAAACTCTATTGACCAAAAGTCAAACATATGATTCAAAACGCCGATTTTGTTACTCAAAAGTCTGTTGAGCACACCAGAGGTTTCAAACAAATATTTTGAAAAAAAACCTTTCATATCTTCTACAAAGGGTTTCTGTATTGGGACCCACTTTCTAAATATAAGTTTTCTACAACAGATAACAACTACCCACGTGGACCAAAAAGGCAACCGTTGTCGACGCTTGCATCACTGTTCCATTAACCCTATAAAAACCCATGAGAAACAGAGTCAACATCTATCCTCCATTATTGATAAATTCAAAAACATTTCAAAAGAGAAAAACTCCGAAACTGCTTCCATCAAACTCTACTTTCAATCAAAAGATCATCCGCATAAAAATATTTTCAAAAGATTTGAACTTAAGTTCATCATGGCTCTTGATTTGAAAACCCCTCACAACTATTTACCGTATCTTGTAAAACACAGCAAGAATATAGATTTTTACCCCAACGTCAACATCATAAACTCCTCAAAATATCTTTACTTCCTCACTGTAACATCCGTCGAAAAACGGGTTTCCAAAACCCGCTTCGTTTATTAATCGAATAGGCAGTTACATTTTTCGTTGACCATTTAATGCTCATTTTAATTTCAAACAATACATAACTAATAAACATTTTAGAATATGGAAATTAAAATGGTTAAAAAAATAAAAATAAAGTAATTAAAAATGAAAATGGGCTGCCGGGTTTCGAACCCGGGTCAGCCGGAAGACTTAATCATCAAACACTTAACCACTCCGCCACTTGGTGTTTTTGTGTAATCAAGAAACAAATAAAACCTTAAGATCACCCGTGAATCTATCTGTTTGCGCCAAAACTGAAACCGATAATCGGCTTTCAACCATCCAGACGATTGAGTGACCGTGAGTTCCTGAGTATAACCGATAAATCAATGCCAACCCACGTTCTCAATCAATCCTGTCTTCAATGTCTCGATTCATATGATTTGCATGATTGAAAACCAAAATCATTCACTTCCAAATTTACACGGTAATATCTTTGTCTCGCAACTCGGAAACACTCTCTGAACCTTTGATTTCACTTTTGCTCTAATTTCTGATCGTCGGAATCGCTATTTGGTATCACCGGACTTTCGCCGGAAAACCGTGTCATTCATCAAAACGGTAAATTTCTCAATTCTTTCATCTTCTATCTATTGTTAGACTTTTACTAACTCAAACCCTTCAATCAGAATCGGTCCCAGACGACGAAACTGGATAATCTGCAATCGCCGGAAAATTTCTGAAAATTCCGAAATTACGCTGTGAATCGGTACGAGCATCTAAACTCTTTGATAATCCTTGTTTAGTCACTTAATTTCACAATTAGTTAATCAAAACTGTTAATTGGTCCGCTCAGACGGAATACATAAACAGAGCCGACGACCTTTGCCGGAGTTCTGAGAAAACCATCTTTCCGGTACATTCATTTCCAAAACCTTCTTTAACCATTTCATTTTAATCATTTATATGTCCGTTAATTGAATTGAACAAGATCAGTCGAATATCAATTGTCTGGGTTGTTTTAACGAATAAGATGAAGTTTAGTTTGTGTATAAATTTAATATAAATCGGATTATATCTCGGGTTAGACACACAGTCCAGCGGTGGACTGTGTGCATTTGAAACATAGAGACACCGAGTTCGAGTCTGTCCTTGTTCTGATTCGTCACAATATTCAAACTTTTTATAAAACCCAAATACGGAAACTTCCAGTTAGTATATAAGTGAAATAAAAATAAGTATTTTAACCAGGTTAGACACACAGTCCAGCGGTGGACTGTGTGCAACGTTAAACAACAGGTCCCGGGTTCGAGACCTGTTATGTGCACCGGTTCGACATAATTAAAATCCTTTTTAAAATAAATGAATTTTGAATAAATTAAATAGTATATATATATAATTAAAAACGGAAATATTTCGGGTTAGACACGTAGCTCAGTTGGTAGAGCTGCGTGCACGCGTACGTGAGGTCACAAGTTCGAACCTCACTCATTGCAAACATATAAAAGACCGAACTGGTCAACAGTCAACAGTCAATGGACAACGGTCAACCCCAAAAAGTCAACAAATTTTTTATATTTTTATTTATTTATTTAATTTAAAAATCAATTAAAAAATACATAAAAATAATATTTTTAAAGTTAGAAAATGACCTTAAACTCACAAAAATATATCTAAAAATCCTATTAAAATTGTTAATAAAATCCACCTATTTACCGTACTTTTTCGTTGTTATTTAGGTTAGTTATTCCTCGTCGATCAACCCTCTAAACTCGTGCGCATTCAACATCATCAAACGAACGCACCCAATGTGAGTGAATCTCTACGAATTCCCCGTTTTAATCACATTTTGGGGTGTATCATGTGTCTTATTATTTATTTCATATAAACACTTGTGCATCCATCATGTCCATGATCAAATGTGTATTCAATATGTATCAACTGTTTGTGTGGTTAATGTTTAGATTAAATTTATCATTTTCAGTACATACATCATCATAGGCCGCCTGTTCCCCATTACCTATGAGCGGAACCGTTCCCCATTACCTATGAGCGTGAGCGAGGCGTTGCCAACATACGATCGGCTCCGTTTGATTGAGCCTTGATCGCACATACATCATCATAGGCCGTCCGTTCCCCATTACCTATGAGTGGAACGTGACGTTGCCAACATATACATTATCATTCATGTCATATACTCATGCAAGGTGGTTTGTTATTGTTATTGTATGTTTATTTACGTTTGCTCACATATGATTATTGCACAATTTTTCCATATTAAATATAACAAGAAATCAATAATAATTTCTAACAAGGTTCACTCGCCAACTTTTGTTGACCCAAAAACCCCCATTTTACACATGATACAGGTGATCCAGTTGCAGCAAGAAACATATAGGACGGCTTAGAAGAATAAATCGGTTTAGGTTTTGGATTGTTTATTTAGTTACTTTTTCCTTGTAATTGTATGAACTTGTTTGGAATATTGAAGTTGAAATTTTGAATTTAATAAATATGAAACATATTAGTAAACATCATGAGCTTTGGTGATAACCTAATTATGCCCCAACTCTTATTCCGCTGCGGGTCGGGGTGTGACAGATTGGTATCAGAGCCATGACTATAGGGATATAGGATAGGTTATTAGACCCTTAGAGCCCATACTATAGTTGATTAGAATTTTTTTTAAATTGCTTGTGTGTTACATGCAAAATTCATGATGTTTATATGCTTTATGTTTATTGTTACATTCAATGTTATGCAAGCATGTTCATAAGTACATATTATTATACAATGCCTATCAAGAATCATATCCTCATAACATATCATATCCATGAGAGCACACACCACACAATTTCCATGATTTTTGCAACGATTTTTGTATTTTCAAATCACATCAAAGTGAGTTCTCATGACGGGCATGTAGTAACTGGAAGGGTACAAGTACCGGTAGTCGGAACGTCCTGTCTAGGCTTGGCATTCGTATAAATCCAAAATAAAGGACCAGTTTGCCTACCTGGGGACTAACGATGAGAGTACGAAGGACCTATTAGGCCAAAGCATGCTATACCAAACGTCGTGTGAGCTAACCCCACTTTGAGTTGTCATTGTGTCTACACCTGGACACCCTCCGACCATACATCTCACAAACATATTTCATGGTTTTCATTCGGGTGATGCGAGTGTTAAACCGCCAATACCAATGTGAATCCTACTAAGCCAATAGTCATGGGGGCCCACATGACTATACAAGCGATGGTATGGGGGACATTGGAGGCCCAAACATGAGCAAACCCAAGACAACCTATGGATGTAGTTGCATTATTGATGTTTATGTTATTTTTATTTTTTTTAAGACACATGACACCTAAAAAGACTCCTTAAACTCACAATCTTCTTACGTATGTTCCTGTAGATGTCGGCTAGGCAGCAACGTGGGGGTAGAAGGTCAGGAAGGTCAAACGAACGCTTGGCCATCAAAATCGCAAAACAAATTGCCGCGGTGCTTCCTGACATCGTAATTCAAGTCCAACAAGCTCTCGCCACAAATCCCATCAATCCTCCCCATCAAGAAGACCAGAACGTCGACAACCCTCCCTCCAAAAAGTGCTCTTACAAACACTTCAAGTCTTGCGATCCCCCGAAATTTGAAGGGACCGAAGGTGTCATTGCTCTCCTCCACTGGTTTGAGGAAATGGAAAATACCTTCCTCAATTGCGATTGTCCCGAGGATCGCAAGGTATGTTACGCAACCGGGAGACTATTTGGAGTAGCTCTTACCTGGTGGAATACATAAAAAGGTAAGAGAGGAATCGAAGATGCAATGGCCTTAACATGGGAGGAGTTAAGGGAAATCATGACGAGACGCTTCTGTCCGAGAAGCGAGATCAAAAAGTTAGAGGATGAATTTCACTCGTTGAAGCAAAAGGAAGGAGATCATACTTCCTACAACAAGGTTTCTAGAGTTGAACCAAATGATCCCCAACTTGTTCACCCCAGTATACCGCTTAGTCGAACAATATATTCGAGGCCTTCCCTCGAAGATTCAAGACTCAGTTCTAAGCACTTCGCCTGCAACACTTGAAGCTGCTATGGAACTAGCTACCAAGCTTACCGAGAATCGTATTCGTAACGACAAATTTAAGGACGAGAAAAAGAAAGCCCCCATTGAGGGCCAAACTTCAAACCATTCCACCTCCTCCTCAAAGTTTACTAATAAGAGGAAGCGAAACACCAGAAACTTTGCTGTCATACAAACAAATTTTCCTATCCCTGCTGCACCCATCACTCAAGTTGCCCCCTCACCTGCACCATATAAAAAGACATACTCCGGCCCCTACCCAAAATGCAACCGTTGCCAATACCATCACTTTCCTGATCATCCCTGCCAACATTGCACCGGCTGTGGCCGTGCAGGTCACACCATTCAAACCTGTCGCGCACTTCAGCGAACGAACCGCCATCAGCCCTCAACCCAAACCCACCATCAGATAGTGGGTCAAGCCCAACAACCTCTACTCCTACCACCTGCCCAACATGTAGCCCAATCCTACTACCAACCCAACTATCCAATGGTGCAACCTATGCGGGCTTGTTACAACTGTGGAGACTCGAACCACTTCAGGAACACCTGTCCACGCCTGGTGAATATCATCCATGCCCAAGCTCAAGCTAATCCAGTAAACCAGGCTAACCAAGCTCCTCCACCTGCAAGAGGAAGAGCTTTCAATATCAACGCCAATCAAGCTAGGGCTGACAACAATGTGGTTAACGGTACGTTTCTCATCAATGGTAGTTATGCATCCATGTTATTTGATACTGGAGCGGATAGGAGTTTTGTGTCCTTAGAATTTGAACCCATCCTCAACCAAACTCGAGATAAACTTATGGAATCCATAACGGTAGAAGTTGCTGACAGAAAACCGGTCTCATTAAACTCTATTATACGCAATTGTACTCTCACTCTAAACGATCACGATTTTCCAGTTGACCTCATACCTATGAAGTTGGGAAGTTTCGACATTATAATTGGTATGGACTGGCTCAGCCAACATCATGCTGAAGTTGTATGCCGCGAAAAGTTTATTCGCATTCCTCTTACAAACGGTCAGACTCTACGAATCTTTGGAGAAACCCCTTCGAAAGGACTCAAATTAATGTCCTGTCTTCAAGCTCGAAAATATCTCCGCAAGAATTATGTCGCATTCCTAACTCATGTCGTCAAAAAGGGAATCAAGGAGAAGAAACTTGAAGATATCCCAGTAGTGAAAGATTTTCCGCAAGTTTTTCCTGACGACATTTCAGGACTTCCTCCCGTGAGAGAAGTCGAATTCCGCATTGATCTTATACCTGGAGCTACACCAGTTGCAAAATCTCCTTATAGGTTAGCCCCATCCGAGATGCAAGAGCTGGCCAGTCAATTGCAAGAGCTGACTGACAAAGGATTCATACGTCCTAGCTCATCGCCTTGGGGTGCACCTGTCCTTTTTGTGAAGAAGAAAGATGGAACGTTTCGCATGTGTATCGACTACAGAGAACTCAACAAGTTAACGGTCAAGAACCGCTACCCATTACCTCGCATCGATGATCTTCTAGACCAACTTCAAGGCGCCACCTGTTTTTCAAAAATCGACCTTCGTTCTGGTTATCATCAACTCAGAGTACATGAAGAAGACGTCCCAAAGACCGCCTTCCGAACTCGTTATGGTCATTATGAATTCATGGTCATGCCATTTGGTCTGACCAACGCTCCAGCTGTCTTCATGGATCTAATGAACAGAGTCTGCAAACCCTATCTCGATCGCTTTGTTATAGTCTTCATCGACGACATCCTCATTTACTCAAAGTCTAAGTCAAATCATGAACGACACCTTCGACTCATCCTTACACTCTTAGGGAATGAAAAGCTCTACGCCAAATTCACCAAATGCGAATTCTGGTTAAAAGAGGTACAATTCCTTGGACATGTCGTCAATGACAAGGGAATACATGTCGACCCCTCAAAGATCAAAGCAGTACAAGAATGGCAAGCGCCACGTACACCTACCGAAGTAAGATCATTTCTTGGTTTGGCTGGTTATTATCGCCGTTTCATTGCAAATTTCTCCCGCATCGCTGTACCACTCACGGCTTTAACACATAAAGGAAAACCCTTCATATGGGGACCCAAACAAGAAGAAGCCTTCCAAACCCTTAAACATAAACTCTGTGACGCACCTATCCTCACACTTCCTGAAGGTTGTGATGACTTCGTGGTTTATTGCGACGCGTCAGGGCAAGGACTAGGCTGTGTTCTAATGCAAAGAGGAAAGGTGATAGCTTATGCTTCTAGACAACTCAAAACTCATGAGAAGAACTACACCACCCACGACCTAGAACTTGGAGCCGTTGTGTTCGCTCTTAAGATATGGAGACATTACCTCTACGGTACCAAGTGTGAAATATACACTGACCACAAGAGCCTCCAACATATCTTCAACCAAAAGGAGTTAAACATGAGGCAACGGAGATGGGTCGAACTTCTTAATGACTACGACTGTGAAATTCGGTATCATCCTGGCAAGGCAAACGTGGTGGCCGATGCGCTCAGTCGAAAGGGTTATGCGAACTCCATTCATCTTCTATGTTCGCAAATCATAACAGACATCAAAGATCAAATCCGAGAAGCCCAACACGTTTCAGTAACGGAAAACGATGTACGCAAGGAGCTGTCTTGTGGAGCTGAACTTAAAATCGAAACTAAATCCGACGGTATTCTGTACTATCTAGATCGCATATGGATTCCCGATCACAATAACCTTCGCGATTTCCTTATGAATGAGGCGCACAAAACACGGTACTCTGTACACCCAGGAGCCGACAAGATGTATCAAGACCTTCGATACACCTACTGGTGGCCTGGCATGAAGAAGGATATCGCTGTTTTTGTTTCCAAGTGCCTTACATCTTTCAAAGTAAAAGCTGAACATCAAAGACCCTCAGGACTTCTAGTCCAACCTGAAATACCTGTATGGAAGTGGGAAAACATAACCATGGACTTCATTACCGGGTTACCTCGCACCTCCAGTGGGTATGACACTATATGGGTAATCATTGATCGTCTTACAAAATCAGCTCACTTCATTCCGATTCGCGAGGACTTCAAGAATGAGAAGTTAGCTCGTATCTACATCAGCGAGATCGTAAGCCGTCATGGTGTACTGTTAAGCATTATTTCAGATCGTGATGGTCGTTTCACTTCACGAACATGGCAAGCCGTACAAGCCGCTTTGGGTACACGATTAGACCTCAGTACCTCTTATCATCCTCAAACTGATGGTCAATCTGAACGCACCATCCAAACGCTTGAAGACATGCTTCGAGCATGTGTCATAGACTTCAAGGGAAATTGGGACGCTCATCTACCATTAGTTGAATTTTCGTACAACAACAGCTATCATTCAAGTATCGGCATGGCACCTTTCGAAGCTTTATATGGTCGTAAGTGCCGATCTCCAGTATGTTGGCACGAAATTGGAGAAGCTCAAATCACCGGTCCAAAGTTGATTCAAGAAACAACAGACAAGATCCATCAAATTCGAAACAATCTTCTAGCGGCACAAAGTCGTCAAAAGAGTTATGCAGACAAACGACGAAAGCCCTTGGAGTTTAACATTGGTGATCATGTACTTTTATAAGTATCACCGTGGAAGGGAGTAGTTCCTTTTGGTCAGAAGCGCAAGCTAGCACCACGCTACGTAGGACCTTTCAAGATACTCGAAAGAGTAGGACCTGTAGCATACAAGCTTGACCTACCAGAAGAACTCAACAGAATTCACCCCACGTTCCACGTATCAAACTTAAAGAAGTCTCTCGCTGATGAAAACCTCCATATTCCCTTAGAAGATATTCAGATCGATGAATCTATGCACTTCATTGAAAGACCAGTAGAGATCATGGACTTCGGAGAAAAACGTTTAAGACGGAGTCGTATTCCAATTGTTAGGGTACGCTGGGAGTCGAAACGAGGACCTGAGTTTACTTGGGAACGTGAAGACTCAATGCGCGAAAAATACCCGCATCTTTTTCCTGTTACTACTACTACTTAAATTTCGGGACGAAATTTCTAAAAGTAGGAGATACTGTAACATCCGTCGAAAAACGGGTTTCCAAAACCCGCTTTGTTTATTAATCGAATAGTCAGTTACATTTTTCGTTGACCATTTAATGCTCATTTTAATTTTAAACAATACATAACTAATAAACATTTTAGAATATGGAAATTAAAATGGTTAAAAAAATAAAAATAAAGTAATTAAAAATGAAAATGGGCTGCCGGGTTTCGAACTCGGGTCAGCCGGAAGACTTAATCATCAAACACTTAACCACTCCGCCACTTGGTGTTTTTGTGTAATCAAGAAACAAATATAACCTTAAGATCACCCGTGAATCTATCTGTTTGCGCCAAAACTGAAACCGATAATCGGCTTTCAACCATCCAGACGATTGAGTGACCGTGAGTTCCTGAGTATAACCGATAAATCAATGCCAACCCACGTTCTCAATCAATTCTGTCTTCAATGTCTCGATTCATATGATTTGCGTGATTGAAAACCGAAATCATTCACTTCCAAATTTACACGGTAATATCTTTGTCTCGCAACTCGGAAACACTCTCTGAACCTTCGATTTCACTTTTGCTCTAATTTCTGATCATCGGAATCGCTATTTGATATCACCGGACTTTCGCCGGAAAACCGTGTCATTCATCAAAACGGTAAATTTCTCAATTCTTTCATCTTCTATCTATTGTTAGACTTTTACTAACTCAAACCCTTCAATCAGAATCGGTCCCAGACGACGAAACCGGATAATCTGCAATCGCCGGAAAATTTCTGAAAATTCCGAAATCACGCTGTGAATCGGTACGAGCATCTAAACTCTTTGATAATCCTTGTTTAGTCACTTAATTTCACAATTAGTTAATCAAAACTGTTAATTGGTCCGCTCAGACGGAATACATAAACAGAGCCGACGACCTTTGCCGGAGTTCTGAGAAAACCATCTTTCTGGTACATTCATTTCCAAAACCTTCTTCAACCATTTCATTTTAAGCATTTATATGTCCGTTAATTGAATTGAACAAGATCAGTCGAATATCAATTGTCTGGGTTGTTTTAACGAAGAAGATGAAGTTTAGTTTGTGTATAAATTTAATATAAATCGGATTATATCTCGGGTTAGACACACAGTCCAGCGGTGGACTGTGTGCATTTGAAACATAGAGATACCGAGTTCGAGTCTGTCCTTGTTCCGATTCGTCACAATATTCAAACTTTTTATAAAACCCAAATACGGAAACTTCCAGTTAGTATATAAGTGAAATAAAAACAAGTATTTTAACCAGGTTAGACACACAGTCCAGCGGTGGACTGTGTGCAACGTTAAACAACAGGTCCCGGGTTCGAGACCTGTTATGTGCACCGGTTCGACATAATTAAAATCCTTTTTAAAATAAATGAATTTTGAATAAATTATATATATAATTAAAAACGGAAATATTTCGGGTTAGACACGTAGCTCAGTTGGTAGAGCTGCGTGGACGCGTACGGGAGGTCACAAGTTCGAACCTCACTCAGTGCGAACAGATACAAGACCGAACCGGTCAACAGTCAACAGTCAATGGTCAACGGTCAACCCCAAAAAGTCAACAATTTTTTATATTTTTATTTATTTATTTAATTTAAAAATCAATTAAAAAATACTTAAAAATAATATTTTTAAAGTTAGAAAATGACCTTAAACTCACAAAAATATATCTAAAAATCCTATTAAAATTGTTAATAAAATCCACCTATTTACCGTACTTTTTCGTTATTATTTAGGTTAGTTATTCCTCGTCGATCAACCCTCTAAACTCGTGCGCATTCAACATCATCAAACGAACGCACCCAATGTGAGTGAATCTCTACGAATTCCCCGTTTTAATCACATTTTGGGGTGTATCATGTGTCTTATTATTTATTTCATATAAACACTTGTGCATCCATCATGTCCATGATCAAATGTGTATTCAATATGTATCAACTGTTTGTGTGGTTAATGTTTAGATTAAATTTATCATTTTCAGTACGTACATCATCATAGGCCGCCTGTTCGCCATTACCTATGAGCGGAACCGTTCCCCATTACCTATGAGCGTGAGCGAGGCGTTGCCAACATACGATCGGCTCCGTTTGATTGAGCCTTTATCGCACATACATCATCATAGACCGTCCGTTCGCCATTACCTATGAGCGGAACGTGACGTTGCCAACATATACATTATCATTCATGTCATATACTCATGCAAGGTGGTTTGTTATTGTTATTGTATGTTTATTTACGTTTGCTCACATATGATTATTGCACAATTTTTCCATATTAAATATAACAAGAAATCAATAATAAATGTTTTCTAACAAGGTTCACTCGCCAACTTTTGTTGACCCAAAAACCCCCATTTTACACATGATACAGGTGATCTAGTTGCAGCAAGAAACATATAGGACGACTTAGAAGAATAATTCGGTTTAGGTTTTGGATTGTTTATTTAGTTACTTTTTCCTTGTAATTGTATGAACTTGTTTGGAATAATGAAGTTGAAATTTTGAATTTAATAAATACGAAACATACTAGTAAACATTATGAGCTTTGGTGATAACCCAATTATGCCCCGACTCTTATTCCGCTGCGGGTCGGGGTGTGACACTCACTACAGACGCACCCATCTATCTAACTACCATTAGAGAATTCTAGGCTAATGGGAAACTCTCGCTTTAAAAGAAAACCCTCCCTTATCACTTCTACCATCAATAAGGAGCATGTTGAAATTATTGCAAAATCCATCTCCAACATGTTCAGATTAGAGGACTTGGAAGGTATGAAAACTTTCCCCAAAACTGACTTACAAATTGAGTTCATAGAAAGGGGTTAGGAAGGTCAATTGGTGGGAGCAACACATTAGAAACCAAAGTTCCCACTAGAAATGAAATTCTTTTTCCATACCCTCTTAGTTTGCTTAGATGCAAAGACCATTGTTTTTAATGAAATACCCCTAAAAACTCAGTATCTAGGGTATGCTATTTTGAGAAATTCAAATCACAAGCTGTCCCAGACTGTTTATGGATTTGGTAGCAAACTTAAAAGCAATCAAGAGAGGAACTAATAGTCCTTTTCTGATCTATCAAAGACTGTTAAGCTTCTACATTAAAAATGTTTTAAGAAAAGAAATTTTGAACAAGGTGAAGCACTTGAAAGTAACAGTCTTTCAAATGAAACTTTTACACGCATGATGGCCAAGAGCCAAGAAAATATTGTACAAGAAAACATTTCAGAAAACCAAGCAACAGATGTTACAACATCTGTTGTTGATGTCACACCCCGACCCGCAGCGGAATAAAAGTCGGGGCATAATTGGGTTATCACCAAAGCTCATGATATTTACTAAGATGTTTCATATTTATTAAATTCAAATTACAAACTTAAATATCCAAAAACAAAATCCATACAATTACAAAGGAAAATGAAACTATATATTTATTCCAAAGCATAAACTTGTTTATTCTTCTAGGCCATCCTAAGTGTTTCCTGTCTCAGCTGGATCACCTGTATCATGTGTAAAAAACGGGGGAGATTTTGGGTTAACAAAAGTTGGCGAGTGAACCTTGATAAAGCATTTTTACTAATTTCTTGTTTTATTTATCAAAGAAAATTCGTGCATTAATCACATGTGAGCAAACATATATATGTAAACAATCACAAACCACTTTGGATGAGTATATGACATGAATGATGATGTATTTGAGATCAAGGCTCAATCAAACGGAGCCGATCTAATGAGGCTCCTGATGCTCAACCCGTATCCAACGGGGAACTGATGGGCCTAATGAAATGCGTGCACTGAAATGATAAATTCAATCTACATATAATTCACACAACAATTAATACACATTTGATCACGGATATGATGTATGCACAAGTGTTTAAATAAAATAAAAGAATAGTACGACACATAATACACCCCAAAATATGATTAAAACGGGGAATTGGTAGGGATTCACTCACAGTGGGAGCGTTCTTTGATGATGATGAATGCGCACGAGTTTACGATTCAACCGACGAGGGAAAAACTAACCTAAATAATAATGAAATGATTCGATAAATAAATAAATTTTATTTGAGATTAATGTTTTTAATTAGTGCTCTTAATGAGATTTTTAGATTTATTTTTGTGAGTTTAATGAAATTTTCTAACTTTAAGAATCTTATTTTTAAGTATTTTTAAAAGATTTTTCAATTAAATAAATAAGTAAAAATATAAAAAAATGGGTTGACTTTCTGTCAGGTCTGACCGGGTCTGACAGGTGTGACCGGGTCTGACAGGTCAGACAGTGTATTTCAGGCGGTGCGCGGGATCGAACTCGGGACCTTTCGTTTGTGTGCACGCAGCTCTACCAACTGAGCTACGTGTCTAACCCAAAATATTCTCTGTTTTAATTATATATATATACTAACTAACTTTAACCTTGTTTAGTTTTTATTAAAAATGATTTAATAAGGCCGAACCGGTTACAGAAACCCGGACTCGAACTCGGACCTTCGGTTCGAGTGCACACAGCCCAACCAGTTGGGCTGTGTGTCTAATCTGCTTAACTACTGGATTATATTCCTCATATATACATACTGTGGGTTGGTCTGAACAGGTTATAAAAATGTTGGTTTTATTTCAGAAAGTCGGTAACATGCGTGAATTTTCGAGGGAAGACCTCGAATATAATGCTCGATCAAGCGATAAGTTGGGATGAACAAGTTAGGAACCATTTGGTTCAACTCTAAGAACCTCTTGTTGTAGGGAGTATGATCTCCCTCCTTCTGCTTCAAAGAATGAAATTCGTCCTCCAATTTTTAATCTCACTCCTAGGACAGAACCGCCTAGTCATAATTTCCCTTAACTCCTCCCACGTTAAGGCCATTGCATCATCAATTCCCCTCTTCCCCTTTTCAGTATTCCACCAGGTAAGAGCTACCCCAAATAGTCTTCCGGTGGCGTATCGAACCTTACGATCCTCAGGACAATCGCAGTTGAGGAAAGTGTTTTCCATCTCCTCAAACCAGTGGAGGAGAGCAGTGACACCTTCGGTCCCTTCAAATTTAGGAGGATCACAAGACTTGAAATGTTTATATGAGCACTTGCTGGTAGGAGGGTTGCTGATGTTCTGGTCATTCTGTTGGGGAGGATTAGTGGGATTTGTGGCGAGAGCTTGTTGTACTTGAACCACAATGTCAGGCAGTATCGTGGCCATTTGTTTCGCGATTTATGTGGCCAAGCGTTCGTGAGACCTTCCTGATCATTTACCCCCTCGTTGTTGTCTGGACGACATCTGCAGGAACATACATAAGAAGATTGTCAGTTTATGGAGTCTTTTTAGGTGTCATGTGTCTTTAAGAAAAATGAAAATAACATAAATATCAATAATGCAACTACATCCATAGGATGTCTTGGGTTTGCTCATGTTGGGCCTCAAATGTCCCCCATACCTTCACCTGTATAGTCATGTGGGCCCCCATGGCTATTGGCTTGGTAGGATTCACATTAGTATTGGCGATTTAACACTCGCATCACCCGAATGCAAACCACTAAATATGTTTACGAGATGTATGGTCGGAATGTGTCCAGGTGTAGACACAATGACAACTCAAAGTGGGGTTAGCTCACACAACGTTTGGTATAGCATGCTTTGGCTTAATAGGTACTTCGTACTCTCATCGTTAGTCCCCAGGTAGGCAAACGGGTCCTTTATTTTGGATTTATACGAATGCCAGCCTAGACAGGACGTTCCGACTACCGGTACTGGTACCCTTCCAGTTACTACATGCCCGTCATGAGAACTCACTTTGATGAGATTTGAAAATACAAAAATCGTTGTAAAAGCAATCATGAAAATGATGTGGTGTGTGCTTTTATGAATATGATATGTTATGAGAATATGATTCATGATAGGCATTATACGATAATATATACTTATGAACATGCTTGCATAACATTGAATGTAACATTTAACATAAAACATATAATTCCAAGCTCTAAATCATTTTATTCTTCTAGTCCAATCCTATGTGTTTCTGGCTGCAGCTGGTTCACCTGTATCATGTGTAAAAATGGGGGGTTTTTGGGTCAACATAAGTTGGCGAGTGAACCTTGTTAGATAAACATTTATTATTGATTTTCTTGTTAGTTTATCAATGAAAAATTGTGCATAATCATAAATGAGCAAATGTAAATAATCAAGCAGTAGCAATTGCAATCACAACTATAACATACAGTAACATATGATAGCATACATTAACATACCAACATCATACAATAAATAACATGAATGAAACTGTGCGATCAAGGCTCAATAAAACGGAGCCGATCGTATTGCATGTAGTGAAAATGATAAATGTCTGTGCGATCAAGGCTCAATCAAACGGAGCCGATCGTATATTGGCACGCCAGGTTCATGCTCATAATGTAATGGGGAACTTGCTCAACGCTCATAATGTAATGGGGAGCGGCGGCCTATGAAATTGCATGTATTGAAAATAATAAATTGAATCTAACAATAACCACACAAACAGTTGAAACAAACTGAATACACATGTTCATGATATGATGTATGCACAATGATTTAAATATAATATATAGCAAGACACATGATACACCCCAAAACGTGATTAAAACGGGGAATTTGTAAAGATTCACTCACCTTGGGTGCGTTTGATTGGAGATGGTGAGATGCGCACGAGTTGTAAGAGCGAAACAACGAGAATTAACTAACCTAAATAATAACGGAAAATATAGTACATGAATGGGTTTTATTAAGGATTTTAATAGAATTTTTTAGATATATTTTTACGAGTTTAAGGCTATTTCCTATCTTTAAAAACATTATTTTTAAGTATTTTTTATTGATTTTTAAATTAAATTAAATAATTAAAAATATAAAAATATGTTGACTTTTTGGGTTGACCGTTGACTTTTTGACTTTGACTGTTTGACCGGTTTATTGTGTGACTGAAATGCGCTGGGTGAGGCTCGAACCCGAGACCTCCCGTACGCGTGCACGCAGCTCTACCAACTGAGCTACGTGTCTAACCCGAAATAATTCTGTTTTTAATTATACTTATATATTAATTCAATTTATCCAAAATTCTTTTAATTTCAAAAACATTTTAATTCATCGAACCGGTGCCACTAACAGGTCTCGAACCCGGGACCTGTGCTTTAACGTTACACACACTCCACCGCTGGACTGTGTGTCTAACTTGGTTAATATACAAATTTTATCATACTTAACAACTAACGGAGTTAACCCGGTTCAGTTTTAAACAAAAAAAGGCATTTTATTACTGTGAAGGTGCGTGTGTCAAGAATCGAACTCGGGACGTATGCGTGTTTTTGTTCGCACACAGTCCACCGCTGGACTGTGTGTCTAACCGTTCAAAATACCAATTTTAATTATTCTTATATTGTTAGCGCAGTTCATCTTCTTCGTTAGATTTTACAGGCAGTAGATTACACCGTTATATCTTGTTTAGTTCGATTGATAAACATTGTACAAACTAACATGAAATGGCAGAAACGATAATTAGAAGTGAACATACCGATGAACGGTTTATTTCAGATTTCCGGCAAGGTGTCGTTCTCTGTTTTTGTACACTTCAACTGAACAAGACAATTAACCGTTTTGATTAGCTAATCGTGGAATTGAAGTGATAAACAAACGTTAACAGAGTGTTTGAATGTCCTTACCGATTCACAGATGAAAATAAAGATTTCCAGAACTTTTCCGGCGAACTGGTATTATCCGATAGTAGCGTCTAAATTCGATTTCAAGTGAAAGGTTTGAGTTAGAAATAGCTTAACAATTGTTAGACTACGACGGTATTGAAGGACTTACCGTTTTGAGGAAGAATACGGTTTTCCGGCGAACTTGCAGAATTTTCCGACGAGTAAAATAAACTTCTCCGGTGGACTGTAAAGTGTGCGGAAATGTAATTGGAAGTTTGTGGAATGTTTCTGAGTCGCGAGAAGATCTTTGATTGCAGTAATTCAGGTTATGAGATATTTTCGGTTATAAAACCCATCATCATCAGAATTGAAGTCAATTCAAGTCTGAATTGATTAGAATCGTCGGTGCATCGGTTATAAACCTGAATTCGAGATTATTCAAACGTTTAGACGGTTGAATAGCCGATTTCGGTTTTCAGTTGGCGCAACCGGTTCATCTAGGTTTGTATATAAGACTTATTCGTTTCCTAGAGTTGACAGAAAACAAACAAGTGGCGGAGTGGTTATGCGTGTGAGTGTTAAATCTTTGGAGTTACAACCCGGCTGACCTGGGTTCGAGTCCCGGCAGCCTCATTTTATTTTTATTTATTTTATTTTTATTTTTTATCAATTATAATTTTTATAGTTTAGTTTGTTTATTAATTATGTATCATTAAAAATCAAAATAGCCATAAATACATAACGTGACATTTAAAACTTGATATTCGATTACAAAACGGAGCGGGTTTGGAAACCCGTTTTTGACAAATGTTACATTCACAGTCGTAGTCGTTGAGAAGTTCGACCCATCTTCGTTGCCTCATATTCAACTCCTTCTGGTTGAAGATATGTTGGAAACTTTTGTGGTCAGTGTATATTTCACACTTGGTACCGTAGAGGTAATGTCTCCATATCTTGAGAGCGAAACGGCTCCAAGTTCCAGGTCGTGGGTGGTGTAATTCTTCTCATGAACTTTGAGTTGCCTAGAGGCATAGGCTATCACTTTTCCTCTTTGTATCAATACACAGCCTAGCCCTTGCCCTGATGCGTCGCAATATACCACAAAGTCATCGCAACCCTCAGGGAGTGTGAGGATAGGTGCGTCACAGAGTTTTTGCTTTAGAGTTTGGAAGGCCTCTTCTTGCTTAGGTCCCCAAATGAAGGGTTTTCCTTTATGAGTCAAGGCCGTGAGTGGTACCGCGATACGGGAAAAATTGGCAATGAAGCGTCGATAGTAACCAGCCAAACCAAGAAATGACCTAACTTCGGTAGGGGTACGTGGCGCTTGCCATTCTTGTACGGCCTTGATTTTTGAAGGATCGACATGAATTCCCTTGTTATTGACGACATGTCCAAGGAATTGTACTTCTCCTAACCAGATTCGCATTTTGAGAACTTAGCGTAAAGCTTTTCAGTCCTTAAGAGCGTAAGGATGAGTCGAAGGTGTCGCTCATGATCAGATTTAGACTTGGAGTAAATAAGGATGTCGTCGATGAAGACTATGACAAAACGGTCGAGGTAGGGTTTGCATACCCTATTCATTAAATCCATGAAGACGGCGGGGACGTTGGTTAAACCGAAAGGCATGACCATGAACTCGTAATGACCAGCGGTTTTTGGGATATCTTCTTCGTGCACTCTGAGCTGATGATAACCAGAACGAAGGTCGATTTTTGAAAAGAAGGTGGCACCTTGAAGTTGATCTAGAAGATCATCAATGCAAGGTAGTGGATAGCGATTTTTAACCGTTAACTTGTTGAGTTCTTTATAATCAATGCACATGCGAAACGTTCCATCTTTCTTCTTCACAAAGAGAACAGGTGCACCCCAAGGCGATGAGCTAGGACGTATGAATCCTTTGTCAGTCAGCTCTTGCAGTTGACTGGCCAGCTCTTGCATTTCGGATGGGGCTAACCTATAAGGAGATTTTGCGACTGGTGTAGCGCCAGGCATAAGATCGATGCGAAATTCGACTTCTCTCACCGGAGGAAGTCCTGAGATGTCGTCGGGAAAGACTTGTGGGAATTCTTTCACAACTGGGATATCTTCAAGTTTTCTTTCCTTGTTTCCCTTTTTGATGACGTGGGTTAGGAATGCGACATAGTTCTTGCGGAGATATCTTCGGGCTTGGAGACAGGACATTAATTTGAGTCCTTTCGAAGGGGTTTCCCCAAAAATACGTAGTGTCTGATCGTCTACGAGAGGAATGCGAATGAACTTTTCGTGGCACACCACTTCAGCGTGATGCTGGCTGAGCCAGTCCGTACCGATTATAACATCGAAACTTCCCAACTTCATAGGAATAAGGTCAATTGGAAAATCGTGATCGTTTAGGGTGAGAGTAAAATTGCGTATAATAGAATCTAGTGAAACGGGTTTTCCGTCAGCAACTTCCACTGTTAGAGATTCGATGAGATTAACACGAGGTTGGTCGAGGATAGGTTCAAATTCTAAGGACACAAAGCTCTTATCCGCACCAGTATCGAATAATATGGATGCATAACTACCATTGATGAGAAACGTACCGTTGACCACGTTGTTGTCAGCCCTGGCTTGGTTGGCATTGATATTGAAAGCTCTCCCTATGGCAGGTGGGGGAGCTTGATTAGCTTGGTTTACCGGGTTTGCGTGAGCTTGGGCATGGATGATGTTCACTAGGCGTGGGCATGTGTTCTTGAAATGGTTTGGGTCCCCACAGTTGAAACAAGCTCGCATGGGTTGCATCATGGGGTAGTTGGGTTGATAGTAAGATTGGGATGCGTGTTGTGCAGGTGGTAGAAGTAAGGGTTGTTGGGTTTGACCCACTATCTGATTTTGAGTTTGGGTTTGAGGTTGATTGTGGTTCATTCGTTGAAGAGTACGGCAGGTTTGTATGGTGTGACCCGCACAGCCACAGCTTGTGCAATGTTGGAAGGGGCTTTCGGGAGGGTGATGGTATTGACAACGGTTGCATTTTGGGTGTGGGCCGGTGTATGGCTTTTTGAATGGTGTAGCTGAAGGAGCAATTTGGGTGATTGGTGCAGCAGTGATAGGAGGGTTGGTTTGAGTGACAGCAAAATTCTTGCCATTACGCTTCCTCTTACCAGCAAACTTTGAGGATGAGACTGGGTGGTTTGTTGTTGGGGTCTCTATGGGTGCTTTCTTCTTTTCGTCTTTGAACTTGCCGTTTCGAATGCGATTTTCAGTGAGTTCTGTAGCTAACTCCATTGCGGCTTCAAGTGTTGTAGGCGATGTGCTTAAAACCGAATCTTGAATTTTCGAGGGGAGGCCTCGAATGTAATGTTCCACTAAGCGGTACAAGGGGGTGAACAAATTAGGGATCATCTGGTTCAGCTCGAGAAATCTCTTATTATAGGAAGTGTGATCTCCTTCCTTTTGTTTCAGTGTGTGGAATTCGTCTTCCAGCTTTTTGATTTCGCTTCTTGGACAGAAGCGTCTTGTCATGAGTTCCCTTAACTCTTCCCATGTTAAGGCCATGGCATCTTCAACTCCTCGCTTACCCTTTTCCGTGTTCCACCAGGTAAGGGCTACCCCAAACAGTCTTCCAGTTGCATAACGTACCTTACGATCCTCGGGACAATCGCAATTGAGGAAAGTGTTTTCCATTTCTTCAAACCAGTGAAGGAGGGCGGTAACACCTTTGGTCCCTTCATATTTTGGGGGATCGCAGGATTTGAAGTGTTTGTAGGTGCACTTGGGGGTTTTGGAAGGAGGGTTGGTGACGCTCTGGTCTTCTTGGTTGGGAGTGTTGATGGGATTAGCGGTGAGAGCTTGTTGAACTTGAAGCACGATGTCAGGAAGTACTGCGGCCATTTGTTTAGCAATTTGTGTGGTCAAGCGTTCACTTGACTTTCCTGACTTTCTACCTCCACGTAGTTGCCTAGCCGACATCTACAAGAACATACATAGGAAGATTGTGAGTTTAAGAATTTTCTAGGTGTCATGTGTCGTAAAAAGAATGAAAAACAACATAACTGACAAAGATTTAACTACATCCATAGGATGTCTTGGGTTTGCTCATGTTTGGGCCTCCAATGTCCCCCATACCATTACTTGTGGAGTCATGTGGGCCCCCATGACTATTGGGCTTGGTAGGATTCACATTGGTGTCGGCGGGTTAACACTCGCACCACCCGAATGAAAATCGTAAAAACATGATTGTGTGATGTATGGTAGGAGGGTGTCCAGGTGTAGACACAATGACAACTCAAAGTGGGGTTAGTTCACACGACGTTTGGTATAGCATGCTTTGGCCTAATAGGTCCTTCGTACTCTCATCGTTAGTCCCCAGGTAGGCAAACTGGTCCTTTATTTTGGATTTATACGAATGCCAAGCCTAGACAGGACGTTCCGACTACCGGTACTCGTACCCTTCCAGTTACTACATGCCCGTCATGAGAACTCACTTTGATGTGATTTGAAAAATACAAAAATCATTGCAAGAATCATGGAAATCGTGAGGTGTGTGCTCTCATGGATATGATATGTTATGAGGATATAATTTATGATGAGCATTGCATAATAACATGTATTTGTGAGCGCGCTTGCATAATATTGGGTGTGAAAATAAACATGAAACACATAAACATCATGAATTTTGCATGTAACGCACAAACAATTAAAATTTAATCAACTATAGTATAGGCTCTAAGGGTCTAATAACCTATCCTATATCCCTATAGTCACAAGCTCTGATACCAATCGTCACACCCCAACCCGCAGCGGAATAAAAGTCGGGGCATAATTGGGTTATCACCAAAGCTCATGATATTTACTAAGATGTTTCATATTTATTAAATTCAAATTACAAAATTAAATATCCAAAAACAAAATCCATACAATTACAAAGGAAAATGAAACTATATATTTATTCCAAAGCATAAACTTGTTTATTCTTCTAGGCCATCCTAAGTGTTTCCTGTCTCAGCTGGATCACATGTATCATGTGTAAAAAACGGGGGAGATTTTGGGTCAACAAAAGTTGGCGAGTGAACCTTGATAAAGCATTTTTACTAATTTCTTGTTTTATTTATCAAAGAAAATTCGTGCATTAATCACATGTGAGCAAACATATATATGTAAACAATCACAAACCACTTTGGATGAGTATATGACATGAATGATGATGTATTTGAGATCAAGGCTCAATCAAACGGAGCCGATCTAATGAGGCTCCTGATGCTCAACCCGTATCCCACGGGGAACTGATGGGCCTAATGAAATGCGTGCACTGAAATGATAAATTCAATCTACATATAATTCACACAACAATTAATACACATTTGATCACGGATATGATGTATACACAAGTGTTTAAATAAAATAAAAGAATAGTACGACACATGTTACACCCCAAAATATGATTAAAACGGGGAATTGGTAGGGATTCACTCACAGTGGGAGCGTTCTTTGATGACGATGAATGCGCACGAGTTTACGATTCAACCGACGAGGGAAAAACCAACCTAAATAATAACGAAATGATTCGATAAATAAATAAATTTTATTTGAGATTAATGTTTTTAATTAGTGCTCTTAATGAGATTTTTAGATTTATTTTTGTGAGTTTAATGAAATTTTCTAACTTTAAGAATCTTATTTTTAAGTATTTTTAAAAGATTTTTCAATTAAATAAATAAGTAAAAATATAAAAAAAATGGGTTGACTTTCTGTCAGGTCTGACCGGGTCTGACCGGCCAGACAGTGTATTTCAGGCGGTGCGCGGGATCGAACTCGGGACCTTTCGTTTGTGTGCACGCAGCTCTACCAACTGAGCTATGTGTCTAACCTGAAATATTCTCTGTTTTAATTATATATATATACTAACTAACTTTAACCTTGTTTAGTTTTTATTAAAAATGATTTAATAAGGCCGAACCGGTTACAGAAACCCGGACTCGAACTCGGGACCTTCGGTTCGAGTGCACACAGCCCAACCAGTTGGGCTGTGTGTCTAATCTGCTTAACTACTGGATTATATTCCTCATATATACATACTGTGGGTTGGTCTGAACAGGTTATAAAAATGTTGGTTTTATTTCAGAAAGTCGGTAACATGCGTGATTCGAACTCGGGACGTGTGTATTGTATTTGCACACAGTCCACCGCTGGACTGTGTGTCTAACCCGGTTAAGTATCCGATTTTAATTATATTAATACACATATTCAACTTCATCTTCTTCACTTACAAAAATACAAAACATATATCTGACCGGAAATTGTTCAAAACAGAATCTGGTTGTCTGATTAAGATTAATACATGCTAAATAATGGATACCAAAAAGAGTTGAGAATTATACCAATTAGGAGTAAAGCTTCGGTTTTCCGGTGATATTCCGGCGAGTGCGAGGACTTCCGGCGACGTGCTCTGAAAGGACTAAAGCTTCAGGATGAGAGGTGCGGTTATGAGCGAAATGTTTACAAGGATTTTGAGTGGGTATATATAGGATGAACAGACTGATTGGATTTTGATTTTTGGAGACCAAAAATTTACGGTCAAGATTTCAATTATCGACAGAAACGGTTCTTGACCCAATTGGATGTTATGCAATGGTTATAACTGATGTCGAATTCAGTTTATACGTTTCAGTCAAAGGAAAATAGCCACAATTGCGGAGTTCAGTTTTTCTCCGGTGATTTCAAGTTCTGAATGCGCGGCCTTGCAGGTTTGACTTTTGGTTTTTATTATAAGTGTTATTTGCTTCAGTATTTATCACAAAAGAAGTGTGTGGCGGAGTGGTGTGGTGTGTGTTTGTCTTTGCGGGAGACCCGGGTTCGAAACCCGGCTACCCTATTATTTATTTTTTTATACTTATTATTATTAGTTATAAATTATGGTTTTTAAATTCTAAAATATTTATTAATTATGTATTGTTTAAAATTAATTTGAACAATAAATACGCAACGAACTTATAACTGAATATTTGATTAACAAACGAAGCGGGTTTTGAAACACGTTTTTCAACGAACGTTACAGTTGAGCCCACTACTCTTGGTGACCATGGTGCACAACCGAACACTGTGGAACCCATACCAGACATTTCTATACAAACCACTTCCATATCCTTCCCCAAATCCAAAAGAAAAACCAAAAAGAGAGGATCTCTGGAGGTTAAGATGCCAGAGATACCTGTTGTAACACAAATGCAGCTAACATCTGTTGTTACTTCCTCATAACAGAAGCAAACATCTCCACCGATCCAAACTCCTCACTCATCCATACAAAAGGAGAGTGTTGTAAGCACAGGTGACACAAATCAAGGGAGATATATTTCACTTTAATATCTCTACTCAAGCCCCTCTCCCAAGGTTGTTTCTCTCTCCACACCTCCTCCCACTTTAACATTCCTTTCACCCATACAAAGTTGCTCGATGCGATTGATACATCTTACTTGCATATACCTAGTTCCTCTCAAACAAATCACAGAGTGTTCATTCCCACAAGTGACTAGGGAAAGCTTAGGGATCATTGCTTCCCACAAGCAAAGGAGGCAACACCCTCTGTGTCCAAAGAGATACAAGTTGGTATTTCAAGTGGAGCAACTACTACAATTGTAGAGAGAACAATCTCACAATTGGACAATGGTTACATAATTAAGACCCCCCTTGAAGGCAACAACTGTTGAGACAATAGTCTCTTCACCAGTTGGAAGTCCTCAGTACCAAGAACAAGGGGCACTTGGTTTAAAACCAAGTTTAGCCACCTCATGTGGGAATTCAGATGATCATGTTAACTCAAGTGATGATTAGACTATCATGAATTGACGGAGAGGGTCACAAATTTAGAAACATCTGTTGGAGAGATCAAAGATATGATGAAAATTTTGATTCAAAACTCAAGCTCCCCACCATCAAATGCAGATAATGCAAAAGAAATGTGGGCCCATGTTCAACCATACCTACATCTTCAAAAGCAAGTTGCAGAAGAAAGATATTCCATGCAAATAGAGCTAGTAAGACAAACAGTTGATGCCAAGTACCAAGATACATAGGCAGAAGTTAAATCCATGAAAGACTTTATCTTTGAAAACAATGGTAAAGCTCTAACTCTTCCCAAGTAGAGCGTTGATCCCAAAAAGGGGGAGGAAGATTGCACGAGGAAGCCCCTCCTTGTTCAAAAAGGTTGGTAAGAAGCCTGAGATTGTTGCACTCAATGAGGCAAGAAAAGAAGAAATTTCCAAAGAGGTTGAAAAGCAAAAGAAAAGGGATACAAGAGAAGCAAATACGCTGATAACAGTGCGAGAAAATAGCAAAGAAAAATAGATTCAAGATAATCAAGGTTCTTCAACAGAGGTTCTAACAAAGCTTACAACAAGCACTGCTGCACCTATCCAAACCATTGATACACATATCACCACTCAAACCACTATTTCTACCTCCACTACTCAAACCACTGCTTCCACTATCAAAACCTCTATTGCCACTACAAAAGTGACAACAGAGGTACAGCCATTCAAACACCACCATCACCACCAACACATAAATCCCCCAAAGGACTTCTTAAAAGAAAACCAACATCAGTACCCCCACAACAACTATAAAAAACACCCACGCCTCAAGCCATAACAAAGAGAACTAAATTCATTATCCAAGATGATGATGAAAAAACTCCTGACGCATCTCCTATCAAAACCACAATCACCACTACTACACCACAACCATCCACCACCACAACCACTGCTCTCATTACCATTTCACCACCCACAAAACCTCCACTTGATCCACTGGAGTTAGAAAATGTATCACAAGAGATAGAATCTTTCTACTCCACAACTAACGTCAGCCAACTTTCATTTCCACCCCTCAAAAGATATCAAGCCTAAAAATGTACAAGAGTACCTTGAATTGAAAGTCAAATAGACCTAAAGATAGCTTCTTACAAAAGCAAAGGGAAAAGTGATAAGGAGGCTCAGCAAATCATCTCTGTAGAATTCACTAAGGTGAACAAATTGAAGACTTTTCTAAAGATGCCAGTCAAAAGGCTTCTAAAGGACCAATTAGCAACCCTGACCTTAAAAAGGAATTAAGGGAAGACTATCTGGATTTCATCATGCAGAACAAGCCTTACAGAGGTTCAAAAGCTCAATTCTCTGGTTGGTCTATAGAAGCCTTTCTAGAAGAAATCACCAGGACTGAGATGTTAAAGCTCAATCCAAATATCAAGAAACTCCTCCCTACCGGGCTGCAGGTAGAAAACCTAGTTGTCAAAAAATAGTTGAGTTAAGAAGAATGAAAAAGGAGTTGGCAGCTACAAAATATGGCACATTGCAATCAATGGCTAGGAGGGATGAGCTAACAATCAGAGAAACTTACAAGAGACTAGAAGCTTTAAGAGCTAAAGATCCATCTGTCCCCAAAAAGCCAAATTATGAAGATTTACCTATCAGCTCCAAGGCCAACACATTTGAACTTCCATTTGCTAAACATGACTCTACACTGGTGAGAAACCATCTCAAAAGACAGAAGGATATGTAAGCAGAAGATTCAAAGAGATTTGAAGATGATACCATAAAGGAAGGAATAGAAAATGTGATAATGTATGGGCATCCTGATATCAATCTTAGGAATGCATATTCCCTCACCTCTTCCAATAACATCACTCCCAGTAACCCGTGTTACTTCTAAAATTCTAATGTGGTCCTCAGACAAAGCTAGCCACGAATTGATAATAGTCAGGGCAAATGGGAAGTGAAAAAGACTTCAATGAATAGTATGATGAGCTTAAAAATTGAAATATGCAAGATCTGATGAATCTTACACGCGAAAGGGATGCTGATGACATGCTATCTGAAAGATTTGAAAGGCAATTTAAATTTGTTACACCCAAACCGATGGAGGAAACATCAGAGTGAGACGATAACATGATTGCTTGAGACATCATAACTTGCTAATTGTGACAACAATTAAGTAATTCGAATTTCATTGATACTAAAATGAAAATACATCATTTGGAAAGGAAAGTACAACGTGGAACAAGTAAACATAACTTCATGAGACAAATACATAAGTTTAAATCTAGGCGTGTTTCTAATCCACCCTAAGTACGTTCTTCGTTCTTCATCAACTAGTTTCCTACAACATGTATTAAAATAAAATCAACAAAAGTTGGCGAGTATACAAGTTTGAATACATAGCATAATAGTGTCTAAAAGTTGTCTCGTATCCAACACGGTAATTTGCATACATTGTTATTTAGCATACTAACATGTGTTAACTATAAGTCAAACCAAAGTATACCGCAATTGTGCGTATCCTTGTCGTTGAAACGACAAGGCTGTAAAATAGTTTACTTAACAATACCACAAGAATACGGGCGTTGTGTTAATCCTATAGCTCTATAATTGTTAAGGTGGGCTTGCAAAGTTAATGAGCATATAGAACACAAGTATAACATAGCATGTGATAACAAGAATATAAAAAGTATCATGTTTTTAATGGATAGAGTGTGTATGTAACAAGTTTAATCGTGATACATGATTTGTAATAATGTGTACATGTTGCACCCAAAGTGTACAAAATGAAAAACGGGATCGAGTATACTCACGGTTTGCGTAGTAGTCCACGAACGTGAGTTGATGCGTTTGAGAGTTGAGTGAGAACGCCGAGTTATCCTACAAGGATGAACAAGGCGTATGAGTTCAGCAGAGTTTGAATTTGGAGTGAAAAATGCAAGACTTATCTTGACGAAATACCTGAATTTGGACACCATTGTGTAGTGTTCTTCATAGGCTCAAGTTGGCCTATTGGAAGTCCAAATTATGAGGAGTTTCCATCGATTTCCATTAACTATATTCCTCTTGACATCAAAAAATAGATTGGTTAGTGTCTTAGGTTTGGTTAAATTTACAGATAAGTACACACACATATATATATAGCAGAGGGTTCAAATAAGAAGAAATTCTTTGTAAGAAGAAAAAAAAAGAAATTTCAACCAATAGAAATGCTTTATTAGACTTCATTTAATATTTAATGTAATTATAAGGGTATATTGGTAAACTTACATACATCATTAATTGGTGGTTTCATCTTTAATAACTAACTATATTAAATTTGTAACTTATTTTTAAGATATATATTTTCTCAAAAATAAAAATAAAAATTAATTTATAGTGTAGGATAAATTACGAGTTGTATAGGCTAAATTTCAATATGTGTAGGATAACTTTTGATGTGTGTAGGCAAAAATTTTAGTGTGAAGGATGCGAGACTTTATGACTAACTAATTAGTCAAACATAATAATAAATGAGATGAGAAAAAAACTATTTACTGTTTTACAATTGTACCATTTTGTTCTTTTTCTTCTCAATAAAATTTTCTTCTCAAATGAACCTTCCCCTATATATATATATATATATATATATAGTTTGCTAGTAGTCCAAATGTTAGGTTAGTCAAGTATGGTCATGCACGGAGGTAGGATGATGAACATCCATTCAACCTCATTATATGTTTCAACAAAGCACAAAATCATCAACTATGTTGATGATTTCGGTTGGTCACGAATATAGACGAAAAATGAAAATACAAGAACTACTAAAACTTAGAACAACCAAGTGAGCAAGCTAGATGCGTGCATCCCAAACATGGAGAGTGTTTGGAGATGTGATGTAGCCTTGTCCCTTTGTTGGAAATTGTTTAAGATTTAGTGGTATGAAGATAGGCTAACAAATCATACAAGTGAAGTAGTGGAACATAGTTTGGAAAGCCATATATCAAATCACAAGTCTCTCCACATTGAAGGTGGTGAGTTTAAATGATCTCAACACTTGTAGGTTGCTTGGAACCTTGTTAAAACAAAAAGTTTAGGAGGTTATTGGACCTCTAAACTCATGGGAATCAACCCTATTCAAGCCCCATAACCATAGGTTTGGTTAGTGTAACATTTGTCAAAAACGGGTTTTCAAAACCCGCTCCGTTTTGTAATCGAATATCAAGTTATAAATGTCACGTTGAATATTTATGATTATTTTGATTTAAAATGATACATAATTAATAAATAAACTAAACTATAAAAATTATATTTGATAAAAAGTTAAAACAAAATAAATAAAAAGGATATGTTGCTGCCGGGACTCGAACCCGGGTCAACCAGAACTGAATCCAAAGACTTAGCACACACTCACATCACACTCCGCCACTTGTTGTTTTCTGTTATCTCTAGGAAACAAATATCATTTATACACAAACTCGGTTAAACCGGTTGCGCCAACTGAGAAATGGAAATCGGCAATTCAATCGTCAAATCGTTTGATTACTCGCACATTCACGTCTATAACCGATGAACCGATGATTTTAATCAATTCAGAAGTGATTGAACATCAATTTTCATTACTATCGGTTTTTATAACCGAAAAGAATCAAAGTCCCAATTACTTCAACTCCAGACCCCTCTCGCGACTCAGAAACATCACACTTTCAGTTCGTTAAAACGCTTAAATCAGTTCGCCGGAATTTTCTGCAAAATTCGCCGGAAAACCGTATTCATCCTTAAACTGTAAATCTTTCAATATCATTGTAGTTCAACAATTGTTAGGCTATTTCTAACTTAAACCTCTCAATTGAAATCGAATTCAGGCACTGTATTCAGCTAATTTCAGTTCGCCGGAAAGATTCTGAAAATCTCTATATTCATCTGAGAATCGGTAAGGGCATTCAAACCCTCTGTTAACATTTGCTGATCACTTCAACTTCACGATTAGCTAATAAAAACGGTTAATTGTCTTGTTCAGTTGAAGAGCATAAAAACAGGGACCGACACGTTGCCGGAATTCTGAAATAAACCGTTCACCGGTATGTTCACCCCTAATTACCGTCTCTGCCATTTCATTTTAGCATTACGAATGTTTGTTAATCGTAAAAACAAGAAACGGATTAGTGAATCAGTTGACTGTAATCTGAATGTAGAAGACGAAGTTAGTTAAGTTATAAGTTTATTTAAAATCAGTAATATGAACGGTTAGACACACAGTCCAGCGGTGGACTGTGTGCAAAACATAGTCGCATGTCACAAGTTCGATTCCTGATACACGCACTCCTTATGTAATAAAATGCCTTTTTGTTTAAAACTGAACCGGGTTAACTCCGTTAGTTGTTAAGTATAATAAAAACCGAGATAATAACCAGGTTAGACACACAGTCCAGCGGTGGACTGTGTGCAACACTAAGTCACACGTCGAGAGTTCGATGTCACACCCCGACCCGCAGCGGAAAAGGTGATCGGGGCATGATTGGGTTATCATCAAAGCTCATGACATTTATTTTAACGTTTCATATTCATTAATACACTTTAATGGAAAATTACAATCAATATTACATCATGTACTAAATATCAATCTAGGCTTCATTGTTTTCTTCTAAGGCATTTCGTATGTTTTCCTTACTTCATCCTGTTCACCTGTATCATGTGTAAAAAGGGTTTTTGGATCAACAAAAAGTTGGCGAGTGAATCCTATGGAAAACATTTGAACAAGTTTATTTAATTGATTATAAAATAAAGTGCACAACCACACATGAGTAAAAATAGATGTAAACTTATTCACCAATCAATTTAATATTAAACAATACACACATGAACAATAATAGATCGTTTAGAGGCACGCGTTGCTCAACTCGTCTCTCACGAGGAACTGATGGGCCTAATGAATGATTTGCATAAACTTGACAATATGAAATACATAACCACAAACAATATAAACTCAATAATACACACACGAACAATAATGGATTTGTTTTGAGGCACGTGTTGCTCAACTCATCTCACACGAGGAACTGATGGACCTAATGAATGAATTGCATATAAATAGACAAAAAGAAATACATAACTACAAGCAATGTATACAATCTAAGTTTAGATCACAATATGGTATGGCACAAGTTTAAATAAACGAGTTAATTTTATGACACATGACACACCCCAAAACGTGTAATTAAAAAGGGGAGTTGTAAGATTCACTCACAGTGGGTGCGTTCGGTTGATGATGTTGAATGCGCACGAAGTGGTTTTAACCACAAGTGAAATTAACCTAGATAATGGCATTGTGGTTCGGTAAGTAAACGGATTTTATTAATCCATTTTAGTAGTGTTGGGTGTATTTTTGTGAGTTTAAGGCTATTTTCTAACCTTAAAAATGTTATTTTTAAGTATTTTTAATTGATTTTTAAATAAAATAAATAAATAAAAAAAATGTTGACTTTTTGACCGTTGACCGTTGACCATTGACCATTGACTGTTTGACCAGTTCGTATGTGTGTATGTGTGCGCTGAGTGAGGCTCGAACCCGAGACCTCCCGTACGCGTGCACGCAGCTCTACCAACTGAGCTACGTGTCTAACCCGAAATATTTATGTTTTTAATTATATTTATATAGTAATTAGATTAAACTGAAAATCATTTATTTTTAAAAACGATTTAAATCTAACGAGTCGGTGCGCTCCACAGGTCTCGAACCCGGGACCTATGGTTTAGGTTAACACACAGTCCACCGCTGGACTGTGTGTTTAACTTGTTATATAATCTGATTTTTATTATACTTATATACAATTAAATAATTTCAGTTCTGCCTTATTGAAAAAGTTTAATAATTGTCCGGACCGGTGCGGTAGCCCGGACTCGAACTCGTGTCCTGTGATTTAAACATACACACAGTCCACTGCTGGACTGTGTGTCTATCTTGGTTATTATTCTGATTTTTATTAAACTTAACATATATCAACAGTGATCCGGTTCGGTAAAAAAAAGAACATTTTTATTAAGGCAAGCATGCGTGGGACAAGTTTCGAACTCGAGACGTTTGCGTGTTTTATTTGCACACAGTCCACCGCTGGACTGTGTGTCTAACCCGAGTTATATCGTGATTTTAATTATACATATAGACAACGGAAAACTTCGTCTTCTTCGTTAGACTAAACCAGAATCGGAAGTCCGACTGGTTCGAAGTTTTAATCAAAATCGTTAGTGTGTTTCAGTTAATTACAGGTGAGATATATAAAAGAATGAAAGATTAAGTGTAAATTATACCGAACTGGACTCCTCTGTTTCTCCGGCGAAACTCCGGTGACAGCAGAAACTTCCGGCGACATGTGTCCTGCGGCAGAGAGTCTTCAGCAAGCTTGAAATGGATGTGGGTGACTTCGGTATAAGCTCTGGGGGTTCAGTAAGGCTCAGAAGTGAAGGGCTCGGTTTTCCGACGGGTACAGAAGTTTTCCGGCGAATGGAATTACGTCGGGTAAAGGTGCGGTTTTGAGCGAAAAAGCTTGCAGAGGTTCGAGGAGGTATTTATAGGGCAGGTCATCGATGAATTTGGTCCGATTTCCGACTTGATTCGTCGGTTAGAAACTCTCCGGCGGTTATAACTTGTGTCGCGGACTCAGGCGTCGGTTAAACTCTCCGGCGGTTATAACTTGTGTCGCGGACTCGCCCGGATTTCCGACAACTGCAATTTGGGCGCGCCGATTTTGAATTCGATAATCATGTTATGAATTATTTGTCTCCAATAATTAACAAGAAATACAAGTGGCGCAGTGGTTGGAGAGTTGAGTGTTAAGTTGTTGTTGACCCGGCTGACTGACCCGGGTTCGAAACCCGGCAGTGCCATTTTATTTTTATTTCATTATTTTTAACAGTTTTTCAAAAACAAATTATATATCCCCATATACTTATTAATTATGCATCGTTTAAAATTATTTTAGGCATTAAATAAGCAACGAAATTTTTAACTGATTGTTCGGTTAATAAACGGAGCGGGTTTGGTAAATCCGTTTTTTGACGGATGTTATAGTATCCCCTGCTTTTTAGAAATTTCGTCCCGAAATTTAAGTAGTGATATATTTGACTAAAAAAATGATGGTGTTTAGTTTGGCAGTTACATGCTTAGAAAAAGTAAGGGTTTAAGTTTTTGTTTGAGGCGGTAACGTTCCTTGTAAGGGTTAAGTACCCTGTTACAGGAATCGCTTTTTGTTGCCTACGGTAAAAATATTGATAAGCAGAGTTGATTCGCTAAATATGATATCATGCGTAAGAGTTTTGATATGTTTGGAAGGATATGGTTATATCCTAAAGCAAAACTTCTAATACTACAACCTACATGGAACTTCTCATAACCATCTAACAATACCTCTGATCCTTTGACAAGAATACTTATATATAGGAAGTACCAGCGGCGTATCCACCATATTCTTGTCAAATTTTCATTGGTTTTATCAGTAAGTTATAATTGGTTCTATGATATGACTATAGAACATAAATAAACACAACAACTAATGTACCAAGAAATTACTAAATCCTACATAGAACTTTCTCATAACCGTCTGACAATGCCTCTGATCCTTTGACAAGAATACTTATATATAGGAAGTACCAGCGGCGTATCCACCATATTCTTGTCAAATTTTCATTGGTTTTATCAGTAAGTTATGATTGATCCTATGATGTAACTCTAGAACATAAATAACACAACAACCAATATTTGAATCCACATTCTGATAGCATATATGTTTGAATGATGACAGTTCCTCTCTCGTTTGTTATGATGGAGAGGTTAATTTATGTAGAAATAGAACACAATCCAATTTCTTTAAATGGCGGGATGATATGAATGTAACACAAATTTCAACCAAGGCAATACTAAATCCTACATGGAACTTCTCATAACTGCCTGATAATGCCTCTGATCCTTTGGCAAGAATACTTATATATAGGAAGTACCACGGGCGTATCCACCATATTCTTGTCAAATTTTCATTGGTTTTATCCGCAGGTTATGATTTGTTACCAAGAAACTACTAAATCCTACATAGAACTTTCTCATAACTGTCTGACAATGCCTCTGATCCTTTGACAAGAATACTTATATATAGGAAGTACCAGCGGCGTATCCACCATATTCTCGTCAAATTTTCATTGGTTTTATCAGTGAATTATGATTAGTCCTATGTGACTCTACAACCAATACAACAAACACAAAATACTGAAAATAAAAAAAATGTCTGTGCGATCAAAGCTCAATCAAACGGAGCCGATCGTATTACATGTACTGAAAATAATAAATTTAATCTAAACAATAATCACACAAACAGCTAGCAACGGGAAGTTCAAAGAAGAGAAAAAGAAAGCCCCTATTGAGGGTCAAACTTCAAACCATCCCATTTCTTCCTCTAAGTTTGCCAACAAAAGGAAGCGCAACACCAGAAATTTCGCTGTTACTCAAACCAACCTCCCAATTCCTGCTGCACCCATTACTCAAGTCACTCCTTCACCCGCACCATACAGAAGACCTTACACTGGCCCGTTACCAAAATGCAACCGTTGCCAATATCACCATTCCCCTGATCATCCCTGCCAATATTGCACCGGCTGCGGTCGCGCAGGTCATACTGTTCAAACCTGCCGCATGCCTCAACGAACGAACCGCCACCAACCTTTAGCCCAAACCCACCAACAGTTAATGGGTCAAGCCCAACAACCCCTACCATTACCACCCAACCAACATTTAGCCCAAACATACTACCAACCCAATTATCCTATGGGCCAACCTATGCGGGCTTGCTACAATTGCGGAGACCCAAGCCATTTCAGAAACACTTGTCCAAGGTTGGTAAACATTATTCATGCTCAGGCCCAAGCCAAACCGGTGAATCAAGCGAACCAAGCTCCTCCACCTGCAAGAGGAAGAGCTTTCAATATTAACGCGAATCAGGCTAGAGCTAACGGCAATGTGGTTAACGGTACGTTCCTTATAAATGGTAGATATGCATCTATGTTATTTGATACTGGTGCGGATAGAAGTTTTGTGTCTTTAGAATTTGAACCTATCTTAAGCAAAAATCGGGATAAGCTCACGGAATCCATAACGGTAGAAGTTGCGGACAGGAAACCAGTTTCATTAAACTCTATTATACGCAACTGTACACTCACCTTAAACGACCACGATTTCTCAGTCGAACTTATTCCTATGAAGCTGGGAAGTTTTGATATCATAATCGGTATGGATTGGCTCAGTCAACATCAGGCAGAAGTTGTATGTCGCGAAAAATTTATTCGTGTTCCTCTTTCAAACGGTCAGACTCTTCGAATCATTGGAGAAACCTCGTCGAAAGGGCTCAGCTTAATGTCTTGTCTTCAAGCTCAAAAATATCTTCGCAAGAATTATGTCGCGTTTTTAGCTCATATCATCAAAAAGGGAACCATGGAGAAGAAAATTGAAGACATTCCTGTAGTAAAAGACTTCCCGCAAGTTTTTCCTGACGACATTTCAGGACTTCCTCCAGTTAGAGACGTCGAATTCCGTATTGATCTTATACCTGGTGCTACACCAGTTGCAAAGTCTCCTTATAGGTTAGCCCCCTCTGAAATGCAAGAGTTAGCCAGTCAATTACAAGAGTTGACTGACAAGGGATTCATACGTCCTAGCTCGTCGCCTTGGGGTGCACCTGTCCTTTTTGTAAAGAAGAAGGATGGATCGTTTCGTATGTGCATCGACTACAGGGAGCTCAACAAATTAACAATCAAGAATCGCTACCCTTTACCTCGCATTAATGATCTTCTTGACCAACTTCAAGGTGCCAATTGCTTTTCAAAAATCGACCTTCGATCTGGCTATCATCAACTTAGAGTGCATGAAGAAGACGTCCCTAAGACTGCTTTTAGAACTCGTTATGGCCATTATGAATTCATGGTCATGCCATTTGGTTTAACCAACGCACCAGCTGTCTTCATGGATCTAATGAACAGAGTCTGCAAACCTTATCTTGATCGATTTGTCATAGTTTTCATCGACGATATTCTTATTTATTCAAAATCTAAATCTGATCATGAGCGTCATCTTCGACTCATCCTTGCACTTCTAGAAAAGGAAAAGCTTTATGCCAAATTCTCCAAATGTGAATTCTGGTTAAAAGAGGTGCAATTCCTCGGGCATGTAGTCAATGACAAAGGAATACATGTCGACCCTTCAAAGATCAAAGCGGTTCAAGAATGGCAAGCTCCACGTACACCAACTGAAGTAAGATCTTTTCTTGGTTTGGCTGGTTATTATCGTCGATTCATTTCAAACTTCTCTCGCATTGCTGTACCACTCACGGCTTTAACTCATAAGGGAAAACCTTTCATATGGGGACCCAAGCAAGAAGAAGCCTTCCAAACCCTTAAACAAAAACTTTGTGATGCACCAATCCTCACTCTTCCTGAAGGTTGTGATGATTTTGTGGTCTATTGCGACGCGTCAGGGCAAGGATTGGGCTGCGTTCTAATGCAAAGAGGAAAAGTTATAGCTTATGCTTCGAGACAACTCAAGACACATGAAAAGAACTACACCACTCATGACCTAGAACTTGGAGCCGTTGTGTTCTCTCTTAAGATATGGAGACATTATCTCTATGGTACTAAGTGTGAAATATACACTGACCACAAGAGTCTTCAACATATCTTCAATCAAAAGGAGTTAAACATGAGGCAACGAAGATGGGTCGAACTTCTAAATGACTACAACTGTGAAATTAGATACCACCCTGGTAAAGCAAATGTGGTGGCTGATGCACTTAGTCGAAAGGGTTATGCAAACTCCATTCGTCTTCTATGTTCGCAAATTATAACCGACACTAAAGATCAAATTCGAGAAGCCCAACACGTTTCAATAACGGAAGAAGATGTACGAAAGGAGATGTCCTGTGGAGCTGAGCTAAAAATTGAAACTAAATCTGACGGTATTCTGTACTACCTAGATCGTATCTGGATTCCTAACCACAACAATCTTCGTGAAATTCTTATGAATGAAGCTCACAAAACGCGATATTCTATACACCCAGGAGCCGATAAGATGTATCAAGACCTACGATATACCTATTGGTGGCCTGGAATGAAGAAGGATATTGCCATTTTTGTTTCCAAGTGCCTTACATGTTCCAAGGTGAAGGCTGAACACCAAAGACCCTCAGGACTTCTGGTCCAACCGGAAATACCTGTATGGAAGTGGGAAAATATAACCATGGATTTCATTACCGGGTTACCTCGCACTTCTGGTGGGTATGACACTATATGGGTAATTATAGACCGACTTACAAAATCAGCTCACTTTATTCCTATCCGCGAAGATTTCAAGAACGAAAAGCTTGCTCGTATTTATATCAGCGAAATCGTAAGCCGACATGGGGTACCGTTAAGCATTATTTCTGATCGTGATGGTCGTTTCACTTCACGAACATGGCAAGCAGTACAATCCGCTATGGGTACGCGATTAGATCTCAGTACCACCTATCATCCTCAAACTGATGGACAATCTGAGCGCACCATTCAAACTCTTGAAGATATGCTTCGAGCATGTGTCATAGACTTCAAGGGAAATTGGGACGCCCACCTACCATTAGTTGAATTTTCGTACAACAACAGCTACCATTCAAGCATCGGCATGGCACCTTTTGAAGCCTTATATGGTCATAAGTGCCGATCTCCTGTATGTTGGCACGAAATTGGGGAAGCTCAAATCACTGGTCCAGAATTGATCCAAGAAACCACAGACAAGATCCATCAAATCTGAAACAATCTTCTAGCGGCCCAAAGTCGTCAAAAGAGTTATGCAGATAAACGACAGAAGCCTTTAGAGTTTAACATTGGTGATCATGTACTTCTAAAAGTATCACCGTGGAAGGGAGTAGTTCGTTTTGGTCAAAAGGGCAAGCTAGCACCACGCTACGTAGGACCTTTCAAGATACTCGAAAGAGTCGGACCTGTAGCATACAAGCTTGATCTACCAGAAGAACTCAACAGGATTCATCCCACATTCCACGTATCAAACTTGAAGAAGTGCCTCGCTGATGAAAACCTCCACATTCCTCTGGAAGATAGATTGATGAATCTATGCATTTTATTGAAAGACCAGTAGAGATCATGGACTTCGGAGAGAAACGTCTACGATGAAGTCGCATTCCAATTGTTAGGGTACGCTGGGAGTCGAAACGGGGACCTGAGTTTACTTGGGAACGTGAAGACTCAATGCGTGAAAAATACCCGCATCTTTTTCCTACTACTTCAACTACTTAAATTTCGGGACGAAATTCCTAAAAGTAGGGGATACTGTAACATTTGTCAAAAACGGGTTTTCAAAACCCGCTCCGTTTTGTAATCGAATATCAAGTTATAAATGTCACGTTGAATATTTATTATTATTTTGATTTAAAATGATACATAATTAATAAATAAACTAAACTATAAAAATTATATTTGATAAAAAGTTAAAACAAAATAAATAAAAAGGATATGTTGCTGCCGGGACTCGAACCCGGGTCAGCCAGAACTGAATCCAAAGACTTAGCACACACTCACATCACCACTCCGCCACTTGTTGTTTTCTGTTATCTCTAGGAAACAAATATCATTTATACACAAACTCGGTTAAACCGGTTGCGCCAACTGAGAAACGGAAATCGGCAATTCAATCGTCAAATTGTTTGATTACTCGCACATTCACGTCTATAACCGATGAACCGATGATTTTAATCAATTCAGAAGTGGTTGAACATCAATTTTCATTACTATCGGTTTTTATAACCGAAAAGAATCAAAGTCCCAATTACTTCAACTCCAGACCCCTCTCGCGACTCAGAAACATCATACCAAGATTCCATTTCACTTTCGTCACACTTTCAGTTCGTCAGAACGCTTAAATCAGTTCGCCGGAATTTTTTGCAAAATTCGTCGGAAAACCGTATTCATCCTCAAACGGTAAATCTTTCAATATCATTGTAGTTCAACAATTGTTAGGCTATTTCTAACTTAAACCTCTCAATTGAAATCGAATTCAGGCACTGTATTCAGCTAATTTCAGTTCGCCGGAAAGATTCTGAAAATCTCTATATTCATCTGAGAATCGGTAAGGGCATTCAAACCCTCTGTTAACATTTGCTGATCACTTCAACTTCACGATTAGCTAATAAAAACGGTTAATTGTCTTGTTCAGTTGAAGAGCATAAAAACAGGGACCGACACGTTGCCGGAATTCTGAAATAAACCGTTCATCGGTATGTTCACCCCTAATTACCGTCTCTGCCATTTCATTTTAGCATTACGAATGTTTGTTAATCGTAAAAACAAGAAACGGATTAGTGAATCAGTTTACTGTAATCTGAATGTAGAAGACGAAGTTAGTTAAGTTATAAGTTTATTTAAAATCAGTAATATGAACGGGTTAGACACACAGTCCAGCGGTGGACTGGTGTCAAAACATAGTCGCATGTCACAAGTTCGATTCCTGATACACGCACTCCTTATGTAATAAAATGCCTTTTTGTTTAAAACTGAACCGGGTTAACTCCGTTAGTTGTTAAGTATAATAAAAACCGTGATAATAACCAGGTTAGACACACAGTCCAGCGGTGACCGTGTGCAACACTAAGTCACACGTCGCGAGTTCGAAACCTAATACTGGCACCGGTTCGTTGAATTAAAATGTTTTTGAAATTAAAAGAATTTTGGTTAAACCGAATTAGTATATAAATATAATTAAAAACAAGATTATTTCGGGTTAGACACGTAGCTCAGTTGGTAGAGCTGCGTGCACGCGTACGGGAGGTCTCTGGTTCGAGCCTCACCCGGCGCAAGCAATTTCGCTGACCGAACCGGTCAACAAGTCAACAAGTCAACAGTCAACGGTCAACGCAAAATAAACAATTTTTTTATATTTTTATTTATTTAATTAAATTAAAAATCAATTAAAAATACTTAAAAATAACATTTTAAAGATAGAAAATAGCCTTAAACTCACAAAAATATATCTAAAAGTTCCAGTAAAATCCTTAATAAAATCCACTCATTTACTATATTTTTCCGTTATTATTTAGGTTAAGAATTCTCGTTGTTCAATTCTTCCGATTCGTGCGCATCTTATTATCTCCATTCAAACGCACCCAATGTGAGTGAATCTTTACAAATTCCCCGTTTTAATCATATTTTGGGGTGTATCATGTGTCTTGTTATAAATATTATAATTAAACCATTGTGCATACATCATATCATGAACATGTGTATTCAGTTTGTTTCAACTGTTGTGTAGTTATTGTTGGATGCAATTTATTATTTTCAGTACATGCAATTTCATAGGCCGCCGCTCCCCATTACATTATGAGCGTTGAGCATGTTCCCCATTTTATTATGAGGTTGAACCTGGCGTGCCCACATACGATCGGCTCAGTTTGATTGAGCCTTGATCGCACAGACATTTTTCATTTTCAGTACATGCAATACGATCGGCTCCGTTTGATTGAGCCTTGATCGCACAGTTTCATTTATGTTACTTATCGTATGATGTTGGTATGTTCATGTATGCTATCATATGTTATTGTATGTTATAGTTGTGATTGCTATTTGCCACTGCTTGATTATTTACATTCGCTCATTTATGATTATGCACAATTTTTCATTGATAAACTAACAAGTAAATCTTTAATAAAATGTTTATCTAATAAGGTTCACTCGCCAACTTATGTTGACCCAAAAAACCCCCATTTTTACACATGATACGGGTGAACCAGCAGCAGCCAGAAACACATAGGATTGGACTAGAAGAATAAAATGATTTAGAGTTTGGGATTGTTATGTTTGGTTTATTTTATTTGTATTGTATGAACATGTTTGGATATTTGGAAATGTAACTTTGACTTTAATAAATATGAAACATATTAGTAAATGTCATGAGCTTTGGTGATAACCCAATTATGCCCCGACTCTTATTCCGCTGCGGGTCGGGGTGTGACAGTTAGAAGCAAGATAGGTGCAAGATTTTTACAAGAAAGTTAAGTTTATGAAAACTTTGTAAAGATAACTGTAAAACAGAAATTTAGACCTCAAAATGGTGATATTCCACCTTCGTTTACCATGTTAAACTTGTGGAGAACATTTCTAGAGGTGTTCCAAGCTTTCAAGAAAAAGAAAAGATGAAGAAACATAATAAAAAGGTAGGTACAAGCTCACTTTGAAACTCAAGTAGAATATGCCAAAAATTATGGGTTCAGTTGATGTGAGAGTGTGTTTTGACAGTGTTTGATGGTTTGGAAAAGTGAAATAGAGGTGTATGAGGCTTGGTTATATAATGGTGAAGTAGGGTTTGTGTTTAAATGGAGTTAGAAGGTGATTGGGGAAGAAGGGAGGTGGAAAAAGGTGACCAGCCCGCAACTAAGAAACAACTATCTGCGGATTGATACCTGGTGTGCGTTAAGCGTATTATATTCTTATTAATATATTTAGTTCATTTTACACATTAGTCAAGTTTTAAATTTATAAAACACGATATTATACTAACACTAAACACACACTTGGGCAAGTGCACCCATCGTGAGCGTAGTATAGCGTTGGTAAGATACCGAGATCGTCCAAGGACACAAGGGCTTTTAAAACCGGTTTATCGTCAACGTCTAATCAATCTGAATTTTTGATAAAAGTTTCAAATATAAAATTAAATTTTAAAAATGGCAAGATAAATAAAATGAAATACAAATAGACAAGATAGAATCACTTGGATCCAACTTCTATTTTATGTATCCTTTAATAGTTTTTGCACTTTCGGACTTTTTAAGAGATTATCTTAGTTATAATAGTAGGCCCCTCTTTTGAAGGTGACGTTACCTCAACCCAGTGGTTTGAGTCAGCAGGGATACAATCCCATAGGGTCGGAATATTGGAAGATAATCAAATAAGTTATTAATGCGAAAAGTGGTAGGCCCCTCTTTTGAAGGTGACGTTACCCTCGGCTAAGTGGTTTGAGTCAGCAGGGATACAATCCCAAGTAACCGGTTTAAAATATTAATAGTAGTTTGCATATGAGGGGTTCAAACTATTCTCGCCCCCGTCATCCAATACCCATAGAGCATTGAAGGAGGCCCTAATAAGCTTGAACCAAGTCCTCGCAGGATCTATACACTAAATGAGAAAAGAACTTTACCAAACCACCCTTCTAACCCCCTTCCAAGTAGTTAACGCGCTTTATATAGACCGTAAAGACACGAATGAGCAAATCAATGACATCATGAAGAAATGGTTAGGAAAATTCACTTTCAACATAAGAAACTAGTTATTAAAGTCATTAATACATACCTAATTAAAAAGTGCCGAAAGATTAAAAACTAAAAGTAATACATAAAAGATTAGTCTTCACCAAGTGATGTAAGGAATTTAGCCAAGCATGGCCTTTGTTTGACAAGAACCCTTACAATCTATCTTGGATCCCGAGACTACTACACACTCTAAAGATGATAGATGGATGATGGTGGTGGGTGTTGGTGTTGTAGTGGTGGTGGAGTGGTGGCAAAGTGAGAGAGAAGTGGTTTGCCAAGGGACGCCTTTAAAGGGAGCCAAGCACCCCTGTTTATAGTCAAAACAGAGGCCCGGCCACGGCCCCGTGTCCAGTGGGCACGGCCCATGGCCATCAACCTTCTCTTTCTTCATTAATTGCATCTGACAGCAGAGGGCCCCACATGACCTCGTGGCCTCTGGGCTCGGCCCGTGGTCAACTGTTCGCTGTACTATCTGGATTCTGCAAATCTTTTAGTTGACCACGCCCTATGTTAGCATGGGCACGGCCCCGTGATGGGCGTAGAAGCTTCTACAGGTTTTTTCTTGAAGTGTAGGGTCTGACCACGCCCCGTGTTGGATGGACACGGCCCGTGGTCGTCTTCTGTAACTTTGTTTTTGTCTTTTGGGGTGTTGCTGAGGGGTCGGGCATGGTTCGTTATTCCTTCTTTTCGTATTTACGTTGGTTTTGGCTGCTTATTTGCTTCTTTCGTTCTTTCATGCTCTTTTTATCCTGAAAATACAAAAGGAACAAAGAAACGTGCTTTTTCCAACATTAGTACTAAAAAAGGATTAGTTTTATGCCTCAATTGATGTAACTTATATGTTGCATTTTGCACACATCAAATATCCCCACACTTGAATCTTTGCTTGTCCTCAAGCAAAACTCTTTAAAATGTGGCTTACACACCCAAATGGAATAGGTAGAGAAGAAGTTTTGTGGTTTGTCTTTGAGTGTTAGGAATCAAAGATCTTCATTTAAATTTTGTTTTTACTTTATTTACAATCCTATTCGTCATGATTTATTTAGAACAGTTTAAAGAAAATTATTTGTTTTGGGCATAACATGCCTCCTTAAAATTCTATTTATATACAAGTTCACATACCTCTCAAGAGATCACTCAACACTCGGCCGAAGATGTATTTTTGTGATATCGCTCGATTCCGGTTTGGAACTTACTTCTACCATATGTTTGCCAAGTGATCAAACCTCTCCTTTTTAACTATAAACCTTTGCAAGTATCACGACGACTTTTGAAAGGGTTAGGCTTGGGCTAAGGGTAGGTGATTTTTGGGTTAGCGGTTAGTAAAGTGACGAAAAGCGTAAAAAGCATCGGTTATCATAAAAACTGTTTATTTCTTTTAAACCAATCATTTTCAAACAAGATTTTTGAAAGAACTTGTTTGGTTACAGAGATATGGTTTTTTATTCATATGTATGACCGGAGCTTTTACTAAAATAAATGGGTTTGAAATGAAAAGGGGTTTTTTGTGGGTAATGGATGTTTTGTTTTGCGGGTTTGAAAAGAAAAAGTTTTCGGCTCAAAAGGGGTTAACTAGGGGGATTTTGGTAATGGGTAAAAAGAAAAGAAAATAATGGTTTTGTATGAAAAACGGGTTAGTCCTAGTGCCTCCATCATTTACTTACTTGGGTTTATGTTGGTAAGGATTTGGAATGTATCTTCTTGGCAAGTTCTAGAGTCGTAAGAACCAAGCGGCTATTCACACAAGAAACGAAGATGAGCATTTAGTTTAAAGATGAATGTATGCTCGATAAAGGCTCAATGCTCACTTATTGTGGGAATGGGTTTGTAATGTGATCAAGTATATATAATCAAATTTTAAAAAGATTTGTCATGCCCTTTTTTATATATTTTTTCTTATTTGGTTCTTTTTATCACGACGCTATCGGTTGTAAATTTGTAAAAATATAACTTTTTAGAACTTGTTATTCCCAAATTAAACCAAGACAGGTAAGAAAATGAAACTTTTTTGAAAAGATTTGGGGTGATTAGCGGCTCCAATAGAGTTTTGTGTAAGGCTTGTTACTAGGACTTGCTAGATTCAAAGTGTTAGTCCCCCCCCCCCCACACACTTAAATTACACATTGTCCTCAATGTGTCCAAAAACAAAAATTTTGGTTGATTCGAATGCGTAAAAACGTGTTAAAAACAATTTTTTCTATTACTGGGCATCTGGGCACGGGCCCGTGTGGTCCGGGCATGGCCCCATGTCCAGATTGCCAGTGACTAAACTTACAGAAGGCTACCCACGGGGCGTGCCTAATGGACACGTCCTGTGGTCAGAGGCTGGAAATCAAACAGCAGCTTTACGGTATGGGCACGGGCCGTCTTTAGTAAACACGGCCCCGTGGTGGCAGTCTGCAATATCTGAATCTCAGGTTTCTGGTTTTTGCGTCTGGTGTCCGGTCTCGTCTAGCAATGATTTTCAGTGCACATGGACCTCTTGTACCTGTTTTACCAATAGCACACCACACAAAGCATGCTACAATACCAAATCCTAAATTACAAGTGTTTATCATCCATCATCACAAACAAAGAAAAATAAAATGCGGAAAAGAAAAAGTTGTTCGAAAGAGTAAATTGCTCAAACCACGGCATGCAGGCCGGTCAATTGTTTAAAGAGTAGAGAGATTAACCTGATACTGCCTTCGTCACCCATCACCTCACCGCCATCGTCACCACTCAGTCCATGTCCTCGACCTCATCATCCTCTTCACCATGATACGCCATGTGCTCCCGGATATATGTGATGTCTCCTTGCATAGCATTGATGGAACGTTCCACCGCTCCAACCCGAGTGTTGACGTTGCTGGCCATGTTATACGTATTGCGGGTGCATAATGTCACACCCTCAATTTCCACTTGCAGAGTTTTACCGCGAGGCGTGTGAACAAACCAGAATCTGAAACACTAGTACGTCGAACGACTCTACATGATTTGATTATACGTTTTGCAAAATCGTTCATTGTAGCTTTTATATCAATTACCAATATTTAGCAGAGCATTATTTTTAAAGTTTGAGCGGAAGCATAAATAAGTAATGATGTGGGCGCCAACACAAACGCCAAAACAAATGAAAAATCCCAAAACAATATTAATAAATAAGACTCGATAAAGATGTCTTGTTCAATGCATGTGCGTGCACCTAGAGCCCCTAGCGTCCTGAGAAACATGTAAAGAAACAAGTGTCAACATTAAAGATGAGTGAGTTCACAGGTTTTCATAAATTCGTTTGTTCGGTTATAGTTTGTTACTCCGTTATCCCCAACCCGGGATAACGTATCAGTTCCATTATTCCAATCCCGGAATAATAAGTTGTTGCTTCCAATATTCCCCACCCGGAATATTAAGTTGTTGCTTCCATTATCCCCAACCCGGGATAATAAGTTGATGTTTCCAATATTCCAAACCCGGAATATTAAGTTGATCCGTAATTAAGTTCAATATTAATGTATATAGGTAGCTAGCCTAAAGTCATGTCGCTAAGTGTTCGCGATCGAAGCTGACAGTTGTGCCTCCGTTTTGCCAGGCCTATCACATGACCATGGCGATGTTAGGCCAATCATACACCCGTTGACCATACCCGGTCGGCTAGCGCGACTAGCTCGGATGGGGCTCGTCAGACCCAGTAGTACTACTTATAATTCCCCCGCTATTTAACCCAAATACTAACGATCCGAGGAGATTGTCGAGGAATTAAGTGATAAAGCTGCTTAGTGCCCATAACATTACATTAACATTAACTTAGTTACCGTATAGTTATGTGACGTTAAATTCGTATAACGTAAAGAGTTTGAGTTTGAGAGTGTATACATGTTTCTCCCCCTGTTGTTTAAAAACCGGATAAAGTTAGGGGCCGTGAACTCACCTTTATTTGCTCGGTTAGTGTAGCAAAGATGTTATAAGAGATGGGACCGCTAGTTGCGTCCTAACAAACCAATTAATTCCTCGTCAGTGTGTAATCACACCAATACAAATTCCACACACAATTTACTCACAAAGTGATACATACCAACAACATATCTAACACTCAAACATGCATGCAAGTATTCTCATGTGATCATAGAAATCAAACAACTTGTCATGAACATGTTTCAATTCCATGCAACACTTTAATGCATACAATCACAAGTTATCAACTTTCTGCTTAACACTCAATTATTCAGCTGTCTTCTAGGATTTTTATAAAATAGTTCTATCATTCCAAAAATTCCCATATTTTTATATTAGGTGACATTTATACCATAGAAATTTATATAATTTTTCCAAGTCCTAAATCTTTACCAATTAGCCATAAATATTAATTCATTAAGCTGCAGTCAGATTTACCGCTTTCTGACTGCAGTCCACGGAAGAATTTATTTAAAAATCACTGATCGTCCGATTAACAAACTTCCAATTGGAGTTGCCCGGAAATTTCTATACCTAGTTGCTGTACAAAAATCATGACTCAACTCCCTACTGATTTTAAAATCTAGCTTGATAAACAACCAACAAAATTCCAGAATTTTCACAGCTTTAGCTACTGAACTTGTTTAGCCCTTCAAAAATATCAAACGACTTCAGAAAATTATGAATCCAGCGCCATTAGATTCCTTATTCAAATCTCTACGTTTTAGACATCAGAAAATCCGTTTTTCGACAACTAACGACCGAGTTACAGCCAGATGAAGTCGGCTGTAACTATTATTCAGCAGACTGTTTCAGCATCTCTTTATAATAAACTCGTGTAATCCCGTTCATGCGATTAATCTAGACGATCTAAAACCGATTTCTAATCCTAGATTAATACCAATATCTCATCCATGCAAACTCTAGTTCTTACTTCTAGTTATTATAAACAAAACACAGCCTATATGTATTCAACTTTAAAACTCATTCCAACTCTAAATCTTGTATTACCAATCCGAAACTATATCATCATGCAACCTGAGAACAGCAACAATCAAGACACATAACTTCGAAACAACTAGCCATTCGAGCATACATGTATCCGAAACATTTATATCAATTCTTTCAAGCATGTATATATATATATCCGAAACAATACAATCATCTATCTTATTCTATTATGCAAATCCGAACACAACACACTCAAAACACGTATAACCGAACATGATCTAGCAACAAAAGATAAATCCTAACCTTAAGTGACAAGGTAAGCGGCCGAAACTCGGATGTGAATGGATTTGGCTTGAAAGTAATTCGCGACCGAGAGGGGCTTGTTGATAAAGTGGCTGTTTGATCGGCCAGAGGTGAACAAAGACTGATCTCGCGATTTGAATGAAGGTGAAGATGGAGATTGTTGTTGCTGCTGTGACCGAGAGAATTAAATGAACAAGAAAACAGCTGATTGCGATCACAATAAGCGAGAACAAGCTGCGACGGCTGTCTTGTTTGTTAGGGTTTTCGGATTGTGAAAGAGTATGTATGGGTGTTGTATATATATAAGCGCAACAATGATAGGGTTTACGGTTTGGTTTGGGGTTTATGGCCGAGGGACTTGGGTGAGTTAGTTGGGTTTGGATGTGATCTCGCGGCCAAGTACTAGGGTGGATTCGGTTTGGGTTTGAACTCGCGGTTTTTGAACTTGATCTCGGCCGAGAATGTTTTGGTTTAGGGTTTAGGTTTGCTCTTGGTTTGGATTCGATCTTGGCCGAGGACTTGACTCGAGTTAAAGTTTAAAACTTGTTAACTCCTAGGGTCACCATGAATCTCTTTGGTTCGTGTCCGCGTTCGGTTCGTGTACATATCTACAATAATTACTTTATAACTAAACAATCACACAAACACTCATCACGTATTCATTCCATGCACGTTTAATACTTAGCACACATATTATTCGACAAGTGTCACGTGTAAGCTATCCGAAAAACCCGGGATATCACACATAAGAGGTTTTCCTGCAAAAGGTCAGTTAAACTTTGAAAATTATGAAACCCGCCTCCTTGAGAGAAGGAACCCGTCTGGTAGCCATGGTATTGAGGAGGAGGACGGTTGGGGTCGTCAGCGAGGGCTAGGACTTATTCCGGGGCCCATGTATTTCCTTTAGCATTCCGGAAGCGGATAGTCCCGTCACCCATGTCTTGGATGAACCCCACGGATCGGCATAGATCGACATCGACCTTCTTGGACTTTGCACCTTGAGTAAGTGACTTTGGAACACACTGGACATAGTTTTTGAACAGCTTGTCGATCCATCCCTCAAAGAAGATTTGTATGGGTGGATTAGCCAATTGGTTTAGGTGCATGTTTTTGAGGAGCATGTAGGTGACATCGATTGGTCTACGGGTGTGGATGCAGTGGAGGCATGTGAGGTCACGAAGGCTTACCACTCCCGTGTTATCTCTCCGTTGATTCATTGAGTTGCTTAAGACCCAATGGATGTATCGGTAGAGCGGGTCTCGCAGCTGAGAGCTTTTGGTGATGCTTGGGTTGTATGCTCTGTCTCCAATTTTGGACCATGCTGTTTGCCTCATATTGACCGGGATTTCACAGAGACCACCCGTGACATGCTCATCAGCTGATTCATCTCTGTGTACAACCCGATGTTAACACCAAACTAGGCCATGAAGATGGAGAGAAGTTGCTCGGCACATCTGAATTGAACAGCATCAGAATCAAACGTGTCTGCCTTGGTGTCGAACTTGAAGGTGCTATAGAACTCCATGTTAAACTCGTAGATGGAGTGGAGCTTCTTGTCAAGAGCGGCTCGAAGTGGGCCTGTGACCAGCATATCATATCGACCTCTCTGACCCATGGCGTCTAGGGTTTCGTAGCATGTTTGTCTTGGTCCCTCTTCTGGCCTCGTTTGAAGGACTTCAAAGCGGTTTTGGTACTCCCACTCTGATGTCTTAAACTTCAGAAACTTGTTTGCCTTTGCTGCATGAGAGAACCATTGTACAATCAGTGCGTTATGGATTAAATCTATGGGAAAAACTGAAAACAGAGAGTTGAACACGGCCTCGTGGTGACTAGTCACGACCCTTGTTCATTTCTTCTACCTGGGCACGCCCCGTGGTGGCTGACCACGACCCGTGTTCAGGCCACCGTTACTGCAAAACATCATTTTTCGACCCGGTTTCTAAAAGTTGAAAATTTTTGGTTGAGTAGGGTTGGTTTTCCCCGAAAATGAAACCCCTTTTTTATGTTTTTCCAAAAACAACCCATTTACCCTATCAATTTTAACTTTTTCGGTTTAAAAACAAGGACTTTTGACTTACACTTGAAATCGGGTGTTTTGGTGATCAATTGTGGTTGATTTACTCTTTACAACAAGAATGTATGCTATTAATAGTAGATCTATACAGAAATTTGAGGGTTAATTAGGTTCTAGTTCAAGAACCCCAATTTTCTTGATGTTATTCTGCATGCAAATCGCTAAACTAACTAGAAAAAGTGTAAGAATCATACCTCGCGGATGTTAAACGAAGAGAAAACGCGAAATGGGACAGAAAATCGTTGGTGAACCTGAGAGTTCTTGGGGAAACGGGTCTTGGTATAATGAAGAACAGTTAAGAAGAAGGGTTTATATCTATCTGTATGCCGAACACGGCCCCGTGGCCAATGGCCATGGCCCCATGGTCAGGCCATATTATATATATATATATATATATATATATATATATATATATTTCTAAGGATTCGTGTGATTAGCGACCGTTTTCCCGAGAAAGGGTTCCCAAGTTGTCTTACCTTTTCCGAAGTTCTCCCGATGTTTACTACCTACGAGTCATAACGTTAATTTACATATATATACATATACATACCTTTGTTTCATCATACCATGCTTGTTTGAAGAGAAATTTCTTCCTCCTCATCCTCAATGAATCCTTGGTAGAGTTTAAGCTTTTGTCCGTTAACCTTGAACGTAACGTCATTTCGAGATTTAATCTCAACTGCACCGTGTAGGAAAATATGGGTGATGGAAAAAGGTCCCGACCACCTAGACTTTAATTTTCTGGGAAATAATCGAAGTCGTGAATTAAACAACAACACTTGATCCCCCTCTCAAAATTTATAAGGTTTAATATGTTTGTCGTGTAAATTCTTTATGCGTTCCTTATAAATTTCAGAGTTAGAATAAGATTGAGTCCTCAATTCGTCTAATTCGTTTAATTGATAAAATTGATTTTGACTGGCAGTTTCATGGTCTAAGTTTACGTTTTTTAATGCCCAGTAGGCCCTATGTGCTATTTCTACTGGCAAATGGCAACTTTTTCCATAGACTAGCTTATATGGGGTGGTTCCTATTGTTGTTTTGAAAGCGGTTCGAAAAGCCCATAAAGCATCGTCTAATTTTTCGGCCCATTCTTTTCTATTTATCCCTACGGTTTTTCGAGTATTCGTTTTAAACCTCTGTTGGTTACTTCAGCTTATCCGTTTATTTGAGGATGATAGGCGGTAGAAATTCGGTGATGGACCCCATATCGTGTTAAAAAAATTTCGAGTTGATGATAAAAAAAATGGGTGCATCTATCACTTATTAAAGCTTTTGGAGTGCTGAAACGAGCGAATAATCATTTCAGGAATCTTACCACAACCCTTCCATCGTTTGTTGGAAGAGCTTAGGCCTCTGCCTTTTTGACAAGTAATCCACAGCCACAAGTATATATTTGTTTCCTTTTGATGGTGGGAAAGGACCCATGAAGTCTAAACCCATACATCAAAATTTTCACAAACAAGAATACCATTTTGTGGCATTTCGTTTTTGGAAGAAATATTACCTGCTCGTTAGCATGCATCACATGTCTTGATAAGATTTTGTGCGTATTTGTAAATGGTCGGCCAATAGAATCCTGAATCAAATACCTTTCGAGCGGTACTAGTGGCTCTGTGATGTCCTCCATACGGTCCCTCATGACAATGGCGGAGAATTTTTTCTGCTTCATTACCATGTACGCATCGTCGGATGCGTTGGTCAGCACAAATTTTGAAAAGATATGGATCTTCCCAAAAGTAGTGTTTTATATCGGTAAAGAATTTTTTTCTTTGATGATGTGACCATCCTTTTACGACTATCCTGCTAGCTAGGTAGTTGGCGTAGTCGGCGTACCATGGTTCTTCCCGATATTCCACTATTTCTAAGGATTCCGTGGGGAATTTTTCCTTGATGAGCTCGTCCCTAGTTGCTTCCAAAGCTGGGTCTTCCAAGCGAGATAGGTGATCCGCGGTGGTGTTCTCAGCTCCTCTTTTGTCTTTTATTTCGATGTCAAATTCTTGGAGGAGTAGGATCCACCTGATTAAACGTGGTTTTGCATCCTGTTTTAGATAACGAATGGTTGCATGGTCTGCATAAACTGTTGTTTTAGAAAGAACAAGATAATACCGAAATTTATCAAAAGCAAATACTACAGCGAGTAATTCTTTTTCTGTTGTGGTATAATTCTCCTGTGCATCATTGAGAGTTTTACTAGCGTAGTATATTGGATGAAAATGCCTATCTTTTCATTATCCCAATACTGCTCCAATTGCAAAGTCACTTGCATCACACATGATTTCAAAGGGTAATTTCCAATCAGGCGCTATCATGATTGGTACATTGACTAGAATTTCTTTTAATGTTAAAAATGCATGGTTTCAATCCTTGTTAAAGATTAATGGTGCATCTTTTTCAAGTAGTTTAGTTAGAGGTCTTGAGATTTTTGAAAAGTCTTTGATAAATCGTCTATAAAATCCGGCATGCCCTAAGAAACTTCTTAGGGCTCTAACGGAGGATGGAGGTGGTAATCGAGGGATAGTGTCAATCTTTGCTCGATCAACCTCCATTCCTTCGCTTGAGATTTTGTGACCGAATACTATTCCCTCCGTAACCATGAAATGGCATTTTTCCCAATTAAGGGCGAGGTTGGTTTCCTCACATCGGGATAACATTCGTTCAAGGTTATCGAGGCATTGGTCATATGAATCTCCAAAGATAGAAAAGTCATCCATGAAAACTTCCATGGTTTTTTTTTCTATCATATCATGGAAGATAGCTACCATGCAACTTTGAAATGTTGCGGGGGCATTACATAGACCAAAAGGCATGCGTCGATAAGCGAAAGTTCCATAGGGGCATGTGAAGGTTGTTTTTTCTTGGTCTTCAGGGGCTATCGGTATTTAAAAATAACCTGAAAAACCATCTAAAAAACAATAAAATTTGTGACCGGATAGTCTTTCCATATTTGATCAATAAAAGGTAAAGGGAAGTGATCTTTTCTAGTTGCCTCATTCAATCTACGGTAGTCTATACAAACTCTCCATCCGGTGATGGTCCTTGTTGGTATTAATTCGTTTTTTTCATTGCTTATTACCGTCATACCTCTTTTTTTGGAAACTACTTGAACGGGACTCACCCATGGGCTATCAGAAATTGGGTAGATGAGTCCGGCATCAAGTAGTTTGATGACTTCGTTTTTAACCACTTCTTGAACATTTGGATTGACTCTGCACTGTAGTTGTATTACCGATTTGTGGTTATCTTCCATTAAAATTTTGTGCGTCCACATGGAAGGGTTTATTTCTTTTATATCTACAAGCTTCCATGCAATCGCGTTTTTATGTTTCCTTAAAAGTGAAATTAGTTTTTCTTTTTCTAAACTAGTTAATTTTGATGAAATGATTATTGGTAATTTACCATGCTTGTCTAGAAAAGCGTATTCCAAACCTTTTGGGAGCTCCTTGAGCTCAAGTGGTGGGTCTTTAGGAGACTCCTTATTTGGTTGCTCTTCGTTGAGGACCATAAAGGTTTGTTCAACGGCGTCTTCTTCTTGGACAAGTTGGTCGAGCTATTCTTCCGTATCGGGTGGCTTATCTTTATCTTCAATTAAGGGGTCGTCGTTTCCGAATGAATATTGTAACATCCGTCAAAAACGGATTTACCAAACCCGCTCCGTTTAGTAACCGAACAATCAGTTAAAAATTTCGTTGCGAATTTAATGCCCAAAATAATTTTAAACGATACATAATTAATTATTATATTGGAATATATAAATTGTTTTTGAAAAACTGTTAAAAATAAGAAAATAAAAATAATATGTTCCTGCCGGGTTTCGAACCCGAGTCAGTAACCGGTTCAACACAACTTAACACACAACCCTTTAACCACTGCGCCACTAGTGTTTCTTGGTAATTATTAGACTCAATTAATTCATAAAATGTTATCCGAATTCAAAAACCGGCGCCCAAATTTCAGTCGTCGGAAATCCCGACTAACTCGCCAATAATTTACGGTTTCTTCAAGTCTTAACGTAAACTTTAAAAACACATCGGTTATAACCGATGCTTGAACCCGCGACACAAGTTATAACCGCCGGAGAAATTCTAACCGACGAATCAAGTCGGAAATAGGACCAAATTCATCGATGAACTGCCCTATAAATACCCCCTCGAACCTCTGCAAGCTTTTTCGCTCAAAACCGCACCCTTTCTCGGCGAAAACTCACTCGCCGGAAATCTCCTGCAAATCGCCGAAAAACCGGGTTCTTCACTTCTAAGCCTTACTAAACCCCCTGAGCTTATACCGAAGTCACCCACATCCTTTTCAAGCTTTCTGAAGACTCTCTGCTGCAAGACACACGTCGCCGGAAGTGTTTGCTGTTGCCGGAGTTTCGCCGGAGAAACAGAGGAATCCAGTCGGTATACCTCACGCTTAAATCCTTCATTCTTTTTATTTAATCCCACATGTAATTAACCATCAGACTCTAACGAACATGATTTAATCATCGAACCAGTCGGACTTCCGATTCTTTGTAAAATCAACGAAGAAGACGAAGTTCTGTAATGTTTAAGTATAATTAAAATCAAGTTATAACTCGGGTTAGACACACAGTCCAGCGGTGGACTGTGTGCACATTAAGCACACAAACGTCTCGAGTTCGAATCTTGTCCCACACACGCTGCCTTAATAAAAATGTCTTTTTTTTTGTTAATCGAACCGGAGACACTGCTGTATATGTTAAGTATAATAATAACCGGAATAATAACCAAGATAGACACACAGTCCAGTGGTGGACTGTGTGTATGTTTAAATCACACGTCACGAGTTCGAGTCCGGTCTACTGCACCGACTCGGACAATTATCTACCTTTTTAAATAAGTCAGAAATGAAAATACTTAGTTTGTATTTAAGTATAATAAAAATCGGTTTATATAACATGTTAAACACACAGTCCAGCGGTGGACTGTGTGTTAACTCAACCCACAGGTCCCGGGTTCGAGACCTGTGGAGCGCACCGGTCCGATTCAGCAAAATCTTTTAAGAAATAAATTGATTTTCGGTTTAATCTAATTAGTATATAAATATAATTAAAAACAGAAATATTTCGGGTTAGACACGTATCTCAGTTGGTAGAGCTGCGTGCACGCGTACGGGAGGTCTCGGGTTCGAGCCTCACTCAGCGCACATATACTCGCATACGAACCGGTCAAAGTCGACAGTCAACGATCAACGGTCAAAAAAGTCAAATTTTTTTATTTTTTTATTTATTTATTTTATTTAAAAATTAATTAAAAATACTTAAAAATAACATTTTTAAGATTAGAAAATAGCCTTAAACTCACAAAAATACACCCAACAATCCTACTAAAATGGATCAATAAAATCCGTTTACTTACCGAACCATAATGCTATTTATCTAGGTTAATTTCACTCGTGGTTAAAACCACTTCGCGTGCATTCAACATCATCAACCGAACGCACCCACTGTGAGTGAATCTTACAACTCCCCTTTTTAATTACACGTTTTGGGGTGTGTCATGTGTCACAAAATAATTAACTCGTTTATTTAAAATTGTGCCATACCATATCGTGATCTAAACTTAGATTGTTTATATTGTTGTGATTATTTATTTCATTTTGTCAAATTATATGAAATTCATTCATTAAGCCCATCAGTTCCTCGTGGGAGACGAGTTGAACAACGCGTGCCTCAAAACCAATCCATTATTGTTCATGTGTGTATCATTGAGTTTATATTGTTTGTAGTTATGTCTTTCATATTATCATGTTTATGCAATTCATTCATTAGGCCCATCAGTTCCTCGTGAGAGACGAGTAGAGCAACGCGTGCCTCTAAACGTTCCATTATTGTTCATGTGTGCTTTATTTAATATCTAATGATTGTTGAATAAGTTTACATCTATTTTTACTCATGTGTGGTTGTGCACTCATTTCAAAATCAATTAAATAAACTTGTTCAAATGTTTTCCATAGGATTCACTCGCCAACTTTTTGTTGATCCAAAAACCTTTTTACACATGATACAGGTGAACAGGATGAAGCAAGGAAAACATAGGAAATGCCTTAGAAGAAAACAAAGAAGCTTAGATTGATGTTAGGTCATGATGTAATTATAGTTGTAAATTTCCTATTAAATTGTATTTAATGAATATGAAACGTATAATAAATGTCATGAGCTTTGATGATAACCCAATCATGCCCCGGTCACCTTTTCCGCTGCGGGTCGGGGTGTGACAGATTGGTATCAGAGCCATGACTATAGGGATATAGGATAGGTTATTAGACCCTTAGAGCCTATACTATAGTCTGCCTAAATTTTAATTGATTAGGTGGTTACATACAAACTTGTGATATTTATCTGTTTCATATTTGTTTATATTTACAGTCAAACATACATGCTTATATACATATTCATTATACATATATCAATGTTCATATATTCAATTCATTTTCATACTCTCATTATTCAAAGATTTTGTTGCAATTTTCAAATCTCATCAAAGTAAGTTCTGCGACGGGCATGTAGTAACTGGAAGGGTACAAGTACCGGTAGTCGGAACGTCCTGTCTAGGTTGGCATTCGTATAAATCCAATATAACGGACCAGTTTGCCTACCTGGGGACTAACGATGAGAGTACGAAGGACTTATTAGGCCAAAGCATGCCACACCAAACGTCGTTCGAACTAACCCCACTTTGAGGTGTCACCGTGTCTACACCTGGACACATTCCGAATATCACACGTTGTATACATATTTCTCGATTTTCTCCGGGTTTTAGTATACGCAACCAGGCAAACCCATGCGAACCATATGAAAAACCCGGTATTCATGGGGGCCCACATGATTACGAAGGTGAAGTATGGCGGCATGTAGGGCCTAATGGCGAGCAAAGCCCAAGACATCCTATGGATGTAGTAGATTTATTTTTCTATAATTATTTTATGAATGTTCATTCCTAGTGCGACCCATGAACCCAAAAACATCCAACTCATACTCTTGACATGTATTCCTTGTAGATGTCTTCTAACCTCGCCCGTAGGAAGATGAGAGCAGGAAAAGCCCGCGAGCGCATGGCTGCCCTAATCGCTCAACAAATGGCTACCGTAATACCCAACATTGTCATCCAAGTCCAACAAACACTTACCGATAATCCTGTCAATCAAGAAAACCAAAACGCAATCAACTCTTCCCCAAATACCACTAAATGCACCTACAAGCATTTCAAATAATGCGACCCTCAAAAATACAAAGGGACTGAAGGCGTCACTGCTCTTCTCCATTGGTTTGAAGAAATGGAGAACACCTTTCTAAATTGCGATTGTCCCGATGATCGCAAAGTGCGATATGCTACCGGTCGATTATATGGGATAGCACTTACTTGGTGGAATACAGAGAAGGCCAAACGAGGTGTGGAAGATGCTATGACCTTAACTTGGAACGAATTGAAGGAAATCATGACCAGACGATTTTGCCCAAGGAGAGAAATCAAGAAATTAGAAGATGAATTTTATTCGTTGAAGCAAAAGGAAGGAGACCACACCACATACAACAAAAGATTCCTCGAATTACATCAAATGGTTCCCAACATGTTCACTCCCCTCTACCGTTTGATCGAGCACTACATTCGTGGTCTTCCGTCAAAGATTCAAGACTCTGTAATAAGTACCACGCCTGCAACTTTGGAAGCGGCAATGAAGCTAGCAACAGAGCTCACCGAGAACCGAATCCGAAACAAAGACTTCAAGGAGGAGAAGATGAAGGATAAAGCATCGACTGAAACCTCCGACTCCACCCAAACCGAATCCCCTTCTCAACCCACTTCTAAGAGAAAAAGAGACGGGCAACTTTTCGCTGCTACCCAACGGAATCAACCAATTTCACACGCCATACCCATTCAAGCTATCCCAATCACTCAAGTGGCACCCAATTCAACTTACCCAAATAAGAAACCATATCTTGGACCTCACCCTCGATGCAACAACTGTTTTTATCACCATCCCCTTACCTTACCTTGTCGACTATGTGCAACTTGTGGACGCTATGGTCATTTGAGCAAGGTTTGCCGCACCTTTCAAAACCAAATCTCTCCCCCTACTCAACCCATGAACCAAACCTATCAACAACCCCAATACCCCATGTTCCCATATGTTCGAGCTTGTTTCAATTGTGGCGACCCTACCCACTTTAGAAACACATGCCCTCAATTGGTTAACGTCATAAACGCTCAAGCCCAATCAAACCCAGTTAACCAAGTAAACCAAGAAAACCCAACCGCTAGGCCACCAGCAAGAGGAAGAATCTTCAACATCAACGCCAATCCTGTCGAAGATAATGACGGCCCAAACGAAGATACCCAACTAGTCCTTTTCACCGAAAATCCAGATTCAACTCCTATCGTTTAGTTTTATGTTTTTCTTTATCACATAGAACCAAACATAACTTAAGGATAAAGCCAATGAAACTTTGACAAGAATATGGTGGATACGCCGCTGGTACTTCCTATATATAAGTATTCTTGTCAAAGGATCAAAAGCATTATCTGGCGGTTATGAGAGGTTCCATGTGTAGACTGTTAGAGTAATTATTGTTTATTATTTCAGTACATGCAATTTCATAGGCCGTCGCTCCCCATTACATTATGAGCGTTGAGCATGTTCCCCATTTCATTATGAGGTTGAACCTGGCGTGCCCACATTTTTCATTTTCAGTACATGCAATACGATCGGCTCCGTTTGATTGAGCCTTGATCGCACAGACATTTTTCATTTTCAGTACATGCAATACGATCGGCTCCGTTTGATTGAGCCTTGATCGCACAGACATTTTCATTATCAGTATCTTGTGGTTGTTGCGTTTGTTATAGAGTCGCATAGAACTAATCATAACTTGCGGATAAAGTCAATGAGAATTTGACAAGAATATGGTGGATACGCCGCTGGTACTTCCTATATATAAGTATTCTTGTCAAATGATCGGAGGCATTATCAGGCGGTTATGAGAGGTTCCATGCATAGGCTGTTTGTGTGATTGTTGTTTAGATTAAGTTTATCATTTTCAGTACATGCAATACGATCGGCTCCGTTTGATTGAGCCTTGATCGCACAGACATTTTTATTTTCAGTACATGCAATACGATCGGCTCCGTTTGATTGAGCCTTGATCGCACAGACATTTTCATTATCAGTATTTTGTGGTTGTTGTGTTTGTAGTAGAGTCACATAGAACTAATCATAACTTGCGGATAAAGTCAATGAAAATTTGACAAGAATATGGTGGATACGCCGCTGGTACTTCCTATATATAAGTATTCTTGTCAAATGATCGGAGGCATTATCAGGCGGTTATGAGAGGTTCCATGTATAGGCTGTTTGTGTGATTGTTGTTTAGATTAAGTTTATTATTTTCAGTACATGCAATACGATCGGCTCCGCTTGATTGAGCCTTGATCGTACAGACAATTTCATTTTCAGTACATGCAATACGATCGGCTCCGTTTGATTGAGCCTTGATCGCACAGACATTTTTCATTTCAGTATTTTGTGTTTGTTGTATTGGTTGTAGAGTCATATAGGACTAATCATAATTCATTGATAAAACCAATGAAAATTTGACAAGAATATGGTGGATACGCCGCTGGTACTTCCTATATATAAGTATTCTTGTCAAAGGATCAGACGCATTGTCAGACGGTTATGAGAAGTTCTATGTAGGATTTAGTAGTTTCTTGGTAACTAATCATAACTTGTGGATAAAACCAATGAAAATTTGGCAAGAATATGGTGGATACGCCGCTGGTACTTCCTATATATAAGTATTCTTGCCAAAGGATCAGAGGCATTATCAGGCGGTTATGAGAGGTTCCATGTAGGATTTAGTATTGTCTTGATTGAAATTTGTGTTACATTTATATCATCTCGCTATTTAAAGAAATTGGATTGTGATCCATTTCTACATAAACTAACCTCTCCATCATAACAAACGAGAGAGGAATTGTCACCATTCAAACATATATGCTATCAGAATGTGGATTCAAATATTAGCTGTTGTGTTTATTTATGTTCTATAGTCATAGAACCAATCATAACTTACTGATAAAACCAATGAAAATTTGACAAGAATATGGTGGATACGCCGCTGGTACTTCCTATATATAAGTATTCTTGTCAAAGGATCAGAGGTATTGTTACATGGTTATGAGAAGTTCCATGTAGGTTGTAGTATTAGAAGTTTTGCCTTAGGATATAACCATATCCTTCCAAACATATCAAAACTCTTATGCATGATATCATAGTTAGCGAATCAATTCTGCTTATCAATACTTTTACAGTAGGCAACAAAAAGCGATTCCTGTAATAGGGTACTTAACCCTTACAAGGAACGTTACCGCCTCGAACAAAAACTTAAACCCTTACTTTTTCTAAGCATGTAACTGTCAAACTAAACACCATCATTCTTTTAGTCAAATATATCACTATTTAAATTTCGGGACGAAATTTCTAGAAAGCAGGGGATACTGTAACATCCGTCAAAAACGGATTTACCAAACCCGCTCCGTTTATTAACCGAACAATCAGTTAAAAATTTCGTTGCGAATTTAATGCCCAAAATAATTTTAAACGATACATAATTAATATTATATTGGAATATATAAATTGTTTTTGAAAAACTGTTAAAAATAAGAAAATAAAAATAATATGTTCCTGCCGGGTTTCGAACCCGGGTCAGTAACCGGTTCAACACAACTTAACACACAACCCTTTAACCACTGCGCCACTAGTGTTTCTTGGTAATTATTAGACTCAATTAATTCATAACATGTTATCCGAATTCAAAAACCGGCGCCCAAATTTCAGTCTTCGGAAATCCCGACTAACTAGCCAATAATTTACGGTTTCTTCAAGTCTTAACGTAAACTTTAAACACACATCGGTTATAACCGACGCTTGAACCCGCGACACAAGTTATAACCGCCGGAGAAATTCTAACCGACGAATCAAGTCGGAAATAGGACCAAATTCATCGATGAACTGCCCTATAAATACCCCCTCGAATCTCTGCAAGCTTTTTCGCTCAAAACCGCACCCTTTCTCGGCGAAAACTCACTCGCCGGAAATCTCCTGCAAATCGCCGGAAAACCAGGTTCTTCACTTCTAAGCCTTACTAAACCCCCTGAGCTTATACCGAAGTCACCCACATCCTTTTCAAGCTTTCTGAAGACTCTCTGCTGCAAGACACACGTCGCCGGAAGTGTTTGCTGTCGCCGAGTTTCGCCGGAGAAACAGAGGAATCCAGTCGGTATACATCACGCTTAAATACTTCATTCTTTTTATTTAATCCCACATGTAATTAACCATCAGACTCTAACGAACATGATTTAATCATCGAACCAGTCGGACTTCCGATTCTTTGTAAAATCAACGAAGAAGACGAAGTTCTGTAATGTTTAAGTATAATTAAAATCAAGTTATAACTCGGGTTAGACACACAGTCCAGCGGTGGACTGTGTGCACATTAAGCACACAAACGTCTCGAGTTCGAATCTTGTCCCACACACGCTGCCTTAATAAAAATGTCTTTTTTTTGTTAATCGAACCGGAGACACTGCTGTATATGTTAAGTATAATAATAACCGGAATAATAACCAAGATAGACACACAGTCCAGCGGTGGACTGTGTGTATGTTTAAATCACACGTCACGAGTTCGAGTCCTGTCTACTGCACCGACTCGGACAATTATCTACCTTTTTAAATAAGTCAGAAATGAAAATACTTAGTTTGTATTTAAGTATAATAAAAATCGGTTTATATAACATGTTAAACACACAGTCCAGCGGTGGACTGTGTGTTAACTCAACCCACAGGTCCCGGGTTCGAGACCTGTGGAGCGCACCGGTCCGATTCAGCAAAATCTTTTTAGAAATAAATTGATTTTCGGTTTAATCTAATTAGTATATAAATATAATTAAAAACAGAAATATTTCGGGTTAGACACGTAGCTCAGTTGGTAGAGCTGCGTGCACGCGTACGGGAGGTCTCGGGTTCGAGCCTCACTCAGCGCACATATACTCGCATACGAACCGGTCAAAGTCAACAGTCAACGATCAACGGTCAAAAAAGTCAAATTTTTTTATTTTTTTATTTATTTATTTTATTTAAAAATTAATTAAAAATACTTAAAAATAACATTTTTAAGATTAGAAAATAGCCTTAAACTCACAAAAATACACCCAACAATCCTACTAAAATGGATCAATAAAATCCGTTTACTTACCGAACCATAATGCTATTTATCTAGGTTAATTTCACTCGTGGTTAAAACCACTTCGCGTGCATTCAACATCATCAACCGAACGCACCCACTGTGAGTGAATCTTACAACTCCCCTTTTTAATTACACGTTTTGGGGTGTGTCATGTGTCACAAAATAATTAACTCGTTTATTTAAAATTGTGCCATACCATATCGTGATCTAAACTTAGATTGTTTATATTGTTGTGATTATTTATTTCATTTTGTCAAATTATATGAAATTCATTCATTAAGCCCATCAGTTCCTCGTGGGAGACGAGTTGAACAACGCGTGCCTCAAAACCAATCCATTATTGTTCATGTGTGTATCATTGAGTTTATATTGTTTGTAGTTATGTCTTTCATATTATCATGTTTATGCAATTCATTCATTAGGCCCATCAGTTCCTCGTGAGAGACGAGTAGAGCAACGCGTGCCTCTAAACGTTCCATTATTGTTCATGTGTGCTTTATTTAATATCTAATGATTGTTGAATAAGTTTACATCTATTTTTACTCATGTGTGGTTGTGCACTCATTTCAAAATCAATTAAATAAACTTGTTCAAATGTTTTCCATAGGATTCACTCGCCAACTTTTTGTTGATCCAAAAACCTTTTTACACATGATACAGGTGAACAGGATGAAGCAAGGAAAACATAGGAAATGCCTTAGAAGAAAACAAAGAAGCTTAGATTGATGTTAGGTCATGATGTAATTATAGTTGTAAATTTCCTATTAAATTGTATTTAATGAATATGAAACGTATAATAAATGTCATGAGCTTTGATGATAACCCAATCATGCCCCGGTCACCTTTTCCGCTACGGGTCGGTGTGTGACAAGTATTTCATGGATTGGTCAAGATTGATACACCTTTTGTCGGCCCCTAATTGAATTGGTAAGTTGTTTTGCTTCCGGTTGATCAATGCTTGATGGGTTTTCATGAAAGGTCGTGCTAACACATGCGGGGCATCATCGAGAATGATGAAGTCGGTGGGGACTACCGCTTGGTTTATTTGAATTAACACATTCTCAACTACTCCCTTGATTTTATCATCTTTCGATTAGATAGAATAATGGGGATTTGAAGTGGAGAAAAATCACTAATATTTAATTTTTGAAAAATAGTTAGGCATTATATTAACACAGAGATCTTTGTCGATGGTGACATTGCTAATAAAGCTATTTTGAAAAAAAAATCATGGAAACGATGTTATGTTAATTTCAAATTGTTCATCTTTTATTAGCGCAGTTTGATCATTTGTTAATTTGATGCTAACTATTTCGTTAACTTTAGCGTTAGTGTTTAACTCTTTTAAAAACTTAGCATGAGTGGGTACTAAACAATGGTTTTCTAAAGAAGGTGGTAAAATGTTAATTTCTTGAAAATTGACATTTTTCGAAATTTCTGTTTGTTGACTTACCTTCTTCTTTGGTTGACTCATGCGTAGGTTTTCCACTTATTTGTTCTTCCATTTTTACTTCTTCGATTATTACTTCCTTGGTACAAACAGCACCTTCCTTTGCTCGGGATTCTTTTAGTAACCGCTCAAGAGTTTTGATATGTTCTATTATTCTTTCGGCTTCGGGAAGGATCATCGGTGGTGTGTCAAAATGAGTGGATAAGTGTTCCAATCAAAGCTTGATTTTGGATGTTCAAAACTAGGTTCCTCATAATAAGAATATGAGGCGGAAGGTTGGGAAAAGTCACAATATTGTACCGAATGGGGATTGCCGCAAATGGTACAATATTCTTCCTCATAATCATCCTCCATGTAGTAGTGAGTGTAATCTCCTGAGTATTGATCCATGAGGGAATACCCAACAGATTACAAAGTCTCGGGACCAGAAAATAAAATTAAAAAAAATTGAAATAGAAGTTCACCACGGCACGTGTTGAGTGGACACAGCCCGTGGTCAAATCCTGTATCTGGGCGTTTGAAAACTGTTACTGGTCACTTGCAGCACGGGGGCGTGTCCAGTGGGCACGACCCCGTGTTCAGCTTACTGTAATGTCAAATCCTGTATCTGGCCGTCGATTTTAAGCTTTCTTAAAATCCTTGTGTCCCCGGCAACGGTACCAAAAACTTGGTGTACGTTAAGCGTATTACATTTTTATTAATATTATTAGTTCATTTTACGCATTAGTCAAGTTTTAAATTTATAAAACACGATATTGTACTAACACTAAACACACACTTGAGCAAGTGCACCCATCGTGAGCGTAGTATAGCGTTGGTAAGATACCGAGATCGTCCAAGGACATAAGGGCTTTAAATACCGGTTTATCGTCAACGTCTAATCAATCTGAATTTTTGATAAAAGTTTCAAATACAAATTAAATTTTAAAAATGGGAAGATAAATAAAATGAAATACAAATAGACAAGATAGAATCACTTGGATCCAACTTCTCTTTTATGTATCCTTTGATAATTTTTGCACTTTCGGACTTTTTAAGAGATTATCTTAGTTATAGTAATAGGACCCTCTTTTGAAGGTGACGTTACCCTTAACCCAGTGGTTTGAGTCAGCAGGGATATAATCCCAAAGGGTCGGAATATTGGAAGATAATTAAATAAGTTATTAATGCGAAAAGTGGTAGGCCCCTCTTTTGAAGGTGACGTTACCTCGGCTAAGTGGTTTGAGTCAGCAGGGATACAATCCCAAGTAACCGGTTTAAAATATTAATAGTAGTTTGCATATGAGGGGTTCAAACTATTCTCGCCCCCGTCATCCAATACCCATAGAGCATTGAAGGAGGCCCTAATAAGCTTGAACCAAGTCCTCGCAGGATCTATACACTGAACGAGAAAAGAACTTTACAAAACCACCCTTCTAACCCCCTTCCAAGTAGTTAACGCGCTTTATATAGACCGTAAAGACACGAATGAGCAAATCAATGACATCATGAAGAAATGGTTAGGAAAATTCACTTTCAACATAAGAAACTAGTTATTAAAGTCATTAATACATACCTACTTAAAAAGTGCCGAAAGATTAAAAACTAAAAGTAATACATAAAAGATTAGTCTTCACCAAGTGATGTAAGGAATTTAGCCAAGCATGGCCTTTGTTTGACAAGAACCCTTACAATCTATCTTGGATCCCGAGACTACTACACACTCTAAAGATGATAGATGGATGATGGTGGTGGGTGTTGGTGTTGTAGTGGTGGTGGAGTGGTGGCAAAGTGAGAGAGAAGTGGTTTGCCAAGGGATGCCTTTGAAGGGAGCCAAGCACCCCTATTTATAGTCAAAATAGAGGCCCGGCCACAGCCCCGTGTCCAGTGGGCACGGCCCGTGGCCATCAACCTTCTCTTTCTTCATTAATTGCATCTGACAGCCGAGGGCCCCACACGACCCCGTGGCCTCTGGGCACGGCCCGTGGTCAACTGTTCGCTGTACTATCTGGATTCTGAAAATCTTATAGTTGACCACGCCCCATGTTGGCCTGGGCACGGCCCCGTGATGGGCGTAGAAGCTTCTGCAGGTTTTGTCTTGAAGTGTAGGGTCTGACCACGCCCCGTGTTGGATGGACACGGCCCGTGGTCATCTTCTGTAACTTTGTTTTTGTCTTTTGGGGTGTTGCTCAGGGGTCGGGCATGGTTCGTTATTCCTTCTTTTCGTATTTACGTTGGTTTTGGCTGCTTATTTGCTTCTTTCGTTCTTTCATGCTCTTTTTATCCTGAAAATACAAAAGGAACAAAGAAACGTGCTTTTTCCAACATTAGTACTAAAAAAGGATTAGTTTTATGCCTCAATTGATGTAATTTATATGTTGCATTTTGCACACATCAATACCCCTTGCCACTCGTGATGGGAAAGGGGTTAGTCCCCCGCCCCCCACGAGGGGCTCTTCTCCTGACCAAGTTTAGTTTTTAGCATTTTGGCCCCTAAACTTTGCTTTGTTTAATATTTGAGTTACAAACTTGTGTTTTTGCAACTTTTCAAGCATAGTAAGGGTATCAAAGTATGATGCAAGTGTGATGTACATATAAGTGACATTCCAAAAGTATAATGAGTCTCAGTTTTCGCTTATAAACGCACATTGGTTGATTGTTTGGATAACGAACAAGTGTGGATATTAACATAGTAAGTTTAAACATAAAATTCATTAAGATTAATGCCTCGAATTGTAAGATTGAAATTAAAATGAGAATGTAAGGTTTCTAAAAATAGAATGTGAATACGAACATGAACTTTCTAAAAATAGGAATACAGAAATACGAGGGGTTACAAAAACCCAAGTCAAAACCATGTTGAAGAGGAATTAAAGTTGATCAAATAAACATTTGTTTTGGCATCATCTATTCTAGGTGAGATTGTTGGACCTACTAAAGAAAAGATGATATCCAAAATCCAAAGCATGGTCCATTGATCAAGAAATAATCAAAATATTGAACTAATACCTCCTCAAAGATATCGAATCTTGAACACCTAACCAGAGCATCTATTCAAGAACAAAGCAAACATATGTTCAAGTCTTGGAACCGTTGTTCAGGAAGAAACAACATCTTCTGAAAGCTAATGACTGTTGAAGACCAAAGTATTGATGAAGTCAAAGGTCTGATGAAGAAGACCAAACATCTGTAATAGTACTTATCTTGTAACAGTGTTTAGACTAGTTAGAACAGATGATATGATTTGCATAGATTTTTGCAATATCTGTGGAATCTTTTATGTTTGGAATGTTATATTTCACTATCAGGGTGATGTCAACCAATCACTGAACAGAGCTTTCGTACTTAGTATAAATAGATCACACCTGTTAGTGATCTATTATCACACAAATCACCTTTTCTCTTGTACAAACTGTTTTGTTACATGATTGTCTGAGGTGGAGTCTGTAGAGTCAATTGATTTATAAAACATTTGAATCCTTTGAGATTAATGAAAAACAATCATTGATGATGACTTTCTATTTGTCAATAGTATTGTGATAATCAATATTTGTTTGCAAATATCAAACTCAGTTCTAACACATTGACCCTTCGTCATTTTTTTCGTTCATCATTTGTTGCATTGACTTCATGACTCTTTATCATGGTAACTTCTTATCTCACCTTTAACATTATGGCTTCAAGTTCTTTATCTTAATGTGGCACATAATCATCAAATGTACCTATTCCTTGTCAAGTAAGAAATCATATAAGCGATTGGACTTTTCACATTGACAAAAGGACGATAGCTAGTTAGCTACAACTATTGATATCAATGGCGCCTTTAAAGGGAGGCCAATAAACACCATAGTAACTGTTTTTATGATTTTATAAATGAATCCGCATCCTACAATCACGTCACATATTTCTTCAAAATTGTGTTAATTCTATCAAACATCGTTTGGATTTATTAGGCCCTAGTAGAGAGTCCCTCAAACGTAACACATAAATAATCAACCCTCATAGAACGACGAGGCAGAATTATCATAATATGGTGTCATCAATACACTAATAAGCTTTAACTTAGTAGTAAAAAATGTGAAAACAATTGCTAGATTCCTCCCCCCCTCTCTCTCTCTCTCTCTTTCATACGTATCCCCTCTCTCTTTGAACATATGTCAATGGTTTCAATCAGGCGACCAACTTATGTAAGTATACAACAATTTTAGATTAACATAAGGATCTTGTTAATTTTTTAGTAGCTCCTAAAATCAGGATGTACTTCAGTGTGTTTTTGGGTTTTTGATGAACAAGATTTGAGAAACTTAAAATCAAGATCACAGCACCTCTGTTTAACTCGCATTGACCAAGAAATAAAAGAACATTCAAGTGCAAATGAAGTTGTTGAAGCTTCGCCGGAACTCGTCGAAAGGCCAAGAGTTGCCGGGTCTGAATATGTCTTCACCAGATCTAATACCCGGTCCCTATCCTCGCCAAGCACCTCATCACTGTATCTAATACCCGATACCTTATCCAACTTCGTCAATCTGTCCCTTTCCCTATTGTTGACACCAATGGAGTAACCCTTGACCCTAATCGGTGCCTCTGTGTCCCGATTCAACCACCACCGGTGTTGTATAGGGTGAGGTTGGTGCGGTGGCGGTATTGGTGATGGTGGTGATGTGGTGGTGATGTGGTGGGCGTGGGGTGGAGATTAGATAAATTTCTAGGTGGAGATTGAAAATGAACCATCATCTTCAAAGTGAGAATATCTAGGACGATGGAGAGAGAGAGTGTGTGTGTGTGTGATAATAGAGAGATAAGGAATATGAATTTCTTGGGTTTACAAAGATAGGGGAGACCGGTGATTGTGTGGTGGTGGTTTGTCTTCAAGAAGAAGGGTTATAAGCTTAATGTATTATTTTTGTTTTGTAATGTAAAAGGGTATTTTGCTCATTTCAAAAAAGTTAACAGAAAAAATCTACCATAGTTAGTATTTTAGACTCAAAGGGTTACAAAATGAGAATTTAGCTATTTAGGATGTTAAACTTTTTGATTTTGAACTCAAGTGATTAAAGCCACTAAGACACAAGGACTCAAAAAATAATTTACTCAAAAAACTAAATTCAATCAAAATTACTAAAAAGATATAAATAATTATTAAAATCTTTATTTATGTTTTCTACAAGAATGAACTTGTTTTCCACCCTTCTATTCTATCCTTCTTTGAAAACCCTCTCATAGAATATGTTAATATTAACAAGCAAACACACACACACACACACGTAATAAGCAAGAACAAACACGAGATTTACGTAGTTCAGTTGCGATGTTCAACCTAAGTTCACGGGGGCAACTAGATTATTCTTTTATTCAGGTGTTAAACATTACGAAGTACAAGAGATTAATTTGATAAACTACACAATTAGGGTTAAAACCCATAATTAAAGAATTAAGCTCGTGGGCCGTGAGTAGGGCCAACTGCCCTTACTATCGCGCCACACCGCACCATCTCTACGGGTGTCAAGAAGTCTACAACCCATCAATCCTACTTAGTGGCTTCAAAGACACGGTCAACTGCGATCCACTATACTTCTATAATCTATCAACGAAAACTCTAAGCTCCACCTCTAGTTACCATCAGCCTTTGCATCAATTAACCTGAAGGCTTGTTAAAGCTCCCACTGAGCTTCAACTCATTAGTCAATACCCATGACTCGTTCTCTGTCCCTTCTGGCTCTCGTTTAAATGAATTTCCAGACCCCTAAGAAAACCTGAGAACTAACACTCTCCATTATAAGAAGGTAATTCAGTGGAGAGACTTTTTACGTCGGATTAATGGTTTTCCTCATCCACGTTTGCACTAGAACTGTAACTAAAACACAAGCCGTTCTCCCACACTCACGAAGTCCTTTGGCTGGTTTATCCTGAATCTACACTTTAGCTCTGGGTTCCTTTCTTACATAAGTAACATTTTTCTGCCTATAAGATTCTATGAACTAGAACCGGGTTAACTCCATCAGGCAATATCTCGACCATATATATGAGCCCCTATTCTTGGCACATGCAACCACTAGATTTCGCTTGCTTACTGTCACACCCCAACCGATTGCGGAAACATCGAGGCGGGACGAAATAGATTGCTCATTGCTCACAACGCTAACGGTGACAATATTTAATTAAATCCGAATTTCATTTCATACATAAATTGTCATTACACTACATAGGAAATTCAAATACAACAATAACAAAAGATAAAATTTGATACAACATTAATAAACCTAAACGTCTATGTGTGTATCTAGCATCAACGTTACTTCAATTTCATAGCATCATCTTCATCATCCTGTAACATGTTTTAAAATAAAGTTCAATGCAAAAGCAAAGACGAGTACACAAGTTTAGACATAAGCATACGTATACGAATAAGGTTTAAAATGAATCCACATGGCAACTAAGTTTATTACAAGAGCATTATACATGGCATGTAATATTTCTAGTCAAACCTCTTGCTTACGCGAAATAACGATAATTTAACATGACCACTAGATTCATGATTGGGCGGTGCGTTACTCCTATAGCTCTATGCATGTCAAATGGAGCTTAAGATAAGCTAATTACTATGGTATTACATAAGAATGGTCCAAGATGCAAGCAACAAGTAAAGTATCAAAGCATGCATGTATATTGGATTGTTTCGTTCATTTCATAAAGTTTAAGTTTAGTGATTTTGTATATGGTAAACATGTTACACCCGAAAATGATATAAACGAAAAGTGGGTCGAGTGTTACACCAGAACGAAGGTCGATTTTCGAAAACAAGTCGCACCTTGAAGTTGATCGAAAAGGTCATCAATGCGAGGAAGTGGATATCGGTTTTTGACAGTAAGCTTGTTGAGCTCACGATAGTCAATGCACATCCTAAAGGATCCATCCTTCTTATTGACAAACAAAACGGGAGCGCCCCAAGGAGAGGTACTAGGGCGTGTAAAGCCTTTATCAAGAAGTTCTTGAAGCTGGCTTGATAGCTCTTGCATGTCCGAGGGAGCAAAACGATACGGAGCTTTCGTAACAGGAGTTGCGCCAGGGATGAGGTCAATACGAAAGTCAACGGATTGAGGAGGAGGAGGAGGACCAGGAAGATCTTCTGGGAAGGCACTAGGCGAATCAGATTGATCAAGAGATTCCATAACAATCATTTCAAAGATAATAATCAACATTTAATATCCCATACTATCAAACTCATACAATCTTCAAAACAACCATTACATTTCAACATAATCTCTTAAACATAAATCCAATTTGATCTCCCCTAGATTTTATCACAAGAGTTCCAAAACATAAACAACTAAATTACTAAACTAAGCATAGTCCAATGCATCCAAGCTAAACTCCTCAACCTGTTACATACGTTAAAATACAAGTCAATACAATTAAGTAAAGGTGAGCATACAGGCTTAAGTACTACTAGCATAATAGAGAAAGCGTTCGTGAAATAATCTAACTACATATCATGATACACCAAAACACTTCACACAACATAGGCTCATTTCTCATGCTAACTACCGTGAGAAGTCTTACGCGTCCATCCTAACTAGACATCGTCGGGTGTAAGCCACACTATAGTACCATACTAGCTAAGGAGGCAAACTAACGAAAATAAGTCCTAGTCACATGTTTCTAGTATCACGTATTGAGCACATATAATCAGATTATTCGCGTGTGATAAATAGTTTGATTTGTGAAGTGATTTTGATAGAGGAACGTATGTAACACCCAAAAAGTGCATTAAGGCGAAATGGGTCAAGTATACTCATCGTGGGTGCGTTTAGGAGAGAGTAGACGACTGCCGAGAGGTGAAGAGGAGCGCTGGATCAGCCTGCATACGCGAACGGAAGTGCATCAGTCTCCGAAAAGCTGAAACGGTGGAGTTTGGGTTAGGCAGTAGGCGAGTTCGGGCGAACTTGTATGTAAACATACAAGTTCGAGCGAACTTGTAATGTTTTGGTAAAGTTGAGTCAAGTTCGGGCAAACTTGCAAGTTTCTCAAGGAAACTTGACAAGTTCGAGCGAACTTGTGGGTAATCTTAACTGGTGAGACAAGTTCGGCCGAACTTGTGAAGTTTCCTGAGAAACTTTGACAAGTTCGAGCGAACTTGGGAGGTTTCTGAAGAAAGTTTGAGCATTCCCATTCAAGTTCGGCTGAGCTTGACCCCCTAGAGGGCAAGTTCGAGCGAACTTGGCTACTGTGTTTGTCAAAATCAGTGCAATCTCGAGCGAACTTGATGTTTTCGGGTCTAAAATCTTGCGTTTTCACGTCGTTTGCTGAGGAAATCGAGTGCCCATCCCTCCAGCCTTAAGCCACGGAGTAAAGTTTAGGCCGGAGAGGTCTTTTGAAGCGAACTTAGCCATTTTACAGAAACTCGGGCTAATCTGGGCAAACTTGAAGGTTCGTACGGGTTAGTCCAGCTTGTGTAAAGTGATGATTTCGTCCTTGTGCTTCCGGATCTGAGATCTAGCTTCGACATCGCCTCGTTCCACTCAAAAGTGAACCAAATATACGTCATTAGTCCGAAAATGGTGTAAAAATCAATACTTTAAAAGGTTTTGCACAGATCTAGTATAGATCTGAGTGAAAACAGAAGTTTTGATGGAAAAAGATGAAGATTTTCGTAAACAGGAGAGATTTGATGAAAACGAAGGTAATGCCTTGTGCAAAATCGTTGTAAAACGTTGTAAAACGTTGATGAATATCATTGTAGTTGAAATCGGGTTGATTCTTACTCAGAAAGCAAAGGGTTTCGGGTTGGAGAGCTCTGGGCGAACTTGCAGCAAGTTCAAATGAAAGAATGGAGCTCGGTATTTATAGGAAAAGGCAAAAAGTAGGGCTGGTGGAGTCAAGTTCGGCCGAACTTGCATGGAATCATGCAAGTTCGCGCGAACTTGTGAGGGATTTCAAGAGAGATTAGTCAAGTTCGGCCGAACTTGCTGATTCTGTGAGGAATCAAGCAAGTTCGAGCGAACTTGAGAGTGAAGGAGGGTTTCTTGTTTTGGTCAGTCAAGTTCGGCCGAACTTGACCCAATTGTTGGGTATTCTTCGTTTATTTCGCGTTAAGTGTTCGTAAGGCTATTCGGTTTGTATTAGATAATTATATTAAGCGTTTTAGTAAAGCGTTAAGCGTTATACTTGATATAATAGTGCAATTTTGAGATTCGAGTGTGCGAGAGCGATGCGATAGCGAGCGTAATCATAACCACAAACGCACATAACACATAAATAACATAAAACCACATAACTAACTGCGATTTGCGATGCGAGGAAATAATCGATGTGATTTAATAAGCGATTAGATGCGATAATAACGTACAACACCATAAGTAATTAACATAAACTTTATTATAAACCGAATCTCGGGATTACAAAGTTAGATAAATGGGAAAACAAAATGGAAAGATAACAATCGAATTTTTCGAGTTGTTACATTGTATTTTTTTTATTAAATATTAATGTATGAGAAAGTTACAATGGTTTGAAAATAAAGGGGGAAACTTTTTCACTTGAGAAAAGACTAAATTACCATTCCTGCCAATGATACTTATCACTTTCTCCTTCTCATGTATGTTTCGTATAGGAATTCTCTCTTGCACATGATCCAAACACTTGAAATATATGGTTAGATTAAAAAGTACCTTATTAACTCGTCTAATACATGAGGAAGTTGAGTATAAAAAATATGGAACAACAAAACATTTATAATAGATAGTTATATATTATATTACATGTAATAATGAAAAATTATAAATTAATGTTACATTTATAATTTACTAAATACAAATAAAAATTACAAACTTCTAGAATCTTATTTGTAGACACTCTTGGATTTCCTTCCTGGAAGATTACAATCACAATTCATACTTTTAGGTTCTTCTCTACCTTTAACTCTAGAAAAAAACCACGTACAAACCATTTAAAAATACCAGTTATTATAAAAACAAACCAACTTTTAATAGCGATTGTCCATTAATTTTATTTATTGTCATCAAGAAACATATAGCGAGAGAAAATTGTGTTAATTGATCTGGTGTATTAAATTGGGATTGAATAAATGATAAATGTGGAATGAAAAAGTATACATATTTGTTGAATTTTTTAAATTAATTTTCATAATTTATATGTTTTTCATATAATCTAAACATATTATTAAAGTTTTTTTGGAACCGTGAATTTCTTGCTCCTTGTGAAACTTGAGTCGAAGACCTCACACATAGACTTTGCTTTGCCACTAGACCACCAACACTAGTGGTTATTATTAAATAGTAACCTTTTTATTAAAGGATGATTATATAGGAGGATTTTAAATTATAAAATCAAAATTATGTATGATAACAAAAGTTAGTTTGAAGATAATTTAAGTATAAATTTAAATTTGAAATTATATCAATTAACATAAAATATAATAAAGAACATTTGACTTACCAAAAATTTAGGTATTCATTATTATAAATCAGGAAAGAATACTTCTACATTTATAATAAGTGATATTCAATTATATATTAATTATTTGAAAATTTTATTAAAATAGAAACAATTAAAAATTGTGAGACTGAAGGAGAGAGTGCCCTGTGACATTAATTAAAATCGTTTATTAGAAGTGGGATTAGCGAGATCTTATTTAAGTCACATATATAAATTAAAAAAAACAAATTAAGCCACTAATGTGTAATAACTCGTAAATTCGTTGTTATCTTTTTCTTTTTTATTCCTGTTGTATCTCTTAGTGTTATTCCGAGATTTGATTATGAGAAAGTTATGTTAATGGAACTATACTTTATTACCGCTAGATCACATTTAATTGCTTCTTGTTTTGGTCAGTCAAGTTCGGCCGAACTTGGGGTCACCAAGTTCGAGCGAACTTGACCCAATTTTGGGTTTTCTTCGTTTATTTCGCGTTAAGTGTTCGTTTGGCTATTCGGTTTGTATCAGATATTTATGTTAAGCGTTTTAGTAAAGCGTTAAACGTTATACTTGATATAATAGTGCGAGTTTGCGATTCAAGTGTGCGAGAGTGATGCGATAGCGAGCGTAATTATAACCACAAACACACATAACACATAAATAACATAAAACCACATAATTAACTGCGATTTGCGATGCGATGAGATAAGCGATGCGATTTAATAAGCGATTAGATACGATAATAACGTACAACACCATAAGTAATTAACATAAACTTTATTATAAACCGAATCTCGGGATTACAAAGGTAGATAAACAGGAAAACAAAATGGAAAGATAACAATTCGAGTTGTTACAGTCTCCCTACTTTAGGGAATTTCGTCCCGAAATTCAAGTAGTAGTTGTAACAAAGATATGCGGGTATTTGGCCTCCATATCACTTTCCAATTCCCAAGTGAACTCCGCGCCGCGTTTGCCTTCCCATCGGACCTTCACGATAGGGATGCGAGAGCGCCGTAGTTTCTTGGTTTCTCGGTCCATGATCTCGACAGGCTTTTCCACGAAATGGAGAGTCTCGTTGATTTGCAGATCTTCGAGAGGTACATGGAGATTCTCTTCGGCTAGACACTTTTTGAGGTTAGACACGTGGAAAGTCGGATGTACGTTGTTGAGTTCCTCCGGTAATTCGAGTCGGTAGGCCACTTTCCCAATTCTTTCCAGAATCTTAAAGGGACCAACGTATCGAGGCGCTAGCTTTCCTTTCTTGCCGAAGCGGACCACTCCCTTCCAAGGTGCAACCTTTAGGAGAACGTGATCTCCCACTTCGAACTGCAGGGGCTTACGCGTTTATCGGCGTAACTCTTTTGACGACTCCGAGCTTTCAAGAGATTGTCTCTGATTTGGAGGATCTTGTCCGTCGTTTCTTGAATTAGCTCGGGACTGGTGATTTGTGCTTTTCCGATCTCGTGCCATGCAATAGGCGATCGACATTTCCTTCCATACAGTGCCTCAAAAGGAGCCATTTGAATGCTGGTATGATAACTATTATTGTACGAGAATTCGATTAAAGGTAAATGTGTATCCTAGTTACCACCAAAATCTATGATGCACGCACGAAGCATGTCTTCGAGGGTGCGAATCGTGCGCTCGGTCTGACCGTCGGTTTGAGGGTGAAAAGCGGTACTGAGATTGAGAGTAGTACCAAGAGCGGATTGAAAGGTCTCCTAGAGACGCAAGGTAAAGCGACCGTCTCGGTCAGATATGATGTCACGAGGCGTCCCGTGTCGACAATGACTTCGTCGGTAGAGATTCGGGCTACCTTAAAGTCTCTCGTATAGCAATAAAGTGCGCGGATTTAGTAAGACGATCAACGATAACCCAAATGCTATTGTGACCAGAGGAAGTGCGAGGAAGTTTAGTAACAAAGTCCATAGCTATACTCTCCCACTTCCACATCGGGATTTCGGGTTGTTCGAGCAAGCCAGAGGGCCTTTGATGCTCGGCTTTAACCTTCGAACAAGTTAAGCACTTTGAGACGTACACGACGATATCCTTCTTCATGCCCGGCCACCAATACTTAGGACGAAGATCCTGGTACATCTTGTCGGCACCGGGTGAATGGAATATCGAGATTTATGAGCTTCGGTCATTAGCAACTTTCGAATATTATCACGGCTGGGAATCCAAATGCGATTGAGATAGTAATATATTCCATTAGGCTTAGCTACGAGTTGGGTTTCGGCACCACATTTCATTTCTTCTTCTAAAGTATTCTCGTTAAAACAAGCAAATTGCACGGAGTGAATCATGATTTCGAGATCATGCAAAGCTTGAGAGTCACGAACACTATACACATAGCTTCGTCGACTTAGAGCATCGACGATGACGTTTGCTTTGCCGGGATGGTAGCGTATCTCGCAATCGTAATCGTTGAGAAGTTCAACCTATCAACGTTGTCGCATGTTTAGTTCTTTTTGATTAAAGATATGTTGTAAGCTCTTATGGTCGGTGAAGACCGTACACTTTGTACCGTAAAGGTAGTGTCGCCATATCTTTAACACAAAAACAACTGCACCGAGTTCGAGATCGTGGGTTGTGGAGTTCTTCTCGTGGATCTTGAGTTGTCGAGATGCATATGCGATAACTTTGTCTCGTTGCATAAGAACACAACCGAGGCCAAGATTAGAGGCATCACAATAAACAACGAAATCGTCGTTTCCGTCGGGTAACGCGAGAATGGGAGCGTTGCATAGCATACGCTTGAGAGTTTGAAAAGCTTCCTCTTGTTTAGAATCCCAAACAAATGGTTTATCCTTATGTGTTAAAGCGGTAAGCGGAACGATGATTTTAGAAAAGTCGGCGATGAATCGACGGTACTAGCTCGCCAATCCAAGAAATGAACGGATTTCGGATGCATTCTTTGGTGTAATCCAACTCTTGACGGCTTCGATCTTTGCAGGGTCGACGTGAATTCCTTGACTATTAATGATGTTGCCGAGAAATTGGACTTCTTCGAGCCAGAACTCACACTTTGAAAATTTAGCATAAAGGCGATTACCTTGAAGAAGTTCGAGAACTAAACGAAGATGATGCGCATGTTCGGCTCTCGACTTCGAGTAAATAAGGATATCATCGATGAAAACAATGACGAAACAATCTAAGAAAGCTTTACACACGGTTCATCAAATCCATGAAGACCGCGGGTGCGTTGGTAAGACCAAAAGGCATGACCACGAATCCGAAATGGCCATAACGAGTACGAAAGGCGGTTTTCGGAATGTCTTCTTCCAACACGCGTAACTGATGATAGCCGGAACGAAGGTCGATCTTAGAAAAACAAGTAGCACCTTGAAGCTGATCAAACAAGTCGTCGATACAAGGAAGAGGATAATGATTCTTTATCGTGATCTTGTTAAGTTCACGATAATCGATGCACATTCAGAACGATCCATCCTTCTTTTTCACGAAAAGGACGGGCGCGCCCCATGGCGAAGTGCTCGGGCGTATGAAACCTTTATCAAGAAGCTCTTGAAGTTGGCTTGATAGCTCGTGCATTTCGGATGGTGCAAGGCGATAAGGAGCTTTAGCAACGGGAGTAGCACCGGGAACTAAATCGATACGAAATTCAACATCTCGAGTAGGGGGTAAGCCGGGTAAATCGTCGGGAAAGACTTTAGGAAATTCACAAACAACGGGAACATCTTTATAAGTCTTCTTTTCTTTCTCCGGGTTCACAATGTGGGCGAGGAAAGCAACACATCGCTTTTGCAAGCATTTGTGTGCTCGAGTACATGACAAAAGCATCAACTTCTTTGAGGGAGTTTCACCATAGACATGAAGTTGATCATAGTTTGTGCAAAAACGGCAATTGCCACCAACGGCATGATGATAAGTGCACTTTGAGCACAAAGGATGCGAGCCAGTGTACGCACGCTTTGCTGGCGATGCGTTTGGTGCTGCTGACTGGAGTGGCTGAGGGTTCGCTGGAGCAGTAAGAGCAAAGTTCTTGCTCGGGTTTTCCCTTTTGCAACCACGGTGACTGTTCTTTGGCTCTCGGGGCTGTTCGGTAGTAGGAGCTGCTGGTTCGGTAACGGCCTGATTCGCGACCTTGCTGCTTTTAAAGTAACCAGACTGAACTCGTTTGTCATTAATCTCGGCGGCTAACTGGTAGGTCTCCTCGATAGTAGCAGGGCGTGCTGCTTGCACAAAGTCAGCGACGCAATTAGGCAGAGCGTTGAGGTACTTCTTGATTGCTTTCTCGGTCGTATCCACTTGACCGGGACAGATGATGCTCAACTGTTTGAAGCGAGCAGTGAGGCCAGCATTATCGGGACCATCTTGCTTGATATTCCAGAATTTGTTCTCCAACTTCTGGATCTCGCAGGGAGGACAGCATTCCTTGATCATAATTTCCTTAAGTTCCTCCCAAGTGAGTCCGTAAGCTTCGTCGTTCCAACGCCTGTTGCGCTCGGCTGTCCACCGGTCGAGAGCCCTTGATTGAAACACGCCGGTGGCTTGATAGTGCGCAGAGCCTCGGGACATCCAGTCTGGCTGAATGTGACCTCGATAGAGTCAAACCAGTGGAATATGGCACTCGGTCCTTCGGTGCCTAAGAAAGTAAACGGTCCACATGCTTTGAACTACTTAAAGCTGGGCATCTCCCTTGGAGTCAACTGAAGAGTTGCTGCTAACCGCTTGAATTTCGCTGACAATCTGTGGGATCACCTTAGCCATTTCCTTGGCTACCAGAGAGGCGATGTGTTTGTCGGCGGTGTTGCGCTGAGCGGTGCGGCGAGTGTAAGATCCCATCGATGCCATCTACATAAAGGAATTGATTGGATGAGATTCGATTATAATAGAGTTATCTTTAGATATTTATTATTAATATTCATAAAAGGCACAAAACACAATAGCACGTATTCACGTAAACACATAAACACGTAGGCACATTAACACGTAGGCACATAGGCACGTAAGCACATAATCACGTAAGCACGTAAGCACATATTTTGCACGTATTCACTTCTAATTATCCATCATGCGTAGCGTGATATGAGATGCGAGATATAAGCGAGATATAAACGATATATAATAGCGAGATAAGCGAGATAATACCGTGTATGAGACATACATGTTCTCATAGGCGTAAGCGAGTTAAGCGATTAGTTTGGTTGGTGTATTAATTAGTGTTTTAGATTACGAGAGCTGTGCGAGTTGTGCATATATTCGATGGAGCGTAAATGCAATAAAGAAATCGATAATTATGATAAATCATCAAAGCGAGAAATCGAACTAAGCAAAAATTCTCAAAATTTAAACACGTAAATAATAATAAACTCGATGATGCGGAAATCGACGATATAGGCTTAAATCAATTGGGAGTGTCCGGGGTTTTGAGACGTTGACTACCCAAAGTGGTTCGACCATCCTTTGACTTTGGACCTACGCTTTGGCCTAATAGATAGATGCTCTCACCGTAAGCGGCTAACAGCATTATCCTTCCGGTTACTACGTGTTCCAAGTCATCGGAATAATCGAGACTTTGGTGAGATTGAAAATCGAAGAGCGGAATTTGTTACTAAGATGCGGGTTTCACCCCTAACTTAGCAACGTCATTCCAAGTTGTGGCTACGCGCACCGATCACATCAGGCGTTACACTAGATAGAAATGGAGATTTTCGTCGAGATTTGGATATCACACCTAACTCAACAAAGATATCTCGTGATGAGTAATACGTGGAATGAGCGATCTTATCGAGAGTTCTTGGTTATCACACCTAATCTCGACTTGATCCTCGTTGGTGAGATACGAGCGTTTCATAATCGTGTATATTATGTTTAGCCTTTGGAAAAGCATATTTAATCATTTATGTCAAGTAGTTTAGCATTTAGTTCAAAGAATGGTCAATCGGGTACTTAGACATGCTACTAGGTCGAACATGGCAATTCTACCTATCATCCTAAGGTTATGGCGCTCTGATACCAAGCTGTCACACCTCAACCGATGGCGGAAACATCGGGGTAGTGGCGCTTGGCGAATCAAATTGATCAAGAGATTCCATAACAATCATTTCAAAGATAATAATCAACATTTAATATCCCATACTATCAAACTCATACAATCTTCAAAACAACCATTACATTTCAACATAATCTCTTGAACATAAATCCAATTCGATCTCCCCTAGATTTTATTATAAGAGTTCCAAAACATAAACAACTAAACTACTAAACTAAGCATAGTCCAATGCATCCAAGCTAAACTCCTCAACCTGTTACATACGTTAAAATACAAGTCAATACAATTAAGTAAATATGACATACATGTTTAAGTACTACTAGCATAATAGAGAAAGCGTTCGTGAAATAATCTAACTACATATCATGATACACCAAAACACTTCACACAACATAGGCTCATTTCTCATGCTAACTGCCATGAGAAGACTTGCGCGTCCATCCTAACTAGACCCCGTCGGGTGTAAGCCACACTATAGTACCATACTAGCTAAGGAGGCAGGATAACAAAAATAAGTCCTAGTCACATGTTTCTAGTATCACGTATTGAGCACATATAATCAGATCATTCGCGTGTGATAAACAGCTTGATTTGTGAAGTGATTTTGATAGAGGAACGTATGTAACACCTAAAAAGTGCCTTAAGGCGAAAATGGGTCAAGTATACTCACTGTGGGTGCGTTTAGGAGAGAGTAGACGACTGCCGAGAGGTGAAGAGGAGCGCCGGATCAGCCTGCATACGCGAACGTAAGTGCATCACTCTCCGAAAAGCTTAAACGGTGAAGTTTGGGTCGGGCAGTAGGCAAGTTCGGGCGAACTTGTAATTTTTTGGTAAAGTTGAGTCAAGTTCGGGCGAACTTGCAAGTTTCTCAAGGAAAGTTGACAAGTTCTAGCGAACTTGTGGGTAACCTTAACTGGTGAGACAAGTTCGGCCGAACTTGTGAAGTTTCCTAAGAAACTTTGACAAGTCGAGCGAACTTGGGAGGTTTCTGAAGAAAGTTTGAGCATTCCCACTCAAGTTCGGACGAACTTGACCCCCTTGAGGGCAAGTTCGAGCGAACTTGGCTACTGTGTTTGTCAAAATCAGTGCAATCTCGAGCGAACTTGATGTTTTCGGGTCCAAAATCTTGCGTTTTCGCGTCGTTTGCTGAGGAAATCGAGTGCCCATCCCTCCAACCTTAAGCCACTGAGTAAAGCTTAGGCCGGAGAGGTCTTTTAGAGCGAACTTAGCCATTTTACAGAAACTCGGGCTAATCCGGGCGAACTTGAAGGTTCGTACGAGTTAGTCCAGCTTATGTAAAGTGACGATTTCATCCTTGTGCTTCCGAATCTGAGATCTAGCTTCGACATCGCCTCGTTCCACTCAAAAGTGAACGAAACATACGTTATTAGTCCGAAATGGTGTAAAAATCAATACTTTAAAAGGTTTTGCTCAGATCTAGTATAGATCTGAGTGAAAACAGAAGTTTTGATGGAAAAAGATGAAGATTTTCGTAAACATGAGAGATTTGTTGAAAATGAAGGCAATGCCTTGTGCAAAATCGTTGTAAAACGTTGTAAAACGTTGATGAACATCATTGTAGTTGAAATCGGGTTGATTCTTACTTAGAAAGCAAAGGGTTTCGGGTTAGAGAGCTCTGGGCGAATTTGCAGCAAGTTTAAATGAAAGAATGGAGCTGGGTATTTATAGGAGAAGGCAAAAAGTAGGGCTGGTGGAGTCAAGTTCGGCCAAACTTGCATGAAATCATGCAAGTTCGTGCGAACTTGTGAGGGATTTCAAGAGAGATTAGTCAAGTTCGGCCGAACTTGCTGATTCTGTGAGGAATCAAGCCAGTTCGGGCGAACTTGAGAGTGCAGGAGAGTTTCTTGTTTTGGTCAGTCAAGTTCGGCCAAACTTGGGGTCACCAAGTTCGAGCGAACTTGACCCAATTGTTGGGTTTTCTTCGTTTATTTCGCGTTAAGTGTTCGTTTAACTATTCGGTTTGTATTAGATAATTATATTAAGCGTTTTAGTAAAGCGTTAAGCGTTATACTTGATATAATAGTGCGATTTTGAGATTCGAGTGTGCGAGAGCGATGCGATAGCGAGCGTAATCATAACCACAAACACACATAACACATAAATAATATAAAACCACATAACTAACTGTGATTTGCGATGCGATGAGATAAGCGATGCGATTTAATAAGCGATTAGATGCGATAATAACGTACAACACCATAAGTAATTAACATAAACTTTATTATAAACCGAATCTCAGGATTACAAAGGTAGATAAACGGGAAAACAAAATGGAAAGATAACAATCGAATTTTTCGAGTTGTTACAGTGTATTTTTTTATTAAATATTAATGTATGAGAAAGTTACAATCTTTTGAAAATCAAGGGGGAAACTTTTTCACTTGAGAAAAGACTAAATTACCATTCCTGCCAATGATACTTGTCACTTTCTCCTTCTCATGTATGTTTCGTATAGGAATTCTCTCTTGCACATGATCCAAACACTTGAAATATATGGTAAGATTAAAAAGTACCTTATTAACTCGTCATACATGAGGAAGTTGAGTATAAAAAAATATGGAACAACAAAACATTTATAATAAATAGTTATATATTATATTACATGTAATAATGAAAAATTATAAATTAATATTACATTTACAATTTACCGAATACAAATAAAAATTACAAACTTCTAAAATCTTCTTTGTAGACACTCTTGGATTTCCCTGGAAGATTACAATCACAATTCATACTTTTAGGTTCATCTCTACTTTTAACTCTAGAAAAAAACCACGTACAAACCATATAAAAATATCAGTTATTATAACAAACCAACTTTTAATAGCGATTGTCCATGAATTTTATTTATTGTCATCAAGAAACATATAGCGAGAGAAAATTGTATTAATTGATCTGGTGTATTAAATTGGGATTGAATAAATGATAAATGTGGAATCAAAAAGTATACATATTTGTTGAATTTTTAAATTAATTTTTCATAATTTATATGTTTTTCGTATAATCTAAACATATTATTAAAGTTTTTTTGGAACCGTGAATTTCTTGCTCCTTGTGAAACTTAAGTCGAAGACCTCACACATACGTGTTTTAAAAGACTTTGCTTTGCCACTAGACCACCAACACTAGTTGTTATTATTAAATAGTAACCTTTTTATTAAAGGATGATTATATAGGAGGATTTTAAATTATAAAATCAAAATTATGTATAATAACAAAAGTTAGTTTGAAGATAATTTAAGTATAAATTTAAATTTGAAATTATATCAATTAACATAAAATATAATAAAGAACATTTGACTTACCAAAAATTTAGGTATTCATTATTATAAATCAGGAAAGAATTATTTCTACATTTATAATAAGTGATATCCAATTATATATATTAATTATTTGAAAATTTTATTAAAATAGAAACAAGTAAAAATTGTTTGATTGAAGGAGAGAGTGCCCTGTGACATTAATTAAAATCATTTATTAGAAGTGGGATTAGCGAGATCTTATTTAAGTCACATATATAAATTAAAAAAAAACAAATTAAGCCACTAATGTGTAACAACTCGTAAATTCGTTATTATCTTTTTCTTTTTTATTCCCGTTGTATCTCTCAGTGTAATTCTGAGATTTGATTATGAGAAAGTTATGTTAATGGAATTATACTTTATTACCGCTAGATCACATTTAATCGCTTATTAATCGCTAATTCAACACAATCACAAGTAGTTAAGCTACTTTACGAGCCGAGTATGTTATTGTTTAATAAACACTTGTGTCATCGCATCGCTTGTCTCATCGCATCGCAAAAAGGCAGCTAATTATATGGAATTATGTTTTATGTGTGTTATACTTATTTATGTTGTGGTTTATTAACATTAAAACGCTCGCACGCCCTCGTAACTCGCTCTCTCTCAATTCACTGGTAATATAACGCTTAACGTTTTGCTAAGACGCTTAATATAACTATCTAATACGAACCGAATCGCCAAACGAACTCATAACACGAAATAAACAAACGAAACTTGGCTAATAGGCCAAGTTCGGCCAAACTTGTGCATCACAAGTTCGCCCGAACTTGTCCAGGCCACCAGAATCCTTCAAACCACCTCAAGTCCGCCCGGACTTGCCTTAATGCGCAGAAAACAAACAAGTTCGTCCGAACTTGTAACAAGTTCGCCCGAACTTGATGTGTCCAGCCCATTTTTCCACCTCACCTATAAATACTCAGCTCCTCTCCTCATTTGAACTTGTTCCAAGTTCGCCCGGAGCTCCTCAAAACCAAAACCCTTTGTTTTCCAAGTAAGAATCAACCCGTTTTCAAACTACAACAACGTTTTACAACGATTTTGCACAAGGTTTTACCTTCGATTTCATCAAAACTTCTCTGTTTACGAAAATCTTCATCTTTTTATGCAAAACTTCTGTTTTTCGCTTAGATCTATGCCTAGATCTAAGTAAAACCTTTTAAACATCGATTTTACACAATATTCGGACTAAATGACGTATGTTTCGTTCACTTTGAAGTGGAACGAGGCATTGTCAAGCAAGATCTCAGATCCGGAAGCATAAGGACGAAATCGTCACTTTGCACAAACTGGACTAAACCGTACGAACCCTCAAGTTGCGCCCAGATTAGTCCGAGGTTCTGTAAAATGGCTAAAACTCGCTCCAAAAGACCTCTTCAGCCTAGGTTTTGCTCAGTAGCCTAAGGTTGGAGGGATGGACACTCGATTTCCTCAGCAAACGACGCGAAAACGCACGAATTGGATGCCAAAACAGTCAAGTTCGCTTGACAATCATCAAGTTCGCTCGAACTTGTCACTAGATTGGTGACCAAGTTCGCCCGAACTTGATCAATTCTTCACAAAATTACAAAGGTTCGCCCGAAGTTGTACTGATTCCAAGGAATCAGAACAAGTTCGCCCGAACTTGTATCATTCCTCAGCAACTAGCGCAAGTTCGCCCGAACTTGTCTAATTTCTCAGGAAACCAGACAAGTTCGCCTGAACTTGTACCTCCAGTAAGCCTAGGTAGTCAAGTTCGCCCGAACTTGTCTGTTGTTCCTTCAACCGTTAACCGTTTCAGCAATTCGGAAGACTGATGCACTTCTGTTCGCTTACAGGCTGAACCGGCGCTCTCCTCAACTCATCTCAGATCCCGTCTATTCTCACAAAACGCATCGACAGTGAGTATACTTGAACCCCTTTACGCTTAAACGCACTTTTGGGTGCCACATATGTTCGTATATCAAAACACATCAACAACTCAAACTCTTATTCGCAATCCCGCTATTACATGACTATACGTGAAATCTGCTGAATTGTATGTATTACTTGATTGTTTGTACGCCACCCTTAACATGATAGTATACTAGAGGTTGACCCGCCACCTGGAGGCCCGGGGTTGTTAAGGCTCGCATTTTCATTTCTCATTTATTTTCTCTTTAGGATGTGGACACTTGTTCACATGCCTCGATCAATCGTGGTTTGTTGGTTTACTTGAATCTAAGTAGTTACATAGTTCACAACTCTTACGTATGTCATGCGATGTATGCTAAAAGTTTTTATATGTATTATGTACGCAAACCCGTATGTTCACCTTTACTTAATTGTATTGACGTTTATTTTAATATATGTGGCAGGTTGAGGATAATTGCTACAGATGCTTAGTTGTAGGTTTGCATTTAGAAAATCATGTAATAAATCTAGGGAAGATCAAACTTGATTTGTGTTAAGAGATAGTATGTTTTGTAATGAATAAACGTGAAATATTGGTTGATTGTATGGGAAGTTAATTGTTTAAGATATTGTCATGTAAATTGTTATAGAATTTCTCTTGAGACAATCTGGCTCGCCTAGTACCGTGCCCCGATGTTTCCGCCATCGGTTGGGGTGTGACATAATGTATTAAATGAATTGGGTGGGAGTTGGCTACAAAGTCTAATTTTCCTACAAAGTGTAAAAAAGTCATAAAATACCATAATGTTAACCATAAAACACACTTAAACCCCACAAACAACAAAGTGAAGATTACTATAACGTCATATTTATGGGTTTTGTGTTGGGTTTTAGAATAAGGGGTTTAATTATCATATGACTAATATTAGGGTGTTTTATGTTGATTATCATGTTGTGTTTTATATTCATAGTTTTAAGATAGTGTGTTTGAAGTTTCCATGGACGGTTAGGTTTTGGATATTACGTTTTAGTGATCTTCACTCTATTATTATGGATTTTGAGTGTGTTTTATGGCTGAAATTATGATGTTTTATGACTTTGTACACTTTGTAGAAAAAATGAACCTTGTAGCCAAACCGATCCAACTGAATGAATTATACATGTCATCTATATTGTGTACACATGATGCACTCTATTAAGTATTTAAGCTTAGATACAAAACATACACATAGCCTCAATTATAAATATCAAAACAATAAAATTTTCACCAATTTCCTTTAATTTTAATCATCTGTCTTCTCTAATTAAAAATTAGTTAGCCTTGCAATGCAGTTAAAATGCATGATTTATTGTCTTTGATTTCTAAGACCATCCCGTGTACATTCTTACCTTGCAGGGGTGACGTGGAAGAACGATGCTGCCAGGGAACAGCACGTCATGGTATGCGAGTGATGGGGCCTCGTGTGTGGTTGAAGCGTCGCTTGGTGATGAAGTCAAACAAAGAACAAAGGTCGCTACAGGACGGAACCTTGACGTGCTACCTGTAGGGTTGCGAGAACACTATGCCCCACCTACGGGGCTATGAGATGAGCAGCTTATTCTCACCATCGGCAGTTGACGTATTCTCAAGCAAGCCTTGAAGGTTTGTCTTGACAGTCGCGGAACCACAGTGGCAGTTATTACAAGGTTCCGTTATTCTAAAGTCGCAAATGTATAAAACACACACACACGCACTACATACCTGTGTAACCTTAACATACAGCATCCCATGAAAAGAAAGAAAAAAAGAACAAAAGGATAGTCTAGATTTTCAACTGTTAACTAGTCTTAAACTCATAAAATTCACCCAAACAGTTAAATCAGTACAAACTGCAATGTACCTTCTTGACATCTAAAACAAGAAAGTTGTAATTAAGAACGACGAAAAGCATCAAAATCATTTTTTTCTTTCACTTAGTGCCCCTATATAGGATCTAGATAGTGTTGTTGTCACCATCGCAAGCATCCAATTGGTTATTTGTAGCCTTCATGGTTCGAACCATACCATCGTCATTCCATTTGATGAACCCAGTTTCTAGAGCCTCCCGCATCCATGAGTGCCTGCAACACTGAGCCGCTTCGGGAATCGTGACCCAACTTCTGACCCGGCGGCTCTGTTCGGGCCAGTACCCCAATTCTTCTTTCACAAATAATGCAAATATTGCTGCCCGACACCTGCCTTCTGGGCTAAATTCGTCTTGTAGTGTTTTGCTTTTAAAATGGTAATGACCCAGAAAATGCTGGAAACAAAATAATCGCCAATGCCGGATTAGAAACACCTTAATGTGCGATTGACCATAATAAAAGTAGTTAAAAAAGATAAGCAATTGACATAAGATATATATGAACTTTTGCTGATTTTGCCTATAAGTCCCACGACACTAAATCTTTTTATGATTAAATTCTTGGACTTCAAAGCGTAGCAAAGGCGACAAATGGTCCCTTTTAAAAAGATTTCAGAGACCTGGTAGAGGGGTTCAATATAGACTGTATAGTACCACCATAAATAACGCAAAAATTGCAAGAAAGCATTTATTAACATGACTATTAAAGTGCGTCACGGTTAGGTGAATGTACTTGAATGATATATCCATACGTAAAGAGAGACTCATGTGTATAATTCGTATATTATAAGCATCTACACACATATAGATTCACTATAGTTCTCTAATCTACACGTGTATGAAGTTTGTTGCGAGAATGAAAAAGAGAAGAGAAAGTAGGGAAATTACGTAATTAGAGAGAAAAAGCATTTAATCTTTTCTATTTTTTAACTTATAATGATAAAAAAATGGTTCAGATAGGTTCTTGCAATTCTCACCTCAGGGGCTGTTCATAGTTATTGATAGCGAATAGCGACAAATAGTGACAAGGTACTTATATGTTACGTAGCGATAGCGCCCGCTATTTCGTGTATAGCAGCGATAAGATAGTTAAAATTTTAAGAAATAAAAAACAGCTATCTATAATTTTATATATATATATATATATATATATATATATATATAGTTAATTTTATACCTTTTTATGTATAAATTTATAAACTTAAGGACCAAATGTAAAGTGGTGAAAATAAAGGGGGTTAAATGTACAAATATAGAAACTAATTTTACACTTTTTAAGTAATTTTTACAAAATTTAGGGACTAAATGGAACCTGTGAAAGATAGAGGGGTAAATGTCAAAATATATAAAGTTATTTTAAAACCCTAAAGCCTAAACACGCTGAAATAACCAGCCGCTATCTTCTTCTTGCTTTCCGGCAGTAATCATCACCGGAGTGGTATTTTTTCGCCAGAATTCGCCGTCGGAATCGCTATATGCTCGATATGTGGTCTCTATGCACCTCGTAGCGGCGATTGGCGGCCACGCTATTCGCTATAGCGTCCGCTATGGACGCTATCGATAACTTTGGGGCTGTTTGGCAACTTCTGAATGGGTAAGTGTTGAATTAGTAAGAGGTCTAAACCATTGTTGAACCAGTAAGAGGTTTGGTCTAAACCATTAAGAGACAATACAATGCTTAACCATTCAGAGGCAATTGCCTAACCAATTCAGATGAGAGGTCTTAACCATTCAGACTCGGTATAATGCTTAACCATTCAGAGGCAAATGTCTGAACCATTCAGACATCTACTTGTGAAACAAACAGTCTAAACTAGTAAGAGGTCTGAACCATTAAGAGCCCAATAAGAGCTGAAACAAACAGCCCCTTAGTGAAAGCCCTGTAGATGTTATGAAGTCTAGAGGCTTATATGACTATTTATGAAAGCCGATAAAAAAACACCTACATGACTTTCACTAAAAATGTGGTTTAGTGTTTAAACTATTTTCATGACTAAATCCATACTTTTTTTTTAAATTATATTAAACTTTGTGAGTGGTTTACGTCCTCAAACTTTTCTTTCGATTTATGTTTATGTCCTTAATGTCTATTTCTCTTGTTTAAAAATCAGGAACAAAACAATGCATCTTAAACGGAGGACTTGATCAAATATGAACATAGTTTAGGGACTGAACTGTATTTTCCGCAAGGATACGTAAAGTTTTTTTTTTGCAAAAATAAGCCTTATTAATAGAATATAGATGTTAAATAATCAAATAAAACATTTCATTGCTGATTTTATCAATCAACTTAAATTTTACCACCCGATGTATCAATGAACCACCTTTTCAGCCAATAGTAGGTCTAATTTTTGTTAAAAAATCCAAAAGTTGCCCATGTGACATCCAAAGTGTCATTTTAGTGAGAGCTTCTGTCATCTGATGTGACATTTAGTAAGTATTTTTTTTAAAAAAATATAATTTTCTAACAATGATCGTTTTTTTTTCAAACTTGTAAACAAAATTTTTCACATGTGCATCTGATGTGCATCAACCATTGCCACATTGTATGTTGGGTTCTAATATGCTCCTAATGTAAAGTTAGATGCTAAATCAAATAAAATGTGAAGTTCATTTCAGTTTTGTGTAGTCTGCCCAATTGAAATGGTTGATTTACCCATTCTTATTAACCTAACTTAAGAGAGTTTTACTCCCATTTCACTCTCCGTTTTTTCACAAAATTGTCCTCACACTCAAAAGATTTGATTATATTGAGGATTACAACTTTGGACATTAGATGCGTATCCAAACACTGTTGTTCTCATCACATAATCACTTTCAAAACACACATCCAAACACCTGATAAGAAGCCTTTTCCACAGTCCCCTTAACAAAGCCTATGTACTTCTTTGACACTGCCATGTTGCCACAAATTTAGCAAAAACTTCATCAATTTTGACGTTACAACTTAATGACTTACATAACTAGTCTTTTAATTATATTTATTTGATAATTAATATCTAGTTTTATTTCTTAAGACCCCCCTTTTCCTTTATGAAAAAGTTGCGTATGTTTGATGCTATGGTGCTAGCATATAAACACGCCACTTGTGGTAATCCTGTTCCCCTACCTAGTTGAACAGGTTAAGCTACATGGAAGCTTGAAAGTCGTCTGAAGAGAATTCGAATGCATAAAAGCCTCCTAGATAACTTTATTTATAAAAGGTTGGTTATATTTAAACAATAAGGTCTTTGTAAATTGTAATCATATTTAACACATTATCTATTTATATATACACACAGGTAGAGGATCCTGTAAAAAAGGCCCAAAGTGTGAGAATGGTAAGAAAGAATCTAAACCATTAGATCTCTTGATGGCAATCTTGTAAATAGTATAACAATTAAAATAATTAATTTTCTAGATTAAGGGTATAAAGGTAAAATTAACATTTTTAATTTTAGAAAGTCACATGCAATCCACATGCAAGTTCCCCTTTTATTTTTTTAAACGCCAATAACTTTTACACGTAACTCGTTTTTTTTTAAATTACACCATAATAACGAGTGTTTTTTAATCTTTAATATGAGTACCATATTACTATACTTATATACAGAAATAAAATTACGTTCAATCAAATGTTTCAGTTAATGGTTTTTTGTTTCAGTTCATGGTGTTATATAATTATTGAATGGTGTTATATACTTACTGAATGGTGTTATATATGTGTTGAATTGTGTTATATAATTATTTAATGGTGTTATATGCGCTGAATGGTTGTTGCAGGGTTATTCGTAGTGTTTTATAGAGATCTTTAAAATGGTGTTATATACTTATTGAATGGTGTAATATACTTATTGAAGGGTGTTATATAATCATTGAATGGTGTTATATACGTGCTGAATGGTGTTTGCAGTGTTATTCGGTATTCCTATAAATTAGGGTGGCGGTTTATGGAAGGTTTTGAATTAATTAAATCAATGATAAAATTACTTGATTACCGTTTTCAATTAATTTAGATCTAATGGCTGAGATTCTTTCTTACCTTTCTCACACTTTTGGTCTTTTTTTACAATAACCTTACCCTATACACACACACACACTTTTTCCTGAATTAGGCTAGCACTTAAAAAACTCCCACAGATTACAACGATTAAAATGATTCCAATGAAGGAACTCCTATTATTCAAGGCTTAATGGCTCGGTAGCTCACAGTCACATTTAACTATCTTACCACTATTCGAAGTTGCTCAAGCACTATATGAACAGTTGACATTAGGTTACATCATCGGTCAACATTCATCGGCTCTAGATATAGCAACTAAAGCTCAAAAATAAATTAGTTTTAGAGGTGACAGTAAATGAATGATGGTGCTAGACTGGTAGTCAGTAGCGACAAATGGTGGGTCGAAGCAAGTTAAATAACCTACTCAAGTTAAAGCAAGAATTCCGTATGGTAAGGTTGGGTTAACCCTAAACACTCAAATGTCCACATTTGTCAGATATAACCATGAAAGTTAGATTATTTCGGTAACAATCTAATTAGTCGAATTTAAGGAAGTTTTATGCGCTAATATTACTACTTGGGCGAGTTTTGACCCAAATTAACCCATTCAAAAGTATATATGAACTATAAACTAGATCTCTCAACAATTCATACATTGTAGAGCTCTCTAATTACACAGTGAAAATAATTAAGGTTGTAATCCTGTATCCCATAGTTATGAGAGGATTCTAATTATACACCGCACATCATGAGATGAGATAACAAAGAATAAACCCTTATATCTTCTAATAGTTAGTATATATGACTGTTCTCTGTTTTTTGATGCAGCAAAAGTTGTTTTAAGAGTGTTTAGGATTGCTTGTCCAGACTGCTTATCTGGTTATTTGTGAAAGATATATACTGTTTTAAAGCTTATTTCAAAAGGTAATAAGTAGATTATCACTATTCAATCAAGATAACATTGAAGTATAAGTAATTTCAAAATTTTAACTCACCATTAACTCCCCTCGAACTCCAGCCTCTTCCAGTGCTTCACGCGCAGCTGCCTCCTCAACAGTTTCATCATTTTCCCATCCACCCTAATACATAAAAACGTAAAATTCACTAATAACTACATAATATAAAACACTAAACATTATGTATGAAATTACTTAAAAAAACCAGTCTACTTATTCCATTTAATACAGCACTAAGCTGTTTTAAGAACGTTTGGAATTATTTGCAAGTAAACTAACTTTTCCTGAATACGCAAATTGAAGTCAGTTTGCATATTCCAAACTACTTACTTCAACAATCAATAGAACAAACACTTTTAACTAGCAATCGCAAACATCACCAACAACAAACACTACTTAACGTCACATACTTATTCGACATTCACATAGCATATTGTAAAAGAAATACATATACCTTTGGGAACAAAAGTCCAGGTCCACTAGTGGAGTTGATCATCAGTACCTCCACAACCTTCTCAGATTTGTTACCATTACTATCTTCGGTATACCGAAACCTGAAGGGAATGCACCTGAAAATACAACACAGTTAAACATATACTGATATACATATAACATTCTATAAAGAATTTGGAAGAAAAAAAAACAAGCCCTAATTTGAAGAAACAACAATTAACAATTACTATGTCAAACAACTCAACAGCAATATCTTCAACAGAAACACTAACTCTAAATACCCTAATCATCAACAATCTCAAATTGGGGAAAAAATAGAATGTGGGTTTTTTATTTTTTATAAGGAATATTTGAATAATAATAATACGATTTATATACAATTGGATGAGAAAATACCCTGCGATGAGACGGCAACCGGCCTCATAACGCTGATGATGACGACCAGTGCGGGCCACCAATTCAGACATTTCACTATCAATTCATAAACCTAATGATAACACCCTTTTATCATCGCTGCAGTTATACCCACTTGGAGAATCAAACACAAACAAAAAAAGATTTGCTTTTTTAAAACCCTTTTTTTCCGGATGAATCCAGACCCGTTTTTCAGTAGAAAAAGGATTCCGATTCCGATTGCTTTACAATGCGACTCCCCTCCCTTTCAATGCCACTAATCCCGTTTCAGTTTGTTGCTATTGGATTGATGGAAAAAGAGAAAGGGGGTGTTGTGTTGTGATGAAGATGTGAGAGAATTGGGGATCGGAGGGGTGTGTGTATGTGTTGGATCGGAATGAAGGGGTCTAAGTTAGGGTTGGAGCAATACAAAAGGGTCGGTCACATGGAGGGTGGGTTATTTGCAGCTTTTGATGGCTCAAAACTCTTTTTAACGCCATTCTCGATATGGAGTAATAAGACGAGTGGGTATGGGGTTTCGCATAGGGCCGGCTAGGTGCGGCGCCGCACCCCCACATCGCCCCTCTATGCCCGACTTCGTCACACCCGGCCATTATCCGCCGTGCTTGCCGTGCCTCTTTTTCAAATTTTGACCGTTTTTAACGGCTCTTTCTTTAAAAAAAAACCTTTTTTCTATAAAATACCCCTCTTTCACCCTTTTTATTTCATACTTTCAATCAAAAACACTCTTTTTTTATATCCAACTACAAAAAAATTATCTTTTCACCCACAATAAACTCTTGGTGGTCCTCGTCTTCAGAGAAAGGGGAGATGTTTTACGCAAACGCCGTGCTACAGGCGGCTCAAATTATTATTGAAGAGGAAGAGGTCTCGTCTGAAGTACGAACTAGGCAACAACAGATTAACAGAGACCGCGAAGGAGCGCACGAAAAATTGGTGAACGATTATTTTTCCGATGCACCCCTATACGATGCCGAGATTTTCAGGCGTAGGTTCCGTATGAGTTGCCGGTTATTCACACGAATTGCCGATGACTTGGCGGCGTTCGACCTTTTTTTCACGTTGCGATACGATGCTCGTGGCAAACGGGGGTTCACCACTTTACAAAAGTGTACCAATCACAAATATTCAACGACATCGTTTACGGAACCGGTCCAGACACTAGTTTTGTTGTTTCTGGGGTGGAATATAGACGCGGTTATTATCTTGCTGACGGAATTTACCCGTCTTATTCTACAATTGTCAAGACAGTTCCATACCCGGAGAACGAAAAAGGAAAAAATTTGCCAAGCGCCAAGAAGGGGCAAGAAAAGACATCCAACGTTGTTTTCGTGTTCTACAAAGAAAATGGAAAATCATTCAACAACCGGCACGTGCTTTCACACCAAAGAGGTTGCGCCTTTGTATGTACGCTTGCATTTTGCTCCATAACATGATTATTGAAGACGAAGGTCGGGCGATTTGTGAGTATGACGAGAATGCATCTATCGGCAATACTGTCCCGTTGATCAGGAGCAACAAGATTTAAACTCGTTTTCGCTAACCAACGAGTTCACGCATTCAAACCTTCAAGCCGATTTGATAGAATACATATGGAACAACGCAAACGGCGGGGACGCTCAAGAAGCCGATGCCGAGTAGTAGTGTGTTTTTTTTTAAATCTAGTCTTTTTTATAAATTCTATATAGTGTAATTTTCTTTTCTAAGTAATGTAATTTTTTACATGCTTTTTTTATTTTTTTAGTTTAATAAAAAATGTTATTTGAAATCATTTTATAGATTAGATAACAAAATTCAAAAAATAATAAATTAATTAATAAACTAAGGTGGGGTAGGCTCCTCCTCCACCCCTTTGAAAAAGCTAGGAGGGGCATCCTTTAAAGGATGGGGATGTGGCGTCCTACGTGGCGGCTCATCCCCAAGGGGGATGACCCTCCCCATACCCACTAGTCTAAGACCATGCGTAGTACTCTCGTGGTCCGCCCAATCACAAGCACTACACCCCCACACATCGTGTGAAACCCTAAAATATGGACGAGCTCGTTGTTTGAATCATACAATGTGGTTTGTTTTTCCCGAGGAATGTTACCGTTGGAAAAACGGTAACTTTCTAAGCTAAAACTAATCATGTCGCAACATTAAAAATGAAACCTTGAAGCATCTTCGACGACTTGTATGTGTATGCCTTGATGACTTGTACATTGTCATGCACAACAAGGTTTTGATTAAAATCTACACCGAGACGTAATTAAAAATAAGCACGTTAAAGATGTATATTATGAATTTTATTAAAGAAAAAGTCATATTTTAAAAGTTATAAGAGAAATAAATAAAAAAGTGTGAGTGGGTCACATGTCATAACATGGTTGGTTAAAAAAACGGGGAAAAAACAAAAGCAAAAAGGTATGAATGGGTCATACATCTTAAGGATACGCTGCGGGTTGTGGTTTCACATAATGTCTCGCTCCGCCATGTTAGCGCTACGTAGACAATGGCTTTAATTAATTCACTCTTTAACTGTCATGTTGTGGTTTAACTATTTTTTAAGAAAAAAATATGATTGGATCATTAGGGGGACCCCACCTGACTCAGCCCTCAAGGGCATTACCACGTTAACGAAGAAGAGGACATGCCCCCTTCCCTTACGGCCCATAACGGGTCGTATACCTTTGACTAATAATTTAATCGATGACACTTTTAGCTTTTTGCTTCTTTATCAATAACAATCTCACTCGCATAAGCATTTTGTTTGAACGCTCTATTTACACTTAATATCTATTCGATTTCGCTTACGATAATGGTACGTTGTCCCATATTACTTGTAATCATTCATGTGAGCGAAATCGAGTAGAAAACAAAGGTGGATCTATGATGATTATGCTAGTGGGACTCACCAAGGCAACATAAGTCAACGCTAGGAACGCCAGTGGTTAAATTGCTTATATATATATATATATATATATAGGATTCGGTTCAAGGAAGAACCACTTCCAGTTGCGAGAACCATGAGAACTCTTCACATCCAATAGAATTTTAACACATCACCTATAATCAATTTAAGTCAAAAGGGCATTTTAGTCTTTTTCTCTTAATGTCATATCATCTCTATTTTATCTCTAAAACCCATCATATCACATCATCAATTATATGTTTTCTCTCTCTCCTTTCACCTCTCTTGTATTGTTATATTTAAAATAAGAAAAAATTTCTTAGATTTTAAATTCAAACACCAAAAGTAAAAAAGTTTTATACCGCCGCGTAAAAAAAGTTCCAAACCGACGCGTAAAAAAAGTTTAAAACCGCGTGTAAAAAAGTTTTAAACCGGCGCTCAAAATGATTTAAAACTGGCGCGCAAAAAAAGTTTTTAAACTGGCACGTTAAAAAAGTTTAAAACCGCACGTAAAAAAAGTTTAAAACCGGCACATAAAAAAGTTCTAAACCGGCGAGTAAAAAAAGTTTAAAACCGGTGCGTAAAAAAGTTTTAATTCGGCGCGTAAAAAAAGTTTAAAACCGTGTGTAAGAAAAGTTTGAACCTACGCGTAAAAAAGTTTAAAACCGGCGCGCAAAAAAGTTTTTAAACCGGTGCGTTAAAAAATTTTAAAACCGCGCGTAAAAAAGTTTAAAACCGGCACGTAAAAAAAGGGTTAAAACCGTGCGTAAAAAAAAGTTTTACAACAGCGCGTAAAACAAGTTAAAAATCGTGCTTAAAAAAGTTTAAAACCGACGCGTAAAAAAGTTAAAAAACATGCGAAAAAAACTTTTATGCCGGCACGTAAAAAACTTAGAAACCGCGCGTAAAAAATGCTTTACACCGGCGCGTAAAAAAGTTTTAAAACTGCGCGTATAAAAACTTTTATACAAAAAACTATAAAACCGCGGGTAAAAAAAGTTTTTACACCGGCCGCATAAAAAACCTTTAAAACTGTGCGCAAAAAAAAGTTTTGATTAAAACCGTGTAGAAAACTTTTTATTATAAATAACATTATTTAAATTATATTAATTTTTTGATATATTAAATTTTAATGTACAAATTAAATCAAAATTTTTTGATGAGTTTACTGTAAAAAAAATTTTGTAAATCAAATTAATTAAATTATATTAATTTCTTGATTTATTAAATTTTATTTAAAAAGTTAAATCAAAGTTTTTTGAAGAATTAATGTAAAATTTTGAATCAAATTATATTAAATTAATTCCATTAAATAAATCATATTAGTAACACCAATCATTAATATTAATGACACCAGTAAAAGACCTAATTGTCATTTTCTCACTAATAAACAAAATGTTATTAACTAAAACACAATCATTACTTTACTTTATTATCTTTTAATCTCATCCATTCAAACAGTTTTGATCAATGGTTAGTATTGGTTCCTACGGTTCTCACAACTCAATGTGATTCTCAATATATATATATATATATATATATATATATATATATATATATATATATATATATGGTATGGTTCTAGAGTAAACACTAATGTATATTTGTGAACTGAGTGAATAAATCCTAATCATTGATTTACATCATCAAATACACTAGTGTATTTCATCATTAAATCATGGTCATTGATTTACACTTATGTATTGATAATCAAGGAATATGATTAGTTCACTAGTGTTCACAATTAGGGGTTGTTCGTTAATGAACCTAACATGAGTTATGGTTTAAATTGTTAATCCAATTTGCCCAATGGCTACTAAACTTGATAAAAGTGTTGTATTTTTTTAATTTAAATATTTGATTACGTACTTTTCATTCGTTTTACATCATGTTAGTAGAGACATTGTTTTGAAATCCTTAATTGGGGACTAGGGTTGTTAAAGACAATTGATGTGATTCACTCTGAAATAGAATGCTCACTTAGATGACTACTATGGTGAGTACTTAACATTTACAACATGTAACTATAAAAACTATAACAATCGACCAATTTTTCTTATCATCCTAGCTTTATAGACGGATGTTCAAATGTACATATAACTTAAAGCGTTAAATTTCAAAAACTATATAGACGCTTATAGCCGTAAACTTTCCTCAAAGCCGTAGTTAATATACTTATCAGAAGGTGTCTACTTTATGTATTTGTATCATATCTGATGCATTAATCACTAGTTTATATTTGTATGTTTTTCCCATGTTTTCAGAAAAGATAAGTGATCTAGGTGATGTGTATTTTATATGGTCTTATGTGCTCACTAGTGAACTTTTGGTGTGTTGGTGGTGTGTGTAGGTATATGGATTATTTAGTCTCTAAGTTTCTGTCTATTTGATGAAGATGTGCCGAAGTGTGGGTGTCAATGTCAAAGATGACTATGAAAACGACGATTGATATTGATGATTTTAATGTCATCAAGGCCAACTTAGTTTAGTTATATTTTTGATTAAACCAAAGGAAATAAGAATATACATGGTTACGAGTTAAGATGTGTGGAGCATACACTTGTAAAACCTATCATCACTTTCGACACCTTTAAACTCGATGGTTTAAGAAGGCAAAACCCTCTAGTGACCATGGGCAACACCCCTAGCAGGCCCAAGTGGCATAACCATTGGAAGTTACTTCAGATCCGTATGGTTGATGGGATATTGATGTTTAGTAGGAACTGGTCATCAAAATCATCATTTGCGACAAACGACAAATTTATTCGGTAATCCTGTACACTTGATAACTATTTAATTACACAATTTTGTGCACTAGACCTAATTACAATGTGTCTAAGTCTCATAAGTCTAGAAATCTCAAAGAATATATTTCATTTGCATATCACGTGTTTTTCTTCGTCGCATCACGAAACCATATAACGTCACACCCGTTCATAGGAGGAAGCGCACGATGTGAACTTGATTAGTTTTCATCACATACGATATAAGTAAACAACTATATGAAATAAAACATGCATGATGTTCATCCATTGCCATCATTTCAAAGTTACAAGTCATAAGTATTTAACCACAAAAGAAAACAGAAGTTATAATATTTTTACAAAAGACTTGTTCAAAATATAGTTTTTAAAACCCAAAGGCTTTGCATCCTATATCTCGTTCGAAGATGGAATATGTGGACCAAACACCTCAAAATAGGATGACATCATATTCTTGATAACCTTGAATTATTGTAACCAACTGAGCAAAGATCCACTTAGTCGTCTGAAATACATGTAAGTTTAAAAACAGCAACAAAAGTTGGCGAGTTCGTGCGAGTTCATAACAAATGATCTTAAAAACATTTGATAGTTCGCATATAACAATGTGGTATGTAAAACGTCGATAAACTTATGTTCATTAGACATTAATATGCATGAAGACATAGGAAGCACTCAACCCTAGACGATTTCATTCTGGTCCACCCCGCTGGGACAACAAAAGCATTACATGCGGCCACACAAAGACCCATGAGTGGGGCTCGCTACACCCGATAGGTCTAACACTCTTGTACCGTGGTCTTATAAAAGATTAATAGCGCTTAAGAGAGACCCTATTCGCATATGATCTAGTATTCCATTCTACAGCTAAACCATACCATCGAAAACATGCATTTCCCCCGAGAGTTGTAAAACTGAAAACATTTAAGAGAAAGGGGGACATGAACTCACTAGTTTTGCATCCAATTGATTGTGCTAGCAAACGGTGTTCCAAAGATAGAGTACCATTTGAGACCAGTGAACTGCTTGAAAAGGTCGTAAATCATCAATAAGAAAGGAGGCACATCATAATTAAATACCGAACCCGGACCACAAAACCATACTCTCCTTGAAAGAGGGCGAGGGCCTGCACTCACTCCTCTTTCCTCCCCTGGTATATAGAGCAGTTATTTTGTTTTTTTTCTCTGTTTTAAGTCGGGGAGAGAGGATTGTCAGCTAACATATGCAGTAAAGGAACAGCAACAAAGCAAGCCATAGGGGGAGGGTCCTATGGCGATAACTTGGCCAACAAAGAACTTCTTATACTGTTGTCCGGCTAGTCTAAGTTCCTATGACCGAATCTTTCTGGCCCATGTGAACATCTTTTCTTAATGTATTAAAGAGGGCCTCCCTAACCAGTGAAGGTGGGTGTCCACTAACGCCATTCCTGGCTCAGCTCCGATAACGCAATTCCGTGAGGAGTCGTAGTTGGGCATTGGATCCCTTCGGACCTGGAGAACGTGTGAAGATGAGTCGAGGTTTGGTGAACCAACAGGTCGCTCCTCTAGTTGAAGTATCGGGGCCCTTTTTTGTTGCCTAGGTTACACCTTCGGAATACCCTAGAAGGGAATTTTTCTCTACTTCCCTCAATCTTCACTTTACGCCACGCTGACTCCCCTTCGTCATAAGGCATGGAATTAGACCAAGGGGAATCTCCATAGGAACAAGTCCCTTAGATTTCGCTCATATGAGATCGAGACACAGCCCCAGGGCTATGGGGAAAGATGTAGATCAATCACCATAAATAGACCACTACATAGAGGGTCTATACAAGAGCGTGAGTCAACCTACAAGTGCTCTAACTCATTAGACACTTCGGTCTCTTCTAGACCTTGTACGCGTTATTCATCTTGAACGTTTTGGTATTTGTATTTGTTATTAGAACCCTCGAGTACTTTAATATGTTGACATTTGTTTCGGGTGTATTCTTTTAATATATATACTTTTTATTTTGTATTCATAGTGTGTACGAACGGGCCTCGCCCTTCGTGAGTCTTCGTGTCTTGCACGAGCATAAATGGGCATAGCCCACGTGTCACACCCCGAATTCCACGTGTATTCCGGTGGGCCCGGTGGGGAGTATCGTGACGTACAATTGATATCATCATAATCAATTACAACACAGAGTAACACAGCGGAAGGCTTGGAGTAAAATATAAACTATTACAAACCATAAGTGTCCAAAAGTTCGGAAAACACAAATATACATCAAGGCTTGTAATAAGATCCACAGGCGGATCGGAAATAACATACAGAAATGATAATAGATTCTACAGGCTTAACTCTAAGGTCGCAATTCCTTAATGTCAACTCCTTGCAGCTTCCGGCCTATTTCGTACTTGTACCTGTATTTTAATCTTTGAAAATACGCCAGTTTACACTGGTAAATACACTCAACCGACTCATTTTGAAAATCCTTTCGAAAATGGTTTTAGGTGCACTTGGCACATTTTCATAAATAACTTGGGATAGTACAAATGACCTTGTATACAGATTTACATGTCAGCCTTTTACATATGGAGCCCAGTACAGAAACCGAGACATGATCGACTGACACACCACTCTGCACTTTCACAAAGAAAGTAGTTAGCAATTACCCAGTGTATGCCTACACGCCATGCTTTAGTCGTGGCCACTAATACTTTAGTGAGCCAAGGATATCCCGGACACGGTCAAGCCCACCCCCAATGTTTGAGTTTCAGACAAAACAGATCAAAACCGGGTTATGCAATTTTAGTTAAATATCACAACTGGATAAAACATAATTTTCCATACCCGACCAAGCGGTAATAATTTTACCGTATCCCAAGCCCGTATAGGGAAAATAGGTTAAGAGTATTTACCTGAAGTTAAGTCTTCGTGAAGTCCAAAACTCAGCCGTAGATCAAAGCAAGTACAGGTACAATTTACCGGAAGGCGTTTAGTCTGGAGTGATGGTAATTATTAACTAATATTAGAATGCTAACGGGTCCTTAGTTATGTCTTAGACTGGAACCGGTTAGTCTTACGTTAAAACAATACAGTACAATACGCTAGATTAAGTGGTGACTAGAATAGGATGTTAGTTGGATCCAACAAGTATATAAACTTGTCTAATATGGGTAAACCAATAACATTCTGGATTTTGATAGAGAAATGACAAAGTTAAACCCGTTTTAGTTTAAGTACGTAAATTTGCTACGTAAGCTTAACCGAACGCACATAGGCGAAACCGGGTAACCGAGAGAGTCATATACAAGTTCCATATGAATATATGTTTAAAATATTTTATAAAATCAGTAGCTTTGCAAAAGATAGGCCCGAGGTACATTTAAAACCGAATTATGCCTTACAAGGGCGTTTTGGTCCTTTTAGAGTTTATAAAAGATGTTTAAAGTGAATCTGATGTCAAGGTTGTTAATATTCTGTAAAAATACTTATTTTATAATATTATATTAGTAGGATATCAAATAGATGTGTGTTTGACGATTTTGAAATAATCTATGTCTCGTAAGGGCATTTTGGTAAATTCACACATAGCTTTGAAGTCAAAATTGGGATTCTGCATTCGGGACTTCTACTTACTGTTAAGATGTTGAAAATAAGTTTATAAAACAGTAGGTATCAAGTCTTAGCTCATAGTTATGGTTTTAAACCATGCTATGCGCCGAAAAGGTGTAAAAGTCGCTAAAATGCCGTTTAAATAGATGTTTAAGTTAAACAGAAGTTATGACCTGTTTTATATACCAATAATATGTCATTTAACTTATTATATCAGTAGGTTTAAGTTTTGGTTATAAAAAGATTGATTAAAACCATTTTGCGTGAAAAAGGGTAATTTAGTCATTTATCGGCAATTAACAAATCTTAAGCCCTCATTCAGGTTATAATCTAAATGAACATCCCAAATGGTCCTACTTATCATATTATATCAGTTAAATATAACATCCTGATGATTAAACCATGTTTATTCTTTCTAAAATGACGAAAAGGGCATTTTAGCCATTTAAATGCCATAAACACGTCCTTTACGAAAACTTAGATTATAATCAGATTCTTGACACCAACATAATCAAATAATGTTTATAAATCAGTTTATAACTTATTTTTACATACATGTGTGTTTAAAACCAAGATTTGTATAAAAAGGACATTTTTGCAAAGTTTTAGTAAAAATTATGGAACTTATACAAAAACTCGGATTTCTAATGAATCGAGTGACGAAACTTTAGGAGGTCATCCTACACTTAAATATGGTCTTAAGGTGACCAAAATTCAGTAGCCAAAGTGGCTAAATTGGGTTAAAATCGAAAGTCAATGAAAAGTCAAATATTGCGACTTTCGGTTGCGAACCGATTGCTAGACCAAGATTATGACGAGCCGAATCAGTTGATATATGTTCAAATACTTATTTTTAGGTTATAAGTGAATCAAAACATATTTTACAACATCGAAATTGTTAGATATGAATTTTTATAAAACTGGACAGTTTGACTTTCTTTGACTTTTAGTTTGACTTGTCAATTGGTCATGAATTTGTGGTAATCTGGAGATGCCATTTTGAGGGATTAATACCTCCATCATTACAATCACGTAACCACTTTCGTTACGCACAATGGCTAGGTAATCACGGATTTAGATCAAAGTCAAGGTGTAGTTACGACGAGACTTTGATCTAAGCTTAAAGCTTAATGAAATGACTTAGCATGAGATTCGAACACTTACATAAGTCCAAATGAGTGATATGAACGAAATGGAAAGCTTGGAGGTGATCAGAAACTCCACTAGCATGAACTTGGTGAATGTTGTGAAGAAAGTGCGTTGCAAACACCAAAAATTCATCAATTATATGATCATGGAGGAGTTCAGATGGTCTCCAGGTGTCTAAGGACATGAATAGGTGTCCCGTAACGTGTCAAGCATGCAAGGAAGGCGACAAATTCATCAAGAGGTGGTAGAACATGGCTCTGCCATGTTTCTGCTCGCTGGTAGTGCCATGCGGACCGTATGGGTTTGGCCATGCGGTCCGTATGGCCTCTGAGGCGCCCCTAGTTTTAAAACGGATGCGGATAATGGCTTAGGTGATGCGGTCTGCACCACCTCCCAGAACATGAAAATTTTGAATTTTTCATATTTAGCCCATCAACTTTGTTTCATGGCATAACGAGGATATTTAAAGCGATTCAACGACTTTGGTCTCTCCTGTTTTGGCACACAGCACACAAGGATTACCGGGACACGTGTCGGAAATTAATTGGACATAAAAACACGAGGTGTTACACCACGAGAGTCTTTGTGCCTTGCACAAGTGAGAGTGGGCCTAGCCCATTTGAGTCCCCGTGATCCATACGGTGTGAGTGGGCCTAACCCATTAGCGTATCTGTGCCACACACGGTATACGTTCGTTATGTGTGATATATATATTCTTCAAACATATATTTTTAAGTTTAGTGAACCTCGTTCACAAGTATAAACACGTTCGGTTCGAGTATGTATATTTGCTACACAAATATATGTGTATATCTTTTATAGATATGAGTGTTAAAAATATTTATTTTTTACATCGTATATACGTTGATGTACATGTATGGTATCCTTTCGTGAGTGTACACTTCAACAAGTGTATTGGATTACATCACCATGTACTTTTGTATTTTATACGTATACGTATACCGTATTTATACTTGTATTTGTATCTTTTATTATTGGTATTTATGTCGTATTTATACGTATTCGTGTAGATGTACATTCCTTGCATTCTTGCAATTCCACCAAGTGTATTTTCGTACGCATTTCATACGTATTTGTATACGTGTATAATTATATTCTTACACTTAGTATTTATTCACTTTATACTTTCCGGAATTATTAGTATTGAAATATATTTATTTTTGATGTCTAAAAGTATATTATTTTTAAAGTTTCATCATAGTAACCGAATATGTACATTTTCGTGTCGGGAGTGACTAAATGTCGTCCACGATATGTGCACGCTCTGTGTCGTGATGCTAGTGCGATCGTTGTCGATGACGACGGGTTTATTTCGTTAGCGCGTTTATTATATGTTTCTTGTCGGTTTCGAATATATTTATATATTATTTGGTCAATATATAGTTACTCTACAGTTCATCCGATGTTCGTTTGTCCATTTCCGCGTTTCGTTTAAGAGTATAACATGAACATGTTTCATATGTGTATGTTCAGTGTAATAAATTCACCAAGTATGGGTATATATATGAAGATTCATGTCGGTATTCAATGTATGTTGTATTTTGTAGTTGTGTAGTATTCCCTAACACTAATACATACACATAATACACAAGTATTATACACCAAGTGAGGCATTCAAAATATGTAATTTTTCCCAAAAATTCTATGTACATATATATTTATTATTTCCACCCATTTAACTTAGTAAAAATATATAAGTGTTTAATAAAACTCTTGGATGATTAAGACTTAATCCTTGCCATTAAGGTTTGTCTAATCACGATTAACTATGCTAATCACCCCATTAATCATACTTTAATCGCGATTAAGATTTTAGAAAATTTCGTCATAATACCCCCTAAACTATGGCGTTTTTGACGTTTTAAAAACGTATTTCAAGCGTGTTTAACCCATAATCATCATCAAAACTCAACCAAGTCTTGAAAGCACCAACTTTGCATGCATGAACCATCCTTACATATATATTTCCATAGACTTTTTATATCTATATTTTTAACCACATCTTTAAAAATAATAACATCTTTATATATATATATACATATTTTAACAAGATTATTAAAAATTTTCATTATTCTCATACTTTAAAGTCTAGCTCCTTTGTCTAAAAATACTTGTTTTGACTACTTTTTAAGATAATCTTTATGCAAATCAAGGTGCTTAACTTTTATAAAAGTTACATTCATCAATCATCTTCAAGTTAATATAAAAGTCTATAGAACTTAAAGATGATGATCTTGTTTAGATCTAAACATCAAGATGTTTAGATCATCAGTTCTAGTCTAATATTACAAGATCATATATTTAATCATCCTACTTTAACATAACCATCATAAGCATGCACTAACTAACACAAAGCAACATAATCATCACAGAATATATAATTATTATAGACTTTTTAAGTTGGGTTTAGGGTTCTTAAGCTTTGTTTTCTTGAAGTTCAAGATGAACACTTTGTACTTTATAAATCTACATATTATAACAACCTCAAAAATAATAAAAGATGATCTTACAATTTTGCAATGTTTTTAGTGTGTTTTAGAATGAAGATTAAGAAGATAATAAAGCTCTAAAGTGATTCCTAATGACCCTCCATGCTTGTAAAGTCCTTAAATCACCTTGGAATGGGTTTTTAATGCCTAGAATGTAATGTTTAGTCAAGGAAAATGGCAAGGTGGTGTGACGGTGGGTGTGTCGTGAGCAAGAGAGAGTTGGAAAGGGTGTTTGATTTTTGAAAAGTGTTTGGAAAAAGGCAAGTGACGGTGAGGTGAATGATTGGGTTATAATCTTTTAAGTCAAATCAAAATCTCTAGTAGCCATACTTCTTCCCTATGATGTTCAAGTAATAGAATGGCTTGTGGGACCCCCACATAGCCGAAATTTTGGTGTAGTTTAGTTAGCTTTTATATTTTTTTAAGTTATACATGTAAATAAGATTGTTATGTTTAGATATTTAGAGAATTAGAGGAATTCTTGCATAATTAGTGAGATGATCATGTTTGGATGCTAAATGGAGTCTAACTAGTTCACTAGATTAGTTCGCTAGGTGTTATGATAGTGAACATGTCACTAGTTTACTCGTTGGTTTGAAGCCGAGTGTTATATAAAAGATGTTATATAATACCGGGAGCTATAGTTTTATTTTACCATCGGTGTCATGGCGTTTATTTAAGGCATTTACAAAACCAAAATATGGCTTAACTAGTTCGCCAGCTTTTTAGTTTAGGAAATTGGATGGTAGAAATATAATTTGTTGGCCTATCGGCTCGAATTTGGTCAAGTTGCGAACAATACGGCGTAGCACCGGGAGTTTATGTTTCGGGTATCCCATTGATATCCCTAAGCTTATTTATGATACAAGTCTTATGAGCATTAAAATGTTATATTTTCATGCTGCGGACAATTTATTTTTTTACAGTTTAGTGCGGATCGGACAAATTATAAATATACGTATTTTCCAAAAAGTTAAAGTGTTATAGTATTTGATGTCCCTAATTAGGGATTTTTGTTTGTATTTCAACCATAAAATGCTTTCACACCACTCGTTGCTCGTTTGGGCAGGTTCCAGAACTAGCGGCATGATTAGTGTTTTCAACATTTTAGCCAACATATCGGACATAGTTTCTTTTTTTCTCGCGACGCGAAAAATGTGAGATTATCATTTGCATAATTTAAACATGTCCTACGATTGCTAGCCTTAGTATGACCTAATCATGCATTAATTAAGTCGATAATGAACGCAATTTAAATAATAAATAATTTTAAGTTGTACGGATTAACCATTAATTTTGCCGGTTGTCACATATGAACTATGCACAAAGACTATTGGTAAATTGTCCGGCTAGACTATGTGAGCATGGTTCCGGTACTCACCTAAACGACAAGTATAGGACTTAGAATTAGGTCCAACATCAAAATTATACCAAACCCCATATGGGAAATAAGATTACATGTTAATGCTTCCCCGAAGATATACAAACACTAAAATTGTTCCACCTGAACCATGAAATAACAATTTTTTAGCAAATAAACAACAAAAGTCAGCATTGTATGATTTATTTATACTAGGGGTTTTCATGGTTCGATTTCAAACCGTGAAACCACCCAAACCGGTCATCGGTTCGGTTTCACGGTCGGTTTTTTAGTTATCTTTCGGTCGGTCGGTTTCAATACTTGTAAACCGGAGCAAACGGTTTGGTTTACGGTTTATAGCAAAAACCAACCGTAATAAACCGGACAAACCGTAAGAACATATCTTATTTTATTTTAATATTTCTTATATTATATATATATATAGACATAAATAAATTTACATCTGAATTTAATCTATGTAAGTAAACAAATATTAACTATAAAATGAGCCACTTTCATTTTCACTAATTAATATCGGCCCATATGTGAACATTAAAAGGCCATATTTTTTTTCATATCAGCCACATTCAATTTCATTAATTAATACATTCATATCGGCCCATATTTTTCATTATTTTATTTTATTTTTTCAATTTTTAGCAAATAAGGCCCAAATAGCCCAAACCGTGAAACCGAACCGAAACCTTGGTTCGGTTTAAGAATTTAATGGTTCGGTTTCGGTTTTCAATTACCAATAACCGTGACTAACGGTTTGGTTCACGGTTTGACCCAAAAACCGACCAAACCGGACTATGAACACCCTTAATTAATACAAGATCTATAAATGATGTTAAACACATAAAAAACACGAAGAACATTGAAAATATCATATAGATATGTAAACACCTCTTACCATACAAGTTACACATGTTACCGTATAACGATTCGTTAACAAAACTAGCACCCAATTAAGCATCTGAACACTAATTAGACATAGATTATAAACTAGTTAACACTGTTTAACAATATAAAGCTAGTTAAATTAATTACACACAATGGATTGACCAAATTATAACATACTACATTTAACAATTAACCTTTCACTAAACGAAGTCAATACTCTCCCCCCCATTTCCAACCGCCACACCTTTGTGGGGCCCAGGGGAGCTTGTCTTGGTCATAGTTAAGTCAGAGATGCCATTATGTGATCCTTTGGGTAATAGATTAGAAGAAGATTATAAGATAAACCATTAAACCAAAAACCTTATCATTTCAAAATACCTTCCACCTTCACCAACACACACAAACCCTTTCTACTCCTCTCTCAATTTCGGCCAAGGAGAACCCGAGAACAGCATCATCTTCAAGCCATCTTTAACTTACTTTATGTCACAACCCTCGGCCACACCCTGGACGAGAGTCGAGAGCAGTCAAGGGGTAACGGTGGTTATTTTGAAAACATCACAGCGGAAAAATTCATAAGGACCGTGAGTTAGGAAAAATATTTAGAAACACCGGATTTTATTTATTAAACAAATAGGAATTAACCCATGTTTTTCAAATGTAGCTTTAATAGGGGATAAACCCGAATTCATAAAACAACGTTTTTAAATTAAATTGATAAAATAAGCCACTTCATTAAGCCTTTTGGTGTCGTATCACAACTTTTATTCAGAGATATTGTAATCATCTGAAACATGTTTAAAAATATTTTATTAGCAGGAAATACTGGTGAGATCATTCATTTGTACAAAAAGACACATTGTTGTAATTACAACATTAAGAGTTTTTACATTTGTTTATATCTTTCAATTACCCACAGTACTTGTCACTCGCTCAGATCGGTGACTGTGGTTATATTACTATTGGCTAATCTGTTGTCCAATAGTAAAGATTATAAAGAAATGTATACAAAACCCCACATACTGGCTGTAATTTTAGAATACAAAGACCTAATCACTATAACTACAAGTCCTAAAACATTTAGGGTTTTGCAAAAGCATTTGAGAAAAAGAGAATGACTCACTTTATACATCTATGGTTCTTGATTTAACATGCCTCCTGATTCTAAGCCTTCTGATAATAAAGTATCTACTTATAGTTTTGAATCTTCTGGTAATTAAGCATCTATTTTGATAGTAAGTTTATAGTTTGAAGCTTTGTGATGGTTAAACATTTAGTTTAACAGAGTAGAATACGTATTGGTGTAGAACCATATCAAACCTAATGATGGTCACAAGATCGGAACCTTAACAAAATTCAACAAAGTATAGTCGTATTCAGACAACACTCTGGCATTCGTTAGTTGGTTTCCCGGATCGATCAGACTGAATATCGTATTGGTGATAATTGGTTAGAACACCAACATATAGAGAGAGAGTAGAAGGAGTGAACAAAGAAGAATTAATCCTGGGCTTCCTATTTATAGCTAAGTTATAAGCCTTTCTAGAAAGTTTAGGAAGTTTCATATACCCCTTCCTTGGATACTTCCTATCCATTGACACCTTCCTTAGATGCTTCCTATCTATTTACACATTTCTTAGATGTTTATCTACTATATATATATATATATATATATATATATATATATATATATATATATATATATATAGGTGAAGTATAGAGAGAAAACCCACTTGAGTTGAAAAACTCACGAAAACCTTATGTAACAATTTCTTTTTTGTAAAAAAATAGGGAATTAAAGTTACATGTTAATAAACATTTTGTAACAAAAAAAAAACAAAAAGCGCAGAATGGTTTTTTTATAAATTTATTAAAAAATTTCAGTTTTTACAAAAAAAAATGCTAAAAAACTGAATTTTTATTATTTTTTATAAAAGAATCCGCTAGGAGTTTTTTTTTGTTACAAAACGTTGAATAACATGTAACTTACATTCCCTATATTTTTAGAAAAAAAAATGTTACATAGGGTTTTCTTGAGTTTTCTCAACTCAAGTGGGTTTTCATTTTATCCTCATATATATATATATATATATATATATATATATATATATATATATATGTATATAGATGTTAGTTATTAAACTTACTTAACCGTTTTGTTGTTAAACTTAGTTGTTTATCTAATTAATTTACTTTAATTGTTTAATTAAGTAACTTACTTAATCGATTAATTAACTTACTTAATTTACTTAGCTATTAAGTTTGCTTGCCTACTAAGTTTTCTTACCTCCTAAGTTTTCTTAGCCGCTAAGTTATCTTAAACGATAAGTTATCTTAACTGCTAAGTTTACTTAACCATTAAGTATTCTTAGCTACTAAGTTTTCTGGTTTAATAGCTCCCTGGTTATGAGTTCTAATTCCTAGATACAATGGAACTCGTATTAGTGTATTAACTTATTTAAACTTTAACGATAATCACGAGATCAAAACTCACAACGAATAATAAAGTATAGCCGGGTACCGGCAGTACTTAAACATCCATTGGATTGGTTTCAATCGATCGGATATAGTACCGTGTCAGTGATTAGAGTTATTACCCTGATATCGGAGCATAGTTTTGGGATTTAGGGCTTTGTTGAAAGAAATAGAGGTACGAGGAGCAGGACGTCGTTTTAAACGATCAAACTAAGTGATCTGAACTTGTCCCAGACAGCTCTTTACATAGCCTACCTAGGCTTCTCCCGCGCATCATGAGAGGAGTAGGGGATTCCCTTGCATGGCGTGATGATGGTTGTCATGGCATAGGTCTGCCACATGTCTAGGTAGGTTGGACACATATCGGGCCGTGGTGACACGTGTAACGCCCTGTTTTTTCATACTTTCCATATTTAGAAAGTTCGTTTTGTAATTCAAGTATTCGAAACTTTGTAATCTTGTATTCGTCCTTTCGTTGTAATCCGAGACTTGAATCATAATGAAACTCGTATTTTATTTCAATTCATGTTATATACATTCATACTCTCATACATATGATACTTGATTCGTGATACTTGCAAACGTGTGATAAACTTACCAATACGTGACGAACATACTTCATACGATACTCATACACATAACTTATACTTAATCATACTCGTTTTATACTCGTGTAATCTTTAATATATGCTACTTATGCTTGAAAGTCCTAAAACAATGCAAAAAACACTTAATACATAACATTGGACAAGGCCCCAAACAACAAAAATAAAAAAATAAAAAAATTTGTTTCTAGCCAGGCCTTGCAGACCGTATGGTTTCCCCCTTACAGTCCGTAAGGGGGTCTGGTGGGCAGAATGTCCAAACAGCCGCAGGTTTGCACGAAATCCCATCTCCAACTCTCACCCAATGGCCTCTAATCACCATTAAAACACTCCCAACAAACCCTAATTCATTCCATATAAATACAAACTCTTCTCCAAGCATTTTTCACTTTCTAATCTCTCTCAAGCACTTAAAAATCTCTTGAAATCTCAAGAACTTGGCAGATTCGTCACCCTTTACAAAAGTGAGCATAACTTGCTCATTTCTTAGTCTTTTACCTTGATTCTTCTTTCATAACACCTGGGTTTGATCCCAAGGGTTTGCCATGGCAAATCCGGACCTGGGAATTCACCAAAAAGGCTCCAAAGTGGACTGAAACATTCTGATGTACTTTAAATCTTGTTTGTATTATCTAACTTGAGCTTTCTCATACACATTCCTATGTCCTAATGCTCATAACCACTTATATGGTTAGTCGGGCTTAAAACAAGGATGTGACATGCAAATCCAGAGGTTCTAAGCCTCTAAACTTTCTGTTTTAGCAAGGGTTTTAACCCACAAGTGTTGAACAAGTCTTAAGCTTGTGTAAGTGTGATTACTTTGAAAGCTTGGGCTATCCTATTATCAATCCACTCCTCACTTGACGATTTCACCTTGCTATCCTAAGTGGCTTGCTAGCCTTAAAGATGACTTAGCCCCGTTTAACCGCCGACACTTAGTTAACTCTTTCCATGTCGGAAGTGGAAACTCGGGTTAATGATTCTTGGTCACTTGGCATAGTGAGAGATTGTAAGTTCTTTATTTATTTGTGTTCTCGGCCCTCCGTGTTGTCTATGACAACTTGTGTAGTGGTGAAGTTTACATGAGGTTCCTAAATGGAAGATTTATCTTCCTACCTCTTACATGACTTCTATGACATCCTTGTTGGACTTATGATATAATATATATATTATAATCTACATAAATACCTAAAAACCAAACCCTTGATGATAACCAAAAGCTATTCGTCAAGTTACTAAGTTTAATCACCTAAGTGTTTAGTTCCTCGTTACGATTCTAGTAGGTGTTAACCTATGAAATCATATTAACCCTCATGGGTTTTCATAGTGTCAAAAACGAGGGATAGACCTAGGTGACTACTTTCTTGTGTAAATACTTTATCTTACTTTGTGCTCTAAATTCCGAATCTCCCACTAGTCGTCCGATACTCACACCTACGTTTTCCTCTTGTAGGATAACTCGGTGTTCCTCCCATAATCAACAACCCTTCATGGACTTGTCAAACGAAAAGCTTGCAAAACCGTGAGTATACTTGAACTCCCCTTTTTCGTTTACCACCTTTGGTGTAACATGTTAAACTATGAAAACTTACACTTAAGCCTTATTCATAATGCACAAACATTCCTTATGCATGCTTGCATACTTGACTACTTGATACATTAAACTTGGGGTTATTCGTTTTGTGATAGACTTATCATTAACTTCGTACGAGCCTATCCTTGACATAAATAGCGTAATAGGATTGACGCACCACCCGTATGCTTGAGGTTATGTTAAGAGCTTATTGCGTTGCATCATTGGTTTGATTAGTTAAATACATGCCAACTTTATTGTTATCTTGTTTCAATAGCTTGCCATGTGGAATTGATTAAACTCATTTTTATGCTATGTACGTATGAAAACTAGTATACTCACCTTTACTTTTGCATTGAACTTTATTTTAACATGTTACAGGTTGAGGAGGATGATGCTATGAAACTGAAGTAGCGATGATGCTAGATACACATTTAGACGCCTTAGGTTTACTTATGTTGTGTTAAATTTTGTCTTTATTGTTATTGTTATTGTTATTTGAAATTTCCATGTATTGTAATGGCAATTTATGTTATGAAATGAAAATGGTTTGAATTAATTATTGTCACCATTAGCGTTGTGAGCAATGAGCAATCTATTTCGTCTCGCCTTGATGTTTCCGCCATCGGTTGGGGTGTGACAACACGTGTTCTCGGCCGCCTTTTTCGCCCAATCATGTTTTTCTCTCACTTTTTCGTGTCGATACTTATCGCGTATGCTTGGGTCTTGATCCCAATTGGTTCGATTTTAAATTGTGAGTCTAATAAGAGTACTTTTGTGCTTGGTTCATCAATCGCCAAGTTTTGGTTTACGATTACGGATATTTGTGGGACCTATTTGAGGGTTGTTACATCCTCCCCACCTTATTTCAAATCTCGTCTTCGATATTTACTGGGACAAGTAAGGATAATTTTGTTTCATTTTCGAATCTAGTTTCCCATGTATACTCTGGTCCTCTTTTCGAATCCTATTTCACTTTGACCAGAACTTATCTTATGTGCTTTGGGATTCTCATATTTGATCTGTAAAGGTTTTTCAATGAACATAGATTTTCATTTATCTCTATAACTTGAAGAGATATTACTAAAGATTTATCGGCTAAATATTCCCTTAAATTATGAAATGTATACTCGTCATTTCTTTAGCTAATAAGTTACTAGTCCAATTTTCTTAATGATTTAGAATAGTTCAATCGAACCTTAGATTTGATTTTTCCTTTCTTACCGAAACAAACTATTCTTTGCCATGGGGAAACTTTTAATAGCATTCTTTCTCCGGTTCTAAATTATAATGGTTTACTGATCATATGGCCTAATCGTGCCTTTTCTCCTACTTTTGTCTAGCATACGGTATGGCACTTTTATCCATAAAGTGCTTCAAATGAGCAACACTAATACTTGTAGGCTAATTATTGGAGAATCTTATGAGTGGCAAGTGATCTTCCTACTTTAACCAATACCTATCATACATGCACTTAACATGTCTTCCTATGTTTGTATTGTTCCTTCACTCTACTCATAATAAGTTGTACTTAGATTCAGTTTTAACTTGCTAACAAATTAAATACTTAGAGACATAACTTGCTATATCATTTTTCATTCCTATCTATTAGTAATCCTTATTCAAACTTGATACCTCTTATCACTTCCACGATACATCATATACTTAGTTTTCTTCGAGAATCCTTTCTCATAGATTTCCTTTTAATAAGTACCCAAATTCTTTTTCTTATGAAATTTTCAATGTACATCTATACCTTTTTCTAATTCTTTCATTATTCCTTCAGCATCATCCTTGATTGTTGTTTCCTGGGTACTTTTCAATTGTTCCATTAGATCTAATTGTAGATTCAATCTGAGAGTACATGCTCTTTTTGGCTTCTCAAGATGCTTACGTCTTAAAGCTTCTGCCACTATATTAGCTTCGCCTTTGTGATCTTGGATTGTGGTCACTTCTCCTGTTAACTTACGAATCTCAACATAATTCTGATTACTTAAGATTTAAGCATGATTGGATGCTAATCATTTCATTTCTAACACTACATTGAATCCAATGAGGTTCATATGTAGTAAAGTAGCATTAAGTTTGCATTCTATCAATCTTTTCTTCCTGAAGCACTCCACGAATATTGGTGGGGTTCCAGACTTGCCTACGCTTGATTAAAGATTGAATGATTGCTTGACATAACTTAGTATTTATAAAACTTTGGTTCGCTCCAAAGTTAAATACTACTTTTGGAGTCAACATCATGCACAAGAAATGTACCAACAATCACCACAGAAATCATTGTTGCCCTTTTGTTGTGAGAATAATACCCTTGTGTCCCTCTTGGGATTTTTGATTGTCTTTGTCTTGTTTTCAGGTGTCTATGTCAGTTTCAGATAATCTTTGACGAATATGATTTACTTTCTTAATGGAAACATATACGACTCTACTTTTTCTACGTTCTTCTTCCTTGTGTCCAGGTATCAATCAATTGGTCAAAGTATTTGCTGACTCAATACCATTGCTAATGGTTTGTGGTCTGACCGCCGTTATCAGGTCTCGGATAATTTTCACCAATCATTTGGTGATTTTGTTGCCATTTGATCCTTTTATGTAGCAGACAGAATTCCTTTCTGTCAGTTCTTTTCATTCTTTTCATTCCAGGGCATATGTCTTGATCTTGTGTTTCGAAGATCATGTCTTACTATTCTAGTATCTTTTTTTGAAAAGATTCGAAGTATACTTCACTTCATTCTTCTCAGCATATTTACTAATGGTTAGGACAACTTTAATCCTTTGCAGCCCATGTATTGCTGTAACAATTCCTTTATTACTGGTAACCTCAGTAAGATTATATGTGAAAAAAAACTTTGTAAGTGTACATAATCATGGTTACTCTCATCTTCTCAAGAGTTTTTAATGAAAGTAGAATTACTTTCATTAGCGTGGGTTTTAGATATGCGTTTTGTGCCTAGCACAACTCTTTAGTTACAGGTTTCCTGCCAGCGTTGAAAATCTAAGGTTCACTTTGTAATTCTTATACTTTCGATGACGTCTGTCGTTCATTTTGTCATACGAGTTACAAGACGGATGATCAAATGAAATAGTGTTCGATATCGGAATTATAGATGTATACGAGAGGTTCATGATAACGGAATCTAAAAATATCATTGACACACATGTTCGTGATTCATCCTAAATTGTCAATCATTATGACTTTTGGATTTCCTTTTAGATATACATATCTATACAATCATATGTTTCATATACCGTAATATACATACCATTCATAAGGTCAATGTATTTAACAGATTCATATTTCCAAAAACATATCAGACATCAAGTCATGGTACTATTTTGGGAATTTTGTAACTTTTTAACATATCATATACCCCATCTTACCTGGTCTCGCCGGAGAGGCAACCCCATCTTACCCGGGCAAGCTAGAGAGTCTACCACACCATACCCAGTCTTGCCGGAGAGGTAATTATCATTGTATTTCCCAAAAATATAATTTTCTCAAATCATGACTTTAGTGGTGCATCTTTTATTAAGGCTTTCAATCAAGAAACAAGGAAATTAGTATTCACACGATGGTTCATATTCCAGAACCGAGTAGTACCAATAAACAAGAAATAACAGGGCTAAGTGTTATCGCTTATTTATCATACTTGCAATGTTCTAGTACTCATCCTCATGGCATACCAACGCCCATCACACTATACCTATGCAAGTAATTAGCTTATCTCGAAACTTATATTAAGGCATCTTTCTTAAGTTCAAGTCTAAATACTATCATGTGTGCTACTAGTTAATATCAATATCCTAACTCTTTCGTTTAAGCTTAGGTATTATCACAACACCATTTCTTAAACCAGTGGCTCTTACACCACTTCTGTCAAAACCCCCGGCCACACCCTGGACGGGAGTTGCGAGCAGTCAAGTGGTACCGGTGGTTATTTTGAAAACATCGCAGCGGAAAAATTCATCAGGACCGTGAGTTAGGAAAAATATCAGAGTTTAGAAACACCGGATTTTATTTATTAAACAGGTGGGAATTAACTCATGTTTTTCAAATGTAGCTTTAATAGGGGATAAACCCGAATTCATAAAACAAAGTTTTTAAATTTAATTGATAAAGTAAGGCACTTCTTTAAGCCTTTTGGTGTCGTATCTCAACTCTTATTCAGATCTACTGTAATCACCTGAAACATGTTTAAAAACATTTTATCAGCAGGAAATACTGGTGAGATCATTCATTTGTACAAAATGACACATTGTTGTAATTACAACATTAAGAGCTTTTACATTTGTTTATATGTTTCAATTACCCATAGTACTTGTCACTCGCTCAGATCGGTGACTATGGTTATATTACTATTGGCTAACCTGTTGTCCAATAGTAAAGATTATCAAGTAATGTATACAAAACCCCACATACCGGCTGTAATTTTAGAATACAAAGACCTAATCACTATAACTACAAGTCGTAAAACATTTAGGGTTTTGCAAAAGCATTTGAGAAAAAGAGAATGACTCATTTTGTACGTCTATGGTTCTTGATTTAACAGGCCTCCTGATTCTAAGCCTTCTGATAGTAAAGTATCTACTTATAGTTCTGAATCTTCTGGTAATTAAGCATCTAATTTGATAGTAAGTTTATAGTTTGGAGCTTTGTGATGGTTAAACATTTAGTTTAACAGAGTAGAATACGTATTAGTGTAAAACCATATCAAACCTAACGATGGTCATGAGATCGGAACCTTAACAAAATTCAACAAAGTATAGTCTTATTCCCACAACCATCTGGCATTCGTTAGTTGGTTCCCGGATTGATCGAACAGAATATCGTATTGGTGATAATTGGTTAGGACACCAAAGTATAGAGAGAAGAGTAGAAGGAATGAACAAAGAAAAATGAATCCTAGGCTTCCTATTTATAGCTAAGTGATAAGCCTTTCTAGGAAGTTTCATATGATTTTCTAGGAAGTTTCCTATATACTGGTTTAGGAAGTTTCATATACACCTTCATCGGATACTTCCTATCCATTTACACCTTCCTTAGATGTTTATCTACTATATATATATATATATAATATATATATATAGGGGATGGATTATGAGAAAACTAGTTTAAATGAGAAAACCAAAAAACTACCTAAAAAAGCAAAAAAAAAAACATATCAAATTTTTTGATTTTTTTATTAAAAATCGCTATATATATTATATAAAAAAACTTAAAAAAATAAAAAAAAGCATATAATGCACATGTGCAACATATACATATAATGCACATGTGTAGTACACATATAGTGCACATATGCAGTACAAGTTTTTTTTTTGAAAAAAAAGTTTTTTTATACATAAAATGCAACGATTTTTTTATAAAAAAATTGTAAAAAAAAATTGTATAATTTTTATGCTTTTTTTGGCTTTTTGAGTTAGTTTCTAGTTTTCTCATTTATATCTAGTTTTCTCATGATCCTCTCCCTATATTTATATATTTAGATGTTGGGTTATTAAACTTACTTAAGCGGCTTGTTGTTAAACTTAGTTGTTTATCTAATTAATTTACTTTAACTGTTTAATTAAGTAACTTACTTAATCGATTAATTAACTTACTTAATTTACTTAGCTATTAAGTTTTTTTGCCTACTAAGTTTTCTTAGCCGCTAAATTTTCTTAGCCGCTAAGTTATCTAAATTGCTAAGTTTACTTAACTGCTAAGTTTACTTAACCATTAAATATTCTTAGCTACTAAGTTTTCTAGTTTAATAGCTCCTTGGTATGAGTTCTAATTCCTAGATACAATGGAACTCGTATTAGTGTATTAACTCATTTCAACTTTAATGATAATCACGAGATCAAAACTCACAACGAATGACAAAGTATAGGCGGGTATCAGCAGTACTTAAACATCCATTGGATTGGTTTCAATCGATCGGATATAGCGTGTCAATGATTAGAGTTATTACCCTGATCGGAGCAGAGTTTTGGGATTTAGGGGCTTTGTTGAAAGAAACAGAGGTACGAGGAGTAGGACGTCGTTTTAAACGATCGAACTGAGCGATCTGAACTTGTCCCAGACTGCTCTTTATATAGCCACCTGGGCTTCTCCCGCGCGTCGCGAGAGGAGTAGGGACTCCCTCGCATGGCGCGATGATGGTTAACACGGCATAGGTCTGCCACGTGTCTAGGTAGGTTGGACACGTGTTGGGCCATGGTGACACATGTCCTCGGCCGCCTTTTTCGCCATATCATGTGTTTTTTTCTCAATTTTTGTGTCAATACTTATTGTGTATGCTCGGGTCTTGATCCCAGTTGGTTCGGTTTTAAATTATGAATCTAATAAGAGTACTTTTGTGCAGTTTGGTTCATCAATTGCCAAGTTTGGTTTACGATTACGGATTGTTGTGGGACCTATTTGAGGGTTGTTACACTTTAAGTGTACTTCCAAGTGCAAGATGATGATCAAAGGTGCTTGTAAGTGAAGGAAGTTTTTTTCCCACCACTAGGAACTTTTATCCACTTAGGGGTGTTTGTTTTTTTCTTCAAACATCTTCAAGGGAACTGTTGTCTGCAGGTGCGCAGATGTTTCCCTTGAAGACTGTTTGTTTTTTTATAAACAGATCTAAAAAAGGATTATTTCATCTTAATAAAAGCTATGAATTCTTACTTCAAACATCTTCACACAACTCATTCAAACATCCTGCTACCAACATCTCCAGCATCCTATTCTTCTTCTCAATTCCACACAAAACCATCCTGCTACGACGCCGGCCTTCGCCTCCGTCGGCCAACACCACCGCCCTTTCACCCACCACCGCTCCCTCTCCTTCCGCCCTTCAACCACCACCACTGATTCCTCTGACGAACTCCACCGACTCCTCCAACGAACTCCACCGACTCCTCCTACGAACTCCAAACCATCACCATCTCCGACCTTACCAGTTGGGTTAGAGGTTAGGTCCAGGAGGTTTGCTATGCTTGTTGAAGATGGGGTTGTTAAGGTGTTGAATCTTGAAGAAGGTGTTGTACTTGAATAAAATGGGGTTGAATCTTGAAGAATATGGGGTTGTTGAAGATGGTTGCTGCTGCTGACGTTGAATAATGTGAAGATGTGATTGTTTTTTTTAGTTATTAATTGTGTTTTATTTATTAATTGTGAAGATACATTAATTAAATTGTGAGTTAGATACTTGGATCATGGATATGTTAATTGTGAAGATACAAAGTGTATGATGATTGTTTGTGCAGAGATTATCAATTTATAAAAACAAACAATCTTATATTTTCAGCTTGCAGAGCTTCAGACCATATCTTTAGTTGCAGATATGAAAACACATGAAATCAGCTTGCAGACAGTTTATGTCTGCAAAAACAAACAACACCTTAATCTTCATCATCTTCTTCTTCATTTCACATCTTGATCTTCCTTAGCCTTTGTGCTAGTAGTAAGTTCACTCTATACCATTTATGTACTTTTATAAACTACATAAATCAATCAATCAATGATTAATTGATTGATTTCTGTAGTTTATAAAAGTACAAGTATTCATCTTGAAGCTCACTTATAAAAATACATGGTAAACCATAAGTAAAACATTAAAAATCTAACTTATATACTTGTTGTTGAGTTGATTTTGTGGTAGATCTAAGTGTAGATGTTGTTATGGACAAAGGATCTTGTTAAACTATGATAAATAAAAATATAGTTCTAACATATATATGTTTAGATCTAGCAAGATCCACCAACAAGAATGTTATGAACTTGAAAGTGGTGTTAAAATAATTTTTGGAAAATTTAACATGTAAAAGTATATAAGAATCTTGTTAATGGTTTTTGATCTTGAGAAAGTGTGAAATAAAGTTTAATACTTGACAGAAGTAATGATCAACATAAGTAAGTTGTGGAATAATAAAGATTTAAGTTATTACAAGTTCATAGATTATTTTTGAGATTTTATACACATAATGTTCTTGTTGGGTTTTTAATGATCTTATAAGTTGAAAATTGATTTTTACACATGTTATAAAACATAGGAGAAGTCCATAGTTTAGGGGAAACTATGGCAAAAAAATTATGACATTATAAGTATGTTTTAAACAAGTATTTTACAATTCAAAATGGTTTAAAACACCAAACATAAATTTACAAAGTTTGGGGGTGAAAAATGTAAGTCTTGGAAACTAGAATTTTTAAATTTAAAAGGGATATATATATATATATATATATATATATATATATATAGCAACCACACAAATGTGTAATTATGTGTATATTTATGTGTTATATATTTAGTGTAAATATAGGAATTTATATTTAAAAATACGTATACAAGATACACATTTAAAAGTACCAAGTGTATATATACTTACCCATACATGGACACATGGACAAATATACAAGAAAATATCTATATACTTATTATATCTTTGATGTATATTGAACATACGGACAAGTAACAACATATGTTTTAACAACAATATATATATATATATATATTATATATATATATATATATATATATATATATATATATATATATATGGGAAGGTTCATTGGGGAACACTAAAAAAGTGGGAAACGGTGGGGAACCGACTCAAACGAACTCCGATTGGACTCATTCCAGCGGTGTTGGAACCGGCTCGTCAAACCCTAACTAGGATCTCTTAACCCTAAACCCTAAATCCTAACCACTAAACCCTAAACCCTAAAGCTAAAAAATAAGGCTAAAACCTAAGCTAAATCGTAAAATCTAAGCTATAAACCCTAAAGGCTAAACCCTAAAGCTAAACCATATAGCTAAACCCTAAAACCCTAAACCCTAAAGCTAAACCCTAAATACTAATGATTAACCCTAAAACTAAACCCTAAGGCTAAACCCTAATATAACACCCTAAATCCAAACCCTAATATATTTAGGGTTTAGGGGTTAGGATTAGGGTTTATGGTTAAGAGATCCTAGTTAGGGTTCGACGAGCCGGTTCCAATGCCGCTGGAATGAGTCCAATCGGAGTTCATTTGAGTCGGTTCCCCACTTTTTTAGTGTTCCCCAATGAACCTCACACACTATATATATATATATATATAATCTTACTGACAAGTCTTAAAAGTCGAATTATTTTTAACGACCAAAAATATATATATTTTCCCGAGACGTCTTAAAAATATAGTATTTTTAAGAAACCAAACAATACTATATATGAGTAAATTGCCAAAATCATCCCCGAGGTTTGAGCATGTTTGCCAGTTTCATCCAAAACAACGTTTTGTACAAAATAGTCCTTCAGTTTTGAAGTTTTTTGCATTTTCATCCAAAAGTCTAATTTGCTTTATTTTTTCTATCAAATATTTGGTTGAAAATGGCAAAAAAAAAAAAAAAAAAAACAAATCTCATGGACGATTTTGGTAATAAAATTAGACGTTTGGATGAAAATGACAAAAATCCCAAAAGTGAAGGGCAATATGGTACAAAAAAGTTGTTTTGGATGAAATTGGCAAACATGCCCAAACCTCAGGGACGATTTTGGCAATTTACTCTATATGTGCGTGTGTGTGTGTATATATATATATCTCATAAGATAATAAATCCGGAAAAATAAAAAAAATGACTTAGTGTTGAAGTACAAGTATACATATGCGTATAAATACGTACACCATAACACGTATAAATACGTACACCATAACACACTTAGTATAATACATGTATAAACATATACGTACAAATACAACATAAATACCTAAACTAAAGTATACAAGTAATTATACATACATACATGGTATATATATACATACAAATACACAAGATGAGATGTACACACACAAGAGAACATTATACATACACAATTACGATGTTAAAAGTATTGATTTTTAACAATATATCTAATTAAGATATATATAAGTGACAAATAAGCATTAGTAGCAACTACAAACAATAACAATCTAAGCGACAAATGTAACTCGGTCACCAGGTGGTAACTTAGTTATCGTTGAAGGTCTGTTTTGCTGAATATTTCCCCGAACTAAATAACTGCTAACTAACATACTCTTTCACGAAAAGTTGTGATGCTTCAATAAAACCTTATGATGGTTTCAAATCATAAAACGCAAATTCTTTGGTACATTTTCATAACATAAATTTCATACTCATTCTTGTTTTCTTTATGAATTATCTTTTAGAAATCTTGATGAACATTATGCTCTTTATTGAACAAGCATGAACGAGAAAGTTCTTTTGCTTAAGTGTTCATGTTTATTCAATTAAAGTTAACTGAACGAACACGAATATGACATCTTTCATGTTCCTTTGATTTATTTACATGCAGTGATGTCAAGATGTGAGTTATTATCAACCCCGAAGACCGGACTTGTAGCTTTATGATGTCAAACTATGAATGAAAGATTTTTCTTGTTATAAGGTATTGAGGTTAAGAATTAGGGTTGTTTATGAGTCGAGTCGAACCGAATGGACCTTTACTTGTGCTTGGCTCAACCGAACCGAGCCGATCAACTCGTTTACAACCATCAAAAGAGCATTTTCCGAGCGCACGCTTTTTTAGCAAGCGGCTAGTGATTTGGACAAACATAAAATTGAGAAGTTTCTTTCGATGTTTTCGTTGTCGGGTCACACCCGAGGTCCGAGTATCCGAGAATGACATTAAGCCGGATGTCTAGCTATCCGAGGATGAGACATAAGTTAAGGCCAATGAGGTGACAAGTAGACTGCGGAGAACAATCATCGAACTGTTGCTTAGGGTGATAGGAGGCGATGATTAACGACTAATGAGATAAAGAAATAAAAAGAGTTACTTAACGGCTTAGGCTTTTACTTATATATTTAGTGTTAAATTTTTTATTTGGCTAACTCGACTACTATTTATAGATATATTTGTATATTTTCATATACTGGGTCGAATAAAAAAGTGGTATTTATGAAACGATAAATATAATTTTATATTGAGTAAATTGCTAAAATGGTTTTGGAGTTTAGGTCACTTTTGCCATTTCAATTAAGAAATTAATCCTTTTTTTATATGGGTCCCTGAGGTTTCATTTTTGTTGTCATTTCAGTCCAAATGACAATCTTGATTAGAAATTTATATTAACCACTTCTCTTTTTGTCTTTTTCCTCGTTTAACTTTAAATAAACGGTATAATGGTCATTTTATGTCTGATTTTATTTTAACTAAAAAACCCCAAAAAGACATATGAATAAAACCTACACCCAACCCAACCCAACCCCCACCTCTCTCTTTCTTTCACTCTCTCTAGAACACCACCATGGCTCCACCACGACCTCATACCTTCGCTACCTAAATCCCGACGCACTCGCTCAACTCTGTGACTCCAAAATCAATGCCAGAATTCCCTATCGCTCTTCTGGTTCTCAGATCTACCTCTCTCATACTCTATCACCACCACCAGCTGCTTCTTCTCCGTCCCGGTCTTCTACAGTTTCTACTCAACAACAGGATGATACCGCCACTATCGTCGCTGTCGATGGCGGTTCTCCGTGCTTTCTGGTGAGGTTTTACGGTCCGCAGTGTCCACAGAGGAAGAAGCTTATGGCCACTAGATCAATTTGTTTTCTAAACCCTAGCTATACCGGTGTGACATCAAGTGGTCCTTATTGATTTGAGTAGTGCTTTTGTTGTTGCTCATTGATTTCTAAACCCTAGCTCTGATAGTTTTAGTAGCGTTTTCGTTGTTGTTCATTGATTTGAAGTTATTATTTCCATTTTATGCTCATTAATTTAAAGTTGTTATTTACCTTTTATGGAGGTGGAGGTGATGGCGGTGTTCTAGCATAGTGATTTTGAGGTTTCATAAAATGGCCATTATAAAAGAGAAAAAAGACAAAATAATAATAATAATAAGTGGTTAACATAAATTTCTAACTCAGTTTGTTACTTGGATAAAAATAGCAACAAAAATGACATCTCAATGAACCCGATACAAAAAGTTTTATTTTTGAACTAAGTGACAAAACTAACCTTAACTTAGAGACTATGATGATATTTTAGTCTTTTGTATTTATGTGGATGTATATGTATAATAGAGTAAAAAATAATTCTTGGTCGAACCGCCGAGCTGACATTTACTTGAGCTTGGCTCGTTTATAAACCAAATCAAACGATTTTCGAGCATTCTATGAACTAGCATCGAGCGCCTTGAAGCACCTATTAAGGATTAATAGTCTTTCACAAAGTTAACCGATAAGAAAAGAAAGAAAAAAAAAATCCAAAGCCCACAAGATGAATTGGGCTGATGCGTTGACGAACAAGTGGAGTGAGTTCACATTGAATCAACCCTATTATATTATGAATCAGAAGATAAGAAGGGCAGTCGATCCCTGTCTCTGTGTATATTGAAAAGTTTCTTCTTCTTGAACCTTCTCCCTCCCCCTAGGGATATTGGAGGAGAGAGAGAAGTAGATTCTTTCTTTCTTTCTCCAATTATCCAATACTGTCTTCCTTAATATCATATCATATTATTATTAGCTTAGCTTAGCTTAGCTTAGATTAGATCTATCTTATCTTATTAAAGTTGTTTTAATTAAGAAGAAAAAGATAGGATGGAACTCCAGAATTCAGTAACAACACCTATGACTATGGGGGTGGATCCTTTCTTGGTTGAGGCTCTTCAGAACCCTCGTCATCGTCTCACTAGTTAGTCAACTTTCCTTTTTTTTTTTTTTATTATTATTATTTGCTATGTTTGATTATTCTATCTGTTTGATGGTTAGGGTTAGCAGAGTTACCGTCTCCTAAACTCAATTGCATTTGTTAAACAAGTGGTATAATGATGGCTTAATTTCCATATGTATGCTATTATTTGTTTGCAATTCTTCTTTTTATGTTTGGAAACCTTTAATACTGCCTTGGGAATTTGTTGTTGTAGAGCATTCACATCTCTTTCATTAAAATACATGTGTGGGGCTTTTATAATATAAAGAGTATAAAAAGTGGTATTCCAGCGAAAATGTTACTATTTTGGGGACACTGTTCACCCCCTATACTTTTTTAATATATATTGAAAGTGGTTGTGAGTGAATGAGAGAGAAAATGTAATGATAAAGGTATAAAAATATTGTAATATTTTACTTATTACACTCGTCTGGGAATTGTTATAAACAGAGGGAATTTAATAAGGACTTGTATATGATTTTACGCTAAATGATTCAGTGTGTCTAACTTGAGTCGGTGCCATTTGATAATCGTTCCCATTTTACCTTTTTGTATAGTTTGAAGTGTGTTATTTAGTGCATATATCGACCTCATATATCCAGCTTATCAAATGTTCTAATATTCAATTTGCAATTTCTCTATTTTTCTTCTTCAGTTCTTAGAATGGAACTTGATATTCAGAAATTCATCCAAAACACTGAACAAGAACTATTCGAGTTTCAGCATTTCCCAACATCATATCTTCGCCTTGCGGCTCACCGTGTTGCACAACACTACGGTCTTCAAACCATGGTTTTTGATAACTTCACAGATGCTCAAAAGACCCGAATTTTAGTCAAACGGTTGACCGAAACCAAACACCCTGCAGTCTGTTTGTCAGATATACCAACTAAAACATCAGAAAATGAGAAACATGAGCATATCAAGGTTGTTTTAAAACCAAGGCCAAAATCGTCATCGGATGGAACAAACGTCGGAATGAAATCGGATTCAGTTAAAACCGTTGAAGAAAGGAAGGAGGACTATGATCGGGCCAGGGCTCGTATTTTTAGTCCTCAAACAGAGGGTCCACCGTTAACGACCAATCCAGACTGGAAGAGTTTGTGTGATTTTAAAAGTGATGAAAATGACGGTTTTAAAAACGATGGGAATAAATCTTGTGTAGCCATTCTTAGGGATAGGGAAAAAGATTTAACCGATCCTGACTACGATCGAAGCTACGAACGGTATGTTTTTCATTTTTTTCTACATTAAAAGTCAAGTTCGGATTTCTTAATTGTTGCATAACAATGCAGGTACGTTCGGAACCTGCCAATGAGTCAAGGGTTTAACTCGTTGCCTTTGACTTTACCAAAGCTCCAACCACCGTGTGTCCAATATGATCCTGTAATACAACATCCGGATCAACTCCCGATTGGTCAAAGTCAGTCCAATGTTTGCTACAGTATGAATCCGTATCCTGTTGTTGGTGCAATGAATCACATATCAAGAGACCCTGTCTATATGCAATGGCCGTCTCATTCCATGATGTATGCACATGCGCATGAGCAGTTTAGACATGCTGTCTTTCAGGTACGGTATCATACCTGAGTTGCCACTAGACTTATATGGTTTTTAATGTTTATTTTTTATACGACTGATGATTCGGTACTGGACTGATGTATGACAGGCGCTGTTTTGTCAGCAGCAGCCTTTGAGTTTTGATTACTCTCAAAACCGTTAAGCTTGCATTGGATTTACAGGACCAACTACATTGAATTGGAACAACATAGCTTTGTTTTGTACTAGGAGGTTATCTTGTTATTTGTCAAAAACTTTTGTCTAATTCAACTTATAACACATTATTGTATGGTATGGCAAGTTCTATCATTGTTTGTACTTATTGTGAAGCCACATGCATAGTTGTATCCGAACACTACTCAAACATTCCTTTTAAGTTTTAAAAAGCAACCCCATAAATGCACCTAAAAATATTTCTTGAACAATAACAAAATCTAGATCACATATGGTATGAAAACTATAAATTGGTCATCAAACACTGAGCTGTTCATAAAGCTTGCGGCTCGTATCTCGGCTCATAGCTCGCTCGACTAAAGCTCGAAAAAATCTAGCTAAAAAACTAACTTGAAACGACCTGAGCCGGGCTCGGCTCACAGCTTGACTTGTTGGCTCGTCACTTCTATCTCGAGCTCAAGCCGAGCCGAGCTGCCTCATTGAATTTTGAGCACCACCTTGAGACCATCCTGGCTTGAATTGGCTTGACTCGTTTACAGCGCTAATCACATGGATATTTAGTATAAACTGTAGAATTATACAAAGATATATACGTGTTGCTTTAGATATGTTACATAAACAGTTTTTAAACTGGCTCTTCATTACATGTGATTATCTTCCACGTACCATGATACAAATAGGTAAAGAAATTAGAGCTAAAGAGTTACAAAACCAGAACAATGTTCATTTTCCGAAATGATCCGTCAATATAACAAGTCTTGAAGTTGATCAGAATCCAATAATTTACAACAAACTCGAACTGATCCTCTACACATCTAAACTAGAAATAACTGAAAGAAGTAAAAGTTAACTGCTTCTGTTACATGCTCCGTTTTTAAGTAATCGCGGACATAATTTCATTGATCCTTGTTAGTCATCATGCTAGAGCCGATATATCTGCATTTGCCTTTGCCACCATCCCTATCATCAATAAGCAATTCCAAACACACTCAATTTCAAAACGAACATCCAAACGCCTCTTAACCTCTAAACACATGATTAAGTTGACTAGAGGTCGATTTTTTCGATATAAAAGGGGGTGCATTTAGATCAACCCTTAAAAAAAGCCCGAAAAGGGAATAAAGAATTACCTGAAATCAGTTATCTCCTGTTGGAAACAAAGTTAGAACCTTTCTACCATTTGCAGATTCAAGATCATCAACATAAGATGATGGCACAGAATTATGAACCGGTGCCCCTACTCTATGAACCACTTGCTGATTTTGTCTACTCAGTAAAGGGTGCTCAAACTGCCCGTTTCGCGGGGACCCAAAATGACCAATTTGCCCATACCGCAGCTGCAAATGTCCAGCCACCGCAGCCATCTGCTGCTGCGGATGCTGCAGTGCAGCCACCGGAACATACGGCAAAAAATGATCCGAATTCGGACGACCCTGATGGAGAAAATGAGCCGGGACCGGAGAACTCGCAAACAAATGATCCGTAGCCGGATCTCCACCCGACCCGGCTCCGGACGAAAGACCCTGCATACGTTTCAAATAAAGCCTGTACTTCTGGAGATGACTCGCGACGTTCTCGCGAGTCAACCCGTCTACACTCATGAGCTGCATTATCGTTTTAGGTACCGCGTTCTTTATCCCTAAGTGGGCCACCGCGTCCACAAATCTCTTGTGGAGCTGTGGGGTCCACACAAGGCGCGGACGCTTGAGCGTCCGCGCTGGTTCGTCGCCGCTAGCCCCGAGTTCAGAGGAATCGAATTCCCCAGAACTGGGGGTCGAAATCGGCGGCGGCTGTAGGTGGTTGTTAAGTGGAGTTGGGGTGTGGGAATTTGGGGTTCTAATGTCAAAAGCTATTGCTAGATCAGGGGTGATTAGGGTTTGAGATAAGGGCATAAGGTCTTCTTGTGATGGTAGTTCATCTTCCCATTTTGAGAACCAATTGGAGTCATCTTCTTTCATTGTTTTGGTGGGTCAAATTGAGAACCCAATTGGCATGAAAATCAGTAGTTGTTGCAGCAGATGTTGGATCAGAGGATATTAATCTGGAAAGATTCGATTTTTTTAGAGAGAGAAAGAGAAAGGGGATGATGGGTGTGGGTGTTCGAGGTGGATCTTGTTTTTATTTTTGTTTTTGTTAATTTTTATGTTTTATTATTGTTGTTACTGTTTATGATGCGGCTGTGCTGTTTTTTCTTTTCTTGTCTTTTCCCGGCAACTTATTCTCCAATGTTATTTTCCATACTCCCGTCGTTTCATATGAAATATTAAAATAATATCTATGACTTTTATCTATTCTTCCGTTAAGAACCTTTTTAAACCATTTATTATTTATGTAAATCCAACTAGACAGATACAATTTATAGAGTAAAATCATCTAGGTTATTTCTCGACTAGAAGGGCTCAAGGTCAATTTAATTATCGGAGATTCCAGTTTTCCTTTAGAAGAGTTAAGCTTCTCAGACTAATGGGTTAAGCTTGCCACTCTACCTTTGTTTAAGGATCTTAGACCTGCCTATTCTAGTGGTATCAAGATGTAGAGAACATGATATAATATTGAATTAGAAATTGGATTAGAGAGTGGGTGTTAGCCGTTTTAAAACTATAATAACGATTAAAAAATAGGTTACACATTTTTAAATTGATTTATTTTGCTTTAATACATCTCTAATGTAGATTGATTCTTTCTATAATGGATAATGTCTATCTAAAGACATATAATCGAACTTTTTTTTTGTCTAGAAGATGAATATGGCTCGGTTTGCTTTTCAAAAGTATCTAACTATTCTCATGGAGGATGATTGTTTGGGTTCAAGAGTTTGTATATGCTAAATTTAGTGGAAATCATGTATAAGCTAAAATCCAAGGGGTGATTAAGATAATAGCATGTCCTAACATTTTTTTTAGAATTGTTTAGTAAAGACACATATGGTTTATAGAATCTCTCACATGGGTTTTGTTAGATCTAGGCTTACTTTATTAAACAAGTTTATCAGTGTTCTAAACTTGGTTCATATAGCCCTTAACTAGGGGACAATACTTTCATTATTTAATCCAACAACAATTAGTGGATGCCCCCACAAATCCCTCATACAACCCTACCCATATGCATATTTTTTTAATTATTTATTGTTTGAAGTTAAATCACAAAATCAATATAAAAATTTGCTATATATATTTTTTACATTAAACTTTCATTTTAAAAAAAATGATCTATAAGATTTAATATATTTAATTAAGATGATTAAATTACAAGAGTCAACAACATATGTGGTTATTTAGACAGTTAGACGTGGTTTTCAATCGCATCCTATACCTGCACGTCTTAAAATGGTGGTGTTATTAGATGCGGTTATCACTCAACCGCGTTTTGAAGCTATTGAATCACGTCTATTGATCAATTTACATTTCCAACAATTATTAAAATTAATATACCATACCCGCGTCTAAAAGGAATGTAAAACTTGGTGCATTATCAAAGTAAAGGACCCGAACGGTTAATATGAAAAGTATAAGGGTGGATTGGTTTTGGTCTCGTAGGGTGGCTTGGAAACTATCAAGAATAAAAATAATAAATGATATTATTATTATTATTATTATTATTATTATTATTATTATTATTAGTGGTAGTAGTGGTTGTAGTTGTGGTCGGGTCGTGGTGGTTGTGGTGGTCGTGGCCGTCGTGGTCGTCGTCGTCGTCGTAGTCGTAGTAGTCGTGGTGGTGGTCGTCGAAGTGGTAGTCGTCGTCGTCGTAGTCGTCGTAGTCGTAGTAGTCGTAGTAGTAGTGTCACACTCCAACCGATAGCGGAAACATCGGGATGAGACGAAAACGAGATTGCTCATTGCTCACAACATTATTAAGTGACAATAATTAATTAAACCATATTTCATTTCATAAGAATTGTCAAATACATCAATGTAACAAAACAAAGAACAACATAACATTTGCAAAGTCAAAACAAAATTGATACATCGACATTAAACCTAACGTCTAATTTGTGTGTATCTAGTCCTTGCTATATTGTTTTCATAGCATCATCTCCTTCAACCTGTAACATGTTTTAAAATAATGTCAATGTGAAAGCAAATGCGAGTACACAAGTTTAGGCATAGCATACGTATACGAATAAGTTTAAACAATCCACATGGAAACCAAATCTATACAAGAGCAATATCAGGCATGCAATACTAATAATCAAACCCTTAACGCAATCACGATGTTTTAACATGACCTCACAAATAACACGATGGAGGTGGATGCGTGAATTCCTATAGCGCTAAGCATGTCAAACGAAGGCTAAAAATAGTTAATGACTAAAGCATAGCAATACGAATATCCAAGACAAGCATCAAGTATAAGATTCAAGCTTTTATGTATATGGGATCGTTTGTGTGTTTCATAAAGTTTAAGTGTTCGTGATTTTGTATATGGAAACATGTTACACCCGAAAAGTGTTATAAACAAAGTGGGTCGAGTGTACTCACGGTTTTGCTAAGTCTTTTCTACACTTGACAATCCGTGAAGACGTTGGTTCGAGGATGACGCCGAATTATCCTACAAGAGGAAACAAGGCGTATGAGTATAGAGTTTCAACGGGAGATTAGGAGTATTCGTGCATGATTAAAAATAAGTTTGATAAAGTATTATGATACGAAAGTATTCACTAAGATGTGACACTCGTTCATGACACTATAGTAACTCTTACGAGTTGGATGTGATTTCATAGGTTTGGGACCTATTAGAATCGTGACAAGGAATTACATACTTTAGTGTTAAACTTAATAACTTGATAGGTGATTATAAGTTCATTATCAAGGTTTCAGTTTTAGAATTATAATATATTTATATATATCATTATAATCATGTAGGAGGTGGGATGATGAACCATCCACTTTGTAACCTCTAGTGTCATGTATGTCAAGTATGAGGTGGGAGGTTAAACCATCCACTTTGAACCTCGGATTATGTTCACCACTACACAAGTTACCATTGGTAACAAGGAGGGTACATGAACTATATACTATACAAGAATGATAAGGTGTCATCTAGATACCAAGTAGCCAAGTATTCAACAACCCGACGAGCACACGAGGACAATCGTCAACGGCTTTGTGGGGTTGTGACACTTTAAGTCTAGCAAACTATCTTGGGATCTTGATGAAAATCATCAAGTGATGTGTGGTCTCAAGTTAGGATAGCCCAAGCTTCCTTGGTGCACACACATGAACAAGTTTAAGAACTTGCATCACTTGTGAGCTCAATGCTCTTCAGAAACAGAAAGTTTGGAGTGATTAAACACTCCCATTTACAATTTTAACAACCTAGGTTAGTCCCCATACTCATATATGTGATTAGGAGTTCAAGAACACTAGGATGAATTTTGGGGTATTTCCAGGTCTGGATTCTCCATGGAGAGCCCTAGGAATTCAACCCAAAGTTTATCCAAGCAATTAGGAAGAAGAATGAGATGATTTGGTTAAGAAATGAGTAAGATATGCTCACTTTTGTAAGAGGTATACAATCTGCCCGAATTCTGAAGTTTCAAGTGTTCTTGAGATGATTTTGGAGAGATTATGGAGTTGTGAAAGTGAAAAAAGGCTTGAAAAACACTTGGGTTTTATAAGGAAAGGAATAGGGTTAGTTAGGTGAGGTTTAAGTGAGTATTAAAGGCCTCAAAAACACAAAAAATATAAAATACCCGCCCAAAAGGGCTGCTGTCCGCCCTCCCCTTGCGACCAGCCTTACCCGGAAACAAAGCTTAACAACTTTGTGTTTCCGGTTCTAACACAAGTGGCCCGCTGGTGGAGTGGCTGTGTTGTTGTTTTTTGAACCGGAGGTCCCGGGTTCGAGTCCCGCGGATCCGGTTTTGTTGATTAATTTTTTTTCATTTAAAAATCATTAAATCAGGTTTCATAAATGACAAGAATAGCCCTATAGTTTGAGAATCCAAGAATTACACTTTAAACCTTGGACTTATTAAAAAGGGGTATATATTAACATCTAAAAACTAAATGTTAATATATATATATATATAAACTAAATATCATTTTAATTTTTTTTGTAAAAAGAAAATAATTAATTTTTTATTAACTAATTTAATTAATTAATTAATTTAATTAATTAACTTAATAAATGAATAGGTAATTATATTTTCGTAACGAATTTAGTTTAACGATTACAAGTTTCACGTTTAAGTCTCGATTACGCATACATACCATGTTTGCAAGATATCACACGTTTACGATTGAGAGTACCACGAATACGTTTACATGTTTAAAGTATGAACAAGTATAAGTGTAACAAGATTATGATTAACACAACATGAATAAAATACGAGTTTCTCATTACGATCCAAGTCTCGGTTTACAACGTTTACAACAAAAGGCGAATACAAGATACAACGATTACAGAAAATAGAAGTACGGTACAAGGTTTCCAAATATAGAAAGTATAGAAACGCGAGGCGTTACAGTCTCCCTTCCTTTAGAAAATTTCGTCCCGAAATTTAGGTAAATGTAAAGAAGAGATACGGATACTTAGTCTTCATATCACTTTCAAGTTCCCAAGTGAATTCGGCGCCACGTTTACCTTCCCATCGAACCTTGACAATAGGAATACGACTGCGCCTCAGTTGCTTGGTTCATCGGTCCATGATTTCGACCGGTTTCTCCACGAAGTGAAAAATATCATTGATTTGAAGATCTTCGAGTGGAACTTGAAGTCCTTCTTCGGCTAGACACTTCTTCAAATTCGAAACATGAAACACAGGATGAACATTGCTGAGCGTTTGAGGTAGATCCAGTCGATATGCTACCGTGCCTATCCTTTCGAGAATCTTGAAAGGACCCACATAGCGAGGAGCGAGTTTGCCTTTCTTACCAAAACGAACAACACCTTTCCAAGGTGCAACCTTGAGAAGTACGGACCTATGTCGAATTCCAAAGGTTTACGGCTTCTATCAGCATAGCTCTTTTGTCGGCTTCGAGCTTTGAGCAAGTTGTCACGAATCTGTAGGATCTTGTCCGTCGTCTCTTGTATAAGTTTGGGACCGGTGAGTTGTACGTCTCCGATCTCGTGCCAACAAATAGGCGAACGGCATTTGGGACCATACAGTGCTTCAAATGGAGCCATTTGAATACTTGCGTGACAGCTGTTGTTGTACGAGAATTCTACCAAGGGTAAGTGCGAATCCCAGTTGCCGCCAAAATCGATTACGCATGATTGAAGCATATCCTCTAGAGTTTGGATAGTACGCTCGGTCTGACCGTCAGATTGAGGATGAAAAGCGGTGCTAAGATTCAAACGAGTGCCAAGGGCGGAGTGGAAAGTTTGCCAAAGGCGGGAGGTGAAACGAGCATCGCGATCAGAAATAATATCAAGAGGAGTACCGTGACGACTAATGATTTCACTCGTGTAGATACGAGCCAATTTCTCGACTTTGTAATCTTCACGAATGGCGAGGAAGTGTGCGGATTTGGTCAAACGATCGATGATAACCCAAATGCTGTCTTGACCAGACGAGGTACGAGGCAATTTCGTGATGAAATCCATGGCTATGCTCTCCCATTTCCAGACAGGAATTTCTGGTTGTTCGAGCAAACCGGAGGGACGTTGATGTTCTGCCTTGACTTTGGAACACGTAAGGCATTTGGAGACGTAGAGAGCGATATCACGTTTCATTCCAGGCCACCAATAGGATGCGCGCAAGTCATGGTACATCTTATCAGCTCCAGGGTGAACGGAGTATCGGGATTTGTGAGCTTCGTCCATCCAAGTAGTCTGAAGATTGAGACGATCGGGAATCCAAATGCGACTATGGTAGTAAAGAATACCATCAGGCTTAGCTTCGAGTGGGTTTTCGATTCCACAATTCAACTCGTTATCGAGGTTACCCTCGTTAATGACGGCAAATTGTGCTTGTCGAATCAACTCATTGAGTTTTCCCACGATTTGGTAGCAACGAGCACTCTTGACATGAGTCTTACGACTAAGTGCATCGGCCACGACATTCGCCTTACCAGGGTGGTAGCGGATATCGTAGTCGTATTCGTTTAACAATTCTACCCAACGACGTTGACGCATGTTGAGTTCCTTTTGATCAAAGATGTGTTGGAGGCTCTTATGGTCGGTAAAGACCGTACACTTTGTACCATAAAGGTAGTGTCTCCAAATCTTTAACGCAAAAACAACTGCACCAAGTTCAAGGTCATGAGTAGTATAGTTTTTCTCATGAATTTTGAGTTGTCTCGACGCGTAAGCGATTACTTTGTCCCGTTGCATGAGAACGCAACCAAGACCCTGGTTAGAGGCATCGCAATACACGACGAAATCGTCGTTCCCATCGGGGAGAGTGAGAATAGGAGCATTACAAAGCATGTCCTTGAGCGTTTAGAAAGATTCCTCTTGTTCGGGACCCCAAACAAAAGGTTTATCTTTTTGAGTCAACGAAGTCAAAGGAACGACAATCTTCGAGAAGTTCGAGATGAAACGGCGATAATACCCAGCTAGGCCAAGAAACGAACAAATTTCAGAGGGCGACTTAGGTGCAATCCAATTCTTCAAAGCTTCTATCTTTGTAGGGTCAACATGAATACCAAGTTCGTTGACGATGTGACCTAAGAATTGAACCTCTTTTAGCCAAAATTCACACTTGGAGAATTTGGCATAAAGACGTTCGGTTTGCAAAAGCTGAAGAATAAGACGCAAATGTCGTCCATGTTCTTCTTTCGTCTTGGAGTAGATTAGGATATCGTCGATGAATACAATGACGAAATGATCGAGAAAAGGCTTACACACACGGTTCATGAGATCCATAAACATTGCAGGAGCGTTGGTCAAACCAAAAGGCATGACCACGAACTCGTAGTGTCCATAACATGTGTGAAATGCGGTTTTGGGTACATCTTCCTCGGAAACCCGAAGTTGATGATAGCCAGAACGGAGGTCAACCTTTGAAAAGCACTTCGCGCCTTGCAATTGATCGAAGAGATCGTCAATACGAGGAAGTGGGTTTCGGTTTTTGACTGTAAGTTTATTGAGCTCACGATAATCAATGCACATCCAAAAAGACCCATCTTTCTTCTTGACGAACAACACGGGAGCGCCCCAAGGGGAAGTACTAGGGCGTATAAAGCCTTTATCAAGAAGCTCTTGAAGTTGGCTTGATAGCTCTTGCATCTCCGAGGGTGCTAAACGATAGGGAGCCTTCGCAACAGGAGTTGCACCAGGAATTAGGTCAATACGAAAATCGACAGCTCGAGGAGGCGGAGGACCATGGAGATCCTCGGGGAAAACAGAAGGGAACTCACAAACGACAGGAACATCACTTATGCTAGGACCTTTGTCTTTCTTTTCCACAACGTGGGCGATAAAGGCAAAGTACTCCTTACGCAAGTACTTGTTCGCTTTGATGCAAGACATAAGCTTGAGACCCTTAGAAGGTTTCTCACCATAGACGTGTAAAGAGTCACCTTGAGGTAGGGGAAGGCGAATGAATTTCTCAGAACAAACGACTTCAGCACGAACTCGCTTAAGCCAGTCCATGCCTACTATGACGTCAAAGCTACCCATTTGCATAGGTTTGAGGTCGATGGAAAACTTATGATCGTTTAAGATTAGGGAGCAACCAGAAAGAACAGAGTCAACGGAGATGGTCTTACTATTAGTGACTTCGACAGCAAAAGGATTAGGCATTTTAGTTCGTTCGCACTTAAGCAAGGGTTCAAATTCAACGGATACAAAACTTCTATCCGCGCCAGTATCAAACAGACAAGTAGCATAGATATGGTTCACAAGGAACGTACCAGTGATGACATCATTCGAACTTTGGGCTTGAGCTGAGGTGAGAACGAAAGCTCGTCCTTTCGCAGGTTCGGTTTGTTGTTGCTGTTGGTTGTTGGTGCGTTTCGGGCAAACGTTGGCGAAATGGTTAGGATCGCCACAATTGTAGCAGGTTCGACCAGGTGTAGCTTGGGTTTGGCGGTTTGGGTTAGGATTGGGTAAAAGGGCTTGGGTTTGCTGGTTCTGGGGTAGGCGACAATAGTTGGAGAGGTATCCCAACCTATTACATTTGGCACATTTTCGGCATGAGGTGCCAACAGGGTGATGGTAGTTGCAAGTGGTACATTTGGGGTGAGAGCCAATGTAACCTTGTCCAGGTTGGTTGGTGTTTTGGGTAGGCGGTAGTGACGACTGCATTATTTTGAGAAGAAGCCTTCCGCTTCTTGTTCTTGTTGTAGGGCTTTTTAGCTGGAGGGGCAGGTGATTCGGTGGTGTTGACAACGGCTTGGTGCGCATGCTTCATAGGGACCTTGTCGTAGGCCCCCTGAAGGATGCAGTTATGGTTGAGTTGGAGGGTTATGGTATAGGCTTCCTCGAGGGTTTTCGGGTTGGTTGCGGCTACATGGTTCATGATCACCGGTGAGAGGCAACGGATGAGCTTGGCGATTGACTTGGGAACAGTATCGACTTGCCCAGGGCAAATGATACTTAACTGTTTGAAGCGCGCAATCAATCCTTCAGCGTCGCTCCCCTGTTGTGTGAGATTCCAGAACTCGTTTTCAAGTTTCTGGGTCTCATGGGGAGGACAGAATTGCTCCTTCATGAGCTCCTTAAGCTCTTCCCAAGTCATCGCATGGGCTGCTTCGTTGCCACACGTGTTTCGTTCGGTGGTCCACCACTCGAGGGCTCTCTTGCGGAAGACCCCGGTGGCATTAAGGGTTCGGAGTTCCTCAGGGCAGCCGCCCTGAAGAAAGATAAGCTCCATTGAATCAAACCAATTGATCATGGCGGTAACACCGTCCATGCTAGTGAATTCCATTGGTTTACAAGCCATGAAATGCTTGAATTGGTAAGATGGTTTGGGGGTATCGGCTTTGGAATCAGCGGATGATTTAGGTGTGGCTTCGGCGTGTATGGTGTGGATTTGCTAACAATGTCGGGTATGATCTTAGCCAATTGCCCGGCCATTTGCTCCTAAACGAGCCCAATCAGTTCTTGCTTCGATATCGAGTCCTCGTTGTTGGATTCCTTCTGGGAATCCGTCTTCTTGGACTTCTTGAGGCGGTTCAACGAGTTACGGAAAGGAGGCATCTAGAGGTTGTAAACAAGATAAAAGCATGAGACTTGATTGTAAAAAAGAAAATAGGTTTTGCATGCATGAGTATTAATAAAATTCACATAAGTTTCACATAAGAAGCATGTGTTCATCAAGTATGGTTCACATAGTTTGCATGAGTTCAACAAGTATAACATGTATACTCACGTATGAATACAAATAAAGAGTATAAATTTAGTTTGTTCACGAGGATTAGTATTGTTTTTTATTGCGATAAATGTGCGAGTGTGCAACGGTTTGAAATGAACGAGGTAACAAGAATCAAAACACATAAAATTTGAGTCACATAAAAAGAATAGGCTCGTAAAACATGGGAATGATTCGGGTAGAGAATCGTCGACAATTCCAAAGTGAATCGAAGATCTTTCCGAATTAGAGAAACGTGCTTTGGCCTATAGGTAAAATGCTCTCATCGAGAAGCGACTAACGACATTTTACCCTTCCAGTTACTACACGTCTCTAACTGATCGGAAAATCGAGACTTTGGCGAGAGCGAAAATCAAGGAATGGGACTTAATCGACAAGGTGCGGGTTTCACCCCTAACTTGACGATTTCGTACCCTAAGTGTGGTTGGTACTTACCAAACGAAGAGCAACTTCTGATTCGTTGGTAAGGGTCCACTAGAGTTTTGAGTTGGAAATTTTCCATCAAGGTTTGGATTTCACTCCTAACTTGATGGCATAATTGCGTGCAAAAAGAATAAGTATAGCGGATTGAGAGTCGTTCACCAAATTGCGGTTTTCACACCTATTTTAGTGAAGTCGTCTCGTTTATATTACGAGTGTCTTCAAGCGTCCAAAAGTGTATCGTGTAAAAGTGTCGTAGGAAGACACCATGTATATGTATTAAGACCAAAAGGAAAGAGAGAAGCAAAGTAAGAAGCATAAAGTTTTAAGCATAATCAAGAATGGTCACAACGGGTACTTAGAACTATAGACTAGGTCGAACATGGCAATTCTACCTAATTCCCTATAGTTATGGCTCTGATACCAATCTGTCACACCCCAACCGATGGTGGAAACATCGGGATGAGACGAAAACGAGATTGCTCATTGCTCACAACATTATTAAGTGACAATAATTAATTAAACCATATTTCATTTCATAAGAATTGTCAAATACATCAATGTAACAAAACAAAGAACAACATAACATTTGCAAAGTCAAAACAAAATTGATACATCGACATTAAACCTAACGTCTAATTTGTGTGTATCTAGTCCTTGCTATATTGTTTTCATAGCATCATCTCCTTCAACCTGTAACATGTTTTAAAATAACGTCAATGTGAAAGCAAAGGCGAGTACACAAGTTTAGGCATAGCATACGTATACGAATAAGTTTAAACAATCCACATGGCAACCAAATCTATACAAGAGCAATATCAGGCATGCAATACTAATAACCAAACCCTTAACGCAATCACGATGTTTTAACATGACCTCACGAATAACACGATGGAGGTGGATGCGTGAATTCCTATAGCGCTAAGCATGTCAAACGAAGGCTAAAAATAGTTAATGACTAAAGCATAGCAATACGAATATCCAAGACAAGCATCAAGTATAAGATTCAAGATTTTATGTATATGGGATCGTTTGTGTGTTTCATAAAGTTTAAGTGTTCGTGATTTTGTATATGGAAACATGTTACACCCGAAAAGTGTTATAAACAAAGTGGGTCGAGTGTACTCACGGTTTTGCTAAGTCTTTTCTACACTTGACAATCCGTGAAGACGTTGGTTCGAGGATGACGCCGAATTATCCTACAAGAGGAAACAAGGCGTATGAGTATAGAGTTTCAACGGGAGATTAGGAGTATTCGTGCATGATTAAAAATAAGTTTGATAAAGTATTATGATGCGAAAGTATTCACTAAGATGTAACACTCGTTCTTGACACTATAGTAACTCTTACGAGTTGGATGTGATTTCATAGGTTCGGGACCTATTAGAATCGTGACAAGGAATTACATACTTTAGTGTTAAACTTAATAACTTGATAGGTGATTATAAGTTCATTATCAAGGTTTCGGTTTTAGAATTATAATATATTTATATATATCATTATAATCATGTAGGAGGTGGGATGATGAACCATCCACTTTGTAACCTCTAGTGTCATGTATGTCAAGTATGAGGTGGGAGGTTAAACCATCCACTTTGAACCTCGGATTATGTTCACCACTACACAAGTTACCATTGGTAACAAGGAGGGTACATGAACTATATACTATACAAGAATGATAAGGTGTCATCTAGATACCAAGTAGCCAAGTATTCAACAACCCGATGAGCACACGAGGACAATCGTCAACGGCTTTGTGGGGTTGTGACACTTTAAGTCTAGCAAACTATCTTGGGATCTTGATGAAAATCATCAAGTGATGTGTGGTCTCAAGTTAGGATAGCCCAAGCTTCCTTGGTGGACACACATGAACAAGTTTAAGAACTTGCATCACTTGTAAGCTCAATGCTCTTCAAAAACAGAAAGTTTGGAGTGATTAAACACTCCTATTTACAAGTTTAATAACCTAGGTTAGTCCCCATACTCATATATGTGATTAGGAGTTCAAGAACACTAGGATTAATGAGAAAAGTATGAGATTAACAAGTTTTTGAAAAGTTAAATCATAACAGAAAGTTCTCGGACATTTTGGGGCATTTCCAGGTCTGGATGGAGAGCCCTAGGAATTCAACCCAAAGTTTATCCAAGCAAGTAGGAAGAAGAATGAGATGATTTGGTTAAGAAATGAGCAAGATATGCTCACTTTTGTAAGAGGTATACAATCTGCCCGAATTCTGAAGTTTCAAGTGTTCTTGAGATGATTTTGGAGAGATTATGGAGTTGTGAAAGTGGAAAAAGGCTTGAAAAACACTTGGGTTTTATAAGGAAAGGATTTGGGTTAGTTAGGTGAGGTTTAAGTGAGTATTAAAGGCCTCAAAAACACAAAAAAATATAAAAAAAAACCCGCCCAAAAGGGCTGCTGTCTGCCCTCCCTTTGCGACCAGCCTTACCCGGAAACAAAGCTTAACAACTTTGTGTTTCCGGGTTCTAACACCAGTGGCCCGCTGGTGGAGTGGCTGTGTTGTTGTTTGTTGAACCGGAGGTCCCGGCTTCGAGTCCCGCGGATCCGGTTTTGTTGATTAATTTTTTTTTTCATTTAAAAATCATTAAATCAGGTTTCATAAATGACAAGAATAGCCCCTGTAGTTTGAGAATCCAAGAATTACACTTTAAACCTTGGACTTATTAAAAAGGGGTATATATTAACATCTAAAAACTAAATGTTAATATATATATATATATATATATATATATATATATATATATATATATATATAAACTAAATATCATTTTAATTTTTTTTGTAAAAAGAAAATAATTAATTTTATTAACTAATTTAATTAATTAATTAATTAATTTAATTAATTAACATAATAAATGAATAGGTAATTATATTTTCGTAACGAATTTAGTTTAACGATTACAAGTTTCACGTTTAAGTCTCGATTACGCATACATACCATGTTTGCAAGATATCACACGTTTACGATTGAGAGTACCACGAATACGTTTACATGTTTAAAGTATGAACAAGTATAAGTGTAACAAGATTATGATTAACACAACATGAATAAAATACGAGTTTCTCATTACGATCCAAGTCTCGGTTTACAACGTTTACAACAAAAGACGAATACAAGATACAACGATTACAGAAAATAGAAGTACGGTACAAGGTTTCCAAATATAGAAAGTATAGAAACGCGGGGTGTTACAAGTAGTCGTAGTCGTCGTCATCGTCGTCGTAGTCGTAGTAGTGGTAGTAGTAGTAGTCTATTTAGAAAATTTGCTGCACTTTAGGCCTCATTTTGGGTGAGGTTTCACCTTAGTTTGCCCAAGCAAACTTGTTAAAACCTTCCTAGATGTTATCCAAGTGGTTTAGAAAAAGAAACAAGAAGAAAATCGAAGTAGAAGTGAGTTAAACTCACATTTTATGGCTGAAAGTTCCTGATGAACTTGCTGAAAATCAACTGTGTTTATGAGTGTTTTTAGAGAGGTTTTAGTGTTGTAAAAGTGGGGAAGTGACTTATTATAAGTTGTATTTATAGGGGGAAGGATTAGGGCTTAAGTGGTTGGGCTTTGGATGCAATTAGGGGGAGCTTAAGCTAAAAAAACAAGCCCAAACCAGCCACCAAAGCTGGTTTGATTGCAACTATGGGCTGTCTTTTTTTATTTTATTTTATTTTTGTTATTTAGTGGATCTATTTGGTTAATTGCAGATTATTAACACCTAATTATCATATATAAAGGCATGGTACAAAGTTATTAATATATAATCATCCTAACCTAAGTATATATATGTATAATTATCACGTTTTCTGAAGGATTAATCATGACTAGTTGTTAACAAGGTTATAACGTGTATTATAGTGTCACATATGCATAATTCTCATGATTGAACAACCGAGTATAATGTACGTATAAGATGCTTGAGAATCGAGAACACATACTAATTGCTTGCGAGTTTAAAGTTGTGCTTATAATTCAAGTAACAACGTGTGTATGAATCCATGTATAAGTATGTATAAGTAATGTATATTCCACATAAAGATTAATTTCATTACGATCGAAGTCTCGGGTTTACAACGATTCAAGATGAAATACGATTACAAAGGAAAGAGTTTCCGAAAACAGAATTACGATACAATCTTACTAAAATGGAAAGCTGCGAAAAGCGAGGCGTTACAATAGTAGTAGTAGTAGTCGTTATCAATGGCGTGTCCCAATATATATATATATGTGTGTGTGTGTGTGTGTCGTATGTTTGGGGCAACGATGAACAAATACCAATGTTTATAGAATGAAATCTTTCTCGACATGATAAGTCACTAAACTAAGGATGTGGTCTTCAACATCTCTAGGATTTTTTTCGCACATATCACATATGACTTCTTTTAAAAGCGTCTTAAATCAAGAAAAAAATATATGATAAACTAAATAAATCCAGTTTTATCTAAACAACGCCATTGCGATAAGAACTTACGATGTAAATCAAAACATATTGGTGAGATCAACCCATTCATTGACGCATTGTGATAACATCGATTGAAGCTCATTATAGGCACGAATCTAGGAAGGAGACATAGTTTCAAGAGCTAAAAATAGTAGTTGAATAGTCCAGTCGTCCCCACGTATCGAGTCAGTCGACGAACCATGCTCTTGTACCATTTGGGTCCTAGTTCCATCAATTGCAAGCGTAACGTTAGTTTTTCGGCATGTTTTTCATCATCTGTAATTTTAGTTTTGGCCGGTTTTCTTTGCCTTTGGACCTGTATTGTGTTGGCAGAGTTTTTTCGGCTTTAATTGTTTAGTTTGGGATTTTTGAATTACTAGCCTCATAACTTAAAATATCAACAATTTGTAATCTTAGTTTAAATGTTAATATATATGCACACACTAAGGTTAAATCATTAATTGTCATTTGTTGTTCAACATATTGATTTTGAGGGCGTTTAGACACATTCATTCTTGTGACAAAAAAATCATTTGGCTAGTAAATATTCATGAGCTAGAAAATCATTTGAGTTCCTAACTGAACAGGAACTTCTAATGAAAGTTGTATCTGAAATAATAAAAATACTTTATAATATAAAGCAAATAAACTAAAGTAGTATAAACTACCTTTGGTATAAAAGGTTCAACAGTCAGTGTGGTATCACACGTGTGTATTTCGAGTGGGGTTTTAAACTTTCTTAGATGCATGGTCAGTTAGTTCGTCCAAAATTGATACAAATACTATAGTAAACAAATAATATAATATAATAAAAGATAGACTAATATATTATATATTTTCCAACCAGATATAACTTAATTACATTTCTTAGCAATTGGATAAACTTCCTCAAAGTTTGTTTCATCAATCGTATTTGACATTCTTTACATGTCTCTTCAAGGACTAGAATACCCATACAAACTTGAAGGACATAATAACTCCATGCAACGGTCATGCATGCGAATGTCATCTAAGTATCTATCAGAACTAAGATATGCATGGTCGTGGCTATAGGTAAAACAACCATCTCATCGGACCACCGTAATAATTCACGACGAGAGAACCTCTGCAAAATCATATAATGTTTAAATAAACGAATATCTGTAGATATCTGTCACATTTTTGTTCTACAACCACTATATGTATATATCACCTTGTTGGGATTGAACCCTTTCAAAAGGAACAGATGATACAAAAGCTAAAATCACATCTCTTAATTGATCCTGATAACAGAGGTTACAAACTCTGTTCATGAACTGTTGCTTGGCCTAAGCTCTGATCTCATCTACTGGAACTAAATGACAAAAGATCAAAGGTCTGTTGAAGACCATCAGAGGATATCCAGCAGAGTTTAGTTTATTATTTCTTTATTCAATGTAATAGTACTTATGCACTAATCAGTGTTTAGGTCATCAGAGTTTGTAGTTAGTTATTTTTGTTATCTATCACTATCAACCCTGACGTCATCAAAGATGCTCAGAGGTTAGAAGTGTTAGTATAAATAGTTGATCATATTGTACTGTTTTATCATCTATTGAAAAGATCATTCACCAATCATCTTCTCTGCATTTATGTACTATTCAAACGTTCTTATTGGGCTAAGAGGAAGTTTGTGATTCACATGCAAAAACTATAAGTTTGAGAGCATGATGTCAAAGCAAACTACCATAGTTGTGATAAAAGTTTTCCATATATTTCCGCTGCATTAAACTTTGATTTCTACTTTCATTTCCATCTTTGAAACAAAAATCACAACTAATTCAAACTTAGATCCTAAATTGGTATTAGAGCTTGGTCAATCAAAATTTGATTTAACTATCAGTTTGATTTAAAGATCAGCTCTCCCTGCTAATTCGTTTGATAGTATTCTTTAGAAAACAGAGTTTTATTACGTTTAAAGTTTTTAAAACAAAAATATGTTGAAAACCATTCAGAAATGTCTAACATTGGATCCATGTTTAAACCACCGATGCTGAAAAGAAATGAATATTTCATATGGCAGCGACAGATGGGTCACATTTTAGCTCAACAAAACACCGGATGTTGGCGTTCCGTTGTATTTGGACCACATGTTCCGATGGTTCCAAGTACAGAGGATCCCAATACTCAAGTGCCAAAAAAGTCTTGAACTATACTCCGAGCAGATTTCCACAAAATAGAGTTGGATGCTAAGGCGTTTAGCATTGTTGCTTCTGCCTTACCCAACGAGATCTATGCTGGACTGCTCCACTGCAATAGTACAAAGGAGCTGTGGGATGCACTAAAAGAGCAATTCGGTGGTAATGAGGAAGTGATTGAAAACAATAGAGAAGTTCTGAATCAACAGTACAAAACCTTTTGTCACGTCACAGAAGAGTCTCTAACCCAACAGTTCGAACGTTTTAGCTATCTCATAAGTGAAATCAAACTGGTGAACGTAGAATTTCCTAATTCGACTATCAATATTCGTTTCCTTAGATTGTTACCAGAGAAGTGGGAGACTGTAGCTTACGTTACACGAACATCTGTTGGTTTTAAAGAAATGACACGCACACATCTTCATGGTCGACTTCTCACTTATGAGAGAGAGTTGAACCAGAAAAAGAAGTCGCAAGAGTCTAGTAAAATGACTGATGATTACACTTTGGGTAACACAACTCTTTTTGGCAAAGAAGAGGGTCCTGGCAGTGGAAAGGATCAGGGTTATGATCATTTTATTGATATAACTTCTGGAGGAAACTTTAACTCTGATTCTTACTCACCCAACTATGCATTTACTGCAAGTCGGGAAAGCCAAACCTCTGACAATCTCTCTTTTGAGTTGAACGATCTACAACACTTTGAACCAACTGATTTGGAAGAGATGGACATTTTGCATCAACTGGCTCTATTAAGTGTTTTAGAGCTAGTAAATTTTACAAAATAACAGGTAGAAAATTCCCTGGGTTGCATGGGGGGTTGAAGGTTGGGCTAGAAAAGTCTAAAATCAAGTGTTATAAGTGCAATAGGTTAGGACACTTTGCCAGAGAATGCAGATCTCAAACTTCTGGACCTATTATAACACATCATGGCCCTAGACCTCAGCACACACAAAGCACTTCCCAGTATTCCCAATATACCAATGCTCATCAAGTGCAAAACACTGCTCACTATGCACACCCTGCTACCACTGTTCCAGTGCATTTTGTTCAAACCACTGTTCCACAAATTCAATATGTTCAAGCACCACCACCTCAAGTGCATGTGCAACAAGCACCTCATGTCACTCAAACTACTCAAACCACTGCTCCGACAGAGGTTAACCAGCAAAGCTTTTTCACTCAAGGCTTTGTTGACTGTAGTAGTTTGCTTGAGGAATTAACTGATGAAAACTTTGCTCTTATGGCCAGAAATGATTTAGAACATGAAATTTTTTGTTTAATGGCCTTAGAGACAATTGTTGAAGGTGATGAGTCTGTGGAACAAGTGTCTAAGTCTAATGAAATTCAAAGTTATGATGAAGCAGTGGTTTCAAAAGATATTGTTGATGAAGAAAAGAACTCTCTAACTGACCCATGGGATACCAAGGCGTGTGAAGATGATTGTGATGTGCTCTTATGGCTGCTTCTAAGGTATCACCTCAGATCCTCAAAGATCTATGTTCTGAAAAATGCACCATAGCTTTTGCAAACATAAAAAGGGTAAATGAAAACCTTAGAAACAAAATTTTGGAAGACGAACTAAATTTTGAAAAACTCACAAAAGAGTTGAAAACAAAGTTGGTTAATAAAGATTCTGAAATCAGCAGCCTAAAGCATGAGGCAAGCATAACCAAAGACCAACTTCAAACTATGGTAGAAGCATACCAAGTTTACAAAAAGGAGTTAGAATCTACCCAAATCACTTGTGAGAAATGGGTAGAGTCTTGCAAAGGTTATGAAATCTTATCGGAAAATCAGATCAAGAGCAATGTAAAATTTGGCATTGGTTTTAACAAAAATGATCAAGTTTCTGAAAATATTGTGAAAATTGATTCTGAGATGGTGGAAGTTGTCCCAAAAAACTTGGCTGGTGAATAAATAAAAGTCACATATAAAAATGGAAACAAAATCATTTTGGAAAAATATGAGGGTTCCTCAACTTTTCAAGAGGTTGAGAAATATCAATTTCAAACCCACATGGCCGGATGAGTGTGACATTTTAGAAAACTTCAAGTCAATGGACTTCACAACCATTGAAGGTGTTAAGACACCAAAAGCAAGGATAATCTCTATTAAGGATCTTCAAGCAGATGTTACAACATCTGCTGAAAAGAAGTCTAAAAAGGGAAGAAGAGAGAAAAGATCAAAAACTTGTTTTGGAACTTTTGTGAGAAAAGAAATCATGTCACTGAAAACTGTTTTCTATTAAAAGCTTATGACATAAACAAAACTTGTGTGATCCTAAATTCTTCAAAATGCATTGTTTGTGGAAAAACAAACCACATGACTCATGAGTGTGTTTATCTTCAAACCTATGACAAAAAGGTAAAAGAGATCAAAACAAAAGCTCTTGAGAGTCAAAGTTCAAGTTCTGCTAGAAATAAATCTAAGCAAACCTTTGAACCTGTTGAAACATCTGTTACTAAAGCACTGACCAAAACCTCTGCTCCCAGAGAGGTACAAGTGACAGATGCACCACCTGCAAACAAGTATCCAAGAGGATATGGCCAACCTATTTATCAAAAGGTTCCATTTAGCTATGAGGGTTACAAAAAGCCCTCAAAGCCAAAAGTCTATCGGCATCCTCATGGCTACCAACATCTGATAGGAAATGGTTCTCCATAAAGACCAATCAAAACCACTGACCATGCTCCTGAATTTGAGATTGGACAATCTATGACCCCATCCAAAGCCATTTGGCTTTGGAAACCCACCTAAACAAATTGATTACTTATGTGCAGGGAGCTTCTACAAAATCTTGATAGTTTATGGTATGTAGATAGTGGAGGCTCTAGGCACATGACAGGATGTAGAGCCCTTCTCAAAGATTTCATGGCTCATGGAGGGGGTGATATATCCTTTGGTAATAATTCAAAAGGGAAGGTGTTGGGGTCAGGGTGTGTTCAAGCTGGAAAACTCAAATTTGAAAATGTTAATCTCATTGACAATCTAAAATTCAATCTTCTGAGTGTTTCACAAATGAGTGACAAAGGATATGGATCCTTCTTTACAAAGAAATATGTCAAATTGTAGGACCAGAGGTTGTTAAAAAGATTGATCAAATCATTGCTGAGAGTAAAGCACAACTTGTTGCTCATAGGAGTGGCAATGTGTATGTGGTTGATATGCTAAAAGATAACCCAATGTCTAATGCATGCCTGTTCTCAGTTGCTTCAAGCAAAGAGACAAAGTTATGGCATAGAAGAATTGGGCACACAAATATGAAAACTATCACCACTCTCTCAAAACAAAGTCTTGTCAGAGGGTTACTTCAAAAACAATTTACTTGTGAAGAGCATTGTGTTTCCTGTCTAAAAGGTAAACAACATAAAAGCTCTTCCAAGTCTATTGAAGAGTCCAAAACAACCCAGTGCTTGCAATTGTTGCGCATGGATTTGTTTGACCCTGTAAAAATCATGAGTCTCACAAAGAGAAGGTATTGTTTGGTCATTGTTGATGATTTTTCAAGGTTACATGGACATTCTTCTTGCACTCTAAAGATGAGACTACAAGCATTTTGCAAAATTTTGTAAAACAAGTTGAAAAGCAATTTGACCTTCCAGTAAAAAATTTTAGACGTGACAATGGGACAGAGTTTAGGAACAAGAAGTTGGATGCTTTTTGTGAGTCAAAATGGTTTGCTAGGCAATATAGCATCCCAAGGACTCCAGAACAAAATGGGGTGGTTGAAAGGAAAAATAGAACTTTAATTGAATCAGCAAGAACTATGCTTGCAGACTCAGGTTTACCCTTGTCTTTTTGGGCATAGGCTGTAAACACTGCTTGCTATGTTCAAAACATAGTTTTGATTAACCCCAGGCATCAAAAGACTGCCTACGAAATTCTTTATAAAATCAAACCTCTGATCTCATATTTCAAAGTTTTTTGTTGTTCATGCTTCATTTTAAACTTAAAAGATTCAATCTCAAAGTTTGCAGCCAAAGTTGATTGTGGTTATTTTATGGGATACTCAACCACTGCTAAAGCCTACAGAGTTTTTAACTCTAGGACAAAGTGTGTTGAAGAAACTCTGAATGTAAAGTTCAATGAACTCTCTTCATTGAAAATCCCAGCAAATCCTGCTTACTTGTTTGATTTAGAAAAGTTCACTTTTGAAGATGTGTCTGTCAAAACTAATCATGCAAGTACATCACAATCAACACATCAAGATCAAGGATACGACTGTCTGCTTCCAAACTTCAAGGTTAGTCATGTCACCAGAGGAGCAGATGTTAGTAACAATGGTGAAAGCTCTGCTGGCTCAACAATTGTTGATCCACAAACCTCTGCCATCTCACAACATTAAACCACTGTTGATAAAAGTCCACCAAATGTGAACGAAAATCAACACAACCTCACATCCATACCTCCTATACCACCACCACCATTCCAAACAGAGGCTGAACTTCAAATTCACCAGCAAAGGTTAGCTCAGATGATACACATTTGCAGCCTTCACCTCAAAATGCCTTAGTCCCATATCAAGGTGATTTGATCTTCCTCAAAAGCCATCAATTGGATCAAGTTATTGGCAACATAAATGAGGGAGTGCTCACAAGAAGCCAATCCCAAAACATTTGCCTCTTTGCTGGCTTTCTATCACTCACACAACCTGTCAAGTACCAAGTGTAACGCCCTGCTTTTTCGTACTTTCCATAATAAGAAAGCATCGCTTGTTATTCTATTTTTGGAAGCTTTGTATTCTTGTAATCGTAGTTTCGTTGTAATCATTGTAAAATCCGAGACTTGGATCATACTAAAATTCGTATTTCTTACAATTTATGCTTTACACATTCATACATTATTCATACGTTTGAAACCACTACACATATGATGCTTAATTCGTGATTCTTGAAAACATGTAAAAAATTGCAAATACGTGACATACACGCGTTACACGATCCTCATCCCCGATTCTTATACTTAATCATACTTGTTTATACTTATTCTCGTGATTTATTTACATGCAAACCCCTAAGATTATGCCTTTTGTGCTTAAAACACCCTAAAAACTATCAAATATAACTACAGGGACCAAAATTGACAAAAATAAAACATCTTTTATCCTCTCACGGGCCGCGACCGGGTTCCCATTTCCTCTCGCCCCCTTCCAGAAGCCATAATCCGCAAAATGTTGCTACCAACTCTTGGATTGGACAATTTTGTGTTTGTTGGTTGTGTTTCATGCATTCAATACACACCAAACCCAACCCTAATTCATCTTATAAAACCTAAGCCTCCTCCACACTTCTTCCACTTTACAACTCACTCAAAACACTCTCAAATCCCTCCTTAATCTGCTGGAAATCAGAAACAAGATCAGATTCAGTGCAACTCACTAAAGTGAGCATAACTTTCCCATTTCTTAATCTTTTTCATTGATGCTTCTTTCTAATCACTTGGCACAACCTTAGGTATGATTCCATGGGTTTTCCACGGAAAATCCAGAACTGGAACTTCACCAAAACAGGCTCCAAAGTGACTAAAACTTTCTGTCTTTGATTTAAACTTGTTTAAACTACTCTAACTTGAGGTTTCTCATACACATTCCTATGTCCTAATGCTCATAATCAATTGTATGGTTAGTTGGGCTTAAAAACAAGGGTGTGACATTCAAAATCAGAGGATTAATCCTCACAAACTCTCTGTTTTGCATGAGTTCTAACTCACAAGTGGTGTCAAGTCTTGAACTTGAAGTTTGTGTGACTACTTGGTTAGCTTGGGCTATCCTACGTACAAGTCCACACATCACTTGCTATTTTGCTTTGATTAGTAGTATTATTTCATTCTTGTATATGTTCATGACCCTCCTTGTTGTCTATGACAACATGTGTAGTGGTGAATTTACATGAGGTTTTAAATGGATGGTTACACCTCCTAGACTTATGACATAATATATGTATATAAACTATATATAATACCAATAATCGAACCCTTGATGATGACCAAATGGTTGCTTGTCAAGCTACTAAGTTACATCACCTAAGTGTTTAGTTCCTCGTTACGATTCTAATAGGTGCTAAGCCTATGAAATAATATTTACCCTTATGGGTTATCATAGTGTCCAAACGAGTGCTAGACCTTAGTGATATTTTCTTGTATATATTATTTTGTTATACTTTATTCTAAATCCTGAATCTTTCGTCATCATCCAATACTCACACCTACGTCTTCCTCTTGTAGGATAACTCGGTGTTCCTCCAACGACCAAAACAACTCTTCACGGAATCACCAAGTGGAAAAGCTTGCAAAACCGTGAGTACACATGACCCATTTACGTTTTTGTCACTTTGGGTGTAACATGTTAACCATTATCAAAACCACCAAACTTTATACTTAATGCAAATGCACGAAACAATCCAATATACATGAATGCTATGACACATTACTTGATGCTTATACTTGGGTGATTCTAATGTAATACAATATTCATTAGCTTTATACGAGCCTCCATTTAACATGTATAGCGCTATAGGAGTAACGCACCACCCGTGAATGAGAGGTCATGTTGAATTTCATTCGTTATTGCGTAAACAGAGGGTTGACTAGAAATATTGCATGCCATGTTATGATGCTCTTGTATAAACTTAGTTGCCATGTGGATTTGTTTTCAAACCTTTATGCTTACGTATGCTTATACTTAAACTTGTGTGCTCGCCAATGCATTTTTGTGTTGAACTATACTTTGTTAACATGTTGCAGGTTGATGAGGATTCTTATGACGAAATCTAGTAGCGACCACTCTAGAAACGCACTTGATATTACTAGATTAGTTACCTTGTTATTTAAAACTGTTATATTGTTCTCTTATTGTACCCTGAATTTCCATGTTGTACTTGACAATTTTATTATGAAATGGAATCCGGTTTTGAATTAATTATTGTCACCATTAATGTTGTCGGCAATGAGCAATCTATTTCGTCCCGCCTCGATGTTTCCGCCATCGATTGGGGTGTGAAACCAAGATGCACTAAAAGAGAATAGTTGGGTAGAAGCTATGCAAGAGGAGCTCCTTCAATTCAAAAGATAACAAGTTTGGGAACTTGTACCACTGCCTAAGGATGTATGTCCAATAGGCACAAAGTGGATCTTCAAAAACAAAACTGATGAAATGGGTATTGTTGTCAAGAACAAGACAAGGCTCGTAGTTCAAGGCTACAGACAGAAAGAGGGCATTGACAATGATGAGACCTTTGCTCCAGTAGTAAGGTTAGAAGCCATCAGACTGTTCTTAGCTTTTGCTGCTAACCACAACATCAAAGTGTTTCAAATGGACATCAAAAGTGTATTCTTGTATGGAAAGATCAAAGAAGAAGTGTTGTATGTCAACCTCCTGGATTTGAAGATGCATTTCATCCTGATCATGTGTACAAGCTTAACAAAGCACTGTATGGTCTAAAACAAGCACCCAGAGCCTGGTGTGAAACTCTATCCACTTTTCTCTTATCCATTGGATTTTCAAGAGGTAAAATTGAGAAAACCTTATTTTTGAAATGGAGAGGAAAAGATCGGATGCTTGTCCATATTTATGTGGATGACATCATTTTTGGATCCACATGCACTGCCATGTGTGAAGAGTTTAGAAAACTCATGGCAGCTGAGTTTGAAATGAGTGCAATGGGTGAGCTACAACGTTTTCTTGGTCTTCAAGTTAAATAAAAGCACAATGGCACTTTCATTCATCAAAATAAGTATGTCAAAGAACTACTTAACAAATTTGATATGAATGATTGAAAACCTTGTAGCACACCCATGGTAACCTTAAAGCTTGTCACTGTTGAGGACAAAGATGACTTGGTTGATCAAGCTCTTTATAGAAGTATGACTGGGTCTTTGTTGTATCTAACGGCTTCTAGGCCAGACATCATGTTTGCAACATGTGTTTGTGCCAGATCCCAGTCAGCACTTAGAAAGTCAAACTTAATTGCTGTGAAGAGGATATTCAGATACATAAAAGGTGCTCCCACACCACAAGGAAGTCCACATCAGGAGGAGTTCAATTCCTAGGTGATTGCTTAGTGTCATGGCAAAGCAAAAAGCAAGTTGCAGTTTCCACATCCATTGCTGAGGCAGAATACATTGCAGCTGCAAGTTGCACTGCTCAACTCCTGTGGCTTCAGAACCAACTGCTGGATTTTGGTGTAACTGCTTAAAAGACTCCTCTCAAGATAGATAGTCAAGCAGCTGAAAACATCATCAAAAATCCTATCTCTCACTCCATAACAAAGCATATTGATATCAGACATCACTTTGTGAGAGATTGCTATAAAAAAGGTTTGATTTCTTTATAACATGTCCATACTAAAGATCAACTGGAAGATGTTCTAACCAAAGAATTAGATACATCCACCTCTGAAAGTCTGATATCTAGAATTGGAATGCTAAACATGGATTGAAAGCAATTTTTTTGTGTTCCATGTGTATATAGCAATAAAATGTTTTCAGAAAATCAATAATCCATCCTTAAAAATAGTCAAAATTGAAGTTTTCAATAAATCTCAAAAGTCTGTTCTATCCAGTGTTCTTTCAAAATACTGATAGGCTTGAAAATCTATCCACTGGCAAAAGTGTATTCTCTGATGAGTGACCTTATCCATTAATAAGCTATCCACTGATAGTGTAAAATCAAAACACTGCTCTCCATCCACTGTTGACACTCAACAGTGTTTATAAAAACAACTGTCTTCCAACACGTGGACAAATGATACTTTTTCACTTTATAAAAACCTGTTTTATTCTAATCAGAGGTTTTTACTCTGCCGTATCGAATTCAAAATTCTAAAAGCGGTTTTCTCTGAAATCTTCTTCACTTTCACAATTGTTCTTCATCATCCACAATCATGTCGACTCTCATTTTCAAAACCCCACACAATTACGCTGCAATTTTCGAAGAAACTGACTCAAATAAGCGATATCATCCCATGATCAAAGCTTTAAAAGAGTCAAAATACAAAGAACTTATGGAAATCACTGCTCCTATCTACCGACAATCTTTAAAAGAGTTCTAGGCAAATGCCAAGGTTCATTACACGCAGAAGGTGGCTTATGCTATTATCACCACGGTGGGAAAAACATTGTTGGAAGTAATTCCTGCTTCCATTTTAGAGGTTTTGGGGTTAATGACCTAGATCAGGCTACTAATTTTCCAATCTCTGAGTTACACAACGGATTCATCGAAAGAGGGTATGTTGGTCAACTTAAAGGTAAGATTACCTATAAACCTCAATTTCCTGCTGAAATGAAGTTTTTCTTCCACACACTGTTGACATGTTTGTCTGCCAAGTCAACTGCTTTTAATGAGATACCTTTGAACATGCAAAACTTGGGTTATGCAATTTTAACAAAATCCGATTTTAATTTTCCCAAGTATTGTTCAATGACTTAGTGGCAAAACTTGACAACATTAAAAAGGATCCTCACCTTTTCTGATGCATCCACGTTTTTTAAGTGTTTGTCTTCAAAAGAAGATTGGTGATGCGGTTAAACAAGGTGCTGTGACACCACATGGTAGCCTAACTCATGAAACTTTTACTCGCATCACCAATCAATCAAAATAAAAAACACAAGTAGAGGGGGAAGAGCAAATTTTAGAACCAACATCACAAGCTCAACCCACTGCTACTGAGCCCAGTGCTCCCGGTGATCAAAGCACTACAACCAGTGCTTTGAAACCCACACCAGCAATTTACAAAAAGAAACCAAAGAAACAATCCAAAAAGCCCACCAAACAAAGAACCAAAAAGGGTCCTCTGGAAAATGAGATCCCGTAAGTTAACCCTATGCAAACACAAAAGTCACCTGAAAACACTGCTGCTACTTCCTCACAGGAGATGTTAGAAAGATCTCCACCATTAGACCAAACTCCTCTTGATTCCTCACAAAAGGAACAAGTTGTAAGCACAGGGACACCACTTTATGAAGCTCTAGATCCACTTAGCTCTATCTTCCGCAGCCCCTCTCCCAGGGCAATGTCTCTTTCTACTCCACAATCCTCACTAACAAATTCTGTTCTTCCACATACTATTATACCTTTCTTGAATGCAATAGATATGGAACAGAAACAAATCAGTTCTTCTCAACAACCTATCACTGAGAATATACCTCCACAAGCGACTGAGTCTGTTTCCTCTATCTTTGCTAACCCATCAACAATTGAGGAGGCTACATCCCTTGTTACATGTAACCCTTGGTGATAATTCAAGTAGAGCAATCACTATAATTGCTGAACTCCCAAGTTCTCAATTGGACAATGCTTACATTTATAAGACTCTCTTGAAGGCAACCACTATTGAGGCTACTAAGGTAACCTCTGTTCCAGTGGGAAGTCCCCAGTACCAAGACAAAGAGGCATCTGTGTTTGAAGCAAGTTTTGAAACCTCTGCTCATGATACCACAGATAAAACTACCACAAGTGGTAGGAGTTCAGATGATCCTATTAAATTAGGTGATGAGCTAAAATATAAGGATTTGATGGAGAGAGTTACAAAAATTGAAAACTCTGTGCATGAAATCAAGAATATGATGAAGCAGATGTTAGCACACTCCGAAAGTCAATCGGTCACACCTCCAAATTACCACTTACGAAGTTCTACCGTGAGGCGTGCGACTATCCAGGATCCAACCACTAACCATGTTGAACTAACAATAAGTAACATAAAACAAAGTCATCATAACCAACATGAAAAGTGACTTTTAAATTAAACAATTCAAAATAGTATCAGTTCAGCGGAAGCAAGTGTAAAAATCTCAACAATTGTTTAAACAATAAAACCATTTTTGTTCAAAACGTAAACGTAACATTAAGCGTTTTGCCAAACGATACGACCCAAGCCAGCTCCTGCTCCTCAGACTGCAAGTTCCCATGCAAAGATTATCTAACAACCTGCAAGCATGCAGAAAAAGTGTATCAGCGATTAAGCCGGCGAGTTCACAGTTTTGTTTAACGAAAACCTGTTTGTGTTTAGTTTAAAGACATGTTGATAATAACTCGATACTGTAGTGACATCAGTTTGTTTGCCCTTCCCCAATGCCTATCAACATTGAGATCATGTGGTTAAGGTCATTAGTTCACGCCGGTACAATCCAGGTATGGCGTGAGGTTGTCAAGCCTAATAGCGCTATCAACTAATACCCCGTTGCCCTCCAAGCAACTAGTTCGGTAATAAGATGGGACTTAAGTGATAGAGGAGAGTAGATTATCCAACATCGAAATTAAACTTCAGCAGTTATGAAAAGTATTCCTCCAAGGAATAGTAGTTTCGTAAATGTATTCCTCCAAGGAATAATAGTTTGTTTGTTCCCTCGCAACGCATGCTTGTAAAAGAGCAGTGAACTCACCTTTGTTTTGCTCGGTAAGGCTTTTAGGTGTTTTATGAGCTGAAGTGGTCAACCACGTCCTATTATGGTTACCATAGGTTCGTTAGTGGGTGTGAATGCAAACACATAAGTTCTACACGTATCTAATACATTGCACATAAAATATTATAATATATATATACACACACACATGCATGCAAAGTGTCGCTATTCGAAATAGCGACAACCTTTTCGTCACAAATCACATAATAAACCTTGTCACAAAAATTCAGCTTTTAAGTGCATTTTCGGGCAATTTGCGGTGCGTTAATCGGGACCGTTCGGGCACCGGATAGTTCTCAAAGAATTCAAGAACGTGTCAATCGGACCAAAGACCATTGTATTAAAATTTTAGAGTCTAACTCTTTACCAAAAATTTATAAAAAAAATCTTTTACTAAACAGAAATCAGATTCGTCACTTTCTTACTGCAGCTCACGGAAAAATTCATTTAAAAATCCTCGGTTATCCGATTGATGTAATTCCAGTTGTAGATTCACGCTGACATCTAAGGCTATATACAGTAAAAATTTGAGATAATAAATCAATTCCTACATTGAGTTATGACACTCGTAATGGGCTGCAAATTCTGACGAAAAACACAGCATGTACCTTTGACACGAAATAAATCATTTAAAATATAAACAACGCAGAAAAAATGCGATTCCAGTTGTGTTTGAAAGGTTTTTCCTGGAAGTTCATCTTAGACTCAAGAAACATCATTTTTTATTAAATTTTGACCCGGTTACACCCAACTGAAGTTGGCTGTAAACGCCAAACAGCTTTCAGTTTTCAGCTTTTACTTTCTATCGCGAGTCCTAACGGTTCCGCTAGCATGTTTAGTGATCATACACCCTATCAACACTTTATATACCAGTTTATACCCGTCCGTTAATGTCCCGTCGTAACACCCATCCGCATTGCATCAACCACCAACAAGAAACATAAGTTTTAACAAGTCTACTCATGTTTAACATTACTAATGCATACCCGAACCCGTAATTTTTCCCCAACTACACTATTATAATCTGATCACAAAACCCAGCCACAATAAGTTACCTTTAATCACGACCACAGTAAATACCCCCGCCCCATACTATCATATAGGAGTTTTCACATACACCACAACCCGCAGATTAACATCCCTACAATCTAATCCATCACATAACGATCTACTATAATAACTACGATCTCCATCACCTTATACATCACAAAATATCAAACACATATAATATAACAACGATGTAATGTATAGTTCCCTAACGAAGAAAGGAGGTATGATAATCAAAGACGACTCGATCTCGAGGCCCTTGGCTTGGTTTCTGGTTCACGACAGCAGGGAGGGAGAGGGGTAAAGTGGGTAGCAACTTTTTGTTTGGGAAGTTAGGGTTTATGAGCTAATAATTATTGAAGATATAATAGATATATCATGCAAGTTTTACGTAAATAAGGTTCAAGGGAATCTTGGGGTGGTTTGTGCTATGTGAGCTGATGCAAGGAAACAAAGAAATAAGTGAAGTGGGCTGAGTTGGACCATAAAGAGTTGGGGTGTAATATGGCTGCTCTCATGAAACGGCAAAAGAAAGGGAATGAAATTGAGTGGGGGTTGGCAGCGCACACATACTTGTATTACATACATATATATAATTTTTTTTACAACTAGTATAAGTGCAAAATGTGTTAGCAATGAAAGTATATAATATACATGCTATGCTCTGGGCCTTATAAGTTTCGAGCTACGCGAGTGGGTTGAATCGAAACGCGAGACATATGATTCAGTTCAAACGGTTCAGGTCGGTTCAACGCGATATGGATAAAAAATAATTAGTTCATCAAATAATAAAAGCGCACGATTTGGTTTTTATTTATAATAGTGAAACAAACGGTTTTTTTTACCTTGAAGTTACAGGTTGTCACATTATCACCAAGTTGAAATAAATTTCGTCCCGAAATTTGATAAGTAGACGCACAGATGAGAGTTCGAATACACGAATAAGGAACAAGAATCATCTTGTTGTAAGTGTCGTACCAGTTTGTTGTCCGACTAAGCCTCTGCCACTCGCGTATAGATGAGATTCGTCGACTCCGTCTGAGTCTTTACAATGTTGCCACGTCCACCGCGCATGCTACTCCATATTCAGTAAACGTAGACAAGAAAAGTAGAAAGAGTAAGGATCATGATTGAATAGGAGTCCATCATCGCTATGGCTCCTATGAATAACTGAGTCCCCAATTATTTCAGATAATGAGTCAGAATCTTTTACACACGCTTGGTCTCACTAGGACTCACATGCACCCCAAATTATTATTACGTGTGCACCCGTAATGATAATTCGATTTGAATGTTCACTCCAATTCGTCCTACTTGTGTCAAGAGATTCCTCAGATGCGAATGTCAGAAGAAAGTGTTGTCAAAGCAATGAAAATCACAAAATATTTAAAGGTAAAATCATACTAATGATTCATCATAGTATAAATAGATACCACATGAATTCGTACTAATATGCGGTGTGTGGCTATATGCAATGCAATGCAATTTGTATGTATATGCTAAATGTATAATGCGTGCGATATTAAAATACGAACCTTGCAATCTAGAGCGCAGTGTCATGGTCGCTTTCGGAACTGATTCGGTTATAGTCTGGTTTTACAAAAGCCTTTTAAAACCTAGTTCACTATAACCAGTGGCTCCGATACCAAACCGTCACACCCCCAAATTACCACTTACAGAGTTCTACCGCGAGGCGTGCGACTGCCCAGGATCCAGCCACTAATCATGTTGAACTAATAATAAGTAACATAAAACAAAGTCATCATAACCAACATGAAAAGTGACTTTTAAATTAAACAATTCAAAATAGTATCAGTTCAGCGGAAGCAAGTGTAAAAATCTCAACAATTGTTTAAACAATAAAACCATTTTTGTTCAAAACGTAAACGTAACATTAAGCGTTTCGCCAAACGATACGACCCATGCCAGCTCCTACTCCTCAGACTGCAAGTTGCCATGCAAAGATTATCTAACAACCTGCAAGCATGCAGAAAAAGTGTATCAGCGATTAAGCCGACGAGTTCACAGGTTTTGTTTAACGAAAACCCGTTTGTGTTTAGTTTAAAGACATGTTGATAATAACTCGATACCGTAGTGACATCAGTTTGTTTGCCCTTCCCCAATGCCTATCAACATTGAGATCATGTGGTTAAGGTCATTAGTTCACGGCCGTCGAATCCAGGTACGGTGTGAGGTTGTCAAGCCTAATAGCGCTATCAACTAATACCCCGTTGCCCTCCAAGCAACTAGTTTGGTAATAAGATGGGACTTAAGTGATAGAGGCGAGTAGATTATCCAACATCGAAATTAAACTTCAACATTTATGAAAAGTATTCCTCCAAGGAATAGTAGTTTCGTAAATGTATTCCTCCAAGGAATAATAGTTTGTTTGTTCCCTTGGAACGCATGCTTGTAAAAGAGCAGTGAACTCACCTTTGTTTTGCTCGGTAAGGCTTAGGTGTTTTATGAGCTGAAGTGGTCAACCACATCCTATTATGGTTACCATAGGTTCGTTAGTGGGTGTGAATGCAAACACATAAGTTCTAGACGTATATAACACATTGCACATAAAATATTATAATATATACACACACACATGCATGCAAAGTGTCGCTATTCGAAATAGCGACAACCTTTTTGTCACAAATCACATAATAAACCTTGTCACAAAAATTCAGCTTTTAAGTGCATTTTCGGACAATTTGCGGTGCGTTAATCGGGACCGTTCGGGCACCGGATAGTTCTCAAAGAATTACAGAACGTGTCAATCGGACTAGAGACCATTGTATTAAAATTTTAGAGTCTAACCCTTTACCAAAAAATTATAAAAAAAATCTTTTACTAAGGAGAAATCAGATTCGTCACTTTCTGACTGCAGCTTACGGAAAAATTCATTTAAAAATCCTCATTTATCCGATTGACGTAATTACAGTTGGAGATTCACACTTACATCTAAGGCTATATACGGTAAAAATTTGAGATAATAAATCAATTCCTACATTGAGTTATGACACTCGTAAAGGGCTGCAAATTCTGACGAAAAACGCAGCCTGAACCTTTGATACGAAATAAATCATTTAAAATATCAAACGACGCTGAAAAAATGCGATTCCAGTTGTGTTTGAAAGGTTTTTCCTGGAAGTTCATCTTAGAATCAAGAAACATCATTTTTTATTAAATTTTGACCCGGTTACACCCAACTGAAGTTGGCTGTAAACGCCAAACAGCTTTCTGTTTTCAGCTTTTACTTTCTATCACGAGTCCTAACGGTTCCGCTAGCATGTTTAGTGATCATACACCCTATCAACACTTTATATACCAGTTTATACCCGTCCGTTAACGCCCTGTCGTAACACCCATCCGCATTGCATCAACCACCAACAAGAAACATAAGTTTTAACAAGTCTACTCATGTTTAACATTACTAAAGCATACCCGAACCCATAATTTTTCCACAACTACACTATTATAATCTGATCACAAAACTCAGCCACAATAAGTTACCTTTAATCACGACCACAGTAAATACCCCCGCCCCATACTATCATATAGGAGTTTTCACATACACCACAACCCGCAGATTAACATCCCTACAATCTAATCGATCACATAACGATCTACTATAATAACTACGATCTCTATCACCTTATATATCACAAAATATCAAACACATATAATATAACAACGATGTAATGTATAGTTACCTAACGAAGAAAGGAGGTATGATAATCAAAGACGACTCGATCTCGAGGCCCTTGGCTTGGTTTCTGGTTCACGGCAGTAGGGAGGGAGACGGGTAAAGTGGGTAGCAACTTTTTGTTTGGGAAGTTAGGGTTTATGAGCTAATAATTATTGAAGATATAATAGATCTATCATGCAAGTTTTACGTAAATAAGGTTCAAGGGAATCTTGGGGTGGTTTGTGCTATGTGAGCTGATGCAAGGAAACAAAGAAATAAGTGAAGTAGGCTGAGTTGGACCATAAAGAGTTGGGGTGTAATATGGCTGCTCTCATGAAACGGCAAAAGAAAGGGAATGAAATTGAGTGGGGGTTGGCAGCGCACACATACTTGTATTACATACATATATATAATATTTTTTACAACTAGTATAAGTGCAAAATGTGTTAGCAATGAAAGTATATAATTATACATGCTATGGTCTGGGCCTTATAAGTTTCGAGCTACGCGAGTGGGTTGAATCGAAACGCGAGACATATGATTTGGTTCAAACGGTTCAGGTCGGTTCAACGCAATGTGGATAAAACATAATTAGTTCATCAAATAATAAAAGCGCACAATTTGGTTTTTATTTATAATAGTGATACAAATGGTTTTTTTTTTTACCTTGAAGTTACAGGTTGTCACACAACCACTTTTATACCCACTGCTGAGCTCTAGCAACTCATGTATCCTATGCTTCAACAACAAAGACAACATGCTGACATCCAACATGAACCACACATGAAAAAGTTCAGAAATTTGGTTGATGCAAGGTACAATGACACAATTGCAGATATCAAGGCCATAAAAGCTCATTTATTCCAATCCACTGGCACACCTCCTCCCACTGTGATTCTGGTTAACACAGATGATGCCCAAAAGGGGGAGAATGAAAGAGATGTGCTAAGACTCAAAACAGATCCATCTTCAAGACCAACAGTGAATATTCCAAGGCCAGATGGAACCAAGAAAATAGATGAAACTCAAAACATTTTGGCTAGGGAAAAAGAGAAAAACAGCAAAGGGTAAGAGATGAGAGCAGGGCTTTGGTTGAACAAAAGATGGCCCAACAAATGGAAAAGGAAGAGATAGGTACTTCTCAAAAGAAGAGAGCTGCTAGAAAAGCAAGACAACCATCTTCCACAACTTCCAAAACCACTGTTGCCCTTCCAACCTCAACCTCTGCTCCTACAAAATCTCAACCACCGTCTACAACTACAACCATCACTACAACAACCACAACAGAGGTTATAACTCCTGTTGTGTCAATAACTGTTGATACAACATTGGTTACAACTGATGTAAATCTTTCCACTGCCATGATCACATTTCCCACAATCAGTCACCAAATATCCACACCCACCAGAATTCCCAACCAACCACCATCACCCAAACTAATATTCAAAAGAAGGAAGAGCTCACATGTTATAAATGATGATAATATCATTCCTTCACCACTTCCATTGTCTTCACAACCTCTGACCTCAACAACAGTTGTTACTCTTCCAACATCTACATCTTCTCAAATCACTGCAAGGAAAGTACTGCATCTCACCACTCAATTCCCATTGGATCTACTTGTTGTTAGAGAAGAAATCAAGTCATTCTTTTCTGAGGAAGATGCAGTAAAGAGGGACTTCCCATCTCTGCAGGGATATCCTAAACCAAAGAACCAAGATGAATATCTGCACATGAAAGCTAAACAAGCAAAGGATATCACCAAGAGAGATCCAAAGGGAAGAACTGATAGAGATGTACAGAATTACATGCAGTACCAACTAAGCAAAATCAAAAGGTTAGAAGATTTTTCAAAATACTTGTGCAAAAAGTTGCCAGAAAGAGAAGATGGAGCTTGAAGAAAGATTACATTGAGCATATTATGGAAAAAAAACAATACAAAGCTACCAGAGCATAGTTTAAGGACTGGACAGTGAGTGAGCTTAGAGAAGAAGTTGAAAGAATGCAAGAGATGTTGAAAGATCCTCTGAAGAAGCCCACTCCTCCAGATTGGAATAATATAAGAAAAATGTGCCTGACAGAGCTTTGAAGCTCAGGAGAATGAAGGAAGAGTTGATAGCTGCCAACTATGGCACCAAGAACCAGATCACAAGATGAGGAGAGGTCAAAGTAATAGACACCTACAAAAGGCTTGAAGAAAGAATAAAGAAAGATCCCTCTATGCCAAAGAAGCCTGATTACACAACAGAGGTTACAGACCCAACCTACTCAAAAGTCATCTGCAATATCTTCTCATTCCATCATGGCCTTAAATAAAAAAAGGCAGAGAGAGATGTCAAAGGAAGATGAGAGAAGGTATGAGCTGGACCTCATTAAGCAAGGAATTATGGACCAAGTTCAATTCCACACTGATGATGCAAGTGATATGTTAAGAGAAACCTTATCAAAGATTGCACATCAAATCCAACCATCCATCTCAATAATAAAAAGCCATCCTAGAAAGCCTTCTGATCCAAAAATTCTAAAGTGGAAGGTCAACAAAGACAACCACGAATTGACTCTGCTCAAATCAGATGGCAAAGCGACCAAGATGAAAATAGAGGATGCATATGGGTTAAGTGCAGAAGACCTCCAAGACCTGATGAACATGGAGCTTGAAAAGGATGAGGATGATATAGATGTAACATCCGTCAAAAACGGATTTTACCAAACCCGCTCCGTTTATTAACCGAACAATCAGTTAAAAATTTCGTTGCGAATTTAATGCCCAAAATAATTTTAAACGATACATAATCAATTATTATATTGGAATATATAATTTGTTTTTGAAAAACTGTTAAAAATCAGAAAATAAAAATGTTTTGGCACTGCAGGGTTTCGAACCCGGGACAGTTAGCCGGTTCAGCAACTTAACACACGCAAACTCAACCACTGCGCCACTGATGAATCTTGTTAATTATTAGAATCAATTAATTCATAACATCTTTTTCGAATTCAAAACCGGCGCCCAAATTTCAGTCGTCGGAAATCCAGGCGATCTCGCGAAATTTAACGGTTCCTTCAGTTATAACGTAAACTTTAAACACACATCGGTTATAACCGACGCCTGAGTCCGCGACACAAACTATAACCGCCGGAAAACGTAATGACTTTGAATCAAGTCGGAAATTGGACCAAATTCATCGACGACCTGCACTATAAATACCTCCTCGAACCTCTGCAAGCTTTTTCGCTCAAAACCGCACCCTTTCTCGGCGAAAATTTACTCGCCGGAATATTTCTGCACATCGCCGGAAAACTGAGTCCTTCACTTCTAAGCCTTACTAAACCCCCTGAGCTTATACCGAAGTCACCCACATCCTTTTCAAGCGTTCTGAAGACTCGCTGCTGCAAGACACACGTCGTCGGAAGTGGTTGCTGTCGCCGGAGTTTCGCCGGAGAAACAGAGGAGTCCAGTCGGTATACTTTCCACTTAATCCTTCATTCTTTTTCTTTAATCTCACCTGTAATTAACTAAAAAACGCTAAAGAAACCGATTTAATCATCGAACCAGTCGGACTTCTGATTCTGGTTAAAATCAACGAAGAAGACGAAGTTCTGTAATGTTTAAGTATAATTAAAATCAAGTTAAAACTCGGGTTAGACACACAGTCCAGCGGTGGACTGTGTGCACATTAAACACACAAACGTCTCGAGTTCGAATCTTGTCCCACACACGCTGCCTTAATAAAAATGTCTTTTTTTGTTAACTGAACCGGATTCATTTCATGTATATGTTAAATTTATTAATAACCGGAATAATAACCAAGTTAGACACACAGTCCAGTGGTGGACTGTGTGTATGTTTAATCACAGGACACGAGTTCGAGTCCGGTCTACTGCACCGACTCGGACAATTATCTACCTTTTTTAAATAAGTCAGAAATGAAAATACTTAGTTTGTATTTAAGTATAATAAAAATCGGTTTATATAACATGTTAAACACACAGTCTAGCGGTGGACTGTGTGTTAACTCAACCCACAGGTCCCGGGTTCGAGACCTGTGGAGCGCACCGATCCGATTCAGTAAAACCTTTTTAGAAATAAATTGATTTTCGGATTAATCTAATTAATATATAAATATAATTTAAAACAGAAATATTTCGGGTTAGACACGTAGCTCAGTTGGTAGAGCTGCGTGCACGCGTACGGGAGGTCTCGGGTTCGAGCCTCACTCAGCGCACATATACACGCATACGAACCGGTCAACGGTCAAGGTCAACGGTCAACGGTCAAAAAAGTCAATTTTTTTATTATTTTTATTTATTTATTTTATTTAAAAATCAATTAAAAATACTTAAAAATAACATTTTTAAGGTTAGAAAATAGCCTTAAACTCACAAAAATACACCCAACAATCCTACTAAAATGGATTAATAAAATCCGTTTACTTACCGAACCATAATGCTATTTATCTAGGTTAATTTCACTCGTGGTTAAAACCACTTCGCGTGCATTCAACATCATCAACCGAACGCACCCACTGTGAGTGAATCTTACAACTCCCCCTTTTTAAATACACGTTTTGGGGTGTGTCATGTGTCACAAAATAATTAACTCGTTTATTTCAACTTGTGCCATACCATATCGTGATCTAAACTTAGATTGTTTATATTGTTGTGATTATGTATTTCATTTTGTCAACTTGTATGAAATTCATTCATTAAGCCCATCAGCTCCTCGTGGGAGACGAGTGAGCAACGCGTGCCTCAAAACCAATCCATTATTGTTCATGTGTGTATCATTGAGTTTATATTGTTTGTAGTTATGTCTTTCATATTATCATGTTTATGCAATTCATTCATTAGGCCCATCAGTTCCTCGTGAGAGACGAGTTGAGCAACGCGTGCCTCTAAACGTTCCATTATTGTTCATGTGTGCTTTATTTAATATCTAATGATTGTTGAGTAAGTTTACATCTATTTTTACTCATGTGTGGTTGTGCACTCATTTCATAATCAATTAAATAAACTTATTCAAATGTTTTCCATAGGATTCACTCACCAACTTTTTGTTGATCCAAAAACCCTTTTACACATGATACAGGTGAACAGGATGAAGCAAGGAAAACATAGGAAATGCCTTAAAAGAAAACAAAGAAGATTAGATTGATGTTAGGTCATGATGTAATTATAGTTGTAAATTTCCTATTAAATTGTATTTAATGAATATGAAACGTATAATAAATGTCATGAGCTTTGATGATAACCCAATCATGCCCCGGTCACCTTTTCCGCTGCGGGTCGGGGTGTGACAGATTGGTATCAGAGCCATGACTATAGGGATATAGGATAGGTTATTAGACCCTTAGAGCCTATACTATAGTCTGCCTAAATTTTAATTGATTAGGTGGTTACATACAAACTTGTGATATTTATCTGTTTCATATTTGTTTATATTTACAGTCAAACATACATGCTTATATACATATTCATTATACATATATCAATGTTCATATATTCAATTCATTTTCATACTCTCATTATTCAAAGATTTTGTTGCAATTTTCAAATCTCATTAAAGTAAGTTCTGTGACGGGCATGTAGTAACTGGAAGGGTACAAGTACCGGTAGTCGGAACGTCCTGTCTAGGTTGGCATTCGTATAAATCCAATATAACGGACCAGTTTGCCTACCTGGGGACCAACGATGAGAGTACGAAGGACCTATTAGGTCAAAGCATGCCACACCAAACGTCGTTCGAACTAACCCCACTTTGAGGTGTCACCGTGTCTACACCTGGACACATTCCGAATATCACACGTTGTATACATATTTCTCGATTTTCTCCGGGTTTTAGTGTACGCAACCAGGCAAACCCATGCGAACCATATGAAGAACCGGTATTCATGGGGGCCCACATGATTACAAAGGTGAAGTATGGCGGCATGTAGGGCCTAATGGCGAGTAAAGACCAAGACATCCTATGGATGTAGTAGATTTATTTTTCTATAATTATTTTATGAATGTTCATTCCTGAATGCGACCCATGATCCCAAAAACATCCAACTCATACTTTTGACATGTATTCCTTGTAGATGTCTTCTAACCATGCCCGTAGGAAGACGAGAGCAGGAAAAGCCCGCGAACGCATGGCTGCCCTAATTGCTCAACAAATGGCTGCCATAATACCCAACATTGTAATCCAAGTGCAACAAGCACTTACCGTTAATCCTGTCAATCAAGAAAACCAAAACATTATCAACTCTCCCCCAAATACCACTAAATGCACCTACAAGCATTTCAAATCATGCGACCCTCCAAAATACAAAGGGACTGAAGGCGTCACCGCTCTCCTCCATTGGTTTGAAGAAATGGAGAACACCTTTCTAAATTGCGATTGCCCCGATGATCGCAAAATGCGTTATGCTACTGGTCGTTTATATGGAATAGCACTTACTTGGTGGAATACAGAGAAGGCCAAACGAGGTGTTGAAGATGTTATGACTTTAACTTGGAATGAATTGAAGGAAATCTTGACCAGACGATTTTGCCCAAGGAGCGAAATCAAGAAATTAGAAGATGAATTTTATTCGTTGAAGCAAAAGGAAGGAGACCACACCTCGTACAACAAAAGATTCCTCGAGTTACATCAAATGGTTCCCAACATGTTCACTCCCCTCTACCGTTTGATCGAGCACTACATTCGTGGTCTTCCGTCAAAGATTCAAGACTCTGTAATAAGTACCAAGCCTGCAACTTTGGAAGCAGCAATGGAGTTAGCTACAGAGCTCACCGAGAACCGAATCCGGAACAAAGACTTCAAGGAGGAGAAGAAGAAGGATAAAGCATCGACTGAAACCTCCGACTACACCCAAACCGAATCCCCTTCTCCACCCACTTTTAAGAGAAAAAGAGACGGGCAACTTTTCGCTGCTATCCAACGGAATCAACCAATTTCACACGCCATACCCATCCAAGCTATCCCAATCACCCAAGTGGCACCCAACTCAACCTACCCAAATAAGAAACCATATCTTGGACCTCACCCTCGATGCAACAACTGTTTTTATCACCATCCCTTTACTTTACCTTGTCGACTATGTGCAACTTGTGGACACTATGGTCATTTGAGCAAGGTTTGTAACATTTGTATAAATCGGGTCTCCAAAACCCGCTCCGTTTTGTAACCCAATACCAAGTTATGAAAATACAGTAATTATTTATGGTTATTTTGAGTTTAAACGTTACATAATTAATAAGTAAACTAAACTATAAAAATTAAATTGGTTAAAAAGTTAAAATAAAATAAATAAAAACATTTGCAGCTGACCGGACTCGAACCCGGGTCAGCTGAAATACTCCAACAACTTATCAACCGGTTCCCAAACCACTCCGCCACAACTTGTTTTCTGTAACAATTGGCAACTAAATGGATCTTATACGCGAACTTGAATTAACCATAGGTGCCATCTGAATAACGGAAACCGGCAAACCGAACGCTAAATCATTTCGACTTCTTTTGGCTAGCTTATAACCGATGAATATCGGTTACTAATTATGTCCGAATTGAATGAACTTAAAGACTTCATCATTTCCGGTTTTTGAAACCGAAAACATACCAAACTCTAATTTAATCCAAGTCCTGATCTCTTGCGCGATTCATAACTATCACACAACACTCAATTTCATTTTCGTCAAGATTCTGAACGGTAAGATCCTCTAAATTCGATCGCCGGAATTTTTCTGCAACTCACCGGAAAACCGGGAATCGCATTCTCACGGTAATTCCTTCGAATCTTTTTGTTTAAAACATGTGATTAGTTAATCTCTAACACAATTCCATCATCAGAATCAACCTTAGTCAACGTTTATCGGAAATCTCACCTTCGCCGGAAAGTTTCTGAAATTGCCGGAATTTCACTGTGAAAGGGTAAGATATCCTACACTTCATTTAAACCTTGTTTAGATAATTTAATTCTATAAATAATCGAACCACAATGTTAATTATGTCAACAGTCGGAGCTCAATTCCTGTACCGACAAAACCTTCGCCGGATTTCTGTGATTATCTTCAATTGGTAAAATCTGTTCTTTAAACTCTCTCCATTCCTTATTCTTGAATTACTGATAGTGTCTAAAAAGTTTGTAAACCACAAATCAATCGTAATCGGTCGAGTAATGTGGCCTGTGTAATTGGTGAAGAAGATGAAGTTCAATCAGAATATAAGGGTAATTAAAATCCGAATAATAAACGGGTTAGACACACAGTCCAGCGGTGGACTGTGTGCAAAGTTAACATACACGTCCCGAGTTCGATCCTTACTGCGCACACGCTTCACGTAATAACACTCTTTTTATTCATGAATTAACCGGGTTAGAACGGGTAGTTGTTAAGTATAATATAAATCAAGAATATAACCGGGTTAGACACACAGTCCAGCGGTGGACTGTGTGCAAAACAAACTTCACGTCGCGCGATCGAGTCCCGTCACAAGCACCGGTTCAATGAGATTAAAACGTTTTGCAAAATAAAGGAATTTTCGGTAAATTCGAATAAGTGTATAAATATAATTAAAACTGGATTTCTAACGGGTTAGTCACGTAGCTCAGTTGGTAGAGCTACGTGCGCGTGAACGGAAGGTCACCGGTTCGAATCCCGCTTGGCGCAAGTATTTACCGCTGACCGAACCGGTCAACGGTCAACGGTCAACGGTCAAACAGTAAAAAAATTATATTTTTTTTAATATTTATTTGTTTATTTTAATTCAAAAATCAATTAAAAATACTTAAAAATAACATTTTTAAAGATAGAAAATAGCCATAAACTCACAAAAATATATCTAAAAATCCCATTAAAATCTTTAATAAAATCCATACATTTAAATATATTTTTTCCATTATTATTTAGGTTAGTGATTCCTCGTTGACTCGCTTCGTCTAAATCGTGCGCATCTCACCATCTCAAATTCAACGCACCCAATGTGAGTGAACCCTTCAAATTCCCTGTTTTAATCACGTTAATGGGGTGTATCATGTGTCTTGTTCATTTATATATTATAACCAAGTTATTGTGCATATATCATATCATGACATGTGTATTAGTTTGTTGCTGTTAAGTAGTTATTATTGTTTGCAAATTATTATTTCAATACATGCAATTGCCGAGGCCGTAGCTCCCCATCCATCGAGGTTGAGTTTGATCCCCATTTTATTATGCGGTTGATCAGGGCGTGCCCGCACGATCGGCTCCGTTTGACTAAGCCTTGATCGGTCATTTCATTTTTCATTTCAATACATGCAATACGCTCGGCTCCGTTTGATTGAGCCTTGAGTGCACAGTTCAATTTACGTTTCCAGTTCATGCAATACGTTCGGCTCCGTTTGATTGAGCCTTGAGCGCACAGTCCAATTTACATTTCCAGTTCATGCAATACGATCGGCTCCGTTTGATTGAGCCTTGGTCGCACAGTTCAATTATGTTAATTGTTATATGCTGTTGGTATGTTCATGTATGTTATCGATTGTTAATTGATGCTTGCCAATGTTTGATTCCATACATGTGCTCTTTTATGTTTATGCACAATATTTTATTGATAAACTAACCAGACAATTATTATCAAATGTTTATCTATAAGGTTCACTCGCCAACTTATGTTGACCCAAAACCCTCCTATTTTACACATGATACAGGTGAACCAGCAGCAGCTAGGAACACATAGGACCTGGATTAGAAGAAATAAAACGTTTCGTATTTGGATTATTATGTTTGGTCATTTTCCTTTGTAATGAATGAACATGTTTGGATGTTTGAGAAATGTAACTTTGACTTCATTTAATTATGAAACATAATAGTAAATGTCATGTGCTTTGGTGATAACCCAATTATGCCCCGACTCTTATTTCCGCTGCGGGTCGGGGTGTGACAAGGTTTGCCGCACCTTTCAAAACCAAACCTCTTCCCCTACTCAAAACATGGCCCAAACCTATCAACAACCCCAATACCCCGTGTTCCCATATGTTCGAGCTTGTTTCAATTGTGGCGACCTTACCCACTTTAGAAACACGTGCCCTCGTTTGGTTAACATCATAAACGCTCAAGCCCAATCAAACCCAGTTAACCAAGTAAACCAAGAAAACCCAACCACTAGGCCACCAGCAAGAGGAAGAGTCTTCAACATCAACGCCAATCCTGTCGAAGATAATGACGGCCCAAACGAAGACACCCAACTAGTCCTCTTCACCGAAAATCCAGATTCAACTCCTATCGTTTAATTATATGTTTTTCTTTATCACATAGAACCAAACATAACTTAAGGATAAAGCCAATGAAACTTTGACAGGAATATGGTGGATACGCCGCTGGTACTTCCTATATATAAGTATTCTTGTCAAAGGATCAGAAGCATTATCTGGCGGTTATGAGAGGTTCCATGTGTAGACTGTTATAGTAATTATTGTTTATTATTTCAGTACATGCAATTTCATAGGCCGCCGCTGCCCATTACATTATGAGCGTTGAGCATGTTCCCCATTTCATTATGAGGTTGAACCTGGCGTGCCCACATTTTTCATTTTCAGTACATGCAATACGATCGGCTCCGTTTGATTGAGCCTTGATCGCACAGACATTTTCATTATCAGTATTTTGTGGTTGTTGTGTTTGTAGTAGAGTCACATAGAACTAATCATAACTTGCGGATAAAGTCAATGAAAATTTGACAAGAATATGGTGGATACGCCGCTGGTACTTCCTATATATAAGTATTCTTGTCAAATGGTCGGAGGCATTATCAGGCGGTTATGAGAGGTTCCATGTATAGGCTGTTTGTGTGATTGTTGTTTAGATTAAGTTTATTATTTTCAGTACATGCAATACGATCGGCTCCGCTTGATTGAGCCTTGATCGCACAGACAATTTCATTTTCAGTACATACAATACGATCGGCTCCGTTTGATTGAGCCTTGATCGCACAGACATTTTTCATTTCAGTATTTTGTGTTTGTTGTATTGCTTGTAGAGTCATATAGGACTAATCATAATTCACTGATAAAACCAATGAAAATTTGACAAGAATATGGTGGATACGCCGCTGGTACTTCATATATATAAGTATTCTTGTCAAAGGATCAGAGGCATTGTCAGACGGTTATGAGAAGTTCTATGTAGGATTTAGTAGTTTCTTGGTAACTAATCATAACTTGTGGATAAAACCAATGAAAATTTGGCAAGAATATGGTGGATACGCCGCTGGTACTTCCTATATATAAGTATTCTTGCCAAAGGATCAGAGGCATTATCAGGCGGTTATGAGAGGTTCCATGTAGGATTTAGTATTGTCTTGATTGAAATTTGTGTTACATTTATATCATCTCGGTATTTAAAGAAATTGGATTGTGATCCATTTCTACATAAACTAACCTCTCCATCATAACAAACGAGAGAGGAACTGTCACCATTCAAACATATATGCTATCAGAATGTGGATTCAAATATTAGCTGTTGTGTTTATTTGTGTAGATTGTAGTATTAGAAGTTTTGCCTTAGGATATAATCCTACCCTTCCAAGCATATCCAAACTTTTATGCATGATATCATAGTTAGCGAATCAATTTTGCTTATCAATACTTTTACATTAGGCAACAAAAAGCGATTCCTGTAATAGGGTACTTAACCCTTACAAGGAACGTTACCGCCTCAAACAAAAAAAAAACTTAAACCCTTACTTTTTCTAAGCATGTAACTGTCAAACTAAACACCATCGTTGTTTTAGTCAAATATATCACTATTTAAATTTCGGGACGAAATTTCTAAAAAGCAGGGGATACTGTAACATCCGTAAAAAACGGATTTTACCAAACCCGCTCCGTTTATTAACCGAACAATCAGTTAAAAATTTCGTTGCGAATTTAATGCCCAAAATAATTTTAAACGATACATAATCAATTATTATATTGGAATATATAATTTGTTTTTGAAAAACTGTTAAAAATCAGAAAATAAAAATGTTTTGGCACTGCCGGTTTCGAACCCGGGTCAGTCAGCCGGTTCAGCAACTTAACACACGCACACTCAACCACTGCGCCACTGATGAATCTTGTTAATTATTAGAATCAATTAATTCATAACATCTTTTTCGAATTCAAAACCGGCGCCCAAATTTCAGTCGTCGGAAATCCAGGCGATCTCGCGAAATTTAACGATTCCTTCAGTTATAACGTAAACTTTAAACACACATCGGTTATAACCGACGCCTGAGTCCGCGACACAAACCATAACCGCCGGAAAACGTAATGACTTTGAATCAAGTCGGAAATTGGACCAAATTCATCGACGACCTGCACTATAAATACCTCCTCGAACCTCTGCAAGCTTTTTCGCTCAAAACCGCACCCTTTCTCGGCGAAAATTTACTCGCCGGAATATTTCTGCACATCGCCGGAAAACCGAGTCCTTCACTTCTAAGCCTTACTAAACCCCCTGAGCTTATACCGAAGTCACCCACATCCTTTTCAAGCGTTCTGAAGACTCGCTGCTGCAAGACACACGTCGCCGGAAGTGGTTGCTGTCGCCGGAGTTTCGCCGGAGAAACAGAGGAGTCCAGTCGGTATACTTTCCGCTTAATCCTTCATTCTTTTTCTTTAATCTCACCTGTAATCAACTAAAAAACGCTAAAGAAACCGATTTAATCATCGAACCAGTCGGACTTCCGATTCTGGTTAAAATCAACGAAGAAGACGAAGTTCTGTAATGTTTAAGTATAATTAAAATCAAGTTATAACTCGGGTTAGACACACAGTCCAGCGGTGGACTGTGTGCACATTAAACACACAAACGTCTCGAGTTCGAATCTTGTCCCACACACGCTGCCTTAATAAAAATGTCTTTTTTTGTTAACTGAACCGGATTCATTTCATGTATATGTTAAATTTATTAATAACCGAATAATAACCAAGTTAGACACACAGTCCAGTGGTGGACTGTGTGTATGTTTAATCACAGGACACGAGTTCGAGTCCGGTCTACTGCACCGACTCGGACAATTATCTACCTTTTTTAAATAAGTCATAAATGAAAATACTTAGTTTGTATTTAAGTATAATAAAAATCGGTTTATATAACATGTTAAACACACAGTCCAGCGGTGGACTGTGTGTTAACTCAACCCACAGGTCCCGGGTTCGAGACCTGTGGAGCGCACCGGTCCGATTCAGTAAAACCTTTTTAGAAATAAATTGATTTTCGGATTAATCTAATTAATATATAAATATAATTTAAAACAGAAATATTTTGGGTTAGACACGTAGCTCAGTTGGTAGAGCTGCGTGCACGCGTACGGGAGGTCTCGGGTTCGAGCCTCACTCAGCGCACATATACACGCATACGAACCGGTCAACGGTCAAGGTCAACGGTCAACGGTCAAAAAAGTCAATTTTTTATTATTTTTATTTATTTATTTTATTTAAAAATCAATTAAAAATACTTAAAAATAACATTTTTAAGGTTAGAAAATAGCCTTAAACTCACAAAAATACACCCAACAATCCTACTAAAATGGATTAATAAAATCCGTTTACTTACCGAACCATAATGCTATTTATCTAGGTTAATTTCACTCGTGGTTAAAACCACTTCGCGTGCATTCAACATCATCAACCGAACGCACCCACTGTGAGTGAATCTTACAACTCCCTCTTTTTAAATACACGTTTTGGGGTGTGTCATGTGTCACAAAATAATTAACTCGTTTATTTCAACTTGTGCCATACCATATCGTGATCTAAACTTAGATTGTTTATATTGTTGTGATTATGTATTTTATTTTGTCAACTTGTATGAAATTCATTCATTAAGCCCATCAGCTCCTCGTGGGAGACGAGTGAGCAACGCGTGCCTCAAAACCAATCCATTATTGTTCATGTGTGTATCATTGAGTTTATATTGTTTGTAGTTATGTCTTTCATATTATCATGTTTATGCAATTCATTCATTAGGCCCATCAGTTCCTCGTGAGAGACGAGTTGAGCAACGCGTGCCTCTAAACGTTCCATTATTGTTCATGTGTGCTTTATTTAATATCTAATGATTGTTGAGTAAGTTTACATCTATTTTTACTCATGTGTGGTTGTGCACTCATTTCATAATCAATTAAATAAACTTATTCAAATGTTTTCCATAGGATTCACTCGCCAACTTTTTGTTGATCCAAAAACCCTTTTACACATGATACAGGTGAACAGGATGAAGCAAGGAAAACATAGGAAATGCCTTAGAAGAAAACAAAGAAGCTTAGATTGATGTTAGGTCATGATGTAATTATAGTTGTAAATTTCCTATTAAATTGTATTTAATGAATATGAAACGTATAATAAATGTCATGAGCTTTGATGATAACCCAATCATGCCCTGGTCACCTTTTCCGCTGCGGGTCGGGGTGTGACAATAGAGTCTCTTAACTTTGAACTACAGTTCAAAGGCCAAATAAGAGAACCTTTGTTGAGAAATAAAGGTAAAAAATAAATGTGTTTTGGCATCATCTGTTCCAGGGGAGATTGTTGGGATTGAACCCTTTCAAAAGGAATAGATGATACAAAAGCCAAAATCACATCTCTTAATTGATCCTGATAACAGAGGTTACAAACTCTGTACAAGAACTGCTGCTTGGCCTAAGCTCTGATCTCTATCATCTGCTGGAACTAAACGACAAAAGATCAAAGATCTGTTGAAGACCATAAGAGGATATCCAACATTTTTTAGTTTATTATTTCTTTATTCAATGTAATAGTGTTTATGCACTGATTAGTGTTTAGGTCATCAGAGTTTGTAGTTAGTTATTTTTGTTATCTGTCACTATCAACCCTGACGTCATCAAAAATGCTCAGAGGTTAGAAGTGTTAGTATAATAGTTGATCATATCATACTGTTTTATCATCTATTGAAAAGATCATTCACCAATCATCTTATCTGCATTTCTGTACTATTCAAACGTTCTTATTGGGCTAATGGGAGTTTGTGATTCACATGCAACAACTATAAGTTTGAGAGCATGATGATCAGAGCAAACTACCATTGGTTGTGATAAAAGTTTTCCATATATTCCGCTGCATTAAACTTTGATTTCTACTTTCATTTCCATCTTTGAAACAAAAATCACAACTATTTTAAACTTAGATCCCAACACACCTCAATATCTGAATATACTGTATGTGATACACCCAAAACGCAACTAGAGCTAGAAAAACCCGAACTCGCGTCTACATGTTGACTGTGTCAGCTCAAATGCATACCTGGACTCACTTCCGCCCTTTCTGTAAGTGACATAAGGTCCTTTTAAGTTTTGTATATCCTACAAACTCGGCAAAAAACATTACATCATTTTGTAAGATATACACAACTTAAAAGGACCTTATTTCAAAGGTGTTTTGGAAGGGGTGTGCACGTGAGCCTACAGAGTCAACGTGTAGACGCGAGCCCGAGTTTTCCTAGCTCCATTTGTAGTTCGGGTGCATCACATACGATATATCCAAATATTGAGGTTATATATATATATATATATATATATATATATATATATATATATATATATATATATATATATATATATATATATATATATATATATATATATATATGCATATAGTGGTTGTAAAATATCAAGTGACAAATATATACATATATTTGTTTATTTAAATATTATACGATTTTACAGAGGTTATACCGTTGTAAATTATTATGGTGGTCCGATGCGATGAGTGTTGTTTTACCAATAGTGCACGACCATACATACCCTACTTTTGATGGATGCTTGGATGACATTCGCATGCACAAACATTGCGTGAAGGTACAAGTCGATTATGTCATTCAAGCATACATGGGTATCCCAGTCTCTAGCGAGACTCTTAAAGAAGTTTAAATACGAAATACGACTGAACTTTGAGGAAGTTTATTCAGTTGCCAGGAAATCCGCATAAGGTATATTTAATTGAAAAATAAATATATAATAGTCTATTTTTTAATTATATTACAATAATATTTGTAGTAGTTGTAGATTTTGGACGAACCAACTCATCGTGCATCTAAGGGAATTTCAAACCCCACTCGAAACACACACGTGTAATATCACACGTTTGTTGAACCTTATATACTAAAGCTAGTTTAGTTTATATATTTTATATTTTTATTATTTTAGAAGCAACTTTCATCAGAAGTTCATCTTGAATTAAAAACTAACGATTTTCGATTTTCTGGCTGATGAATTTTTACTAGCAGATGAATTTTTCAGCACAAAAATGAATGCATCTGAATGCCATCAAAATCAACGTGTTGAATAACAAATGGTAATCAATCATTTAATCTTAGTTGTGTGTGTATACACATATATATTAAAATTTAAACAAAGATAACGAATTGTTTGATATTTTAGTTTATGAGTCTAGTAGTTCAAAAGTATCAAACTAAACAACAAAAGATGAAAAAAAATACCATGGCAACACATTGCAAGTCCAAAGGCAAAGAAAACCCGCCGAAGCTAAAATGATTGATCATGAAAAGCAGGTTGAAAACGTAAGGTTACACTTGCAATTAATCGAACTAAGACCCGAAAGGTTTGTCAACTCGGTTGATGCGTCGGGGACGACAGGACTACTCAGCTGCCGTTTTCATGAAACTATTTTTCCTACCGAAAGTGTTACCTATATTGAGTTTGAATCGATGTTAGCACTATTCATCAACGATTGGGTTGATATCACCATTGTGTTTTTATTTATATCATAAGTTGTTATCATTATAACACTGTTTGGATATAACTGAATTTATTAAGTTTACATAGTTGTCACACTCAAACCGATGGCAGAAACATTGGAGCGAGATGAAATAGATTGCTTATCACACATAACACTATTTGCGATATTAATTAAGTTCATAACCGATTTCATTCATAATAAAAATTGTCAAATATAATACAAGAAATTCAAATTACAACATTGAAAAGACAAATATGGCAAAGTTCAACATAACAAAACATAGTCGAATCTAGTATCTTGAGCGTGTTTCTAGTCATCTCCACTAGATTCATCATGGCGTTAACATCAACCTGTAACATGTTTAAAATAAAGGTTCAATGCAAAGGCAAAGGCGAGTACACAAGTTTGTAATAATATAGCATAGGTATAAAAGCATTTTCTCGAATCCACATGGTAATTGTAAACAATATATCTAGCATGCAACACTATATGTCAAACCCAAAGTGTCCACAAGAATTTAGTGTCTCTCGCTACAAAAGTAACAAGACTAGTTTACGAATACAAGACTTAACAAGACCCCGATGGGTGGCGTGCTACTCCTATAGTGTTATATATGTTAAGTTCGGGCTAGCAAAGTTAATGGCATAAAATATGTATGATTCTAGCATGGACCTAAGAAAACAAGTAGCATGTATTGTAACGCTCCGTTTTTTTCGTAACATTCCTTAATTAGAAACGTGTCTTTTATTTCTATTTTTAGAAGCTTGTTCCTTTTGTCTTTCGTATTTCATTTTAAACCATTGTAAATTCTTCGACTTCGATCGTAATAAAATTCTATTTTTATACATGCTTATACGAGTTGCAATACTCGGGTTATACGTTACAAATCTCGAATGCATAAGCACAACCGATACTCGACAAACTGGTACCCATATCTTATACATGCTCGTTAACTATTAAATACGTGATTAAATTCTAGTAATAATAATAATAATGATGATAAAAATAATAATAAAAATAATAATAATAATAATATGAACTTAGATGTTGCATGTGAAAATGGGGAAAAATGGCTGAATACAGCCATGCGATCGGACATGGACAACAACATTTAAAGTCTTTTTTTTATTATTACACATCCTCCAATATTTGTAGCATCACAATACACAATATACACCAACTTACGTTAATAATATGTCACTGTTCAAAGAAAGATAAAAGAAAGTGCAAGGCTGTTGACAGCCCCTTGCGTCCGCAGCTATATGCTGTGTTTGAATAGATTATTTTTTTATTTAAACACTCAACTAACCATAATTAATGCTAACCACTTAAACCATAATCCTTCCCTATAAAACCCAACCCTCCTTCACACTTTTTCTACTTTACTACTTCCTCAAACACTCTCTAAAAACACTCCATAATCAGCTGAAAATCATAGGCTTGGCAGATTCGTCACAGGTTGCTAAAGTGAGCACAAGTTCACTTCTACTTCTTCTTTTTCATTAATTCTTCTTTCTAGTCACTTGGAACAACCTTATGTATGATTTCACGGGTTTTCCATAGAAAATACAGACCTGGAACTTCACCAAAATAGGTTCCAAAGTGACATAAACTTTCTACTTTGATTTAAACTTTGATAAACTACTTAAACTTGAGGTTTCTCATACACATTCCTACGTCCTTATGCTCATAATCAATTATATGGCTAGTTGGGCTTAAAAACAAGGTTGTGACATATAAATCCAGAGGTTTAATCCTCATAAAATTTCTGTTTTGATAGAGTTTTAACTCACAAGTAATGAACAAGTCTTGAACTTGAAGTTGTGTGATTATAAGATTAGCTTGGGCTATCCTACTTGGAAAATCCACACACTACTTGATGTTTTCTTAGATTAGTTGTAATATTTCATTCCTTATTATATGTTCATGACCCTCCTTGTTGTCTATGACAACATGTGTAGTGGTGAATCCAAAAGAGGTATTAAATGGATGGTTAACACTCCGACCTAATGTTTGACTTACATAAATCCAAAAAGAGGTCTTAAATGAATGGTTTAATCCTCCTACCTCATGCTGGACTTATATAAATACCTATACAATATAATCTATATAATATCTAAGTAACTAAACCTTGATGATAGCCTAATGGTTATTTGTCAAATGTGAAGTTACATCATCTATGACCATGATATTTGTTACGATTCTAATGGGCATTGTGACCCATGAAAACATCCAACTCTATTGAGTTTCATAGTGTCAAGAACAAGTATTATGCGTGCTAGATGATTACTTTTCATATGATTATTTTCTTGTACTTTTCATTCCAAAATTCTTAATCCTCCGTTAAACATCCAATACTCACACCTATGTTTCCTCGTGCAGAAGAACAAGGTGCTCCATCCTAAACAACTAACAACTCTCACGGACGTACCAAGTAGAAAGCTTGCAAAACCGTGAGTACACTTGACCCATGTTTTTTTTTACTTTTATAACACTTTAGGTTGTAACATGTTAATATATCAAATTCACAACACACACTTAATCATGCTTTGAAATCTCAATCCTTATACATGCTATTGTTTACTTAGGTCCATGCTAGAATCATACATGCTATTAACTTTTTTAGCCCGAACTTAACATATATAGCGCTATAGGAGTAGCACACCACCCATCGGGGTCTTGTTAAGTTTTCATTCTAAAACGGCCTTGTCACATGTGTGGCAAGGGATGCTAAATACTAGTGGGTACTTGGATTTGACATATTGTTATGCATGCTAATTACCTTGTTTACAAATTGCCATGTGGATTCGAGGAAATGCTTTTATACTTATGCTATACTTATGCAAAACTTGTGTACTCACCTTTGCTTTTGTATTGACTTTATTTTAAACATGTTACAAGTTGATGGTGATGCATGTACGAATCTAGTAGGATTGACTAGAAACACGCTCAAGAAATTACTAGATTTAATTTATTATGTTATGTTGAACTCGTCGTATTGTCCTTTGTTTGTTGTAATTTGAATTTCATGTAATGTAATTGACAATTTGAGTTATGCAATGAAAATGTTTTTTATTTAAATATTGTCACGAATAGCGTTATGTGTGATGAGCAATCTATTTCGTCTAGCTCCGATGTATCCGCCATCGGTTGGGGTGTGACATGTATAAGGATTGAGATTTCAAAGCATGATTAAGTGTGTGTTGTGAATTTGATATATTATCATGTTACAACCCAAAGTGTTTTTAAAAGTAAAATGTGTCAAGTGTACTCACGGTTTTGCAAGCTTCAAACTTGGTAATTCCGTGAAGAGTTGATTGGTTTGAGTTTAGAACACCGAGTCACCCTACAAGGGTAAGCAAAGGTGTGTAAGTTCAAGGAGTAAAGAATGAATGGAAGGATTTGGACTTGAAAATTAAATATCAAAAGTATGTTCAAGTGAAAGTAATATCCAAGTTCTAAGAGTTTGTTTATGACACCATAACTAGTGGTTTCATGGGTCTCAAATTGCCCATTGGAATCATAACAAGAGCTTTAGAATCTTTGATATGATAGCTTAGGTTTATGATGGTTAATCATGGTTTGATTAACATCATAAATTTGGCCATATTTTATATAGTTACGTATAGTTTATATAATAATAATAATAATAATATCCTAAAACTAAGTCCAATCATAGATTATCATGTAGCATCATGAATGTCAAGCATGGAGGTTAAAACCTCATTATATGATTCACCACTACACAAACCATCTTCGAGATGATTCGGAGGGTCATGAATAACAAGAATATAAATATAACTATTACAAGCTCAAGTGACCAAATACACTTCAACCCGGGTGAGCCATTCCCGACATAGAAAGAGTCAACTAAGTGTCGGAGGCTGACGGGTTAAGGTACTTTGATTCTAGTAAATCACTTTGAGTGTTCATACACAAGACCAAATGAAGGAGTGGAACTTGTTAGGTTTTTAACATGTTTATCAAAGTCATTTTATCCATATACAATAAAAACCGCAGCGGAATAATTATTTAAAACATGTTACTTGTATTGATACAAAACTTATTTTGTACGTTAAAACCAAAACCCAGATCCATATATGAACATGCATGCTATCAAACACAATCATAGGGTGTTTTAGGATACTACCTTTCAAGTAGTTAGGAGATGAAGATGATGATGATTCTTGAATGAAATATTCAAAGATGAAGACCTCAAGCTTGCATACCCCAAGCTTCCAACAAACACCTTGTGATTGCTAGGATTTTCACTTATGAACACCTCTTGATTAACCACACCTTGGCCGAAATTTTGAGAGCAAAAATAAGGTGTTCTTGCACTTGAATTCTTATGTGTGTGTAAGAGTGTGTGAGAGATTTTAATCAAATCTCCAAGATATCCATATATCTTACATAATCTAATGTTGGATTATGTGAGATTTGTAAGAGATTTGCATGTAATTTTATTGTACCAAAATCCTCTTGGGAAGACCATAAAGGGGCCGGCCCCCTATGGGGTCTTTTTATAAAAAAAAATTCAAAATTTTCTTTTATTTAATGTCTTGTATTATTTTATATCTTTTATAAAATATATCATATGTTTACAAGACTTTATGCAACATCTCATAGCCTTTAATAATGTTAACCCATTAAATAACAAAATAAAATATTCTCTCAAAATAAACTATCCATATAATTTATTAGTTTCTCAAGTGCAATTATTTAGAAAACCAATTTCTAAATATTTTAAGTGTTAATATTTATTTGTTTGATCATATCATAGATAAATATTATAGGTGTTTGTCTAACTTGTTATTAGGTATGACCAGACTTGGATCATAACGTACTATCCACATCAATTTAAAATGTTTCTTGGGCATACCGATTCCAACAATCTCACACTTGCACAAGATACATAGAAGATTGATGCAAGTAGCAAATACCGCCTAACAACGGTTTACTACTCCTAATATGTATGACGAAGTGCCATTCAATAACATCATCCCCTTCAAGTCCCATACTTGAACATGATTTAGGTGAAACGATCATTTATCCTTTTGTTGCAGATGTCATGTTGAATCCAGAGACATAGATTGATAATTCTCTGTTGATTTAACTTTAGCAGGCCTTAGACATCTTAATCTCAAGGAATAAGATGAACAAATCCCTTCTTGACTACATACGTCTCTCACAATCACCTTGTACCACACCTGAGCTTAGCCTTATGTACTGTCATGTTACGGACAGTGAAGAACTAAGTCAAGGTATAGTATTTGGTGAATATCAAGACCCAATATGTATCTCAGGTCAGAGGATACAAAGATATTCGACTTTACACAAATTTACTTATGATCAGTCACAAAAGATTCCATGCAATAACATTTGAGAGCGGGTCAGTCCAATATTTGTATCCCACAAATATCTATGAACTTTGGCAGCAACACCTTGCTCTATATTCATACCTAATGAATATCCACCAATCCAAGTTCATAATAGTCTTACCTTCATATTTGTTCCCACAAATATATGATCGACTACGGACATTTAGAACAATTAATTTATTCATGGATTTAAACATACTAAAATGGAACATAACTCAAAATGCCATAATCATTTAAATGAGTCAAAATAACAATTGTTCCGATATCCAAATACAAAGTAGATCAAATCGAATCACTAGAATATCAAAGTCCTAAGGCACAAGTATAAGCCTCATGCTTTGGCCATTCAAGAAGCTTCATGAGTGGATCCGCAATGTTTTGATCAGTGTGAACTTTGCGAATACATATCTTTTCCTTTTCAACTTCATCCCTTATGTAGTTGAATCTCCGGTCAATGTGCCTAGTCTTTTGATGTGCACGAGGTTCCTTGATTTGAGCAATCGCACCCTCGTTATCACAAAAGATTTCCAGGGGGTCCTGAATGGTAAGGACTACCCCTAGATCAGCAATGAATTTCTTCAACCATGCAGCTTCTTGTGTTGCCAATGAAGCGGTGATGTATTCTGATTCTGTAGTGGACAATGCTACAACATCTTGCTTCGAGTTCTTCAAGAGACTGCTGCTCCATTCAAAATGAAGACATACCCAGATTGTGAACGAGAATCATCTCAATCAGTTTGGAAACTCGCATCTGTGTAACCCTTTACAACGAGTTCCTCTTTACCATATCCATATATTAGAAACATATCATTAGTTCTGCTAAGGTATTTCAATATGCTTTTAACAGCCATCCAATAACTGTTTCCTGGATTTTGCTGGTATCTACTTGTCATGCTTAAAGCGCATGACACGTCCGGCCTAGTGCATATCATTGCATACATGATGGATCCTATAGCAGATGCATTTGGGACTCCTTTCATTCTTTCATGCTTATCCATTGAGCTTGGACATTGAGATGCGTTCAATATTGTCCCCTTTTAAAATAGGTACCAAACCTTTCTTAGAGTTTTCCATCTTGAACCTTTTCAAGACTTTGTCAATGTATGCACTTTGGTTTAAACCTATCAAGCGCCGTGATCTATCCCTATAGATCTTTATTCCTAAAATATAGACGGCTTCACCAAGATCCTTAATGGAAAAACAACTTCTAAGCCAAGTTTTTACACCTTCCATGGTTGGAATGTCATTTCCAAATAGTAGAATGTCATCGACATACAATACTAGGAAAGTGATGATGCTCTCACTAGCCTTCTTATATACATAAGCTTCATCACAATTTTTGATAAAACCAAATTTCTGATCTCTTCATCAAAATGATGATTCCAACTTCTAGATGCTTGTTTCAATCCATAGATTGATTTCTTCAACTTGCATACTTTGTTAGGATATGTTGGATCGACATAACCTTCAGGCTGAGCCATATAGACATCTTCATTAAGATATCTGTAACGCCCCATTTTTTTCATACTTTCCTCAAATAGAAGGCCCATCTTGTAATGTTATTTTTGGAAACCTTATAACCTTGTATTCGCCATTTCGTTGTAACCATTTCAAAATCCGAGACTTGAATCATAATAGAAACTCGTATTTTTATTCTCAATCATGTGATACTTATTCGTAATCATTTATATACTTATACATATTCATACAATCATACTTGGTATTCGTAAACGTGTGACAACTTGTAATCATACTTCATGCAAGACGTATTCGTAGTTCTCAAACTTAACCGTATTCATTTTATACATACATGAACATTAGGACATGTCCCATATGCTTAAATAACCTTATATGTCCTTAAAATAACAATACTTAGCACTTAAACCCGTCACCAATTGTCAAAACTCAAAATAATAAAAATCCACCCCTGACCCGATCCCTGCGGACCGTAAGGGAACTCCCATACGGTCCGTAAGACCATCTGGGCGGAGCATAATGTTTTGGCTCGCGAAATTAGCACGGATCCCACCATCCTAACACCCTCCAATGGTATTTAATCACCATTTAACACCTCCTAACCACCCCACACTTCTTCCCTATAAATACCACCCTTCCTCCAAGCTTTCTTACGCTTTTAACACCTTCAAATATCTCTCATATACCTTTCAATCTGCTGAAAATCAAGAACTTGGGCAAATTCATCAACTTTCACCAAAGTGAGCATAACTTGCTCATTTCTTGCTCTTTTTGCTTGATTCTTCTTTCTAATGACTTTAATAAACTTTAGGTTTGAATCCACGGATTCTCCATGGAGAATCCAAATTTGGAAATGCACCTAAAGTGTCCAAAACATTCTGTTGTGTTATAAATCTTTTCGAAACTTGTTTATCTCATCTTTTCTTCATTCATCCTAGTGTTCTTGAGCTTCTAATCCACTTTGTGATTAAGGAGACTAAACTAGGTTGTTATACATGTAAATAGGAGTGTTTAAACACTCCAAACTTTCTGTTTTCATAGAGCTTTAAGCTCACAAGTGATGCAAGTCTTGAACTTGTTCATGTGTGTCTACCTTGGTTAGCTTAGGCTATCCTAAACCCAAGACCACACATCACTGGATGATTCCTCATCATTATCCCAAGCTAGTTTGCTAGTTGTAAAGTAACTCAACCCCGTCTAGCCTTTGACGTGTGTCGACGCCGGCTCACCGGGTTGAAGTTCACTTGGCTACTTGGTATAGTGACACCATTTACATTCTTGTCATTACAATTGTTCTTGACCCTCCTTGTTGTCTACGACAACTTCTGTAGTGGTGAACTTACACGAGGTACCTAAATGGATGGTTATACCACCTACCTCTAACATAACTTCTATGATATCCATGATTGGATTTATGATATACATATAACTATTATAATCTAAATAATATACTTAAAACGAAACCTTGATAATGACTAAATGATCACGAGTAAAGTTACTAAGCTTAATCACTAAAGTGTCTAGTTTCTCGTTACAATTCTAATAGGTATTATAACCTATGAAATCACATTAACCCTTATGGGTTCTCATAGTGTCAAGAACACGTGCTAAGACCTAAGTGACTATTTTCCTTGCATAACTTACCTTGTCATACTTTATGCTCCAAAACCCTAAACCCGAATATGAACCTTTCCATAAACCCCAACCTGACCATATTCACCCTCCTAAATCTCGACAACTTCGTCACATTGGATAATCTGAAAGCATATGCAATATTGTGAGTACACTCGATCCACTTTTGTTTATAACACTTTTGGGTGTAACATGTTTTCCTATAAAAAAATCACAACTCTTAAACTTTAAGAAATGCACAAACAATCATATATTCATGAATACTTGAAACGCTTACTTGATGCTTATATCTTGGACTTTCTTTATGTGATACCTTAGTCATTAACTATTTTAGCCTTCGCTTGACATGTATAGCGCTATAGGAAGTAACGCATCCCCCTCCTCATGAAATCTAGAGGCCATGTTAAAATATCGTGTTTGCGTTAAGGGTTTGACTAGTAGTATTGCATGCCTTGTATATGCTCTTGTAAAATCATAGTTGCCATGAGGATTTGTTTAAACTTTATTCGTATACATATGCTATGCTTAAACTTGTGTACTCGCCTTTGCTTTTGCATTGAATTGTTATTTAAAACATGTTACAGGATGATGGAGATGATGCTATGAAATCAAGTAGCAAGGACGTTAGATACACATTTAGACGTTTAGGTTTAATATTGTTGTATCAAATTTTGCCATATTAATGTTGTTATTGGAATTTTCCCTTGTATCATATTGACTTTTGCTATGAAATGAAATTTGGATTAAATTAATTATTGTCACATTTAGTTTTATGAGCAATGCATAATCTATTTCGTCCCGCCTTGATGTTTCCGCCATCGGTTGGGGTGTGACAATATCTATTGAGGAAAGCCGTTTTGACATCCATTTCCCAAATCTCATAATCATAATGTGCAGGTATGGCAAATAATATCCTAATTGACTTTAGCATCGCCACGGGCGAGAAGTTCTCATCATAATCAACCCCTTGAGTTTGAGTGAAACCTTTTGCTACAAGTCTTGCTTTATAAGTATCCAAGTTACCATGCATATCGGTTTTCTTCTTGAAAACCCACTTACTTCCAAACTTTGGAGTTAAGAGGTGGCACAACCAATTCCCATACTTGGTTGTCATACATGGATTGCATCTCTACGTTCATAGCTTCAAGCCACTTGTCACAATCGGATTGTGACATTGCATCATGGTATGTGGTTGGTTCATTTGAATCTACCAAATAGCATCCATTCATGAAAAATCCATATCTTTCGGGTGGATTACTAATTCTACCAGTTCTGTGAACGTTTTGTGTGTACTGATCAACCACTTGATCATTTTCAACAACCTCTTGTTAAGTGCTAGTATCAACCAAACGTGTATCGGCTTGTGGTTCTTGATCCTCCTCAAGTTCCACCGTTCTACCACTAGTTCCTTCCATAAGAAACTTAGCTTCTAAGAACTTACCCTTTCGAGCAACAAATACATTTTGCTCGGTTGGATCGTAGAAGTAATATCCTATATCATCTTTAGGATATCCTACAAAGATACACTTAGTGGACCGGACTTCCAATTTATATGGGGTGTATTGCTTGACATAAGCTTCACAACCCCACACCCTTAAGAATGATAATGACGGAGGCTTTCCATACCATATCTCAAAAGGTGTCTTTTCCACTTTCTTGGTTGGGGCCATATTTAATATACGGACCGCGGTGAGCAAAGCGTAGCCCCAAAATGATAGAGGTAATGTGCTTCTAGCCATCATAGATCGAACCATATCCAATAGAGTTTGGTTCCTCCTTTCAGACACACCATTATGTTGTGGTGTTCTAGGTGGAGTAAGTTGTGAGACGATCCCACAACTCCTAAGATGGTCTTGAAAAGCATCACTAAGGTACTCACCTCCTCTATCGATGCAAAGGACTTTGATTATTTTCATGAGTTGATTTTCTACTTCACTTTTGAAGTCTTTGAACATTTCAAATGCTTCATCCTTGTGTCTAGCAAATACACATATCCATAACGATTATAGTCGTCGGTAAAAGTAATGAAGTATCTTTCACCATTCCTAGTCATTGGCTTAAAAGGACCACATACATCCGAATGTATGATACCTAATAAGTCTTTTGCCCTTTCAAAGGTGCCACTGAAAGGTGCCTTGGTCATTTTGCCTTGTAAACAAGATTCACATACATCAAATGAATCATCTTCATTTGTTTCCAAAAGACCATTCTTTCGAAGTGTTTGCATGCGATTTTTGTTTATGTGTCCAAGGCGACAATGCCAAAGATAGGAATCACTCAAATCTAATTTGAGTTTCTTGGTGGTTGCTTGGTACATTGAACTATCAAATGATATATTATCATGAACCAATTCATAAATACCATTGGTAGGCATAGCTTTAAAGTAAAACATGTCATTCATCGAAACATAAATGTCATCATTTACAAACTTTAAATTAAAACCATATTGTAGCAAAAGGGAAACTAATGTAATGTTCCTAGTCAAACTAGGAGCATACAAAACATTTTTCAGAATCATTTCCAAACCACTTGGAAGCTTCAACACATAGTCTCCTTGGGCTTCGACTTCAACTTTTGCTCCGTTGCCCATGAAGAGGCCAGCGTCTCCCTTCTTATAATGCTTATTTCTTTTGAACCTCTGCAACAAATTGCAAATATGAGTTCCACATCCGGTATCCAATACCCATGTGTTAGAAGAAATAACATTAAGCTCAACATGTATCATGAAGATTGTACCTGAGGTTTGCCCTGCATCCCTCTTGTTTTTCAACTCCTTGAGATAGGTTGGACAATTTCTTTTCCAATGTCCTACCTCACCACACTCAAAGCATGGGTCGTTCGAAGCAACCTTTTGCTTCTTTTCCTTTGGTTTCATGGGTTCCGCTTTAACCTTTCCTTTCCCTTTCCCTTTCCATTTCCCTTTCCCTTTGACGTGGCCCTTCCTTTTGGCAAAACTTGCCTTGGAGTCGGGGTGGGGCCTCTTCTTGTTGCCTTCCTTATTGATCGTTAGAATAGGTAAAGCCTTTTTACCCATGTCTGCCTTGGCAGTTTTGAGCATTGCATGAAGCTCACCAATGCTCTTATCCCATCCGTTCATGTTATAGTTCATAACAAAAGTCTCAAACTTCTTTGTTAAAGAGTTGAGGATCAAATCCGTAGCCAACTCTTTAGAGACGGGACAATTGAGCCTTTCGAGGCGATCAATGTGGCTTTTCATCTTAAGGACATAAGATAAGACCGATTGGGTTTCCTCCATTTGACATGAATGAAGCGCCCGAACCGTTTCGAAGCGTTCTACCCTTGCTTGTTGAAGGAACATTTCTTTCAATTGGGTAATCATGTCGTACGCCCCGTGATGTTCAAAATCCTTTTGAATTTTGGGAATCATAGTTCCCAACATGAGGCAAGAGGCTTGCATGGAGTCCTCGGTATACTTAACCCAATCGTTATAGGCTTCCACATCTTCCACGTTAGGTTCATCGGGAATAGGATCGTCCAACACATATGATATCTTCTCTTGCTTGAGAACGATTCTCAAGTTTTGATACCAATCCATGAAGTTGTTATGGTTGAGACGATCCTTTTTAAGGATGGTTCATAGTGATAGGTTACGTACGGTTTGAGTAATTGTGTTTGCATTGTTAGTGGCCATCTACAAAATTTTAACAAAGTTCAATTTTAGTATTTTCGATATTATTAAATTTTAATCATTAATACCATTTTATTTCTCATAGACAATTAATAATTAAAATCGAGAATCCAACATTACATTTAAATATTGGTTATGTGGCCTTTATCCCATTATTTAAATTAACAAGGTAGTCAACGTTTGACGATTTCAACCCTTTGTAATTTCTAGCCATATGGGATCGGTTAAACATCTTAATGTTTAGTTGCCATGTTTAATCCCATCAACACCTTTAACGCCATGCTTCAGTGACCCTAAGCACATGGTTTCCAAATCAAGTCGTCCAACTTACACACACATGTGAGTTTACACATACAAGTGGTTAGGTGACCTTTATCCCACTAATATGGTAAGCCCACCTCCAACACACAAGTTCCTTCAAATGTGGTTAGGTGACCTTTATCCCATAAAGAATTCCCAAGTGATTCGAGTGTTGCATAAAAGGATGGTGGTTGACTTGTTTTATAAAAGGGATTTTAAGTTTTCAAAATTCTAGTTTTAGAAAACTTCATGTACCATACATTTGCATGCATTCAAATTCATGGTACTTTAGTGAAAACCAATTTTCAAGATTCTTTTAATAAAACCCATTTTATTATAAAATCATTAACCTTTAATAAAACCTTTTATTAACCACTTTAATGATTTTTAAAGAACCAATTTTAAGCTTGTTATGGATTATTAGTTGTTAAGCAAGCATATCCAAATATCATCCAAACAACCATAAATAAATAACCATACAAGCACATCACACATATCAATAGGTGCATAACCATAGCCAACTATTTTCACAACACTTGTTAGCCGAAACAAGTGTGCCAAAAGGTCCTTCCTAAAGGGTGAATAATGACACAAAAAAGGTGTCGTTGAACTCCCACTTGAACCCGCATCCAAATGCTTCAAGTCTTCCTTTTGTGTTGTGATTTCTCCATTTTCTTTGGGCTTCAAAATGGACTTTAACTTCAGCTCCACACTCCTTTGGGCTTCAAAATGTGTTTTGATTATTGGGCTAAAATCCCGTTAAGAACCATGAGGTTCTTTAGGCCCAAAATTGGCCAAAACCAAAACGCTTTTTTGTGTGCATCTTCTTTTACAAAAGTATCCTAATACATTATTTTCTAGTAAAATAAAATGCACCAAATCTATTTATTTACATACCAAATGAAAATAAATAAATTACATAACTCCAAATAGAAGAACAAAGATAATTAGTTATTACAACCCATTGAAATAATCAAATAAAATTCACAACACAATCATCCTAGGTTATGAACACCAAAATATACATCCACGTATGTATATTATTCAAGAGCAAAAATGGTTCCCTTTTTACAACCCGTATTTTCGGCCAAGAATGAAAAACCGAAAAGGTGGGTTTTGTCCAAACAAACATATTATCCATATGACATAATTTTTCAAGATACTTTTATGCATGTATTAGAAACATCTTGAAAAACAAAAGGAGAACCATGTTAAAATTTTCGGCCATAGGGTTTCTCCAAACCCAAAACTCGAAATTTTTTAAATCCTTTGAAGCATGCATTCATTAAGCGGCTCTGATACCACTGTTGGGTTTTCGACATGTTTATCAAAGTCATTTTATCCATATAAAATGAAAAACGCAGCGGAATAATTATTTAAAACATGTTACTTGTATTGATACAAAACTTATTTTGTATGTTAAAACCAAAACCCGGATCCATATATGAACATGCATGCTATCAAACACAATCATAGGGTGTTTTAGAATACTACCTTTCAAGTAGTTAGGAGATGAAGTTGATGATGATTCTTGAATGAAATATTCAAAGATGAAGACCTCAAGCTTGCATACCCCAAGCTTCCAACAAACACCTTGTGATTGCTAGGATTTTCACTTATAACACCTCTTGATCAACCACACCTTGGCCGAAATTTTGAGAGCAAAAATAAGGTGTTCTTGCACTTGAATTCTTATGTGTGTGTAAGAGTGTGTGAGAGATTTTAATCAAATCTCCAAGATATCCATATATCTTACATAATCTAATGTTGGATTGTGTGAGATTTGTAAGAGATTTGCATATAATTTTATTGGACCAAAATCCTCTTGGGAAGACCATAAAGGGGCCGGCCCTCTGAGGTCTTCTTATAAAAAAAGAAAATTTTCAAAATTTTCTTTTATTTAATGTCTTGTATTATTTTACAACTTTTATAAAATATAACATCATATGTTTACAACTTTATGCAACATCTCATAGCCTTTAATAATGTTAACCCATTAAATAACAAAATAAAATATTCTCTCAAAATAAATTATCCATATAATTTATTAGTTTCTCAAGTGCAATTATTTAGAAAACCAATTTCTAAATATTTTAAGTGTTAATATTATTTGTTTGATCATATCATAAATAAATATTATAGGTGTTTGTCTAGCTTGTTATTGGGTATGACCCGACTTGGATCATAACGTACTAGCCAAATCAATTTAATATGTTTTTTGGGCATACCGATTCCAACAGAACTTAGTTTGGAAAGCCCAAGCTTCCATTCGTTCACACTTCACAAGTCACAAGTTCACCATATTGAAGATTGTGTCTTGTGCTTGTTTTCATCACTCGATTTGCCATGTATAAACTGAAATAAATATGAGTTCTTGAACTCAAACTTCGTTGGAAATCACCTCTACACAAACCCACAACCGTAGACTAAGTTGTGAGCTTGGTGGGTACACATTTCACCTAGTTTCAATCAAGAACATAAAGATTTAGAAAGATGAAAATGAGCAGAAAATTTGCTGCACTTTGGGCCTCATTTTGGGTGAGGTTTCACCTTAGTTTGCCCAAACAAACTTGTGAAAACCTTCCTAGAGGTTATCCAAGTGGTTTAGAAAAAGAAACAAGAAGAAAATCGAAGTAGAAGTGAGTTAAACTCACGTTTTATGGCTGAAAGTTCCTGATGAACTTGCTGAAAATCAGTTGTGTTTATGAGTGTTTTTAGAGAGGTTAGTGTTGTAAAAGTGGGGAAGTGTTGCTGAAAATCAGTTGTGTTTATGAGTGTTTTTAGAGAGGTTAGTGTTGTAAAAGTGGGGAAGTGGCTGATTATATGTTGTATTAGGGGGAAAGGATTAGGGTTTAAGTGGCTGGGCTTTGGATGCAATTAGGGGGAGTTTAAGCTAGAAAAACAAGCCCAAACCAGCCACCAAAGCTGGTCCGATCGCAGCTATGGGCTGTCTTTTTTTATTTTATTTTATTTTTGTTATTTAGTGGATATTATTTGGTTAATTGCAGATTATTAACACTTAATTATCATACATAAAGGCATGGTACAAAGTTATTAATGTATAATCATCCTAACCTAAGTATATATATGTATAATTATCACGTTTTCTAAAGGATTAATCGTGACTAGTTGTTAACAAGGTTATAACGTGTATTATAGTGTCACATATGCATAATTCTCATGATTGAACAACCGAGTATAATGTACGTATAAGATGCTTGAGAATCGAGAACGCATACTAATTGCTTGCGAGTTTAAAGTTGTGCTTATAATTAAAGTAACAACGTGTGTATGAATCCATGTATAAGTATGTATAAGTAATGTATATTCCACATAAAGATTAATTTCATTACGATCGAAGCCTTGGATTTACAACGATTCAAGATGAGATACGATTACAAAGGAAAGAGTTTCCGAAAATAGAATTACAATACAATCTTACTAAAATGGAAAGCTGCGAAACGCGAGGCGTTACAATAGTAGTAGTAGTCGTTATCTAGTTTATTTGGATAAGAGTTAATTAATTATTATTTTATTTGCCTTTATCAATGGCGTGCCCATATATATATATATATATGTGTGTGTGTGTGTTTGGGGCACGATGAACAAACACCAATGATTATAGAATGAAATCTTTATCAACATGATAAGTCACTAAACTAAGGATGTGCTCTTCAACATCTCTAGGATTTTTTTTCGCACATATCACATATGACTTCTTTTAAAAGCGTCTTAAATCAAGAAAAAAATATATGATAAACTAAATAAATCCAGTTTTATCTAAACAACGTCATTGTGATAAGAACTTACGATGTAAATCAAAACACAATGGTGAGATCAACCCATTCATTGATGCATTGTGATAACATCGATTGAAGCTCGTTATAGGCACGACTCTAGGTAGGAGACAGTTTCAAGAGCTAAAAATAGTAGTTGAATAGTCCAGTCATCCCCGACGTATCAACCTAGTCGATGCACCATGCTCTTGTACCATTTGGGTCCCGTTAGTTTTTCGGCCTGCTTTTCATCATCTGTAATTTTAGTTTTGGCTGGTTTTCTTTGCCTTCGGACCTGTATTGTGTTGGCAGAGTTTTTTCGGCTTTAATTGTTTAGTTTGGGATTTTTGAACTACTAGCCTCATAACTTAAAATATCAACAATTTGTAATCTTAGTTTAAATGTTACACACTAAGGTTAAATCATTAATTGCCATTTGTTGTTCAACATATTGATTTTGAGGGCGGTTAGACACATACATTCTTGTGACAAAAAAATCATTTGGCTAGTAAATATTCATGAGCTAGAAAATCATTTGAGTTCCTTACTGAACAGGAACCTCTAACGAAAGTTGTATCTGAAATAATAAAAATATGTTATAATATAAAACAAATAAACTAAAGTAATATAAACTACCTTTGGTATAAAAGGTTCAACAGTCAGTGTGGTATCACACGTGTATTTCGAGTGGGTTTTTAAATTTTCTTAGATGCATGGTCAGTTAGTTCGTCCAAAATTGATACAAATACTATAGTAGTAAACAAATAATATAATATAATAAAAGATAGACTAATATATTATATATTTTCCAGCCAAATATAACTTAATTACATTTCTTGGCTATTGGATAAACTTCCTCAATGTTTGGTTCATCAATCGTATTTGACATTCTTTACATGTCTCTTCAAGGACTAGAATACCCATACAAACTTGAAGGACATAATAACTCCACGCAACGCTCGTGCATGCGAATGTGATCTAAGTATCTATCAGAAGTAAGATATGCACGGTCGTGGGCTATAGGTAAAACAACCATCTCATCGGACCACAATAATAATTCACGACGGGATAACTTCTGCAAAATCATATAATGTTCAAATAAACTAATATATGTAGATATCTGTCACATTTTTGTTCTACAACCACTATATGTATGTCACCTCAATAGATATACTGTATGTGATACACCCAAACCACAACTGGAGCTAGAAAAACCCGAACCCACGTCTACATGTTGACTGTGTCAACTCAAATGCATACCTAGACTCGTTTCCACCCTTTCTGTAAGGTCCTTTGACATAAGGTCCTTTTAAGTTTTGTATATCCTACAAACTCGGCAAAAAACATTACATCATTTTGTAAGATATATACAACTTAAAAGGACCTTATTTCAAAGGTGTTTTGGAAGGGGTGTGCACGTGAGCCTACAGAGTCAACGTGTAGACGCGAGCCCAAGTTTTCCTAGCTCCATTTGTAGTTTGGGTGCATCACATACAAAATATCCAAATATTGAGGTTATATATATGCATATAGTGGTTGTAAAATATCAATGTGACAATATATACATATATTTGTTTATTTAAATATTATACGATTTTACAGAGGTTATACCATTGTTAATTATTATGGTGGTCTGATGCGATGAGTGTTGTTTTACCTATAGTGCACGACCACACATATCCTAGTTTTGATGGATACTTGGATGACATTCGCATGCACAAACATTGTGTGAAGGTACAAGTAGATTTTGTCCTTCAAGCATACATGGGTATCCCGGTCTCTAGTGAGACTTTTAAAGAAGTTCAAATACGATTAATGAACTAAACTTTAAGGAAGTTTATTCAGTTTCCAGGAAATCCGCATAAGGTATATTTGGTTGAAAAATAAATATATAATAGTCTATTTTTTATTATATTACTATTTACTATAATATTTGTATTAGTTGTAGATTTTGGACGAACCAACTCATCGTGCATCTAAGGGAATTTCAAACCCCACTCGAAACACACAGGTGTAATATCACACGTTTGTTGAACCTTATATACTAAAGCTAGTTTAGTTTATATATTTTATTTTTTTATTATTTTAGAAGCAACTTTCATCAGAAGTTCATGTTCAATTAAAAACTAAGGATTTTCGATTTTCTGGCTGATTAATTTTTACCAGCAGATGAATTTTTCAGCACAATAATGAATGTGTCTGACTGCCATCAAAATCAACGTGTTGAATAACAAATGGTAATTAATCATTTAATATTAGTTGTGTGTGTGTATATATATATATTAAAATTTAAATAAAGATAACAAATTGTTTGATATTTTAGTTTATGAGTCTAGTAGTTCAAAAGTATCAAACTAAACAACAAAAGATGAAAAAAATACCATGGCAACACAATGCAAGTCCAAAGGCAAAGAAAACCCGCCGAAGCTAAAATGATTGATCATGAAAAGCAGGTTGAAAAAGTAAGGTTACACTTGCAATTAATCGAACTAAGACCCGAAAGGTTTGTCAACTAGGTCCATATGTCGGGGACGACAGGACTACTCAGCTGCCGTTTCAGCTCATGATGTTTCCTACCGAAAGTGTTACCTATATTGAGTTTGAATCGATGTTAGCACTATTCATCAACGATTGGGTTGATATCACCATTGTGTTTTGATTTATATCATAAGTTGTTATCATTGTAACATAGTTTGGATATAAAATGAATTTATTAAGTTTACATATATTGTTTTCTTGATTTAAGGTATTTTTTATAAGAAGTCAAAGGCTAAAAACTCAACTGATACGCCTTCTTAAATGTGAACGCAATCACATGTGAAATGTCTAGAGATGTTGAAGATCACATCCTCAGTTTAGTGACTTATTATGTCGATTAAGATTTCATTCTTGCACCGCATTTGTCTTTGTCTGAATAAGTCCACTTTAGTTAATGTTATTTTATTTTATTACTATAATTTATCTATCTATTATATAATGTTAACATTGTAGCTACCATTGTGTAACGATCCGCATTTCATACTTTCTATTTTTAACAAGTTGTATATGTCTTCCGTTTCAACCTTTGTAATCTCGAGACTTTGATCATAATGAAAACACATTTCAATTTAAACTTGTCTAATTTATACATACATGATACTTACCCATTTACAAATATGCGTTTCATATACGACATTACACGATGTTATTCGATGCTTATGCACATCCAAGTTCGTACATTTAAATTATAAGAAACCGACACACATTCATGTTTATTCGATGTTTGGATTCGATCAAATCATACACGATACATGTGACAAGCTTAAACACAACCTTAAAACCTTAATTTATGCTTAACATGTGAGGTTTATGTATAATATGTAACGCCCTGCTTTTTCATACTTTCCTTAATTAGAAAGCCTGTCTTGTATTTCTATTTTTGGGAACCTCGTATTCCTTGTAATAGTAACTCCGTTGTATCATCCGAGACTTGGATCATAAATAAAATTTATTATTTTTTTACAATTCATGTTTACATATTCGTACATGTTCATACGTTCGAATCCATTGTACTTATGATACTTTGTTTATAATTCTTGAAAACATGCAAATACGTGACATACATGAATTACACATCATTTGAACATACACGATACTTATTCTTATGTTTAAATTACATAAAACCCCTTGTAATGTACCTTTAAAGTATAAAACACCCTAAAACACAAAAACTGCAAACATAAGGGGCTAAAAATGACAAAAATCAAGGAATTTTCACGGCCATAGCCTCTCGTGGGCTGCGACCGTGCTCCCTCTCCCCTCTCGCACCCCGCCAGAAGACCCAATCCGCAGAATGTCGTTTCCAGCTCAAGGATTGGGCAGTTTTGTGTTTGTTTAGTGTGTTTCTTGCATTTAATTACCACCTAACTAACCCTACTTCATACATGTGACAAGCTTAAACACAACCTTAAAACCTTAATTTATGCTTAACATGTGAAGTTTATGTATAATATGTAACGCCCTGCTTTTTTGTACTTTCCTTAATTAGAAAGTCTGTCTTGTATTTCTATTTTTTGGGAACCTCGTATTCCTTGTAATAGTAACTCCGTTGTATCATCCAAGACTTGGATCATAAATAAAATTTATTATTTTTTTACAATTCATTTTTACATATTCGTTCATGTTCATACGTTCGAATCCATTGTACTTATGATACTTTGTTTATAATTCTTGAAAACATGCAAATACGTGACATACATGAATTACACATCATTTGAACATACACGATACTTATTCTTATGTTTAAATTACATAAAAACCTCTTATAATTACCTTTAACGTATAAAACACCCTAAAACATAACAACTGCAAACATAAGGGGCTAAAAATGACAAAAATCAACGAAGTTTCATGGCCATACCCTCTCGCGGGCCGCGACCGTGCTCCCTCTCCCTTATCGCACCCCGCCAGAAGACCCAATCCGCAGAATGTCGTTTCCAGCTCAAGGATTGGGCAGTTTTGTGTTTGTTTAGTGTGTTTCTTGCATTTAATTACCACCTAACTAACCCTACTTCACTCTTATAAAACCTACCTCATTCCCTCACTTCTTCCACTTTGCAAACACTCTAATCTCCCTCTCTAAACTCTCTAAACTCTGCTACAAATCAGTAAAAAATCAGAAAGTTTAAGACTTTCCAAGTGAGTTCTGGCTCACTTATACTTCACCTTTTTACTTGTTCTTGCTTCTTAATACTTGGAACACCTCTAGGAGTGTTTCCATATGTTTTCCATGGAAAACCAAGATGGAACATCACCATATTTGAGGTTAAAAGTGTAAGAACTTTCTGTTTTGTATAAAAACTTTCTTAAACTCATACAAACCTATGTCCTTATGCCACTAATCAAGTCTATGATTAGTGTGCTTAAAAACAAGGTTGTTACATACAAATCTGAGGTGTTTAATCCCTCCAAACTTTCTGTTTAGTAAGGGTTTTAACCCACAAGTGTTGTATCCACCAAGCTTATTCTTGAAACAAGACTTGTAATGGAAGAGTGTGATTCTTTGGAAGCCATGGCTATCCTACCTTGAATCCACCCCTTCACTTGATGTTTTCTCATCTCTATCCCAAGTAGTTTGCTAGCCTAAAAGTGACACGACCCCGTCTAGCCTCCGACACTTAGTTAATACTTTCTATGTCGATGTTGGCTCACACGGGTTGAAGATTACTTGGCTACTTGGTATAGTGATCACTTATACTTTCTTTATTTCATTCATGACCATCTGAAATATCCTTGTGATAATTTGTGTATTGGTGAATCATATAATGAGGTTAAACCTCCATGCTTGACTTACATGATATCTATGATACTTATGGTAGACATATTATATACTATATAATAAAAATATATATATATATATATATATATATATTAAACTATACATTATCTAAGTCTAAAACACATCGTTACGATTCTAATGGGTAATCTAACCCATGAAAACACATTCACCCTAAGGGTTGTCATAGTGTCAAAAACGAATGTTTTAAGACTAGATAATTACTTTCGCGTATACATACTTTTTGTACTTTACATTCCAAATCCGAATCCTCCGTTATCGTCCAAATACTCACACATCTTCGTTTACCCCATGTAGGGTAATCTCGGTGTTCCATCCACAACCTCTCCCACCTTTCATGGAATAACAAAGGAAAGCTTTGCAAAACTGTGAGTATACTCGATCCCATTTTCCATTTATACACTTTGGGTGCAACATGTACACTATCACAAATCACGAAATCACGTTTAAACTTGTTTAAACACATACTTTATCCGTTAATGACATGATACTTGTTTTATTCTTGTTATCGCATGCTATGATAAACTTGTGTACATATGCTCATTAACTTTGCTAGCCTCCCTTAACAAATATAGTGCTATAGGATTAACGCACGTCCTTCCTACATGCATCAAAGTTTGCAGTGTCATAAATAATAAATGTGCGTTCCATGGTCAACCACCACCAAAAAAAACCATTACCATGCTTAGATATATTAGATAGTTAAGAATTTCAACAGTTATTTATTTGTAAATCCTCATTATTAATATGCTCTAATACTTTTCTAGACCTAGAACGTTAAACAAACAAATAGGGATGTCAATGAGCCAGGTATCAATAATTCTTGTATACTACCCGAGTGCAAAAACGTGTCCCATGTAGATTTCTATTCCATTGTTATTTATAAATAACTAATGTTTTAAAGTACAACAAATTCTGAATATGATAAAATATCACATGCAATCATCATTATAAAATCAACAAATCCCAATACATATCTATAGCATACAAAACATATATGGTATCTTGAATCTAATATTGTAGTGATCCAACACTATCAATTCGTCATTCTATCAATTTGCCAAACTGATGTACATAAACTGATAGAGTGATGAATTAATAGTGTTGGATCACTACAATATTAGATTCAAGATACCGTACATATTTTGTATGCTATAACCTTATGTATTGGGACTTATTGATTTTATGGTGATGATTTGCATGTGATATTTTATCAATGAATTTGTTGTACTTTAAAACATTAGTTATTTATAAATAACAATGGAATAGAAATCTACGTGGGTATAGGACATGTTTATGCACTCGGGTATTATACAAGGATTACTGATACCTGGCCCATTGACATTCATATTGGTATGATTACCTCTTATTTCATTTAGCAACCAACTTTGAGCACACATCAACATTCTCAACGTATTTGAATAAAAGAAACCGCGATGAGGATTTACTAATCTACCACTCAAGCTAAAAGAAGACTCATAGGCAACATTTGTCATAGGGTTTGCTAAAATATCCCCGACTATCCTTTAGACTGTCAGATACTTCAAACTATTCATTTTTGCATGTGATTTAGTCCTACAACATTTGTCATAGGGTTTGCTAAAATATCCCCGACTATCCTTTAGACTGTCAGATACTTCAAACAATTCGTTTTTCACCCAACTGGTATATCAACATCTACACTTGATGAACAAATTCACTCTCTTCCTCGAACACTTAAATGAAGTCTTATGTCTAACTATTCGTTTTTTGCATGTGATTTAGTCCTAAGATACTAGATTTCAATTCTAAGTTCCTAATCATGTCCGATATGTAAGGATTAACAAAGTTTGATTTGTTAAAAAAAGAAACATAATTCTTTATATCTCCTCTTGAGAACTATGAGATTTAATGAGTGTAAGATTGTAGTTCAATTAAGTTAAAAGATTTCACATTTGTAGGTGGGAATCATTATGTATTTGGTTTAACTAGGTTATCACCCTGGTACCCACGAGTTGTTTTATTTTATCAGTTAATAATCATGTCTATGATATAAACTACAGCGGCTTATTTTTAAAAAACATGTCACGACTCTCAATGTGACTTTTAATATATCTCATTTATTAAGACAATATCATTTATATTGATATATTTTAAATGAAAACTGTGATTAAATGTTTTTACTAAAGCAAAATATAAAACTTTTATTATTATTGTAAATAAAACACCCGATAATTATTGCAAAGCAAAAAAAACGAACATTCAAAGTACGAAATTAGTAATTCTCATAGCAAAGTACGAACGATAGAAACTTCAAGAAGAATCTGTAACACCTAGAGTGGAATGGTCAACCTACGCTTTGAAGAAGAGCAAGGCACTGAGGGATTGACATCGTACACTTCATAAAGATTTCGTTTGTCATTTTCGTTGTTCTGCATATCCTCTACACTCTTCGACTCATTCATAGTCGTATTATCCGGGATACTTGAGTCCTCTACAACGTCATATTTTTTAAGCTTTTTAGGAGGACAAAATTATGCATAATCCTCGTTAGAGACGTAGAAGCCTTCGTCTCGAAGAAATTCCTGTTCCATACATTAAAAAATCTAAGATTAAAACGAACAAAATTGGTAGAATGATAACGATTATAGAACATTAAGATATTACGAAATAATTTTCAACATAGGAAAAATGATGAAGAATAAACTCAAAGGATGACAGCCCGTCACGCCATTCTCTGGATACACATTTATAGCGATCAATTGATCTAGCATTTAGGCTTGTTAAAATCTCAAACAGTATCATCTCAAATGGCAATATATACTATTGTATGATAGATTGAAACATATAATTGATGATAGTATGTAGATTAGTAATCGAATTTATAAGAAACCAACCTTAATGAGGCCTTTAAAGAAAATTATATAGGCCCGGTTCGATCCACTAAATTAGTGGTTTACAGTTATTGAAATCAATTTGATTATGGATGTAATCTATCGATATAAATAATAAATATATCATACTTTTTTATATTGTTCAATAATCTAAAACTTACTAATTATATAATAGATGTGATTTTCAAATTTTGAATAATTCAATATCTTATACTTCGTCAAATGAAAAGAGAATAAGAATACTGTAATAATATTTGACAAATATTTAGGTCAATCTAAAGAGATTCAACATCTATTTATAAAGTGAATTTCATATATTTTCTGAAGATAATGCCAAAATAATTGAAGATTTATCAAATCTTTAAATTTGCATTTGAAAATTTGTTTAAAAATTTGATTCAAACTCGATTGAAGTTTGACTGTAATTGGTTTGGGGATATATTACTATTGATTTAAATGTAAATAACATGTTGCTACTTAAATAGTTGTTATAATTACTTTTAGATGACAACTTCAAACAAAAAATGAGCCTATGTCTAACACAAATAACATTAAGATACAATAAAATAGTCATAATAATTTACGAAAGCTTATATGAAACCAAAATAAGTTACCATAAAAGTTCAAATACATCAAACTGAATTTGAAAATTACATCATAGGTTACGAAATATCTCCTTGTAAACCACGTTAGATGTCTGCGTTGTCAGTTTACCATCAACGTTAAATGCTAAAATTTTGACACCTTCTCTCGTCTTGAGTCTCGATAAAGTGACGTGCAACTGGCCATGAGTAAAAACAGGATCTTTTAAATAGATTTCAACTCTAGATAATGACTGGCTTTGACTTTTGTTAATCGTCATAGCAAAAAAAATTGATATACTTCAAAATAAAGTTAGAAGATCCTAAATCATTTGAAGATATTTGAACAATTAACGGACAGTTATTTCCCACTTTTAATGACGCATGTTATGCGATGGGTCTTCTAGACGACGACAACGAATATGTTGAAGCCATTAAAGAAGCAAGTTTTGAAGGGCATTGTCGCTATTTAAGATCATTATTTGCGACAATGCTTTTAACAAATACTCTATCACGACCTAAATTTGTGTGGGAGAAAATATGACATTTATTAGGAGACGATATTCTATACAATCGTTCAAAGGAGTCACATATCCCTGGTAAATGAGGTATTTTGCTTTTATCAATGAAATTTTCTTTTGTACTTCGATATCTGTTTATTTTGTTGGAACTTTTCTTTAACTTTTGTTTCTACATTTTGTGGATCTAATGCTTCCTGAACATCAATTGAAGAATATTATGTTGTTGGAAATTGAGAATTATTTAATTTCCAATGGATCAACCTTAAGTAACTTTTCAACGATGCGTTATCCAGACGACCGTTCTTTACGTCAAGTTACCAATCGTCTAATCAATGAGGAATTATCTCATGACACAGATGAGTTGCAAACTGAGTTTAGTCGAATGAAAGAATCTCTTACTAAAGAGTAGTCGAACGCTTTTTTTACGAAATTATGCATGCAATCGATAGCCAAAAAGGAGGGTTGTTATTTGTATATGGTTATGGTGGAACCGGAAAGACCTTTTTGTGGAAGACCTTGGCATCTGCAATTAGATCTAAAGGGAAGATTGTTTTGAATGTTGCTTCCAGTTGTATTGCTTCCTTATTATTATCTAGAGGAAGGACAGCACATTCTAGGTTTAAAATCCTCATAAACTTGACAAAAGACTCCATGTGCTACATTAAGCCAAACGATGACGTTGCTAATCTTTTAAAAGAAGCAAAGTTGATTATATGGGATGAAGCTCCTATGGTCCACAAGCATGCTTTTGAGGCACTAGATCGAACAATGAAAGACATTTTATCGTCTTCTACGGATAACCATTCGGAACTACCATTTGGAGGTAAAGTTATTGTTTTTGGTGGTGACTTTAGACAGATCCTCCTGGTTATTCCTAATGGTACCAGACAACAGATCGTTAATGCATCTTTGAGTTCTTCATATATATGGTCAAAATGCAAGGTTTTAAAATTAACAAAAAACATGAGGTTGACCATTGGTGTAACATTTGTGTAAATCGGGTTTCGAAAACCCGCCCCAAGTTCTCAATCGAAATGTAATTATTTATGCCGGATGATTTTTAGCATTTTGTTTACTGTTTTATATATTAGAATTCTTTTGTTCAAAATAACTTGAATAAATAAAATAAATAATCCAATCAAATATTAAATATTTATAATTAATAAATGGTTTAACTTATAATAGAGAAATAAAAAATAATAATAACAACTCAAACATGGGCGAGCCGGGGATCGAACCCGGGTTCCCCAGGTTAACATACACCGCAAACACCACTGAGCCACACACACCTTTTGGTTAGAATCTGGAAACAAATTATACTTATGCACAAACCGCTTGTGCCTGCAAATTCAAATTAGCGAACCGCTGATCTCGCCCTGTCTGGCAATCCAAAATTTCACAGCTGTAACCGAACGTTAAAACCTTCCAAATTCGAACCAATTTACCTTAATCTCAAGGATCAATCATGTGAGCTGGTTTCCAAACAAATCGAAATCAACACCCCTGTTCCTCCTATAAATACTGACTCTTGAACCTCTAGAAACCCGCTCACACTCATCAAAACACTCTACAACACTCTGTTTTCGAAGTTATACTTCGCCGGAGTTATTCGTCGGAAAGTCCCTGTTGCCGGAAGTTCATCGGTGAAATTAAAATCACCCCTTGTTTCGGTATATCCTCCGGAATATTTGATTATCTTTCCATTATGTAATCGTTCTAATATATATATAATAAGTGCGCTGGAAAATTTGCAAAAACAGTAAGAGTCATGCGAAGAAGATGAAGTTGCTGTTAATATATAAGTATAATTTAAATCGGATTCTTAAACGGGTTAGACACACAGTCCAGTGGTGTACTGTGTGCAATTATACAACACATGCCCTGGGTTCGACTCGTATACGTTACCGATTCTCTGTAAATAAAACCAAGTTTTTTTTACTCACTCAGATCGCTCTGGAACAAGTGTTTAAAGTTAATACAAATAGGGATTTATACGGGTCATACACACAGCCCAACTGGTCGGGCTGTGTGCACGAGAACTAAAGGTCTCGGGTTCGAATCGTGTAATCTCAACCGGCTTGAAGATTTACAAATCTTTTTAAAATAAATAAATTTTGTATTAACCTAACTAATATATATATATATAATTAAAATTGATATTATTTCGGGTTAGACACGTAGCTCAGGTCACGGGTTCGAACCTCACCCGCTGCCAAGTTCTCATTAAATCCGACCGGTTGACCCGGTCAGACCCGTCAAGGTCAACCTTTCTTTTTTATTATTATTACTGTTTTATTTTATTTTTTTATTATTATATTTAAAAAGAAAAGCACTTAAAAAAAACTAATAAAAAGGCATTAATTAGAAATATTAAGTTCAAATAGAATTTATGTATTTATCGAATTATTACGTGATTATTCAGGATAGTTTTCTCTTGTCGGTTGAATCATAAATTCGTGCGCATTCATCATTATCAAGGACCGCACCCACTGTGAGTGAATCTTTACGAATTCCCCGTTTTAATCACGTTTTGGGTGTATCATGTGTCGTACTATTCCTTTATTTTATTTAAACACATGTGCATATGTCATTCCGTGATCAAATGTGGATTGTTTGTCGTGTGAATTATATGTAGATTAAATTTATCATTTCAGTGCACGCATTTCATTAGGCCCATCAGTTCCCCGTGGGATACGGGTTGAGCATCAGGTGCCTCATTAGATCGGCTCCGTTTGATTGAGCCTTGATCTCAAATACATCATCATTCATGTCATATATTCATCCAAAGTTGTTTGTGATTGTTTACATATATATGTTTGCTCATATGTGATTAATGCACGAATTTTCTTTAATAAATAAAACAAGCAATTATTTAAAATGTTTTATCAAGGTTCACTCGCCAACTTTTGTTGACCCAAAATCTCCCCTGTTTTACACATGATACAGGTGATCCAGTTGAGGAAAGAAACACTTAGGATGGCCTAGAAGAATAAACAAGTTAATGCTTTGGAATGAATATTTAGTTTTGTTTTCCTTTGTAATTGTATGAATTTTGTTTATTGGATATTTAAGTTGTAATTTGAATTTAATAAATATGAAACTTCTTAGTAAATATCATGAGCTTTGGTGATAACTCAATTATGCCCCGACTTTTAATCCGTTGCGGGTCGGGGTCTGACAGATTGGTATCAGAGCTTGTGACTATAGGGATATAGGATAGGTTATTAGACCCTTAGAGCCTATACTATAGTCGATTAAATTTTAATTGTTTATGTGTTACATGCAAAATTTATGATGTTTATATGTTTCATGTTCACGCCCAATATTATGCAAGCACATTCACAAGAACATGTTAATATGCAATGCTCATCATAGTTCATATCCTCATAACATGCCATATCTATGAAAGCACACACCTCACGATTTCCATGATTTTTGCGATGATTTCGTATTTTTCGAATCACATCAAAGTGAGTTTACACGACGGGCATGTAATAACTGGAAGGGTACGAGTACCGGTAGTCGGAACGTCCTGTCTAGGCTTGGCATTCGTATAAATCCAAAATAAAGGACCAGTTTGCCTACCTGGGGACTAACGATGAGAGTACGAAGGACCTATTAGGCCAAAGCATGCTATACCAAACGTCGTGTAAGCTAACCCCACTTTGAGTCGTCAATGTGTCTACACCTGGACACCCTCCGACCATACTTCTCGCAATCATGTTTTACGATTTTCATTCGGTGGTGCAAGTGTTAACCCGCCGACACCAATGTGAATCCTGCCAAGCCCAATAGTCGTGGGGGCCCACATGACTACACAGGCAATGGTATGGGGGACATTTGGAGGCCCAAACATGAGCAAACCCAAGACATCCTATGGATGTAGTTAAATTATTTTCAATTATGTTGCTTTCATTCTTTTACGACACATGACACCTAGGAAATTCTTAAACTCACAATCTTCCTACATATGTTCCTGTAGATGTCGGCTAGGCAATTACGTGGAGGTAGAAGGTCAGGAAAGTCAAACGAACGCTTGGCCACACAAATTGCTAAGCAAATGGCCGCAGTGCTTCCTGACATCGTGCTACAAGTTCAACAAGCTCTCACCGCTAATCCCATCAACCCTCCCAACCAAGAAGACCAAAGCGTCGCCAACCCTCCTTCCAAAACCCCCAAGTGCACCTACAAACACTTCAAATCATGCGATCCCCCAAAATATGAAGGGACTGAAGGTGTCACCGCTCTCCTTCACTGGTTTGAAGAGATGGAAAACACTTTCCTCAATTGCGACTGTCCCGAGGACCGTAAGGTACGTTACGCGACTGGAAGACTGTTTGGGGTAGCCCTTACCTGGTGGAACACGGAAAAGGGTAAGCGAGGAGTTGAAGATGCCATGGCCTTAACATGGGAAGAGTTAAGGGAAATCATGACAAGACGTTTTTGTCCAAGAAGCGAAATCAAAAAGCTGGAAGACGAGTTCCACGCATTGAAACAAAAGGAAGGAGACCACACTTCATACAATAAGAGATTTCTCGAGCTGAACCAGATGATCCCCAATTTGTTCACCCCCTTGTACCGCTTATTCGAACACTACATTCGAGGCTTCCCCTTGAAAATCCAAGATTCGGTTTTAAGCACTTCGCCTGCAACACTTGAAGCCGCAATGGAGTTAGCTACAGAACTCACTGAAAATCGCATTCGAAACGGCAAGTTCAAAGATGAGAGGAAGAAAGCACCCATTAAGACCCCAACTCCAAACCACCCCGTCTCATCCTCGAAGTTTGCTGGTAAGAGGAAGCGAAATAGCAAGAATTTTGCTGTCACTCAAACCAACCCTCCTATCACTGCTGCACCAATCACCCAAATTGCTCCTCCAGCTGCACCATTCAAAAGGCCATACACTGGCCCACACCCAAAGTGCAACCGTTGTCAATACCATCACCCTCCCGAAAACCCCTGCCAACATTGCACAAGTTGTGGTCGTGCGGGTCACACCATCCAAACCTGCCTACCCTTCAGCGAATGAACCGCAGTCAACCTCCAACCCAAACCCAAAATCAAATAGTGGGCCAAACCCAACAACCCTTACTTCTACCACCTGCACAACACGCAGCCCAACCTTACTACCAACCCAACTACCTCATTATGCAACCCATACGAGCCTGTTACAATTGTGGAGACCCAAACCATTTCAGGAACACCTGCCCACGCCTAGTGAACATCATTAATGCCCAAGCTCAAGCGAACCCGGTGAACCAAGCCAACCAAGCTCCTCCACCTGCCAGAGGAAGAGCTTTCAATATCATTGCCAACCAAGCCAGGGTGACAACAATGTGGTCAATGGTACGTTTCTCATCAATGGTAGTTATGCATCCATACTATTCGATACTGGTGCGGATAAGAGCTTTGTGTCCTTAGAATTCGAATCTATCCTCGACCAACCTCGTGTTAATCTCATTGAATCTCTAACGGTGGAAGTTGCTGACGGAAAACCCACTTCATTAAATTCTATTATACGCGATTGTACTCTCACCCTAAGCAATCACGATTTCCCAATTGACCTCATTCCTATGAAGTTGGGAAGTTTCGATGTTATAATCGGTATGGACTGGCTCAGCCAGCATCACGCTGAAGTGGTGTGCCATGAAAAATTCATTTGTATTCCTCTCGCAGACGGCCAGACACTACGTATTTTTGGGGAAACCCCTTCGAAAGGACTCAAATTGATGTCCTGCCTTCAAGCCCGAAGTTATCTCCGCAAGAACTAAGTCGCATTTCTAGCTCACATCGTCAACAAGGGAGGCAAGGAGAGAAAGCTCGAAGATATTCCAATTGTGAAGGAATCCCACAAATTTTTCCCGACGACGTTTCAGGACTTCCTCCTGTGAGAGAAGTCGAATTTCGCATCGATCTTGTGCCTGGCACTACACCGGTCGCAAAATCTCCTTATAGGTTAGCCCCATCCGAAATGCAAGAATTGGCCAGTCAACTGCAAGAGTTGACTAACAAAGGGTTCATACGTCCTAGCTCATCGCCTTGGGGTGCGCCTGTTCTTTTTGTGAAGAAGAAAGATGGAACGTTTCGCATGTGCATTGATTATAGAGAACTCAACAAGTTGACGGTTAAGAATCGCTATCCACTGCCTCGCATTGATGACCTCCTGGACCAACTTCAAGGCGCCACCTGTTTTTTCCAAAATCAACCTTCGTTCTGGTTATCATCAGCTTAGAGTGCGTGAGGAAGATATCCCAAAAACCGCCTTCCGAACTCGTTATGGTCATTACGAATTCATGGTTATGCCCTTCGGTTTAACCAACGCCCCCGCCGTCTTCATGGATTTAATGAATAGAGTATGCAAACCCTACCTCGACTGTTTCATCATAGTCTTCATCGACGACATCCTTATCTACTCCAAGTCCAAATCCGATCACGAGCGACACCTTCGGCTCATTCTTACACTCTTAAGAACTGAAAGGCTTTACGCTAAGTTCTCAAAATGCGAATGCTAGTTAGGAGAAGTACAATTCCTTGGTCATGTCGTCAATGACAAGGGGATTCATGTCGATCCTTCAAAAATAAAGGCAGTACAAGAATGGCAAGCGCCACGTACCCCTACCGAAGTTAGGTCTTTTCTCGGCTTGGCAGGTTACTACCGACACTTCATTGCCAATTTTTCCCGTATCGCCGTACCACTCACGGCCTTGACTCACAAAGGAAAACCCTTCATTTGGGGACCTAAGCAAGAGGAGGCCTTCCAAACTTTAAAGCAAAGGCTTTGTGACGCACCTGTCCTTACACTCCCTGAGGGTTGCGATGACTTCGTGGTTTATTGCAACGCGTCAGGGCAAGGACTAGGCTGTGTATTGATGCAAAGAGGAAAAGTGATAGCCTATGCCTCTAGGCAACTCAAAGTTCATGAGAAGAATTACACCACCCACGACCTAGAACTTGGAGCCGTTGTGTTCGCTCTCAAGATATGGAGACATTACCTCTACGGTACCAAGTGTGAAATATACCCTGACCACAAGAGTCTCCAACATATCTTCAACCAGAAAGAGTTGAATATGAGGCAACGAAGATGGGTCGAACTTCTCAACGACTACGACTGTGAAATTCGGTATCATCCTGGCAAGGCAAACGTGGTGGCCGATGCGCTCAATCGAAAAGGTTATGCGAACTCCATTCGTCTTCTATGTTCGAAAATCATAACCGACATCAAAGATCGAACGGGCAACTCAACATGTTTCTGTAACAGAAAATGACGTACGCGATGAGCTGTCATGTGGAGCTGAACTCAAATTCGAAACCAAATCCGACGGTATTCTATACTATCTAAACCGCATATGGATTCCTGATCGCGATAACCTTCATGATTTCCTCATGAATGAGACACACAAAACACGATACTCTGTACACCCAGGAGCCGATAAGATGTATCAAGACCTACGATACACCTACTGGTGGCCTGGCATGAAAAAGGATATCGTTGTTTTTGTTTCCAAGTGCCTTACCTGTTCCAAAGTAAAAGCTGAACATCAAAGACCTTCGGGACTTCTAGTCCAACCCGAAATACCTGTATGGAAGTGGGAAAACATAACCATGGACTTCATTACCGGGTTACCTCGCACCTCCAGTGGGTATGACACCATATGGGTAATAATCGATCGTCTTACAAAATCATCTCATTTCATTCCGATTCGCGAGGACTTCAAGAACGAGAAGTTAGCACGTATCTACATCAGCGAGATCGTAAGCCGTCATGGTGTGCCATTAAGCATCATTTCAGACCGTGATGGTCGTTTCACTTCACGAACATGGCGAGCCGTATAAACCGCTTTGGGTACACGGTTAGACCTCAGTACTGCCTTTCACCCTCAAACCGATGGTTAATCTGAACGCACCATCCAAACCCTTGAAGACATGCTACGAGCATGTGTCATAGACTTCAAAGGGAACTGGGACGCTCACCTACCGTTAGTTGAGTTTTCGTACAACAATAGCTATCATTCAAGTATCGGCATGGCCCCTTTCGAAGCTTTGTATGGCCGTAAGTGCCGATCTCCAGTATGTTGGCACGAAATCGGTGAAGCGCAAATCACCGGACCTGAATTGATTCAAGAGACAACCGACAAAATCCTTCAAATCCGAAACAATCTTCTAGCGGCTCAAAGTCGTCAAAAGAGTTATGCTGACAAACGACGAAAGCCCTTGGAGTTTGACATTGGTGATCGAGTACTTTTAAAAGTATCAACGTGGAAGGGAGTGGTTCGTTTTGGCCAGAAGGGCAAGCTAACACCACGCTACGTAGGACCCTTCAAGATACTCGAAAGAGTAGGTCCCGTAGCATACAAGCTTGACCTACCAGAAGAGCTCAACAGAATTCATCCCACGTTCCACGTATCAAACTTGAAAAAGTGCCTCGCCGACGAAAACCTCCATATTCCCCTAGAAGACATTCAAGTCGATGAATCGATGCACTTTGTCGAAAGACCAGTAGAAATCATGGATTTCGGTGAGAAGCGCTTAAGGCGAAGTCGTATTCCAATCGTCAGGGTACGTTGGGAGTCAAAACGAGGGCCTGAGTTTACTTGGGAACGTGAAGACTCAATGCGCGAGAAATACCCGCATCTTTTTCCGATTACCACTACTACTTAAATTTCGGGACGAAATTTCTGAAAGTAGGGGATACTGTAACATTTGTGTAAATCGGGTTTCGGAAACCCGCCCCAAGTTCTCAATCGAAATGTATTTATTTATGCCGGATGATTTTAGCATTTTGTTTACTGTTTGATATATTAGAATTCTTTTGTTCAAAATAACTTAAATAAATAAAATAAATAATCCAATCAAATATTAAATATTTATAATTAATAAATGGTTTAACTTATAATAGAGAAAAAAAAATAATAACAACTCAAACATGGGCGAGCCGGGGATCGAACCCGGGTTCCCCGGGTTAACATACACCGCAAACACCACTTAGCCACACACACCTTTTGGTTAGAATCTGGAAACAAATTATACTTATGCACGAACCGCCTGTGCCTGCAAATTCAAATCAGCGAACCGCTGATCTCGCCCTGTCTGGCAATCCAAAATCTCACAGCTGTAACCGCGTCAAAACCTTCCAAATTCGAACCAATTTACCTTAATCTCAAGGATCAATCATGCGAGCTGGTTTCCAAACAAATCGAAATCAACACCCCTGTTCCTCCTATAAATACTGACTCTTGAACCTCTAGAAACCCGCTCACACTCATCAAAACACTCTGCAACACTCTGTTTTCGAAGTTATACTTCGCCGGAGTTATTCGTCGGAAAGTCCCTGTTGCCGGAAGTTCATCGGTGAAATCAAAATCACCCCTTGTTTCGGTATATCCTCCTGAATCTTTGATTATTTTTCCATTATGTAATCGTTCTAATATATATATAATAAGTGCGCTGGAAAATTTGCAAAAACAGTAAGAGTCATGCGAAGAAGATGAAGTTGTTGTTAATATATAAGTATAATTTAAATCGGATTCTTAAACGGGTTAGACACACAGTCCAGTGGTGGACTGTGTGCAATTATACAACACATGCCCTGGGTTCGACTCGTATACGTTACCGATTCTCTGTAAATAAAACCAAGTTTTTTTTTACTCACTCAGATCGCTCTGGAACAAGTGTTTAAAGTTAATACAAATAGGGATTTATACGGGTCAGACACACAGCTCAACTGGTCGGGCTGTTTGCACCAGAACTAAAGGTCTCGGGTTCGAACCGTGTAATCTCAACCGGCTTGAAGATTTACAAATCTTTTTAAAATAAATAAATTCTGTATTAACCTAACTAGTATATATATATAATTAAAATTGATATTATTTCGGGTTAGACACGTAGCTCAGTTGGTAGAGCTGCGTGCACACATACGGGAGGTCACGGGTTCGAACCTCACCCGCTGCCAAATTCTCATTAAATCCGACCGGTTGACCCGATCAGACCTGTCAATGTCAACCTTTCTTTTTTATTATTATTACTGTTTTATTTTATTTTTTATTATTATATTTAAAAAGAAAAGCACTTAAAAAAACTAATAAAAAGGCATTAATTAGAAATATTAAGTTCAAATAGAATTTATGTATTTATCGAATTATTACGTGATTATTCAGGATAGTTTTCTCTTGTCGGTTGAATCATAAATTCGTGCGCATTCATCATTATCAAGGAACGCACCCACTGTGAGTGAATCTCTACGAATTCCCCGTTTTAATCACGTTTTGGGGTGTATCATGTGTCGTACTATTCCTTTATTTTATTTAAACACATGTGCATATATCATTCCGTGATCAAATGTGGATTGTTTGTCGTGTGAATTTTATGTAGATTAAATTTATCATTTCAGTGCACGCATTTCATTAGGCCCATCAGTTTCCCATGGGATACGGGTTGAGCATCAGGTGCCTCATTAGATCGGCTCCGTTTGATTGAACCTTGATCTCAAATACATCATCATTCATGTCATATATTCATTCAAAGTGGTTTGTGATTGTTTACATATATATGTTTGCTCACATGTGATTAATGCACGAATTTTCTTTAATAAATAAAACAAGCAATTATTTAAAATGTTTTATCAAGGTTCACTCGCCAACTTTTGTTGACCCAAAATTTCCCCTGTTTTACACATGATACAGGTGATCCAGTTGAGGAAAGAAACACTTAGGATGGCCTAGAAGAATAAACAAGTTAATGCTTTGGAATGAATATTTAGTTTTGTTTTCCTTTGTAATTGTATGAATTTTGTTTATTGGATATTTAAGTTGTAATTTGAATTTAATAAATATGAAACTTCTTAGTAAATATCATGAGCTTTGGTGATAACCCAATTATGCCCCGACTTTTATTCCGCTGCGGGTCGGGGTGTGACAATTGGGGCTCAATCATCTAACATTGAGCGTATTCAGAAGCTTGCAAAATGGCTACTTGATATTGGTGAAGGAAACGTTGGTTCAGAAAATGACGGTGAAGCACTTATAGAGATACCAGACAACTTAGTAATCACCGACTTAGAGGATCCAATTCAAAGTTTAATCGACTTTGTTTATCCTTTAATTTTAGAACAGTATAAAATACTGGATTCTTTTCAGAGAGAGCAATTTTAGCACCAAAAAACGAAGTTGTTCATGAAATTAATGATCGTTTAGTTTCGTTTTTTCCAGGTGAAGAAAAAGAGTATTTGAGCTCTGACAGTATCTTTCAAACTGAGCAAGTTCTTGATTCTTTTCAACAAGGATATGTATCTCCTTTCAAAGCTTGTATAGAATATCGTCTCCTAAAAAATGCCATGTTTTCTCCCACACAAATTCAGGTCGTGATAGAGTATTTGTTAAAAGCATTGTCGCAAATAATGATCTTAAATAGCGACAATGCCCTTCAAAACTTGCTTCTTTAATGGCTTCAACATATTCGTTGTCGTCGTCTAGAAGACCCATCGCATAACATGCGTCTTTAAAACTGGTAAATAATTGTCTGTTAATTGTTCGAATATCTTCAAATGATTTAGGACCTTCCAACTTTATTTTGAAGTATATCAGTTTGTTTTGCTATGACGATTAACAAAAGTCAAGGCCAGTCATTATCTAGAGTTGGCCCTCTATTTAAAAGATCTTGTTTTTACTCATGGCCAGTTGTACATCGCTTTATCGAGAGTCAAGACGATAGAAGGTGTCAAAATTTTAGCATTTGACGCTGATGGTAAACCGACAACACAGACATCTAACGTGGTCTACAAGGAGATATTTCGTAACTTATGATGTAATTTTCAAATTCAGTTTGATGTATTTGAACTTTTATTGTAACTTATTTTGGTTTTCATATAAGCTTTCAAATTATTATGACTATTTTATTGTATCTTACTATTATTTGTGTTAGACATAAACTGATTTTTTGTTTGAAGTTGTCAACTAAAAGTAATTATAACAGCTATTTAAATAGCAACATGTTATTTACATTTAAATCAATAGTAATATATCCCCAAACCAATTACAGTCAAACTTCCAATCGAGTTTGAATCAAATTTTCAATCAAATTTTTAATGCAAATTTTCAAATGCAAATTTAAAGATTTGATAAATCTTTAATTATTTTGCATTATCTTCAGAAAATATATGAAATTCACTTTATAAATAGATGTTGAATCTCTTTAGATTGACCTAAATATTTGTCAAATATTAATACAGTATTCTATTCTCTTTTCATTTGACGAAATATAAGATATTGAATTATTCAAAATTTGAAAATCACATCTATATATAATTAGTAAGTTTTAGATGATTGAACAATATAAAAAGTATGATAAATTTATTATTTATATCGATATATTACATCCATAATCAAATTGATTCCAATAATTGTAAACCACTAATTAGTGGATCGAACCGGGCCTATATAATTTCCTTTAAAGGCCTCATTAAGGTTGGTTTCTTATAAATTTGATTACTAATCTACATACTATCATCAATTATATGTTTCAATCTATCATACAATGGTATATTTGCCATTTGAGATGATACTGTTTGAGATTTTAACAAGGCTAAATGCTAGATCAATTGATCGCTATAAATGTGTATCCAATGGCGTGACGGGCTATCATCCTTTGAGTTGATTCTTCATCATTTTTCCTATGTTGATAATTATTTCGTAATATCTTAATGTTCTATAATCGTTATCATTCTACCAATTTTTTCGTTTTAATCTTAGATCTTTTTAATGTATGGAACAGGAATTTCTTCGTGACGAAGGCTTCTACGTCTCAAACGAGGATTATGCATAATTTTGTCCTCCTAAAAAGCTTAAAAAATATGACGTTGTAGAGGACTCAAGTATCCCGGATAATACGACTACGAATGAGTCGAAGAGTGTAGAGGATACGCAGAACAACGAAAATGACAACCGAAATCTTTATGAAGTGTACGATGTCGATCCCTCACTGCCTTGCTCTTCTTCAAAGCGTAGGTTGACCATTCCACTCTAGGTGTTACAGATTCTTCTTGAAGTTTCTATCGTTCGTACTTTGCTATGAGAATTACTAATTTCGTACTTTGAATGTTCGTTTTTTTGCTTTGCAATAATTATCGGTTGTTTTATTTACAATAATAATAAAAGTTTTATATTTTGCTTTACTAAAAACATTTAATCACAGTTTTCATTTAAAATATATCAATATAAATGATATTGTCTTAATAAATGACATATATTAAAAGTCACATTGAGAGTTAATAATGTCGTGACATATTTTTTTAAAAATAAGCCGCTGTACTTTATATCATAGACATGATTATTAACTAATAAAATAAAACAACCCGTGGGTACCACGGGTGATAACCTAGTTAAACCAAATACATAGTGATTCTCACCTACAAATGTGAAATCTTTTAACTTAATTGAACTACAATCTTACACTCATTAAATCTCATAGTTCTCAAGAGGAGATATAAAGAATAATGTTTCTTTTTTAACAAATCAAACTTTGTGAATCCTTAAATATCGGGCATGATTAGGAACTTAGAATTGAAATCTGGTATCTTAGAACGATTTTGAACCCATTGCAATTGTAATTATATACTGTATTTGTTTGAATCAGTTTCTGTATTAGATATCGAAAATTAAAAATAATCATAGAAAATTCAAAAATCCAAAAATAGAGTGTTTTATTTGTTTTTCTTAAAAATTTAATCGTTCTTGAAGATTCATCTGATCATCAAAAGTTGAAAGAAATTTAAATTGTGAAGTCCAAGTACACCTACTTGGATGTTCATATGGTACTGTCCTCTGTTGCATAAGAAATGTTTGCTTAAGAATTTCTGAGAATGTGCAGAACTTGATTCAAATCAAGAAAACAAGGATTAACGAAGAATGAGATGTTGTTGGTTGCTGTCAAGCATGAAGCATTGTGACAAAGTGTACAAGAGTCAGAAGAACCAGTTACGAGTTATCGTCTGATAGTGAAAGTACATGTGAAGAAGTATCAGTGAACCTTCTTAAAAGAGAAAAGATTGAAGAAGAGAAGAGCTACTGAGAATCCTCCTCTTGCATTATTTTCAACAAAGATTTTCAAGTGAAGTTGATCATGTTTAAGAAGAACAGAAGACCCAAGTTTGAGAATGAAGACATGAAGTATCTTCCCATATAGACATGATGAAGACGACAGTTTGATAAATACAGCATAAACCTAGGGAGATATTGTAAGGCCATATAATTTAGTAGGTTTATGTTTATCTTTATCAAACATAAGAATAAGCAATTAGGCTTAGTTTTCTAGTGGGTTAGATAGTATTGAGATAAACCATGTGAGCTAATTAGTGTTTTGGGTTTAGGTTAGGCCATGTGGGCCAAGTTCTTAGTGGACCCTATATAATGTTTTGTTCATTCATTATTAGGGTTAGACCTTATTTGTTACATAATTTCTAGAGAGAGAGCTAGGGAGGCGATTTGGAGTTTGTTCACCTTGTACCAGACGGTTTTGCTAGTAATAGTAATAGAATCGTGTGCAAGGTTTGAAAGTATTTTCGGTGTTCTTGAATATCACCAAGTTTGGATTCCCCCACTCTTGATGTTTGTTTGATATCATTGTTAGAATCCAAGGATTTGAGACTTACAAAGAGAGCACTTAGATGATGCCTATAGAAAAAGAAAAAGGTTTTATGTGGATACTACCACTCCATCAATGATAACTAGAGGATGCAAAGTCGAATAATGAGGTACAACGTAGTTGTTATATATATATACATACATATATATATATATATATATATATATATATATGTATATGTATATGTATATTGTGCACCTAATTGTAACTAAGTTTTAGAAACTAAGCTCTAGGCATATTTATGTTCCTTGTCATCATACAAGGTCTTGCCAATGTTTTGTACGAGGCGTGTGTGAATGGAACATAGATAGGCGTGTTGATAACTGCACAACAAATGATTTATGGGTTCACCTACAATTAGACAAACTATACAAAGCGATCTTACTTTTGTGGCGGTTATTTTAGATGTGTTGTTATGACAACATTCTAAATTTAATTGTCTATTAAAGTTCTAGTGTTGGTTTTTGGACAACACCAAAAAACGACTAGAAAAGTTTGAAGAAGCAACTAGTCATTGGGTAATTCCTTAGAAAAGATGGTCCCTTGATTGCAAGACCCATTGAAATTCAACATCCTCATTTAATCACATTATTATAAAAAATAAGCAATAAGATGCGATTTTGCCAAAAAGGTGTTTGCTTCTTATTTATACTTGTTAAAAGTTGAAGGTATTTTATGAGTTGGTTTCTAGAACTAATTATCCACAACAATAATATTTTTCAAATCCGTATAAGAAACAAACTTCTCTAGGTGTGTAGGGGTGTTCATAAGACGATCCGATCCGAGCGAGGGTCTGCTCATGCTCGGATTGAATTACAACCGATCCGATCCAATCGGATCGAATTTGCAAAACCGAGCATAAAAGTGATGCTCGTGCTCGGATTGAATTTGAATCGAGCGGATCGTTTTTGCTCGGTTTCGCTCGGTTTTTCTCAGCTCCCAAATTAAAACATGTGTTGCAACACAAAAAAAACTGAAATCAAGACTATTATAAGGCTGCATTCAACAAAAACAAATCCTAACTTAATTAAAGCACATCCAACACCTTACTAACAAAATCATTACATAACTAAAATCATAATTCAAAAGTACAATATAGTATTATTATACAGCATCACGTTTTTAATTAGCTCCTAATAACACCATGACTCATTGATACAACAATACATTCATATCAATCAAGATCAAAATAAATGAATATACCATTTTTGCATCAAACAATTCCGAATTTACTCTTCTAATTGTACATCAATTGTTCAATCTCGGTATCAAAATTGAAGTAAAATCGAGATGAGCAGCGGCGTGTGAAAATATTGTTGGAGGTTGAACTTGAGCAGCAGCGAGGTATGTGGCAGGAGGTATGTAGCAGGAGACTAGGTGCTGATTTCAATTTTTAGGAATTAGGATGTACATCATTCTTAAATCTGTCATTCATAATTATAATAACTTATACAACATTCATACATATAAACCATATGGTTTCCCTGATCATCAACGACTAAAACCCAAAACTTGATCACCCCAAGAAACCCAGTTAACTGTTGTAACTAACACTGATCATCGACGACTAAAACCCAAAAAATGACTGGACCAAACAAACCGAAAAACAATAGTTATAGTTAACCTATTGTTATGCATCATATATATATAGGAAAGGACCTTGAAGCCTTCACATGCAACGCGCAAAACATAGCTCAACCGAAACCCCCTACCGGGCCTCATTAGAACCCGGTACTGGATCCTAATGTTCCGCCTTGTGACCTGGACCCTGATTCCACTAGAAATCCAAGAAAAACAAACAACATTTAAGCTACCATACAACAATACATGAATCTAATCATGAAATGAAATTCAAATACAAAATTAACACAATGCAGTACCAATAACATGGAATGTGATTAGAATAATGGTGATGATGATCGAAGCTGTGTGTTGCTGGAAGGAGGTGTTGCCGGTAGGGTTGTTGAGAGAGAGAGAGGGTTTTGGGGAGGAATGATTGGATTGTGGCTTATCATGTAAGTTAGGGAATTAAAAAGGTTGGTCAAGTTTCAGATTTAAAGGAAATAACCATTCTACCCTCTTTACCGTTAAGTTATTTGACGATCAATTAACAGTTGTTAGTGGGAGAGACTTGATTGCGAGCAATTGATAACTACAAGTACTTGATTGATTGTTTTTTTTAAATAAGGTCTGAAAGTGTGATTGAATGTAAACCTTAAGCACTGATATTGTACTTTAAATGTAAATTAAAGAAATCAAGTTAAACTTATATTTCTATTTCTATTTCTATACACTACAAAAACAAGATAGGGGAATAGTGCCAGGCAGCTGGCCTGACACTTCCCCATTGGACCAAACATTTTATTGTTTTGTATACACTTTAAAATTACGGTTTTGCCACCAATTTAAAATTATGTTTTTGTTCCCTGCTCAAAATAAAATGACGCTTTCATCGCCAGCTCAAAATTACGATTTTGCCCTGGATTCAAAATTATGATTTGCCCCCCGCTCAAAATTACGTTTACGCCCCATTTCAAAAGAAAAATATATTTTTGCCCACAGTTTAAAATTACGATTATACCCTCTTTTCAAAAATAGATTTTTCCCTTTTTAAAAAATTATGATTTCGCCCTCAGTAAAAAATTACGTTTTTGCCCTTGTTCAAAATAAAATTATGCTTTTCGTTACAACTCAATATTACGATTTTGCGTTTGGTTCAAAATAAAATTATGGTTTGGCTCTAGCCTAAAATTACGATTGTGCATTTATTTCAAATTTATATTACTGTGTTACCCCAAGTTCAAAATTACCCGAATTTGCTCCTGCGCAAATTTACAATTTTGCCACTGATTCCAATTTGAAGTACTACCATCACTTTAGCTTTTGGAAAATTACGATTTTACCCAAGTGAAAAAATAAAACTTTCGCTTAGTTATAAATAACAGTATTGTCATTGTTTTCGTTTTTTAGCGAAACTATAAAAAGTGTTTTTTTTAATTGGTTGACTCGATTTATTTGTTTTTCGTATCAAAGAGCTGCCTAATACTCGCTCGTTATTCGGCCATCGCCCCGCAACGCGGACGAGGCATCAACTAGTTAGAGACATGTCTTTAAAAAATAATTCTTGCATACACGAATAATAAAAATATAAACTAGTCGTACTCCAATCGCTAACAATAAATCTATTAGGATGTGGGGGACTAGTCGTAGTCCACGATTTCTCCTTTTAACAATTTTACATCACTTCAATATTGCTTCGTATGGTCCAAAAGTAAATTTAGTTTATAATAGTAAGATCAAATTATGTCTTGGATGATTATTAGGCTATGGGGTGTGGGATAAAGCCTCTAGGGGCTTTATCACGTTACGTCAGCGTCACGTCAGATCCACATCAGCCAGAGGGTTTTATCATGTTTTCTCTTAACTTGTAGTGTGGCATAGCGCCCCCTGTTAAACAAAATAAAAAAAAATATTTGATGAAATGATGTGGGCCCACCTGCAACTCACCTTCTTCCTCATTACCATGGTGAAGCCCCATCAATGGCGCCCCTCCTTAAACTCGCCGGTGTGGGTGGTGGCGCCCTCCAGGTGCTATCGTCAGTGAGGTGGCAGGGGTGGCGCCCTCCACACCCCCCCGGCCTTAGGGTGAAGGGGTTGCACCTCTTATGAGGTGGAGGGAAATTTCACCCACCCAATCATAAGATGCCATGTCATTTCCTTTGTCTAAAACCACTCTTGCCGAAAAACAGGAGGGGTGGTTTCCCCCAAGCCATTAAAAAAACAACAAAATGCATGGTTGGTTAAAATACTAGTGGGCCCCACCTTTACACCATCTCCTCCACTTCACCGCATGCGGCAGCAAGTCACCGCAAATCCTCCCATCCCCGCATGTAAGGTTAATGGCGGCACTCTCCCCGCACGGCATTCTTCACTCCCCGCATAATTTTTCGCGAACGCCCCGGATGCGCTTATATTCAACAAGGTGTAAACAATCCAATGTAAAATCAACTAGTTAAAAGCTTAATCAGTCCAAATTAGAAAGAGGTCAAATCTAGCTTAAAGCATAACTAATTTTTTTTAACATACAAGTTCTAAGTTAGAACTTGATTAGGTTCATTTGTCTAAAAAGCATGTTATCTATAATAATTAAAAAATATTTACATAATATCATATATAATTACATAAAGCATTATTTTATATATCTACATAAGGTAGTGGTGGGTATGTGAGAACTAGCTTTTTGAAGAAAATTACGAAAATTAGTGTGAAAATAACAAAATAAACCCAAACAAACAATGAACCACCACCCAAAAACCTAACAACCCCCCCCCCCCTCTAAAATAAATAAATAAATACATAAATAAAATAATAATAATAATAATAAACCTAAACCCTCACCCCTAAAAACCTAAATAATAATAACCCCCACCACCCCAAAAACCTAAAAAAATAAACCTCAAACCCCACCTAAAAAACCTAAAAAAACTCAAACCTCCACCCTTAACATAAGCTAAATGCTAAAATCTAAACTTTTAAAGCTAAACCTAAAACTAAATGCTAAAAAGATATTTTTAACGCTTTTTTTCCATTAAAATTGTGACTTTTTATTAATAAAAAAATTCAAAAAAAATAAAACAAAATTATTAATAAAAAAGTTGCAATTTTAATGGAATTTTTTTAAAAAAATTGTGTGTTTTTAAGCTTTTTAAGGTAGTTTTGGTTGTGTTCACAAGTGGTTCTCAACCTCATGGTTTTCGCGATAAATTGTGGTTTTCTAAATGATCCTCACTATCTCTCTCTATATATATACATACATACATATATATATATATATATATATACATACATATATATATATATATATATATAATGTAAGTATATGGAGAAAATTCCTCTAAGTGAGAAAACCTAGGAAACTCCAACCTCCCGACATTTTTTTTTATTTAAAAAAAATCACACATGTAATATACATGTTTTTAAGAGTTTTGAGCAAAAAATACTAAAAAGCACCGAGTGGATACTTTTTTTAAAAAATAAACAAGTTTTGCGCAACGTGACTGTAACATATGTTACACAAAAGCTTGTTTATTTAAAAAAAAAATCTGGTCGGCACTTTTTTGATTTTTTTTTTTGCTAAAAACCCATAAAAACGTGTATATTACATGTGTAATTTTAAAAAAAAAATGTCGGGAGCTTAGAGTTTCCTGGGTTTTCTCAATTAAAAGGGTTTTCTATCTACCATTTCCATATACATATATATATGTATATATATATACATATATATATAGAGGGGTTGGTTAACGTACAATATTCCTTAACATACGATGTGTACGAGAAGAAATTACGCACGTGCTCGGATTGAATTTGAATCGAGCGGATCGTTTTTGCTCGGTTTCGCTCGGTTTTTCTCAGCACCCAAATTAAAACATGTGTAGCAACACAAAAAAACTGAAATCAAGACTATTATAAGGCTGCATTCAACAAAAACAAATCCTAACTTAATTAAAGCACATCCAACACCTTACTAACAAAATCATTACATAACTAAAATCATAATTCAAAAGTACAATATAGTATTATTATACAGTATCACGTTTTTAATTAGCTCCTAATAACACCATGACTCATTGATACAACAATACATTCATATCAATCAAGATCAAAATAAATGAATATACCATTTTTGCATCAAACAATTCCGAATTTACTCTTCTAATTATACATCAATTGTTCAATCTCGGTAGCAAAATTGAAGTAAAATTGAGATGAGCAGCAGCGTGAGAAAATCTTGTTCGAGGTTGAACTTGAGCTGCAGCGAGGTATGTGGCAGGAGGTATGTAGCAGGAGATTAGGTGCTGATTTGAATTTTTAGGAATTAGGGTTAGGTTTTGGTATTGAGTTAGGCTAGTATGTTTCTTGGGCTACTTATTTATATAACTATATATATATATATATATCTTTAAAATCTATAATATATATTAAATATTTAAAAAATTATTCGAGCAAAACCGAGCGATCGACGAGCAAGCGGACCTTTGCTCATGCTTGGCTCGTTTTCAAATCGAACCGAGCCAAGCGGCTCATTTACAAACTGAGCGGGAATCGAACGAGCATTTTTCAGCATTTTTCGAGCGATCGTCGAGCAGTTTGGACAGCCCTACCTAGATGGCTTGGATAGATGAAGACAAATAAGGAGAATGTGATCAAGGAGACGACCAAATAGATGCTATCTAAAGCATGATAAATATCTATGTCACTTAATATCTCAATATATCACCCGATATATCAGTGATTTATCGGTTATAAGTCTCATGTCAAGATATCGGTGCAAAAATATCAGTCAGAATATCGGTACCAATAATATCAGTGATATTGACCGATATTTGAACGATATTGGACCGACATTTGATTGATATATCACCGATTTTCCCGATATCAGTACATTTCTTCTTACTTCTACCATTCGCATGTCATCTTATTGTTGCTATTAGTGTTTTAAATCTTAATTGTCAGTTGTTAGTGTTAAATGTTAGTGCGTTAAGTCTTAGTGAGTTCCTACTTGCTACAATTGTTAGTGTTTTGCAAGTTGCAAAAGGTTAATTTGTTAATGGTAGGAGAGTATAGTGAATTGTTAGTGTTAAATTTCTATATACATAAATTTAGCATGATATTAAAATTACCGATATCCCAACGATATCCCATCACAATAATCGGTATCTCAAATATCGGTCCTTGACCGATATCCGATATTTTACCGCATTAACTACTTAGATAAATATTAATCAACTATTCACAATTTCTAAGAGAATGGTGATCAAAGATCACATGCGATGAGTAGAAGTACCTAATGCCCCAAAGGATAACTCAAGGCATTTTAGCAATCCATATGACGACTGTCGCCTGTGAGTCTTCTTTTAGCACAAGTGATGGACTATAACTCTATAAGTCCTCATCGCAGCCGTCTTCGTTGTATTTGGAAGCACTGACGTATGTTTAAAGTTGGTTACATTCATAAACGTTTCTATTTGTAGTTACTAATTTGGTTGTATTATCAAGCAATTTAGTGTGATTATAATGATGCTGTAAACATATAATCCAAGTTTCAAACTTACTGTCTTTATGTTATTTTAGTGACAATTCTTTAATGGTAAATTATTTCAAACTTTGTATAATTGTAGGAAACAGGTGATAGAAGGAAACACAATGGTGATAAATGATGAATTGATAATGTTGAAACAATCGAATATTGAATTGAGGATTGATAATATTACTTATATCTTCTAAGTTAAGAACTTATGTTTTGAGTTTGTATCATCTTAAAAATTAGATATTTTCGACATTTTATGATGTTGATATATATATGATATTTATCATATTTTGGATTTAAGTCAAAGCAGCAATGTGCTTGAGACTGTAAGGATAATTTTTAAGCACCTATAGTCATAAACGGATATACCCAACCTTACCCAAGGTTTAACAATAGATTGTTTCCAGACGGTGAAAACTGTAGCTAGAATGGAGTAATTTCCTGTTTCTTTAACCATTGAACAGGCTATGTTGATAACTTTTTTTATAATATCAGTGAACAAAAACAACATATGAAGAAGCATAGACTTGCATTATGACATGACATGCAAATGTTGACAATACATTACAGATTAACTAACAAACATGATGAAACCAACCTTCATATATTTAAAAAAGGTCATAGAATAAGTTAGACTTACGGGTGGGTGCAATGGAAGCTGGAGTAATCGTTCGGCATCTTTATCGGCGAGATGGTGTTGCAGCTCTGAATTGAAAAAACCCTTGCACAATATATCAACAAGATATGGGCCTATGGCAGGTTTTGGTCCTTTAGCGTTTCAGCTTCCTTCCATTCGACCTAAAACATAAAAAGGGGCTTTTGATAACTTTCTAGCATATCCATGATTGGACGTATGTGGGCTTATATGGGCCTCCGGTTGCTTGTTCTCTTAGAGAGGAGCAGATGATATCCGGTACCGAATTTATCGAACCGGGTATCTTTTCGGTACCGATTCGATTAGATACAGACTTTTGACATTTTCGGTACCGGTCCCTTTTTTACCTCAAATACTGGTACCGAACCGTATCGTACCAGGTATATTCGGTACCGGTACCTACTTTTATGGATTTTCGGTACCAGTTCTTTCAATACCGGTCGATACCGAGCTCATCTCTGTCTTATAGATACACGCTTGTTATCATCGCATTATTATACCATCAAGGCATCGACCATAAAGTTGAAAAAATTACTATTAAAATATATTAATAACTTGTTAAAAATACTTATTTTGTTATAGACACTATTATAGATAAACGAATATAGAATTACTTACCCTTCTATAATATGAAATGAAAATAAACTAAGAAGTCATTAATAACTTTTTGTTAAATAATTTAAAATATAAAAGTATATATTAATTTTTTATAATATTGACATAAATAACAAATATCAATGCTCAAGCAAGGTTATTTAAGCAATAAGAGTTTGTCACCTATTTAGTTTTATAAAAATAACCAGATGTTAGTTTTAAATTATTAATGGTACTATATGTCATAGATATTGATAGGACTTTATTCTATACCTTTATAATTGACAAGACACGTGACTTTTAATCTAGGTCCCTTTCGGGAACAAATGTAACCATAATGGTCCTTTCAGGAACAAATGTAACCGTAATGGTATTAATGACACTCGTTTAAAGTAATTGTTTACTTTATAAAAAAAAATGATGATTATGATTTATTATTACTATTTATGTTTAACTCTATTAAATATTCAATATAAGTTTATGTTTAACTCTAATTAAATATTAAATATAATAAGTTTATGTTTAACTCTTAATCAAATATTCAATAGAAGTTTAATATAACGTACAGATTATAGTATATTGTTTATGTTTAACTCTAATTAATATTAAATATAATAAGTTTATGTTTAACTCAGGGGCGGACCTAGCTTATACGAAGGGGCAACCCCCGCTACGGCTTGGCGCTTCGGCGGTAGTGTAAATTTTGAAAATTTTGACGTTTTTTCGATTCCGTTACGGTTTTTTTTATAAAACGTTACGACTTGGCAGATTTTCTAGATCGCCATTGGTTTAACTCTTAATCAAATATTCAGTATAAGTTTTTTTAATATAACGTACAGATTATAGTATATTAAATGTAAAGAAATCAAGTTAAACTTATATTAACGACAATTCTTAAAAAACTAATTATTTTATTAACGACAATTCTTTAAAAAAATAGTTCTTTTATACACGAACAATAAAAAGATACAATAGTCGTAGTCCAACCGCTAACAATAAATCTACTAGGATTTAGGAGTTGTCGTAGTCCAACCGCTAACAATAAATCTATTAGGATTTAGTAGGTGTCGTAATCCAACCGCTAACAATTTAGGATTTAGGAGGTGGGGGACTAGCAAGTAACAATCCTTCTCCCCACGATTTCTCCTTTTAACAATTTCACATCACTTTAATATTGCTTCGTATGGTCCAAAATTAAATTCAGTTTATAATATTAAGATCAAACTAATGTCTTGGTTGATTATTATATTCAACAAGGTGTAAACAATACTAGTTAAAAGCTTAATCAATCCAGGTTTGAAAGAGATCAAGTTGAGCTTAAACCTTAACTGAATTTTTTTCTAACATACAAGATCTAGGTAAGAACTTGATTATTTGCCTAAAAAGCATGTTATCTATAATAAATATAAAAAAATATTTACATAATATTATATATAATTACATAAAGCATTATATATATATATAAATATTTAAAAAAAATAAGATAATATATAATATCATATATAATTCTAACTATAAAAAAAATAGTTGTATAAACATGAAATTGATTGAATAATAAACTAGCTGAGCTTGAAAATAGCAACAAATCGGAATAAGATCTTTTCAATTATACAAAATCAAGTACATGCTCCATTCAACTCGTTTATAGCCACAGATATTAGAGTAGGTGGGGGCGTTCAGGAGAAGGGGCTTCTGGGTAGTGGTACCCGATCGGCTACATCGGCGCCACCCCCATGGGTAATGAAATCGGGTAGGGAATTCCTTGTCTAGTTACGGAAGAAAAGAGAGGAAAGAGAAAGAAAGACATACAGTGTAACATCCGTCAAAAACCGGATTTACCAAACCCGCTCTGTTTATTAACCGAACAATCAGTTAAAAATTTCGTTGCGTATTTAATGCCCAAAAAATTTTAAACGATACATAATTAATAAGTATATTGGAATATATATTTTGTTTTTGAAAAACTGTTAAAAATAATGACATAAAAATAAAAAGCTGCTGCCGGGTTTCGAACCCGAGTCAGCCAGCGATTCAAACAAAGCCTTAACTCTTAACCATCCAACCACTGCACCACTAATGTTTCTTGTTTATTATTAGAGACAATTAATACATAAAATAAATCTCGAATTCAAAAACCGACGCGCCTAATTGCAGTCGTCGGAAATCCCGACTATCTCGCCAAGAATTGACGGTTTCTTCAGTTTTAACGTAAACTTTAACTATGACATCGGTTATAACTGACGTCTGAACCCGCGACGCAAGTCATAACCGCCGGAAAACGTAATGACTTTGAATCAAGTCTGAAATCCGACTCTATACATCTCGGTTCCTCCCTATAAATTCACCCACAATCCACTGGTAGCCTTTTCGCTCAAAACCGCACCCTTTCTCGACGTAATTACATTCGCCGGAAATCTTCTGCAACTCGCCGGAAAACCGAACCTTTCACTTCTGTGCCTTACTCTAAACACTGAACACTCAGAACTCATACCGAAGCCACCCACATTCATCTCAAGCTCGTTGAAGACCCTCTGCCGCAAGACACACGTCGCCGGAATCATTTGCTGTCACCGGAGTTCTGCCGGAGAAACAGAGGAGTCCAGTTCGGTATACCTTACGCTTAATTTTTCATTCTTTTTACTTATCTCACCTGTAATTAATCATAACACACTAAAGAACATGATTAAAATCGTTGAATCAGTCAGTCACCGTTTCTGGTTAAGATTAACGAAGAAGATGAAGATTCAGTAGTATATAAGTTTAATTTAAATCAAGATATAACTCGGGTTAGACACACAGCCCAGCGGTGGACTGTGTGCACATTAAACACGCTTACGTCTCGAGTTCGATTCATGTCCCACGCATACTCGCCTTAATAAAAATGTTCTTTTTTTTTCTTACTAAACCGGATTCATTTCGTATAGATGTTAAGTATAATAAAAACCGGAATAATAACCAAGATAGACACACAGTCCAGTGGTGGACTGTGTGAACGTTTAATCACAGGTCACGAGTTCGAGTCCGGACTACCGCACCGGTCCGGACAATTATCAAACTTTTTATATAAGGCGGAAACGAAATAAGGTAGTTTGTATATAAGTATAATAAAAATCAGTTTATTTAACAAGTTAGACACACAGTCCAGCGGTGGACTGTGTGTTAACCTAAACCACAGGTCCCGAGTTCGAGACCTGTGGAGAGTACCAGTTCGACGCATTAAATCGTTTTTAAAAAATAAATGATTTTCAGTTTAATTCAATTAGTATATAAATTTAATTAAAAACAGAAATATTTCGGGTTAGACACGTAGCTCAGTTGGTAGAGCTGCGTGCACGCGTACGGGAGGTCTCGGGTTCGAGCCTCACCCAGCGCATACATACACACATACGAACCGGTCAACAGTCAAAGTCAACGGTCAACGGTCAAAAAGTCAACATTTTTTTATTATTTTTATTTATTTATTTTATTTAAAAATCAATTAAAAATACTTAAAAATAACATTTTTAAGGTTAGAAAATAGCCTTAAACTCACAAAAATACACCCAATAATCCTACTAAAATGGATTAATAAAATCCGTTTACTTACCGAACCATTATGCCATTATCTAGGTTAATTTCACTCGTGGTTAAAACCACTTCGTGCGCATTCAACATCATCAACCGAACGCACCCAATGTGAGTGGATCTTACAACTCCCCTTTTTAATTACACGTTTTGGGGTGTGTCATGTGTCACAAAATTAACTCGTTTATTTAAACTTGTGCCATACCATATTGTGATCTAAACTTAGATTGTATATAAATTGCTTGTAGTTATGTATTTCATTTTGTCAATTTATATGAAATTCATTCATTAGGCCCATCAGTTCCTCGTGAGAGACGAGTTGAGCAACACGTGCCTCAAAACAAATCCATTGTTGTTCGTGTGTGTATTATTTAGTTTATATTGTTTGTAGTTATGTATTTCATGTTGTCAAGTTTATGCAAATCATTCATTAGGCCCATCAGTTCCTCGTGGGAGACGAGTTGAGCAACGCGTGCCTCAAAACGATCCATTATTTTTCATGTGTGCATAATTTAATATTAAATGATTGGTGTATAAGTTTACATCTATTTTTACTCATGTGTGGTTGTGCACTTTATTTTATAATCAATTGAATAAACTTGTTCAAATGTTTTACATAGGATTCACTCGCCAACTTTTTGTTGATCCAGAAACCATTTTTACACATGATACAGGTGAACAGGATGAAGCAAGGAAAACATAGGAAATGCCTTAGAAGAAAACAATGAAGCCTAGATTGATGTTTAGGACATGATGTAATATTGATTGTAATTTCCCATTAAAGTGTATTAATGAATATGAAACGTTAAAATAAATGTCATGAGCTTTGATGATAACCCAATCATGCCCCGATCACCTTTTCCGCTGCGGGTCGGGGTGTGACAGATTGGTATCAGAGCCATGACTGTAGGGATATAGGATAGGTTATTAGACCCTTAGAGCCTATACTATAGTTTGCCTAAATTTTAATTGTTTAGATGGTTACATACAAACTTATGATATTTATTTGTTTCATATTTGTTTATACTTACAGTCAAACATACATACTTACATACACATTCATCATAAATATTTCAGTGTTCATATATTCAAATCATCTTCATACTTTTGTTATTCAAAGATTTTGTTGCAATTTTCAAATCTCATCAAAGTAAGTTCTGCGACGGGCATGTAGTAACTGGAAGGGTACAAGTACCGGTAGTCGGAACGTCCTGTCTAGGTTTGCATTCGTATAAATCCAATATAACGGACCAGTTTGCCTACCTGGGGACTAACGATGAGAGTACGAAGGCCTATTAGGCCAAAGCATGCCACACCAAACGTCGTTCGAACTAACCCACTTTGAGGTGTCACCGTGTCTACACCTGGACACATTCCGAATCTCATACGTTATATACATATTTCTCGATTTTCTCCGGGTTTTAGTGTACGTAACCAGGCTAACACATGCGAACCATATGAAAAACCCGGTATTCATGGGGGCCCACATGATTACGAAGGTGAAGTATGGCGGCATGCAGGGCCTAATGACGAGCAAAGCCCAAGACATCCTATGGATGTAGTAGATTTATTTTTCTATAATTATTTTATGAATGTTCATTCCTAAATACGACCCATGATCCCAAAAACATCCAACTCATACTCATGATGCGTATTCCTTGTAGATGTCTTCTAGCCTCGCCCGTAGGAAGATGAGAGCAGGAAAAGCCCGCGAGCGCATGGCTGCCCTAATCGCTCAACAAATGGCTGCCGTAATACCCAACATTGTAATCCAAGTCCAACAAGCACTTACCGCTAATCCTGTCAATCAAGAAGATCAACACGTTATCAACCCTCCCCCAAATACCACTAAATGCACCTACAAGCATTTCAAATCATGCAACCCTCCAAAATACGAAGGGACTGAAGGTGTCACCGCTCTCCTCCATTGGTTTGAAGAAATGGAGAACACTTTTCTAAATTGCGATTGCCCCGATGATCGCAAAGTGCGATATGCTACCGGTCGATTATATGGGATAGCACTTACTTGGTGGAATACAGAGAAGGCCAAACGAGGCGTTGACGATGCTATGACTTTAACTTGGGATGAATTGAAGGAAATCATGACCAGACGATTTTGCCCAAGGAGCGAAATCAAGAAATTAGAAGATGAGTTTTATTCATTGAAGCAAAAGGAAGGAGACCACACCACATACAACAAAAGATTCCTCGAGTTACATCAAATGGTTCCCAATTTGTTCACTCCCCTCTACCGTTTGATCGAGCACTACATTCGAGGTCTTCCGTCAAAGATTCAAGACTCTGTAATAAGTACCACGCCTGCAACTTTGGAAGCAGCAATGGAGCTAGCTACAGAGCTCACCGAGAACCGAATCCGGAACAAAGACTTCAAGGAGGAGAAGAAGAAGGATAAAGCATCGACTGAAACTTCAAACTCCACCCAAACCGAATCCCCTTCTCAACCCATTTCTAAGAGAAAAAGAGACGGGCAACTTTTCGCTACTATCCAACGTAATCAACCAGTTTTACAAGCCATACACATCCAAGCCATCCCAATCACTCAAGTAGCACCCAACTCAACTTACCAAATAAGAAACCATACCTTGGACCTCACCCTCGATGTAACACCTGTTTTTATCACCATCCCCTTACCTTACCTTGTCGACTATGTGCAACTTGTGGACGCTATGGTCATTTGAGCAAGGTTTGCCGCACCCCTCAAAACCAAATCTCTCCCCCTACTCAAAACATGATCCAAACCTATCATCAACCTCAATACCCCATGTTCCCATATGTTCGAGCTTGTTTCAATTGTGGCGACCCTACCCACTTTAGAAACACGTGCCCTCGATTGGTTAACATCATAAACACTCAAGCTCAATCAAACCCAGTTAACCAAGTAAATCAAGAAAACCCAATCACTAGGCCACCAGCAAGAGGAAGAGTTTTCAACATCAACGCCAACCCTGTTGAAGATACTGACGGCCCAAACGAAACCACCCAACTAGTCCTCTTCACCGGAAATCAAGATTCAACTCCAATCGTTTAGTTTTATGTTTTTCTTTATGTTTTAGAATTACATAGAACCAATCATAACTTAAGGATAAAGCCAATGAGAATTTGACAAAAATATGGTGGATACGCCGCTGGTACTTCCTATATATAAGTATTCTTGCCAAAGGATCGGAGGCATTATCTGGCGGTTATGAGAGGTTCCATGTATAAACCGTTTGAGTGATTATTGTTTATTATTTTCAGTACATGCAATACGATCGGCTCCGTTTGATTGAGCCTTGATCGCACAGACATTTTTCATTTTCAGTACATGCAATACGATCGGCTCCGTTTGATTGAGCCTTGATCGCACAGACATTTTCATTTTCAGTACATGCAATACGATCTTGTGGTTGTTGTGTTTGTTGTAGAGTCACATAGAACTAATCATAACTTGCGGATAAAGTCAATGAAAATTTGACGAGAATATGGTGGATACGCTGCTGGTACTTCCTATATATAAGTATTCTTGTCAAATGATCGGAGGCATTATCAGGCGGTTATGAGAGGTTCCATGTATAAACTGTTTGTGTGATTATTGTTTAGATTAAATTTATTATTTTCAGTACATGCAATACGATCGGCTCCGTTTGATTGAGCCTTGATCGCACAGACATTTTCATTTTCAGTACATGCAATACGATCGGCTCCGTTTGATTGAGCCTTGATCGCACAGACATTTTTTCATTTTCAGTATCTTGTGTTTGTTGTGTTGGTTGTAGAGTCACATAGGACTAATCATAATTCACTGATAAAACCAATGGAAATTTGACAAGAATATGGTAGATACGCCGCTGGTACTTCCTATATATAAGTATTCTTGTCAAAGGATCAGAGGCATTGTCAGGCGGTTATGAGAAGTTCTATGTAGGATTTAGTAGTTTCTTGGTAACTAATCATAACTTGCGGATAAAACCAACGAAAATTTGACAAGAATATGGTGGATACGCCGCTGGTACTTCCTATTAATAAGTATTCTTGCCAAAGGATCAGAGGCATTATCAGTCGGTTATGAGAAGTTCCATGTAGGATTTAGTATGTTTTGGTTGAAGTTTGTTCATCATACATTTCAGTGTATTCAATTTCATCATTTATAGAAGTTGAGCTATGTCTCACTTCCACAATGACTAACCTCTCCATCATAACAAACGAGAGAGGAATTGTCACCATTGAAACATATATGCTATCAGAATATGGATTCAAATATTGGTTGTTGTGTTATTTATGTTCTAGAGTCATATCATAGAACCAATCATAACTTACTGATAAAACCAATGAAAATTTGACAAGAATATGGTGGATACGCCGCTGGTACTTCCTATATATAAGTATTCTTGCCAAAGGATCAGAGGCATTATCAGGCGGTTATGAGAAGTTCCATGTAGGATTTAGTATTGTCTTGGTTGAAATTTGTGTTACATTCATATCATCTCGCCATTTAAAGAAATTGGATTGTGTTCTATTTCTACATAAACTAACCTCTCCATCATAACAAACGAGAGAGGAACTGTCACCATTCAAACATATATGCTATCAGAATGTGGATTCAAATATTGGTTGTTGTGTTATTTATGTTCTAGAGTCATATCATAGAACCAATCATAACTTACTGATAAAACCAATGGAAATTTGACAAGAATATGGTGGATACGCCGCTGGTACTTCCTATATATAAGTATTCTTGTCAAAGGATCAGAGGTATTGTTAGACGGTTATGAGGAGTTCCATGTAGGTTGTAGTATTAGAAGTTTTGCTTTAGGATATAACCATATCCTTCCAAACATATCAAAACTCTTACGCATGATATCATATTTAGCGAATCAATTCTGCTTATCAATATTTTACTGTAGGCAACAAAAAGCGATTCCTGTAACAGGGTACTTAACCCTTACAAGGGACGTTACCGCCTCAAACAAAATTTAAACTCTTACACTTTTTCTAAGTATGTAACTGTCAAAATAAACACCATCATTTTTAGTCAAATATATCACTACTTAAATTTCGGGACGAAATTTCTAAAAACCAGGGGATACTGTAACATCCGTAAAAAACCGGATTTACCAAACCCGCTCTGTTTATTAACCGAATAATCAGTTAAAAATTTCGTTGCGTATTTAATGCCCAAAATAATTTTAAACGATACATAATTAATAAGTATATTGGAATATATAATTTGTTTTTGAAAAACTGTTAAAAATAATGACATAAAAATAAAAAGCTGCTGCCGGATTTCGAACCCGGGTCAGCCAACGATTCAAACAAAGCCTTAACTCTTAACCATCCAACCACTGCGCCACTAATGTTTCTTGTTTATTATTAGAGACAATTAATACATAAAATAAATCTCGAATTCAAAAACCGACGCGCCTAATTGCAGTCGTCGGAAATCCCGACTATCTCGCCAAGAATTGACGGTTTCTTCAGTTTTAACGTAAACTTTAACTATGACATCGGTTATAACCGACGTCTGAACCCGCGACGCAAGTCATAACCGCCGGAAAACGTAATGACTTTGAATCAAGTCTGAAATCTGACTCTATACATCTTGGTTCCTCCCTATAAATTCACCCACAATCCACTGGTAGCCTTTTCGCTCAAAACCGCACCCTTTCTCGACGTAATTCCATTCGCCGGAAATCTTCTGCAACTCGCCGGAAAACCGAACCTTTCACTTCTGTGCCTTACTCTAAACACTGAACACTCAGAACTCATACCGAAGCCACCCACATTCATCTCAAGCTCGTTGAAGACCCTCTGCCGCAAGACATACGTCGCCGGAATCATTTGCTGTCACCGGAGTTCTGCCGGAGAAACAGAGGAGTCCAGTTCGGTATACCTTACGCTTAATCTTTCATTCTTTTTACTTATCTCACCTGTAATTAATCATAACACACTAAAGAACATGATTAAAATCGTTGAATCAGTCAGTCACCGTTTCTGGTTAAGATTAACGAAGAAGACGAAGATTCAGTAGTATATAAGTTTAATTTAAATCAAGATATAACTCGGGTTAGACACACAGTCCAGCGGTGGACTGTGTGCACATTAAACACACTTACGTCTCGAGTTCGATTCATGTCCCACGCATACTCGCCTTAATAAAAATGTTCTTTTTTTTTCTTACTAAACCGGATTCATTTCGTATAGATGTTAAGTATAATAAAAACCGGAATAATAACCAAGATAGACACACAGTCCAGTGGTGGACTGTGTGAAAGTTTAATCACAGGTCACGAGTTCGAGTCCGGACTACCGCACCGGTCCGGACAATTATCAAACTTTTTATATAAGGCGGAAACGAAATAAGGTAGTTTGTATATAAGTATAATAAAAATCAGTTTATTTAACAAGTTAGACACACAGTCCAGCGGTGGACTCTGTGTTAACCTAAACCACAGGTCCCGGGTTCGAGACCTGTGGAGAGCACCGGTTCAACGCATTAAATCGTTTTTAAAAATAAATGATTTTCAGTTTAATTCAATTAGTATATAAATTTAATTAAAAACAGAAATATTTCGGGTTAGACACGTAGCTCAGTTGGTAGAGCTGCGTGCACGCGTACGGGAGGTCTCGGGTTCGAGCCTCACCCAGCGCATACATACACACATACGAACCGGTCAACAGTCAAAGTCAACGGTCAAAAAGGCAACATTTTTTTATTATTTTTATTTATTTATTTTATTTAAAAATCAATTAAAAATACTTAAAAATAACATTTTTAAGGTTAGAAAATAGCCTTAAACTCACAAAAATACACCCAACAATCCTACTTAAATGGATTAATAAAATCCGTTTACTTACCGAACCATTATGCCATTATCTAGGTTAATTTCACTCGTGGTTAAAACCACTTCGTGCGCATTCAACATCATCAACCGAACGCACCCAATGTGAGTGAATCTTACAACTCCCCTTTTTAATTACACGTTTTGGGGTGTGTCATGTGTCACAAAATTAACTCGTTTATTTAAACTTGTGCCATACCATATTGTGATCTAAACTTAGATTGTATATAAATTGCTTGTAGTTATGTATTTCATTTTGTCAATTTATATGAAATTAATTCATTAGGCCCATCAGTTCCTCGTGAGAGACGAGTTGAGCAACGCGTGCCTCAAAACAAATCCATTGTTGTTCGTGTGTGTATTATTTAGTTTATATTATTTGTAGTTATGTATTTCATGTTGTCAAGTTTATGCAAATCATTCATTAGGCCCATCAGTTCTTCGTGGGAGACGAGTTGAGCAACGCGTGCCTCAAAACGATCCATTATTTTTCATGTGTGCATAATTTAATATTAAATGATTGGTGTATAAGTTTACATCTATTTTTAATCATGTGTGGTTGTGCACTTTATTTTATAATCAATTGAATAAACTTGTTCAAATGTTTTCCATAGGATTCACTCGCCAACTTTTTGTTGATCCAAAAACCATTTTTACACATGATACAGGTGAACAGGATGAAGCAAGGAAAACATAGGAAATGCCTTAGAAGAAAACAATGAAGCCTAGATTGATGTTTAGGACATGATGTAATATTGATTTTAATTTCCCATTAAAGTGTTTTAATGAATATGAAACGTTAAAATAAATGTCATGAGCTTTGATGATAACCCAATCATGCCCCGATCACCTTTTCCGCTGCGGGTCGGGGTGTGACATACAGAGGTTTATGGAGAGGAGAGTGACACCCGCAGAGGTGTGTGGGTACACATGCGCCACCTATTTCGGGTTATGACGGGTTCAAAGGGGTGAGGTGATGTGTACGTCAACAGTTGGTTGTTGGGAGCGCATCATAGGCGAGCACCCTCCCACCCATAGTTTTAATGTACATGATTTGTCAGCTCTTGATCAGTTGTTTCGTAAAACTACTAACATAAATAGTTTTTGAAAGTTAAATTTGGCAATCCATTTGTTTTTAACTAGCTTATACATAACTTATTGTTCTAATGTTAAATAAGAGTTTTTCTATATTTCACTACATCTATTTGGCTTACCACTAGACTCAACATTAAAAAATTTAACACAACAACAAATAGTGCAAATTTTACTTATGTATGAAATAAGTCAGTTGCATACAAATCATTTTTTATTAAACTTTTGTCTTGAGTTTTTACTTTTAGATGAATGGAATCTAATTGCTTAGCAAAATATTTACATGCATTACATAACATGTACATCATTCTCAAATCTGTCATTCATAATTATAATAACTTATACAACATTCATACATATAAACCATATGGTTTCCCTGATCATCAACGACTAAAACCCAAAACTTGATCACCCAAGAAACCCAGTTAACTGTTGTAACTAACACTGATCATCGACGACTAAAACCCAAAAAATGACTGGACCAAACAAACCAAAAAACAATAGTTATAGTTAACCTATTAGTTATGCATCATATATATACAGGAAAGGACCTTGAAGCCTTCACATGCAACGCGCAAAACATAGCTCAACCGAAACCCCCTACCGGGCCTCATTAGAACCCGGTACTGGATCCTAATGTTCCGCCTTGTGACCTGGACCGTGATTCCCACTAGAAATCCAAGAAAAACAAACAACATTTAAGCTACCATACAACAATACATGAATCTAATCATGAAATGAAATTCAAATACAAAATTAAGACAATGCAGTACCAATAACATGGAATGTGATTAGAATAATGGTGATGATGATCGAAGCTGTGTTCGCTGGAAGGAGGTGTTGCCGGTGGGGTTGTTGAGCGAGAGAGGGTTTTGGGGAGGAATGATTGGATTGTGGCTTATCATGTAAGTTAGGGAATTATAAAGGTTGGTCAAGTTTCAGATTTAAAGGAAATAACCATTCTACCCTCTTTACCGTTAAGTTATTTGACGATCAATTAACCGTTGTTAGTGGGAGAGACTTGATTGCGAGCAATTGACAACTACAAGTACTTGATTTATTGTTTTTTTTAATGAGGTCTGAAAGTGTGATTGAATGTAAACCTTAAGCACTGATATTGTACTTTAAATGGAAATTAAAGAAATCAAGTTAAACTTATATTTCTATTTCGATACACTACAAAAACAAGATAGGGGAATAGTGCCAGGCAGCTGGCCTGGCACTTCCCCATTGGACCAAACATTTTATTGTTTTGTATACACTTAAATTACGGTTTTGCCCCAGTTTAAAATTACGTTTTTGTCCCCTGCTCAAAATAAAATTACGCTTTCGTCGCCAGCTCAAAATTACGATTTGCCCTGGATTCAAAATTACGATTTGGCCCCCGCTCAAAATTACGTTTACGCCCCAATTCAAAAGAAAAATATATTTTTTCCCACAGTTTAAAATTACGATTATACCCTCTCTTCAAAAATAGATTTTTCCCTTTTTAAAAAAATATGATTTCGCCCTCAGTTCAAAATTACGTTTTTGCCATTGTTCAAAATAAAATTATGCTTTTGGTTCCAACTCAAAATTACGATTTTGCGTTTGGTTCAAAATAAAATTATGGTTTTGCCTTTAGCCTAAAATTACGATTGTGCATTTATTTCAAATTTATATTACTGTGTTACCCCAAGTTCAAAATTACCCGAATTTGCCCCTGCGCAAATTTACAATTTTGCCACTGATTCCAATTTACAGTACTACCATCAGTTTAGCTTTTGGAAAATTACGATTTTACCCCAGTGAAAAAATAAAACTTTCGCTTAGTTAAAAATAACAGTATTGTCATTGTTTTCGTTTTTAGCGAAACTATAAAAAGTGTTTTGTTTTAATTGGTTGACTCGATTTATTTGTTTTTCGTATCAAAGAGCTGCCTAATACTCGCTCATTATTCGACCATCGCCTCGCAACGCGGACGGGGCATCAACTAGTTAGAGACATTTCTTTAAAAAATAATTCTTGCATACACGAATAATAAAAAGATAAACTAGTCAGTACTCCAATCGCTAACAATAAATCTATTAGGATGTGGGGGACTAGTCGTAGTCCACGATTTCTCCTTTTAACAATTTCACATCACTTCAATATTGCTTCGTATGTTCCAAAAGTAAATTTAGTTTATAATAGTAACATCAAATTATGTCTTGGATGATTATTAGGCTATGGGGTGTGAGATAAAGCCTCTAGGGGCTTTATCATGCCGCGTCAGCGTCACGTCAGATCCACACCAGCCAGAGGGTTTTATCACGTTTTCTCTTAACTTGTAGGGTGTGGGATAGCACCCCCTGTTAAACAAAATAAAAAAAATATTTGATGAAATGATGTGGGCCCCACCTGCAACTCACCTTCTTCCTCGTTTCCATGGTGAAGCCCCATCAATGGCGCCCCTCCTTAAACTCGCCGGTGTGGGTGGTGGCGCCCTCCAGGTGCTATCGTCGGTGACGTGGCAGGGGTGGCGCCCTCCACACCCCCCGGCCTTAGGGTGAAGGGGTTGCACCTCTTATGAGGTGGGGGGAAATTTCACCCAACCTATCATAATATGCCATGTCATTTCCTTTGTCTAACACCACTCTTGCCGAAAAACAGAAAGGGTGGTTTCCCCCAAGCCATTAAAAAAAACAACAAAAGGCATGATTGGTTAAAATACTAGTGGGCCCCACATTTACACCATCTCCTCCACTTCACCGCATGCGGCAGCAAGTCACCGCAAATCCTCCCATCCCCGCATGTAGGTTGATGGCGGCACTCTCCGCGCACGGCATTCTTCACTCCCTGCATAGTTTTCCGCGAACGCCCCGGATGCGCTTATATTCAACAAGGTGTAAACAATCCAACCTAAAATCAACTAGTTAAAAGCTTAATCTGTACAAATCAGAAAGAGGTCAAATCTAGCTTAAATAATAACTAATTTTTTTAACATACAAGTTCTAAGTTAGAACTTGATTAGGTTCATTTGTCTAAAAAGCATGTTATCTATAATAATTAAAAAATATTTACATAATATCATATATTATTACATAAAGCATTATTTTATATATCTACATAAGGTAGTGGTGGGTATGTGAGAACTAGCTCTTTGAAAAAAAATTATGAAAATTAGTGTGAAAATAACAAAATAAACCCAAACAAACAATGAACCACCACCCAATAACCTAACCCCCCCCCCCCCCTCTAAAATAAATAAATAAATAAATACATAAATAAAATAATAATAATAATAAACCTAAACCCTCACCCCTAAAAACCTAAATAATAATAATAATAATAATAATAATAATAATAATAATAATAATAATATAATAACCCCCACACCTCAAAAACCTTAAAAAAAATAAACCTCAAACCCCCACCCAAAAAACCTAAAAAAACTCAAACCCCACCCAAAAAACCTAAAAAAACTCAAACCTCCACCCTAACGTAAGCTAAATGCTAAAAACTAAACTTTTAAAGCTAAACCTAAAACTAAATGCTAAAAAGATATTTTTAATGCTTTTTTTTTCCATTAAAATTGTGACTTTTTATTAATAAAAAATTCAAAAAAAAAACAAAACAAAATTATTAATAAAAAAGTTGCAATTTTAATGGAATTTTTTTTTAAAAAATTGTGTCTTTTTAAGCTTTTTAAGGTAGTTTTGGTTGTGTTCACAAGTGGTTCTCAACCTCATGGTTTTCGATAAATTGTGGTTTTTCTAAATGATCCTCACTATCTCTCTCTCTCTCTCTATATATATATATATATATATATATATAATGTAAGTATATGGAGAAAATTCCTCTAAGTGAGAAAACCTAGGAAACTCTAATCTCCCGACATTTCTTTTATTTTGAAAAAAATCACACATGTAATATACATGTTTTTAAGAGTTTTGAGCCAAAAATACTAAAAAGCACCGAATGAATACTTTTTTAAAAAATAAACAAGTTTTGCGCAATGCGACTGTAACATATGTTACACATGAATGTAACATATGTTACACAAAAGCTTGTTTATTTAAACAAAATCTGGTCGGCACTTTTTTGATTTTTTTTTTTTTGCTAAAAACCCATAAAAACGTGTATATTACATGTGTAATTTTAAAAAAATATCGGGAGCTTAGAGTTTTCTAGGTTTTCTCAATTAAAAGGGTTTTCTATCTACCATTTCCATATACATATATATATATATGGGTTGGTTAACGTACAATATTCCTTAACATACGATGTGTACGAGATGAAATTACGCACATTATATAACTCAAAAACCCTAATCACGCATGTTGAAAACCATAATCACGCATGTACAAAATCAGAAATCACGCATGGGGTAAAAAACCTAATCACACATGTTATAAAAATAATCACGCATGTTATAATTTCATGAGCGTACGTTAAGAAAAATTGTACAATACACTTTCACTACATATATATATATATATATATATATATATATATATATATGTTAATAAAACAAGATAACATATAATATCATTTATAATCCTAACTATACAAAAAAATACTTATATAAACTAGCCGAGCTTAAAATGAACTCGAGCTTGAAAATAAAAACAAAGCAGAATAAGCTCTTTTCAATTAAACAAAGTCGAGTACATGCTCCTTTCAACTCGTTTATAGTCAAAGATATTAGGGTAGGCGGGGCGTTCACGGAATGGGTTTCCGGTAGTGATACTTGATCGGGTACACCGGCGCCACCCTCACGAGTAACAAAATCGGGTAGGTAATTCCTTGACTAGTTAACGAAGGAAATAGATGAGAGAGGGGATAGAGGGAGTGAGAGAAAGGGAACAACCTACAGAGGTGTGTGGAAAGGAGAGTGAGACTTGCAGAGGTGTGTGAGTATATTGCTGACACCTATTTCGGGTTGCGATAGGTTTAAAGGGGTGAGGTGATGTGTACATCAACGGTTGGTTGTTGGGAGCGTATTTGTCATACCCCGATTTCCACGTGTATTCCGGTGGGCCCGGTGGGGAGTATCGTGACGTACAGTTGATATCATCATAACCAATTACAACACATAGCAACACAACGGAAGGCTTGGAGTAAAATATAAACTATTAGAAACCATAAGTGTCCAGAGTTCGAAAAACACAAATAATATACATACAGGGCTTGTAATAAGATCCATAGGCGGATCAGATAACATATAAAATGAAATCATACTCTACAGGCTCAACTCTAAGGTTGCAACTCCTTAATGTCAACGCCTCGCAGCTTCCAGCTTATTGCGTACTTGTACCTGTATTTTAATCTTTGAAAATACGTCAGTTTACACTGGTAAATACTGTCAACCGACTCATTTTTAAAACCCTTTCGAAAATGATTTAGGAGCATTAGCACATTTTGTAAAATAACTTGGGAAAGTACAAATGACCTTGTATACAGATTTACATGTCAGGCTTTTACATATGAGGCCTGGTACGGAAATCGAGACATGATCGACTGACACACCACTCTGAACTTTCACAAAGAAAGCAGTTAGCAATTACCCAGTGTACACGCCATGCTTTAGTCGTGGCCACTAACACTCTAGTGAGCCAAGGATATCTCGGACACGGCCAAGCCCACCCCAAATGATTGAGTTTCAGACAAAACAGATTAAAACCGGGTTATACAATTTTAGTTAATTATCACAATTGGATAAAACATAATTTCCATACCCGACCAAGCGTTAATAATTTATCGTATCCCAAGGCCGTATGGGGAAAATAGTTAAGAGTATTTACCTGAAGTTAAGTCTTCGTGAAGTCCAAAACTCAGTCGTAGATCAAAGCAAGTACATGTACAATTTACCGGAAGGCGTTTAGTGTGGAGTGATGGTAATTATTAACCAATATTAGAATGCTAACGGGTCCTTAGTTAAGTCTTAGACTCGAAACGGTTAGTCGTACGCTAAAACAATACAGTACGATACGCTAGATTCAGCGATGATCGAAATAGGATGTTAGTTGGACCCGATAAGTATATAAACTTGTCTAACATGGGTAAACCAACAACATTCTAGATTTTGATAGAGAAATGACGAAGTTAAACCCGTTTCGGTTTAAGTACGTAAATTAGCTATGTAAGCTTAACCGAACGCACATAGGCGAAACCGAGTAACCGAGAGAGTCATATACAAGTTACATTTGAATAAATGTTTAAAATATGTTATAAAATCAGTAGCTTTGCAAAAGATAGGCCCGAGGTATATTTAAAACTGAATTATGCCTTACAAGGGCATTTTGGTCATTTTAATGTTTATAAAAGATGTTTAAAATGAATCTGATGTTAAGGTTGTTAATATTCTGTAAAAAATACTTATTTTATGATGTTATAACAGTACGATATCAAATATATGTGTGTTTGACGATTTTGAAATAATCTATGTCCCGTAAGGGCATTTTGGTAAATTCACACATAGCTTTGAAGCCAAAAGTGGGATTCTGGGTTTGGGACTTGTACTTACTGTTAAGATGTTGAAAATAAGTTTATAAATCAGTAGGTATCAAGTCTTAGCTCATAGTTATGGTTTTAAACCATACTATGTGCCAAAAAGACGTAAAAGTCGCTAAAATGCCGTTTAAATCGATGTTTAAGTTAAACAGAAGTTATGACCTGTTTTATATACCAAAAATATGTCATTTAACTTATTACATTAGTAGGTTTAATTTTTGGTCATAAAAAGATTGATAGAAATCATTTTGTGTGAAAAAAAAAAAAAGTAATTTAGTCATTTATCGGCAATTAACGAATCTTAAGCCTTCATTCAGGTTGTAATCTGAATGAATCATCCCAAATGGTCCTACTTATCATATTACATCAGTAAATATATCATCTTGATCATAAGATCATGTTAAGTGTTTCTAAAATGCCGAAAAGGGCATTTTAGTCATTTTAATGCCTTAAACGCATCTTTTGTGAAAACTTATATTATAATCAGATTCTTGACATCAACATAATCAAATTATGTTTACAAATCAGTTTATGTTTTATATATGCATGGGTGTTTAAAATCATGATTTGCACAAAAATGACCTTTTTGCAAAGTTTATGTAATTTTAGCGGAACTTGTATGTAACTCAGATTTCTAATGAATCGAGTGACGAAACTTTAGGAGGTCATCCTAAACTTAATTATGGTCTTAAAGTGACCAAAAGTCAGTAGCCAAAATGGCTAAACTGGGTCATAATCGAAAGTCAATGAAAAGTCAAATGTTGTGACCTTCGATTGCGAACCGATGCTAGACCAAACCTTGACGAGCCAAATCAGTTGGTATAAGTTCTAATACTTATTTTTATGTTGTTAATGCATCAAAACATATTTTATAACATTTAGATTGTTAGTTATGAGTTTTTACAAATCTGGACAGTTTGACTTTCTTTGACTTTTCGTTTGACTCGTCAATTGGTCATGAATTCGTGGTAATCTGGAGATGCTCACTTGAGGGATTAACACCTCCATCATTACAATCACGTAGGAGCTTTCGTTACGCACAATGGATTAGTTATTAAGGCCCTAGCTTAAAGTCAATACGTATTTACGACAAGACTTTGACTATGGCTTAAAACTCAAAGAAATGATCTAGCATGAATTTGGAACACTTATACAAGGTCCAGGGAATGCTATTGACTCAGAGGAATGCTCAAAATGGCCTGGAGCTTCTCCAAAGTGGGGTTGTTTGCAAATGAGATAGTGAAGAACAAAGTTGCAACATAGAGTGCATCATATATGAGTCATTTGAGGAGTGTAGAGGAGGTGCCAGGTATTGTGGTATGAATTCAGGTGTCTACAAGTGTCCTAGAGGTGTCAAATGGTGACAAGAATGCGAGCAAGGTGGCACAATCTCGTGAAATAGGTGTCCAAGTGCAAGCGGGCAGCATATAAAAACATTCTGCCCAGATAGGCCCGTCGCGCTACGCGGCGGCCAGCCCCTTGGAGCGTCGCGCTACGCGGCGGCCCCCAAACTAGTTAAAAGTTTGGCAATTTTGGCCCCTGCACTTCCCACTCAATTACATTTCCGTTTATTGCATAATTGGCCCCTCAACTTCATTCTAAGGCATTACGAGGATAATAATAACGTAACTCAACTGCTCCGGTCCCTCCTGTTTAGCACGCGGCAACACTAGGATTACCGGGACGCGTGTCAGAAAAATACTGGACGTAAAACACGAGATGCTACAATATTGTAGGCGAGCACCTCTCCCACCTTTAGTTTTAATGTGCATGATCTGTCTGTCGATCTTCTTGGTCGGTTGTTTCGTAAAACAACTAATCTAAATGGATTTTGGAAAGATACCTAGAAAGTTTAGTTAAATTTGACAATCCGTTTGTTTTTAAATAGCTTATACACAACTTGTTGTTCTAGTGTTAAATTTCACTATATCTATTTGGCTTACTACGAGACTCAGCAATTTAAATTTTTAACGCAACAAAAATAATGCAAATTATATATAATATTAAAGTAGAAAACTGTTTTATTATTATTATTATTATTATTATTATTATTATTATTAGTATTATTATTATTATCTAGTCCTTTAGTCTATTTTTTGATTTAATGAAAACTTTTATTTAGACCCCATTTAGTTTAATTGTTGTATTCTTTTTCTTTTACTTTGAACAAATTACTTTTATACCACCAAACATTAATAAAGTTATTATACAACTTCTAAACTGATCGAATTCATATCGTTTTATTTTCCGTTTTACCTTTATTTACCTTTGTTATTTATTGTATTGTTTTACTTTTCTTATTTTTTTTATCTTCAAAGCTGAGTTACGACAAAAATAGCATAACACATTTAGATATTATTGTCATGGTGTGCGATACTTTATGAATTTCAACTGCGTCCCTACGCAACGCGCGGGTTACTACTACCCTAGTTTTAATTATTTTTGAAATAAGTCAGTTGCATACAAATCATTTTTTATTAAACTTTTGTTTTGAATTTTTACTCTTTTAGATGAATGAAATCTAATTGCTTAGCAAAATATCTGGCATGCATTACATAACATGTACATATTTGATATTTTTGTATGTTCTCTGTCAAAAGTTCATTATCTTGTTTTTGTTATCATGAATGAGAATTGCAAGAAGGTATTTGTCCTCAAATTCCTTACATCCAAGCATCCTAAACAATGCAGCTATTCTTTTATCCACATCTAATGCACCAAAAACACATTAACACTATTTGTGGCAACACATTCGTTATAACCCAATGAATCTTACATTTACATGTAGGATCTCACTAAATAGAACATAAGTAGTTTGATGCCATTTGGAATATCCAACCATCCAATCAAATAAAAATAGAACAACCCCTTTTCTTCAATGTTTATACAACTCATTACCTCAAATAAATATATATTGGCTTGTAGCACAGTTTGAATACAATTGGGTATTTGGGCTTGTTACTATTTGCATGCGCATCTACCTAACCCCGACCAGACCAGACCATGACCCATGTGAAATTGTGAACCCCCTCATCAGAAACAAACACCAATTGCATTTTGACTTCTACCTAAAACCAAATTGTAAACATGGGCCTGCTTGTTGTGCTACACTACCAGACCCCTTTTTATCAAAAGATTGCAAAGGATGTAGGGTGCACAAAACCGAACCAGTTGTGAAACTTTGGTTCTACGAGTTTTTGCAAAATAAAAAAAAAATCATTTCGGTTTGGTTTCGTTTGGCTTGGTTTGGTTCTTTGGGTAGAAACCGACCGCTTTCCAGTAATGGATTAAACAATATGCATTTTGGTCTTTACTATAATTGTATCATGCAAAACAATAATTGTGTTAGTTTGAAAAGATAATTGTTGAACTATGTTTATGGTATTGCTTGTTGGGCCCAAAAATAAAAAAGAGAAACATAAAAAGAAAACTAAACCAGGAAAAGAAAACTAAACTGAAAAAAGAAGAACAAAACCAAATTATAATCCCCAACTATTTTGTTATGTTTCAGTTTTAGGCAAGAACCAAACCAACGCGTATACGTTTCTACAAAGGTGTATCCCTACCCCTACCGAGTAGTGCTCTTATTTCATACCATAAAAACATATGAACAAATTAAGTTTATGCAAACACAGATATGTTAATCATGGGGGATATGTGATTGTATATTAATCATGGGCGTTAAAGGCTAGGACGCCAAAGCCAGATCATCAATTTTGGGCTATAAACACCAAAACACCTTAGTTAAAGGGGGCGTCAAAACAAGGAGAAAGAGACGGGACCCATGTGCACCTCAACTAATCCCTAATTTTCTTCTTTTATGTAATTATTAGTTAAGCCAAAACGGGATTGTTAAAATGTGAGTTAGTTAAAGCTCATTATGTACGTGACAGTGACGTGTCAGGGTGTTAAGCATATTGTAGTTAAACAACAACTCATGCTCTTATCACTTATGATTAAGATATGAAGACAAACAGGGTGGGCGGAGCTAGCATATAGTTAGGGGTAGTCCAGGCCACCCCTCAACTTTGTCGGCGAAGTGCAAATTTAGGTGAAGGGTTTTCGCCCCCCGGTTTTCGAAGGCAAGCTTCGCCACTGCTCTTGAGGTGAAGGGTTCGAGCCCTCGCCAAAGATGAATTTGATATAATTTAAGCCGTTAAAAAAAAAGACGTGAAGACAAACACATGGTCGTTATTGAAACACCCTCGTGTAGCAATAAGTGATTCTGTATATGAAGCAACGGTCAAGCAGGTAGGAACTAGGATGGCATGCTTGTTAGCTTGTAGCCACCTCCAACCCCCCTACTACTTTAAAGTAGCTTTCAATATTGACCCAACACCACGTTATGTGTTATCTATGGGCTTCACCTTTTGGCCAGCTTTTTCATCTTTACAATCATGCATCTTTAAGCCAGTTGAGATGGTCTCAACGTCCTTTAAAAATTTTGGGACATTTTGTTGTTTAATGAAACACATGGTGACACGTATCAAATACTTAAAGAGTTTCTTTAATCTGTAGAAAAAGTTGATTCAGTAAATTTATAAACTTGTATTCCTTATTTTTGTACTGTGAATATCCTTTATATTTTATGTTACTTATGGGCCAAAACTACTCACAAGGTTATAAATCAAACTTGCAAATTTAACAAATCATGGTGTTCTCACTTCTCACAACTTTCATGTAAAAAGGTTTCAAGATTTGGATTCTACACGTACCAGGGGCGGAGGTAGTGTATGACGACGAGGCCCACTGGTTACCCAGTAAGCTCATCTTGGGCCTCTAATTATTTGGGCCCAACAACAAGCCCAAAGCAAGAGTCCTCTTCAACTAAAATACTGAACTTTAGGAAAGGCGGGAAAACTGGATGACGTGAGGGTTCTGCATGCATTAAATGCTTGATGGGAGGATAGACGAAAGGCCAGCCGGAGAAAGTACGACGCAAGCTGGTTACATGAAATGAGCTGATGATCGGGCCGTTGGGTTGAGGACACGTATCTGAGCTTCCCAATGATCTGCAAGACCGTTATGATATCTCCAGGGAGAGAGATAAGGGCCTCCCATTATATAAGTAAGGTAAGATTCAACTAAGGTAAGCATTGAAGTCTTGATCTCATTAACTTCACCCATACTACATTTGTTCCAAACATTCCCGACCACATTAAACACCATATTCCACACCATGGAGAATATTCTGGCGGTTATGCACTCACCGGAATAGGCTTCTCATCTCTCCGGCAAGTTTACCTATTCTCACGCCGGAGCATGGTCACGGATCCCCCCCCCCCCCGGGCCCTCCGTAACGAGGCTAACGGTGTTCTCTTTTGTAGGATAAAGGAGCTGGACCTTCACGGCGTTGACGAGATCCTATTGACTACCCATCAGGGATCGGAGGACTCGACATTGGCGCCATCCGTGGGACCTCAGTCCGTCTGGTGATCCCGTTTAACAACCTGAAAAACGTTGTGAAGAGTTGCACTCCACACAAAGCGGCATGGATACACCACAGTCACCTTTCCCACCAAGTTCTCAGACGGTAAACATAGTACAAGGCGCCACCCCAGGCACGCTTAACGACGTGGTTACCGTGGAGGACGTTACCCATAAGGAAGAAACTGGCCACGGAACCGGGTCATCTGAAAAAGAGACACCATGACGCTAGATTTTGTGGAAATGCATAGAGACAAGCTAAAAAAGAGACTCGAGGACCTGGAAAGGCGAGAAAGACTCGAAAGCCTGAAGACTCGGGTCACCTTTGCCACCCGTCAAGCAAAGATGATGCCGGTTCCCAAAAAAAGAACAACAACCCAGATCTGTTAGACACCTTTGTGACGGCGCTAAAACAGATGTCTCAAGAAGAACGGGAAGGGTTAATCAAAGGAAATGAGCAAAAGGTAAAAGACAAGGAAGAACACTAAGACAACGGGCTAAACAAGCCCTACTTACCAAGGGACCTAGCAGAGGTTTCCAAGTTCACTAAGAGAATAGCCGAGGCTCCGTTACCTCCGAAGCTCAAACCTCCGAAAAATCTAGATATGTACGACGGAACCAAGGACCCGGAATATCACTTGCATGCCTTCAGAGGTGATGGACAGGTGGGGAGATGGTCGATGCCCACTTGGTGCCACATGTTTGTTCAAACGTTAACCGAGCGGGCCAGGCTTTGGTTCGATAGTCTCCCTGCCGGGAGCATAGATTGCTACAAGAACTGAACGAGAAGTTCCTCAGGAATTTTAGCCAACAAAGAAAGGTGATCAAGAACCCCAATGAAATCATGCATATTCGACAAAAGGACAACGAAAGAGTTGACCACTACATGGAAAGGTTCTATAGAGAAAGCATGAACATCAAGGACGTCCTAGAAGTGATGAAGATCAGCAGCTTTATAAACGGGTTAAAACAAGCACAGCTATGTGAAAAGCTGGGGGAAGAATTCCCTGAGACTTTCGACAACCTCATGGACAGGGTCAGGGCTTTTGTCAGAGGAAAGGACACCGTCAGCAATGCTAAAGAACTGGACACTCCTTCCAGGAGGGCCAGCCCGACCCTCAAGCCCCAGGAAAAACGTACTCTTTAATCTCAAAAGCCCGTTTTTGACAGAATGCAACACGACAGGGTTAGACAGGTGTATTCACCATACAAGCCTCAGGGCAGAAGACCTGCCCCTTATTCCGACAGTTTTACCCCTCTAACCAAGACCCCCAGCGAACTTCTAGCCACGGAGAGGGTCGGGAACTATTTCCCAAAACCTCCACCTATCAAGCCAGGGCCCAAGACCCACCCGAATGAATATTGTGAGTTCCATAAAGGTCCCGGCCACAGGACGGACGATTGCATGTATCTCAAAAGGGAAATAGAAGCGGAAGTAAAACCGGGAAATCATCCCATCTGGTCAAAGAAATTAAAGAGGGAGGAGATAAGAAGGGGAAAGAGCCTAGAGGAAGAAAACCGGAAAGAAAAGATGTAGACATGATCAGGCGAAGGAACGAGCACGAGCCCACCAATAGTGTCAAAGCACGGATACTGGGCTCTGCAGATTGCATGGACGCTCCGATCTTGATGCCCCACTTGAAAGAACACGAGGTATAAAGGCTTCTACTTAATATTTCTGCCATCATAGCAGGCCACAAGGTGGCCCGAATACACGTGGATGGGGAAAGCGGGGTAGAGGTGATTTATGAGCATTGTTTCTTAAGATTAGATAGAGACGTGAGGGATAAGCTGGAAGAAAACTCCATGCCGCTGGTAGGATTCAATAACAACATCTCCCACCCTTTAGGGAAGATTAGGCTCCCCTTCACAGTAGGAGTGGGGGACAGGAGTCGGACCATAGAACTAACCTTCACTATAGTCCGGTCTCCCTCCAAGTATAATGCAATCTTGGGCAGATCGGGGATTGGGGACTTACAAGCCCAAGTCTCCACGCCTCATGGAGCCCTAGTTTTCCAAACCCCCCGAGGGTTAGCATGGGTAAAATCCTCCTACGAAGTAGTATCGTCAATTTCAGAAGAGGCGAAAGAAAAAAAAGGCCCGGGAGGAAGGAGTAGAAGAATGGGTCCTCAACGAAAGATTCCCAGAGCAAACAGTAAGGGTTGGAAAACACCTCAGCGACAAGTGCAAAAGTGCACTCAAAGAACTGTAGCTCATTAACCTAGACATCTTTGCTTTCCAGCACGGAGACATGACCGGAATCCCCCGGAGCTTGACACAGCACAAGCTCATACCTCAGCCGGATCAGACCTGTTAGACAAAAGAAGCGGAGCATGGGCCCAGACAAGAGAAGAGCCGCTTGTGAAGAAACCAGAAAGCTCCTCAGAGTCGGAATAGTGAGGGAAGTTAAGTACCCGTCCTGGGTAGCCAATCCAGTTATGGTAAGAAAAAAAGGATGGAGGCTGGAGAATGTGTATAGATTATAAGGACCTCAACCGAGCTTGCCCTAAGGACTGCTACCCACTTCCCGAGATAGACGTCCAGGTAGATTCCTTGTCCTAGTATCCCTAAAATGCTTCCTGGATGCATACAAAGGGTACCACCAAATCCAGATGTCATTAGAAGACGAGGAGAAAACCGCATTCATAATAGATGAAGGCACCTTTTGCTATACCAAGATGCCTTTCGGGCTAAAAAATGCTGGGCCCACCTATCAAAGGTTTATGAACACCTTATTCAGGGAACAAAGAGGAAGAAATCTTGAAGTGTATGTGGACGACATCGTCATAAAAAGCCTCACAGAGGTAGCCATGCTAGAAGACATCGCAGAAACATTAGGGGCAATGCAAGAGGTCAACATGAAGTTGAACCCCGGGAAGTGTTACTTCGGGGTAGAAGAGGGAAGGTTCCTGGGAGTAGTCGTTACCAAGGGAGAAATCAAAGCGAATCCCGAGAAGACTCAAGTAGTGGCTGAGATGTGATCCCCCAGATCCTTAAGAGACGTGCCAGCGGCTGAATGGAAGGTTAACCGCCCTCAATAGTTTTTTATCAAAGGTGGTCGACAAGACATTGCCCTTCATGAAGGTCTTAAAAGACTGCCTTCAAACAAGCAAGTTCAGATGGACACCCGAGGCAGAGGCATCTTTCCAAAAAATTGTCACACCCCGACCGAGGGCGGAATCACCGGGGTTAGTGGCACTAGGCGACCGGATTGTTCTCACGAGAAATTCCATAACAATTATTCACAACATTACTAAACGTTTAACATCCCATACTATTAAACATAATATTCTAAATAATCATTACGAAATCCAAAGTTTTCTCATAAAAACAAACGGTTTGATTTCCCCTAGATTTCATACATAAGTTCAAAATCTGAAATACATCAACGAACTAACTAAACAACTAAACTACGCTAAGCATGCAACATCCAAGCATCCATAGCTAAAATCCTCAACCTGTTACATACGTTAAAATACAAGTCAATACAATTAAGTAAAGGTGAGCATACAGGTTTAAGTACTACTAGCATAATCGAGAAAGCGTTCGCGAAATAATCTAACTACACATCATGATACACCGAAACAATTCACACAGATTAACATAGGCTTATTTCTCATGCTAACTACCGTGAGAAGGCTTGCGCGTCCATCCTAACTAGACCCCGTCGGGTGTAAGCCACACTATAGTACCATACTTGTAACATTCGTCGTAAAACGGGTTCCAAAACCCGCTCTGTTTAAAAATTTTAGAATTTATTAAAAGTTTCGTTACGCATTTTTTCATTTTATAAAATGTAATTTTCATAATTAATAAATAAATTAGATAATTAATATATTGATTAAATAAAAGAACAAAAAATATATATATTAACAATATTTAAGATTTTAAAATATAAAACAAACAAAAAGGGGGAGCCGGGAGTCGAACCCGGGTCCCTACCTAATACACACACCGTATTCACCACCGAGCTACATATACTTGATGTACTAAAACTCAAATTAAGTAAATTTTATACGCTCGCTAACCTTTAACCTACAACTCCATCGATCTACTGGTAACTGCCAAAATCAAGAATTTAGCAATCAATCCGCGGATATTTTTGTCTGAAAACGAATAACTGATTCCTATCATCAAATGTAATTGAAATACGGAATCAAATTAACATAAAAACCGAGTCAATCTTTGACCCGAAATTTAAGCTTTGAAACCGAAAAAAATAACTGCCTTCCACACTATAAATATTGATCGTAACACCACACCCATACTCGCTCATTCTCTTAATCTCACTCTACACTCTCAGAGTAACATTTCGGTGCAACTGTGCCCTTCGCCGGAAAACCGTGCTTTGCCGGAATCATACCGGAGAGTTTGCAAATTTCGGTATAAACTCTTGATTCTTTTATTCTATATCGTTTTATGTTTAGAAATCGTAAACCAGTTAATCTAACTGGAATAATTTGGATTAACAGTCGAGAGTGATACTTTCTGGGTTTTATACATGAAGAAGATGAACTGATTTAGTGTTTTTGTATAATCAAAATTGTTGTTTTAAACAGGTTAGACACACAGTCCAGTGGTGGACTGTGTGCAAACGCAACACATATGTCTTGGGTTCGAGTCTATATACGTTCCGGTTTCGCAAAATTAAGCAAACTTTTTAATCCGGGTATGAGTCACTCCAGTATGTACATAAGAATAATTAAGATCTTAAATCCACCGGGTTAGACACCCAGCCCAGTTGGTAGGGCTGGGTGCAAAACATCACCTAAACACGGGTTCGATTCGGAGTCTCCTCACCGGTTCGACCGTTTAAAAATATTTTTTTAATTAATTAAATTCTAGATTAAAACCAGTAAGTGTATAAGAATAATTAAATTCAGAATACTTTCGGGTTAGACACGTAGCTCAGTTGGAAGAGCTGCGTGCACGCAACCAAGAGGTCACGAGTTCGAGCCTCACCACACACTGCCTATAACATGCATCGAACCGGTCAAACCCCCCTTGTCAGGTCTGACAAGGTTTTTTTAGTATTTTATTTATTTTTATTTTTAATTTTGTATTTGTATATTTTACTTAAAAAAATTAATTAAAAACCCTTAAATAAAAAAAACATGATTTTGGAGGTTTAAAATTCCAATAAATACCACAAAAATAATCTAAAAATCTAACAAAAAGTACTAAATCAAAATATTAATCGGTTTATATTTATCAATTTATCGCGTTATTATTTTAGGTTAGTACTCGTTTGTCGATCAAATCCTCAATTCGTGCGCATTCATCATCATCAAGGAACGCACCCACTGTGAGTGAATCCTTACAAATTCCCCTTTTTATTCATGTTTTGGGGTGTATCATGTGTCGCCTTATTTATTTCGTTTATTCAAACTCTTGTGCTATTACCATTATATGATCTAAACGTGTGATGTAAATGTTGTTTGTTGTATTGCGAGTTTATATTTTTGTCAAGATGCGTGCAAATCATTCATTAGACCCATCAGTTCCTCGTTGGAGACGAGTTGAGCATCAGGTGCCTCATTAGATCGGCTCCATTTGATTGTGCCTTGATCTCATTGTCATCATTTGGTATGTGTGTGTGTGCATTAATTGATATTATGTGTTTTGTGGTTTAATTTACATATACGTATACTCATATTTGGTTATGCACATTTTTATTCAAATAACCAATATAACTAATTCTTTCAAATATTTAAATAAGATTCATTCGCCAACTTTTGTTGACCCAAAACCCTATTTTTACACATGATACAGGTGGACAGGTTGAAGCAAGGAACACATAGGAAATTGCCTTAGAAGAAAAATAAAGAAGTCATGAAAAATGTATTTGAACATGTTGTGCTTGCATGTTTATTGTAATTTCTTCTTTAAATAGAAATAATAAATATGAAACTTTATAGTAAATGTCATGAGCTTTGATAAAAAAACCCAATCATGCCCCGAATACCATTTCCGCTGCGGGTCAGGGTGTGACAATACTAGCTAAGGAGGCAAGTTAACGAAGATAAGTCCTAGTTACATGTTTCTAGTATCACGTATTGAGCATATATAATCAGATTATTCGCGTGTGATAAACAGTTTGATTTGTGAAGTGATTTTGATATAGGAACGTATGTAACACCCAAAAAGTGCGTTAAAGCGAAAATGGGTCAAGTATACTCACTGTGGGTGCGTTTAGGGTAAGTTGGAGATTGTGAAGAGAGTCGAGAAGAGCGTCGGATCAGCCTGCATACGCGAACGGAAGTGCATCAGTCTTCCAAAAAGCCGAAACGGTGAAGTTTGAGTTGAGCAGTAGCCAAGTTCGGGCGAACTTGTGTGTAAACACACAAGTTCGAGCGAACTTGTATGAATCTGGGGAGTTTATAGCCAAGTTCGGTCGAACTTGATGAGTTTCCTGAGAAACTTGTTAAGTTCGGGCGAACTTGTAAGAAATTCTTACTGATCAGGCAAGTTCGGTCGAACTTGTATGGTTTCCTAAGAAACCAGGCAAGTTCGGGCGAACTTGCAAGAAAATTCGGTGAAGAAAATACTCAAGTTCGGTCGAACTTGACCAAAATGGGTACAAGTTCGGTCGAACTTGACCTGATAAGCTGGTGATTCTCGAGCGAACTTGGTGTTTCCATGTCCAAAATCTTGCGTTTCCACGCCGTTTGCTGAGTAAATCGAGTGTTCATCCCTCCGACCCTGTGCTACTTAGCGAACTTAGGTTAGAGAGGTCTTTTCAGAGCAGTGTTAACCATTTTACAAAAGCGTGGGCTAATCCGGACGAACTCGGGTTCGTTCGGGTTAGTCCGGCTTGTGTAAACCGTCACAAACGTCCGTGTGCTTCCAGATCTGGGATCTTGAATGATAGATGCTTCGTTTCATATCAGAAAATGAACAAAGCATCCTCAAAACACCGTATTTTGTGTCAAAATCGATATTTATCAAAGGTTTTTCTCAGATCCAAAACTTACAAGCCGAGATCTTGCAGATCTCGTGTTTGGGAAGCCTCTGCTAGCACCAAACGACTCGTATTGTGTAGATCTAAGTTAAAAATAGAAGTTTTGAAGAAAAAGATGAAGATTTTCGTAAAAGAATGAGTTTTGATGAAAACGAAGGCTATGCCTTGTGCCAAAATCGTTGTAAATCTTTGTTGGTTGCTGATAAACGTTGTCGCAGTGAAAATCAGGTTGATTCTTACTTAGAACACGAAGGTTTCGGGTTGAGAGAGAGCTCTGGGCGAACTTACAGCAAGTTCAAATGAGAGAAATGAGCTTGGTATTTATGGGCAAAGGTCAACGGTCAAACAGTAAAAAAAATATTATTTTTTTTTAAATATTTATTTGTTTAATTTAAATTAAAAATCAATTAGAAATACTTAAAAATAACATTTCTAAGGATAGAAAATAGCCATAAACTCACAAAAATATATCTAAAAATCCCATTAAAATCTTTAATAAAATCCATCCATTTAATATATTTTTCCCATTATAATTTAGGTCAGTGATTCCTTGTTGACTCGCTCCGTCTAAATCGTGCGCATCTCACCAACTCAAATCCAACGCACCCAATGTGAGTGAACCCTTCAAATTCCCCGTTTTAATCACATTTTTGGGGTGTATCATGTGTCTTGTTCACTTACTTATTATAATTAAGTTATTGTGCATATATCATATCATGACATGTGTGTTAGTTGTTGCTGATAAGTAGTTATTATTGTTTGCAAATTATTATTTCAGTACATACAATTGCTGAGGCCGCAGCTCCCCATCCCTCGAGGTTGAGTTTGATCCCCATTTTATTATGCGGTTGATCAGGGCCTGCCCGCACGATCGGCTCCGTTTGATTGAGCCTTGATCGGTCATTTCATTTACATTTCAATACATGCAATACGCTCGGCTCCGTTTGATTGAGCCTTGAGCACACAGTTCAATTTACATTTTCAGTTCATGCAATACGATCGGCTCCGTTTGATTGAGCCTCGATCTCACAGTTCATTTATGTTAAATTTTCATATGATGTTAGTATGTTCATGTATGCTATCGATTGTTAATGTATGTTATAATTGTAACTGATGTTGCCATTGCTTGATTTCATACATATGCTCTTTTATGATTATGCACAATATTTTATTGATAAACTAACCAGAAAGTCATTATTAAATGTTTATCTATAAGGTTCACTGGCCAACTTATGTGGACCCAAAAACCTCCCATTTTACACATGATACAGGTGAACCAGCAGCAGCTAGGAACACGTAGGATCTGGACTAGAAGAAATAAAACGATTTAGTATTTGGAATATTATGTTTGGTTATTTTCCTTTGTAATGAATGAACATGTTTGAACGTTTGAGAAATGTAACTTTGACTTCATTTAATAATGGAACATAATAGTAAATGTCATGTGCTTTGGTGATAACCCAATTATGCCCCGACTCTTATTTCCGCTGCGGGTCGGGGTGTGACAGATTGGTATCAGAGCCATGACTATAGGGATATAGGATAGGTTATTAGACCCTTAGAGCCTATACTATAGTCGATTAGAAACTTATAGGAATTTTGTGTGTTATATGCCAAATTTCATGATGTTTATATGTTTATGTTAAATGTTACATTTGATATTGTTCAGGCATGTTTATAAGTAGGAATTATCAAATAATGCCTATCATGAAATCGTATGATCATAATATATATCACATCCATGCAAGCACACACCACATCATGATTGATTTTACAACGATTTTTGTGTTTTCAAATCTCATCAAAGTGAGTTCTCATGACGGGCATGTAGTAACTGGAAGGGTACTAGTACCGGTAGTCGGAACATCCTGTCTAGGCTGGCATTCGTATAAATCCAAAATAAAGGACCAGTTTGCCTACCTGGGGACTAACGATGAGAGTACGAAATACCTATTAGGCCAAAGCATGCTATACCAAACGTCGTGAGAGCTAATTCCACTTTGAGTTGTCATTGTGTCTACACCTGGACACGTTCCGACCAAACATCTCATGAACATATTTTGTGGTTAGCATTCGGGGGATGCAAGTGTTAAATTGCCAATACTAATGTGAATCCTACCAAACCAATAGCCATGGGGGCCCACATGACTATATAGGTGAAGGTATGGGGGACATTTGAGGCCCAACATGAGCGAACCCAAGACATCCTTCGGATGTAGTTGCATTATTGATATTTATGTTATTTTCATTTTTTTAGACACATGACACCTAAAAGATACCATAAACTCACAATCTTCTCATTTTATGGTCCTGTAGATGTCGTCTAGATCGCATCGAAGGAGTAGGAAATCGGAAAAGTCTCAGGAACGTTTGACCACTCACATCGCCAACCAAATGGCCACGATATTACCTGACATCGTAGTACAAGTACAACAAGCCCTTGCTGCAAATCCTACTAACCCTCCTCAACAACAGGACCAGATCATCAACGACCCTCCTACCATCAAATGCTCCTACAAACATTTTAAGTCCTGCGATCCCCCAAAATTCGAAGGGACAGAGGGAGTCACTGCTCTCCTACATTGGTTCGAGGAGATGGAAAACGTTTTCTTAAACTGCGATTGTCCTGAGGATCGCAAAGTTCGTTATGCCACCGGGAGACTACTTGGTGTAGCTCTCACTTGGTGGAATACGGAGAAAGGAAAGAGGGGAACGAAAGATGCGATGGCCTTAACTTGGGAGGAGTTAAGGGAAATCATGACTAGGCGATTCTGTCCTAGGAGTGAAATTAAGAAATTGGAAGATGAATTTCATGCCCTGAAGCAAAAAGATGGTGATCACTCTACTTACAACAAAAGGTTCTTGGAGTTGAACCAGATGGTACCAAACTTATTCACTCCAACCTACCGTTTGATCGAACATTACATTCGAGGACTTCCCTTGAAAATCCAAGATTCGGTCCTCAGCGTTTCACCGGTAACACTCGAAGCTGCCATGGAGTTGGCAACAGAACTGACCGAAAACCGAATTCGCAATGGGAAGTTCAAGGAAGAAAAGAAGAAAACCCCTGCTGAGGGACAAACCTCAAACCACCACACTCCTTCCTCTAAATTTGCTAACAAGAGGAAGCGTAACAACAGGAACTTTGCAGTCACCCACACCAACACCCCTGTTCCTGCTGCACCCATCACTCAAGCCACTCCTCCACCCGCGCCATACAAAAGACCATACACAGGACCACTACCAAAATGTAACCGTTGTCAGTATCACCACTCCCCTGACTACCCTTGCCAATACTGTACCAGCTGCGGTCGCGCTGGACATATTGCTCAACACTGCCGCGCGCCTCAACGAACAAACCGCCACCAACCTATAACCCAAACCCACCAACAATTTATGGGTCAAGCCCAACAACAACAACCATTTCCACCCACTCAACATTTAGCCCAAACATACTATCAACCCAACTACCCTATGGGCCAACCTATGCGGGCATGTTTCAATTGTGGAGATCCAAGTCATTTCAGGAACACATGTCCAAGACTGGTTAATATTATTCATGCTCAGGCTCAAGCCAATCCTGTGAATCAAGCGAACCAAGCTCCTCCACCTGCTAGGGGAAGGGCTTTCAATATTAACGCAAACCAGGCCAGAGCTGACGGCAATGTAGTCAACGGTACGTTTCTTATAAATGGTAGATATGCCTCTATGTTATTTGATACTGGGGCGGATAGAAGTTTCGTGTCATTAGAGTTTGAACCTATCTTAAGTAAAAATCGAGATAAGCTCGCGGAATCCATAACAGTAGAAGTTGCAGATGGAAAACCAGTTTCGTTAGACTCTATTTTGCGCAACTGTACGCTCACCCTAAACGACCACGATTTCTCAGTCGATCTTATTCCTATGAAGCTGGGAAGTTTCGACATCATAGTCGGAATGGATTGGCTCAGTCAGCATAATGCGGAAGTTGTATGCCGTGAGAAATTTATTCGTATTCCTCTTTCAAACGGTCAGACTCTTCAAATTATTGGAGAAACCTCGGCGAAAGGACTCAACTTAATGTCTTGCCTTCAAGCTCAAAAATACCTTCGCAAGAATTATGTCGCTTTTTGGCCCATATCATCAAGAAGGGAACCGCGGAAAAGAAACTTGAAGATATTCCTGTTGTAAAAGATTTTCCACAAGTTTTTCCTGACGACATTTCAGGACTTCCTCCAATCAGAGATGTCGAATTTCGTATCGATCTTATACCTGGTGCTACACCAGTGGCAAAATCTCCATATAGGTTAGCCCCCTCTGAAATGCAAGAGCTAGCCAGTCAATTGCAAGAGTTGACTGACAAGGGATTTATACGCCCCAGCTCATCGCCTTAGGGTGCACCTGTACTCTTTATAAAGAAGAAGGATGGATCTTTTCGCATGTGCATCGACTACAGAGAGCTCAACAAGTTAACTATCAAAAATCGATATCCTTTACCTCGTATAGATGACCTTCTTGACCAACTACAAGGTGCCAGTTGCTTTTCGAAAATCGACCTTCGATCTGGCTATCATCAGCTTAGAGTGCATGAAGAAGATGTCCCTAAAACTGCTTTTCGAACTCGATATGGTCACTATGAATTCATGGTTATGCCGTTTGGATTAACCAACGCACCAGCTGTTTTCATGGACCTAATGAATAGAGTCTGCAAACCTTACCTTGATCGATTTGTTATTGTGTTCATTGATGATATTCTTATCTATTCAAAATCCAAAGCTGATCATGAGCGTCATCTGCGACTTGTTCTTGCACTTCTAGAAAAGGAAAAGCTTTATACCAAGTTCTCTAAATGTGAATTCTGGTTAAAAGAGGTGCAATTTCTCGGGCATGTAGTCAATGACAAAGGAATACATGTGGACCCATCAAAGATCAAAGCAGTTCAGGAATGGCAAGCTCCACGTACGCCAACTGAAGTAAGGTCTTTTCTTGGACTTGCTGGTTACTATCGTCGATTCATTTCAAACTTCTCTCGCATTGCGGTGCCACTCACGGCTTTAACCCATAAAGGGAAACCATTTGTATGGGGGCCCAAGCAAGAAGAAGCTTTTCAAACTCTCAAGCGAAAACTTTGTGATGCACCAATCCTCACTCTTCCTGAAGGTTGTGATGATTTTGTAGTCTATTGCGACGCGTCAGGACAAGGATTAGGTTGCGTTCTCATGCAAAGAGGGAAAGTCATAGCTTATGCCTCAAGGCAACTCAAGACACACGAAAAGAACTACACCACTCATGACCTTGAACTTGGAGCCGTTGTATTCGCTCTTAAGATATGGAGACATTATCTTTATGGTACGAAGTGTGAAATATACACTGATCACAAGAGTCTTCAACATATCTTCAATCAGAAAGAGTTAAATATGAGGCAACGAAGATGGGTCGAACTCCTAAATGATTACGACTGTGAAATCAGATACCACCCTGGTAAAGCAAATGTGGTGGCTGATGCACTTAGTCGAAAGGGTTATGCGAACTCCATTCATCTTCTATGTTCGCAAATTATAACCAATATTAAGGATCAAATTCGAGAAGCTCAACACGTTTCAATAACAGAGGAAGATGTACAAAAGGAGATGTCCTGTGGAGCCGAGCTAAAGCTGGAAACTAAATCTGATGGTATTTTGTATTACCTAGATCGTATATGGATTCCTAACCATATCAATCTTCGTGAAACACTCATGCATGAAGCCCATAAGTCGCGATATTCTATACACCCAGGAGCCGATAAGATGTATCAAGACCTAAGGTACACCTATTGGTGGCCTGGAATGAAGAAAGATATTGCCGTTTTTGTTTCCAAGTGTCTCACTTGTTCTAAAGTAAAGGCTGAACACCAAAGACCCTCAGGACTTCTGGTCCAACCAGAGATACCTGTCTGGAAGTGGGAAAATATAACTATGGATTTCATTACCGGGTTACCCCGCACTTCTAGTGGGTATGACACTATATTGGTGATTATAGACCGACTCACAAAATCAGCTCACTTTATTCCTATTCGAGAAGATTTCAAGAACGAAAAGCTTGCTCATATTTATATCAACGAAATCGTCAGCCGACATGGAGTTCCGTTAAGTATTATTTCTGATCGTGATGGTCGTTTCACCTCACGAACATGGCAGGCAGTACAATCCGCTATGGGCACTCGACTAGATCTCAGTACCGCCTATCATCCTCAAACTGATGGACAGTCTGAGCGCACCATTCAAACCCTTGAGGACATGCTTAGAGCATGTGTCATAGACTTCAAGGGAAATTGGGACGCCCACCTACCGTTAGTCGAATTTTCGTACAACAACAGTTATCATTCTAGCATCGGCATGGCACCTTTTGAAGCTTTATATGGTCGAAAGTGTCGATCTCCTGTTTGTTGGCACGAAATTGGGGAAGCACAAATTACTGGTCCAGAATTGATCCAAGAAACCACAGATAAGATTCATCAAATCCGAAACAATCTTCTAGCGGCTCAAAGTCGTCAAAAGAGTTACGCAGATAAACGACGGAAGCCCTTGGAGTTTAGCGTTGGTGATCATGTGCTTTTAAAAGTGTCACCGTGGAAGGGAGTAGTTCGTTTTGGTCAAAAGGGAAAGCTAGCACCACGTTACGTAGGACCTTTCAAGATACTCGAAAGAGTAGGTCCTGTAGCTTACAAGCTTGACCTACCGGAAGAACTTGACAGAATTCATCCCACATTCCACGTGTCGAACTTGAAGAAGTGCCTCGCTGACGAGAATCTTCATATTCCACTGGAGGATATTCAGATTGATGAATCCATGCATTTTATTGAAAGGCCAGTAGAGATTATGGACTATGGAGAAAAGCGTCTACGTCGAAGTCGCATTCCTATTGTTAGGGTACGCTGGGAGTCGAAACGGGGACCTGAGTTTACTTGGGAACGTGAAGACTCAATGCGTGAAAAATACCCTCATCTTTTCCCTACTACTTCAACTGTTTAAATATCGGGACGAAATTCCTAAAAGTAGGGGATACTGTAACATTTGTATAAATCGGGTCTCCAAAACCCGCTCCGTTTTGTAATCAAATACCAAGATATGAAATTACATTCAATATTTATGAGTATTTCGAGTTTAAACGTTACATAATTAATATATAAACTAAACTATAAAAATTATATTTGATAAAAAGTTAAAATAAAATAAATAAAAAATATTTGGAGCTGACCGGACTCGAACCCGGGTCAACTGCCTCCAATGACTTATCTTTCCGTCTCCAAACCACTCCGCCACCGATTGTTTTCTGTTAGCATTATGAAAGCAATTGAATTTTATACGCATACACGACTTAACGGTTAATGATATCTGAATAACGGAAATCGGTAGCCGAATCGCCAAATCAGTTTTTGTTCGCATAGTTAACTTATAACCGATGAATATCGGTTTCTAATTAAAGTTCAGATTGAATGAACTTCAAGTTTGGGTTTTTGAAACCGAAAGACATTCAAGCTCCAAATAATTCAGATTCCAATCATTTATACGATTCAGAACCGTCTCAAATACACTCCAATCCCTTTTCGTCGCGTTTTCAAGTCCTTTGAGCACAAGAAAACTGTCGCCGGAATTCCCTGCAAATCTCGCCGGAAAACCGTGTTCAACTCAAACCAGTAAGATTTTCCTCTCTTGCTGTTTCAATCTATTGTTAGGACACTACTAACATTAAACCGTCACTCAAAACCAGTCACAGAAGACTTGCTGGATTTTCTGGGTTCGCCGGAGAAACTCTGGATTTCGCCGGAAACACGCTAGTTAACGGTAAACACATTCAATCGTGCTAATAATCCATGTACTCTGGTTCAATTTCAAATCTAATTCTTTAATTCTGTTGTTAGACTCTCTCAGCCGGAGGTTCAAAAACAGAGTTACTTGTTCTCGCCGGACTTTCTGAAGAAGACGACCTGTCCGGTATTTCTTTTCCCCAAACTGTTCGGTTTGTTCATTCAAACTAGTAATCATGTTATTTAAGTAGTAGAACTCTGAACCAGTGGTCTGAGTAAAAACCGGTAAATATAGTGAAGAAGACGAACACAAAAAAATCGGGTTAAGAATAATTAAAATTCGGATAGTTAACGGGTTAGACACACAGTCCAGCGGTGGACTGTGTGCAAAGTTTATATACGAGTCCCGAGTTCGATCCTTACCACACACACACTGCGTAATAACATTCCTTTTTATTCATAAAACTAACCGGGTTAGATCGAGTAGTTGTTAAGTATAATATAATTCAAGAATATAACCGGGTTAGACACACAGTCCAGCGGTGGACTGTGTGCAAAACAAACTGCACGTCACGCGATCGAGTCCCGTCACAAACACCGGTTCAATGAGATTAAAACGTTTTGTAAAATAAAGGAATTTTCGGTAAGTTCGAATAAGTGCATAAATATAATTAAAACTGAAATCCTAACGGTTAGTCACGTAGCTCAGTTGGTAGAGCTACGTGCGCGTGAACGGAAGGTCACCGGTTCGAATCCCGCTCGGCGCAAGTATTACCGCTGACCGAACCGGTCAACGGTCAACGGTCAACGGTCAAACAGTAAAAAAAATATTATTTTTTTTTAAATATTTATTTGTTTAATTTAAATTAAAAATCAATTAGAAATACTTAAAAATAACATTTCTAAGGATAGAAAATAGCCATAAACTCACAAAAATATATCTAAAAATCCCATTAAAATCTTTAATAAAATCCATCCATTTAATATATTTTTCCCATTATAATTTAGGTCAGTGATTCCTCGTTGACTCGCTCCGTCTAAATCGTGCGCATCTCACCAACTCAAATCCAACGCACCCAATGTGAGTGAACCCTTCAAATTCCCCGTTTTAATCACAATTTTGGGGTGTATCATGTGTCTTGTTCACTTACTTATTATAATTAAGTTATTGTGCATATATCATATCATGACATGTGTGTTAGTTGTTGCTGATAAGTAGTTATTATTGTTTGCAAATTATTATTTCAGTACATACAATTGCTGAGGCCGCAGCTCCCCATCCCTCGAGGTTGAGTTTGATCCCCATTTTATTATGCGGTTGATCAGGGCGTGCCCGCACGATCGGCTCCGTTTGATTGAGCCTTGATCGGTCATTTCATTTACATTTCAATACATGCAATACGCTCGGCTCCGTTTGATTGAGCCTTGAGCACACAGTTCAATTTACATTTTCAGTTCATGCAATACGATCGGCTCCGTTTGATTGAGCCTCGATCTCACAGTTCATTTATGTTAAATTTTCATATGATGTTAGTATGTTCATGTATGCTATCGATTGTTAATGTATGTTATAATTGTAACTGATGTTGCCATTGCTTGATTTCATACATATGCTCTTTTATGATTATGCACAATATTTTATTGATAAACTAACCAGAAAGTCATTATTAAATGTTTATCTATAAGGTTCACTGGCCAACTTATGTTGACCCAAAAACCTCCCATTTTACACATGATACAGGTGAACCAGCAGCAGCTAGGAACACGTAGGATCTGGACTAGAAGAAATAAAACGATTTAGTATTTGGAATATTATGTTTGGTTATTTTCCTTTGTAATGAATGAACATGTTTGAACGTTTGAGAAATGTAACTTTGACTTCATTTAATAATGGAACATAATAGTAAATGTCATGTGCTTTGGTGATAACCCAATTATGCCCCGACTCTTATTTCCGCTGCGGGTCGGGGTGTGACAACCCCTTCAAAAGATTTTGCAGAAACCAGAGCTCTCCTGCCGATTAGCTAAATGGGCCGTTGAGCAGGGGGAGCATGCCTTGGAGTACAGGGGAAGAACTTCAACCAAGGGCCAAGTACTGGCGGATTTCCTCACAGAGGTCCCTGAGGAAGAAGAGATGAACTCCTTAGATGGAAAGAATCAGAGAAAAAGGAAAAGAAATACGAGGAGGAGGCAGTCTGGAATTTGTTCATAGATGGAGCTTCGAACGAAGAAGGGAACGGAGCAGATATTACCCTCGTAAGTCCCGAAGGGATTGAACTGACCTACGCCATCAGATTAGACTTTGATGTAACATCCGTCAAAAACCGGATTTACCAAACCCGCTTCGTTTATTAACGAACAACCAGTTAAAAATTTCGTTGCGTATTTAATGCTCAAATTAATTTTAAACGATACATAATTAATAAGTATATTAGAATATAAAAGTTATATTTGAAAAAGTATTAAAAATAATGATTTAAAAATAAAGTGCTGAAGCCGGGATTCGAACCCGGGTGAGCCGGGTCAACCAGGTCAGCAAAGCCTTAACACACACACATCCAACCACTCTGCCACTGGTGTTCTTTAGTAATATACCAAAACAATTAATTCAAATATCACAATGTCGAATTTAAACTGACGCGCCCAATCGCAGTCGTCGGAAATCCCGACGATTTCGCCGATAATTGACGGTTTCTTCTGATTTAACCGAAGCATTAACCTCAACATCGGTTATAACCGATGTCCAGTCCGCGACATCGGTCATAACCGCCGGAAAAATTATTGACCGACGAATCAAGACGGTAATCGGACTAAATTCATCGATGTTCTTCCCTATAAATACACCCACAAGCTTCTGATAACTTTTTCGCTCACAATCACACAAATTCTCGACGTAATTTCACTCGCCGGAAACTTTCTGCAACTCGCCGGAAAACCGAACCCCTTCACCTTTGTGCCTTACTCTAAAAACAGAACATCTAGAGCTCATACCGAAGTCACCCACACTCACCTCAAACTTCTTGAAGAACCTCTGCCGCAAGATACACGTCGCCGGAATAACCTGCTGTCATCGGAAACTTGCCGGCGAAACAGGGATCTCTGTCGGTATATCTTATACCTAATCTCTCTCATTTTATATTAGTCTCATATGTATAAAGAAATTGATTAATTTGTCGAAACAGTCGGACATTGCTTCTGGGTTAAGTTTAACGAAGAATATGAAGTTTCGGTTGTATATATATTTAATTTAAATCAAGTTATATCTCGGGTTAGACACACAGTCCAGCGGTGGACTGTGTGCAAATAAACACGCATACGTCCCGAGTTCGATCCTTGACACACGCACACTCGCTTTAATAAAAATGTTCCTTTTTTTAACTGAACCGGATCCACTTGCAAATAAATGTTAAGTTTAATGAAAACCGGAATAATAAACAAGATAGACACACAGTCCAGTGGTGGACTGTGTGCGAGTTTAAATCATACGTCGCGGGTTCGAGTCCAGGCTACCGCACCGGTTCTGGCAATTATCAAACTTTTTATATAAGGACAGAAATGAATTTATCTAGTTTGTATATAAGTATAATAAAAACCAGATTATTTACCAAGTTAGACACACAGTCCAGCGGTGGACTGTGTGCCAAACTATACCACAGGTCCCGGGTTCGAGACCTGTGGCGAGCGCCGAGTCATTACATTAAATCTTTATTTTAAAATAAGTGATTTTCGGATTAACTTAATTAGTATATAAATATAATTAAAAACAGAAATATTTCGGGTTAGACACGTAGCTCAGTTGGTAGAGCTGCGTGCACGCGCACGGGAGGTCTCGGGTTCGAGTCCTGCCCGGCGCATACATATACACAATAAAACCGGTCAACTAGTCAACAGTCAACGGTCAACAAGTCAATGGTCAACAGTCAAAAATCAACATTTTTTTATTACTTTTATTTATTTATTTAAATTAGAAATACTTAAAAATAACATTTTTAAAGTTAGAAAATAGCCTTAAACTCACAAAAATATATCCAATAATCCTACTAAAATTGATTAATAAAATCCGCTTATTTACCGAACCATTATGTTATTATCTAGGTTAGTTTCACTCGTGGTTAAATCCAACTTCGTGCGCATTCAACATCATCAACCGAACGCACCCAATGTGAGTGAATCTTACAACTCCCCTTTTAATTACACGTTTTGGGTGCGTCATGTGTCACTAAAATTAACTCGTTTATTTAAACTCGTGCCATACCATATTATGATTTAAACTTAGAATGTAAATATTGTTTGTAGTTATGTATTACATATTGTCAAGTTGTATGCAAATTATTTGATAGGCCCATCAGTTCGTAGAACAACGCGTGCCTCAAAACTCATTCATTAGGCCCATCAGTTCCTCGTGGGAGACGAGTTGAGCAACGCGTGCCTCAAAACAATCTATTATTGTATGTGTGTGCATTATTTAATATTAAGTGTTTCGTGAATAAGTTTACATCTATATTTACTCATATGTGGTTATGCACTTTATTTATAATTAAATCAATAAACTTGTTTAAATGTTTTTCATAGGATTCACTCGCCAACTTTTTGTTGATCCAAAAACCATTTTTACACATGATACAGGTGAACAGGATGAAGCAAGGAAAACATAGGAAATGCCTTAGAAGAAAATAATGAAGTCTAGAATGATGTGTAGAACATAAAGTAATTATGATTGTATGTTTCCCTTTAAATTGTAATAATAAATATGAAACGTTATAATAAATGTCATGAGCTTTGATGATAACCCAATCATGCCCCGATCACCTTTTCCGCTGCGGGTCGGGGTGTGACATTTGAGAACACCAACAATACCGCCGAGTACGTAGCACTCTTAGCAAGGTTAAGGCTAGCCAAAGAGATGAAGGCAAGGCTTGTCGAAGCTAACACTGATTCCCAATTGGTGGTAAAGAAATATATTGGGGAGTTCGACGCAAAGGATGACACCATGATCAAGTATGTGAACAGAGTAAAGGGGTTAGCTAAGACCTTTGACACCTTCAAGGTGGACTACATCCCTCGAGGAAGAAACAGGAAGTCTGATGCCCTCAGCAAACTGGCCTCGGTGGCCTTTGACCACCTGGCTAGGGAAGTAAATGTAGAAGTCCTGACATCCCCGTCCATCGCGATGGAGGAAGTACCTGCAGTTAACAGAGCCAGCGAGTCTTGGATGACACCCATCATAAATTTCCTGAGGGATGGTACCCTCCCCGAGGAAGAATGGCCTGCGCGAAAGATAAGGATAAAGGCTTTGCAATACGAGCTTATAGATGGAGAACTCTACCGTAGGTCGTACCTCGGTCCCTCACTAAAGTGTGTAGATGAGGACGAAGCAAAGTACGTAATACAGGAAGTACACGAGGGGATATGCGGAATGCATTCGGGGCCTAAGACGGTCGTAGCCAAAGCCATGAACGCCGGGTTTTACTGACGAAGGATATACGAGACAGCTCTGGAAGAAATTAAGAAATGTGACAATTTCCAGGTTCACGCCCCTATGACTCGTCGCCATAAACATCCCATGATTGCGGTTTCAACTTCCTGGCCATTCTAAAAATGGGCCATTGACATCATTGGTCCGTTCCCTGAGGGCCCGGGAGGAGTCAAATACGTAGTGGTCGCCATAGATTACTTTACAAAATGGGTTGAAGCTAAACCCTTAGCCAAAATCACAGGGGAACAAATGAAGAGATTTGTCCTGGATAACATCGTAAAAGGAACTAGTTAGTGACAATGGTTTCCAGTTTACGGGAAAACCATTCAAGCCCTGGTGCGAACAAATGCACATCCAACAGATCTTTACCTCCGTAACGCATGCTCAGAGCAACAGGTTGGTTGAAATGGCAAATCAAAGTGTGATCCGGGGCATGAAGGGAAGACTAGGGCGCAAACAGAAAGGGTGGTTGGAAGAGCTGTCGTTCGTCCTTTGGGCCTACAGGACAACCCCCAAGGTTTGCAACGGGGAAACCCCCTTCAGCTTGACATATGGGACGGAAGCAGTAATCCCCGTCGAAATAGGATTCCCCACAGCCAGGATGTGATTAAGGGAAGCTGAGAATGAGCAAGATTTGCGAACAAACCTCAACCTCCTGGAGGAAAGGAGGGAGATAGCCACGGTAAGAGAAGCCAAATACAAAAGGCAGATCAAAAGGTATTACAACGCCAGGATGAAGAGACTCAATTTGGTGCCCGGTGACTTGGTGCTGAGGTCCAAGGAAGCCAGTCTGCAGGAGAGCACCGGGAAGCTAGGACCCACATGGGAAGGGCCCTATAGGGTGACCTGGGCCAATGGTAAAGGAACATGTAAACTGGAAACGCTTCAAGGCAAGGAAATCCCAAGGACCTGGAACCTCATCCAACTCCGAAAACACTTCATATAAAATATCCCCCCCCCCCCCAGGGGAGAAGAAACAGGACGGCCTAGGAGCCATTTTTGAAAAACAACTTATGGTCAAGTTATGTTTATTTTGCTTGTGTACTGGGAATATCCTTCCGCCCAACGCATTTAAGAAGCAAGACGGCCTAAGAGCTACTTTTGTAAAAATATATATATATATCTTATGGCTAAGTTATGTTTATTTTGCTTATGTACTGGGGAACATTTTTTGCCCAACACATTTAACGATGAATGGTCTTTCCTTTTGCAAAATTGTCTGAATGCTTAAAAGCCATTAAGAAACATGGCCTAATAAACGGGTAACGCATTAAGGCAGGCGTGCTCTATAGCTGCAAACACCCAGCAACAATATACACACGTGTACCTCAGTGTTACGAGCACACTGATTAAAAGCCCGGCCGAGGGGCATAACGAAATTGACTCGTCTAAAGGAAGCAAATGGCGGTTTACTGTTGCAAACAGCAATCATCAAACTCGCTTACAAAACGACTTCCTTAACAACAATACAAATTTGTAAACTAACTACGAATTTAACGTATTTACAAGAGCATTTGTAAACAGGCTACAAATCGAATGTACTCGTGAGAACATTTGTAAGAAAACTATAAAGTACAAACACACGCAATGGAATCTGCAACAGAGTCGCAGACAAGCAAGCCTGCAGACAGGGTAAAAGCTTGATAACCCTCAGGTCCCGCCAAAGAAGCAACCATCTTCTCCCCAGGACCACCTGCATCAAGCCACGATAGCCACTAGTAAGCACCTACAAAAAAGACAGAAGTACATAGCCAACAAAGAAAGAACGCACAAGTATTTCTAGAGCACAACAGACCACCCGAAGGGTGGCATAGCATAATAAGCGGGACGCCCCAACATAAAGGCTCCCGGGCATAAGTAAGAGCATGAAGCCCCAAAATGTAGCAGAGTTTAAAAGTATCAAAGTACAACCATATCGAAAGGTAATATCCCAAGGAGAATTCAGGAGGAACCAATTCCGGACTTCGAGGATGCGGGTTCAGCAGGGATTAGCAGGGACTTGAGCTCCTCCAAGGACATCTGAGGGTTCTCGACGATTTGCGCAAGCAAAGAAGGGGTCTTTTCACCGAACTCCTTGTCCAGTTTGGACAATCGCTTCTTAACCTTGGAATCATACACAGGAGTCTCCTTCCTCTTCAAACCCTGGTTAGAGTAAGAGTACTCATCCTTTAAGCCAGCCTGATAGCCCACATCCTTATATGCCTTGTATGCCTTTTCAAGATTACTCTTAAACTCCTCAGACTAAGAAGCGGTAAGAAACAAACTGAACCCCTGGGACATGAGCCAATGACGCTCTTGGGCTAGCTTCTGGCTGTCTTCCACAGCCATCTCCCAGTCAGCATACAGAGTATCCACGTCAGCCCCACTAACCGAGGCAACTTCCTTGTAATGCTTCAGCTCCACAATCAACTCTTCCCTTTCTCGAAACCAAGCCTCTCGCTCTTGTCTCCAAGCCCATTCCTTCTGCTCCAGTAGAGCCCCAACACCCTAAAAACACCAAGATTTTTTTAAAAAAAGAAAAGGGGGGGAGCCTAAGGGAAGAGAAGGAGGAAAAGGAATACTACCTTCACCTCCAGCAACTTCCGTTCAGCATCAGTAACCTGGCATCGAAGCTCAGCAGCAACAATTTGGGAAGTTTGTAGCTCGCTCAACAGGCCCTGTTTATATCCCTCAATCCGTTAACCCTTTGTAGCATCCCGCACCCCTAAAGAAGCTCTCACAAATGGATAAACTATACTGATCATCAAACAGATCAGGGTCAAGAGCAGAGTTCATAAATCTATGCGGGGGAGGGACGGAATGGGTCATAAAGTCACGAGCAATTTCAGGAGTCCCCACTATCGTGGAAGAAGTAATCTTCCATTAAGGGATAAAAGGGACGGAAAGGCTATCGGCAAACAAAGGAGCCATAGGAGACCCGGAAGGAAGGACCCCAACTTGTTTCAACTTGCTAGGTCCCAGATACCTGGAGGGGAGAGGTTTCCGCATGAGCAGCATGACCAATGCCAGACTCTAGGCCCTCATCTTTTGCCTGAGAAGAGGCAGGGGAAACTGAAGTCACAATCGGGGCCCTCGAACTCCCCTATTAACAAAAAGGCAATCAAAACAAGAAGGAAGAGAGGTAAGGAACAGGCCAAGCAAAACAAAGATAAGGTAAAAGGACGAGACCTACCAGGCCAGGTTCGCTGACAACGCTGGAGGAAACCCTCAAAATCTTCAAGTGTTTAGACAAAGAGCCTTTAGCACCAGTAGGAGGGAGTTCAAAGCTAGCCCTAGTGGCGGGAACAATTTTCTGGCTGCTTGCGCTCCAGAGTCTTGAACGAATATTCCAGGGTTCGGGATTCACCGTCTTGGAACTAACTACCGGACCGGTTTTCCGTTTCCGGGCCAAACGACTCCCTAAGTCCTCGAGCTCATCACTGCTGGAATCTTTTTCCAAGAGAGAATCTTAGGAGTTCCCGGCCCCTGAATCAACCTCACGGGAGGGAGTTTTTCCCCCCTTTTCGGTAACAGCAAAGTCCTCAGTAGGAAGAGCCACATCCATAGAAGCTTTCCCCACTTCCACATCAACAACATCACCAACCACATATGAAATACCCCTACAATCCGCTTGCAACAAACTCCACAGCGACATCTCTGCACAAATAATCAAGCCGCCAGGGATGACTAAGCAAAAGCCACAAACCCCAAGATAAAACCAATCAGTGGAAACCGAAAAAGATAAAAGAGAAAAGGTTACCTTTTTTCCCAAAGTAAGCCCTGGGTCGAACAGGATAGAGGGGACTCGGGCCACCCATACCCAAGAGTCCTTCCGGGAAACAATATGCCCTCGAGGGGTACTTACACATCTTCTTCCACAACACAGTCTCAACCGCAGAAAGGGCGAGAGAGACAAAGATAAAACGATTCTTCCACTTCTTGGGGTAAGTGGATGCGGGCATGAACGAATAACAAGGAGCAGTAACACTGTCTTTGCGTTTGGCAAAAGTAAACCAATCACCGTCAGACTGAAGCCGATAAAACATACAGAAGAATGGCACCGTCGGTTCACCAGCTAAGGCCACACAAGAAAGCTCGAAATGCATCACCCTCATCAGAGCTAGTGGATGCAGTTGGGAGAGATCTTGAAGGGGGACAAGGGATAACGAACCCCATAAAACGAGAAAGCAAGCATATACAGAACAACCCTCTTCGCCGTGCAAATCGTCGGATCATCTGGACCAGGTAGGGTCGGAGAAAACTTCGAGGGAATCCGGTAGGTAGAAACGAAGAACTCCAAATCTTCCGTCGTCAAAACGGAACGCGTCGATGAACGATCGGATCTACTCATTGTGATGAGAAGTTAAGGAGGGAATAAGGGAAACGAAGAAAGATAACAGACAGAAGGAAGAGAGGAAAATTATGATTGAGAGAGAGAAAGTTAGCAGACTTTAAAGAGATGTGAAGGAAGGGGGCGGTAACCGTCAAATCACCCTTTTTTTGAAATTCAAAAAGGTGGTTTGAGACACGTGCAACAGCAGGGGCGGCCCCCAACCGTTGGATCGCCCAGATCTCACCTATCTAGGGGAACCACCACAAAACTGCCATCATTGAAAAAGGACCCACTTCAGCCCAGGCTCATGTCACTCGGGCTCCATAACTTAGGGCTAGAGATGACATGACGATGAGGCCCACCGGTTACCCAGTAAGATCGTCTTGGGCCTCTAATTATTTAGGCCCAACAACAAGCCCAAAGCAAGAGCCCTCTTCAACTAAAATACTGAACTATAGGAAAGGTGGGAAAACTGGATGACGTGAGGGTTCTGCATGCATTAAATGCTTGATGGGAGGAGAGATGAAAGGCCAGCCGGAGAAAGTACGACGCAAGCTGGTTTCATTAAATGAGCTGATGATCCGGCCGTTGGGTTGAGGACACGTATCTGAGCTTCCCAATGATCTGCAAGACCGTTATGATATCTTGAGAGAGAGAGATAAGGGCCTCCCATTATATAAGTAAGGTAGTCTTGATCTCATTAACTTCACCCAGACTACATTTGTTCCAAACATTCCCGACCACATTAAACACCATAATCCACACAATGGAGAATATTTCGGCGGTTATGCACTCACCGGAATAGGCTTCTCATCTCTCCGGCAAGTTTACTTATTCTCACGCCGGAGCTTGATCACAGATCCCCCTCCCCGGGGCCCTCCGTGACGAGGCTAACGATGTTCTCTTTTGTAGGATAAAGGAGCTGGACCTTCACGGCGTTGACGAGATCCTGTGACTACCCATCAGGGATCGGAGGACTCGACATTGTACAAGCAAGGATAGTTGTGCTACCCCTCAACTCCGTCTCTGTAGTGTAAAAATACCCCTCAATCCCGTCTACTTAGTGTAGAATTTTTGTATTTTTTTTCGGTTTTATACAAATGATACCCCTGATCCAAAAAAAAATTAAAAATAAATCTGGGACACCCCTAAGTTTTTGAGCTAGATCTGCCAATGACACATACATATACATTATGTAAAGTATAAATGTTTTGATATATGTATGTATGTATGTATGTATGTATGTATGTATGTATGTATGTATGTATGTATGTAATGGGTTAGTATTTAAAAACAACAAAAAAAATTAAACCGATAAGTTTATATGTTTGCTAGATACATTGTAATTATAATATATTACTATATGTATGTGTGTATGCGGATGAATGGGTGTACATATGGATGAGCATTACCGGGTACCGGTTTAGTATTCACTTTTTGGCTTTTTTAGGATCGGTACTTTGGATTCGGTATCAATATTTTACTAAACTTTACCTTCATATACTGGTGTTGTATCGAACATTTTCGGTACTTGTACCCAATTTTGACGATTTTCAAGATTGAGACTTTCGATACTGTTACTTTCGATAGTTAGGTATAATAAAAGGAATGAAAGTTGGCTATGCATCATTAGCCATACGACCATACGCAATCAAATCTTTACATATACCTTAATAACTATAATTAAATTTAGATTCATCATTTTTCTCCAATATACAAATTATCCGTGCAAATTAATCATCATTTCTTGGCCAATACATAACCAAAACGTAATATATTGGAAGCAATTTACAATATTATAATTTTACAGGTTTACAACTTTAAAACTGGTATGATATGTGTTCATTAGGATCCCAAAATACAAATTAGTTTTAACTTTTGTAGAAATATGATTTGACTTAGAGAGTTAAAGACAGCCTTAAAAAACAAAACATGTTACCAGTTTTTAATATTAATTTTTTTAGTTACTCCACGATTATACTTTTTAAGTGTAAAGTTAGGCTTAAGTTCTTATCAAAAACACACAAGTTAGCTAGTAATCTAATATTCCTTCCAAGGGGTAATTGGTCAGGTTTGTTAATCTAAACATGGTCCAATGGGTTGTGAATAGTAATCTCTCAACTTTTAAGGGTCGTTTCGTCTTTAGTAGGATCGGTTATGCAATACAAAAGGGGGTTGCGGCCCAACTTGTTGCCCGTTTACCTGTCACTTGGTTGTAATTTGTCACTTTAACATTTTAATGAAAATTGATTATTTCAAAAAAAAGAAATCTAAAGCTAAAGTTGGAGTTCTATGACTAGAAAGATATAGGATTTAATTGCTTTCTATAACAAATAGGAGGATGTGTCAAGAAGAGAAAAGACTTTTATTGTGTCACTTTTCTTTGTTTTTGCGCTTTTATTTGGCATTATTATATCGGGCTTATGTGAGTATGATCGCTTTATTATGTTTTTAACTTATCATATATTGTCATGGTCATATGTATTCTGTGTTTCACATATGCTATATCATCCTTTCTTCTGTTTGCAAATACTTCTAACTTTCTTGGAGCTTTAGGGTGGTGGAGATGGTGTTGGCAAAACCACTCGGCAACCATCGGTTTCATGCGACATCTCGGCAAGCACCACTCCATGGTGTTTGGCAATGGGAGGTGTGGGTTTGCCATTGATACCCCGGGTGAGAGAGAGCGAGAGGTGGGCCCATTCCAAAGTTAGGTTCTTTTATCTTTTAGTTTAATTTAAAAATTGGTTGTGGCATGGGAAGCATATGAAGCTGTTGTATTTCCTGTGATTTGGCAAGTTATGACAAGTAAGAGGCAAATAGTGGTGAAAGCTGATATGTTGCTAACGTGAGTCGTGAAGTTGGGACATGTTGGCATAGGAGGCAAGCACTCCCACCACCCTTACTTCATTTATGTTCACGAAGTGTGTGACTCAAAAAGCAACACACGATTACTAACAAGACTAAGTGCAGGAACAACTAAGAAACACATAAATATATGGTGATTAACGTAACTGATCGATGTGACCGGGATACACACACAATTGAACTAGATAACTAATAAATTTTTAGTATTAGAACTTTTGTGCATCCTACTTACAATCGGATGCTTATTTATAGTACCTACAACGGTGCTAAGGTGCACAATTCCAAAATCAAGTACCAAAGTCACTGACCAATGTCCACATTGGTGCGAGGTGCCGAATTAGTTGTGTCTGGATCCAAGGACCTCTGCGGACCAAGGTTCTAGGCTCCGCACATAGTATACAAACAATTTTTTTATATTTTTATATATAAATTGGAGTACCAGGTGGAGGTTTGGAGTTGGAGCAAAAATGAAAGTTTTTTTAGGTTTGTTTGAAATATGATATAACATGTTAAGGTGGAGGTTTTTGGTGGTATGAAAGTCTCACCATTGGAGATGATCTTATTATAGTTGAAATAGGATTAAGACCTGTTCCTCGAGTTTGTTCAACCAACTAAAGGATTAGGCCTAAAATTCTATACAGGGCCAATCCCATTCAAACTATATGTGTCGTCTTCTATCATAGAGAGCAGCTTTCACAATGTTAGTTTTAGAGACCTCGAAGCTAACCACACTCTAAGATTATGAAAAGAAAATTGTGTTTAGCATAAATAGCATTAACACCTGAACGCGTTGTGGTGCGGTACATTGCAAAGTATCTGATTGAACTCAATGTAACCTATATAAGCGTCGCAATTGGATCAAACACAAAGTAAATCAAATTTATACCGTACAATCATCATGTATTATATTTGACCCGAGTGATGCATAGAAAATGTAACGGGTATAATGGAAAAGCTGACTCGTTTACTCAAAAGAGATAAATTAGAGCTTTTGAATAGAATGAAAAAAAAAACCACAATTTGACTCCACTCGGTTCATAACAAAATTTACAAAACATCACCTGACTCGTTTCCTAAAAAAATTTTAGTTGAAACATACACCAACTCAAATATACACCGAATAATAATACTTTTTAGTAAGAAGAATAATAATTGATGCAAATAATTATAATCATTATTTAAAAAAGTAATAATACTTTTTAGTAAGAATACCAAATAATATATAAACGTTTTGCTCAGGGGCTGAACCACAGTTAATTGAGTCGTAGCACGGGCTACGGCTCAGCTTCGTATTGGTAGTGTTATTTTTTCGGTTTTATACAAATGATACCATAAAAAATACGAGGATACCCCAAACCAAAAAATAGAATACTTGATATTACTAAATCTCAATTTTTATAAGCCCAAACATTTTTTACAATTCGAAAACTTGTAGAATAATTAACCCAGATGATAAAATAAGCCCATTGTTTAGTGTTTTAATTTATGTAGAATTAGTATATCTGTTAGGGTTTAAGACTATAAATCATAAATGTTTATCGTTTTTTTTAATTATTGTATGATTGCACGGGAAGAAAAAAATTCGGGATACCCCTAAATAAATGGGCTAGTTCCGCCACTGGTTTTGCTTATTATTAAGAAACATGTATAGACTAGTTTAATATTTGGGATGGATTTTATTAAAAAAATGTGTGTAAGTGTAATATGTAAGGGTTATATCATGTAATAATAACCAAGTTTTGTTATTATTCAAATAAAATCATTCATTCATTTTGTTTTAAATAAAAGAAAAACACTCAAGTTTCATTGTTGTGAAACGTTTCATAGTTGTTAAACTATATGATCTATAAATAGAGCGATTATAAACCTCGGTGATATTTTAGAGTTTTTCTACACAATTTCCTTTTATTTCAGGTCATACTTGAAAAATAAAATTTCTCTAATAATTAAATTTTATATCTATTCCATTTTGTTCACTTATAATCTTAAAAATACAACCAATAAAATATTTCACAGCAATAAAACAATATTAAAGTTTGAGTAGTCGTTGTAATTTAAATAAAAATTTGGTAATTTCAATTAGAATACCTAAGTGGTTCTATTAGGTCAAATATTCTCGAAATAAAATATTCTCTATTTTTATCAATGTTGGTCATTTGAATTGAATAATTGCATTGAATTTGCATATTTTCCATTAATATAATATAACCTTTTTTTTAAATGAACTTCATTAAAAAACCGGGGACTCTCCAAAAACAACAACCGAAAACCAAAACAAATTATAACATATACATAGGATATTTATACCATTTAACCCAATCTAAACATTGTATTTAAAACTGTTATCCAGCCAAAGGAATCCTAAAGATTTGATGTCTCCCCTGATGTCTTCATATTTAATATGAACTCGTCATGAATGGTGTTCATATAATTTAAATTAATATTAAAAAGTCATGAATAACAAGTAATGGTATTATAATTTTTTTAGTTTTATTATAGGTTTCAACCGAGTGTTCAATTTTTGAAAATACATGGATCAAATATTTTTATTTTAGTTCGTTAGATAAGATGTAGGAGAGTAGAAAGTCAAGGGTTCAATCTCCATCTCCATGGTATGCAAATTTAGCAATTAAAAATATACATATAATAATAACAATCTTGAATATAGCATTCATATTAAATGAAGTTATTGTTCATCTAGTTTCAAAATGTTTCTTTCGGTACCCTTCGAAAAAAAAATATATATAACTAAATTGCATATATCGAAGACTCTAGTGTGTCCACACGAATCGATAATCTAAACTAGATTGTAGCCTATTTCCTTCCTTTATTAGTCAACTAAATGATATGAACATATATTATTATTATTATATGTTAATGTTAATTTTCTTCGTTTGTGACTTTGTGAACCAATACCACAAAGTTATGGAGAGAGCATCACATGCAAATTGGCTTATGCAATCATTAGAACCAATAAAATGTGGTATACTACCTACCGTTTCCTGCACCAACCATTAATAAACAATACTAACTTCACATCCAAAGTTGTTAATCGGACATTATACCATATTAACCCCACCATTTCAGCTTTTCTCAAAAGGAGGCTTTTATTGGTAATTAATAATAAAGAAGGGTCATTTCTGTAACTACAATAAACTTGAAGAGCCATTGAGAATATATATAAACCCTTAACGGGAAATGAAAGCCCTTTTATATTAGAGGTTTTAGGTAGTGTAATAAAAAAGTGGTTATGAAATACCAAATAAAGGTTCATAAAGAACATCATTTCATTAAAGTTTCAAAAATAAAATATATGTAACATAATATATTTAAACAATTAAGACCCATCTATATAACAGGATCGCATCCATTATGTTAACTGCAATTAACATGTTAACATGTCATTAGATTTTGCCAAAAGTCTTTTAGGGTAGATTATGGGGTTGCCTAACGTCTGATTTGTCCAATTGGCAAAGTCATTAGAGATAAGGTGTTGCATGTGTTGCTCCCTTAAAGTCAAGGGTTTGAGCATCGTCAAATACGGATTTAATGTAATTTAAGCCGTTAAAAAATATATGGTTGTTTACTATTTCATAATTGATTATTGACTTGTTGAGGATGCATTGTGAACACAAAGACTAAAATTTTATTGTATAATTTATGGGGTCTCATTAAAACTACTATAGTAGTATGATTAAAGTTGAAGGGTCAATTTTGTTTACTAAATGGTCATGTGTAATGGATGTGATATTATGTATGATAGCAATATGTTTTGGGGAAGGCATACCCACGCATACCCACACTTCCTAAAATTTAATCATATGCACTTTTTAAACGGTCGTTTGAGTCTTTATGTTAAACCATAACACCCTAAATTAAAATGATCATTTGAGTAAATGTCGAACGACTGTTTAGTGGTGTTTTATTTATTTAAACGTGAACTTCATTAGCAAACACCGAACCCGAAAGCCAGGATGGCAACAAACAAACAAAACAACTTACATATTAACAAATTTACACCAATCCGTCCATTCAAACGAACAGTTCTTAGCCCTGTATTTGAACCAAAAATAACTAACAACCCTAACCGTTTAGTGGTGTTTTATGCTATGCAATTTTTTTTATACAAGTTGGCAAACAAACAAATTGAATGTGTTCATTTACTTAAGAGTAAAATGCCAAAATGGTCTCTGAGTTTAGGGTACTTATGTCACTTCAGTCCAAAAATGAAACTTTTTGTATCTGGGTCTCTAAGGTTTCATTTTTATTGCCATTTTCATCCAATTGGCAAACTAGGATAGAATTTTATGTTAACTTCACCTCTTTTGTGTCGTTTTCCTTATTTAACTAAAAGATATTATGGCATAAAATGACGACTATGCCCTTCATTTAAATGAGGAAAACGATAAAAATGAGAGAAATTAATAGAAAAGTCTAACCCATTTTTTCAATTGGATGAAATGACAACAAAAATGAAACCATAGAGACCCAGATACAAAAGTTTAATTTTTGGATTGAAGTGACAAAAGTAACCTAAACTGAAGGATCAGTTTGTCATTTTACTCTTTACTTAATTTTAACAGAACAAATGAAGTAATATGGACACTTAAACAAACCTGTAATTTTGGTACGCGTTTATTCATTAAGAAAATGAATGTGTCTATTTTGTTTACATTATTGAATAAATAATCTAAAAGAGCGATTCACGAACATAAACAAACATAAGTGAACACAGATGTATACAAACAAATGCAATTGAAGATAAACAATTAAATGTAAACGTGAATAACCAAATTTTTAGTCCAAAATACCATTACCATTCCGTCCAACGTCTCATAAGCAAACATATATCTAAAAGCCATGGGTTACCAATATGAAATCAAATTGTTTGAATTTAATGGTAAGCAAACACATCTAAAAGCCATGGGTTAACAATATCAACAAACTAAACTATACCTCTATAACCCTTTATAGTTTATTGTGAGTGTATAATAAAGAAAAATAAATAAATAAAATAAGTGTTTGTGAGTAAATAAAGACATACCATGGTTAAATGAAAAAAATTATAGGAAATTTACGAAAATGTCATTTGACCAATCAAAATTACAAAAAGTCATGTTCATGCGTCCGTGGACGGACTCCTCCACATTGGAGGAGTCTGTGTGTCACCTTGAAGAGTCCATGAACGATGAGCTGACCCGTGTCCTTTCAAATGTTGAAGAGTCATCCCTGACGCATCTCATGCCTCCCCGACGCATCCCATGCCTCCCTGACGCATCCCTTACATCCGAACGCATCCCACGTGGAAGAGTCCGTCCACGGACGCATGAAGGTGACAATTTCGTAATTTTGATTGGTCAAAAGACATTTTTGTAATTTTCCCAAAAATTAAATATGTAATTCCACACAAATATAAAATAACCTTAAATTAAATAAAGTATCAAGGATTTTGTCCTTTCGGGACTTGGCGTGTTTATTGGTACGGTCCATGGACTCCATAATTTTCAACCGTGACCTAACAGAGACTTCATGCAAACCAAGTCATGTGATTCTTTCCAGATTGCACCAAACTAATTCTTTTAGAATATCATCACCTTTTTTTTTAGTTTTATTTTCACATTTTGTTAAGTTTTTATAGTTCATAGTTTGTTGGCAAAAGCTTTAACAAATATATTTTTATTTCTTTAAATTTTAACACTATAACTCAAAGGTGGGTTTAGATCTTTGTAGGGTGAGTCGGGGACATTTGAGCTAGGACTAAGGTTGTAACAATATGAAACAATTTTTAGAAGGTCCTTGAGAACCTAAGCCCTTCATACACTCTTAAGGTCAAGTCACTAAGATGTGTTGAGAGGAATGCGTAATTAGAGAGAGTAAAGAGAGACCAATAAGCGTAGGGCTGACTCGGTGGAGAGGTAGGACAGGGGTTCTCTAGGGCCCACTTTTTTCCTGGGGCCAAAATAATTTGAAAAATATATATATATATATATATATTTTTTATTTTTCAAAAACTTTAAGGGATCATTTTCAGTTTTTCTACTCGCCAGACCCCTAGATTTTCGAAGATTCTTAAGAGTGGCCCTGAATGAGCGATTGAGCGGGTCTCTCAAGAGGGGATTAAATCCCTTTTTCTACTAGGCAGATGTGTTGAACCTTAATGGGGTGACCTTGAATGGATCAGGATGTGTTGGACCATGCCTAAAATAAGTGTATTGTCTACACCGTTAATACTTAATAGTTAAGGTTTCAATATTTTTCAATCCATTTAAAGTATGCTTTTTTAATTAATTATAACCTACCAATATACCGGTTTTTAATTAATAATAACATGCCAATGTACCAAATACAACATATTTTTAAAATCTATTTAAAGTTTGTTTTTTTAATTAATTAATAATAATAATAACCTAGCAATATACCGAATACAACCCGTGTTACCGGATAAATCGCTTACTCGGAAAACAGAGACTTATATGTGGTGATGTTTTGAGTGGTGATGACAAAAGAGGGTGGGGGAATGACTCCTTATTATCCGGTAAAAAGGACAAACAAATTTATTGACATTAACTATTGAGCTATATAAATTTCAAAAGAAAAATAAAATGAGAATACATACGAGCACAAGTTGCTTTTGTCACACCCCGACCCGCAGCGGAAATGATGATCGGGGCATGATATGGGTTTTCATCAAAGCTCATGACATTTATTTTAAAGTTTCAGATTTATTATTTCTTTTTAAAGGAGAATCATCACAATCAATAATACAAATACAACATGTTCTATACATCTTTCAAGACTTCATTATTTTTCTTCTAAGGCAATTTCCTATGTGTCCCTTGCTTCAACCTATTCACATGTATCATGTGTAAAAATAGGGTTTTTTTGGGTCAACAAAAAGTTGGCGAGTGAATCCTATGAAAACATTTAAACGTGTTTATTGTATCGATTATAAAATAAAGTGCATAACCACATATGAGTAAACGTAGATGTAAATTTAATCACAAAACACATAATATTAATTATTGTACACACATACACCAAATGATTGATTTTGAGGCACGCGAACTCGTCTCCCACGAGGAACTGATGGGCCTAATGAATGATTTTGAGGCACGCGATGTTCAACTCGTCTCCCACGAGGAACTGATGGGCCTAATGTATTTTGCACGTAACTTGACTAAATGTAAACACACATCACAACAAACAATATTTACATTATAAGTTTAGATCATATAATGGTAATGGCACGAGTTTGAATAAGCGAATTAATTTAAGCGACACATGATACACCCCAAACACATGAATAAAAAGGGGAATTTGTAAGAATTCACTCACAGTGGTTGCGTTTCTTGGATTGATGATGAATGCGCACGAATTTGGATTTAACCACGAGAGAAACTAACCTAAATAATAACATAATAATTCGATAAATAAATAAACATTTATTTGAGATTAATATTTTTAATTAGTGTTCTTAATGACGAGGAACTGATGGGCCTAATGTATTTTGCACGTAACTTGACTAAATGTAAACACACATCACAACAAACAATATTTACATTATAAGTTTAGATCATATAATGGTAATGGCATGAGTTTGAATAAGCGAATTAATTTAAGCGACACATGATACACCCCAAAACATGAATAAAAAGGGGAATTTGTAAGAATTCACTCACAGTGGTTGCGTTTCTTGGATTGATGATGAATGCGCACGAATTTGGATTTAACCACGAGAGAAACTAACCTAAATAATAACATAATAATTCGATAAATAAATAAACATTTATTTGAGATTAATATTTTTAATTAGTGTTCTTAATGGGATTGTTAGATTTATTTTTGTGAGTTCAAGGAAATTTTCTAACTTCAAAAATATTATTTTTAAGTGTTTTTAATTGATTTTTAAATAAAATAAATAAATAAAAAGAAAATAAAATTTTTGAACTTTTTTTACCGTTGACCGTTGACCGGTCGGACCGTGTTAATTATGTGCGCTGAGTGAGGTTCGAACTCGTGACCTCCCGTACGCGTGCACGCAGCTCTACCAACTGAGCTACGTGTCTAACCCGAAATAATATCAATTTTAATTATATATATATACTAGTTAGGTTAATACGGATTCTATTTATTTTAAAAAGATTTATAATTCTCCAAAACCGGTGGAGATTTCATGATTCGAACCCGTGGCTATCGACTTTTATTGCACCTAGCCCAACCAACTGGGCTGGGTGTCTAACCCGTTATAGTCAGAATTTATATTATATTTATACACATACTGAAGCGAATCTGATTAAGCTTGTTTTAAAAAGGAACATTTTATTTCAGGAAAACCGGCGTGGCACTAGGCTCGAACTCGGGACCGTGATTTAAAATTGCACCTAACCCGGTATAATTTCCGATTTTAAATTCATTTAACTATTGGTTTCAGTTCATCTTCTTCATTAAACCCAAAGCCCAGTACATAACCCACCTGAAATCGATTTTTAGACAATTCTGGGTGATTGTTCAAAGATTCGTAACATACAGAACGATAGATAGAGAAGTTAAAGAAATATACCAACTAGAAGTAAAATCTCGGTTTTCCGGTGAAAATCTCCGGCGAGTGCACCAAATTCCGGCGATGTATTTCTTGCGACAGAGACTCTACAGGGAGTTTAAGGTGAGTGTGGGTGATTTCGGTCTGAGCTCTAGATGTCCTGTTTATAAAGTAAGGCAACAGTGGGATAGATTCTTCGGTTTTCCGGCGATTTGCCGAAAATTCCGGCGAGGTGTTCTTGATGAATAGAGACTTGTAGAGAGAGGTTAGCGAGAGTGTGTGTGCATTCCAATGGGTTCTCAGAGCTCCTATTTATAGAAGAGGAGGTCGTACAGTATAAACTTCGGTTTCGGTCAAAATGGGTTATGGCGGATTGATTGCTTAGCTAATTGGACGCATTTTGACTCGATTTGAGTCTTGGTTCAAGACTGGAAGCATTTTCTTCGGTTATTTGCGAAGAATTCGTAAATCTTTGGTGATTGCCGGGGATTACAGCCGTTACTGGGGCGCAACTTTGAATCAATCTAGGAGATTATTAATACATAAAAGATTTGTTTGATTAAATCGTTTCAGATGTTGAGGTGTGGTGTAGCGGTGTGAAGTGTGATTGGTTATAGGCGAGACCCGGGTTCGAAACCCGGCGTCTACATTAATTTTTTTGTTCATTATTTATTAGTAATTTTTAATTATGGTTTTTAAATTCTAATATATTTATTAATTATATATCGTTTAAATTTAATTTGAGCAATAAATATGCAATGAAAATTATAACTGGATATTTGATTAATAAACGAAGCGGGTTTTGGAAGCCCGTTTTTTGACGGATGTTACAGCTTTCACGTCATCATTAGTTGCAATTTCAAAGAAAAATTGAGAAAATTGTAAAGAAAAAGGCTAAATCACATTTTTTATGATTCTATGTCTATGATGACGTGAGTACCCAGAAACTTCACTACTTCACTCAGCAAACCTAAAACCAATAATAATCGCAACGAGTAATGAAAGACTAAGGACGCAATTCAGGAACAAGAAGCTGGAAGCCGGAAGCTCTCGGCAAGAAGCTGATACATCACTAGCTGATTACCATGAACTAATGTTACTGTACACATTGGGACTTGAACTCAACAGATCAAGAGTGATGAGACTTTGTCGAAAAGCACGTAAAGTTGACATCGAGACACAAAAACTGAACATTACCAAAAGAGGCAAGACTAACCCTGCAAGCAATATCAACTAAGGATAAGCTTTACCAAGACAGGAAGGTATGAGCTGGCACATGCTCTCTTGAGCAGAACACTATGTCTATAAAAAGGGAGTTTTACTCAGCTCCAAGTAAGTTCTCTCTTCTACCTCACTCTTACTAACTATCCTTTACCATTTCGCTTAAACTCTTAGAGATCCATCGACTGATTCTCACGACGGAGTCCAAACGTGGGAGACCACCTCCCGCGTTAAGACTAACGGTGTTTTTCGATTTGCAGATCACGACCAAAAAGCTATCTTTTAGAGTTGATTTTGGACCTTCATCCCTGACATACACTTGTTGCTTTAACAATCTACAAGTGTATTCCATTACTATAAAGAATTACTACATTAATGATTTTCTTGAAAAAAATATGTTATGATATGAGTATGTTCTCTTTAAGTTTTAATGTTTTATTCAGTGACACCAAGTAGGTTTGCTGGATATACAATTACAAATAGAATGATATTTTCTTAAACTAAATTATTTAATCAGATATTTTTTTTGCATGCAATTATTAATGTGTATTATGGATAGTGATTTGAGTAGAGTTATATGATTTTTGGGCTATCAAATCATATTTTATTGAATCTTTTTGAAAGGAGAATTTCATTAAAACACCGGCACACCTCGAAACCAAAGCAGCCAACCACACAAACACACTACATAATTACAAATTTACACCAATCTTGCCAAGAATACGATATACCTTTTAGCCTACTATTACACCACAAAAAACCTAAAGCTTTTATATTGCTGATAATATCTTCGATCTTAGCCTCTTTATTGTTAAAAGTAATCTCGTTCCTCGCCTTCCAAATGCACCAACATCCAATTCTTATCAGCCCCTTAATGATTTCCTTTTTTGGACCATTTAAACCGACATACTCGTGGATTTGAAGCAAGTCCTTGAACTCGAAGAAAAACATCGGAGCCACCTTACACCATCTACTAACATGGTTCCAAACCGTATTTGCCACAATACAAGTCGTGAAAATGTGATCAACGGTCTCAACACCTTCACTACATAACTTACAACTTTCATCTTCTACGATAATGTTCCGATTTTTAAAGCTTCCGCCATGGCAATCCTATTCATACTCGCCCTCCACACAAAAATGTTACATTTAGCCAGAAGCCATTTGCAGTTGTTGTCTTCGACGATCTCACTAAGAACCCTGCTACTATCAAGCAATCGCTTCCCCGACACTGTACTGCCAATCCATTTCAACGAGCCCCGAGAATTAGACAGAGAAAAATTAAAAAGTAACGTGCACAGTTCAACGAGCTCATCCACTTCTCGACCTGCCGAGACCGGCCTCTTCGAGGCCCAATCATAAAACTACCACTTGAATCGGATTTGACCCGCTCAGCAATTCTACACTTTTTCTCTGACTTCAACTTGAAAATTTCCGGGAATTTGTCTTTGAGCGGCTCATTACATAGCCACGGATCCAACCAAAAAGCAGTGTTTACTCCATTACCAACATTACTCTTAAAAAAATGCGGCGTACCTTCGATTTTTGATTTGGGAAGAACATTGACAATATTATTCCAAACTCCTCCCATGGATTTTCTTTTTGGGATAAAATCCCAACATAGTCTAGTTTTATGAATTGCTTCAATAACTTTCTTCCACAGCATACCTTTGTCCGATAAGAACCTCCATCCCCATTTCACTAGAAGTGAAATATTAATATTTTGCAGATTGCTGAGCCCGAGCCCTCCATACCTCTTAGGAGAAGTAATCTTATGCCAAGCCACCCAATGGAGTTTATTGTTTGTACCATTTGTACCCCATAAGAATTTTCTGATTTTAGCTTCTAAGTCATTTAAAACTTTGACCGGGGCCTTATAAAGAGAGAAATAATAAATCGGGAGGCTTTCGAGCACCGACTTGATTAGAGTGACCCTCCTCCCTATGGAAAGCTGAGAAGCCTTCCACTTAGACAACCTTGCATCAAAAATATTATAAACCGAACTCCAATTGAAAATTCGATTCATGTTCGCACCAACTTTCAGGCCAAGGTAAATAAACGGAACTTCCCACACTTGACAACCAATAATACCCGCTGCTTCTCCTAACTCAGCCGGCCCCACCCCCACACCAAAAATTCTAGATTTAGCAAAATTGATCTTCAATCCCGAGCACATATTGAATATCCTAAGTATGCGAACGACATGCAACAGATTGTCTCTAGTCCACTCCCAAAGAATAATCGCATCATCCACATAGAGGAGATGAGAGATAATCAGACCGTTATTCGGAAGTTTAATACCATGTAGAGCACCAACCTCTTTAGCCTTGTCGATCAAGCACGATAAGGCTTCCATCACCATGAGGAACAAAAAAGGAGAGATCGGGTCACCTTGACGGAGGCCTTTTGAACACCTAAACTCAAAAGTGGGTGATCAGTTAACAAGCACCGCGGATCTAGCCGATTCCAAAATACCCTTTATCCATAAACACCAACGATCTGGGAAACCCATTTGGGCCATAATGGATAATAAAAACTTCCAATTTACATTGTCATATGCCATCTCAAAATCAATTTTCAACAAAAAAAAAAAAAACCCTTTTTCAACCTTTTATTGAATCTAAATCATATATATATATAGACATCTTTCTCTTGGGCATACATATCTTTCGCCATAATATTTAAGTAACTCGATAGGTAACATTAATAATTAATACGAGCTCAACAAAATGATTTAAAAGTTCTATCTCCACCAATAACCTATAATTTTATATATAAGCTAAAACCTGGTTTTCTTTTATTAGTATTAATTAATAGTGAAATTAAAGCTGAACTAACATGGCAACAATTTAGTTTTATTGTTTCAAAAATGCACTAGTTACACAATTTTAAAGTGTATTACTTGAAATATTATTTAAACTTTTAATCTTTTAGTTGTAAAACAAAAGAAAATGTCTCAATAAGAACACTTAAAGCATATGTAATACATAAATAATATATGTTTACTTTTTCGTTTAGCAAATTTTACTTTCTTAACCTCACAAGTTACAACACATTTTCAACACTTAGCACCAGTAGACTATAAACCTTTGTGTAAGAGTAGATTCATCTAAAAAATTACACCATTAAATGTACAACATTTATAGCTTTTGTTCTTCTCCATCTCAACTAAAGAGTCACTTTCAGACATTTATACCATTTTGTTCTTCTCCACCTCAAATAGAGAGTCACTTTCAGACCCCCACTGTCGACTTATAAATTGAAGTGGTAGGGGAAATTGATTTTAGTAATAATTTTATATTTCTACGAACAAGTTTAGGGTTTTTATATATGTTATGTAAAACTCATTATGGAGAAAGAGACATAAAAGGTACAATGGTCCAACGAAGGAGCCAGAACCTTTCAGCCGGATTATCGGTGTCTCTCGCAATAGCAATTAATATTGTTTGTTTTGGCATATGATGCTTAAATATTTATTTTATATTTTCCCTTCGTCACCCATACCATCATTACCCACACCTAAACATGCTCGACCACAAATTTTCCTCATCCACAACCAATAATACAATATACTCTGATGATATTTAAGGTCGGTCGAGCTTAATATTTCTCATGTTTATTACCCGTATAAGATTTGCTTAACGTGTTATAGTTGAAACACAACTTCTTCATGATTTGCTTAACGTGTTACAGTTGAAACACAACTTCTTGATAAGTAAGAAACTCACATTAAGTGTTTTAACTTTAAATAAAACTAATTGATATATTATAAGTTATTGTTAATTTTAAAAAGAGTTAATTACGTTTTTCGTTCATGTGGTTTGTCAAAAATCACTATTTCAGTCCATTAGTTTAAAAATTGTCATTTAGTCCCTGTGGTTTCACTTTCGTAACTATTTCAATCCACATTCGTTAATTCCATCCAATTATTCTGACACTTTATTGGAAACTATTAGACTGAAACAGTAATTTTTGACAAAACAATGGATTGAAATAGTTATGAAAGTGAAACAACAGGGACTGAAATGACAATTTTTAAACTAATAGTCTGAAATAATGATTTTTGACAAAATACATGGACAAAAAACATAATTAAGTCTTTTAAAATTACTATTTTACTTTGGTAAAAATAAGCAAAGTTTTGGGTGCTATGGTCTATGGACCAAGGGGCAGGGGGCACCTTTTTCTTTAGAGTTATATTATAATAATAATAATAATAATAATGATAATAATCTTGTGTGCTTTTTAAAAAGCATAATATTTACAGACATCTTCCTCTTTAGGATTCTTCTTCTTCCCAGACAACCATCACTCCTTCAAATCATTCTCTCTCTCTCTCTCTCTCTCTACAACCACCATGTGTTCTCTGTAAGTACTCACACATCTCTTCTTCTTCTTTCCAATTTAGGGTTTTATACCTGTAATGCTTCAAATCCTTCATCATCATCATCTCCATTTTATGAAAATATTACTTCATTATTTTCGCTGATCGCGTGTTTAGTTGGTTTATCTGGTATTTTTTTCTCTATAGTTGGTGTAGTTGTTGTAATGCAGCTGAAAAAGTGCTTTGATTACGTCAATATTTTTATAAAATACATTTAAATTAGGGATATTATGTTTAACCATGAATTTAGGCCTCTTGTAACGTAGTTTTGGATTTCGTTTTCGGTACGGTTAAATTCTACTATTTCATTGTTCATGGATGTTTGTTTATTTATTTTTTTTTGTTTTATTTATATTTTATTTTTTTCATATTATTTTATATGTTTTTTACTAATTTCTTTCTCATTTTATGCCAATATTATTTTGTATATTTTGATATGATTTAAACAAGTTCGTTACAACTTTAAAGTTTAAGTAGATCTGCTATCCTGCTACAACTTCGGTACTCTATTGGTAACAAAGAAGTCTAATTTTGAGTTTTTAAAAGTCTAAATATGAAATTTTGAGGTTTTAATGCTTTATTACTAGAAAATGTTTCTGTTTTGCCAACATTTTTTTTCATAACTAACTGACAGTGTCATTTTCTGGCTTGAAATTGCTCAATTGTTTATGAATTGTAACGAAAAAGCGACCCGTTTGACTCTCAAAAGTCAAAAGTAAAATCATGGGCTTCTTATTTGGAGGATATTTGTTACCGGCAAACCAGAGGATTGAGATTTTATGTATTAGTTTTAAAATCGGCTTTCCTCGTAGAAATACGATGAATTATACTAACATTTAGTAATCATATTGCTTTTAGTTTGTAGAACATATAACTGGAAGAATGACAAAAGTTAGCCCTGAAGTTTTCGATGAGATGGAAATGCAAGCTGTTTTGTCCGTATCAGCAGATGTGAGTTTCAAATCAAATAAATTCCCCAAATATAAATTAGGGCCCGACAACCAGATTCTCGATGAAGCAACCGTGGAGAATAAGGGACCACCATTAAAAGACATTGTAGCACAAGAAACCCAACAATTATCCGATCAACACAAACGCCTCTCCGTTCGTGACTTGGCTAGTAAATTTGACAAGAATTTGTCTGCTGCAGCTAAGCTGTCTAATGAGGTATAGCTAAAACTATTTTGTTCAAAAATAAAAATTACATTTGTGAATAAAATATAATCAGTTGTAACGATATATTTCACCGAATAAAGGAAAAACAACAGTATGTGTTGAGATGATTCACAATTGTAATGTTTTCATATTAGTTTATTTAGTGGAACAAATTCTTATAGTGACTGAAGATATTCACAATTGTAATGTTTTCATATTAGTTTATTAATGCCCTTATTTCGGGGGAATTTCAATATTTCATCTTCATGTATATATCCTTCTAAAGGTGTCTAACTTGATCTATACCTATTATATTTCATAATATCGTATTAACGATTTTCAAAACGCTAAACGCGGCAAACATATCTATTCCATGGTTCATGTTACGTATAACAATCCCGATCGCTGAATAAACGAGAAGAACAAAATGCCCTAAGATGATTCATCGATTCAATATACATTCAGTGAAATAAACTTTCGTAAGTAACGAGGCTATTTTGTTTAATGTGGAAATGGTAATTATTATGTTTTTAGTATTTTAAAAGGGAATAAATATGATATTATAAAGTTTATAAGGAACTACATGAAATTAATCAAAATAATGTTGTCATTGTATTTGTTAACATAGATTGCATTATGTTACTATATGTAGGCTAAACTGAGAGAGGTTGCTTCCTTAGAGGGTCATGTGCTTTTGAAGAAACTTAGAGATGCTTTGGAACATTTAAGAGGGCGATTAGCTGGTCTCAATAAGGATGATGTCGAAAAAGCTATCTCTATGGTATACCCTTATTATTATTACAATTGTTATTATTATAAGTTTTCTTCGGTGAGTTGATAATAAAGGTAAAATAAATGATAGGTATTAATTTGTTTTGATTTATGGTGGATACTTTGTTATAGGTGGAAGCATTGGCAGTAAAGTTAACTCAAAATGAAGGGGAGTTGATACAAGAGAAATTCGAAGTGAAGAAACTTGCAACCTTCCTCAAACAGGTGATTAATTTCGATCACCTTCATTGATAGAATTTTATTCTTTTTTGTTCTAAATTTTTAACATTTTTTATTTAGCTTCTATTCACTTAGTTGTAACATATTCTTGTGGGTATGAGATAATAATTTTTATTATTTATATGCAGGCTTCTGAAGATGCTAAAAAACTGGTAAACCAAGAAAGATCTTTTGCTTGTGCGGAAATCGAAAGTGCTAAAGCGGTAGTGAGAAGAATCGGCGAGGCTCTTGAGGAGCAAGAAAGAATATCACTAACATCAGGAATACAGGTAACGTAAAATTTATGTACCCGATATTAATATACGTTACACTTTTTTAATAATTAAATTTCACATATAATTATGGGTAGAGTGCATTCATATTATGTTGACTATTTGACCGACTTATCGCCAGGAAATGGAGGAGATGGCGGAGGAAATCCAACAGGCTAGAAGAATCAGGTTATTGCATCACCCCTGTAAGGTATTTGTTAATTTTTTAAGCTTGTTTAGTTTATTTAAAGTTTAAATTACCATAAAAAAAACCTATTTCTGTGTGCCTTTGTCTTCTAGGTGATGGATATGGAACACGAGCTTCGAGCTTTGAGACTACAAATCCAAGAGAAGTCTGCATTCTCAGTAAAGCTTCAGCAAGAGGTATATCTTACATAAAATAATAAATTTGAAAACAAATAAGAACAAAATAAAGATAAGTGGTGACCAACATCAAAGTAATACTTGATTGCTTATGTTATATCCACAAAACTACTTAAATCATAATCTGAATGCAGCTAATGCTGAAGAAATTGGTTGAGGATAACAAGTTAAGCTTACATATTCTAGAAGGTTCTGGAAGTTTGGGCTCAATTTTACGACTTCAACCACGTTCAGAAGAAGCAATGGAGCTCTCAAAATGTTCAATTCAGTGGTACCGTTTATCATCACAATCTGGCAGAAGGGAGCTTATTTCAGGTACTCAACAATTTATTATTTACATAATCCACATGCAACTAATTTCCGTGGAAATATATATATATATATATATATATATATATATATATATATATATATTTTATTTTTTTTTTTTTTTTATCTTATTTTGGATTTGTCAAGAATACGTGTGGCTATCTTGACCCGTTTACTTATAAATTGGGGTTATGCTTTATCTATAAGGGGTGAAATGAGTTGACTGGATCGAACGGTTCAAAATTGATCCGACTGTATCTTTAATGCAAAAAACCTCCTATATGATATTTATCTTCTAACATTATTTGGCTAATTTATATTGAACAGGTGCCAACAAATCGGTTTATGCACCTGAGCCCTTTGATGTTGGACGGATATTGCAAGTTGATATTATATCACGTGGCCAAAAATCTACGGTTACAACAGCTTGTCCTGTACAACCTGGTTTGTTCTTTTTTGTTTCTCGTTTTTATACACGTAGATAAAATGTTTTTATTATATCTTGGTAATTAAGTAGTTTTGTTGTAATATATATACTTCTTTTTGTAACAGCCGTTGAATTGGAGAGTTATGTGGAGATGCTTTCTCGAAAAGGAAACTCTGAATTCAGTGTATGTTTATATTGGATTTATTAAGACCATTATTTAATCTACACATAATTTGGTAAAAAGATGTTTGAATATTTACCAAATTTCAAAGTACCCTTTGACAATATGCTATTACAAATTATATTAAAGTTTTTTGCGTTGAAATTTGCAGGTGGTGATTTCTCAAATGAATGGGCGGAATTATTCGTCACATTCTGCTCATGTATTATGTGTTGGAAAAATGAGAATGAAGCTATCAAAAGGATGGATTACAAAGGCTAGAGACGCTTATTCCTCTACATCAATGCAGGTAATACTTCTTTTGCTTGTTTAAAACAAAGTTATCAAAGGCGCGAAGCGCACTCTAGGCGCATAGGCACCGATGAGGGCGATAGGCGCAAATAAAGCGTGGGCCTGAGAAAAAAAACGCACATAAATAAAAAAAAAGTTCATTAAAGGAATAAAGTACTCAAAACTAAAATAATATTTTTTATACTAGCACTTCAAAAGTCTCAGGTAACGAAACAATTAAAACCAAAATGTTCAAACTCGAAAACAAAAAGTTACTTGAATATTGATGATACGAACTGAATAGTCTTGATAATAATCTTTGATAATACGAACTGAAAAATGTGATAATACAAACTTATATACTTGTTCAAACTTAAAGCCCTATAAATACTGCATAAAAAGTGGAATTTACCAATTAAAAAAAAATAAAACATTAAATACGCATGGGATGAAATAAGTTGCGCTATCATTACCTAGGAACTATAAGCGCAGTAAATGCGAATCGCCCAGAAAAAGCGCCTAAGCGCTTGCTTTTGATAACTCTGGTTTAAAAATAACTACATCAAAGTTCATTAACTATTATAAATAAAAATGGAGATATTTCATATCTACCCTTTTAAATTTCTGTCATATCATTTTTTACTCTTTCAAAACACTAAGAATATCATATTATTCATCAAATAGTTAATAAAGCAATCACTTACTTTTATTTTTATTATTTTTTGGGTAATGTTGGCATATATAAGTATACTCTTATTTCATCCTTTACCTCCATTTTCCTTATTTCTTTCATGGTCCGATCTCAATGCTCTTAATTTCTCCAAGTTAATCGCATTGAGTTCTTACAACACTTTTTGACCAAACTTCAGCTATGTGGGTTTAGAGGTGGTGGGAATGTAGCGGCTAAATCATTGTTTTGGCAATCAAGAAAAGGGCAATCTTTTGTATTAGTGTTTGAATCAGAACAAGAAAGAAACGCGGCCATTGTTCTAGCCCGAAGATACGCTCTTGATTGCAATGTATGCAGCTTCTTCCTTTATTAATCTTGTTTAACCCGTTTCCTTTTGCGCTATTCTTTTACCCATTTATAGGGTTAGAACTTAATGAATCATTTATTTACACAAAAAAATAGTTTAATTTTCTATACATTGACAGGTGATGCTGGCTGGACCAGATGATCAAGCATCACTTTATCTTCTCTAACTTCACTTGTGGTTCCAAAGTGAGATTGATTATTTCATTTTTTTTTTTACTTGTAATTTTGTGTGTTGTTTAATTTATTTTGGGTGTGTTTAGTTGGGTTTTTATTTTTTATCTACTAATTTGATCATTTGTGCATCCTTTTGAGGCATAGTTTTGGTTTGCCTGTTCATTGGTTGTAGCATTTTTTTTATATTTGCATATTCAATATAACGATAACGATGAGGTCTTGATTGAAGTGAATATTTATTTTAAGTGAGGTCTTGATTAAAGTGAATATTTATCTAAAGTGAATGCTATATGTTTTTTTAGACAGATGAATTTCTTTTAATTCTGACATGACATTAGGTGGTGTAATTGGATAATGGGTATTCTAAAGTCGGCTAGGTAGGTTGTCTGTGTTGGTTCTTTCGAGTTCCAATGGGGCAAAGGGCTTCGTCAAGGCGATCCTATATCGCCCTTTCTTTTTTTAATTGTGATGGAAGCTCTATCTTGTATGATCCGGAAGGCGAATTTGGTGGGAGTTATTCATGGAATTCGGACTCACCTTCTACATGCGAATGATGCTATTATGCTGGGGAGGGAGAATATTGTGAAAGTTGTGAGAATTCTTCGGGTTTTCCATATTGTTCCGGTCTTAAGATAAACATAGCTAAGTCGAATATCTATGGTATTGGAGTTGGAGAGGAGGAAGTCGAAGATAAAGCAGCGTTGGTTGGGTGTCAAGTGGGATCCATTCCTTTCAAGTATTTAGGACTTATGGTTGGGGCGAATATGAATCGAATTGGAAAGTGGAGACCCGTTTATGATGTTTTTGAAGCTCGTTTATCGTCTTGGAAGGCTACATCCTTATCTATTGGTGGGGGGATTTGCCGAATTATTAATTTTCTCTATATAAAGCTCCTTGTAAGGTTATTAATGATTTAGAAGCTTTGATTAGAAAGTTTCTTTGGGGCGGCTCTATTGATCATCAAAAGATCCATTGGGTTGGGTGATGGAAGGTGGTATTGGCAGTGGCGGACGTAGGATTCTTTTTTCTGGGGGTGCGGAATTTTTTAAAGATCTTGGACCCCTAGCTATATAAAAAAACTCGGTTTATATCGGGTCGGGTCAAAAGAGTATTGTCAAAAGGGGAAGATCACAACAATAACTACGTTATCGATTGGTGTAAGTGGTTACCGATTAACTGATTAAGTGTAACGTGTTCGCGTGGAGGGCGGAGATGGGTAGAATCCCGACGGCAGCGACTCTTAGGATAAGGAACATTTCGGTGGAAGATATCTCGTGTCGAGTTTGCAGTTGCGGTGATGAAATGGTCGATCACCTTTTCACAAATTGCATTAGTGCTACGATTATTTGGAACCACATCAGTATGCGAATATTGTGGCCTTCTCATTCCGCGACTTATTAGAGTGTCATAATTTAATGGGATTAAAAGATCAAGATTGGATTGCTCTACATGGCATCATCATTGCGGGATGTTGGAGTCTTTGGATAGCGCGTAACAAGCTGAAGTTCGAGAACGTCCAAGTTCGGGTTGAGAAGATTATCACGGAAGTGAAGTCTATGGGTTTCCTTTGGTTTAAGACTAGGTCTAAATATAAAACAACTGGTGTATATTTGTAATTATTTAAGTGTGTGTTGTTTGCCTCCCGGTTTTCGGACCATCAACTTTTCAGAATGACCAAACCATCTCCTTTATTTTTTTTTTCTAAAACATGAGTTACGGAAAGATAAACCGTGGAACAATCTGAAACATAAAGTACCAAAAAGGACCTGCCCAAAGTTAGGTATAGAGAAAGATAAAGGACAAAATTTGCACTTCTTTGATCATTGTTCCTTCGGAGTTCAGCCGATCACTATGTTTATGCACTACGACGGATCAGAGGCGGACAGAAACAATCTTTGATGTTTTGTTGGATTTCTAACGACATCTCGTATTTCGAACCCTCGTCGTCTCTAAGGCGACATTGCTAAAGTGTTAATTTCGCCGGGGCATACATGACACGTTTTTGCTTTTTTGATTACTACATTAGTTACAGTCAAATTACATACATGTTAATATGAGTTAATTGCATAGCATGTTAATAAAATATTTACAAACAATAAAGTTAGATAACAAGGTTTACTTTTGTTAGGATTGCCAGTCAAATTACATAACATGTTAATGAGTTATACCAAAGAATGAGATTAAAGTTTTAAGAATATTATGATATATCAAAGAATGAGATTTGATCTTAGACATTTATCCAGAAACCAACAAACACAAAACAAACAATTAGTTTGATGACATGACACCCCTCTCCGAAGTCAAGGCTGCGGTCAAGAGATCTTTGGCCGGCGGGTAAAGCGCCACAGCGCCTTGCGACACATTCGAATACTTCCGGTAAATCACCCTTCTCTTTTCATCTGTCACCGCCATCGAATGACACACCACCATCCTCTTCGCGCACTCCATCACTTCCCTCTCCGTGAACCCCGTGTGCAGTTCTAGAGTCTCATGCCACACCTCAATCTTGGTCAACGCCGCACAGTTCAACGTTGCACGAGCCGCATACACTGCAGCCGCCGCCACCATCGACGGACAAAACCGTATAACAACCTCGTAATTCATCATCCCCAATTCAGCATAGAAATAGACCATATTCTCCATCTGCAAAAATATATTCCAACAAAATCAGAAAAAAATTATTATTAATTTTTTTTCAAAACAAGACTATATAACAAGTAAATCTGGTCCCACCTATGTCTGGTCTGGTTATGAAAACATTGCTAAAGTAAAAACACTCACGTTGGTATCGAGTGGGGTGGCTGCAGCTTTGATGAACCTAACAAGGAACACATACGGCGTAGGGACAGTTAAGTTCCACTCCAACCGACCCAGAATCCGCTTCTCCATCACCAAAACATGTCGATGCTCATAAGCCCGCTCCGATATTTGAACCAGATCATTGACTTCTGGAGCCCAAATTTCTTCGTATTTTGAGGCAATAAGCATCGCAGTCATTCCGACACATTGTAACTCTCTTCTAGCCACAGTTTCAGCCGCCAAGAACCGGTCCACAATGTTTATTGTTAGGTACAATGTTTCGTTTGTGAGCTCGAATTTGTTGTGCACCTCGATCAGCCAATCGACTAGGATAGCCCTCATCTTGTCATTGATTTCGGGTTGTGAGTGTATATAGTCATGGACTCTACTCTCATTCTGCAACAAACCCGTTATAACTTTTTAGTCGGGGTCATCATAAGATTCTTTTTTCTAATGTTTTTTTAACTTAAACTCCAATTTTTAAAATAAAAAAATAATAATTAATCGCGAATAATCGATGTTTTACCTCCACGAGTTTGTAGAACTTGTAAATGTCTTCGACATACTCGACTTCCGCTAGCTCATTACCGACATCTTCAGCGTCGATATCAATAACGTTTTTCGGTTTAGGCTTGTAGTTCAAACCACACGCCGCTTTGCTCCGGGCAATAAGCGTGGAAGTGAGCGAAGATTGCGGTTTCTTGTTTCGTTTAGACTGCGATGATTCGGGCTTCTGTCTTTCTTCTGTGTCGGGGCTGATTTCGATCACGGTTGCATTATCTGGCACCGGTTGTGCTTTCGGCTTGACCGCAAGTTTCTTCTTGGGCACCGCTAGGTTGTTATCGACATTCATCGTCAATGGTTTCTGTAAACCGGAATCAAATAATATAAGATAAGATTTAATTCGATTTTTTCTATAAAATTATTTTGAAAAATTAATCTACCTTTTTCTTTTCGGCTGCATCTTTTTGTGCATTGGCTAGTAATTGTGCACAAAAACTTCTGGTAACGGGTCGGGTTACTGCCGGAAGTTGTTTGCCGTCAAGTGGCCGGAGAGTAACCATGTTGCCGATATCACCCAATGCACGGCGGCTCTTGTTCTGTCCGGCGGCCGGAACCGCCGCCTTTTGTTTCATAACCCCAACTACTTGATCACCTTCATCAAACAAACAAAAAAACAAGATTTAATATCTAGAAAAATCAAAAAAAAAAATTGGGGTTTGATGAATAATAAAAACCCATAAATCTATTGGTTTGAAGCGGCATAAAGAACCAGATTACATGAGATTTAAATGTTAGAAACATAGATTGATACCTCTGTTTTGTTCTTGAAGAAGATGACGAGAACCCATGTTGATTGATTATGTTTTACTCTCTCTCTAACAGATACAGAGTGGATCGGAAGCGATGAATGTGAAAAGATACGGTGACCCCTTTTTGAAGACGATTGGATTCATACGCTGCCCCCAACGGTCATATAGCCGTTAGGCTGTTCAAAATTATTCTGTAATGAATTTTCTTATTTTAAGGAATGTTACAAATACGCCCCTTTAGTTTTATGTTGACTATTAAGTTTAGTCTCCTACTATTTATATCTAATCATTTGTTATTTACATCAAGTAATGTAACATTAATAAATTTAAATTTGTGTTTTTCTTTTATAACTTTTGATATATAATGTTTCATAAAAAATGAATATGGTTTTGCAATATGCTTATTTTTATCTACGTTTTGATATAAAGTTTATAAAAAACGGAGCCGTATCAAATATAACGTTTTGTAAGTCGTTATAAAATTTATATTCCGTTTTTTATAAAATTTATATCAAAACGTAGATAAAAATAAGCATATTACAAAACCTATTTATTGTTTATTAAAACATTATATATCGGAAGTTATAAAAAGAAAAAAAAACACAAATTTAATTTTATTAATCACTTGGTGTAAATAGCATCACCCCCTTAAGTTTAAGATTTAGTTAAATTCTTTCTTACTTTTTTTCACATTTTCGATGTTTAGTTCCCATACTTTACAACTATTTTATTCTATTTTGATACTTTGTCATCTATGTGATAAAAGTTGCATTGGCCGAAATATTCTTTTATTTTGTCTTCATTATTTTATCATCTTAAATCATGGTAAACCAAATTAAGAATCATCCCATCTTCCATCTACCATTGAAGGGTTATTTAATTTTGAAATATGCAACAAAACGTACTTTTTTCTACTTAATATATCACAACTAAATTATCTCTTCAACATTTTTCACATAAACCTAACATTGCCTTTTTAGCTTTCAATAATACTCTCAAAAGATTACCAACTTTATTATAAATAAAATATTTTACAAGATTCGTCTTTAAATTACTATTTTATTATTTATACCTTATAGTGTAAGTAAATTACATTATCAAAGTTCAATTAAAATTAAGGGGTTTTTTTCATATTACGAAAACAAAACCAAAACGGTAGTCTAAGGATGACTAAACTTTTTTTAGGCCTAAAACAATATATAGTTCACTCAATCATGTGAGGAATCTATTCCAATATGGATAGTTCACTCAATCACGTGGTTGGTAATTATTATATTATATATATATCAAATGACATTGTTGCTACAATACTCTTTTCTTTATCTAGTCCTTTTCTTTCTCTATTTTAGGTTTTATTGTTTTTGTTATTTTTTTAACTTTTAATCACACATTAATACTTTAAGTAAGGTGTGTTAGTAAATTATATTGATCGGTATTGTATACGTAACACTGAACTGGACTGATGTCGACCAAACGTTGGTATCGATATTGGTATTCGTTTTTATTGTTCTCGATCAATGTAAAACATGTATCGATATCATTTTGGTTATATCATAACCTTATTTTTTAAGTTTTCTCTTTCCATTGTTATATGAGGTGTCAATGTCATATCGATAGCGTAACGAACCGAACCAATATCGACTGGATTCCTGCTATTAACGTTATTTCTACCATTACATCGACGTTTTCATAAAAAAAAGTTATTAAAATTCAGGCCTTCCCGCTGCGGAGCGCGGGTTTTACCACTAGTTAAACATAAATAGTTGTTTTCAGACTACATACTAGTACTAAAACATATGATAAAATACAGATGCGTAAACCACCCATCATGATGTGCCTAAAAGAATATTTTAAAGAATTTAAGACGACTAAAAAATCTTGCACATTCAATTAGTAATATAAATAAATAAATAACGTTCAAAATAAAATTCTTAATTTAGGAACCAATTACTAAAACCTAGTTCCAAAGTAGTGTCTACACGAATGAGTAGACGCTAGACATTCAAGAAGAACAAAGACATAAACCTCACAAATGCAATGAGAACTGTCCTAATCGATTAGGTTAACAGAATTCCAAAACGACTCCATACCTAAATCACAAAATATACAAGATATCGCTAATAGGATTAGATGATGATTAGTCAGTCAGTCTCTGTGTCCTTTGATATGAAGTTGGAGCCGATAAAGGGTGCCAGACGAGCATTTTGTGGGAATTGGTTTCAGAAGATGCACATAAGATTTTCATTCCTCCAGCCAATTTTGCCAGTTCTTGCGTCGAGACGATCTATTTTTCTTTCATTGTTATTCACGTGTTCCTTCACGGCTCATCCAATTATCTTAAACGGATGAACACATGGTGCCTTGCCTGGGTCTAGTTTGAAAGCAAACATCATCACTTGGTGGGCGTCTGGAATAGTGTCCATATTTCCCGGCATCAGGGAGGAAAAAGTGAGGCCCTCTCACATCTCGCACACACATATATAAATACATTATTTCGATGGAATAATGGATTTTAATAATCCCAACTATTCATCATTGGCCGCCAACAGTCCCAACTTAAAAAATAACCACTGTCAGTCCCAACTATTGACATATTAGCCACCAATGGACCCTAACTAACGGAACCATAACGCCGTTAGTCTCTGGTCGCCGGGAAAACCATTTTTGCCAGGAAAAAAAGGTTTTTAAAGGTCCGAGCTAAGGTTACAAAGAGGTTTGGGACGAAGATGTAAAGTTTTCCGGCCAAAAAGAAGTTTTCCGGCAAAAAAAATGAGTTTCTGGCTACTTCAATAATTGGGCTTTTACTAAAAAAAGGTTCCTAAAGGTCCGTAATAAGATTACAAAGAGGTTTGGGACGAAAATGTTGTGTTTTCCGACAAAAAGTAAGTTTTCCGGCGACCGGAGACCAACGGTGTTACTGTTCTGTTAGTCAGGGTCCATTGGAGGCCAATATGTCAATAGTTGGGACTGTCATTGGTTATTTTTAAAGTTGGGACTGTTAGCGGCCAACGGTGAATAGTTAGGATTACAATATTCCTATTTTGATTTACTTCTAAACAAAATGTGTTTTGAAAAAGAAATGCGTGTTTGAAATATGCCAGAAAAGTGGATGTGCAGATGTTGCATTGAAAGTGACTCGCATGTTGAAAGTGAAGTTTAAAACAAAACATGGAGGTGTAATCATGTACCCTTGGATAGAGATGGGCAAAATCGGGTATTTTGAATTCCCAGACTTGGTTCCTGCTATCAGTAGACCCGGTTCCTCTGTGGAACCGGTTCCAGTTCATACCCGGGTATAAGTTTTTAAATGTGGAACCTGTCGTAACCGGTTCCGGGTAATTTGGAACCGGGTACGGGTAGCAACCGGTTCTGTCGTATGTGTGAAGAAAAGGCTGCAAGCTTCTGTGTGGAACCGGTTCTGTCATAAAAAGTTGCATTTACTATTAGGAACCGGTTCCTAATATTTGAAACTGAATATTAATTTTAAAATCGGTTTTTCCTTGTATTTAAACCTCTATCTCTACACCACTTCTAATTTCATTTACTTACTACAAAAAAATCAACACTTTAACCACTTCAAATCTAATACTATCAAAGAGATAACGATGGCTTGCAATGATGAGGTCGTGATGTTTTGGAAACCAAAAGAAACCCCGCTATTTGGAAACACTTTGACTTGTGCTTTATGTCGGATAGCCATGAAATGGCTAGATGCAAGGGGTGCGGGCAGTTCATGAAGGCGTCGGCCAACTCGACGCTCAAGAAACACACCGACCGCCATTGTCCAGTGACAAAGGCGAAAAACAATGAAAAGGGTGAAGCATCCGGGACCGGGTCATCGAAAGTTTAGTTTGTTTTATGTATTCTAAACTCATTTGTGTTTTATGATTAATATGTTTAGTGTTTTATGTGTTTTGTTTAACGTTTCATGTTTAGGTTGTTTGTGTAACCAGGTACTTGTTTCTCGTAATAAATAGTTTATGTTTATGTATTATACCTTGTTCTAGCAAAGACTTATAAAAAAGTCACATTAAAAATATATTGGCGCCGGGTCTGGAAGGTTACCGTAGGAACCGGGTATGATAAGAACCGGTTACGGGTACAACCCAGGTACGGGTTGGAACCGGTTCCGGAACTTATTTTTTTCCAAAAATGTGGAACCAGGTAGGAACCATCGGGTATTTTGAACCCGGAACCGGTTCTACTATATGTCAGGTAGGAACCGGAACCGGTCCCAGGTAGGTTCCACCGGGTCGGATTTGGAACCGGTTATTATGCCCATCTCTACCCTTCGAGTTATGTTCTGTAAATCGTTTGTACAACCTACTCCCTCCCAGCGGACACTGCTCGCCGCCGAGTAAAACCACAAATGAGTTTCTCATTTGAATTTAAAGAGTATGTTAAAAAGATCATTCATTGAAATAACCAAAAAGGGTAGTAGTAACCTTATATAAAAGTTAACAAAGCAACCACAATGTCAACGCACAACACAAAACAAGAAAAACAGAACATGCTCATAATAGTCTCAAACAAACCTTAATATAAACAATAGTCTCAAACAAACCTTAATATAAAAAACATCATCTCAACACTAGGTTGTGAGTTCCATGATAGCCGATACTATGTCCCCATCCGCAGCCTTGAGAGCTTTGACCGCCTTTGGCCTCGACACCCCAGCTTGAGTCATAACTAGCTCAATGTCCTTGGGCTCCACCCCCGTCTCGTCAACGTCTTCATCATCCTGAGCCGCGGCTGAGGTCTCAGGAGCAGACTCGGTTACAGTGTTACTAACGTTAAGTGCTTTAAACTGCTCTGCTGCCTGACTCTGTAATTGCGAGCTTAAATCTTCTATTTGGCCTCACCAAATATAATATAAGTATCTGAAGCGGGACTTTTGAGTACATCAGGCTTTGAAATCACAAACAGAATCTGCAAGAGAAAAGATCACTCGGGTCATCTCTTATTATAAGTAGTCAAACAAGATTAAAAAAAAAGCATAGAAAATAGTTTAAATACACAAGTTGTTCAAAGTGTAACGTCATAAAACCTTTTCTATTATCCAAGAGACTAGCTAACTAACAAAATAAAGCAACTTTTGTATTAAACAAAAAAATTATTTACAAACAATTAAAACATATTAAGCAAATCCCTTTGGACCAATCCAAGCAAAAATGACCCGTTTTGACTTTTGACCCAAACCTGACTTTAAACTAATATGATTTATATCCGAGTTAAATGCCATTTTAGTCACTGTGATTCGGGTCATTTTGCCAGTTTAGTCCAAAGGTTTCATTTTTCGCATGTGGGTCCAAAAAGGTTTCATCGTTGCCATTTTAGTCCACTGGGTTAAAACTTCACCAATTTTTTCTGTTAATCAGAAGGGCAACCGGTCATTAAATGTAGACGAATTGCCCTTCTAGTTAACAGAATTACTTATAAAATGACCGATTGCCCTTCTCGTTAACAGAAAAAATGAATGAAGTTAACTAAGTTGACTAAAATGGCAACGGTGAAACCTTTTTGGACCCACATGCAAAAAATGAAACGTTTGGACTAATATGATTAAAACAAAAAATATGACTAATCATTTTATCTAAGAGACTAGATAACTAACAAAATAAAGCAACTTTTGTATTAAACAAAATAATTATTTACAAACAATTAAAACATATTAAGCAAATCCCTTTGGACCAATCCAAGCAAAAACGACCCGTTTTGACTTTTGACCCAAACCTGACTTTAAACTAATATGATTTATATCCGAGTTAAATGCCATTTTAGTCCAAAGGTTTCATTTTTCGCATGTGGGTCCAAAAAGGTTTCATCGTTGCCATTTTAATCCACTGGGTTAAAACTTCACCCATTTTTTCTGTTAATCAGAAGGGCAATCGGTCATTTAATGTAGACGAATTGCCCTTCTAGTTAACAGAATTACTTATAAAATGACCAAATTGCCCTTCTCGTTAATAGAAAAAATAATGAAGTTAACTAAGTTGACTAAAATGGCAACGGTGAAACCTTTTTGGACCCACATGCAAAAAATGAAACGTTTGGACTAATATGATTAAAACAAAAAATATGACTAATCATTTTATCTAAGAGACTAGATAACTAACAAAATAAAGCAACTTTTGTATTAAACAAAATAATTATTTACAAACAATTAAAACATATTAAGCAAAACCCTTTGGACCAATCTAAGCAAAAATGACCCGTTTTGACTTTTGACCCAAACCTGACTTTAAACTAATATGATTTATATCCGAGTTAAATGCCATTTTAGTCCCTTTGGTTCGGGTCATTTTGCCAGTTTAGTCCAAAGGTTTCATTTTTCGCATGTGGGTCCAAAAAGGTTTCATCGTTGCCGGTTTAGTCCACTGGGTTAAAAACTTCACCCATTTTTTCTGTTAATCAGAAGGGCAATCGGTCATTTAATGTAGACGAATTGCCCTTCTAGTTAACAGAATTACTTATAAAATGACCGAATTGCCCTTCTCGTTAATAGAAAAAATAATGAAGTTAACTAAGTTGACTAAAATGGCAACGGTGAAACCTTTTTGGACCCACATGCAAAAAATGAAACGTTTGGACTAATATGATTAAAACAAAAAATATGACTAATCATTTTATCTAAGAGACTAGATAACTAACAAAATAAAGCAACTTTTGTATTAAACAAAATAATTATTTACAAACAATTAAAACATATTAAGCAAATCCCTTTGGACCAATCCAAGCAAAAACGACCCGTTTTGACTTTTGACCCAAACCTGACTTTAAACTAATATGATTTATATCCGAGTTAAATGCCATTTTAGTCAGTGTGGTTCGGGTCATTTTGCCAGTTTAGTCCAAAGATTTCATTTTTCGCATGTGCGTCCAAAAAGGTTTCATCGTTGCCATTTTAGTCCACTGGGTTAAAACTTCACCCATTTTTTCTGTTAATCAGAAGGGCAATTCGGTCATTTAATGTGGACGAATTGCCCTTCTAGTTAACAGAATTACTTATAAAATGACCGAATTGCCCTTCTTGTTAAAAGAAAAAATGAATGAAGTTAACTAAGTTGACTAAAATGGCAACGGTGAAACCTTTTTGGACCCACATGCAAAAAATGGAACGTTTGGACTAATATGATTAAAACAAAAAATATGACTAAGCATTTTATCTAAGAGACTAGATAACTAACAAATAAAGCAACTTTGTATTAAACAAAATAATTATTTACAAACAATTAAAACATATTAAGCAAATCCCTTTGGACCAATCCAAGAAAAAACGACCCGTTTTGACTTTTGACCCAAACCTGACTTTAAACTAATATGATTTATATCCGAGTTAAATGCCATTTTAGTCCTTGTGGTTCGGGTCATTTTGCCAGTTTAGTCCAAAGGTTTCATTTTTCGCATGTGGGTCCAAAAAGGTTTCATCGTTGCCATTTTAGTCCACTGGGTTAAAACTTCACCCATTTTTTCTGTTAATCAGAAGGGCAATTCGGTCATTTAATGTGGACGAATTGCCCTTCTAGTTAATAGAATTACTTATAAAATGACCGAATTGCCCTTCTCGTTAACAGAAAAAATGAATGAAGTTAACTAAGTTGCCTTCCATGTCATTGGCATCCTTGTCATCATCTCATCTTCATCATCACCATCATCATCACCTTCAGACATTGATTCATCTTCATCGTCGTTGTCATATGGTGGTTCCTCGTGCTGCAAGACGTTATCATTCATTCACACATCAGATAAAATTCGATTCAGTTCATTTCCTCTTTAATGAAAATAAACAATTGCATAATTTTGACAACTATGGTTATCTAATCATCACATTAAGTAAAATTTATAGAATTTAAATAGTTTAAAATTAAAGATATCATACATACAAATATCAAACTACAGTAAAACAGTAGTTCCATAAGTGTAGAATCAATGTTCAAACTCAGAAATACAACTTGACACATCAATTGACATGACATAATAAAAATCAATGCCAACTTCATGAATTTATGATCAGCACTTAAAATTACAACTACTTAGAAATATTGGCATAGACAATTAGCAAACTTGAATAACAAAAATGATACCATTTAAAACAGAAAATTAGGGTTCTTACGTCAATCTCATGTTGCTTAAGAAGAGCGGCAAGGTGTTCCTCTTCAGTTTGAGCGGTCATGATTCAGAGATTTGAAGAAAAAACCCTAAAAATCTCGAGACACACTACACAACAAATGTGTGTACCCTTTTGAAGAAAAAACCCAGCTGTGTTGATTTTAAACCCCAACAATTTTAGTTTTATGACTTAAGTCTTAACAACCTACTTGGTCCTTCAACTATTTTTCCCTTTCTAGTTTTAGTCCTTTGGTTCTTTTTCCCTAGTTTTAACATAAGATTCCTGTCACAACCCGATATCCAACGTGAACCTGACCCACAAAATAAAAATGGTTTTAGGTCGGTTAACACGACTTGTTCTTTAAACGGGTTAGGTTTCGGTTGACTTGTTTTGTTAATAGATCGGGTTCGGATTGACCCGTTAATCTGTTTAAGTACTTTTAAAAAATACTTTTATAATTCTTTTTTTTTTCATTTTGATACACTTGCAATTTCCATTCAATTTTTAATATTTTCCAACAAAAACTATTCATGCTACTTATTTTACAATCCAACAACCCGCTTATAACTCATCAACATGTATGACTCGTTTAAAAAAATGGGTCAAATGGGTCGTGTTAGGGTTGACCTGAATTTATGTCTGTACAAGTTAGGGTTAAGATTTTTGACACAAATAACAGTATGGGTTGTGTTTGGGTTGCACATTTCAATCCGCCAACCCACCAACCCAACACAATTAACATCCCTAGTTTTAACTGGCTGAGGGGCCGTTTGGCAACTTCTGAATGGTTAAATGCTAAACCAGTAAGAGGTCTGAACCATTAGGTGTTGAACCGGTAAGAGGTCTGAACCATTAAGAGCCTGTATAATGCTTAACTGTTCGGAGGCAAATGTCTGACCAATTCAGATTAAAGGTCTTAACCATTCAGACTCGGTTATGATACTTAACCGTTCGGAGGCAAATGTCTGACTAATTTAGATTAAAAGTCTTAACCATTCAGACTCAGTTATGATACTTAACCATTCAGATGCAAATGTCTGAACCATTCAGATATTTGCTCACAAAATAAAAAGTCTGTACCATTAAATACTGAACCAGTAAGAGGTTTAAACCATTAAAAGCCTCATTAAAAGGTAAACAAACAGTTCTCTGATTGATATACATGAGTTCATATTGTAACTTTTTTTTAAAAGGCGGTTCATGTTTTGTTTTATTGATAACATGTGAGTCAAGTAGTTGTACAAATAATTAAATACTACATGTAGTAGTCCAAATATAACCTTTTACAAATAAGTAGCAAAATATAATGTAAGTTCTTAATCTAAGTTAAATTAAATGAAATGAGAGCATAAAAAATATGATAGAATTTAGGTTATCATTTGAAGCTACACTAGATCTTCCGACAGGGAGTATCCTATGACTGCCTTGACATGATTTTGGACGATCCTTTTTTCAACAGACCTATTAAGACAAAATAACGGACATTCATCTTGTCACAAAAGACGAGGTTTTTCATATTAACCATATTCGAACGTGAGAATGGGCTTTTATATTCTCTTTATGTGATATGGCTTTGGTCCATTTAACATGAGTCATTGCTACTAATGTCCATGTACATTAAAATACCGGACAATCGTCTTGTCACGAAAGGATGAGTTTTCACACTAACCATCATCGAGCGTGAGAATGAGTTTTTTATTCTCTCCTATGGCTTTGGTCCATTTAACATGAGTAATTGTTACTAATGTCCATGAATCATAATGTTCAAAAGCATTTTTCTCCTCATTATAGTTCACGACTTCACGCCATCTAGGATAGGGCAACGTTGCACCAATGATTTTAAGGATGGATACATAATATAACAGACAATTAATGAAGGGTGATGACGGCGGTAGCCCAAGCCTCAATAAAATGACTAAAGCACACAATAGCTTAAAGGGTTAAAAGGTTCAAAAGCCACGAGTTAGGGTGAACAACAAAAAGAACGTGTACAGTAATCAATCACATCACTGATTGCTTGTGAAACTCTCCCTCAGCCGCAAAAGGGAGCATGTGCAAAGGTGATTCTCTTTTGTTAGCAGGTCCGAAGCCTTTAACCCCCAAATGGGTAAACCCTCCACTGCAGCCTTGGATCCCCAGTCAAGGGTTTCCTCTTATAGAACATGTCTTTCCTATAAATGCCAGCTTTGACATCCATGCAACACACTCCAGAATCAGCAGAGATTACACCAACTCTCTGATTCTCCTCCTTTCTCTCGAGAACTAGCTCCATGCTTGCTTCTCTTCTTCAATTCAAACATTGCAACTTCACTAACAACAACATTCTGGGTTGAATTCCTTTCAATCCAAAATTAAAAGTGAACAATAAACAAGTGATTCAACCCTACGTGCTGCAAACGTGGGAGGACCTCACGTGGTGCGTTAGGCTAACTGGAACCCTTGAAGCCTTTAGCCTAACTAGTTTGTCCACTATCCTCGGTCTTGTATTTGTTGTAGCAACAAGTTGGCGCACACCGTGGGGCTACGCCACTTACTCTTCTCAAAAGACCAGTAGTGTAGCTCCATTTTCTTCAAAATCATCATGTCAGAAAACGAATCTCTTGGGGAAGTGAATCAGGTGCCACGTACCTTGACGACTACTGTTTGTCCAACTTCAGCAATTGTAACAAGTCCATTCTCTACCCCTGGAGACACCTCCGCCGGGATCTCATTCCCGGAGTTTTTCCAAACACCAACCCCTTCCCGTTCAGGAGCTCCCTCTCCACAAGTTGGCACTTCGAGCGCTCCGAAACATGTCGATCTAACCCCTGAAGGAGTTGCTAGGAATTTCTTATGGTTGAGGTCTCTCCTCAACCAACATGTAAGCCAAGAAAGGGAGAAATGGGTCAGAATAAGGTTGGATTATAATGAACCAGAACCGTCTCTATCACCAGGACCACCACCTCAACCTTTTAGCAACTCACAACCTATGGCATCTGGCCATGAGGCTGGTCGGTAAACCAACCTTTCAACCCTACCCTTTATTCTTATAGGAGGCCTAACCCGACTGCCTTTCCTATATTTACCTCCCAGCCAGTCATGACAAGTGTACCTATTGGGCACGAGACACTTTTCAGCAGCTATAGCAGTCCTCGGCTACAAGCGTTCTCCCTCCAGTTGCTACCACATGGGAACAAGAATTAGCTACTTTGCCTTTAGCATGGGGCGCTGTTATGAGTACCTCCATGGGAATGCCCTATGTTGTGCCACCAGAAAGCCTTTAAGGCTTTAACTTTATATCTCAGTTGATGACTCACCTTATGGCACAGTTCCCTTGGCAGCATTTCATAACCAGGTGCTTTCAACTCATCAAGGAACTTCAAATGGCAATCAAGGTTCTAGAACTGAAGAAGACCTAGCTAAACCATACAAGCCGAGCAATCTGTCCTGTTTTTCACAACAGATCGCTGACTATAATTTCCTAACTAGAATCAAGATGCCATCTCACATAAATACGTACGATGGAACGGAATATCTGGAGGATCATCTCCAAATATTCACCGGTGCAGCCAGAATTGAAAAATGGTCCAACCCAGAGTGTTGTCTCATGTTTATGCAAACACTCATTGGATCGGCCAGGATATGATTCAATGACTTAACTGACAAAAGCATTCGAACCTTTGACGACCTAAGCAAAGTTTTCTTGGCCAAATTTTCACAGCAAAGAAGATATGTCAAAGACGCAACAGTGATATTCCAAATCAAGCAGAGGGACGACGAGAGTCTCAAAGAATTAATTGAGAGATACAAAAAATAAGGCCTCACCTACGTAGGTGCAGGCGAAAAAATGAGGGTGGCCGGATTTATGAACGCCATCACCTCCAAGTACCTCACAATAGACTTCAACAAGAGCCTACCCAAGACTCTTGAGGAAGCCCTTGAGAGGGCCGAAACTCATATACGAGGAGAGGAAGCAGTGGATATCAAGGAACAAAGGAAACGGGCACCGAGCTGGCGAAGCAGCAGCCTGAGCAGAAAAGGGGGAAATTTTGGCCATTATGATAAACAGTTTAAAGGTTCAGACTCCAGAAAACCTGAACCCGGAACCCTCCAAGCAAGGAGAGAACCACCAATTTCACAGCTTTAACCAAAACTCCTCAAGAAATCCTAGCAACTGAGGAAATCAAGCACAGCTTCCGACCTTCCAGACCTTTACCCAAAAGTAAGAAGAATGAAAACTCCACTCAATATTACGAGTTCCACGAAGAAAAAGGCATCATACGAATGATTGCTTTCAGCTTAAGAAAAGAATCGAAGAGGCTGTCAAATCTGGAGAGTTGGCCCATTTGGTAAAAGGGGTACGAGACAAGATGGCTGAAGATGAGAGTAAAGAGGTAAGCATGGTGGATTACAATAAAAAGGTTCAACACAAAAAGCCACGTTTAGAGGCATGGGAACGACAGTGTGTTTGCTTCCCACCACCTGAAGGATACTTGTCATCAAATCCTTTGGTAGTGGAAGCTATGCTTGGAACACTCAAAACAGATAAAGCCTACATTGAAACAGGGGCGGCAACGGAGATCATGTTAGAAAAATGTTTCAGCCGCCTCACTGCTGATGAACGTTCAAGGCTTCAACCTATCGAATCATCCATCAAAGGTATCACCGATATCCCAATCAAACCCCGAGGCCAACTAACCCTCAACTTTTGTTTCAGTGAAGGCAAGATGGAAAGAACTAAACCACTCACTTTTGTGGTTATCAACATTCCTTCCAACTATGATGTTATCATAGGAAGGCTAGGACAAAGTGCATTTAGCATGGCTGTCTCGGTTGGTCAAGGAACTGTGAAATTCCCAACAGAGAGAGGGATTGAAACCCTTCAACCTACCAAGGAGGCTTACATGGTTGAGGGAGAAGGTTCAAAAAACAAAGATGACGAGCAAGGGCTGACCATAAACCCCGAATATCCCGAACAAAGGATAAGGGTAAACACAAGCCTTTCCAAAGAAACCCTCTTGTATCTTGAAAAACTGCTGGTGCACTATAAAGATGTTTTTGCTTGGTGCCCGGAAGACATGACCGGCATCCCTCGAAGCGTTGCTGAACATGAGTTAAAAATCCCTCCTGATGTCAAACCTGTCATTCAAAAGAAACGGAGCCTAACTCCTGAACGAAGCCTGGCAGCATGCCAATAAGTTTAAAAGCTTGTTCTAGCTGGGATCCTCCAGGAAGTCAAGTATCAGTCTTGGGTATCCAACCCTGCTATGGTTCGAAAGCCCGATAAATCCTGGAGGATGTGGATCGATTTTAAGGACTTGAACAAGGCCTGCCCAAAAGATTGCTATCCCTTGCCGGAGATAGATCTCAAGGTTGACTCTCTCACTGGTTATCCTTTTAAGTGTTTCCTTGATGCTTACAAGGGATATCACCACATCCTTATGAAATAATGTAACATTTGTAAAAATCGGGTCTCCAAAACCCGCTCCGTTTTGTAATCTTGTACCAAGTTATAAAAGTTCCGTTAATTATTTATGATTATTTTGAGTTTAAACGTTACATAATTAATAAATAAACTAAACTATAAAAATTATATTTGATAAAAAGTTAAAATAAAATAAATAAAAAACATTTGAAGCTGCCGGGACTCGAACCCGGGTCAGCTGGGTCTCAAACAACTTAACCATCTCTCACCAAACCACTCCGTCGCAATGTATTATCTGTTATCACTAAGAAAGCAAAAGGATCTTATACACAAACTCGATTTAACCGTTGATACTATCCGGAAACCGATAATCGGCAAACCAATCGTTAAATCGATTGTTTACCTCACAATTTCAGTTATAACCGATGTGCGACGGTTTCTAATTAAGCCAGAATTGATTAAACTTTAAGCTTCATCATTTCGGCTTTTGAAACCGAAATTTTATCCAGTTCTGATTTAATTCAAGTTTCTGATCATTTGCACGATTCAAAACTATCACAACAATATTCAATTTCATTTTCGTCGCATTCCTGAACCATAAAACCTTCTGAATCTGTTCGCCGGAATTTTTCTGCAAATTCACCGGAAAACCGGGTCTCCCATTCTCGCGGTAATTCCTTCGACTCTTTTTGTTTAAAACATGTGATTAGTCAATCTCTAACACAACTCCATCATCAGAATCAATCTTAGCCAACGTTTATCGGAAATCTTACCTTTGCCGGAAAGTTTTCATGAGATTGCCGGAATCCCACTGTGAACTGGTAAGATATCCTGCACTTCTTTTAAACCTTGTTTAGGTGATTTAACTTATGAATAATCGATCCACACTGATAATTGATTCAACAGTCGGAGTTCATTTCCAGTACCGACGAACCTTCGCCGGATTTCTGTGATTATCTTCAATCGGTAATTTCTGTTCTTTAAACTCTCTCCATTCCTTACTCTTGAATTACTGTTAGTGTCTAAGAACTTTGTAAATCACAAAATCAAACTTAACCAGTTGAATTGTGATAACCGTGTAATCCGACGAAGAAGATGAAGCTATTTCAGAGTATAAGAGTAATTAAAATCCGGTTTATAAACGGGTTAGACACACAGTCCAGCGGTTGACTGTGTGCAAATTTCATATTCACGTCCCGAGTTCGAACCTTACTACGCGCACGCTTTGTATAATAACATTCCTTTTTAATCATGAACTAACCCGGGTTAAAACAGGTAGTTGTTAAGTATATTATAAATCAAGAATATAACCGGGTTAGACACACAGTCCAGCGATGGACTGTGTGCAAAATGAACTTCACGTCGCACGTTCGAATCCTGTCCCAAGCACCGGTCAATTGAATTAAAACGTTTTTGTAAATAAAGGTATTTTCGGTTAATTCAAATAAGTATATAAATATAATTAAAACTGAGTTTCTAACGGGTTAGTCACGTAGCTCAGTTGGTAGAGCTACGTGCACGTGAACGGAAGGTCGCCGGTTCGAATCCCGCTTGGCGCAGCATTTACCGCTGACCGAACCGGTCAACGGTCAACGGTCAACGGTCAACAGTAAAAAAAATATATATTTTTTTATATATTTATTTGTTTATTTTAATTTAAAAAATCAGTTTAAAATACTTAAAAATAACATTTTTAAAGATAGAAAATAGCCATAAACTCACAAAAATATATCTAAAAATCCCATTAAAATCCTTAATAAAATCCATCCATTTAATATATTTTTCCATTATTATTTAGGTTAGTGTTTCCTCGTCGACTCGCTCATTTAAATCGTGCGCATCTCACCATCTCAAATTCAACGCACCCAATGTGAGTGAACCTTTCAAATTCCCCGTTTTAATCACGTTTTGGGGTGTATCATGTGTCTTTGTTTATTTACATATTATAACGAAACTATTGTGCATACATCATATCATGACATGTGTATTAGTTTGTTGCTGTTAAGTAGTTATTATTGGATGCAAATTATCATTTCAGTACATGCAATTGCCGAGGCCGCAGCTCCCCATCCATCGAGGTTGAGCTTGATCCCCATTTTATTATGCGGTTGATCTTGGCGTGCCCGCACGATCGGCTCCGTTTGATTGAGCCTTGATCGGTCATTTCATTTTACATATCAATACATGTAATACGCTCGGCTCCGTTTGATTGAGCCTTGAGTGCACAGTTCAATTTACATTTCCAGTTCATGCAATACGTTCGGCTCCGTTTGATTGAGCCTTGAGCGCACAGTTCAATTTACATTTCCAGTTCATGCAATACGATCGGCTCCGTTTGATTGAGCCTTGATCGCACAGTTCATTTATGTTAGTTATCATATGATATTGGTATATTCATGTATGCTATCCAGTGTTAATATATGTTATAATTGTAAATGCTATTTGCCAATGTTTGATTACTTACATGTGCTCTTTTATGATTATGCACAATATTTTATTGATAAACTAACCATAATATCATTGTCAAATGTTTATCTAATAAGGTTCACTCGCCAACTTATGTTGACCCAAAACCTCCCATTTTACACATGATACAGGTGAACCAGCAACAGCTAGGAACACATAGGACCTGGATTAGAAGAAATAAAACGATTTAGTATTTGGATTGTTATGTTTGGTTATTTTCCCTTGTATTGAATGAACATGTTTGGATGTTTGAGAATGTAACTTTGACTTCATTAATTATGAAACATAATAGTAAATGTCATGTGCTTTGGTGATAACCCAATTATGCCCCGACTCTTATTTCCGCTGCGGGTCGGGGTGTGACAAGGTATCAGAGCCATGACTATAGGGATATAGGATAGGTTATTAGACCCTTAGAGCCTATACTATAGTCGATTAGAAACTTATAAGAATTTTGTGTGTTATATGCCAAATTTCATGATGTTTATATGTTTATGTTAAATGTTACATTTGATATTGTACAAGCATGTTCATAAGTATGTATTATCAAATAATGCCTATCATGAAATCGTATGATCATAACATATCACATCCATGCAAGCACACACCACATCATGATTGATTTTACAATGATTTTCGTGTTTTCAAATCTCATCAAAGTGAGTCCTCATGACGGGCATGTAGTAACTGGAAGGGTACTAGTACCGGTAGTCGGAACGTCCTGTCTAGGCTGGCATTCGTATAAATCCAAAATAAAGGACCAGTTTGCCTACCTGGGGACAAACGATGAGAGTACGAAATACCTATTAGGCCAAAGCATGCTATACCAAACGTCGTGAGAGCTAATTCCACTTTGAGTTGTCATTGTGTCTACACCTGGACACGTTCCGACCAAACATCTCATGAACATATTTTGTGGTTTGCATTCGGGGGATGCGAGTGTTAAATTGCCAATACTAATGTGAATCCTACCAAGCCAATAGCCATGGGGGCCCACATGACTATGTAGGTGAAGGTATGGGGGACATTTGAGGCCCAACATGAGCGAACCCAAGACATCCTTTGGATATAGTTGCATTATTGATATTTATGTTATTTTCATTTTCTTAAAGACACATGACACCTAAAAAGACACCATAAACTCACAATCTTCTCATTTTATGATCCTGTAGATGTCGTCTAGACAGCATCGAAGGGGTAGGAATTCGGAAAAGTCTCGGGAACGTTTGGCCACTCATATCGTGAATCAAATGGCCACGATATTGCCGGACATCGTAGTACAAGTACAACAAGCCCTTGCTGCAAATCCTACTAACCCTCCTCAACAACAGGACCAGAACATCAACAACCCTCCTACCATCAAATGCTCCTACAAACATTTTAAGTCCTGTGATCCTCCAAAATTCGAAGGGACTGAGGGAGTCACTGCTCTCCTACATTGGTTCGAGGAGATGGAAAACGTTTTCTTAAACTGCGATTGTCCTGAGGATCGCAAAGTTCGTTACGCCACCGGGAGACTACTTGGTGTAGCTCTCACTTGGTGGAATACTGAGAAAGGAAAGAGGGGAACAGAAGATGCGATGGCCTTAACTTGGGAGGAGTTAAGGGAGATCATGACTAGGCGATTCTGTCCTAGAAGTGAAATTAAGAAATTGGAGGATGAATTTCATGCCTTGAAGCAAAAAGATGGTGATCACTCTACTTACAACAAAAGGTTCTTGGAGTTGAACCAAATGGTTCCAAACTTATTCACTCCAACCTATCGTCTGATCGAACATTACATTCGAGGACTTCCCTCGAAAATCCAAGATTCGGTCCTCAGCGTTTCACCGGTAACACTCGAAGCTGCCATGGAGTTGGCAACAGAACTGACCGAAAACCGAATTCGCAATGGGAAGTTCAAAGAGGAAAAGAAGAAAGCCCTGCTGAGGGACAAACCTCAAACCACCACACTCCTTCCTCTAAATTTGCTAACAAGAGGAAGCGTAACACCAGGAACTTTGCAGTCACCCAAACCAACACCCCTATTCCTGCTGCACCCATCACTCAAGCCACTCCTCCACCCGCGCCATACAGAAAACCATACACAGGGCCACTACCAAAATGTAACCGTTGTCAGTATCACCACTCCCCTGATTATCCTTGCCAATACTGTACCGGCTGCGGTCGCGCCGGACACACTGTTCAAAACTGCCGCACGCTTCAACGAACAAACCGCCACCAACCTATAACCCAAACCCACCAACAGTTAATGGGTCAAGCCCAACAACAACTACCATTTCCACCCACTCAACATTTAGCCCAAACATACTATCAACCCAATTACCCTATGGGCCAACCTATGCGGGCTTGTTTCAACTGCGGCGACCCAAGTCATTTCAGAAACACATGTCCAAGGCTGGTCAATATTATTCATGCTCAGGCCCAAGCCAACCCAGTGAATCAAGCGAACCAAGCTCCTCCACCTGCTAGAGGAAGAGCTTTCAATATTAACGCAAACCAGGCCAGAGCTGACGGCAATGTGGTCAACGGTACGTTTCTTATAAATGGTAGATATGCCTCTATGTTATTTGATACTGGTGCGGATAGAAGTTTCGTGTCATTAGAATTTGAACCTATCTTAAGTAAAAATCGGGATAAGCTCGCGGAATCCATAACGGTGGAAGTTGCGGACGGAAAACCAGTTTCATTAGACTTTATTTTACGCAACTGTACACTCACTTTAAACGACCACGATTTCTCAGTCGATCTGATTCCTATGAAGCTGGGAAGTTTCGACATCATAATCGGTATGGATTGGCTCAGTCTACATCATGCGGAAGTTGTATGTCGGGAGAAATTTATTCGTATTCCTCTTTCAAACGGTCAGACTCTTCGAATCATTGGAGAAACCTCGTCGAAAGGGCTCAACTTAATGTCTTGTCTTCAAGCTCAAAAATACCTTCGCAAGAATTATGTCGCGTTTTTAGCCCATATCATCAAGAAGGGGACCGCAGAGAAGAAACTTAAAGATATTCCTGTTGTAAAAGATTTTCCACAAGTTTTTCCTGACGACATTTCAGGACTTCCTCCAATCAGAGATGTCGAATTCCGTATCGATCTTATACCTGGTGCTACACCAGTGGCAAAATCTCCATATAGGTTAGCCCCCTCCGAAATGCAAGAGCTAGCCAGTCAATTGCAAGAGTTGACTGACAAGGGATTCATACGCCCCAGCTCATCGCCTTGGGGTGCACCTGTCCTTTTTGTAAAGAAGAAAGATGGATCTTTTCGGATGTGCATCGACTACAGAGAGCTCAACAAGTTAACCATAAAAAATCGATATCCTTTACCGCGCATAGATGATCTTCTTGACCAACTACAAGGTGCCAGTTGCTTTTCGAAAATCGACCTTCGATCTGGCTATCATCAGCTTAGAGTGCATGAAGAAGACGTCCCTAAAACTGCTTTTCGAACTCGATATGGTCACTATGAATTCATGGTTATGCCGTTTGGATTAACCAACGCACCAGCTGTTTTCATGGACCTAATGAATAGAGTCTGCAAACCTTACCTTGATCGATTTGTTACTGTATTCATCGACGATATTCTTATCTATTCAAAATCTAAAGCTGATCATGAGCGTTATCTGCGACTTGTTCTTGCACTTCTAGAAAAGGAAAAGCTTTATGCCAAGTTCTCTAAATGTGAATTCTGGTTAAAAGAGGTGCAATTTCTCGGGCATGTAGTCAATGACAAAGGAATACATGTGGACCCATCAAAGATCAAAGCAGTTCAAGAATGGCAAGCTCCACGTACCCAACTGAAGTAAGGTCTTTTCTTGGACTAGCTGGCTATTATCGTCGGTTCATTTCAAACTTCTCTCGCATTGCGGTGCCACTCACGGCTTTAACCCATAAGGGAAAACCATTCGTATGGGGACCCAAGCAAGAAGAAGCTTTTCAAACTCTTAAACAAAAACTTTGTGATGCACCAATCCTCACTCTTCCTGAAGGTTGTGATGATTTTGTAGTCTATTGCGACGCGTCAGGGCAAGGATTAGGTTGCGTTCTCATGCAAAGAGGAAAAGTCATAGCTTATGCCTCAAGGCAACTTAAGACACATGAAAAGAACTACACCACTCATGACCATGAACTTGGAGCCGTTGTATTCGCTCTTAAGATATGGAGACATTATCTTTATGGTACTAAGTGTGAAATATACACTGACCACAAGAGTCTTCAGCATATCTTCAATCAAAAAAAGTTAAATATGAGGCAACGAAGATGGGTCGAACTCCTAAATGATTACGACTGTGAAATTAGATACCACCCTGGCAAAGCAAATGTGGTGGCTGATGCACTTAGTCGAAAGGGTTATGCTAACTCCATTCATCTTCTATGTTCGCAAATTATAACCAATATTAAGGATCAAATTCGAGAAGCTCAACACGTTTCAATAACAGAGGAAGATGTACAAGAAGAGATGTCCTGTGGAGCCGAGCTAAAACTTGAAACTAAATCTGATGGTATTTTGTATTACCTAGATCGTATATGGATTCCTAACCACATCAATCTTCGTGAAACACTCATGCATGAAGCTCATAAAACGCGATATTCTATACACCCAGGAACCGATAAGATGTATCAAGACCTACGGTACACCTACTGGTGGCCTGGAATGAAGAAAGATATTGCCGTTTTTGTTTCTAAGTGTCTCACATGTTCTAAGGTGAATGCTGAACACCAAAGACCCTCAGGACTTCTAGTCCAACCGGAAATACCTGTATGGAAGTGGGAAAATATAACCATGGATTTCATTACCGGGTTACCTCGCACTTCTAGTGGGCATGACACTATATGGGTGATTATAGACCGACTTACAAAATTAGCTCACTTTATTCCTATTCGGGAAGATTTCAAGAACGAAAAGCTTGCTCGTATTTATATCAACGAAATCGTAAGCCGACACGGGGTACCAGTAAGTATTATTTCTGATCGTGATGGTCGTTTCACCTCACGAACATGGCAAGCAGTACAATCCGCTATGGGCACTCGATTAGATCTCAGTACCGCCTATCATCCTCAAACTGATGGACAGTCTGAGCGCACCATTCAAAATCTTGAGGACATGCTTAGGGCATGTGTCATAGACTTCAAGGGAAATTGGGACGCCCACCTACCGTTAGTTGAATTTTCGTACAACAACAGCTATCATTCGAGCATCGGCATGGCACCTTTTGAAGCTTTATATGGTCGAAAGTGCCGATCTCCTGTTTGTTGGCACGAAATCGGGGAAGCACAAATTACTGGTCCAGAATTGATCCAAGAAACCACAGATAAGATTCATCAAATCCGAAACAATCTTCTAGCGGCTCAAAGTCGTCAAAAGAGTTACGCAGATAAACGACGGAAGCCCTTGGAGTTTAGCATTGGTGATAATGTACTTTTAAAAGTATCACCGTGGAAGGGAGTAGTTCGTTTTGGTCAAAAGGGAAAGCTAGCACCACGTTACGTAGGACCTTTCAAGATACTCGAAAGAGTAGGTCCTGTAGCATACAAGCTTGACCTACCGGAAGAACTCGACAGAATTCATCCCACATTCCACGTGTCGAACTTGAAGAAGTGCCTCGCTGATGAGAATCTTCATATTCCACTGGAAGATATTCAGATTGACGAATCCATGCATTTTATTGAAAGACCAGTGGAGATTATGGACTATGGAGAAAAGCGTCTACGACGAAGTCGCATTCCTATTGTTAGGGTACGCTGGGAGTCGAAACGGGGACCTGAGTTTACTTGGGAACGTGAAGACTCAATGCGTGAAAAATACCCGCATCTTTTTCCTACTACTTCAACTGTTTAAATTTCGGGACGAAATTCCTAAAAGTAGGGGATACTGTAACATTTGTAAAAATCGGGTCTCCAAAACCCGCTCCGTTTTGTAATCTTGTACCAAGTTATAAAAGTTCCGTTAATTATTTATGATTATTTTGAGTTTAAACGTTACATAATTAATAAATAAACTAAACTATAAAAATTATATTTGATAAAAAGTTAAAATAAAATAAATAAAAAACATTTGAAGCTGCCGGGACTCGAACCCGGGTCAGCTGGGTCTCAAACAACTTAACCATCTCTCACCAAACCACTCCGCCGCAATGTATTATCTGTTATCACTAAGAAAGCAAAAGGATCTTATACACAAACTCGATTTAACCGTTGATACTATCTGGAAACCGATAATCGGCAAACCAATCGTTAAATCGATTGTTTACCTCACAATTTCAGTTATAACCGATGTGCGACGGTTTCTAATTAAGCCAGAATTGATTAAACTTTAAGCTTCATCATTTCGGCTTTTGAAACCGAAATTTTATTTAGTTCTGATTTAATTCAAGTTTCTGATCATTTGCACGATTCAAAACTATCACAACAATATTCAATTTCATTTTCGTCGCATTCCTGAACCATAAAACCTTCTGAATCTGTTCGCCGGAATTTTTCTGCAAATTCACCGGAAAACCGGGTCTCCCATTCTCGCGGTAATTCCTTCGACTCTTTTTGTTTAAAACATGTGATTAGTCAATCTCTAACACAACTCCATCATCAGAATCAATCTTAGCCAACGTTTATCGGAAATCTTACCTTTGCCGGAAAGTTCCTGAGATTGCCGGAATCCCACTGTGAACTGGTAAGATATCCTGCACTTCTTTTAAACCTTGTTTAGGTGATTTAACTTTATGAATAATCGATCCACACTGATAATTGATTCAACAGTCGGAGTTCATTTCCAGTACCGACGAACCTTCGTCGGATTTCTGTGATTATCTTCAATCGGTAATTTCTGTTCTTTAAACTCTCTCCATTCCTTACTCTTGAATTACTGTTAGTGTCTAAGAACTTTGTAAATCACAAAATCAAACTTAACCAGTTGAATTGTGATAACCGTGTAATCCGACGAAGAAGATGAAGCTATTTCAGAGTATAAGAGTAATTAAAATCCGGTTTATAAACGGGTTAGACACACAGTCCAGCGGTTGACTGTGTGCAAATTTCATATTCACGTCCCGAGTTCGAACCTTACTACGCGCACGCTTTGTATAATAACATTCCTTTTTAATCATGAACTAACCCGGGTTAAAACAGGTAGTTGTTAAGTATATTATAAATCAAGAATATAACCGGGGTTAGACACACAGTCCAGCGGTGGACTGTGTGCAAAATGAACTTCACCTCGCGCGTTCGAATCCTGTCCCAAGCACCGGTCAATTGAATTAAAACGTTTTTGTAAATAAAGGTATTTTCGGTTAATTCAAATAAGTATATAAATATAATTAAAACTAAGTTTCTAACGGTTTAGTCACGTAGCTCAGTTGGTAGAGCTACGTGCACGTGAACGGAAGGTCGCCGGTTCGAATCCCGCTTGGCGCAGCATTTACCGCTGACCGAACCGGTCAACGGTCAACGGTCAACAGTAAAAAAAAATATTTTTTTTATATATTTATTTGTTTATTTTAATTTAAAAAAATCAGTTTAAAATACTTAAAAATAACATTTTTAAAGATAGAAAATAGCCATAAACTCACAAAAATATATCTAAAAATCCCATTAAAATCCTTAATAAAATCCATCCATTTAATATATTTTTCCATTATTATTTAGGTTAGTGTTTCCTCGTCGACTCGCTCATTTAAATCGTGCGCATCTCACCATCTCAAATTCAACGCACCCAATGTGAGTGAACCTTTCAAATTCCCCGTTTTAATCACGTTTTGGGGTGTATCATGTGTCTTTGTTTATTTACATATTATAACGAAACTATTGTGCATACATCATATCATGACATGTGTATTAGTTTGTTGCTGTTAAGTAGTTATTATTGGATGCAAATTATCATTTCAGTACATGCAATTGCCGAGGCCGCAGCTCCCCATCCATCGAGGTTGAGCTTGATCCCCATTTTATTATGCGGTTGATCTTGGCGTGCCCGCACGATCGGCTCCGTTTGATTGAGCCTTGATCGGTCATTTCATTTTACATATCAATACATGTAATACGCTCGGCTCCGTTTGATTGAGCCTTGAGTGCACAGTTCAATTTACATTTCCAGTTCATGCAATACGTTCGGCTCCGTTTGATTGAGCCTTGAGCGCACAGTTCAATTTACATTTCCAGTTCATGCAATACGATCGGCTCCGTTTGATTGAGCCTTGATCGCACAGTTCATTTATGTTAGTTATCATATGATATTGGTATATTCATGTATGCTATCCAGTGTTAATAAATGTTATAATTGTAAATGCTATTTGCCAATGTTTGATTACTTACATGTGCTCTTTTATGATTATGCACAATATTTTATTGATAAACTAACCATAATATCATTGTCAAATGTTTATCTAATAAGGTTCACTCGCCAACTTATGTTGACCCAAAACCTCCCATTTTACACATGATACAGGTGAACCAGCAGCAGCTAGGAACACATAGGACCTGGATTAGAAGAAATAAAACGATTTAGTATTTGGATTGTTATGTTTGGTTATTTTCCCTTGTATTGAATGAACATGTTTGGATGTTTGAGAATGTAACTTTGACTTCATTAATTATGAAACATAATAGTAAATGTCATGTGCTTTGGTGATAACCCAATTATGCCCCGACTCTTATTTCCGCTGCGGGTCGGGGTGTGACAAATAAAAAGATGGTGAAAAAACCGCATTTCACACGGACAAGGGTATCTTTTGCTATCAAAAGAAGCCTTTTGGCCTAAGGAATGCAGGTGCAACCTACCAACGCCTGGTCGACAAAGCATTTGCTAGCCAAATCGGCAAAAACATGGAAGCTTATGTTGATGATTTGGTGATCAAAAGCAAAACGGAATACCAAATGCTTGACGACATACAAGAAACCTTCCAAAATTTGAGAAAGATCAACATGAAACTCAACCCGGTAATCGTTTGGGTTTGAAGAAGGCAAATTTCTGGGGCATATTGTGGGAAAACAAAGTATAAAAGCCAATACTAGCAAAGTCAAAGTCGTTCTTGAAACCAAATCTTCGCAAAGCAAAAAGGAAGTCGAAAGTCTGAATGGAAGGCTAGCAGCCTTGAAGCGTTTTACCTCAAAACTAGCAGAAAAACCCTTTTTCAAAATACTTAAAGGTTGTACCATCAAAAAAGATTTCAGGTGGACGGAAGAAGCAGAAGAAGCTTTCAACCAGATGAAGCAGCACGTTGCTTCACTCCCGGCTATTGCAGCCCCAGAAACAGGAGAAACAATTTATGTCTACCTCTTAGTTGCTGAAGAAGCGATAAGTGCGGTCCTAACCATCGAACAAAACAAAGTTCAGGTACCCGTCTACTTCTTCAGTAAAACCTTAAAATTGGCAGAAATCAAATATCCTCCTTTAGAAAAACTTGCTCTAGCCCCAGTCGAAACAACTAGAAGGCTTCGAAGGTACTTTCAAGCACACCCAATACAAGTGGTCACTGACCAACCAATCAAGAGCGTGCTTGAAAAACCAGAAAATTCAAGGCGATTGGCCAAATGGGCTGTGGAAGTAGGTGATCACCTATGTTCCAAGGAAAGTTGTCAAAGCCCAAGTTTTGGCTGACTTTATTGTTGAAGTCTCAAAGCAAGTCATTACAGAAGTTAACACAACTACCACTAAGCCCTCTGGCCCTGAAGCCTGAAAGCTTTTTACCGATGGAGCTTCCAGCATAGAAGGGTCAGGGGCCGGGCCCATTTTAATCAACCCTGAAGGGTTAGAATTTACATATGCTCTTCGACTTGAATTTCAGACCACAAACAACGAAGCTGAGTACGAAGCTTTGATTGCTGGTCTAAAGATAGCCAAGTAAATGAAGGTCCAAAAGCTTCAAGTCTTCACAGACTCATTGCTTGTTTCAAGTCAAGTCAATGATAGCTATATAGCAAAAGAGCCCAACATGAAGAAATATAGAGAAAAATCAAAAGAACTGATAAACACCTTCCAAGAATGTGCCATCAAGCAAGTCCCAGAATCTCAAAACAAAAGAGCCGATTCTTTAAGCAAACTAGCATCCCTCATGTTTGCACATCTTACAAAGAAAGTACTGGTTGAAGTGTTGTTAAAAACCACCTTAATTCAAGAATTAGAGGTTCAAGACGTGATCATTGAATAAGGCCCCCAATTGGATGACTCCTATTGAAAAATTCCTTAAAAACAGTGAGTTACACATTTACTAGACGGAGGCTGAAAGGGTTCGAATCAAATCCTGGCAGCATGTGTTACAAGGAGAAACCCTTTACGAGAAAGGTTACCTTGCACTATTACTCAGATGTGTTGGCCCAGAACAAAGCCAATATCTGATCAAAGAGGTTCACGAGGGGATATGTGGAGCTCATTTTGGACCAAGATTAGTGGTTACGAAATTGATGAATCTCGGATACTTCTGGCCCACTGTGCATCGAGATGAAACCGAGCAGCTAAAAAAGTGTGAAGCTTGTCAGATACATGCACCAGTTCCCAAAAGCCCAAAGCATGATCTCGTCCCTATTTCCTCAACCTAGCCCTTCCATAAGTGGGGAATGGATATTGTCGGCCCATTCCCACCGGCCAAAGGTGGAGTGAAGTTCCTATTGGTGGTTGTGGACTACTTCACCAAGTGGCCTGAAGTCAAGCCACTTGCAAAGATCTTGGGCAAACAAGTCATCGACTTTGTGTGGGAAAGCATCATTTGTGTCTTCGGGTTGCCAGGAGTATTGGCCACGGACAACGGGCAACAATTCGCTGAACAGCCTTCCAGCACATGGTGCAAGGAATTCAGAATAACCCAAGTGTTTAGCTCAGTTGTATACCCACAGTCCAATGGCCAAGTCGAAAGACAAATCGCAGTATAGTAGAAGGTATCAAGACCCGGTTGGGAAAACATGAAAACCTTTAGCTCGAAGAACTCCCAAACATTCTATGGGCGATACGAACAACAAAAAACCAAGCCACAAAAAAACACCATACAACTTAATGTTTGGCTCAGAAGCTGTTATTCCAAGGGAGATCGGAGTTGTAACACAAAGAATGCTCAACACGGACCTCCAAACAAACAACAAAGAGACCATGTTGAACTTACAACTCCTCGAAGAAATTCGTGATCAAGCCGCCATTCAAGAAGCCAAGTATAAGCAAAAGATGGAAGCCTATTACAATCCAAGGGTAAAAAATGAATGTTTCAAGCCAGGGGATCTCGTACTTCGAAACAACGAGGCCAGCAAAAAAGAAAACCAAGACAAACTTGGCCCAAAATGGGATGGGCCATACATAATCCTCGAAGCTTACAAGGGTGGATCCTAAAAATTGCCCGATGCGGAAGGCAAAAAGCTTCCCAGACACTGGAACGGTAAAACCCTTAAAAGGTTCCATGTCTAAGTCAAGAAAGTTAGAAACATATCTCAAGAGTTGTTCCATTTTCCCTTTTGTAAACGAAGAAACTCTTGAATGAATGATGAAATTTTTATCATAGTTTGTCTTACCTATCCATTAATCAGATTGAGAACCTAGCAATAAACTCCGTGGCAAGGGCCATGTAAGGGGATGAGCTCCCAGGCCACATTGCTCAATAGGTTCAAGGGTTGAATGAATCTATATAAGGGGTGAGTTCCTAGAACAATACAACTCCATGAGACTTAAAAAATTTTCACAAGCTTGTCTCATAGACGGGTCTGAACAACCTACATTAATTGTTCCTTAAACTTTAGAATATGGTTTACGAAGCAAAAATACACTAAGTGACTTAAAATAGGATAGACAACATGTGTCTCTTTACCTAATGAAACCTTGAAGTTAAAGTGACTGCAACACTAAAACTTCTTAAGGATAATTAGATAAGTAGACACATAAAACAAACAAGACAACCATGATAAACAACAAATATGCAACAAAAACAAAAAACATCAAGCATAGAAGATTGATAAAACATACAGGCCTTAGGGGCCATAAAACCTAAACATTGTTTCAATAGCCATCAAGGTTAACAACCAACAGAAACCTTAAGGATTTCCATAAGACCTAAATATTGTTCATACAAGCATTAAGGCTAGCAACCATCAAATGAAAACCTTAAGGGTTTCCATAGATCCTACAATTGTTTAAACATACAAAACATAACAATATTGTTCAAGGGGTGCTAAGAAAGCTATGAATAAAAGTTAAAAAGTTTCATTTTGCATCATCAACCACATACTTTGACGCACCAGCTTCACCACCTTTAGCTTTCTTTGCTTTCTTCTTCTTCCGGCCCTCACTAGTCACCTCAGAGGCTTCAAGGCTTTGATCCTTCAGGTCTTCACCATCACCAGAAAAGGTCTCCTCACTATCCCCTCGAACATGAGCGTTTTTTGGACAAAGACTTCAACACCTTCTCACAAGTAGCCTCGTTAAGACCACAAGGCTTCAACTCCTGCAAAACAGAAAGGGGTATTCCAAAACAGTCAGAGACCTCACCAACATAAGGATAGGTCAGTTTCTCCATGTCCCGGACCGAATCTTGAAAAGCTTGAAGAGCTATGGGTTGGTAAAGAGAGGATTTTTCCTGAGGATCACCGGATTCATAGGCCTTGTAACCAACAACATAGCCCTGATGTCTTCCGTGGGCTAAGAGCTTGCCATACATACCACCCAAGACGCTGTTAAACTTGGCAGAATGAAGAACATAGGTAACTACCTGCTGAAAACCCTGCTCAATAAGCCATTTGTTGTCATTAGTCACTTGAGCAAGGGAGACTGTCAACCTATCCGTCTCCTCCAGAGAAGCCTCCAACTGCTTCTTTAAATCACCAACCTCCACCACGTGCCTTCGAGTGAGCTCTCCAACCTTTTTAACCCATGCCTTTTCTTTCTTTGCAAAACCCTCACTTTCTTTCTTCAAGTTATCAATAGAGGCCTTCATCTTGTCTCTCTGCAACTCCCTGAGGAAGCATCGCAACAAAGTTGCAAGCACTCAACATCAGGCGGGACAACATCATATCATCTTCCATCCCAGCAATGGTGCCACGAACCATAGGAGGGGCAAAATGGTTCAACACGTCTTCACAAACAGCTGCATCCTTGAAGCTGTCACCTACCTTGACACCCCAGTTGGGCACATACACTGCATCAACATCCAAACCTTGAGACTCACTAACACTTTGGAAGATGAACCTGTCATAGCTACAACCTTTTTAACTCCCGGTTTCTTCTTCCCAACCATCACCGATAACCTTTTCTTCTCACCCTCAACTGCGGTCCCTAGGTTATCTGAAGCCTCTATCTTGTCACCCAGATCGACAGGACCAGAACTTGAGGGTTGGTCAACACCTTTTATCAAACGACGATTTGAACGCCAAGTTGCACCTTTCATAGCAGCAACCTTAGAAAACCCCTTCACATTTGGCACAAAGGGTGTATACAAAGGGTGATTGTTGAAAGTTTACTATGAGAAACAAATGAAGCAAAATAATATGTACAAGTGTGTGTACCTTTGCCAAGAGAAATGGGAAGCTCATGATCAAGAATGTCATCAGTGAATATGTTGAACAAGAGGACAATATATGAGCGAATATAAAGTGGAGTGATGTCCATATATGGTATACTTAAAACTTTTGGGTTGGTGAGAGACTTGAGATTACACACAAGCATACGACCGTCATATACAAATGGTCATTATAGACTGAAAATTACATAGGGATTGAGGATGATTCAAGAGCCAACGATGACTTAGGGACTAAATACGGCTCAAGTATTATAGGAGATGATATAGAAAAACATATGGGGTAAGTGGTGGACTAATTAATCATCGTCTCCACCGGGGCTAGGAAAGTTGAACATACAAAAGAAATATATGTTTCCGTGAAAATGACACTTTAAACACAACTAATGCTAGGGACTAGAAAAAAAACACATATACCCTTTTTAAGACGGGAACAACCAAAGAACACACATTTAACAACCTTTGAAATTAACTTAGTGACATGGGATGTGTATATCACACAAATCAAGCACTACCAAACAACTTAGGCGGGATACAATATAATGGTTTCATAGGAAATATAATCGAAAATAGAATATCATCATGATTAACAACAAACAACGTGCGGTTAATGAGCACACAAGAAGTTGAAGACCACATAAGCCCAAAATTGTTTAAGAATAGGCATTAGAAATAAACGAACTCGGCCAACTTTAAGAAGATGTCTACTTTTTCATCAGATGCTCCATTTTGAGCTGGTGTGTCAACACATGATGACTCATAATTAATATCATGTTATAAGTTATAATAGACAAGACCAAAAGGACCGTAGACAAGTATTTTTTAACATTGCCAATCTGCGAGCGTTCTTTTAACATCGCCACTACGTAAAGTTTTTAATAGATACATTAATCCATGTTTTAATTGTAACAACAATGTGATAACGTTTCATAGTAGTTCTCATGAAACAAAGCCAAATATACAAGAGTGATCATCAACAAAGTAACAAAGTACTGGCCCCTTTTAGAAGTAAGAAGACAGTTACCCCAAGCATCATAATAAACTAACTCAAAAGAGGATGTAGTATGTTTATTGACTCTAAAATTTAAGTGAACACATGGATGTCTTAAAAAAAATGTACCTCAAATGGAATTGATGAACTAGAGCATGATGTTAAGTATATAAAACTTAAATAACACATGATGACGGGGGTGGGTTAAAACCCACTTCCCTCCCATAATAATAGAAGGAGATAAAGAAACAGTTCACCTAAACACACAGACAAGAGGGATGCATCCCTTTGTCACTAGATAAATAAGCACAAGACCAATAAACAATAGGCCTCCAGAAATAGGTAAGGAGAAGTCATCTCCTTGTCAGCAAAAGGACAACTGAAACACACGACGATTGAGTCTCGCAAGTTAAGAACGAAAAGTCAAGACAAGAGTTATAAATGTAGCACAAAGGGACAAGAGAAGACCAATCGTTTTCAGCAGGAAAAAAGTCAAGACATTACCTGATAATAATCTGATGTAACATACAACCGAAGAACAAAAAAATGAAAGGGAAGAAAAATACACCATAACTTTATGATAAATGTATACCATGACGTCCTCTTAGAGACGACGAAAGGTCCTGACTTGTTTACATCGTATTTAATCTACATCAACCAAAAGAATTTCATATAAACAAGATAAAAAAGGTTCCTTTTGAAAACCTAAGCACATTTTAATTTTAACCTTAGTAGACATTAAAAAAAAAGATTTTACTTTTGTTGCAATTAACCTAACCATTTTCTAATGTTTGTTCTAGTAAGATGACATATTCGGTTGGTGAGCCGGGTTAACAGGCCATCTTGCCGTGCTTATAAGCAACACCCATGAACCAACGTGACAACTATTTTAAAATACATTCAATGATCTGAACAGCAATACAATCAGAATCAGAAAGAAAGCATGAATCCAAGAACATCTTCGTATGTTGCATCGTCTCTCATCATCACCGCTCTTCTACTCTTCGCTTTTTGCGAATTGGGATTTTGTAGAGTTGAAACGAGTTTATTGAATATGGGCGGAATCCGTGATCTTCCGGATCCTACCCAAAACGGCGTCGAATTGGAATCCCTCGCTCGATTCGCTGTCGAAGAACACAACAAAAAAGAGGTAATGTTTCTTGATTTGTATAATTCACCATCCAATTTGAGTTTAAATTAGGGCATATACGTATTATTACCAAAGTGGTTGGAGACCAAGGGTTTAAAGCAAGGTTGGAGAACTCGCTAGTCGGATTACTCAGGATTAATCGCACCGGGCTTTTTTACTATGTAATCTTCAGTTTTATGTATACATATACACATTTTTACAGGTAAATATTTTAAGCAGCTAGGTTTTAAGTCACACTCGAACTCATTTTTCTAAGTATACAAGATTAATTGTTGGAATTCACATGGTTTGGTTGAAAATTTGCCGGAATTTAGAGGTTTCTGCCCAAATATACAGTTTTTTTTCGGAATCTGGCCAGAATCGCCGATTTTTGGCCAGCCGACTAGCGATCAATGGACTGATTAACGAAAAATTACTCAGTTACTAGCCGACTAGCGATTAATCGCCGACTGGTCGCCGACTAGTCGCGATTTTTACAACACTAGTTTAAAGACAAAGCGGCCGGCTTAACCCGCTAGTACCAAGGGGAACTAGGATCTCCGGTAACCAACTTACCATATCTCTGCTATCCGAGAAATAAGTTAGGTGATCCTTCGATACGTTCAAGTTGGAGGTTTCAGATATATTAAGGGTTTGGTTTTATATTGTAAATTGCAGTTAAAAAAGATTTAGCAATAGGTTTATTGAGTGGGTGAGTTTGTTGCTCTAAAAATATAATAATAATTTTCCATTGTGAAAAAATAATTAATGAAATATTCACCAAAGGAATTGTGTGGATTTAAAAGATGTGTAGGAAAGACGTCCCTGTGGTTATGGGTTAAGTCGGATGGTGGAATAAAACGTAGATATAGGAGTAGGTTTAGAAGGCGTATGAGTTGTCCGTAAAAAAGTAATAATATAATTATTCTCAAATGCAGAACTCTCTTCTGAAGTTTGGTAGATTGGTAAAGACAAGAGAGCAAGTGGTTGCTGGTAAAATGTACTATTTTACCCTGGAGGCAAAAGATGCAGGCAAGACTAAACTATACGAGGCTAAAGTTTGGGTGAAACCTTGGATGAACTTCAAGCAGTTGGAAGAATTTAAGGTTTCTGATGAACAAAACGCGTAAAAAGTTTGTGATCAGGAAGGAAGGTATGCGTGTACTTTAATAAACGGCTAGTTGATGCAAATAAGATTGAGTTGCCTAGGGCTTTATGATGTATGCGGTTCGGATTTGGGTTTATGTAAATAATGAATGCAATATGATGTAACCTGGTTCCACTTGATTTTGATCTGTTTTTACTTCTGCATGTGTCCTAGAGTTGTAATTACATGATCATCAGTATAGTTCAGAACGGGTCGGGTCAAACTGTATATACTTATACTGTTATACATAACCAAAGAATTTATTGCGGTGATAATTTTATGTTTGATATATATATAACGTTTTACAATGTATTGTGCATTTTGACGAGCTCAATCTGTTTCCATTTTTGGCTAGTTTTTTAAATGCCTACAATACAGCAGCCTGAAACTCACCAACCTGAAACCCGATAGGAATTAGCAGCCCTAATTTTGGTTGATTACCCGCAATTGCGAGACACTATTTCAAACTGGTTAGAAACAAACGTCTAGATGTTATAAAAGAACTTTCTTAATTTTCACGATTGTGAGCGCATCAAGGACCATGTTAAGTTATCAAATTAGTTTGTGGCTCGATTTTTTCTATTTCATATGAAAATTCTTGCTAGGATGGTCGGTGATGAGCTACAACCAACTGTTTGCATAAACTGATTTCCTCCCAACAAGATGTAGTATGTAACGACAATTTGTTATTACATATATAAATGTCGCACCCATTAACCAGACAAGAGGCCATTTCTTATAAGCAACAAACGATCAAGACTCAGGAGGCAGCGTGTCTAAACATGCAATCTAAAATGGCAATGGAATTTAACATTACAAATATAGGAAACTGATGCTTTGGAAGCATCCGATGTATGCATTCTTCGGGTTAGAGTGGTATATATAAAATTCTTTGCATAAACTAATTCTAAAACCGTTCAATATTGGTGGAAATTAATTGAAACTATAAACTCAAGGGATTTTGTAGGCATTTAGACCAGTTATCTCCACCACAAATGCCTTTTTTACTAATGATATTGGAAGAACTATTACGATCACAATCCAGGCAAAGATCCTCCACATTATCATCCTTGCTTGTGATTTTAACCACAGAATTTGGTATTGATTTCCATGTGCTTTGTTTGGCGTAGCAATCTATTGTTAGCCTCATCCAAAGCCCATCCCTGACAAACAATTGGGTGCTTGATAGTTGGATTGGAGTCCAAACACCACCGTGAGAGCCGAAAGCTCTAATACCAAATGTTGCAAGCATGTCCACATTGAGCCGTTTGAGAACCAAAAGCCCTGATACCAATACAAAATTGTGTCAACACAATCAAATGACTCAAAACCTAGATGTTCTAAATGCTTTGAAACTCACAGATTTGGAAAATAATGACTCAATCACAGAAACTAATCATCTTCATTGACTTGCAAAACCAAAATACTAATGGTGTTTGAAAACTAAAAGATAATGCTAAATTTAAAATAAAAGATAAACATAAACTAACAATTTAATCAAAAGAAAACAAAATATTAAAAGAAGTTTGAAATTCAAACTTATTGATAAACCTTGCATCATAGACAAAAGATGTGACTTACATAGCCATCAAGATTAAACAAAAAATTGTTTTACTTTTTGTAGCAATTTACCCAACTATTCTCTATGGGTTTTGGTTTAAAAACGTCCAAACTGGTCATTGATATAGTTTCATTGCTGGATTCTTTTCTCAATATTCGATCTGTTTCCAAATGACAGCGAACACTTTGGTTTGCGATTTATATGAAAACAACAAGAGTTTTAATGGACTTAATTAGGTCAATTGGCTAGAAACAAGGAGGCAATTCCGTTGGATCATTTACATTTTACAAGCAGTCATTCATTCATCTTGCTCAGTTTTTTTTTTTGTTAGATGTGTTAAATTGGAAGATTAAGGAAAATGAAGTTATACAAGGTTTACATATAAACACTTCTCCTGCGAGAAATGGGATTTTGCGATCGTTAAGTGTTACTTTTAGGGTGTTAATAAAGCTTGCAGCTCGCACAGGCTGAGCTTGAGCTCGAGCTAGGCCTGCCTTGGCTAGTGAGCTCGCGAGCGGCCTCAAATTATTTTATTTTATATTGATTAATTCTTAATTTTAAATGTGTTAACATAAAATAATGTGTGGAGGCCACTGGAGGGGTTTGAGGTGTGAACATTTTGGTTGAAACAATTGTATCAAACACGAACACGTGATATTTTGGGGGGACAAACCCGCGACTGTTTCTATTCAATCAAATGAACTTACGAACTTACAAGGAAAAGAGACAAATAAAAACAATAACCTAGACTCCTATTTATACTAAAATAACCATACTAATCCTACTCAAACACTTCTATCAATTATAATCTAATACTAACTCACATCATTATCTCTACTAGTTATGTCAAAATAGATAATTCTAAGCTTTCAAATAATTAATTAAGAAACTAATTATACTCAAGTTGTCACTTTGACCCTTCCAGTTAACTCAAGATTAACCTTTACATTTTAAGTTTAATTAATCAATAACATATAAAATTATCAGAAAATAAACAAAAGTTATACATATAATACTTTTAATATTGTAACGAGCTGGCTTGATTTGGCTCGAACATTTTACTAGCCGAGCTCAAGCTCGACTTTTCAGCTCGATTAAATAAACGAGCTGAGCTGGCTTGTTTAAGTTCGAGCTCGGCTAGATTACAACCCTAGTTAGTTTATATGAGGGTTCATTTGTAATAAATACAAGTAGAGGGTTTTAATTGTAGCACCAACTAACTATTTCAGGTTAGTTAGTATTAACAGATGAACAACTGTTATTGAGATCAGTATGCTAAAGTTGAAGAAAATTCCCTATCTTTAATTTCTATTCTTTTCATTTGCTAACAGAATGGTGCGAAAAGGCAGAATTCATGATAATCCTATCGAAGAACACGTCGGGTGAAGCTGCAAACGCGTTCTTTCTTTCCTTGCCTTGAGTTTTATAAATATAATATGATAAGTTGTAACTAAATGAACTATGTTATTACAATAACAAACTTATGTCTGGTATAAAATGGGTCTACTTATGCTAACAAAACTCTAAGTTGAGTCGTCGATTTGTAGAATCTTTAGCGTGTGTCTAGCTCGAACCATTTTTATGTCATATATGAGATTAGTTCTAAAACCGTTTACTGTTGGTGGAAACGAACTGGAACCATTGACTCTGGGGATTTTGTAGACATTTAGACCGGTTATCTCCAGCACAAATGCATCTTTTACTCAAGATATTGGAAGAACTACTAGGATCAAAATCCAGGCAAAGATCCACACCATTACAATCCTTGCTCGCGATTTGAAACATAGAATTTGGTATGGATTTCCACGTGCTTTGTTTTCCGTTGCAGTTTGCTGTTAGCCTCACTGGAAGCCCATCCCCAACCACCTCGATACACAACGGGCTGCTTGATAGCTGGATTGGAGACCGATCGCCATCATGATTCCATCCGGTTAACCTGTGGCAGTCATCGGCAAGTACTTGGCTCTTATACTCAGACTGTATGCAGAGACCGGTCAATGGGTGGTACATGAACGTATAGTTGCTTGATGTCACTTTTGGAACTACATGAAAAAAGTTGTTCATTTATGAGTAAATATTCAAATAATCTTTTGTTAATTACTTAAAAACTTTTTGGATTTACATCGAGATAGATGGTAAACGGACAACAAGCTGCCTGTTTAATTAAACTTGAACGCACCTTGTAGTGTTTGGTGAAGAAGGAGCAATTTCCCGTTAAAACCGGGGTTTCTGAGCCCGGTCCAGTCAGTATCAAGCAATCCATATTGTTCATCACTATTTTGAGCCCCTTGTCTAAGGTAATAGCTTCCTTGCAATGCCCATAAAGCCCAGTCCAAGTCCATTTTAGCCAAATAAGCCATATAACAAGGAAGAAAATTGTTGTCAGCTTGGTTCGTGCCCATTAAGTTCACACCGAACTCGGTTATAAACAACGGGGCCTGATGTGGCCCTGTTGTTAAAAACCCGACATTTTTGTTTATATCACTAGTAAGGTCGTGACAAATTTTGTTAAGTGGTTGGCGTAGCCATTTGTCACTTCCACCCGAGAATGAGTATCTATGCGCTTCATAGACTAGTTTGTTTTGTAATGCATCTTCAAGTCCCAAAGGTTTTGTTTTAAGCACGCTGAAGTCTAGAGCATAGCTTAAACCCGAGATGAGGACTAACACATCAGGGTTAACTCTGTGGATTTCCGTTGCACCGTTACGAACCCAACGGTACCATTCATTCGCGTTTTGGCGGGGTCCACGTAGCTCATTTCGTAAACTCATAGCCACTACCTACAAATATAAATTTCTTTTTGTTGGTAAGTTTTGTTAAGGTGTATGTTCTAGAAGTGATTACGAGTTACAAAATCATTAGAATAGATAAAGACTGTCCGTAGTGGGCGGTATCTCCCCCCAAACCGTGTTTGGGCGTTTTCTTTTACAAAAACTCCGGCAGCGTGTTTTTAATCACGCTGAAATGGCACGAGGGTTTGATATTTTGACCAATGACTGTGCTCATGTTCTTTGTTTGGCCAATAACAAATTTTAATGGTTTTTTTTATCTAAATTCTATTTTACACCCTTTTTAACATAATGTCCACATCCCCACTACACCCATTTTAGAAAACGCCCCATTACTGACTGGGCTGCCACATGACACAAAACGCCCAAGGTTGAGGTGTTAACCACTACACATGGTCTAAGTAGATGTCTGTGTTTTTATAATAGGAGAGGTTCAAATATGAAGTAAACAAAATGCAATAGACAACATTTTTCTTTTGAATTTGTAATGTTAACAAAATATGAAGTCTGAAATAAACGAAATTTGTAACACCAAACTTTACCATTTGAGTATTCCTGTAACGTTTTCCCACGATAGACAACCCGTTTAACCATTCCCTCGGGTCAAAATATTTATCCCCGAAGAACCCATTTCCATCATCATTGGAGCAGCACCACATTGGTTCGCTCACATGGTTATCAAGCACCACCATCATCCCAAACGAAGTGATCGCGCCTATCACGGCCGAAAATGCATCAACCGCCGTTAGATCCAAAACTTGAGGATTATTCATCGTGATACCCGTGATTGCATTCATAAGATTCAACTCACGAAAAGTTTGCACAACGGTTTTGTTGCTATACCGAGTGAACATACGCGTAGCCCAAGTGAGGCGAACACAATTGAAACCCAACAAACTAATGTGTCGTGCGATATGACTCATTGGCTTCTTGTCTAGCCCCTCGGCTAACATGGGTTTTAGGTGAGCGGGCCAGTTTACACACTTAAACTTGACTCGCTCACCGGTCAACTGGTCAACCACCCATCTTGATTTTGTTGATAAAGGGATGGAATGAGAATATTTTGCAAAGATGAAAATAAGTAAAGTGGAGGTTATAACAACTTTCATGCTTATTTCCATTGTTGAGATGTGAAGTAATTACACAAAAACTTTAGGTTATATATATGATAAATATGAATAACTAACAATGTACACTCATGTATATTATGATATTGAGCTTGCCCTTATATTTCTGGAGTCTTTTCTTTAAATATTATTTTTTTTCTAGAGTCTTTTCTTTAAAAATTATTTATTAAAATAGAAATGCATTTATAACGTATTTAACTAACTAACATTAAACAAAATAAAGTTTACATTGTAACCCACATTGTAATATTTATTTTTCTATGCCCAAACCTTAGGCCATGCGTAATGGTTAATGCCCCTTAAGGGGCAGTTTCCGCCACCTCAATACTTATAACGCCCATTAAAAAGTGTGTAGTGGTTAACCCCTTCTTTAATGCCCCATTCCACCATTACTTTTCAAATTTGTTATCCTTATTGGGCATTATACTAGAAATGCCCATTCCTCTTAATGCCCATATAAAGCCCACGGGGTGGTGTTAGGGGCATTATCAAACCACTTCAAGCCCCTATAATGCCCCATTACTCATAGTCTTATAACAGAAAAGTCATAACAAAAAAAAAATAACATTATTAATTTGTTGAGTACGTTAAAATTATGTTTTTCAACCGCTTAAGTTACACGATGATAAGCATATACTTTCCCTCTAACAGATAACTAGTGTAAGTTACAATTTACCCGGTCTCACTGGTTAACACGACATTGATGGAACCTGTGAGTTTTAAGAGGGTTTTTTTTAAACATTTTTATTCGAAAAGAATACGTTCTTGTTGAGACTCATTGAAGATGCATGTCACCAAATCCGTAGGAGAGAATTTATTCATCAAAAACGGGGGGTAATACATGTGAGTAATCAGTTTTCTTTAATCTAAATATTAGGTATCACGATTCTCATGTTTTGATCATTTTCTTCAAGATTTGGCAACGGTTTTCCCGCCAAAAAAGCTTTGAAAAGAACAAGTAATCGTTCAGGTTGCATATATGGGGCTTCGTGTGCTGCCCCTCTAACGGTTGCAAAATGTAAAATATCCCCATACACTTGCGTCCATCCACCAACCTGCCCAAAAGTAAACTTATTTCAAGCGGGTCAAACATATTAAAATATAAAGTTGGTTCAAAACGGGAAAGTTTATAGCAGTCTAATGGGTTACATACGTTAAAAGTTGGCTAAAGCGTGTATACATGTAACCTAGTTACTAAATGTACAAAAAGAAATAAAAAGGACAAAAGGTGTTGGTGTTGAAAGGTACACAAAATTATCTGTTTAGACCCGACTCACCACCCGCCTGATTTGTCATATCTAACAACAAACATATTACTCGTAGAATTAGTAAAAAAAACATGAATTTTAAAAATATAACTTAACTAACCTGGTTGTCGTCACTGAGCCGGGCCCTGTATGGCAGAGTTGTGGGCAATCCTAATTTCTTAGCCAATCCTAATATGAGCACATTTGCTTCTAAATGTCACACAGAATGGTGTCTTTTGATGTTTTTATTATAAAAGTATTTAAATAAATTAGACTTTGTCAAACATTTGAACATTTGCTATTCAACAAGGGGTAGTGGCGTAGTTTGTTGTCTGTTTACCATCTATCTCGATGTAAATTCATAACACTGAATTTTACGATTTAATAATTAGTATATTGTTGACAAGCAACATAAGCACATCCTGTTACTATCTTTTATAGCATGTTTTATTATTGCTATTGATTATCTGATTTTAACTATTTAAAATCTAGGTAATCATTATAAAACGCACATAAAAAGTGAACTTCACCTGTAAACAAAAACGCGAATGCCAGGCTTGAGAAGAAAGGCCAATACAGGAGTCATTGGTTCTTCCATATTCGCCATGTCATACGTTAAAACACTGTTTATGGCATAAAAACTCAAGTTTATCAAACTTAGGATAATAGACTTGAATATGAACTTGGGTTCATGGGATACCTACTACACTCGGACCATTCATTGACACCCACAAGGCGAGCATTGAAAGCTGTTTGAACGTCCTTTCGGTTAAAGTACTTAGTTGTTTCATCCTCCACACAGACATCTACTTTTGCCTCTGGATCTGGCTGCCAAGTGATCAAAACAATCATCAGGGACAAAATAATTGTGACCCATATCGTTGTTATTAAATAAAATGATACATGAGACTATATGCATTATTGGCAACACGTGAAGCGACAATCGACCCATTTGACTCATTGAGTCGTCTAGTTTCCCTTTAACCAGACATACATAAAACATAACCCATATGCACACATTCATAAACAACAATAAGGATGTTGTGTACTCACATTTCGATCAAGAACCTGTGATTGTGAGAAAACATTTGACAAACATATGTCGAGAGTGACGTCATACGTGTCAATATAATCACTAATCTCTTTTGAAGCTTGATTTGCAACAGCAGCACACCTAGGGGTAACAGCATTGAAATTGTCTTGTCTTCTAATCGTCGAGTAATTGCATACATTCTTAAACATGTCATAAGTATCATCGGATATTAAACCATGAGACCAGAGATACTCCCCCCTTGAATTAAAATCAGTATTAAACTCCAATAGTGGATTGCCTAGCTACACACACACAGCAAATGCTTAGTTTGATAATAGGCATTAAAAAAAACAAAAGTCAGCGACTTAAGTTACTCACAGCGATTCCCTTTAGCTTGATTTTGGCTTTTGAGTGAACTATGAGAGTTGCTAGTTGAGGAACATAGTGTCCTGTAGAAGAAATTATAACCTTAGCATGTCATAACCGTTGTATACTTACAAACAGGTCGATTTGAGGAAGTCTAATAATCTTACGGGTCAAACATGTATAGCCTTCTAATTCGTGTTATTCAATAATCTGAAGTATAATTCGTTTTTGGCCTAATGAATAATACCAAGTTTCATAATTTTCTCTTAGGGATATCCTTGTATATCATTAGGGGTATCTTATATAAAAGTGAATAAATACACTGAGAATACGGGGTTGAGCCATAGCTTGTGCACGACTAATTCTACATTGGTTCCGCCCTTGATAATGACACTGTCAGCTTTCTCCGGCGACATGGCAACCCGCTACATAATCCTTCTTTAATGGAGTTGACCGGAGGACATATATTCTTGTTTATTTTGATTTTAGACATGTTTTTGTATTGGTCCGCGGCGGAGATGGGCAGCGGCTAGTGGTGGTTGTGTGGAGAGGGGCGGCGACTGGTGGTGGTTGTGTGGAGAAAGGACTAAAAGGGAATTTGACTTATTCGTATCACAGTTTCGGTCCCTTAAGGCTAGTATTGTCTTTTAACCATAATCCAAACTGTTGATTAACAGAAGTTTGATGGAGGGGCTTGATTGAATCAAATTGACAATGCCAGAGACTGAAGTGTTGAAGCTTTCAAAATAAGAACTGAACAGCGAGTAGGTGTAAATCTCAGGGACTCAAACTGTACTTTACTCTTATATATCGCTCACAAACCTTAGCTACTACAATGTCTTTTGTTTTTTGTTGTTTAGTGAATATGTGTATATACCCTTTCATTTTAATAAGTTTAACATTTATAAGTTTAACATTTGTCCTTTTAAATTCAACAAAGTTATTTTTTACTTTTTTTTCTTAAATCAATACACACTACATCTTCTGAACTTTAATAAAGTTGTTTTTTTTAATCATTTTTAACCGATTTACACTACTACACCCCTTGAACTTTAATAAAGATATTATTTTGAGTTTGAAATTTCTATTACGTGAATTTTTTAATGGTTTCATTTCTTAAATCAACGTCTCACGTGAGTTACTTTTATCAACGTTTTAACATGAACTTTTGTAACGTTGTTTTAAACCGACCTGTTGTTTTAAAACTATCAAGCGTTCATATCTAAATTAGGGATGGCAAAAAAGCCCGAGTCTGACGGTATACCTGAAACCCGAAACATATGGGTCGGGTATACCCGAAGCCCGATGGGTATGGGCCGGGTATGGGATAAAAAAATATAAAAAAAACCGGGTATGGGTACGTGTATAGGATTTAGTGATACCCGCTCGTTACCCGGCCCATTTACCCGAATAATACTTGAAAAGTATATTAATTTAAATTTAATCTTCCATTTATATAAACTTTAGTAGATACACTTATTCATTATTCATATATTTAACTCGGTTGATTGTCTTGAAGACTTTAATATACACGCATAAGATTTTATGTTTAGTAATATTATTTCTCTGCAGATTAAATATGTGTGTTAGTTTGGGGATTTTCTAAATATGTCTTAAATTATTAAAGAGATTGCTTGGGTCCTAATTAATGCTACTATTTTTCATGTTTGGTGTTTGATTAAATGCAAAATACATAAACTGACATTATGTGTTCCAAAGTAGTAGTACCTTAATTAGTTAATTATGTAGATATACGTTTCAAATATACATTTGAATATGGTATGTATGTATGTTATTGCTTATATTATCCTTTATTGTAGTTCTTAATATACTAAATTATATTAACAGTAGAGTAAAAAAATACACATAGGAGTCTCAATGGTATTTTTAACAAATTAATGGGTATACCTGATACCCGATGGGTAATTACCCGGCGGGTAACAAGCAAGGTATGGGATAAAGAATTACAACCGGGTACGGGCTTGGGATTACCACTAACTGGCCCATTGCCATTCCTAATCTAAATACACCATTGGGACATGTTTTTTTACTTATGATTAAACTGATCTGCTGTTATGTGTGGCCTTCGTGTGTATCTCTATATACGTTTTGATGTGAATAAACCATCGCTGCATGGGTATATTATCGTTGCGTAGAATTAAACCTGAGCTAACTGAGTTATTCAAACTGGGGTTAGTTTTTTGACTGAAATGCACGTTTCCAATATGTCAGGGAGGAAAATGGTGCAATTTTAAAAATTGGCCTGAAATGGTAAAACTGAACAAACAATAGGAACGGAAATGACAGTTAACTCTAAATAAAATAGTTGGGACCCATATCGTTTGAGATTTCTAGTCTGTTTTACTCTACACATTTGACCTGACATACATAAAACATAACCTGTATGGACACATTCATAAACAACTATTTGGATGTTGTGTACTCACATTTCGATCAAGAACCTGTGACTGTGAGAAAACATCTGACAAACATATAGAGTGACGTCATATGTGTCAATATAGTCACTAATCTTTTTTGAAGCTTGACTTGAAACAGCAGCACACCTAGGGGTAACAATATTGAAATTGTCCTGTCTTCTAATCGTCGAGTAGTTACATACGTTCTTAAACATGGTATAAGTATCATCGGATATTAAACCATGAGACCAGAGATACTCCCCCCTTGAATTAAAATCAGTATTAAACTCCAATAGTGGATTGCCTAGCTACACACACACAGCAAATGCTTAGTTTGATAATAGGCATTAAAAAAAACAAAAGTCAACGACTTAAGTTACTCACAGCGATTCCCTTTAGCTTGATTTTGGCTTTTGAGTGAACTATGAGAGTTGCTAGATGAGGAACATAGTGTCCTGTAGAAGAAATTATAACCTTAGCATGTCATAACCGTTGTATACTTACAAACGGGTCGATTTGAGGAAGCCTAATAATCTTACGGGTCAAACATGTATAGCCTTCTAATTCGTGTTATTCAATAATCTGAAGTATAATTGTACTAGTTTAGATTTGACTACCAAACTCAATGCATTAAAAACTCCTTATATGTAATCGGTACCTCCATAACTTTCACCCATGATATAAAAGTCTCTATCCTTGTACTCGCGATATTTCTCAAGAAACACAAGATTGTCTCCAGCTGAAATGAGAAACAATAATCATACGCATATTTTCAACCGTAACCAATGAATCATACGAAGAAAGAAGTTAACCTGTATGGACATTATTCGCCGATGTGTAGTAAGATTTATCAAGAAAATAAGAGAATCCCACTCCGGCTGGTGTTTCCAAGTACAACATATTTGCCTCTATCCAAGTCAAAATTATATACAATCACTAATTTTGTCAAAGGCTAAACATATATTTAGCCTTTGTCTTAATTGTTGAGTGTTATGTGCCTTATGTACAAGGCTTGATGCAAAACTATTATCGAGCCGGGGGTCTCATTGGAAGCAGTCTCTCTATTCCTACGGGGTAGAGGTAAGGCTGTCTACATCTTACCCTCCTCAGACCCTACCTTAGTTGTGCTATTGGTGGAATTTACTGAGTATAATGATGATGACGCTAAACATATATTTAAATTACTCTATATGTCTAATTGTGATAATATACCTTTATTCCAACTACAATTATTTTTCACCAAAACATCACCCTTTGGTTTAAAAGGCCCATGCTCAACAAAAGCCCCTGCTCCATCAGATGAACAACCAGGCCCTGCATATATTCAAATCAAACCATGCACATGTACGTACAAATCAAAATCAAATGTAATACTATTATTATTATTATTATTATTATTATTATTATTATTATTATTATTATTATTATTATTATTATTATTATTATTATATTATTATTACCTCCGTTGATCCAAAGCACAAGGGTTTAGATGATGGGTCGGATTCCGCTTCCACAAAATAATAAAACATAAATCTTTGTTGGGCATCATCATCGATGGGGATATAACCGGCGAATTGCTTGAAATTCACCGGTGGTTGGTCGGGTAAATTAACTATCTCATCAGAATTTTTGCAAATGACCACATTGAAACAACATGTATGCATTAATACTGTAAACAGAATCCATGACTCAAATGATGACATGATCAAGAGACTGAGTGTTGTGTTTGAGGATGACCGATCACAAATGTAATGTAAGTAGTGCATGCATCAATATGATTGAAATTTATTTGGTGTATACGTGTCTCAATTGTAATAAGATATAAAATTGGTAAGATACTGGTACCCCTCGGTGTAACAACCGAAAGGGAAAAAACCGAAAAATAAAGGTGTGATATGGCTAATAACTAATAAGACATAAAATATCAACATGTGTTTTCCATGGATCGGAAAACAATAAAAATCAATACCGGTTTGGATAATACCGATACCGATATTGTTTGAACAATATTGGTTAATCTTATTACAATGTTAGTATGATACCAACATTCACTATAGCTTATATATAAAAAATCTATCGTGAATACAACTTGATTTTAAAAAGATTATACTGAATCATCTAGAAAAAAATTTAAATACAATTACGTATTAGTCTTTTTTTTATTAAGCTACAAGTTATAAAAAACAAATCAAATGAAAATTAAAAGGATTAAAAGCAATTATTTAAAGGCGATCATATACTAGCGTTTAATTCTTTTGTGATCAAAAACAAATTTGTTATCACATGTATGGACGCGTTAGTGGTTGAGTTTGATTTCCGGATAAGTAAAAAACTTTAGGGTCTGTGTGGTATGGGGTAATGGAATGGGCGGGGGAATGAAATGGACGAGGTAATGGAATGAATGAGGTAATGGAATTGATCATTACCATTCCATTTCTTGTTTGGTTACCATGTGAGAATGGAATGAAACATTACTTTTTGTTGTTTGGTATGCAAGAAAAGACGAAGGAATAAAATCAGACGGTGGTGGTCAATGATAGGCGGTGATGGTCGGTGGTGATAGATGGAAGTTGTAGCGGCATCGGTGGTGGTCGACGGAGACGGCAACGAGTGGTGACAACGGTGGTGGTGGTGGTGGGTGATGACGAAGGTGGGTGGCGGTGGTGGTCGGAGGTGGTAGCGGCGGCGACGGTTTGTGGCAGGTGGTAGCGGCGGTGGTGGTGGGTGGTGGCGGTTGATAGCGGTGGTGAGTGGTGGCGGTTGATAGCGGTGGTGAGTGGTGGCGGTTGATAGCGGTGGTGGGTGTGAGTGGCGACAATGACGGTGATCAGAGGTGGCTGACGATGGTGGCGGTGATGATCGAAGGTGGGTTGTGGCGGTGATTGAAGGTGGCAGCGGCGACGGTGGATGGTGGCGGCGGCGATAGAGGCGGGTGGTGGCGTCGGTGGTGGTGCGCGGTGGCGGCGGAGGCGGGTGACAGTGGCGGATGATGGTGGTGTTGGGTGGTGGCAATGGTAGTGGGTTGTTGTGTTGTTAACGAAGGATGAAGATGGAATTGAATGGAAAAAAAAACAGGGGATGGATGGAATAATTTTGAGGGAATGAAATGTATTTTGGAACGAGCGATTCCATTCCATTGACCAACCAACCACTCTTTTCTTCATTCCGTTGTAATGGTCCATTCCATTCCATCTCTCATTCATGCATACCAAACGCTACCTTAAATTTGGGACTATGAGGAGTTGTATTAATGTGTAGGAGTTTGCTTAAGTTGCTGCACATTTTATCAAAGTTTGATTTATATACTAGATCAAATAAAAATGAACAAAACATTTTTTTAAATATATTCGTAAGATAACTTGTAAGGGGTAGGTGCGCCCATCACTCACCACCCACTCATCACTCACAACATCCAATCACCATACGTCACGTTATCGAGTTTTATTCCATCACTAGTAATTGATTTTAGTGGAATTGACCATCACTAGTGATGGTTTTTTTTGGATTGTGTATATATAAACAAACCTTCATCATCAACGGTCAAATATATGCCAAACGGTCGAATTTTATGAATGAAAACGCGTATGTGAAGAACGCATTGTAAGATCCACGCGTGATGGTTACCATCGGCGGTGGTTTTCAACGCACAACCACGCGTGATGGTGGTGCCACCATGGGGCGCCCCGACCTCCCTGAGTGGGGTTGGTGTCTTTCGGTTGGGTGCAGAGGGGGTGGTTCAAAGAAGTTACTACCATTTTAGCCAGTGGTGAAGCTTGAAATTTCCGATGGGGAGTCGAAAACGTATATGCCCAAAAATTTCTATAGAACCGAGGGGTCAAAAACGTATATATCAAAAAAATTCTATACAAAAGCTACATATATAACACTACTGAACAAAAAGGCCGGGGGTCGGCATCGCCCGACCCTTTCTAAAGCATGCCGTGATCTCCATGGGCCTTTTGTTTTGGGTTGGGGTTTTATGTGTACTTATTAGTTTTGGTGTATATGGCCATATGGGAGAAAAAGTTTAGATTGACAACCTTGCATTCCTCAAAAAGTTTGTAATTTTTGTAACAATTTTGGTTCAGGTGCTTATGTGTGTACGACACAAAGTAGATTTTGTTTTTTTTAAACCCCGTGCCATGACGAGGTTGTATGGTTTCTTATTTTTGGTCTCTAAAGCATCTTTTGGAGATGGTAGAAAGGAATGCTCCCTTAATGGTGTAATTTCTTTCTTTGTATTTTATACAGTTTGCTGGGCGATGTCCTTTATCCAAAAAATAAAGGAATAATAAATTTTAATTATCCTAACTATAAGTTGTTGGTCGGTTACGGTCTCAACTTCAAAAATAATCACTGGTGGTCCCACATTTCACATATTGTAAATCAATGGACCATTGCTAACAGAAAAGGAAAAAAGGGACAAAAAAATTAAGGTTCTGTAAGTAAAGGTCCATTGGTTTTACAATATGTAAAGATATGAGACCACCACTGGTTATTTTTGAATTTAAGACCATTGCCGGCCAACGACTAATAGTTGTGATTATTAAAATCTATTATTCAAAAAAAAAAAAAAATAGGCTTAGAAAACATTCTTTGATAGTTTATTTGGTGGTATGTATTGGTGCACAAAAAACTTGAATCCGGACTTTGGTATTTTAAAAACCGGGTATTGTAAACCCGAACCCGACCCTAGGGTCTGGGTATGGTATACACTGTGAAAACCTGAACTTGAACCCGGGTTTTTTCAACCCGTTTTGTACCCGGGTCTTATCAATACCCGAGTCTTAGCCATACCCGTACCCAGGTTTTTTGCATACCCGATGCTGGGGTTTCAACCGGGTACTACGTTGTAGCAAATGCTGTGTTTCTGACCTTTTTATAGGTATGCGCTTTTATGATATGTAATGTTAAATTTCGATGTTTCTAATATATTGGAATTTTATGTTATTAATGTAAAAGTTTATAAAAAATGGAGTTGGAAACATAAAACTACAAAAAATATGAAAAAAAAAAACAGTCAACACAACAACGAAATCAGATTTTTTGTATACCCACCTTGGTTTTATCTATATCCGAAACATGGTTTTTTTATCCCTGCAAATAGGATATTTTAATACTGTAAAGTTTTCCTGGCCAATGCCCAGACCCGAACTTGACCCGGGTATTGCCAATACCCAAAAAATCAATACCCCGTGATACCCTTACGCGGGTATATATCTGAATCCGGGCATTAAAAAAAACCCAGTTATGTACACCTCCAGGTATGTAGTTATGTTCTACTATAGTAGGGATTTTGGTATCCCATTTTTAGTGGTGCACAAAAAGCCCGAATCCGGACCCGAAGAAAAAACCCGGAACCAGGCATTATAAAACTCGGGACTGCTTGATTTTCGATATACGAATGAATGCTAAACTGAGTATGATGAGTAAGGCATGTCAAAATAAGTTTTATAAGTTCTTATAAACTATTATAATGTCAAAATATGTGGTTTAGATACTTAGAAGTTCATTTATCGTTAAACACATATTTTTGAGTTTTGACTTTTATATATAACATGCTTGACTCGTCATTTCGCCTACTTAACCTATTTATTGGAGGGTATGATCGCAGGGGATTCATACCTTTAATATTACGATCATGTAAGAAAGTTCGATTCGAACTTTGACTTGACCAAATGGTCAAAACTAAAAGTGAAATAAAAAGTCAAACTTTTTGACTTTCAGTTGAATACTAGATATATAATTGAAATTGAGTAAAGGGAATGAACATACTAGACTTAAAGATTACTGATAATACTATGAGAGTTGCTCCAAATCTCCAGAGAAGCTCCAAGAGAGTGTTTTATAGAAAGATTAAGAAGGTGTGCATAACTCATGAACTTCATGGCTATTTATACGTGATCATGATCTCCATAATCAAGCCAAGTTGTGACATCCGACAATTAATCGTGCTAATCCGTACGTCTAATTATTCATGTTTAATACTAATTACATATATTTAGTTTTAGTGGGGATTAAAATTAGTCTATAGAAGTCTAGCAAGACACATAAATGCATAGGTTTGCATTCGAAAAATTCTAGTTTTTGTCATATCGCGTAACAGAATTAATATACGAAACGAACGTTGGTGATACCCTAATAATTGGATTTGTTCCAACTTGCCTGGAATATTAAATTATTGGTAATATTATACGACTTGATGCAAATTTATGTGAAAGCATATAACAGATATATTAACGTTTCACTACCCGGTTTTCGCGTGCTATGATTAATTAATTTACTAATTGACATATTAGCACCCAAACTAAGTAGACCATGTGTAAATTTTTAATTACAAATGTCTAGTAATATTAAACTTGATTAGTGGATTAATTTAAGTTACAACATCTAATTAAGACACATTTATATCCCTAATTAATATTTCAAAGAGTAAAAACTACTAGATGACAAACCATCACTCAAACCCATCTGTTTTTTCTCAATTAAGTCGAGATATGGCAACCCATACCTTGTCTTTCTTTGCTTTGGCTTGTAACTCAATTGTGCATGTTCTTGGGAACATGTTTGTAATTATTATGTCTTTGTAAGACCTGTATCATTCATACACTACTTCCTTTACATTTGATAAAGCACAAACATCTTTCTCTCTACAAAACCTACATCAAAACACTCCTCTCTCTTGGAGAAATTCAGATTCCTCAAACCTGATCAAAAGATCACTAGTTTTGCTTCAATTGCCTTGTGTTCTTCATTCCTGATTTTGGCAGATTCGTATGCCTAACTTTGCAAGGCCATATCTCACTCATTTCTTCGTCTTTTTGAGTGATTTTTTCTATAGTAAAGTTTATCTAGCCCAAAACAATCCCCACCGATTTCACTCAATTCTACTGAGTAATCGACCTTCAAACTGCTCACAAAACACGTCTGCCCAGAAACGGAGCTGTTGTGCTATCTGTTTTTAATTGTAATCTTTGAAGGAGCTATACACTTCGGAATTCGGTGATTCTTTTTGCTATCTCCTTAATTTTCTTCAGTTATATGAAAGGTTTAAGAACCATAGGTCCAAAATCCAAGCTCTCTTTCCTCAAGAACCTACGGCTCTAAAAACACCAAACCCATTTCCATCCTATTTCATCAAAATCACACATGCAAGCTTAGAATCGAGATGTTTTGAGGTGTTATGGATGACATGTAGCAAAACATGGAGCTTACACCTCAAAACCTTAACATTAAAACCTTCATAAATTCATGTTCATCTTCCCTAGCCTAGTGCTAGTGGTAATCTCTATCAATTCTTTTGTTATTTCATGTTTATGTGCAAGATGGAATCACCTAATGAGATGTTTATAAATGGTTTTCATAAACAAAGGATTTGATACATAAAATTGGTCTAAATAGGTGTCATATATGTGTATGTATAGCCATAGATATATATGCACATATAGGTATGTGTGTGTTGTGTTGTTTACTACCTGAAAGATTGGTTAAATGTGATGTTTGGAATAATGATGAACATACACGTAAAGATCTTGTTAAAATAGAAAATAACCGGCATTTTATTCATGTATTTAGTATCAAAATAGTTCATAAAAGTTGATGATCATATATATGTGGTTTGATGATGTATTTGGTGCATTTTGACGCCCTAAATGTGTGTAGAAATTAGGTATTGGTGCATGAAAGTAAAGTATTATTTACAAACTAAATTTATAAAGGTTTTGACATGGTTTTATGAGTAATATAATCTGGTCATAAAAGTTTTACAAAAACTTTGGAGATTTCATAAAGTTCGGGTGTTGTTTCTGTATCAAATTAATGTTAAAACGATGATTTTAACTTTTAAGCATGATTTAGGATGAATAACCTAGGTCTAGAAATATGGTATTTTTATGATGATATAAAGATTATAAAATTCAGGTCTTAAAGTGTTTAAGTGTTTATGGCACTTAGATGCGTTTATTTGATGTTTCGATAGCTTAAAAGCCGAAAATGGACGATTTCGACTAGAAAAACAAGTATATGTTTAAAAGTTATCAAGAACAGAAAATATAGAATATCTTATATGGAAATTTATAATTTAAAGTGCATGATTGTTTGCTAACTTTATTGGGTGTTCGTAATGATTTTCGGTGCATAACCATGTACTTTTTGGCTAAGTTTTTGACAATTAAAAGAATAAATTTTAAACTGTTTTGAAACAGAATTATATACCATATCTTATTTATAAAATATGTGGATTAAAATATTTATTTGGTTTATAACTTCAGGTGATTAAATTGGTGTTGTATGCTTGTTATGGTGCCTTTTCGGGTAAATTTCGGTGTTTAATTTGATGATTTCATGAATATGTTTTAGAACAACAAATTAAAGTTTATTTTATGGTATACAAACAGGTCCTAAATGATATAATAAGTATAGGATATGCTTGAATGTTCATATGACTTGACTGTTATGTAAAAAGCCACTAAAATGCTCATAAATAACTATAATTTGGTAGAGTTTTAACTAAGTTAAGGTCATGGTTTTATATGATGATTTTGTGATAAATTGGTTATGTTATGATGTTAAAAACAAGACTTGGTTATTTAGTGTCCAAATCATACACTAAAGTTTCCAAACATATAACTATAGTTTATTGAAAAATCTATCATTTTATGTGAAAATGGTATTTTCATCGAAGTCCAAGTCTTTGATGTTTTGATATAAAATTTCATACATTCTGGACTTAGAATGTATTTTTGATGTCAGACATGTATTTTTAAAGTCTTGGTGTATAAATTGTTTAATCATAAAACCTGGAAAGTCGAACAAACGATATTCCGGTAACTTTACTTGAAAACGGTAAAATTATGTACATTTATATAATTTTATACATTCTGGACTTAAAATATATTTTTGATGAAAAATGTATATACTTTAAAGTCTTAGAATAAATATTCTTTAAGAACAGATTTCGGATAGTCAAATATACGACTATTCGGTAAACGTACTCGGAAAACGGTAAATTCTTAGACGATTGTATGAATATAAATATTAATATGTCTAAGTTGTTAAAATATACTTATTTGGTTTATGTGATGGATGATATTGTTGTAATACATATGTTAGATGAATACTGTTATCAAAATATGGAAATTTATTTTAAGAAATAAATATGACATATGATTGTACATTAACACAGATTGTTAATTAAGGTTTCGAGATAAGATCTCGGTGTTATGTGAAATTATGTGTTATAATATATTGTGTGTTAATATATTACGGAAAACACTCAAATAATTCATCAACAACTGTTCGCTAAGTTAAACGTTAAACATCTCATTGAGTCTAATAAGGCGAGTGATCAACTTGCCATGTAGACACATTATTAGACCATTAGTGTCTTATACACGTTAGGACACATGTAGGTTGAATATCCTTCTAAGACATAATTTAATTGCTAGCATTTGCACGGAATCCAGGTGAGTCACAACCCCTTTTTACTTTACTGGTTTTATACATATTCGTGGGAAAAGCATGCTTACTTTTCAAACTTTACAAATTTTCCGTGTGGTTTCACGACCCATTTTAAATGATGATTTCCATTTAAGAGAAGTTATATATTGTTTATTAAGTATGACAATTAGATAATACTGTTAATTATGACCTTGTGATGACCTTGAGTAATTGTAGTATATACTCGTGGATTCATACACGGAGGCCCTTTTGCATCCATAAGCATTAAACGTTAGACCTCAGATTGTATTGGTAGATCTATCGGTTTGACAACCCACTCTCGCGACCAGTCGCCCTGGTTTCTAAGACGAGGGAATATATATTTGAAAATGTTTTAGAGGACATTAAGTTTTGGTTTCGTTGTGGTCTCTTTGTAGTGTTCTTATCGTAGTTCATTGCCTAGTCTACGAGAGTCTTATGTGTTATATTGAATTGTTATACTTCTCAAATAAAAAATTATACCAAAAAGTTTGTCAGGATTTATATCAAACACTCCAAGGAATGTCTCACATGAATTCTGAGGGATTCATTTTTAATACATTTTTTCCAAAGAAATGTTTATCAAAGTTAATTTTTAAAGATTTACAAGTTTTATCGTCAAAACCTGTGCACTCGCCAACTTTATGTTGACATTTTTAAGCATGTCTTCTTAGGTTATAGTTTCAGGAAATGGAACGGTTGGAATAGAAGGATCATTAGGGTTTTGGAAACCCAAGAAGACTATTAGGTTATTATTAGAACGACGTTCACTATGTATAAAGCAGCCTTTGCAAAATACCTTGTATTTTAGAGTACTTTGCTTTATTAAGTCTTATTTTGTATTTAATACTTCCGCTGTGCAATGATGATACTAACTAGTTTACCCCGGGTTTTGGGGGTGTGACACTGGTGTGTGATGAGCGTATTATATTTATATTAATATTTTGAGCCCTTTTTACGCATTATTTAAGTTTTAAATTTATAAAACACGATATTGTACTAACACTAAACACACACTTGGGCAAGTGCACCCATCGTGAGCGTAGTATAGTGTTGGTAAGATATCGAGGTCGTCCAAGGACACAAGAGCTTTAGTACTAGTTTATCGTCAATGTCTAATCAATCTAAATTTTTGATAAAATATTTTAAACATAAAGAAAAAAATATTAAAAAGATAAATAAAATAAAAAACAGATAGACAAGATAGAATCACTTGGATCCAACTCATAAACTCATCTTTAATGTATCCTTTGATAGTTTTTGGCACTTTTGTACTTTTTAAGAGATTATCTTAGTTATAGTAGTAGGCCCCTCTTTTGAAGGTGACGTTACCCTCAACCCAATGGTTTGAGTCAGCAGGAATACAATCCCAAAGGGTCAGAATGTTGGAAGATAATTATATAAGTTATTAATGCGAAAAGTGGTAGGCCCCTCTTTTGAAGGTGACGTTACCTTCGACTAAGTGGTTTGAGCCAGCAGTTATTCGCACCCCCGCTATCCAATAACTTTGGGGCATTGAAGGAGGTCTTAGTAAGTTTGAACCAAGTCCTCACAGGATCTATACACTGAACGAGACAAGAACTTTACCAAACCACACTTCTAACCCGCTTCCAAGTAGTTAACGCGCTTTTTATAGACCGTAAAGACACGAATGAGTAAATCAACGACATCATGAAGAAATGGTTAGGAAAATTCACTTTCAACATAAGACACTAGTTAGTAAAGTCATTAATACATATCCAAATAAAAAGTGCCGAAAGATTAAAAATCAAAAGTAATATATTAAAGACTTGTCTTCACCAAGTGATGTAAGAGATTAGCCAAGCATGACCTTTGTTTGACAAAAACCCTTACATTCAATCTTGGATCCCGAGACTACTACACACTCTAAAGATGATAGATGGATGATGGTTGTGGGTGTTGGTGTTGGTGTTGTAGTGGTGGTGGAGTGGTGGCAAAGTGAGAGAGAAGTGGTTTGCCAAGGGATGCCTATGAAGTGAACCAAAAACCCCTATTTATAGTCCAAAATAGTAGCCCGGCCACGGCCCCGTGTCCAGTGGGCACGGGCCATGGCCAACCATCTTCTCTTCCTTCATTTATTGCATCTGACATCAATAGGCCCCACACGACCCCGTGGCCTCTGGGCATGACCCTGTGGTCAACTGTTCGCTGGAATATATGGATTCTGCAAATCTGATAGTTGACCACGCCCCATGTTGGACTGGGTACGGCCCCGTGATGGGCGTAGAAGCTTCTGCAGGTTTTGTCTTGAAGTGCAAGGTCTGACCACGCCCCATGTTCGGCTGGGCATGGCCCCGTGGTCATCTTCTGTTATCTTGTTTTTGTCTTTGGGGGTGTTGCTGAGGGATCGGGCATGGCTCGTTACTCCTTCTTTTTGTATTTTTGTTGGTTTTGGCTGCTTATTTGCTTCTTTTATTCTTTTAAGCTCTTTTTATCCTGAAAATACAAAAGGAACAAAGAAACCTGCTTTTCCCAACATTAGTACTAAAAAAAGGTTAGTTTTATGCCTCATTTGATGTAATTTATATGTTGCATTTTGCACACATCAGACACAAGTGTCTTTTGAGTTGTTAAGGGTGAGATTAGTGTCACCCCATGTGTCATTAGGAGGAAAAGAGTGGCAAGAATTGGAGAAAGGTGTAACGCCTTGTATTTTTGTACCTTCCTTATTTAGAAAGTGTAATCGTATTTCTATTTATGGAAACTTGTATCCATGTCTTATTTGTACTTCTTTTCCAACCTTGTAATCCGAGACTTTGATCATAATGAAAATTTATACTGTATTCATACTTGTTATACATACAATCAATCGTTACATACTTGTCTACATGCAAATCAATACTTGTTATACATGCAATACTCATACATTACATCCTCATACGCGAAAACCGGCTAAACGGGTCGAAAGAACCCTAAACCAGTCCATCGTGCGAGTTGAACACACTTCGCACGAGGTGTACCCGCTTCGTACGAAGTGAAGTACAGTTCGCACGAAGCGGTGCTGACAACAACTTAATCCTATAAATATCAGCTCACTTCACCACTTCAATCTTTCCGTATTCTCCTACTTTCACTCTCAAACTCGTGAATTCTTAGCAGACTTATCTCAGATTGTTCTAAGTGAGTTTAACTCATTAATACCTTGTGTTTTCATGATACTTTTCCAACTTTTCTTTGTACCAAGTGTGCAGCTAACCAAGTTCATCATGCTCACTAGGATTGGACTTGTGTCCCAGCAAGTTTAAGAATGTTGGGAGCCTTGGCTACCTGAATTAAGTTCCACACCTCACTTGAACATTTTTATATTTCTGTACATTCATGACCAACCGAGTTTATCAACTTTGTTAATATGAGCTTTTGTGAATCATATAATGAAGTATTCATACCCCATGCTTGACATCTTTTACGTAATTGTTAAACTTTTGACTAACCTAAATACTATAAAATACTTACTTTTCACCTAGTCACGCTCCTGATGTTAACCAAGTCATGATTAACTGTTATGAGCTAAGACTAAAGTGCCTCGTCCCAAAAAATCCTGTTCCACAGAACTCATTGTCGAAACGGGATCCTAAACGAGCTAATTTTTCCAGAATAATCCCTTTGCTCCGTCACTTCGCACGAAGTGGACAATCAATTCGTACGAAGCAAATGATCACTGCGCACGAAGTGGTCACTTCGTATGAAGTGGCATTTTTTCCTACGTTTTCGTACTTCCTGCACTTTCTGTCTTGAATCAGAATATTCATACGCCTCTGTTTACCCCATGTAGGGTAAATTGTGTGCTCATCACTTCAACCCATCGACTCGCAGTTTTCTAAGGAAGCTTTGCAAAACTGTGAGCATACTCGACTCCTCTCCTTTATCTTTAACACTTTTAGGGTGCAACATATATGCTTATCAACCCACAAATTCACTATACTTTATGCTAAATCACTATATAAACATTCTACATGCTAATACGAATACTTGTAGACTTATTCATGCTAGAATCGAATCCTTTATACTACGTCATTAACTATGTACAAGCCTCCCTTAACATGTATAGCGCTATAGGAGGAACACACCGCCCTTATTCGTGAGGTCATGTTACGTAAACAAAACGGTCTTTTCATTGTTATGTTTAGATTACGCTAGTGGTAAACTTTGGGTCGACATGTGTTGTTGCATTGCTAGTATTGTATGATAGTTTTAAGTAAACGTTTATGCCATGTTGAATGTTAGACTCTTATTATACTTAGTACTCAAACTTGTATGCTCGCCAATGCCTTGTGTGTTGAACTATAATTTATATATGTTGCAGGTTAATGATGATGTTGAGGATGCATGGAATCTAGTAGGATGAAATAGAAACCCACTTTAGCTTAGTTTTGTTGTGTCGTGTTTCTTAATTAAGGCATTGTACTTGTATTTCGAATTCTAGTTGTTGTATTTTGTTTCCAAGGCCTTGTAACCGAATTTTAGAAATGAAATGAAATATTGTGCTTTAAATACTTGTCAGGAATTAGCGTTATGAAGTTTTGAGCAATCTATTACGTCCGCCCGATGATTTCGACATCGGTTAGGGTGTGACAATAGGTGGCATGGAAGCAACTCTGTTGTCAACAAAGTCCTTACGGATCGTAAGGCCTTTACCTTGCTGTCCGGACCTTGGGAGCATTGCAGATTTGAAACCCCTTACGGTCCATAAGGGTTAACCACTATGGTCTGTAAGGGACCTCCAAAAATTGAAAAGTTTGCATTTTCGCAACTTTAGTCCATCGACTTTGATTCATCCCCTTTTTTGATGATTTTGGTCCCTCTCCTTCCACAAATCGGAATTATACGGAGAGTCTAGACACGATGTTGCATTATAACTTGATGAAAGTATACGGGATGTTACATCCTCACCCCCTTAAAAACCCGGGTATTGTCAATAGCTGAATTTGAAGAACCCGGTCGTACCCGAACCTGGTTCCATACCCGAAAACGGGTATGCAAAAAACCCGATTTTGCACCACTAGCCATTTTCACCTTTATGGGCCTAATATTTAACCTCAAAGCTTATATTGGAATACTAGATTTTAGGTCCGACCGTTCACTCTGAGGGTGTTCATAATTCGATTTGGATTTGAAAAATTCGAAATTCGACTCAATTCGAATTCGATTAAAAAGGTTCAAACTCGAGTTGATTCGTATTCGAGTCCAGTAATCAAGTTAGGATCAAATACGAATTTATGACTTTCAACTCGATTCGATTCGAAATTCGAATTTAATTTATATATAATTTTTAATATATGTATATACGCACACAAACATATACACACACATATTAATTTCTAAATTCGGCCAAAGTATGAACTATCTCTATAAGTGAGAAGTTTATTATTCATAACATTTCTAAACCTACTGACAAATAGTCCATACTACTTATTTCTAAATTTGTACCTAACTTAAATCGCTACTAGTAACCAACCTATCTTCTAATTTTTGGTGTTTTGACATATGGAACCTATTTTCTAATTTTTGATGTTTTGACATATTGATAGTTAATTAATTTTGCAGATTCTTATACGTTATGTTGAATGTAATTAGTTTGTAGTACTTCTATAAAATGAAAGTAAAATAATATATTGTTTGGGGTAAATTTGAATTAAATCGAATTTATTCGAATTCGAGTTTCAAAAACTAATCGAATTGAATCGAATACGAATTCAGGTAAAAAAAGAATAATTCGAATAATTCGATTCGATGAACACCCCTAGTCCACTCTTGCAAAGCTAAAGCATGGTGAACACTAAACAAGTGAAACTTGAATAAAGCCTCAATATAGTAGGGATGAGCAATTGGTATGAAATATTGTCCCGATCCCAATCCCGAAATCCCTATCCCGAATTTTTCGGTATCGAAAACGGTATTCACTTTTTGGCATTTTCGGTATCGGTACGGTACCGTATCGACATATTTCGGTATTGGTATCGGTACCAAGTATTCATAAAATTCGGGATCGGGATTTTTCGGGATTGGGACGGTATCGGTATTTGCTCATCCCTACAACATATCTAGAAAATTTTCAAATATCAAAGCCCAATAGTTTGTATCTATTGTACAGAATTATATATTATTACTCATTTATTTTCTCCCTTCATTAGCGTGATGCTATAATTACAAAAAATAACCAAGATTCATTGTTTAACGAAACCCTTGCCCCAATATGTAAAACAAGCATTGTTCGACCGTAGATCACTTCCGTTAACGATGAGGATCAATTATCATTGTCACCATCAGCTGATTCTAAACCCTACATGAATAGGTCTTGTTGACGCCAATATTGTAGGACATGAAGACTACTGCGGCAATATAAGGTGACATGGAAAGGTCGGTCTTGTTCTAAAATCCTTAAATCACTTTGACTCTAATGCTGTTAAAGTCTTCTATAATTGAATAACAGAAATAGGAAATACTGGAAAGAGGTTACGATTAAAATAGTTACACTTTGGTCAACAAATAGAAAAAAATATTTAAATAGTTAAATATCCTGACAGTAAATTATTCAAGAATAAATTGTTATTAATTAACATTTAATTAAATTTCCTTGTGAATAAATTATTGTTGAATAACTTATTTAAATTCAAGGGTTTATTTGAAAATAAATAAACTCCAAGAGTTATTAGTTAAATGTAGTTGACAATCTTATGTATTTTATTATCAGTTAGTTGATAATTACAAGTAACTAGTATTTCCGACCGTCGCGTTGCGGCGAGACCGTTACGTAAAAAACAAAGACGTAGAGACGATGAACCACATACGCGCGCTGCGGCGTGTTAATTCGCAAATTTAGACCGAAACGTCAAACATTATGGTAGGCAAGAACAAATAACTCGAAATAGTAAAACATTATTAAAGCAGGTTTGAATTATTATTAAAAATAATAACAACAACAACAACAATAATAATAATAATAATAGTTAAATAAATTTATAAAGTATAGGGTCTAATATAATTAAAAGTAAACCATAAGGATTGGGTTATTGTGTACTTATACTAATACTACAAGAATACTACAAGAGAAGAAAAATAAAAAAATATAAGATCAAATAAAAAATTGTAACTTAAGCTTGTGAGTGTATACCAAAAAAAAAAAAAAGAAAATTGGACCAACCATCTCCATACATTAGAAGTGTTCATATAAGGGGGATACATTTTTTTAATTTTTGGTATGGAAATGTATAATTATGGAGATAGTTCTCTAATTCAAAAATAATTATTATTTTTAGAAATAATAACCATTCATATCTATGTATTAATTCATAAGATGTTGATAAATAGTATATATTTTGTCTTTAGTGATTTTGTTTTTTTATAAATTTTTATTTTTATAATTTTGCCAAAGTAAGTTAAACAAGTTTAGTTTTTTATTAGTTTTTGTTGTACGCTTTTTCTAGGATTTGGTCGCCGTTTGGTTGCTACTTAGTACATTGTTTGGTGGTCATATTTTGTTCCATAGGTTTTTCGTTCGTTTGCTATTTAGCACGATGTTTGGTAGTTTTTACGTCACGTATGTCATCTGGTGTTGAAAATTCGTGTTTTTGTATTATGTTTTTCCCTGTTTTGATCGTAGTTCAGTTGTTACTTAGCACGGGACCGACAACGCAGGTAACACAATTTTACGCCCCGCCCCGCAACACGGGGGGTTTAAGACTAATTTGAATCAAACCATGATGTGTTCGGAACACTAGAGAAATAACAAATAGAGATGTAGGGTATCGAGAAAAAACACTTAGGAGCTAGCCAATGCTTATCAACCTATGTTAAGGTTTACCCAAGGGCCTTTATTTGTTTTCTTTCATATGTTAGACTTGTTTTTGGCTCATTTAAACAATGTTTCTAGGCTCAAGATTTACATATTTACGATTTTACTCCACGAGTCCACATGGTCCGCACCCGCTTCATTTCAGAATCCAAAAGCAGCACCGCAATACACCAACCCTCATTACTTGCGGCGTCTTTTGAGTAACCAATGTGAAACTGATTGCAGATTGGACGAAATTAGGAAAAATCATCACTATTCAATGTCTCAAATCTCAATCTAAATCTCAATTGCTAATTTTCTTTATACCAATTCAATAGGGCCACGACTTTGTAGCTCGCTTATAGCCTACAAAAACGTTGAAACAACCTTGAAAACACCACGTCAAAAATCCTCTATTCTCTCTATGGTTCCTCCGCCACCATCACCTTCTACTTTGCCGCCGCCTTTTCGCCGGCCACCATCACCACCGCTGCTGCCGTGCCGCCGATCGCCACCACCTTTTTGGCATCGCGGTTTTCGTGGTTTAACCGGTTTAGTCTAATTTCAGTTTGAGCAATATCTAAGGAGATTTCGTGTCAAGGGATCTAGAACTATCTCGTTGATCTCAAAGTGTTTCAACTTGGTTAGTTGTGTTTGTCAAAAGAGGTATGTTTTTGTATAAGAAACCATGGTTGATTTATTGCATCATGACTATTGGTGGGAGATCCACAGTCTCGGTTTGGATAGGTTCATACATACGCTTCCGCTTGATATAAAATTTAAAGATTTGTGTATGAAATCCAACACATAATAATGAAGATAAAAGGAATTTAAGTAATCATTTTTGTTGTTAATTGAAGAAACACTTGAAGCACTTCCAGAACCAGAAATAGTTTATATGGACAAAGTAAATTTAAATCAAGCAAAATTAAATTAAGCAAAATGAATAATACCTAAGCGAAACTGAACAAGAATCAAGACTGAAGCAGAAGAAAATTGATTGAAGAAAGAAAGAACTGATGAATGAAAAGATTTGATTGCAGAATCACATATGAAATCAAATGAACATATTGAAGAATTAAAACAACTAGTGACTTGATTCAGATATAAAAACAATCAATTGAGATTGACCAATAGATATGGAACTTAAAAATCGAGATGAAAATCGATCAAGCAGGAATATACGAGTTGGGTTGACCCGCAAATGACATTGATTGTTTGTCCCTTGTTGTTTTAACTTGGAAAATACATTTAGCCGGGCCAACTAATTGTGGAAAGTGAAAATCTTATGTGTACAGTTGGGTAAGAAGTAAGAACTAATGAGGTGTTAAATGAAAATTTTATTATATGGATGATCCTGTAAATGAAATAGACTGGTGTCGAGTGATCTTGGATGAAGCACATATATTCAAGGATCATAGGTCAAACAAAGTATTGTTGTGACTTGTGAATAAGTTGAAGGCTAGAAATCGATGGGTTGTTACGGGAACACTGATGCAAAATGATTCTATGGACCTTTTCTTTCTCGTTTTCTTCTTAAGATTCTACCCACTCATGCATGCATGCCTTGTAAAAATGTTGTTTTTTTTTTCAAAATATTTTTAGGCGTTAATGACAACTATTTCTTTAAGTCCAACTAATGAAAAAATCTAAAATCGGGTTGCTTTCAAAAACCATCCATACATGTTATGTGGAGCCTTCTTCAGAGCAAAGATTGTATCATCATGTAGAAACCAAAGCCAAAATTGTATGATCAGGTAGAAACCAAAGCCAAAACTGTATGATCAGATGGAAACCAAAGCCAAAATTGTATGATCAGATGATATTTTTTGTTTAAAGCATTCTATGTTTCGCCGAATATGCAGACATATAGATTTGGTCTCTTCAGATCTTTAGCATCCATTCCATCATATAACTCTGAGAGTAATTTTTAAGTAACCTTATATACGACGTGATTTTGGTTAGGTATTTCTTTAATGTATACAACCTACTTAAGTGTTTTATTCTAAAGCTAGATAATTATCTAAAGATAATAGTTTGTGTAAGGGAAATTGTTGACAAAATCCTATAGACTTTCACTACATCAACACTATAACTCCTTGCACTATTTTTTTATTGTATGATTGAAATCGTCTTTTAACAAACAAGTCCTTCCTTTTGCATGATCAAGTTCTGCAACTTTATAAACATGACCCTTTCCTTTTGCATGATCAAGTTCTTCAACTTTATAATCATGACCCTTAAGTGAGGTTATGAAAGTCTAGAGATTTATAAGCAGGGAAAGTTCATTGAAGGTTCAAAGGGTTAAGTCCACAAATGTCTAATCTGGAATTGTTTTTAACACACTTTATATACCAAAGGTATCCAAAAGATGTTTTGGCTCAATCTAGGGTTCCCTCAGAACTCAGTTGTCATGTGCAACTAGAAAAAACCCTTATAAACTTATATACAAAGAACGCGACAATACAAGCTAATTGTGATAACAATAAACAAAACAAAATTATTGTAACAATAAACAAAACAAAGTTTATGCCCCCTAAAAAAAAGTTTTCTTGTGTCGCTAGTAAGTTTTTTTCTAATTAGGTTTAAATGTTTAATTTTCATAATTGGGTATAATGGGTTTAGACGAGTTAAATGGAAAATGGGTTAGATGGGCTAAAACTAAAAAAGTTATTGGATTGTTCAATTAGGGTAGGTTAATTAAAAAGGTTAATGGGTTAACTTTTTTTAATATTTAATTGTTAATGGAACGGTTTCTATGAGACGTAAAAAAAAGTTAACGGGTTTAAAAATGTTATTTTTAAATATTTTAGGTGTTAATGGAATGATCTCTATGAGATGTTCAAAAGAAAAAAAAACTCATATTAATTTTTTTTAACAACAAGAACTTTTATTAAAAAAGGAAACAACAAAACGAGCGAAAGGCTGGAAAACAAGGGAAGAAAACAAACAGAACATGCTGCAGCTGGCCCAAACAGGAAGACAACATTAATTAAAACTGGACATCGGGTTCTTGATCCAAACATCCCATCTGCACAACGAACTCTACTGCGATTTTTAAGCCAGCTAAAAAGGGTAGATACAACCTCTTCCACTGTGATGTTCACAACTCTATTTATCCCTTTGAAAATGCGCTCGTTCCTATCTTTCCAAAGGCACCACAAGGTCGCATAAGCAATCCCGGTAATGATCTTTTTCACCACCCGTGAGCTCTCAAAATTAATCTGAAAACACAGCTGCTCCAGACCTTCCAACCCGGTAAAATCCCATCTGGCCCAAGCCGAAATCATTCTCCAAACCACCTTGGCACGCGCACATTCAACAAAAAGATGATCCACCGATTCAGCTACCCCGTTACAACGCACACAATCTGCAGAGACAAGCTGGACACCTCTGTTAAGCAGATTTAGAGCAGCTGGAATGTGGTGCTTTCTGTAAGGGAGCGAAAACCGTATGATGAGGTTGAAGCGAGAGCCAAAATATACGTTGATAATTATATTGCAAAAATAAATGTAATAAGTAAAAACTCCATGGTTTTAAGCATCATTTTACGACTTCTCCACATATGCACGCATACAAAATTGGTCCCTTTGGGTATTTTAGCAATAATTTCAACCTCCAACTTTGAAGGCATTTCTTTTCATTTTATTTAGTTTTCCACTTTTAATATCATTGATGATCTTCCATTGCTACATCTAGAGGAATTATTTTCATGATAACTTACTGAAAAGACATATAACAGGTTAATTCACCTGCTCACTTGTTTTAATTATAAAACGTGTGTGACAAGATGGTTGGGTTCGTCTTGTATTAGGATTTATTTCAAATTTCAGGTTCGTATTCTCAACCCATGAACACGACACATTTGACTCCCCTAAATAGTGCAGTGCAAATCCATTGAAGGTCTTAGTGTTAAGCCGGCAACCGCCTTTTATGAATTCTTGCTAGTTAGTTATTAAGAAATGGATAAAAAGTGTTGCAACTCGGCTCAACTTGACGATGCTAATATCATATTTTTTGACCCATTACCTACCCCTCCTGAACCGCCCATCTCTAGTTTAGCTTTGCTAATATGTAATGTTATTTGTTGTTCATGTGACATCTTTTGACTTGTGATTGTTCTTCATTATATCATGTTCACATACTTTAATCTTTGCAAGTAATTCACTAATCATATTCTGTTTCATTCCATATTTGTAGATGCATCCAACAACCTTGTACTTCTTAAGAAGGTAGCCATACTACTACAAGACAGTGAAGACTTCGATTGCCTAATTGTTTATCTCCATCATCCTAGATTATTCTTACATCGTGTGCTCACATTTTAAGCAAAAATTGCATAATCAAAGTTGTAAACCATTCCAAATCTTTATGCCTTCTAGCCAGGAGCCAGTTATCACAATTTGACATATTCTCAACACCACCCAAACACACCCCCGAGATCACTAAATCCTTCCATCAATGTCCTTCTTCCAAAGTGGATGCCCTTTTGAAAATTTTAGTAGATTCTAGAACCGAAAACCTTTCATAAAATCTGTTGTGTTTTCAAAGTTTCACACGCTCCTACCTTCACTTGAAGAATCTCTATAAAAGGTGGGTTCAAGACCTTGCGGTTGGACGATCTAATGAGTGCAACAAGGCACGCAAAAGTGATTCAAGAATTTAGTGTTTCGGGATTGGCCGTGGTTTTGTTGGCTAGCCTTAGAGCTGCAACAACGGAGATAAACCTAACGGCTGCCTCGAGAGTCTATATTTCATGGAACCATGATTGCATAAGGTTGTTGAAGAGCATGCTACTGCTTGTGTCCATCAAATCAGGCAAACAGAGGTGGTTAAAGTGGTCAAACTGATCGCCATTGGCACTTTTGATGAGCGGATTATGTTATTGCAAAAAGACGAAAAATAAGTTGCATCAAGAAGTAGGTTCTAAGAATAGGGAGATTGATGTATCTTATCTAGGTACCCTGATGTAAGTTGTGAATGTTATGGTTTTTGCATGTTTTTGTGTTCTGTAGGTTCCTCACCTTTTGTCTTTGTAATTATTGTAGCTTTATTGGTTATTCTAACTCTACTATGACAACCGACAAATTCGGGTCAACATCCGAACAAATTTTAATCATGTTTTCAATATGTTGATGCATTTTAGAATTAACGAGTTGACGCAAACCCGCGCGTTGCGGCGGGATGTTAATCTTGAGTGTTTTAGTATCATTCTGAGATGTGAAAATTTTTAAGTTTATGCAAAACAATTTGTTTTTTCATTTTGCTTTTAGCTCCAGCCTAAACACCTGAGTAAAACATTTTATCTTAAAAAATAGAAAGTTTTTGAACATATCTAAACCGTCTATAAACTTATGTAAACCCACTTCGCGTCTTAGCAGACGCCATACCGATGAATGAAGTTTGTGTAAACAAAACTATTTTTTTTCCCAAATCCGATGAATGAAAGTTTGCTTAAACAAAACTATTTTTTTTCCAAAGTTTATATCAAACAATCATATGACAAATTTACATACAAAAAACATACTAAAAGTTAATTTCAAAATCTAATGGCAGAGACTGGAAACAAAAGTTGATATACTATAATAAAATGAAACGTTTTACATTCTCTTACCCTGACGGATACTTTAATTGTGAAATAAGATAAAAGTCCAAAGTTAAGATGAGAGTGAAGAACATGAACCAACAACTTGAATTTTGTATATTCTTTTTATTTGTTTGTTTAGGTATTTGAATGTTATGAGGCAAAAAGGTGTACTCAGGAGAGATGAACGCTTAGTGTTGCAAATTTGAGATTTTTTTTTTAAGATTTAAATTCAAATCATATATTTTATATAGGGTCATATATAAAATACATATTATCATTAAAGGTTTTCTTTTTAAGGAACTGAAGAGATACAACACTACAAACCAAGAGGTGGAATAAACTGAAACGTGTTTTTGTCATGTTAAAAAGTGTATAATGTATTAGTGAGGTAGGGAGAGACAACATGCGATTTTGAGTTTGTAAAAACAAAACTTGCGATTTACCAATCGCATACCAAATACGTTAAGGCAAATTATACGATATATATACTTTTTCTAGTGATGTATCTATTATTTTTTTCACAAAAAAGTATGAGATGAGAGTGATACATTTATAATCTACAACAATCTGCTACTTCTCCATCTCTCTTTTATAAATAATTATTCCCAGATAAATGATAATAATAAGAACTTATGATGATAAATAATAACAAAACAAAAACACACACACACACAGCATAGGGAAACCATCAAACCGCCCACCACATCAAAGTAATCGATCTGCCCTTTCTCCACGTAAAAACCACTCCCTTCGCAGAGACCCTCCAATCCTCCATCTCTCTCTAAAAGCAAAGTCTCTCTCTGTCGCCGCCTATGGCTTGTTGTTATTCAATTGTCTCCTTGGGTTTATATAGATGTTAATATTTCAGATATATTTTTTTATATTGATCTTCGGTTGGGTTTGTGGAAAATTTCTTTGATTTTTTTGATAAGTTTCAATTTTGCTTTTTGATGCATGTGTGGGAAGTTCTTTGGGTGGGGTGGCGGTTGAACGACGGTGGCGTATACAGTGAATGGTAACGATAATCAAACGGAGACGTCTCCGAATCGAGTTCTGTTTATAAATTTGTTATTAATTCAGTGTAGATTGATATAAATAAACAATGATGGATCATGACGGAGAAGGGGCGTCGATCGAGTTTACACCGATTGTGCAGCCATTTACGATCATGGTCGGTCCGTCGAGCGGCTACTTCATGGTTAGTTAGCGGGAGACGCAAAGAGGTTGGAATGGAAAGGGGTGGCCAATAACCGTTTTCTGGATGATGATGTTTAATAACTGCAATGGAAAGTTGTTGAATTCTAATGTGTATGTCTATATTTTCTAATCGACGCAGTGTTTAAACAATGGGTATAACCCATTCAAGAGACGGTGTTGAAAGTAATTTTAAATGAAATTTATGAAACAGTGCCTTCTAGCGTATAAACCCACAAATCATTTATAAATGAAACGGTGCCTTTGACCCGAAGTGATGCGATGATGTTTAAAGGCAACATAACATAATTTGCTTTTTGTATTAGAGTATAATTTTGAAATTGGGTCTTTAGAAAAGCCCTTTCCGTAAGTACGAGTCACGCTTTTTGTATTTATTAAGAATTATCGATACACGTTTAAACTTTTAACTAACCGATGTCCGATAAATAATTCATACGAGATCGATATAGTTATATAAACACACAATTATATATATACACATATATATAGGGTAAGGATCATTTTAGAACTCTAAATAATTGTAGAACTTACAGAAGTCCTAATAAACAATCAATATACTAATATATTTTTATATTTAACATTGTTTAAAAGTATTTTTTTATCATTTATTATGATTCCATGTGTGTAAAGAGTAGTTTTGTCATTTTTCATATGTAATTTTATAATTATATATACGTAAATTGGTTCATTTACACATATGTAAACTAGTTCCTTAACACATATGTAGATTAGTTATTATACATAAATAATTTGGTTTTTCATATATGTAATCATAAAAATACATATAATATATCCTTAAATAATATTAAATATATAAATAAAATAATTGTTAATTAGCGGTTCTGAAAGTTCTGTAATATTCAGAGTTCTGAAATGAACACAACTATATATACATATATATATATATATATATATATATATATATATATATATATATATATATGTATATATATATATATATGTATATATATATATATATATAATTTTATATAGGGTCAGGTTCATTTGTGAACAAACCCCTTGATTGTGAATACTAGTGAACTAATCCTAGCTCTTGATTATTAATACACAAGTGTATACAGAAGTGTAAATCAACGGTCATGATTTGATGATGAAAAAAACTAGTTTATTTTATGACTTGATGATGTAAATCAATGGACATGATTTTTTCACTCGGTTCACAAATACTCTAGAACCCCACTATATATATACACACACACACTACGGAAAAGGGTAAAATGAGAAACATCTTAAGTTGTTAGAACCATGAGAACTAAGCCTTCCAAAAGGTTTTTCCAAAAAAAATTCTCTCGAAAACTTCAAAAAAATCATTTGTTTCAGAAAAAAATAAAATAAAAAACACTTCGCATGCAAAAATTTACATCAGGTGTGTAAAACAATTTCCCGAAACAAAATTTACATCAGAGCGTAAACAAAACTTACATGAGGCCTAACTACCGACTCGACAATTTTTTTGTTTTTCATTGATGTGTTTATAATATTTTCATCTACGTTTGTGCAAAAAAATGTGGCCCATCTCGCGCAGGAGGTAGGAGTTCTGATGGTTCTCACAACTGCTGGTGGTTCTTAACTGAACCGAACCCTATATACAATTATATATATATATATATATATATATATATTATTGGATTACTACTTAGACGATCGAGCGTGAAACTTGTGCAAACGCAATCGTTACACACGATTACAAGTACGTGGCACCAGATTAAAAATATTGGAATTCACGGAGTTAGCTATAACATATATTTTGGAGATCTATTAACATTGATGTATTTTAATAGATCATGATAATTGTTTAATCAATAAAAATCCGAGTGAGAATCGTTGTAGGGGATAAAAAACCGAGAGTGAATTGTTTAATCAATAAACAAACGTGTGGTTTAATCGCTTCCTACAAAATATTTTATTTTGGTTATGAAAAAATTATTTCATTTTATAAATAATTTATTACCAAATTTGCAGACAAAAACGAAATTCAACGAGTCAAAATGGTGCAGTTTGCACGCGATATTTGGCTTGGAGCCAACCTCAAATCCACCTATAAATACCTCACTACCTCTCTTTCTCTCTCCCGATTTTCTCTATATCAACTCTCTCTACCTCCCAACTCCATCTCAACTCTCTCTCTCTAGTAGAATTAGGCGGCGACCTCTACATCGGAGCCGTTTTCCGGTGATATAAAAACTCTCTCTCTCCACACACACGCACATATATATATATATATATATATTATGAAAAAGATACCACTCGGGACAATATATACGTCTAATTTCATAAACCAAGAAGGTTTGAACATGATTAGTTTAAATCGCATGGTGTTGGACATCATATTATTATATACACACACACTTGAGAAACTAAACCAACTCACTATCGGTTCTTCGAGTTAAATAATTTCAAAACGTGGCAAGCTAGTTGGATGAACTATTCTTATAGCCAACTTGTAAGCTCGGGTTTTACGTTAGACCTTGAGGTATCTTTTACTTGTAGTAGGTCTCGGGAAGGTCGATGATTTCCAAGTTTCGAGATTTATTTGCTAGCACTTTCATGGTTAATTCCAGGTGAGTTTCACAGTCCTTTTTTTACTGTTTTCATACTTTGGGGGAAACATGCAAGGTTTATAAAAGCATACAAGGTATATGAAAACATGCAAAGTTTACAAAAGCATGCATAAGTTCAAGTATGTACGATAGCTGTGAATGAATCCATTTGATATATATGTGTGTATGAGTTCCATTTAGTGTTTGAACTCTCCAAATGTCCTCGTCATGTTTTAGATTGTAAAAAATTAGCTTTGACTTAGTCATTGGATTCTCGAATAGTACGATTGGGTTGACACCCCTACTCCTGGTTGATAGCTCCAACCTTGTAACGCTCCGCATTTCTGTACTTTTCATATTTTAAAGTTGTATTCACATCTCTGTTCTTAGAAACTTGTATTCATTTCATTTCCAATCATGTAATTCGAGACTTATGCTTTATGCTTTATACAATCAATCGTCAAATACGTGTTTACATGAAAACTGAGGTTTATCATACATTCAAACTATCAATCATACTCGCACGATACATAACTCATACATACATACATACACATCCGATAATAAAAAATATGTGAAAACACAACTTTTAGCATAAAATAACATCAACATATAAGTACAAGGGAAAAATTTGTAAAAACAAAATCAGCAAGTTTGGGAACATTGACAGACTGCTTCGTGCGTTCAATTCCCATTTCCCCGGCGCATGACGCAGGGAGGCCTAATCTGCAGCGACTTGTTTCAAGGCTATGGTTTGGTCACCTTTGTCCACCTCTTTTCTTCCCCAATCACCTTATATCTCCATTAAAACACAAACCCTACTCAAACACTATATAAACAAGCTTTCCACACCTTCATTTCACTTTTCCCACACTCTAATCTTACTCTTAACAATCCTAAACATCTGAATTCAACAAGTTTGAGCGGAAACTTTGCAAGTTTATAAGTGAGATTCCACTCACTTTTCATTTCTTTTCTTCATGAATTCTTGCTTCATAACACTTGGATAACATCTAGGATTGTTACCTAATGTTCACCGTGGTGTAACAAGGTGGTACAACTCCGAAAAAGATGTCCAAAGTGGTTATACTTTCTGTTGTGTATCAACTTTTGCTACATATTTCTTGCTTATGCTATTCTTGTGGGAATCTTGTCCCTATCTTATTCCCAATCAAACTCATATTTCCATGAGATTATAGGTTCAAATACCTCCTCAACTTTATGCTCTAAAGGTTCCAAGTAACCTAGACAACTATTGAAACCATCCAAGCTCACCACCTTCAATGTGATGAGACTTGTGTTTTGGTAATGTGTGAACTATGGAGGTCTAGGCTTTCCCACTATGTTCCACTACTTCACTTTCTTGATTTGTTAGTCAATCTTACACCTAAGTTATCAAGTAAACTTACCAGTAACAAAGTGAGTAAGCTACACCAAGTCTCCAAACATTTTCCATCAATGGAATGCACTAGTAGAGTTTGAGATCACTTGGCGACCTAGATGATACAATGTTTCAAGTAGCTTCCAAAAACCAAAATGAACCAACCCCACTTTGCCTCCAACGCTTACCATGTTGGGTATGCACACGTCCGGGTTGCATTGATTTGACTGGTTATTAATTTATGCACTTCCATTTTAATCAATATTCATGACCAACCGAAATCATCAAATAAGCTGATCATTTTGTGCTTTGGTGAATCATATAATGAGGTTTAATGGATGTTATCATCCTACCTTCTTGCGTGACCATTGTCATGGTTCTTTACTTTACATTTGACTATACTATATAAATTATTCTCTAAATTCCGAATCCAACCTAATAATCGAATCCGCAAGTCACACGTCTTCATTTCCCTATCTTAGGGTAACTTCGGTTTTCCAAAACTCAAGACTTGTCCAACTCACTTTCGTGGAAATTCTACGCAAACCGTAAGTATACTCGAATTCCCCTTTTACGCTTTAATTACTTTTGGGGTATAACATGTATGACTTAATCAACACACTTATGCACACAATCAAATTTATGAAATCACTCAATCCATCAAACATGCTATTTGTTATGATTGGGTTATTCATGCTAGATACTCAATCATTCATACATGCAAACTATTTTTCATTAACTTTGCACAAGCCTACCTTAACTTGTATAGCGCTATAAGAGTAGCACACCACCCTTAAGAAGGGCCATTGCTAAGTATTCAATCGTATTAGGGTCTTGTTCATTGTGATGATAAGATTACGCTCATGGAAACTATGGTTTGACAATTAGGTTATGCATGGTAGTATGTAATTTAACTTTGTATACAAAATGCCATGTTGGATTTGAGACAATCTTTTATACGTATGCTATGTAATCAAACTTGTATACTCGCCAACTTTGTGTTGATTTTATTTTAATACATGTTGCAGGAAATTAATGGCGACACATGAAGAAAGTTACTTAGACTGGACTAGAAACGCACCTAAACTTGAAGTTATGTAGTTTACTTATGTTGTTATGTTTTGCAAGATGTAGCATTTTCCATTTCAAACAACTTATTTCTATTAGAATGAAATGAAATTCGAATTACTTAAATTATTGTCACAATTAGTCGCTAGGAAGTCTCGAGCAATCTCATTTTTGTCTCAGTCTGATGTTTCCGCCATCGGTTGGCGTGTGGCAGATTGGTCTCGGAGCCTTACTATAGGAAATTAGGAAATTTGCCATGCTTTTGACCTAGTCTATAGTTAAGAGTCCTATACTTGACCATTGCTAATGTGATGCTCAAAATACTTGAATTCTCCCTAATTTGCTTCTCATCTTATCATTTGTCTTTAAATACACACGTCTTTCCTAAGATAAACCTTCTATAAATACGAAGATATGAAGACACTCGCATTTCACAAACGAGACGATTTCACCAAATAGGCATGAAAACCCTCACTTTGGTGACAACTCTCAATCCACGTATATTGATTTTACGAAATTTATACCATCAAGTTAGATGGATATCCTCACCTTGATGGAAATTTCACCATCCTCATTCTAGTGGACCCTTGACAACGTGTCGGATTTAATTCCTCACCTCGTTCGGTGAAGTACCAACCGCACTTCGTGAACGACGTTATCAAGTTAGGGGTGATGCCCACATCTTGATAACTAGTCCCACTCCTCTATTTTCAATCCCGACAAGGACTCGAATTTTCGATTAACTTGGGACATGTAGTGACCAAAAAGGTGAATATTGTTAATCGAGGTTTCGGCGAGAGTATTCTACCTATTAGGACAAAGCATGTTTCCCGAAATCGAATGAATTTTTGACCACTTTGGAATAGTCTTAGTTTCATTCCAAGACAATCCAAGATTTTACATTGAATCTCTTTTAAGTCATATCAATTTTAATGTGTTTATACTTGATATCTCCTTCATTTCAAAGTTAAAAAAAAACTCGAATCGCTCTATACTCTCAATCTAAAATAATAATAACTAAACGAACTTTATGACTCCTTCTTTTAGTTGTTTATATTCAAAGTAAATACACACCATGCTTATGTGATCTACTTGAAACCTACGTGACTATGTGATACACTACCATGGTAATTGTACAAACTCATTCAAAATCCATATGATCAAGTCTCACCCATTCCTTTACTTGATTTTATTGATGTCTTCAAAGCGTCTCTCTAACTCGAAAAGGAACTCCAAGTCGAGCCCCAACAAGAAAATGATCGCTTTCATGACCAAGCAAATGGCCGAAGTTATTCCTGACATCATGAGTAAGATCAAGGCATAAGGATCATTAGCAATGACACAGGCTCAAGGATCCTAATTCGTATAAAAAACCTTAGCTAGCTCCCTAATCATGGGCTCGATTAGAGGCACAAGTAGCACAAGTTTGTTTAGTGAAAGTAAGTTTAAATAAGGTTTACAAGTTCATCTTCCAAAACATAAAGTTTAGCCTTAAAAATGGTATTGTTCCACCTTGGTTTTCCATGGAAAACCTATGGTAACATCCCTAGAGGATTTACAAACATTGTAGAGGAAGAAAAAGTGAAGAAGACATGAAAAATAATGAAGTTATAAAAGATAAAAACAAGCAGAAATTTTATGCACTTTGGACCTCAAAAATGGTGAGATTTCACCTTAGTTTTCCCAACCAAACTTGTGAGAAACTTCCTAGAGGTTATACAAGTGTTGTAGAAGAAAGAAAAAGAAGAAATTAGAAGAATAAGTGAGTTAAAACTCACTTTTTATGGCTAGACCTTTCTGAAGTGTAGCTGAAAAACTCAGCTGAGTTTGGGAGTGTTTTAGTGAGGTTTGAGGAGTGTAAAAGTGGGAGTGTGGCTGGATTATAAGGGGTATTTACAGGGAAGAGTATTAGAGTTAAGTTGGGTTGGGGTTTGAACAAGATTAGTGAGTGTTTTAGCTTGAAACAAGCCCAAACATACCCAAAAAGTGGGCTGCCGATCGCAAGGGTGTTTTCAGCCTTTATATTTTATTTTATTTTTCTTTTGCAACATGTTAGATGTAGAAATGTGATGTATAATATGTATATTTAATGTACTAATATTTACATAACAAATAACAAGTCTTAACATGTGTTTTGGACCATGAATTCAAGTGTTTAAAAGCATGCAAGTAGAATTTAGTGTTTGAAGTATTGTCAAGTATAATATCTAGTATCATAAAATTATAAAACATAGAGTTATGTCTTGAAATTGAATAATCAAATGCCTTGTATGAACGGAACGTTTAAGAATCACTAATCAAGTATCAAACAAACGTATGTATCAATGTATAAATGAGGTATATTTCACATAAAAGATTCATTTCATTACGATCAAAGTCTCGGATTTACAATAGCTTGAAGCAAAATACGATTACAAAGGAAACGAGTTTCCGAAAGTAGAATTACAAGATGAACTTTCTAAAAACGGAAAACTGCGAAAAGCGGAGCTTTACAATCTCCCCTCCTTTAGGAAATTTCGTCCTGAAATTTAGGAAGATGTAACCAATAGTTGCAGATACTTAGCCTTCATGTCACTTTTGAGTTCCCAAGTAAACTTAGTGCCACGTTTTCCTTCCCATCGAACCTTGACGATAGGAATTTGACTGCGCCTCAACTGTTTGACTCCTCGGTCCATGATTTTGACAGGTTTCTCCACGAAGTGCAAAGCCTCATTGATTTGAAGATCTTCGAATGGAACTTGAAGTCCTTCTTCAACTAGACATTTCTTCAAGTTTGAAACGTGGAAGACAGGATGAACGTTGTTGAGTTCTTCTGGTAGGTCCAGTAGATACGCAACCTTGCCAATCCTTTCGAGAACCTTGAAAGGACCTACGTAGCGAGGTGCGAGTTTCCCTTTCTTACCCAAACAAACCACGCCCTTCCAAGGGGATACCTTGAGAAGTACAAAGTCACCTACTTCGAATTCCAAAGGTTTGAGACGCTTGTCAGTGTAACTCTTTTGTCGACTTCTGGCTTTTAGCAAGTTGTCTCGAACATGTAAAATCTTGTCCGTCGTTTCTTGTATAAGCTCGGGACCGGTGATTTGAGCTTCTCCGATCTCATGCCAACAAACAGGCGAACGACACTCATGACCATACAATGCCTTGAAAGGTGCCATTTGAATACTCGCGTGATAACTGTTCTTGTACGAGAAATTGATAAAAGGCAAGTGCAGATCCCATTTGCCACCAAAATCGATTATGCAGAAACGAAGCATATCCTCTAGAGTTTGGATAGTACACTCGGTTTGTCCATCAGACTGAGGATGAAAAGTGCTGCTAAGGTTAATAAGAGTACCCATAACGGATTGGAAAGTTTGCCAAAGACAAGACGTAAAGCGACCATCGTGATTAGAAATGATGTCGATGGGGGATACCATGACAACAAATGATTTCATCCGTGTGGATACGAGCCAATTTCTCGACTTTGTAATCTTCACGAATGGGAAGGAAGTGAGCGGATTTGCTCAATTGGTCAATGATCACCCATATACTTTCATGACTAGGCGAAGTACGAGGAAGCTTAGTGATAAAGTCCATCGCAACGCTCTCTCATTTCCAGACAGGAATTTCTGGCTGTTCAAGCAAGCCAGAGGGACGTTGATGTTCAGCTTTAACCTTGGAACAAGTGAGACAATTTTGAAACGAGGGTGGCGATATCTTTCTTCAATCCAGGCCACCAATAGGACGTACGCATATTGTGGTACATCTTATCAGCACCAGGATAAATAGAATACCTCAATTTGTGTGCCTCCTTCATCAGAAAGTCTCGAAGGTTATCACGATTAGGAATCTAGATGCGATTGAGATGATATAAAATACCATTGGATTTAAACACAAGACTCTCTTCAGCACCACATTGCATCTCGTTGTTGAGGTTTCCCTCATTAACAGACGCGTATTGAGCTTTACGAATGCGGTTTTGAATATCGTTAAAGAGTTGGAGACAACGAATACCCTTAACATGAGTTTTACGACTAAGTGCACCGGCCACTACATTCGCCTTACCTGGATGGTAACGAATTTCGCAGTCGTAGTCGTTTAACAACTCTACCCAACCACGTTGACGCATGTTCAGCTCCATTTGGTTGAAAATGTGTTGAAGGCTCTTATGGTCGGTGAAGACCACACACTTAGTACCATAAAGGTAGTGTCGCCATATCTTCATGTCATACCCTAACCAATGGCGGAAACATCGGGGCGCGACACTAGGCGAATCAGATTGCTCAAGAGAATCCATAACAACTATTTAGCTATAATATTTAAACGTTCAATATCCCATACTATCAAACATAAAATCCTCAAATAATCATTACAAATACCAAACAATCTCTCAAACATGTCCAATCCGATCTTCCCTAGATTTCTATTACATGAGTTTCTAAAGATAGCCCTAATCCATTTCAGCAAAATCATCAACCTGTCACATATGTTAAAATAAAAGTCAATAAAATTAAGTAAAAGTGAGCATACAGGTTTGTATAGATATAGTAATAAAAGCGTTCAGCATACACCGCATGACATACGTAAGAGATGTGAACTATGTAACTACTTAGATTCAAGTAAACCAACAAACCGCGAGTGCGAGGCACGCGAACAAGTGTCCACGTCCTAAAGAGAAAATAAATGTGAAATAAAAATGCGAGCCTTAACAACCCCGGGCCTCCGGGTGGCAGGTCAACCTCTAGCAAGCTATCATGTTAAGGGTGGCGTACCAGCAATCAAGTCATACATACAATTCAGCAGATTTCACGTATAGTCATGTATTAGCGGGTTGCAAATAAGCGTATGAGAGTCGTGTAATGGGATTTGATATATGAACGTATGTAACACCCAAAAGTGTGTGTAAGCGTAAAAAGGGTTCAAGTATACTCACAGTCGGTGCGTTGGAGGTAAGATGGGATCTGATGTGGATTGAAGGGAGCGTCGGTTCAGCCTGTAAGCGAACAGAAGTGCATCAGTCTTCCGAAGTGCTGAAATGGTCGAAACGTAAAGGAACAGTGGACACGTTCAGGTGAAGTTGGTCATCAATATGTTGGTGCATATGTCTGTTTCCTACGTCATTATATTAGAACGAGTCTGAATGAATAGAGCTTCTGAAGACTGATCAAGACGAAGACGATATCCAAGGGGTGTCTGTTAGTACAGTATGTCTATGTCTTAGTCTTGTATTGAGTCTGTTTAGAATAGGTGAGATCACGTTAGAAAATATCATGTTTATGTTGTTAAGACATCAAGTTCGCCCGGAATTATGTTGTTGGAACAAGTTCGGCCGAACTTATTCAAGACAAGTTCGCCCGAACTTGTTGTCCTCCCAGCGAACTTGATGGTCTATAAATAGGTGACTTGTGATCTCTCATTTGTAACTTTGGCAGAATTGAGGCGAAGCTCTGCCAGATCCGGAACTCAAATGTATATGAATATTGATCAATAAATAGACAATTAATGAGTAATTCTTGTTATACGATTAAAACGTCACTTAGTTTCCGCCTAGTTGAACGTTAGATACAAATTCTAGGTTCTTGTGCTATCGAAGACAGTCCTATCAAGTGGTATCAGAGCCTGGATACCTGAATTTGCTGGAATCAAAACAAGAATCACTCTATTTCATCTCATTTCTACCATTTTTTTTAATCTTTTTCACATATTTGAAGAATTCACGGACAAAAATGGCTAAAAATTGAACATGTCATAGATAATCACATTGTTACAAACCCCTGAGAGTTTCAAGATCTAATTCAAACGAATTGATATCAAAAGGTTGAAAAAACCATGTTTTGCAAACACATGTTGACCGAACTTGAAATCAAGTTCGCCCGGACTTGATTAAATTTTAATCAAGTTCGCCCGAACTTGATTGATTTCTCACTAATTTCAGCCAAGTACGCTCGAACTTGCTTAGTTTTTCATTCAAAATTTCATCAAGTTCGCCCGAACTTGATTAAATCTTGTTGAAAATCTTATACAAGTTCGTCCGAACTTGTGAATTCTCTTGAATTTTTTACAAGTTTGCTCGAACTTACCTCAAGTGAAAATTTTCATAATTAAACCATAAGTCTGCCCGATCTTAACAACGAGTTCGCCCGAACTTGGTTGTTTGTGAAAAAAATTGAATATTTCATACAAGTTCGCCCGAACCTGTTGAAATTGAAATCAAAAGGTTTTTTTTCTCACAAGTTCGACCGAACTTCTTCAATTGCTAATCGGTTTTTGAGTGTTTTTGATCGTGCTTTCAGTTAAACTTTCTGATTGTCAAAATGGATGATTTCCATAACGCGTTTGCTTTACAAGTGGCTTCTACATCAAATGCTAATGCTATTGCGATTAACCAGATGAATCTGGATAACGAGATGGGTATGGATGATTTCCATAACGTGTTTGCTTTACAAGTGGCTTCTACATCAAATGCTAATGCTATTGTGATTAACCAGATGAATCTGTATAACAAGATGGGTAGTACTACAAAACCGCCGAAGCTAATGAGTATGGATGAGTTTGAGGGATGGAAGGAAAAGTTTGTAAATTGGGTTCAAGCCAATCAATTCCACAGCTGGGTTGCGGTAGAAAACGGATAAAAGTGGCCAAAAGATGAGCGCGAACAACATCTGCCTTTGACTAAGTTTACACCTGCTGATAAAGATGCTTACGTAGCTGAAAAGAAAATGATTAGCCTGATACAACAATATGTGAAGGAAGATATCTTGATGTTACTACCAGAATATGAAACTTCACAAGATTTGTGGCATGCTCTTTGTGATAAATTTAAGGGAAGCAATGAAATGATAAAGAGCAAAAAGGCGTTAATCAAAGGTGAGACTATGAAACAGATGATTGACAGATATTGTCATCTAATGGTCCAGATGCGAAGGCATGACATTAAGAGATCTAACGAAGAGCAGATAGAAGAGTTGGCTGATGCACTTCCAGAAGGAGATTGGTCAACTTACCTGATGATTTTAAAGAACAGTCCGGGTTGGAGGCATTTAAAGTTGTCATCTTTCATTGATAAATTAGAAGGCCATGAAATGGAGTTGTTAAAGATTGCAAAATCAAAGAATGCAAACGTTGTTCAAGATGTCGGATTACAAAGGAGGTGTTCAAGATACTCAGATTCAGAGCCCGAAAATTCAAACAGCATTTAGTGCTAATATGAATTCCTCGAATTATTCGTCACAGAATCAGAGTTCTCCAAACACGGGATATTTAAACACTGGTTCAAATTCTTCGTTTCAAAATCAGAACAATCAGTCATATCAGACAAATCAATCCAGTTCTGATCCGAATGTTTTTCAGTGTAACATCGCAGTGAATCTGAAGAATGTCTTTCCTGAAAAAGTGGCTAAACAACACATAGCACTGCTTGCTACTATTCTAGAATCTTACGAATGTTTAGTTGCTGGGAAGATCGGAAATCCTGAAATGACTGTTGAGGATTACGATCAGGTGGATGAAGAAGAATTGGAACTGATGGATATCAAGTGGAGTCTGGCTTCGATCATCAGAAGAGTTACCAAGTTTGTAGCATTAACTGGAAGAGATATTGGTGATTCAAGTAACAAGCTCGGATTTGACAAGTAAAAAGTCACATGCTTCAAATGCCGACAAAAGGGGCATTTTAAACGCGAATGCACGAACCAAGAAGTAAGTGGCAACCAAAGTCCTTTCGGAGGAGGCAATGATTACTACAAGAAAGCACTACAATATAAGCCATACCCGAAAAGAACACAAGTTGAACTTCAAGATAACTATTCAAGGCCAACCAAACAAGCTCTAGTCGTGTCTCACGAAGATGAAGGGTTTGACTGGAACAAATGCATTGAAAATAAGACTGGTGTTGTTATGATGGCAGAGTTAGTGGATGAGTCAGAATCATGTTTGATGATGCTATTTTACAAAATGCGATTCTAGAAGAATATCTTAAGAGAACCGAGGAAGAGGAGATGGTTTGTTTTGAAACACAAAAGAAGAATGATGTGGATTCTAATTCTAATCCTAATTTTGTAGGTTGTTTCGAGAATACATCGCAAGAACAAGTGACTGAAGATCAGAAATCAGAGGTTGAGAAGGTAGGTGCTGAGGTAAAAGTGATTGAAAAGGAGGTTATGAAAGTTGTGGAGGTTGAAAAACCTTGCACAAAGTGCACAAATCCTTGTGAGCAATGTACTGAGAAGTCTAAAATTATAAGTGAAATAACTGTGCATAACAAAAATTTTCGTTATGATTACAGAACGATGAAAAAAGCTTATAAAAAATTATAGGCACTTATTGCAATGTCGAAAAAGCTAATCGTGAACTAAGTGCTAATATAACAATGTTAAGTGCAACAGTAATTGAAAACCAAAAGGCAATTAACATATATATTAACACTATTGCTGAAACGAGGTAAGAGCTTCAAGATATGAAGATTGAAATTGAGAGAGTGAGGCAATTGTTGAAAAGCTATACAACAAACGCTTTTGTCATTGATCACATTCTTCCTACGATCAAGACGGAGGAGAATGACGAAAAACCAAAAGGTATGAAGCGTAAAGAGTACGGAAATGTTCCACCTCCACTACTTGCGAGTTATTGCCACAAGAAAGAGGAAGGCATTGAAAAGGCAATAAACATAACGCTTTTATCAGAAACTAAAGATCAATTGCCTGAGAACATTGGCGTGGTCTATACGAAATCAAACGATGACAGTGAAGCGGTTGTGAAAAATGTGGTAAAGAATGTTTTAGGAAATGATTCTGATGACGACAGCTTTGAAAGCGCCAACTCAAGTTCGAACAACTCGGAATCACAACCCGAAGATGATGATACATCATCAGAAAATGATCTAAGTGATGATCCTAACGTTGTCATGTACAAGGTTAAGGAATCTGATAGGTTATATTTCGATGATAGCTTTCCGATTCGGAACGTGAGAGAAGATCAACTTGACAAATTGTTCAAACTTGTGGAAATTTCATCAGATGATCTTGATAAAAATGAGAAAAGGTTTTACTCGAAACCCAAAAGGAACTTTAATAACTACCGAAAGAATGGTGGTGATTTTCCTGAGAATAAGAGAACAGGGTTGGGTTTGGAGGTAAATGAAGAAGAACCGAAAAAGAACCAGAGGTCTCTGTTCCACGAATACAAAGGTAAAAACATAAAGTTTGTGTATGGAACAAATACGGTTCAGGAAGAAAGTTTGATCGGTAAGCAATCTAATGATGAGTTCAAGAAGGAGAAAGAACTTCGGGACAAGGCTAAGTCCACAAGTGGAGTAAAACCCACTAGTGGACATGATCATGATAATCGGACATGCTTCAAATGCAATGAAGTTGGCCACACTGCTCGCAAGTGTCCGAAAACAAAGCCTGTGTATCCGCGAAGAAAAACAGTCTCAAGAGATGAAAGACAAAAACAACCAGAGATTGTGAAACCAATCACAGTGTTAAAAAGTAACTATGAATCTAAATTCGAAGTGAAACCTAAAACTGAATCAAAGTTTGAAAACTCAACTTTTGAAAAAGGTGAAACTGCAAAATCGAACGAAAACAAAGATTCTAGATTCTATATCAAGAAAGCAAGAAGTAAGTCACAATCCTGGGTTGCGAAGAAATGGTCTTCATCATCTGAAAGACCAAAGTCTGTTTCTGATAGAACTGATAATGTCAAAACAACCAAGTCAGTAATCAAACAGATAAAGAAAGAAAAAGTTGAAAAGTCTTCAAAGTTAACATCGGATGAAATGTTTGATGACAATTTTGATTACGATGATGAATTTGAAAGTGATTACGATGATCTTTATCAAGTTCAACCCAAGACCAAAAAGGTCTGGGTTTCACTATTCAAGTAGTTACTTTTCATGTGCAGGAGTTTCAAAGATCCACATTGACAAAGTAGAATATGGATAATGGAGCTTCATGTTACTTAACTTATTCCGAAAGTGTCAAAATCTTAATCATTTTAAGGAGGAGAAGTTGAAAAGAAAAATTTGTGAAGAACAAATTGTGAAAATCCACACCGTAGAACAAAACACTAATTTAAAAACCATTTATTCTTTCACATAAATGAGATTAATGGTATTTTCTGTTGAACAGGTGCAGATGCAGATGTTGAAAAAAGGATTGGAGGACGAGTTCTCGTGATCCACATTGGTTTGTTATTTTTTGAATAGAATTTCTTAAAACAAAAATCCAAAAATATGTTTTTGATTTTAGGGGGAGTAAGAAAAACAAATTTGAAAAATAAAAAAAATATGAAAAAGTTGAAAATTCAAAAACATTGAAAAAATTCAAAAAAGTGCAAAAACATTGAAAAAGACAAAAAGAATTTTGTGTTAAAAAAGAAATGATAGTACATCAGTGGACTATCACAGTATGCTAAAGAATTGTAAAGTTTAAAAAGTGATAAACAAGTGTTACTATGGATGCATCGATAGGCTTTACACGTTCAGTAAATTCTTTCCAGGATATAAACTAAATTCTACAACTGCTTAAACTTGTGGCTTAACATCTCTCGGATATATGGACTTAGTACTCTGAAATTTCGTTTGAGAGATTGCCTGGTTATGAGATACGAGGTCTTTATAGATGATTGATATCTGGGGTATTATACAAGTTCTTCTGATTTTGTGGAAGCAATAGCCTAAAACTTCTATAATGCTTTTGCTGAAAAACCCATAACTGCATGCAAACTTGAAAGAATCGAAAGATCTAATCAATTGCAGTGCTTAAAAGATTCCATAATTGGAACACACCTTAAAGTCGAGCCTTCATCTCTTTGTCTGTACGGTGGTACTAACCTGAGCTCTCAAGGCCTCGCAAAATCCAGATACAGATATCAGTTACGCTATACTCACCTGTAAGATGAAATCTAGGGAATCTTGATACGGGAGTATATTCTGAGATGGGAACCATAGTTAAGTCAAGTTTCTTAATGCTAACTAAGATATCTTGGAACAATTGAGAAATGTGTTTAAGTTTAAGTGGATAAACATATCGACAATCTAGGTCGAGTTTAAAACTTAAAGTCATCAAAAGGTCAACGGTACTGATGATATGTCTTAAACAACTGATATGATCCTTAGACACGAATTCACAAAAAAATGTCTGTAAATATGTTTGTAAATAGTTTACTTTCTTTACTTGCGTTACATATTAAAACCAAAAAGATTTTCAGTGTGTTTTAGCATAATTCAAAAATTCAATAAGATTTTGTTTCTTCATTAGTTTCTACAAAGCCAATGATGGAGAACGGTTCTTCAAAGTCTGGTTAGGTGCTAAATGGTGAAAATATTGATGACATCTGTTAAAAATCAAAATGATCGAAAGTGTTGAGAAGTTCATTAAATTGAAACTTTAAAAATTGAAGGAAAATATCAGTTTACTCACAACTGTTTCAAATCGAGGTCATTAACTTGGACTCGGTAGAAGAAATTGGTTTACCAAGGTCATTAACTTGGACTTGGTTAACTAAGTGGATTTTCATAATTGGTAAACACATAAAAGTTGAACATCTTAAATGTAAAAATATTCAAGGTCATTAAGTTGAACTTGAATAACTAAAGGTTTGAGAAGTTTAAAAGTGAAGACTAAAACTTGAAATGTTGATGTTACAAAATTTCAAAGTTTGAAACTGAAATGTTTATTTGAATGTCTAAGAACTTTGAAACAGGAAGTAAAGTTTTAGGGAGAGCTGGATAAAACGTTGACTAAAGATCTCAGAAAGCTCAAAGCAAGGGGGAGTTTGAAGATTAAAGCTAAAAGCTAGGGGGAGCAAGGTGATTAAAGTTTTATCAAAGTTAAGCTTAAGAAACAGAGTTGAAAAAGATTTGAAGATTGAGGACGTTAAAGTTATCCAAATCTAAAGATCAAGAAATATTAAAGACTCGGGAGCTTATTTGAAGTCAATGACTGCGGCAACATCCAAGGGGGAGTCTGTTGGTGCATATGTCTGTTGCCTACGTCATTATATTAGAACGAGTCTGAATGAACAAAGCTTCTGAAGACTGATCAAGACAAAGACGATATCCAAGGGGGAGTCTGTTAGTACAGTATGTCTATGTCTTAGTCTTGTATTGAGTCTGTTTAGAATAGGTGAGATCACGTTAGAAAATATCATATTTATGTTGTTAAGACATCAAGTTCGCCCGGAATTATGTTGTTGGAACAAGTTCGGCCGAACTTGTTCAAGACAAGTTCGCCCGAACTTGTTGTCCTCCCAGCGAACTTGATGGTCTATAAATAGGTGACTTGTGATCTCTCATTTGTAACTTTGGTAGAATTGAGGCGAAGCTCTGTCGGACCCGAAACTCAAATGTATATGAATATTGATCAATAAACAGACAATTAATGAGTAATTCTTGTTATACGATTAACACGTCACTTAGTTTCCGCCTAATTGAACGTTAGATACAAATTCTAGGTTCCTGTGTTATCAAGGACGGTCCTATCTCTGATGACAACTTCGGGCAAACTTGCTCTTTTTGGAGCAAACTTGACTGTTTTGGTCACAAATCATGCGTTTTCGCGTCGTTTGTTGAAGAAGTCGAGTGTCCATCTCTCCAACCTTAAGCTACTGAGCAAAACATAGGCTGGAGAGGTCTTTTGGAGCGAGTTTTAGCCACTTTACAGGAACTCAGGCTAATCCGGGCAAACTTGATGGTTCGTACGGGTTAGTCCTAATCGTGCAAGGTGACGATATCGTCTTTGTGCTTCCAGATCTGAGATCTTGCTTGACAATGCCTCGTTCCACTTCATAGTGAACAAAACATACGTCATTAGTCCGTATTCTGTGTAAAAGTCAATACTTTAAAAGGTTCTTCTTAGATCTAACACTTGGTGAGTCGAAATCATAAAGATTTCTAGCTTGGGAAGCCAAAGCTAAGCCCAAATACACTCGTTCAGTATAGATCTAAGTGAAAAGAAGAAGTTTTATAGAAAAACATGAAGATTTTATAAACAGAAGAGTTGTGTTGAAAACGAAGGTAATCCTTATGCAAAATCGTAGTAGAAATGTTGTTTTGCATAAGACGGGTTGATTCTTACTTGGAAATCAAAGGTTTTCGGTTCTGGGAGCTCTGGGGCGAACTTGCAGCAAGGGAAGCATGAATGGAGGTGCAGAGTATTTATAGGTGAGGAGAAATTAAGTTGGGCAGACACCAAGTTCGGCCGAACTTGGCATAAGTTCGAGTGAACTTGGCACAAGTTCGGGCGAACTTGGCTAGTTTTGCTGGAATTTGTGCAAGTTCGAGCGAATATGCTGAGTCTTGAGGGTTTTTGAGGCCTGGTCAAGTTCGGGCGAAGTTGGGGAACCCAACTTCGGGTGAACTTGGCCTTTTGGTGAAGTTTTGTTTGTTATTTTCGTGTTAGGTGTTCGTTTGGCGATTCGGTTCGTATAGATAGTTATGTTAAGCGTTTTAGCGAAGCGTTAAGTGTTGGGATAATTAAAATAAGGTGATTAAGTGATTTGTGAGAGCGAGAGTGTTGCGATAGCGAGTATAACCATAAATCATAAAGCATACATAACATATAAATAACATAAAGTAACATAATTAACTGCGTTTGCGATGCGATGCGCTAAGCGATGTCGAAGGCACAAGTGGTTATTGTACAGTAACACACTCGGCTCTTAGGGTAATCATGGTTACTCGTGATTGTGTTGCGTTAGTGTTGCGCTTAATAAGCGTTTAGATGTAATATAGTTAGGAGAAAATATATTTAGTAAACATAAACCATCTTTTATTATCGAATCTCGGATTACAAAGACAGATGTAAACAAAATAGACGGAAAAAGATAACAACGAAAATACTAGTTGTTACACTTCAAGGCAAAAACAATTGCACCAAGTTCAAGGTCGTGCGTAGTGTAGTTTTTCTCGTGTATTTTGAGTTGCCTCGGCACGTAAGCGATAACCTTGCCTTGTTGCATAAGGACACAACCAAGGCCAAGGTTTGAAACATCGCAATACACGACGAAGTTGTCGTAACCATCGAGAAAAGCAAGGATAAGAGCATTGCAAAGCATGTCCTTGAGTGTTTGGAAAGACTCCTCTTGTTCAGGACCCCAAACAAAAGGTTTCTCTTTTTGAGTCAATGAGGTAAGAGGTACGCCGATTTTTGGAAAGTTAGAATTGAAACGACGATAATAACCAGCTAGACCAAGAAACAAACGAATTTCAGACGGAGACTTAGGTGCAATCGAGTTCTTCACCGCTTCGATCTTCGCAGGGTCAACATGAATACCAAATTCGTTGACGGTAATACCAAGGAATTGAACTTCTTTTAACCAAAATTCACATTTGGAAAATTTGGCGTAAAGACGTTCAGCACGTAAAAGCTGGAGGATAAGATGCAAGTGTCGCTCATCTTTTTCTTGAGTCTTGAAGTAGATAAGAATATCGTCAATGAAGACGATCACGAAACGGTCTAAATAAGCTTTGCACACGCGGTTCACCAAATCCATGAAAACTGCAGGTGCGTTGGTCAAACCAAAGGGCATGACCACGAACTCGTAATGACCATAACGCGTTTGAAAGGCGGTTTTGGGTATATCTTCTTCGAGGACTCAAAGTTGATGATAACCAGAACGAAGATCAATCTTAGAAAAGCAAGTTGGGCCTTGTAATTGATCGAAGAGGTCGTCAATACGAGGAAGAGGATATCGTTTTTTGACAGTAAGCTTGTTGAGCTCACGATAGTCAATACACATTCCGAACGACCCATCCTTCTTTTTTACGAATAAAACGGGAGCGCCCCAAGGAGAAGTACTAGGGCGTATGAAGCCTTTATCAAGAAGCTCTTTGTCACACCCCAACCGATGGAGGAATCATCAGGGCGTGGTACTAAGCAAATCAGATTGCTAAAGAAAATCCATAACAACTATTTAAGTGACATATTTAAAGGTTTAACTTCCCATACAATTAAACAAATATATCACCATAGTCAAAACATATTACATAACTCTTAAACAATTCAAATCTACAACCGAGATTTCTAGATGAGTTTCTAGAAATCCTATCTCTTTTCAGCGCAGATAATCCATCAACCTGTCACATACGTTAAAATAAAAGTTAACATAATAATGTAAAGGTGAGCATACACGTTTGCACAGTAATAGTAAATAAGCATTTCGCATAAACCGCAGGACATAAGAAAGAGATGTGAACTATGTTAACAGCATTGATACAAGTAACCAACAAACCGCGAGTGTGAGTCATGCGAACAAGTGTCCTCGTACTAAAGAGAAAATAAAGCGAAATGTAAGAGTATGAGCCTAAACAACCCCGGGCCTCCGGGTGGCGGGTCAACCTCTAGCTAGCTATCATGTTAAGGGTGGCATACAAGTCATCAAGCAAATAACATACAATTCAGCGATTCATGTATACATGTATGAACGCGTTGCGTTTTAAAGGTTTGAGCGTTGTGTGTAGTGGTTTGATATAGAGAACGTATGTAACACCCAAAAGTGCAGTAAAGAAAAAAGGGGTTAAGTATACTCACTGTGGGTGTGTAAATGACTTGAGTAGGAGCGGAGGAGAGCGAGGAGAGTGTCGGGTCAACCTGTAAGCAGGAACAGAAGTGCATCAGTCTTCCATAGCGCTGAATTGGTCGAAAAGTAAAGTGTGGTGCTTGAAACAGGTCAATTCGCATGAACTGTTCCAATTCGTACAAATTGGTCAATTCGTACGAATTGAGTTGTGTGCGAACTGGGTTGTTTTGTGTCCAAAATCGAGTGTTTTCGCTCGTTTCTTCGGGAAACCGAGTGTCCATCCTTCCAACCTCAAGTTACTGAGCAAACCAAAAGCTGGGGAGGTTTTTAGAGCGGTTTAGTCACTTACAGGAACTTGGGCTAGTTCGTACGAACTAAGCCAATTCGTACGAGCCAGTCCAGTTCACACAAGCTGACTATTTGCGTCTTTGTGTATCCGAAACTGAGTTTTCGTCTGAATCCGATGTGATTTCGAGTCCTTTTCATGACGGTTTTAACACCGCTTCGTTCAATTGTTTAGTGAACAAAACATATGTCGGTTTTGATCCGTTTTAGTGCAAAAATCGAGTTTAAAAGAATTTTATTCGGATAAAACACTTAGAGAGCTTGAAATAACAAGGTTTCTATCTTGAGAAGCCAAGGCTAACTCAAATACACTCGTTTAAGTGTGAATCCAAGTTAAAATAAGAAGGTTTTATGAAAAGATGAAGGTTTTCATAAACAGAGAATTTTAGATGAAATCGAAGATAATCTCGTGTAAATTCATAGAGGAAATCATTGTGTTTGCGTGGAAATATTTGGTTTCTTACTTGAAAATCAGAGAAAACGAGTAAAGAGAGTTTCAGTGCGAAGTGGCAGCAAGAGTGGGAGCATGGGTGTGTTAGGTATTTATAGGAGAGGAGGAAACAGAGAGCAATTCGTACGAATTGGGAAATTTGTACGAACTGGCCTATTTCGTGCGAACCGTTTCCAGTTCACGCGTTGGCTGTTCGTTTGGTGTTTCTGTTCGTATTAGTTAGTTAGGTTTAGTGTTTTAGCGAAGCGTTAAGCGTTGTTTAAACTAGATAATGCGGTATAGCGAGTTGCGTGAGTGAGAGCGTTGCGAGAGAGAGTACCATTATATATAAAGCACACATAACACATAGGTAACATAAAGTAATATAAGTAACTGCGATTACGATTTTTGTGATAAGCGAGGTCGTAGGCGTGAGTGGATACTGAACAAACAAACACACTTGCTTATAATTCAAAATAGTTCTCTGTGATTTGTGTAGTGTTAACGAGTATAAAGCGTTTTAAGTGTGATGTTATGCAGTGTAATGAAAATGTATTTAATACAACTTAAATCCATTAATTATATCGAATCTCCGATTACAAAGCGGTTATAAAGGAAATAACGGTAGTAACCGGAACAACCGGAAAAAGTCGGGTTGTTACACTCTTAAAGTTGACTCGAAAGCTCTTACATCTCTGAGGGTGCTAAACGATAAGGAGACTTAGCAAAAGGTGTAGCGCCAGGCACTAAATCGATTCGAAAGTAAACACGAGCATGAGGTGGACTAAGAAGATCATCGGGAAACACATCAGGAAAATCACGTACAACAAGAACATCACTCAGGCTCGAGCAGGCTCGAGCCCTTATCCTTCTTTTCAACCATGTGGGTGAGAAAGGCGAAGGTACCCTTGCGTAAGCACTTGTTCGCTTGAGTACACGACATAAGCTTAAGACCTTGTGAAGGTTTCTTGCCATAGACGTGTAGAGAATCACCATTGGGAAGAGGAAGACGAATGAACTTGTTAGAGCAAACAACTTTAGCACGAACTCGTCTAAGCCAGTCCATACCTACTATGACGTCAAAACTACCCATTTGCATAGGTATAAGATCAATTTGAAACGTATGATCATTGAGGTTCAAAGAGCATTTAGAAAGGACGGAATCGACAATGACGGATTTACCATTTGCGACATCGACAGCGAATGATCTTGGTAACTTAGAGCGTTTACACTTAAGCATGGGTTCGAATTCAACAGATACAAAACTTTTATCTATGCCAGTATCAAAAAGACAAGAAGCATAGTCATGGTTGACGAGAGACGTACCAGTTATGACGTCACTAGCATTCTGCGCCTGAGTGGCGGTGATAAACTAAAGCTCTGCCTCGAGCTTGTTGAGACTGCTACTTCTGTTGCTGTTGCTGCTACTGGTTGTTGTTGTTGCGTTAAGGGCAGACGTTGGCGAGATGAGTAAGATCCCCACACTTGAAACATGCTCGCAAAGGAGCGCCTTGGGGTTGAGCTTGGTCAGGGGCAGGGTTCGCAACAATAGCTTGGACTTAGGTAGGCTTTAGGTTTAAGCGACATCGGTCGGCGAAATGCCCAAACCTGTTACAAGTTGTGCATTTGCGACACGGGGTGTTAACGGGATGGTGGTAAGAGCATTGGTTACACTTGGGCCACAGTCCAGTGTAGTTACTCTTTGGTGGTTCAAGGGTTGAGGTAGTGGAAAGTGATTGTAAAGGTATCGGGTTTTGCGGAGTAACAACCTCAGTTTTGAGTAGAAGCCTTCCGCTTCTTGTTCTTGTTTTTCTTGGTAGGTTGGGAGGGTGAAGGTTCAGTAGTGGTGGTGTCGGTGGTAGCTTGGTGTGCATGCTTCATAGAAACCTTGTCAAAGGTTCCATGAAGAATACATTTGTTGTTGAGTTCAGTGGATATACAGAATACATCCTCAAGGGTTTTGGGGCAGGCAGACGCAACATGGTTCATCAATGTGGGTGGAAGGCAGCGAATGTATTTGGCAACGGCCTTGGGGACGGTGTCAACTTGACCAGGGCAGAGAACACTGAGTTGTTTGAAGCGCGTTTTCAGGCCAACGTTGTCGCTCCCAGCTTGCTTCAAATTCCAAAACTCGTTTTCCAGTTTTTGAAGCTCGCGGGGAGGACAACTTGTCCTTCATCAATTGCTTTAGTTCATCCCAGGGCAAGGAGTGGGCTGCGTCATTTCCTCGCTTGTTACGCTCGGAGGTCCACCATTCGAGAGAGCCCTCGAACGGAATACCCCTGTAGCATTCAGGCTTCGCAGGTTATTAGGACACCCGCTTTGAAGGAAGGTGAGTTCTATAGTATCGAACCAGTTTATATGGTGGTGGCACCATCTTTGCTAGTGAACTCTAAGGGTTTGCAAGCCATGAACTTCTTGAACAGAAACGTCGTCTTAGGTGTTTCCACCTTGGAATCGACGGAGACGTTGGGGGTTTCATTAACGGTTTGAATTCGGCTCACAATGTCTGGTACAACCGTGGCCATTTTCTCGGCCATCTGTTCAGCGATCAACCCCACGAGGTCTTTCTTTGATATTGTATCCTCGTTGTTGTTGGAACCATTTTTAGAACCAGATCGCGATTTCTTGGACTTCTTGGACGAGCTTGGGGAAGATTACTAGAGGATCGAAAGAGAAGGAAAGGATGAGACTCGATCATAATTCGAAATAAAGTTTTTGCACGCATAAGCATGTAAGTATCATGTAGCACATACGATTCTCATAAATTGCATGTATTCGGCAAGTATTCAACAAGTATAATCACGTATGGATGCGTAAAAAGAGTATAAATTTAGTTTGTTCACGAGGATTATTATTGTTTTTTATTGCGAGAGACGTGCGAATTGTATATCAGTTTGGAAACGAACTAAGCATCAAGTATTAAAAACACACAGAAATTGAGATGACATAAAAGAGAGGCTTAAATAAAACATTGGATTGTTTCGGGTTTAGAAACGACAACTATTCCAAAGTGCTTTGGCCTATAGGTAAGATACTCTCATCAATGAGCGATTAACGGCATCTTACCCTTCCAGTTACTACATGTCCCTAATCAATTGAAACAATCAAAACTTCGGCGGGATTGAAAATCGAGGAGTGGGACTTAATTGACAAGATGCGGGTTTCACCCCTAACTTGACGATTTCGTACCCTAAGTGAGGTTGGTACTCGTCGGGTCAAAATTAATTTTGACACTTTGACGAGTGTCCACTAGAATTTGAATTGGAAATTTACCATCAAGATGTGGATTTCACTCCTAACTTGATGGCGTAATTTCGTGCAAAAAGAGGATAAGCAAAATGAGAGTCGTTCACCAAGAATTGGGGGCCATTGGGCCTATCTTGGTGCAAACCATCTCGTTTGTATTACGAGTGTCTTCAAGTCTTCAAAAGTGTATTGTGTAAATGTCTTAGGAGAGACATATTGTATATTTAAGACAAAAGGAAAGATAGAAGCAAGATAGGAAGAATTTGCCTATTTAACAAGAATTTGCATATTTAATTAAGAATTTGCATATTTAATAAAAATTTGCATATTTAACAAGAATTTGCATAGTTAACAAGAATTTGCATATTTAACAAGAATTTTGCATATATAATCAAGAATTTGCATATTTAACAAGAATTTGCATATATAATCAAGAATCTGATACGGAATTTGGTACTTACTATAGACTAGGTCGAACATAGCAATTCTACCTAATTCCCTATAGTTATGGCTCTGATACTAAAACCGTCACACCCCAATCGATGGCGGAATCATCGGGGTGAGACAAAATAGATTGCTCATCACACATAACTCTATTTGCGACAATAATTAATTCAAAACCGATTTCATTGTATATCATAAATTGTCAGGTAAATTACAAGAAAATTCAAATTACAACAATTTAAAAGACAAGTACAATAAGTTCAACAAAACAAAATATTCAAATCTAGTATTTCTTGTGCATTTCTATGTCGTCCCTACTAGATTCGTCATAAACATCATCATCATCAACATGTAACATGTTAAAAATATGGTTTAACGGAAAAGCATTGATGAGTACACAAGTTTTAAAGTACATAGCATAAGTATAAAAGAATTTACTCGAATCCACATGACAATTGTATACAAGGTAAACTAGTATGCAATACTAAATGTCAAACCCCAAGTGTCCACAAGAATTAGTTAATGGAAATAGATCAAAAACAGAAAATGAGTAAAGTTGTTCTTTTTGTCGATTGGGTTGTTGCTTACTTCGTACGAAGTGCACCTTCTCTGTTTGAGGAGACACACTTCGTACGAAGTGGCCCGTTCGCACGAACTGGTCAGTTCGTACGGATTGAGATGGGCTTTGTGCGTCGGGTCTGTTTTGGGTCCTTAAACCATAGGCTAGGCCGAATCATGCAATTCTACCTAATTCTCTATCGTTATGGCTCTGATACCAATCTGTCACACGCCAACCGATGGCGAAATCATCAGGGCGCGGCATTAGGCGAACCAGATTGCTCAAGAGAATCCATAACAACTATTTAATGACAATATTTAAAAGGTCTAATCTCCCATACAATTAAACAAATATCCCATAACAGTTGTCACAAATTACACAATCTCTCAACAAAATAAGTCCGACAACCTAGATTTTATTCGTGGGTTTCTAAAGATAAAGCCCTAATCCATTTGCAGCGTAGAATCATCAACCTGTCACATACGTTAAAATACATGTCAATACAATATGTAGAGGTGAGTACAAAGGTTTAATAGCATAATAAATAATAGCGATAAAGCGTTTATGCATAACCAGCATATGACACGTAGAGAGGTGAATCCATGTAAGCTAACAATAATGATACAAGCTAACCTACACGACTGTGAGGTGGTGTATGCGCGATACGTGTTCACAACAGTGAACACGCACGCAAAGTGAGTTTGCGAGCCTTAAAAACCCCTGAACCGATCAGGTGCTGAGTCTAAACTATAGTACTATCGTTGCTAAGGGTGGTCTGCGAGTCCTCATTATTCACACATAGCAAACAGACATTCAACGATTCACGTATATCATGCAAAAATGGTTAGCGTTTAAAGAGTTTAGCGTTGTGTGTAGCGTGTTTTGATATAGAGACGTATGTAACACCCAAAAGTGCGTTTAAGAGAAAAAGGGTTCAAGTATACTCACGGTTCGTGCTTAGCAAGTAAACACAATCTGATGTGGATTGAAGGGAGCGCCAGGATCAGCCTGTAAGCGAGAACAGAAGTGCATCAGTCTTCCGAAATGGTGAAACAGTTAGAGAAAAAGTTCAGTGGTATAACAGTGTAGTTCGTACGAACTAGTGCTAGTTCGTACGAAGTGGTAGTTTGTACGAATTAGCACTAGTTTGTACCATGTGAGTAATTCATACGAATTAGATGGGTAATTCGTACGAATTAGCCATTTGGTGCGAACTAGGCTGTTTGGTGTTCAAAATCGAGTGTTTTCGCGTCGTTCTCGGGGAAATCGAGTGTCCATCCCTCCAACTTTGAGCTACTGAGCAAACCAAAAGCTAGGGAGGTCTTTTAGAGCCGTTTAGTCACTTGTAAGAACTCGGACTGGTTCGTACGAACTAGGTCTAATTCGTACGAAGCAGTCCAGTTCGCACAAACTGACTTTTGCGTCTTCGTGCGTCTGGAACTGAGTTTTCGCTTGAAACAGACGTGGTCTCGAGTCCATTTCAGGTTGATTTCGACCCTGCTTCGTCCCACTAAGTACTGAACGGATCATATGTTGGTTTAGTCCGTTTTTGTGTAAAAATCGAGTCTAAAACAGTTTTATTTGGATAAATCACTTAATGAGCTTGAAACATTAAGCTTTCTAACTTGGGAAGCCGAAGCTAACCCAAATACACTCGTTAAGTGTAGATCCAGTGTTAAAATCAGAAGTTTTATGGAAAAAGATGATGATTTTCGTAAAAGAAGAAGTTTTGATGAAATCGGAGATAAACTCGTGTAAAATCATTGTGGAAATCGTTGTGTTCTGTTGAAAATAATGGTTCCTTACTTGGAAACAGAGAAAAGGGTTTCGGGAGCGTTTTCTGTGCGAAGTGGCAGCAAGAGGAGTCTGTGTAGAGGAACATGGTATTTATAGGTGAGAGTGATAGAGGTGGTGGAGGGTAATTCGTACGAACTAGCCAACCAGCAGGTTTGGTAATTCGTACGAATTAGCTATTTTGCCACGAATCGTTTCCAATTCGCACGTTGGCTGTTCGTTTGGTGATTTCGTTCGATTAGGTTAGTTGGGTTTTGTTCGTTAAGTGATTTAGTGCGATGTTAGGCGTTGCGTCAACAAAATAATGTGATAGAGCGAGTTTGTGCGAGTGAGAGCGTTGCGAGAGCGAGTATAAATCAGCAAAATATGAAGTACACATAACACATAAGGTAACGTAATTTATCATAATAACCGCGATTGAGTTTGCGTTGAGTGCTGCGAGTAGTGAGCGATTAGATGCGTTTAAATAAGCGACATAAAATATATTTAAAATAGATTATCCATTAATGTTCGAACCTCGGAATACAACGTTTACAAATGAAGAGAGGACAAAATGAATCACACCCGAAAAGTCGGGTTGTTACAATTATGGCACCAGGATCTTAATATACTAAACCTACAGAGATACCGAACAAGACCCTCGACCCTTCTCAAGGAGACACTTATGGAACTCTAAAAGGCCGTTAGGACTACCGGTTACTAGACCCCTTCACAGGTTATCTAGGTTTCTAAAAGTACCCTAATAAGATTCACTCCCTCATAGGATATAAATCTAGGTAAGTTTGGAATTTCAGTTTAACTTGATAGGCAAGTATCACTAAGGAAACTAGTTCAGACTCCTCTCAGATTTCCTACCTAGAAATTTAATGACGAAGACCTAACAATAATTTCGCACCTCACAGCTATTGAAATTAGTAGAACACTAAAAATTATTAAATTACCAATTATTACTTCTAAGGTGTATTGCGCGATTAACCCTAAAGATTATAAATTTATTCCGTGATATAGACACTCACCAAAACTTATAACCTAACATGAATCTATTATGTGATATAGACAATCACCAAAATTCGTATGAAGTAACAAAAGACAATAAAACAATTTAAAGCATGCATACACATTAAACCTAATAAACCAAACCGGCTACTTTTATCAACAATCCATAAATAACTAAATGAACATAATAAAAATTAAAACTTTGCAAAACCTATCATCCAATCTAGGCAGTTAAAAGAAGTCTAGCCAAAAACCATAGTCAAGAAAAAGAAACAAGTCTTAAACAAATAATAAATCATAGTCATGAGCTCGAATAACATAAAGTTTATCAAACAAATAAATTAATTATTTTTCAAACCCTAACTTCAATCTTGATCCGTATGGCTTTTCTCTCTTCAATCCGTGCTCCTATTCCTCTTTTCTGCTCCTGCTCGTCTGCTACTAAAGCTTGCAGCCTTCCACTTGTTCAGCCGTATGATCCTCCGAAAATATCATATGTCTCTTTTAATCAGTGGGTTTTTTTTTTCAATATATTGCGGCGTATGACAGTGAGTTTCACAATTTGAGTCCAAAAGCAATTATTCACATAGTTGGGCTTGATTTACGTGTCTCCAAACGGCCCACATCAAATAATACGAAAATTATAACTGGTCAACATCCTCATAACTCGGTCAAAAGGTCTTTGTGATTCTTATTTTGTTTGAGATGGAATTAATTAAAGTTTTATCTTTTTATCACTTCTAGTCCTCTAACTAATTTCTTTTACAACTTTCAACTCATTGTAGTTTGTTTCTTCGAGCTTATAAACTAGAGATAGTAGCCTTGACCTACTCAAAAAAAATAGCGGCAATTTTAATTCGGTCACTGGCGCTCTACTCTGCCCAACTGCCTGGTTATTTCCTTATTACTCGTTTCCGCTCCATTTGCATCAAGACCTATTAAAACACAAAAGAATATAATATAACACTAAAAACTAAATAAAACTATACAAAAATTATACACTTTACACGGGACAAATATGTGTATTTTACCACACATCACTCTGTCATGTGCCCAAAATCTTTATGAAAGGCAGACCACTTTGATTTATCCTTCCAATCAGCATTTTTCGGATTTTTTTCTTGGCCATCTTGCTTTGTCCCCCAGTCCCTGCATAGCATACATTAGTTTGGGAACATTTTCTGAAAAACAATATACTGAGAGTTTGGGATATTCTTCTTCATCCTCATCCTCAACAACATTCACTCTTTTGTTGTCGTTCTTAGCATATGGCTTGGATCGATATTGTTTTTATGAGTATTCTGACTTCCTATTCATCGACTCATATGTCGAGGATGTGTTCATCCTTTCCTGCATCTTCCTGTCATCTTCGAGCCTTATATATCTCAAGGCCCTATTTGAGCTTCAATCAGATTCCTGCAAGGTTTCATTACAAGATCTTGGTAAAATTGAGAATCCTTCTATAACCCCATTTTGAACGCTTGTACAGCCGTGGCGACATCAAGTTTCGGGATATCCAGAGATTCTCTACTAAATTTGTTAACATAATCCCTTAGGGATTCTCGTGATCCATGCGTTATCCTGTAAAGATCACTCGTTAGTTTCTCAAAGCTCCTGCTACAAGAAAACTTACTGCTAAATAAGTTAACTAAATGAGCAAAAGACGTAACAGAATAAGGTGGAACACTTAAAGGCCATTTTAAGGTTGATCTTGTTAATGTGGAACCGAAGCCTTTGCATAAGCATGCCTCTTTGAGGTCTGGCAAGATTGGATTTACTTCCATTTTTTCCCTATACTGGGCAACATGTTCCTCAAGATCCATCGTCCAATCATATAGCTTCATATTAGGGGTTTGGAATCCCTTTGGGATTTCTGCATCACAAATGGGGTAAGCAAAGCGGGATATGTTGTGACTATTCTGGGATACCTCCTGTATAGGCTACACTATCCCAGGTACACTTGATATCATATCCTTCAATTTTTGAAATTCTCTGATTAACGCTGATGTTACACCTGCATCCTGCAATGATTCAAGATTATTAGTGGCAGGGATACTGGTGTTAATAGATGTGTTACCAGCCTAGCGATTCTGGCCATATCGTGGATCCTTCATAGTCGATATACTGGCCGTTGGGATGTTTCCAACATATTACTCCGGGAATGACTCGGTATAATGTTGCCTTGATTGTCTTCAGTGAATGTTGTCGAACTAAAGTTCAGCATCCTGGGCTGTAGATGAGTAACTGTATCCTCAGCAGGTTTCTTGGAGTTTGACTTCAAGAGTTGTATCTCCTTCATTATAACCTGATTGGTTTCCTGCTGCTTTTTCATTTGATCTTGTATGCTGCCAAACAAAGACAAATTTCATCATTAGAAGCAAAGTTAGGAGTTCTCCCTGAAACTTTGGATCTGGAAGCATTCTAAGCAGCAAAAGTGTCTCGAGGTGTTTGGCTTTCATTTCTCCTTTGGAAAGTTTGAATTTGTGGAGGTGGAGGAGGCAATGGACCAATTGCAGCAGGGTTGAAGCAAGCATCAAAGAAGAGCTCAAAATTGATTGAGAAGCTATTAAAAATACTTTTGTAAAAAGTTTTGAGAACAGAACACCGATTAATGATTTTACCAAAGTTTTGAGTAAAAATAGCACCACTTGCCCCACGGTGGGCGCCAAATTGTTTTGATAAAAAATTACCGAAGCAATTTATTGATCCAAACTTAGTCTGTGAGATAGTGTGCTATCAAGATCTACGAAAATGTATTAAGTTGGTTGATAATGAAAACAATTTCAGGATATGGTTTCAGGATATCAAACTATATCAATTAATAAGTAATGAACGATAAAAGTATAAGTTGACACACGATGTACGAGGAAAGCCCTTGATCTTTTTAGATCGCTGGCATAAAACCTCGGGAGCTGACAATTTCCAGCTGCCTTTGTTCTTCTTATTGCTTGAAACAACAGGATACAGCTTCGGGATAGTGCTCGGATCAACTCTAAATGTTACAATGATTGTGTAAAGTGAGTGAATATGAGTGAATAATTATGGAAAAAGCAAGTGATCAATGAGTGTGTGAAAGCCAGTGTGTCTCACAGTGATCTGGCACCCCCTATTTATGGTTTCTAAGTTCAACTAAGTTTCGTACAAATCTGGGATACCGAGCATATATATTCCTTTGTGACCATTGTAGACCCCTTCTTCCGGCATCAACCTTCTTCTTCCAACTAACTGAGCGAGTCTTCAGGTGGACTTAGTCTCTATCAATGTCCGTCCCACGCTACTGAAGCGTACAAGCAAATTATTAGTAACGACCGAGATACTTTCGCAGGATGTTATCAATATCCTGGTCACAGAAAGAAAACATAATATCAGGATATATTGTCAGGATATAGGTCCAAAATTCCACCCATAACAAGTACCACCTCAGCCCATGAACCACCTTCAGGTTTCCACACCACAAAGCCTTGTTCCTTCCTTTCTTTTCTATAGATGATAATATTATTTTACATTGTCTTAGAAACAGTACAAAATATATATATAACATAAGGTAATATCATAAAAATTTTAAAATACAAAAGTAATAGGGTTGAGTTATAGTATAAAAGAGTTTAAAAATAAAAACGGTAAGTCACTAAAGAGTGAAAATTGTGCAAGGAGGAATCAAGTGGAAAGAGTAATTTTGTCTAAGAGAAAAAAAATATGCACATGCAAGTCACATGCTATTTCCTCATATTTTAAACGTTCCTAACTTTCTTATTCATTATTTGTTTTACATAAATATACCATAAAATCCAGCATCTTTTTATCTTTATTATGAGTACCCTATTGTTATACTATAAAAAATTCAAAAACTCAGTTGTGTATTAAACAATGGACATTATGTAAAACACGATGAGTATTAAACTGAAAACACAATAAAAGTATACCAAAAACACAATTGATGGCAACAGATAAAAGACACAACGAACAATAGATTAAAACATAATGGACATAACGTAAAATACAATGAGTATCAAATTAAATATGCAATGGAAAGTAGAGTAAAAAACACAATAGACAACAAACTAAAAACACAATGAACAACAAACTAGAAAAACAATGAACAACACACTAAAACACAATGAACAACAGATTAAAATATAATGGACAAAAAACAATAACACAGTGGACAACTTACTAAAACACAATGGATAGTAGACTAAACACAATAACTAGAACCTATAACACAATGTATAGAAAACCCACCTAATTGAAAAACACAATAATCGAAACCAATAACACAATGTATAGAAAACCCAAATATAACACCATCTTCATTGTGGTATACATTGTGTTATAGCTTCTGATAAAAACACAATTGACAGAACCCAAATTAACATTGTGTTATAAGTTTTGATAATAACGCGATGAATATAAACTCTAATAAAAACATAATGACCAAAACCCAATTAAAAGACGCAATTATCAGAACCTTTAACACAATGCAAAGAAAACTTAGTAAGAATGAAAGTTTTTGTTTTACTTTTATATAGTAATATCATGCTCATTAAATATAAAAAAATGCTCATTATTATCGTGAACTTTAAAAAAATGACGTATGAAAAAATTATAGATGTTTTAAATTGATAGAGGGATTTGACATGTGTCTCGAATGTGGATAGTGAAAGTCAATAAGTGTAGGATTTCCTTTATCATTTTCCATTAAGTTATTTTCTCTAAAAATATATGACAATGGACTTGATTTCTTCTTACACTTCTTATTTATTTTGCTCTTTGTATTTAATCTTAATCATGCCTTATTCTTGCGTTACAAAATCTAGAAACTAAATTATGGAAACTTATATTAATTGTATTATATCGTAGAATATTTTCCATTATATATACATATACTTTGCAATATACATATGCATTATGGTTTATACCATAATGCTTAGTGGGTTGTACCCACTAAAGACAAACTTATATATATATATATATATATATATATATACACATGGGTGAGATTTGGAGAAAACTCTTAAAAGTGTGATAACGGTGAGAACGATTTTGGTGTTGACATGTGCTTTTGTGCTAACTTACACTAAGGGTAATATTGTCAAAACGTCTATACACATGCCACTCACATGCCAAAACGCCATAAAACACTCAAAACGCCATAAAAAACTCAGTTAAAAACGCCATAAAACAGCTAATTCAGAAAAAAAAAAATCATGAAAACCCAGTTGAAAACGCCATAAAAACACTTGGTTCAGAAAACGCCATAAAAACTAGTTGAAAACGCCATAAAAACCATAAAAACCTACTGGAAAAACGCCATAAAAAACAAAGTTTAAAACGCCATAAAAACTCATTTCATGTTTTTTCGAAAAATATATAAATAGTATACTCGTTAGAAAGATAAAAAAAAACGCTAGATATTATGGTTTATTTTTTTTAAATAATCGCGTATAAAAAATTATTGGCGTTTAAATATGATGGGGAAATGGCATGTGATTAGCATGTGCACTTTTGTTTGAATATTCCAATATTACCCCTCCTGGTAGTTCTAAAGTTCCTATTATTTACAAAAATGTCACCGCATCAATCTCAATCACAAATCACAAAGATCTTATAGCTGAGAATCGTTCTCACCGTTCTCACATTTTAGGGTGTTTTCTCCTGAACCCGTTTCTATGTATATATATATATATATACCATGATACTTATTGGGTTGTAATGTTTTAAAAACCGGTTTAAAATGGCCGGTTGTACCGGGTGAGCCGTCCGGCACACCCGGTTAAACCGCACGATACACCTGGTTAAACTGTTTTTGAGCCAAATCCAGTAAGGTGTAAAAACTGAATTTTAAAACATTGGTTGGTTGTATCCACTAAAGACAAATATGTATATTTATATTTATATTTATATATATAGTAGTATAATTTGTAACATCTAAATATGGATGTGCTCGGTACCAACCAGTATCGAAAATCCCCAAAAGTGGATACTGGTACCAAATATACCTGGCACTGTTTGGTACCGGTACGATACCGCTATTTGAGGGTAAAAGCTGGTAGTACATATATTTTGCAACATACCTATGCATTATGGTTTGTACCATAATGCTTAGTGGGTTGTACCCACTAAAGACAAACTTGTGTGTGTGTGTGTGTGTATATATATATATATATATATATATGTACCATGTTGCTTATTGGGTTGCAATGTTTTAAAAACCAGTTTAAACCGGCCGGTTATACCGGGTGAGCCGTCCGGCACACCCGGTTAAACCGCCCGATACACCTGGTTAAAGCGTTTTTTAGCCAAATCCAGTAAGGTATAAAAACCGAATTTTAAAACATTGGTTGGTTGTATCCACTAAAGACAAATATGTATATTTAATTTATCTATACAGTATAATTTGCAACATTTAAATAGGGATACCGGTACCAAATATACCTGATACGGTTCGTTACCGGTTACCGGTATTTGAGGGTAAAAACTGGTAAATACCGGTACCGAACCGATACCGAAAATGTTAAAAGTCGTTACCCCGGCACCATTTACCCATCCCTACATTTAAAGGCATAAGGATATTGTACACTTTACTTTGGTGTTTTTTCTTGCATTATTGGTTTGATTTAATTGTAAGCTTTTAAAATAATGGTCACGTATTTATTTCCTGCCTAGTATTTATATTTGTTTGACATTTGTTTTTTAGCTCTTTAAAATCCAGACATCTTTTCATATCTCTTTCTCTTAGTTCTCTTACTCTCTTCGAAACTCTCTCTCTTAGTTGCAGATAATTTCCGACGATTTTTTGTCTGACCATTTACGGATCTTACGTGGTCGTATTTTGTAAAGAGGAACATCAATGAGATTTCTAGAGAGAGAAATAGAGCAAGATGGCATGCTTTTAGCCCCCACCGTAAGAGGGGGAAGCTTATATCTAATTATTATATTTTCATTATTTATATAAATATAAGAATATACTGGTAGTTTAATCTGCCCATTGTTTATACACTCAAGAAAACATACGTAAAAGCTACACATACATATACACATGGTTGTGTCAAGAGAATATTGTAGAAAGATTATAATACTAAAAAGGAATATGCTAGGACCCATCCACGCAACCTAACACCATCCAACCAATTTGACTACGACCTCGCTTAAAATATATAGATGGAAATGTAGGAAAGGTCCTCCATAGTTGCTTTTCAGTGAATTATACGTGATTTTAGGTAGTGATTGTTTTTTAGAGGTAAAAAGTCTGTAGTCTGCAGACCACATCTGCAGACATCTGCAACTGATGAGGTGGACAAAAGCTCTGCAGTCTGTAAGAGGAAAACTGTTTGTTTTTTTTACCACATAGTTTCATCTTTCACAGCCAAAATCAAGAAAAAAACAACAAAAATAGTTCAACAGCTCTGAAAATGTTCATATCATACAAAAATAGTTTCATCTTTCAGTTCAGACATCGAAATGTTCAACAGATTGGCTTTCATATCATACAATTGTTTCATCTTTCACAGCCAATTAACGTATCTGAATCGAAAATTATAACAAAGATAGAAAGTGGAGAATCATATTTCAAGCCAAAATCACCTGTGTCGGCTGATATGGTTGAACGGCTAGAGGGGATGAACGACGGAGAAGGTTGAACGGCTGGAGGGGGTGAACGACGGTGGAGGTTGAACGACTAGAAGGGGTGAACAGCTTGTCACACCCCGACCCGCAGCGGAATAAGAGTCGGAGCATAATTGGGTTATCACCAAAACTCATAATGTTTACTAATATGTTTCATATTTATTAAATTCAAATTACAACTTCAATATTTCAAACAAGTCCATACAATTACAAGGAAAAAGTAACTAAATAAACAATCCAAAGCCTAAACTGATTTATTCTTCTAGGCCGTCCTATATGTTTCTTGCTGCAACTGGATCACCTGTATCATGTGTAAAAATGAGGGTTTTTGGGTCAACAAAAGTTGGCGAGTGAACCTTGTTAGAAAACATTTATTATTGATTTCTTGTTATATTTAATATGGAAAAATTGTGCAATAATCATATGTGAGCAAACGTAAATAAACATACAATAACAAACCACATTGCATGAGTATATGACATGAATGATAATGTATATGTTGGCAACGTCACGTTCCGCTCATAGGTAATGGGGAACGGACGGCCTATGATGATGTATGTGCGATCAAGGCTCAACCAAACGGAGCCGATCGTATGTTGGCAACGCCACGTTCCGCTCATAGGTAATGGGGAACGGTTCCGCTCATAGGTAATGGGGAACAGACGAGCCTATGATGATGTATGTACTGAAAATAATAAAATCTAATCTAAACAGTTACCACACAAACAATTGATACATATTGGATACACATTTGATCATGGATATGATGGATGCACAAGTGTTTAAATGTAATAAATAATAAATGACACATGATACACCCCAAAATGTGATTAAAACGGGGAATTTGTAGAGATTCACTCACATTGGGTGGGTTCGTTTGATGATGTTGAATGCGCACGAGTTTAGAGGGTTGATCGACGAGGAATAACTAACCTAAATAATAACGAAAAGGTACGGTAAATAAGTGGATTTTATTAACAATTTTAATAGGGTTTTTAGATTTAATTTTGTGAGTTTAAGGTCATTTTCTAACTTTAAAAATATTATTTTTAAGTATTTTTAATTGATTTTTAAATTAAATAAATAAATAAAAATATAATTGAGTGAGGTTCGAACTTGTGACCTCCCGTACGCGTGCACGCAGCTCTACCAACTGAGCTACGTATCTAACCCGAAATATTCTAGGTTTTAATTATATATATATACTAATTAAATGTTTAATTTATTCGGTTTATATTAAAAGAATTTAAATGGTTGAACCGGTTTGCAGGGAGCCGGATCGAACTCGGGTCCTTCGGTTTGTAAGCGCACAGCCCAACCAGTTGGGCTGTGTGACTTATCTGTTAAACTTACAGTTTAAATTAATCTTAAGAACATCCTGGGTCCTACTCTGATTCAGTAACAAAAAAATTTGGTTTTAATTCGGAAAGCCGGTGCGCTTGTAAGGTTCGAACTCGTGACGTGCGCTATGTGTTTGCACACAGTCCACCGCTGGACTATGTGTCTAACCCGGTTTAATATCTTGTTTTAATTAAACTTATACATAAGGTTCGACTTCATCTTCTTCGTTCAAAGACACAGACAACAATATCCGACTATTCTGGTTTAATTCGATTAACGGAACTTATAAATGATTGAAATGTAACGGATAGAGAGGGTTTTGGAAATGAATGTACCGAGACAGATGTTTTTCTCAGAACTCCGGCACAGGTCGTCGGCTCTGTTTTGTGAATTCCGTCTGTTTGAATCAATTAACAGTTTTGATCGATGAGTTGCGAAATTAAGTTACTAAACAAAGATTATCAGAAAGTTTAGGTATTTGTACCGATTCACAGCGTGATTTCGGAAATGTCCAGAGGTTTTCCAGCGAGTGTAGAATGTCCGGTAACGTCGTCTGGGACCGATTCTGGTTGAAGGATTTAAGTTAGTATAAGTCTAACAATGGATAGAAGATGAAAGAATTGAGAAATTTACCGATTCGATGAATGTCACGGTTTTCCGGCGAAAGTCCGGCGATAGCAGATAACGATTCCGACGAACATAAATTAGAGCGAAAGTGAAATTGAAGGTTCTGTGAGTGTTTCTGAGTTATGAATCATTCCCTCTCAAACCTTGTCCAAGTTCGAATACTTCCCAATGATGCTTACTTCCAGTATGTACAAATTGTACTTAGTAGCGATCGAACTTAAGATCTAAAAAGAAAAACTCTTATGGAAAAACCCCTGAACACCCCACTAGCGTGATTAGTTGACAACCCATATAAAATATTGTTTCTCATCTGTCGACCTTACCTTTCTCCGTCAGACGTGCTTTATTTTTCAAGTTAATCACGTATATTTATCTATTCCGTGTATATATCTTGACAAAGAAGTCAAAATTTCTTATAATCATCATGGCATCAACCAGGGGCGAAAGTTACTTGGTGCCTAGGGATGCACCCGTCTATCCCAATGTTTCGGTTAAAAGTGATAGGTCCCAATTTTTCCTCTGAGAAATTTAAAACTTATATTGGATCGCCCCCTAATTATTTTTCCTAAATATTTATACAGTATATAAATTAAAGTAAAGTTTGTTACCACTTTGTATATAAGTGACGGATAGTTTGATAAATATATTTTAACTCTAATTTGTTTAAACCTAGATTACCCTTCACACAATAAACTTAATCGCAAGTTTTTATTTATAAGAACGGGTTCTTTGAGTGAATGAAATTTTTTGGTTTTATTAGGAGCTATTTTATTTGACCTGACCCGAATCGATAGCCAACTCGACCCGAAACATAACGATAAGGAAAAATTTTTTGGGTCCCATTACTTTATGCCCTCTCGAATTTTTAGGTCAAGCTCCGCCACTGGATCAACGATAACAACTCATTTACACTTGACAACAATGATTTAAAATTATAAGGGTTAGGATATAATATGAAGTTTCTATAGGTAGGAAGGCTAGGAAGTAATGTTGACCATCTATTTATTAATCAATGGCTAAGATTAAATGGGTGAAATTGAAGAAGAAAAAGATGCGCGTGAGTTTGTTGAGGGGTATTGTAGTCAATCCAAGGTAATAGTTTTCTCTCCTCCAATTTCCCCTCATTTTTTAAACGTTAATAACTCTTTCATACGACATTATTTTTTAATAAAAATTGCACCAAAAAACGAGTGTTCTTTTATCTTTAAAACGAGTATGCTATTGCTATATTTTGAAAACCCAGTTGCGTAAAACGCAACGGAAAGAAGCCCAAAAAACGCACTTAACTACAGTGATGTAAAACAATACAGTCATGTAAAACGCAGCGAACCCAACGAGTAAAAAACGCAATACATGTAAAACGCAACACAGTTCAGCAGCGAACCGAACCAGATAAAAACGCAACACAGTCTGCAGCAGAAATGTAAAACGCAGCGAACCGAGAAAAAAGTCTGCAGCAAAAAACCAGCCACACTTGGGCCCGGGTTTTCGCAACTACATTCGTGTCCGCAGGACGTGCGGGTGCACACGAGTTCGACTAAATTCCGGTTCCAATTTGCACCCCTATGCGCACCCGCGCGTAGGACTTATGGTAAAACATGTCATAAAGTTATGTTGGCTAGGCAAAGGTATCACCTTATAAATAACCATTTACTTTGTCTCCACACCAATGTGGGACAAGTGGTTTACTATTTTGGAACATCCATTCAACACACTTAATTTCCAACATTATTATCATATAGTTTCATTTCAAGTTCAACAAACCATTATAAAACACAATACACTAAAACATAAAATAAAGTGTTATTTCTAAAACGCAATGGATAAAAAACTGTGTTTTTTCATTGTTTTGTAAAACGCAATTGACCAAAAACACCAAAAAGTGTGTTTTTTTCAATCTTTTGTAAAACGCAATGGATAAAAAACTGTGTTTTTCATGATTTTGTAAAACGCAATGGACCAAAAAACACCCAAAAAGTGTGTTTTTTCAATCTTTTGTAAAACGCAATGGATAAAAACTGTGTTTTTTCATGATTTTGTAAAACGCAATGGACCAAAAAACACCCAAAAAGTGTGTTTTTTCAATCTTTTGTAAAACGCAATGGATAAAAACCGTGGTTTTTTTACTATTTTGTAAAACGCAATGGATAAAAAACTGTGTTTTTTCTTTATTTTATAAAACGCAATAGACAAAAACACACAAAAAATATGTTTTTTTCATTCTTTTGTAAAACACAATTTTAAATGAAAGTCTAAACCGAAAGGTATTTTGCAATTTTTCTTTTAGACATTTTGTCAAACACCTGGTGTGCAACTTTTTATTAATGATTTCTCAATGAAATTAGAACTAATGATGTTGCCCAAACGCATGAATACATTAAGAGAAAGAGTAGAATCAGAGATATATTCACTTTGAATTCAAATATGTTTGAGAAATTTAAGAAGAGGAGTACCTGTTTTAACAGAAATCTTATGTTCCATCGCATCATGTTAAATTGAAAAAAACGAGAAATTTTAGAAACATAAACTGGGTTTTCTTCATAGAAATCGAAGAACACGTTGATTGAATGTTCGAACCATTCATTGATGAAGAAAAATTGCACCGTGATGTAGTAATCTAGAGAGAGAAAAGGAATGAAATGTTAAAGATGGTGGGTTTGAACATCTGGGTTTTGAAGATACAGAGAAGGGAAATGGAAAGAATAGATAAAAGAAGATTGACTAAAATACTCTTCCCACTTGTATATCTACTTTTCCAGATGGACGGCTAAGATTACTTCCTATCCTTCCTAGCCAAAACATACTTCCTATTTGATCCTCTCCCAAAATTATAATGGCTTTTTTTTTAGTTCTACTTTTGTAATTTACATCGTTTCCGTGTTGTAAAACTATTATTTTTCGCATTCACACACACAAATGGTAAGATATCATAAGTTGAACTTAGAGTTAATTACATAGTTAGTCCCCGTGGTTTACACAAAGTAACATATTTAGTTACTAATAGTTTAAAATCACATTCTAGGGTATTAACTTTTCATTTTGTAACGTTTGGAGGTATTAACGTTAATTGTTTGTTAAACTATTAGTACCTAAATGTGTTATTTTGTGCAAACCACAAGAACTAACTATGTTAATACTATAGAAGTTAATACCTCCAAACGTTACAAAATGAAAACTTAATACCCTAGAAGGTAATTTTAAACTATTAGTACCTAAATATGTTATTTTGTGCAAACCACAGGGACTAACTATGTAATTAACTCTTTTTTTGAACGGCTAACTGCTTTCCACGTGTAAACCCACCCTTTCGGAGCTATGTCCAAATGCCGACTACTCGACCACCGCTAGAAAGCGTAGCACACCCCTGATGCGCAGAAACCCCGTGGAATAGGTAAAACTGCGTCCCCCTTGGACTCGAACCTGGGTAAAACCCCAGGCCAAGCCTTCACCGAGATGGGAACAACCACTATGCTATAGTGGAGTACCCATGTAATTAACTCTTTTATTCTTGTATACACAAGGGTGTTAAGCGTTCATGCTGATGTGTTTGCTGATTTTGTGTTGGCAATATGACCGACTGAATAGGTGAGTTCAAACATGGTCAATATTTTAAAAAAATAACTAAAGTAAACTTTCCTTTTTTAATGAAAAGAAATTATCATTCAAAATTTTTTTTATGTCCCTGAGGGTTTGATTACGTAAAGTTATACATAAAAAGAGACGATTCGTAGCTTATTTTATGGATTAATAATCTGAATTTGTTTACCTCTGCGATGTGATCGTATCTTAAAGTGAATTTAAATAAAAAAAAATTTGAAACATATCAATTTTTTTCTGGCTAGCTCAGCTGGCAACTACTTAGCATATTGCACACACAGCCCCAGTTCAAGTAGACGTCAAAATTCCAACTCCAGAAGGCTGAAACCCACCACATGCCACTTACCAGGAGCAAGGGGGCAGCCGGGTCTCGAACTCAAGATCAACCCGGGCGGAAACCCAAAGGAAAACCCTCCCACCTCCGACAATTGAACTAAGACATCATTGACGTTTGATACATATCAATTAAGTTTGATATTTTTTTAATTATTCATTTCAAAGATTTTTAGAAAGTATTAAATGCCAGTTTTGGTTTCAGTTAATTACGATTGATTTGTTTTAATGGTTCATTTTTTAAAAGATTTATATATAGAAAATTAGAAAGTATTAAATGCTAGTTATAGTTTTCTAGAAAAAAATCTTTGTGCATTTATACTTTTATATTATGTTCTTTTAAGTCACAAAATAAATAACAAAAACTAAAAACTAACTTTTTTTAACGGCTAACTGCTTTCCACGTGTAAACCCACCCTTTCCCTTTCGGAGCTATGTTCACAGGCCGACTACTCGACCACCGCCAGAAAGTGTAGCACACCCCAAATGCGCAGAAACCCCGTGGATTAGGTAAAACTAACTTTTAACGGACTGATTTATATACCCTCAATTAGAAGGTTATATACAGTAGCAAGTTGTTGCATTGCTATTGGTTAGTTTTTTTTTTAAGTTTTTGATTATTTTACCTTTCAGCGTTCAATATTTTGTATTTGCCCTTACAAGCCTTCAACTTTCTAAAAATCTATATAATATTTTTCTCGTTCTTATATTTGTGTATGTGTCAATATAAATTTAGGTTGATTACCTATTTTTGTCTTTTAGTAAGTTTTTTTTTTTTTTTCTATTTTAGTCTTTACCCTTTAACATTTAGTATTCCAGTTACAACCCTTCAAATTTCTAAAAACGTTAATTATCTTTTACGTGTTGGTGTAATTCAAGTTGATTACGTTTCTTTAAAAATAGGCAGGCTCAAATATAATATGTTTTTCTGTTTTTTTTTTTTGTAAATTTTCAGTTAATCTACGTTTTGGCATTAATTTAGTTTTAAAACAAGTTGGGTCAAATATAATATGTTTTCGGCTTGCTTTACGTTCCAATCCCACCGCAACGCGCGATACCGTTTTTAACTTAAAAACATAATTTTTTACTTATTTTTATGTATGTATCGGTATAAGATCATGTTGATGTTCGACGTAAATTTCTTTCGCAAAAAAGTCAACCCATGTATAATACGTTTCCATGCTTATTTTTATGTACATATTCAGTTTATCTACGTTTGGAGGTAACTTTTATTTAGAAACGCCTGAGATCTTTGTTGCATAAATCCGAGTTACTTTACATTTGGACTCGTCGAATCGCGCGAGAAGATTTATGGTATGTTTGGCAAGGAGCTTTTAGAAGCTTTTAGGGGCTTCTAGCTTTAAGCTTTTAAGAAAAAGCTCATGCTCAATAAAAAGCTTTGTTTGGTTGAATGAGCTTCAAGCTTTTAGGTTAGGAGCTTGAAGCTTTTGGTTGAACGCTCCTACTAGTAGCGTTTAGAAGGAGCTACAAACTTTTAGGGAAAAAATGACTATTTTAACCTATAAAGATAATGATTTTTAATGCACCAACTTTTTACTGTCTATTTTTGTCATTTTATACATTTTATTAAAAGCTCCAGCTACTCTGCCAAACACCTAAATATATCTGAAAAACCTTCAGCTACCAGCTTCCAGTCACCAGCCTTCAGCTTTCAGCCACCAGCTATTTTTCCCAAACATACCCTTAGTGGTTAATCAAACAAAACAAAAGTTGAATAAAAAATTAATAACTTCATGTGCGTTTATTGTAACATTCGTAAAAAAAATGAATGAATCCTAAAACCCGACCTGTTTTTGTAATTCAATAAAATGTCTTGTATTCTATGTTTTGATCATACATGTTATCATATCTGGTGATTTATAGTCTTATACATGTTTTAGACATCCTTGTAAATTCATTTCCATGTATTTTGAAGCAACCCTCTATATCTCAAGGTCTAAAACTAAGGTTTTCCTTAAGTTAATCAAAAACTTTAGAGACCTCTTGAACATAACTAACACATCACATCCTAACCTTCTTATCATTCAAACTTCATTATATACATGCCTTAAGATAAGATATTGTGTTTTGGAGAGTTTAGATGTAAATGATCGCAAGTAAAAAGCTCTACATGTCGTATTCTTAGTTTTGTCATAAGATGACTTTCGGGTGACTTTTTTTATAACTTTTCTCCATCCTTGAGCTATCATTCTGGTCCATTCAAAGCTCCAAGATATACTTGGTATACTAAGGATCAAGTAGGTTCAAATGGTGCATAAAACTGAGCTCCAACGTAACGGGAATCACAAACACAAGTTTTAGAACATAACCCTCGACCCGCATCAAGACCCAAGGTTTAAGCCCAATTCTCGACACCATGGATGTTGGATTACTCTCTTCCATATGATAGTACTCTGAAAATCATGAACGTAGGCGAAAACCGTGCGCGAAACGGAGTTATAACGAAGCGGGAATCGCGAAAACAAGTTTGGTGTTTGTTGCTGATTTGAAAGACGCGAAAATCTTGTTTTAAAGTTATCCCACATCGCCCCAATCACCATTTTGTGCTCTATTTCACACCTATAATACCCTTGCTTGGTTCTTTATAGCTTGCAACTCCTAGTTTGAGTATAAACAAGTGGAATAACCAAATTAGGTGGCTCCACAAGCACAATACCCCTTTGGGTGTGGTGTGTAGTAGTTTTTATTTCCGCTTTCGACGAGGAGGTGCTGCCCTTCAAGCTCTTCTCATTTTGTAAAGTTCTTCTTCGAGGTAATCTTCCTTTCTTTGTTTTTATTTTTTTAATATTCATTTATTTATTACTTTCTTAGTTTAATTAGTTTAGTTTAGGTTCTTAGTTAAGGAGCATTAGGCTTGTTAAGGTAGCCTAGTTTAGGCTCGCCTTTAGGCTTTTCATAGCCTTGTAGAGGCTCGTTAGGCTCAACGAGTCTAACATATCATGTTCGTTCATTTAGCTATGCCTAGCATAACGTTTACTTTTTTTTTTGCATTAGTTGTCTAGCTTAAATCACGCTTATCAATTGGATTTTCTCCTTATTCTCGTGCGTTTTTTCACTAAGGATTAAAAAGGCAAACGCTGTGAGTGAATCCTTACAAATTCCCTTTTTTATTCACGTTTTGTGGTGTATCATGTGTCGTAATTTACTTTATTTATACAAATACATGTGCTACCACCATTATGTGATCTAATGTGTATATTTGTTTGTTGTGGTTATGTGTGGTTACATTTTATCATTTCAGTGCAATCATTCATTTAAGGCCCATCAGTTCCTCGTGGGATACGAGTCGAGCATCAGGTGCCTCATTAGATCGGCTCCGTTTGATTTAGCCTTGATCTCAAGTTCATCATTCATCATGATCATATGTTCATTGTTGATATTATGTGATCTAATGTGTATATTTGTTTGTTGTGGTTATGTGTGGTTACATTTTATCATTTCAGTGCAATCATTCATTTAAGGCCCATCAGTTCCTCGTGGGATACAAGTCGAGCATCAGGTGCCTCATTAGATCGGCTCCGTTTGATTGAGCCTTGATCTCAAGTTCATCATTCATAATGTTAATTGTTGATATTATGTGATCTAATGTGTATATTTGTTTGTTGTGGTTATGTGGTTACATTTTATCATTTCAGTGCAATCATTCATTTAAGGCCCATCAGTTCCTCGTGGGATACGAGTTGAGCATCAGGTGCCTCATTAGATCGGCTCCGTTTGGTTGAGCCTTGATCTCAAGTTCATCATTCATCATGTTCATTGTTGATATTATGTGGTTTGTGATTTAACTATATATACATATGCTCATATATGGTCCATGCACATTTTTATTGAAATAACCAATTTAACAAACTTTTTAAATGTTTAACTTAGATTCACTCGCCAACTTTGTTGACCCAAAACCATTTTTACACATGATACAGGTGAACAGGTACGAAGAGAAGATTGGACATAGGATGGGCCTTAGTTAACAAGAAATGAACTAGTGCAATATACTTGTTATAAACATCGTCTTGTGTTTGTAATTGTTTATGTGAATTATTTGTATTGTGAGACACTTGATATGAATTAGTGAATATTTAAAACAAGTAATAGGAAGTCATAAGCTCTCGAGTTAACCCAATCATGCCCCGATCACCTATTCCGCTGCGGGTCGGGGTGTGACAGATTGGTATCAGAGCCATTGACTTTAGGTATATAGGATAGGTTATTAGACCCTTAGAACCTATACTTTAGTCACCTACGACCTATGTGCTTATGTGATCTCGTGTTTTGTTTGACTTATGATTTGCTATTGCCCAGACATTTAAATTCCTTTCATTTCACACAGAAACGCATGCAAGCACTCTCTTTGTTACTTGATTATGTGATACGTGCAATGTGTTATAATTATGTCATGAAGTCTACATATATGTTACATATATACATATCACTCCACATGAAATGTACCATACGAAACTTATGAAACCCTTATTTATAAGTTCTCGATTTCCTTTAAATTTTCGAAACATTTCTCTTCATTTTCCAAATACTTATTTTTATGTTATTCAAACTTTTGTGATGTTTTTCGTTTTCAAAATTTATCAAGGTGAGTTCATATGACGGGCATGTAGTAACTGGAAGGGTTCGAGTACCGGTAGTCGGGATGTCCTGTCTAGGATTGGCATTCGTATAAATCAGAATTAACGGACCAGTTTGTCTACCTGGGGACTACTGATGAGAGTACGAAGGACCTATTAGGCCAAAGCATGCCACACCAAACGGCATGTGAACCAACCCCACTTTGAGGTGTCACCGTGTCCACACCTAGATGCACTCCTAGTTTCATACGCTACACTCACATTTCTCGATTTTCTCCGGGTTTTAGTGTACGTTACCAGGCTAACACATGCGAACCATACGAAATCCCGGTAATCATGGGGGCCCACATGATTACGAAGGTGAAGTATGGCGGCATGCAAGGCCCAATTACGAGCAAAGCCCAAGAACACTTTAAAAGTGTTGTGTTATCATAAGTTATTGTTTTCAAATACACCCAAAAGTTTTCATGTTATCATATGTTTATATTTTTTTTTTCGCATCCCTGCTAGCAAATCCATCAACAGAATCTCACAATCTCGTTTGCGTGAATTCATGTAGATGTCCTTTAGGCACCTTCTTGGAGGAAAAAGAACCGGAAACTCCAGAAGACGCATGGCTACCCAAATTGCCAAGAAAATGGCGCCGTGATTCCTAACATTGTGATCCAATTTCAACAAGTCCACACTAATAACCAAGTCAATCAAGTCGAACCAAACGCTGTAAATGCTCCCGCAACTACATCTAAGTGCTCCTATAAGCACTTTAAGTCTTGTGACCCCCCCCCCCCCCCAAATATGAGGGAACAGAAGGGGTCACTACACTCCTGCGATGGTTCGAGGAAATGGAAAGCACCTTCCTAAATTGCGACTGCCCTAACGATCACAAGGTTCGTTATGCTATCGGTCGTCTCATTGGGGCAGCTTTAACCTGGCGGAACACTGAAAAGGGTCGAAGAGGGGTTGAAGCTGCTATGGGCCCTACCTTGGGAACAACTCAAGGAACTAATGACTATACGGTTCTGTCCTAGGAGTGAGATCAAGAAGTTGGAGGACGAATTCTACCGCTTAAAGCAAAATGATGGAGACCATATGGCATATAACAAGCGTTTCCTCGAGTTGAACCAGATGGTCCCAAATATGTTCACTCCTCCTTACCATCTCATTGAACATTACATTAGGGGTCTTCCTCTGGTATCAAGGATTCCATGATGAGTACTGTACCCGCAATATTGGAAGCTGCAATATAATTAGCCACCGAACTCACCGAAAACCATATCCGAAATGGAGACTTTAAAAAGAAGGGCACAACTGACAAGGTTTCAGTGAAAGAGCCAAAGATAACCAAGATCGAAACATTCTCCCGTTCCGATACCAAACAAAAGCGTGACGGTGAAACTACGCTATTGCCTTGACTAACCCAACTTCACAAGCTGTACCACTCCAAGCCATCCCAATCACCCAAATGGCACCCACCCAGCTTACCCAAACAAGAACCCTACACTGGTCCCCACCCTCAATGCAACACCTGCCACTATCACCACCAAGTCACCGTACCCTGTCGTCTATGTGCCAATTGTGGGCGTTATGGCCATTTGAGTAACACGTGTCGCACTCCTCAAAACCAAGTTTCACCTCTTGCCCAAAACATGATCCAGCCCCACCAACCACCGCATTACCCATGGTGCCATATGTTCGAGCTTGCTTTAATTGTGGTGATCCTACTCATTTTAGAAACACATGCCATAGGTTGGTTAACATCATCAACGCTCAAGCCCAAGCAAATCCAGTTAACCAAGCGAACCAGGCAAACCCAGCACCCTCACCGGCAAGAGGGAGAGCCTACAACGTCAACGCAAATCCAGTTGAGGTCAACGACGGTGCGAACGAACAGCCTAACTAGTCTTTCTCCCATCATGAAGACTCAAGACTCTGCTCCAGTTGTTTATTTTATTTTTATTCACAATCCAAGCTTTAATAAATTCCATTTCTTGTCCTGACTATTCAAATTACCATTGTTTTCAATTTGGGTAATAATGTTTCAAGATTTCATTATTTCATCTTAATACCATTAATGCAATTTACATCACGCTATACCAATTTGTTTAATTACATGTCTCTATACATCGATTAAATTTCATGTTAATCGTGTCATCATACATCACGACGAACCCCGTCTCATCATTTAGGGAAGTTGGGTCGTGTCTCACTTTTTCATAGACTGACCACTTCCTCATAACACATGAGAGAGGTACCACCGTCATTTAGTCTTGCTCTCTTCGGATTCGAGATTCAAGCATGGGTTGTTGTGTTTGTTTATGTTTGGTAAATTTTAGGATGAGTCACATAGAACTAATCGTGACTTAATAACAAGGCCAATGAAAATTTGACAAGGACATGGTGGATACGCCACAGGTACTTCCTATATATAGGTGTTCTTGTCTGGTGATCAAAAGCGTTGTTAGACAGTTATGGGAAGTTTTGTGTAAGTAGTGTCAATCTCAATTTGGATAACGATGTGGTTGATGATTTCGTTTTGTGATGTAACTTTATCATTATGACGCTTCGATTTTCTAAAACCCCTTATCATGAGACAGTATCCAGTTAGCCATCAAAAAGCGATTCATGTAGCAGAGTATTCAACCCTTACTAGGAACGTTACCGCCTCAATCAAAATCCAAACTTTACACTCACCTTGTTATGTATATCCTTAGCATCATCGAGATTTTTATTACCTAGCATACTCGAGATCCAATCTATAAAAAACCCTATTAACTAACCCTCAAGAACGGTTCCCTCCTAATTTTGGAACGAAATTCCTAAAAGTAGGGGAGACTGTAACATCCGCCAAAACGGGTATCCAGAAATCCGACCCACTTTGAAATCCGGATCCTAACCTTTAAACTTCGAAAATTTTCGTGAAATAAATAACCGTTGAAAGATTTTACTCTTTAATTTAAATTCATTTATCGACTTATTTATTTATTAATTTAATTTAATTAATATCACAATTAAAATTATTAATAAAATCTAGTTAGTTTTGTTAGGTTATAAAGTGAGTTTTAAGGTAATATGAGTTAGTAGCCAAGTTAGTTTGGATAGTAGAGTTAAGGGGTCTGATTTGTAACATTTTAAAACTTTAAATTTAAAAAAAAAGAAATACAAAATAGTGGACCAGGGATTCGAACCCGGGTCTCACCAACAAGCGAAACACTTAAGCCACTCCACCACATCAAACCTTTGTTAAAATTTCCATTTCCAAAATCCTTAATCATTGCAATCCCTTTTGAATTACCTTTACCCCCCAAATGTTAAAGAGCTAAATGGTTACCTCCTAATTTCGGGACGAAATTTCCTAAAGTAGGGGAGCCTGTAACATTCATAAAAAAATGAATGAATCCTAAAACCCGACCTGTTTTTGTAATTCAATAAAATGTCTTGGATTCTATGTTTTGATCATACATGTTATCATATCTGGTGATTTATAGTCTTATACATGTTTTAGACAACCTTGTAAATTCATTTCCATGTATTTTGAAGCAACCCTCTGTAACATCCGTAAGAAAAACGGGTTTTCAAAACCCACTTCGTTTATTAATCGAATAGTCAGTTTACATAATTAATAAATATACTAGAATTTATAAACTATAATTAATAAACAATAAAAATGGTCGAAGAAAAAAATAAAAGTCGCTGCCGGGTTTCGAACCCGGGTCAGCCGGCTCACTTAACACACAAGCCTTTCACCACTCCGCCACTTGATTCTTTTGTGTAAACAAGGAATCATATAAAACTTAAGTTTCCCCGTGAATTCATCTGTTGCGCCAAAACTGAAACCGATCATCAGCTTTCAACCATCCAGAGACGTTTGAGTGATCGCTAATTACTGATTATAACCGAAGAATCAATTGATGCCCACGTTCTTAATCAATTCCGTCTTCAATGAACTCGCTTCATATGATTTTGAGTTTTGAAAACCGAAATCATATTTCTCCTGTTTTACACTGACAATTTCATCGTCTCATAACTTGGAAACACTCGCAGAACCTTCAATTTCACTTTCTCTCTAATTTCTGTTCGTCGGAAACGTTTTCTGATATCGCCGGACTTTCGCCGGAAAACCGTGACATTCATCGAATCGGTAAATTTCTCAATTCTTTCATCTTCTATCCATTGTTAGACTTATACTAACTTAAATCCTTCAACCAGAATCGGTCATCACTCAGCGTACGGGAGGTCACAAGTTCGAACCTCACTCAACGCAAACAAACACAAAGTCCGAACCGGTCAACAGTCAAAGTCAACGGTCAACGGTCAACCCAAAAAGTCAACAAAATGTTTTATATTTTTATTTATTTATTTAATTTAAAAATCAATTAAAAATACTTAAAAATAATATTTTTAAAGTTAGAAAATGACCTTAAACTCACAAAAATAAATCTAAAAACCCTATTAAAATTGTTAATAAAATCCACTTATTTACCGTACCTTTTCGTTATTATTTAGGTTAGTTATTCCTCGTCGATCAACCCTCTAAACTCGTGCGCATTCAACATCATCAAACGAACGCACCCAATGTGAGTGAATCTCTACAAATTCCCCGTTTTAATCACTTTTTGGGGTGTATCATGTGTCTTATTTTTATTACATTTAAACACTTGTGCATCCATCATATCCATGATCAAATGTGTATCCAATATGTATCAATTGTTTGTGTGGTTAATGTTTAGATTAAATTTATCATTTCAGTACATACATCATCATAGGCTCGTCTGTTCCCCATTACCTATGAGCAGAACCGTTCCCCATTACCTATGAGCGGAACGTGGCGTTGCCAACATACGATCGGCTCCGTTTGATTGAGCCTTGATCGCACATACATCATCATAGGCCGTCCGTTCCCCATTACCTATGAGCGGAACATGACGTTGCCAACATATACATTATCATTCATGTTATCTACTCATGCAAGGTGGTTTGTTATTGTATGTTTATTTACGTTTGCTCACATATGATTATTGCACAATTTTTCCATATTAAATACAACAAGAAATCAATAATAAATGTTTTCTAACAAGGTTCACTCGCCAACTTTTGTTGACCCAAAAACCCCCCATTTTTACACATGATACAGGTGATCCAGTTGCAGCAAGAAACATATAGGACGACCTAGAAGAATAAATCAGTTTAGGCTTTGGATTGTTTATTTAGTTACTTTTTCCTTGTAATTGTATGAACTTGTTTGAAATATTGAAGTTGTAATTTGAATTTAATAAATTTGAAACATTTTAGTAAACATCATGAGCTTTGGTGATAACCCAATTATGCTCCGACTCTTATTTCGCTGCGGGTCGGGGTGTGACAGATTGGTATCAGAGCCATGACTATAGGGATATAGGATAGGTTATTAGACCCTTAGAGCCTATACTATAGTTGATTAGAATTTTAAAATTGTTTATGTGTTACATACAAAATTCATGATGTTTATATGCTTTATGTTTATTGTTACATTCAATGTTATGCAAGCATGTTCATAAGTACATATTACTATACAATGCTCATCATGAATCATATCCTTATAACATATCATATCCATGAGAGCACACACCACAGAATTTCCATGATTTTTGCAACGATTTTTGTATTTTTTTTTCAAATCATATCAAAGTGAGTTCTCATAACGGGCATGTAGTAACTGGAAGGGTACAAGTACCGGTAGTCGGAACGTCCTGTCTAGGCTTGGCATTCGTATAAATCCAAAATAAAGGACCAGTTTGCCTACCTGGGGACTAACGATGAGAGTACGAAGGACCTATTAGGCCAAATCATGCTATACCAAACGTCGTGTGAGCTAACCCCACTTTGAGTTGTCATTGTGTCTACACCTGGACACCCTCCGACCATACATCTCGCAAACATATTTCATGGTTTTCATTCGGGTGATGCGAGTGTTAAACCGCCAACACCAATGTGAATCCTACTAAGCCAATAGTCATGGGGCCCCACATGACTATACAGGTGATGGTATGGGGGACATTGGAGGCCCAAACATGAGCAAACCCAAGACATCCTATGGATGTAGTTTCATTATTGATGTTTATGTTTTTTTTTTACGACACATGACACCTAAAAAGACTCCTTAAACTCACAATCTTCTTATGTATGTTCCTGTAGATGTCGGCTAGGCAGCAACGTGGGGGTAGAAGGTCAGGAAGGTCAAACGAACGCTTGGCCACCCAAATCGTAAAACAAATGGCCGTGGTGCTTCCTGACATCGTAATTCAAGTCCAACAAGCTCTCGCCGCAAATCCCATCAACCCTCCCAATCAAGAAGACCAGAACGTCGACAACCCTCCCTCCAAAAAGTGCTCTTACAAACACTTCAAGTCTTGCGATCCCCCGAAATTTGAAGGGACCGAAGGTGTCACTGCTCTCCTCCACTGGTTTGAGGAAATGGAAAACACCTTCCTCAATTGCGATTGTCCCGAGGATCGCAAGGTACGTTACGCAACCGGGAGACTATTTGGAGTAGCTCTTACCTGGTGGAATACAGAAAAAGGTAAGAGAGGAATCGAAGATGCAATGGCCTTAACATGGGAGGAGTTAAGGGAAATCATGACGAGACGCTTCTGTCCAAGAAGCGAGATCAAAAAGTTAGAGGATGAATTCCACTCGTTAAAGCAAAAGGAAGGAGATTATACTTCCTACAACAAAAGGTTTCTAGAGTTGAACCAAATGATCCCCAACTTGTTCACCCCAGTATACCGCTTAGTCGAACACTATATTCGAGGCCTCCCCTCGAAAATTCAAGACTCAGTTCTAAGCACTTCGCCTGCAACACTTGAAGCTGCTATGGAACTAGCTACTGAGCTTACCGAGAATCGCATCCGAAACGGCAAATTTAAGGATGAGAAAAAGAAAGCCCCCATTGAGGGCCAAACTTCAAACCATTCCACCTCCTCCTGAAAGTTTGCTAGTAAGAGGAAACGAAACACCAGAAACTTTGCTGTCACTCAAACAAACTTCCCTATCCCTGTTGCACCCATCACACAAGTTGCCCCCTCATCTGCACCATATAAAAAGCCATACTCCGGCCCATACCCAAAATGCAACCGTTGCCAATACCATCACTTTCCTGATCATCCCTGCCAACATTGCACCGGCTATGGCCGCGCAGGTCACACCATTCAAACCTGTCGCGCGCTTCAGCGAACGAACCGCAATCAACCCTCAACCCAAACCCACCATCAGATAGTGGGTCAAGCCCAACAACCTTTACTCCTACCACCTACCCAACATGTAGCCCAATCCTACTACCAACCCAACTATCCCATGATGCAACCTATGCGGGCTTGTTACAACTGTGGAGACCCGAACCACTTCAGGAACACCTGTCCACGCCTGGTGAACATCATCCATGCCCAAGCTCAAGCTAATCCAGTAAACCAGGCTAACCAAGCTCCTCCACCTGCAAGAGGAAGAGCTTTCAACATCAACGCCAATCAAGCTAGGGCTGACAACAATGTGGTTAACGGTACGTTTTCTCATCAATGGTAGTTATGCATCCATGTTATTTGATACTGGCGCGGATAAGAGTTTTGTGTCCTTAGAATTTGAACCCATCCTCAACCAAACTCGTGATAAACTCATGGAATCCATAACGGTAGAAGTTGCTGACGGAAAACCGGTCTCATTAAACTCTATTATACGCAATTGTACTCTCACCCTAAATGATCACGATTTTCCAGTTGACCTCATACCTATGAAGTTGGGAAGTTTCGACGTTATAATTGGTATGGACTGGCTCAGCCAACATCATGCTGAAGTTGTATGCCGCGAAAAGTTTATTCGCATTCCTCTTACAAACGGTCAGACTCTACGAATCTTTGGAGAAACCCCTTCGAAAGGACTCAAATTAATGTCCTGTCTTCAAGCCCGAAAATATCTCCGCAAGAATTATGTCGCATTCCTAACTCATGTCGTCAAAAAGGGAATCAAGGAGAAGAAACTCGAAGACATCCCAGTAGTAAAAGATTTTCCGCAAGTTTTTCCTGACGACATTTCAGGACTTCCTCCCGTGAGAGAGGTCGAATTCCGCATTGATCTTATACCTGGAGCTACACCAGTTGCAAAATCTCCTTATAGGTTAGCCCCATCCGAAATGCAAGAGCTAGCCAATCACCTGCAAGAGCTGACTGACAAAGGATTTATACGTCCTAGCTCATCGCCTTGGGGTGCACCTGTCCTTTTTGTGAAGAAGAAAGATGGAACGTTTCGCATGTGTATCGACTACAGAGAACTCAACAAGTTAACGGTCAAGAACCGCTACCCATTACCTCGCATCGTTGATCTTCTAGACCAACTTCAAGGCGCCACCTGTTTTTAAAAAATCGACCTTCGTTCTGGTTATCATCAACTCGGAGCACATGAAGAAGACGTCCCAAAGACCGCCTTCCGAACTCGTTATGGTCAATATGAATTCATGGTCATGCCATTTGGTTTAACCAACGCCCCAGCTGTCTTCATGGATCTAATGAACAGAGTCTGCAAACCTTATCTCGACCGTTTTGTTATAGTCTTCATCGACGACATCCTCATCTACTCAAAGTCTAAGTCTGATCATGAACGACACCTTCGACTCATCCTTACACTCTTAAGGACAGAAAAGTTGTACGCTAAGTTTTCGAAATGTGAATTATGGTTAAGGGAAGTACAATTCCTTGGACACGTCGTCAATGACAAGGGAATTCATGTTGATCGCTCAAAAATCAAGGCAGTACGGGAATGGCCAGCGCCACGTACACCTACCGAAGTAAGATCATTTCTTGGTTTGGCTAGTTATTATCGCCGTTTCATTGCAAATTTCTCCCGTATTGCTGTACCACTCACGGCTTTGACTCATAAAGGAAAGCCCTTCATATGAGGACCCAAACAAGAAGAAGCCTTCCAAACCCTTAAGCAAAAGCTTTGTGACGCACCTATCCTCACACTTCCTGAAGGTTGCGATGACTTTGTAGTATATTGTGACGCATCAGGGCAAGGGCTAGGCTGTGTATTAATGAAAAGAGGAAAAGTGATAGCTTATGCTTCTAGACAACTCAAAATTCATGAGAAGAACTACACCACCCACGACCTGGAACTTGGAGCCGTTGTGTTCGCTCTTAAGATATGGAGACATTACCTCTACGGTACTAAGTGTGAAATATACACTGACCATAAGAGCCTCCAACATATCTTCAACCAAAAGGAGTTAAACATGAGGCAACGGAGATGGGTCGAGCTTCTTAATGACTACGACTGTGAAATTCGGTATCATCCTGGCAAGGCAAACGTGGTGGCCGATGCGCTCAGTCGAAAGGGTTATGCGAACTCCATTCGTCTTCTATGTTCGCAAATCATAACCGACATCAAAGATCAAATCCGAGAAGCCCAACATGTTTCAGTAACGGAAAACGACGTACGAAAGGAGCTGTCTTGTGGAGCTGAACTTAAAATCGAAACTAAATCCGACGGTATTCTGTACTATCTAGATCGCATATGGATTCCCGATCACAATAACCTTCGTGATATCCTTATGAATGAGGCGCACAAAACACGGTACTCTGTACACCCAGGAGCCGACAAGATGTATCAAGACCTTCGATACACCTACTGGTGGCCTGGCATGAAGAAGGATATCGCTGTTTTCGTTTCCAGGTGCCTTACATGTTCCAAAGTAAAAGCTGAACATCAAAGACCCTCAGGACTTCTAGTCCAACCTGAAATACCTGTATGGAAGTGGGAAAACATAACCATGGACTTCATTACCGGGTTACCTCGCACCTCCAATGGGTATAACACTATATGGGTAATCATTGATCGTCTTACAAAATCAGCTCACTTCATTCCGATTCGCGAGGACTTCAAGAACGAGAAGTTAGCTCGTATCTACATCAACGAGATCGTAAGCCGTCATGGTGTACCTTTAAGCATTATTTTAGACCGTGATGGTCGTTTCACTTCACGAACATGGCAAGTCGTACAAGCCGCTTTGGGTACACGATTAGACCTCAGTACCGCTTATCATCCTCAAACTGATGGACAATCTGAACGCACCATCCAAACACTTGAAGACATGCTTCGAGCATGTGTCATAGACTTCAAGGGAAATTGGGACGCTCATCTACCATTAGTTGAATTTTCGTACAACAACAGCTATCATTCAAGTATCGGCATGGCACCTTTCGAAGCTTTATATCGTCGTAAGTGCCGATCTCCAGTATGTTGGCACGAAATTGGAGAAGCTCAAATCACCGGTCCAGAATTGATTCAAGAAACCACAGACAAGATCCATCAAATTCGAAACAATCTTCTAGCGGCACAAAGTCGTCAAAAGAGTTATGCAGACAAACGACGAAAGCCCTTGGAGTTTAACATTGGTGATCAAGTACTTTTAAAAGTATCACCGTGGAAGGGAGTAGTTCGTTTTGGCCAGAAGGGAAAGCTAGCACCACGCTACGTAGGACCTTTCAAGATACTCGAAAGAGTAGGACCTGTAGCATACAAGCTTGACTTACCAGAAGAACTCAACAGAATTCACCCCACGTTCCACGTATCAAACTTAAAGAAGTGCCTCGCCGATGAAAACCTCCATATTCCCCTAGAAGATATTCAGATCGATGAATCTATGCAATTCATTGAAAGACCAGTAGAGATCATGGACTTCGGAGAAAAACGTTTAAGACGGAGTCGCATTCCAATTGTTAGGGTACGCTGGGAGTCGAAACGAGGACCTGAGTTTACTTGGGAACGTGAAGACTCAATGCGCGAAAAATACCCGCATCTTTTTCCTGTTACCACTACTACTTAAATTTCGAGACGAAATTTCTAAAAGTAGGGGATACTGTAACATCCGTCGAAAAACGGGTTTTCAAAACCCGCTTCGTTTATTAATCGAATAGTCATTTTCAAATTTTCGTTGCTTATTTAATGCTCCTTTTAATTTTAAACAATACATAATTAATAAATATACTAGAATTTATAAACTATAATTAATAAACAATAAAAAATGGTCGAAGAAAAAAATAAAAGTCGCTGCCGGGTTTCGAACCCGGGTCAGCCGGCTCACTTAACACACAAGCCTTTCACCACTCCGCCACTTGATTCTTTTGTGTAAACAAGGAATCATATAAAACTTAAGTTTCCCCGTGAATTCATCTGTTGCGCCAAAACCGAAACCGATCATCGGCTTTCAACCATCCAGAGACGTTTGAGTGATCGCTAATTACTGATTACAACCGAAGAATCAATTGCTGCCCACGTTCTTAATCAATTCCGTCTTCAATGAACTCGCTTCATATGATTTTGAGTTTTGAAAACCGAAATCATATTTCTCCTATTTTACACTGACAATTTCATCGTCTCATAACTTGGAAACACTCGCAGAACCTTCAATTTCACTTTCGCTCTAATTTCTGTTCGTCGGAAACGTTTTCTGATATCGCCGGACTTTCGCCGGAAAACCGTGACATTCATCGAATCGGTAAATTTCTCAATTCTTTCATCTTCTATCCATTGTTAGACTTATACTAACTTAAATCCTTCAACCAGAATCGGTCCCAGACGACGTTACCGGATATTCAGCACTCGCCGGAAAATCTCTGGACATTTCCGAAAACACGCTGTGAATCGTTACAAACATCTAAACTCTCTGATAATCTTTGCTTAGTAACTCAATTTCAGAATTAGTTAATCAAAACTGTTAATTGGTCCGCTCAGACGGAATTCATAAAACAGAGCCGACGACCTTTGCCGGAGTTCTGAGAAAATCATCTTTCCGGTACATTCATTCCCAAAACCTTCTTTATCCATTTCATTTTAATCATTTATATGTCCGTTAATCGAATTAAACAAGAACAGTCGAATAATCGTTGTTCTGTGTCTTTGAACGAAGAAGACGAAGTCGACGTTGTGTATAAGTATTATATAAATTGAATATTAAACCGGGTTAGACACACAGTCCAGCGTGGACTGTGTGCAAACACATAGCGCACGTCACGAGTTCGAATCTTACAAACGCACCGGCTTTCCGAATTAAAACCAATTTTTTTTTTACTGAATCAGAGTAGGACCCAGGATGTTTTTAAGATTAATAAAAACTGTAAGTTTAACAGATAAGTCACACAGCCCAACTGGTTGGGCTGTGCGCTTACAAACCGAAGGACCCGAGTTCGATCCGGCTCCCTGCAAACCGGTTCAACCATTTAAATTCTTTTAATATAAACCGAATAAATTAAACATTTAATTAGTATATATATATAATTAAAACATAGAAAATTTCGGGTTAGACACGTAGCTCAGTTGGTAGAGCTGCGTGCACGCGTACGGGAGGTCACAAGTTCGAACCTCACTCAGCCCAAACAAACACAAAGTCCGAACCGGTCAACAGTCAAAGTCAACGGTCAACGGTCAACCCAAAAAGTCAACAAAATGTTTTATATTTTATTTATTTATTTAATTTAAAAATCAATTAAAAATACTTAAAAATAATATTTTTAAAGTTAGAAAATGACCTTAAACTCACAAAAATAAATCTAAAAACCCTATTAAAATTGTTAATAAAATCCACTTATTTACCGTACCTTTTCGTTATTATTTAGGTTAGTTATTCCTCGTCGATCAACCCTCTAAACTCGTGCGCATTCAACATCATCAAACGAACGCACCCAATGTGAGTGAATCTCTACAAATTCCCCGTTTTAATCACTTTTTGGGGTGTATCATGTGTCTTATTTTTATTACATTTAAACACTTGTGCATCCATCATATCCATGATCAAATGTGTATCCAATATGTATCAATTGTTTGTGTGGTTAATGTTTAGATTAAATTTATCATTTCAGTACATACATCATCATAGGCTCGTCTGTTCCCCATTACCTATGAGCGGAACCGTTCCCCATTACCTATGAGCGGAACGTGGCGTTGCCAACATACGATCGGCTCCGTTTGATTGAGCCTTGATCGCACATACATCATCATAGGCCGTCCGTTCCCCATTACCTATGAGCGGAACGTGACGTTGCCAACATATACATTATCATTCATGTTATATACTCATGCAAGGTGGTTTGTTATTGTATGTTTATTTACGTTTGCTCACATATGATTATTGCACAATTTTTCCATATTAAATACAACAAGAAATCAATAATAAATGTTTTCTAACAAGGTTCACTCGCCAACTTTTGTTGACCCAAAAACCCCCCATTTTTACACATGATACAGGTGATCCAGTTGCAGCAAGAAACATATAGGACGGCCTAGAAGAATAAAACAGTTTAGCCTTTGGATTGTTTATTTAGTTACTTTTTTCTTGTAATTGTGTGGACTTGTTTGAAATATTGAGGTTGTAATTTGAATTTAATAAATATGAAACATTTTAGTAAACATCGTGAGCTATGGTGATAACCCAATTATGCTCCGACTCTTATTCCGCTGCGGGTCAGGTTGTGACACCCTCTATATCTCAAGGTCTAAAACTAAGGTTTTCCTTAAGTTAATCAAAAACTTTGAAGACCTCGTGAACATAACTAACACATCACATCCTAACCTTCTTATCATTCAAACTTCATTATATACATGCCTTAAGATAGGATATTGTGTTTTGGAGAGTTTAGATGTAAATGATCGCAAGTAAAAAGCTCTACATGTCATATTCTTAGTTGTCATAAGATGACTTTCGGGTGACTTTCTTGATAACTTTTCTCCATCCTTGAGCTATCATTCTGGTCCATTCAAAGCTCCAAGATATACTTGGTATACTAAGGATCAAGTAGGTTCAAATGGTGCATAAAACTGAGCTCCAACGTAACGGGAATCACAAACACAAGTTTTAGAACATAACCCTCGACCCGCATCAAGACCCAAGGTTTAAGCCCAATTCTCGACACCATGGATGTTGGATTACTCTCTTCCATATGATAGTACTCTGAAAATATTGAACGTAGGCGAAAACCGTGCGCGAAACGGAGTTTTAAACGAAGCGGGAATCGCGAAAACAAGTTTGGTGTTTGTTGCTGATTTGAAAGACGCGAAAATCTTGTTTTAAAGTTATCCCACATCGCCCCAATCACCATTTTGTGCTCTATTTCACACCTATAATACCCTTGTTTGGTTCTTTATAGCTTGCAACTCCTAGTTTGAGTATAAACAAGTGGAATAACCAAATTAGGTGGCTCCACAAGCACAATACCCCTTTGGGTGTGGTGTGTAGTAGTTTTTATTTCCGCTTTCGACGAGGAGGTGCTGCCCTTCAAGCTCTTCTCATTTTGTAAAGTTCTTCTTCGAGGTAATCTTCCTTTCTTTGTTTCTTTATTTTTTTAATATTCATTTATTTATTGCTTTCTTAGTTTAATTAGTTTAGTTTAGGTTCTTAGTTAAGGAGCATTAGGCTTGTTAAGGTAGCCTAGTTTAGGCTCGCCTTTAGGCTTTTCATAGCCTTGTAGAGGCTCGTTAAGCTCAACGAGTCTAACATATCATGTTCGTTCATTTAGCTATGCCTAGCATAACGTTTACTTGTTTTTGTTACATTCGTTGTCTAGCTTAAATCACGCTTATCAATTGGATTTTCTCCTTATTCTCGTGCGTTTTTTCACTAAGGATTAAAAAGCAAACGCTGTGAGTGAATCCTTACAAATTCCCTTTTTTTATTCACGTTTTGTGGTGTATCATGTGTCGTAATTTACTTTATTTATACAAATACATGTGCTACCACCATTATGTGATCTAATGTGTATATTTGTTTGTTGTGGTTATGTGTGGTTACATTTTATCATTTCAGTGCAATCATTCATTTAAGGCCCATCAGTTCCCGTGGGATACGAGTCGAGCATCAGGTGCCTAATTAGATCGGCTCCGTTTGATTTAGCCTTGATCTCAAGTTCATCATTCATCATGATCATATGTTCATTGTTGATATTATGTGATCTAATGTGTATATTTGTTTGTTGTGGTTATGTGTGGTTATATTTTATCATTTCAGTGTAATCATTCATTTAAGGCCCATCAGTTCCTCGTGGGATACAAGTCGAGCATCAGGTGCCTCATTAGATCGGCTCCGTTTGATTGAGCCTTGATCTCAAGTTCATCATTCAGCATGTTCATATGTTCATTGTTGATATTATGTGATCTAATATGTATATTTGTTTGTTGTGGTTATGTGTGGTTACATTTTATCATTTCAGTGCAATCATTCATTTAAGGCCCATCAGTTCCTCGTGGGATACGTGTTGAGTATCAGGTGCCTCATTAGATCGGCTCCGTTTGATTGAGCCTTGATCTCAAGTTCATCATTCATCATGTTCATATGTTCATTGTTGATATTATGAGGTTTGTGATTTAACTATATATACATATGCTCATATATGGTCCATGCATATTTTTATTGAAATAACCAATTTAACAAACTGTTTAAATGTTTAACTTAGATTCACTCGCTAACCTTTGTTGACCCAAAACCATTTTTACACATAATACAGGTGAACAGGTACGAAGAGAAGATTGGACATAGGATGGGCCTTAGTTAACAAGAAATGAATTAGTGCATATACTTGTTATAAACATCGTCTTGTGTTTGTAATTGTTTATGTGAATTATTTGTATTGTGAGACACTTGTTATGAATTAGTGAATATTTAAAACAAGTAATAGCAAGTCATAAGCTCTCGAGTTAACCCAAACATGTCCCGATCACCTATTCTGCTGCGGGTCGGAGTATGACATTTATAGAAAGGTGATTCATGTTTTAAAGATTATATATAGAAAGTATTAAATGCTAGTTTTGGTTTTCAAGAAAAAAGTCTTTGTGCATTTATACTTTTATCTTATGCTCTTTAAGTCACAAACTAAATAACAAAAACTATTTTTTAACGGATTTATTAATCAAACAAAACAAAAGGTGTATAAAAAATTAATAACTTCGTGTAACAATTATCAACATAAAATTCGAGATAATAAAAACACGAGATTGTACATTCAAGTATTGTGTAAGGGGCTAAGGTACCTTTGGAAATTCACCAAAGGTAAATATATTGTGTAAGGTTCTTTTGGAAATTCACCAAAAGTAAATATTGTATTATAAATTATATTAGGAGTTAATTACCTGGATGGTCCTTGTGTTTTCACGTTTTTTACATTTAGTCCCCACCTTTTGTAAATAGCAGGTATGCTCCTTATGGTTTATTATTTTGTTACTCGGATAGTCCCCTGAGTAAATGTCAGTTAGTTTGGAAATAGCAGGTATGCTCCCTATTGTTTGTTATTGTGGTACTCGGATAGTCCCTGACATTTACTTAAGGGACTATCCGAGTAACAGAATAACAAACCATAGAGAGCATACCTGCTATTTTCAAAAGATGGAGACTAAACGTGAAAAAACGTGAAACCACAGGGACCATCCGGGCAATTAGTAAAAGCGGTGCACCCCTCATGGGATGGGGTAAACTTTTCACCCAACCAATCATATATTGTCATGTCCATTCTCCTCTCTAACTCTCTTTTACCTAAAAACATAAGGGTGGTCACCACTCATTAAATGGGGTAAAAAAAATTTCTTTTTTATAAACTATCAATTAATAAATGAAACATAATTTTAACAAAAAAAAAAATAGACTAAATTAAAAAAAATTTACATTAAATTAAACTAACTATAATTACATAGTATACTTTGAGAGTTTGGGAATTGGGTGAAAAAATAGAATGTAAAATGGTAATATTTTTAAGGTATTTAATTGTTTTTTCTTTAAATTTAAACGGCATTATAGCCGTTACATTCTCATGTCCAACGTTTCTAATTTTTACTTTGAGTAAACTGCCATTTTGGTCGTTTTGGCAGTTTTGTCACTTTAGTCCAAATCTCAAACTTTTTGTATTTGGGTTCCTGTTGTTTCAGTTTTATTGCCATTTTGGTCCAAAAGTTATTTTTGTCTTCTAAAATCCTGCTATTTTGTTATTTTCCCCAGGGGTAAAATGGTCATTTTAAGCAGAGTTTGAGGTTTATATATATATATATATATATATATATATATATTATATTAATGCTTAAAATAATCATTTTGCCCCTAAAGAAAAGGACAAAATTGTAGGATTTTAGAAGACAAATATCACTTTTGGACCAAAATGGCAATAAAACTGAAACCACAAGGACCCAGAGGCAAAAAGTTTAAGATTTGGACTAAAGTGGCAAAACTGCCCACACCTCAAGGACCAAAATAACAGTTTACTCTTTTACTTTCCAACGGCTAGTTCTTGAGCGGTGACTCCTCCACGCTTTGAAGGTTTGACGTGCGGTGAAAGGGGACGGCGGCGGTGCTCCCCGCACGGTGAAGGAGTTCACCGCCTTTCACCTCGCATCCGCCCCGTTCACCCTTAAGGTTACAACTAATGATAAACACAAGAAAACTAATTAACTAAAATCTGTTATTACATAAGATATATTCATAATAACTTGATAAAATTTAAATGACAATTTCATCTCTTTATAGATTTATGTCTAACAAATTCGTATAAAGGAAGCATTTTTTTAACCGTCAAATTTAAATTACTGACGGACCACTAAAGTATTATCGTGTTATAAGCGAAACCACCCAATTATATCTATCTCTACTAGGGAAACATTTAATTTTATAATCAAATTATAAATAACAAAACAACTTACTTTTCTAAGATGATTAATTTTATACTGTTTTATGATATACAACGGTGTATTAAGAGTTATTAAGACATATAAGAACGGTGTGTTTAACTCCAACATCCACCTAGTACATGATGTGTTTAATCCATACAATAGGGTGCCATGTATTTGCCATTTGTCCTATAGTATATATGTTGTATTTTGTAACTCATGCATTTTAGTTTTTAATCCTTTTTGGTGTGGATTTTCAGGGTACCGTTTGGCCGCCCTGACGATACTTCTTGGCCGAACTAGTTACTATATTTTTGGATATACCTAACACAAACCAGCTATGATTTAGCGGTTAAAATGGTTTGGTTTCGGCTGTGTAACGGTTTGACGATTTTTTCTAGTTTCCAATTTTAAAACTAGCTATCTGTTTGGTATGGGTTAATGGAATAAGTGGGGGAATGTAATGGACGATGTAATGGAATGGATTAGGTAATGAAATTGATCATTACCATTCCATGTCTTGTTTGGTTACCATGTGAGAATATAATGAACCATCACTTTTTGTTGTTTGGTATGCGTGAAAAGACGAATGAGTAAAATCGGATGGCGGATGTCAATGATAGGCGGTGATGGTGGGTGGTGATAGATGGCAGTTGTAGCGGCATCGGTGGTGGTGGGCGAGACGGAGGTGAGTGGTGACAGCGTGGTGGTGGTGGGTGACGACGAAGGTGGGTGGCGGGTGACGGCGGAGGCGGATGACGGTGGTGGTGGCAACGGTAGTGGGTTGTTGTGTTGTTAATGAAGGGTGAAGAGGGAATGGAATGGAAAAAAACAGGGGGAGAGATGGAATGTTTTTGAGGGAATGAAATGCATTTTGGAATGAGCGATTCCATTCTACTGACCAACCAAACACTATTTTCTTCATTCACTCACAGTGGTCCATTCCATTCCCCCTCTAATTCCTGCATACCAAACACTACCTTAGGATTTTCTTCATGAAGGCTAGTGGGTGTGAAGGTGGTCCATCACTTGGTGATGGATCATCACGTAAGCGACCACGTTATAGGGGGACCATCAACTCACCCAAGTGATAGGCCTGGGCCTTAAGGTGTGGATGATGAGCCTCCGTATTTTTTTTAATTAATATTCAACATATATGCCATTAGATGTTGGCAAAATGTGTTGTATATTCAACATATACATTTTACGTAAGTTAAAAAAACAAAAACACTACATAACTTAAAAATTAAAAACATTAAATAACTTAATAAAACATTACTAAACATAAAACAAACACCATCACATATTTACAATCAAACGTTAACATACTTAACCAAAAAATGTATTAATTGCAACGCCTTGAAGTGTTTGATGTCACGGTCGTATATGGTATGTACCCGGCAAGGGAGACTTGGATGAAGTCACTGTTGTACCATGAGAAATAGACGGATTCACCTGGATGACCTGATATATGTTTTAAGGGAAACATGTTCTTCACGTGCCTCGGTCGCCTTGTTTTATGCATTTTCTTTATTTCGTTGTAATATGTTCTCGTCTTTGTTTAAATTTCGTATTGTGTTTTGTATTCATTTGGTTCATTTCTAATTCATGTACTGTAATCCGAATATTGCATAATAATATCGTTATTTTATTTTTATTTCTTGAACCATTGTCCTACATTTATGTAGTGCAAGTCAAAAACCAAACCCTAAACAAAACCAAAATCTCAAACAATTATCAACACAAAGCAAAGGATATACAAGAAAGAAACAAAAATAAATACATTTCACACTTTCTTGCTAGGTTTAGGCGGTTCAAACAGTTTGAATGGTCTTTAAACATCTTTGTCACATATTAATATCCGATTGATTCGGTTCAAATGACGTACTCAAGACCAAAACTTGTGGTCCGAATCATCAATTCCAGCATTTCAATCCGTAAACTGAATCGTATTCCTATTGAGCCAGCCAATTTGGCTAGGTTTGGCCATTTTAGACGTTTTCAACGATTTTTAGTATAATTGTGTGCGCGCACGTGCAAAAGAAATTCGATTATGGGGGTGTTTAGGATTCATTTCAACTTATGACTTGTTAACTTTCTATAAGTTATAAGTCACAAATCCTAACTTCTCATTTTCTCATTTTCAAACTATAAACTCCTTAACTCATTATCCAAACGCTATCAAAATGACTTGCTAACTTTTATAAGTCAATAACTTAAAGTAGTTCCAAAATAAATTAACCCAAACACTATCAAAAGTAGCTCCAAAATAAGCTAACCCAAACACCCACTATGTGGTGAATAAAATAGGTTGCATCAAGTTTAATAGAAAAATGAAACATATAAAAATGGCAATATCATATATTATCTTACTCACAATATGGTACCCTTTTTAAATTTTAAATATTTATTGGAAAAAAGAAGCATTATTATGGGCGGTCAGATAAAAAAAATGGAAAAAACACATGGATTTGGAGGTTGTGACTGCTATGATGAGAAGTGAATTGAAAGTGAAATCTATGAAGTGATTCCCCTTTTCACACCCTGCCTTGCGTACACCTGCCTCTTATTCCATCCACTTGAATAATCAAAACTATTCATCCCCCCATTGCAACCACAATATCTATCCTCATTTTCCACAACCATTTTCATCAACAAACACTCCACAAATCAGTCAAATCACCACCCAATTTAGCATAATTCCTACTTGGGTTTTGTTCTTTTCGATTAAATCGTAGAGATATCACGTCAAGCTCACATCTTGTAACCGTTTCGTTCGTTCTTTCGTCTCAATTATCCCAAATTTGTTGTGAATTTGTGGGTTTAGGTTTATGGGTATGATCAAGATCGGTTTAAGTTCCAATTTTGATATCTGGGTTCAATCCAGAATTTGAAATCTTGGTTGTTTTTGTATTCGGGTTTTGTTAATATGGCGGGTCTGAAATCTGGTGTACGGATGGATTACTGGAGGGAGTATTTTGGGAGTGCAAATGCGGATATTTTTGAAATAATTGAAGGGGCGATTATGTTAGCTGCTTCTGATTGCCCTAAAGAGTTTAAAGTTAGAAGGGATAATATTGCTCAGATTTTGTTTTCTTGTAGAGTGATCAAGTGTTCTGGTTGTGATAAAGAGGAATTAGTTTTGCCTGTAGATGATGATGATGATGATCATCATCATGATGGTGATGATGATGAGGATGAGATAGTTAAAGATAGCAGCAAAGTGATTAGTTGTTCTAGAAATAATGATGTTGATGATGAAGTGGATTATGATGATCATCATGATGTAGAGGTTAATGAAACTAGCCCTCAAGTTGGGAATTATAGTTATGATGTTGCAGAAGCTCTGACCGATGAAATCGAACAAGAATCGCAAAGTTTTGGTGAGGTTATGAGGATTAAAGAGATTGTTGACAACAGCCCTGATGAGGTTTTTTTCTATTACTTTGACTATATTTGTCAGATCGTTCGGTTTTCGTTTCCAAAGTTATATGAATTAGTCCATGATTAACTGTTGATTAATGTTTTGAACAATGTTTAATCATAGTTCTTGTTCTTGCTAGTCTGCATCAGTTTTATGCAATTCATTAAGGAAGCTTCAATTGATGTCAATATCAGTAGAAACACTCAAGGTTTGTGTTTAATTTTAACCATCTTAATCACAATTTGAGGCTTGTTAAAACTATAATTATCTTATAGTTTATTCAATTATATTTCAGGCAACCGAAATTGGAAAATCTGTTATTGTTCTTCGAAAACATGCATCAAAGGACGTTCGTCAGATCGCAAGATCACTAATCGAGTATGAATTTCTTTTCTTGTTGTTATTAGCTTGATATGCGTTTAACCGTTGTTAATCTGTTGTAACTTTTAATTACCCAAAATGTTATTTTTATTCGGTACGTTTTTTATGTAGAGTGTGGAAAGATATGGTAGATGAGTGGGTGAATGCTACTAGAAAGATAACCGGTAATTAAATGAAAATAGTTTTGAATTTTTTTTTTCGGTTTGTATAATCTTACGATTGTTGAAAAAATTTTGACGATTATCGCAGTTTCTGAAAATACCCCCGAGTCGATGAATCCGTCTGTTGTTGATGAAGAAGAAGGTTTACCTTCACCTCCTTTAGACGATTTAGCGTTTTTGAACCCTCATTCCATGTCACTGGAATTATCCGAGGTACGCAAAACTCGTGGATTTTTGTCAAACATAATTCTGTTTATAGTTTTAGCATTTGTTGACGGGCGTTTTTTATTTTTTATGTCTATCGTGGTTATCAGAAGTTCTTCGATGGCATGGATGATTACGGAAGTGAGTTGAATTCACATATTTAAATAACTTGATAAATTATTCTAAGTTTGCCTTTCAGTTTTTAACTGAATTCCTGTTTCGGATGTTGCTTTTTAGACACTCAAAAGAATGAGAACCGTAATAACAGAAAGCCGCCAGTTGAGAAGCAAAACATAACCAAGTGGAAACCACACAAACCATTAAACAGGGAAACCATGGTTCCGAAACCAACCGTGGTCAAACCAAGTAAACGACCAGTTGTTGACTCAATACTGGGGAGACGAATGAAACCGAATAAGGACCAGAAGCTGCAAAATCAGGAACACACGATTCTTTCTAAGAGGCCTGTGACCCCTCAACAACGTGTAAGTTACCGTATTGTGGTAAACAGTTCACATAATTATTTGATTAGTGTTCTTAATGGAAAACTTGCATAACTTAAACAGTTAAACAGATAATTTTTTAATAATATTTTTGCTAACTAATTTCTTCTTTTTGGTAACTGTAAACAGAAACCAATGTCCTCCGGTGGAGAAACCGATCAAGACAAGCTTGAAGCCACAAAGAGGAAGCTTCAAGAGAGTTATCAGCAGGCGGAAAAAGGTTCTTATTAATGATCTTTTATGCTACATTTTAGTTTCGTATAGAGTTGACAACCTGATCATTATACAACGAAGCTTTTTTTATAAATTTCGTTCAATAATGAATATGTTGTGTTTGTAACAGCGAAGAGACAAAGAACGATACAAGTTATGGAGTTGCATGATATCCCGAAGCAAGACGTTGCTCAAAAACACCAACACGCGAGACCCGGAAACAACCATCATAGACACCGGGGCAACAGGCGGTTTAGCGATCGTATTCGTTAAAATGCAATGGCTAAAATGAGACTGAAAGGCCAATTTTGGGGGATTTTGCAACATTTCCAACTATGATTTGGGGTTGTTTATTAGTTTAGTTCAATTGGGAGGTGTCAAAGTTGACTTTGGTGTATAAAAATACCCTATACAACCACCCCTTTGTTGACTTCTAGATTGGAAGATTGGAGCTACCCCTCTCTACCCTATCCTATCCCCAACACACATAACAGGCATTCTTGAAAGCACACAATAAGTGCGTTTTAGCAGTCAGTACATCATGTTTTTTTATATATAATAAGTATATTTATATACTAGACTAGTATTGTGTTACATGATCCTTTGGGTCGCGTTTAAACGTTGTTTGATATTTTATAACAGTTGGTTCTTGACGTAGAGTGAAAGCAAATAAATAAAGAGAATATTTTTCAAAAGAATTTGCAATAGATGTAGGGATATTTTTAAATTTACAGGTTTGTCAAGCTTTCGAAATTACAAATTGATTAGTAGTTATTGAAATTAAGACCTTAATAAAGGTGTAAATAGGCTAATAAAAGATCTTCACGTTTTAAGTTATAAAAGGAAAGTGCTAAGGCTTTAGATAAAGGAATTTGGGGCTGACAGTTGGTTCAAGCACAGGTTGTTTGATCTGACTTGTTGAGGCATTTTCGGCGCGTGCTCGTGAGTCCTGTAACTCCAATCGTAGCCCAAGTTATGCTCATTTAAAGTTTGGCTCATTTCTACTATATTTTCTCTTATCTAGCTGCTACACGTAAGAATCTACCAGCTCTTGAAACAACTCTTCATCGATTTTAATCCATGTTGATGGGACCGTCTCGGGATTGGGACGGTAGGGGACGTGTAACAATTCACAAGGTTGTTAATAATTAAAGGTGACATACTTAAAGAAAGGGGGATGTAACGGGGATGAAAAAAATAATTTAACGTGTATCTCATATCATTTACTTGTCTATTATAGAAAAGCACACATTCGCTTAGGATATATATATTCGTAGTGAATTAAAATTTCATTTAATTCGTTTAGGATAAGAGTGATAACAATATGGAGACAAGATATGAAAGGTGGATTATAACAAGATATAATGAGTGCTTTTATAATAATAATTTATTATTATTAGTAGTGGTAGTAGGACTATTTTGGATTACTTTATTTATCACGATTTATAATTTGAGACTCGAGAGGCCACATGCAATAAAAAATAACGTTAGATACTTTTTTATACTTTATCATAATTAATTGTTTGTTAGCATAATTATAAAGAATTTAATTTAAATTATTATTTTATCATTTATCTATAATTGATTGGATGTTACATGACACTTTTTAAATGATTCTTATAGTTTATATTCTAAATATAATTTGTATTTGATCATACTCTTTACAATACTTCAACAATCAAAAGTCAAAATAGACAAACTTATACGGTGGATAAAATAAATAATCAAAAGTCAAAATCACAAACCGTGACCATCTAAAATAGGGTTGATCAAAAAAGTTTGGATGACGGTAGATAATTTTAAATATTTTCCACTATGAATTTCGAAACATTTATCTTCGTTATTTATAAATCTTTGAAAATAAAACACGTCTAATGGCCATTTTAGTCTTTTTTTTTCTCATTGACCTAACTTTTGGTAGTTTAATTTATAACGTATAATCTTGTTTGGCAAATGATATTAGTTTAGGCGAACGACAACGTTTTGAGCTATGCGTGTTGATAAAATGTTTGGTCAACTTGTGAAACACGCGGCTTTTGGTATTGTTGCTTTGAAATTAAGGTGGTCATACTATCAAAGTCAAAGATTATTTGATCATCTTTATTGTTCTAACATGGGAGAAGCTTCTAGTTCGATATAGTTGTATATCTTTAGTTTTCGTCACCGCCAGAATACATTCTTTATATATATCTTCAGAGTTGAACAAATGTTATGATTGATTCAACTGATTAAGAAAAGGAGTTTTCAAAAGTTGTAAGTTTAGGATTTGTGATTTCAATTTTGTATCGTGTTTCAACTCTAAGGTGCTGTTTGTTTTTCAGAGATAAAACGTCTGCAGTCTGCGGACCACATATGCAAACATCTTTAGCTGAAGAAGTGGACCAAACCTCTGCAGTCTACAAGAAGAAGACTGTTTGTTTTATAACTTCTGCAAGCTATTAACTATAACATAATCAAAATTCAGAATTTGAACACCTATAATCAACTTATTAACATAATCAAAATTCAGAATTTAAACACCTATAATCAACTTATTAACATAATCAAAACCCATATAATCAAACTACAAGTGAGTAAAACCCAGATGCTAATTCAACAAAAAATGAACTTTAGCATCTGAATTCACCCCCAAAAGTTTACTTTTTACCAAAACTGAATAAACAAAAATTACCACCATTGTCAAACTAGTGACAGAAACAGAGAACCCAAATCATGAAATCAAAAAACAAAAGTCGAAGTTTTGGCATCTGAATTACACCCCAACATGTTGAATTTCACCAAAAATGAACAAACAAGTACCTGAATTACACGATGATCCTCATGGGGGAGGAGATGAATGGCCGCGTGACGGGGAGGAGAGGTGGTGGCAGCGACGACGGCCTGTGGGAGGAGACGAACGGCGGTGCGACGGGGAGGAGAGGTGGTGGCGTTGTATGAAGTGGGTTATGATCAAATGGTATGAAATTAAGCATGATTATATGTTAGAATCGCCATATAGAACATGTGTTATGCATGATTTTGATTAATTCGATGTTTGGAAGTAAACCCATTTGGGATGATGAAGATGGTGACATGGGTGTGTCACCCATGTCTAATTCTAGTACAAATTTGATTAATGTTGTGGTATGTGATGCTTATAGGTTAGTTAGTTTAAAGTAAGGTATGAAATTTACTTGATTATAGTTGTGTTGATAAGATGAATGCAAGAAGTGAGAATTAAAGCATGAATGGGTTGTACATTATGCTTAGAAAGTAGTATGCACACCAAGTGTATGATAAGATGTTTAAGTGAAGTTAGGATGTGAGATTGTATGTAATGGCTTGACATATATGAATGAAATATGATAATGATGTAATTAGTAGTAAACTAACTTGAAGAATGTGCTTTAGAGGGAGCTCGTTTAAGAATTTGGGTTGAATGTATGTTTTGGTCAAGATTTGCATTGGGGGCTTGTACATTGTGCTTGAACGAATGATGCTCGCCATGTGTTCTATTTATTACTTGCTTTCAATTAAGAAGTGAATGTGTACTAAATATATAACATATGACCTTACTAGTAAAGGATGATGTTGTGATTATGTTAAATGGACTAATCTTGTATGTGGTTATCGAATGTGAGATAATGAAAGCATTAGCATATGAAAGTATGTGTATGTGAATGTATATGTGTATATAATTAGGTGATCGTATATGTGTATATAATTAGGTGATCGTGCGGTTGTAGGCATATTACAACATGAGTATGAATTGTATATAGTGTCATTAGTATAGCCTAATAACATGACAAATATATATGAGGTTAACTCGAAAGTTCATATGATAAACATGTGACATCTGAGCTGTTTCTACTATCATACAATTCCGAACCAAATGAAATCTTGTAATTTCATTCTCTAGACATGTAAAATTTCATGTGACATTCATACATTTTAGTCCATGTACAATTTCGACACTTCAAAGCTTTTTCTAGAAGATATACGTAAACTGTTACGTAAACGTAATCAGTTTAACGCAACATATGTTCCGGAATAGTGACACAAGTATAACATACCTTAAATATCCTTTGCATAACTTAGAAATAAGTTTTGAAAGGTTTGGTATGTAAAAAACAAGCCTATTCGATCACAGGGACTATTTACGACAAACTACGAAAGTCTGCCGATTCTCGTAGCGACACACATTCCGGAACAAGGTCATAATCTTAACAGACCCTAAATACCCTTAACATATCTTATAAATAAGTCTCGAGGGCTTCGGTTTGGTAAAATCACGCTTTTGTAACTTAAGGGGCTATTTTGCAAATTCTGTTAAATTATGCCGTTGCGCGTATTTCTTAATCCAGGACCTGTACGCACATCCAAAAATTTTTGTAATCATTAAAATCTTGTCTTTTAATGATTAGAATGCAAAAATATCATTCATTACGCATTTAAATTCATACACGCGATCGTTACGATTTTCGTCGTAATTAACCGAAAACCGCAACCATAGACCAAACAAACTGACTTCTGAGATATTTTAAGCACATTTTAAGTTCCCTATACTTTATTGTCCTTATAAAGCTTGAAAATGGGGTTAACGAGTGTTAAAAGTGCCAAAACGCGTCAAAAACAAGTTTAGGGGCCATTTCTGCCAATTCTGGAACTTCAGCCCCTGCAAGGGCCTTGCGGACCGTAAGGCAAAACCCCATACCGTCCGTAAGGGGTCCCCAGCTCATCAGAATTGTTGAATCAAGGTGGCAGCTTCTTGTTAACTCTCTTGATGATTACGCAAACGAGATTGCCACCATTCCTTCTGCATTTGATAAGTGTTAGGACACTAATCAATTTCTGCGATGACTCATGGACACATGTCTTGATCCTATAACTCCAATCCAACTATAAATTCCATGTTCTTCTTCACATTTGAGCTTTTTCAACACCCACTTTTGCTCTCATCTACATTTATCTGAAGTAGCAACCATTTGAAGATCATTTCCTAAGTTCTAAGGCTCTCCTAGAGTATTTGTAAGTGTTCCATTCATGTTTTGTTCAAATCTTTTAGTATATTGGAGTTAAAAGTCAAACAGTTTGACTTTCTGTTTGACTTTCAATTCTGACCATGAATTGGTCAAACAAAGTTCAATTGAACTTTGCAACGTGATTGTGATCATGATGGTTATGGTCCTTAGTGATCATGCCTACTGATTACCACGTTTGCTAGTCATTGTGGCGAGTCAAAGTTTCGGTCAATAATGCGATAAATGCGCATTATACTACAGAACTATTTTCGGGTATCAAAACAGTTTGTTTTGATACCAAAACTCTTTTATAACTTAGTTAGACATGGCAAAACATGTCTAACTTGTCACTTTTAGTATAGTGCTTGTTTAGGATCGTTTGTTGAACGGTTTTGACTACCTCTTTGACTTTCGAATCTGACCCGTTTGGTCAATCTTTGGACCCGACCAAATACATACTTATGACCATAATTATATAGGGAACAACCCTCTGAGGTTATACCACATGGTCATGTCATTTGATTAGTGTTATGATAATTAGTTGTTATAACCTTTAATAATGACAAAAATGCACTTTTTGTGGATAAATCAATCTAAAGCATATGTCACCAAAATTTTGACATGTAATCTGATGTAACAACAATATTAAACATATTTTGGCAAATTAGACTTATCATAACACATATCTCACCATCCGGAATGCGTAGTTACGCAAATGGCATATTAAAGTGGCTTAAACTATCTTAACGGGTCATAACGGGTCAAAAGCACTTAGGAACCTTTCCAAATCAGAATGTTAACTTTATTAAACCATTTCATATGAGTTCCAACACTCATTTGGTTTATAAAGTCTCATTCTATCCGATTCTTCCGTTTTTGTCCTGACTTATTTTCATGTTATCCGACTCATTAGGACACACTTGATTCCTTGATCTTTGGGCTTTGTTCACACATTCACACAAGGCTTATCCGCAAATCCCAAGCTAGTACATTGCTCCCCTCTTTTATGTTATTCAAATGTTTTGGGGTGATTCATATGTGCTAAGTTGTTTTCAATGTATAAATACTATGGTTTATATATAACAATATGGTTTCAATAATGTGATACAACTTGTTGGTGCGTTATCCATGATACGAATGACATTCATTAACATTGATATACCTTCCAGTAGTAAGTTATGGTACCATAGGATTGACAATCCCGTTACTAGGCTATTCACTGGATTTGGTGGGTAGTTTGGGGAACGACAGAAACTGTTTATGATTAACAAATCATTCGTTGATTTGTTAGTTTTGTTAAAGAGATATTTTAGGATCTATAACAGATACCCTTGGGGTATAGTCGAGTCAACAAAGGCTTGAATGTATTCATTAAAGAACGACCAAAAGTTTTCACAATTAGAAACAAGGACAATGAACAATGTTTTATGACGAGTAAAATGAACAATGGTTTATGACAAGGACAATGAACAATTGGTTTATAACACGAACAATGGTCGAATGTTTATTTTTGAACAAGGTTACACAACAATTTTTATTTAAAGATATAAACCATACATAGTTTACTTACAAAATGATCAACAACTCAAATTTACGAAACAAATGTTTTCAGTCAAGATTCATGGCTACAAGGTTTTGATTTACTTATATTAGCTTGTAAAGTTGATATATTATATTGCAATATCAAACACTTTTTGATTTCAAGATTTATACTCGTCGACTCTCGAAGTTGGACGAGGTATTGCAATATAGTTCTAAAGCCATGAATTTGACACTCACAAAACCTATGTTCTCGCCGGCATTTTTATGCTGACTGTATTTTCACATATGTTTCAGGTTTAGTTACATGACGATTGTTGCTTCATACTTCACGTAGGAACGAACGCGAACTTTAGTGCCTTAAAACAAGAAAGACAATTAAAATGTTTGTTTAGTTTGTTATAATTCCAAAGACAATGTAATTTGTTAATCATTCAATAAAACAAACTTTATTTACTATGTGTTGTTGAAACAATATGTGAACGTGACTCCCCAAGTGTTTCCGCCGTGTGTTGTTATACGCGATTTGGGGTGTTACAAAACCGTTGACTTTCCAAAAGTCAACTATGCATAAGTAGCAAGGTTAGACTTTTTGTAACAATTGTAATGTTATAGAAAGTCATATGGTACGTGTTATATCAATATGTGTTATATATGATGACATGATGAATTATACGAGTTTGAAAAAATGTGATTGTGGGAATATCCCTAATGCTTGTTAGAATTAACTAATGAAAGTAAAATGTGAAATATGAATTTGATATGATCGTTAATATGTACAGTCATGTATGCTAACAAGAATGTGAATGCGATAACATGAAAGTATAGGGATGTTGTCAAGATGGATGGAAGCATGGAAGGCTAACGGGTCAAAAGGAGGAAATGAAACGAATGCGAATACGGACGCTTAAGGTAAGTGATTCCCGAGCTCACTTCTTGTTATCTAAATGAAGTTATGTATGCTTGATTCCTGGGAACCATATAAAGATAGGTATGTCATGGTAGTATCAAGATAAGTATGATGGAAATTGATTATATGCTATTGAATATGTTTGAAACCATATGGAATAAGTAAACGGGTCACAAATACGAAAGTAATTAACCAAGTTGTGAAATTGGATGTTGGGAAAATGTCAGTTCATCTTTCGGAACCCGTACGGGAGCTTGCACGAAGATGTAGTATGTATGTTGGTGCGTGTAAATGTGGAATTCATTATGTATGTGACCGATTCTCGTAGGAATGATTGTACTTGGATGTAACACACGTGTGAATGGACATAACTAGTATATAAGCATGTTTATATACGGAAAATTGTGTGCCTAACAAAGTAATGTGCTTGAAACAAATTAAGTGAAGGTGATTGTATGTGTGTGTGGTATATAAATAAGAATTCATAGTGAGTGTATGTAGTACGAACTTATAGGTGTATACATGTGTATGGGAAACGTAAGTATGTGCTTGGATATATGAACGTGTACGCATGCGATGTAATCTAATGAATGTAGATTAATAGAACATATCTATGTGAAGTTGTGGGTTTTCAATATGTTTAAGGGTACACGTTGCTAATCATGTTATCGTTGAGAATGAAATGAAAAGTGCAGGTATTCCAATGTTGGGTCCAAGAGAGTTGATGCCGGGAAGTAGTGGATGAGTTTGGAAAGATGATCGAACAAGATATCTTGCGTCGTTAGAATGTAATATGGTCTTTCAGCTATATGTTTATAATATAAGTATGATGTCACTATTTTCTAATGTCTCGGTTGTTTATGGTGACCGCAGGTTATTCAGATCATCATTATCATCAGAAGGAGCAAACCATGTACAAATGAAGAAATACATGTGCAAAGGAACAAATACATGTACAAGGAAATGAATATTTACACAAAGGAAGAAATACATGTACAAAGGAAGAAATACACGTACAAAGGAATGTAACACCCCAAAATTGTGGACGAGGATCGAGTCGAAGATCATGGATTGTACGGAGAAGTGGCCACGTAGTTTGTATTCATAGGTTATAAGGGTTACATTAACTAAGGATGAATGATGTATTTATTTTAAAGAAGACGTTTTAAACGGTTTTCTAGCATATTAGAACAGTTATAAACGAAGAAATTTTTCGGTTCGCGTTTCCGCTGCTTACTTTTGTTTAAAACGGTTTAGGGTCTTACAAGTTGGTATCAGAGCCCTGGTTTGAGAGAATCAAGTACGGGAAGGTAAGTACTTGAACTCAAACCCGTGTGCTCTTGTGACAAGGAACTCGTACAATCCAAGACTCGATCAAGATCCAAAGATAGAATAGAATGTGAGCATGTACTTATGTATTCATATGAAGAAGCTAATGGTATTGTATATGCAAGGTAAGCTTAAGTATATGAGGAGGATGATCCAAGGATGCGGTCTAGGATGAATACCAAAGCATGTAATTAGACAGATGGACCCCAGGTACACAATATTATTATATATATGTATATGGGTACCAGTGTTAAAAGAAAAGGAAAATCTCCTTGGGGAGGGTAAACATTAAACGAAAGACAAGGATATTTTCTTGGTAAGGTTTTTAAGATGTTGCACGAACTGAAACCCACTTCTTCGGACATAAGATGATGATTACTTGCAGGCACGAAACTAGTATGTGGATTGTGCGCCTGGCCAGTGCACAAAAAGCATATGACCCTCGTGAGACCATGATAATCATCACAGGTATGTCCGGTAGAATTGAGAAGTAAGTTGTCGTGTGTGTTAAAAGAATGGCAAGATTCCCAAGTAACTTGGGAGCATTTTATGTTGAATGAAAAGTATGATGATATGTTTGAATCCACGAGATGGATTCAAACAAAAAAGAATGAAAAGTATGAATGAACGGTTTGAATCCAGGAGATGGATTCAAACATAAGAGAATGAAAATTGTGAATGAAAGGTTTGAACCCACGAGGTGGATTCAAACATAAAAGAAGGAAAAGTGTGTTAAGGAAGTTGACCCGTTATGAACGGGTCAAATGATGGAAATGAATGATAAGTAAAGGTTATGAATACAACAAGTAAGAAAGAATGGTAAGAACAAAAATGTTTGAATCCGTGAGTAAGTACGGATTAAACAAGTAAGAATGAATTATAAGAACGAAAAGGTATGAGTCCGTAAGTAAGAACGGACCAACCAAGTAAGAATGAAAGGTTTGAATCCATTGACGGATTCAAACGTAAAGGAATGAAAAAATATATGAAAGAGATGTTTACATCTGTGAGAAGGATTCAAAATATAAAAAGAATGAAATTAACCTACATAAGAATGTGTTGACAGTTTGACCATGCTGGAGTCAAATGGGTCATATGAGTAAGTATAAAGTAAATGGCGTTGGTATAGCAAGAAGATGATATTGTTAGTTAGAAGGCAACTAATAGTAAAATAACATAAAAGGTTCGATATGCTAACTAAGCAAAACCAACAAAAGTTGTTGTCATAGTAAATATATATATATATATATATATATGTATGTACGTATGTATTATGTGAAAGAATTTTGGAATAAAGCTACGAATTACACAATTGAAAAATTAACTCATGAGAGAGTTAGGATAGATGACGGTTAAAACCCGGACGAATGGTTAAAGTATGGACAAGAACGACAGGTTTTTGTAAGAAAGCATTTAAAAATAATGAAATGCCATTTTGTAATATGCTCGGACTAGAAGTAAGTACAATGCATACTCCAATATGTAAAAACAATAAGAAATGAGTAGCAAATTGACTTTGAGAAGTCAAACTACTGAGGTTGGAAATTAATTATCGAGTTGTAAGAATAACACATATGAAACAAGGTGTGTAATGTAGTATACCAAGTAAATTAGGGATTTACGAAAGAACACATGTGAATTAACACCGAATACAATGAATAACATAATGGAAATGGTATGTTAAAGAATGGTTATGTATTGATCCGTTATGAATAGGTCAAACGAATGAAAATGATGTGTTAGGGAACAGTCATGTATTGACCCGTTATAAATGGGTCAAACGAACTAATGTTTAAAAAAAAACTAGAAAGGACTAGTATGTAAACAAGATGTTTTGATAAATGCCATAATTGAAGGAATTTGAATGAAATGTGTTAATCCTTAATTTTATAGTTGAGAGTGGTAGAACCCTTGAAGTGATGAAGCTAATAGAGTTGATGAAAGATGCTCACGAGCGGAAGCTCATCACATGGATGGACGAGGTCGATCCGGTTATGGTATAAGGAGCGGACCGATCCTGATCGCGGATCATTGGTTTATGCAATGAAATCAAGGTTAGTGAAATATTTGATTCATGATTGGTAAGTAAGAATTTGTAGATTGAATTAGGATAAATATGGTATGGTATGGAATGTTTGACTTTTAACGGTCGACATAAGAAGAAATTATGTCATTAAGAGGAAATCTCAAAAGTTTGAGTGAAAATTTAGGGCTAAATGGTTAAACGCTCGTACCATGCACTTGCACGACATACATGTTAGTAGAAAAAGTAGTGCGTGAAGAGAGCTAATAATAAAGTGACATGAATGGATGAAAATGAGGCTAGACTTAAAAATGTACGTAGTACAAGTAAAGATAGCAAACGTAGAATGATGCTTAATTCCTGTGTCAAGTACAGATAAGTAAGTATGAAAATAGTAATTATGTTGTAGTATTAATAGATAATCGAATATTTACTGTAAGCGTACAAACATATGCTCACCTCTCATGTAAATATGAAAGTAATTAAAAGGAACATTAGTAATGGAATGTTGTAGTTCTCTCAAGATGAACGAAAATGAAATAATAACCACCTAGAGGTGGTGACCACCCCGAACGAATGTTGATAATACGTGTAAATACACGGTTTAAATTACTGAAGAAACCCTAGATCAACTAGACCGGAATCAAAATAGATCTATGGAATGGGCTCTGCATAAAAGGGTTAACCCTCCGTTTGGTTTCACGATGGATGATGAATAGAACAATATTTCGGCTGATCCTGCAAAACAGAACACCGTTAGCTCGCCACGGGGAGAAGGGGGGTTCTCTCCATGACCACCCTCCGGCGTGAGAATAAGTACAGGTACTCGAAAGTAAGTATTGTAAGTGAGAGAGTAGTTGAGAGTGAATACCTTTCCTTGAACTCCAAGTTACTTATTTATAGCCGGTGTTTGGCGCCAAAAAGAGAGATTGTTAACTTTAACGGAATCTTTTGTTATTCCGTTAACGTTTGTTGGCAATCCGTTAGTGCACACGGGTCGTGAGCTCATCAGCGGTTAGGGAGGTGCCATGTGTCAACATGAGATCACTACATCTTATAAATGTGAGCATGCCATCACCGTGATCTTCCTCAGCCGTCCAGATGCTGCCATGTGGCAATTGGTTATAACCGAAAAGATGCTTGCACGATTGGGTGTTAATGGCTTCTAGAAGGTTTCACAGCTGTTACCCATCTATTATTCGCCACGTGTACATTCTGTTACAGCAGAAAGATTCCCTTTGCTTCTGCACCAAGTCAAAGATTTTGCTAAGGGAAAGTTTCTTAGGATTTACTGTTTCCTTGCGCAAGAAGCGCAAGTTATTTAACTGATCTTCCTTCTTCTCCTTGCTGCTTAGTGCAACGTTTGGTGGATGCTTGCTTTGATATAATTATCTGTGCAAGGTTTGTGCATGGAGCATTATCAAACAAGAATGTTCAAGGTTAACTTTGAACCTTGCGCAAGCCCGCGCAAGGTAGTTAAATGAAGCATTATCAAACAAGAATGTTCAAGGTTAACTTTGAACCTTGCGCGGGCCCGCGCAAGGTAGTTAAATGAAACATTATCAAACGAGAATGTTCAAGGTTAACTTTGAACCTTGCGCGAGCCCGCGCAAGGTAGTTAAATGAAGCATTTATCCAAAGAGAGTGTTCAAGGTTAACTTTAAACCTTGCGCGAGCCCGCGCAAGGTAGTTAAATGACGCTTTCCTCTCTTGGATATTTGGCGCAGAGTTCTAATAAATCTTATTTTGGCAAAGAAGTCTGCGCGCAGTTTTCTTAGAAGTTATTAATGGGTATGGTTCCTTGATTGGCGCAAGGTTTTTGGGACCATACTCCTTCAAGTCCCCCAGTCCAGTGTTGCTCCTATGTACGAATAAAAAGTAGGTGGAGCACTGGACTTAAGATGAATGTGCTGCGCTAGGTAAGGACTAGCTTTTTGTTGCTTTATGCATCTTGATGACGTGTCGTAAGTGAATTTGAAAAAGTATTTGAATTTCAAATATACTTAGACACGTGTCACTTATCTGGATGGTGTAGTTGGTGACGACGCACGTTCTTGAGATGTGGTGGTACTGTTGACAGACTGTCAACAGTACATGTCTTACCGTATTTAATGCTTTTCGGCGACATTCGCGCACGTGGGGTGGTTACTGTTCCCCACTTGCCCTTGCGGTTACCTGGGGATACGTGACGGTCCAAAAGTCGCTGCAGTTAAATCGTGCATTAATTGCGGTTTGTATATAAAGGGATCAACGATCCATTTGCTTCCTCACCCAATTATAACTTGAGAGAAATTTGTGTTCAAAAATTCCGGCGACCTTCACAGTTTTCTATGTTTTCTTCAAAGTTCGAGTTATGGCTACCGGTGCAAGTTCTGCTGAGATGTCGTCATCAAGTTTGCCACCGCTAAAGTGGTTGAAGAAAGATTTCGATAATCTTGCCACCAACTTCCTTTTTGCTCCGTCCAGGAAAGCGTTTTTTCCGGAGGCGAATGCCACGGCGGCTGATGCGCCTGCCGGCTGCATTACATTATTTTACGATTATTTTGCCGAAGGGAACTTCCGGCTGCCGGTGACCCATTTCTTGCTGGAAATTCTTGGTTTTTACAAGATTCACATTTCTCAGTTGTACCCGATGGGAATGGTGAGGATCCGGCATTTTGAGTTCGTTTACCGATCGATGCAGATCGTGCCGTCCGTCGAGAAGTTTAGAGTTTTCTACCAGCTGCACTGCTCGTTGGGTTTTTATTCGTTCCAACAGCGTGTGCAAGCCAAACGATTGCTGTTGGTGCCGCCGAAGTCCTACCACGACTGGAAGCAGAAGTTCTTCTTTATCAAGGCGGCGGTGATCCCGATGAAGATGACATTCCGGGCCGGTGATGAGATCGAGCTGGAGACCCTTCCCATACCTGCCAAAGAGGTATGGTATCAAGATATTAAAGATGTGCCCAATATTGTTTTGCCGGAGAGGGCCCTCATTGCTGCCGGGATGAGTATTTTTTGGAAGAAGGAACGCCAGGAAAAAACCGGTGTATACAGAAGATGGAACTGGTATGTAACCCTTTAACTTCCTAGCAATATCTTTCAATAGATATGTACTGATGCAAAAATGTTTGTTATGTAGCTGCGCCTCTCTACTTGGTCTCTTTCAAGAGAGAGAAGGGAAAAATGGCCGTCGTGCCTATTGCTGATGGTGAGGACACTTGGTTCTCACAAATCTTGGGGAACTTTGAGTTGCCCAAGCAGGAGGATCTGGAGGCGCAACCATATTCGAAGACTGGTAAATAAGTCCTTACAAAGCCTAAGTTGATATTGCAATATGACTCTTGAACATTTTTTCTAAGTAATATTGCAATATAACTAATGGCGCAACTTTTGCTCAATATGATTGATTATGTAGGTGATTTGCTAAACTTGCGCGTAGGCCCTGATTCAAAGAAGAAGAAGAAACCAACTGCTGCTGCAGCTGCTGCGCCTCCCCCTTCCAACCCAGAGCAAAAAACAAAGCCATCAGCTGCTGCGAAAGCTGAGGGCAAGAAAGGTTCGCTTCCCGTATCTGACTCTTGGTGCAATTATGTGGTGGTGTCAGACTCACTGGAGGGTCTTGCGCCTGTAGGTTTGAAGAAACCGAAGCCAGAACCCGTTGACACCTCATCTCTTCCTGCTGCGAACCCAGATGATCCTTTGGAAGTACCTTCTAGCACGGAAGAGGCGTTGAAGCGTACTTCTAAGAAGAGGAAGGAGGCGGAGACTAAAACTCCTGCGCTAACCAAAGTTGCGCGCCCGCGCATTGGTAAGAAGGCAAATCTGGATGCCTTTGCAAAGAAGTTCTCACATGGTACGTTTAGTTTGTTGCGCATTTCTGTCATAAAAGTTATGCAGAATCTTATACTTGGTATTTGTTAATATGTTTTGCAGAGAAAATGGTGAAGGCTGCGCCGGCCACCTCATCTGCTATGCTATCGCGCAGGCCTGAGAATGTTGAAGAGGGAGATGCGGGGCAAGAAACTCCTGTTCTTGATGCCGACCCCATCGTCCCGGAAAATATTGAGAAAGTGGCCCCGGAAGAAGAGCCCAAAAATTTTGATGCTGAGAATCCTGCTGGCGAGCAGGTTAAAGATACGGCTACAGATGTTGGGGAACCATCAAAGTTTATATCCAAGGGAGCCGGACCTTCAACACAAAGCGAAGGCTTTGTGTTTGTTGAGGATTCGGAGGAGTCGCCTATTCGCCCAGAGGAGACGCCTGGGGACTATTATTATCGCTCTTATTCTGAGAGGCGGACCTCTGCGATTCATCAGCCCGTGTGGAAAGTTAAGCAGGGTGATGTTTTCAGTGATTGGCACTCCTGCAGGGAGTGGTATAAGGGCATCTTCCCGCCGGCGGAGGTGAAGCGCCAGGAAGAAAAAGACCACGAGGCTACCTACAAGTCATATTTGCAAGAGTCTGCCCTTGCCTCTTCCACCATAAACAGGATTGTGCGCGAATGGCGCAATATGAACAAGGAGTGGGACGAGGTTGAGCTTGAGAAGGCAAAGGCCAAGCTTGAGAAAGAGAAGACGTTGAAGATGCTTGTTGATTTTGAGGCGGAAAAGGCCCAATTTGAGAAAGAGAAGAAGACTGAAGAATGGGCTACGCTGTCTTGGAAGCGCAAGTGTGAGGCTTCTGCTGCGCAATATGCGGACGAGCGCAAGCGCTTTGTGCAGGCTTGCGAGCGTGACAACAAAGAAAAAGCTTCTCTGCGCAATGAAATTGAGAAACTCAAAAAAGAGAAAGTTGATGCAGTTGCGGCAGCAGAAGAGGCGCGCTCGCACAGAGAAAGGAGCGAGCAGAATGAGGTATCAACCAAAATGACTCTTCTTCTTAAGAATAAAGAAATTGATGATCTAACAGCTATGCTCTTTGACCAGGCGCGGTTGCAAGCTGAGGTTGATAGTTTGAAAAAAGATATCAACCTCCACCGAACAGAGAAAGCCGAGTTGATCCGCCGTTTACCTGAAGGCGAACAAAAACTTAACGACACGGAGGTCGCTCGCGCTACCGCAGAAAGCTTGACCGAATCCCTCATGAACCAGCTTACCTGGTTGCGGGAGTATGGGATTGTGGAGGTAATATTCCCTTTTCTTTATATGTCTGGTTTGATTGTCGCAACATCTACTAATTGTTTTTGTGTACAGATCGCAAATGCCATCCTTAACTCTACGGAGTTGGATGAGAGAGTGGCAGAATTAATGATGGCGGCGCGAAATGACGGGCATGCCGAGGGATATAGAGAATATACTTTGCACGTGGCCCATGCGCTGAAGACTGAATGGGATACCAGCCGTGCTGCCACGCATGGGCTAAATACTGCCGCCATTTATTCTGCTGCCAAGGAAAAATATGATCAATTGCAAATTCCAATTATGGACCTTGTGGACGTCGCACTGCAGCAAGACGACTTTGTTGATAAGCTAAAGGAGGTTTTTTCCTCATCAGAGAAGCAAGCGGGAACAAAATCTATAGAATAGGGAATTTGTAATTTTTCACTTTACGATAACTTGTAACGTTGCGCTGCTGCGCAAGTATTGTGGATGTGAATATAATATATTTCAGCTTTACAATGTTTGCATGGGACCAATTACTTGTGTAGGATAGACAAATGAACAGTTTTTTTTATGTGTGAGCGTAAGTATTAAGTTAGCTTGTGGCTCATGAGTTTGTGTTTTTGTTTATCCAAAGGAATTGCATGCATTGTAAAGGAACATATTCAAGACTGTAAGTAGTGGCAGAGTATTTTATTCATACTGATAAAGCGCAAAGCTATGGCTGCCACTAAGATTACATAACAAAATAAAGTAAGCAGTCTCGTTACGCAACGCTCAAAAGTTGCTTAGAGGACTGAGATTACATATAACATCGGCGTAGTTGTTGGGCGTTCCAGGTTCGAGGAACGCTGGATCCGTCCATACGCTTTAGAGTATACGCGCCTTTTCCCAATACTTCATTTATCACGTAGGGACCTTCCCATCGTGGGGCTAACTTCCCCGGTTTTTCGGCATTCGATGCTTCATTATCGTGAAGAACAAAGTCACCAGGCGAAAAGGAACAGATGCGCAACCTTTTGTTGTAATACTTTTCAAGCTGGGACTTGTATTTAGCTTCGCGAATCGCTGCATTTTCTCGTCGTTCTTCCAATAAGTCTAGGTCGATGCGCCTTTGTTCTTCGTTATCTTGTTTTTCCAAAGCTAGCATTCTTGGAGATGGTAAACCAATTTCGGCAGGAATCACAGCTTCCGTGCCGTACACAAGGCTAAAAGGAGTTTCTCCAGTGCTAGTCTTGAGCATAGTTCGGTGTGCCCATAAGATGCTAGGCAATTCGTCAACCCACCCCCGCCGTGCCGTGCCAAGGCGGGCCTTGATACCGTCGACCAATTGTTTATTTATGCTTTCAACTTGACCATTTGCTTGTGGGTGTGCAACAGAAGCGAAAACATGTTGGATTCCCATTTCGGTCATCCATGTTTGCAACTCTTCAGCCATTAAATTTGTACCGTTGTCTGTAATAATGCGCATGGGCAGACCAAAATGGCAAATAATGTATTCCCAGATTAATTTGCGAATTATCATCACTGTAGTAGAAGCTAAAGGTTTGGCTTCAACCCATTTGGTGAAGTAATCGACCGCAACAATGACAAACTTTACTGTGCCGGGTGCATCCAGAAATGGTCCCACTAAATCAATGGCCCATTGTTGAAATGGCCAAGCTGTTGTAACGGGTACCAAAGGATTCTTTGGGCGCAACGTTTTAGGGGCATGCCTTTGGCAGGACATGCATTTGCGCAAGATCACCACCGCGTCAACGTACATTCCGGGCCAATAATACCCTGCGCTTTTCATTTTGGCTACTACCATGCGCGGCCCAGAATGTATACCGCACAGCCCCTCATGAACCTCCCTGATCAGGTATTGCGCATCATGTTTGTTAACGCAACGGAGTGAAGGACCCATGTAAGAGCGTCGGTAAAGAATACCGTCAATCATTTCGTAATTGAGGGCTTTGCATCGTAACTTACGTGCTTGCGCTTTATCTTCTGGTAAAGAACCATGTAACAAATACATTATTATTGGAGACATCCATGATGAATCTCCTACTTCGACCATTGTTACTTGTCTGAGGGGAACTGATGGATTACTTAAAACCATGATGCGAACTTCCTTAGCCAAATGTTTGAAACTAGTTGCTGCGAGTTTACTTAAAGCATCAGCATGTTTGTTTTCACTTCGCTTGACGTGTGTGACTTTAAATTGTTGGAACTGTGCTATAAGAGCCTTGGCTTGCGCCAAGTATAAAGCCATGATATCTCTCTTTGCATCGTACGTTCCAATTACTTGCTCAGCAACTAGTAATGAATCAACATGGGCTTCTAAATTTGTTGCGCCCATTTTGATAGCGAGGCGTAAGCCTGCTAGGAAATCTTCATATTCGGCCTCGTTGTTGGTGCTTTTAAAATCCCACCGAATTGCATATGTGAATTCTGCTCCCTCTGGACTCATTAATCGAGGACCTGCTCCAGCCCCATCACTATTTGATGCGCCATCTGTAAACAATGTCTACGCTCTGTTGTCGATGACTGGGACTGGGTTTTGGATTGCTTGGCATTCTTCAAGCTTATCAGCAGGAATTTCAGCGATGAAATCTGCCAAAACTTGGCCTTTGATAGCTGGTCTAGGTTTATAACAGATGTTATAACCTCCCAATTCTATTTCCCATTTCGCAAGTCGTCCAGAAACGTCTGGTTTGGCCAGGACTTGGCCAATGTGAAAATTTGTTAAAACTGTAATAACATGTCCTGAAAAGTATCTTCGCAGCTTGCGCGAAGCATGGACCAATGCTAAAACTAATTTCTCCATGATTGAATACCTTGTCTCTGGATCGTTCAACATCTTGCTGATATAATAAATTGGAGACTGGACCCCTTTGCGTTCTACCAACAAGACAGCACCTACTGCTACCTCTGATGCAACAAGATATAAGACCATGGGTTCTTTTTCTTGAGGAGCAGTAAGTGTGGGAAGTTGAACTAAACAATCTTTCATCTGCTGGCAAGCTTGATCAGCTTCAGGAGGTCATGCGAACTCTTTGCTGCAGCATGATTGGCAAGGAAGCGGTTTAGCGCAGCTAACCTTCCAGCCAAATGTTGCATCTCTTTGATGGTAGTAGGAGAAGACATTTTTTGTATTGCCTCGACCTTCTCGGGATTAACTTTGAAACCGTCTTTGGTGACAATGAAACCCAAAAATTTGCCCTCCTCTATGCCGAAGGAGCATTTGCTGGGATTTAACTTCAGATTTACCTCGCGCAGAGAATCAAAAGTTCGTTGGATGTTGTCTAGCATAGTGTCTTCTGAATTACTCATAACGACCAAATCATCAATGTAGACTTCCACAGTTTTCCCGATGTCATCTCCAAACACTGTATCCATCAATCTTTGATAAGTAGCTCCCGCATTGTGGAGACCAAAAGGCATCTTGGTATAACAAAAAATTCCCTTCTCCGTGCGAAAAGCGGTTTTATCTTTGTCCTCTTTTTTCATCAAGACTTGATGATAACCTTTATAACAATCTAGAAAACATTTCCAGCGAAAGGAAGCTAATGAGTCAACCTTTTTGTCAATCTCAGGAAGAGAATAACAATCTTTCGGACACGCCTTGTTTAGATCTTTAAAATCTACGCACATCCGCCATCCGCCATTATGTTTATTTACCATGACTGGGTTTGCTACCCAGGTCTGGTATTTGACTTCGCGCAGAATACCAGCATTTAATAACTCGGTGACTTGTTCGTTCATTGCCTCTGTCTTTTCTGACCCGAGGCTGCACTTTTACTGCACAACTGTTCTGCTGATGGAAATACATTCAGGCAATGTTCCGCAACGTCACGCGGGACACCAACCATGTCGGCAGGTGTCCAGGCGAAAATGTCTTTGTTGCAAAACAACAGTAGTGTAAGCTTTGCGCGAATTTCAATACTGACTGCAGGCCCTAATAAGATTGTCTGCTCAGGGTACTTATTGTTGAGTACCCACTTTTCTGGTTCATTGCTTGGCAATGTCTTGCCAGCCTTCATAACTGGTTCCTCAATTGACATGATTTCTTTCCGTGCATAAAGTATAGCTACACCATTTGGTGTCGGAAAACCACAAGCAGCATGCGGAGCGGAGGTAATCATACTAAAATCACGTTGCGTGCGGCGTCCCAATAGTACATCATGACGGGAATTTGCCGGCATCAACATGAAGTTGACGTTACTCGTTCGAGAACACCTCCCATAGATAAAGTAATAGGAAAGAGGATTTGTCCTAGAGGAAAGACAGCCTCATTGCAGAACCCAGTTAATGGAAAATCAACTGGTTCCAAGCGTGCCTTATCCTCAGGATCTAGTTGCTTGAAGCACTGCTCATACATGATATCTATGGAACTACCAGGATCTATAAACATATAGTCTGTTTGGTAGTGCCCAAATATACCGGTGATAACTACTGGCCGGTCTTCTTGAGGACCTCCTGGAACGATAGGAAAAATGACTTGCTATTCGCGCCAAGTGTTGTTTTGAAAATGTTGAAGGCTACGCTTGCGCGATGATCCACCTTGAATCATGGAAACGTGTTGTTTCATTTTCTTGTTGCTAGGCCCTTCGTTCTCGCACGTAATCTGCTTAATCTGTTTGCGCACATTCTGGACTAGATGTGTAAGCTTCCCACTTTATTGCTTTTTCAATCTCCATGCGCAGACTGATGCAGTTATCTGTTGTGTGGCCTGTGTCTCTATGGTAGTCACAGAACAAATTTGGGTCTTGCCCTTTTTTGTTTTTCATTGGTTGCGGCTGTTTAAACTGATAATTCTCAGTGCTGAGAACCTCAGCCGGAGATTTCGTTAAGGGAGTCCACTGACGTTCCCTATTCTCCTGCTTAATCACTTTTTGAGTTGTTATCTTGTTGATTGTTGCTCGCGCATCAATTGGTGAATAAGGAGAATACGAATTCTGACTTGACTCTTTCCAATTTCTCTTATACTTGCGACTACCTCTACTCAAGTCTTGCGGATGATTCTGAGGTAGAGGTGGCCGGTTAGAACTTAAGTTGCGCTCAGTCTGGGCGTAGACCTTGGCTGCCGCCATGAGTTTATCCCAGTTTTTTGGAAGGCCAGTTGTACCGGACAACACTTTAATCATTTCGTCACACCTTACCGCATACTTGAACTGCGAGCATATAAGGTCTTTATGGACATCTCCAATCTCCAACACCTCTTTATTGTAACGCGTTATAAAATCTTCGAGGCTTTCATCGTCCCTCCGCCAGATGTTCATTACATCAGAGGAGTCGCGCACGTATCGCCGTTGCTGGCTAAAGTGTGTAAGAAATTTCTCTTTTAAGTCGTTCCAAGAGGAAAGTTTACCTGCCAGCAAATTATCAAACCAAAGGCGCACAGCGCCGGTAAGGGTCTGTACAAATAGGTGACACCACATTGGCAATGTCCAGCACCCAAGTAACCCTGCACCGGTAAATAGGCGCATGTGATCATCAGGATCGGTCAAACCGTTAAACTTCCAACGTTGGATGGTAATTTCGCTCGCTCCAACGGAGCCAGTGCTATCTCTCTGGTAAACTTTGATTGTTCAGCTGCTTCGATTGGGCGATACACCAAATTGTAATCATGCTCAGCTTCTGGATTGTATACTCCGCGTACTTTTGACCTGTAACTAGCATGATCTGCAGATATTCGATTAAAAATACTTGCACTATCCCCTTGCTCATAGGTTCTATCGAGCTCATCGTGTTGGGTGTCCCGTTTCTGCGAAGACCGCGGGCCCAAACGAGAGTGGACAGATGCGCGACGCTGAACGTTGTCTTCTTGCCTTCTATTACCAGGATGAACAGGATCATTCCTGGTTTTAGAATACATTTCTGTTCCATTTTCAGGCATGCGCGAAGGGGAACGAGCATGACTTTGAGTATTATAACTCAAAACTCGAGGTGCCGGCGAAGCACGGACCTGAGGAGCTTGAAAAGCTGGAGTTCCGGTTTGGGCACATAACTGAGCATACATAGTGTTTAGAGTCGCTTGAGATTTGATTAACCAAGATAATGGAGTCTCTCCAGGTGGTAAAATCGACGTAACATCAACCTGAGGAGCCGCCGGCGTTACAGGAATACTCGCATGATTAGGATCATACTGGGCATTAGCTTCGCCGGAAGAATCCTCAACTATTTGTCCGTCGACCTGAGGTCCGACAACAACGCGTCGAATCCCTGATCGAGGACCTTGAAAAGATGATCCGTCAGCCATGACGCTGTAGATCTAAGTGAAACGAAACGAAAGGTGAGAAAGAATCGAAATCGGTGGGCGCCAATGAAGAAACCCTAGATCAACTAGACCGGAATCAAAATAGATCTATGGAATGGGCTCTGCATAAAAGGGTTAACCCTCTGTTTGGTTTCACGATGGATGATGAATAGAACAATATTCCGGCTGATCCTGCAAAACAGAACACCGTTAGCTCGCCACAGGGAGAAGGGGGTTCTCTCCGTGACCACAAGGTAGTTAAATGAAACATTATCAAACGAAAATGTTCAAGGTTAACTTTGAACCTTGCGCGAGCCCGCGCAAGGTAGTTAAATGAAGCATTTATCCAAAGAGAGTGTTCAGGTTAACTTTAAACCTTGCGCGAGCCCGCGCATGGTAGTTAAATGACGCTTTCCTCTCTTGGATATTTAGCGCAGAGTTCTAATAAATCTTATTTTGGCAAAGAAGTATGCGCCAGTTTTCTTAGAAGTTATTAATGGGTATGGTTTCCTTGATTGGCGCAAGGTTTTTGGGACCATACCCCTTCAGTTACCATTTGCTAATCAAAGTACTCGGAAAGAATGCTAATAATAGAATACCGAAGTAAACTCACGATATGTACTCATGTGGCTAACGCTAGAATGGAATATCATGTAGGACACATGTGTGAGATGGAAATTAGTTGATTCACCATGATTGGTAAATGTATAAAAGTCTTATGCTTAATTAAGAAGGCAAGAACAATGCATATACAAATGGTTATGCATAAATACTACTTCTTTAATGAGTCATAAGCGTTTTCGTATTGTAGTGAGCATCTTGCATGAATAGAATGAAAAAGAAAGAGTAGATATTGTCTAGTACAGGGGGAAAGGTTTCGGGGACGAAACCTCCTTTAAGTTGGGTAGACTTGTAACACACCAAAACTCGAATTTATAATTTGATAGTATGTCTTCTTATGTAGGGTGTGAAATGTACTAATTAAGTTATTTAACTTAATTACATACATAAGGATTAAGTATAAATGAAAATGGTGATGTTGGTTGTAAATAACCAAAATTAGAGGGACTAAAAGTAGCAAGTGGGGCAAACTTTATAAAAATTCAGATTTTATAAGAATGTATGTATGTGTGTGTCGATGTAAATGGAGAAAAGGGGGAAGAACACCCACTAAATACCTAAGAAGAAATTTAGCAAATTAAGGGTACAATTGATGGTTGATCTTATGCATGTACATCAATCATTGATCACCTCTACTTGCTAATCATAAGGTATGTTACGATTGTCTTTTGGTGAAGTTGTATGAAGTGGGTTATGATCAAATCCGTAAATTGGTATGCAATTAAGCATGATTATATGTTAGAATCGCTATATAGAACATGTGCTATGCATGATTTTGATTAATTCGATGTTTGGAAGTGAAACCCATTTGGGATGATGAAGATGGTGACATGGGTGTGTCACCCGTGTCTAATTCTAGTGCAAATTTGATTAATGTTGTGGTATGTGATGCTTATATGTTAGTTAGTTTAAAGTAGGGTATGAAATTTACTTGATTATAGTTGTGTTGATAATATGAATGCAAGAAGTGGCAATTAAAGCATGAATGGGTTGTACATTATGCTTAGAAAGTAGTATGCACACCAAGTGTATGATGAAATGTCTAAGTGAAGTTAGGATGTGAGATTGTATGTAATGGCTTGACATATATGAATGAAATATGATAATGATGTAATTAGTAGTAAACTAACTTGAAGAATGTGCTTTAGATGGAGCTCGTACAAGAATTCAGGTTTAATGTATGTTTTGGTCAAGATTATGCATTGGGGCTTGTACATTGTGCTTGAATGAATGATGCTCGCCATGTGTTCTATTTATTACTTGCTTTCGATTAAGAAGTGAATGTGCACTAAATATATAGCATATGACCTTACTAGTAAAGGATGATGTTGTGATTATGTTAAATGGACTAACCTTGTATGTGGTTATCGAATGTGAGATAATGAAAGCATTAGCATATGAAAGTATGTGTATTTGAATGTATATGTGTATATAATTAGGTGATCGTGCGGTTGTATATAGTGTCATTAGTATAGCCTAATAAGATGACTTAGATATATGAGGTTAAGTCGAAAGTTCATATGATAAACGGTTGACTTTCCAAAAGTAAACTTTGCATAAGTAGCAAGGTTAGACTTTTTGTAACAATTGTAATGTTATAGAAAGTCATATGGTACGTGTTATATCAATATGTGTTATATATGATGACATGATGAATTATACGAGTTTGAAAAAATGTGATTGTGGGAATATCCCTAATGCTTGTTAGAATTAACTAATGAAAGTAAAATGTGAAATATGAATTTGATATGATCGTTAATATGTACAGTCATGTATGCTAACAAGAATGTGAATGCGATAACATGAAAGTATAGGGATGTTGTCAAGATGGATGGAAGCATGGAAGGCTAACGGGTCAAAAGGAGGAAATGAAATGAATGCGAATACAGACGCTTTAGGTAAGTGATTCCCGAGCTCACTTCTTGTTATTTAAATGAAGTTATTTATGCTTGATTACTGGGAACCATATAAAGATAGGTATGTCATGGTAGTATCAAGATAAGTATGATGGAAATTGATTATATGCTAATGAATATGTTTGAAACCATATGGAATAAGTAAACGGGTCACAAATACGAAAGTAATTAACCAAGTTGTGAAATTGGATGTTGGGAAAATGTCAGTTCATCTTTCGGAACCCGTACGGGAGCTTGCACGAAGATGTAGTATGTATGTTGGTGCGTGTAAATGTGGAATTCATTATGTATGTGACCGATTCTCGTAGGAATGATTGTACTTGGATGTAACACACGTGTGAATGGACATAACTAGTATATAAGCATGTTTATATACGGAAAATTGTGTGCCTAACAAAGTAATGTGCTTGAAACAAATTAAGTGAAGGTGATTGTATGTGTGTGTGTGTGTGTGTATAATTAAGAATTCATAGTGAGTGTATTTAGTATGAACTTATAGGTGTATACACGTGTATGAGAAACGTAAGTATGTGCTTGGATATATGAATGTGTACGCATGTGATGTAATCTAATGAATGTAGATTAATAGAACCTATCTATGTGAAGTTGTGAGTTTTCAATATGTTTAAGGGTACACGTTCCTAATCATGTTATCGTTGAGAATGAAATGAAAAGTGCAGGTATGCCAACGTTGGGTCCAAGAGAGTTGACGTCGAGAAGTAGTGGATGAGTTTGGAAAGATGATCGAACAAGATATCTTGCATCCTTAGAATGCAATATGGTCTTTCAGTTATATGTTTATAATATAAGTATGATGTCACCATTTACTAATGTCTCGGTTGTTTATGGTGACCGCAGGTTATTCAGATCATCATTATCAGAAGGAGAAAATACATGTACAAAGGAACAAATACATGTACAAAGGAACAAATACATGTACAAAGAAATGAATATTTACACAAAGGAAGAAATACATGTACAAAGGAAGAAATACATGTGCAAAGGAACAAATACATGTACAACGGAAGAAATACACTTACAAAGGAATGTAACACCCCAAAATTGTGGACGAGGATCGAGTCGAAGATCATGGATTGTATGGAGAAGTGGTCACGTAGTTTGTATTCATAGGTAATAAGGGTTATATTAACTAAGGATGAATGATGTATTTATTTTAAAGAAGACGTAACTGTTTTCTAGCATATTAGAACAGTTATAAACGAAGAAATTTTTTGGTTCGCATTTCCGCTGCTTACTTTTGTTTAAAACGGTTTAGGATCTTACACATCTTTTCACATATTGGCCTTCAATGGACCCTAACTAACAGAACCCTAACGCCATTAGTCTCTGGTTGCCGGAAAATGTTTTTGGTCTGAAAAAAGGTTCCAAAAGGTCCGATCTATATTTACAAAAAGGTTTGGGACGAAAAATTTGAGTTTTCCGGCTAAAAAGTTTAGTTTTCCGGTCAAAAAGAAGATTTCCGGCGGAAAAGGAATTTTTCCGACGTCCTTAATAATTGAGGCTCTTTACTAGAGAGGGTTTCTAAAGGTGCGTAATAAGGTTACAAAGATGTTTGAGACGAAATGTTGAGTTTTACTGCCAAAAAGGAATTTTCCCGCCAAAAACGTTCTTCCGATGGCCGGAGACTAACGGCATTAAGTTTCTGTTAGTTAAGGTCCATAGAAAGCCAATATGTGAAAAGATGGGACCGCCAGTGGGAATTTTGGAAGTTGATACCGTTGCCGGTCAACGGGCAATAGTTGAGATTATTAAAATTCATTATTCCTTCTTATTAAATCTAGTATATTATTTAGTTATTAATTATTTATTTAAATCAGTAAATCATAAATCAAATAGACACCGACTCTTAGCGATACCATGAAGAAACATGGGTCTTCCACTAACATAAGATATATACATGAAAGTTAAGGGTTATGATCAAATACTACAAAATAAATAAGAAGGGTAAAGAAGATTCTATTCTATTGATCTTAGAGATGGAAGGTTAAGATTAGGTTTTTAGGGGAAAAATTAGAAGTGTATAAAGATAATATTTTATATTTTTTGCCTTTCTCTTTACACATGTAAGACACATGTTAATATTCCATTATTTTAAAACGAATATAACTTTTTCATATGATATTAATTTTTACAAAAAATATGTCCATATTAATGAGCGTTTTTTATCTTTAATATGAGTATGATATTTATATATAATAATAAAATAAAAAATTACATTTTTTACTGGTTTTCTATGCATTGTGTTAAAAGTTCTGGTTATTGTGTCTTTCAACTAGGTTTTGGTCACTACATTTTTTACTATGGTTTCTATACATTGTGTTATGTCAGTTACTATAACACAATGTTATTTTGAGTTCCTTTCATTGTGTTGTTATTATTATAACCTATAACACAATTTATGACACAATTAAGATGGCTTATTATTTTTTTTTGCATTGTGTTAAAGTTTCTAGTCATTGTGTTTTTCAACCAGGTTTTGGTCATTACTTTTTTCATATGGTTTCTATACATTGTGTTATTATCAGAATCTATAGCATAATGTTATTTGGCGTTCTATCCATTGTGTTTTAATTACTAGAAGTTATAACACAATGTATGACACAATGAAGATGGGTTTTCTACACATTGTTTTTAATTTACCGGTCATTACGTTTTTCAACTTGGTTTTGGTCATTACATTTTCTTAATTCTACACATTGAGTTATTATCAAAACTTATAACACAATGTGATTTTTGGTTATGTCCATTGTGTATTTATTATTAGAACCTATAACATAATGTATGTCATAATGAAGATGATGGTATATATGGGGTTTCTATACATTGTGTTCTTAGCTTTGATTATTGTGTTTTCAACTGGGTGAGTTTTCTATACATTGTGTTATAGGTTCTGATCATTGTTTTAGTCTGTTTGTCCATTGTTTTTTTTGTTTTGTCGTCCATGGTGTTTAGTGTACTATCTATTGTATCTTAGTTTGCCGTTCATTGTGTTTTTAGTCTATTGTTCATTGTGTTTTAGTATGTTGTCAATTATGTTTTATCTGATATCAGTTGTGTTTTTAGTATACTTTCCATTGTATTTTTAGTTTAACACTTATTGTGTTTTACGTTATGTTTATTGTGCTTTGCGCAACTAGATTTTCAAATATTTTCCAAAAGTATAACAATAGGGTACTCATATCAAAGATAAAAGACGCTCAATTTTATGGTATATATTTTTTTTATAAAAATGACGTATAAAAAGTTATAGATGTTTTCGAAATAGGGGAGAAATAGCATATGACTCACATGTGCATGTTTCTAGGCATGTGACTTACAAGTGCATATTCATGAACACTCACGAACGATATTTTTTGTTCGTGTTCGTTCTTTAGGAAATAACGTGTTAACGAACACAAATGAACATACATAAAATCGGCAAAGGCGGCGGAGCCTATAGATGGATGACTGGAGAGAGTGATGCTAGACCTTGAAGCCTTAATCATGGAATGGGGGTAGATGGTATTTGCTGATGTGAATAATGAGAAGGAAATGAGAACAGTGCATAACACACGATAGGAATAAGGTTTCCTGTCTTATTTGTTAGGGTAATAAAACAAATAAGAAGTAAAGAATATAAGCGGTTTAGATAGAAATAAATGCACAAATAATTTTAACGAACAATTTAAACAAACTAATATCAATGAATGTTCACAAACACATTAATGAACGTTCACGAACACAATTAAACGAACGAGACACACGTTCGTGTTCGTTTCATTTAACTAATGGAATTTCTTGTTCATGTTCATTCATATATTTAACGAACCAACGTAAACAAACTTCCCGACGAACGATTCACGAACTGTTGTTGAACGTTTGGTTCGTTTACAACCCTATCGTTACCATAATAAATAAAACAATACCAACCAAATTCTCGTCACAGTGAGCTGGATATTATTAGTATTATCTAAGAAGAAGATAATTGAAGTTTTTATATTAATTTTTATAATATAATTTATTTATATTTAACATATAACCTACTTTTTTAAAAGCTTAAATTAAACCAAATACGTCTTTGGTATGGCTCGAACTCTTGATCTCAAGGAGAACAACATCTTAACTCTAAGGCTAAAGGGTGTGGGGGTCATGGTTGGGACATGATCCACCATATAGGAACATGAATGGAAGGCTACACCACACTCTTGTTTGATCCACCATGACAACCATGGTTCTCCTTTCCATTTTCCAAGATTTTGTTTTCCTTTTCCTTTAGATAACAATAAATTAAAATAAATAAGATGATAGTGGTTTGGGTAATGATCACACCCTTAGGGTAGTGGTTTTGGATGATAGATTGGAGGTGAGTGATATGACGCTGACGTGAGTGATCATGGTAGTCATAAGAGTAATCTCCACACCTTATAGTCTAATAGCTTTGCCAATTGAACATGACCCCACCCTTTAATATATACCCTACTTAATTATAAAATTCGAAAATTGACAAAATATATAGTTCGGTGGGTTAACGGCAGTTAATGCTTCCTTACCAGAAACTTGCTCCATCAAACTTCTGTTGCCCGGGCAGGTCTATCTTTTAGAAATGTTAATATTATAAAAAAATATATTTTTGTTTTAAAGAACATGCCACATGTCTCTTTGCACACCACCAAAGATCAAAATTTCAGGCGATGTATTTGGCCACATCATGTTTTTGTTTCTTTTCTGAAAGGAAAGTATGAATGAAATAAATGGCTATTTAATTATCAGAAATTGACAAAACAAACAAAATTGCATGTGGATAAAAATAATATATCTAATAACTTGTTTGGGTATGGATATAAATTCGTAATGAAATTATTTGATCTGTTTGTAGTCGAGTTTTAGTGTCATTTTTCTTCTTTAGTGAAGAATTTAAAATATTTATAAATTATCATATTTGTTTTTGTTTTAAAACTAGTAAATTTCCCCACGCATTACGACGGGTTCGAAATGTAAAGTAACTTGAAGTTGTACTGTCTAATGAAAACATATTATATTTGACCCAACTTGTTTCTGAACAAAAGTGACGTCAAAACGTAGACAAAGTAAAATCTCACATAAAAATAAGCATGAAGACGTATTATATTTGATCGGACTTGTTTTGTGAAAGGTATTTTTGTTGAAATGTTAACCAACTTGAAATTATACCAACACGTACGTAAAAAATAAGTGCATAAGAAAATTATGTTTTTTTTTAAATTTAAAGAATGGTTTACCGGGTTACGGCAACATCAAAACGTAAAGTAACTCGAATTTTACCATCTATATTTAACCCAACTTGTTTTAAAACAAAATTTATGTCAAAACGTAAACCAACTAAAATGGTACAAAAAAAAGCACAAAAATGTATTATATCTGAGACTACCTATTTCCAAAAAAATTACATTGAAACGTAAATCAACCTAAATTTATATCGATATATACATAAAAATAAGCGCATAACTGATTATAAAGTTGAGGTGTTTAAAGTGCCAACACTAAATGTTGAATTGTAAAAATAATAATAAAAAAAACTAAAATGAGACTAAAAGACAAAAAAAATGTGAAGTTACTGTACATGTAACTCAACCTAAATTTATACCAATATGTACATAAAGATAAATACGTAAAAACTGATTATAAAGTCTTTATAAAGTTGAGGTGTTGTAAGTATGAACACTAAACGTTGAAATACGAAAGTAATAAAAAACTAAAATGACATTCAACGACAAAAAAAAATCATGTAAAGTTATTATACATGTAACTTATTTTTGTAGTATATATAATATAATATAATTTGCTAGATTGCAATAGAAAGTTGTGCTTGTTTCTATTTATATATATTGCCAATAAATAAAAAAGAGTGCGGCCCTGATTCACAAGGTGAAATGTCGTGATGGCTCTAGTGAAATTAGCTGTCAAAATATGATATAGTGATATGTCAAGATATTTAACGGCCTTGTATAATTATTCCTTTGACCAATTTAACAACTTCCATTGACTATGACTTTATTTTTTTCATTTTATAAAATTATACTCAAGGCCCAATTGATCTTGATATATATTAATATATACAGTCATAAACAAGACCTAATGGGATGAATCTCACATTAATTAAATAGTTGTTTAGAAACAGACTTTTATATATATTTAGACTTCGGTAGCATGTAAAGTATTATACTCAATAAGGTCAATTATATACTTGTTTTAATATAATTTCTTTCACAGTCGAAAAAGCATTTATTGAAGGTTATGGGCCATCCCATTATACAAAACTTGTTTTTCTTTTCATGCTTTGATCGAGGTTAACGAGTTCAAAGGGTGTGAACATACTTAGTCGAGTTTAAAGGGTCATGTATAGTAATGTTATGACTTTGAGATCTATGGACGTAGGTTTTAAAAAACTTAGTTTTGCTATTCAAAAAGGGGTAGCGGTGCAGCTTGTTGCCCGTTTACCATCTATCTTGATGTAAACCAATTTATTAAATTACATAAAATTTAATAAGGAAAAACTCTTTGATTAAAGTGGAAAGTAAATAAACTCTAAACATATTATACTGAACTACGCATTGGAGAACAAGTAACGTACTCCTATAAGGAAACCAAATAAATAAACCATATAAAAACAAATAGTACTAATTAAATTGCATGTTTGGTATACAAGGTTGATTCTAAGTAAAGTAACCATAAGCTGAACCTTAAAACTGTAACACCATAAAAGCCGTATATGTTTCAAGCAGGCTGACTTGGTTCTTTTTGAATGGTCATGATTTAACAATTTTTGAGTGCCATAAATAGAACAAAACAAGTTAGGATAAAACCAAAACAGTTCATGTTACGAAAAAAAATATTACAGTAAAACCACCTTTGAGGTCATATTGAACATTTATATTAAAAAAAAAAAAAAGTTTACTACCAGACCATGAAACTCTTTGTGGGCTGCAATCCAAGCCCATTAGTTCTGTTCGTGGGAAATAGAGATGGGCATAATCGGTTTTTATTATTACCCGGAACCGGTTCCAACCCAGACCCGGTTCTGCTTGGATGTCATTGGAACCGGGTATGGTGTGGAACCGGGTCCAGTTCCTACCCGAGTTCACACCCAAGAATATGGAACCGTGTGGAACCGTGTAGAACCGGGTACGGGTATTATGGAACCGGGTATGGTGTGGAACCGGTTCCTGACAGTAAAACCCGACTTTTTACTGTTCAGAACCGGTTCCTGACAGTAAAGCCTGACTTTTTTACTGTTCAGAACCGGTTCCTGACAGTAAAGCCTGACTTTTTACTGTTCAGAACCGGTTCCTGACAGTAAACCTGACTTTTTTACTGTTCAGAACCGGTTCCTGACAGTAAAACCCTACTTTTTACTGTTCAGAACCGGTTCCTGACAGTAAAACCCGACTTTTTTACTGTTCAGAACCGGTTCCTGACAGTAAAGCCTGACTTTTTACTGTTCAGAACCGGTTCCTGACAGTAAAACCCGACTTTTTTACTGTTCAGAACCGGTTCCTGACAGTAAAACCTGACTTTTTTACTGTTCAGAACCGGTTCCTGATAAATGTTACCGTTGGGAACCGGTTCCTGACAGTCGAAATCGGTTTTTTTTATATAAAACCCCTCCCTACTTACCATTTCAAAACTTAACACTCACCATCATCAACTTACAAACTCAATCATCTTCTAAAATCTTGCAAAATACCTATGGCATGCAACGAAGAAGTTGTTACGGTCTTAGAGACGAAAAGAAACCCAGCTATATGGAAGAATTTTGATCTCTGTTTAATGTCCGACAGCCACGAGATGGCTAGATGCAAAGCTTGCGGAAAATTTATGAAGGCCGCAGCCAGCTCAACCCTTAAGAAACACACTGAGCGGCATTGCCCAGTGACGAAGGCAAAGAAAAATGAGAAGGGAGAAGGTTCCGGCACCGGTTCTTCAAATGTTTGATGTAACCCGTTTGGTTTGGTGTTTTAATAAAGTTTGTGTAATGTTTCTTTCTATTGTGTTTGTTATTTTTTATTTTTATTATTAGTTACATTGATAAATAAAAATAGTAACAATAATCGGTTAAAATTAAAAAACAAAAAATTAACCGGTTACAAAAAAAAAAAAAATTACTCAGAACCGGTTCCAGTAAGATTTTATTTCTTTGATCGTTTACTAGTGGCAGATGCAACACTTTCCGATGAGTTTCTCTTAGGTGCGGGTACCTCGGTACAATCGTCGTCCGAATCGTTAGTCTCCACTTCTTCGGCTATAACCGGTTCCAACGGTAACATTTTAACGGTATAACCGGTTCCTTCTAGAACTGCATTTCCGGGTACTGATGGAACCGGGTACTAGTGAAACCGGGTACGGGTAGGAACCGGGTACGGTTAGGAACCGGTTACTACCCGATTCAAATGGTAAAATTGTGGAACCGGGTTGGAACCAACGGGTATTTTGAACCCGGAACCGGTTCTACTTAATGTCGGGTAGGAACTGGAACCGGTTCGAGTTCGGTTCTACCGGTTCGGGTTCGGAACCGGTTTTTATGCCCATCTCTAGTGGGAAATGGGTGCAATATTACCAAACTCGGGCTTACAGCAAAGGCAAAAGAAGAAGACCGAGCTGAGAACCGGAGCCAGTTTTTAATCCAAACTGAAACCGTTATAAAAACTGGTTTGAGAGAACGCGGTTTAGACTCAACTCGAACAGTAGGGTTGTAATCGGCTTGAGAACTCCTCTATTGAAGCCGGTTAAACCCAAACCAAATCAGTTTTAACGTGGTTTCAAACCCAAACCGATTCAGAACCGCACCGATCCTTTCCCCTTATAAACCGGTTTCAACCCGAGTTGGTTTAGGTCATTATTGACTGCGTTTGAGCAAACTCGAATCAGTTAGACACAGGACCAGATTTACGCACCTCTCATCTCACATCAAAAATAATGATATAACAAAAATAATGATTTGATAACAAGTTCAATAATAATAATGATAGTATTATTATTATTATTATTATTATTATTATTATTATTATTATTATTATTATTATTATTATTATTATTATTATTATTATTATTATTATTATATCATATAAAGTCTAAAAATACTTTAGAATTATTATTATTATTATTATTATTATTATTATTATTATTATTATTATTATTATTATTATTATTATTATTATTGTTTTTATTGTTGTTGTTATGTTTCTAAACTCTTTTTCCAATGACTATGGTTCTCATTTTTTTGTCAATTCAGTATCTTACTCCGACTCCATTACATGATGAAAAAAGTAAATTAAAATCCACCCCCATAGTCCATGGCTTTATATAGTCTGGTGGCACATTGGGGGTGAGATAAGACTTTGGGACCAATAGGTCTTAGGTTCGATTCCCACAAAGGGGGTTTTCCTATATTATTGGGTTTCCTCCTGAATTGGTGTATAGGCATTATGCCTAGTAGGGATAGATATGATCGGGTGGTTCCGTTGTGGCACAATGATACTCCAGTGGTCCGTCAGTAATCCAAATTTGTCGTTCAAAAAAAAAACCACCCCCGGATCTAGAAAATCTGCCAAGCGGTAACGTTTTATAAAAAACAGTAACGAAATCAAAAAACGTCAAATTTTTCCAAAATTTACACTAACGCCGGAGCGCCAAGCTGTAGCGGGGGTTGCCCCTAGTGATACACTAGGTCCGCCACTAGTGGTTAGTTCGATTCTTTGAGCGACTATGTCCGAGATTTCAAGGCGTGTAACAGTATTTGCTAAAAAAGGGACGGAAACCACGCAAGGCTATAAGCCGAAAAATAGTTTAGGGACTGAAACCAAGTTTTTCAAAGAACCAAGTGGCTAAAACTGAAATCTTTCTCTTGATTAATAAAAAAGAAACTCCATTTGTGATTTTGGTGGTTTATCATAACAAAACACACATGAATTTAGAACATTTTAGTACCTAACGCTTACAGGTTGATGCAACATACATTAAATTTTACGGAAAACGTTACAATCTTTGATGATTAACATGTTTGGTTCGGCGAACAAATTCGAAAACGAAAATTCAGACAAACACAAAGGGAGAAAAGATCTATTATTATCATTAATCAGCATCCATTTCTTCCAATGCTGCTTGAGCTGCAGCTTTCGCTTCCTCCAAAAGTGCTTCTGGAACCTACATATAACAAAGAAAAATTAATGTCTGGACGTATAATTCGTCATTCAGGGGTCAAAAATCAGTACACTAACTTAATTGGTTTTAACTTTTAACCCTAAGATTCAGCTGTATACTTTTTATCTTTTTAAGCAATTGCCAGCAGTGTGGAACAGGAGGGGATATGAGTATTTTAAAGCTTGAGTGGTAAAATGTGTATATGATGAGTATTTTAAATCAGCCCTAAACTGGCGAATATCTAAAATAACATTGACACTCTTTCAAGCTTTTAGAAGGATATGTAAGAGTAACTTCGAGAAGAATATCATATGATATTAATTCTTTATTTAACTAGTAGATTCCACATGAGCGCAATGAGAACAAGGTTTAAACAAGGATCCACCAAACCGAACTTGGTGTAATTAATGCATGGTTAATAATATAATGGTAGTAAACTAGATTGTTACCTTCTGGTGCTGACGGTTTGATTCATCACAAACCCAGCTCATCTCCAACTCAAAGGTTTTGTCCTTCGCCTCGTCATGTACTCCGTAGATTCTGTTTTTACCAACATCGAAATGTAAAAGAAATACATTAAAACCCTTAACTGATATATATGTTGAAACTTGAAAGCAGAAAAAAAAATGTGTATGCATCTATAAGGATAGGTAAAGACCACCAACTACAATGTTCTACTTCCTTTATTATTTATTATTAATAACTAAAATAAAAAACCTTACTTAGAGAAAAAAAAAGGTGTTGCTACAATTGTTTCTGGTAAATAAAACTAGATATTAACTAAAAACTAAACATAAATCCTAAGGCAATATAGAGACGACAATATACAAAATAACTAATATATCACCATATGTGTGGGCCCTCGGGGGGCAAAAGTGAAAGTGCACTAATTTTAACATTATTTTACTAATTTCGTGAAAATAACGTTACAAAGCGAGGGATGGTTAATCATGCATCATGTGGTGGCGTTGATAGCTGAAAGACAAGGGGGTACATACACTAATTAGCTTTTGTCCCAATTGCTGAGTGTTATGTGCCTTATGTCCAAGGCTTGATGCGAAACTACTATCGAGCCGGGGGTCTCACTGGAACTTTGGAAGCAGCCTCTCTATTCCTATGGGGTAAAGGTAAGGCTGTCTACATCTTACCCTCCTCAGACCCTACCTTAGCTTTGCTATTGGTGGGTTTAACTGAGTATGATGATGATGATGATGATGATGATGATATCATCAACATATTCCTACTTAATATTACGACAGTTTCCAGCTAAGAATGATGTAGGGTTTTTGTAGGAACGCCATTTCTTGAATGATAAAGCTAATGACAAAAGATGCTTTATGGATTTTTAAACAAGTAAAGAAATATGACAGTAAAGTACAGTCACAGAAAGAAGCCAAAGAAGCTTGTTACCTTGTAGCATTTCATAAGTTCATGTTACATAAGATGACTAAACACGACGGAAACTTGACTTTGAAGATAATAATACATCATAGTGGTTGTAAAAACTAAACGCCTTTTGAGTCTTTGTTATCCAAAAATATATACTAGGGAAATGATAACACAAAATGAATAGCAAATTAGTATAAAGAAGCAAACATAACAAATACGCAACTGCATTATGAGTTGGTGTGTGCCTTTGCTTCCTCATGCATTTCTATTAGGTACTTAAATAATACGGTTTTTATTATTATATCTGTGTGAAAGTATTTAACATTTCAAAGTAAGGAAAAATACGCTCACATTTTTGCTACTTCAATAACACCTTCCCGGCAGGTCAACTCAGAAAGTTTCAACTTCTCAATCTCACTGCAGTTGAACAATTATACCCCATATCAGCCAAAAAACAATTAAAGAAATCCCCATTTAGACCACATATAGAAACTGAATGTTTTTACTTCAATAAAAAAACTGAATTTACTTACGTTTTGGCAGCCTGCCTGCCCTTCCCAATCGCAGCACCAAAATATCTCTACAAGAAAACGAAACAAACATTATAATGAACGTGTTATCTACTATTAAATTAGAGACATATTATTATCAAAACAAGGACATATAATTGATCCAAACTGCATAAAAGATAGTATCGTTTTTGTCATAAAATAACAATGCACTTTCTATAGTATTTCATTTTAGTACTCATACAATTTTTGTGCCATTTAATCTTTGATGCTTGAATGACTAAAATGGCACCACGAGAAGTACTAAGTACTAAAATGAAACACTAGAAAAGGTAACTTGCTAATTTATGACAAAACCCCAAGTTAGCAATGAGCTTCTTGAATTACTTGTATTCATGGTCCGCACTACTAAAGGAACGATAACTCACATAGGAAACACCAGAAGGTTCAACCATATATAATTGCGGGCCATCACGGTCATAACCTCCAAGAATCACACCGGAACCAAAAGGTCTGCAGCATACATAATAATCTTAGCATATGATAACTACGATAAAGATGTAGATGGTGTTTAAAATTTGGAAGTGATGAACAATGTTTTAAGAACCTGAGCCACCAATAAAGTGTGCACAAATGCACATAACTAGCAACGCGATCAGCAAGTTCTTTAATTGGAATAGGTTCACCATAAGTACTGCAGGATTAGTAATGCTATTTGTGAGCATAAAGTTTTCATAAAAATACACACATGAAATATCTTGATGTAACGATATTAGCCACAGGTATTTCAAGGTACAACTTCTACATGTTTCCAACATAATAAAATAGTAAAAGTGTATACAGATGCTATACCTAGGTATCCTTGTAAATTGTAATTTACAATGCTTTTTATCTAAATAAAAGTGTGTTCACTTCTAGAGGTTAGCTACCACAAGAATAGATAATGTGCCCAAATGAAAAATGGAGTATCGAGTGTATGACATGTGTGCTATTCATATAAAATTAGAAACTATCTTTAATGATTGCTTCGTTTGGTTTTACGAAATATAGTGACCGTAATTCAGGATAGTAAACCCCTAAATAATATGATTATACATGATTTCTTACAGATGTACCGTCACATATTCCTTTTTGTTTTCTACAATAGACAATTATAGAACCAAAAGATCTTTTTGCACTTGTGCTTAACAACCTTGGCTTTACAAAAACAAACTAGATAGGAAACAACGTGCAAAGGTCTCCTTCAAATAAACATACCTACTGATTTCTCAAAGTGACTATAAGCATTAAGCACCAATCATGTTGTAAGCTCAAACCATTGTTAAGAACATACTAGTTAATACTATACTGGCACATATGCTCATACCATCATTCAAAACCTAAAACTATTATCAAGAGGTAGTAACAAAAAGGGTGCCTGAAAGTAAGATAACACGGAAAGTGAGAGTACCTTTCATAATTGTGAGCTTCAGATTTGGCTCTTGCTACAATCTGCCTCCCATCAGCAGCTAATCCTGCTACACCCTGCATCATGCAACACCAATTTAAAACCATTCTGAAACAATAACTAGTAACTTGTAATCCTTCTACTTGCTTATTGAATAGATTTCTAGATCAACATACTGACCAATTAACGCCTTAAAACAGTACGGACAAGCAACAAAACAGCAAACAAATAGATGAACTATAATTACCATTCCAGAATGACGATGTACGGAGTGGATTCTACGGTTAGATCCAGGCAACATCATCTTGGACGCAATCAGCTTCTCTACTCCCTATATTTAATCACAAATTATTGGAAATCATATAATAGAAGATATAAATTTAGAAGTAAAGGTTAAGAGAGAGAGAAAATACGATAACGATGCCGTCTTTGCATTTGATGCCGACGACGGTACCGCTGTTGTCGACGGCTTTAGCAGCGTACTCGATCTGAAAAACCCTACCGTCCGGCGAGAAGGTCGTGACGGAGAGATCGTAACCGGTTCCTATGCTACTCATCTTCTTCTTCTTCTTCTTCTTCTTCTTCTTCTTTGTCTAGGGCTGCTGATTTTAGTTTGTTGATCTATCGTTCGATTGTGGTATCGGAACAAGTGGAGAAAAGGGGCGAAATTATAAGCGGACTGGTTGTCTTTCGTCTCAAGAAAACAAATGGGCAAGAGGTGAAAAAGTAGACCCTCAACAAATCGTTATTTACATTTGCACCCCTCGTATTCCATTCAACTCACATAATAAAATAAATATTGTCGCCATCCAATAACTTTGCTGCTACATTCCAATTACGTCCCCCACTTCTGCAATTGAAAGGATAATCCAATTGTTTCAGTTTTATTCGATTTTGAACATGTCGGATTAAGGTAAATTCTTTTGTATTTTTAACTCAAAACGTTGTATGTTTAAACTTGTGATTATGGGATTGAATTGAATAAAATATGGCATTTCTACATTGTGTTTAGTATATGCATACCACCTGCTCGATGAAATGCCTGATCAAGTGTGTGTTGTATTTCCAATAGATTCTGAGACCAAAACGAACTTACAAGTTACCTAAGTTATTACCATGAACTTGTAGGTCAGTTAAAGTAACTAACTGTTTCTCAAATTCATGATTTTTCATACTCTAAATTAACAAGAACAAGAAGTTCCTATTAGTCATTCACTCATTTGTATTGATTTTGCATAAGCCGTAGCACTATTAGTTTTGGTGTGCATATATCTGTGTATACTTAGCTATATGATGACTTAATTTTGAATCAAGATTAGTTGAATATTTCAGCATGATCAAACAGTTCTCAGTGTTCCAACTTTTGGTGCATGCAGAATCCTAAACCCCATTAGAAACATGACAAGGGTTTTACAGCGATTCATATACGAAACCCAGTTAACGAATCATCAAGTTCGCCTCCAGTTTGGGCCTTTTAACTCCACCACGCAACGCCGATGGAAGAAACCAGCTGTTACTGCACAAACCCGCTTGGAGGATCGAACCAGGGACCTGAAGCTCGATAACCTCATGACGAAGCTCCACAAACTCAAACTAATCCTAAGCCTCCATGACCTCATGTCCAGTCGACGCAGAGGACCCTTTGTTTCTGTACAAATCATGTCTCGTTGGAGCAAAATTGTCGGTCTGAATGTACCAATTGGCGGGTTCCTTAGAAAATACCGCCATGTATTCGACGTATTTCCTCACCCAGTTCAACGAAACGTTTGCTGTAAATTAACCTCCAAGATGACCCTCTTGCTTCAAGAAGAAAGTAACGTGATAAAAGATATGGAATTAGATAACGTGAAAAGGATAAAGAAGCTTCTAATGATCTCCGTTACTGGTACTCTGCATATCCATGCTTTGAGGTTAATCAAACGGGAATTGGGTTTACCGGATGATTTCCGCGACTCGATTCTCGCAAAGTATAATGATTTTGAGCTGGTGGATTTAGAGATAGTACGATTGGTTGATAAAGATGATATCGATGGAGATTTGAAGGTAGCTGAGGTAGAAAAATGGAGGGAAAAAGAGTACACTGAAAAATGGTTGAGTGAATTCGAGACAAAATACGCGTTTCCTATCAATTTCCCTACGGGATTTAGAATTAAAGCTGGGTTTAAAGGTAAATTAAAAGACTGGCAGAGGCTTCCGTATAGTAAACCTTATGAAAAAGAAGACGGTTTCCGGTCGTCATCTCGTGGCGGGATTGAACGGTTTGAAAAACGAGTGGTTGGGATCCTTCATGAGCTTTTAAGCTTAACAATTGAAAAGATGGTTGAAATTGAAAGATTAGTGCATTTTAAGAAAGATTTTGGTATTCCAGTTAATTTTCGTGAGCTCATTTTAAAGCATCCTGGAATCTTTTACATATCTACGAAAGGTTGTACACAAATGGTGTTTCTTCGTGAAGCATATTGTAAAGATTTTCTTGTTTCTCCGAATCCGATTTATGTTGTTAGAAGAAAAATGTTGGATCTTATATTGTTGGGATCCAGGAATACTAGAGAACTGAGAAGTCAAAGGGAAGTCAAGGAGAGTGTTGGTGGTGATGATCGTAATCATAATCGAGGTGGGGTCATAGAGGATGATTTTGTAATCTCCATTTTAGAAAAAATCGATGATAATGATAACGGGAACAGTGAGAATGGAGAGGATGACTATGTCTTTCCAGATGATGATAATGATGGTTGCAAATCGTGACCATATTGTTATATCTTGCGTTCACAAATCTTGATGATGTTGTCTGCAAAGCATGATATCGACAAGAAGAATGAGGTAGCCTTTTTTCAGTTGGTAGCCTTTTTTTAACTTATTGTAATATTTTTGTTTGCTGTTTTTCTTTCTTGTAGCTTTGTAATAACTCATTTAATTTGATTTCCATTCATGGGTTTTTTGTTATCATCTGCCAGGTTCTCATTTTGATCTATAAATTTATACAAGTTCTTTGGGGTGTTGGGATGTCTGATTTGAAAGTGATTATGTGATATTGAATACTAACTTTCCCAATGAGCCAAATCAGCACAAATTCTCTACAGGTAATAGAAGTTATACCCACCCCCTATCCTTCAAGTCATACAGTTGACTTTTCAGGTCAAACGGACCAATGTTCAACTGCAAATCTCATCTCATCTCATCTCAATCTATTAATAAGGAAACGGAAATGAGTAGTGTTTGAAAGCGTGTATAATGTTCATTTGTTTGTAAGGATGGTTCAACCTTAGGTTGCCACATTTCTTTAATGGTGAGGTGTTCATCCATAGCACCTCTCACTTCCTGCATATTCCTTCTCCATCTTCACTTCCTTCATCTTCAGTTTTGATAACAAGAAAAAAGAGACAGTGGGTTCAATGACGTCTTCAGCAACCGGAATCCGATCTAGAGTTCCGACCAAAACTCAATGTTGGTAGCGATGGTCGCTGATCTGTGTGCCCTCCCTCTCAAATCGGAGAACTTATTAAATTACGCCAAATTGCTTTTATTAACGCATCTGTAGTGCTTACCTGTTTCTATACGAAATCAAGCCCTTTCATCCATTCAAGGGGGATTTCTAGGGTAATTTGCGTTAGTTTTGTCAATTTCATGTTTATGGATTTTTTTTGGATTGATTTCAGTTTTTAGGTAGAAAATGGAGGTAAATCGGAGAAATCAACGCCGGAGGAGCGGTTACAGCCGCCGGTTGTGGAGAATTCGAAGGAATTGAGTTCGCCGGTGGCTGCGGATCTGGTGGAAGTGTTGCTACTCTGGCTGCTTCTGGTGTTACTCCGATCGCTCAAGGTTAGTTGTTATTCTTGATGTTGTAATCTAATGCCTGTCAGAGTTATAGTCAGTATAACAGATAACAAGGCAGTTGCGGTAGACTTAAAATTAACCGCGATAACATCATGTGAGATCAGAATTAGAATGATCAACATCTACAGAAGCAAACTCTGATAAAGACTCAAAAGATGTATGTTCTTATTAGGGCTGGCAATAGGGTGGGCCGGGTCAGGCGGGTAACGAGTTTGGGTTAGGACAGACCGATATATATAAAACGATTACTTTGGTTATAAAAAAATGACTATTTTGGTTCGGGTCGAACGAATCAATTTAAAAAATGATTATTTTAGTTTGGGATAGGATGGGCTGACATTAATATTGATTATTTTGGGGTACCAAACACATGTAGAAAGTAGAAGTGACCAAAAATTGAAACTAAGAATAACCATAATACCCCCAAGAATCAGCCACAAGACATGCAAACATATAGTTGGGACAAGTAAATGATAAATAAAGTTCTAAAAAACATCATAATTTGTTTTTCATTTCAAATAGAACAAAATATGTTATCTGCTATGCTTCTGCTGATACAGTACCCAATTAACACAAGCACATGCATCTTGGAAGATGCTATAAACATCAATATTTTATTTGTACTTTTATATAGAAACCATATAAAAATGATGCAAAAATATCTAATTGAAGAAACTATTAAGTCAAATAATACGACTGAAGCTTAAATTTATCTAAAATCAACTGATTAATAAATCTAAAGAAAATAACGTGTCATCATTAAAATATTAATACAAGAACATGAAAGATATACATTTTTGTTTGACGGTTAAACCATTAATTATAATACACAGAGATTAAAAAAAATTAAGAACATTAGTCTGCGCATTCAATCTGCAGCCTCCTTGAAAAACATGTTAAAAAGGGAATGAGTTTTCATAAAAATTGGTAAAAACATGTTAAAAAGGGAATGAGTTTTCATAAAAATTGGTACGAGTTGAAACAAACCATTTTAAAATGGAGAGTATGTCGCACCAAACATAAACAACTTTACGATGAGTATTGCACTACATGAAACAATTCTTTTCCACTCGAAGGGTGGTAACTACTATGGGTTCTTTCATAATTCACGTTAAGTGAAGCCTACAATCCTTTATTTTCAGGTTTTTAATATCCTGTTTGTTTAAGAATTTGTTTTCTATGATATTTATGAAAATCCGTGAACGTAGCATGGGACACAAGGGTGATTAATCTGAAATAAATGAGTGTTTGCATATCATCATGATAATAAATAGTGTTTTGTTTATCTATGCTTATAGCAGGATTACTTGATTATGCTAAGGCTTTGCCAATTCCGAAGGCTAAGAAAGATGTTGCTATGGTGCCTTCATCATCGTAGCATGGACCATATGGCTGGCTAGACACAATAGGGATCAACAAAATTTCTGGAAGCTTAATGGAATCTAACTTCACAAAACAGACCTACCCCACGCTTGCGGTTTTCAGAGGAAACTATATATGAGGTTGCAACAGCTATAATTTATGACGGAACAAACACGTTGCAATCTGTATTTCATGATATTGCATTGGTGATGACCCAAAAATCTATGCTAAAGTAGTTGCATATTTGGTTCTAATTTCACTTATTGAAGGCCTAGCTCATCTTTGTACATTGTGCTACACAGATAAGTTGTTCTCATCGACATCTTGTATGTCAAGTGGGTTCGGTAACAGGGAAAAAAATTATGTCCAGATCAAAACAGGATGGGTTTGTCCTACCCGTCAATCTTTATTGGCCAATTTGAAAACAGTTGATGTATAATCTTTTATACTCAACCCAAGTAAACAAAACAAAAGATTGACCCATAGTGTAAGTGAGCTGAAATTGCCACCTATAAGTCTATAACAAGTCAAGTAGATAAAACAAATTAAGCTGATAAAGAAACAGGCCAAAATGTTTTTGACGTCTCCAACTCCTAAACAGGGGCGGACCTATTGGTTGCGTTGGGTGGGCGGGCGCCCCCTTAAATTTTTTTTAGTGTTATCTGTATGTGAAAATCCAGAGCGCACCCCATGAAATTTTGTAATCGCCCCTTGATACGGAAGGAGAGAGAGTGAAGAGAAGGTGTAGGATGAAAAGAAGTCATTTTTTTACTGGCCGGCAATAGTTTCAGCGGCGTTGTAAGGTTGAACACTATGGAAGATATGAGTGGAGAATTGAATTTTCATATTTTGTTTAGTGGTAATTGCTTTGGAAGTTGATACCTTCTAATTCGCTTTGAATAAAACTTTTATTGACACGTAGATAGAAATAAACACGTCACGTTGTATTATGATAATAACGTAAGGGTGCATGTCATCAAGCTATTTAAAAAATCTAATTCGTGAAGCAACTTTAAGGACATGTGCGTTTGTGCTTCAATCACTTGTAAGTTGTACGTTATTATTAATTAACAACTTGGTTTTAAGTGAAAATTATATCGAGACGTTGATAATATAAACGTTTCACAATTGCATAGTCAGAGTTTGTTGGGATTAAACCCTACAAAAGAACAGATGATAGAAAGCCAAAACAGGTCTGCTCTATATGATCCAGAATAAATAGAGTTTAGATTCACTCCTTTTGAAGACCAGCTACCAAACCGCTGATAGTTCTAACAACTGCCTTGTGCCAAAGCTCTGACAGATATAAAGACTGTTGTATCACCAAACCTCTGATGGGTCAAAGATCTGCTAGAAGTCAAAGGTCTACTGAAAGTCAAGGTCTGATCACCCTTTCAAGAACATCTGCTAATGCTTCATCAAAGCTCAAGCTTATCAGAGGATAGAATCATCAGTGTTTTGCCATCAGTGCTTATATACAGTATCAGAGGATAGCTTAGGCAGTGGTTAGAGTTTCTTAGTATTGTTAGATGTCACTGTCAAAGTGATGTCAGCATAGACTATCAGTGGTTAGGATTGTACTATATATAGACAGTGCCTGTACTGTTCTATTTAGCTTTTCACACTTTCACTTTATTGTACATTCTTTCTGTGTGTAAGCTCGGTCTGAGGGGGAGTTTAGTGATTCATACATGTAAGTTATCTGGTAATCACTTCAACCTTTTGATTAATGAAAAACATGTTATGATGAAAACCATTCTCTCGTTGATTGTGTTATAAAGTTTTAATTGTTCTTCCGCTGCAAAGTTCTTCATGTTTTATCAGTTTGTTATCATTTTGGTTAAAACAACAACCAATCCAAACTCAGATCCTAACAATTGGTATCAGAGCTTGGTCAGTCAAATTGAACTAACCATCAATTTGACCTAAAAGGATCAGCTCGATCTCATTGACATTGTGCTATTCTTAGTTGTTGAAAACGGAGTCGAAATTGTGTGGAAAATCATGATTCATGTGGTTCTATTGTTTGTGTTCGAGTCTATGACTGATTTCGTGGTTATTTGATGAAAAGGATCCATATCAGTCTCACGTGAGTGACTAAGATGAACTTTTAATTCATAAATTTCTCAAAAGGATTGCTGGAAATCTATCAAATCTAATTGATTCGCGTATCACGAAATTTTCTACGAATTTTATAGTAGAAATTTCATGTTTATATTAGGTCTTGTATTGCTCTTCTGAATTTTTGTTGAAGATAATACACCTTGAGTTTTGCTTGTTTTTTATAGACAAAACTTAAGTACCTGCCTGAAGTAGAACCCTATTTTTAGAAAGGGAAGATACTTCCTCTGATAATGAATCAAGAGGACTTTGGATGATAACCAGTTCAAATCAGATTCAAGTATCATTGAAAACCTGTCCCTACAGACAAAATAGTTGTACCATCTGAGATATTCAACCTCTGCCAAAGTCTGTAAAGTGTTTGTACACAAGGACGAGCAAGTAAATGAAGCTTTGACTGAAAAAGGTTAAAATCTTATGTCATTGAAAAATCTCAGAAAGACATTTGAAATGGTCTGTCAAAACTAACCTTGCAAACTATCAAAATTGTTATCAAACACGTTGACATCAGACATCATTTTGTGAGGGATTGCTATGAAAAAGGTCTGAATTCTTTACAACATGTCCATACCAAGGATCAACTAGCAGATGTGTTAACAAAAGCACTTGATGCTTCCACATCTGATAGCTTGATTTCTAGACTTGGAATGCTAAACATGGATTAAAAACAAATTTTCTTGTGATCCATGTGTAAATATCAATAAAATGTTTTTAGAAAATCAGAAATTCATCCTTAAAGATAGTTAAATTGAATTTTTCAATAAAATCCTTAAAGTCTGTTCAAAGCTCTGATAGCACAAAAACACTGTTGTTTAGAAAAATCTATCCACTGATGTGGAACCTCTGATAGTATTAACATTTGGTCACAACCACTGATAAGTTAGTCTATCAGTGGTTAGCCAAACAACTGTCTTCCATTATCAATCAGAGGTTACACGTGGACAGATGTTATTCGACAGTCGTTACATCAGATGCCACGTCATCATCACTTTTTGAAAACCTTATAAAACCCTATTTCATCCACAAACAGAGTCTTCACTTCTACTGTGCCATTTCAAAAATTCTCAAAACCATTTTTCTGATAAATCATGGCACCCAAAGCGAAATCAACACAGGAACCACCGAAACACACTCTCAACATCAAAAATCCACATAATTACCTCTATACTCTTGAGAAGACGAAGAAGAATACATAATTTCATGAGATCATTGATATATTGTCTTCCTCAAAGTACAAGACTCTGTTAACCTGTAACGCACCGATTTATCAGAATTCCCTTAGAGATTTCTGGGCAAATGCTACGATTGAAAGTCTGAAACAAAAACCTTGGGCAATCACGTCAAAAGTGGGAGGGATTTTGGTTCCAATAACCCCACAAACCATCTAAGAGGTTTTTCAGATGAACAATCTAGAAGGTAAAACTTCTTTCCCTAAAAGTGAGTATCAAATTGTTTTGAAAAACAAAGGGTATACAAGAGATTTATCAAAAGTTCCATGAAAAAGGGAAAATTTCCACCTCCTATGAAATTTTTGTTTTATACCCTGCTCACATGTGTTTCCAATAAAACCACTGGGTTTGATGAAATACCATTGAAAATTCAATACTTGGGGCATGTCATTTTGTCTAAATCAGATTACAATTACTCCCAAGTATTATTTAATGATTTGGTAACCAATTTAGAAAATATGAAAAACAAAAAGGAAAATGCTTTTCTGGTATTTCCTAGATTTCTAAGTTATTATTTAAAACAGAAAATCCTAAAAGAGAGTGCACATGTTCTTGTTCAAGGTGTGTCTTTTCAAATAAATAGCTTATCATCTGAAACGTATACTCGCCTTATGGCTAAAGAGTCAAAAGTTTCAAAAACACAAGCAGGGGAGTCTTAGCAAAATTTAGATGAGTTCACATCTGCTCCTCAGATCCCAGCTGCTGAGCCCATTGCTCTTGGTGACCACAGCAGCACAACCACTGCTGTGCAACCCACACCAAAAACCACCAAAAAGACCAAAAAGAAACTTTCAAAACCCACCAAACCTATCAAAAAGGACCTTCTGGAAGATGAGATCCCAAAAGTTAATCCAGTGACAACACAAAAGTCACATGAAACCACTGCTGCTACTTCCTCACAGCAGATTGTAGAAAGATCTCCACCCAAAACCATAACTCCTCATGATTCCTCACAAAAGGAACATGTTGTAAGCACAGGTATCCCACAACTGCTAACATCACCCTTATTTGAGAGTATGTTACAATGTCCATCTCCCAGGACAAATTTTCTTCCCACACCACTCTCCACATTTCAAATCACTACAACCACCACATCACTGTTTGAAACCTTTGATAGTCAGTCACAAAAAGGCCACTCTCACCAACACATCACTGAGAGCAAAACTTCCACAATGGTTGTGCCAGATAAAAATCAAATGGTTATCCCACAAACAGTTGAGGAAGCTACATCACTTGGATTTCAAAAAATCCTTGTTGATAGTTCAATTGGAGCAGCTACTACAGATGTTGAATCCACCGATTTACATCTGGATAGTAGTTTCATATATAAGTCTCCTTTGAAGGCAACCCCTGTTGAGGCTACCCAGGTAACCTCTGCCCATGGAAAGACCCCAGTACCAAGAAACAGGGCATCTAAGGTTGAAGCAAGTGATAAATCACATGCTCATGATACCCTAGATAAAACTACCATCTTGGGTAGGAGCTCAGATGATCCTTTTAACTTAGGAGATGAGCTAAAACATAAGGAATTGACGGATAAAGTCACAAAGATTGAGGCATTGTGGGAGATATAAAAAATGTACTACAACAGATGTTACACTCTGCAAAATCTCAAAACACTGCTCAATCCTCTGCTCAAGCCACCAAAATTGCAACACAAGTGTATCCTCTGCTTCAACAACACATTCAACATGCTAATCAGTTATATGATTCAAAAGTGCAGACATTCAAAGAAGAAGTTGAGGCAAGGTATAAAGACACACAGAAAGAGCTTAAAGTGATCAAGAAAATTCTCATTCCTGGCACTACCCCTGTACCTATCTTCGAAAGAATTGATGATGCCAAAAAGGGGGAGAAAAATGACTCTGAGGAAAATATCTCAGTAACTTCTGCTGAAACATTTGTCAAAGAAAAGGAAAAGGGAGGTGATGAAACCTTGAACGTTCAAGCAGATGATGAAGATACACAAATGAGGATCGACCAAAGTCATGTCAGGATAAAAGAGAAGGAGATGAAGGGTACCACTGTTGGTCCCAAAACCACTGCTGGTATTAAAAGGCAAACCACTAACATCTTGCTGCCTTCCTCATCTCATCAACTACCTGTCAAAGTAACATATGTTACGACAGCAGTGGTTTGCACAAATGCCCCTGCACCAAAACTGGTCTATGCTAGAAAAAGAAGAAGAATGGCTACAGTAAAAAATGATGACATATCATCTTCACTTGTTGTCCAAACAAATCCAAAACCAGTTATCACCCATTCATCATCACAACAAATCAGCTTTGCTGAGTCACTCAAATGTCAAAATCCAAAAAGAAATAATCCTATGGAAACATCATATCCCTTAGAGTTGGCTGCAGTAAAAGGAGAAATGCTACAATTCTATACAGAAGCTGATCCAACTAAAAGAACCTTCCCATCTCTTCATGGCTATAGAAATCTCAAGACCATTGAGGATTATCTAAAACTAAAGACTAGGCAAGCCAAAATCATAGCAAAAGAAGAGAGTGAAGGAAAGGGCAATGCTTACTTGTCAAAAAGGGAACAGCTTGAGCTTAACAAGGTAAAGAAATTAGAAGAGTATGCAAGAGAGTTAAATGAGAAAATTGTCACACCCCGACCCGCAGCGGAAAAAGGTGATCGGGGCATGATTGGGTTTTCATCAAAGCTCATGACATTTATTATAATGTTTCATATTTATTATTACAATTTAAAGGAGATCATACAATCAAATCATACAAGTGCAACATGTTCTATACATCTCTCTAGACTTCATTATTTTTCTTCTAAGGCAATTTCCTATGTGTTCCTTGCTTCATCCTGTCCACCTTTATCATGTGTAAAAATGGTTTTTGGGTCAACAAAAAGTTGGCGAGTGAACCTTGTTAAAAACATTTGATATTGATTTCTTATTGTATTTAATATGGAAAAATTGTGCAATAATCATATGTGAGCAAACGTATATAATCAAACAAACAATAACAAACCACCTTGCATGAGTATATGACATGAATGATAATGTATATGTGTTGGCAACATCGTTGTTCCGCTCATAGGTAATGGGGAACGGACGGCCTATGATGATGTATGTGTGATCAAGGCTCAACCAAACGGAGCCGATCGTATGTTGGCAACGCCACGTTCCGCTCATAGGTAATGGGGAACAGACGAGCCTATGATGATGTATGTACTGAAAATGATAATTTTAATCTAAACATTAACCACACAAACAATTGATACATATTGGATACACATTTGATCATGGATATGATGGATGCACAAGTGTTTAAATAAATACTAAGCGACACATGATACACCCCAAAATGTGATTGAATTAGTAGAGATTCACTCATAGTGGTTGCGTTTCTTGGATTGATGATGATGCGCACGAATTTGAATTTAACTACGAGAGAACTAACCTAAATAATAACATAATGGTTCGGTAAATAAGTGGATTTTATTAACAATTTTAATAGGATTTTAAGGTTTATTTTTGTGAGTTTAAGGTCATTTTCTAACTTTAAAAATATTATTTTTAAGTATTTTTAAATAATTTTCTGATTAAATAAATAAATAAAAAATATATAAAAAGATGTTGACTTTTTGACTTTGACCGTTGACCGTTGACCATTGACCGTTGACCGGTCGGACCGTGTGTTTGTATGCGCTGAGTGAGGTTCGAACTCGTGACCTCCCGTACGCGTGCACGCAGCTCTACCAACTGAGCTACGTGTCTAACCCGAAATATTTCTGTTTTTAATTATACTTATATACTATTTAGATTTATCCAGAAATCATTTATTTTAAAAAAGAATTTTAATTATATCGAACCGGTGCACATAACAGGTCTCGAACCCGGGACCTGTTGTTTAACGTTGCACACAGTCCACCGCTGGACTGTGTGTCTAACCCGAAATATATTGAAGTTTAATTATACATATACACATACTAACGCTAACATATTTTGATTTAAAAAGGCTTGGATAATTTCAGGGGCGGTGTAACTAACCGGATTCGAACTCGAGACTTTGGCTTCGTGTTGCACACAGCCCGACCAATTGGGCTGTGTGACTAACCCGAAGGATATAAGATTTTTATTAAATTTATATATTTACTAGATTATTTCGTTAACTGGTTTTAAAAAGGTTGTGTATAATTGGCGAACCGGAAAGCATGTACAGACTCGAACTTGGGACCATGGCTTGAAGTTTGCACACAGTCCACCACTGGACTGTGTGTCTAACCCGTTTAAAAATCCGTTTCGAATTAAACTTATACATTAACAGTGTTTCATCTTCTTCGTCACTTGAACAACCAGACTGTTAAAATCCGATTTCTTCGATTCATTAATCAATTCCTTTATTAAATTTTGAATAACTACACATGAGACTAATAAAAATGAGAGGGATTAGGTGTAAGATATACCGAACAGAGATCCCCTGTTTCTCCGGCGAGATTCCGATGACAGCAGGTTATTCCAGCGACGTGTAACTTGCGGCAGAGGATCTTCAGGAAGTTTGAGGTGAGTGTGGGTGACTTCTGTCGAAGCTCTAGAAGTCCTATTTATAGAGTAAGGCAAAAGAGATGAAATGGGTTCGGTTTTCCGGCGACTTGCAAAGAATTCCGGCGATGTATTTCTTGCGACAGAGATTCTACAGGGAGTTTAAGGTGAGTGTGGGTGATTTCGGTATGAGCTCTAGATGTCCTGTTTATAAAGTAAGGCAACAGTGAGATAGTTTCTTCGGTTTTCCGGCGATAACCTTCGGTCAACTTGCAGAGAATTCCGGCGATTTCCGGTGAACTCCGGTGAAACAGAGACTTGTTTTCACAATGTGGTGAGGGTTTGGCTATGAATTGAACGAGATTTACAAATCTTCAGACTTGATAGCTAACATGTTCGACAGTTTCAGTCAAGAGATTTAATCAATCCTTCAGTTATGATTTTGATTGGTTCACATGATTGACAACCGATTTTTGGGTTAAAGGCATGATTAAATCGTCGGTTTTCCTTGGGTTAATTCGCGATTACGAGTAATGCCGGCGGTTACAGATTTGCCGAAACTTTGAGATTTTCAGTTTTAGCCGTGGATTCTAAATAAAGTTTAATGGTTTCAGATTTATAGCACAGAAGTGTGTGTAGAGTAGTGGTGTGTTAGCGTGTTTGGCTTGTGGGCGACCCGGGTTCGAAACCCGGCGTCTGCTTTTATTTTTTTTACTCATTATTTATTTAAAATTTTAAATTATGGTTTTTAAATTCTAATATATTTATTATTGTGTATTGTTTAAAATTAATTTGAGAAATAAATGTGCAATGAAAAATTTTGACTGGATATTCGATTAATAAACGAAGCGGGTTTGGAAACCCGTTTTTTTTACGGATGCTACAAAAATGACTGTAGATTCTCCAAAAGATGATCCTCAAAAGAAGCAAAGGGCAAACCTCATCAGATTTATCATGAAAGAAAAACCCTATCAAGCTGAGGAGAACCAGTTCAAAGAGTGGTCCATTCAAGCTCTCAAACAAGAAGCAGATAGAATTGACAGGATGAAGAAAGACCCTCAAATAAGACAGAATGCACCAGATTGAAAAAATGTTAAGAACCTAAGTGCAGATCTGGTCTTAGAAACAACCATTCAAGCCCTCAACCAAAGGAAGAGGCAGCTACAGATGGATATGCAAGATCAGCAAATAGATGCTAACAAAAGTAAGCAGGCTATCACTAAGGAATCTTTGCCTGACTTGAATAAAGAACCATTGAAGCCTTTACCTAAATCTGAAGATCTTTTTCAAAGGCTTTCAAAAAGTTCACCTTTTCAATTCTCATCACAAATAACTTCTCTCCCAAGAAACCCATTGAACTCAAAAATACTAAAGTGGCTCTCTGATAAAAAGACCCATGTATTGACTCTGCTCAGGTCCAATGGGAAAGTTGTGAATATGCCAAGGAAGGATGCACTAAGCCTGGTGTAGCTGACCTTCAGGATCTTTTGGAACTACAAATGTGCAGGGATGAGGATGATGAAGATTCCTTGAACTTTGAATCACTATTCAAAAAACAAATCAGGAAAAAACAGATGAGACATAAAGATCATGAATAAAAAAGAGTTTTGGCATCATCTGTTCTAGGGGGAGATTGTTGGGATTGAACCCTATAAAAGAACAGATGATAGAAAGCCAAAACAGGTCTGCTCTATATGATCCAGAATAAATAGAGTTTAGATTCACTCCTTTTGAAGACCAACTACCAAACCGCTGATAGTTCTAACAATTGCCTTGTTCCAAAGCTCTGACAGATATAAAGACTGTTGTATCACCAAACCTCTGATGGGTCAAAGATCTGCTAGAAGTCAAAGGTCTGCTGAAAGTCAAGGTCTGATCACCCTTTGAAGAACATCTGCTAATGCTTCATCAGAGCTCAAGCTTATCAGAGGATAGAATCATCAGTGTTTTGCCATCAGTGCTTATATACAGTATCAGAGGATAGCTTAGGCAGTGGTTAGAGTTTCTTAGTATTGTTATATGTCACTGTCAAAGTGATGTCAGCATAGACTATCAGTGGTTAGGATTGTACTATATATAGACAGTGCCTGTACTGTTCTATTTAGCTTTTCACACTTTCACTTTATTGTACATTCTTTCTGTGTGTAAGCTCGGTCTGAGGGGGAGTTTAGTGATTCATACATGTAAGTTATCTGGTTATCACTTCAACATTTTGATTAATGAAAAACATGTTATGATGAAAACCATTCTCTCGTTGATTGTGTTATAAAGTTTTAACTGTTCTTCCGCTGCAAAGTTCTTCATGTTTTATCAGTTTGTTATCATTTTGGTTAAAACAACACAATCAATCCAAACTCAGATCCTAACAAAGGTTTCATTATTCGTTGCTACCACCTGACGACAACATCATCGTCGTCATCTCGGCCGCAAGTGTTGCCGCCTCAGCCATCACCATTGTCTCGTTGCTGCCACAGACGCCATTGTCGTTGCTGCACCACTGTCACTGAAATTTTGTGCTCACAATTTCGGATTAACCGAACTTGTTTATAATGCATAGCTAATAGTACCGAGTAACATACTTTTAGCGACCAACACCAACGCCGACATTGTCACAGTCATCACCTCTATATTGAATTAAGCATTTTTAAAAACTTTACGTAATAAAAACAGATACTCAAACCTGAATACTAAAGTTGCAAACACTATCAAAGAAGTATTTGTTCAAATGTGGTACTACAATCAAGAAAAAATCTTTTTATGTTGAAAAAATATTCAAACTTTAATCTAGCACTAAATGCATTTCCTTAATCTTCACCAAATCAATGTAATAAGGGGTTCAAAATCAAATAAATAATCAATCTTAGAAGTTTTTTTCTATAAAAGCTCAAACTTAAAATGTAACGAATTTTAAGTAGCTTGAGAGTGCTTGTAGTTTAGTTCTCAAAGTTGTGACACCTAACCTTTACATCTTGAAAGTGAACAAAGACTGCTCCATCAGTTATAAACTTTCAACTTAACTGAATACACTTTCCATGACGAGCTACCAAGTATAGCATGCAAACTGACAAGGCATTACAACTCCTTCTATGCTTTATGTGCAACGATCATATAAAATGGATGATCACATCGTTTTCAATTATGAGGTTACGAAATAGTTGCAATATGAGGTTGTTAAATGCATTCAAATCAATGAACGCCAGAAAGATAAACCAAGTAAAAGAAGATCAGCAAACATGTCGACCTTCTATAAAGGCATAATGATATATAGGTTCCAAAATAGCAACTCAAAGCATAAACTCACCATTACTAAATTTATGAAAAGATGTAAAAAGCAACAGTGACATAACAACCAGAAGAGTAAGCTCATTCTTCGTCATCCTCGTAAGCATCTCCACCAGCAACCTTCTTTGTAGCCGCCTTCTAGTTCTTTCACTTCACTCTTCCTGGTTGGCCACCTCCGAATGGGCTCGTGAGTGACTAGTCAATGTGCTTCTGTGAGTCCACTCTCAGCATAAGCAAATGGACACACTCACTACCAGCCTTCCAACCCTACAAATGAAAACTTAACCGAAGTTAAAGCAACCCAAAGTGATGTACAACAAAAAAAAAACAAATATTGTTGAGTTTGTAAACTTCAGTATACGTGATGTGTCTCAGTTTAATGAGAACTCTAGCACATAATTACCAAATTCGCTCCAAGAGCCGTGATTTTCGAATTGGTATGAACTGTACCATACGGAATGCGTCTTCGATCCAATTTGCCCCCAATTCGTGAATTTAATGATTCCGTGTGGTGGTCCAAGTAACAGATTTTGGTGGGAAAGCGGGAAAACGCGTCCAGTAATTCATGACGTCTCTTCGATTCCATATAACCGTTTCAAATTCCAAATTCGTTTTCACATTGCAGCAATTAGATCCATGAACATGTATAAATACATTCCAACTTCTACCAAATTACATCATCAAATGTTGGACAAGTTCTATTACCAAGGTTATGCGAGAACTAGACTGGGCTGAGTTGCAAAAAGTCTTTTGTCTAATTTTGAAACTTTAAAAAACAAGTGTTAAATATCAATGATTATTTGTTTATCCTCAGTTTTGTTTTCTGTTTCTGTTTGGTAAACTGATATATAATTTGGATTAATGAAGTTGGTAATTTCTGTTTTTATTTAAGTACTCCGAACACCCGAACCGCGTACCTGTACCGGAGCGAACCGCGAATTAGGTAAACACAAGGGTCTAAAGCTAGCATTCAAGAAACTTCTTAGCAGTGAGAGCCAAAACATAATGAAGCTTGTTCAGGCTATCATCCAACAAAATGACATATCATACCTGTTCATTCTCCTCATAAGAGCTTCACCGTCAAAAATCCTACGTGGGACCTTCTCCTCATGAGTCAGAAGCATTCTTGCAGCATTGACAATTTGGCTCAAGGCATATTGCACCCTCCAAAGCTCACGTTTGCATCTAAGACCATACTCACCAAGAAGCTTTAACTCAGCATCCAATCGTTCCTTCTCATAAGGAATACGTGGCTTCTTGAAAGTCTTACCATCTACAACACATTAAGGTAGCCAATTATGATCAAAATGTAATGTTAAAATGAAAGGAAGCTATAAATAGAGGTTTCCACCAGTTCGTTTTCAGTATATATGGTTAAATTTTTTTCTTGACCAAAGTAGAGAACCGCACCAGATTCAGAAAGTTCAAAAGCCAAACTAAGAACAGAATTCAAATGCAGTTCCGTTTTAAACCAAATAAAACAAGATATTTTGTAAATTTATTAAATTATGATACCATCATTTGTTATTAAATTAGTAACGCGATCGGTCTAAATGACAAAAACGTAATAACTATAATTAAATATTCAGTTTATCGGGTTTAAACCGAGATAAGATTTTCTGAAAATAAAAACAAACCAAAAGGCGAACTCAGTTTCCACCAAAAACCAAACATGTAATTAGGTTTGGTTTTAAACAGTTTGGTTTTCGTTTTAATAAACTCGAAACCCTAGCCGAGCAGGTGGTGCGCATCTTCCAGCCTATCAGTTTTGAGCAACGTTAACATGAATTAATAAACATTTCAAATTCAGAGTTGGTAACCATTCCATTTAAATCATAAAGAACACAGCACATAAGAACCTCAATGTTTGACTAAATTCAGAAAAACAAGTCAGAAGTTTTTAAAAGCCTTACCCATGTCTCTCTAGTTACTATAACTGTAGCAAAACCATTAGCCTACAAATCCCGATTGTTAGATTTATCTTTGCTTATACAGTGGAACATAACAACTCTTGCGGTTAGGGAAGTTCAAGGATAGTTGGGATGGTGTACCAAGGCGTTTTGCTTGGGTCTCACCTAAGTCTTTGAAAATTATGATTTGTAAACAAACATTTTTTCTTTTGTAATAAAAGTTTACTATTTTAAGGACTCACAACATGCTTATCCTATTTTCGATTTAAAGGATTCTATGGGTTCGATGACGAAATTTCTACAAGTGCGAAGTGAAAAGACACTATATATAACACTAAAAATATTTTGGTACGGGTTCGGCCGAACCAGTACCCTTCTATGTAGCTACGCCCCTGGTTCTACGGTCAGTTTTATGGACAATCTTACCTTGCCCATGTACTTGACGTCTAAACTTGTTTGTTACTTTGTATGAAGAACTCATGTCTTAAATCTGTGGCCTCCATGCATGAGGAGTAACTCCGCAGGTAATGTATATTGTATAGTTTTGACTTTTCAATTCAAACTGACAAGCTTTCAAGTGTCAAACTGAATAGATTCTATCATATTCTATAAAGAAAATACAGAACTCACTTAAATCTATGTAACAAATGATAAAAATAAAAAAGGTAAAACTCAATTTATAACAGGATTAACAATACACCCGATATAACTAACCGATTAAGAAATTAATGGTTTGCTTATAGTTATAGTTCCTAGTTTTATGATTTAATTCTGTCATTCTGATTATATACGTATGGCTAACTGAACCTGAAGTGCCGTTAAAAAAACACTTGTATTTTTCATAAACTATATATCATTTTTGCCCTCCCTTTCAAATTAACAAGCTTATATAACCCAAACTTAATTGAACTAACCCATGTTAATCGGAAATTGCTTTAGAAGCTTTATTTAGGGCTCAATCTATTCACACACCCATGCCTATTTGGACACCTTTTGTGCCCTAGACGCCTCGTCTAGGCCTATACGGGACGTCTAGGCACTGAATTCAAGGAGGAACTGAGTAAGATGTCTGGCATAAAATTTAAGGGGTCTAGACTGTCTAAAATAAAAGGTGAATTATCATTTTACCCATGTGTTGCCCCCAGTATAAACCTAATTCAGGGATAATATGGTAATTTAAAGGGTCTAGACGTCCAATCTAGACCTAGACGACCCGTCTAAAATAAATGGTGAATTACCATTTTACCCCTGTGTTGCCCCTCGTCTAGGCCTAATTCAGGGTAATATGGTAACTAAGGGGTCTAGAGGCCCACTCTAGACCTAGACGACCCGTCTAGGCTTTTAAAATTACAATTATACGCCTGAATTAGGCTTAGACTGGGGGCAACTCAGGGGTAAAATGGTCTTTTGGACTACTATAGACGACCAGTCTAGGCCTGTACGAGTCGTATATGTATATAATTTTTTTATCTATTTGTTTTATGTAAAAATCATATTAATTGTAAAAAAATCATAATAATTATACAAAAATCATCTTAGTTATACAAAAATCATATTAATTATACAAAAATCATTCTCCTGTTTCACTGTCGATGAAATTAATACTAAGGTTTGCATTTGGTGGCGGATTCATTATCGATGCATACCTTACGATATGAAATTAATACTCGGGTTTGGATTTAGTATTATTATAATTAATATGAGTTTTTTTGATAATTAATATTAGTGTTATTGATATTAATATGAGTTTTTTTTATAATTAATATTAGTGTTATTGATATTAAAAAGAGAAAACAAAAAAAAAATATACGGAGCGTCTAGACCCTTTAGATTCTGTGCCCGACATCCCACTCAGAGTCCCCTTGATTTCGGTGCCTAGACGCCCCGTCTTGAAGGTGTGGAAATAGACACTTGGGTGTGTGAATATGTAGACCCTTATTTAATCGATAATTCGCTCAATAAATTGCTCACTTGCATTCTTCTTGTTTGATTTCAGTTTGATCATTGGTTAATCGTCATTGCTATCCAGATGCTCTACATGAAATGTCTGTTATCTGAATCATTAAGGTGATATCCACGCATTCGAAACGTTTTTTTCCTGTATTTTGATGCTTAATTGGTCGACTTGTGAAACGATCGTTAGATTATTGTATGGAATGAATGGTTTTATTTGCAATACAGAAATCGTCTTGGTGAACCCTAGTTTGGTCAAATTTATGTTCATAAGCTGTTATGTATTTCTTCATTGCATGTTTTGGCCTACACTGCTATTAATTACAATGTTTTTCGTTTAGTTCAAACTTCATAATCTTGCTATAATATTTCATTTTTAGCCGATATAACATGCCAAGTTACCAAAATGCCACAGCTTAATTCACTACAAAAGAAAAACCCCTTCTGCATGAAGTTAGCATATCATATCAATGGCATGCAAAGAAAGAATATCAGAACTTTCACATGTTAAATAAACACAAACCCTTGTTGTTAAGCATTTTATCAAACCCAAAGAGTTCAACCGGACTAAGAGACGTTAATGTTGCCTTCCATAATCACAAATCAATGGAACCATTCATCAAGTATGTTCAAAATTAAAAGTAAAATACGACAAAAGTAACATAGATACGGAAGACAATAAGTAAAGACCATTCAGTTGGGTTGAGTTGGGTTACTTAGAGTAGTTGTGAAACTGCCCCAAACACGGTTCACAGTGACCGAATCCTTTGGCTCTTCCACGACGTCAAAACTTATAAGTTCGTCTAGACATGGACGTAGAGCTTCCACCTCAGAAGGTTGAAAACCTTTTATAAGAAACCTAACAATAAGAATAAGATAGCAGCATATATTATTAGTTATAGTTATTAATGATATTATTATTATTATTATTAACATGAAAACATAAATCAAAGTAGAAACCTCATGGGAACAGGCAACACGAACTCTTTTATCCATGGTATCCAGCACGGGATTGAAAGATTTCTTTGCTTGCAGAAAGAGTTTTTTACTGAAATGCTGCTGAATTCAAAAATATTCAAATTATTTCAATTATAACGCCCACGCCATTACTAATGGCAAAATTTAAATTCTTATAGGCTTGTGTAAGGGGAATAATCAGAAAGATCAGAACGTGTAAGAGAGTAATCATTCAGAAAAGGTACATTGCCATTGTTAATGGAAAAATCTTCAATGTTCTCTATTAAGAATGGCGAAATCTTCAATGTTCTCCATTATGAATGGCGAAATCTGCCATGTTCTGCACAAATGACATTTGAAATGGCGAAATATGCCATGTTTCTGCACAATTGCCATTTGAAATGGCGAAAAGTAAACTTTTCTGCATAATAGCCATTATGAACTGCGAAATCTGCATATCTCAGGTTGTGATTTTGATCACTAAACCGAGGATGCATGGCTCAAAATCTCTGAACACAAAAAACTTGTTGAAGTGTGTTGTACTTTTCCAGTATATCCCGAGGATGCTTCGAATCTATCCTCTGTATAACGAGGTCACAAGAACTTCTAGCATACTTACTGAAACTGCATGGGCTGGAGCTGCTTTTAATCTCTTGCTTAACATGTTGGCTAGTCATGTAAGAGTGTATTATATCTAACCAGTCTTGCTCTATCCCTTTAATTTTTTTTTTATCATCTTTAGGTGTTAGGTGCCTTTTAGTACTTGTTTTCTATCGAACGTGCAACAACCTGTTGGCGAGAGGTATGTGGGAATACGTCAACTGTATCAGAAATGTGTGTTATTCGTTTTATTGTAAAGATAATGATACATTGCACATTTGAATTTCAGCTGCCCTATTGTGGATACGGATACTCCTACTTTTGATTTTGGAATCTTTCTTCCTGCCTTTCGTTCTGGTGTTGCCAACTTTTCTGCAGAATAGCCATTATGCAGGCTTTATAAATTTTAGCCATTCCAAATGACAAAATACAAAATTTCACCATTCATAATGGCTAAGGTGCAGCCTTTCGTCCTTTTCATATGATTGGGTGCATCCTTACGTCCTTTTCGTATGATTGGGTCCTGCAAATTACTGACACTAGCCTAGGGTGTGAAATATTTCGCCATTTGTAATGGCTTCGGCACCATTTGTAAAATAGTTTTGAGCATGGCATTACTTGTGATTATAATTTTCAAAACAGCTCTATTTCAGCAAAAAACTCTTGCAGAAAAGGAATTAGAGTTTTTATCTCAGCAGCTTCCAAACCTTCGAAAATGAGAGTTGTCACAAGCTTGGTTTGTTTAGGACTAAATCTCTTGGTCTCGTCTTCTTGATCGGGGTCTGCCATATTTGTAAAAGACCTTGTTGTTGTCGTTGGGTGAAACATCTGCAAACAAGGATCAAAATCTATATGTAACAAAAAAAAACATCTGCACAGAACTATTAATCACTTACAGCAGAAGCAGATGGCCGACGGATCAACGAGCGGATAATTGATGATGCCCTCATCTCTGGAACCCTAGAAAGAAAAAAAAAGTAAAAAACAAGGAGAGAAGCAGCTATTTATTTTGGGTTTAAAATCAACACAAATCTATATTTATAATAATGATTTAGGTTTCGGCCTTTTTTATATTTATATATATATTTTTAACACAGGTTAACAATAATTATTATTATTGTGATACAAATAAAACTCACAAAACCATGGCTCTCTTAAATTTGGTAATTCCAATCTAATATCCAGTTATAAACCATGACTCGTACTCTCGTACTCGTACCATACCTATTGAATATCCGTTACTCAATACCCAAAGGTATCGGGTATGCTCATTTTTATTTTTCCTTTGTGATTACAAATTTCTTGTGCTCATTTCACGAAACCCCGATTTAAACTCACCTCAAAATATTATCTGAGATATTAGATAGCCAACTACACTTTTAACAAATTTATAAATCTAATGATTTAATTTCCTAACAAGTTCATTAACGATATATTGAATTTTTCAAAGATGTATAAGATATTAATTTATTTCATACCTCGCTTCATACGCTAATACTCGTCTAATTATACATACCGAATGTTTGTGTTTTTAGTTTTCCCATTGGGTTAATATTTTTTCCAACCCTACTCTCTCACATCTCTATCATCTTCTCACGCAACCCCGTTCACCTCACTATTATCTTCTCTAGGTACCTCTCCCTTGACTTCGACCGCTTTTGGAAACACCATAACCACCTCAAGCTAGGATTGTGCACCAAATGCCATGTAGCTTAGTTGCATCAAGGTGTTGTAAAAGTGTTCCTCCAAATGGTTGAGGGGTTCTTATGGGGATTTTTTACTTGGTGTGAGTTTATTCGTGTTGTATCCAGACCACATAAGGGGTTGTGGTGGTCAAAAAGTGTGTGTTTGGTGAGAGTTGCAAGGTATGGGATAATATTATCTTATGAAAACAGTGGTGTGTCAAACTTGTGCGTGGTGTGTCAAACTTGCAACTCACACCAAAGTGATCGAAGGTTTTAGTCTCATGGTTGACATTGATGTATATTTAGAAGCAGTTTTAAAGGTTGTGTGTGAGTTAGTTGTTCTAAAAAAACAAGGTGTTTGTAATGATACCGTTGGTTTGGCATTGATTTTCTAAAAGTCCAAATTTTTTAAAACTCTTTTTGTAATAGTTTCTCATTTTGGGACTTAGATATTTTATTTTAAATTTGTCACTTAGTACGTGACCGTACCATTAGCTTTTAAAACATGAATTTCTATAACTTTTTTTTGAACGGCAAATTTCTTTTTTAATTCACGTTGTCTGTGGGACTTGAATCCAAGACCTCCCCCTTCTTCTTCCTTACCTAGGTGTTTAAAGGCATTTGCCTTTACCAATGGACCATCACCCCATTGGCTTGTCTGTAATTTATATAATAGTAGCTTATACACCATGAATGTCTGTAATTTATATAATAGTAGCTTATACACATTCAAAGTGAGGTATTGTATCACACTTTAAACCGAAAAGGGTTTTATAGGCAATTGGTTTTTTTGAAAGTTTGTTTGATGTGTCTTCCTACAAGACTTGACCATGCTTTCTCATCCATTAGATGCAATCAATCTAGAAGTAAATGTTAATAAAATATTAGCAAAGCTAAGTGAGAATACACATTAACATTATTGAAATCAAAGTCACCAAACTAAAATCGAGCTTGTTGTACGCCTAAGCCGTGCGACGTGTGAGTATTGCTTGCAAACGAAACCAATAATATTGTGTAATATGTCTTAACAACAATATCCGATATATTAACCACTAGGTTATAGACCCATGTATTACACATGTCGAATAATCAAAACGACACAATTCGTAAACCTCATGTACTACACAAGTTGTAAAAGGTTAGGGAAATATAATCGTAAAGGTTAGGGAAATATAATCGTAATAACTAGTTGAATGTAACACAACAAATTCACACATACCATTAATATCAAGAATGCTTTGCTTCAGGTTTCTGTTTATCTTCCACAAGAGAACCCCGAGAGACACGATAAGAAACATGAGACAACTATTGTGAAAAACGAGACAACCGAGGCTGATTCCAAGAGCAATTGCTACCATTTTTGACATGCCTTCCGCGTTTAGAAAATACGCTTCTTTGGCCTAAAACAACAAAAGAGTAGATTAAAAATTAAGAACCTAATAGATGTCAAAGGTTGCCCATGGCTTTATAGCCTAATGGCATCTTGGTGGTTCGATAAGGCTTTAGACCAATAGGTCCTGGGTTCGATTCTCACAAGAGGGGTTTTCCCATGTTTATTGGGTTTCCTTCTGAATTGGTGTGGCATTATGCCTAGTGGAGATGGATATGATCGGGTGGTTCCTCTGGTGCGATGATACTCTAGTGGTCCGTCAGTGATCTCAATTTGCCGTTCAAAAAAAATAGATGTCAAAGGTTGATATTAATAGTCCACCAATAGCATCCTAAAACAATCACCTAAGGAGAAAGACCGTCAAGAATGGAATGGTCTAGATAATCAATTGTTAGATGAGTTAGTTAGAGGGTGTTTGGGCTTACGTTTTGAAGTGATTATTTGATTATTGCGTTTGTAAAACATAAATAATCTAAAAAGTGTTTGGATGAAAAAATGATTATCTGCCTCCAAAACGCAGTTTTGAGAAGCATGTACCTATATGCTTTTTCAAAACGCAGATTTGATAACACAAAATCTATTTTGAAAACGGAACACCAAACACCCCCTTACTGTATATATAATTCTTTGACCTTTTACATTATGATAGTTGTCTATGAGCAACTAAATAGTATGTTCTCTTAAATGCCCATGCATTTATCTTTATATATCCAAAAAAAAAGGTAAAGATCACATAACTTAGAATGAATAGAAATGATATAATCATCTATAAAAGTTATGAACTAACTAACTGTGGTAATTGTGTGTATGATTAACGAATTTTACAACCCAGCCAGACTATAGATCTACAAGTATCAATGAATAAAAACCTAGGTAAATCATAACAATGATGCAATTGTCTGGACCAAACAGGACAACAAGTCTGAAACAATATTCATCTAAAACCCGGGTTTTATTGTCTGATTCTCTTAATCATCTTGAATGATAAAAGCAACCCAGTTTCTCATTCTGCTAAATCATATTTTAAACATAGTGTTCAAACCCCTTGTACAGCCAAACCGAGGGATCAATTGAACTCATTTAACAAAATGTTCGCTAAAATTGAACCTACAACTTCTTTTCGATGTATAAGAAAGATTCAACATACAAGTTAAACTTAAAATACCAAAAGTTGAGCCTAATTTCAAGTTTCAAAAAGCCTTCACGAGATGTCCTCAGCCCAAAACACCATTCACAAGTTGGGGTGGCAGAGAAAAAAAGCCATCTAAAACCATTTAATAAAGGGTGGTCCAAGTAACAGATTTTGGTGGGAAAGCGGGAAAACGCGTCCAGTAATTCATGACGTCTCTTCGATTCCATATAACCGTTTCAAATTCCAAATTCGTTTTCACATTGCAGCAATTAGATCCATGAACATGTATAAATACATTCCAACTTCTACCAAATTACATCATCAAATGTTGGACAAGTTCTATTACCAAGGTTATGCGAGAACTAGACTGGGCTGAGTTGCAAAAAGTCTTTTGTCTAATTTTGAAACTTTAAAAAACAAGTGTTAAATATCAATGATTATTTGTTTATCCTCAGTTTTGTTTTCTGTTTCTGTTTGGTAAACTGATATATAATTTGGATTAATGAAGTTGGTAATTTCTGTTTTTATTTAAGTACTCCGAACACCCGAACCGCGTACCTGTACCGGAGCGAACCGCGAATTAGGTAAACACAAGGGTCTAAAGCTAGCATTCAAGAAACTTCTTAGCAGTGAGAGCCAAAACATAATGAAGCTTGTTCAGGCTATCATCCAACAAAATGACATATCATACCTGTTCATTCTCCTCATAAGAGCTTCACCGTCAAAAATCCTACGTGGGACCTTCTCCTCATGAGTCAGAAGCATTCTTGCAGCATTGACAATTTGGCTCAAGGCATATTGCACCCTCCAAAGCTCACGTTTGCATCTAAGACCATACTCACCAAGAAGCTTTAACTCAGCATCCAATCGTTCCTTCTCATAAGGAATACGTGGCTTCTTGAAAGTCTTACCATCTACAACACATTAAGGTAGCCAATTATGATCAAAATGTAATGTTAAAATGAAAGGAAGCTATAAATAGAGGTTTCCACCAGTTCGTTTTCAGTATATATGGTTAAATTTTTTTCTTGACCAAAGTAGAGAACCGCACCAGATTCAGAAAGTTCAAAAGCCAAACTAAGAACAGAATTCAAATGCAGTTCCGTTTTAAACCAAATAAAACAAGATATTTTGTAAATTTATTAAATTATGATACCATCATTTGTTATTAAATTAGTAACGCGATCGGTCTAAATGACAAAAACGTAATAACTATAATTAAATATTCAGTTTATCGGGTTTAAACCGAGATAAGATTTTCTGAAAATAAAAACAAACCAAAAGGCGAACTCAGTTTCCACCAAAAACCAAACATGTAATTAGGTTTGGTTTTAAACAGTTTGGTTTTCGTTTTAATAAACTCGAAACCCTAGCCAAGCAGGTGGTGCGCATCTTCCAGCCTATCAGTTTTGAGCAACGTTAACATGAATTAATAAACATTTCAAATTCAGAGTTGGTAACCATTCCATTTAAATCATAAAGAACACAGCACATAAGAACCTCAATGTTTGACTAAATTCAGAAAAACAAGTCAGAAGTTTTCAAAAGCCTTACCCATGTCTCTCTAGTTACTATAACTGTAGCAAAACCATTAGCCTACAAATCCCGATTGTTAGATTTATCTTTGCGCATACAGTGGAACATGACAACTCTTGCGGTTAGGGAAGTTCAAGGATAGTTGGGATGGTGTACGAAGGCGTTTTGCTTGGGCCTCACCTAAGTCTTTGAAAATTATGATTTGTAAACAAACATTTTTTCTTTTGTAATAAAAGTTTACTATTTTAAGGACTCACAACATGCTTATCCTATTTTCGATTTAAAAACTTCTATTGGTTCGATGACGAAATTTCTACAAGTGCGAAGTCAAAAGACACTATATATAACACTAAAAATATTTTGGTACGGGTTCGGCCGAACCAGTACCCTTCTATGTAGCTACGCCCCTGGTTTTACGGTCAGTTTTATGGACAATCTTACCTTGCCCATGTACTTGACGTCTAAACTTGTTTGTTACTTTGTATGAAGAACTCATGTCTTAAATCTGTGGCCTCCATGCATGAGGAGTAACTCCGCAGGTAATGTATATTGTATAGTTTTGACTTTTCAATTCAAACTGACAAGCTTTCAAGTGTCAAACTGAATAGATTCTATCATATTCTATAAAGAAAATAAAGAACTCACTTAAATCTAAGTAACAAAATGATAAAAATAAAAAAGGTAAAACTCAATTTATAACAGGATTAACAATACACCCGATATAACTAACCGATTAAGAAATTAATGGTTTGCTTATAGTTATAGTTCCTAGTTTTATGATTTAATTATGTCATTCTGATTATATACGTATGACTAACTGAACCTGAAGTGCCGTTAAAAAACACTTGTATTTTTCATAAACTATATATCATTTTTGCCCTCCCTTTCAAGTTAACAAGCTTATATAACCCAAACTTAATTGAACTAACCCATGTTAATCGGAAATTGCTTTAGAAGCTTTATTTAGGGCTCAATCTATTCATACACCCCTGCCTATTTGGACACCTTTTATGCCCTAGACGCCTCGTCTAGGCCTATACGGGACGTCTAGGCACTGAATTCAAGGAGGAACTGAGTAAGATGTCTGGCATAAAATTTAAGGGGTCTAGACGCCCAGTCTAGACCTAGACGACCCCGTCTAAAATAAAAGGTGAATTATCATTTTACCCATGTGTTGCCCCCAGTATAAACCTAATTCAGGGATAATATGGTAATTTAAAGGGTCTAGAAGCCCAATCTAGACCTAGACGACCCGTCTAAAATAAATGGTGAATTATCATTTTACCCCTGTGTTGCCCCTTGTCTAGGCCTAATTCAAGGGTAATATGGTAATTAAGTCTAGAGGCCCACTCTAGACCTAGACGACCCGTCTAGACTTTCAAAATTACAATTATACGCCTAAATTAGGCTTAGACTGGGGGCAACTCAGGGGTTAAAATGGTCTTTTGGACAACTATAGACGACCAGTCTAGGCCTGTACGAGTCGTATATGTATATAATTTTTTTTATCTATTTGTTTTATGTAAAAATCATATTAATTGTACAAAAATCATAAAACAAAAATCATCTTAGTTATACAAAAATCATATTAATTATATAAAAATCATTCTCCTGTTTCACTGTCGATGAAATTAATACTCAGGTTTGCATTTGGTGGCGGATTCATTATCGATGCATACCTTACGATATGAAATTAATACTAGCGAGTTTGGATTTAGTGTTATTATAATTAATATGAGTTTTTTTTATAATTAATATTAGTGTTATTGATATTAATATGAGTTTTTTTATAATTAATATTAGTGTTATTGATATTAAAAAGAGAAAACAAAAAAAAATATACGGGGCATCTAGACCCCTTAGATTCTGTGCCCGACATCCCACTAAGAGTCCCCTTGATATCGGTGCCTAGACGCCCCGTATAGGTCTAGACGCCCCGTCTTGAAGGTGTGGAAATAGACACTTGGGTGTGTGAATATGTAGACCCTTATTTAATCGATAATTCGCTCAATAAATTGCTCACTTGCATTCTTCTTGTTTGATTTCAGTTTGATCATTGGTTAATCGTCATTGCTATCCAGATGCTCTACATGAAATGTCTGTTATCTGAATCATTAAGGTGCTATCCACACATTCGAAACGTTTTTTTCCTGTATTTTGATGCTTAATTGGTCGACTTGTGAAACGATCGTTAGATTATTGTATGGAATGAATGGTTTTATTTGCAATACAGAAATCGTCTTGGTGAACCCTAGTTTGGTCAAATTTATGTTCATAAGCTGTTATGTATTTCTTCATTGCATGTTTTGGCCTACACTGCTATTAATTACAATGTTTTTCGTTTAGTTCAAACTTCATAATCTTGCTATAATATTTCATTTTTAGCCGATATAACATGCCAAGTTACCAAAATGCCACAGCTTAATTCACTACAAAAGAAAAACCCCTTCTGCATGAAGTTAGCATATCATATCAATGGCATGCAAAGAAAGAATATCAGAACTTTCACATGTTAAATAAACACAAACCCTTGTTGTTAAGCATTTTATCAAACCCAAAGAGTTCAACCGGACTAAGAGACGTTAATGTTGCCTTCCATAATCACAAATCAATGGAACCATTCATCAAGTATGTTCAAAATTAAAAGTAAAATACGACAAAAGTAACATAGATACGGAAGACAATAAGTAAAGACCATTCAGTTGGGTTGAGTTGGGTTACTTAGAGTAGTTGTGAAACTGCCCCAAACACGGTTCACAGTGACCGAATCCTTTGGCTCTTCCACGACGTCAAAACTTATAAGTTCGTCTAGACATGGACGTAGAGCTTCCACCTCAGAAGGTTGAAAACCTTTTATAAGAAACCTAACAATAAGAATAAGATAGCAGCATATATTATTAGTTATAGTTATTAATGATATTATTATTATTATTATTAACATGAAAACATAAATCAAAGTAGAAACCTCATGGGAACAGGCAACACGAACTCTTTTATCCATGGTATCCAGCACGGGATTGAAAGATTTCTTTGCTTGCAGAAAGAGTTTTTTTACTGAAATGCTGCTGAATTCAAAAATATAATCACAAGTAATTTTGGGTTTCAAATTATTTCAATTATAACGCCCGCGCCATTACTAATGGCAAAATTTAAATTCTTATAGGCTTGTGTAAGGGGAATAATCAGAAAGATCAGAACGTGTAAGAGAGTAATCATTCAGAAAAGGTACATTGCCATTGTTAATGGAAAAATCTTCAATGTTCTCTATTAAGAATGGCGAAATCTTCAATGTTCTCCATTATGAATGGCGAAATCTGCCATGTTCTGCACAAATGACATTTGAAATGGCGAAATATGCCATGTTTCTGCACAATTGCCATTTGAAATGGCGAAAAGTAAACTTTTCTGCATAATAGCCATTATGAACGGCGAAATCTGCATATCTCAGGTTGTGATTTTGATCACTAAACCGAGGATGCATGGCTCAAAATCTCTGAACACAAAAAACTTGTTGAAGTGTGTTGTACTTTTCCAGTATATCCCGAGGATGCTTCGAATCTATCCTCTGTATAACGAGGTCACAAGAACTTCTAGCATACTTACTGAAACTGCATGGGCTGGAGCTACTTTTAATCTCTTGCTTAACATGTTGGCTAGTCATGTAAGAGTGTATTATATCTAATCAGTCTTGCTCTATCCCTTTAATTTTTTTTATCATCTTTAGGTGTTAGGTGCCTTTTAGTACTTGTTTTCTATCGAACGTGCAACAACCTGTTGGCGAGAGGTATGTGGGAATATGTCAACTGTATCAGAAATGTGTGTTATTCGTTTTATTGTAAAGATAATGATACATTGCATATTTGAATTTCAGCTGCCCTATTGTGGATACGGATACTCCTACTTTTGATTTTGGAATCTTTCTTCCTGCCCTTCGTTCTGGTGTTGCCAACTTTTCTGCAGAATAGCCATTATGCAGGCTTTATAAATTTTAGCCATTCCAAATGACAAAATACAAAATTTCACCATTCATAATGGCTAAGGTGCAGCCTTTCGTCCTTTTCATATGATTGGGTGCATCCTTACGTCCTTTTCGTATGATTGGGTCCTGCAAATTACTGACACTAGCCTAGGGTGTGAAATATTTCGCCATTTGTAATGGCTTCGGCACCATTTGTAAAATAGTTTTGAGCATGGCATTACTTGTGATTATAATTTTCAAAACAGCTCTATTTCAGCAAAAAACTCTTGCAGAAAAGGAATTAGAGTTTTTATCTCAGCAGCTTCCAAACCTTCGAAAATGAGAGTTGTCACAAGCTTGGTTTGTTTAGGACTAAATCTCTTGGTCTCGTCTTCTTGATCGGGGTCTGCCATATTTGTAAAAGACCTTGTTGTTGTCGTTGGGTGAAACATCTGCAAACAAGGATCAAAATCTATATGTAACAAAAAAAAACATCTGCACAGAACTATTAATCACTTACAGCAGAAGCAGATGGCCGACGGATCAACGAGCGGATAATTGATGATGCCCTCATCTCTGGAACCCTAGAAAGAAAAAAAAAGTAAAAAACAAGGAGAGAAGCAGCTATTTATTTTGGGTTTAAAATCAACACAAATCTATATTTATAATAATGATTTAGGTTTCGGCCTTTTTTTATTTATATATATATTTTTAACACAGGTTAACAATAATTATTATTATTGTGATACAAATAAAACTCACAAAACCATGGCTCTCTTAAATTTGGTAATTCCAATCTAATATCCAGTTATAAACCATGACTCGTACTCTCGTACTCGTACCATACCTATTGAATATCCGTTACTCAATACCCAAAGGTATCGGGTATGCTCATTTTTATTTTTCCTTTGTGATTACAAATTTCTTGTGCTCATTTCTCGAAACCCGATTTAAACTCACCTCAAAATATTATCTGAGATATTAGATAGCCAACTACACTTTTAACAAATTTATAAATCTCATGATTTAATTTCCTAACAAATTCATTAACGATATATTGAATTTTTCAAAGATGTATAAGATATTAATTTATTTCATACCTCGCTTCATACGCTAATACTCGTCTAATTATACATACCGAATGTTTGTGTTTTTAGTTTTCCCATTGGGTTAATATTTTTTCCAACCCTACTCTCTCACATCACTATCATCTTCTCACGCAACACCGTTCACCTCACTATTATCTTCTCTAGCTACCTCTCCCTTGACTTCGACCGCTTTTGGAAACACCATAACCACCTCAAACTAGGATTGTGCACCAAATGCCATGTAGCTTAGTTGCATCAAGGTGTTGTAAAAGTGTTCCTCCAAATGGTTGAGGGGTTCTTATGGGGATTTTTTACTTGGTGTGAGTTTATTCGTGTTGTATCCAGACCACATAAGGGGATGTGGTGGTCAAAAAGTGTGTGTTTGGTGAGAGTTGCAAGGTATGGGATAATATTATCTTATGAAAACAGTGGTATGTCAAACTTGTGCGTGGTGTGTCAAACTTGCAACTCACACCAAAGTGATCGAAGGTTTTAGTCTCATGGTTGACATTGATGTATATTTAGAAGTAGTTTTAAAGGTTGTGTGTGAGTTAGTTGTTCTAAAAAAACAAGGAGTTTGTAATGATACCGTTGGTTTGGCATTGATTTTCTAAAAGTCCAAATTTTTTAAAACTCTTTTTGTAATAGTTTCTCATTTTGGGACTTAGATATTTTATTTTAAATTTGTCACTTAGTACGTGACCGTACCATTAGCTTTTAAAACATGAATTTCTATAACTTTTTTTTTTTGAACGGCAAATTTCTTTTTTAATTCACGTTGTCTGTGGGACTTGAATCCAAGACCTCCCCCTTCTTCTTCCTTACCTAGGTGTTTAAAGGCATTTGCCTTTACCAATGGACCACCACCCCATTGGCTTGTCTGTAATTTATATAATAGTAGCTTATACACCATGAATGTCTGTGATTTATATAATAGTAGCTTATACACATTCAAAGTGAGGTATTGTATCACACTTTAAACCGAAAAGGGTTTTATAGGCAATTGGTTTTTTTGAAAGTTTGTTTGATGTGTCTTCCTACAAGACTTGACCATGCTTTCTCATCCATTAGATGCAATCTATCTAGAAGTAAATGTTAATAAAATATTAGCAAAGCTAAGTGAGAATACACATTAACATTATTGAAATCAAAGTCACCAAACTAAAATCGAGCTTTTTGTACGCCTAAGCCGTGCGACGTGTGAGTATTGCTTGCAAACGAAACCAATAATATTGTGTAATATGTCTTAACAACAATATCCGATATATTAACCACTAGGTTATAGACCCATGTATTACACATGTTGAATAATCAAAACGATACAATTCGTAAACCTCATGTACTACACAAGTTGTAAAAGGTTAGGGAAATATAATCGTAAAGGTTAGGGAAATATAATCGTAATAACTAGTTGAATGTAACACAACAAATTCACACATACCATTAATATCAAGAATGCTTTGCTTCAGGTTTCTGTTTATCTTCCACAAGAGAACCCCGAGAGACACGATGAGAAACATGAGACAACTATTGTGAAAAACGAGATAACCGAGGCTGATTCCAAGAGCAATTGCTACCATTTTTGACATGCCTTCCGCGTTTAGAAAATACGCTTCTTTGGCCTAAAACAACAAAAGAGTAGATTAAAAATTAAGAACCTAATAGATGTCAAAGGTTGCCCATGGCTTTATAGCCTAGTGGCATCTTGGTGGTTGGATAAGGCTTTAGACCAATAGGTCCTGGGTTCGATTCTCACAAGAGGGGTTTTCCCATGTTTATTGGGTTTCCTTCTGAATTGGTGTGGCATTATGCCTAGTGGAGATGGATATGATCGGGTGGTTCCTCTGGTGGCACGATGATACTCTAGTGGTCCGTCAGTGATCTCAATTTGCCGTTCAAAAAAAATAGATGTCAAAGGTTGATATTAATAGTCCACCAATAGCATCCTAAAACAATCACCTAAGGAGAAAGACCGTCAAGAATGGAATGGTCTAGATAATGAGTTGTTAGATGAGTTAGTTAGAGGGTGTTTGGGATTACGTTTTGAAGTGATTATTTGATTATTGCGTTTGTAAAACATAAATAATCTAAAAAAGTGTTTGGATGAAAAAATGATTATCTGCCTCCAAAACGCAGTTTTGAGAAGCATGTACCTATATGCTTTTTCAAAAACGCAGTTTTGATAACACAAAATCTATTTTGAAAACGCATAATCTATTTTGAAAACGGAACACCAAACACCCCCTTACTGTACATATAATTCTTTGACCTTTTACATTATGATAGTTGTCTATGAGCAACTAAATAGTATGTTCTCTTAAATGCCCATGCATTTATCTTTATATATCCAAAAAAGAAGGTAAAGATCACATAACTTAGAATGAATAGAAATGATATAATCATCTATAAAAGTTATGAACTAACTAACTGTGGTAATTGTGTGTATGATTAACGAATATTACAACCCAGCCAGACTATAGATCTACAAGTATCAATGAATAAAAACCTAGGTAAATCATAACAATGATGCAATTGTCTGGACCAAACAGGACAACAAGTCTGAAACAATATTCATCTAAAACCCGGGTTTTATTGTCTGATTCTTTTAATCATCTTGAATGATAAAAGCAACCCAGTTTCTCATTCTGCTAAATCATATTTTAAACATAGTGTTCAAACCCCTTGTACAGCCAAACCGAGGGATCAACTGAACTCATTTAACAAAATGTTCGCTAAAATTGAACCTACAACTTCTTTTCGATGTATAAGAAAGATTCAACATACAAGTTAAACTTAAAATTCCAAAAGTTGAGCCTAATTTCAAGTTTCAAAAAGCCTTCACGAGATGTCCTCAGCCCAAAACACCATTCACAAGTTGGGGTGGCAGAGAAAAAAAGCCATCTAAAACCATTTAATAAAGCAAAGATCAATACCTGGTCCAAGAATATATACAACGAATAACATAAATGATTAAGTGAAGTATTGAAATATTCATAAATCAAATATGCAGAACAAACAACGAATAACAATCTTTACTTAGAATCAATAGTGAAATAACAGTTAAGAAATCAAAGGTTCGCTTATAGTTTTATATCCTTTTTATGATTATATGTGTATGACTAACCAAAACCAAAGTACAACACTTGTAATTTTTGCTAACAATATAAAACTTTTGCCTTTCTTAAATTTGCAAGCTTATTTTTTTATACTTCTCCTTGTACAAAGCTCCAGCTAAGGTGATCAAGGATTTGAAATCTATGATTAAAAGACTTCTATAGGGAGGGTCAGGTGAAAACAAAAAGATGCATTGAGTTGCTTGGGACCGTGTGACGATTGATAAAGATGAATGGGGTCTTGGGTTAAATAAGTTGAAACATGTTAATACTTCCCTCCTATCCAAGTGGGGACGGAGATTTAAGACTAAGAAGAACCATCTTTGGAGGAAGGTAGTGGATGCACTCCAGTAGGAGTAACTGGGATTTTCTTCCGGTGAAAAAGAATTTGAAAGAAGTGTGGCATAACATCGCTAAAATGGTGGCGCGAACTATTGTGGACGGTACTCCTTTACGGAATTTTTTTAAAAGTATAGTCGGTAATGGTCGTGACACCTCGTTCTGGCTGGACCCTTGGCTTTGTAACGAACCTTTGAAAGATATTTATCCTAATATTTTTAATCTTTAGTCTTATAAAAATGTAGTGTGGAAAACAGGTTTTCTAGGAACGGGGACGGCATTTGCAGGAGGAGATGGAACTAGAAAAGTGGCCCAAGAACCTTTTTTGGAGATCTCGGAATTAAATTGGATCAGCAGGGACCTGGATTCAGTGAAGATTGAAGATCAGAGTGATAGGTGGACTTGGATCAGAACAGAAGACTATTCGGTGGGGGCAATTAGAAGAACGCTAAAAAGAGGGATGGATCATAGTAATAACTACGTCTTGAAGTGGAGCAAATGGATCCCTATGAAGTGCAACGTGCACGCTTGGAGAGCTGAGATGGATAAAATCCCTACCGCTATGGCATTAAGAAGCAGAAACATAGAGATTGAAGATACCATGTGCCTTCTTTACGGCTCTACCGACGAAACGAGCACCCATGTTTTCACATCTTGTATTGTGGCAAGCAGAGTATGGCTTTATGTCTCTAGATGGTGTAAAGTTGTTCCTTTCATTGTCAACACAGTTAGGGAGCTGTTAGATATCCATGATCATATTGGGTTACGAGACCTCGCGAAAGGGATTTTCCACGAAATTGTTATGGTTTGCTGTTGGAGCTTATGGCGGGCCAGAAATGGGGTCAAATTCTCTAATAGTAAAGCGCGTATAAAAGTTATCTGTAGTGAAACTAGTGGAGAACCCACGCGTTTTTGCGGAGTCGACAATTAATAGTGTTGTACTTGTTTCCGTTAAGTGCGACCGATCTTTGAGTTTTCAAAACGGAAAGTTGAGGCTTGAGTTTTAAAAGCAATGGTGAAAAGAAAGATTGAGGTTTTGAGTTTTAAAAGCAATGATTGATCAAGAAGCCTTATTAACATTAACAAGATAAATGAAATCTTTAATTAGGCAAAAAATATCTTCTTCTCGCATATATAATTAAAACTTAAAAATATATGAATTTTTTTATCTTTTATCTAAATTATTTCATTTTATGTTTGGTTGCCCAAAATTGCAAGGCTTAAGTATTCATGGATCAGTTGATGAAATGCTCAATGTTTCACTAATCAGTCAAAATGTATCCACCCAATAGTTAAGAGCAATGCACTTGTGTAAATTTCAGGAAAAAAAAAGTACAACATGATATACAAACACATTATACTTTAAAATAAAAGTAAAGATTAGGCACTCATAGTTCATTCAAGCAAAATACATGTTACATCTATATGAATTGTTATTACAAACATACTCATTCTTACAAGTTTGATCCCTGCTAGTTGAGGCACTCGCGCGTTGCGGTGGTTGAGTGGTAACATTATACGAAGTAGATTGTGAAAAGCAAATGACATTTAGCAATAAAAATACCATAAAAACATGATACATAAACCCAACGGATCTTGAGAGACTATGGAATCGGAAACCTGAAAGTAAGAATTAAAGAACGGTAGTGGTAATTTGAGTTAGGGATGTTAATACTTAAACGTTTGGCTGGTCCAACAGTCCAGTCGACGATGCCAACGCGGCTGGATTGGCTATTTTTTCTATAACCGTAGTTACCAGTTCCACCCAAAAACACATAAAAACCGGCTGAACCGGACCGTAAATATGTCTAATTTGAGTATGTACAGTTGACTCAAGAAGTCAAACATATGGGATGAGACTATATCTTCCACAATCGCTACTTTAATTTGAAACTCTCATATCACCAAAAGATTAGGACTTTCTTCCAATTATTCGCCAAGATTGTTGTCTAAATTGTTATATGCATGTCACACCCCGATTTCCACGTGTATTCCGGTGGGCCCGATGGAGAGTATCGTGACGTACAGTTGATATCATCATAACCAATTATAACACAGAGAAACACAGCGGAAGGCTTGGAGTAAAATATAAACTATTACAAACCATAAAGTGTCCAAGAGTTCGAAACACAAATATACATCAAGGCTTGTAATAAGATCCACAGGCGGATCGGAAATAAACATACACAAAAATTATAACAAACTCAACTCTAAGGTCGCAACTCCTTAATGTCAACGCCCCGCAGCTTCCGGCCTATTTCGTACTTATACCTGTATTTTAATCTTTGAAAATACGTCAGTTTACACCGGTAAATACACTCAACCGACTCATTTTGAAAATCCTTTCGAAAATGGTTTTAAGTGCACTTGGCACATTTTTATAAATAACTTGGGATAGTACAAATGACCTTGTATACAGATTTACATGTCAGGCTTTTACATATGGAGCCCGGTATAGAAACCGAGACCTGATCGACTGACACACCACTCTGAACTTTCACATAGAAAGCAGATAGCAATTACCCATTGTATGCCTACACGCCATGCTATATTGTCATGGCCACTAGCACTTTAGTGAGCCAAGGATATCCGGACACGGTCAAATCCACCCCCAATGTTTTAGTTTCAGACAAAACAGATCAAAACCGGGTTATGCAAGATTTTAGTTAATTACCACAATTGGATAAAACATAATCCCATACCCGACCAAACAGTAATAATTTACCGTATCACAAACCCGTATAGGGAAATTAATGTAACACCCTGTGTTTTTACGTCCTATAAAATTTTGACGCGTGTCCCGCTGATCCTCGTATGCCATGTGCTAGACGAGAGGGACTAATCATGTCGTTATGTTACTTTGATAACCTCTGAACGACGCGCAACAAAGTTGAGGGACTAAAAGTGTCAACATGCTTAAACTATGCCTCTGAGTGACCTTTTAACGAACTCGGAACTTAGAAATGTTCGGTTATACTCCCAAGTGTGCCAAACAGGAGTCATATTGAATAAAACTTGCTTTTATGTCAAAATATGGGAGTTTAGAAAGTCCAGGGACCAAAATTGAAAATTTTGGAAAATGAGGGTTGTCATGTGTCTCGCCAGCGCACATGGCTTCTGTCGCGTGGCGCTACGGCGTGCAGTTTTCAGCACATGCTTGCTGGCCAAGTCTGCCAGCTCTCCTGCCACCTTTCACGCATTTTGCCACTCCTTAGCAGAAATTGCCACGACCATGGACACTTGGAGACCCCTTACAACACCCTTAACACTTGTCTTAATCCCAATTCAAGCTCCACAACTATAAATAGGGTCTTGATTCACTTGAATTCCTTGCTCTTTTGCTCCAAGTTTCACCATCTCATTCTCTGGAGGTTCCTGGCCATCAAGGAGCTCTCTAATCAGCCACATTTCGTGCTAGGACCTTTAGTAAGTGTTCTTAACTCCTCTTTTCAGTTTCATTAGGATTAAAGTCTAAGTCAAAGCTTTGTCCTAAAAATGCTTTGACTTTAGCATAAAACCACAACGGCTCAGTCATTATATGCAACGAATGTGGTTACGTGACCGTAATTATGTAGGTATTAATCTCTCAAAAGGGTGTCTACTGATTACCAAAACTTGGTCAATTGTCGGGTCAAAGGAAAAGTCAACAGGTCAGATTATGAACAAATGCATAATTAGCAATGTAAAGGTTATAAAATCTATTTTAACACCCTAACAACTTAATAAATGTTATTAAAACATGTCTAAACAAGTTTGGCCCGACAATTCCAAGTTTTGAGTCGGTTCGCAACCGAAAGTCGTGATATTTGACTCACACTTTGACTTTCGATTATGACCCAACTTAGCAACCTATGAAACTGAAATTTGGATCCAATGTGACCATGATTAGTTATAGGAAAGCCCTCTGGAGTTGTAGGATATGGTCACATAGGTATTGAAGTGTTTATGCAAGTTTCCATACTTTATGCCAATTTTGCAAAAAGGTCCTTATGAGCTTAAAAACAAGATTTAAATGCAAATACCCATAATTATGAATTATAAACTGATGTATTAAGTTGATAAACTTATGTTAAGGTCATTTTTCTGAATTCAAGTTTAAAGGATGATTAGTTTACATAAATTACGTATTTAACGACTAATTGGTCTTTTTACATAAAAAATCATTTTAAACATAACTTTGACATAAAACCATGTACCTACTGATGTGTTATTATTATTAGGACTATTTGGGATAAAAATTTAGATTTTAAACTAAGTTTATACATGAGTTCGGGTATGAAGCTCCTAAATGATGAAATCGCCCTTTTTGACACTTAAAATGAAATATAAAGCATTTTAACGAATCAAATCTTTTAAACACTGAGATGTTTTGTCAAGTAACATATACTTGTCATACAAAACAGGTTCAAATCTCAGTTTCACATAAACATCGATTAAACCGTCATTTAGCATCTTAATCGCCATTTCGGCGCATAGTATGGTTCAAAACCATAGTTGTGACCCGAGGCTAGTTACCTACTGTTTCCTAAACTTATTTTACATGAAAACTCAGTAGGTATACAGCCTAAACTCAGATTTCTAAACTTAGCCACATACGCAGCTATATCCTTTTTCAAACCCATCCACCAGTAGTTGGGTTTCAAATCCTTGTACATCTTGTCACCTCCTGGGTGAACAGAATATTTCGAACTATGAGCTTCCTGGAGGATTAATTCTCTCAAACCTCCAAAGACGGGAATCCAAACTCGAACATTAAGTTTAAGGATTCCGTCATTTCCTGGTGCCAATTGTTCAATAGTTTTGCCCAACTGTTCGTTTGGGAGGTTAACCTCCAGCAAGGCATGTTTTTGCGCATCTAAAATCTTTTCATTTAAGTTGTTCTTTATTTCCATTCTTTTGGCGTTAACCCGAATGGGTTTAACCCTTTCCTTGCGGCTTAAGGCGTCGGCAACCACATTTGCCTTGCCTGGGTGATAACGGATTTCACAATCATAATCGTTAAGCGTTTTCATCCATCGCCGTTGTCGCATGTTTAAGTCTTTCTGATTGAACAGATGTTGGAGGCTTTTATGATCAATGTATATAATACACTTCGTCCCACACAGATAATGCCTCCATAACTTGAGCGCAAACACCATGGCACCTAATTCTAGGTCATGCGTGGTGTAGTTTCTTTTATGTACTTTCAGTTGTCGCGAGGCATAAGCAATTACTATTCCTCTTTGCATGAGCACACATCCCATGCCGGTGTGTGATGCGTCGCAGTACACCACAAAGTCTTCTATACCTTCTGGCAAGGTTAATACAGGTGCATTACTCAGCTTTTGCTTCAAAACTTCAAAAGCTTCCTGATGTTTCGGGCCCCAATTGAACTTAACATCCTTGCGAGTCAAAGTAGTCAGGGGCGTAGCAATTCTTGAGAAATTTTCGACGAATCTTCGATAGTAACCAGCTAATCCCAAAAAGCTACGTATTTCTGACGGTGTTTTAGGGGCTTGCCAATTCATTACGGCCTAGACCTTAGCGGGGTCGACTTGAATTCCACGCTCACTTATAACATGACCCAAAACTGAACTTCACGCAACCAAAACTCAAACTTTGAAAACTTCGCGTAGAGTTTTTCTTGCCTTAACAACTCTAGTATGCACCTCAAATGTTTGTCGTGGTCGACCTGATTACGAGAATAGATAAGTATGTTGTCAATAAAGACGATGACAAACTTATCAAGATACGGCTTGCAGACCCTGTTCATTAGATCCATGAATGCTGCAGGTGAATTAGTGAGCCCAAATGGCATCACTAAGAACTCGTAATGTTTATATCTTGTCCTAAAGGCTGTCTTTGTACATCTTCCGTTCGGACCTTGAGTTGATGGTATCCAGACCTTAGATCAATCTTTGAAAAGTAGCTTGCTCCTTGAAGTTGATCAAATAAATCATCAATCCTGGGTAATGGATAGCGATTCTTGATGGTTAACTTGTTTAGCTCACGGTAGTCAATGCACATTCGCATTGATCCATCTTTCTTTTTTACAAACAAGATTGGAGCTCCCCAAGGTGAGGAACTAGGTTGAATAAAACCCTTTTCTAGTAATTCATCCAGCTAGGTCCGTAATTCCTTCATTTCTGTTGGTGCCAATCGGTATGGAGCTTTTGCAACAGGAGCGACTCCCGGTATGATACCAATTCTATACTCCACTTGTCTGTCTGGAGGCAGACCAGGCAAGTCTTCGGGGAAAACATCTGTAAACTTGGAGATAACGGGCAGGTCTTCAATCTTTGGCTTTGGCTTGTCAATGGTCACTTGTGCCATATAAATGACACAACCTTTCTTCAAACACTTCGATGCTTTGAGTAACGATGCTTTTTCCGATAATCCATAATAACGATCTCCTTGTATAGCGAGTGTATCTCCATTTGGGGTTTTGATCTCGATAAGTTTCTTGTTACAGGCTATATGGGCTTGGTTGCTAGACAACCAATCCATACCAAGAACTACATCGAATCCTGCCAATTTCATTGGCAGAAGTGAAACAGGAATGGAATGATCCTTGATGGATATGGAACATCCATCTAGAATCGTAGAAGCGGTCTCAATCATTCCATCAGCAAGTTCTACGTCATAGGTTACGTCTAAAGTTCTTATAGGCAAGTTTAATAAGGCAATAAACTTAAGATCTACAAAAGATTTATCGGCTCCGGAATCAAAGAGAACTCTAGCATAAACATCATTTATAAGGAACGTACCTGTTATCACGAGCTTTTCCTTTCTTCGACCCACCATCCCTAGCAGCGTCATCTTTCTTGTATTTAGGGCAGTTAGGTTTGATGTGCCCCTTCTCACCACAATTGTAGCATGTGGCGTCCTTAAGATCTTTACAATCTAGGGCCTTGTGCCCAAACTTCTTGCAGATCCCACATGCCTTGGACTGGGATTCATCCCGACACGCACCACGGTGTCGTTGATTACATTTCCGACACTTAGGTCTATCATCCGACCTCTGTTGACCCCTGTTGAATCCAAACCTCTGTTCTTGTTCGACTGATGACTTCGGTCATTCTCTCTCTTCCTCTTCCCTTCTGCTTGGGACTTGAAGGATCGCTGCCTCTTCAAATCCTGAGTAAGTGTCAATGCTAGCTCTGCTGCAGATCTAAAAGTTTCGGGCCTTGAAGAACTGACATTCCCCTTGATTCCTGGTTCCAATCCACCAATAAAACACGCGATGCGTTTGGGTTCAGGGGTAATCAGGTAAGGTACCAATCTTGACAAGGAGTTGTAATCGGACAAATACTTCCTACAGTCCAAGTTCTTCATCTGTAAAGCCAGAAAATTTGTTTCAATCTTTTCCACCTCGAGAGGTGGGCAGTAAGTTTCCTTTATCAACTCAACAAATTTCTCCCAGCCAAAATTATACAAATGAACCTTCCCGGAAGATTGGATCATTGACTTCCACCATATCAAAGCATCACCTTTGAATGATTGAGCAACATACTTCACGACATCCTTTTCAGCGCACCCACTGATCTCTACAACCATCTCAATCTCGTCCAACCATCTCAGAGTTTCTACCGCTCCTTTTTCTCCTGTAAAGTCTCGCGGTTTGCAGGACACATAGTACTTGTACGAGCAACCGTCCTTTGAAAACTTAGTCTTTTTCTGATATCCCTCTCTTTCTCTCCTCACATTCGAGGAGTGTTCTGAGTGCTCCTTCTTTTCCGAAGAAGGTTTCGAGTGTTGCTTGGTGGTATGCTTGGAAGAGTGCTTGGACGAGTGTTTATAATGTGAAGCACTTGATTCTAATGGTTTATCAGTACGATCCTTTATTGCCTTTTCAACTTCTGTGGCAATGAGTGCTTGGAGATCTCCTTTTGTTATAACAATGTTCTCGTTTGCGTCATCATCCTTCCTTTGGTTGTTCACTTCGTTAGAATACGCCATCTTGCTTGATGAAGCTATAATATTAATAATAATTTAAATTAGTCATACATGCTTGATGACTTGCAATGTATGGTATAGCATAATAGAGCCATACTAACTTTTCAATTTTATGGGGGTGTTTAAGCGTAGTACGAAGGCCTATCACCAAAGACATAAAGAATAGCGCCAAAAGGCTTAGTCGGGAAAGACTTAAATTACAAAATGCTAAGATCACTAAAGGATCGAGAAGCTTCAAGGTTCGAACGTAGTTTTACTACCTCGAGACAGGGAGTCGTAGACTACAACTGTCGATCGTCACTAATGGACATAATACAGCTTGTAAGCATCACACCACTAATGGGCGTTAAGTAAAATAATCATCGCACTGATGATAATCATCAAAATAGATCATGTAGGTTTGGACGTAGTCCATTACTTAAATGGTTCGTGTGGTTCCTCAAGTCACACTTACCAAGAGGTAATATCTTAAATATATAGAACAAAACTCTTAAGATATTTAAATAACTAGTCCAGATCAGGCAGACTAGGGGGTTTAGAACGTAGTTCACCACCCCGGAAAGAAGGGAAATCTCAACCTTAACTATCATGGTAGGAAACCATATAACTACCGTTTTGCCAATTCGTGTGACCTAATCACTTGGCGGGTGTAAATCATCAAGAGGATCTTTTGGAAGTATTTCGCAGATCAAAAATTTCGAATTAAAATCGAGATGATCGCTGGAACAACTTGATGAAAGGAATACATAATTAAAATTCCAAAGTTTCATTAATAATAATAATGCGATACAATAGTGTCCATAAATAGGACTTTAACAAAGGAAAAATTGTCCTCGCATGGACTATACTTGAAATAATTAAAATGTCCACACAGGAACTAAATAGGACTTGTCCACGCAGAGACTTAATTTAAAGTAACAATTACAAGGATAGTTATGAATTTAATCCTTTTTCCCTCTTAGTTTCTTTACTAGCCTTTTCAACAGCTTGTTATTCTTCTTATTGTCTTTAGCTGTTTGTTCCTGAAGTTCCTTGACTTTTTCTATTGCTTCAGTAAGAACTTCCATTGTTGGCGGTGGCTGCTGTGGTTGCGTTTAAGGTTAGGGTTGAGATGGTGCAATCGGATGTTGATAACTATAATAAGGATATCCACTTGGTTGGTAGGGATAGGGGTTAGGATAGTGAGCATTCATGGCCATTTCTAGATACGGGTCATGAAGAGATACATTATGACTGTGGCTATGCTCCGGCCAAGTAGAAGGTTCAAATGGGTTATATCCAGATGGGTTTGAATAAGAAGGGATGGGGTTATCAAAACCTGATGGTGGTAGTTGTGGCCGCTCATAGGAAATGGTGGTTGAGGCTCAGGCTCAACAGTTAGTTGTGGTTGGTTCTCCATAAATGGTGAAGTATGCAAGGGTCCACCCATTTGTGGGTCCTCCGGAATAATAGGGTAAGGGTTAAGTGAGAGTGACCCTACTCTCGGTCCTAGGCGCACCGACATACGCGCCCCACGTCTTCTTGAAGGTGGAGGTGGTAGTGGCTGCTCCACTGGTGGTTCTTGTGGTGGAGTGTGGTGTTGTGGTGGGATGGGGTACCATGAACTGAGGGAGTATTATAGAAAACGTATTGTCCCCACCTTTCTTCGTAGCTATCAGTGTAGTGATATGTCAATGGGGTGACCCATCGATCCTGTTGCTGGCATTTCGGGCTCTGAATCTTCTTTTTCCATAGGTTCAGGAGAATCTTCGTGAGGAGTTACCGAAAGTGAGCAAAGTTGAATATCGGTGTTATAATTCCCATGAGAAGAATGAAAATGTGAATGGTAGGATTAATGGCTATGGTGCGAATGATGTGAATGATGGGAGTTTGACGGTGGCGAGTACTGATGAGGTAAGCTAAGGTAAGGCTCCCATGGTGACGAAGAATCGTCCGAACCTTCGTAGGGGTTGTACACGGGGGCGTTAGAAGGCCCTTGTTTTGAGGATCCACCCCTTATTAGCCATTTATCTTTTGCTCCTCTCGAAAATTTAGGCAGCATGATTCCTGCTTCAAAAATAAGTCAAAACACAAAACAAGGCATAATAATATCAATAAGGTAACGAGTAATCCTAGGTCATAGCCTAGACTCGGGAGTCTAAAGAATGTGTTATTGTGTCGTTTGAGATCAAACACTAAAGACAAGTGTTAAATTCCTTCAAACATTGGCTCTGATACCAACCTGTCACACCCCAATTTCCATGTGTATTCCGGTGGGCCCGGTGGGGAGTATCATGACGTACAGTTGATATCATCGTAACCAATTATAACACAGAGCAACACAGCGGAAGGCTTGGAGTAAAATATAAACTATTACAAACCATAAAGTGTCCAAGAGTTCGAAACACAAATATACATCAAGGCTTGTAATAAGATCCACAGGCTGATCGGAAGGCTAATCAGAAATAAACGTTAACAGACTCTACAGGCTCAACTCTAAGGTCGCAACTCCTTAATGTCAACGCCCCGCAGCGTCCGGCCTATTTCGTACTTGTACCTGTATTTTAATCTTTGAAAATACGTCAGTTTACACTAGTAAATACACTCAACCGACTCATTTTGAAAATCCTTTCGAAAATGGTTTTAAGTGCACTTGGCACATTTTTATAAATAACTTGGGATAGTACAAATAACCTTGTATACAGATTTACATGTCAGGCTTTTACATATGGAGCCCGGTACAGAAACCGAGACCTGATCGACTAACACACCACTCTGAACTTTCACATAGAAAGCAGATAGCAAATACCCAGTGTATGCCTACACGCCATGCTATATTGTCATGGCCACTAGCACTTTAGTGAACCAAGGATATCCCGGACACGGTCAAGTCCACCCCCAATGTTTTAGTTTCAGACAAAACAGATCAAAACCGGGTCATGCAAGATTTTTGTTAATTACCACAGTTGGATAAAACATAATCCCATACCCGACCAAGCGGTAATAATTTACCGTATCCCAAGCCCGTATAGGGAAATTAAGTTAAGGGTATTTACCTGAAGTTAAGTCTTCGGAAAGTCAGAACTCAGCCGCAGATCAAAGCAAGTACAGGTATAATTTACCGGAAGGCGTTCAGTCTGGGTGATGGTAATTAATAACCAATATTAGAATGCAAACGGGTCCTTAATTAAGTCCTAGACTTGGACCGGTTAGTCTTACGCTAAAACAATACAGTACAATACGCTAGATTAAGCGGTGACCGAAATAGGATGTTAGTTGGACCCGACCAGTATATAAACTTGTCTAATATGGGTAAACCAATAACATTCCAGATTTTGATAGAGAAATGACAAAGTTAAACCCGTTTCGGGTTAAGTACGTAAATTAGCTACGTAAGCTTAACCGAACGCACATAGGCGAAACCGGGTAACCGAGAGAGTCATGTACAAGTTCCATATGAATATATGTTTGAAATATGTTATAAAATTAGTAGCTTTGCAAAAGATAAGTCCGAGGTATATTTAAAACCGAATTATGCCTTACAAGGGCATTTTGGTCATTTTAAGGTTTATAAAAGATGTTTAAAATAAATCTGATGTCAAGACCTTTAAAAATACTTATTTTATAACGTTATAACAGTAGGATTTCAAATATATGTGTGTTTGACGGTTTTGAAATAACTTATGTCCCGTAAGGGCATTTTAGTAATTTCACACATAGCTTTGAAGCCAAAATTGGGATTCTGAGTTCGGGACTTGTACTTACTGTTAAGATGTTGAAATAAGTTTATAAATCAGTAGGTAACAAGTCTTGGCTCATAGTTATGGTTTTAAACCATACTATGCGCCGAATAGACGTAAAAGTCGATAAATGCCATAAACGCAACTTTTTTTGTGAAAACTCATATTATAATCAGATTCTTGACATCAACATAATCAAATTAGGTTTACAAATCAGTTTATGTCTTATATTTACATACATGGGTGTTTAAAAACATGATTTGCACAAAAAGGACCTTTTTGCAAAGTCTATGTAATTTTATCGAAACTTGTATGTAAACTCAGATTTCTAATGAATCGAGTGACGAAACTTTAGGAAGTCATCCTATACTTAAATATGGTCTTAAAGTGACCAAAAGTCAGTAGCCAAAGTGGTTAATCGGGTCAGACGCGAAAGTCAAATGAAAAGTCAAATATTGCGACTTTCGGTTGCGAACCGATGCTAGACCAAGATTATAACGAGCCGAATTAGTTGGTATCTAATACTTTATTTTAGGTTATAAGTGCATCAAAACATATTTTATAACATCTGGATCATAAATTATGAAATTTTTACGAATCTGGACAGTTTGACTTTCTTTGACTTTTAGTTTGACTCGTCAATTGATCAAGAATTCGTGGTAATCAGGAGGTGCCCTCTTAGGGGATTAACACCTACATCATTACAATCACGTAGCCACTTTCGTTATGCTCAAAGGCTAGATGTTCACGGAATTAGAATAAGGTCAAGGTGTTTTTACGACGAAACTTTGTTCTAAGCTAATAACTATAAGAAATCACTAAACACGAATTTGAACACTTACATTAGGTCCAAATGAGTGATATGAAAGAAATGGAAAGCTTGGAGGTAATCAGAAACTCCACTAGCATGAACTTGGTGAATGTTGTGAAAAAAGTGTGTTGCAAACACCAAAAATTCATCAATTATATGATCATGGAGGAGTTCAGATGGTCTCCAGGTGTTTAAGGACATGAATAGGTGTCCCATAACGTGTCAAGCATGCAAGGAAGGCGACAAATTCATCAAGAGGTGGCAAAACATGGCTCTGCCATGTTTCTGCTCGCTGGCAGTGCCATGCGGACCGTATGGGTTTGGCCAAGCGGTCCGTATTGCCTCTGAGGCGCCCCCAGTTTTGAAACGAATGCGGACCGTATGGCTTCAGAACATGAAAATTTTGAAATTTTCAAATTTAGCCCAACTTTGTTTCATGGCATAACGAGGATATTTAAAGCGATTCAACGACTTTGGTCCCTCCTGTTTTGGCACACGGCACACAAGGATTACCGGGACACGTGTCGGACTTTAATTGGACGTAAAAACACGTAGTGTTACAATGCAACATAAGTGAACACTAATTATTGAAATAATGTGAACTTACCTACTGAATCTCAAAAGACCTACCTCAAAAGACATAATTTATTGATCATCTTACATATTTTTAAACATGGCTGAAACGTTCCTGTTATGTTGTTCTGTTAAGTTCCAAATACCCCATTTTAATTTGACTGATCTTTTTAAAAGGGAGTCGGTATTCACATAAAATAAGAAGTAATTTGTATTCATTATCTGTGGAGTTATTATATGTAAACCAAAACTAACCTTTAAGGTAACCTTGAACCTGCTTTGGTTAATTTTTTTCTTAAGCTGCAGCGGAAAAAAAGGGATTGTTGTAGAAATGACTCAAGTAAACTTAAGCAAAGTAGAACCAAAATCCATTTCAAATTTATCATATATACATTATATAGACTTCGGTGAATTCTACCCGTTTGACCCATTCCACTTTTAGCTAGTTTTTTTTTTCTCATTTTACCTGTTTAAAAAAAAACAAACCATCGCCCATTTAGCACCCATTTGGTTAGTATACAAAATATTGACTTTGGTGAAACTGGCCATTCCACACTATGATTCAAAAAATGAAGTCAGCTAGCTTGACCCATCTGGTTAGTAACTCGGTATAAAAGATATAAACTCTAGCGACTTCAACCTTGTTTGACCCATGTGAGATTCTAAATTAATAAATAAATCTGTAGCAATTATAATTCTTATTCTTATTATAAACAAATAAGTACAGAATGAACATTAATCTTGTTAAATAAAAAAATGACAATAAAGTAACTCAAGCCGAACGGGGTTAGGAACATACTCTATATATGCCACTGGTGCAAGTAACATTATCGACCGTTTTTCGAGTTCAAACTACTCTTGTATATCCTCTTGTGCTATCTCTGCAACACCAAATGTATTATTTAACCAAAGTTAATGGTGAACTAATCAATTCAGTTTTATAGCATGGGACCCGCGCGTTCCCGCGGAGTCAACGATAGGGGATGGGAACATATTTCAAGCCTTTAAACGATTAAAAAATCGTATATAAGGTGTATGTGTGTGTGTGTGCGCGCGTGTAAAAGCAGCCGCACTTCATGACAAGGTAAGTTTTTAACAGCTATGAGGCTGGATGGTGTGGACTCAAACCCCCTGCCACCTCACCCATTTTGGCGCCCCATGGCGCCCCTACACCACCCCGCCTTCTCCAAGGGGACGCTATCATTAGCCTCCGCCAAAGCCACAGTGGGCGTGAAGAGGAGGAAGGGGATGGGGCCCGTTGCTTGAACCACTCAGATTTGAGTTTATTTATTTATTTTTCTTTTTCTTTTTAATATAAAGGGCTTTATAGGGGCGTTATTCCACACCGTGCAAGTTAACGATGAAGCCCCTCGCTTATGTGTCGCCTACTGGGGCTTAATTGGCGTGATAAAGCCCCTAGGGGCTTGAGACTAGACCACCCAGCCTGAGAGACAAGGGACAATTAACTGATGCATGCTTTGTTTTATATACATTCTGGCACCGAAAAAAAGTTTAGAGGGGTCTTTAGTTTACATTAAACGTAGGAAGCAGAAGTTGTAATACAAAATAAAAACGCGCAACCTCCTTTAATTTAGAAGCTTTCGTCTAGAGTTGTCGGTTTCCAAAAAAGCCCAGGGCCTATTTCCATAGAGCACTTCTATTCAAAGACAAAAGACGAATAAATACACTTATATTTTTAATGAAACGGTTAATATAATATTAAGTTATTAAAATGATATATAAGATCAACATACATTTCAATACTTGCAGTCCAAATGACGTTATGGAAAAAATGTATTCAAAATAGTAATCAAGCATGTAAATGACGATGATGTTGATGATTAAGCACAGATAATACTAAATGGGGGCTAGAAGGTGATCTGCTTAGTTTAATGGCCTACAAAACCATTTCATACCAAATAAAGCGTCAATCAAAACACAAGACCTAGCAAGACACTAGAAACCACAAAACAAAAATGAAAAACAACATGCTAAAGCTAGGAAAATGGTCTCTACAAAGTCCACAGGCCCCAAACCAAACCAAAAGAATAAAAAGCAGTTGCAACTCAAACAGCCCAGAGCATGAACTAAAGAAACAACTAATTCACTTTATAAACATTTGTATTTAAATTTGTTATAAGTGACTTTAGAAACCAATTGAAAAAAAAGTATTAACAAAAAAAAGATATTAACTGCACAATAATTATACGAACAAATGATGAAGAACAAAAAATTTATGAGAGACGAGATGAGTTGAAACCTGTCAATTGCACACATATTTCTGAAAAGCATTCTTCCAATTGACGTCACTCGTTACGCACTTGATAAATCCATCGAAAGATTCAAAGCTTTCTTCAACGTTACTTGTGCTACTGTACATATCGCAATTAGTAACCTAATCAAGCATACAAAAACCAGTACCAAATAAATCCCATCTAAAACTGCTAGATTCAAGTCAAACACGCAAATAATCACACAAATCACTGCTAAAACAAGCAAACAAATCACTTGCTGGTTCGAAAAATCAAACATATAAGATATATCAATTGAAACCAAATCAACAACACTTACCGATAGAATTTCTTCAAGAGCTCAACAATCAACAACGCAACTTTAAACACAAATCCAAACTCAGAGTGAGATTGATAAGAACAGTGACAAAAACCGGAAGCAAATCGCTTCCTATAACTCCATTTTTACTCGAAAACAATTGATTCCGATGGATACATAAGATGTCGATACAGGTTTCATAGTTGAGCCAACTTTCATCTCTCAAAGCAATATTATTTACATGATGCAGCAATGAAGCCCTATTAAGTCTTGATCTAATGTGTGGATTAGATATTATATTATACTGAAATACCATAAACTTTAGAATTTGTATAAAAAGAAAAGATGAAAAAAACCTGAATTGAAGACGGTGTGTGTTCTTCCTGCATCAGATTTATATCAAAACAGATAGCTCGTAACTGAAAGATCTAAACAACAATAACCATATTATATCAAAAGGAATTTCATTGCAAAACATTGAGGCGAAGCCAAAAAACCAACAAAGAAAAGTTGAAACCATGACTTCAATTGCACCACAACCACAAACATGATATTATAACCAGAGATTATATCCAATAAATTCGTTTCAAAATCAATAACAGAAACATGATTCAAGAACATTATACCCAGAGAAGAAGTACCTCGGAAATCATCGTCCCTGCCAGGGTTTTAACCCTACTTCCCTCGCCGACGTTACCTCTTCATTTGGACCGATGCAAGTCAATAGAAGAATAACCAGAGGGCGATTTCTGCAATTCTTGAGTTAATTTTAGTCATCAAACCTAATTGTTGATTATATTAATAATAATAATAATTGTTGCCACCGTTTCAATCATCAATCGACGTCTTCAATTTACACTTTCATCAATTCGCGTGTTCAATGTACACTGACTGTTGGGATGAATAGTTCATTCTGCAATAATCATATATGGGCTAAAGACATTGAATTGGGGGCAAATTTGAGAGAAAAGGATGAAAATTAGAGAAAAAAGCATGACTATTGAGCTGCCCCCGTCTTAAAATTAAAATTAGAGGAGGAAATTACATCCTAGGGAAATTTATTATATAGTAGATTAAATTAAATCGGTTAGTTTCTTATGGCAGTAGTAAATTCAAAAATAGGTTCCTGTCTTGGTCTGAGTGGTGTAATTTTGTGATTATGTAGTTATGTCAGCGTGTCTCCCCGTTTTGTGGGTCAGCAGTTTCTAATGAAGTTCACTTTTCTAAAAAAAAGTAATTGATATGAGCTTGAATTCATCTACAAACTTTTCAAATAATCGAATCATTTATATCAATAACCAATTGATTGTGAAAATATATAAACAAAACACCGGTTATAGGGCTCAGGTAGCCGAACGATCCGTGTTTACCCTGCTATTTATAAATCTAGAGAATCATGATAGTCTTTTTTTCCTTTTGGTTTTTGATCTAGATCATGCTATCAATTTATAAGATGAAATATCTGGATTAATAATTTGTTTGTATCAAGCTAGCAGTCACTAATCAAATTATGTATTTGTTAAATGAATATTCTATACTTTACATTCTCAAAGAGGTGAAGAGTACCTCTTTTAATTCATTATTTTAAACTATGTATACTTTCCACATATAATATTTAGTAATGCAACATAAGTGATAGTCAAATTTATGCTCTAGTGGAGAGTCAAGAAGCTTGCTACCATGCTTGCACTGAGTTCGAATCTTTTCTCATCCATGTTCCGTTTTTTCTTTATTTTTCTACATGAAACTAAACTTTGACATTTTCTATTTACTGTAACAAGATTGTAATAATCAAGATTATAATAACATTCATTGTAATAGCATTCCAATACAAAATATAGAATTCGTATTCTTTCAACCATTTATTTATTAAAATAAATTTAAAGTTATTGTTTGATTAGAAAAAAAAATCCAAATTACATACATAGGTACATTATATGAGAACTTTGAATATAATAAATAGTTATAAGAGGAACATGAGGATAAATAATTCACTCTTTACACTGTAAATAACACATGTTAATGTATGTCGATGACTCATTTAACTTTAGTAATTTTATTTTTCTCTAATAACTTAAGTAAACACAAAAATAACAAAGTACGTAGTTGTAATCAATTTGTTTTCTCAACGCTCTGACATAGTATTTTGAAAAAAAAAATAGAGTTATGTTTGAAATAAAAGTTTTTTTTCTGCTATCGAATTATCCAAATAGGTATCGTTTTTTTGGATTTAAGCTCTCATACTACAAATTACATATATATTTAACCCAATTAGTTTTAGTAATTTTATTTTTCTCAGACAACTTACTTTCTTTATTTTTATAAGAGTTAATTACTGTTTTCGTCCATGTAGTTTATCAAAAATCACTATTTCAGTCCATTAGTTTAAAAATTGCGATTTCAGTCCCGGTGGTTTCATTTTCGTAACCATTTCAGTCCACCTCACAACCATTTCAGTCACTATACTTACAGAATAAATGGATTGAAGTGGTTACGAAAGTGAAACCACAGTGACTGAAATGGTAACGAAAGTGAAACCACAGGGACTGAAATCGCAATTTTTAAACTAATGGACTGAAATAGTGATTTTTTACGAACCACATGGTCGAAAATAGTAATTAACTCTTTTTATTTATAATAAAAAAATAATAAGCATACGGTTAGTTTTTTTCTTAACGTTGAGAAATAAATCTTATTAAGAATAAGAATGAGTTGTATTTGAAATACAATGTTTTTTATTTGAAACAAAAGGCATGTAGCTTCTTTGATTATCGTACTGTTGTAAATGTGACAGGTTGTTACAAAACTATGCTCACCATTTTTTTACCCCCGTCGCATAGCGCGGGTGTTTCACCTAGTTTTATTCTAAAATTTAGTATAATCAAACGAGTTTTAAAAATTTTTCTAATGGTCCAAGACATAATAGTCTAGTAACATCTTAGAAGTGAGATAAGATTTTAGGATCATTAGGTCCTGGGGTTGATATTCCCACAAAAGGGGTTTTTCTAAGATTTTTTTAGGTTTTCTCCTGAATTTGTGTATATTGGAGATGAATATGATCGGATGATTACGTTAGTGGCACGATGATACTTTAGTGGTCAGTCAGTTATCATAATTTGCTGTTAAAAAAAATTCATAAAACAAATATATAGAAAGAAAGACACGTTGGAAACGTGTTAAATGAAGTGGTAAAAACTAAAAAGTCAAATCGGGGGAAAATCAAATCTTGTTCGATATCCCTTCTCCCATAACGTCCTCCATCGGAAACTGCTTCCTTCCTTCCTTCCTTACGCAGCTTATTTATTTATTTGATCGGTAATTAATTCGCTCAATTTGTATTCTTCTCATATTTGATCTTCAATCGTCATGCTATACGTGAAATGTCTGAATCGTTAAGGTGAATTCTATCTACGTGTTCGAAATGGTATTTTGATGTTTAATTGCTCAAATTTGTGAAACGATCGTTTGTTTGTATTTAATGATTTTATTTGAATATAGAAATCGTCTGTCTTCACGTAGAAGCAAAATGATGAATGGTGAACCCTAGTTTGTTCACATTTCATTGCATGTTTTGGCTATTAATTACAACGATTTTTGTTTAGTTCATACCACAAACGAACATTTCATTTTTAGCCGATAGTTATTAAACATATATTCGTTTTCATTATGTAAGCTTAATCGTTTTTCATACGCTTTAAATCATAAAAAAGAAAGCCACAAATCATGAGGATTGCTTTAAAGGTAAAACTCAACTAATTGGATGGTCTTAGGTTCAACCGTTCCTCCTATGCATCTCAATGTACGTACATTCAGCATTTAGTTGTTTAGACTCATAGCATGCACCTGGTAATATATTGATGGGGGAAAGAAATTAAAAGAAATTATGCCAATTCATATCAAATTTAAAATTTGTACCATTTTTGTCACTGACATTCTTGAAATATGTCAGTTCCGTCCAAAAAAACACGAGTTAACTGCCATTTTTGCCCCTGTGGTTTGTCCAATTATTCAATTCAACCTTAGTTTTTTTGGACGGAATTGGAATGTTTCAAGAACGTTAGCGATGAAAATGGTACAAATTTGAATTTTGGTCTGGAGTGGTGTAATTGAACAAACCACGGGGACGAAAATGACATTTAACTCTTTTTCAAATATATTGCAGCTTGTTAGTGTAAAGAAAAATGGATCCGACACCAAAGGCTTCATCAGAGAAAGAGGTAAGATCCTGAAAATGTTAGATCCCGTGAAATCTGTTTTCAGAACTCCTACTACTTCGATGCTATGGTTTATCACAACTTATAATTACTGTTTTTATTCCTCTTAGGAGGAAGTCATCAAAAAGAAGTATGGAGGTATCGTGCCAAAAAAGCCGCCACTCATTTCTAAAGTAAGATTCTTTAGTGGCCACTTTTAGGGGCTGTTTGTTTACCTCTTAATAGGCTCTTAATGGTCCAGACCTCTTATTGGTTCAGCACTTAATGGTTCAAACTGTTTGTTTCACGAACAAATGTCTGAATGGTTTAGACAGTTGCCTCTGAATGGTTAAGCATTATACTGAATTTGAATGATTAAGACCTCTAATCTGAATTGGTTAGACATTTGCCTCTGAACAGTTAAGCATTATACTGGCTCTTAGTGGTTCAGAACTCTTACTGGTTCAGCACTTAACCATTCAGAAGTTGTCAAACAGCCCCTTAGACCATAGTAACTTTATGTATCGTGTTGTTCTCATGTAACACGTTGATGAATATAATATGATGTTAGGATCATGAACGGGCTTATTTTGATTCAGCTGATTGGGCTCTCGGAAAGGTACAATTAGAATTTGGTGACTGCAATTGTATTTTTGTTAAACTTTTACCATAATGTATTAGTTGACGTATAACATAATATTACTGTTGATAGCAAGGTGCAGACAAGCCCAAAGGACCTCTTGAGGCACTTCGGCCTAAACTACAGGTATTGAAAATTGTTTCATGTTCATTGATTTATTAGTTTTATGTTAAAATATTAGCTGATCTTTTATCTTACACATTTGAGATCCCGAATAGACCCATCCATTAGGAAACGGTCGACCATTGATGGATCCCCTGATTGTAGATCAATTACCTGTATACATTGTGTATCTCATCTTTAAGATTGTTGAATAGTTATGACGGTCACATTTTGTTTCCAGCCAACTCAGCAGCAAACACGATATAGGAAATCGCTGTGCGCCCCAAATGATGGAGAAGGTACGTTGTTCAACATGTTGTTTTGAACCAAATTCCTTTTAAAAAGTTAAACTTCAACATCTGCTAAATAAACGACTGTGACTTTTTTACTCAAATATTTATAAACTGAGTAGACAGACTCCTTCAAGCATTTATTATGCTCATCATGTGTGTTCTTTTTTCTCTTTGTTGTTAACATTTGATAGCTGTTTTTAATGTTGTTTGTATAGATGGAAATAATATGCAGCCAGCAGAGCAAAGCAATGAATGATCTCATGAAGCTTGTTACTCATCTCCATTTTTTATTTCATGAAACAATCCCTGCATTACTAACATATTATGATACAAGTATGCAATTTGCATTCTTATTCTTTTTCTTCAAGTGTTTTTGTTTTTATTTTTATTCAACTTCAACCCATGTTTGAACCAGCTTTATATTGAGATGAACAAAATGCTTTGACTTTGACTTTGACTTTGTTGTTTTATTTGACCAACTTCATGATTTTATTTCAAGTTTAACAAACAAAATTGACTTGACATACATGACCAATATGAATCATTACTCAAGTTCAACAAACTTCATGATCGAAAAGAATTATGTACAAATTTCAAGCCAGGTATGTCATTAGCTTATCTATTTCATCCGGGCTTCCTATGAATATCGGAGTCCGCTGATGAACCTGTGGACAAAGGGAAAAAACACGAGCTTTGATCCACATTACACATTTTCAAGATGAAGAATACTTTGGTTGACCAAAAGAAAGTCAAAGTTGATCTTAAACTTGAGAATAAGTGTACCTGTTTAGGTTCAATATCAAGGATCCTTTGAACACCATCTATAGCTTTCCCTCCAGCTTGTTCTACCAAATAACTCATCGGTGCACATTCATACAATAACCTCAAATTCCCATTTTTCGCCTTTAGGTTATCCGGATTCCCATAGATGCCACCATAAAGCAACATTCTGTGAATTTCACCAACAAGACACCCGATGTACCGCCCAGAATACGGTTTTCCAGCTGGCCCACCAGGCTTCCTCAAATGGTTCAGGTAATTCTGCAACTTAGGATCAAAAAGATCGAAATTCCCTTCGTTAAAAGAGTAAATTCTTCCGTATTTCGGTATCTTGATGTCCTCGTGCGTTAGAACAAATTCGCCATAGGCCGGATCAAGGGTGAATCCATGAACCCCGTTCCCAATCGATATCGTGAACACCACCGAGCTTGAATATAAGCAGTATCCTGCTGCTAGTAAGTTGCTACCGGGCTGGCAAACGCTCACGATACACTTCTCTTTAGCCTTGTCTAACTGGACGATCAAACCATTCATCATATATAACAATAACAATCCAATCAGATAAGAATCAGCTAAAATGAAATAACATATTTAAACCTGACAATGTGTTATTGTTTTTTGAAAGTTTTAAGAAGAATCTACATACAGTGTCTTCATCATAATCAACAAGGCATTGTTCATCAGGCGCGTATATCCCAAATATAGAACCCGTGGTTAAGGCAATGTCGATATTAGCAGATCCATCAATCGGGTCAAACACGACAATGTAGTTACCCGAATCGGTTTCTTCCACCGCTACAGGCACGTCTTCTTCCTCGGACGCTATGATCCCGGTTCTGCCAGTTGATCTCAAGCAGTTGCAGAACAACTACCCAAAATTCATTATTAGAATTAATAAAACATGATTTCAATTTCAAAGTCAAAATATACTACCTCATTGGAGATAACATCAAGTTTCTTCTGATCTTCACCCTGGATGTTCATGGTTCCTTGAGCTCCAGTAATGTTAATAATGCTGGATCTTTGTAACAAGGAAGCAATTTGCTTGCAAGCTAATGAAATGCTGGATAGAACTATGGTGAGTTCGGCATCGATGTGACCGGCTTGTTCTTGCTTTAACAACCATGTAGTTAGGTTTTCCATTTCGTATCTGTTCTTTTTCTTAACTGGGGTGGTGGAGGGTGTCGGGGTGGCTCCGGCAACAGCTTGACAGGAGAGAGAGGAGATGGGTTTTCCGGTGGTGTGTGGGTGGGTTTCATGGCGGAGGAAGGGGCGGAGGTGGGAAGGGGAGAGGTGGGGTATGGAGTTGGATGTGGTAGAGAACAGGGTGGTTGCCGGAGAAAATGGAATGGCTTCCGACATGTGTGTGTGTGTGTGTGTGTGTGTTTGGTCGGAAGTTGTTATCTTTGGTTTTGAGTGACAGATGAGTGAATATGATTGATGCCATGAATACAAGGTTCTCATTGGTGGAAAACTGGAAATCGGTACGAAAGGAATATCTTCTGTCTTTTAGCTGAATGGTGTTTAGATTTTATAAATATAACGAGTAATTTTAACTATCAATGATCATGATCTTGTGACGTAGGAAGTTTTGTTTTTCTTGGAGGTCCTAGATTCAAGTTCAGGCAAAAAGGTTTTAATACTTAACTTGGTGATACTAACTACTAACCTGGTTAGCGAGATCCTAATCGTACACCGTTCAACAAAAAAAAACTAGTAATTTTAACTATTTCCACACCATTTGATACAACAAATATGAAAATCCTTTGGAGGTCACATTTTTCAATCCGAGACAATATGGGTTTTCGTCTCATCATGCTTTACGTCAGAGAGTCTCGGCTCTTGTGGCGGTGCAACGTCTGTCAAGTGACAGTAGACGGTATGGTTTCCCGTGGGGATACGGAGAGGTCCTGTAAGCCGATGCTATGCCCGTCCGTGGAGAAACCCGGTGGGTTCTGATCCGGGTCCGGTCTCACAACCGTGAACAGAAAGTGAACACACTTTCAACAAACAGATGAACAATTTTCTTCCGGTGTATTTTCGACATCTAACATGTTGAAGCTATTAAAGAACACCCACAAGTTGGGCCTTTGCAAATGCAAAATTTTTCTATCCCATTAGCTTTTCACTTACACATGAAGTAACAGTACCAGTAGATTGATGCCAAAAAGAAGAAAGCCACACATGGTTCAGATAGGTTGCACTCAAGGACCAGGTCCAAGCAACAAAGGTGCGTCTTTCTTTTCAGATTTGTCCCCATTATTAGCCGGGTGGTTCGAACCTCTAAGCGGTGAGACAAAAACTTTGGATGCAACATCCGGGGGTGGTCCCGCCTCATCATCCCCAGGCAGAACCACAAGTCCTTTTTCTCTAAGGGAAGACGGTTCATTATAATGCGCGGTCCATAGCGAGTCCACTAGCTGTCTTTCATCCCTAATAGCAGCTAGATCTTCAGATGACATCAAGCTGATATCATTAATCCTTTCTTGAAGGACTTGTTTTAGTTTCTCATCTTCTTCGTTTGTGTTATCTGTTGTTTTTACCGGCTTGCCCTTGGTGAGTTCGTATAGACCTCTTAGTGCCCCCTCACGTACTTCCGCATCTTCACTAGTGGCAAGGTGAGTCATGATGCGTGGGAACCCGAGTTCGGTGATGACATGACGATCGTTAGGGTTTTCTTGAATTAAGTATTCGATTAAGTTGAGTGCTTTCCTACATTTTAACCAAAAGAACTAGATGAGAAATTGTGACTTATATTTTATAGAAGAATGTAACTAAGAAAACATACCTCTGAAATCTGACACTTTCGGAGCTTAGCGCGTCTCTAAGAGCGGCATAACCATTTGCAAGACGAAATGCTGCGATCCCGGGCTTGTTGTGCCTAATCAGAGCTGAAATAAAAAATAAAAAGTCAATGTGCATCATTAATTATAACAGATTAAGGTGTCAATCACGTGAATGATTGATAACGGTAAAGTAGGGTGCAGGGGCGCTTTTGAAGGGCTACTCACAGGAGATCGCACCAAGTGCTTTGGCCCGCACGGTGACATCATCATCAGAAGTGAAATTCGAAAGCAAAGGCTCCATGCCATTTGCATCCATAACCAACTGTTGACTTTTTGGATTGTTTTGAACAATTGTGCTTACAACCTCTGCGGCTTTGGCTCGTATATTAGCATGTGAGTTATTCAGATATTTAAGTAAAGGGGTCAAACCGCCGATAGAATGAAGATCTGCCAAAACATACATAATGAACTATTAGACAAAGTTATTGGTGATACAATCAAAGGTGTCTTCACAAAAAAAAATCAGCCATAACTTTATTTACAATAAGAAATATTAAAAGAAAAGCTCACCATTAGCCATATCAATAGACTCTACATGCTCTTGAAGCTCATCCAACATGTCTGCAAACAAATCAACACACATACGCCTTAGCAAAGTTGGAACTGCAGACTCACTACAAAAATATACATATACATAGTATATTGTGCTGATTATACCTTCAATGTCTGTTGCAGTTACACCTTGTTCCTCGAGGATATTGTCAGGAGTTTGCATAACCTGCGTTATTTCTTTCATTCGCTTAACCACATCAATGGTTTGAGCTTGCATAGCTTCCATGAACCATTTCCGATCCTCCTCACTTCAAATTAAATAAAATGTACAAATAAACGTCACAACTTACCATTATACTTAATAAATACGTAAACGCTCACATAGCACAATTCTAAGACCCCAACATGGTGTTACCCTTGTTTTTTTATTAACCTAGCCTGATCCACAACCCACTTCTTTTGAAATTCCACAATAGTTACATTAGTTTCCTCTACAATCAAATCATTGTTTCCTTATTTTCTAACTATTTAATATTCCCTTTATTCATTCAACTCGTATAATAAGCGAGGTTTCTAACACAGTGCTCTATATAAGGATGGAAAAATTATAAGCTCAATGTAGTGCTATTATCAATTCACCAACTAGAAAATTACATAAAATTCCTGGTAAGATATATAGCAAGATTTGAGATCATCAAATTGAAGATTCATACAAAAGTTGAGTATAGATATAAATAACTATCAAAGGATTCCCAAATTATGGTGATAAGTTAATTATTACATTACATTACATACATATATCGGTGAACAGTTGTAAAGAAACAACAACATAACAGAAATCAGAAGAAACAAATCGAAGAGGGTGAAATCCGTGGGTACCTTAGGTTTCTAGGATTGCCAGTGCCGTCGGAATGAGCAATGCTCCACTTGAGCAAACCGTCCCAGCTAGGTCCCTCTTTCGCCATATCAACAAAAATAACTAAATCTTTGTATGGTCAACTCCGAATATAATCAGTGATAAGATAAGAGAGAGGGAGGCTCAGCGCTTGTAGTTTATATAGAGGTTTCGATTTCGAAAGATGAAATCTACAACATTCTGTGTATATGGGTTTGGATTTCGAACGATGATTCACGAACCTACTTGAAGGACGGCTGGTCTTTCAGTTGCTTTTTCATTGACCCAGTACGCGGCGGGCTTTTTAGTCTTGGTCGTTTCGATTTCGTATTGGTTTGGTTTGTTATCGTATTGGTATGATACCAATATCTAGTATAGCAAATGAAATGAAAGAAATATATATAGAGAGGTTAATGCATATCTTTCATTGATTGAAAACTCACTAGTAACAATGTTATTTGTTTGGTATCGGTTTGATTCGTTACGATACTGTCATGGCATCGTGACAGTACCAATGTTGTTTGGCACATTAAAAACAAATACGAAACCTGTGCCAATGTTGTTCGGATGGGATCTGTACGATTTTCTCGACAAAAAACAAATAATATACTAAATTCGACTCATTTGAATAAAATTTTTGTAACGCCCTGCTTTTTCGTACGTTCTTTAATTCGAAAGCTTGTCTTGTAATGCTATTTTTTTGGAAAACTTGTATTCCTGTAATCGTATTTTCATTGTAATCATTGTAAAATCTGAGACTTGGATAATATTAAAATTTGTATTTCTTACAATTCATACTTTACATATTCATACATGTTCATACGTTTGAAACCACTACACATATGATGCTTAATTCGTGATTCTTGAAAACATGTAATAAACTTGCAAATACGTGACATACATGCATTATACGATCCTTATCCCCGATTATTATACTTAATCATACTTGTTTATACGTATTCTCGTGATTTATTTACATGCAAACCCCTTAGATTATGCCTTTTGTGCTTAAAACACCCTAAAAACTATCAAATATAACTCCATGGACCAAAATTGCCAAAAATCAAACATCTTTTATCCTCTCGCTGGCCACGACCGCCTCACCCATTTCCTCTCGCCCCCCGCCAGAAGCCATAATCCGCATAATGTTGCTAGCTGGTCATGGATTGGTCAATTAAGTGTTTGTTTAGTGTGTTTCTTGCATTTAATCACCACTTAACTAACCCTAATCGCCTCCTATTTAACCCACACTACTTCCATACTTCCTCCACTTTACAAACACTCTAATCTCCCTCTCAAACCTCTTTAAACTCAGTTGCAAATCAGTAACACATAAGAAAGTTTAAGCCTTTCCAAGTGAGTTCTAGCTCAGTTATACTTCACCTTTCTACTTGTTTCTTCTTTCTTAGCACTTGGAACACCTTTAGGGTTGCTTCCTTAGGTTTTCCATGGAAAACCAATATGGAACTCCTCCATATTTGAGGTTAAAGTGCAAGAAACTGTCTGTTTTGAATAAAAACTTTATAAACCTCCTTTAATCTTGAGTTCTACCCACACATTCCTATGTCCTTATGCTCATAATCAAATCTATTGTTCCTTGGGCTTAAAAACAAGGTTGTCACATGTAAATATAGAGGTTTAATCCTAACAAACTTTCTGTTTTCAAAAGGTTTTTAACCCACAAGTGATGAACAAGTCTTGAACTTGTGTTTGTGTGATAATTTGGAAAGCTTGGGCTATTCTACTTACAAATCCACACATCACTTGATGTTTTTCTTAGTTAGGTAGTATGTACTTTCATTTCCTTATTTCATGACCATCCTTGTTGTCCTAGTGGCAACTTGAGCATTGGTGAAAATACAAAGAGGTCTCAAATGGATGGTTAAACCTCCTACCTCATGCATGACTTCTATGATATTATTGTTGGATTAAACATATGACATAATATATAAGCTATATAAAATACACATAAGAAACTGAACCCTTGATAATAACCAAATGGATATTTGTCAAGTTACTAAGTTAAATCACCTAAGTGCTTAGTTCCTCGTTACGATTCTAATAGGTGTTAAACCTGTGAAATCATTCTAACCCCTATAGGTTTTCATAGTGTAAAAAACGAGTGCTAAGCCTAAGTGATTATTTTCTTGTATACCCTACTTTGCTATACTTTTCACTCCAAATTCCTAATCCTCCGTTATTGTCCACTTACTCCTACATCTACGTTTCCTTGTGTAAAAGGACTTGGTGTTCCATCCCCCATCACTCAACAAACTCTTCACGGACTAACAAGTGGAAGCTTGCAAAACCGTGAGTACACTTGACCCATTTTACTTTTAAAACACTTTGGGTTGTAACATGTTAACTTATCAAACTCAAAACACATACTTAATCATGCTTTGAAATCTCAATCCTTATACATGCCATTGTTTACTTAGGTCCATGCTAGAATCATACATGCTATTAACTTTGTTAGCCCGAACTTACCATATATAGCACTATAGGAGTAGCACACCACCCATCGGGGTCTTGTTAAGTTTTCATTTTAAAACGGTCTTGTCACATGTGTGGCAAGGGATGCTAAATACTAGTGGACACTAGGGTTTGACATGTTGTTATGCATGCTAGTTACCTTGTTTACAATTTGCCATGTGGATTCGAGGAAATGCTTTTATACTTATGCTATACTTATTCAAAACTTATGTACTCGTCTTTGCTTTTGCATTGACTTTATTTTAAACATGTTACAGGTTGATGATGATGCACGTACGAATCTAGTAGGCTTGACTAGAAACATGCTCAAGAAATTACTAGATTTAAATTATTATGTTATGTTGAACTCGTCGTATTGTCCTTTGTTTGTTGTAATTTGAATTTCATGTAATGTAATTGACAATTTGAAGTTATGCAATGAAAACGGTTTTGATTTAAACATTGTCACGATTAGTGTTATGAGTGATGAGCAATCTATTTCGTCTCGCTCCGATGTTTTCGCTATCAGTTGGGGTGTGACAATTTTAATCAAATTTTAGATAAAAATAAGCATTTCGTAGTATATATTCGATATTTGTAAAACATTATGTAATATTGCTAAAGTAACAAAATAGGTAAACGCGACACTTTTTTAGAAAAAAACTAAACCGTGATGTCACTTTTATGACATTGACGTTTGTGTTTTGATTACTTGTACATTACTATTTACAACTCGGATTAAAAAAACTTTATATCTAGACGTATGTAAGAAATAAACACACCACAACGACATACTCGGAATTTTATAAAACCATGGTATCTAATAAAAACATAGTCATTTTGATACAAATATAGTTAAGTTGAAAAATAATTAAAACGATCATGTTAATCATTGTTTAACAACTTCAAAATCCTAAAGATTAACTTTTAGAATCGTCCGAACGTTAACATTTAGATAAAAACAATAAAATTGTAAATTTCATCGATAATTGCATTTCAACAAAATCTAGTTGAATAAGGAATAATTTGGCTTGTGCCTAATCAAATGATGACACATGTCTATAATATCTTATAACTTGTTCGTTAACAACAACTTGAACTTACTTCTCCCCTACAATACCCTCGATGCATGTGAACAACACGGCTCTTGGCCAATATCTGGCAAGCCCCTCCATCTGCTTCAAACTCGAGCATCATCGTTGATTCTTATTCCTTGTTCACACATATTGTCGCCCCTTGCTCCTTGACAACACCGATCACTGCTTCTTATTATGTGTCTACAACCTCTCTTTGATATATCGCAACCTCGCTTCTTATTATGTGTCTACAACCTCTCTTTGATATATCTCTCTTTGATATATCGCAACCTCGCTTCTTATTATGTCTACAACCTCTCTTTGATATATCTCTCTTTGATATATCGCAACCTCGCTTCTTATTATGTGTCTACAACCTCGCTTTGATATATTGAAACCTCCTTTATGTATATGTTTTTTCATAATAATGGTAAATTGGTTACCTAAAATGGTTTAAGGTACTTTTTTAAATATGGCTGGTATTGCAAATGACCATAGATGTTACAAGTCAGTAAACAATGAGAACCAAATGTCGTAGTATCTTAGGGCATCTCCATTGTCAAATGGAGGAATGACCAACTCACCACCCTATCTCCTCACCTTGCCCATATTTCTCTTTTCTCTCTCCTTCCCCATCACAAAATCCATACGCTTCTTTCTCTCTCATTCGAAAATCCAAACGAATCCCCATCTCTCTCTTCTCCCTCATCTCCTTCATTTGGTAGCCATGTCTTTTCTGTATGACATCTATACCTCGTGTTAGAGGTGCTTTAAGAAAGTGGGGTTCAAATGGGCAATAGGACCATGTCACACAGAATCATTGTTGTCAATGACTCCATATCTATTTTATTACTTTGAAACCATTGAGACATTATAGGTTTAGTTTCTAGCTATTTTTGTTCTAGCGGATTTAAAATCCAGTGAACATATCATCCCAAATCATAATCTGATCTCTTCAAAAATGAAATTTGATCAAGTGGTATACTCATGTCACACTACTATGTCAAGAAAAGTCACATAATCGTGTCTTTCAAATTAAAATTCTAAAACTTGAATAATGGCTCATTTGACTATGTGAGAGAACTTTACATAGCCTTGTATTAACTTAAATGATACTTGTAGTGACTAGTGATTAAAGACGGTGACGGTGATGGAATACACTTTGGATTAAGCATAAGAGTTTGTAAATTTATTTGTATGATTGAATACCTTGGTTTATAAAAATCCCAACCAAATATTCTTTAAATCTAAATTTACCAATTATGTTATGTTTTTGTAATTCTACGAACTTATAAGAGGGTGTTTGGAAGTGAGTTTGGAAATGACTTTTTGATTTATTGGCTTTTTAAGTTAAGAAAAATGTTATTGCTAAAAATGCTTTTTAATTACAAATAAAATCTTCTTTTGAGACAATCATAAGTTAACAAGCGCTTTTAACAAAAAAAAAAAAACACTTTGGAAATAAATAATCTAATGAACATGTCATTTATAGATCGAACCTCTAAATTTCAGCGGAAAAAATCTATTTTCGTCAGGTAATTTAATGAACATGTCATTTATACGATCAAACATTTGAACCTCTAATTTGAGTAAACTGCAGTTTTACCCCTTGGGGTTATATGTGATTGGCACCCTTACCCCCTAAAACGAAAAAATTGTTGTCTTACCCCCCAACGAATGCGAAATGCTGCAATCTTACCCCTGCCGTCAAATGACTTTAACATTCTGTTAGTTGGCATCGAAATGATAATTCTACCCTTTCTAACTACCCCCGTTCTTTCTAACTATAATGAACCTTACCCCATGCAGAAAACGTGTCCATTCCCGCCTAAATTGTTTGACCAGGCAAAGTCAAAGGTTGCACATATTGATTTCTAATTCTAATCCAATTCCTAATCCTAATTCCAAAACCATCATCAAGCAAATGAACCTCTAATCCACTGTGATTCTTCAAACAATCAAGAATCCAATTCCTAATCCTAATTCCAAAACCTCTAATTCACTGTCATCAAGCACATGTATATAGTGTGCCATTGTTAAACTTCAAACAATCAAGAATCCAATTCCTAATCCTAATTCCAAAACCTCTAATCCACTGTCATCAAGCACGTGTATATAGTTTATCACTGTCAAACTTCAAACAATCAAGAATCTAATTCCTAATCCTAATTCCAAAACCATCATCAAGCACATGAACCTCTAATCCACTGTCAAACAATTAAGAATCCACAAGGGCATGACCTCTAATCCACTGCCAATGACCAAACAATGCTGCAACATGTATGCTGCTGCAAATGAACCTCTAATACAGCAAGTTCATGAAACTACATACACACTGCCAATGATAATCCTAATTCCAAAACCATCATCAAGCACATGAATGTCACACCCCGACCCGCAGCGGAATAAAAGTCGGAGCATAATTGGGTTATCTCCAAAGCTCATGATGTTTACTAAAATGTTTCATATTTATTATATTCAAATTTCAACTTAAATATTCATAACAAAATCCATACAATTACAAGATAATGAAACTATATAATTATTCCAAAGCTTAAACTTGTTTATTCTTCTAGGCCTTCCTATGTGTTTCTTGTCTCAGCTGGATCACCTGTATCATGTGTAAAACGGGGGATATTTTGGGTCAACAAAAGTTGGCGAGTGAACCACGATAAAACATTGTTTCTAGTTTCTTGTTTTATTTAATAAGGAAAATTTGTGCAATAATCACAAGTGAGCAAACATATACAAATAAACAAACACAAACCACTTTGAATGAGTATATGATATGAATGATGATGTATGTGAGATCAAGGCTCAATCAAACGGAGCCGATCTAATGAGGCACCTGATGCTCAACCCGTCTCCCACGGGGAACTGATGGGCCTAATGAAATGCGTGCACTGGAAATGATAAATCCAATCTACATATAATTCACACAACAATCGATACACATTTGATACACATTTGATCACGGACATGATGTATGCACAAGTGTTTATATATATAATAAAAGAATTATACGACACATGATACACCCCAAAACATGATTAAAACGGGGAATTGATAGATATTCACTCACAATGGGTGCGTTCTTTGATGATGATGAAGGCGCACGAATTTATGATTCGATTGTCGAGGGAATAACTAACCTAGATAATAACAAAATGATTCGATAAATAAATAAATTTTGGTTGAGATTAATATTTTTAATTAGTTCTCTTAAATGGGATTTTTAGATTTATTTTTGTGAGTTTAAGGAAATTTTCTAACCTTAATAATCTTATTTTTAAGTATTTTTAAATAATTTTCTAATTAAATAAATAAATAAAAAGAAATAAAAAGTTGACTTTTTGACCGTTGACCGTTGACCGGGTCTTGACCGGTCAGACTGTGTTTTTTTTATGCGCCGAGTGAGGTTCGAACTCGGGACCTCTCGTATACGTGCACGCAGCTCTACCAACTGAGCTACGTGTCTAACCCGAAATATTCTCTGTTTTAATTAAATATATATACTAATTAACCTTTAACTTATTTGGTTTTTATTAAAAATGATTTATATGGCCGAACCGGTTGCAGAGACCCGGAGTCGAACTCGGGTCCTTCGGTTCGAGTGCGCACAGCCCAACCAGTTGGGCTGTGTGTCTAATCTGCTTATCTACTGAATTATATTCCTTTTATAAACATTCTGTGACTTGATCTGATTCAGTTCTAAAAATGTTGGTTTTATTTCTGAAAGTCGGTAACGTGTGCGATTCAAACCCGGGACGTGTGTATTGTTTGTGCACACAGTCCACCGCTGGACTGTATGTCTAACCCGTTTGAATATCTGATTTTAATTATATAAATACACGTTTGCATCTTCGTCTTCTTCGCTTAAAAATTACAGAATAGTGAAATCCGACTGTTCTGGTTAATCGATCATAACTTATACCTGTTTGAAATGGACAGAAGATTAAGTGATAGGGTATACCAAGACGGAGCGTTTTCTTCAGATTTCCGGCAGTGTTCGTCGGCTCTGATTTTTGCGATTTCCGGCTTTATGAACTGTTTTAACAGTTTTGATTATTGGTTTGAACGATTAAAGTATAAATCAAGAGATAGCAGAGAAGTTTAGACAGTTATACCGACTGATGAATGAATACGATTTTCTGACTATCGATTCCGACGATGTTCCGGCGAAATTGAAATTCTTCGGCGACGAGCTCTGGAAGGACTAAAGCTTCGAAAAAGAGTGCGATTCTGAGCGAAAGGTTTACAGGAGGTTTGAGTGGGTATTTATAAGGAAGAACTGGATGAATTGGGTTTGAATTGAGTCTTGATTCGCGGTCAAAGTTTTTCCGGCGGTTATGACCGAAATTGACTGCCGGCAACGGTTATAATTGATGTCGTGATCAGTTATGCGCTTCAGTCAAAGGAAAAACAGCCAAGATTGCGGAGTTTAGTCTTTTTCCGGCGATTTCGCGTTCTGAGTGCGCGGTGATTTCCGGTTTTGAATTCGGGTTTACTTTAAGTATTATTTATTTCAGTATTGACACAAAGAAAGTGTGTGGCGGAGTGGTGTGTTGTGTGCTTGTGTTTGTGGGTGACCCGGGTTCGAAACCCGGCGTCTCCAATTTATTTTTTATTCACTATTTATTATTAATTATAAATTATGATTTTTAAATTCTAATATATTTATTAATTACGTATTGTTTAAAATTAATATGAACCATAAAAACGCAACGAAACTTATAACTGATTATTTGATTGATAAACGAAGCGGGTTTTGAAACCCGTTTTCGACGAATGTTACAGTATCCCCTACTTTTAGAAATTTCAGGAAAAGGATGCGGGTATTTTTCGCGCATTGAGTCTTCACGTTCCCAAGTAAACTCGGGTCCTCGTTTTGACTCCCAACATACCCTGACAATTGGAATACGACTTCGTCTTAAAAGCTTCTCTCCGAAGTCCATGATTTCTACTGGTCTTTCAATGAAGTGCATAGATTCATTGATCTGAATGTCTTCTAGAGGAATATGGAGGTTTTCATCGGCGAGGCACTTCTTCAAGTTTGATAAGTGGAATGTGGGATGAATTCTGTTTAGCTCTTCTGGTAGGTCAAGCTTGTATGCTACAGGACCTACTCTTTCGAGTATCTTGAAAGGTCCTACGTAGCGTGGTGCTAGCTTGCCCTTCTGGCCAAAACGAACCACTCCCTTCCACGGTGATACTTTTAAAAGTACTTGATCACCAATGTCAAACTCCAAGGGCTTTCGTCGTTTGTCTGCATAACTCTTTTGACGACTTTGAGCCGCTAGAAGATTGTTTCGAATTTGAATGACCTTGTCGGTTGTTTCTTGAATTAACTCTGGACCGGTGATTTGTGATTCCCCAATTTCGTGCCAACATACTGGAGATCGGCACTTACGACCATATAAAGCTTCGAAAGGAGCCATGCCGATACTTGAATGATAGCTATTGTTGTACGAAAATTCAACTAATGGTAAATGCGCGTCCCAGTTCCCTTTGAAATCTATGACGCATGCTCGCAGCATGTCTTCAAGGGTTTGGATGGTGCGTTCAGATTGACCATCAGTTTGAGGATGAAAAGCGGTACTGAGGTCTAATCGTGTACCCAAGGCGGTTTGTACGGCTCGCCATGTTCGTGAAGTGAAACGACCATCACGGTCCGAAATGATACTCAATGGTACGCCATGACGGCTTACGATCTCTGATGTAGATACGAGCTAACTTCTCGTTCTTGAAGTCCTCGCGAATTGGGATGAAATGAGATGACCTTGTAAGACGATCGATTATTACCCATATGGTGTCATACCCACTGGAGGTGCGAGGTAACCCGGTAATGAAATCCATGGTTATGTTTTCCCACTTCCATACAGGTATTTCGGGTTGGACTAGGAGTCCTGAAGGTCTTTGATGTTCAGCTTTTACTTTGGAACAGGTAAGGCACTTGGAAACAAAAACAGTGATATCCTTTTTCATGCCAGGCCACCAGTAGGTGTATCGTAGGTCTTGATACATCTTGTCGGCTCCTGGGTGTACAGAGTATCGTGTTTTGTGCGCCTCATTCATGAGGAAATCACGAAGGTTATCGCGATCAGGAATCCATATGCGATTTAAATAGTATAGAATACCGTCGGATTTGGTTTCGATTTTTAGTTCAGCTCCACACGACAGTTCATCGCGTACATCATTTTCCGTTACAGAAACATGTTGAGCTGCTCGGATTCGATCTTTGATGTCGGTTATGATTTGCGAACACAGTAGACGAATGGAGTTCGCATAACCTTTTCGACTGAGTGCATCAGCCACCACGTTTGCCTTGCCAGGATGATACCGAATTTCACAGTCGTAGTCATTGATAAGTTCGACCCATCTTCGTTGCCTCATATTCAACTCTTCTGGTTGAAGATATGTTGGAGACTTTTGTGGTCAGTGTATATTTCACACTTGGTACCGTAGAGGTAATGTCTCCATATCTTGAGAGCGAATACAACGGCTCCAAGTTCCAGGTCGTGGGTGGTGTAATTCTTCTCATGAACTTTGAGTTGCCTAGAAGCATAGGCTATCACTTTTCCTCTTTGCATTAATACACAGCCTAGCCCTTGCCCTGATGCGTTGCAATATACAACAAAGTCATCGCAACCTTCAGGGAGTGTGAGCATAGGTGCGTCACAAAGTTTTTGCTTTAGAGTTTGGAAGGCCTCTTCTTGCTTAGGTCCCCATATGAAGGGTTTTCCTTTATGAGTCAAGGCCGTGAGTGGTACAGCAATACGAGAAAAATTGGCAATGAAGCGTCGATAATAACCAGCCAAACCAGAAATGACCTTACTTCGGTAGGGGTACGTGGCGCTTGCCATTCTTGCACTGCCTTGATTTTTGAAGGGTCAACATGAATTCCCTTGTCATTGACGACATGTCCAAGGAATTGTACTTCTCCTAACCAGAATTCGCATTTTGAGAACTTAGCGTAGAGCTTTTCGGTCCTTAAGAATGTAAGGATGAGTCGAAGGTGTCGCTCATGATCGGATTTAGACTTGGAGTAGATAAGAATATCGTCGATGAAGACTATGACGAAACGGTCGAGGTAGGGTTTGCATACCCTATTCATTAGATCCATGAATACAACGGGGGCGTTGGTTAAACCGAATGGCATGACCATGAATTCGTAATGACCATAACGAGTCCGGAAAGCGCTCTTTGGGATATCTTCTTCATGTACTCTGAGCTGATGATAACCAGAACGAAGGTCGATTTTTGAAAAGCAGGTGGCGCCTTGAAGTTGGTCTAGGAGGTCATCGATGCGAGGTAGTGGATAGCGATTTTTAACCGTTAACTTGTTGAGTTCTCTATAATCAATGCACATGCGAATCGTTCCATCTTTCTTCTTCACAAAAAGAACAGGTGCACCCCAAGGCGATGAGCTAGGACGTATGAATCCTTTGTCAGTCAGCTTTTGCAGTTGACTGGCCAGCTCTTGCATTTCGGATGGGCTAACCTATAAGGAGATTTTGCGACTGGTGTAGCGCCATGTACAAGATCGATGCGGAATTCGACTTCTCTTACAGGAGGGAGTCCTGAAATATCGTCGGGAAAGACTTGTGGGAATTCTTTCACAATGGGGATATCTTCGAGTTTCTTCTCCTTGTTTCCCTTTTTGACGACGTGAGTTAGGAATGCGACATAATTCTTGCGGAGATATTTTCGGGCTTGAAGGCAGGACATTAATTTGAGTCCTTTCGAAGGGGTTTCTCCAAAAATACGTAGGGTCTGACCGTCTGCAAGAGGAATGCGAATGAACTTTTCGCGGCACATTACTTCAGCGTGATGCTGGCTGAGCCAGTCCATACCGATTATAACATCGAAACTTCCCAACTTCATAGGAATGAGGTCAACTGGAAAATCGTGATCGTTTAGAGTGAGGGTACAATTGCGTATAATAGAATTTAATGAAACGGGTTTTCCGTCAGCAACTTCCACCGTTAGAGATTCCATGAGATTAACACGAGTTTGGTTGAGGATAGGTTCAAATTCTAAGGACACAAAGCTCTTATCCGCACCAGTATCGAATAATATGGATGCATAACTACCATTGATGAGAAACGTACCGTTGACCATGTTGTTGTCAGCCCTAGCTTGGTTGGCATTGATGTTTAAAGCTCTTCCTCTGGCAGGTGGAGGAGCTTGGTGTAACATCCGTCGAAAAACAGGTTTTCAAAACCCGCTTCGTTTATTAATCGAATAGTCAGTTCAAATTTTCGTTGCTTATTTAATGCTCATTTTAATTTTAAACAATACATAATTAATAAACATTTTAGAATATGGAAACTAAAATTGTTAAAAAGTAAAAATAAAGTAAATAAAAAAGAAAACAGGTTGCCGGGTTTCAAACCCGGGTCAGCCGGAAGACACAACCAACACACATCTTAACCACTCCGCCACTTGACTTGTTTGTGTAAACAATGAATCATATAAAACATAAGTCGCACCCGTGAATTCATCTGTTTGCGCCAAAACTGAAACCGATAATCGGCTTTCAACTATCCAGACTTTTGAGTGATCGCTAATTACTGATTATAACCGATAAATCAATTGCTGCCCACGTTCTAATCAATTCAGTCTTCAATTGCCTTGATTCACATGATTTTTGGGAGTTGAAAACCGAAATCATTTACTTCCAATGTACACAGATAATATCATCGCCTCATAACTCTGAAGCACTCGCAGCACCTTCAATTTCATTTGCGCTCTAATTTCTGTTCGTCAGAAACGTTATCTGCTATCGTCGGACTTTCGCCGGAAAACCGTGACATACATCGAATCGGTAAATTTCTCAATTCTTTCATCTATCTATTGTTAGACTTATACTAACTCAAATCCTTCAACCAGAATCGGTCCCAGACGACGTTGTCGGATAATTTACACTCGCCGGAAAATCTCTGGACATGTCCGAAATCACGCTGTGAATCGGTACAAATATCTAAACCCTCTGATAATCTTTGTTTAGTAACTTAATTTCGCAACTAATTGATAAAAACTGTAAATTAATCCGATCAGACGGACTTCACAAAACAGAGCCGACGACCTTTGCCGGAGTTCTGAGAAAAACATCTTTTCCGGTACATTCATTTCCAAAACCCTCTCTGTCCATTACATTTCAATCATTTATAAGTTTCGTTAATCGAATTAAACCAGAACAGTCGGATATTGTTGTCTGTGTCTTTGAACGAAGAAGATGAAGTCGAACATTAGGTATAAGTTTAATTAAAACAAGATATTGAACCGGGTTAGACACACAGTCCAGCGGTGGACTGTGTGCAAACACACAGCGCACGTCTCGAGTTCGATCCCTGACACGACCCTATCCTCTGAAATGAAAATGTTCTTTTTTAAACCGAACCGTATTAACTCGCTGTAAGATGTTAAGTTTAATAAAAACCAGTATTTTAACCAAGTTAGACACACAGTCCAGCGGTGGACAGTGTGCAACGTTAAACAACGGGTCCCGGGTTCGAGACCTGTTATGAGCACCGGTTCGACATAATTAAAAATTCTTTTTAAAAATAAATGAATTCTGAATAATTTAAAAAGTATATAAATATAATTAAAAACAGAAATATTTCGGGTTAGACACGTAGCTCATGTCACACCCCGACCCGCAGCGGAATAAGAGTCGGGGCATAATTGGGTTATCACCAAAGCTCATGATGTTTACTAATATGTTTCATATTTATTATATTCAAATTACATCTCAAAGTTCCAAGTCAAATTCATACAATACAAGGAAAGGAAAAATTAACTAAAACAATCCATAATCTAAACTGGTTTATTCTTCTAAGCCGCCCTATATGTTTCTTGCTTCAACTTGATCACCTGTATCATGTGTAAAAATGGGAAATTTTGGGTCAACAAAAGTTGGCGAGTGAACCTTGTTAAAAACATTTGTTATTGATTCATTATTGTAATTAATTTAGGAAAATTGTGCAATAATCATATATGAACAAATGTATGTAAACATAACGATCACAAACCACCTTGCTTAAGCATGAAATAAGAATGAAGATGTATATGTTGGCAACGTCCCGTTCACGCTCATAGGTAATGGGGAACGGACGGCCTATGCTAATGTATGTGAGATCAAGGCTCAATCAAACGGAGCCGATCTTATGTTGGCAACGCCTGGTTCACGCTCATAGGTAATGGGGAACAGCTCACGCTCATAGGTAATGGGGAGCGGCGGCCTATGAAATGTATGTACTGAAATGATAAATTAATCTAAACTTCAACCACACAAACAAACGATACATATTGAATACACATTTGATCATGAACATGATGGATGCACAAGTGTTTAATATAATAAATAAATAGCGACACATGATACACCCCAAAATGTGATTAAAACGGGGAATTGGTAGAGATTCACTCACCTTGGGTGCGTTTGTTTGAAGGTGTTGAAAGCGCACGAGTTTAGAGGATTGATCGACGAGAGATAACTAACCTAATTAATAACGAAAAGGTACGGTAAGTATGTGGATTTTATTAACTATTTTAATAGGATTTTTGGATATATTTTTGTAAGTTTAAGGCTACTTTCTAACTTAAGTATTTTTAATTGATTTTTAAATTAAATAATTAATAAAAATAAATAAATAAAATGTTGACTTTTTGACTTTGACCGTTGACAATGACTGTTGACCGTTGACCGGTTCGGTCGGTTATATTGTTGCACTGAGTGAGGTTCGAACCGGTGACCTCCCGTACGCGTGCACGCAGCTCTACCAACTGAGCTACGTGTCTAACCCGAAATAATTCTGTTTTTAATTATACTTATATACTATTTAGTTTAATCCAAAAATCATTTATTTTTAAAAAGGATTTTAAATGTATCGAACCGGTGCTGACCACAGGTCTCGAACCCGGGACCTGTGGGTTAACGTGCACATAGTCCACCGCTGGACTATGTGTCTAACCCGTTCATAAAACTGATTTTAATTAATCTTATATTATAACCCGTCTTCATCTTCTTCGTTAAAGTTTACCCAGAAAACAAAGTCCGACTGTTGTGACTGATTTATGTCTAATTTGATTTTCAAACATTATAAGTAATTGAAAGGTAATGAATGGAGAGAGTTTGGGGGAAAGGATGTACCTATCAGTGTCTTTCACAGAACTCCGGCAAAGATTCGTCGGCTCGGTTTGTGAACTTCGGCTGTTAGAATCAATTAACAGTTCCGTTTGATTAGTTTTGAAATTGAGGTACTTAAACAAGGATTGACAGGAGTTTGAAGGGTTATACCGATTCACAGCGCGATATCAGAAATTTCAGAGGTTTTCCGGCGAGAGCTGAATATTCCGGCTACGTCGTCTAGGATTGATTCTGATGGTGGGTTTGTGTTAGTAACAGTCTAAAAATTGATTGAAACAGAAAGAGTCGAGGGAATTACCGTGTGGATGTGAGTCTCGGTTTTCCGGTGAAAGGCAGGATATTTCCGGCGAGCGAATTTTCGTCGAGAAAAGGTGCGATTTTGAGCGAAAAGGCTACCAGTGAATTGTGGGTGAATTTATAGGAAAAAATCGAGACGCATGGGGTCTGATTCCAGTCTCGATTCAAGGTCAGCCGTTCTCCGACGGTTACGACTGATGTCGCGGGTTCAGACATCGGTTATAACCGACGTTGAGGTAAATTCTTCGGTTAAAATAGAAGAAACCGTCAATTATCAGCGAAATCGTCGGGATTTCCGACTACTGCGAATTGGGCGCGATTTTGACTGGATTTGACTTCCGTGTTTTATTATTTGAATTAATTGTTTCGATATGATATCAAATAACCAAAGTGGCGGAGTGGTTGGATGAGTGAATGTTAAGACATTGTGGATTTCCGGCTGACCCGGGTTCGACTCCCGGCAGCCGGTTTTTCTTTTTAATTAATTTTCTTTTACTTTTTAACAATTACAATTTATATATTCTAATTTGTTTATTGATTATGTATCGTTTAAAATTAAAATAAGTCATAACTAAACAACAAAAGTTTAAAACTGATTGTTCGGTTAATAAACGAAGCGAGTTTTGAAAACCCGTTTTTTGACGGATGTTACAGTATCCCCTACTTTTAGAAATTTCGTCCCGAAATTTAAGTAGTAGTAGTTACAGGAAAAAGATGTGGGTATTTCTCGCGCATTGAGTCTTCACGTTCCCAAGTAAACTCAGGTCCTCGTTTTGACTCCCAGCGTACCCTGACAATTGGAATGCGGCTTCGTCTTAAACGTTTTTCCCCGAAGTCCATAATTTCTACTGGTCTTTCAATGAAATGCATAGATTCATCGACTTGAATGGCGTCTAGAGGAATATGGAGATTTTCATCGGCGAGGCACTTCTTCAAGTTCGATACGTGGAATGTGGGATGAATTCTGTTGAGTTCCTCTGGTAGGTCAAGCTTGTATGCTACAGGTCCTACTCTTTCGAGTATCTTGAAAGGACCGACGTAGCGTGGAGCTAGCTTGCCTTTTTGGCCAAAACGAACTACTCCCTTCCACGGCGATACTTTTAAAAGTACTTGGTCACCAATGTTAAATTCCAAGGGCTTTCGTCGTTTGTCAGCATAACTCTTTTGATGACTTTGTGCCGCTAAAAGGTTGTTTCGGATTTGATGAATCTTATCTGTTGTTTCTTGTATTAATTCTGGAACGGTGATTTGAGCTTCTCCAATTTCGTGCCAACATATTGGTGATCGGCACTTACGACCATATAACGCTTCGAAAGGTGCCATGCCGATACTCGAATGATAGTTGTTGTTGTACGAAAATTCAACTAATGGTAGGTGAGCATCCCAATTCCCTTTGAAGTCTATGACACATGCTCGAAGCATGTCTTCAAGAGTTTGAATGGTGCGTTCAGATTGACCATCAGTTTGGGGATGATAAGCGGTACTAAGGTCTAATCGTGTACCCAAAGCGGCTTGTACAGCTTGCCATGTTCGTGAAGTGAAACGACCATCACGATCTGAAATAATGCTTAACGGTACACCATGACGGCTTACGATTTCGCTGATGTAGATACGAGCTAACTTCTCATTCTTGAAGTCCTCGCGAATCAGAATGAAGTGGGCTGATTTTGTAAGACGATCAATGATTACCCATATAGTGTCATACCCACCAGAAGTGCGAGGTAACCCGGTAGTGAAGTCCATGGTTCTGTTTTCCCACTTCCATACAGGTATTTCAGGTTGAACTAGAAGTCCGGAGGGTCTTTGATGTTCAGCTTTCACTTTAGAACAGGTAAGGCACTTGGAAACAAAAACAGCAATATCCTTTTTCATGCCAGGCCACCAGTAGGTGTATCGAAGGTCCTGATACATCTTGTCGGCTCCTGGGTGTACAGAGTATCGTGTTTTGTGCGCCTCTTTCATAAGGGTATCGCGAAGGTTATTGTGATCGGGAATCCATATGCGATCTAGGTAATACAGAATGCCGTCAGATTTTGTTTCGAGTTTAAGTTCTGCTCCACAAGATAACTCATTTCGTATGTCGTATTCCGTTATGGAAACATGTTGAGCTTCTCGGATTTGATCTTTGATATCGGTTATGATTTGCGAACATAGGAGACGAATGGAGTTCGCATAACCCTTTCGACTGAGTTCATCGGCCACCACATTTGCCTTGCCGGGATGATACCGAATTTCACACTCGTAATCATTAAGAAGTTCGACCCATCTTCGTTGCCTCATATTCAACTCCTTTTGATTAAAGATGTGTTGGAGGCTCTTGTGGTCAGTGTAAATTTCACACTTGGTACCATAGAGGTAATGTCTCCATATCTTAAGAGCGAACACAACGGCTCCAAGTTCTAGGTCGTGGGTAGTGTAGTTCTTCTCATGGATTTTGAGCTGCCTAGAAGCATAGGCTATCACTTTTCCCCTTTGCATTAAAAACACAGCCTAGTCCCTGCCCTGATGCGTCGCAATAAACTACAAAGTCATCGCAACCTTCGGGGAGTGTGAGGATAGGTGCGTCACAAAGCTTTTGCTTAAGGGTTTGGAAGGCTTCTTCTTGTTTAGGTCCCCATATGAAGGGTTTTCCTTTATGCGTCAAAGCCGTGAGTGGTACAGCGATACGAGAGAAATTTGATATGAAACGACGATAGTAACCAGCCAAACCAAAGAAAGATCTTACCTCGGTTGGGGTACGTGGCGCTTGCCATTCTTGCACTGCTTTGATCTTTGAGGGATCGACATGAATTCCCTTGTCATTGACGACATGTCCGAGGAATTGTACTTCTTTTAACCAGAATTCGCATTTGGAGAACTTAGCGTAGAGCTTTTCGGTTCTTAAGAGCGTGAGGATGAGTCGAAGGTGTCGTTCATGATCAGTCTTAGACTTTGAGTAAATGAGAATATCGTCGATGAAGACTATAACAAAGCGATCGAGATAGGGTTTGCAAACTCTGTTCATTAGATCCATGAAGACGGCTGGAGCATTGGTTAGACCAAAGGGCATGACCATGAATTCATAGTGACCATAACGAGTTCGGAAGGCGGTTTTTGGGACGTCTTCTTCATGTACTCTGAGTTGATGATAGCCAAAACGAAGGTCGATCTTTGAAAAACAAGTGGCACCCTGGAGTTGGTCTAGAAGATCATCGATACGAGGTAATGGATAGCGGTTCTTGACCGTTAATTTGTTGAGTTCTCTGTAATCGATACACATGCGAAACGTTCCGTCTTTCTTCTTCACGAACAGAACAGGTGCACCCCAAGGCGATGAGCTAGGACGTATGAATCCTTTGTCGGTCAGTTCTTGTAATTGACTGGCTAGCTCTTGCATTTCGGATGGGGCTAACCTATAAGGAGATTTCGCGACGGGTGTAGCGCCCGGTATAAGATCAATGCGGAATTCGACTTCTCTCTTGGGAGGAAGTCCTGAGATGTCGTCGGGGAAAACTTGCGGGAATTCTTTCACTACAGGTATGTCTTCGAGTTTCTTCTCCTTATTTCCCTTCTTGACAACATGGGTTAGGAATGCTACATAATTCTTGCGGAGATATTTTTGGGCTTGAAGACAGGACATCAGTTTGAGTCCTTTCGAAGGGGTTTCTCCAAAGATTCGTAGGGTTTGCCCGTCTGCAAGAGGAATGCGAATGAACTTTTCGCGGCATACCACTTCAGCATGATGTTGGCTGAGCCAGTCCATGCCGATTATAATTTCAAAACTTCCCAACTTTATAGGAATGAGGTCAACAGGAAAATCGTGATCGTTTAGAGTAAGAGTACAGTTTCGGATAATGGAGTTTAATGAGACCGGTTTTCCGTCAGCAACTTCTACCGTTATGGATTCCATAAGTTTATCACGAGTTTGGTTGAGGATGGATTCGAATTCTCAGGACACAAAACTCTTATCTGCGCCAGTATCAAATAACACGGATGCATAACTACCATTGATAAGAAACGTACCGTTAACCACGTTGTTGTCGGCCCTAGCTTGGTTGGCGTTGATGTTAAATGCTCTTCCTCTAGCAGGTGGAGGAGCTTGGTTAGCTTGGTTCACCGTATTTGCTTGAGCTTGAGCATGTATGATGTTCACCAAGCGTGGACAAGTGTTTCTGAAGTGGTTTGGGTCTCCACAATTGTAGCAAGCCCGCATGGGTTGCATCATGGGGTAGTTGGGTTGGTAGTAGGTTTGGGCCGTGTGTTGTGTAGGTGGTGGTAGTAGGGGTTGTTGGGCTTGACCCATTATTTGATGGTGGGTTTGAGTTGTGGGTTTGTTGCGGTTCATTCGATGTAGTGAGCGGCAGGCATGGATGGTGTGACCTGCACGGCCACAGCCGGTGCAATATTGACAGGGTATTCGGGGGAGTGATGGTATTGACAACGGGTGCATTTTGGGTAAGGGCCAGAGTATTGCCTTTTGTACGGTGCGGGTGAAGGAGCAACTTGTGTGATGGGTGCAGCAGGGATAGGGAAATTGGTTTGGGTGACAGCAAAATTTCTGGTATTTCGTTTCCTCTTGTTTGAAAATTTTGAGGAGGAGGTGGAATGGTTGGAAGTTTGGCCCTCAACGGGGGCTTTCTTTTTCTCCTCTTTGAATTTACCGTTTCTGATGCGGTTCTCGGTAAGTTCGGTGGCTAATTCCATAGCAGCTTCGAGAGTTGCAGGCGAAGTGCTGAGGACTGAGTCTTGAATCTTCGAGGGAAGGCCTCGAATTTAGTGTTCAACCAAACGGTATACTGGGGTGAACAAGTTAGGAACCATCTGGTTCAGCTCCAGAAATCTTTTTTTGTAGGAAGTATGGTCCCCTTCCTTTTGCTTCAGCGAGTGGAATTCGTCTTCCAACTTCTTGAGTTCGCTTCTTGGGCAGAAGCGTTTTGTCATCATTTCCCTTAACGCTTCCCAGGTTAAGGCCATCGCGTCTTCAACTCCTCTCTTACCCTTCTCGATGTTCCACCAGGTCAGGGCTACCCCAAATAATCTCCCGGTTGCGTAACGTACCTTGCGATCCTCGGGACAATCGCAATTTAGGAAGGTGTTTTCCATTTCCTCAAACCAGTGGAGGAGAGCGGTGACACCTTCGGTCCCTTCGAACTTTGGGGGATCGCAAGACTTGAAGTGCTTGTAGGAGCACTTCTTGGAGGAAGGGTTGTCGATGTTTTGATCCTCTTGATTTGGTGGGTTGACAGGATTCGCGGTGAGAGCTTGCTGGACTTGAATTACAATATTAGGAAGCACCGCGGCCATTTGTTTCGCAATCTGAGTGGCCAAGCGTTCGTTTGACCTTCCTGACTTTCGTCCTCCACGTAGCTGCCTAGCCGACATCTACAGGAACATACATAGGAAGATTGTGAGTTTATGGAGTCTTCTTAGGTGTCATGTGTCTTAAAGAAAATGAAAATAACATAAATACCAATAATGCAACTACATCCATAGGATGTCTTGGGTTTGCTCATGTTAGGCCTCAAATGTCCCCCATACTATCGCCGGTATAGTCATGTGGGCCCCCATGACTATTGGCTTAGTAGGATTCACATTGGTATTGGCGGTTTAACACTCGCATCACCCGAATGAAAACCACAAAATATGTTTGCGAGATGTATGGTCGGAGGGTGTCCAGGTATAGACACAATGACAACTCAAAGTGGGGTTAGTTCACACGACGTTTGGTATAGCATGCTTTGGCCTAATAGGTCCTTCGTACTCTCATCGTTAGTCCCCAGGTAGGCAAACTGGTCCTTTATTTTGGATTTATACGAATGCCAAGCCTAGACAGGACGTTCCGACTACCGGTACTCATACCCTTCCAGTTACTACATGCCCGTCATGAGAACTCACTTTGATGTGATTTGAAAACACAAAAATCGTTGTAAAAAATCGTATAAATTGTTAGGTGTGTGCTCCCATGGATATGATATGCTACGATAATATGATTCATGATAGGCATTGTATAATAATATGTACTTATGAACATGCTTGCATAACATTGAATGTAACAATAAACATAAAGCATATAAACATCATGAATTTTGCATGTAACACACAAACATTTAAGAATTCTAAGCAACTATAGTATAGGCTCTAAGGGTCTAATAACCTATCCGATATCCCTATAGTCATGGCTCTGATACGTAGCTCATGTCACACCCCGACCCGCAGCGGAATAAGAGTCGGGGCATAATTGGGTTATCACCAAAGCTCATGATGTTTACTAATATGTTTCATATTTATTATATTCAAATTACATCTCAAAGTTCCAAGTCAAATTCATACAATACAAGGAAAGGAAAAATTAACTAAAACAATCCATAATCTAAACTGGTTTATTCTTCTAAGCCGCCCTATATGTTTCTTGCTTCAACTTGATCACCTGTATCATGTGTAAAAATGGGAAATTTTGGGTCAACAAAAGTTGGCGAGTGAACCTTGTTAAAAACATTTGTTATTGATTCATTATTGTAATTAATTTAGGAAAATTGTGCAATAATCATATATGAACAAATGTATGTAAACATAACGATCACAAACCACCTTGCTTAAGCATGAAATAAGAATGACGATGTATATGTTGGCAACGTCCCGTTCACGCTCATAGGTAATGGGGAACGGACGGCCTATGCTAATGTATGTGAGATCAAGGCTCAATCAAACGGAGCCGATCTTATGTTGGCAACGCCTGGTTCACGCTCATAGGTAATGGGGAACAGCTCACGCTCATAGGTAATGGGGAGCGGCGGCCTATGAAATGTATGTGCTGAAATGATAAATTAATCTAAACTTCAACCACACAAACAAACGATACATATTGAATACACATTTGATCATGAACATGATGGATGCACAAGTGTTTAATATAATAAATAAATAGCGACACATGATACACCCCAAAATGTGATTAAAACGGGGAATTGGTAGAGATTCACTCACCTTGGGTGCGTTTGTTTGAAGGTGTTGAATGCGCACGAGTTTAGAGGATTGATCGACGAGAGATAACTAACCTAATTAATAACGAAAAGGTACGGTAAGTATGTGGATTTTATTAACTATTTTAATAGGATTTTTGGATATATTTTTGTGAGTTTAAGGCTACTTTCTAACTTTAAAACGTTATTTTTAAGTATTTTTAATTGATTTTTAAATTAAATAATTAATAAAAATAAATAAAAAAAAATGTTGACTTTTTGACTTTGACCGTTGACCGTTGACCATGACTGTTGACCGTTGACCGGTTCGGTCGGTTATATTGTTGCACTGAGTGAGGTTCGAACCGGTGACCTCCCGTACGCGTGCACGCAGCTCTACCAACTGAGCTACGTGTCTAACCCGAAATAATTCTGTTTTTAATTATACTTATATACTATTTAGTTTAATCCGAAAATCATTTATTTATAAAAATGATTTTAAATGTATCGAACCGGTGCTGACCACAGGTCTCGAACCCGGGACCTGTGGGTTAACGTGCACACAGTCCACCGTTGGACTGTGTGTCTAACCTGGTTAATAATCCGGTTTTTATTATACTTAACATGATTTTGTGAGTTAACCTGGTTCAGTTAAAAAGGCGTTTTTATTTCAAGAGAGTAAGGTTGGGACAGGAATCGAACTCGCGTCGTATATGTATTTGTTTGCACACAGTCCACCGCTGGACTGTGTGTCTAACCCGTTAATAAAACTGATTTTAATTAATCTTATATTATAACCCGTCTTCATCTTCTTCGTTAAAGTTTACCCAGAAAACAAAGTCCGACTGTTGTGACTGATTTATGTCTAATTTGATTTTCAAACATTATAAGTAATTGAAAGGTAATGAATGGAGAGAGTTTGGGGGAAAGGATGTACCGATCAGTGTCTTTCACAGAACTCCAGCAAAGATTCGTCGGCTCGGTTTGTGAACTTCGGCTGTTAGAATCAATTAACAGTTCCGTTCGATTAGTTATGAAATTGAGGTACTTAAACAAGGATTGACAGGAGTTTGAAGGGTTATACTGATTCACAGCGCGATATCAGAAATTTCAGAGGTTTTGCGGCGAGAGCTGAATATTCCGGCTACGTCGTCTAGGATTGATTCTGATGGTGGGTTTGTGTTAATAACAGTCTAACAATTGATTGAAACAGAAAGAGTCGAGGGAATTACCGTGTGGATGTGAGTCTCGGTTTTCCGGCGAAAGGCAGGATATTTCCGGCGAGCGAATTTTCGTCGAGAAAAGGTACGATTTTGAGCGAAAAGGCTACCAGTGAATTGTGGGTGAATTTATAGGGAAAAATCGAGACGCATGGGGTCTGATTCCAGTCTCGATTCAAGGTCAGCCGTTCTCCGGCGGTTACGACTGATGTCGCGGGTTCAGACATGGGTTATAACCGACGTTGAGGTAAATTCTTCGGTTAAAATAGAAGAAACCGTCAATTATCGGCGAAATCGTCGGGATTTCCGACTACTGCGAATTGGGCGCGATTTTGACTGGATTTGACTTCCGTGTTTTATTATTTGAATTAATTGTTTCGATATGATATCAAATAACCAAAGTGGCGGAGTGGTTGGATGAGTGAATGTTAAGACATTGTGGATTTCCGGCTGACCCGGGTTCGACTCCCGGCAGCCGGTTTTTCTTTTTAATTAATTTTCTTTTACTTTTTAACAATTATAATTTATATCTTCTAATTTGTTTATTGATTATGTATCGTTTAAAATTAAAATAAGTCATAACTAAACAACAAAAGTTTAAAACTAATTGTTCGGTTAATAAACGAAGCGGGTTTTGAAAACCCGTTTTTTGACGGATGTTACAGCTCAGTTGGTAGAGCTGCGTGCACGCGTACGAGAGGTCATGAGTTCGAACCTCACTCAGCGCATACATACACAAAGTCCGAACCGGTCAACAGTCAAAGTCAACGGTCAACAAAAAGTCAAATTTTTTTTTATATTTTTATTTATTTATTTAATTTAAAAATCAATTAAAAATACTTAAAAATAATATTTTTAAAGTTAGAAAATGACCTTAAACTCACAAAAATAAATCTAAAAATCCTATAAAAATTGTTAATAAAATCCACTTATTTACCGAACCATTTCGTTATTATTTTAGGTTAGTTATTTCTCGTCGATCAAATCTCCAAACTCGTGCGCATTCAACATAATCAAGAGAACGCACCCAATGTGAGTGAATCTCTACCAATTCCCCGTTTTAATCACATTTTGGGGTGTATCATGTGTCGTTTATTATTTATTACATTTAAACACTTGTGCATTCATCATATCCATGATCAAATGTATATCCAATATGTATCAATTGTTTGTGTGGTTAATGTTTAGATTAAATTTATCATTTTCAGTACATACATCATCATAGGCTCGTCTGTTCCCCATTACCTATGAGCGGAACCGTTCCCCATTACCTATGAGCGAAACGTGGCGTTGCCAACATACGATCGGCTCCGTTTGATTGAGCCTTGATCGCACATACATCATCATAGGCCGTCCGTTCCCCATTACCTATGAGCGGAACGTGACGTTGCCAACATATACATTATCATTCATGTCATATACTCATGCAAGGTGGTTTGTTATTGTATGTATATTTACGTTTGCTCACATATGATTATTTCACAATTTTTCCGTATTAAATACAACAAGAAATCAATAATAAATGTTTTCTAACAAGGTTCACTCGCCAACTTTTGTTGACCCAAAAACCCCCATTTTTACACATGACACAGGTGATCCAGTTGCAGCAAGAAAACATATAGGACGGCCTAGAAGAATAAAACAGTTTAGGCTTTGGATTGTTTATTTAGTTACCTTTTCCTTGTAATTGTATGGACTTGTTTGAAATATTGAAGTTGTAATTTGAATTTAATAAATATGAAACATTTTAGTAAACATCATGAGCTTTGGTGATAACCCAATTATGCCCCGACTCTTATTCCGCTGCGGGTCGGGGTGTGACACTTGGTTAGCTTGGTTTACCGGGTTTGCTTGAGCTTGAGCATGGATGATGTTCACCAAGCGTGGACAAGTGTTCCTGAAGTGGTTTGGGTCCCCACAGTTGTAATAAGCTCGCATGGGTTGCATCATGGGGTAGTTGAGTTGGTAGTAAGTTTGGGCTGCGTGTGGTGCAGGTGGTAGAAGTAAAGGTTGTTGGGCTTGACCCACTATCTGATGGTGGGTTTGGGTTGGGGGTTGATTGCGGTTCATTCGTTGAAGAGTGCGACAAGTTTGGATGGTGTGACCCGCATGGCCACAGCTGGTGCAATGTTGACAGGGGTTTTCGGGAGGGTGATGGTATTGACAACGGTTGCATTTTGGGTGTGGGCCGGTGTATGGCTTTTTAAATGGTGCAGCTGAGGGAGCGATTTGGGTGATTGGTGCAGCAGTGATAGGAGGGTTGGTTTGGGTGACAGCAAAATTCTTGCCATTACGTTTCCTCTTACCAGCAAACCTTGAGGATGAGACTGGGTGGTTTGTAGTTGAGGTCTCTGTGGGTGCTTTCTTCTTTTCATCTTTGAATTTGCCGTTTCGAATGCGATTTTCAGTGAGTTCTGTAGCTAACTCCATCGCGGCTTCAAGTGTTGCAGGCGAAGTGCTTAAAACCGAGTCTTGAATTTTCGAGGGAAGACCGCGAATGTAATGTTCAACCAAGCGGTACACGGGGGTGAACAAATTAGGGATCATCTGGTTTAGTTCGAGAAATCTCTTGTTATAGGAAGTGTGATCTCCTTCCTTTTGTTTCAGCGCGTGGAATTCATCTTCCAACTTTTTGATTTCACTTCTTGGACAGAAGCGTCTTGTCATGAGTTCCCTTAACTCTTCCCATGTTAAGGCCATGGCATCTTCAACTCCTCGTTTACCCTTTTCTGTGTTCCACCAGGTAAGGGCTACCCCAAACAGTCTTCCAGTTGCATAACGTACCTTGCGATCCTCGGGACAATCGCAATTGAGGAAAGTGTTCTCCATTTCTTCAAACCAGTGAAGGAGAGCAGTAACACCTTCGGTCCCTTCATACTTTAGGGGATCGCAAGATTTGAAGTGTTTGTAGGAGCACTTTTTGGAGGGAGGGTTGGCGACGCTCTGGTCTTCTTGATTGGGAGGGTTGATGGGATTTGCGGTGAGAGCTTGTTGAACTTGAATCACGATGTCAGGAAGCACTGTGGCCATTTGTTTAGCAATTTGTGTGGCCAAGCGTTCATTTGATCTTCCTGACTTTCTACCTCCACGTAGTTGCCTAGCCGACATCTACAGGAACATACATAGGAAGATTGTGAGTTTAAGAAGTTTCTAGGTGTCTTGTGTCATAAAAAGAATGAAAAATAACATAACTGACAATAATTCAACTACATCCATAGGATGTCTTGGGTTTGCTCATGTTTGGGCCTCCAATGTCCCCCATACCATCGCCTGTGTAGTCATGTGAGCCCCCATGACTATTGGGCTTGGTAGGATTCACATTAGTGTTGGCGGATTAACACTCGCACCACCCGAATGAAAATCGGAAAATATAATTGCGAGATGTATGGTAGGAGGGTGTCCAGGTGTAGACACAATGACAACTCAAAGTGGGGTTAGCTCACACGACGTTTGGTATAGCATGCTTTGGCCTAATAGGTCCTTCGTACTCTCATCGTTAGTCCCCAGGTAGGCAAACTGGTCCTTTATTTTGGATTTATACGAATGCCAAGCCTAGACAGGACGTTCCGACTACCGGTACTCGTACCCTTCCAGTTACTACATACCCGTTATGAGAACTCATTTTGATGTGATTTGAAAGTACAAAAATCATTGTAAAAATCATGGGAATTGTGAGGTGTGTGCTCTCATGGATATGATATGTTATGAGGATATGATTTATGATGAGCATTGTATAATAACATGTATTTGTGAGCATGCTATATAAACATCATGAATTTTGTATGTAACGCATAAACAATTTAAAGTTTTAATCAACTATAGTATAGGCTCTAAGGGTCTAATAACCTATCCTATATCCCTATAGTCATAAGCTCTGATACCAATCTGTCACACCCCGACCCGCAGCGGAATAAAAGTCGGAGCATAATTGGGTTATCACCAAAGCTCATGATGTTTACTAAAATGTTTCATATTTATTATATTCAAATTTCAACTTAAATATTCATAACAAAATCCATACAATTACAAGATAATGAAACTATATAATTATTCCAAAGCTTAAACTTGTTTATTCTTCTAGGCCTTCCTATGTGTTTCTTGTCTCAGCTGGATCACCTGTATCATGTGTAAAACGGGGGATATTTTGGGTCAACAAAAGTTGGCGAGTGAACCGTGATAAAACATTGTTTCTAGTTTCTTGTTTTATTTAATAAGGAAAATTTGTGCAATAATCACATGTGAGCAAACATATATAAATAAACAAACACAAACCACTTTGAATGAGTATATGATATGAATGATGATGTATGTGAGATCAAGGCTCAATCAAACGGAGCCGATCTAATGAGGCACCTGATGCTCAACCCGTCTCCCACGGGGAACTGATGGGCCTAATGAAATGCGTGCACTGAAAATGATAAATCCAATCTACATATAATTCACACAACAATCGATACACATTTGATCACGGATATGATGTATGCACAAGTGTTTATATATATAATAAAAGAATTATACGACACATGATACACCCCAAAACATGATTAAAACGGGGAATTGATAGAGATTCACTCACAATGGGTGCGTTCTATGATGATGAAGGCGCACGAATTTATGATTCGATTGTCGAGGGAAGAACTAACCTAGATAATAACAAAATGATTCGATAAATAAATAAATTTTGGTTGAGATTAATATTTTTAATTAGTGCTCTTAAATGGGATTTTTAGATTTATTTTTGTGAGTTTAAGGAAATTTTCTAACCTTAATAATCTTATTTTTAAGTATTTTTAAATAATTTTCTAATTAAATAAATAAATAAAAAGAAATAAAAAAGTTGACTTTTTGACCATTGTCCGTTGACCGGGTCTTGACCGGTCAGACTGTGTTTTTTTTTATGCGCTGAGTGAGGTTCGAACTCGGGACCTCTCGTATACGTGCACGCAGCTCTACCAACTGAGCTACGTGTCTAACTCGAAATATTCTCTGTTTTAATTATATATATATACTAATTAACCTTTAACTTATTTGGTTTTTATTAAAAATGATTTATATGGCCGAACGGTTGCAGAGACCCGGAGTCGAACTCGGGTCCTTCGGTTCGAGTGCGCACAGCCCAACCAGTTGGGTTGTGTGTCTAATCTGCTTATCTACTGAATTATATTCCTTTTATAAACATTCTGTGACTTGATCTGATTCAGTTCTAAAAATGTTGGTTTTATTTCTGAAAGTCGGTAACGTGTGTGATTCAAACCCGGGACGTGTGTATTGTTTGTGCACACAGTCCACCGCTGGACTGTGTGTCTAACCCGTTTGAATATCTGATTTTAATTATATAAATACACGTTTGCATCTTCGTCTTCTTCGCTTAAAAATTACAGAATAGTGAAATCCGACTGTTCTGGTTAATCGATCATAACTTATACTTGTTTGAAATGGAAAGAAGCTTAAGTGATAGGGTATACCAAGACGGAGCGTTTTCTTCAGATTTCCGGCAGTGTTCGTCGGCTCTGATTTTGCGATTTCCGGCTGTATGAACTGTTTTAACAGTTTTGATTATTGGTTTGAACGATTAAAGTATAAATCAAGAGATAGCAGAGAAGTTTAGACAGTTATACCGACTGATGAATGAATACGGTTTTCTGACTATCGATTCCGGCGATGTTCCGGCGAAATTGAAATTCTCCGGCGACGAGCTCTGGAAGGACTAAAGCTTCGAAAAAGAGTGCGATTCTGAGCGAAAGGTTTACAGGAGGTTTGAGTGGGTATTTATAAGGAAGAACTGGATGAATTGGGTTTGAATTGAGTCTTGATTCGCGGTCAAAGTTTTTCCAGTGGTTATAACCGAAATTGATTGCCGGCAACGGTTATAATTGATGTCGTGATCAGTTATGCGCTTCAGTCAAAGGAAAAACAGCCAAGATTGCGGAGTTTAGTCTTTTTCCGGCGATTTGGCGTTCTGAGTGCGCGGTGATTTCCGGTTTTGAATTCGGGTTTACTTTAAGTATTATTTATTTCAGTATTGACACAAAGAAAGTGTTTGGCGGAGTGGTGTGTTGTGTGCTTGTGTTTGTGGGTGACCCGGGTTCGAAACCCGGCGTCTCCAATTTATTTTTTATTCACTACTTATTATTAATTATAAATTATGATTTTTAAATTCTAATATATTTATTAATTACGTATTGTTTAAAATTAATATGAACCATAAACACGCAACGAAACTTATAACTGATTATTTGATTGATAAACGAAGCGGGTTTTGAAACCCGTTTTTCGACGAATGTTACAATGAACCTCTAAACAACAAGTTTGATTACAAATGCTGCACCATGTATGCTGCAGCAAATGAAACTACATACACGCTGCCAATGATAATGATAATCTACATTTTGACCTTATAACGTTGGATACTATATGCTGATCAAACATGCTGCAAACATCTGGGACTATTTATAAGGTTGGATACTATATGCTGCAAACATCTAGGACTGTTTATAAGTTCTAATTAGATCATTTTATATGAAGACTTAACATCAACATACAAAATACAAAAATTATCCTTCTTGAAAGTACTGGTAACATCATAGTTAAGTTAACCACATAATTACTAACTTATGATCAACTCTCTGGTGGATAATGGAAGTTGATGACTGGGCGGCCAAACAAGGAGACCACCACGTGGACCACCGTCGATGTGCTGGATAGACTCATCGTCAGGTCAACTGTCAAAAAACATAAAACAACACAAAATTATCACACAAATCCGACTAACTTATTATCAATTCTCTGTTTATCACTACCCTGTGCAGAACATCATACAAAATTATTGATACTCTGTTTATAATCGAACCCTCTATTAACATTAAATCCGACCCTGTTTAAATACTCTATTTAAATCAAATCTGACCCTGTTCGTATCAATCATAAACTGTTTCAGTAAGAATAACAACTAGACTAGAACTACGATTATACCTGTGGTGCTCCTGATCAGATATCTGACCACCCAATATACAACCGGCATTGTCTTGCGCGAGAGAGGAGCAGGAAGGGTTGGTTGATTTGGATCCTGTGTTCGCCGGCGAGGAGAAGGAGAAGGAGAAAGGGGGGTAAGGTGGGAAGGAGAAACGGGAAGTCTTTGGAGGGTAAGGTGGAAGTGATGTTTATAATATAGGGTGTTGTGTTGAGGAAGCCATCAAACTCAAGTGGAAAAGACTATTTTGCCCTTTGACCGTTAATAATCGACATTGACTTTAAACAGATTTTAACAACCGGGGGGGGGGGGGGGGGAGGTAATAGTGCAGCGTTTCGCATTGGGAGGTAAGACAACAATTTTTTCGTTTTAAGAGGTAAAAGTGCTAATCACATATAACCTCGGGGGTAAAAGTGCAGTTTACTTCTCTAATTTTCAGCGAGAGAAACATCTAATTTCATTAGGTTTATTATAAGTTTTAGAGGCTTAACAAGCTGAAAAAAAATATATAAAAGAAAGTGTACGAATTCAATAAAAGTTAGTTTCAAATAGGCTATTTTGGGCAATCATCCCCCTTCGTATCAACTGTGTTGAATTTGGGGTTTCAATTGTTGTTCTAGGTTTCATTGATACTCGCAAATCAATCAATCCATGTACACGCTATGATTTTCACACGAATTTCTCACTCTATCTCTCGATCCTCTCACTCTACCTTCCGTCGAGTAATCTCTCTCTCGCACTTGCATAAATTTAACTTCTATAATCATTAATAATAATACTATCAATAGTATAATAATCATGATGTCACTCGTCGTTGCAGAAGGTGAGAGGACTCATTTCAACCGAATCATCAGCAAATGCTTACATTCAACGCTTCGATGCCGGAGCCGCAGGACTCGTGAGGAGCTACTTGACATCAAAGGGGCAGATTATTAACCCTAAAACTTGTGGTTCTGACGTTAATTACTTTGCAAAACAGTTAGGGTTTCGAAGACTGTTTTGCAACGATGCACCAAAGAAGAGAAGTAAGGTTTTTTTTTTTTTTTTATGTTTTAGTTTATCAACTTCACACATTTACTAAAATCAATCATTTACTTGTTTTATATTTATACATTTAACATGGAAAATAGGGTTTGTTTTAGGATTACAGTTATTATTAAATTAAGCTGCATTTATACATTGATTCAAAATTTTGCATGTGTTTGTATTTGTGCAGACTATACTGAAATTGAAGTACAAAATTGTTGTGATCAACTATTTATTGTTTTTTTTTCTGATTATGATTATATAATATTGGATATGGAATTGTGTAGACTATGAAAACTATCACCCAAAGGGAAAAAAGAGGTGCCAAAAGGGGAGGGTCAGAAATCGGGCTCTAAAGGTATTAATTACGCTTCATTTGTATTCCCTTTGATTTCCATTGTATATATAACTTACAATAACGGCGTATCTCTAGGGGACTCTGGTAAAAATGACGATGGAGAGAACTTTATGAAGAATTATCAAAGTTTAATCTCGCCTTTGATGTTCTTTGCTTTTGTACTCTCAACAATATTTTTGACTCCCCAGGAACAACAGCAGGTATCGGTTCTTGCTACTTTTCAACACAAATATAAGTATCATTTGCCCAATTGCGAGTTTTCATCGCCTTTGAATGATACTGTTGGATATGTGTTTCAGATAAGTTTTCAGGAGTTCAAAAACGAGCTTCTTGAACCTGGTTTAGTGGACCACATTGTTGTCAGCAACAAATCCGTTGCTAAAGTGTACGTAAAGGCTTCAAACGCCAACACAATTCAAACCAGTGATGATGTCATTCAGGGTCCAAACAATGGCAACGGGCCAAGAACACGTTCAAGCTATTATAAATATTATTTCAATATAGGAAGCGTGGAGACATTTGAGGAAAAGCTTGAGGAAGCTCAAGAGGCATTGGGAATAGATCCACATAACTATATACCCGTCACGTATTCTTCTGAAACAAATTGGGTCCAAGAGCTTATAAGGTTTACTCCAACGTTATTGCTTTTAGGAACCTTATATTTTATGGGCCGAAGAATGCAGATCAACGTTGGCCAAGGTGGAAAGGGGGGCCGTGGAATATTCAACATAGGCAAAGCACAAGTGACAAAATTAGATAAAAATTCCAAAAACAAGGCAAGCTTTTGTTTTGGTTACAGGTGTTCATTGAGTTTGTTGTATATCAATACTAATGAAAAGAGTAAAATGCTATTTACGTCCCTGAGGTTTGGCTAGTTTTGCGACTTTCGTCCAAAGGTTTATTTTTCTGCATCTGGGTCCAAAAGGTATGAAATCTTGCCATTTTCATCCGGCTCGTTAACTCCATCCATTTTTGTCCGTTAAGACATGGGTATTTCCGTATTTTTTGTTAACTTAAGGGGCAATTCGGTCTTTTTCACATTATGCTAAATGCTTGTACATGAAGTGATAAAGTGAAAAAGACAGAATCCTTTAAGTGAACATAAAAATATCCCTGACTCAACGGAGAAAAATGGACGGAGTTAACGAGCGGGATGAAAATGGCAAGATTTCACACCTTTCGGATCCAAATGCGGAAAAACAAACATTTGGACGGAAGTCGCAAAACTAGGCAAACCTTGAAGACGAAAATGACATTTTACTCTAATGAAAAATAGTTAGCAGGTTTCCATAAAAACATTTGAAAATAATGAACATATTTTTATATGCAATGGTTATGTGGTTTTTTTTGTCATAACATGTTTTAAACGTGATGATCAGGTATACTTTAAAGATGTAGCGGGTTGTGATGAAGCAAAGCAAGAAATCATGGAATTTGTGCATTTCCTAAAAAACCCTAAAAAATATGAGGAATTAGGGGCCAAAATTCCAAAAGGGGCTCTTCTTGTGGGCCCACCAGGGACTGGAAAAACACTTCTTGCTAAAGCAACTGCTGGAGAATCCGACGTACCATTTTTATCTATATCGGGTTCTGATTTTATGGAAATGTTTGTTGGGGTGGGACCTGCGAGGGTCCGAAGTTTATTTCAAGAAGCAAGACAATGTGCACCTAGTATAATCTTTATCGATGAAATTGATGCAATCGGGCGGGCCCGAGGTCGTGGTGGTTTTGCTGGCGGGAATGATGAGCGGGAGAGTACACTAAATCAGTTATTAGTTGAAATGGACGGTTTTGCAACGACTTCTGGTGTTGTTGTACTCGCAGGTACAAACCGACCGGATATCTTAGACAAAGCGTTATTAAGGCCTGGTCGTTTTGACCGTCAAATTTCGATTGATAAGCCGGATATCAAAGGCCGTGAACAGATATTTAGAATATATTTAAAAAAGTTGAAGCTTGATAAAGAGCCGTCACATTATTCTCAGAGGCTTGCTGGACTGACACCTGGATTTGCGGGAGCAGATATCGCGAATGTTTGTAATGAGGCTGCATTAGTTGCTGCTAGACGTGAGAGTGCTGTGATTACAATGGAACATTTTGAAGCTGCTATAGATCGGGTTATCGGTGGTTTGGAGAAGAAAAACAGGGTATATACGTCTATACACACACACACATATATACATAGTTACATACACAGTCACATAGGTTCATTACCTATGCAGTTAATATCGGTGATATATCGGTCATATCGGCCCTCTAGTAAAATATCGGTGTCAAATATTGGTACCGATATTATCGGCGATATTGACCGATATTTGACCGACATATCACCGATATTTGACCGATATAACCGGAATATCACCGATATTTTACCGATATAACTGTTATATCACCGATATCTCACTGAATTATTAGTGTTAAATTGCTATATATATAAATTCTGCATTATATTAAAATTACCGATATCCCACCGATATCTCACCGAGATAACCTATATCTCAATTCTCAAATATCGGTCCTGGACCGATATCCGATATTTTACCGCATTAACTGCATAGGGTTCATATACACATATACATAATTACATGTGCATATACATATTCCGTTTAGAACAGCAATTTATGTACATATACGTATGTTCATATACAGATGTACTGCATGTACATCTACAGCATGTACATGTACATATATACACACATACATATGTGCATACATACACACATACATACATATATACTTGTGTATATTACCCATTTTAAAGGCTCAAATTATCATTTACTCGTTCCATGGTAAATTAACAGTTTGTTTCACTGACAAAGAGATCATGTTCTGAGATGACTCATTGTTTTCCTATCCGTTCGTTTATTCAATTGTTGTAACTTCTAAGTAAAATATGATATTTCTAGTGTTTTGAAAAGGGTAAATATGATATTATGTAATACTATCTGCAATATCTCTAATACACGGATTCTTGTTATCAAGTTATAGAAATGTTGAGCAATAATTATAGTCTGATAAGCATTCTCATTGACAGGTGATAAGTAAACTGGAAAGGAGGACTGTTGCGTATCATGAATCGGGTCACGCGGTTGTTGGATGGTTTTTGGAACACGCAGAACCGTTGCTAAAAGTGACAATTGTACCACGAGGTACTGCCGCACTCGGGTTTGCACAATATGTCCCGAATGAGAACTTATTGATGACCAAAGAACAGCTTTTTGATTTGACTTGCATGACTCTTGGTGGTCGAGCAGCTGAACAGGTGACTTTTATCATCAAATATGTAGTTTTTTTTTGCAATGATTTGAGTCCCTAAACTTGTACAACGGTAATTTTTGTAATAGGTTTTGATTGGAAAAATCTCAACGGGAGCTCAAAACGACTTGGAGAAAGTGACACAAATGACATATGCACAAGTCGCAGTTTATGGTTTCAGTGAAAAAGTGGGTCTTTTATCCTTTCCCAAAAACGACGGTGCTTTTGAGGTAACAAAACCGTACAGCAGTAAAACTGCTGCGATAATTGACAGTGAAGTGAGGGAATGGGTTGCGAAAGCATATAAACGCACGCTAGAATTAGTTGAAGAACATAAAGAGCATGTAACGCAACTTGCAGAGCAGTTACTTGAGAAAGAAGTCTTGCATCAAGAAGACTTGGTCAACATACTTGGTCAACGCCCTTTTCAGTACAGTGAACCCACAAATTATGATAGGTTTAAGGAAGGGTTTGCAGAGAATGATGATGAAAAATGATGATTTCCGAATATCTTTTAACTACCCACTATTAACTTGAGATATGTGGAAGAAAGTCATATTTGAGGTGATTTGTTTATTGCCATATGTTGAGATTATGGAAATTAAGCTGCAATACAACTTATACAAGTCCTTCAAAAGAAAGCTGACCTTTCTACTTATGCTGAAGTTATCTCCAACGGGTCAAATAGTTAAAAACTAGGTTAAAACAGGTTAAGTACTATAAAAGGATGTCCAAGGATGAACACAAATTATAGTAAACAAGTTGTACAGATAAATTAGAATACATAGAAATTTAGAAACCAATTTAAAATGACTTCCTATAGACAATACATTGCACATGATCTAGGTTTGACAACAAACTCTTGAACATTAAGTTGATTTTCAAATATTAAAAGGCGAAGGGCAGAGTGAAATTTAGACTTTTCTGTCATTACGTGTATATAAACATAGTTGACTTTTTTTTTTATGTAATTCGGGTTTCTTCTTGTTCGGGTTCAGGTTAATTGGATAACACCATAATCGGGTTCGGGTTGGATTTATACTTTTAATTTTTGTTGGTTTTCGGTTAAAAAAACACCCCTATTAGTAATTTTATTATATAAGTGTTGAAACAATGGCTGAACCATAACGATTTCTTTTAGTCTAAACCTTGTTAATACTGCGTTAAAAAATTGCGTTATTACAACTATTATCAAAAGTTTGAATAAAGTGTTGGAATGTTGAATGCACTTAAACTTAAAAAGTGCAGTTTACACATATTTGGTCTGTTTAAATAAGCACCATTTTATAAGCCTGCAATGCAAGTCCTTGTTCTAGTATAAACCGAAACTATGCTATAAGAAGTATTCATTCATAGAAGCTTATATCTCTTACAGCATCCACAAAACAAAAAAAATAAGTAAATAAATAAAAAGAATGTCGTACATTGATCGATAGCAATTTATGGTTGGAAAAACTAGTTGGATAAAAATAAAATAAAAAAATGGTGCCTGCTGAAGCTCGTATTCTGGATGCGTAGAGCAGTATTTCCGAACCCCAAATGGCAACAGTTAATAATCAACTATTTTTCTTGCTTGTTGCAGTTAGAAACATTTCCTGTGGACGATGGACGGCCCAGATTCATCATATTCAGCCTTCGCGATCCACATCTGCAGTAAGTCAAATCCAGTATCAGTAGATGTATGATGTATATACAACTTTTTTCTTGCATCTTATAATAATGCCAGTCTCAAGTCTCAAAGCATAATGGGTCGTGTTCCTGGATTGGTGGGTCAAACCCGACACAACTTGAAAATCGTGTCAGACACATGAACTCAAGTATGACATGCTTATTTGTGTGTCGACAAGAACACAACCGTTTAATAAGAAATATAACTATAAATCTGATGCCCATCTCCTGTTTAACATACGATTACCATATAACTTGTCATACAATTATTTATAATACTTTAATCCAACCTGTTAGCCGGCTAACTTATATCCCACCATATAAAGAAAAATGAAATTGACAGAGAGACCTGCTGGAAGGTGCTGAGAGATGCCAAAATGGAGCCGCCAATCCACACACTATACTTCCTTTCAGGTGGAGCAACAACCTTAATCTTCATGCTGCTGGGGGCTAAAGCAGTAATTTCCTTACTCATCCTATCAGCAATACCCGGAAACATTGTAGTACCACCACTAAGCACAATGTTCCCGTACAGATCCTTCCTAATATCCACGTCACACTTCATTATCGAATTATAAGTAGTCTCATGAATCCCAGCAGCTTCCATCCCTATCATCGACGGCTGGAACAGCACTTCAGGGCACCTGAACCGCTCTGCACCGATAGTAATCACCTGCCCATCTGGCAGCTCAAAGCTCTTCTCAACCGACGAGCTAGTTTTCGAAGTTTCTAGCTCCTGCTCGAAGTCAAGTGCGATATAAGCCAGTTTCTCTTTCATATCTCGAACGATTTCTCGTTCAGCAGATGTGGTGAAGGAGTAACCTCGTTCAGTCAGAATCTTCATGAGGGCGTCGGTCAGGTCACGCCCTGCAAGGTCCAACCGGAGTATGGCGTGTGGGAGTGCGTAACCTTCGTAGATAGGGACCGTGTGGCTCACACCATCACCAGAGTCGAGAACAATACCTGAAAAATGAGGCAAATAGCATGCAACATAATTGCTTGATAATTAAAATTGTAATAAATGTTTCATTAACCAGGCCGGTCATCAAACCGGTCTTCTTATCAGTCCATTGTTAAAACAAAATATACAACTACTTTATGTTTTGTCGTGAATAACAAACAATAGAGTCTGAAGTAGTAAATAAATCGGTAAATGACATTTTGGAATATAAAAATAAAAATAATTTGGAACATGATATAGACAGAATAAACAAAACATGGAGTCTGAAATAGTAAATAAATCAGTAAATAACATTTTGGAATATAAAAATAAAAATAATTTGGAACATGACATAGACATAATAAACAAAATATGGAGTCTGAAATAGTAAACAAATCAGTAAATGATATTTTGGAATATAAAAATAAAAATAATTTGGAACATGTCCAATCAAAATGGGGACGGTTTAAAAGGAGGCAATCGGATTGTTTATGTACCCGATTCTTTGTTTAATCGGCAAGTCTAGTCTGGTTTTGAAAACATTTATCTTATCTAATGAAAGAGTTGAAGAAAGTACGTTACCAGTTGTACGGCCACTGGCATACAAGGAAAGAACAGCTTGAATAGCAACATACATGGCAGGCGAATTAAAGGTTTCAAACATGATTTGAGTCATCTTCTCCCTATTAGCTTTAGGATTGAGGGGGGCTTCGGTAAGGAGAACCGGGTGTTCTTCGGGTGCCACACGAAGCTCATTGTAAAAGGTGTGATGCCATATCTTTTCCATGTCATCCCAGTTGTTGACAATACCATGTTCAATCGGGTATTTCAAGGTTAGAATACCACGTTTCGACTGTGCCTCGTCACCAACGTATGCATCTTTTTGTCCCATACCGACCATCACTCCGGTGTGACGTGGACGTCCAACAATGCTGGGAAATACTGCTCTTGGGGCATCATCCCCAGCAAATCCAGCCTTAATAAAACCATCCACATCCACTTATTAACATCATTTTTAACCATTTAATTTATACATATAGTTTTTACATATATTTAGTAATTACAATTTTTTCCATCCATTTTGGTAACTAGAAAAGGTTGTGGATTAAAACAACAATATAATTTTCCATAAAATTAAGAAGCGAACCGAAATCCAGGGGGCCGGAGAGTTAAAAAGATAGGCCCCTAAATTATATATAATTTAAAAAAGAATTGGCCTCTAAAGTATAATTTAAAAAAAATGAAAATAACAAAAGCTTAAAATATATAAAAGAGTTAAATATATATATATATATAATTGTTTTTCTTTTTAAATTCGGGCCTTGGGCGCCTACCACGCCCCTCCTCCCTAGTGGTGGATACAGAAATTTTTTCAAAGGTTTCTTTTGCTAGATTTTTTAATAATTTTCACTATTTTTTTTTTCCAAATTACACAAGGTTTACACTAGAGTTTTCTATTTTTTTTCCAAACCGACCCAAGAAACCCCTGAATCCGCTACTGCTCCTCCCAGCCAGCCATGCTTAAGTAAGGGTAATTATACCTTGACCATTCCAGTTCCGTTATCGCAAACAAGAGGCTGAATATCTTCTCCATCGGCCATTTTTTAGGACCTTACATCAAATCACAAGTAATTAAATTACGTACAATGAGTTGATAAACATATACATAAACATGCATTTGATAGGATGAACGCTGTAAAACGAAGATATATGGATTTAAGTTACCTGGTAAATTGGATTGGAATAGAATGGAGTTTAGTAAAACAAGGGCTGATGAATTGCGGGGGGGTTAAATGATGAAATGTGTTGGTAGAAATGGATGGTTTCACGATCAATTAGGACCTCCTGTGAACCCCATTTCTGTTCGTTTCTTTTTTGTCCTTTTCAAACGCTATTTTTAATTTTATATAAAAAATACAATACAATGTTCATACACTCCCCTAAAATTATTATTATATTTAACCTATTGTCTTTTGAAAACAACATTAATAGCCAAGACAGTTCTGTCGGTAACTTTTTCTAAAAAACATTAAAAACGGCTTTTCATTTCTCGAATACATTATGCTGTCAAGAACAACAAGAGATACATATGTTGCACAATGCTAGATATTTCAAGCAAAAAAATAGGATTTTTGTTTGATCAAGTTATTTTATAAACATTTTTAAAAAATGCATTTGTATTTTATTAAAAAAAAAATCTTATTTCATTTTTTGAATTACATGTATATATAGCGTTTTTTTAAACAAGTTTATAAACTTCTTGAAATATCCCATGTCCTTAGGGGAAGGGAGTGGGCGGTGAAGTGATCGGCAAAGTAGTTGACGGCGGTGTACCGTGCGGCAAACTACTTTTGCCGATCGGTAAACATGGAATGGCGGTAAACCTTTACCGATCGAGAAACCCTTGAGGCTTGTGCCGTTTGACTTTTAACGGCTATATAGCCGTTCAAAAAAAAAAATAATTTTAAACTTTTACCCTATATATTCAAACGAAATCCATAATTATTTTAGTTTAGTGTAATTTTATTTGTTTTTATTTTTATGTAATTTTTATTAATTCTATAATTTTCTTTTAGTTAAAATACATGTTTTTTATTAAATATGCTAAAAAAACAAAAAAAAAAGTTTACAAATTCATCAAGTGTCTAACCATCGCAAACACTTTTTAGCATAGTTTAAACTTTTTTGGACAGCTGACATGGCATCCTCGGATTGGTTGATTTTAAAGTTTGCCACTTTCAAGTGTCTAAGACCATGTGTAGTCAAAAAGCTCCTGAAGGGGCGTTGTCTGACATGTGGTGTGCCACGTCAACATGGGGCGTTTTGGGGCATCATCATTACCGAATTAATTAATAACCCCTTAAATTATAAATATACATGTATGTATATATATGTGTGTGAGTGGAGGGAATCTACAAGCAAATAAAAAACGCCGTGGTATATATAGCGACTGGAAGAATTCACCCCCCCAAAACGCCCCTCGTAGTGGTGTTGGGGCGTTTTGGGGCGCCTTCGAGCTCCCCCCCCCACCACAAAGCGCTCCACTACACAAGGCCTAATCACTCCCTTCACCCTTACACTAAAAATTGGGAAGCCATCCGTAATGGTTAATGCCCCTAAGAGGCATTTTCCGCCACATTAGCATTATAACGCCCCTTTAAAAATTGTGTAATGATTAACGCCCCATTCCATCATTACTTTCCAATTTTGTTTTCCTCATTTGACATTATACTAGAAATGCCCTCACTCTTCATGCCCATATAAAGATACATGGATGATGTTGGGGACATTATCAAGTTGCTTCACACCCCTATAATACCCATTAGTCATCGTCTAATCAATCCAAATACGGAACAGTTAAGACGATTGTTTATTAGCTGGCCCAATTTAAACAATTTAAAAAGTATTGCTTGGATAGAAAAATGTAGACATGAAAACTTGTTACAAACTACGTAAAAAACTAACTGAACATTTAATAAATCAATATGTTAATTCTGAAAATTATGATATACAGTTAATATATATGTTTCTCATGTTTATATATGCGTTGCCTTGTGTCAGAATGTTAAAATTTACAAGATCGGTTTTGATGGCTAAAAATGTCTATTTACAATGTTTCTATTACACAAATTGAGGTAACGCGAAAAATAAATGTTTATATAGATCAAAATTTTCGAAACCATAAAATTGAATAGTGATGCCCGTTCCGATAATAGGGATACCGGTAACGATGTTGTTTGGTCGGTACCGGCTTAGTTTGACACCATACTGCTATTTCGTATGCAACTCTGTTTTCAATAAAATTTATGAAGAAAAAGTTGGATCATATGTTTGTAGGGTGTGTAATGGCAAAATCAATTTGTTGGCAAGTGTGAGTATGGCTCAAGGTTCCGGCTCCTTCCCAGCTCGATTCGCTGGATTGGGTTTTAAAGTTTTGCCTGATCAGAAATAAAAGATTAGTCTACACTTTCCAATTAAACGTATGCTGTGATCAGAAATAAAAGATTAGTCTAATTTTATCAGAACTAAACCTTTTGTTCTATCTACAAGTAACGATTCATCTTGTGTACATTTTAAAAATAAAACATCCTCCCTACACAATACATCACATATTGGTATTTGACCACATTAACGGCCGGATCAACTAATGGAGTTAGTGATCGGCGATGACACCGTATTATACTGTATCTGCGAGAAATAAGCACTTGCTGAAGCATCACCAAGTCGACCAGAGTAATCCTCCCTTATATACAACACACCGTCGAAATCTTCAGGCAACGGTTCAATTCTCTTAAGAAATTTCAAAACTTGCGACATGCTCGGCCTCACCGCAGGCACACTATGCGAACACAACAATCCAATCTTAAAAACCAACCTCATTTCCGCAACATCCACCTCGTTTTTAAGCTTCGGGTCAACCGCATTCAATAACTTATCCTTAAACCAACAATCCAACACCCACTCAACCAAAATAACCGCCTCTTCGCGACCTTGATGCTCCACAGGCCGCCGCCCACACACCACCTCCAAACAGAACGCCCCAAAGGCGAAAACATCTGTCGCCGTTGTTGCTTTCCCTTTTCTAGCTAATTCAGGTGCAATGTACCCTAAAGTTCCAGCCAAATGTGTTGTTTTTGCTTCCTTTCCATTGTTGCTAAACCGAGCGAGTCCAAAATCGCCCAATTTTGCGTTCAATTCCGCGTCAAGTAACACATTGCTTGCTTTAATGTCTCTGTGGATTATAACTTCAACCCATTCTTCATGCAAATACGCCAACGCTTCTGCTACATCCATAATAATTTTAACCCTTTGTTTCCATGTTAAAATCAAATCCGAATCCGAATTGAACAACAAGCTATCCAAGCTCAAATTGGGCATATAATCATAAACCAAAAACAACTGGCCTTTTCGTCGACAATACCCAAGAAGCCGTACCAAATTCGGGTGGCGCAGCCGCCCAATTGTCGAGATCTCCGCCACGAACTCCTTCATTCCTCTGCCGGATTCATGCCATACCTTTTTTATGGCTACTGGAGTACCTAACTCCGGTAGCTTCCCTTTATAAACCTGACCAAAACCCCCTTTACCCAACAGTTCACTTTCCTTAAACCCTTGTGTTGCTTTGTACAAATCTTTGTAGGAAAACCTGTGGGGCCCATATTCTACTTCCCAAACTTCAAGAACTTCTGCAAATTTATGTTTTCTTCTTCTATACCAAACAATCCCCAAAATTATAGATATTGAAATAACAAGTAACCCGCCTAAAGATAACCCAATTGCTAGAATCTTCAGGTGTTTCTTTTTTGTTGTATTTTTCTTGAGAGGTAACGGTAACGGTGGAATCTGGGAAACGTTAAATTCTTGAGCTTTACCGTTAACCTGAAAGCTCCAAGCTTGAACATAAAACCGTTCAAGAAGAACCCCAGTTGCAGAAGTGAACCCACAAACATTTCATCTAACAGATAAGTAGATAAATCTTTTGTATAGAAGCAAGAGGTTTTTTAGGTTTTGTGAGATGTGACGGAGCAAGTGTGACGTTCAATTGTTTGTTAACACCGTCGTAATCAACCCAAGCTCGAATTTGTTGTGAGCTTGCAAGAGTTAGGTTATTAAAAACCCCATCTTGGTCTTTGTAATAGCCAGCTGTTGTAGCGAAAACGGATACTACAGAGTTGATATCGAGGCCCACGTGGTTGCTGTCGATATCGGAGAGTTCGAGGTTTTTGAAAGTGTCGAGTTCGAGAGCGACAACGTGGTTGGAAGTGTTGCCGTCGTTGGTGCGGTTAAAGAGGCCTAAATATTCGGCGGAGGAAGTGTTGATTACTGCTTTTGACGGAGTGATAGCGAACGTCATGCCGTGAAAGGTGTAAAGTGGGTTTTCCGGTATGATTGCGAAGATGAATGAGGTGGAGAAGGAGGTGGTGTTTGTGAAGGGGAAGGGTGGGAATAGAAGGTGTGGCCGACGCCGGGCATTTGGGTCTGGTTGGTGTGGAGGAGTTGGCCGGTTGGTTGGATTTCTCGTACGCCGGCGAGTTCTGAGTCGGTGAAGATGAAGGAGAAACCGGTGGTGTTGTCGGCAGAAATGATGGATCCGGTGAGGAGAAGGAGTAGTGGAAGAATCATAGTCGAAACTATGAGACTGGAATTGGGTGTTGAAAATTTGAGATTAGTGATTTTGATAATATGAATTTATGATTGAGTTTAGTGTTTGGACTGATTGAGAAATCATTGGGGTGGGGTGGGGTGGGGTGATCGAAAACAGTTAGCTCTCCCAGTTTGACCCGTCTATGCTCCGGGCAGCCAATCCTATGTTTGCTCAAATCAATATATCTTTTATTTGATTTTGTTTTCTTTAGAGTAAATTGCACAAAACATCCTTTATGTTTCCTAAAATTTACAGGTTTCAGCCTTAATGTTTAAAAGTTGCTAAAAACAGCCTTTAAGTTTATTTTTGTTACGGGTTCGATCCTTTATAGCTAACCATGTTATTTTCTTCAGTTAAGTTCCCTCACATGCATAACATGTGAGGGTATATTCGTCATTTTGGTGGATCTTCCACCCACGTCAATTATAAAAAAAAGAATATTTAAGGTTTAACCTATTTTGAAAAAATTCTAACCGCGGGGACTAATGTGCAGTAAAACCAAACTTTTAAAAACCAAACACCTTCTTTCCCGGTCTTCTTCTCCGGCGACTTCGCAAGATTCCGGCGAACCTGGAATTAAGATAGGAATCTTGTTAAGCTAGCCCACTAAGCTGTAAAGATTAACACAGATTTTGATCATGTCAATCAAACTCTTCAGGATTATCATCAGTTGGAAGAATCGGCGCCTTATTCGCATCAGACGGAAACGACAAACGACTCTTCAACCATAGATACCTCTCACGGAACTCCGATGCTGTCAAATCAGAGAACTTCGTAACACCGTGTTCAGTAGTCGGATCCAGCAACTGGTGACGCTTAGGACGCCGCAAGTTAGACTTAAACACTATCAAACGGTAATCGTGCTCCTCTGTAGTCGCGTACGTTTTACCAAACTTCGTTTAATCTAGGTTAAAACTTAAATACTATTTTTTTATTAATTGAAGTGGGTAGAAGATCAACCAAAATGACGAATATACCCTCACATGTTATGCATGTGAGGGAACTTAACTGAAGAAAATAACGTGGTTAGCTGTAAAGGATTGAACCCGCAACAAAAATAAACTTAAAGGCTGTTTTTAGCAACTTTTAAACATTAAGGCTGGAACCTGCAAGTTTAAAGAAACATAAAAAATGTTTTGTACAATTTACTCTTTTGTTATTATCCCTGCACTCAATCATAAATTCATAATATCTAAATCAGACGATATATTTTGTTTCTAGAACTAGAAAGTTATTTGTGCACATTACCAATTTGCTATTTTTTTTTATAAAGTTACATAAAACTTATTTAAAATCAAGCCAACTGATTAAATTTGTTTAACATTGTAGTAATTACTTAGGGTGGTAGGGATGGGCACGGTGAAGCTATGCGAGGAGTGGTTCACTGAGCGGTCACAGTGCCGCCAGCACCCTTGCGATGTTCGGTAAGTTGTTTACACAGTGACTACTCACCAATGAGAGAGGGAGAGAGAGAGGGTTAATGGTGAGCCTCACTCTCTTCCGATCAATCCGACATTTATTTAGTTTTTATTATTATTTATAAAGAAAAAATAATTTAAGTGATTGAGTGCAAAATAGAAATGAAGAGAAGAGTTGATAAGGTGATTGCCTATATGAATAATTTACCACCCTTAATGTATTTAAGCACCCATTCCACTTCAATGTACGATTATATTGCCAATCAGAATAAAATTTATGAGTGGCGGCTTTAGGTAAGTACTACTTTCTTTTGTTACTACAAGGTTTTAAAAATTATAATTATTCACGTGTTACAACAAAATGCATTTGTTTTTAAAGTGGTTATCGTCTTCTTCACCAAGCTAACAACATTGGTTATGTTATCTTATTAAGGGTGGAGAATTTTACCTGATTTTAAAGAGGGGGGGGGGGGGGGGGGGGGGGGCATCTTCAACTTTTCACTAGAGGTTTTGATATCATTGGTTTCCTTGCGTTAAAAGAGTTGTGGACCTATTTAGTTGAGTCTAAAGGGTCATGCATAGTAGTGTCAAAACATCGAGATTTATGGATATAGTTTTTAAAAGGTTTAGTTTTGCGTTTCAAAAAGTGGTAACATTGGAGATTGTTACCCGTTTCCCTTCTATTTCAATGTAATTTCTATTTAATTCAATTTCACACTTTAAAAAAATATGTAATATTTTTAATAACTAGGGTCGTGGAAAACCAATTCCAGATTGATGGAAGCGATAGCCTGAGCTAATACTGGGCTGAAAACGTCACAAATACATGTTTATGCTCTGGTAGTTTGTATATGATTTGAGTAATATCTATTTTCAATATGGCAAGGTCCAAAATTGGATTACCACTAACGAAAATGAACCGCAGGATATTTAATAATATTACATGGACTTGGATTACCATTCAAACACATGCAGAATCAAAGACATATAATGAAATTTTAAGATTTAGACTTAACCAAGAACAACAAACTTATCATCATCGCTTACAAGTTTTCAACAATTTTGAGTAATTTGGGTCTTCAAGTTTTCAATGAAGTTGATTTTATATGTATATTATGTAAAATGTTATTTTTATTAAGAAAATAGAGAATAGTTTTATGAACTTATATAAAATAAATAGCGATTTTTAATAATTAAGTTCAGCATAACTTTTTATTCCAATTTGCTGAAAAAAATATTGTTTAATTCGATCAAAAAGGGTGTGTTTGAAGAGTCAAATATCGTGAACTTAAGTAGTCAGAAATCACAAACTAAATAAAACAAAATATAACGATTTTAATATATTTTTTCCTCGTCTAAAATCCACAATACATGTCTTTACCTATAAAAGTATATTGTGGGAATGGGGCTATCACTTTGGGCTGGGCTTGCTGTTGAATCCGACGATCCAGTCCGATTACATAATAACTAACTGAACCATATGTGTTCGGGCTAAATGCTAATGGTCTAGTGGTATTGGTAGGGCAGGACCTGGTCCAGGAGTGCTCAAAATGTTTTATTAAAAATAAGTCATTTCAAGTGCAGGTCCGTCAAATTATGTTGGGAACGATTTCTGTTGACTTCAAAATTAGAGTGCTCATGGTTTGACCTTAACCACCATTTCATTTAGTAGTTAAAAACATATGGATGATTGAAGAGGTGGTGATTGTATTATCAAAATATAGAGAATTGTTCAATACAAAACCAATTTTAAATAAAAACTACGAGCCGTGTAAACACTAATTACTTATTATTTTAAGTGTAATACAAATTACGACCATGTAATCGCATAGCCGCCTCTCTTTCTCATTTTCCACTATGTTTGACATCCATTACGAACATATGCTTATGTTTGTTCTTGTGGGTCTCTACTTAAAGTTGTGTCGACCTCGTAAAACTACACGATCTAAACATCCTTAAATACACACATGCGTAGAATCGTCCTACATAATTCAACCACACGTTCATGAACAAAATGATATATTAAAAGTTGTACTATAGATATATAATCATTTATAGGAATAGATATACACGATGCTTTCATAGCGTGGGTCAGACATCCAATCTAACCAAGTCTCGGTTCCTTAACAACATTTTGTGATGAGTCGACAAATAATCTAACTCGAGTTGCCACAAAATCCATAGTAACAAAACTGTCATGAGGAATCACATGAACCTTAGCCCTTGACATCTCTTCCTTGATCTTCTTTTCCGCATCTTCGGCTTTCATCCCCATCAGTTCTGGCCAGTTTGTTTTCCTACCTGCAATTTGTTCATTTGCAAAATATCACAATGTTTTTATACACATTCTGTGTTCAAATAGTAACTCAAATAATCGAAGATATTTAAGAGTATGATAGTTTGCCGTTAAGAAAATCTAACTTACTTGGGAGAGTTTGTTGCGGTGTGACAACGGGTGTGTTTTCCTCGGCCATGACAATCGCTTTAATTTGAACACATTCGTGCTTCTATATATAGGGTTGTGGCTATAAATAATGCCAACAAATGTAATCTGGTTATGTTAGGTGACAACATCCAAGAGGAATTTTATTTTCTAATTTTCATAAAAAAGTCGTTCATCTTAATTTAATATAATATTATATGATATTAATGTTCTTAAACTTGTTTAAACTTTGGTGAGGTAATGTCCTAAATATGCTAAAATATTGATGTTCGTATTTAATTGTTTTGGAGATGGGTAACAGTGTGTAAACTTTTATTTAAAATAGTCAATTTTTATTAGATAATGTAGCTTAATAGAATTGTCAAACAATTATATGCATTTAATAGGCGTGTTAGTAATTTTGTTATTAGTGATCTCTAGTGATTGTTATATTCATATATATATATATATATATATATATATATATATAAGAAGAGGATTCTGTAAAAAAGGCCCAAAGTGTGAGAAGGGTAAGAAAGAATCTAAACCATTAGATTTTTAATCTAATGGTTAAGATCTTGATGACAATCTTGTAAATAGTATAACAATTAAAATAATTAATTTTCTAGATTAAGGTATAAAGGTGAAATTAACATTTTTAATTTTAGAAAGTCACATGCAATCCACTGCAAGTTCCCCTTTTGTTTTTTAAACGCTAATAACTTTTTACATGTAACTCATTTTTTTTTAAATTACACAGTAATAACGAGTGTTTTTTAATCTTTAATATGAGTATCATATTACTATACTTATATACAGAAAAAAATTACGTTCAATCGAATGTTTCAGTTAATGGTTTTTTGTTTCAGTTCATGGTGTTATATAATTATTGAATGGTGTTATATACTTATTCAATGGTATTATATATGTGTTGAATGTTGTTATATAATTATTGAATGGTGTTATATAATTATTGAATGGTGTTATATATGCGATGAATGGTTGTTGCAGTGTTATTCGTAGTGTTTTTATAGAGATCTTTAAAATGCTATTATATATTTATTGAATGGTGTTATATACTTATTGAATGATGTTATATAATTATTGAATGGTGTTATATACGTGCTGAATGGTGTTTGCAGTGTTATTCGGTATTCCTATAAATTAGGGTGACGGTTTATGAAGGTTTTGAATTAATTAAATCAATGATAAAATTACTTGATTACCCTTTTCAATTAGTTTAGATCTAATGGCCGAGATTCTTTCTTACGTTTCTTACACTTTTTGTCTTTTTTACAATAATCTTACCATATATATATATATACCAAGATTGAGTTAACGATTCTTTTATCGATGTTGATATCGACCCTATATTATGATAAATAATGGTAAAGTTTATGGACAAAATGCCTTTAAAAAATTTATATGGACAAAATGAAACCTAATAAAGTTAGTTTGCCAATTATAAAACTATATAACTACAATAAAAATATGAGATGGCGATATCAAAACTGCCGGCCTATGAATAATATGATCAAACGGATATGGACAAAAGAAGAAAAAACAAGCTCAAGGATAAACGTTTAAAATATATTTACAAGAACAAGAGATAAAATTAATAAATAAGTTGTATTTTAATAACTTTTTCTTGCATGCTTCGACGAGAGTATTATACGAACATTTTTGATGGTAAGATATGGAATTGACCATAATAAAATTAATGCACATTCATGGTTAATACATTTAATAAAAAGTAAATCCATACATTATATATTATATACATTATAATAATTATAATAAATCAAAACCAAATTTTATCATTTTTCCTATCCTTCCTTAAGTGCGTGTTATGGTTCCTCTTCTCCTTTTGAGCGGCAAAATTAGACATCTTTTTCTCTATCCACCTTCTAATTCTCACACAAAATATTTAGGCCCCACCCTTTTTCATTTTTTCACATTTAGTACCTACCTTTTCAAAATAACATGTTTGCTTTCTGTGGTTTAACAAATTGTTACGCGGATAATCCCTATACTAGATGATCGCTAAATTATTCGGTTAAGTCTGACTAGTTATACTTTAATATAAAAATGGTGGGGCCTACTTAATATATATTTCTTTTTATTTAATGTTTAATTATAGTTTCATTAAGGTAATGGTATTTTGTCATTTTACACAAACTTAATCGAATAATTTAACGATCATCTAATATAGGGACTATCCAAGTAACAATTTGTTAAACCACAGGGAGCAAACAAGCTATTTTGAAAAGGTGGGGACTAACCGTGAAAAAATGTCAAACCACTGGGACTATCCGACAATTAACTCACTTCCAAAACATGAAAAACTTTTCTTTATTAATGAGGATTGGTAACAAAAACTATATAGGTCTGTTTGGTATGGGGTAACGGAATAATTGAGAGAATGGAATGGACAATGGAATGAAATGAATCATTTTATTTCATTGTGATGTGTGGTTACTCATATGTGAATATAATGAATCATTATTAACCTTTAGAAACCCCATGTATTACACCGGACGAATAAATGTAATTTTGTATACAAAATAATAAAGATATATATCTTTAACAAAACACTGTATATTACATGGGTTGAATAAATATAATTTTTTATACTAAATAATAAGAAAGTTATATCATTAATAAAAACACAGGTTGAATAGCCATTTGAGTGAGAAAATGTTGATATCAATTTCGACAATGTGATTTATAAATTACTTAATAAAATCAATATAATAATAGATATTGATAAGAAGTTAAGTGAATTATATTAAAAGTAATATATATTACTGTTTTCGAGACATGATGGATAGAGCATACAATTTTTTAATATAAATTAGTAATTTGAATTTAAAAAAATATTTTAATGTTATCTTTTAGCATTTAGTAATTTGAATTTAAAAATTTATTTTAATGTTATATTTTTAGCAAATAAATATTTTCTTTCAATAATGAAGATAAAAATAGATATAGTATAGATAAGATTTAATATTAATTTATTATTTAGTTATTAGTTGATATTAGATAAGCAAAAAAGAAAAGTGGGGAAAATAAAAAATTAGATGCATCCAATGATTAATACGTGTCACTTGTTGAATTACTTTATTATATAGTATAGATATAGATATAGATATAGATAGTATAGAAGTATAGATGTAGGGCTGCAAACGAACCGAACGAACAAGAACAAGACCTTGCTCGTGTTCGTTTGTTAGGAAATATATGTGTTCGCGAACCGTTCACGAACGCTTATCGAACGGGATTTTATGTTCGTGTTCGTTTGTTAAGGAAATGAACTTGTTCGTGTTCGTTTGTTAATTTTAGGCAATGAACAAAAACGAAGGTTGACAAACACAAATGAGCACAAACTAATGTTCATGAACACGAATGGAAACAAACGAACACAAACAATCGTTCAGTAACATAATATATAATAATCTGACACTTATTAGATATTTAATTTGTCTGAATTTTAAAGTATTTAAATAAATATAAAAACTAAAAACATTAATGAACTATCGAACACAAACAAACACGTTACCGAACGTTCACGAACATAAACGAACGAACACGACCTATGTTCATGTTTGTTCATTTAACTAAATGAACGAAATTTCTTGTTCGTGTTCGTTTGTTTAATAAACGAACACAAACGAACTTTCCGCCGAACGGAACGTTTAGTTCGTTTACTGCCCTATATAGATGTATTCAAATTTCAATTTTTTTTGAACGACGGGATTCTATGATTATAGAATGAGCCAACAAATGCTGTAAAAACCCAACAAAATACATTAAGAGAAACCAAAACAGAAAAACGACAACAAAATTTTGAAATTATATCTCCAATATTAAAATCACACCATCTCTCCCAGTCCAAATTTTGCAATTTGGATCTCCCTTTTAGCCATAAGTATACATTCGCTTTGATTTCTTCAACCACTTTATAATCCGCCATATTGACCACGTTGAATTCTTTTTCATTTCGCGCCTTCCAGATATGTCACAAAGTGGTTTGGAACACGACCCCACTATTTTCTTCCAATCTCTAGATCCTGCTAACGTCTCTGTATAGTTTCGCTGCAAGAATTAAATGTCACCATTGTTGCATCCCACATCTCAAACAAGTCTGATGCGGGACTGGAATACCCCGCCTCCTAAGCTCTACCTTCACCGGAATTTTGTTCATCATTGCCCTCCAGCAGGACGTATTCACCTTCGGCGGCGCCCGTTTATTCTAATAAGGCCACATTTCGTCTTGATCTCATATCCATGTCTTTTGAATTTGTTCTCGGTTTAATGCAACAGATAGTTTCTCTTCCATAACTGATTTCCATTTTCACTCAGCAGGCCCCTCTTTAAATTTGAAACTGTTTAAATCTTGTAATAATGCCCCTCTTCAAATTTCAATTGTTTGGACAATTATACATCAATAACATATGGATGTTGTTCTTACAATAAACGTTTTATTGATGTTCGACTACATTTAACCCTGCCTTACCAGGTAAGTCAAATATTATTTCAGGAGTGCTTACTACATACAAAGCGACGTATCAATTATATATACGATATTGTTGAAGTTGGTTATGTATGTATAAAACGTGTAAAATAGTTCAAATATATTTACCATATTTAGATACATAATATTTTGGAAGTCGACCTTGGACTCTAAAATATACATTTTCTGAGGTCACTGACTTTTTCAGATTTTTGCTATTTTCGTCAAACACACTAACTTTGTAAAAAAAAAAACTCAGTTTAGTTAGGGGTATTTTGGTCAGATTATAAAGAAGTTTTGCCTTTTGCCATTCATCTAATAAATGTTTTGCATTTATTTTTTTAATATTTTTGGCCTTTTCATATAAATATATTTAAAACAGTGACTTTAATCAATAAAAATAAAACAATTATTTTCTAACGTATATACATATGAATTTGATATCACCATCACCAATTTCTACCACCTTTCATCACCACCACACACCGCCATCCCATCAACCATCACCATTTTCTGTTTTCGTTCACCACCACCACATGAAACACTCGTTCCCATAATTATCAAATATCTTAAAATATTCGAATGCTTTGGTCCCAATGTTTTTTTGACATAGAACTTACAAAATCTGGGTTAATTGATGACCCAACCAACTGACGTAATAAATTATTACTCATATAACACATTCCAAAACACATAAAGTTTTGGACTTGAGAAACCTTGTCACGCATGCTCGTGATTAATCATTTCTGATAAGATATCCCTAAGGAGATGGTGATTTAAGGGTGTTCGGTTCCTTGCGTGGCTAGATCGTCCATTGGGTGATTGCTTTAGATTTTACCTATCGTAAACACCCACAGAACAGTTAATGTTTATGTTAATAAGTGGAAAAATCGACAAGAAAACAAATTCAGTTCGTCCGGGCGAAATGACTGGCTTGTTAGATATTGTGCCTGACTCATAAATTATGCCTGGCTCACTAGGTATAATGCCTGACTCACTAGGCATAATTCTTGGCTCACTGGATATGCTTGCCTCATTAAGCCTGGCTCACAAGATATGCCTGATTCTTTAGTTATGCTTGACTCACTAGGCATAATTCTTGGCTCACTAGATATATTTGGCTCATTAGGCATAATGGCTGGCTCACTAGACATAATAGTTTATAAATAGTCGAAAAATCTCATTACTTCATAATTCATATACATTGCCTTCAATACGGATTCCAGAAAGGTCTACTCAATTATAAAGCTCATTTTTAATCTAACCTTAAAGGTAGTTTACCCGAGTTATCATCCGAGGGCATTTTAATCAACTTTAACCAGCGGGCTCTTTTAACTCGTTATTCCATTTAAATTTATTATGTCCCTAAGAACATAAGATTTTCCAATTGCTAAATGTTTTAAAACTCATTTAGTTATATTTTCGCGTCATAGACACGTCCTCGGCTTAAATGGCCGTTTTACCCAAATACTAGATATACCTCACTTGAGGTAGTCTAGTGTCCACCCTTGACTCAACCAACACTAGTTGGACCATAAGCCCTCACCAAGAGTTTGACCCATTACACATATCTAGCATGGGTCAAAGTAATGAGCCGTTAGCAATACCTTGTGATTCTATTTTCTAGTTCGTGGCAATACATGTCCAATAGCTATGCTTACTTGTAAGCACGAAACTCCACAACAAAAATTAAATATCATTTTCAAATGGTGATAACATCGCCATTTGACTCGTTTTGCCCAAATGACCCCTTTACCCTTTTCTTGGCTTACCTTTTTTGCATTTTGATATAACCACGCATTCTTTATTGCAAAAAAGGTATTTATTTACCATCTTAACCATTTGACCAGTTATGGTTTACACCATATGGTCATGTTTCCAAAATTATTTATTTTACTCGTTCTACCCGCTATGGCGTAATGGCTTACGCCATAAAGTATTATTTTCAAAACTCATTCTTTATTGTCAACACGTGATCAAATTACCATAATGCTCTTTTTACCCGTTATGGCTTACACCATAGAGGAAACTCATTGTTTACCATCAAAATATGGTTTCTTACCATTTTATTCGTTCGACCCGTACCGGTTCGCGTTAGAACGTCTTATTTCAAAAATTCATCTGATTTTTTGATTATCTTTTCTTAACCAATTACATAAGTAGAGGTTACTATTTAAGAGGTGTAAGCTTTACTTACCTTGTGCCCATTCATGCTTCCTCGCGCTTCGACCCACTTGACCCATTCCTTTCCATGCTGCCACCTAGCTTGTCAAGAGCCAAACTATGATACAATATCCGCAAGATGGTTAGATTAGTCATCATATACCATGACGATTACTTTATAGATTTTTATACCATCTTTTTCATTCTAATATATTATAGGTCATATTGACTTTTAAAAGTCAAACTGACAGTTGACATATACTAATGCATTAACAAGTTCAATAAACTCATTCAAGCATTTTATTAAATACTTGGTAGGCATCAATTTTAGGCTATCATACTAAGATATTTTATCAATACTTGCTAACAACCCTTCATAGGATCTTTGACCAAAGCTTTTCATGTAATGTTAGCATCTAGATTTCACGTAGGCATTTCACGAACACCTTACGTGCATAATTTTTAAGATTTTCTTATTAGCTCCTTTTTTCATCATCCTACTACCTCGTTACAACTCAACCATTTCATACCTCAAGTAACAATCAATTAACATGTAATTTCAGTTATTATAAGCAAATAGACAATTTGACCATCATAATCATGGGTTCAACTCTTATGTCAAAACCCACTTCTAATCACTTATGAACACTTAACAAAATTCCGAATTTGTTCAAGTAGTTCATACATACGAGTTAGTATGATGTTCATAAACACCAATACAACATCAATTTACATTATCTTGCTATAATTTCCACTAGACCTTTCTATTTTATGGATTCTCTAAACTAGAAAACCCACTAAAAGTGAAATTGTAACATACCTTAGGCTTAGTTGATGTTAGATGGCCTAAACTCTTCAACATGCAACAACATTACTTGATTTCATCTTTGATTCTTGCTAAATTTGTACACTTGATCAAAGAAGAACTCTTGTTCTCTTTCTCTCATCTCGTACCAGACACACACACGCATACCCTAAGTGTGTGTTTTAGTTTTATTTAAGCTTTTAATCTTTTAACTTCTCATTGGTCCAACTTTATCCCCTTAGGTTTAGGTTAGTATTTTGGTTTGTTCATAACTCATTTATTCTTCACTAATAAACATCTATATTAACTAGGTTAGTATTCCTAGTTAATTTAGTAAGTTCGGGGAGGTTATAACCCATTTTTATTTTAAGTCCCGATAACCCAGGCTTTTTATAAACTTATTTTTACTAAAAAGTATTTATTTATCTTTTATTTAACATTAGGTTTATTTGATTAAATCCTAATGTTTATTGGGTTAGCTTTTACCACTAATGGTATTTTACTCGCTCATCCCCGATTAGTCTGGTTTAATTACCAATTTCGTTTTTGGGATGTTACACCATAGTTCACCACCATCCCTATCGTTCACCTCCACCACCATCATCACCACTGTTCACCATCACCACCATCCTCCACCATTAACCATCACCACTATTCTCCACGGTTCACCATCACAACCATCCCCCACTGTTCATAGCCACAATTGTTCATAACATCGAAACCCACCGCCGCCACCATTCCTAAATCAAAACCTACCACACCACCATCCACAACCAAATACACACATTATTCCCTAAACTAAACTCCAATCCCGGAGCTAAAGACAACAATTATTAGTGGACCACGAATCACCATTCCTGAAGATAACCACAACCATTAGATCTGGCCGTTACTACGGAGGTCACCACTGTGTCATCCTCACACATGACACTGCCGATGGATCTGAGCTCCGGATCACCACACCCATCATCGTCTTCATCTCACACCATCAAAACCCTAGATCCTCTACCATTGTGTTGGGGATAAATTCCGTAATGGTTGTGAAGTGGGGACATCCGATGTTGATGGTTTTGGAAGGGGATAGATCCAGTGGAGGTGGAGGCGGTGGTGGTGGTGGTGGTGGTGGATGTGATGGTGCTAGGTAATGTGGTGGAGGTGGGTGGTGGTGGTGGATGTGATGGTGCTAGGTAATGTGGTGGAGGTGGGTGGTGGTTATGGCAGGTGTTGATCTTGGCAGGTGGTTGTTGTGGCAGTTGGTGATGACTGTGGTGAAGGTGTGGTGGTGCTTATGGCGGTGATGGTGGTTTTCTAGAGAGATAGAAGGATAAGAGAGAGAGGATAAGTGTGTGCAATTAAGTGTTTGTATGTGTATATGATATATATTACGTATATGTATATGATAGCGAAAAAATGTAAAAGGATTTGATGATAATGGGGAAAACTATGGATTGACCTGAATACCGCTAAGTTAACTGATCTTTTTATACGAAGTTAGAGGGTTGGACGAAAATGTAAAAAAACTACAAAAGTCAGGACCCAGAGAAGAAAAAAACTATTTGGACTAAAGTGGGAATTTGAGTCAAACCTTAGGGACTAAAATGGCCAATAGTTTTTTTTGGGAAAGTTTCCAAAAAGCTACGGGAACACGAAGTACAATTCGCTTACCTCTATATCATGAAGAGGCACCATTAAAGATTTACCAGCTAAACATTTTCTTAGGTTACATACATGAAATACATCATGATTACCAGCCATTTCTTCTGGTAACTGTAGCTGATAAGCTGCTGGCCTAATTCGCTTGATAATCTAAAACGGTCCAACATATCTTGGGCTTAATTTTCCTTTCTTACTGAATCCGACTACTCCTTTCCAAGGAGAAAATTTTAACAAGACTTTGTCTCCAACTTGAAATTATAATGGCTTGCGTCTAATATCTGCATAACTCTTTTGACGATCTCGTGCTGTTTTCAGTCTTTCCTTGACTTGAATTATCTTGTATGTTAATTGTTTTTCTCCTATTTCTGCCCAACATACTGGAGTCCATAATTTTCGTCCATAAAGTACTTCAAACGGGCCAGCCATTAATGCTTGTATGATAACTATTGTTATAGAAAAATTCTATTAATGGTAAATGATCGTCCCAACTTCCTACAAAATCTATTACACATGCCCTTAGCATGTCTTCCAATGTTTGAATTATCCTCTCACTTTGTCCATAAGTTTGAGGATGAAAGGTTGTACTTAAATTTAGTCATGTTCCTATAGCTTTTTGTAAACTTTCCCTAAAATGAGAAGTAAAACGACTATCTCTATCAGACACTATAGACAATGGAACTCCATGTGATGAAATTCATCTACATATAACTTAGCTAATCTTTCCATACTAAGGTTTCCTTCATGGGTAGAAATGAGCTGACTTGGTTAGTCGATCTACAATCACCCAGATTGTGTTGTTTCCTTTTCTTGTTTTGGATAATTTGGTTTCAAAATCCATTGTTATCAATTCCCATTTCCAAACTGGCATCTCTAGTTGCTGAAGTAAACTGAGGGTTTCTGATGTTCAACTTTAACTTTTAAACAAGTTAAAACACTTAGAGACGTAATTAGCTATATCCCTTTTCATTCCACCAAAAGTTTTAGTCTTGATACATCTTGTCACTTCCAGGATGCATTGTATACTTGGATTTATGCGCTTCATCGAGAATCCTTTCTCGTAGGTTTCCTTGGATAGGTACCCAAATTCTTTTCTTATGGAATTTCAAAATTCCATCTGTTCCTTTTTCTAATTCCTTCATCATTCCTTTTAATCCGCATCATCATTGATTGCTGTTTCCTGGGTATTCTTCAATTGTTCCATTAAGTCTAATTGCAGATTTAATCTAAGAGCACTACTCTTCTCGGCTTCTCATGATACTTATGACTTAAAGCATCAACTACCACAATAGCTTTACCTTCGTGATATTAGATATCACAATTGTAGTCACTTAGAATTTCCATCCATCGTCTTTGCCTCATGTTCAACTCTTTTTGCCCAAAAATATATCTTAAGCTTTTATGATAAGTAAAGATGGTAAACTTACTACCATACAAATAATGTCTCCAAATTTTGAGGGAAAAATTGATCGCTCCTAATTTTAAATCATGAGTTGTATAGTTTTCTTCATGCTTCTTCAGTTGCCTAGATGCATAAGCAATCACCTTCTCACGTTGTAGCAAAACACATCCTAATCCTAATTTAGAAGCATCACAAAGACTACAATATCTTCAGTGTCTTCTGGTAATGCAAGTACCAGTGCATTTGTTAACCGTTGCTTCAAGGTTGTAAAAGCTTCTTCCTGCTTGGGTCCCCATTTAGATTTAACCGACTTACACTTTAACTTTGTTAACGGAACGGCTATCTGTGAAAAATCTTGAATAAAGTGTCGATAATATCTGCTAGTCTTAGGAAACTTCTGACTTTCGTAAGTGACTTAGGGACTTTCCATTTGGTAACTGCCTTGATCTTTGTGGGATCCACATGAATTCCTTTATGATTAATCAAATGTCCTAAAAATTGTACTTATTGCAACCAGAATTCACACTTAGAGAATTTTGCATAAAACTTCTCTTTTCTCAACAGTGTTAGAAGTAAATGAAGATGTTTGGCATGTTCTTCTTTGCTCTTAGAATAAATAAGTATATCGTCTATGAAGACAATTACAAATTTATCCAAATATGGTTTACATATCCTCTTCATCATGTCCCTAAATGCAGCTGGAGCATTAGTTAGACCAAATGGCATGACTGTAAACTCGTAATGATTGGTGTGCTTTAAGTGTGATATATTTTTATTACTATTTTGAGTTCATTTTACGCATTAGTCAAGTTTTAAATTTATAAAACACGATATTGTACTAACACTGAACACACACTTGGCAAGTGCACCTATCGCGAGCGTAGTATAGTGTTGGTAAGATACCAAGGTCGTCCAAGAACACAAGAGCTTTTAATACCGGTTTATCGTCACCGTCTAATCAGTCTATATTTTTTATAAACGTTTTTAAACATAAAAGTAAATCTAAAAATTGAAAAGATAAATAAAATACAAATAGACAAGATAGAATTACTTGGATCCAACTTATCTTTAATGTATCCTTTGATGATTTTCGCACTTTCGGACTTTTCAAGAGATTATCTTAGTTATAGTAGTATGCCCCTCTTTTGAAGGTGCCGTTACCCTCAACCCAGTGGTTTGAGTCAGCAGGGATACAATCCCAAAGGGTCGGAATATTGGAAGATAATTAGATAAGTTATTAATGCAAAAAGTGGTAGGCTCCTCTTTTGAAGGTGACGTTACCCTCGGCTAAGTGGTTTGAGTCAGCAAGGGTACAATCCCAAGAAGCCGGTTTAATGTTTCAATAGTAATTTACATATGAGGGGTTCAAGCTATTCGCACCCCCGCCATCCAATACCTTTGGGGCATTGAAGGAGGTCCTGGTAAGCTTGAACCAAGTTCTCACAGGATCTATACACTGAACGAGACAAGAACTTTACCAAACCACCCTTCTAAACCCCTTCCAAGTAGTTAACGCGCTTTATATAGACCGTAAAGACACGAATGAGCAAATCAATGACATCATGAAGAAATGGTTAGGAAAATTCACTTTCAACATAAGAAACTAGTTATTAAAATCATTAATACATATCCCACTAAAAGGTGCCGAAAGATTAAAAGTCAAAAGTAATACATTAAAGACTTGTCTTCACCAAGTGATGTAAGAGATTAGCCAAACATGACCTTTGTTTGACAAAAACCCTTACATTCAATCTTGGATCCCGAGACTACTACACACTCTAAAGATGATAGATGGATGATGGTTATGGGTGTTGGTGTTGTAGTGGTGGTGGAGTGGTGGCAAAGTGAGAGAGATGTGGGTTGCCAAGGGATGCCTTTGAAGTGAACCAAGCACTCCTATTTATAGTCTAAACAGTAGCCCGGCCACGACCCCGTGTCCAGTGGGCACGGCCCCTGGCCAACTCCTTCTCTTCATTCATTAATTGTAGCTGTCAGCAGAGGGCCCCACACGACCCCATGTCTTCTGGGCACGACCCCGTGGTCAAATTTTCGCTTGTACTATCAAGATTCTGCAAATCTGAGAGTTGACCATGCCCCATGTTGGTCTGGGCACGGCCGTGGTGGGCGTAGAAGCTTCTGCAGGTTTTGTCTTTAAGTGCAATGGCTGATCACGCCCCATGCCTGGCTGGTCACGGCCCCGTGGTCAGCTTCTGTCTTCTTGTTTTTGTCTTTAGGGTGTTGCTGAGGGGTCGGGCATGGCACGTTATTCCTTCTTTGCGTATTTATGTTGGTTTTGGCTGCTTATTTGCTTCTTTTGTTCTTTTAAGCTCATTTCATCCTGTAAATATAAAAGGAAGAATGAAACGTGGTTTTTCCAATATTAGTATTAAAAAGGAGTTAGTTTTGTGCCTTATTTAATGTAATTTATATGTTGCATTTTGTACACATCAAATATCCCACACTTGAATCTTTGCTTGTCCTCAAACAAAACTATTTAAAAGTGGCTTACACACCCAAATGGAATAGGTAGAGAAGAAGTTTTTTTTTGCGGTTTGTCTTGGGTGTCAGGAATCCAAGATCTTTATTTAATTTTGTTTTTATTTTATTTACAATCCTATTCGTCATGATTTATTCAGAAAATTTTTAAGAAACAATATTTTCTTCAGGCATAACATGCCTCTTTAAAATTCTATTTATATACAAGTTCACGTGCCTCACAAGAGATCACTCAACACTCGGCCGAAGATGTGTTTTTGTGATAACACTCGATTCCGGTTTGGAACTTCTACCATATGCTTGCCAAGCGATCAAATCCTCCTCCTTTTTAACTATAAACCTTTGTAAATATCAAGAGGACTTTGAAAAGGGTTAGGCTTTGGCTAAAGGTAGGTGATTTTTGGGTTAGTAGTTAGCAAAATGGCGAAAAGCGTAACAGGTGTCGGTTGTCGTAAAAACCTTTTGTTTTTGTGACATTTATTCAAACTAAACATTTTCAAAAAAGATTTTTGAGGAACTTGTTTGGTTATTGAAAGGAATATGGTTTTTTTTTCATATGTCATAAGATAACCGAGATTTTTACTAAAGCAAATGGGTTTTAAGGGAAAAGGTTTTGGTAGGTAGTGGGCGTTTGTTTTACGGGTTTCTGAAACAAAAAGGCTAAGGCTCAAAGGGGTTAACTAGGGGGATTTTAGGTAGTAGAGTAAAAAGAAGGAAAACAATGGTTTTGAATGAAAATTGGTTAGTCCTAATACCTCCTTCATTTACTTACTTGGGTTCAAGTTGGTTAGGACCGGGAATGTATCATCTTGGTAAGTTCTAGAGTCGTAAGAACCAAGCGGCTATTCATACAAGAAACGAAAAGTGAGCATTTAGTTTAAAGATGTATGCAAGAGTTGAATATCAGATTTTTGGTTTCCGCGTCTCGTTTTCGGGCTAGCATACTACAATACCAAATCCTAAATTACGAGTGTTTAAAATCCATCACCATCACAAACATAAAAGTAAAGTGCAGAAAATAAAAGTTCTTCAAAAGAGTAAATTGTTCAAACCACGGCACACATGCCGGCCAAGTGTTCAAAGGATAAAGAGGTTAACCTGAAACTGCATCCTTCACCTACACCATCACCAATGCCTCCGCTCAGTCCATGTCCTCGTCCTCCTCATCATCACGATACGCCATATGCTCCCGGATGTATGTGATGTCTCCTTACATATTAGTGATGGAACGTTCCACCGCTCCAATCTGGGTGTTGGCGTTGCTAGCCATGTTATAGGTGTTGCGGGTGCATAAGAGGTTTTCCTGCAAAAGGTCAGTTAAACTTTGAAAGTTAGGAAACCCGCCTCCTTGAGAGGAGAAACATGTTGGTAGCTGTGATATTGTGGAGGAGGACGATTAGGGTCATCTTGAAGGGCTAGGACTTCCTCCGAGCCCCATGTATTTCCTTGGGCATTTCGGAAGCAGATGGTTCCATCATCCATGTCTTGGATGAGCCCTATGGCCCGACATTGGGCTAGATCGACCTTTTTGGACTTCACGCCTTGATTGAATGACTTCGGGACGCGTTGGACGTAGTTCTTGAACAGCTTATAAATCCACCCCCTGAAGAAGATTGGTGTGGGAGGAGAGGCCATTTGGTTAAGGTGCATGTTCTTGAGGAGTATGTAGGTGGTATCAAGCGGTTGACGGGTGTGGATGCAGTAGAGGCAGGTGAGGTCACGGAGGTTTATTAGTCCAGAGCTGTCTCGCCATTGACTGAGTGAGTTGCTCAAAACCCGGTGGATGTATGAGTAAAGTGGGTCTCGCAACTACGAGCTCTTGGTGATGCTAGGGTTGTATGCTCCATCTCCAAGTTGTGACCATGCTGTTTGCCTCATGTTGACCGAAATTTCAAGAAGACCACCCATGAATTCATCCTCAACTGACTCATCCTCGGTATATAAACTAATGTTAACACCGAAGTTTGCCATGGAGATAGAGAAAAGTTGCCCAACACATCTGAACTCGACTACATCAGAATCGGACGAGTCTGCCTTGGTGTTGAACTTGAAAGTGCTGTAAAACTCCATATTATACTCATAGACAGAGTGGAGCTTTTTGTCAAGAGCAGCTCAGAGTGGACCTGTGACTAGCATTTCATACCGATCTCGTTGACCCACGGCTTCCAAAGTTTCATAGCATGTTTGTCTTGTTGTATAAAAACTTTCTATGGCAATTCATCTAATGCTTCCTTAATTCCAGCATCTCCGTTGGTGCTAAACGATAAGGTGCTTTAGCAATTGGTGTAGTTCCAGGTATCAGATGAATTCTGAACTCTACTTCTCGGTCAGGTGGCAGTCTAGGTAGATCTTCTGGGAAAACGTTAGTACTCCGATACTATCGAAATTTCTTTCAATTCCTTGCCTTTAGTGTTAATGATCACAGAGATCATATACACTATGCGTTGCTTCCGTGCATAACTTGCAAATTTCATCACATAGATGATTTTGTGGACTTGGTCGGCTTGTCTCCTCGGATCATGATCATTTCTCCTATTGACTACGAATCTCAACAGTATTTTGATCACATAGGATTCGAGCATGATTAGCCACTAACCAATCCATTCCTAATACTACATCGAATCCAGCTAGATTCATTGGTAGTAGATTTGCCGTGAAATTATGTCCTAATAATTCTATCTTCCCTCCTTGAAGTACTTCGCGTATGTTGGTGGAGTTTCCTTCTGCCGTACAAGCTTGACTAAGCTCAGTTAACGGTTGAATAAGTGCTTGATAGAATGCAATATTTATAAAACTTTGATTTGTACTAGAGTCAAATAATACTTAAGCATAGATGTCATGGACAAGAAACGTACCAGTGATCATATTGGGAATCATCGCTGCCTCTTACAAGGTAAGTAGGAAAGCTCATGCGTTTTTCTTGGCTCCATTGGTTGCTTTTGCCTGGTTGTCAGGTGCTTTCGTCAATTTCGGGAAATCTGGACGGATATGACCTCTTTCTCCGCAATTGAAACAAACTTTGGATTTAGTTTTTCTTCTACATTCTTCTTCTTTATGTCCAGGTGTTTTGCAGAAGTTGTAGTACTTAGCACATCTTTCTGATTGCTTCCTTTTACAGAATTTATATAAAGGCGATGAAGATGATTGATCTGCTCCTTTCCTCCTGTAGGTACTACCCGATCGAAATTCTTGGGTAATCTTCTAAGCTAATTCCTTCTTCTTGTTTTCTTTTCTTGTTCGGATCAATCCGTTAGTCCAAGTATTGGCCAGCTCAACTGTTTCCTTAATAGTCTGAGGTCTAGCTGCCTTGACTATCACAGATTTCACTAATTAATCCCCAAATATAACAAGAAATTAGTACAGGTTCTGGCAAAGCCAAAGTTGGTACCATTCTTACATATTCGAAGAATTTTGTCGTATACTCACGACAATTCACATCAACCATCTTATGATTTAGGAACTTATTAGCCATCTGTTTCTTTTCATTAGGAGGACATAATTTCCTTTATGTCATTTCCTTAAATTCCCTTTAGTTCATGGTATAGGCCATGTCACTTTCTTTTGCCTGAAGAATCGTATTCCACCATTCTAATGCTTCATCCCTAAATAGATTAGAAGCATACATCACCTTATCTTCTATGGAACATTTATTGATCCTAAGAATAGCTTCAGTCTTTTCAAACCATCGCAGAGCATCTTTATAAGTACATCTAGAAGTCATTGCCTCCATTTTGTTAGAAAGTGGAGCTTTGATAATAATATCATTATCTCCATTAACATTATGGCTAAAATCGTTGCTACGATTACATTTGCTAGTCACAACGTTATTGTTTTCTATAGACACAGGGTTTCTAACAGCTTCGATAATTAAGGGTATTGCATTACCTATTCCTTGAGCTACTATATTTTCTATAGCACTTTTATCCAAAGAGTTTCCATGATTGTTCTGGACCGATTGATTAACTTCATTCAACATCTGAATTACAAACATATTTCAGATATTAATATCACCGAATAAATAATATATTCAAAATCTCATAAACACGATTAGTCAGAGCATATTGTCAAAATCGTCGATCATTGCGATTTTTACTCTTTTTATATATTATGCTTCGTATATCTTACATACACTACCATATATATATGTATATATTATTTTAAGTTTTTTTATCTTGTACGTAAGACACAAAAAATACCTTATACATACATACATACATACATACATACATACATACATACATACATACATACATACATACATACATACATACATACATACATACATACATACATACATACATACATACATACATACATACATACATACATACATACATACATACATACATACATACATACATATATTATAGGGTTAGTTCGTCTTCAAAAGTGGTGTTTTTCTCTCGTCGTATTTCTAGACGAGATACTCTTCCATGGTTCGGATCCGGTTTCCTGTGTCCATCAATTCTTCTCCATAGTGGCGAAGTTCTGCCACATTCTCGGGACTCGTTGGGGGATATGCTGGGGATGCAGGCTGGTAGTTTGGGTAAAATGGAAAAGGATTATTCATTAGGTTTTGAAATGCCCAGTCGTTGGTCCACCATTCTTCAACTGGGTTTGGAAGTGGTTGCTGTGGCATGATTGGTTCAGGGTTATGGGTTCTAGGTTCATTGGTATTGGTGAGTAGAGTGGCATATTAAGGTTGATTTCATCGGTTATTGACCTGAATATTTCACAATTAGCCAGACGTTGGTCTAATTCTTCCGATGACAGTGGCATGAGTGCTGGGTTTGAACTTTCTTCAGTTATTTCTCCGGTTGGTTTTGTTTTTGTTGCTGTTGGTTTCTTCTTCCTCCTTTTTACCTTCCAATTCAATATCCTCTTTTTAGGGGGTGCTTTTTCTAGTGGTTGAGCTTGGAATATCATAGGTTCATCTTTGTCTGCTTCATATTTGATTTGTGTACCGGCTTGATCTTCGGTAGTATCCATATCTGAATTGTTAACAAATATGTTTTTGAAAGCTTTTGATAGCTCTATATCGCTCACACTGTTAGCCAAAAACAATAAAAACAACGAACTCTGAAAATCGTATATATATTATTTGATTAGCATCACAGTGATCACATAAGATATTTCATTTATTTCCTGACGATTAAATTTAAGTTTTTTCACAATACTTAATTAGCTTAAACCAGTGGCTCTGATACCACCGTCTGTCACAACCCCGATCCTACCATGGATGGGAGCCGTGCGCAGATACAAGTGGTACCGGTGATTATTAAAATTATTGCAACGGAGTGCCAGGAAAAATATTAGAGTTCTCCAATACCGTAATTTTCATTTCTAAACTGTGGGATGAAACCGTTATTTACATAAAGGATTTTAACAGGGATAAACCCTTAATTTACAAAAACACTGAAGAAACCCTAGATCAACTAGACCGGAATCTAAGTAGATCTATGGAATGGGCTCTGCATAAAAAGGGGTTAATCCTTCGTATGGTTTCACGATGATGAAGAATGAAACAGTACTCTGGCTGATCCTGCAAAACAGAACACCGTTAGCTCGCCACGGGGAGAAGGGGGGTTCTCTCCGTGACCACCCTCCGGCGTGAGAATAAGTACATGTAGTCGGAAGTAAAATATTGTAAGAGAGAGAGTGGTTGAGAGTGAATACCTTTGACTTGAAGTCCAAGTTACTTATTTATAGCCGGGTTTTGGGCGCCAAAATGGGAGATGTTAATCTTGACGGAATCTTTCGCCATTCCGTTAAGTTGTGGTTATCCGTTAGTGCACACGGATCGTGAGCTCATCCACGGTTAGGGAAATGCCACGTGTTGTCATGAGATCACTTATCATTTATTGATGTGAGCATGCTATCATCGTGATCTTTTGATTATACTAGATGATGCCATGTGGCAATTGGTTATAACCGAAAAGATGCTTGCACGATTGGGCGTTAGTGGCTTCTAGAAGATATCACAGCTGTAATCCATCTGTTGTTCGCCACGTGTACATTCTTTTACAACAGAAAAGATTCCCTTTGCTTCTGCACTAAGTCAAAGGTTTTGCTAAGGAAAGTTTCTCAGGATTAACTGTTTCCTTGCGCGAGAAGCGTAAGCTAGTTAACTGATCTTCTTTCTTCTCCCTGCTGCTTAGGGCAACGTTTGTTGAATACTTGCTCTGATATAAATATCCACGCAAGGCTTGTGTGTGAAGAATTATCCAAAGACTGTGTAGGTTTAACTTTGAACCTTGCACGAGCTCGCGCAAGGTAGTTAACTGAAGTATTTATCCAAAGAGATTGTTCAGGCTTTAACTTTGAACCTTGCGCGAGCCCGCGCAAAGTAGTTAAATGATCCTTTCCTCCCTTAGACATTTGGCGCAGAGTTCTAATAAATCTTATTTTGGCAGAGAAGTCTGCGCGAGGTCTCCTTAGTAGTTAATAATGGGTATGGTTTTTAGGGCAAGGTTTTTGGGACCATACCCCTTCAAGTCCCCCCAGTCCAGTGTTGCTCCTATGTAAGAATAAAAAGTAGGTGGAGCACTGGGCTCTAGATAAATGTGCTGCGCTAGGATGAGTGATGGCCCTTTAGTTGCTTCCTGTGTCTTGATGACTTGTCTTAAGTGAATCTTTGGAAAAGTATTTGAATTTCAAATATACTTGAACACGTGTCGCTTATCCGGATGGTGTAGTTGGTGAACATGCACGTTCTTGAGACGGGGTGGTACTGTTGACAGGCTGTCAACAGTACATGCCTTACAACATTTAATGTTGTTTCGGCGACACTCGCGCGCGTGGGGCGGTTACTGTTCCCCACTCGCCCCTGCAGTTACCTGGGGATACGTGACTGTCGCAAAAGTTGCTGCAGTCAAATCTCGCATTAATTGCGATTAGTATATAAAGGGATCAACGATCCATTTGCTTCTTCACCAGATCATATCTAGAGAAAGAAAATCTTGTGTTCGTATATTCCGGCGACCTTCAAAGTTTTCTGATTATTATTTGAAGTTTGAGTTATGGCCACCGGTTCAAGCTTTGCTGATATGCCAACGACGTCAAGTTTACCACCATTAAAGTGGAAGAAGGTGGATTTTGACAATCTTGCTACGAACTTCCTGTTTGCTCTGTCTTGGAAGGCGTTTTTTCCGGCAGTGAATGCCACGACGGCTGATGCTCCGGCCGGTTATATTACTCTATTCTATGATTACTTTGCCGAGGGCAATTTCCGGCTTCCGGTGACCCACTTCATGTTGGAGATCCTTGATTATTATAAGTTTCATATTTCCCAACTGAATCCGATGGGGATGGTGAGGATCCGACACTTTGAGTTCATATGTCGGTCGATGGGTATGGTTCCGACAGTGGAGAAATTTCGAGTTTTCTATCAACTCCACTGTGCATTAGGCTTCTACTCTTTTCAACAACGTGTACAAGCGAGACGGTTGTTGTTAGTGACACCTAAATCCTACCATGACTGGAAACAGAAATTTTTCTTCATAAAGGCGGCAATAATCCCGATGAAGATGACTTTCCGGGCCAGTGATGATATAGAGCTGGAAACCCTCCCCATACCTGCCGACGAGGTGTGGTACCAGGACATTAAAGATGTGCCTAACGTTGTTTTGCCAGAGAGGGCCCTCATCGCTGTTGGGATAAGTATTTTCTGAAAGAAAGAACGCCGGGAAAAACCGGTGTACACTGAAGACGGAACTGGTACGTGAACTGTTTAACTTCCTGGCAATATCTTTTAATAGATATGTACCGATGCAAAAATATTTGTGATATAGTTGCACCGCTTTACTTGATATCCTTCAAGAGAGAAAAAGGGAAAATGGCCGTCGTGCCCATTGCTCAGGGTGAGGATACCTGGTTCTCGCAAATCCTTGGGAACTTTGAGCTGCCCAAGAAGGAGGATCTGGAGGCGCAACCGTCTTCTACGACTAGTAATTAAATTCTTACAAGGCCTAAGTTAATATTGCAATACTACCCTTGAACATATTTTCTAAGTAATATTGCAATATAACTAATGGCGCAACCCTTGTTCAATATTATTGATTATGTAGATGATTTGCTAAACTTGGGCGTAGGCCCTGACTCGAAGAAGAAAAAGAAGCCAACTGCTGCTGCAGCTGCTGCACCTCCTCTTTCCAAACCAGATCAAAAAACTAAGCCATCAGCTGTTGCGAAAGCTGAGGGTAAGAAAGGTACGCGTCTCGTATCTGACTCTTGGTGTGATTATGTGGTGGTGTCAGACTTACTAGAGGGTCTTGTGCCTGTAGGTTTGAGGAAACCAAAGCCAGAACCCATTGACACCTCCTCTCTTCCCGCCTCGAACCCAGACGATCCTTTGGAAATTCCTTCAACCCCGGAAGAGGCATTGAAGCACACTTCCAAGAAGAGGAAGGAGTCTGAAACTAAACCTCCTGTACCAACAAAGGTTGCGCGCCCGCGCATTGGCAAGAAGGGCAATCTGGATGCCTTTACAAAGAAGTTCTCACCTGGTATGTTTGGTTTGTTGTGCATTTCTGTCAGAAAATTTGTGCAGAATCTTATACTTGGTATTTGTTAATATGCTTGCAGAGAAAATGGTGAAGGCTGCGCTGGCTACCTCAGCTGCTACACCATCGCCGCGCAGGCCTGAAAATGTTAAAGAGGGAGATGCGGAGCAAGAGGCACCCATTTTTGACTCTGACCCCATCATCCCAGAAAATATTGAGAATGTGACTCCAGAAGAAGAGCCTAAAAAATTTGATGCTGAGAATCCTGCTGGCGAGCAGGTTAAAGATACTGCTACAGATGCTACACAGAATCTTGCTGAAGAGCAAGTTAAAGATACTGTTTCAGATGTTGGGGTGAAAGAGACCGCAACTACGGAGCAAGAGAAACCATCCACCCCTATCACCGAGCCTTCCTCGTTTGTATCTAAGGGAGTTGGCCCGTCAAGACAAAGCGAAGGCTTTTTGTCTGTAGATGGTGATTCGGATGAGGAATCGCCCATCCGCCCGGAGGAGACGCCCGGGGATTTCTATTATCGATCTTAAACCGAAAAAGGGCAGATGAAATCCATCAGCCTATATGGAAAGTGAAACAAGGTGATGTCTTCACCGAATGGCGCTCTTGCAGAGAATGGTATAAAGGTATTTTCCCTCCGGCGGAGGTGAAGCGACAAGAAGATAAAAATCATGAGGCCACCTATGAAGCCTACTTACAAGAATCTGCCCTCGCTACCTCCACTATTAACAGAATTGTGCGCGAATGGCGCAACATGAACAAGGAGCGTGACAAGGTGGAGGGTGATAAGGCGAAAGCCAAGATTGAGAGGGAGAATACCTTGAAGATTGTATTTGATTTTGAGGCTGCGAAAGCCAAGTTTGAAGCTGATAAGAAGACGGAGGAGTGGTCTACGCTCTCGTGGAAGCGCAAATATGATGCTGCTGCTGCACAACACGAAGATGACCGCAAGCGCTTTGTACGGGCTTGTACCCGAGATAATAATGAAAAAATCTCTCTTCGGAATGAAATTGAGAAACTTAAAAAAGAGAAAGCTGATGCAGTTACTGCGGCAGAAGAGGCGCGTTCTCACCGCGAGAGGAGTGAGCAGAATGAGGTAGTGACCAAAATGACTCTCCTCCTTAAGAACAAAGAAATCGATGATCTAACTTCTATGTTATTTGACCAGGAGCTACTTCAAGCGGAAGCAGATTCCTTGAAAAGGGATATCAAGCTTCACTTAACCGAGAAAGCCGAGTTGACACGCCGCTTGACCAAGGTGAAGAAAAACTTCATGAGACGGAGGTCGCTCGTGCTACAGCTGAGAGCTTGACAGAATCGCTGATGAACTAGCTTACCTGGTTGCGGGACTATGGGATTGTGGAGGTAATATTCCATTTTCTTTGTACATGTCTGGTTCGATCATCATAATATATACTGATTGAATTTGTATAAAGATCGCAAATGCAATCCTTAACTCCATGGAGTTGGATGAGAGAGTGGCAGAATTGATGATGGCTGCGCGCAGCGACGGGCATGCCGAGGGCTATAAAGAGTGTACATTACATGTGGCACATGCGCTGAAGACCAAATGGGATACAAGACGGGCTGCCACGTATGGGTTAAATACTGCTGCCATTTATTCTGCTGCTAAGGAAAAATACGATCCGTTGCAGATTCCTATTATGGACCTTGTGGATGCCGCGCTGCAGCAAGATGACTTTGTCGATAGACTAAAGGAAATCTTCACAACAACAGAAAAGCAGGCGGGCAAAAAATCCATAGAGTAGGAAATTTGTAACTCTTTATTTTGTAATTACTTGTAACGTTGCGCTGCTGCGCAAGTACTTTTGATGTGAATATGATATATTTTAGCTTTACAATGTTTGCATGTGACCAATTACTTGTTTAGGATAGACAAATGAACAATTTCTTACCTCATGTGCGAGCGTAAGTATTAAGTTATCTTGTGGCTCATGAGTTTGTGTTTTTGTTTATCCAAAGGAATTGCGTGCATTTGTAAATAAACATATACAAGACTGTAAGTAGTGATATAGTATTTTATTCATACTGATAAAGCGTAAAGCTATGGCTGCCACTAAGATTACATAAGAAATATAGTAATCAGTCTCGTTACGCAACGCCCAGAAGTTGCTTAGAGGACTGAGATTACATATAACATCTGCGTAGTTGTTGGGCGTTCCAGGTTCGAGGAACACTGGGTCCGTCCATACGCTTCAGAGTGTATGCGCCTTTCCCCAGTACTTCATTTATCACGTATGGACCTTCCCATCACGGGGCTAACTTCCTTATCACGAAGAACACAGTCACCAGGCAAAAAGGAGCAGATGCGTACCCTTTTGTTGTAATACTTTTCAAGCTCAGACTTGTATTTAGCTTCACGAATCGCTACGTTCTCTCGTCGTTCTGCCAATAAGTCTAGATCGATGCGCCTTTGTTCTTTGTTATCTTGTTTTTCCAAAGCTAGCATCCTTGGAGATGGTAACCCAATTTCGGCAGGAATCACATCCTCTGTGCCGTACACAAGGCTAAAAGGAGTTTCTCCAGTGCTAGTCTTGGGCATAGTTCGGTGTGCCCACAAGATGCTAGGCAATTCATCAACCCGCCCTCGCCGTGCTGTGCCAAGGCGGGCTTTGATACCGTCGACCAACTGTTTGTTTATGCTTTCAACTTGACCATATGCTTGTGGATGCGCAACAGAAGCAAAGACATGCTGGATTCCCATTTCTGTCATCCACGTTTGCAACTCTTCAGCCGTTAAATTTGGACCGTTGTTTATAATAATGCGCATGGGCAGACCAAACCGGCAAATAATGTATTCCCAAATGAATTTTCGAATTACCATTGCTGTAGTAGAAGCTAAAGGTTTAGCTTCAACCCATTTTGAAATAATCGACCGCAACAATGATGAACTTGACTGCGCCGGGCGCATCTGGAAATGGTCCAACTAAATCAATGGCCCATTGTTGAAAAGGGTAAGCTGTTGTGACGGGTACCAAAGGATTCTTTGGGCGCAACGTTTTAGGGGCATGCCTTTGGCAGGACATGCATTTGCGCAAGATCTCCACAGCGTCAACGTACATTCCGGCCAATAATACCCTGCGGTTTTCACTTTGGCTACTACCATGCGCGGCCCAGAATGTATACCACATAGCCCCTCATGAACCTCCCTGATCAGGTACTGTGCATCATGTTTGTTAACACAGCGGAGCGAAGGACCCATGTAAGAGCGTCGATACAGAATACCGTTAACCATCTCGTAATTGAGGGCTTTGCACCGTAACCTACGTGCTTGTGCTTTATCTTCTGGCAATGAACCATGTAACAAATACATCATTATTGGAGACATCCATGATGGATCTCCTACTTCGACCATTGTTACTTGTCTGAGAGGGACTGGTGGATTACTTAAAACTTTGATACGAACTTCCTTTGCCAAATGTTTAAAACTAGTTGCTGCTAGTTTACTTAGAGCGTCAACATGTTTGTTTTCGCTTCGCTTTACGTGTGTGACTTTAAATTGTTGGAACTGTGCTATAAGAGCCTTAGCTTGCGCCAAGTACAAAGCCATGATATCTCCCTTTGCATCGTACGTCCCAATTACTTGCTCAGCAACTAGCAATGAAGCAACATGGGCTTCTAAATTTGTTGCACCCATTTTGATAGCGAGGCATAAGTCTGCTAGGAAAGCTTCATATTCGGCCTCGTTGTTGGTTCTTTTAAAATCCAACCGAATTGCATATGTGAACTATGCTCCCTGTGGACTCACTAACCGAAGACCTGCTCCAGCCCCATCACTGTTTGATGCGCCATCTGTCAACAGTGTCTAGGCTCTATTGTTTATGACTGGGACTGGGTTTTGAATTGCTTGACACTCTTCAATTTTATTAGCAGGAATTTCAGTGATAAAAACTGCCAAAACTTGGCCTTTGATAGCTGGTCTAGGTTTATAACAGATGTTATAACCCCCAATTCTGTTACCCACTTCGCAAGTCGTCCAGAAACATCTGGCTTGGACAAGACTTGGCCAATGTGAAAATTTGTTAAAACTGTAATAACATGTCCTGAAAAGTATCTTGGCAGCCTGCACGAGGCGTGGACCAATGTTAAAACTAATTTCTCCATAATTGAATACCTTGTCTCTGGATCATTCAACATCTTGCTGATATAATAAATTGGAGACTGGACTCCTTCGCATTCTACCAACAAGACACACCTACTGCTACCTCAGATGCAGCAAGATGTAAGACCATGGGTTCTTTTTCACGAGGAGCAGTAAGTGTGGGAAGTTGAACTAAACAATATTTCATTTGCTGGAAAGCTTGATCAGCTTCAGGAGTCCATGCGAACTCTTTGCTCTTTGTACAATTGCGTAAGGTTCGAATAAATGGATAAGACTTTGCAGCATGATTGGCGAGGAAGCGGTTTAGCGTAGCTAACCTTCCAGCCAAACATTGCATCTCTTTGATGGTAGTAGGATAAGACATTTTTTGTATTGCTTTGACCTTCTCAGGATTAACCTTGAAATCATCTTTGGTGACGATGAAACCCAAAAATTGCCCTCCTCCATGCCGAAGGAGCATTTGCTTGGATTTAACTTTAAATTTACCTTTCGTAGAGAATCAAAAGTTCGTTGGATTTTATCTAACATAGTTCCTTCTGAGTTGCTCGAAATGACCAAATCATCAATGTAGACTTCCAGAGTTTTCCCGATATCATCTCCAAAAACTGCATCCATCAATCTTTGATAAGTAGCTCCAGCATTGCGGAGACCAAAAGGCATCTTGGTATAACAAAAAATGCCCTTCTTCGTGCGAAAAGCTATTTTATCTTCTTCTTCTTTTTTCATCAAGACCTAATGATAACCTTTATAACAATCTAGAAAACATTTCCAGCGAAAGGAAGCTAACGAGTCAACCTTTTTGTCAATCTCGGGAAGAGAATAACAATCTTTCGGACACGCCTTGTTTAAATCTTTAAAATCTACGTACATCCGCCATCCGCTATTATGTTTCTTTACCATGACTTGGTTTGCCACCCAGGTCTGGTATTTTACTTCACGCATAATACCAGCATTTAGTAACTCGGTGATTCATCGCCTCTGTCTTTTCTGACCCAAGGCTGCGATTTTTCTGTACAACTGGCTTTGCTGATGGAAATACATTTAGACAATGTTTCGCAACGTCGCGTGGGACACCGACCATATTGGCAGGTGTCCAGGTGAAGATGTCCTTGTTGCGAAACAACAGTAGTTTAAGTTTTGCGCAAATTTCATTACTGACTGCAGGCCCTAACAAGATTGTTTGCTCGGGATACGTACTGTTGAGTATCCATTTTTCGGGTTCGTCACTTGGCAATGTCTTGGCAGCCTTCGTAATTGGTTCTTTAATAGACATGATTTCTTTCCAGGAAAAAAATGATAGCTACTCCCGTTGGTGTTGGGAAACCACATGCGGCGTGAGGCGCAGACGTGACCATGCTGAAATCTCGTTGTGCACGCCGTCCCAATAAAACATCGTGACGGGATGTTGCTGGCATTACCATGAAATTTACTTGAATAGTTCGTGAATTTCTTCCATCTGAAAGAGTCACGGGGAAGACTATTTGTCCGAGAGGAAAAATAGCCTCGTTGCAGAATCCAGTCAACGGGAAGTCAACTGGTTCCAGGCGTGCCTTGTCCTCTGGATCTAACTGTTTGAAACATTGTTCATATATGATATACATAGAACTTCCTAGATCTATGAACATATAATCAGTTTGGTAATGGCCAAATATACCTGTGACTATCACTGGTCTTTCTTCCTGAGGTCCTCCAGGAACCACAGGAAATATCACTTATTGCTCGCGCCACATTTCCTCTTGAAATCGTTGAAAGCTGCGCTTGCGCGACGAGCCTCCTTGAATCATGGAAACTTGCTGTTTCATTTTCTTGTTGCTAGGCCCTTCGTCCCCGCACGTAATCTTTTTGCGCACATTCTGGAGTAGATGAGTAAGCTTCCCACTCTTTAATGCTTTTTCAATCTTCGCGCGCAGACTGATGCAGTTATCTGTTGTGTGACCTATGTCTCTATGATAGTCACATAACAAATTTGGGTCTTGCCCTTTTTTATTTTTCATTGGTTGTGGCTGCTTAAACTGATAATTCTCAGTGCTGAGGACTTCAGCAGGAGATTACGTGAAGGGAGTCCACTGGCGTTCCCTATTCTCTTGTTTAATCGCTTTTTGAGTTGTTATCTTGTTGATTGTTGCACGCGCATCAATTGGTGAATAAGGAGAATACGAATTCTGACTTGACTCTTTCCAATTCCTCTTATACTTGCGACTACCTTTACTCAGGACTTGCGGACGATTCTGAGGTAGAGGTGGCCTATTAGAATTCAAGTTGCGCTCAGTCTGGGCGTAAACCTTGGCTGCCGCCATGAGTTTATCGTAGCTCTTTAGAAGGCCAGTTGTACCGGAAAGCACTTTAATCATTTCGTCACACCTTACTGCGTATTTGATCTGCGCGCGTATAAGGTCTTCGTGAACATCTTCAATCTCCAAGACCTCTTTATTGTAATGCGTAATAAAATCTTCAAGGTTCTCATCATCCCTCCGCCAGATGTTCATTACATCTGAGGAGTCGCGCACGTATCGCCTTTGCTGACTGAAGTGTGTAAGAAAATTTTCCTTTAGGTCATTCCAAGAGGAAAGTTTACCTGTCGGTAAATTATCAAACCAAAGGCGCGTAGCGCCGGTAAGAGTTTGTACAAACAGATGACACCACATTGGTAATGTCCAGTATCAAAGTAACCCTGCACCGGTGAAGAGGCGCATGTGATCATCAGGATCGGTTAAACCGTTAAAATTTCCTACGTTGGATGGTAATTTTGCTCGCTCCAACGAAGCCAGTGATATCTCTCAGGTAAACCTTTATTGTTTAGCTGCTTCGGTTGGGCGATACCCCAAATTGTAATCATGCTCAGCTTCTAGATTGTATACTGTACGTACTTTTGGCTTGTAACTAGCATGATCTGAAGATATTCGATTGAAAATACTTGCACTATCCCCTTCCTCATAGGTATTATCGAGTTCATCGTGTTGGGTGTCCCGCTTTTGTGAAGACCGTGGGCCCAAATGAGAGTGGACAGATGCACGACGCTGAATGTTTTCTTCTTGCCTTCTATTACCAGAATGAACAGGATCATTCCTGGTTTTAGAATACATTTCTGTTCCATCTTTAGACATGTGCGAAGGGGAACGAGCATGATTTTGAGTATTATAACTCAAAACTCGAGGTGCCGGTGAAGCACGGACCTGAGGAGCGTTAACCAGAGCTTGAAAAGCTGGAGTTCCGGTTTGGGCACATAGCTGAGCATACATAGCGTTTAGAGCCGCTTGAGATTTGATTAACCACGATAATGGAGTCTCTTCAGGTGGTAAAATCGCTGCAACATCAACCTGAGGAGCCGCCGGCGTTAATGGAATACTCGCATGATCGGGCTCATACTAAGCATTAGCTTCACCGGAAGAATCCTCAACTATTTGTTCGTCGATCTGAGGTCCGACAACAACGCGACGGATCTCCGATCGAGGAACTTGAAAAGATGATCCATCATCCATGATGCTGCAGATCTAGGTGAAACAAAACGAAAGATGAGAAAAAGAATTGAAATCGGCGGGCGCAATGAAGAAACCCTAGATCAACTAGACCGGAATCTAAGTGGATCTATGGAATGGGCTCTGCATAAAAAGGGGTTAATCCTTCGTATGGTTTCACGATTATGAAGAATGAAACAGTACTCCGGCTGATCCTGCAAAACAGAACACCGTTAGCTCGCCACGTGGAGAAGGGGGGTTCTCTCCGTGACCACCCTCCGGCGTGAGAATAAGTACAGGTAGTCGGAAGTAAAGTATTGTAAGAGAGACAGTTGTTGAGAGTGAATACCTTTGACTTGAAGTCCAAGTTACATATTTATATCCGAGTTTTGGGCGCCAAAATGGGAGATGTTAATCTTGACGGAATCTTTCACCATTCCGTTAAGTTGTGGTTATCCGTTAGTGCACACGGATCGTGAGCTCATCCGCGGTTAGGGAAATGCCACGTGTTGTAATGAGATCACTTATCATTTATTGATGTGAGCATGCTATCATCGTGATCTTTTGATTATACCAGATGATGCCATGTGGCAATTGGTTATAACCGAAAAGATGCTTGCACGATTGGGCGTTAGTGGCTTCTAGAAGATATCACAGCTGTAATCCATCTGTTGTTCGCCACGTGTACATTCTGTTACAATAGAAAAGATTCCCTTTGCTTCTGCACTAAGTCAAAGGTTTTGCTAAGGGAAAGTTTCTTAGGATTAATTGTTTCCTTGCGCGAAAAGCGTAAGCTAGTTAACTGATCTTCTTTCTTCTCCCTGCTGCTTAGCGCAACGTTTGGTGAATACTTGCTCTGATATAAATATCCGTGCAAGGTTTGTGTGTGAAGAATTATCCAAAGACTGTTCAGGTTTAACTTTGAACCTTGCGCGAGCCCATGCAAGGTAGTTAACTGAAGTATTTATCCAAAGAGATTGTTCAGGCTTTAACTTTGAACCTTGCACGAGCCCGCGCAAGGTAGTTAATGATCCTTTCCTCCCTTTGACATTTGGCTCATAGTTCTAATAAATCCTATTTTGGCAGAGAAGTCTGCGCGAGGTCTCCTTAGTAGTTAATAATGGGTATGGTTTCCTTGATTGGCGCAAGGTTTTTGGGACCATACCCCTTCAAACACATTTTATTCAGGTTACAGAGCCACTTATATAAGCTTTAGTACCTCGTAGCACTTTTCCTTCTCTTCACAATAAATCACCTGAAACGCGTTTTAAAAATGTTTGATCGGTGAAAAATTTTGGTTAGTCATTCAATTTGTATCAAAGACACATTTTTATAGTTACAACATTAAGGGTTTTTACATTTGTTTATATCTTTCAATTACTCAAATCAGTATTTGTCACACGCCCAATTCGGTGATTGTGGTCATATTACTATTGGCTAACTCTTTGTCCAATAGCAACGCTGGACTAATGGTGTATATAAAACCCCACATACCGGTAGTATTTTTAGAATACAAAAACTTAATCACTGTAAATAAAACTTGGAATGTAGGACCGAGTTCCTACGATAACAACGGTACCTAAGTTGTATCTAGTCCATATTTGTGGAACTAATATGAATTAGTGATTATTTACACAAGATATACGTTTAAAGTCAGTTTATTGATCAATTCAAGTGTACATGTAAGTTCCCAAACTGACAGAGCTCCGCCGTCATGATTGCAAAAACTATTACAATGTGAAACCCAAGACGTCTATATATAGAGGTTCAAGTTCGCACCAAAAGAGCTTGGGTTAACTTCTTACGAAGTGCAACTTCGTGCGAACTTGCCCTTGACACACAAGTTTGTGCGAACTTGACCTTAACACACATAATTAACTTCTAAAACTAACAACTATCAACCCTGTATAAACAGACTCGATCTAAGACTTAGACAATAGACATCGTGCACCAACAGACTCCCCCTTGGATGTTGTCGTAGTCTTGATCAGTCTTCAAAATCTTCAATCTTCAAAAATCTGACTTTAACGACCAAAGAATTTCTTGTACGGCTGCTTTCTTCATTCCTGTTTCGGTATTGGTGTTTGATCTGTAGGCGGCGCCTATTTCATGAATTGAAATCGTCGGAGTCTCGCCTCTCTTCCACTTTCATGTATCTTTTCAAGATGCCTTTCTTCCTTAAAAAATTCTTCTCTTTCAAGTTCTCGCCACCTCGATTCCCACATATGCCCTGAATTAATACCACGTGCATAGCAAACATTGACCACACCTTGGTATTGTTTGGCTTGAACTTCTTCACGCTTATCATAGCATATTTTGTTGAAGAACAAACATTTCACATCCTCCTTTGAGCAATTTACTAGCCACATCGGGTCTAGTATTCTAATTGTTCTCCGTAAACCCCAAATTCTTCGTCGTTCTATCATTCAGGAGTTTCTTCTTTAGTAATATCCCAGTTTCCATCACCTCTAAGCACTATCACTGCTTCCCACGTTTCAGGATCCGTTTGCCACCACAAGAAGTATGGATGAGAATCTTGCTCAATCGGTTTCAGGGGCATGTTCTTCATAGCCCTAGGCCTTTTCATCACCAACGTAACATCCTTTTCTTTACTCTCTTTATCAATCTTTACTTTGCGCTTTGGAATAAACGGTTTCCATAGTTCAAAACCACGCGAAGCTTCAAACTTTATGACTTTCCATAACCGTTGATCATTAAACTTCATCTGATAGTTTATGCTTTTCATCTGCACCAATTCTTCAACATCCCAGAAAGGTAAAGTCTTTATATCATTCAGATATTTGAAGTATTGTACGCCAAATTCTCTCTTTATTGCATAAACATCCACCTCATTGATCCATTCCCAACTTAAAATGTCTCCAAGCGATTTATCTTTATCTCGAGTAAAGAATGCAAGTGGAAGTTTAAATTTCCTTTCTTTCTGCATTTCCTTGAACCATGATTTCTTTGCTTCAGCAATCTGTTCTTTTGATAAACGTTTCAGCGTACTTCCATCCTTGACCACTTCATCGATCTTTTGCTTTAATAAATCAACATCTATCTGACTCATAATCTCGTCAATCGTTGGAAAACTGTCAGTGTTAATACCAGAATACTTCTCTACCTCATCATCAGAAGCATCTTCAATAATAACACGATCGTAATCGTCAGCTTCTGGTACTTTCTTATAAACATAATCTTTTGGCTCGAAGTACTTATGTTCACCAACCCTTCTTCAAAATCAAACTCAAAAGAATCAGTATCAACCTCGAACATCTTTGCTAACTCCTCTTTCGTGTAATTATGCACAAAGTCTCCCTCTTCAATATTTTGATCAAGCATTATCAGAAGGGGCTGATGATCAGGAACAACTGTATATGGTAAAGCTGTGAAGATTCCTGATTCTTCTGACTCATTTGGACCTGTCTGCTCCCCCTTATTTGTGCATCCTCAACATTAACTTCATCATTTAACACTGAGTCGTAATCAAAATCATCATGAAGCTTTGCAGATTCAATTCTAACACCAACTCCACCCTGACCATCATTATCATCATCATCATGATTAGAATCGTCGTCTTTATCATCAGCAGGGTCATCAGCTTCATCACCATCTTTCATTTCCTCATCCTCATCTTTTTCAGCTTCAGTTTCAGCTCTTTCAGCTCGTGAACGTCTAAGATCAGCAATACGTTGAAGGATAGGATTGTCAGCAACATCAATCACTTCACAACTATAACCAACCCTCTTTCAAGATTTTCTTCAATAATAGGTTCTTCAACAGTCTTTGAACTTTCGGTTACCACTGTTTCTTTTTCAATTCCTTTACCCTTTCCCTGAGTAGCCATATCTTTTTCTGCTCTTTCTTTTTCATCTTGAACTTCCAAGCAATTGTATTTAGCAATGAAATCTATACCAAGGTTGTTGGATAGAACACGTTGTAGCATACTAAATCTTCTGTTGTTAAGGGCCTTTTTTGCTTCAAGTTCTGCGATCAACTTTCTTAGTCTATCATTATCTGAACCAAGACTTTCAACAACTGCCTTCATATAGTCATGATCGTTTTCCAGAAATTTAACTATGTTCTCCATCATTTCTTTCTCAGTCTCGTTCTGTTTAATTTGATTTTCAAGAGCTTTGATCCTCCTTTCTAACTCTTGAAGCTTTGACTCATTAAACATGTCAATCAACTCATTAGAATAAATTTCATTATCAACACTGCCAGTAGTAAAAGGAATATCTCCAAAAGCATTCTTGAAATAACTTTCTTGTCATTGAGCAGAAGTTTGACTTTGAGGAGTGTGCTGTTTAGATGTAGCTTTTGGCGTTACTTGTTTTGGTGTCGTTTGTTGTTGTGGAGATATCGGCTGTGTAGTAGCAGTAGGATCTTGATGAATTTGCTGTGGTTCTTGCACAGAAGCCGTTGGAGGTTCTTGAACTGTTGCATATTGAGATTCTTGAACCTCTGAAGTACGTGGAGGTTGATCTTGTACTTGAGATGCATCTGGTGTAACAACTTTCTTTCTCTGACTTCTATACTGTCTCTTAGGTAACTTTCTCCCTTTTATCGCTGGAGAACCAGTAGCCTTTTTACCATCACCAGCTTTTGTCTTTACACTTTTAGACTTCTTTTTCGGCCTATCTTCTTCAGACTCTTCATCAGCAGATGGCTCATACAAACCTTCACCACGTTTCTTTAATCGTTCTTCTTACACTTCTTTCTCATATTTCTTTTGACGTTCTTCCAAAGAATCAACAGAATCTTCTTTATCAGAAGTGGCAGAAATAACATCATCACGATCTCCTTCAGCAGTTTCAACTTTAACAGCTGCGCTTGCTTCAGATTGTTGTTCAACTGTAACAGGAACATCTTTCGGTTCATCTATTAACATCGTTTCAACCTTCTTTGAAGCTCTCTTGCGTTTCTTTTTCTCAGGTTCATCTTTAATATACTAATAGCTTTGTTTGGGTACAAAATCTTTTAACTACTCTGCCTCAGTGCTTTTATCACCGCTTCCTTCTTTTCTCCATTTACCCTCTGGAGGCGAAACATAATCAGCTTTGACTATCGCACCAAACATCGGTTTAGCAACTGGAGTAGAATCTTGTTGTTGATACGTTTTGAGCTTCTTCAAGGTATCTTCATCCATGTGATGCAAGTAAAGCACATCATTTGAATCTTTCTTAATGTCTTTGAATTTGTCGTCGATAAGCATTTAGACGAATCTTGGATATAGCAGAATCTTATCTTCGCCCATGTTTTTCGACATATGCTCAAAAACGACGTGAGAGTAGTAAAATTTTTTGTTCAAAACCAAAGCTGTCGCCATGCACATCATGTAGTCTTGCATGTTGTCTAAACCAGTTCTTCGATGATTGAATGCGTGAATCATAGCGTGTAAGAAGAACTTATACGGCAGACCTAAACCACCCTTCTTGAATGATGATGCGTTAACATGACCTCGATAACCCATTCGGTAGAAACATCCCTTAACCATGCGTTCGTCAAAACCGGTGGGATCAGCTGCATCGTCGTTGAATTCTAACACTCGTCGAATATCAGCTTCTGTTACAGTAATAGCTTTGTCTTCATTTCCAACACGAACAATTGATTTAATCACCTTGTCCGTCTCATTATATTCAGCACAGTTCCAGAAAAACGTCACATGAGATCTGTACACTATGTGCTTGTCGGTAGTCGCCTTAGTAACGGGTAAACGTTCCATAAACTCCAGGATATCTGAGAAAGGCTCCAAACTTGGATACAATTTCTTGTCTAGCGATATACATGTATTATGAAACTTTGAAAACGGAAGGTGTACAACCTGTAACACAAACAAATCAAATACTTAGAAATTTTTTCCAACAATTTTATCACATACATAGACAACTTTGCACGAACTGAGTATTCCAATTTTTACATTCAATATCTAACTTCGCGCGAACTGGACAACATCATTTATCAACTTTTGTATTTCAACCATTACCTACTTCGCACGAAATGGTTAACAAAATTACACATGTTTATATGCAACTTCGTGCGAAGTGAGACAACATTATTTTGAAAAAGTCATGACAAGTTCGCACGAACATGTCATCATCTTCATTTAACAACAACAACCTGCAACTTAGTTTATTGTCCAATGTCAAAATTAATGATTCGTTTAGTGATTATATGTGTCGATTAACATTTTTCATTAACCAATTTTAACATTCAAGCCTTAAAACTATCAGATTTATCGATTATAGGTCCGACATGAACAATTTCTCATCAAAATCAAGTTTTTAAGCAAAGATTCTACCTCATCCATTGAAATATGTGTGCAAATTACCTAAGTCAACAAGAAATTTGGGCAGAATAATGGTATTCTCTTTGCAATTATAAGTTCGCTCGAAGTTGCTCTCACATAAACACAGATCTGATAATGAGCAACTCCGTCCGAAGTTGGCTTTCGCACGAACTTGTGTTATTAACAACAAAAACTGAATGATACAACAACTGAATGGAGTTCGCACGAACTTGTGTTATTTAAAACAAAATCCAAATGTTGAACTTCGGACGAACTTGTGTTATTAAACACATTAACATTTCATACAACTTCGTCCGAAGTTATGTAATGTTTCTCAAATTTTCAAACTTTTTAAGATTTTACAATTTAAACTCTGAACTTTAACACTTTTTTACCAGATTTGAAAATCCACTCAGTTGACCAAGTCCAAGTTAATGACCTTGGTTAACCAATTTGTCTATCGAGTTCAAGTTAATGACCCCAGTTTAACCAGTTATGAACAACCTGATTTTTTTTGTTACTTGTAAAGTTTCAAATTAATGAACTTTTAATCATATTGAACCATTTTTGATTTTACAGATTAGCTCCCAACCCATTGTCATCAGAATTCCCAATTTCCAGCGCCTTTCCAGACTTCGAGATCCGCTATCCATCATTGGCTATTGAAAATAAGATAGAAACAAAATCTTTTTGATTTTTAGAAAGTTTATGCTAAAACACACTAAAAATCCTTTTGGATTTAATTCTGTAAAAGAAATGAATCTATGTACAAACATATTTACAGACATATTTTTGTGAATTCGTGTCTAAGGATCATATCAGTTGTTTGAGACAGATCACCAGTACCGTTGACCTTTAGATGACTTTAAGTTTTAAACAAATTTACCTAGACTGTCGTTATGTTTGTCCACTTAAACTTCAACACATTTCACAATTGTTCCAAGATATGTTATGTAGATTTAAGAAACTTGACTTAACTATGGTTCCCATCTCAGAATATACTCCCGTATCAAGATTCCCTAGATTTCATCTCACAGGTGAATATAGCATAACTAATATCTGTATCTGGGTTGTGCGAGGCCTTGAGAGCTCAGGTTAATACCACCGTATCGACAAAGAGATGAAGGCTTGATTTTAAGGTGTTGTTCCAATATGGAATCTTTTGACTGCAATTGATTAGATCTTACGATTCTTTTAATTCGCTGCAGTTTAGGGGTTTTTAGCAAAAGCATTATAGAAGTTCTAGGCCATAGCTTACGCAAAATCAGAAGTACTTGTATAATGCCCCAGATATCAATCATCAATAAAGACCTCGTATCTCAGAATCAGGCAATCTCTCAAACGAAATTTCGGAGTACTAAGTCCATATATCCGAGAGATGTTAATCCACAAGCTAAGCAATTGTGAAATTTAGTTTATATCCTGGAAACAATCTACTGAATGTGTAAAGCCTATCGACACGTCCATAGTAAGACTTGTTTAATCCTTTTAAACTTTGCAAATCTTTAGCATACTGTGATAATCCACTGATGTACTATCATTTCCTTTTTGACAAAAAATTCTTTTTGTCTTGTTCATGTTTTTGTACATTTTGCTTTTTATATGTTTTTGTATTTTCTCGTTTCCCCACTAAAATCGAAAACATATTTTTGGATTTTAGTTTTTAAAGAAATCTTATCCTAAAAAGATAACAAACCAATGAGGATCACGAGAACTCGTCGTCCGATCCGTATTCAACCTCTACTTTCGAACCTCTCAAAAGATTTTTTATACCGTTAAGCCTCATTAAGTATGTAAACCGTGTTAGACTAAATGGTTTGGTATAAAAATCAGCTTTTTGTTAATCGGTGTGGATTTTCTCAACTCGTACCAATATTTTTTCGTAGCAATCGCAAATAAAGTGGTAACGAATCTCATGTTTAGTTCGAGAGTGATGAACATGATTTTTAGTGATATCGATCGCTGCCTTGTTATCTACATACAACGGTGTGTCAAGAAATTGCAATCCGTAGTCTCTCATCTGCTGTTGGATCCACAGAAGTTGTGAACAACAGCTGGAAGCTGAGATATACTCAGCCTCACATGTCGAGAGCGACTGTGGTTTGTTTCTTGCACTGCCATGTTACCAAACGCGTTCTGAAAAATTGGCAACCAGCTGTAGTAGATTTAGCATTCAGTTTATCTACGCCAAAATCAGAGTCTGCATATCCCGTCAGATCGAAGTTATCATTCTTCGGGTACCACAAACCGGTGCTTGGACATCCCTTCAAGTATTTGAAAATCCAATTCACGATCTACATATGAGACATTTTGGGACTAGACTGATATCTTGCATAGAGGCAGGTAGGAAACATTATATCTAGACGCGACGCCGTCAAATACATTAGTGATCCTATAATTGACCTGTAGAGAATCTCATCAACTTTGGTTCCAAGCTCATCGACGCAGATTCCATGGTTGAGTGCTAGTGGTGTTGGTAAAGGCTTCGTGCTATCCATCTCAAACTTCTTCAGAATATCATGAACGTACTTGGTTTGGTGGATAAAAATACCATCCGGCAACAGATCAACCTGTAATCCGAGAAATAATTTCATTTCACCCATCGAGCTCATTTCGAACTTCTTCTTCATGATAGATTCGAATTCCTTGCAAAGATCGTCGTTCGTTGAACCAAATATGATGTCATCTACGTAGATTTGTACAATCAGCAGATGATTTCCAACTTCTCTCATGAATAGTCTACTGTCCACTATGCGTCTGATAAAACCATTGCCGACTAGGTGCTGAGATAACGTCCCGTACCAGGCTCTCGGGGCCTGAAGCAACCCATACAAAGGTTTATCCAGGAGAAATTCTTTCTTCTTGTTCAGTGGATCGACAAACCCCGGTGGTTGGCCGACATACACTTGTTCTCATAGTTTGCCATAGAGAAAAGCTGATTTAACATCAAGCTGGTACACTTTAAATCCTTTCCAAGACGCGAATGCCAAGAAAATGTGGATAGACTCTAATCTTGCAACTGGTGCGTACACCATTGTGTAATAAATACCTTCTTGTTGATGGAATCCTTTGACAACAAGCCGAGCTTTGTTTCGCACAATTACTCCTCGATCGTCACGCTTGCACTTGAAGACCCATTTAGTATCAATCGCCTTTTGATTCCCCGGGAAGTCAACAAGTTTCCATACACCCACTTTCTCAAATTGTAGTAACTCCTCTTGCATGCGAGTATCCAATTTTCATCACCCAGTGCCTCAGTAACTGATTTTGGCTCAATTTGTGATATAAAACAATGGTAGGAGCAAAATTCTTGAATCAGAGCCACCTTTGTGTAGAAACAACTTAGCGCTTTATTGATATGACTTCTTGTTCTGACTCCAGCTTGTAATTCTCCAATTATAGTGTCAGATGGATGGTAAGAATAAGATCTCGGCATTACTTCATCAGAAACACCAACTGTACTCTCCAGATGTTTAACATTAAGATCAACCACTAATTCAACAGCAGGAATGCTAGAAGATGCTTCATTTCTTGTACTCGGGCTAGCAGATTGATTTAACATGCTAGTGATCTGCTCAGATTCCTCATTAGAATTGGATTCTCCATCTTGATCAAAAGTCGGAGCTTCATCAGAATCAGAATCATGCGCTTGTGAAAGATTGAGTTCTTCTGAAACATTCACTGGTTTTGTAGTTGATGTTACTGGTTCAGGTTGAACATTAGTTTGACCTTCACCAGAAGAAGATGTACCAATAGATGGTTGAGTAACCACTATCGGTCTTGAAACTTTTTCTTGGTTGGCAGATTGATGCAAGTAATATAGAATAGCAATTTCTTCATCAGTCGGCTATTCTGGAAGATCGAAAGATTTCCATAAGCTGTCATAGTTGAACATCCAAGCATCACCTGCCTTTTGTGTTGGCATTGTATACCTTCGGCAGTCAACATGCTGAACGAGAACCACTTGTTTCATGCTAGGAACATAGACTCGTCTAAGTGGACTTTCATAACCAACAAAGAAACCCTCTAATGATTTTGCACCGAATTTCCCATCAGGATCAATAACTGTTCAGGGAAATCCAAAAGGTTCCAGATACTCCATTCCTTTGGTTTAGAAGTTCGAAACATGTCTTCTTGGTAGGTTTAACAGTTAAGACCCTGTTCAACGTATAACAAGATGATGCTACAACTTCACTCCAGAAACTGACATGAAGTTTAGAATCAACAAGCATGGTTTTTGTTGTCTCAATGAGCGTACGGGTCTTCCTCTCAGCTACTCCGTTTTGTTGTGGAGTATAAGGAGCACTGAATTCAAGTAAAATTCCTTTTTTGTTACAAAACTCGGTCATGCGGTTATTCTTGAATTATGTACCATTGTCACTTTGAATTCTTCTGACTGGTAAGTGATACAGATTCTCAAGTTTTCGGAAAAGTATCATCAGATTCTGAATGTTTCGTCTTTTCTTTCCTGAAAGAACACCCATGAAAATATCGAGTAGTCATCTGTAACAACTAGACAATATAGATCTTCGGAAATACTTTTGAAATTCACCGGATCAAAAAGTTCCATATGTAATCGTTCTAGTGGAAGCTTTATGGAATTTAGAAGTTTTTTCGGATGAGACTTTTTGATCTGCTTTCCTTTCTTGCAACTTAAGAAATTGTCATTCATGTGAAAACTTTTCAAGATTAACTCCTTCCACCAAATTGTTGTGAACCAGGAAATTCATCTTTCGTAATTGAATATGACCCATCTTTCTATGCCATAAGATCGACTCTTTTTCTGTGGCCTTCGTGACAAAACATTGTGCCGACTTTGATGTAGTTGTGGAAATTCCCATATCAAGCACGTACAAATCATTCTCTCACGGGGCGTGCATAAGAATCCATTCTTCTGGAATCTTGAAACCCTGTTTCAGTATCATGCACTCCTTGTCGTTAAAATTAGTAGTAAACTTTTTGTCACAAATCTGAGAGATACTCAGAAGATTGTTCTCCAATTCGGCAATGTAGTTGACCTTATCAAAATATACCACGCCATTCGACAATTTTCCTTCTCCAATGATTCTTCCACCTTGATTACCAGCAAATCCAACGTAGCCTCCATTGATAGCTTTGATGTCGAATAATAAGGCACGCATCCCTGTCATGTGTCGAGAAGCTCCGCTGTTCATAACCCACTTTGATAAGATAGACCTTGGAAGCCCGTACACATGTAAAAGTGATTACTTAAAAAGGGAAACCCAAGCCTTGTCGGTCTTGGGCTGATTTGGGATATCAAAAGTTGGAATTTTCACTTCTTTATTTGTAACCGCTGATCAGTCTTTGTTTGGTTATAGTCTTTGGTTTTGACTGATCCAGTTGATTTAACCACTTCAGATGATGATGAATTCTTTCTCGGAATCTAGGATTGTGATTTCATTCTTGCCTTTTTAACATAAAACTTTGAATCTTTGTTTTCAGCTTGTTTTGAAGATTCGCCTTCTTCAAAGTTAGAAAACTTTACAGTTTTAGGTTTCTCTTCATGTTTAGATTCATTGTTTCTTTTGATTTTTGTTGAATCAATCTCTGGTTTCTTTAATTTTTCTTCTTCTGAACCCTTATTGGTTTGATAAACAAACTTTGATATCGGACATTTTCTTGCAATATGACCTACTTCATTGCATTTGAAACATGTACGATTATCAACAGATTTCTCACTAGTAGATTTTACTCCACTTGTGGATTTTGTCTGTTCTCAAAGCTCTTGTTCCTTTTTGAACTCATCATTTGTTTGTTTTCCGATTAAATCCTTTTCACGAACAGTGTTAGTCCCAAACACAAATTTCATATTTTTCTTTTTATATTCATGACTTGGTGACCTTTTCTTCTCATTCTCTTTTGATTCAAAACCCAAACCTCCTCTCTTATTTTAAGGAAAATCACCACCATTTCTTCGGTAGTTGTTATAAACTTTCTTGGATTTTGAATAAAATTTCTTCTCATTTTTATCAAGATCATTCGACGTAACCTCTACAAGTTTGAATAGTTTGTCAATAGAATCTTCTTTCACATTCTGAATCGGGAAACTTTCATCAAAGTATAGTCTATCAGAATCCTTAACATTGTATAGTACAATGTTTGGATCATCACTTAGGCTATTCTCCGAAAGAGTACTTTCTTCATTTTCAGATTATGAACTTTCTGAACTATTTAAACTCGAATCGGCGCTTTCAAAGCTGCCATCATCAGAATCACTTTCCAACACCTTCTCAACCTCATTATTAACAAGTGCTTCACTGTCATCTTTTGAATTTGTGTAGATTATATTAATGTCCCCAGGCAACTCATTTTTTATTTCATTTATAAGTTTCACATTGAGCGCCTTCTCCATTCCTTCTACTTTCTTATGACAGTAGCTTTCGCACAATGGAGGTGGAACTTTCTATAGTCGGCACATTTCTTACCTTTTGTCTTTTTATTATTTTCTTCCGATGGAATTTTTGGAAGAATATGATCGATGACATAAGCATTGATTGTGTAACTTAGCAACAATTGATTTACCCTTTCAGTTTCAATTTTCATTTCTTGCAATTCATGTCTGTGCTCAGCAATGTTATTAATGTAAATATTAATAGCACCTTGTTTATCCAACAATGTTGCTTTAAACATTCTGATTGTATCAGCTTGTTCCAAATTTGCTTGCTCACAAATGCTATAAGTGCCTTTCATTTTATCATAAGCTTCTTTCATTGTTCGATAATCAAACATAAAATGATCATTATGCGTTTTTAGTTCACTTATGATTAACGATTTTTCGGCACATTGCTCACATGGTTTAGTGCATGAAGTGCAAGGTTTTTCAACCTCCACAATTTGCACTTTGATTACTTCCTTTTCAATTACCTTGACTTCTACCTCGAAACCTACCTCTTTTAAATTTGTCATCAATGCTTTGTCTGCAATCTTTGTAAGATTCTTGGCATTCATCTCTTGGGTAACATCAATAATCTCTTCGACTTTAGCTTTTTCGGCTTCCACTGGTTGTTCCTGCACTTTAGAATCAAAGCAATCTGCAAAATTAGTCTGCAAGTTAGTTGGAAGGATATTCTTTATTTACTCATGATAAATCTGTTCTTCTTCTGATCTTTGCAAATATTCTCCCAAGATTGCTTCTTCCAGAGCCGCTTCATCAACCACTTGTTCTGGCTCTTGCAAGATCTCTGCCAACAACGCTACACTTGTATTGCTTGAAATGTATTTATTCCAGTCAAAACCCTCATCTTCTTGTGAAACTATTAAGGCTTTGTCTGTTGTTTTTGAACAACCATCCTTGATTTGTACCCTTCTTGTTTGAGAAGATGGTTTGAAATGCATCACCTTTTTGTAGTAGTCGTTGTTATTTCCGAACAGACTTTGGTTGCTGCTAGCTTCTCTATTTGTGCATTCTCATTTGAAGTGACCCTTCTCTCTGTATTTGAAGCACGTCACCTTGGATTCATCGAACCCCAGCTTGTTTCCAGAATCTCTGATATTTCTACCAGTTAGCGCGACAAACCTTGTAGCTCTTCGAATTATTGATGCCAGACACCATTTAATATCCATCAGCTCCAATTCTTCGTCATCAATCTGATCATAATCCTCTGCGGTCATCTCCGGGTTTCCGATTCTACCCGCGATCAGACTCTCATGATTCAAGAACCGTAGCAAGTAACGCCATATGTTGTTTGGTAGTCTGCTCAGAAAATACAATCTTCAAGTTTACCGCAATGTTGCATTGTACAACATTTAGATCGGATCTTGGTTGGTTTGATTGATTGGCTTGATTTTGGAACAGAGAATTTGAGTTTGAACTTGAATGAGATGTGTTTGAAGTATTCGGACTAGGAAATGATTGAGCATTATGTTGATTTTGGAAAGAATTTCCAGAAGCATTGGTATTTGCACAAAATGCGGTTTGTATCTTGGGACTTTGGATATCAGGAATTCCATTTTTGTAATACAACCCTACATCTTGTGCAACTTGAGCACTTTTTGATCTTGCAATCTTCTGTAATTCCATCCCGTGTCCTTCCAGTTTCTCTATGAACTCGGCCAAACTGTAATTACTGTAGTTACTTTCGTTCTTGAGCATCATAAGATAAGTGGACCACTCCCCCTCTGGTAGTGCGTCAGCTAACTTATCGACCCATTCTTCATTCGTTTTGTGAATATCGTGCTTCTTCAGTTGAACATACAGATGACAATATCGCTCAATCAACTGTTTTATAGTTTCTCCTTTCATCATTGTGAGTATCTCGAACTCCTTCTTGAGTAAAGCCATCTTGCTTTTCCTCTTTTCAGTGCTTCCATGATATTTCACTCGCAACGCATTCCACAAAGTCTGTGAATGGTTATCATGCTGAAGCAGTACCAAGATATCCTCTTTGATTGACTGCAACAAGAAGCTCATCATTTTCTTCTCATACACATACTTATTCTTCTCTTCAGGAGAAAATTTTGCCTAGGAATCTCTCCTCCATGTTCATTCACTGGCCACTTGTATTTTGTTCCTATTGATAGCCAGCAAATGAATTGATTTGCTTGTACTCAATTCTCAAATTTTTCTTTCCAGCTCTCATACTCGTCCAGATTTAATAACTTTGGCGGTTTCACAGCATTACCCATTTCATTTTCTAGATTTATTTGATTATCTGTTACTGCTTGAGCCGGTGTGGTTGCAAAAGCATTGTAGAATTCAGAATCCATTTTGACAAACTGAGAATTTTTACCAAAAACACGCTCGAAAACTTGGAAATTTGATTAGTTCACACACAACTTCGTACGAACTTGGAAAGACCAACTTCGTGCGAAGTGTAACAAACAACTTATTAAATTCTTAAGCACAACTTCGTGCGAAGTGAACAAACTCAGTTTTAACTTCTGAAGATCAACTTCGTACGAAGTGGAAAAAAATCAATTTCAACAACTTAAGGCAAATTCGTGCGAAGTTGTAAAAACTCAATTTTAACAGTTTGAGAACAACTTCGTGTGAAGTTGAACTATCTCACTTCGGACATGTTGGTTTCAAAATCTTTATTTTTTGCAATTTTCGACATGAATTCGTTTGTTTTTAGATCTGAAAGTCTCAGGGGTTTATCCTTATATGATTTAACATGACATATTCAGAATTTAGCCCATTTTAACCGTGAATTCATTAAATGGTGAAAAATGAAAAAAAAATGAATAGAAGTAGAAGAAATCTGGTGTAGATGATCAACAAATCAGGCAACCATAGCTCTGATACCACTTGTAGGATCGAGTTCCTTCGATATCAATGGTACCTAAGTTGTATCTAGTCCATATTTGTGGAATTAATATGAATTAGTGATGATTTACACAAGATATACGTTTAAAGTCAGCTTATTGATCAATTCAAGTGTACATGTAAGTTCCCAAACTGACAGAGCTCCGCCGTCGTGATTGCAAAAACTATTACAATGTGAAACCCAAGACAGCTATATATAGAGGTTCAAGTTGCACCAAAAGAGCTTGGGTCAACTTCGCACGAAGTTGCACTTCGTGCGAACTTGCCTTTGACACACAAGTTCGTGCGAACTTGACCTTAACACACATAATTAACTTCTAAAACTAACAACTTTTAACCCTATACAAACAAACTCGATCTAAGACTTAGACAATAGACATCATGCACCAACATGGAAAACATTTAGGATATTGTAAATCATTTGAGAAAAAGAGAATGACTCACTTTCAAATTTAGGGTTTTCAGTGAGCCTCCTGGTCTAAGTCCTGGGTTCCTAAATAAACACACAATGCAACACGTATTAGTGTATTAACCCAATTCAAACTTTAACGATAATCACGAGATCAAAACCTGAACATAGCTAACAAAGTATAGCCTTATTCAGGGAGCACTCTGACATCTGTTGATTAGTTTCAGATCAATCGGACAGGGTATCGTACCAATGATTAAGGTTAGTACGCTGACTACGGAGTAGAGTTTCGGGGTTTAGGGGCTTCGGGTATTAGAACAATTTTTTGAGAGAGAAAGAGTGTCGATTTTTCAATCGAACAGGTGCACTAAAGCTCGTCCCGCAGCTGCACTTATATAGCCCACCTGGGTTTCCCCCGTGCGCCGCTGGAGATCATGGGTCTCCCTCCTGTGGCGCGACAGCTGCTTATTAGGGCTAGGTCAGCCTTGTCACGTGCATAGCCTTGCCACTTTTGGCGAAACGGTGCCACGTGGCCTGGTACTCTCCCACGTGTCACGAGAGATGTAGGGGATTTTCTCGCGTGACGCATGAGATGTCCATCATTGAATTTTTCGTTTTTCGCGCTGATCTCGTCGTGTGTGTTCGGGGCTTTGATCTGGGTTCCTTCTAGGGTATTTTGGGAGTTGTTACAATTACGATCGAAACAAAAGCCCAAAAAGAAAGTACCATATCTGGTTAACACTACTTCTTCCTTTATTTATTCAACAAATTGCACCTTGTAAGCAACAATTATTCAACTCATTAGTTAGATCGGCATCTATTATAACATTTTATGGAATTAAAATTATACTACAAAGTAGATAAAGCAGGTGTGCCAGCTTAGCCTTTATCTGATTAAGGTTCAACAATGAAGTCGTAAGAAGTAATAATTAAAATTATACTACAAAGTAGATAAAGCAGGTATGCCAGCTTAGCCTTTATCTGGTTAAGGATTCAATAATCAAGTCGTAAGAAGTAATAAATTAGTTTCTTTATATGATGACAAGACATGTAAAAAATATTCACAATTTGGAGAATGCAAATTAAATGCAATTTATTTTATTTTTCTCTTGAAACAATTTTTCACTTACTAAAAAGTTATCAAAATTCTAGAAAAATATGCCTTTTGTGTGATACTAAAAGCATCCTTCCTAGCCAAGGTAATAACTTTTGCAGACCTTTAATCACCATCTTGTGTGTATGATCAAGATACTAAAACAAATACAAATGGGGTTTGGAGGTATTTTTTGGATGTGCTTCTGTTTCTTGTTGACAATCAAAGTTCAAGTGCTTGGCAAATTTTTTAAGGAACATAAAAAAAACATAACACTGCCTTCAAGCCGCCTAAATCAAATAATTGGTTCAACGCACATCCAAACACCCATTAGTATGTCGTACTAGTTCCATGTTATACAAGAATAATAGCTAGCTGAAACAGAAGTTAACAACTTCAAAACAACATAAAACAATTCATGAAATAAAATGCCAACAAAAAGGTGATGTATTTACATGCATGGTGTGAGTCTTTTCACTAATAGTATGCCATAGGAAAAAGTAGTTCCTATAATTTAAAATTGAGACAGATCATGCAATATATACATGTGGGGGAATAAGATGAAAACACATGCTTAACCGAAGATCTTGAAGGTCTTGACTATTAGCAAGTTTAAAAGGCACTTGGTGCGTTAGCCTATTCGATTCTAGGTTTCTATACCAACTTAAACCAGTTACCAAAAAAAAAAAAAAAAATACAAACTTCACCATTTGAAGTAAGTTCAACAACACTATGACTTACATAGCAATGATAGTTTATCCCCAAATCTATGATCTTGAGGGACTTGAATGGTCCAATTGACAAATGTATTGGACCAATGAGTTTGTTTCCATGTAAAATTCTACAAGCACTACAATTAACCCATTGATTTTCGGTTTCCTTACAGTGTTTTAAGGTAAAATAAGATGTGTATAGAAAGAGTACAATTATTGTAAGGCAAAGAGATGGACGAGTTCTTCAGCAATAAATTTCTTAATGGCAGAACCAAATATGTGACTATAAAACCAATTTTTCAGAACCATAACCAACTTCACCACAAAAAGTCATGTTTAAATTTGCATAAATGAAAAACTTTTCTTACATTTTGTAACTTGATTTTCAGTTAATGTGACACCAAGCCAATTACAAGGATTCGAGTCAAAGATAGTGCAGTCTGATAAAACAAAAACATTTCTTACCTAGAGTTTCTTTGCCATTTCACTAGGTTTGGTAAAGATCTTTCCCTTATTAAAAACCAACAACACATGTACATTTTTTTAGCTCACCTACACCTTGTAGCATTTCATCAATCTAAGGGAACACAAATGTTAACCAAATGATAAGACAATTACATAATATTGATTTCTTGAAGGAATTAATTTTACTTTTTGCAGTGTCTTGCAGGCATCAACAACCACTAATACACATATGCATTAACACTTTAGACATTCTTCATCATCATGGAGCTTAATTTATGCGTTTCTTTTCAATAACACCAGATGTATCATATAGTGTCATATGAAACCAAATTCATAAAATTATGTTAAAAACGTACATATTAATCTTCATAGATTAAAACATAAGAAGAATGGGTAAGAATACTTATTTCTATCTCTGTTAGAACATGAACATAGAATTAAACCTAATACTCTATTGCAGAACGTATACCAAGAATATTAAAAGCTTTTGCCCAATCATTTGATTTGAAAGTCTACTTTCCCATCATTCGGCTTGCCGACTACAACTATATTCCCTATGAGTTATCTGAGTGTACTTTATTCGTTTTTAAGGTACTTCAACACTCATATTGAAGATAAAATTACATAACCATTATCAAATCAATGACATTGGTGTTAAAATGGGTAATTAAACATTTTAAGGTTCCGAATACATTACAATATTGAATAAAACATATAAGTTAACAACTTCCGAACCTCAATATTGAAAGAATACCTAAAAGATCATGGCATATATTATCTACAAACTAATTGAACAAATGAACCAGTAGTAGATGAAACAAACTTAAAAACATTTATGTATATTCGGTAAGAGGATACGACGATGCAAAATCAACAAACAATTCACATATACGTATACCCGGTGGTCTAATGATTCCGGTGACTTCGATGATACATCAGCAATGGAGATGAAGTTAGTTGTGAAGATTTCAGTGACAGTTTTATCAATGGTGATGATTGCAGATTTCACTTCGGTGGGTGGTCACTGGAGTCATTGTCGACATATCTGATGGGGTAGTAGGAGAAATAATCCTAGCTATCGGAGAGAGAAGAGTGAGACGACTTTGGTCTGATCTTTAAGAGCACGTATGAAGACCATATTAATCAATTTACGGTTAATGGAAGGGTGAACATATATTATATAGGAAGAGGATGTATACGATTGTAGGGTGAGAGTGGTCGAGTGGGAGTGTATGATAGAAAACCGTCTGCTAATTGCTGGTTATTAGGAGAGAGAAGGTAAAACTGCCCTGAACTGCTGTTTCTTGAAATGGTCAAGATTAAAAGTTGATTACTTTACACGGTCCAGATCTTTTAGAAAGGTAGCTTCTTTTAACGTTAGCAATATAATATATAATTAGTTGTTCACGGGATGCGCTCCTAGAAATTATAAAAGTGCACTTATATGCTTCTTTGTTAACTCATACAAGAAATAACCGGCATTAATTAATTTTTCCCCAATGTTTTAGATTTAACATATTCTTGGATAGAACATACAAAGAATAAACGGATAACTACCTGGGAATAACATCATTATGGTATTGCGTTCTCAAATTACATAAGCCCCTAATTAACTACCTAAAGCTTATACACACAGCTTCCATCATCACTCCTAGCCGTTGGATCAAAGTTTTCAGCGGAAGGATCGGTGCAACCTTCACGAACAGGCACCTTAACTTGTTGAGCAGCTTTGCCTACAACCATAACATCAATCAAAAGCTTCAAACTACAATTTCAATTGAAAACTTTCCATAAATGCGTGCCTTGATTGAAGAAACCCTAACCGTAAAAGGATCCATTACTAATGGCGTCTTCATTAGCATTTCCAAGTGCGGCTTCATTTAAGTATTTGTCTGCTAATTGAACTCTTTTCACATTTTGTTGTTCCTTAAGAAGCATGTTTCCATACTCAAGAAGCTTTTCAAGAGTCATCTTTGGTTGTTCAAAAGTAGGAGGTGCTTCCCTTGAGTTCACAAGTCGCTTTCCAATATTTTCTATCCCAATGCCCGAAATCCATTTCCTAACTTCATCGTTGTACACTCTTGCTCTCAAAGCTCCAAAGAAATCTGCACAAACACACATTGATGTTCACTTGTGGAAATTAAGAAAGCAGTTTACAACAACAAACTAAATTCTTGATGAAGTAGCTAAATATTCAAGACTGTCTAGAGGCCCAGTTTCAGTTTAAGCCCATGTATGTAAAATGTTAATTGAGAAATTTTGGGTTTTATGTTAGTAATAATAAGTAAAATAGAAAGAGCACAAAACTACCTTCAAACAAAACATTTCAAATCTTCTAAAGAAAACTTGTCACATGTTTACAATCATCTAAAGTATTTTACTTAAAATAATAGAACAATGTACTAATATAGTTAGAAATGAAACTGATCAAAACTAAGTGTTAAGAATGGATCATGTTAAAGTAAAGTAATTATGCTGTATATGTTTGTAAAGTTTAAGAATGAAGCACCCCCTAATCCATGATCAACATTTACCTAATCTGGTGATCAACATTGTACCACGTCTAGCTAGTTTGCAATCAAATGGAAGAAACTAATGATTTATAATACATACAAAAAGAAATTTTGGTGGGTGGACCCGATTAATTTTACTAGGGGTATTTAAAAACTTGTGAAACCGGTTAAACCGATGAAAGTGGGCTGCTTTGGTTGGTTAACCGTTTACGATTCGGTTTACATTTGAAACCAACTATTTAAAATTTAATTATTCGTATTTCATTTTGGAAATATAAAGTTATGTAGATATAACGATCTTTCTCATTTTTATAGTTTAATACATTATGCTTTCTACAATTTAATACAAAGTTATACTTTTTAAAAGATACTGGATTTTTTTTTCTAGAACCGTTAAACTGTCAAAACCGAATCGTCAAACTATAAAACTGTAAAAACTGGTCGATTCGGTCAACCCAACCAGCCTTGCCAGTTCGATTTGTTTTTTTCTAAAACAATAATTAATAGTTAATCCCAAAGTTTTGGTCAAAATCGGCCTCAGCGGACTATGAACACTCCTTATTTTTACCCGTAATTTACAAGATATATGCTTAGCTTACCAAAGGATTGTCCAGGGAAGGTGTCTACAAGCTTGACAACATCCTCCTTAGGAACATTATCAGTTCGGAAAATGCCCATGCAAACACCAATTCGATCTTCACGAGTAGGGGCCCAATAAAACTTCTCCATATGCCCATCACGAATAAGAGGCGCATATAATGTTGAAAAATCGTTACCAGTGACAATTATTGGGACTCTAGGGTTTTCTTGCTTGTTGTACATACCCGGAAGCTGAACATTATTAGGGTTATTGGCTATGTTCATAAGCGTAACATTCACCATCTGGTTGTTAACAGTATATTGTGTGGTTCCACCCATTCGACCTGCACCCGCATCAAGATCATTGATGAATAACACACACATTTTCCCTTTACTGATCATGTCTGCCGCTTCACGGTATCTCTGCCTGATTAACTTTGCGGGTTCTCCTGCATTCCCGCTTTCTAATTCACCCGCGCTCATCATAATTGGGCTGGTTCACATGTATGAAACAAATTTATATTAGCCTAGAGATGATGAAAAAGGTGACAACTTCGAATAATGCACTACTAGACCAGTTATTTTTATGTCCAACATATCTAAAGTAATTCTTAAAAACTTTTAGATCATTTTAAATAAATAATTTAAAGAAAAAAATAAAAAAAATATGTTGTAAAGCTTTTCAATCATAGAGTGAGTGACAATTTAAATAAAAAGTTAAAATATATCTTGTAGCTTTTCAATCATAGAGTGAGTCATTAATTGTAAAAACTTTTAGATCATTTTATATAAATAATTTAAAGAAAAAATTAAAATATATATTGTAGCTTATCAATCATAGAGTGAGTGATTATTTATATTGAAATACTTAATTTTTTTAACTAGAACTGTTTTCTCATTAATCCAAACCTGTGTCACACCATCATACCAACCCTTTTGGCCACATCGATTGATCTAGTATTAAAAATATTAAAAATTAATATTACACAATATAGAAGACAACCCAAAGGATGAAAACTTAACCTACTTGATACCCATTTTGGCGAATACAAGTTCACACTGGAATGACTTTCCTTGACCTTTGCCTCCCCAAATGCCTAAAATCAACGGAACCTGCACTGGAAATTAAATTTTGTTGATTTCTAACGAGCCAAACGAGTTGAAACGTCACTACTAGAAAAATTGAAATTTTTAACGCCGTTTTCAAGCATTTGTAACCAAAACTTAATTTTTGTAAACAAACACAAAAGAATTATGATATCGTTACAAATGGGTTACAATTTTAAACATTCCGTTACAAATGTGTTGCAATTTTAAACATTCCATTACAAATGTGTTGCAATTTTTCAAACATTCCGTTACAAATGCGTTGCATTTTTTTCCAAATATTTTGTTGCAAATGCGACATAAATTTACTATAAAATAAGGAAATAGTGTAGTAAATGCGTTGTAAATGGTTTTCAACGGGGCTTTTTCCAACATCAAGTTTTGTTGCAAATCCGTAACAAATTGGAATTTGTAACGCATTTGTAACGGAAATGAGCGTTGAAAATTGCCATTTTTATAGTAGTGCGTGTGCCCTAAGTATTTTTGTAAATTGCTTCAATAAAATGATAATATTATCGTTGTAGTAATATAGTCATGTACCCACAGTTAACACACTAGTTTGTTGCACGATCGTGTCATTATAGCCTAGTGGTATCTTTAAAGATAGATAAAGCTTAGGGGCCATTAGGTTCTGTGTTTGATTTTTAGAACGAGATTTTCTCAGATTTATTTGGTTTCCTCCTGAATTAGTGTATAAGCATTATTGCCTAGTGGAGATGGATACGATCAGGTGGTTCCGCAGGTGACACGATGATACTTCAGTGGTCCGTCATTGATCCAAATTTACCGTTCAAAAAAAAAAAAATACACACACGCACTAGTTTGTTATAGAAAAATAGTTACAAAACTTACGGTTAATTTTGGCAAATTCCACCTATATATATGATCTACTCATTCAAAAAAAAGAAGAAAAAACACACTTGTTATAGAAAAATAGTTACAAAACTTATTGTTAATTTTGGCAAATCCACCTATAGATATGATCTACTCACGCAGTTTTCGAATGTTGGTTACCTTGATATTCGGCATTGTCATGAAGTTCTTGGTGATATGAACAACAAGCTTGTCCATGAAAGCTGGAGCAATGTAGAATCCATCCATGTAATTATCCAAGTTGTATCTGCAATTCATGTATGAAATGGGGTGTTAAAAAACTAAAGAAAATCTAATAAAAAAACAAGTGTATAGAAGTAAAGGCTTACTGTCGGAGGCCAGCACTTAGGTACTCATACGAGCTCAAGACAGCATAATGGGTGCCGCTATCCATGGGGGCTTGGAAAAGAGTATCAACCATTCCTTTGCCGCGCGTAATGTCTTGTTGATCATCGGATTCATCAAACGCAAGTCCTCTCCATCGATCCTTGTTTGTCTGCTTCTCTTCATCAACGCAAGTCCTCTACAGCAATGTAGAATCCATCCATGTAATTATCCAAGTTATATCTGCAATTCATGTATGAAATGGGGTGTTAAAAAACTAAAGAAAATCTAATAAAAAAACAAGTGTACAGAAGTAAAGGCTTACTGTCGGAGGCCAGCACTTAGGTACTCATACGAGCTCAAGACAGAATAATGGGTGCCGCTATCCATGGGGGCTTGGAAAGAGTATCAACCATTCCTTTGCCGCGCGTAATGTCTTGTTGATCATCGGATTCATCAACGCAAGTCCTTTCCATCGATCCTTGTTGGTCTGCTTCTCTTCATCAACGCAAGTCCTCTACAGCAATGTAGAATCCATCCATGTAATTATCCAAGTTATATTTGCAATTCATGTATGAAATGAGGTGTTAAAAAACTAAAGAAAATCTAATAAAAAACAAGTGTACAGAAGTAAAGGCTTACTGTCGGAGGCCAGCACTTAGGTACTCATACGAGCTCAAGACAGCATAATGGGTGCCGCTATCCATGGGGGCTTGGAAAAGAGTATCAACCATTCCTTTGCCGCGCGTAATGTCTTGTTTATCATCGGATTCATCAAACGCAAGTCCTCTCCATCGATCCTTGTTGGTCTGCTTCTCTTAATCAACGCAAGTCCTCTCCAGCAATGTAGAATCGATCCATGTAATTATCCAAGTTATATCTGCAATTCATGTATGAAGTGGGGTGTTAAAAAACTAAAGAAAATCTAATAAAAAAACAAGTGTACAGAAGTAAAGGCTTACTGTCGGAGGCCAGCACTTAGGTACTCATACGAGCTCAAGACAGCATAATGGGTGCTGCTATCCATGGGGGCTTGGAAAAGAGTATCAACCATTCCTTTGCCACGCGTAATGTCTTGTTGATCATCGGATTCATTAAACGCAAGTCCTCTCCATCGATCCTTGTTGGTCTGCTTCTCTTCATCAACTCAAGTCCTCTCCAGCAATGTAGAATCCATCCATGTAATTATCCAAGTTATATCTGCAATTCATGTATGAAATGGGGTGTTAAAAAACTAAAGAAAATCTAATAAAAAACAAGTGTACAGAAGTAAAGGCTTACTGTCGGAGGCCAGCACTTAGGTACTCATACGAGCTCCAGACAGCATAATGGGTGCCGCTATCCATGGGGGCTTGGAAAAGAGTATCAACCATTCCTTTGCCGCGCGTAATGTCTTGTTGATCATCGGATTCATCAAACGCAAGTCCTCTCCATCGATCCTTGTTGGTCTGCTTCTCTTCATCAACGTCGGCCGCAACAACCTTAAGTTTCCCACTTAAAACATTTGTTTTCTTGGGTTTAAAACTCAGTTTCTTAATATCTCCACCAAAGAAAGCTGATGTTAGAGGCAGTGTTCTTCCACCATACCCACTCAGGTTCAACTGCAAAAGATATCATTAAGGTATTACCAATTTAAACAAATTAGTTAAACGTAAAGTTAGAGGTAAGGTTGTCTACATCGAGCCAGGGGTCTCACTAGAAGTAGTTTCTCTATTCTTACGGGATAGAGGTAAGGCTGTCTACATCTTACACTCCTCAGACCCTACCTTAGCTTTGCTATTGGTGAAAATTTACTGAATATGATGATTATGGAAGTAGCTTAGTTTTTGATAAAAATTATATTGAAATCTAAATATTAAAAGTTAGTAATATTTAAAAATTAGTTATTATTACTAATACAAATTACTAATACTAATAGTTAGATTATAAACTAAATGATGTGTTAAATGAAAGTTATAAATATAATATTAATAACTTTTAAACACCTACCTAATAATATTAATCATTTTTATACATTTATCTAATTATAAAAATCATTCTTTAACACAAAAAAAGTAATGTATAATATTAATCATTTTAATACATTTATCTGATAATAGGAATCATTCTTTTAACACAAAAAGTCATTTATATTACTTCAAATTCAAAAGACAAAAACGTAAAATAATAATAATAATAATATAATAATAACAACAACAACAACAATAATAATATTAAAAATAAAATAAATATCTAGTCTTTATCGTTGCCAGTCGAAGTGTATAAATATGTATCAGCGAAGTTATCAACCCAAACACGTGTGAAAACAGTAAAAAATGTTACTATAAGAAACACACTCGATACCATGGCACGTAAAAAGTTAGCAATGGTAATTACCGGTGTTTGAATTACAGCTCCGGCAGTGGTAGCCATTGACACTAAGATTAAAGAACCAAGGAAAAAAGAGATGGTTTATGTATATTTCTTAAAAAGGAATTAATGGCTTTGAAAAGTTGGTTTATTGAAGATGGAGGCTAGTTACTATTTATAGTAAGAAATCAAGACGGAGATGCGAGCTTTTGATTCTTCCAGAAACCAAAAGTATGTGGTTTGGGTTTGCAGAATTCTAACCACCACACGATTTGGAGATTCAAAGTGTCCATTAATTGCAAAAGTAATGTGATGTTTATATCAATTAATAATTACTATGTACACTATGCCTCTATGTATACATAACATATAAATAATAAAATATACATGACATATATATCATCATAAACGGAGTTAGAATTTGTTTGTAACTAGTGGATTAATTTGTTTCAAAGATTGACACAAATAAAAAAAAAAAAGAAACCAAAAATATGTAGTTGCTAAAGATTTTAATCTTAATAATCATATGATTTTACGATATCATATCACAAATGTTTTGATGTAAAATAATCTCTTCAAGTATATAATGTTACATAAAATCATGATCTTGACTATAGAATCTCAGTATGTATCCCGATCCTATTTGATCATGTGTAGCTTGAGCTACTAAAAAGCTACCGTTATGCCAACTTTGGAAAATACAATATAAGAAAGCTATATAATCAAATCCGTAACAATATAATTTAGTACTTTAAATCTCTATAATTTGCATCAATAACTGTTGTCGTTAACTTCGTGGATTTAAAAGAGCCGGAAATGGAGGTGTTTCATGGGATTATCTTGATCGTTTGTTGGAGTATCTAGAGGGCAAGAAACATCTTTCTTTTCGACAACAAACATGTCCGCGTTAAATACATTATCCATGAAGTCAAGACGGTGGGTTATCTTTAAGATTAGATCTATGCATAAGAATATCTCTTGAAAAATTGGTGTAAATTTGTATTTATGTAGTTTGTTTGTCTTTGTTGCTGCCCGATTTTTGAGTTTGGCATGTCTTTTTAATGAAGTCCCCTTTAAAAAAAAAGCTGTTGTCGTGTTTAAACTTTAAAGCATGAATTGTCATGATATATTATTATTATTATGATGATGAATTACAATATAAATGTCTTTTTGACTAGAATCTTGCAAAGACAGAAACAATGAGTAGATCCTAGTTTTGACACCCAACTTGTACGAGACTGGGGCCTTGCATGAGCAAAAAAACTGTTGAATTAATTATACCGACACCGAATGACAACAAATGGAGATTTCTAGCAACTACTTGATTTTGCGTTGCTTGTTTGCATAAACTCGTATTTTATTTTATATATCTTAGTAACATTTGTTTATACGAATTAGGTATATTTGGATTATACATGATTTGAAACTACCCATGGATTGAAGTAAACCGTTAAGAACAAAAGATGACATATCATCTAGGTTAAGAGCTGTCAGTTTAATAATATGTGTGAATTAAGCGTGGTTACTTAGTTTTGATTCAATAGTATCACTCTTATTTTTTTAGAAAGGCAAGTATTACTAACAAGCAACAACTAGTTATGGTAGGAATCAAGGGTTGAATCTTGTTTAACCTTATATTAGTTATTAATTTTCAATCCAGGACTAATAAAAAAATATACAACAAAAAATCAAATTTTGAAATAATGTTCAGAATTTCTAACTCCTGTTCACAACTAAATCAACTAATTTTTTTCATTAATTTTATTTTAATTTAATTTTCATTCATTTTATTTTAATTTAATAAAAAAGGAAATTCAAGAAGCTTCACCTATGATATGGATACAGACCTCTTGCTCTTACCTTTTGTCCAAAATAGCTTAATTTCATATTTCAAGTTGTCCCACCTCATCCATATCTGCTTCTACTATATTCTAGTGAAGAATATGTACCTGAGGGGTATATCTTCGTTGGTTGATTTCCACGACAATAATCGCAAATGTGATCTATAAAATATACAGGAATGGTGTTATCTATTTAACCACCTTTGAACGTGAGAATAAATCTTTTAAAAGTTAAGTTTAAAGAGAGAAAGTAATTTGGGAGCAGAAGAATTTACCTTGGGTTACCTTTGTATTTATATTTATAGTGAATGGTGGTTAGAGTTTCTCCTTATTTAGAAATTGTAATTGTATATGATTGTACCCGGAAATAAGAGATTATGTAGATCTTTCAAACTTTGTGGAGATTTGGTTAATAATGTCTATCCATATGGCATAAAATATTCTGGAATAACATATGAGTTATTTATTTATTATTATTATTATTAAAAAGAGTTTGACCGATCCAAGTCACTTAAACCGGGTCACATCTTTTCATGTCTATCCAGTCCGATGTTATGAGTAACATGAATGATATCGGACTAAAAAGGAAAAAGAAAAGGAAGTGTTATCCAAGGATGACGTACACAGTGTCAGGATATTTGATGGGATTGACGACATGTGCCAGTTAGGATATGACCTTGGCGATGGTAGGATTAACCCCCCTAATGCCACATGTTACTATTTTATTGGGTTGATTTTTCAAAATTCAAAAAGTTGTTTACCGTATATATAAGAGAGAAAAAGGTATCCAAGTTTCATTTCCCCCAAATCATTTTACAAGAGACTTTTCATAAACCTTTGAAACCGAAAATGGCTCCGAAATCCGTTGAAATTTCAAGATCTGATGTCGGTAAAGACAACATTTTCTATAAGTGGAATAGAGGGTTGTTCGATACTCTTGTAAAAGAGTATGGGATAAGGCCGAAATGACATCCGGTGTTACCCTTGGATAAAGATGTAGCATTCCCTTTAAAGGAATGTATTTTCAATGTTTTCTTCAAGTTTTGCAACTTTCGCCTTCCGATTACGTTTTTTTGTAAGCAGATTCTAAACCATTATGTTATTCATATTTCTCAATTACATTGGTGTTGCAAAAGTCTGTCATTTTGAGTATGCCTCTTCGAGTTTCGGGCATGAGCCTGAGCTTCTTATTTTTAGGGCTTTTTATTGTTTGGTGTGGAAGGCCCCATTTTTTTACTTCCAATCGACGGGATACAAGAGTATCTTGTTTGCGATATGTGCCTGCGAGTTCAAGAAACAAGGATTGGAAAAAGAAATTATTTTACATCGACGCCAATGTGATTTCGGGAAGTATGTCCTGGCGTGATATGTCATTGAAAGAGAAGGTAAATGATCAACCGCCTCCCGCAGATGCTTTCAAGGAGAACGCCTTGTTCAAGAAGCTATGTTCCCATCCCTTAGAATGTATTGTTATTCCCGAGGATGGTTTTTTTTGGTCGGTATGAGCCAAGTTTGGAAGAATAACAAACTATATCTAAGGTTTAAAAGTACCGATGGTGGTAAGTATCAATGTTTTTCCTGAGTCTGATTTTTTTAACTTTCAATGTACTCACATTGTAATATCAGGTGACTACTCCTTGTTTGATTTTGTGGACTCGCAAAGAGCGGTGTTACTAAATCCTAATGATCATGATTTATATGATGAGGAGGCGGGAGTCCTCAATGTTTATTCGAAAGTTTTTAACTTCCAGTTGTTATGGCGACGTGTTCTACAATGTCGCCCAACGTTCCCCCAGTAATGCAATGAAGTTGAAATCATCTGCTAGTGCGAGTGCTGCAAAGAAATTTGTTGTTGTGCGACAAGCGAGTGCAAAGAAAGGATCCTAAAAGGCACATTCATGTGCCGAGCCTACATTTATCGGTGTTGCTATTTCTTCCTTGGTGGTGTATGTTGCTACTTCTTCTCTCTCTTCCGTTTCAGAATGAAGCAAGGCGATTAGCTATGCTAACTCAACTTGGTAAGCTTGTTCCAGCCATAATTGGTTTGTCTTCTTGTACTTAGTTTGCTTACCCTATTGAGATATTTATGTAGGTGTGATCACGAGTGGTTCGACCATGTCTTTAGAGGTTGTTATTTATGTGTCCTCGAGTCTCAGTGTTGAGCTTTCCAAAGGTATTACTAGCTTGATTTTAATGGACCATATTTCTAGTGTATGTACCTTGCCATTGTCAACTTCTGCAATACCAAGTAGTGGTCATACATCCACATTCCTGTGATGACAAAGTCTACTACAGTGACTACTACGCATGTTTCCATGCCAGTTTCTGAACCAGTGATTGAGCTAACAACTGTGTCAAAAGACAAGGGTGTTATGTTTGACCCTTCACTAGTCGGTGTGTTAACATCGACAAGTGATATGCCTGCAAGTTCAGCTCATCCCTTCGAATCTTCTGGTGGCAGGGATACCTGTTACAGTGAGGCAGCGAGATCAAGTAGGGATTTTAGTGCTGAAGGAGATGATGTTTTTGATGGTGTGTCTTCCGTCGGTTGTTTGGAACGCTAAGGCCAAGAATAAACCCTTCAAACCCAACTGAAGATTGTTGAGTCTACTAGACTGATCTATCATAAGATAGTGAATCATTAGGTTGATCGTGCATTCCCCACCCCAACCCCCCTCCCCCACCCACGAAAGTAGTGTATATGCAAGGGCAAGACAGTCAACAACTGATGGATGTGGCTCTTGTTAGTGCCTTTCGGAGGTTCAGCGATTGGCTGAGATTAAACGTCACTGGTTACAGGATCATTTGGAAATGCGCCAGGCGCGGATATCTAACCAACAATTGGATAAGCACAACCGACTGAAAGGCTTGCTTGATGCTACCGACATAAAGGAAGCCTGTATCATTGATGAGAGGGAGATGGTAGAAGATGCCTTGAAACGTGTTAACTCACTACAGGTGGAAAAGCGGTTGCTGTGGGAGCAAGAGATCCCTCGCGCCAAGAAGGTGCACGATGAGTTAGAACGGAAGGCAGTGGTGGAAGCTGAAAAGGTTCGTTCATTGACTTTTAAAGTTGAAAGCTTTCGTATTGAGATAGAGTTTGTGTCCCCGGTGAAGGAAGTATATCAAGAATTGACCCATGAGATTAAGAGTCAGGAAGTTAAGCTTCGGAGGGCCCGTCAAAATTGTGATAAGCTTGTAGACGATTTCGAACATTCCCAACGGGAGCTAGCATTGAATCTGTCCTGCCTGGTGGAGACAGAAGGGGGCCCTAACTCAGGCTAACGTTGAAGAAGAAGAGTTAATTAACCAGCTATCTGGGTTTCGTGGTGATCGTAATTGGCACATTTCTCAAGGGCTCCTTGGTGCATTTGACTATCTTAGGAAATCTACCGAGTATGGTGCTTTGTTAGACAACTTCTCGTTAGCGGCGTGGGAAACAGGTCGAGTTGATGGTACCCGCGAGTGGTATCATAAATGCGATCAGATAGAAAAATTGTCTAAAACTTTTCATAGCGATGTTGGGGCAGCAACAACAAAAATGGCAAATGCTCATGTTTCCATTAGCAATGATTCCATTCATGAAATGGAAGAGCTCGCTAGTAAGGTGGCGGAAAAGGGTACTTCAAGTCTCCGCCGTATGTTAAAGCCATATGTAGATGTTGCACCTAACCCATGATCATGGGTCGTATATTTGAAAAATTCATCCCTGCCAATCTTGTGGTTTTGTAATATTTGATCATGTGGGATATTTTGTTAAAACAATACTTAGTCATTTGTCAACATTATCTGACTAGCGCCTCCTTACACAAGGGCAATTTTGCGTTTGTAGTGAGCTTATTGACGATTAGGCTTGCCAATTGATTTCTCGATTGTTATACATCCATTCCTTTTTTTTATCATTGTCTATTAGTTTCCACTTTTTACCCATAAAGCGCAAATTGTTATGGATTTAACTGACATTGATCCTCCATTCTTTGGTTAAATATGGAATTTTCTGGAAGCTTATGAGACTGTAGAAACAATGACGTACTTGAAGCAGAGCGATCCTGTCACACCCCGATATTTCATACGTCGCCCGGTGGGCCCGGATGGGGAGTACGTGACAAATTGATATCAATACACAATATAGCATAACGAAAGTCTTGGATTTAAATTATTACAATATAAAATGTCCGAATGTTTAAGATATTATACAAGCGGATAGTATATGAAAAGATCCACAAGCGGATCGAAAAGTTACAATTGAAACAACAGACCATGGGCTTCTATGCAAGATAGTTGCAAATTCTCCTTAAGCATTACCAAGCACTTCCAGCCTATTTCGTAACCTTGCAACCTGTCACTTAGTCTTTTGAAAGTATGCCAGTTTACACTGGTAAATACAAATAACCGACTCTTTTTGAAAATATTTTAAAATTGATTTAAGTGCACAAACCACCTCCAATTTCATAAATAACTTGGGACAATTATCATAATCTTGTATATAGTTTTACATGCCTGTCAATACATATGGGGTCCGGTGCAGAAACCAAATAACATGATTAACCTTCGCGCCACTTTAACCCACAAAGGGGAATCCCCAATATGGGAAAGAAAAACATTTTAATATAGCATTAGCATCTGTCAGGTGTGTGCCTACACCTCGTGCTTGGTCGTGGCCATTAGCAACTTAATGAGCCGAGGATATCCAGGACACGGTCGAGTTAACCCCTAATGTTTAAGTTATCAGACAAAACAGATTAAAACGGGTTATGCGGATTTTCTAGTCACAATCCGACATATGATCCCATGCCCGACCAAGCGGTAATAATTTATCGTATCCCAAGGCCGTATAGGGAAAATGTGTTAAGAGTATTTACCTGCCTTAATTATGTCTTATAATGCAAGATAAAGTAAGCACAACCGTTAACAAATAACTAAGGTTGGTTGCAATCTACCGGAAGGCCCTAATCTGGAATGAATGGTATAATAACAAATTTAGAAAGTTAATGGGTCCCATTCAAGTTGTAGACTTGGACCAGTTAACTTAAATTAGCGAAAATGATACGATACGCTTGATTAAACGATGACCGGAATAGAATGTAGTTTAAACCTCTCAAGTACTAGAACTTGTATAATATGGGTAAACAATATACATTCTGGAATTTGAAATAAAATTGAAAGGATTTGACCTGTTTCGGTAAACTTACGTAAACTAGTTACATAAGCTTAACCGTACGCATATAAGCAATACCTGGTAATCGGATAAGTTATAAACAAGTTCTATATTCCATTATACTTCAAATAAGTCGTAACATCAGTAGGTTATCAACTTATATGACCATTAAGGTTTTAAAATCAAAATATGCACCATAAGGGCATTTTAGTCATTAAGCGACATAGTTCAAGAACTTGCATAAAAATCTGAGTTATGATCAAGTATCTCCTGTGAAAGCACTTTAATTATGTTATAATATCAGTAGGTAATAAGTTTTGATTGATAGTTATGGTTAAAAACCATACTATGTGCCAAAAGGGCGTTTTGGTCATATTATAACATAATTTACGTTCTTTAATCTAAACTCAGGTTATGAACAGATTGATAGTACTAAAATATGTTAATTATATTAATATATTAGTAGGTAAAGTATTTACAAGTTCATTGTTGATCAAAACCAAGTTTTATGCAAAAATGGCATTTTGGTCTAAGTTAGGCATATTATAAGAACTTGTGTAAAAACTCAGAATCTGATTATGATCATATAGTATAACTTCAGAGGGTTATCCTACATTATAATGTGATCATGATGCAATTTAATTCAGTAGCTAACTATGCTAAATCAGGTCAGAATCGAAAGTCAAAGCAGAAGTCAAACTGCTTGACTTTCAGTTGTAAACTGGAAGTGACAGGTTGAACATGGGTATACATGTTCTAATATCAGATATCAACTAATTTGGTGTCAAAAACATGAGTAAAAACAATTACAAGATCATTTTATAAGTTTTTTGAAAATCTGCCTTTTGACTTTTTATTGAACAATACTTTGACCCGTCGTTTGACCACCCTATCGTGATCTTCAAGGGGTGCCCTCATAGGGGATTAACACCTACCTTATTACGATCACGTAGCCATGTTCGGTTCGAACAATGGCTGGACCATAATGGTCTAAAATGAAAGTCAAAGCAAAAGTCAATTTTCTTGACTTTCGGCTTATAAAGCCTATAAAAATGAAAAGAGATGGAAAGGAACACTCACTTGTGATCCTTAGAATATTTGGAACTCAGAGGGATGCTCCTTTATGATCAGGAACTTCCAAATAGAGAGTAGGGGAGAAATATGAGGAATGAGCAAGTAAGAATGCAAGATTAGCTTGCTATTTATACTTGGTGAAGATGCATAGGATCATTACAAGTGTTAAGGGATATTCTAAGATAATCCCAGGCGTATTTTGAGGTGTCAAGAGCTGCATAAGAGCTTCGGTTCGCGAGATAGGTGGCACAAGGGCAGAATGCCTTGGCCTCCAAACAAAAACTGCCACTGGCAGTTGTTACGGACCATATGGGATTATGGATCGGCCCGCAACCAGGTCCTGGGGCCAAGTTTTGCATTTTGGCAGATTTGGTCCCTGGACTTGTATTGTTGCGTTTTGTCACTTTTAACCACTTTTAGCCTAATATTTAGGCTTCAAAAAAGTGTTAAGGTATGTCTAACTTGGATTTTGCCCGGAAATGTCATGGATGTCGGTTCGTTCGGTTGTACGGTTATGCATTTTCGTAAATAAAGTATAAGACTTTATGGAACACGAAAATGATCGAGATTGCACAACGATAGAAATTATGCATTTCTAACCCCTCAAAAATTATATCTTAGTAATGTAAAGGGTATTTTGGGTATGTGTAGCTGATGTCCTTGTCCCGGTGTGTACGTACGTTTTGAATCTCATACGGACACGTGTCGGTATATTATCGGACACAAATATATACGAGATATTACAGATCCAATGGTAGAGAGTGATGATGATAATGACTTTGCTCCATTAGACAAAATGGATATTGATGAAATCCTCAAGGGTGTGGATGTTCCCGCTGCCATTGTTATGCCGATTGAAAAACCTCAGCAGGTAGAAGAAGTTCCCCATATTGTGGAGGCGATGCACGTAGATGGGGTAATGGTTCCAATAAGGCTATCAAATGTGTCCCTCATTATGTCTCATGCTCTTGGCACACTATTACGACCAATCCATTTGAACTTTGGTGAAGCTTTCTCTTCGTTATTGCAAGAGAGCCAATCATCATCTCAATGAGAAAGAAGGACATCCATTTTGTTTGTGGAACATTTTCTTGAATCTAGGCGGCTTGATTCATCGACGATGCATGTAGGGCATCGTCATGACATGGTGTATCGTCACCGTTGTCGCCATGGGTAGCCAATTGATGGTGATCCCCCAGGAATCCCATAGTTATTGATGACCATATCCTTCCACCGGTAGTTGAGCCGATGGTTGTAGATAGAGATCCTATTGTGGGCCTTGATCACATGGAAGTTGATAATGACGTGCTTCACACCCCTGCAAAGGTGCTGACTATGTTTCTTGGTGTGCAAGATTTGCGTTTTGAACATGTTCTTTTGTTGTTCCTATATAAGTTTTTGTATTATGATGGGACAAGTACTTGGTTTTTTGTTGGTAGTTTTATGTATTTATTACCAAAATACCTACCAATGTATAAGTTATTATATCTATTACCAAGGTACCCACTTCTTGGCGCCGCATTTTTGGAAATACTAAGTTGAAATAGTTTGTGAATATTGACTATTGTGTATTTAGTATTTTATTTGGTTTGCTATATCGTGTTATATGCCGTTGAATCCGGTGGTAGCATGCAGTTTGTTTGTGTATAGGTAAGACATATACTATGCATTGAACCTTTGATAACTATTTAAATGAACTTTATTGGTAAAAAATGTAATCAAAGTACATAAGGGAAGTAATCACAAAGATGTTATTGTCTTCCGTCGTTAGGGGTATGGTTTCACATGTAGCACTTCTTGATTTGAGCGGAGTTCCATGTTCGCGGTATGGCGGTTCCATCTAGGTGGTGTGCCAAGTGGTACACACCTTTTCCTAGGTCTGTCATGATTATATAGGGATCTTCCCAAGTGGGCCCTAGCTTTCTTGCTGGCTCTGCCATGCTTGCGTCATTATCGCGTGTTCTGGTAAAAAATTACCAAAGCAATTTAGTGATCAAATTTAGTTTGTGATGTAGTGTGCTATATAAACTTGATAAAATGTGTTAACTTGGTTGAAAATGTAAATGGTTTTAGCATACAGTTCCAGGATATAGAACTGTATCAATTTGTAAAATAAGTGCGAATAAAGTAAAGGTTGACACGAGATGTACAAGGAAAGCCCTTGATCTTTCTAGATCGCCGGCATAAAACCTCGGGAGCTGACAATCGTCGGCTACCTTGTTCTTCTTATTACTTGAATATTCAGGATACAGTGCAGGATACAACTCAGATCGCCACTAAGTGTTACAAAGTTTGCTAGTGTTGCGTGTTGGTGCGTAGATTCAAGAGAAATATGAGAGCTAAAGAGCAAAGAGTGAAGTAGTGTAATCGTGTGTGACCTAGAGATTTGGCTATCCACTTATATAGTTACAAATGACGAACTGATTCTCCTAAAACTTGGGGTCCTCCGGAATATTCCTTTTGGAACGCTATAGGACCTGGTCTTCCGGCTTCAACGTCCACTTTTCAACCAAATGGAGCGAGTCTTCAGGAGAACAAGTCCTGGTTAATGTTATATACCTGCAACCATAACCTGCAAACGTATTGTTAGCAACTACCAGGATACTACATCAGGATGTTACCAATATCCTTGTCCGGTATCCTGATCTTAAACAACCATTAATTATTCAAGATATAATTCAGGATATGGGCTCAGAATTTCACCCATAACAATTGTCCCAAAAAATGTTTACGTTAAGGATCCTGATTCCTAACGGTAACATTTTACGTTTACCAAGGTAATTAAGAGATAAGACTTCTGATTTGACAACCTGCAACCGTCCATCCTGAATTCACTCATTACCCCTATATGTTCTCGTCCTTATCCCCATTTAATCTTCACCAAGAAAGTAAAAAGGTAAAATCTTCTCTCTCATCTTCATCTTTTTCCTTCTCTCCTTTCTTAGTTTTCCGGCTAACAAATGGCGAGGCAAACTAGATCCAGTTCTGGCGACTCTGTTGCAATCTTCACACCACAAAAACCTCCTTCAATACCTCGAGAAGGAAGTCTGTTAGTTTGATAATGCGCATTTATCGGTGCTTCAATCTTCCGGCATCTTCCCAGAAACTGCGGTGTTCAGGCCACACGATCGGGAACTCCGATCGGCTATGTCGTCTACATAATGGCTTTGCTTTAACGCCTTCCCTTTTACATTAGGTCTTAGGTTCCCATTTTCTGATTTCATCACAGACTTCTTCAATATCACTGGCCTCAGTTTCTGCCAGACCATGCCCATGCTTTGGCGTGTGTTGAACGTTCTTGATCGAATCAAGAATACCCAAATTCCTGAGCTCTCTGTCAACGACCTTCCGCTAGCATACCGGCTGAGATCCCATGGGTCTAGCAGGTTCTTGTTTTACTCCACTTCTAATGATCCTCTGATGCTCCGAGCCACCAGGAACGAAGAGGAATGGAAATCCAAATTCTTTTTTTTGTAAAAAGAAGTTCTATTCCTGGTGGAGCGGATTATCCGGTGAAGTGGTTAACCAAGGGTAGGAATCAGGGTTTTAGGGCTATCTTAAAACATACCTCGTTCAATATCCTACTTAATATCCTGCTCTGATATCCTTATTTTTTCTTGTGTAGTGGATTTCAGGAAACTTGCACCTCCTCTCACCGACTCAGCAGAGAGGATCGCAGTCATCTACAAGCTACCAGAGATTGAAAGAAGTTTCGTGCCAACCACAGCAACCTCAAGCCAATACTCAAGCTCGAACATGTCTGGTAAGGGTCCTGTCTAATATCCTGCGCATATTTATCATTCAAGACATAATCAAATTACATGGTTACCTCTTTTCGTGCAGAACCAGCCAAGATCCCTGAAGTCTACCTTGATGAGTTGGACAGCTACTCCGGACCTGTTCCAGTTAAGTCAGAACCAAGCTCCAAGCCATCTGTCGCATCAAAGCCTTCTTCCATCTCTAAGCCAGTCACCGCTCCCAAGCCTTCTTCGAGTTCCAAGCCTCAGGCTTCCAGTTCCCGAAAGAGAAAGGAGACCGATTCCCCTGCTACTCCTGTTGAGGCTCCTTCCTACGAGAGCCTTGGATTTGCAGAATCCAGTAGCCTCATGACTTCATTTCTCAACCAGGTAAATATCCTTACCCTACATCCTGCGAGTATATATTGATTCGACATGCTGATTAGTTATATTAATATGTGTACCTTGCAATGGAGGGTCTGGAGCGCTTGACACATCTCCATATAACAGCTTGTAATTCTGTGAAGGCTCTGGAAGTCAAGTTGAAGAAGGCAGAGATCACCTTCATGGATCAGGGGAAGATCATCGAGGCTATGTCACAACATTACGAAGACAAATTCAAGGTAGTGACCTAGGATGCTAAGCTTGTTGTAGAGAAGGCAGCTTAAGAAGTTTAGGCTAAACTGGCTGTCGCTCAGCTTCAACATGAGCAGGACCTGATCTCCTACCGAGAAGGCCTCAAAGGTTCCGTTTTCATCTCCCTCTTTCAAGCCAGGCTAAAGATGGCTTATGAAGCCAGAGCCGTGGGCTTTGAATGCCCTGCCTGGAACATCGAATCCTGGGAGGCGAAACTTAGGGACCTTGGTGGCAAGCCCGTGGAGTGCATTGCCAAGCCATCTGTTGTAGAGCTTCCAAATGCAGTTGAGGTGGCGGTTGAGGCTGAAAAGGATCCTGAGGCCAATGTTGGAGCGGATACTGGTGGTGATGCTGATGTTGAGGAGGTGGTGAAGGTTGGTGAAGATGCTGCCGTGTGAGAGCATCGAAGTGGGCAATGATGGATGTTTTGGTCAAAAATCACAACAAGGATAATGTAACCAAATCCAATTTTGTGAGGTTAAGTGCTTGTATGATGAACAAATGTATGAACGAAATTAGAAATGCAAATAGATGAACATAGGGATTTATATGAGGAAAAGCCCTTGATCACTAGTAGATCGCCGGCATAAAAACCGCGGATAGTGAAAGCTATCACTATCAACTATATTGAACAAAATAAGATTACAACTTCGGAAGCTAATGAGCTCGGTACAATATGATTTGCTATCGTGAGTGTGCGTGTTTTAGAGAATTCGAGTATGTTCCACTGTATTGTCCTCTAATGAGCTCATTTACCCCTTAATTATCAAATAAACGACTACTAACTAACTATCTGCAATATGGGGGAAGCTCCCACGTTCACCTTCAACGTTTCTATGGCCTTTTTGCACGTGTTTATTCCCAGCATATTCCAAGATTCGATCTTGACTTAGTCTTCCATCAATACCTGCACTAAATTCAAATAAAACATTGAAGACAATCGTTAGAAACTGTTGTAAGCACTAAGGATCCTTGATCCTTCTAGTATCCGGTACTCAGTACATGGATAATATATCCTTAGTATACTGAAGGATCACTGATTCATAAGTAATTGAAAAACCAGCCCTAATAATTGCCCCCAATATGGCAGTTGTGATAATAGATCATAGCCGTCATATTAATTCAAATGTAGCCGTTAGGATAACCGATGGGACTTGCACAGTCTAAATAACCATCATCACTATTTATGGGGAAGTGATAACTCCCTTTAAAGATCTACATAACTACATCATAAATCCCCATCAAGCATTCTGTATCAGGTATTTTCTCTCTCTCTCTCAATTTTTCTCTGAGTTCCGGCGATATGAACGCCCAATCCTCTCCGAGTTCTGGCTCTAAAAAATCTGATGACCCACTCCCGTAGCAAAACTTACTGAAGGATCCCTCATCTGAGATCTGTAAGTTCACAAACCCAGAAATCAAGAACCTAAAATCGTGTTTTCCTCCGGAAGCCATTTTCCGTCCCTTCGATCCTTCCGCTCAAAGTGACGCTTTGTGCAATACTTGGATTTGCTTCCACGCTCTGCCTTTCTTTCTAGGGTTTTCATACCCCTTTCTGTCCCTAACCCAAAGTTTCTTCAAGCTAATCGGCATTAGCTTTAGCCAAGTTATGCCGATGTTATGGAGGACGTTGTTCACCATTGAAGAAATTATCAAAAAGAAAGGGATTCAAGTAAACCTGTCTGACCTAGCCTTCATGTATTCTCTGACCACCCACGGTTCTAACCGATTCTTGTTCAAAGTAAAAGCCCACAAACCAGTTCCGATCCTCAAAACAACCCAAAACAATTCTGCTTGGAAGAATCCGTTTTTCTTTGTTAGACGAGACTCTCTGCCGGAAGGGGAATTGTTGCCTCGTAGATGGATAACCAAGGGTAGGATTTAGGGGTCTTGCATGAGTCATATTCTAGTCATAACTGTATTTTGATTTCTTTGTCTTTTTGCAGTGAAGAACTTTGCAGTCCTTGCCAATCTTCCATGCGTTGCTGAAAGAGTTCAAGCAATTCTGGATCTCGACCCTCCAGAAAGAACATTCACAACGAGAATCCAGGAGCCTTCTGAAGAAGTGCACACCTCATCATCCTACAGCATGTCAAGTAAGTAACCGTGTATAACGTGTTATATAAATGAAAGAATTGAGTTTGAATTAAAAACTTATCTTTTTTGATGTATGATGACATGTGTTCAAAAATCCATTTCCAAATCTGCCGATTTCACTCTTGATGCAGCATCATCATCTCAGTAGCTGTGAAGAAGGAGCCAATGAAGATCCCCGCTGCTGAGCCACGCCAAGTTACTACCAGAGCCAAATCTGGTTCAAAGGAAGAAGTCTTGTGAACCAGAAGCCGGCCTTGCTGACATCGAAAAGTGCCTCCATGAAGCTTTGAGCGAGGTAAGGATCCCCAATCCTGATTTGTTTACTCCATCCATCGAAAGGATCCTTTATCCTACAGAGTTCCCATTATCTCTGCAGGAATTCAACCGGGTGAAGGTCCATTATGAAAAGAAGATGGTTGAGTATGAGGACACTCTGGCTGGTATGCGCTCCATCGTTGTTGCCAAGGACAAGGATATGTCCAAGCTCGAGAAGGAAAAGAAATCCCTAGAGAAGATGCTGAGGGAAGCTGAGGCCGCTGCTGAGGAACAGATAAAGGTGATCACTGAACAAGCCAAATTCAGTGCAGCCAAGTCTGTTCTCCAATCTATGATTAAGATGGCCAAGGAGGCTGGTGATCCAGATTTCGACAGGTCTTCATGGGACACGTCTTCTTGGGAGACAGCATTGGACAACCTTGGCGGCAGCACGCCGGAACTTGCGATTGTGGTGACAGGCGAGGCAGGATCCAGCGGGGTGCAGAAGGAGGTCGAGGATATGGTGGTTGAAGACGGAGCTGGCGAAGGTGAAGGCGGTGAGGCGGCAGTGGTGTAAGCTGCATAAGTGGGCGATGATGGATAATGTAGACGAGGCCGGAGCCCACTTTTTTAGGATTTGTGGTTTTTGTTGGTTGTTTTGAACAATAGTTCTAGGTTTAAGGATCACTAATCCTTCAGACAATAGGTAGAATAACAAAGGTGGAGGGATCCTCTGTTTGGGGATGAAGCCTTTGTTATTCTGCTCTTTATTTCCTGCATTTTACTTTTCTGCATAAACATTAAATGTTAGACAAACCCGATCCGGCCTGGATGGATGGTCCACGTTTTGTTGGTGAAGTCCGGGCCGGATACTTCTGGTGAGTATCAACGGGCCTAATAATATTAGACTTTTGACTATGTTTGGAGTTACAATTTTGCTTTTGAATTACTACCCTTACATGTTTGTATTTGGCAAAATCATATTGTGTAGAGTTCTTAAAATTTCGACTTTATAAAAAGATTTTAAGTCTGCAATCGTAACAACTGCTAGGCACAAAACGTCATATGATTTCGAACGACTTATCTTTAATTCCATGGTTAAGGGTTGAATCATTAGAATAAAATAAGCATAAGTTATACCAGGGAATCCAAGTTAGGATTCTATATCCTTAACACTTAGAGCCGTGTCAATCAAAGTATAACAATCGATTCAATCTTAGGATTCAGGATCCTTAGCTGGTCAATTTCATAGACCTGTGACAGTATATAGGTTAGGACTAAGCCAAATAACAAATGAAAGAATGATTAGTTACTGGGGGCAAGCCCAAAGAAATTAGGGACAAGCCCAACGTAAGTGACATGAAAATGCCAAAACCTTAGGATTCTGGTGTATGGCCCAAACTGGCGACTAACCGATAGTAAGTGACATGAAAATGCCAAAACCTTAGCTAACATGAAAATGTTAGAAACCTTAGGAACGGATGTATGGTACGTCTACCATTATACTTGAGATCCTAAATATAGCCAACAACAATGAAATTGTCAGCCCCTAAAGCGGGTACTGGTCCCATTGCCTCGAACTATACTTGGATATCGTGTGCTACTGGCAGGGTGTCAAAACCCAATTCGTGTGAAAGGTGAAAACATTTAAACCGTAGAAGGTATTAGATACCTTAAGCTGGGGACAAGCCAAAAACTTTGGAGAGGTGGCCAACCTCTTGATCCTTTGTCGTAGTTTCTGCAAAACTTAAAGACTGATAAGGTTGAATGTTGGAAGTTCAACATCCTTACTTTACAATAAATAATAAAAGGTATAATACAAATGAAAGCATTAGTAAAATGTTACCGAAGTGAGGATCATATATCCTGTGAGGATCCTTGATCCTTACATAAAGTACTTCGTTTGGTGGACAGGATTCTAGGCTCTTGGCAGAAGGTCACCATCCATAGTTAACAAACGATATGCCCCCTTTCCTGCCTCAGCTGCAATTAGATAGGACCTTCCCATTTTGGTGCTAACTTGTCATCAGCAAGATTCGTGGTATTTTGGAATGCTTTCCTCAATACCATGTCACCAACTTGAAACCTTTTGACTCTGACATTTTTGTTGTAAGAACCAGCCATCCTTTGTTGATAACTAGCCAACCTTATCCTTGCCAAGTTTCTTAATTCTTCCACGGTATCTAGGTCTTGAGCCAGAGTCTCAGTATTTGCTTCAGGATCACGGATGCTTGTTCTGGCTGTACGGACTACCATTTCTGTAGGGATCACCGCCTCAGCTCCAAAGACTAAGGAAAAAGGAGTTTGACCCATAGCATTCTTGGGAGTTGTTCTATCTGCCCATAAGACATATGGTAGTTCTTCAACCCACTTTCCTTTATTTGATCCAAGCTTTTTCTTCAAATTGTTGATGATGATCTTGTTGGATGATTCTTCCTGGCCATTAACTTGTGGGTGGACTGGTGTTGATGTTATCATCCTAATCCCCCAGTTGTCACAAAAGTTAGTAGTACGATTCCCAATAAACTGGGATCCGTTATCACAAACAATCTTAGAAGGAATACCGAATCTGGTAATGATATTTCTTTTATTAAAGGATATAACTTCCTTTTCTCTGACTTGAGCAAAGGCTTCAGCTTCTATCCACTTGGAGAAATAGTCAGTCATAGCTAGCATGAACACTTTTCCTCCTGATGCCTTGGTAAGCTTGCCTACTATATCCACTCCCCATCTCATAAATGGCCAAGATGAGGATATAGGATGAAGAGGTTCTGCGGGCTGATGAAGGATATTACTGTGTCTTTGGCAAGCATCACATTTCCTTGCATACTCCACAGCATCCTTCTTCATTGTAGGCCAATAATATCCTGTTATGAGGATCCTTAAAAATAGTGCTCTGCCCCTAGTATGATTTCCACAATCTCCTTCATGAAAATCCTTCAAGACTTATTGGATCTCAGGATCCTCAATACATCGTAGATAGGGTCCTGCAAGAGATCTCTTATATAACATGTTATTAATGATAGTGAATTGGGATACCTTTATCCTAAAGGTTCTAGGAGTTTCCCCAATGGGAACTTCCTCATTTTGGATATAATTCAGGAGTTGATTGTGCATCATCCCCAGGTACGATTGCAGCACTGTCCACTATTTGCATTATCTCACTCTCCTCAATTGCAGGAATTAGAACATGGATAATGGGTATCTTCAAATCATCAGGCATCTTCAATGAGGATCCTAGATTAGCAAAGGCATCTGCTTCTGCATTTCTTCCCTGGGTACCTGTGTTAGACTGAAAAAAGCAAAAGAATCCGCCAATTTCTTGACTATCTCCAAATATTTGATTGCTTTCTCACCTTTAACAGCGTAAGAACCATTATTGTGATTAGTAACTAATAGAGAATCCACAAATACTTGAAGATACCTAATCCTCATATGCTTAGCTAATTGCAAACCTGCTATCAAAGCCTCATACTCTGCCTCGTTATTAGTGGTTTGGAGTTCACATGCTATTGATTGGGGTATAATGTCCCCCTGTGGCGATTTTAGTAGTAGGCCTAGTCCAGTTCCTTTGACATTCGAGGCTCCATCTATGAAGAGTGTCCAAGGATCCTTGGTCTCCTCAAGTTGTTGTACCTCCAATTCAGCTTCTCTTTGTAGATCACTACTGAAATCGGCCACAAAGTCAGCCAAAGCTTGAGATTTAATAGCAGTTCTAGGCTCATACTTAATGTCACATGCACTAAGTTTAACAGCCAATTTTGCCATTCTCCCCGACATCTCTGGTTTCCTGAGAACATTCTTGATAGGAAAGTTAGTTTTAACGACAATAGTATGAGTTTCAAAATAATGTCTTGGTTTGGTTGAAGCCATAATTAAAGCAAGAATAAGTTTTTCTAAATGAGAATACCTGGCCTCAACATCAAGTAAACTTTTACTTACATAGTATACCGGATGTTGTTGGCCTTCATGATCCTTAACAAGGACCGCACTTACTGCTTTACCTGAAACAACTAGGTATAAAGATAATGGTTCCCCATTTTCAGGTTTCATTAAAGCCGGTGCTGAGGATAGGTAATCCTTGAGAGCCTGTAGAGCAGCTTCATGCTTCTCCGTCCACTCGAACTTCTTAATCTTCCTCAGAATATCATAGAAATCCTTGCATCTTTCTGAGGATTTTGAAATGAATCTGTTCATGGAGGCGATTCTTCCTGTCATTCTTTGCACATCCTTGGTGTTGGCAGGGGACTTGATGTTGATTATAGCCTTTATCTGCTCCGGACTTGCTTTGATCCCTCTCTTGGTCACCATGTATCCTAAGAATTTTCCAGCTTTGATCCTGAAATGACATTTAGACGGGTTCAACTTCTTGTTGTATTGATCAAGAATATTGAATGCTACTTCAAGATCCTTCAAGTGATCCTCGGCTCTTTTAGATTTGACCACCATATCATCTATGTATACTTCCATTGTATGTCCAAGTTGCTCCTTGAACATCATATTCACCAACCTTTGGTATGTAGCACCTGCATTTCTTAAACCAAAGGGCATAGCAATATAACAATGTATGTCGGTGGGTGTCATGAATGCAGTATCCTCTTGATCAGATGGTTCCATCTGAATTTGCTGAAATCCAGATGAAGCATCCATAAAGGTTAACAATTCATTAACCGCCGTAGCATCCACCATGGAGTCAATGTGGGGTAAAGGGAAAGGATCCTTGGGGCATGCCTTGTTCAAATCAGTAAAATTGACACACATTTTTCTTTTGAACAACAACCACATTGGCTAACCATCTTGGATACTTGACTTCTCTAATCATACCTGCCCTTAGTAACTTATCTACCTCCTCTTGGATGGTTGCATTTCTTTCAGGAGCAAACTTTCTTCTCTTTTGGTGAATTGGCCTGAAAGACCTGTCAATACAAAGCTTATGAGTAATGATATCCTTCGAAATACCTGTTATATCTTCGTGCTTCCAGGCGAAGGTAGATTTTCTTCGTCTAAAGAAGGATACTAGATCCTGCTCTATGCTCTCCTGGATCCCGGATCCTATATACACCTTGGATTCAAGATCCTCAAGCTCTAAGAGTATTTCCTTGATGTCCTGTTCTCTTGCCTCCGTGACGTCTTTTGGAGGATGCTTTAATTGCTATGCTTCCCTAGACTTGGAAGCAGGTTTCATCGAGGAAGTGTAGCAATTCTTCGCCTCCTGCTGATCACTTTCTATCTTGACTATTCCCCATGGACTTGGAAGCTTGACACATTGGTGGTATGTTGATGGGACCGCCTTCATGTCATGTATCCATGGCCTGCCAAGGATAACATTACAGCAAGATAAGCTATCTATTACACAAAATTTCTGGATAGAATTCACTCCCTCTATGTAAATTGGAAGCTTGATGTCCCCTAATGTATTCTTGGTTTCCCCACTGAATCCCACGAGCACCGATGATCTTGGTATGATCTTAGATTCAGGGATGTTCATCTTTTTGAGGACATCCAACTGCATTATGTTCACTGAACTCCCTCCATCAATAAGGATCCTACAAACAAAATGATTAGAAATAAACAAAGTAATGACACGACCATCATGATGAGGATCCTGAATGTCTATGCAATCCTCCTCATCAAAAGATTTCACTTTTGCTGTGTTAGGGTAGATGTTCGAACTGGTCTCTCCCCATTCTCCATCTTCGTCTCCTTAGCGTGCCTCTTGGCTGCTGAAACGAAGTTCCACAGATATCAGAACCACCGGAAATAAAGTTAATGATCTGAGCATCCGCTGGCGGTGGAGGAGCTCTCTCAGGCACTTTCTCAGTATCCTGAGTCCTTGAACGTTTCCTTCCTAGCAGTTCCTTCAAATACCCTTTGCTAAGAAGATAGCCAATTTCATTCCTCAATGCTATAATTCATCAGTTAGGTGGCCAAAATCCTCATGATAAGCACACCATTTGGATTTATCTTTAGTAGCTCCAGGTTTATTAGTTTTCCTTGGCCATCTAGCCTTGTCACCTAAATTCTGCATACCATGGATTAGTTCATCATTATCAGCAGAAAAACAATATTCAGAAATTGGAGGGTAATCCTCATCATCTTCCTCCTCTTCTACCGCATGCACATTGTGATTATCATTCTTAGAGTGTGACTTGGATCGGTTATTCTTAAAGAATGATCCTTACTTTTCCTGTTTTGAGGATCCTGACAATCTCTCCTGGATCCTTTTATCATCCTCTAAACGAGTGAACCTCAATGCCCTGTTCCTCACTTCGTCTAAATTCTTGCAAGGTGTCATAACAAGATCATCATAGAATTTTGAATCTCTAAGTAATCCCATTTTAAATGCTTCCACAGCAGTGGCAATATCCAGATTGGGGATATCTAAGGATTCTTTACTAAACCTAGTGATATAATCCCTTAAGGATTCATCACGACCCTATGTTACCCTATATAAATCACTAGTTAATCGTTCAAAGGTTCTACTACATGAAAACTGATTATTGAACAAATTAACTAGATGAGAAAATGAAGTAATTGAGTAGGGAGGAAGACTTAGCAGTCATTTCAGTGCTGATCCAATGAGTGTGGATCCGAAGCCCTTACAAAGACAGGCTTCCTTTAACCTTTTTGGAATGGGGTTGATCTCCATTCTTTCCTGGTATTTTGCAACATGCTCCTCCGGATCAGTTGTGCCATCGTACAGTTTCATATTGGGGGTCTGAAATCGTTTTGGTATCTCTGCATTGCATATAGGAGGTGTGAAGCGAGACACCCTGTGACTTCCATCCGGGATCTCAGGCATGGGCTTAACCACTCCTGGGACGCTGGATATCATATCCTTAAGCTGCTGGAGCTCCCACGCCATAGCCTGATTGATACCTGTATCCTGCATGGAACCTAATTAGTACCAAAAGATGTATTGACATGGTTACCTCCTGATTGGTTTGGAACTGGTATTGCTGAAGTGTATCCATAAGTAGACACTTCAGGTGCAACAGTTGGACCAGATGAAGCAATAGTCTGCATAGGGATGAAATCCCCTTTGTGAACTTCAGAATCCTTGAATATCTGACTCCCTGAAGATCCTTGATCCTGAAAGATATTAGGTCCAGGATACATGGGTGCTGATGGCCTTAAAGGATACTGCAAGGATCCTTGAACCTTAACCCAAGCAGAGTATCCTTGATCCTAGAGAAGGATCCTTGATGCTAGGAATAGGGTCCCTTTGGTGCAACTGTCTGCAAATATCCTCCTGAGCTGAGATAGCCTCCTTGATACTGATACGATGATCCTGGAGATTGGGATGAGGATCCATAAGGATGGTCATGAGATGCTTGTGGCTGCGTCATTGCTAACGATCCATGCTGCAATCCTAAGGATCCTTGAGCCTGTGTCATCGCCATTGATCCCTGCTGGTAATTGGAGGATCCTTGGATTTGAACACCAGATCCCCTTGAGTGCTGGATTGCTGACGCCGGAGAAGTGAAATCCAATGATTTGGGCATCAACGGAGAGTGATCCTCCACTAATCTCTTCTACTTCTTGATTTCATCAATCACCCTGAGGATCCTCTGGTTAGTTTTGTCATGTTGCTCCATGTATCCCCACATCTGCAAAATCAAAGTAGAAAGATCATTGTTAGTTACTGTAGATGAAGAAACAGTGGAGGTTTTCGATCCTGTGTTAATAGGTGTAGTTTTCTTCTGAGGATTCTCATCATTCTTCTGATATGCTGGAGGAATGGGTGGCAATGATGCACTAGGCTGAGATGTGGTAACCGCCGGCATGGCACTTGAAGAAGATTTTCCCTGAGAAGCCATGTGATTGATGGAGATGAACAAAAATAAATGAAATGAATGAGGTTTTTAGAATTGAAGCACCGATTGCCCCACGGTGGGCGCCAAACTGTTTTGGTCAAAAATCACAACAAGGATAATGTAACCAAATCCGATTTTGTGAGGTTGAGTGCTTGTGTGATGAACAAATGTATGAATGAAATTAGAAATGTAAACAAAGATGAACACATGAGTTTATACGAGGAAAAGCCCTTGATCACTAGTAGATCGCCGGCATAAAAACCTCGGATAGTGAAAACTATCACTATCAACTATATTGAACAAAATAAGATTACAACTTCAGAAGCTAATGAGCTCGGTACAATATGATTTGCTATCGTTAGTGTGCGTGTTTTAGAGAATTCGAGTATGTTCCACTGGTTGTGTCCTCTAATGAGCTCATTTACCCCTTAATTATCAAATAAACGGCTACTAACTAACTATCCGCAATATGGGGGAAGCTCCCACGTTCACCTTCAACGTTTCTATGGCCTTTTTGCACGTGTTTTATTCCCAGCATATTCCAAGATTCGATCTTGACTTAGTCTTCCATCAATACCTGCACTAAATTCAAATAAAACATTGAAGACAATCGTTAGAAACTGTCGTAAGCACTAAGGATCCTTGATCCTTCTAGTATCCTGTACTCAGTACATGGATAATATATCCTCAGTATACTGAAGGATCACTGATTCATAAATAATTGAAAAACCATCCCTAACAATGAATATTATTGCTTAGGTCGCAACCCACTTTTTAAATTTGATGGTCTGTAACCCCTAAACAATTTACATTTCCTACACTCTGAACAATTTATATTTCCTGCACGTAGATAGGTGGAGGGATCCTGAGTTTTAGGACGAAGCCTTCGGCCATCAATGTTTATATGCTTTAGAACTTATCACATTCTTGGCGGATGGGTCTTGGTTTAAGACGAAGCCAAGAGTGTGACATTTTGGTTTGTTAATAGTAGACTATGCTTTTAACCTTATCTGTTGTTATTACGTTATTCTTTTGAAAAACTTGTTTTGCATATCCTGATAAAATATCTTGGTCAGGATACTGATACAATATTCAGTATTTTTGTCATCTATAATCAAAATGTTATATGAAAACTTGATTAAATGTGACCTCAAAAACTCAGATCACTTAGATAAGGCTTTCAAGCTTTAAAAAAATAAAAAATCATACTAGAAATACTTAGGCAATAATTTCCAACTTCAATCTTTGTACCGTGTGCAATATCCTCAGCATGGATGTCCCCTGTCTGTGCAGGATTTTGCATCAATGTGCGGCATACTTGAACATTTTTCCACTTAGTGATGAAACTTTATAAGTTTTTGTTCATAAAAGAACGTGTGTGAATACAATCACAATTTGGAAATTTTCAAAGACTTCAAGTTTTTCTGGGGATAAACCCTTATTATCTTGGGGATAAACCCATGTTTTCGTGCGCTACAGGCGGGAGTGTATAAACTCCAAGACTTAGAAAGGTGAAAACCTTTAAACCTTAGAGAGTATGAAAATACCCTTTCGTGAGAGAGGGTGATCAATCCTCATATAAATTAGGGATCCAGGAGCCACTGTTACATGAACTGGTCCTGCCATCTTGAACTATTCCTGGATACTTGCGCTCCAGGTAGGGTGTTTAAACCCAATTCGGAAGAAAGGTGAATACCTTTAAACCTGTGAAGGGATCTGAATCGCTTAAACGTGAGAGAGGGGGCTAATCCTCTAATCTTTCGATCCATCTTGAGCAAATATCCTGGAGTATTATCCTGAAGCATATCCTATAAAACACCTTTAAACTAAGGTGGGTGTTAGCTTGGCTAACACCCCTCCGATGCTTAAGTCAGTATTGGGTTTCAAAGAGATAAAATTCATACCATCTTGAGTTAGAAATTAAATTCTAAACTTACTTGAAATAAGCCTTAAGATGTATAGCATTCCAGGATCTTGGTATCATATCTCCATCCATGGTCTTGAGTCGGTATGCTCCCTTTCCTGATTCTGACTTAATTTCGTATGATCCTTCCCATTTTGGAGCTAACTTCCCATCAGCAGGATTAGTTGTATTCTGAAATGCCTTTCTCAGTACCTAATCTCTAACGTGGAATCTCCTAGTCCTTGAATTTTTGTTGTATGACTTGGCTATCCTCTGTTGATATGCTGCCATCCTTAGCTTTGCCGCATCCCTATTTTCATCAATAATATCCTGTTCTTGACATAAGGCTTCGGGATTCGACTTAGGATCCCGTAAGTTTGATCTTGCCGTAGGTATCACCATCTCTGTTGGAATCACATCTTTCGCTCCAAATACCATTGAGAATGGAGTTTTTCCAGTAGCATTCTTCACAGTTGTTCTATCCGCCCATAGAAAAAATGGTAATTCTTCTGCCCATTTTCCTTTTTGGCTCCTAACCTCTTCTTCAGGTCGTTGACAGTTATCTTGTTTGAAGATTCTGCTTGCCCATTAGCTTGACGATGCACTGGTGTTGATGTAATCATCTTGATCCCCCAACTTTTACGAAAATCTGTAGTTATTTGCTGATGAATTGGGATCCGTTGTCGCAGATTATCTCGCCGGTATCCCGAATCTTGTCAGGATATTCCTTTTGATGAAAGACACTACTTCTTGATCCCTAACTTGAACAAACGCTTCTGCTTCAACCCACTTGGAGAAATAATCCGTCATTGCTAGCATGAAAACTTTTCCTCCAGGGGCCTTTGGGAGTTTTCCCACTATATCCATCCCCCATTTCATAAATGGCCAAGGAGATATGATAGGATATAATGGTTCTGCAGGCTGATGCAATATATTTCTATGTCTCTAACATGCATCACACTTCTGGGCATACTCCATAGCATCCGTTCTCATGGTTGGCCAGCAATACCCTGTTCTCAACACCTTCGAGAATAAAAACCTGCCCTAGTATGGTTGCCACAGTCTCCTTCATGTATATCCTGAAGTACCTCCTTAGTTTCAGGATTCTCCAAGCACCTTAGTTATGGACCTATAAGAGATTTCCTGTACAAGACATTATCTATTACTGTGATGCGGGATACCTTCATTCTGAAAGCCTTAGGATTTTCCTTGTTTGGTATCTCTCCTTTCTCAAGATACTTCATAATTGGAGTAATCCAGGATTCAGGATTCTTCTCAGGATATTCTTCATCAGGATTCTGGATACTTGCTACTTGTCTATCCTGCGAGCTATGGTGTTTCATCGCAGGATACAAGATATGTACTATCATTATCCTAATACCTTCCGGTATCCTAACAGTAGATCCTCAGTTTGCTAGAGCATCAGCTTCAGCATTCTCTTCCCTTGGTACCTGTTCAATTGTAAATACATCGAAATATCCTGCTATTTTTTTTTAACAATTTCAAGATGTTCAGCTAACTTTTCACCTTTGACTGCATAAGATTCATTGAAATGGTTAGTAATTAACAAGGAATCAACGAACACTTGTAAACATTTAGCATTCATATTCTTAGCCAATTCTAATCCTGCTATTAGGGCTTCATATTCAGCTTCATTGTTAGTAGTAGGAAATTCACATCTAATAGCCTGGGGTAATATGTCCCCCTATGGCAATTTTAGTAGAATTCCTAATCCTACACCTCTTATGTTAGATGCACCATCAGTATATAATATCCAGGATCCTGAATCTTCACCTAATTGTTGTACTTCTAGGTCAGCCTCGTTTTGAATATCACTACTAAAATCAGCCACGAAGTCCGCTAATTCCTGAGACTTTATAGCGTTTCTAGGTTCATATACTAAATCATAAGCACTTAGTTTAATGGACCACTTAGCCATCCTACCAGGCATTTCAGGTTTTCTAAGCAAATTTTTCATAGGATAATTAGTTTTAACATGTATCCTATGTGTTTCGAAGTAATGTCTAAGGTTGGTTGAGGCCATAACTAAAGCTAATATTAGTTTTTCTAAATGGGAGTATCTAGTCTCCACATCTAACAAACTTTTACTAACATAATAAACAGGATACTGTTGACCTTCATGATCCTTTACCAGGACGACACTTACTGCATTCCCTGACACTGCAAGATATAGGGATAGAGGTTCACCATCCTCAGGCTTCATTAGTAGAGGTGCACTTGAAAGGTATTTCTTCAATTCTTGTAGAGCTGTTTCATGTTTTTCTCCCCCATTCAAACTTTTTGTTTTTCTTCAGGATATCATAGAATTCCTTGCACTTTTCTAAGGATCTTGATATGAACCTGTTTAATGCCGCTACTCTTCCTGTTAACCTCTGAACATCCTTCATGTTAGATGGTGATTTGATGTCTAGGATAGCTTTGATCTGCTATGGGCTTGCTTCTATCTCTCTTTTAGTCACCATATATCCTAAAAGCTTTTTAAATGGGAGTATCTATCCTAGACATCAAATCACCATCTAACATGAAAGTCAGCATTTCATGTCCAGCAGTTGCATCCACCATGGAATCTATATGGGGCAGTGGAAATGGATCTTTTGGACAAGCTTTGTTGAGGTTTGTGTAGTCTACACAAACTCTCCACTTCCCATTCTTCTTTTGGACTGCCACCACGTTTGCTAGCCACTTAGGAAACTTGACTTCCCTAATCATCTTGGACTTGAGCAACCTTTCGACCTCCTCTTGTATAATTGCATTTCTTTTAGGAGCGAATTTCCTTCTCATTTGTTGAACGGGCCTGAAAGATTTATCAATTCCAAGTTTGTGAGTTATAATATCTTTCGATATACCTATCATGTCTTCATGTTTCCATGCAAACATGGACATCCTGAATTTCAAAAAGTTAGTAAGCTAATTCTCAATATCCTGAGGGATATTGGCCCCTATAAGCACCGAGATATTTGGATTATCCTGATCCAGGATAACTTTCTTAACATCTTGTTCTGAAGTTTCCATTATCCTGGGCTGTTTCTTTAATTGCTATCCTGCCCTGGATTTTGTTGATACCTTCATTAAAGAGGAATAGCATTCCTTGCCTCTTGTTGGTCGCTTTCCACTTTGACTACCCCCAAGGAATAAGGATCTTGACACACTGATGATAGGTGGAAAGTACAACTTTCATATCATGAACACATGGCGTGCCTAATATAATATTATAGCAGGATAATGAGTCCATGACACAAAATCGTTGCATCGAATTTACTCCTTCAACATATACATGCAGCTTTATCTCTCCAAGCGTATTCTTTGTTTCTCCACTGAATCCTACAAGGATAGTGGACTTCGAGGTAATCTCCGTTTCTAGTATATTCATTCTCTTCAAGGTTTCCAACTGGATGATGTTGACAGAGCTGCTATTACCCACCAATATCCTGCATACAAAATGGTTAGCGACATACAAAGTAATTACCAGACCATCATGGTGAGGATCCTGGATGTTATCCCGATCGTCGCTATCAAATGTTATCACTTTTTCATTCTTGAGCATCGTCATCCTGGTTGGTTTGTCTCCTCTTTCTTCCTTTGCTTCCTTTGCATGCCTTTTAGCCGCAGAATAAGAAGTCTCACAAATACCAGATCCCCCAGATATAAAATTGATTATCTTGGCGTCTGACGGAGGTGATGCTGCTCGTTCAGGATCCTTGTCAGTATCCTGACCCTTACTCTTCTTTTTACCGAGAAGGTCTTTCAAGTAACCTTTGCTCAGTAAGTAGCTTATCTTCTTCCTCAGGGCTATGCAATCTTCTGTTACATGTCCAAAATCTTCATGGAAGGCACACCACTTAGATTTATCCTTCCAATCAGCCTTTTGCTGGTTCTTCCTTGGCCACCTTGCTTTATCTCCTAAACCCTACATGGCATATATCAGTTCAGGGACATTAACCGAAAAACAATATTATGATAATTTAGGATATTCTTCGGCATCTTCATCCTCAACAGCATTCACTCCCTTGCTGTCATTTTTAATATACGACTTAGGCGTATGGTTTGTATGAAGATTCTGACTTCCTGTTGGTTGATTCGTATGTTGTGGATGCATTCATCATCTCTTGCATTTTCTTGTCATCTTCAAGCCTGATATATCTTAGAGCCCTATTCCTAGCTTCGTCCAGGTTCCTGCAAGGGTTCATCACAAGATCCTGATAAAATTGGGAATCCTTCTGTAATCACATCTTGAATGCCTGTACAGCTGTAGCAACATCAAGGTGTGGGATATCCAAGGATTCCCTGCTGAACTTGTTTACGTAATCCCTTAAGGATTCTTGAGGGCCATGTGTTATCCTGTAAAGGTCACTTGTTAGTTTTTCAAAGCTTCTACTGCAAGAAAATTGGTTGTTAAACAGATTAACGAAATGAGCAAATGATGTAATTGAATAAGGTGGAACGTTTAAAAGCCATTTCAAGGCTGATCCTGTTATGGTGGAACCGAAGCCTTTGCATTGGCATGCTTCCTTAAGATCTGGTGGGATAGGATTTACTTCCATCCTCTCCCTATACTGAGCAATATGTTCTTCAGGATCCGTCGTGCCATCATAAAGCTTCATGTTGATCTCTTGGGAATTTCAGCATCACAAATATGGCGAGCAAAGCGGGATATGTTGTGATTATCCTGGGATACTTCCGGTATTGGTTGCACTAACCCAGGCACACTTGATATCATATCCTTCAATTTCTGGAGTTCTCTGGATAATGCCGATGTTGCACTCGTATCCTGCGAAGGTTCAAAGTGGTTAGCAGTAGGCATATTAGTGTTGATAGACAAGTTACCAACTTGACGTTTTTGGCCATATCCTGGAGCATATCCTGGATCCCTGACAGTCGACATCCTAGCTGATGAGGGGATTTCTGGGATATTGCTCCGGGAGTGACTTGGTATGACGTTGCCCTCGTTATCCTCAGCATATACTGCCGAACTGAAGTTCAACATTCTTGGCTGCAAAGGGGTAACAACATCTTCAGAGTTGTATTTCATTCATTACAAGCTGGTTAGTTTCTTTTGTTCTTCTTCATTTGATCTTGTATATTACCAAACAAAGATAAGATTTCATCATTAGAAGCAAAAATCAGGGTTCTTCCTGAGACTCCGGATCTGGAAGCATTTTGAGCAGCAGTAGTGTCTAGAGCTATTTGGCTTTCATGCCTCCTTTGAGAAGTCTGGACTGGTGGAGGTGGAAGAGGTAATGAACCAGTTACAACAGAGGTTGATGCGGTCACCGAAAAAGAGCTCAAACCTGACTAAGAAGCCATCAAAAATAATCTTGAAAAATGATTAGAGAATAAAGAACTGATTAGTGATTTTAGAAAATTTTTGATTAAAAATAGCACCACTTGCCCCACGGTGGGCGCCAAATTGTTTAGGTAAAAAATTACCGAAGCAATTTAGTGATCAAATTTAGTTTGTGAGGTAGTGTGCTATATAAACTTGATAACGATGTGTTAACTTGGTTGAAAATGTAAATGGTTTTAGCATACAGTTCTAGGATATAGAACTGTATCAATTTGTAAAATAAGTGCGACTAAAGTAAACGTTGACACGAGATGTATGAGGAAAGCCCTTGATCTTTCTAGATCGCCAGCATAAAACCTCGGGAGCTGACAATCGTTGGCTGCCTTGTTCTTCTTATTACTTGAATATTCAGGATACAGTGCAAGATATAATTCAGATCGCCACTAAGTGTTACAAAGTTTGCTAGTGTTGAGTGTTGGTGCATAGATTCAAGAGAAATATGAGAGCAAGAGAGCAGAGAGTGAAGTAGTGTAATCATGTGTGACCTAGAGATCTGGCTATCCACTTATATAGTTACAAATGACGAACTGATTCTCCTAAAAACTTGGGGTCCTCCGGAATATTCCTTTTGGAACGTTAGAGACCTGGTCTTCCGGCTTCAACGTCCATTTTTCAACCAAATGGAGCGAGTCTTTAGGAGAACAAGTCCTGGTTAACGTTATGTACCTACAACCATAACCTGCAAACGTATTGTTAGCAACTACCAGGATACTGCATCAGGATGTTACCAATATCCTGGTCCGGTATCCTGATCTTAAACAACTATTAATTATTCAAGATATAATTCAGGATATGGGCTCAGAATTTCACCCATAACATCGCGCATGACGTATTCGCCGATTTCAAACGATTTCTTCACCACCTTCCGGTTGTAATATTTTTCCATGAACATCTTGTTTTTGCTTTGCTGATTGTAGTGGCTTCACACCATTCATCTAAAAGGCCAGGCCTTCATGTATGAGCCTATCGTTGTTGTTTTGCATGGTGACTCGTCGTAATGATGGCAGACCCACTTTAGTTGGTATCATTATTTCTTCCGCATAAGTTAAGTTGAACGGCGTTTCGTTGTTACTTGTTTTGGCATTGTACGATGTGCCCACTAGATGTTTGGGAATTTTGCTACACATGAGGTTTCTTCATAGTCAAGTAGTTTTTTGATTATGTCAAGGAGACTTTTGTTTGCTTGTTCTACTTGCCCGTTTCCTTGAGGATGTGAAACATGCATGAAAATTTGTTATATTTTGAGCTCTGCACACCATCTTGTAAGAGTTTGTCAGTAAGTTGTGATGCATTGTCGCTGACTATGTATAGCAGAAGTCCAAACCGGCATATTATATGTTCCCATAGGAACTTTTTGACATTTTCCATCATTATTTTTGCCAACGCTTTTGCTTCCACCCACTTTGTGAAATACTCTATAGCTACTTTCGGGCTTCCCCCTTTGAGGTTGGTAATTCCCGTGCTTCATGTACTTGAGGAGCGGGGTTATCCAACAACTTTCTTCTATGGTAATGGATAGAGCTTCCTCCTAACTTGTGGATTGCACCTGTAGAGTTTCTATCCGTACCTCTTTTTCCATACTCAATGTGGCTAATTTAGTGAAGGCATTAGCTATCTAATTTTTTCGTCTGTGAACGTGCGTGAGTGTTACACTCTCAAAGTTAGCCATAGGATCTTTAGAATTTGCTAGATATCTCGCCATTGACTCGTCCCGTGCCTCATAAGTCTCATTTATTTGACAAGAAGAGAATCAAGAACTCTGGTCACACCCATTAAAAGAGCCATGCGTTATCCTACAAGTAGCGCTTCATATTCTGAATCGTTATTTGAGTTTTTGAAATCAAATTTGAGGTCATACATCAGCTTAACGTCATCAGGGATGATGAGCATTAGTCCTGCGCCTTTGCCGCTTGATTAGCCATCTGTATAAAGTTTTCAAGTTTGCCTGGATGTGCTGGATTCTGGTATGTCTTGAATGGTGGGGTCTTGGATGCATTCCCCTTTAGGGATTTCCTCTAGAAAAACTTGGTATGACCTGACCCTTTTTTGATGTTCTCTTTTGATATGTGATATCTAAAGCCCTAAGTTCAATTTCCTATTTAACAAGTCAGACAGATATTTCCAGTCAGCTGGATATGTTGCAGAGGGTAATTTGTGAGAATTTGCACCCTATGCCCCTGGAAATACCATCTTAGGTGGCGAGAGGTGTGCACCAGGGTCAACACTAGTTTTTTCAAAGTAGGGTATTGAGTTTCTAGTCCTGCTAATACCCTGCTAATATAATAAATTGGTGTTTGAACCCCATTATGTTCGACCATCAGTACCGCGCTGACCGCGTGATATGCTGTTGAGATGTACATTTTTAATGTTTCATCGGGGTGTGGGGCAGTTAACGTTGGTAAGGTTGTTATGAAACGTTTCATCTCCTAGAAAGCTTCTTCCACTCCATTTGTCCATTTGAACTTGTGTTTATTCAGAGAGTCTTTCAACATTTTAATGAAATATAAAAACCTTTCTGCGTATTTTGCAAGGAATCTGTTGATGGTGACTAGCCTGTCGTTTAACACTTGGGCTTCTTTGAGAGTTCTAGGCGAAGGCATCTTTGCTATCGCCATTACTTTCTCCCGGTTAGCCTTGAAACCATCTCTGATGACCATTACTCCTAGGAATTTTCCTTCCTCTAACCTGAATGAACATTTTTGGGGTTGAGCTTGATTTTATATTCACTCAGCTTGTAGAAGCTCTCTTTAATGTCCTGCAATATTTCTTTTCTTCCATGCTTCTAATGACCAGGTCATCAATGTACACTTCGAGGTTTCGACCTATCTGCCATGCAAAAGATTTATCCATCAAGCGTTGATATGTTGCACCCGCATTTCTTAATCTGAACGAAATTTTAGTGTAGCAGAACACGCCTATATCCGTGTGGAAAGCAATTTTTCCTCTTCTTCAGCCCTTTATATGTGGTGATATTCCTGTATGCATCTAATAAGTATTTGTAACGAAAAGGCGCCAGTGAATCAACCTTGAAGTCTATCTCCAGAAGGAAATAAGCTTCTTTGGGGCACGCCTTCTTCATGTCCTTGTAGTCAACACACATGTGTCATGGTCCACCTGGTTTCTTAACCATGACAAGGTTACCGATCTATGTATGGTATTTTGTTTCTCTGAGTATGAAACTTCAACAAGTTTTCGGACCTCTTTTTATCATTACATCTCTCCTATCAGAAGCTAAGCTTCTCTTCTTTTAGGCTGCTGGTTTGATGCATGGGAGTGTTGCTAGGTGGTGCTCCGCCTTATCTAGGTAGATTCCTGTCCTGTCTGCATGTTCAAATGCAAACACATCTTAGTTATTCCGGAGTAACTACTTGAGGTTGCTTTTAACTTCCGGTGAGAGTGTGTCACCGCTGTTTGATCTGGGTATTTGTGATAAGCATCCAGCACTCAGGGCATATAACCCATGTTGGCCCTTGTCTGCATCTCTTTATTTCCATGATTTCCCCTACATTGTCCCCTTCCACCGTGGCAATTCCTCTAGCTTTTGGGAACTTTATAAAAATCGTGCCGTTGATACTAGGGCGCCAAGGTTACCCAATGTATAATGATCGATGATTACAGTATGACTAGAATTAGTGGGGACTACTAAGAAGGTAATAACTATGGTTCTTTCTTGTGGAGCTTTGCCGAAAGTGACTGGAAAAATATTCGCCCTATAAGATCTACCTTTTCCCCAATGAATTCTCTTCTAAGGGCGTGTACTGGTTCTATAAGCTTTTTATCATCTTTGTGCATGCGATTGTAGCATTGTTCATATACAATATCTTCTGAGCTTCCGGTATCTACCAGCATTCTTCTCATGTTATAATCACCTACAACGGTCTTTATAATGAGGGGATCAGTGGTAAGATTTAGATAGGACAAGTGTGACTCAACAGTCATGTTTGTCAGCATCTAAGGTTCTAGGTGTCCTATGTGACGCTTGACGTGTTGGAGTGTGAGTATAATTTTTAGATATATTTAAGTACCTTTTCACTCGTTTATTTCAAGCTTTAAATTTATAAAAACATGATATATAACTATCACTCACTACAACACGATACGGCAAGTGCACCCATCGTTGACGTAGTATAGTGATGGCAATATACTGGGTTCGTCTAAGGACACAAGAGCTTTTAATACCGGAATATCGTCGACGTCTTTTGAAAGGTTTTCAATAGGTAAACATTCAGAAATAAACAAGTAATAAAAGAAACAAATAGACAAGATATAATCTTTTGGTTCCGACTCATTATTTACATATCCTTTGATGATTTCCGCGCTTTAGGTTTTTACGAGATTATCTTAGTTAAAGTGGCATGTCCCACTATCGGAGGCATCGCTACCCTCAGCCATATTGGTCTGAGTCAGTACGGATACAATCCCGCAAGGTCGAGATATTGAAAGCTAATTAAGTAAGTTATTAATGCAAAATGTGGCATTTCCCTCTTTTGGAGGCAACGGTACCTCGGCCATATTGGTCTGAGTTAGCAGGAATACAGTCCTGCAAGGCCGGTTTAAAGTTTTAATAGTAGTTATTTATAAGGGATTCAAGCCGTTCTTACTTCCCCTGATTTGATGCTATCTGTCTCAAGGGAAGTCCTAATAAGCTTGAACCAAGTCCTCGTAGGATCTATACACTGAACGAGGCAAGAACTTTACCCATACAACCCTTCTAACCCCCTTCCAGGCAGTTAACGTGCTATATATAGACCGTAAAGACACGAATGAGTGAATCGACGAAACCTGAAGAATGATAGAATAAAGTTCACTATCAATATAAAAAACTAATAACTAAATTCATTAATACATACCCAATTAAAAAGTTTACCAAAGCTAGGAAATCAAAAGTAATACATAAATAACTTGTCTTCACCAACTGATGTAAGAGATTAACCAATCATGGCATTTGTTTGACAAAAACTCTTACGATCAATCTTGGATCTCGAGACTACTACACACACTCTAAGGATGGATGATGGATGAATGTGGTGGATTATGGTAGTATTGTGGTGGTGGAATGGTGGAAGGTGTGAGAGAAGTGGTTTGCCAAGGGATGCGTTGGAATTAAACCAAGCACCCCTATTTATAGATGAAAACAGTAAGCTCACACAGGCCCCTGCTCTATGGGCACGGCCCCTGTCTTCCTTTTTCCCAGTCTTCATTTAATGCTTTTGTCAGATAAGGTGCTTAAACGGTCCCGTGGCCAGTGTACTTGATGTACTATCCAAGATTCACAAATCTGGAAGTTGACCACGACCCGTGTCTCTTGTCTGTTCTGTTTGTCTTCTTCTTCTCTAGAATCTTGAAGGGGCACGGCCCCATGCCGACTAGGAACGACCCCGTGCTTGACTTCTGATTCATTGTTTTTGTCTTTGGGGTGAGGCTCGGAGAGTTGATATGGTGTGTTATCTTCCCTTCTTCTGTAATTATGCTGGTTTTTGTTGTTAATTTGTTCCTTTTGTACATTTAAGCTCTTTTAATCCTGAAAGTTCCTTTTGTACATTTAAGCTCTTTTAATCCTGAAAATCAAAAGTATACAAAGAAACACACTTTTTCCAACATTTGGGCCATATCAAATACCCATCACTTAAATCTTTGCTTGTCCTAAAGCAAAACTCTTTTAATATTGCTTACCCACCAAATGGAATTGGCAGAGAAGAAGTTTTTGGGTCCTGTTTGTAGAGTGTCGGGAATCCAAGTTCTTTTTATTTGTGTTTTTATTTTATTTATAATCCTATTCAATATGATTTATTTGAACACTTTTTAAGAAAATTAAATATATTTTTTGGGCATAACATGCCTTTATAAAATTTCATTTAGCCATATACAAATTAACATACCTCACAAGTGATCACTCTACACTTGGCCAGAAATGTATAAGTGAAACACTTGATACCGGTATGGGACTTACTCCTATCATATACTTGACAAATAATCAAACCTCATCCTTTTTAACGTAATCTTCGTAAATATCAAGAGGACTTTGAAAGGGTAGGTTGTTGGCTAAGGGTAGGGTGGTTTTATTTCAAAGTGGCTAAAAGTGTAAAATGTCGGTTTTCTCTTGAAAATTCATGTATTTTTTACTCAGATACAAACTAAAGGCTTATAAGCAATAATTTTGCTTATTTTATTTCAAACGACCAATGATTTTTTTATAGAATAAAACTAAGTCATTTCTTTTTATATAAATTCCAAAGAACCCTATTTTACTAAAACAAAGGGGTGTAAAAGATAAAAGTTGGTTTGGAGTGATGGGTAGTTTGTGCAAAATGGTGTTTTGCGGGTTTTGAAACAAAAGGTTTAGGCTCAAAGAGGTTAACCAGGGGAAATTTTTGTTTTTGGTGGGGGAAAATAAAGTTGAAAAATAAAAATCCTAATGCTTCCATCGTATAGTTACTTAGACTAGTTGGTAAGGACCATGAATGTATTGTCTTGTGAAGTTTTAGATTCGTAAGAAGCATACGGCTATTCACACAAGAAATGAAAAATGAGCATTTAGTAAAGATATGAATTTGAATGCTCGGTAAGGGCTCAAAACTCATATTTTTGTGGGAGAAAGGGTAAAGGTGTGAAAATACATATACAATCAAATTTTAAAAATATTTGTCATGCCTTTTTATGAATTTTTCATATATGGTTCTTTTTATCACGGCGCTATCGGTTGTAAATTTATAAAACAAAATTTTAAAATTTGGTTTCTAACTTGAACTATAAACAAGACAAAATAAAAATTGAAAATAAATTATTTTTGAAAAATATTTGGGGTGTTTTAGCGGTTACAAGTTAGAGTTTTGTGGAAAGCTTGATTTAGGACAAATAAGTTCAAGTTAAGCTTTCCCCTACACTTAAATTACACATTGTCCTCAATGATTGGTTAAAATTGATTAAATGTGGGCTAAAAACAACATTTTTTTTTTCAAAAACCAGACACTGGACATGGGGGTGTGTTTGGGGGACACGACCCCGTGTCAAAAGTGTCAGTAATAGGTTTCTATGAAAATTTCTATTAGGTTGACACGGGGGCGTGTTTGAGGGACATGACCCTGTGTCAAAAGTGCCAATACCGAAAACTTCCAGAAGCTAGGCACGGGGGCGTGTCGTGCCATGTCTATGAGACACAACCTCGTGTCAATGTTCCAGATGTAAGAATTTTTCTACAGACTTGAGGCACAGGGGGCGTGCTTACCTAAGACGGCCCCGTGCTACACTTACTGTTTTGAATAGTTTGCTTCGGGAAGTGTGTATTTACGTGCATGGGGTGCTGGTTTAACGTCCCTTTGGTCATTTTCCATATTTTCACACACTTTTGTGTTTAAACCACCATACTTCATTCCATCCATTCATCTATACAACTAGAAAAAGAAAATAAAAATACAAGAAGATTAAAGACCTAAGCTAGATAGTTAGTGGATATCCGACAAGAATATTAAACCCGAATAGCTTTCCCTAGATAAATCTATGAAAGATTAGCAAAATCCGAAAATAGTTTTCAGAAAATAAGGGCTCTAAGCTATTCTCCGGGAACGCTCCTTTAAGGTCATTGAGCATTTCCTCAATCTCCCTCGGAAGGAAGATGAAAGGTTCGTCATCCGCCTCCTCTTGTGGAAGAGGAACGGGGTTCAGAATCTCGAAGTTGGCACTAAAGGGAGGTTCCGGGGTATCTCGTCCCATCTTGTGGGATAACCTCCTCGTGAGCGATGTTCCAATCATCTTGAGGCAAGATTGGCTCCATCGGGGGCATCACTAGGATGTTCAACCTTTGGTGAAGAAGCTTGATCTCTCTAAATCTATCCTCTAGGGAAAGAGTGAGGTAGTTCACCTGATCCACGAGGACCTCCTCCACTGATGTCATTTATTCGATGGATTCTCGCAAAGCGTATACGTAGCGCACTAGAGTGGCTTCTAGCGAGAGCCTCCTCCCTCTTATGTTGTTCCTTGAACTGGTTACCGCTCTGTTGACTCGACATGCTAGTTAAACATGACAAACAGAGAGTTTTAGAGTTATAGAAGAGGTACACAACTCCATGCTCATGGAGCATGGCCCCGTGTTGCTTCAACATCTCTGGTTCTTTAGCTCATTAACCTTTATTTTAAGTTAAAACTGTTTATTTTTAACATTTCTGAACGTTAGTAACTTAAAACATTGTTATATAATAGTAGGTTTGTAAAAATTTGATCTAGAAACCATGCTTTTGACCTCACAGTTGAAGCTTTTTAAGTTAAAGCTTCAAGCTTCAATGGAGGTTTGAAGAAGGAAAAATGACTATAAGTGGCAAAGACAAGAAGGTTTGAGGAAATTGTTTTAAGAAACAATCTTTTCATGTATGTGTGAGAGATTAGGCAGGATCTTGGTCTTTTTGGAATGGGTCCAAACATTCTCCTCATGGCTGATTTTATAGAAAGTGACAGCACGTTGACACGGCGCAGTGTCCGGGAGGCACGACCCTGTGTCCGGGAGGCGGACACGGGCCCGTGTCGTCTGCATGAGTCATAGAACGTTGTCTGTTAGTTAAACACGGACCATGTCAAGGTCGACACAGCCCCGTGTCAAAAAGTACGGGAGGCACGACCCCGTGTCTTTTTAACACGCCTCTTGTCACATAGATAGTGGGGGATGACCCCGTGTGATAGTAGCACGGCCCCGTGTTTTAGGGTTTTATGAAGTTTTTTCAGAATTTTTAAGGAATCGTATTTATCGGGTGGTTCCTTACTGGTTGGAACAACACCGAAGTGTTTAACATACCTTAGGTTCCGGTGTGAGATACAAAAACGCAAGAGGTTGTCGGAAAGGTGGAATTTTAAACTGAAAGTAGGAGGGTGGAACCATCCTTTATTTACCTTTTCCGGGCTCTTGTTAAAGAAGGTGTGAGTCGACTTGCTCATGTTTAAACCGTCGGTGTGAAGTTCACACATTGTTAAGGAGTTCTTCATTGCGATGTCGATACAGGGACGACTATCGTCTTTGTTTTCGCACCGGGCTAGGGTAGATTTGCTGGCCTCGGTATTGTTTGAACGTGGTTCCATTGATTTACCGTTGCCTCTGTTCCTTGATGAATATCGTGCCTTCATCATGGATTCTATTTCTTTGAGTTTTTGGAGAATCCTTTTTTCTAATTGACATAGTTCTTCCGAGCTTATGTCTGATGGAATTCAGGAGGATCATAGTTATTGTTTTTACTCCCGCTCATCTTAAGGTGATCGTCACAGGAAAACGATGGGTCTAAATAGTAGGTATTTGTTAGGATCTGAGTTTGAATTAGTTGCGATTGTTTAGAAAATGGTTTAATGAATGAAAATAAAACATAGTGAATTTGCAACAGAATAAAACTTTGTATCACAACTAATGGAAGATTTCTTTCATCATCATGCTTTCAAACTTATAAGTTTTGCATGTAAATCACAAACTTCCACTCAGCCCAATGATAGTTTTTTAGTACAGAATGTAAGAAAGTTGATTGGAAGGAAATGGGTAAATTGATCTTTTGATAGACAGATGGAATAGTACAATGTATTGTTCATTTATACAGTGAGTCAAACCGCTGAGCATCTTTGCTGACGTCAGGGTTTGATAGTGACAACTAACAATTAACTACCTAACTAACTCTATCCACTGACTAAGCTAAACACTGCTATTACATAAACATTGTTACATTAATATAAATGAAACACTGATGATCCTATTACTGCTAGTCTTCATCAGAGGTTCCATAGCAGAGCTTGTGTTCAGCATATCTTGTAATGCAGTATTGACTGGATCAGTGGTTTGCAACAGAGGTTGTAAAATTCTGTTATTCTGGATCAATCCTCTGATGTAGTTTTGGCTTTATATCATCTGTTCCTTTGCAAGGGTTCGATCCCAACTGTATTAATTTTTAGAATGGGACATTCTAAATCTTTATGAATTCCACCACATAGTTGTCACCATTCACCATAAGAGTAGCAGGGGTAAAAATAATTATTACCACCAATAATCGCCAGATTAGGTTTTAACCGCTGGGATCAACCGACACTGTTTTCTAGAAACTGTTGTTGAGGGACACGGCCTCGTACTACAACTCATATCTAGCAGAAAACAGTTTTGGGAATACTAAGAAACTGACACGGCCCCGTGTTGATTAAACACGGCCCCGTGTTGTTTCTGCAGAGAGTAGAAAAAATGAGAAAAAAGAAGAAAACCTAAAACGAAAAATTAGAAAAGCATAAAAATGATTAGGCAGCGATTTTAAACTTCCATAAATCTTTGTGTCCCCGGCAAAGGCGCTAAAAACTTGACGTGATGGAGTGTGAGTATAATTTTTAGATATATTTAAGTACTTTTTCACTCGTTTATTTAAAGCTTTAACTTTATAAAAACATGATATATAACTATCACTCTAAACAACACTCTAGGGCACGGGCACCCATCGTTGACGTAGTATAGTGATGGCAAGATACCGAAGTCGTCCAAGGATACAAGAGCTTTTAATACCGGAATATCATTGACATCTAATCTAACCAAATTTTTTAAAGGTTTTTATTAAGTAAACATAAGGAAATAAACTAAGTAATAAAAGAAACAAATAGACAAGATAGAATCACGTGGTTCTAACTCTTTATTTACATATCCTTTGATGATTTCCGCACTTCGGGTTTTTAAGAGATTATCTTAGTTAAAGTGGCATGTCCCTTTTTTGGATGCAACACTACCCTCAGCCATATTGGTCTTAGTCAGCAGGGTACGGTCCCGTAAGGCGGGAGTTTCAAGGCTTTGTCAGCCATATTCTTTTTGAATTTATTCCAGTCTGGAGGAGTGGGCTTGTTGTTTGGATCTTTCAGCATCTCTTACATTCTTTCTACTTCTTGTTTAAGATCACTCACAGACCAATTTTTGAATTGTGCTCTTGTTGCCATGTATTGTTTATTTTCCATGATATGATGTAGTCTTTCCTTAGACTTTCATCATCTCTTTTTCATAGCTTCTTGCACAAGTCTTTGGAGAAGTCTTCAAGTCTTCTGACTTTGCTAAGCTAATACTACATGTAGTTCGGTACTTCTCTATCGCTCCTTCCCTTTGTATCCCTCTTGGTTATATCCTCTGCTTGAATGGCCTTCCATTGAAGACATTCATCAATATTCTTGGGCTTTGGATATCTTGCACGGATGGGAAGTTTCTCTTTTCTGGATCTTCTTATAATAGAAGGATTTGATCTCTTCCTTAACAACAGGTAGATCATGAAGAAATTGAGTGGTAAGAGGAAGCAATGTAGGTGGTTTCACACTTGTTTTAGATGATGTAGAGATTGGAAGAGATATTGTGGTTGAGGTGTGTAACAACAACCAAATAATCTCACACGCCATCTTGGTGGGGGTTCGGGGGCAGCGCCCCTGAGAAGCAGGGTCCAAGGGGCAGAGCCCCTGGCTGGGTTGAGCACATGGAATCTGAAGGATTGAAGGGAATGATTAAGGAATTAGATAAAGGAGCAGATGGAATCTGGAGATTCCATAAGAAAGAATTTGGATTCCTATTCAAGGAAACTTAAGAAACCGAATTTAGAAGAAGCTCATAAGACTAAGTATACAATGCATCCAGAGAGTGATAAGATGTATAAGGATTTAAGAAAGAATTTCTGGTGGATAGGAATGAAAAAGGATGTAGCAAGCTATGTTGCGAAATGTTTAAGCTGTTCACAGGTTAAGCCGAGCATCAGAAGCCTTCAGCATTATTGCAACAATTGGAAATGCGTATTTGGAAATGGGAGTTAATAACAATGGATTTTGTTACTAAGCTACCCAAGACCCGAAAGGGAAATGATGCAATCTGGGTGATTTTAGACAGATTAACAAAATCTACCCATTCTTACCAATAAAGGAAACTTTCAGTATGGAACAGTTAGCCAAGTCATATGTAAATGAAGTAGTTTCATTACATGGAATTCCTTTGTCAATCGTGTCTGATAGAGACAACCGTTTTACTTCTCATTTTTGGACTAGTTTCCAGAAGGCCATGGGAACTAAGTTAAATCTAAGTACAACATATCATCCTCAAACTGATGGTTAGAGTGAAAGGACAATCCAAACAATGGAAGATATGCTCAGAGCTTGTGTGATTGATTTTGGAGGAAATTGGGACGAACACTTACCTTTGATAGAATTTTCCTACAACAACAGCTATCATACCAGCATCAATGTTGCACCTTTCGAAGCACTCTGTGGACGGAAATGCCGAACACCAGTATGCTGGTCAGAAGTAGGAGAATCACAACTATCAGGTCCGGAAATCGTGCAAGAAACAACCGACAAAGTTATTCAAATCAAGGAAAGACTAAAAGCAGCACAGGATCGTCAAAAGAGTTATGCTGACAACAGACGTAAACCCTTGGAATTTCAGGTTGGAGATAGGGTATTATTAAAGGTTTCTCCATGGAAAGGAATTGTCACGTTTGGTAAAAGAGGAAAGCTAAACCCAAGGTATGTTGGAGCTTTTAAAATTACCAGAAGGATTGGACCAGTAGCATATCAACTCCACTTGCCAGAGGAATTGCTGGAATACATAACGTGTTTCATGTCTGTAATCTCAAGAAATGCTTAGCAGATGAATCATTGGTAATACCTCTTCAAGATATAGAGGTAACTGAGAAACTCAAGTTTGTAGAAAAGCCCATTCAGATTGAGGACAGAAAAATCAAGAATCTGAAGCAAAAGAGATTAGTTCTGGTTAAAGTGAAATGGGAATCAAAAAGAGGACCAGAATACACCTGGGAGTTAGAATCAGAAATGAAGCGTAAGCATCCTCATCTATTCCACTAATCTCACGGACGAGATTCAAACAAGGTGAGGAGGATGTAACAACAACCAAATAATCTCACACGCCATCTTCGCGGGGGTTCGGGGGCAGCGGCCCTGAGAAGCAGGGTCCTTGGGGCGGCAGCCCCTAGCAGGGTCCAAGGGTCGCAACAGGTTGCATCATATTTAAATTCGGAAATTTTAGACGAAGTCCTTTATAAGAAAAATGCTTCAGAAATTTAAATTCGGAATAAAAATACAAATAAAAATCAAGGAAAATGAACCTGTCGCGGGCCGCGACAGGTTTTGAGAGGAGGGTCGCGGGGCGCGACAAGCCCTGGCTTGCCGGACACTTCTGACGCCACGTGTCACTCACGTGGCACACCTATAGTGGTGACTGATCAAACCTAGCCGTAGCTAGGGTTCCCTCGCAGGCCGCGAGAGGCCAGGCCTCACCGGTCGCGGGGCGCGAGCGACCCAGGTTTTAGCCTATAAAAGGAGGCCTCTGGCCTCAGTTTTGTTTGTTCAATTCTTTTCTTTCTCTTAGTCGCTATAATAACTAAACGTTGCTCGATATAATACCCCTAAATAATAAAGCTCTGCTACGTTGTAAGTACGGTAACCCCTGTTCACTGATTTGTCACCCTGCCCGGTTGACATAGGACCCAACGGTGTATGTCGAGCCTCTGTCAGACTGAGCCGTTGGAGTTCTGTCCCGTGATGTATGGCTAAAAGTGACTTATCCTACCCGGTTGACATAGGACCCAACATGTATGTCGAGGCTCTGTCAGACTAAGCCGTTGGAGTTCTGTCCCGTGATGTATGGACTAATGTGACTTGGGTTATTTTACTAACACTCGTGCATTGTGTGTTTTTAATGGATAACAACCAGGAACAGTTGCCAGAAAACCAGTAGGATTACCAAGATACCAATGTGAGTCATTCTCTTTTTCTAATGAATTGTTTTACAAAACCTCAAATGTTTTAATTATACTTAACAGTGATTGAGTCTTTATATTCTACCAATGCTGCCGGTGTTGGGGTTTTGTATACACTACTGAATATAGCGTTGCTATTGGACGACGAGTTAGCCAATAGTAATATGACCACAGTCAACATGACAAATACTGAATGAGTACTTGGGTAGAAGTAAACATTCTAATCGCTCTTAATATTGTGAAGTATAATATTGTGTCATTGTGTAAAATGGAATATACTCGCCAATATTTCTTGCTGATAAAAAAAGTTTTTAAAACGCGTTTTAGGTAACTTAATGTGAAGCTATAAGAAGCCAGCTATGGAGCACTGAAGGTTTAAAGAAAGTCGCTATAAAAGTTACCTACATTAAAGTTTATGTTTTCATAAATTGGGGTTTACCCTTCTACGAATGTATTGTAATAGAAACATGGGTTTTATCCCTTTTGTTACTTATAAAAGTTGGTGTTTTGAAACTCTGATAATATTTCCTAACTACGATCCTGATGTTTAACTTCTGCTGCCAAATTAATAAACACCAGTACCACTTGAGTGGTTCACGGCTCCCGTTCCTGGGGTGGGGTCGGGAGTTGTGACAAGGTGAGTGGTTGTGATGATAGTGGAAGTGGTGAAGGAAAGATATTGTCATCATCTATCACATTTATCTTCTTCCTTCTTTTAAAAGTGAGTTTGGGTGGTGGTGATGGTTGATTGGGAATTCTTGTGGGAGTAGATATTTGGTGATTGGTGGTTGGGAATGTGATCATGGCAGTGTTTAAGGTAACATCTGTTGTAACCACTGTTGTATCAACAACTGTTGACACAACAGGTGTCACAACATCTACTGGTTTAGGATTTGATGAATTTGGTGGTGGTGATGATGGTTTTACTGTGCTAATAGGTTGATCAATGGTTTTGGAAGGGGTGGATATTGGTTGACTAACCTTTCTGGTAGACTTTCTTCTTTGATTTGAAGTACCAAGGTCGTCCTTTTCCAACTGAGCAGCCTTTTCTTTTCGAAATCTGCTTGCACCTTTTGTTTCCAACCACTCTTTTCTCCTTTGTTTTACATCTGCAAAGAGGTTGAGAGTTTCATTAATTTTCTTGGTACCATCTGGCTTAGGGATTTCCACTACTGGTTTGGCTTTAGAATAAGGTGTAACATCCGTCGAAAAACGGGTTTTCAAAACCCGCTTCGTTTATTAATCGAATAGTCAGTTACATTTTTTTCGTTGCTTATTTAATGCTCCTTTTAATTTTAAACAATACATAATTAATAAATATATTAGAATTTATAAACTATAATTAACAAACAATAAAATCGGTCTAAGAAAAAAATAAAAGTCGCTGCCGAGTTTCGAACCCGGGTCAGCCGGCTCACTTAACACACAAACACTTAACCACTCCGCCACTTGATTCTTTTGTGTAATCAATGAATCCAATAAACCTTAAGTTCACCCGTGAATCTATCTGTTTGCGCCAAAACTGAAACCGATCATCGGCTTTCAACTATCCAGAGACGTTTGAGTAACGTGAGTTACTGATTATAACCGATAAATCCATTACAACCCACGTTTTAATCAATTCAGTCTTCAATTGCCTCGATTCATATGATTTTTGGGAGTTGAAAACCGAAATCATTTCCTTCCAATTTACACTAACAATATCATCGTCTCATAATTCGGAAACACTCACAGAACCTTAAATTTCACTTTCGCTCTAATTTCTGTTCGTCGGAATCGTTATCTGCTATCGCCGGACTTTCGCCGGAAAACCGTGACATACGTCAAATCGGTAAATTTCTCGATTCTTTCATTCTCAATCCATTGTTAGACTTTCACTAACTTAAATCCTTCAACCAGAATCGGTCCCAGACGACGTTACCGGATACTCTACGCTCGCCGGAAAATCTCTGGACATTTCCGAAAAACGCTGTGAATCGGTACAAACATCTAAACCCTTTGATAATCTTTGTTTATTAACTCAATTTCACAATTAGTTGATCAAAACTGTTAATTGATCCGATCAGACGGAATTCACAAAACAGAGCCGACGATCTTTGCTGGAGTTCTGAGAAAAACATCTGTTTCGGTACATTCATTTCCAAAACCCTCTCTATCCATTACATTTCAATCATTTATAAGCTTCATTAATCGAATTAAACAAGAACAGTCGAATATCGTTGTTCTGTGTCTTTGAATGAAGAAGACGAAGTCGACGTTGTGTATAAGTATTATATAAATTGAATATTAAACCGGGTTAGACACACAGTCCAGCGGTGGACTGTGTGCAAACACATAGCGCACGTCATGAGTTCGAATCTTACAAACGCACCGACTTTCTGAATTAAAACCAATTTTTTGTTACTGAATCAGAGTAGGACCCATGATGTTTTTAAGATTAATATAAACTGTAAGTTTAACAGATAAGTCACACAGCCCAACTGGTTGGGTTGTGCGCTTACAAACCGAAGGACCCGAGTTCGATCCGGCTCCCTGCAAACCGGTTCAACCATTTAATTTCTTTTAATATAAACCTAATAAATTAAACATTTAATTAGTATATATATATAATTAAAACATAGAACATTTCGGGTTAGACACGTAGCTCAGTTGGTAGAGCTGCGTGCACGCGTACGGGAGGTCACAAGTTCGAACCTCACTCAGTGCACTTACACCACAGTCCGACCGGTCAACGGTCAACCCAAAAAGTCAACATTTTTTTATATTTTTATTTATTTAATTTAATTTAAAAATCAATTAAAAATACTTAAAAATAATATTTTTAAAGTTAGAAAATGACTTTAAACTCACAAAAATAAATCTAAAAATCCTATTAAAATTGTTAATAAAATCCACTTATTTACCGTACCTTTTCGTTATTATTTAGGTTAGTTATTCCTCGTCGATCAACTCTCTAAACTCGTGCGCATTCAACATCATCAAACGAACGCACCCAATGTGAGTGAATCTCTACAAATTCCCCGTTTTAATCACATTTTGGGGTGTATCATGTGTCGCTTATTATTTTTTATATTTAAATACTTGTGCATCCATCATATCCATGATCAAATGTGTATCCAATATGTATCAATTGTTTGTGTGGTTAATGTTTAGATTAAATTTTATCATTTTCAGTACATACATCATCATAGGCTCGTCTGTTCCCCATTACCTATGAGCGGAACCGTTCCCCATTACCTATGAGCGGAACGTGGCGTTGCCAACATACGATCGGCTCCGTTTGATTGAGCCTTGATCACACATACATCATCATAGGCCGTCCGTTCCCCATTACCTATGAGCGGAACGTGACGTTGCCAACATATACATTATCATTCATGTCATATACTCATGCAAGGTGGTTTGTTATTGTATGTTTATTTACGTTTGCTCACATATGATTATTGCACAATTTTTCCATATTAAATACAACAAGAAATCAATAATAAATGTTTTCTAACAAGGTTCACTCGCCAACTTTTGTTGACCCAAAAACCCCCATTTTTTACACATGATACAGGTGATCCAGTTGCAGCAAGAAACATATAGGACGGCCTAGAAGAATAAATCGGTTTAGGCTTTGGATTGTTTATTTAGTTACTTTTTCCTTGTAATTGTATGGACTTGTTTGAAATATTGAAGTTGTAATTTGAATTTAATAAATATGAAACATTTTAGTAAACATCATGAGCTTTGGTGATAACCCAATATTGCCCCGACTCTTATTCCGCTGCGGGTCGGGGTGTGACAGATTGGTATCAGAGCCATGACTATAGGCATATAGGATAGGTTATTAGACCCTTAGAGCCTATACTATAGTTGATTAGAATTTTAAAATTGTTTATGTGTTACATACAAAATTCATGATGTTTATATGCTTTATGTTTAATGTTACATTCAATGTTATGCAAGCATGTTCATAAGTACATATTACTATACAATGCTCATCATGAATGATATCCTCATAACATATCATATCCATGAGAGCACACACCACACAATTTCCATGACTTTTGCAACGATTTTTGTATTTTTTTCAAATCACATCAAAGTGAGTTCTCATGACGGGCATGTAGTAACCGGAAGGGTACAAGTACCGGTAGTCGGAACGTCCTGTCTAGGCTTGGCATTCGTATAAATCCAAAATAAAGGACCAGTTTGCCTACCTGGGGACTAACGATGAGAGTACGAAGGACCTATTAGGCCAAAGCATGCTATACCAAACGTCGTGTGAGCTAACCCCACTTTGAGTTGTCATTGTGTCTACACCTGGACACCCTCCGACCATACATCTCACAAACATATTTCATGGTTTTCATTCGGGTGATGCGAGTGTTAAACCGCCAACACCAATGTGAATTCTACTAAGCCAATAGTCATGGGGGCCCACATGACTATACAGGTGATGGTATGGGGGACATTGGAGGCCCAAACATGAGCAAACCCAAGACATCCTATGGATGTAGTTGCATTATTGATGTTTATATTATTTAAAAAAAAACGACACATGACACCTAAAAAGACTCCTTAAACTCACCATCTTCTTATGTATGTTCCTGTAGATGTCGGCTAGGCAACAACGTGGGGGTAGAAGGTCAGGAAGGTCAAACGAATGCTTGGCCACCCAAATCACAAAACAAATGGCCGCGGTGCTTCCTGACATCGTAATTCAAGTCCAACAAGCTCTCGCCGCAAATCCCCTCAACCCTCCCAATCAAGAAGACCAGAATGTCGACAACCCTCCCTCCAAAAAGTGCTCTTACAAACACTTCAAGTCTTGCGATCCCCCGAAATATGAAGGGACCGAAGGTGTCACTGCTCTCCACCACTGGTTTGAGGAAATGGAAAACCCCTTCCTCAATTGCGATTGTCCCGAGGATCGCAAGGTACGTTACGTAACCGGGAGACTATTTGGAGTAGCTCTTACCTGGTGGAATACAGAAAAAGGTAAGAGAGGAATCGGAGATGCAATGGCCTTAACATGGGAGGAGTTAAGGGAAATCATGACGAGACGCTTCTGCCCAAGAAGCGAGATCAAAAAGTTAGAGGATGAATTCCACTCGTTAAAGCAAAAGGAAGGAGATCATACTTCCTACAACAAAAGGTTTTTAGAGTTGAACCAAATGATCCCCAACTTGTTCACCCCAGTATACCGCTTAGTCGAACACTATATTCGAGGCCTCCCCTCGAAAATTCAAGACTCAGTTCTAAGCACTTCGCCTGCAACACTTGAAGGCGCTATGGAACTAGCTACCGAGCTTACCGAGAATCGCATCCGAAACGGCAAATTTAAGGATGAGAAAAAGAAAGCCCCCATTGAGGGCCAAACTTCAAACCATTCCACCTCCTCCTCAAAGTTTGCTAGTAAGAGGAAACGAAACACTAGAAACTTTGCTGTCACACAAACAAATTTCCCTATCCCTGCTGCACCCATCACCCAAGTTGCCCCCTCATCTGCACCATATAAAAAGCCATACTCCGGCCCATACCCAAAATGCAACCGTTGCTAATACCATCACTTTCCTGATCATCCCTGCCAACATTGCACCGGCTGTGGCCGTGCAGGTCACACCATCCAAACCTGTCGCGCACTTCAGCGAACGAACCGCAATCAGCCCTTAACCCAAACCCACCATCAGATAGTGGGTCAAGCCCAACAACCTTTACTCCTACCACCTGCCCAACATGTAGCCCAATCCTACTACCAACCCAACTATCCCATGATGCAACCTATGCGGTCTTGTTACAACTGTGGAGACCCGAACCACTTCAGGAACACCTGTCCACGCTTGGTGAACATCATCCATGCCCAAGCTCAAGCAAATCCAGTAAACCAGGCTAACCAAGCTCCTCCACCTGCTAGGGGAAGAGCTTTCAACATCAATGCAAATCAAGCTAGGGCTGACAACAATCTGGTTAACGGTACGTTTATCATCAATGGTAGTTATGCATCCATGTTATTTGATACTGGCGCGGATAAGAGTTTTGTGTCCTTAGAATTTGAACCCATCCTCAACCAAACTCGTGATAAACTCATGGAATCCATAACGGTAGAAGTTGCTGACAGAAAACCGGTCTCATTAAACTCTATTATACGCAATTGTACTCTCACCCTAAACGATCACGATTTTCCAGTTGACCTCATACCTATGAAGTTGGGAAGTTTCGACATTATAATTGGTATGGACTGGCTCAGCCAACATCATGCTGAAGTTGTATGCCGCGAAAAGTTTATTCGCATTCCTCTTACAAACGGTCAGACTCTACGAATCTTTGGAGAAACCCCTTCGAAAGGACTCAAATTAATGTCCTGTCTTCAAGCCCGAAAATATCTCCGCAAGAATTATGTCGCATTCCTAACTCATGTCGTCAAAAAGGGAATCAAGGAGAAGAAACTCGAAGACATCCCAGTAGTAAAAGATTTTCCGCAAGTTTTTCCTGACGACATTTCAGGACTTCCTCCTGTGAGAGAAGTCGAATTCCGCATCGATCTTGTACCTGGCGCAACACCAGTCGCAAAATCTCCTTATAGGCTAGCCCCATCCGAAATGCAAGAGCTGGCCAGTCAACTGCAAGTGTTGACTGACAAAGGATTCATACGTCCTAGCTCCTCGCCTTGGGGTGCACCCGTACTTTTTGTGAAGAAGAAAGATGGAACGTTTCGCATGTGTATCGACTACAGAGAACTCAACAAGTTAACGGTCAAGAACCGCTACCCATTACCTCGCATCGATGATCTTCTAGACCAACTTCAAGGCGCCACCTGTTTCTCAAAAATCGACCTTCGTTCTGGTTATCATCAACTCAGGGTACATGAAGAAGACGTCCCAAAGACCGCCTTCCGAACTCGTTATGGTCATTACGAATTCATGATCATGCCATTTGGATTAACCAACGCCCCAGCTGTATTCATGGATCTAATGAATAGGGTATGCAAACCCTACCTCGACCGCTTTGTCATAGTCTTCATCGACGACATCCTCATCTACTCAAAGTCTAAGTCTGATCATGAACGACACCTTCGACTCATCCTTACACTCTTAAGAACAGAAAAGCTGTACGCTAAATTCTCGAAATGTGAATTCTGGTTAAGGAAGTACAATTCCTTGGACACGTCGTCAATGACAAGGGTATTCATGTTGATCCCTCAAAAATCAAGGCAGTACAGGAATGGCAAGCGCCACGTACACCTACCGAAGTAAGATCATTTCTTGGTTTGGCTGGTTATTATCGCCGTTTCATTGCAAATTTCTCCCGTATTGCTGTACCACTCACGGCTTTGACTCATAAAGGAAAGCCCTTCATATGGGGACCCAAACAAGAAGAAGCCTTCCCAACTCTAAAGCACAAACTCTGTGACGCACCTATCCTCACACTTCCTGAAGGTTGTGATGACTTCGTGGTTTATTGCGACGCGTCAGGGCAGGGACTAGGCTGTGTACTGATGCAAAGAGGAAAAGTGATAGCTTACGCTTCTAGACAACTCAAAATTCATGAGAAGAACTACACCACCCACGACCTGGAACTTGGAGCCGTTGTGTTCGCTCTTAAGATATGGAGACATTACCTCTACAGTACTAAGTGTGAAATATACACTGATCACAAGAGCCTCCAACATATCTTTAACCAAAAGGAGTTGAATATGAGGCAACGATGATGGGTCGAACTTCTTAATGACTACGACTGTGAAATTCGGTATCATCCTAGCAAGGCAAACATGGTGGCCGATGCGCTCAGTCGAAAGGGTTATGCGAACTCCATTCGTCTTCTATGTTCGCAAATCATAACCGACATTAAAGATCAAATCCGATAAGCCCAACATGTTTCTGTAACAGAAAACGACGTACGCAATGAGCTGTCTTGTGGAGCAGAACTTAAAATCGAAACCAAATCCGATGGTATTCTGTACTATCTAGATCGCATATGGCTTCCCGATCACAATAACCTTCGTGATTTCCTTATGAATGAGGCGCACAAAACACGGTACTCTGTACACCCAGGAGCCGACAAGATGTATCAAGACCTTCGATACACCTACTGGTGGCCTAGCATGAAGAAGGATATCGCTGTTTTCGTTTCCAAGTGCCTTACATGTTCCAAAGTAAAAGCTGAACATCAAAGACCCCCAGGACTTCTAGTCCAACCCGAAATACCTGTATGGAAGTGGGAAAACATAACTATGGATTTCATTACCGGGTTACCTCGCACCTCCAGTGGGTATGACACTATATGGGTAATCATTGATCGTCTTACAAAATCAGCTCACTTCATTCCGATTCGCGAGGACTTCAAGAACGAGAAGTTAGCTCGTATCTACATCAGCGAGATTGTAAGCCGTCATGGTGTACCTTTAAGCATTATTTCAGACTGTGATGGTCGTTTCACTTCATGAACATGGCAAGCCGTACAAGCCGCTTTGGGTACACGATTAGACCTCAGTACCGCTTATCATCCTCAAACTGATGGACAATCTGAACGCACCATCCAAACACTTGAAGACATGCTTCGAGCATGTGTCATAGACTTCAAGGGAAATTGGGACGCTCATCTACTATTAGTTGAATTTTCGTACAACAACAGCTATCATTCAAGTATCGGCATGGCACCTTTCGAAGCTTTATATGGTCGTAAGTGCCGATCTCCAGTATGTTGGCACGAAATTGGAGAAGCTCAAATCACCGGTCCGGAATTAATTCAAGAAACAACAGACAAGATCCATCAGATTCGAAACAATCTTCTAGCGGCACAAAGTCGTCAAAAGAGTTATGCAGACAAACGACGAAAGCCCTTGGAGTTTAACATTGGTGATCATGTACTTTTAAAAGTATCACCGTGGAAAGGAGTAGTTCGTTTTGGTCAGAAGGGCAAGCTAGCACCACGCTACGTAGGACCTTTCAAGATACTCGAAAGAGTAGGACCGGTAGCATACAAGCTTGACCTACCAGAAGAACTCAACAGAATTCACCCCACATTCCACGTATCAAACTTGAAGAAGTGCCTCGCCGATGAAAACCTCCATATTCCCCTAGAAGATATTCAGATCGATGAATCTATGCACTTCATTGAAAGACCAGTAGAGATCATGGACTTCGAAGAAAAATGTTTAAGACGGAGTCGTATTCCAATTGCTAGGGTACGCTGGGAGTCGAAACGAGGACCTGAGTTTACTTGGGAACGTGAGGACTTAATGCGCGAAAAATACCCGCATCTTTTTCCTGTAACCACTACTACTTAAATTTCGGGACGAAATTTCTAAAGGTAGGGGATACTGTAACATCCGTCGAAAAACGGGTTTTCAAAACCCGCTTCGTTTATTAATCGAATAGTCAGTTACATTTTTTTCGTTGCTTATTTAATGCTCCTTTTAATTTTAAACAATACATAATTAATAAATATATTAGAATTTATAAACTATAATTAACAAACAATAAAATCCGTCGAAGAAAAAAATAAAAGTCACTGCCGGGTTTCGAACCCGGGTCAGCCGGCTCACTTAACACACAAACACTTAACCACTCCGCCACTTGATTCTTTTGTGTAATCAATGAATCCAATAAACCTTAAGTTCACCCGTGAATCTATCTGTTTGCGCCAAAACTGAAACCGATCATCGGCTTTCAACTATCCAGAGACGTTTGAGTAATCGTGAGTTACTGATTATAACCGATAAATCCATTACACGTTTTAATCAATTCAGTCTTCAATTGCCTCGATTCATATGATTTTTGGGAGTTGAAAACCGAAATCATTTACTTCCAATTTACACTAACAATATCATCGTCTCATAATTCGGAAACACTCACAGAACCTTCAATTTCACTTTCGCTCTAATTTCTGTTCGTCGGAATCGTTATCTGCTATCGCCGGACTTTCGCCGGAAAACCGTGACATACGTCAAATCGGTAAATTTCTCGATTCTTTCATTCTCAATCCATTGTTAGACTTTCACTAACTTAAATCCTTCAACCAGAATCGGTCCCAGACGATGTTACCGGATACTCTACGCTCGCCGGAAAATCTCTGGACATTTTCGAAAAACGCTGTGAATCGGTACAAATATAGAAACCCTTTGATAATCTTTGTTTAGTAACTCAATTTCACAATTAGTTGATCAAAACTGTTAATTGATCCGATCAGATGGAATTCACAAAACAGAGCCGACGATCTTTTCCGGAGTTCTGAGAAAAACATCTGTTTCGGTACATTCATTTCCAAAACCCTCTCTATCCATTACATTTCAATCATGTATAAGTTCCGTTAATCGAATTAAACAAGATAAGTCGAATATCGTTGTTCTGTGTCTTTGAATGAAGAAGACGAAGTCGATGTTGTGTATAAGTATTATATAAATTGAATATTAAACCGGGTTAGACACACAGTCCAGCGGTGGACTGTGTGCAAACACATAGCGCACGTAACGTGTTCGAATCTTACAAACGCACCGGCTTTCCGACTTAAAACCAATTTTTTTGTTACTGAATCAGAGTAGGACCCAGGATGTTTTTAAGATTAATATAAACTGTAAGTTTAACAGATAAGTCACACAGCCCAACTGGTTGGGCTGTGCGCTTACAAACCGAAGGACCCGAGTTCGATCCGGCTCCCTGCAAACCGGTTCAACCATTTAAATTCTTTTAATATAAACCGAATAAATTAAACATTTAATTAGTATATATATATATATATATATATATATATATATATATATATATATATATATATATATAATTAAAACATAGAATATTTCGGGTTAGACACGTAGCTCAGTTGGTAGAGCTGCGTGCACGCGTACGGGAGGTCACAAGTTCGAACCTCACTCAGTGCACTTACACCACAGTCTGACCGGTCAACGGTCCGGTCAACGGTCAACCCAAAAAGTCAACATTTTTTTATATTTTTATTTATTTATTTAATTTAAAAATCAATTAAAAATACTTAAAAATAATATTTTTAAAGTTAGAAAATGACCTTAAACTCACAAAAATAAATCTAAAAATCATATTAAAATTGTTAATAAAATCCATTTATTTACCGTACCTTTTCGTTATTATTTAGGTTAGTTATTCGTCGTCAATCAACTCTCTAAACTCGTGCGCATTCAACATCATCAAACGAACGCACCTAATGTGAGTGAATCTCTACAAATTCCCCGTTTTAATCACATTTTGGGGTGTATCATGTGTCGCTTATTATTTATTACATTTAAACACTTGTGCATCCATCATATCCATGATCAAATGTGTATCCAATATGTATCAATTGTTTTGTGTGGTTAATGTTTAGATTAAATTTTATCATTTTCAGTACATACATCATCATAGGCTCGTTTGTTCCCCATTACCTATGAGCGAAACCGTTCCCCATTACCTATGAGCGGAACGTGGCGTTGCCAACATACGATCAGCTCCGTTTGATTGAGCCTTGATCGCACATACATCATCATAGGCCGTCTGTTCCCCATTACCTATGAGCGAAACGTGACGTTGCCAACATATACATTATCATTCATGTCATATACTCATGCAAGGTGGTTTGTTATTGTATGTTTATTTACGTTTGCTCACATATGATTATTGCACAATTTTTCCATATTAAATACAACAAGAAATCAATAATAAATGTTTTCTAACAAGGTTAACTCGCCAACTTTTGTTGACCCAAAAACCCCCATTTTTTACACATGATACAGGTGATCCAGTTGCAGCAAGAAACATATAGGACGGCCTAGAAGAATAAATCAGTTTAGGCTTTGGATTGTTTTTTTAGTTACTTTTTCCTTGTAATTGTATGGAGTTGTTTGAAATATTGAAGTTGTAATTTGAATATAATAAATATGAAACATTTTAGTAAACATCATAAGCTTTGGTGATAACCCAATATTGCCCCGACTCTTATTCCGCTGCGGGTCTAGGTGTGACATAAGGCTACAATTTTAACCCTTTTTTTATCTTTCTCCCCCTTTTTGGCATCAGCTGTTTCAACAAATACAACTGTAGAAGGAGAAGTGCCAGTGGTTTGAAGAAGGTGAGCTTTTATGGCTTTGATGTTTGCAAGTGTGTCTTGATATCTTGCATCAACCATATTTCTTAATAACTGCACGTGTTGTTCATGTTGGAGATCAGCAAGTTGTCTTTGTAGTTGAAGTAGAGGATACAATTGTTGCCACAGCAGTGTTTGGTGCAGAAGATTGACTTTTTGAGGTTTCTAACATCGGTTGCATCATATTTTTGATGTCAGCAACAGAGGTTTCAATGTGTGATAGTCTCTCCCTCAGTTCTTTATATCTTAGCTCATCACCTAATTTAATAGGATCATTTGAACTCCCACAAGTGGTGGTTGTATCTAGATTCTCAATGGAAATAAATCCCATGTCTTCAAAACCAGATGCCCCCTTTTCTTGGTTCTGGGGACCTCCAACTAGAGCAGAGGTTACCTTAGTAGCCTCAACAGTTGCCTTCAAGAGAGTCTTATAATATAACCACTGTCCAATTATGAAAAAGGAAGTTCTGCAATTGTAGTGATTGCTCCACTTGAAAAATCACCAAGGGTTACTTGTAACCCAAGGGATGTAGACTCCTCAGCTGTTGATGGGATAGCAAAGACATGAGTATCAGACTCAGTCACATGTAGAGGAAAACTCTTTGTGATGTGTGATTAAAGGAACTGATATTTGTCTGATCCATGTCTATTTCATTCAACAGAGGTAAACTTGTGGGTGGAATATTTGTTGGTGAGGGTTATAGTGTTGAAAGCGACATTGCCCTGGTAGAGGGGCTGTGAGATAGAACCAAGTGGATCTAGAGCTTCATAATGAGGTGTCCCTGTGCTTACAACTTGATCCTTTTGTAAGGATTCAAGAGGAGGTAGGCTTATAGGTTGAGATCTTTCTACCATCTGCTGTGAGGAAGTAGCAGCAGTGGCTTCAGGTGACTTTAGTGCTCTCACTGGGTTAACCTCCGGGATCTCATCTTCCAGAGGGACCCTTTTATTTTTTGGTTTGGTGGGCTTTTTGGATTTTGTAGTTTTCTTTTTGGTGATCGCTGGTGTGGGTTTCAAAGCACTGGTTGTAGTACTTTGATCACCAGGAGCAGTGGGCTCAGTAGCAGTGGGTTGAGCCTGTGATATTTGTGCATCTAAAATTTGCTCATCCCCCTCTACTTGTGTTTCTAAAACTTTTGATTAGTTGGTGATGCGTGTAAAGTTTCATGTGTAAGGCTACCATGAGAAGTCACAGCACCTTGTTTAGCATCGGCATCACCAACTTTATTTTGAATGTAAACACTTATAAATCTTGGATGCATCAGAAAATCTTCGCCCTTTTAATGTTGCCAATGTTTGTTACCAAGTCATTGAACAATAATTGAGAGAAGTTGAAATTGTTGATGCACTATTGTGTTCGTCACTTGTCGAATAGGCTAGATTGAGCGTGTGTTGAATATTGTATAGGTTAGAATCGAACACATGACCGAAATACGGAGATTACAGTGTAAAAGGGAACAAGTTCGCCCGAACTTGACCTGTGGTGGTCAAGTTCGCTCGAACTTGACATGTTGATGTCAAGTTCGGCCGAACTTGCATATGCAAGTTCGCCCGAACTCATCTTCACTACCAGCGAACTTGTCTCCCTATATATAGGTGTGTTGTTCATTTATCATTTAAGTTTTTGGCATCCCTATGGGGAGATGCTGCCGGATTCTCTCCAGGAACTCCGGCAGCTGGTCTTATAAAGATGTATACTCTTTCGGTATGAATGAAGACTTCCGCTGCATTCTGTTTCTACTCCATTCTTAATAACATTCTACCGAATTGGTTTATGTTTATCCAATAACTTCCGTCTAGAACCGTCTGATAACGGACGTTCAGAAATCAGATTTTGTCAAAATTGCATATCCCAAGTATTGCATGTTTAAAGGTATTTCATTAAAAGCAGTTGTCTTGGCTGAAAAAGATGTCAACAAGGTATGGAAGAAAAACTTCATTTCAACAGGAAATTTAGGTTTATAGATGGTTTTACCTGTCAGTTGACATTCATATCCTCTTTCAATGAATTCATTGTGAAAGTCAGGAATTAGAAAAGATGTAGGATGATCTAGGTCATTCAAACCAAAAACCTTTGAAATGGAAGTTGGGCTTATTTGAAACAGGGTTTTGCCCACAGTGGAAACAATAGCATAAGGTTTCTTCTTTGTTGATTGGACCTCTTAATTTGCCCAGAACTGCCGTAATGTATCTTGATAAATTGGGGCTTTGATTTCCATGATATTCTTGTATTTTGACTCTTTTAAGACTTTGATCATGGCATGATATTGTCTATTTGAGTCAGTTTCTTCAAGAATTGGTGTGTAGTTGTGGGGAGTTTTAATGATGAGCGTCATAATGGAGGATTTGAGTGAAGAAATTTGCGAAGAAGAAACATATATGAAGAGAAAAACCGCTTTTATAATTTTGAATTTGATACGGCAGAGTAAAAACCTCTGATTGTGATAAAACAGGGTTTTATAAAGTGAAAAAGTGAGTGATGACGTGGCAAAGATCTAACGGCTAACATCTGTCCACGTGTATCCTCTGATAGTGAATGGAAGACATGGGTTATGGAGAACCACTGTTGTGTGTCAACAGTGGATGGGAACAGTGTTTTGATTGTACAATATTAGTGGATAGCTATAAGTGGATAAAGTCAACACAGTGGTTTGACCAACCAGAGGATACACTTTTGACAGTGGATAGATTTTCAAGCGAATCAGTGGTTTCAAGAAAGCAGTGCATATAAACAGACTTTTGAGATTTATTGAAAAACTTCAAATTTGAACTATTTTTAAGGATGAATTTTTGATTTTCTGAAAACATTTTAATGTTATTTACACATGGAACACATAAAAATGATTTTATTCCATGTTTAGCATGCTTATCCTAGAGATCAGACTCTCAAAGGAGGATGTATCTAACGCTTTTTGTTAGAACATCTGCAAGTTGATCTTTAGTTGTAACATGATGTAGAGAAATCAAACTGTTTCATAGAAATCTCTCACAAAGTTATGTATGATGTCAATGTTCTTTGTTGTGGAGTGGGAAACTGGATTTTTAATGATGTTTTCAGCTGCTTGACTATCTAACTTGAGAGGAGTCCTTAAAGTAGTTACACCAAAATCCAGCAATTGATTTTGAAGCCACAAGAGTTGAGCAGTGCAACTTACGGTAGCATTTTATTCTGCCTCAGCATGTGGATGTGGATACTGCAACTTGCTTTTTGCTTTGTCAAGACACTAGGCAATCACCAAGGAACTGAACTCCCTTTGATGTGGACTTCCTTGTGGTGTGGCAACCAGCAAAATCATTGTTTGAGTAACCTGAAAGCTCAGTGTTTCCATTAGCAGGATACCATATACCAAGTGTGGGAGCACCTTTTATGTATCTGAATATCCTCTTCACAGCAATAAGATTAGACTTTCTCGGTGCTGACTGGGATCTGGCACAAACACATGTTCAAACATGATATCTGGCTTGGAAGCAGTTAGGTACAATAAAGACCCAATCATGCTTCTGTAGAGAGTTTGATTGTAACAACTCTCCAAAACACCCCAAAACGAGCCAAAAACGAAGAACCAGACGCTCACAACGAGCCCCCACGCGAAAAACGAAGATATTTCACCAGCGCGTCCCAGGCGCCATACGCCAGAATGCCTGGCATCTCCCGTGACGCGCGGGAGAGTATCAGGTGACGTGTCTCCGTTTCGCGACAAGTGGCAACCCTAACCCATTACGAGGCTGGCCTAGCCCTAGCTAGGTGTCTCAGGCGACACACGAGAGAGAACCAGAAATCCCGCGCGACGCGCAGCAGAAACTAATTTCGGGTAAACGCCAGGCCTGGGACTGGAAAATTCGCTCACTTTTGATCCTCCAAATCGATCGTATACTCTCTCGAATCTATGTTTCTCTAAATAACACCCCCTAAACCCCTAAACTTGCGAAACGCTGCCCGCTGTAAGTATTTTAACCCTGATCACTAATTCGTTACCCTACCCGATTGATTTAGGACCCTCCAACGCATGTCAAGGCTCTACCCGACTAAGTTTGTTGGGGTTCTATCTTGTGTTGTATGGCTAATGTGATTTGGGTTATTTTACTAACACGCGTGCATTGTATGTTTTAATAGACACCCAAGAAAGTAAACAAGAATTGTCACCAGGAAGTCCGTATAAATACCTAATTTGTCAATGTGAGTCATTCTCTTTTTCTCAACTGTTTTTACAAAACCTCAAATGTTTTTCCAGTTATACTTACAGGGATTAAGTCTTTGTAATCTATAATTATTGCTAGTAGTTGGGGTTTTGTATACATTACTAGTCCACAGTCACCAAGGGTGTGATAGGAACCGTTACTATTGGGTGACAGGACCCAAAGTAATATGATCACGAGCACGAGGGAGTGTCCCCAGTCGTATACTGTGTTGAATAATTGATAGAAATAAACAATGTAATTGCTCTTAATACTGTAAAGTATAATGATGTGTCATTTTATAAAATGGAATGAACTCGCCAGTATTTGTTGCTGATAAAATATTTTTAAAACGCATTTCAGGTAACTTAATGTGAATCTATAAGAAGCCAGCTATGGAGCACTGAAGGCTTAAAGAAAATGGCTATAAAGTTACCTAAATAAAAGTTTTTTTTATTTTCAACAATTAGGGTTTATCCCTAATAAGATGTTATGAATAAAACATGGGTTTCATCCCATTTGTTTAGTATCAAAGTTTGGTGTTTTGAAACTCTGAAATTTATTTCCTAACTACGATCTTGATGTTTTAATTCTGCTACCAAATTAATAAACACCGGTGCCACCTAACTGTGGTTGTCGCAGCTCCCACCTCCGGGGTAGGGGTCAGGGGTTGCCACATTGATCAACCAAGTCATCTTTGTCATCAACAGTGACAAGCTTTGAGGTTTGCCATGGGTGCGCTACATGGTTTACAATCATTCATATCAAATTTGGTGAGTAGTTCTTTGACATACTTACTTTGATGAATGAAAGTACCATTTTGCAATTGTTTTACTTGGAGACCAAGAAAACATTGGAGCTCACCCATTGCACTCATTTCAAACTCTGCTGCCATGAGTTGCCTAAACTCTTCACATATGGCAGCGCATGTGGATCCAAAAATGATGTCATCCACATAAATTTGAACAAACATCAAATCTTTTCCTCTCCATTTCAAGAATAAGGTTTTATCAATTTTACCTCTTGTGAAACCAATGGTAAGAGAAAAGTGGAAAGAGTTACATACATGCCTCTTGGTGGTTGCTTCAAGCCATAAAAATGTTTGTCACAGGTGAATTGTCTTGAGGGTAAACCTCTGACAAGATTTTGTTTTTAGAGAGTGGTGATAGTTTTCGGATTTGTGTGTCTAAGTCTTCTATGCCATAACCCTGTCTCTCTGCTTACATCAATTAAGAACATGCATGCATTGGACTTGGATTATCCTTCAACATATCTACTACATACACATTGCCACTCCTATGAGCAACAAGCTGTGCTTTACTCTCAGCAATGATTTGATCAATATTTTTAACAACTTCTGGTCCTACAATTTTACATGTACTCTTTGTAAAGAAGGATCCATATCCTTTGTCACTCATTTGTGAGACACTCAGCAAGTTGAATTTTAGATTATCAATGAGATTAACATGTTCAAATTTGAGTTTCCCAGCCTGAACAATCCCTGACCCCAACACCTTCTCTTTTGAATTGTTACTAAACGATATATCACCCTATCCATGTGCTATGAAGTCTTTGAGAAGGGCTCTACATCCTATCATATGCCTGGAGCCTCCACTATCTACATACCGTAAACTGTCTAGGAAAGTAGAAGCTCCCTGCACATTAGTAAACAATTAGTTTAGGTGGGTCTCCGAATCCAAAATGGCTTTAGATGGGGTCACAGATTGTCCAATCTCAAATTCAGTAGAATGGACAGTGGTTTGATTTGATCTTTGTAACCACTGTTGTGGACCATTTCCTATTAGATGTTGGTAACAATGAGGATGCCTATTGACTTTTGGCTTTGAGGGTTTTTTGTAACCCTCATAACTAAGAGGAACCTTTTGATAAATAGGTTGGCCATATCCCCTTGGATACCTGGTTGCATGTGGTGCATTTGTAACTTGTATCTCTCTGTGAATAGAGGTTTTGTTCAAAGCTTTTATAACAGATGTTTCAACAGATCCAAAGGTCTGCTTAGATTTATTTCTAGCAGAGCTTGAATTTTGATTTTCAAGAGTTTTTGATTTAATTTCTCCAACCTTAATGTCAAAGGTTTGAAGGTAAACACACTCTTGAGTTTGTGGTTAGCTTTCCCACAGATGATATATTTTGAAGAATTAGGTATTATACTTGTTTTGTTGATGTCATATGCTTTCAAAAGAAAACAGTTTTGAGTGACATGATTTCCTTTCTCACAAAAATTGCAAAATAGGTTTTTAACCTTTTCTTTCTTCTTTCCATTCTCAGACTTCTTTTCAGTAGATGATGTAACATCTGCTAGAAGATCTTTAATGGGAATCACTCTTGCTTTTGGTGCTTTGACACCATCAATGGTTGAAAAGTCCATTGGCTTAAAGTTTCCGAGAAAGTCACACTCATCAGACCATGTAGGTTTAAATTGATAATTCTCAACTTTCTCAAAAGTTGAGGATCCCTCAGGTTTTTCTAAAGTGATTTTGTTTGCATTTTTATCAGTAACTTTGATCTCTTCACCAGCCACATTTGTCGGGACAATTTCTACCATGCCAGAATCATTTCTAGTAAAATTTTCAGAAACTTGGTCATTTTTCCTGAAACCTATGCCAAATTTATGTTACTTTTGATCTGGTTTTCAAGCATGACCTCATAACCTTTACAAGATTCTACCCACTTCTCACAAGTGATTTGGGTAGATTCTAACGCCTTTTTGCAAACTTGATATTTTTCTATCATAGTTTGGAGTTGATCTTTGGTTATGCTTGCCTCATGTTTTAGACTGATGTTTTCAGATTCTTTGTTCACCAATTTTGTTTTCAACTCTGCATTTTTATGTTAGCAAAAGCAACTATGCATTTCTCTGAACATAGATCTTTAAGGATCTGAGGTGATACCTTAGCAGCAGCCATCATGGCACTCACAATCACCTTCACACACACCGGTATCCCATAGATCAGACAGAGATTTCACATGTTCATCAACATTCTCTTTTGTAACCACTGTTTCATCATGAACTTTAGACACATCAGATTTAGACACTTCTTCCATGGATTCATCACCTTCAACTATTGTGTCTAGGGCCATAAATCAAAAATCATTTTCAAAATCATTTTTGGCTACTAGAACAAAGTTTTCATCAGTTAATTCCTCAGGAAAGCTACTCCATGTAGGTCCCCTTTATCCTATGGATCTTTAACAAAATTGTATATCTAATCTAGAGTGCGGAATCCTCTAGATCAGATTGTCACAGAAAACGTGTAGGAACAGAAATCACCACAAACTGATCTTTACTGATTATCAATCAAACTGATTACAATCAATCAAGAACCTCACACACAGAATTTCATCCAAGCCCTATGTGCTATACGAAATCTCTCTCTCACTTGTGATTCTGGTGATTAACCTAAACCCTATTGCAAAGCCTTGTTTATATAACACAAGTTTGCAACCTGGGCTGGTTTCACACAGGCCTGCGAATTGGACAGGCCCAATTCGCATACCATTCCCCCAATGTGGGTTTGGTTTGGCCCAATCACTATTAACTAACTAATACAAAGCTAAACCCGCTAACCATTTATCATTTCACTAATTACAAGATATCCAAAGACCTAAATCTAAAAGCTGTTGTCACAAACATGCACCAACAGACTCCCCATTGACAATAGCTTCATAAAAACTTTGTCTTCAGTCTTCTGTCTTCAGTCTTCTTGCATTCTACATGTAATCTTTCATCATCATTGGTCTTTGGATAACTTCAGCTTCAATAGCTTGTGTCAGCAACATACTCCCCCTAAGCTGATGCATCCAATCACCAAATCTTCAAAGTTGTTAGCACTTGAGTAAACTCTAGTTCAGCATTTGCATATCAATCTTCAACCTTTTCAAACTTTCTTAGCACTTGAGTAAACTCTAGTTCGGCATTTGCATATCAATCTTCAACCTTTTCAAACTTTGTTAGCAATGTAGAAAGGAGGATTCTACCATGCATCCAAACAAACTCCTCTTCACTAAACTTCACTTTGATTCACAAGAACAAATTGCAACTATCTGTATACAAAACAAACATCTCAAAAAACCCTAAAGATTTTTCAATCCAAGATAACAAATTATCATTAATCGAGAGATCTGTAAACTTTAATACAGATTAAGCAATTTTTCATCTCAACACCAACACTCCAAATTTTTTACTCAAACACCACTAGACCTGCAAATTTTGAAAAAAATTGAACTCATTTGGAACACCGTCTCCGCCTTTCGGTAACAATTCCTCCAAGAACAACCATTTTTCCGTACGTTAAGAATTTTTTTAAAAAGAAAATCTTTTTGGATTTTTATAATTATCTGAAAACAAATAAATAACAAGAAAATAAACACTCTGTTTTTGTGAGAATCACAAGTTAAGAAGATCATATCAGCCAAATCAAACTATTTCACACAAGCAGTTAACTTTCTCTTTTGATTTTCATGAATAACAATTCAAGACGATTACCAGTATGTTTGTCCACTTAAACAAAACACATGAACATTTCAAGTACCTTTACCTAGTGATATGTTTAGGTAATTTTAAACAAATGTAATAGTGTGTCCCACTTCAGGACATATCCCCACGATCAAGGTATGCACAAAGATTCATCGTAGTAGGTGAGTATACCGAATTTCATCCTTTTTGAATTACAACGTTAGCTAATTGGTGATCAGGTCAGTACTTCCATACAGCAAAGAGACCAATATCGAATGAGGGTTAAGACAAATACCACATGTTGGTACGATTTATGCATTTTGCACATTTGAATGACTCTCTAGGAGAGCTTATTCATTTCTGGGATTTGGCATTCTTTTTTACTCTTTTAAGATATCCTGGTTGTGCCTAGGTCAGCATATATCTGGATGCACCAGAAGGACAACCCTGATACCCCGAATGAAAGAACAGTATAACGACCCAAAACTTCAGATTTTGGCAATCTATCAACGTAAGATTTAAGGTTATAAAACCATACGCCACTGATATGTTACCCACTCATACTCAATTCTTTATGTTTATATCACCATGGTAAGTTGATTATTTCATGTTTATTGCCTACTGGTACATCATATGATGAAGCTGCTATCACACTTAAGCAAGTTAATTTCAGTTTTAGTGTGACAGTCTAACCTGCTGATGTACTATAATTTCTTCTTTTTCAACACAGTGAAAACTCATTTTTGATTTTTCTATTTTTTTATTTTTTTATTTTCGGATTTTCTGATTTTTTTATGTTTTTGATTTTAAGAAAGCAATAAACTATTTACGAAAATTCTTATGAAAAATTGGTTATTCAGGATTCCTCATCCCATTGAGTTCGACTAGATGTTCAAATCGAGCCCTGTCAAAAGCTTTTGTGTAAAGATCTGCCAGGTTATCTAGTGTGTCGACTCTATGCAGTTCAATCATTCTCTTTTCAGTACAATCCCGTATGAAATGATGATGAATGTCAATATGTTTTGTGCGACTGTGTTTTATGGGATTATTTGTGATGGAAATTGTGGGATTATTGTCTATCATAATAGGTGTGCGAGTGAAATTCAAACCGTAATCACGCATTTGCTGTTGGATCCACAGAACCTGTGGACAGCAACTACCCGCAGCAATGTATTCAGCTTCACACGAAGACGTAGACACACAGGCTTGTTTCTTGCACTGCCATGAAACTAGTCTTCCCCCTAAGAACTGACAACCACCTGTGGTAGATTTACTTGTAGATTTGCATCCTTCAAAATCCGAATCAGTGTATGCAATAAACTTCAAGTCACTATCAGCAGGATACCATAGCCCAAACTTAGGTTTCCCCTTTAAGTAACGAAGTATACGCTTCACCGCCTTCATATGCGATTCCTTTGGATTAGCTTGATATTTGGCACACAAACATATGGCGACCCTAATGTCCGGTCTTGAAGCAGTAAGATACATCAACGATCCAATCATGGCCCTATTTGAGTAGGATTAACATCATCCACACTCTCAGCATCTAGACCAATGTTGTGATTTTCACAAATGGGTGTATTAAATGTAGCGCAATCCTCCATCTTGAAACGAGTCAAAATGTCATACACATACTTTGTCTGATGAATAAAGATCCCATCCTTCTTTTGTTCAACTTGCAACCCCAAGAAGAATGATAACTCACCCATTGCACTCATCTCGAACTTACCCTTCATCACCTCTTCGAACTCATGACACATGCTCTCATCAGATGAACCAAAAATTATATCATCGACGTATATTTGTACCAGCAGAAAATCTTCCTTCTTTCTCTTAATGAAAAGTGTACTGTTAATTTGACCTCTTTCAAAGCCATTCTGCAACAAATGAGCTGACAGCGTCTCATACCACGCCTTGGGTGCCTGATGCAATCCATACAATGCTTTGTTCAGTTTATACACTCTATCTGGATAGTCTGGATCAATAAACCCATCTGGTTGTGAGACATACACCACTTCTTGGACTTTCCCATAAAGAAATGCACTCTTCACGTCAAGCTGATAAACTTTAAAGCCCTTGAATGATGCGAAAGCTAGAAACAACCTAATTGCTTCCAACCTGGCAACTGGTGCAAACACTTCATTATAATCAATCGCCTCTTGCTGATTGAACCCTTTTACCACTAACCGAGCCTTATTCCGTGTCACGATCCCTCGGTCATCTTTCTTACACTTGAACACCCACTTGGTGCCAATCTCTCTTTCTCCCTCTGGTAAATCAACTAACTCCCAAACTTTCAACTTCTCAAACTGAGCTAGTTCTTCCTACATAACTTCCACCCATGAATTATCCTTTAGAGCCATATGAACATTCCTCGGCTCCACTTGAGAAATAAAACAGCTATACAAGCACTCATTGATAATACCAGTCTTCTCAATCATAGCATACATACATGAACCTTCTGCGATACGTCTCCTTGTCTGAACACCTACATTCGGATCAACGATAATATTCTCCACTGAATGATCTCTGTTTGCTCGTGTTGTAGCAATGGTGTCAACTTCCAAATTAGTATCTAGATTTGATCCAATCTCCCCCTGAACATGTTGATAACGGATTAGTAAAGTCCTCCCCCTCAAGAGGTTCAGACTCACTGTTACTGGAATCCGCTACTTCTGCATTTGCATTTGCAGTTGAGGAAGATCCTGATGCAACAACACTTGAACTCGGACCAAAAGCACGATCATCTTCATCCCGAGCCAAACTATGAATTACATCTAAATCACCTGCATCAGAAAACTCAGGAAATTTAAAAGACTCAAAACATAGATCATAATCATATAGAATGGCTGGACATTCCTCGGCTCCTAATGAGCTGGACTGTTTGGGCGAATATGTGATAATTTCAACACTAAAAACCGTTTCAATTTACCATTAGTTTTATTAAAAAATCTATTGTTTGGTGCACCGTCGACATAACCTAGGAAAAATCCTTCGTCAGCGACCTCACCAAATTTTGGTTGGTTTTTATTTCTAATTATCGTGCATGGAAGCCCAAACGGTTCGATCCTTTCGAAATTTGGTTTATGGTTTCTCAGAAGTTCTTAACACGTTTTATTATGTCGTTTAACCGTCAAAACCCTACTCAGAACATAGCAAGTTATATTAACAGCCTCTGCCCAAAAGATGACATGAAGCTTAGAATCAGAAAGCATGGTCCTAGCAGCTTCTATTAACGTCCTGTTTTTCCGTTCTGCCACTCCATTCTGTTGCGGTGTGTATGGAGCACTGAATTGATGCTCTATCCCCTTGCGGAGACTGTACATTTCCAGCAACCGATTCTTGAACGCCGTGCCAATGTCGCTTCTAATGCGCTTTATTCTTGTCTGAAATAGACTCTCCAACTTTGCAAAAAGATTGATCAACATTTATGTTGTCTCATCCTTTGTTACCAAAAAGAAAACCCAAGAAAAACGAGAAAAGTCATCAGTAACAACGAAGCAATAATATTTTCCTCCAATACTCCTTACATTCACTGGACCGAAAAAATCCATATGAAGTAATTCAAGCGGAGAGGCAATGGAATCACGGTTTTTAGACTTGTGAGGATTTCTGTATTGCTTTCCCTTTTTACAAGGAAGACACTTATCATCCACAGAAAACTTCTTCATAGGTACACCTTCCACTAAACCATTTTTAATTATATAATCCATTTTGCGATATTGGATATGTGCCATGCATCTATGCCATAACAACTACTCCGCCTCAGATGCTTTCGACAACAAGCATGTAGTCACCACAGAAGAATCATGTACACTCATGTCCATGACATAGGTATCATTCTTCCTTGGTGCTCGCATAACTACCCAATCATCAGGAATGACCAAACCCGGTTTTAACACCAGTGCCTCAGACTTGGTAAAGTGGACAGAGTAACCCTTGTCACAGACTTGTGACACACTTATTAGATTGTGTTTGAGCTGCTCGACGTAGTTAACTTTGTCCAAGGTTATCTTCCCATTTGTCACTTTCCCTTGACCTGTGATTTTTCCACCTTTTGCTCCTGTAAAATTCACGTAACCTCCATTTATTTCTTCAAAATCTTTCAGCAACCTCTTATCCCCCGTCATGTGCCTAGAGCAGCCATTGTCAACATACCACAAGTTGATCAGCCTCCTTAGCAGCTCCTGTACAAACCAAAACAAATTTAGTTAGTTTGGGGGACCCAAGCCTTAATTGTCTTGGGTCTTCGAGATTCATCAACCACATGAACATCCATCCAATATCCATCACTCCTAGTAGGAATCTTGGATCTCGGACCTGTTGATGGAAATGGTCTTTGACTTCCACTAGGTCTTTGGTCCTGAGGGTTCCTATGCAAGTTTGGACTGTTTGACCTTTGGAAGTTTGACTTCTTACACTTCTGTTTTTATTCATAACATTCTGATTATAATAATTTCTTGCATCATTTATGGGATTATTTGTGATGGAAATTGTGGGATTATTGTCTATCATAATAGGTGTGCGAGTGAAATTCAAACCGTAATCACGCATTTGCTGTTGGATCCACAGAACCTGTGGACAGCAACTACCCGCAGCAATGTATTCAGCTTCACACGAAGACGTAGACACACAGGCTTGTTTCTTGCACTGCCATGAAACTAGTCTTCCCCCTAAGAACTGACAACCACCTGTGGTAGATTTACTTGTAGATTTGCATCCTTCGAAATCCGAATCAGTGTATGCAATAAACTTCAAGTCACTATCAGCAGGATACCATAGCCCAAACTTAGGTTTCCCCTTTAAGTAACGAAGTATACGCTTCACCGCCTTCATATGCGATTCCTTTGGATTAGCTTGATATTTGGCACACAAACATATGGCGACCCTAATGTCCGGTCTTGAAGCAGTAAGATACATCAACGATCCAATCATGGCCCTATTTGAGTAGGATCAACATCATCCACACTCTCAGCATCTAGACCAATGTTGTGATTTTCACAAATGGGTGTATTAAATGTAGCGCAATCCTCCATCTTGAAACGAGTCAAAATGTCATACACATACTTTGTCTGATGAATAAAGATCCCATCCTTCTTTTGTTCAACTTGCAACCCCAAGAAGAATGATAACTCACCCATTGCACTCATCTCGAACTTACCCTTCATCACCTCTTCGAACTCATGACACATGCTCTCATCAGATGAACCAAAAATTATATCATCGACGTATATTTGTACCAGCAGAAAATCTTCCTTCTTTCTCTTAATGAAAAGTGTACTGTTAATTTGACCTCTTTCAAAGCCATTCTGCAACAAATGAGCTGACAGCGTCTCATACCACGCCCTGGGTGCCTGATGCAATCCATACAATGCTTTGTTCAGTTTATACACTCTATCTGGATAGTCTGGATCAATAAACCCATCTGGTTGTGAGACATACACCACTTCTTGGACTTTCCCATAAAGAAATGCACTCTTCACGTCAAGCTGATAAACTTTAAAGCCCTTGAATGATGCGAAAGCTAGAAACAACCTAATTGCTTCCAACCTGGCAACTGGTGCAAACACTTCATTATAATCAATCCCCTCTTGCTGATTGAACCCTTTTACCACTAACCGAGCCTTATTCCGTGTCACGATCCCTCGGTCATCTTTCTTACACTTGAACACCCACTTGGTGCCAATCTCTCTTTCTCCCTCTGGTAAATCAACTAACTCCCAAACTTTCAACTTCTCAAACTGAGCTAGTTCTTCCTACATAACTTCCACCCATGAATTATCCTTTAGAGCCATATGAACATTCCTCGGCTCCACTTGAGAAATAAAACAGCTATACAAGCACTCATTGATAATACCAGTCTTCTCAATCATAGCATACATACATGAACCTTCTGCGATACGTCTCCTTGTCTGAACACCTACATTCGGATCAACGATAATATTCTCCACTGAATGATCTCTGTTTGCTCGTGTTGTAGCAATGGTGTCAACTTCCAAATTAGTATCTAGATTTGATCCAATCTCCCCCTGAACATGTTGATAACGGATTAGTAAAGTCCTCCCCCTCAAGAGGTTCAGACTCACTGTTACTGGAATCCGCTACTTCTGCATTTGCATTTGCAGTTGAGGAAGATCCTGATGCAACAACACTTGAACTCGGACCAAAAGCACGATCATCTTCATCCCGAGCCAAACTATGAATTACATCTAAATCACCTGCATCAGAAAACTCAGGAAATTTAAAAGACTCAAAACATAGATCATAATCATATAGAATGGCTGGACATTCCTCGGCTCCTAATGAGCTGGACTGTTTGGGCGAATATGTGATAATTTCAACACTAAAAACCGTTTCAATTTACCATTAGTTTTATTAAAAAATCTATTGTTTGGTGCACCGTCGACATAACCTAGGAAAAATCCTTCGTCAGCGACCTCACCAAATTTTGGTTGGTTTTTATTTCTAATTATCGTGCATGGAAGCCCAAACGGTTCGATCCTTTCGAAATTTGGTTTATGGTTTCTCAGAAGTTCTTAACACGTTTTATTATGTCGTTTAACCGTCAAAACCCTACTCAGAACATAGCAAGTTATATTAACAGCCTCTGCCCAAAAGATGACATGAAGCTTAGAATCAGAAAGCATGGTCCTAGCAGCTTCTATTAACGTCCTGTTTTTCCGTTCTGCCACTCCATTCTGTTGCGGTGTGTATGGAGCACTGAATTGATGCTCTATCCCCTTGCGGAGACTGTACATTTCCAGCAACCGATTCTTGAACGCCGTGCCAATGTCGCTTCTAATGCGCTTTATTCTTGTCTGAAATAGACTCTCCAACTTTGCAAAAAGATTGATCAACATTTATGTTGTCTCATCCTTTGTTACCAAAAGAAAACCCAAGAAAAACGAGAAAAGTCATCAGTAACAACGAAGCAATAATATTTTCCTCCAATACTCCTTACATTCACTGGACCGAAAAAATCCATATGAAGTAATTCAAGCGGAGAGGCAATGGAATCACGGTTTTAGACTTGTGAGGATTTCTGTATTGCTTTCCCTTTTTACAAGGAAGACACTTATCATCCACAGAAAACTTCTTCATAGGTACACCTTCCACTAAACCATTTTTAATTATATAATCCATTTTGCGATATTGGATATGTGCCATGCATCTATGCCATAACAACTACTCCGCCTCAGATGCTTTCGACAACAAGCATGTAGTCACCACAGAAGAATCATGTACACTCATGTCCATGACATAGGTATCATTCTTCCTTGGTGCTCGCATAACTACCCAATCATCAGGAATGACCAAACCCGGTTTTAACACCAGTGCCTCAGACTTGGTAAAGTGGACAGAGTAACCCTTGTCACAGACTTGTGACACACTTATTAGATTGTGTTTGAGCTGCTCGACGTAGTTAACTTTGTCCAAGGTTATCTTCCCATTTGTCACTTTCCCTTGACCTGTGATTTTTCCACCTTTTGCTCCTGTAAAATTCACGTAACCTCCATTTATTTCTTCAAAATCTTTCAGCAACCTCTTATCCCCCGTCATGTGCCTAGAGCAGCCATTGTCAACATACCACAAGTTGATCAGCCTCCTTAGCAGCTCCTGTACAAACCAAAACAAATTTAGTTAGTTTGGGGGACCCAAGCCTTAATTGTCTTGGGTCTTCGAGATTCATCAACCACATGAACATCCATCCAATATCCATCACTCCTAGTAGGAATCTTGGATCTCGGACCTGTTGATGGAAATGGTCTTTGACTTCCACTAGGTCTTTGGTCCTGAGGGTTCCTATGCAAGTTTGGACTGTTTGACCTTTGGAAGTTTTGACTTCTTACACTTCTGTTTTTATTCATAACATTCTGATTATAATAATTTCTTGCATCATTTTTGTAAAAAATTCGATTACCACTATTGTAGTATCGATTTTGTTGTGGACTTTGACACCTGAAATTATTAGACTGACCATTAAAATTGTTTATTCTTGGTGAATTACTTCAAGGTCTGTCGAATCTGCCAGGTGGTGACCTAGACTGAAATCTTGGTTGATTTCTTTGAAAACGAGGAAATTGTGGATTTCCTTTTTCAGCCTTGTCATCACTAACAGATTTCTTTGGTGAGTTCGATGCTCTCGACTCATGATCACTCTTCTTTTCAGATGATTTCTCTCTTTGCCTCTTTCAAGGGTGCTTCACCCTTTTTGTAAGGACAACAGCTAACTACGTGTCCCTTTGTGTGGCAGTTAAAGCAAGAGCGTTTCTTAAAAGCCTTAGTCTCATTGGCTTTTGAAGTTGATGGGTCTGATGAATTGGGCGACGTTTTAGAAGGACTAGCTTTTGTTGTAAGTGGAGGATTCATTTTATTTTGAACAAACGTTTCATTTGACTCTGTTTCAATGACGTTTGTTTCATCTTTCATATCACCCCCTTAACAAAGTTAACCTTTTTAACAGATTTCTGGTTTAAATCTCGTTTAGGTGCAATTTTTGTTTTCAAAACAGGTTCTTTCTTTGCATCCTTCGTAATGTCAACCACTTCATAATCAGACACACTATTACTCTCACTTCCAGAAGTTTTTGGCACTTCAACATGTGTCTGCTCATTAACCTCATCTGCACTGTAAAAATTTGTTAACTCATTTTCATGTGGCAAAAAAGTATAGTCTTGATGGACAGGAGGTGGAACTTCATTGAAGCCCACCGTCGTCTTATCAGAACTCTTTTTCATATTACCCATCATGTGTTTCATAACAAAAGATGAGTTTCTAAATTGATATATTTTTCTTTGGAGTTCAACAATATTAATTTGTGCCTCTGACAGTTCCGTGCAATTATCAGAAAGCTCTTTTGATTTATCATGCATGGTCTCATGAGCTAATTCAATCACTTGAAGCTCTTTGTTTAATTTGGTGGTTAAAATTCGATCTGAGCTTCACATGATTTAATTTCCTTTAAATATTGAGACTCACATTTCTTTAGAAAAAAATTGACTCTTTTAGATCATTTAGTTCATTGCGCAGACTTTGGTTGTGAGCTGACAACCTGTCGATTGTTCCTTTCAACTCACTGCAACTCATGCAGACTGAACTTACTGGTTTTGAACTTACATCACCAGTTGCTTTACTCAAATCGGCCATTAATGCAGCAAGATTGGCTTTGACCTTCTCTTCTTCGTCAGATTGCACTTGTACATCATTAGCCTTTTCTACTTCAGCTGGTTTCGCTTGAGGCTCAACCTTTTCAACTTCACTTTCGGCCTTAGCAGTATCATATTCACTTGCTTCACTACCAGCATCTTTACAGTCACCTGTCACATTCTCACTACTCACACTTACATCACTATTATCACCTTGACTCTTACTATCCACACTAGCTTCCTCCTCATATAATTGACCTTTTTCGATCACAGTAACGATCTCTGCCATTAGACCTTGTGTTATGGTTTCATCATCTTCAAGGCGAAGACTCCAATCATATGAACCATCAGGAGAAGTAATGGAAACAAGTGCTCGTGATGCACCATTGGATGAACTTTGGTTAGATGAGTTATGAAACGTGGAAGATTTTTGCGATTCTCCTGTTTGTCTTTGGCACTCTCTAGCAAAATGCCCAAGATTTTGACATTTAAAGCATCGAACCTTGAATTTATCGAATCCAACTCTATTGCTAATGAACTTCCTCCCAGTTCTGTTCATGAACCGTTTAGCCCTGAGAGTTATCATGGCCATCTGCCACTGAATATCCATCTTATCCAATCGTCTAGATCAATCTACTCAAAATCTTCGTCCAGTGCTGCTGGATCTGTTATCTTACCCTGTATATAATTCTGATATGAAGCAAGAAACGAGGCAAGGGGTGCCAGTTGAGTCTCGGCAGATTTCACACTCATGGGCATAGAATTTGGAATCCTGCTATTATTGGATCCAGTCTGCTACTGTTCCTGTTGTCTCTTCCCTGCATTTGAACCTCCCGTTGAGGCGACAGAACACAATTCACCATTTTCATCATAGAGATTTTCACATTCACTTGAGAGAAAGGCCGTTGCTGAGTCACTCGAAGCATTGTGAGAAGATGAAGATGGAATGCCTTTGTAAACTCCCGGATCTTGAACCTAATCATAACATGATTCCTTCTTTCTCATGTTGAGCTCGTAAGCTCTCAGCTTCCCGACAACTTCTTCTAGGTCCATAGTTGCATAATCAGCTTCTCTCTTGGTCATGAGGGTGTAAATATCCCATTTAGTGGGTAGAGCATCTAGCAACTTGTCATTGATCTCACCATCACTGTATCCCTCTATATCATAATTATCTATCTCCGTCATCAGATGATAAAACCTTGTAATGATGTCTTCTAGAGGTTCATTTCTCATGCCCTTGAAGACAGCAAACTGCTTCTTCAACAAATCTTTCTTGTTCTTCTTCACATCAGGATTACCCTCATACCTCTTCTCTAGAGCATCCCACATTTCCTTTGAACTCGTGTACCTCTTAAAGGTGTGTTTAATTTCCTCTGGTAAAGACATTTTGATAGCAACTAGAGCACGTTTTTCAGTTTCATACATCTTCTTGTCTGCTTCCTCCATGTTTACATAATATGTGACCCGTTGTCTGCCTTCGAAATCATGAGTTGGGTTTGTGTACCCATCGACAATACATATCCACATTCTTGTGTCTTGATACTCAACAAACGACTGAAACCTGTCTTTCCACGTAAGGTAATTCTCTACCTTCATCATCTTTGGTGGTTTATTCGTAGTGCAAACTTCATGCTCCATTCTCAACAAGTTGTTCAAATTCGACATATTCGACATGTTTAACGATCCGGCTCGCTAAAAACGGTTAAAAACTGTCAGAAAACTGTTTTTACTAAATTACACCGTTAGACTCGTCTCGACGATATGAATCCAATGATATAATATGTCGAAAACGTTAATTACACTATACGCACCCTCAAAATTATTCCACCCCTCAAAATTAATTACTCTGGATTAGTTACACCAGCAAGTCAAAGTCCAGGGGTAAATTACGCAAGTGAGTCCTAGTTAATTTTGCTGAGTCCAACTCCAAATACGCTATCCAAGACAAATTCGCTGAGTTAATTTCGCTGGTTAATTTCACTGGTTAAATACGCAGGAAAATCAAATCCGCTGGTAAATCCGCAGGACAATTACGTAGGCAGATCAAATCCGCTGGTAACGTAGCAGATCACCGAAGTAATGTCGCAGAGGATAATTACGCGGTTACCTAAATCGCCTTAGGATTTAAAAACGCTGGGTCAGTTAAATTCGCTGGTTTATCAAATCCGCAGGTCCAGACTGCGTTTTTGATAAACTTGTTCAGCAAGCTGGTAACAACCTTCCAAAGTTTCGGGATTCTGATATTTTCGTCCAAATCTTTTCAAATAAAAACTGAAGAACAAAACGAAGAACACGGAGAACAAATCTTCGAATTTTCCAGCCAAAATTCTTCCAAAATCCTGCAAAATCAGCCAATAAACCTGCAAAACAGCAAACAATCAAATATACAAAAGCTAATAAAAACGCAGAAATTTTTAGGGTTTCACCAAACAGCCTCCAAAATTCCAAAAACTTGTCAGTTTTCTGCAGCAAACAATTCTGAATCGAGCCAATCAAGAGCCTAATGCTCTGATACCAATTGTAGGTCCCCTTTATCCTATGGATCTTTAACAGAATTGTATATCTAATCTAGAGTGCGGAATCCTCTAGATCAGACTGTCACACAAAACGTGTAGGAACAGAAATCACCACAAACTGATCTTTACTGATTATCTATCAAACTGATTACAATCAATCAAGAACCTCACACACAGAATTTCGTCCAAGCCCTATGTGCTATATGAAATCTCTCTCTCACTTGTGATTCTGGTGATTAACCTAAACCCTATTGCAAAGCCTTGTTTATATAACACAAGTTTGCAACCTGGGCTGGTTTCACACAGGCCTGCGAATTGAACAGGCCCAATTCGCATACCATTCCCCCAATGTGGGTTTGGTTTGGCCCAATCACTATTAACTAACTAATACAAAGCTAAACCCGCTAACCGTTTATCATTTCACTAATTACAAGATATCCAAAGACCTGAATCTAAAAGTTGTTGTCACAAACATGCACCAACACTCCAATCAATAAAGCCTTGTGTGAAAAAGCTCTATTGGTTAACCTCTGCCGGAGCAGTGGTTTGAGTAACTTGAGTGACACGAGGTGCAGGTTGCGCATGCACTTGAGGATATGGTGCTTGAACATAATGAATCTGTGGAATAGTGGTTTGAACATAGTGCACATGAACAGTGGCAGCAGGGTGTGCAAAATGAGCAGTGCTTTGCATTTGAGGAGCAAGGGTATATTGGGAATAATGAGCAGTGCTTTGTGTGTGTTGAGGTCTGGGGACAGGGTGTGTCACAATAGGTCTAGATGTTTGAGATCTGCATTCCCTGGTAAAATGTCCTAGTCTATTACACATATAGCACTTGATTTTTTATTAATCCAGCCCAACCTTTAACCGCCCATGCAACCCTGGGAATTTTCTACTAGTTCTCTTATAAAATTTACTAGCTCTAACACTTAATAGAGCCAGTTGGTGCAAAATGTCCATTTCTTCTAAATCAAATGGTTCGAAGTGTTTGAAGATCACTCAACTCAAAGGATAAGTTGTCAGAGGTTTGGCTTTCCCCACTAGCAGCAAAAGCATAGTTGGGTGAGTAAGAATCAGAGCTGAAGTTTCTTCCAGACGTTCTATCAAAAAAATGATCATAAATCTGATCCTTACCACCGCTAGATCCCTCTTCTTGGCCTAAAAAAGCTGTGCAACCAAAGGCATAGTCATCAGCCATTTTCCAGATTCTTGTAAGTTCATTTTCTGGTTCAACTCCCTCTCATATGTGAGGAGTCTACCATGAAGTTGTGTAAGATTCAATTCTTTAAACCCAACAGATGTTCGTATCATGAAAGTTGTCACACCCCGACCCGCAGCGGAAAAGGTGATCGGGGCATGATTGGGTTATCATCAAAGCTCATGACATTTATTATACGTTTCATATTCATTACTACACTTTAATGGAGAATTACAATCAATATTACAACATGTCCTAATATCAATCTAGGCTTCATTGTTTTCTTCTAAGGCATTTCCTATGTTTTCCTTGCTTCAACCTGTTCACCTGTATCATGTGTAAAAAGGTTTTTGGATCAACAAAGAGTTGGCGAGTGAATCCTATGGAAAACATTTGAACAAGTTTATTTAATTGATTATAAAATGAGTGCACAACCACACATGTGTAAAAATAGATGTAAACTTATTCAACAATCATTAGATATTAAATAAAGCACACATGAACAATAATGGAACGTTTAGAGGCACGCGTTGCTCAACTCGTCTCTCACGAGGAACTGATGGGCCTAATGAATGAATTGCATAAACATGATAATACGAACGACATAACTACAAACAATATAAACTCAATGATACACACATGAACAATAATGGATTGGTTTTGAGGCACGCGTTGCTCACTCGTCTCCCACGAGGAACTGATGGGCTTAATGAATGAATTTCATATAAGTTGACAAAATGAAATAAGTAATCACAACAATATAAACAATCTAAGTTTAGATCACGACATGGTATGGCACAAGTTTAAATAAACGAGTTAATTATTTTGTGACACATGACACACCCCAAAACGTGTAATTAAAAGGGGGAGTTGTAAGATTCACTCACAGTGGGTGCGTTCGGTTGATGATGTTGAATGCACGCGAAGTGGTTTTAACCACGAGTGAAATTAACCTAGATAAATAGCATTATGGTTCGGTAAGTAAACGGATTTTATTAATCCATTTTAGTAGGATTATTGGGTGTATTTTTGTGAGTTTAAGGCTATTTTCTAACCTTAAAAATGTTATTTTTAAGTATTTTTAATTGATTTTTAATTAAAATAAATAAATAAAAATAATAAAAAAATTTGATTTTTTTTTTGCTACAGTTGACCGTTGACCATTGACTTTGACTTTGACCGGTTCGCTTGTATAATTGTGCGCTGAGTGAGGCTCGAACCCGAGACCTCCCGTACGCGTGCACGCAGCTCTACCAACTGAGCTACGTGTCTAACCCGAAATATTTCTGTTTTCAATTATATTTATATATTAATTAGATTAAACCGAAAATCATTTATTTTTAAAAACGATTTAATTGAATCGGACCGGTGCGATCCACAGGTCTCGAACCCGGGACCTGTGGGTTGAGTTCACACACAGTCCACCGCTGGACTGTGTGTTTAACATGTTATATAAACCGATTTTTATTATACTTAAATACAAACTAAGTATTTTTCATTTCTGACTTATTTAAAAAGGTAGATAATTGTCCGAGTCGGTGCAGTAGACCGGACTCGAACTCGTGACGTGTGATTTAAACATACACACAGTCCACCGCTGGACTGGGTGTCTATCTTGGTTATTATTCCGGTTATTAATAAACTTAACATATATATGAAATGAATCCGGTTCAGTTAACAAAAAAAGAAATTTTTATTAAGGCAGCGTGTGTGGGACAAGATTCGAACTCGAGACGTTAGTGTGTTTATTGTGCACACAGTCCACCGCTGGACTGTGTGTCTAACCCGAGTTATAACTTGATTTTAATTATACTTATATGTTACATAAACTTCGTCTTCTTCGTCAGTTTTTAACCAGAATCGGAAGTCCGACTGGTTCGATGATTAAATCATGTTCGTTAGCGTTTTTCAGTTAATTACAGATGAGATATGTAAAAAGAAGGAAAGATTTAAGCGTGAGGTATACCGACTGGATTCCTCTGTTTTTCCGGCAGCACTCCAGCGACAGCAACAGGTTCCGGCGTCGTGTGTCTTGCAGCAGCGAGTCTTCTGAAAGCTTACAAAGGACGTGGGTGACTTCGGTATAAGCTCAGGGGGTTTAGTAAGGCTTAGAAGTGGAGGGTTCGGTTTTCCGGCGATGAGCAGAAGATTTCCGGCGAGTGAGTTTTCGCCGAGAAAGGGTGCGGTTTTGAGCGAAAATGTTTGCAGAGGTTCGAGGGGGTATTTATAAGGCAGGTTATCGATGAACTTGGTCCGATTTCCGACTTGATTCGTCGGTTATAATTTCTCCGGCGGTTATAGTTGGTGTCGCGGACTCAGGCGTCGGTTATACCGATGTAGCGATTAAGTTTTATGTTATAACTGAAGATATCGTAAATTCTTGGCGAGATCGCCGGGATTTCCGATGACTGCATTTGGGCGCCGGTTTTGAATTCGGAAAGTCATGTTATGAATTAAATGATTCTAACATTTAACAAGAAACATCAGTGGCGCAGTGGTTTAAGTGTTGAATGTTAAGTCTGTGTTGACCCGGCGACTGACCCGGGTTCGAAACCCGGCAGTGCCAAAACATTTTTATTTTCTGATTTTTAACAGTTTTTCAAAAACAAATTATATATTCCCATATAATAATTAATTATGTATCGTTTAAAATTATTTTGGGCATTAAATTCGCAACGAAATTTTTAACTGATTGTTCGGTTAATAAACGGAGCGGGTTTGGTAAAATCCGTTTTTTGACGGATGTTACAAAAGTTATGGTGTCCCACTTTTCTGGTAACGATCTAAGGAAACGATTATTGACAGTCGAATTTGGAAGTTCAACGTTTACCAGCTTAAGTTCACTTATGAGACAACTAAATCGCTCGAACTGTTGGGTTAGAGACTCTCCTTCGACACGACAAAAAGTGTCATATGGTTGATTTAAGACTTCTGATGTGTCTTAAAATATACACATTTTAGGTATCGAATTCCCTACATTTTAAGTTATTTGTATACGGTTTTCCCGCGATTTTGGTACTTAATTGTTTAGTTTGTGAATTTGCAGGAATTGGGGATGAAACAAGCAGTTTGGCGGCGAAAACGAAGAAATACAGTTGCCGCGGAAGAAGTACGGAAAGACGTGTCGGAAACGGGAGTTAAGAGATGAAATTATTGTTTCCAGGAGCTGGATGCGGACCGCAACCATGTTGCCATACTGTCCGCATCCAAAGCTGATTGATGTGCGTGACTTTTAGTGGATGCGGACCGCATCCATACCCCCATGCGGTCCACATGGGGGTCGGTTTGTCGCAAAATTTGTATAAAAACCTAGCAGCCATTTAGGGTTAGGTTATCTCGAAAACTAGGCGACTTTGGAGCATTCTTGGACGATCTTAGAGCCCTTTGGAGCTGATTGAAGGTCTAGGAAGCTTTTGGTTCGAGTTTTGAGCATTTAAGGTTCGTTAAACATTCGTTTGTTGGTTTTAATTCGCTTTGAAATATGTTTTCCATTGTTTTCAGACCTTGTTCAGTTTTGTTGATGAATATTATGAGTAGCTAAACAGTTTTTACTACTTAGGTTAGATGAATTGATGATTGTAATGCGATTTTGACATGATTTTAGCTATTTCATATGATTTACATAACTTTGCCTTGATATTGATTTTGATATTGCATGTTGGTGTGTTCTTATTGATTATTTGTTGATGAATTCAACGGTTTAGGCACATAGAAATATCCCCTAGACTTAGAGTTTATTTTGAATCGTTAATCTTAGGGTTTTCGGTTTGGATATTGAGTTGAGAAATTGACCAATTTGACTAATAATTAAAATCAAGATACTAAAACTTGCATCCTCATTTGATGACTTGACGGACGATTTACATGAGCTAGGTTGTTAGCTAATCATTGGTGGGTAGATTGGGTGACCGATAGCCCGGGCTCGTTTATTACATCGTGGTTAAGGTTTCCTAGGATTTCAGTTATCAAGAATTGGTTTGCTTTGCATTTTGAGTGTTTTGGGAGTTAAAGTTACTTTCATTACTTGATTCTCGTAGGATTTGGTATCGATAGGTTGAGCTGGTTCGTTCACTTCACATTTCATCTTTATCTTTCGTTTGATACATCTCTAGCGGGGGGTCATTCGGGAGAGTAGGATATTTAGCCATTGTCACTGTCAGATTACAATTGCATGATTCTAGGGATTCGACACCTAGGTAGTCCTTTATATATATATATATATATATATATATATATATATATATATATATATATATATATATATATATATATATATATATATATTTGATTACATTTTGCTCTCGTTTTCGTGTTTGCTTCACGTTGCTTGTCGTGTTCGCTATCTTCTTAATCACTTAGGTTATTAGTAAACATTGAAATCAAATCAACTTTGACTTTGTATTCAATAGAGGTTTATTATCTAGAGTTTTCATATAGTGTCCATGGATTGATACTTAGTCTTGCTATCTACACTACACCGCGACCGGTGCACTTGCCGATTGTGTGTGGTTTAGGTTGTAATTCCTTTTTTAAACTTGACTGATTTTTATATATACACTTTTCACACATCAAGTTGTTGGCGCCGTTTTCGGGGACGCTGGAACTTTAGAGAACGATCCGAGTCGTCTATTTAGTTGTTTACTTGCTTTCTTAGATTTTCATTGCCTTTAGGTACCTTTTGCTTGCAATTTGTGCCTTTAGGGTTAGATTATCTTTAGTATTTAACTTAGTTTCCTTACCATTGTATGCGCCATACTCGTTCACAGGGCCACCTTCGTTTGTTGCTTCCTCCGAGCCCGAGCGAGATTTCCACGAGCGTCTTCGCGTCATCCGAGCTAGTCAGGTACACGTTCCATCTTCTGTTTTCGTTATGGGTGACAATGTTAACAATGACGCCCCAGTTAGGAGAGTCGTCGCTGACTACGCCAGGCCGAACGCGGCCAATGCTCGATCCAGCATCACCCGTCCAGCTATTGGTGTTAATAGCTGGCGGATTCAGCCTCAGATCATCAGATGGTCACTAACACCATTCAGTTTCATGGGTTACCTTCCGAGGACCCAAATGTTCACCTTTCTCGCTTTTCCGCTATCTGCGGTTTCAGGAGCAAGGCGTCAACGAGGACGCCTGCAAGTTGCGCCTGTTTCCATTCTCACTCACTGAACGAGCCCACGCTTGGTTAAAGTCTCTTCCTGTTGGATCCATCAATACCTAGGCCGGGATGCGGGATAAATTCTTAGGCAGATACTTTCCGCCCGCTAAAATGCTCGTTTGAGGAGCATGATACAAGAGTTTTGACAGAAGGAGGGGGAGTCATTCTACAAGACATGGGAACGTTTCAAGGATTTGCTGGTTAAGTGTCCTCATCATGGGTTTGAGAATTGGGCGTTAGTTGAGAAGTTCTATCATGGAGTGACGCCCACCACGAGGAATATGCTTAACATTATTACTGGTGGTAATTTGATGACCGCCAAGACACCAGAGGAGTGTACTGACATGTTTGAGGAAATAGCGATGAGTAGCTATGAGTTTCCTGAGTCTAGAGACTCGTATTCTGCATAGAGAGGTGTGCATAAGGTTGATGATACTATTGCTATGCAGGCACAGATCGATGCGTTGATGAAGCAGATGAAAGATATGCAGGCGAAGAAAGAGCAGTTGTGCGAGATATGCACGGGAGGGCATGACACAGCCGCGTGTCCTATTGCCCCTAAGGAGCTACAGGAGCAGGTGGAGTTTGTGGGAAATCGAAATCAGAATAGTTTCGGGGGTGGTTCCAACTTGAATTGGAAGAACCATCTGAACTTTAGCTGGAAGAACAGCAACCCACCAAGGTTTCAGCTGCGTTAGAGTTTGTTTAAGGACGCAGGAGCTACAGGAGGAGGATCGAGTTCGGGTGTGACTAACCCGATGATCGGGATATGCTGAGGCAGAACCGAGAGACGTTGGCTAAGCAGACGTAGTTGCTTACACTGTTCATCACACGAGAAGACACTCGACATCAGGAGACACAATCGAGATTCATGGAGCACGAGACCTTCATGAGGAGTCAGAGCACAACACTGCAGAACCTAGAGAGGACAGTAGGTTTGTTGGCCGATCCGCTGAAGCCGAGAGCTCAGGGTGGTCTCCCTAGTAGCACTGTAGGAAACCCGAACGCCACTGCGAAGGCTGTTATGACGAGGAGTTGTAGAAGAGCTGTTGAGGTTGAACCGGTAGTTGATGAGGAGCCGGTCGACGAGGAGATTGAGATGGAGACACCAGCTGGCAAAGTGCACCCTAGGCTGCGCCCACAAGTACAACACAGTCCAGCGGGTCTTCAGGAGAGAAGAAGGAAGCAGAGAAGGAGTCGTTGAGGGTGTATAAGCCGACACCCCTTTACCCAGGTCGATTGGTGAAGGGTAAGGATGGAGAGCAGTACCGCAAGTTCCTCGAGATGTTGAAGAAGCTGCACGTGAACATCCCGTTTGTAGAGGCTCTATCGAAGATGCTGAAGTATGCGAAGTTTCTGAAGGATCTGCTCACGAACAAGAAGAAGTTGGAGGATCTTGCTACTATTACGTTGAGCGAGGAGTGTTCTACTATCTTGCAGAACAAGCTGCCGAAGAAGATGTCTGATCGTGGTAGCTTCACGATTCCGTGTCTGATCGGAAATCTTGCCGTCAACAATACGCTGGCAGACTTAGGAGCTAGCATAAACCTGATGCCATACTCGATATTTGCTAAGCTAAATTTAGGCAAGCCTTCGCCTACGCGCATGAGTCTGCAGATGGCGGATAGATCGGTGAAGTTTCCGGAGGGATAGTAGAGAATATGCTGGTAAAGGTCGACAAGTTTGTGTTTCCTGTCGACTTCGTCATTCTTGATATGGACGAGGACTCTGAGGTCCCACTAATTTTAGGTCGTCAATTCCTTGCCACTGCGCGTGCACTCATTGACGTGCATGATGGCAAGTTGACTCTACGAGTCGATCAGGACGAGGTGACATTCGACATCCAGCATTCTATGAGGCACACCCACCAACATGATGACACCTTATATTTCATCGACAGACTTATGTCACCTTTGGGTGGTATTATGAGCGAGATTTGCGGGAGAGATGCGTCTGATACGCAGGTTGCGAGTGTAGATGATCAGGGGAGTGGGTTTACTGAGTTTGATGTTGAGCGGGACCCTTTATTGCAGGCTACCGAGCCTCCCCCTAGATTTGAGGTGTTTGAGGTCATCGATGAGGGGGAGATGCCGAAGGAGAGGCCATCTGTTGAGGTATCCCCGCCCTTGGAGTTGAAGGAGTTGCCGTCTCATCTGGAGTACGCATTTTTGGGTGAGGGGTCACAGTTGCCCGTCATCATTTCTGCTGGATTGACGGAGGAGGAGAAGAAGAAGTTGATGAGCGTTTTGTGAGAGCACAGACAGGCGATCGCGTGGAAGCTAATGGACATCAAGGGTATCAACCTTTCGTTTTGCACGCGTAGGATTCTGATGAAGGAGGAGTTTTAGCCAGTGGTTCAGCCTCAGAGAAGGCTAAACCCGAATATGCAAGACGTCGTAAAAAAAGAGGTGATTAAGTTGTTGGATGCATGACTGATTTACCCGATTTCAGACTCTGCATGGGTGAGTCCCGTCCAGGTGGTCCCCAAGAAGGGGGTATGACAGTGGTCGTCAACAAGATGAATGAGTTGATACCCACCTGGACCATCACCGGCTGGCGAGTTTGCATAGATTATCGCAGACTCAACGACGACACGTGCAAGGATCACTTTCCTTTACCGTTTATCGATAAGATGCTGGAGCGATTGTCGGGACAGCAGTTCAACTGCTTTCTTGATGGATTCTCAGGTTATTTCGATATCCCCATTGCATCGGAGGATCAGGAAAAGACCACCTTTACATGCCCTTTCGGGACCTTTGTGTATCGACGCATGCCATTTGGGTTGTGTAATGCTCCAGCCACATTTCAGCGCTGTATGGTGGAGATTTTTCACGAGTTGATCAAGGACTCCATGGAGGTGTTCGTGGATGATTTTTCTGTGTTTGGGAGTTCATTCGATCAATGTCTGCGTAATCTAGAGCGTGTTTTAACTAGATGTGAGGAGACGAACCTGATTCTTAATTGGGAGAAGTGTCATTTCATGGTTCGAGAGGGTATTTTTCCAGGGCATAAGATTTCACAGGCGGGGCTTGAGGTTGATCAGGCGAAAGTTGATGTTATTTCCAAGCTCCCGTCGCCTACTCCTGTGAAATCGATTAGGAGTTTCTTGGATCATGTGGTATTCTACCGCCGTTTCATTCGCGACTTTTCGAAGATTGCTCCCCCGATGAGCCAGCGGTTAGAGAAAGATAGGCCGTTCGTGTTTGATGACGAGTGTGTGAGGGCCTTTGAGTTGATTAAGGAGAGGTTAGTGAGTGCTCCCATTCTGATTGCTCCTGATTGGAGCCTCCCGTTTGAGATTATGTGTGATGCTAGCGACTTTGCCGTAGGGGCCGTGTTAGGCAGCGTAGGGAGAAACACTTTAATCCCATTTACTACGCTAGCAAGACCCTAAACAACGCCCAAGAGAACTATACCACGACAGAGAAGGAGTTGCTGGCAGTCGTGTTCACGCGTGATAAGTTTAGGTCGTATCTGGTGCTTTCGAAGACTATCATTTTCACAGACCACGCAGCCCTTAGGTACCTATTTGCGAAGAAGGATGCGAAGCCGAGGCTGATTCTATGGATTTTGCTGCTCCAGGAGTTTGATCCGGAGATTAGGTATAAGAAGGGTGTTGAGAACATGGGTGCTGACCACTTATCGAGATTGGAGACCCCTGAGATGGAGAGGACTCGGGAGGATAGGATTGGGGATGAGTTTCCCCACAAGGTGTTGATCTTCTTGAAGGCCCAACAAGGAGGGTTTTCCCTGGTTCACTGATCTAGCAAACTACTTGTCCACAGGTGACCTTGTGGAGGGCATGACGTACCAGCAATAGAAGAAATTCTTTGCGGACGTCAAGAACTACATTTGGGAGGATCCGTACTTGTTTAGGATTGGAGCGGACGAGGTCATTAGGAGATGTGTGTTTGGGTCCGAGTCTCACAGTATACTGAGACACTGTCATGAGGGACCGACTTGTGGCCATTAGTGCGGCTTACATCGACAGACGTGTGTTTCATGCGGGTTTTATTGGCCTACCATCTTTAGGGACGCACACGAGTTTGTGAGGAGTTGTGATGCCTGTCAGAGGACAGGAAATATCTCATCCCGGAATGAGATGCCCTAGAACCTTATTCGGGTTACTGAAGTTTTTGATATGTGGGGCATTGATTTCATGAGTCTATTCCCTATGTCAAGAGGGAACCGATACATTCTCGTCACGGTCGACTATGTTTCTAAGTGGGTCGAGGCGGAGGCCTTGCCTACGAACGACGCGAGGGTTGTTGTGAGATTTCTGAGGAGATTGTTTGCTAGGTTCGGGACACCGAAGTCCTTGATTTCTGATGGAGGGACCCACTTTTGTAATGCACGGATGGAGAAAGTCTAAAACGTTATGGGGTCACCCATCAGATTTCAACGACTTATCATACTCAGACTAGCGGGCAGGTGGAGAATTCAAATAGGGGAATCAAGAGAATCCTGGAGAAAACTGTCGGAAACAGTCGCATTAACTGGTCCGATAAGTTAGATGACGCGCTTTGGGCGTTTAGGACAGCTTATAAGACACCTATTGGGACTACTCCCTTTAGGATGGTTTATGGAAAAGCGTGTTGGTGTGCGTTAAGCGTACTATATTTTTGTTGTCATTTTAGGTTCATTTTACGCATTAGTAAAGTTTTAATTTATAAAACACAATATTCTACTAACACTAAACACACACTTGGGCTAGTGCACCCATCGTGAGCGTGGTAAGATACCGAAATCGTCCAAGGACACAAGAGCTTTTAATACCCAACATCTAATCAATCTAATTTTTTGATAAAGATTTTTAAAAAACATAAAGATAAATAAAAAGATGAATAAAATAAAATACAAATAGACAAGAGAGAATCACTTGGATCCAACTTTTCTTTTATGTATCCTTTGATAGTTTTTGCACTTTCGGACTTTTTAAGAGATTATCTTAGTTATAGTAGTAGGCCCGTCTTTTGAAGGTGACGTTACCCTCAACCCAGTAGTTTGAGTCAGCTGGGATACAATCCCAAAAGGTCGGAATATTGGAAGACAATTAAGTAAGTTATTAATGCGAAAAGTAGTAGGCCCCTCTTTTGAAGGTGACGTTACCCTCGGCTAAGTGGTTTGAGTCAGCAGGGATACAATCCCAAGTAGTTGGTTTAAAGTATTAATAGTAGTTTACATATGAGGAGTTCAAGCCATTCGCGCCCCTGCCATCCAATACCCATAGAGTATTGAAGGAAGCCCTAGTAAGCTTGAACCAAGTCCTCGCATGATCTATACACTGAACCAGACAAGAACTTTACCAAACCACCCTTCTAACCCCCTTCCAAGTAGTTAACGCGCTTTATATAGACCGTAAAGACACGAATCAGCAAATCAGTGACATCATGAAGAAATGGTTAGGAAAATTCACTTTCAACATAAGAAACTAGTTATTAAAGTCATTAATACATACCCAACTAAAACGTGCCAAAAGATTAAAAACTAAAAGTAATACATAAAAGATTAGTCTTCACCAAGTGATGTAAGGAATTTAGCCAAGCATGGACTTTGTTGACAAGAACCCTTGCAATCTATCTTGGATCCCAAGACTACTACACACTCTAAAGATGATTGATGGATGATGGTGGTGGGTGTTGGTGTTGTAGTGGTGGTGGAGTGGTGGCAAAGTGAGAGAGAAGTGGTTTGCCAAGGGATGCCTTTGAAGGGAACCAAGCACCCCTATTTATAGTCAAAACAAATGTCACATACTCCCCCTGTTAGAAAGAATTTCGTCCTGAAATTCACTTGGAGGCATCCTCTGAAGGATTCTTCTCGAACAGGTGGGGGTACTTTGCTTTGATCTGATCTTCGCATTCCCAAGTATACACCGGTCCGTGACGCGAGTTCCAGTGGACTTTGACTAGTTTGATTCGACTCCTCCGAGTCTTCTGAATTTTCCAGTCCATAACCTCAACAGGTTCTTCAGTGAACTGAAGTTTGTCATCTGTATGAATTTCGTCCGCTGGGATGATAACTGTTTCTTTGGTTGGACTTTTCTTGAGATCGGACACATGAAATGTGTCGTGGACATTATTTAGTTCTTCTGGCAGTTTCAATTTATAAGCAAAAGTTCCGACCTTAGCCATAATTTCAAATGGTCCAATATATCTCGGGTTTAGCTTTCCTCGCTTCCCGAACCTAGCTACGCCTTTCCAAGGCGAGACCTTCAGTAAAACTTTGTCTCCAACCTCGAAAGATAGTGGTTTATGACGTCGATCTACGTAGCTCTTTTGTCTATCCCGACCTCCTTAATACGCTCGTGGATTTTGAATATGTTATCCGTGGTTTCTTGAACTAGTTCGGGACCAATGAGTTGTTTGTCCCCGACTTCCGCCCAACATAGCGGAGACCGGAACTTGCGTCCATAAAGTGCTTCAAATGGTGCGGCCTTGATACTTGTGTGATAACTGTTATTGTAGGAAAACTCTACCAACGGTAGGTGAGTATCCCAATTTCCGCCTAAGTCCATCACACAGGCGCGAAGCATATCTTCCAAAGTTTGGATGGTCCGCTCACTTTGGCCATCATTTTGCGGATGAAATGTTGTGCTTAGATCTAAACGAGATCCAAACGAAACTTGAAATGATTGCCATATCCACGACACAAAGCGACCATCTCTGTCCGAGATTATCGACACTGGCACTCCATGACGTGCCACAATTTCCTTAAGGTAGAGCTCAGCAAACTTCTCGATACTGTCCTTCTCCCGAATTGCTAAGAAGTGAGCTAACTTGGTTAATCGATCAACAATAACCTGAAATTCAGGTTTGGAAATGGGAGCAGATAACCGGTAATTCCGTACAATCTAATCACCTATTTTATTTTATTATCTCATGCATTTAATCGTAATTAAATTACGTGACTGAGTCGTCCGATACATAACAAGTATTAGGACAAGAAAAACACGATATAACATCTATTGGTTTTTGTTACAACGCGAGACAACTAAAACTATGTTCTAAAAGTGTTGGTAGAGAGTGTTGGGCGCGCTATTCACGGTTGCACTATTCAACGCCAGCAACCGCTATAGAACAATGAATCAAGAAACACGAATGACGGAACTAAGTCCTTATATATAAAAACACAAATGTGGGAATAATTCTATTAATATTACACAACCTTCCGGTATGACGCACTAAACACATATTGTCCGATCGGCTAAATATATGACACTTTTCAATTCGTCCGTTCTAATAATTCAACAATTCTGGACCTCTAGAAATATGTCAAGTGATGAAAATCACACACTAAAACATTTAAAGGATGTCATTGGAATATTCAAAGTTATAAGCTTCCGGTATTATATCGCTATGGATATAATTTGTCCGTCAGCGAACCGACGAGCTAGTAAGCGGTATTTCAGACACCGTAACAACTAAACGACAAAGCTAGTGAACTAGTTAAGCTTATTTTGGAACTCCAAATACTTCATACAACTCTAATATATAATTTCATAACTTACGGAAATGTTCGTCGGTACAACATAAAAGCACCGTTAGTGCACTGACGCTTAAACGGAGGCCGTTTAAACTAGCGAATAACCTTTTATACTAGTCTAGTGAGCTAGTTATTATTAATACAAGTCCTAATCCCACATTACCTCTTTAATTGTATAATTAACACCCTAAACCACCCTACTTTCCTTAATGATCAAAATATCTAATGGTTTAAGCGTTTAATCACCAAAAATTTACATTTAACCCCCCCTAAGTGGACGGTTATGGTGGGCCCATAGGCCTCACCATTTTGTTCATTTAGTCAAGGGTGCATGGTGTTAGGTATGGTGTTTGATTGAAGGTCTTGACTTTAGGAAAGATCATGTCCTATAACTTACTAAACTTCACCATTATCATCTTCATCATTTTACCAACATTCAAAACAACATAACACCTCTCTTATTCTCTCTCTAGCTCACGGCATCACCACCACCACCTTATACCACCATAAACAACCACTAAGCACCTCCATTTACTACTAATATAAGCCTTACAAGATCATACTTTCATGGATTAAGCATGGGGAAGCTTTAGGAGCACTTGTGGAGCTTATTCTTCTTATTATTCTTCTCATCTACCTAGTGCAAGCTTGTAAGATCCTTAATCACCATTTTCTAGCCTCAAATTCATGGTAGATCATGAAAGTACAAGTTGTTATTCTTGATAAAAAATATGAACACAAACAAAACCCTAATCACAAAGCTAAAGAACACTAAACATAACCATTTTATGTGTTGATTTGTGTAGATTAGGGTATGATATCTTGTGTGATCATGTTATTTATGTTGATCTTGTTAATGTTAATGATTTATAATTATGTTATGATGATCAAGTTGTTAGAATCTTGTAGTATTTCATATTAGTGTTCATCATACCATAACGAACATGTATATGTGATTTAAGCATGGAAATGTTTAAATCTAAAAGATCATCATACTCACTTTCATGAGCTAGTCATAAAGATTTTCAAGGAACAAGTGTTTAAACATGTTTAAAACTTAATTTTGGAAAGTTTGTTACACATGGTTTTTTTTTTACAAGATTAAAAATATAATACTTGATTATTATGAAAAATCACCATCTAAAAGTTAACTTTTTATATATAAAAAGTGTAAGTTTAAGTACACAAAATGAGAAAAGTATGTTACTAGAAATATGTTTTTAAAGAACACTTAATAAATCAAAGTGATTTGGAAACTTGGTTGTGATTTAATTACATTTTAATACGTGGAAAACGCCATAGTTTTAGAGGAAACTATGGCGGATTTTTCTAAAAATCTAATCGCGATTAAGAATGGGATTAAATGGTGATTAACAATGTTGATCGTGATTAATGATCTTAAACGCCATTTTGGAACCCTTAATGAAAATGGGTAAGTCTTTAAAGCACAAGAGTTCTTGAAGACTTAAAAATATATTTTTCATAAAAATAAGTGATGAAAAATAATAACAATATATGTATATAATTTTTGGGCAAAAATTATATATTTTGGAAAAACTCCTAAGTGTATATATTGGTGTGCTATGTGTATATATTAGATATACTTAAGGTAAGTCAAAACAACGCATCCAAAATACCGAGAAATACTTGTTGAAACGGGTGTAGAAATACACGAAATTACATATACTTACTTCCAAAGAAATATCCTGAGAATCGGATATACAAAAATCTAAACACATGATATCCACAAATGAGTAAACGGACGAATAAAATGAAATGGCCAAGGTCAAACCACAAAGGCGAAACTCTTAAGAAATAATCAATATTTTCGACACCGGACAAACAAATATAGCTATGCGTCGCCATAAGCAAAAACCCGAAAGGAAAGGTGTATAAATATTATTAAGTGTTATAAAAATATACTTAGTTAAAAAATACATGTATATAATAACTCCCACTAATGGACTCAATTTATGGAAATGTGCTAGGCCCAAATTACATAAAACATATGGGCTAGGCCCAATCATATAACTAAATGGGCTAGGCCCAAATTACATAACACATATGGGCTAGGCCCAATCATATAATTAAGTGGGCTAGGCCCAATGATATAACTATGTGGGCTAGGCCCAATGACATAAACTAAGTGGGCTAGGCCCAATGACATAAACTAAGCGGGCTAGGCCTAATGACATAAAACTAAGTGGGCTAGGCCCAATGACATGCGTGCAAGGCACGAGGACTAGTGAAGGGCAAGGCCCGTTCACACACGATTAAATACTCGATAACAAATATATATATTTGTGAAATAAATATATAAATAATAATCGAACTCAAAACTACCAACACTATTAGACCTGAAAGTCTAATGAATTAAATACACATATAGGTATTACACGTGTACGGACACTTGTACTATTACACATAACGCAAAGCTGTGAGTTCATGTTTCCCCCTTTTTCTTTTAAACGTTTTTTGGTTTTATAACAATCGGGGGTGAAATACATGCTATGAAATTCTATGACAAAGGGGTATGTTAGCTACGAGTTTAAAGAAAGAACTATGAACAATGTGTGTAAGTAGGAAAGACTATATAATAACCACTAATCTCTTAGTGGCCAAGGTGCAAAGGTGTAGATCTATTGAGTTGTGAGACACGCTCCATTCTGAATAAAACAAGTCCTTTCAGAATGCTTTTGTGAGCCCTAAGAAACTCTGAATAAAACAAGTCCGTTTAGAGTGCAAGGTTGTCTCAGTTTGGTTATTTACTTATGACACATAATATCAGGGACTAGCTACCCGCTGATAGATCCTTAAACAATTGGAATAATAATAACATACCGGGTTTTTCAATGTTGATGACAATTACTTATGCAAAAACTACATTACATGAACTCGCTCAACTTTTGTTGATTTTTCTTAAACCACATCTATTTTAGGAAACAAGACATGAGCCGGTGAAAGACCTCGGGGTATTTTGGGAAGACATACAACGATTGCCTCTTTTGAAGGGTTTGTTTTCTATATCCCAACCTCGTATGGGAATATAGGAGCCAAAGCTTTGGTTTAATTTATGGCGATAACAAAACTACTTTTGTGATGTAACAAAACGTGAAATATGTTTTTGAATAACAAACTCGTATTTGGTTAAACTATGTAAATGTGTGAACTTTGGTTGTACTAAATATCTATGATTATGGCATTGTTGTTATTATGGTTTAATTACTCGATTGGTTGCTATGATTACTTTATCAGTCACACGTTTACGCTTCCGCTACCACCAGGGTGTGACAACAGAGGCCCGACCACGACCACGTGTCCAGTGGGCACGGCCCGTGGCCATCATTCTTCTCTTTCTTCATTAACTGCATCTGTCAGCAGAGGGCCCCACACGACCCCGTGTCCTCTGGGCATAGCCCGTGGTCAATCTATTCACTGTACTATCTGGATTCTGCAAATCTTACAGTTGACCACGCCCCATGTTGGCCTGGGCACGGCCCCATGATGGGCGTAGAAGCTTCAGTAGGTTTTGTCTTGAAGTGTGAGGTCTGACCACGCCTCGTGTTTGATGAACACAACCCGTGGTCGTCTTCTGTAACTTTGTTTTTGTCTTTTTGGGGTGTTGCTGAGGGGTCGGGCATGGTTCTTTATTCCTTCTTTTCGTATTTATGTTGGTTTTGGCTGTTTATTTACTTCTTTCGTTCTTTTATGCTCTTTTAATCTTGAAAATACAAAAGGAACAAAGAAACGTGCTTTTTCCAACATTAGTACGAAAAAAGGGTTAGTTTTATGCATCAATTGATGTAACTTATATGTTACATTTTGCACACATCAAATATCCCCACACTTGAATCTTTGCTTGTCCTCAAGCAAAACTCTTTAAATGTGGCTTACACACCCAAATGGAATAGGTAGAGAAGAAGTTTTGTGGTTTATCTTTGAGTGTAGGGAATCCAAGATCTTTATTTAAATTTTGTTTTTACTTTATTTACAATCATATTCGTCATGATTTATTTAGAACATTTTTAAGAAAGAATATTTATTTACGCATAACATGCCTCTTTTAAATTATATTTATTTATATACAAGTTCACGTACCTTACAAGAGATCACTCAACACTCGGCGGAAGATGTATTTTTGTGATATCGCTCGAGTCCGGTTTGGAACTTACTTCTACCATATGCTTGCCAAGCGATCAAACCTCCTCCTTTTTAACTATAAACCTTTGGAAATATCAAAAGGACTTTGAAAAGGGTTAGGCTTGGGCTAGGGGTAGAAAATTTTTGGGTTAGTGGTTAGTAAAATGGCAAAAAGCATAAAAAGCGTCGGTTATCGTAAAACTTTTTGATTTGAACCAAGCATTTTCAAACAAGATTTTTGAAGGAACTTGTTTGGTTATTGAAAGAGCTATGGTTATAATTTTTTTAGGTTACGAGATAACCGAGCTTTTTACTAAAATAAATGGGTTTGAAAGGAAAATGGTCAGTAAGTGGTTGTCTTGCGGGTTTTTGAAACGAAAAGGGGTTTAGGCTCAAAGGGGTTAACTAGGGGGATTTTGCTAATGGGTGAAAAGAAACGAAAATAATGGTTTTGAATGAAAAATTGGTTAGTTCTAATGACTCTATCATTTACTTACTTAGGTTTAAGTTGGTAAGGACCGGGAAAAAATGCATCGTCTTGGCAAGTTCTAGAGTCGTAAGAACCAAGCGGCTATTCACACAAGAAACAAAAATGAGCGTTTAGTTTAAAGGTGTATGCATGTATGCTCAATAAAGGCTCAAAAGTCACTTAATGAGGGAATGGGTTTATAGTGTGAACAAGTATATATAATCAATTTTTAAAAAGATTTGTTATGCCTTTTTTATAGTTTTCTTATTCGGTTCTTTTTATCACGACGCTATCGGTTGTAAATTCGTAAAAACATAACTTTTTTAGAACTTGTTATTCCCAAATTAAACCAAGACAAGTAAAAAAATGAAAAATTTAGAAAAGATTTGGGGTGATTAGCGGTTCCAATAGAGTTTTGTGTAAGGCTTGTTATTAGGACTTGCTAAATTCAAAGTGTTAGTTACCCCCCCCCACACACTTAAATTACAAATTGTCCAAAAATAAATTTTTCGGTTGATTCGAATGCGTAAAAGCGTGTTTAAAAACAAATTTTTATGTTACTGGGTATCTGGGCACGGCCCCGTGGTCATGTTGCTATTAGGACTTGCTAAATTCAAAGTGTTAGTTACCCCCCCACACTTAAATTACAAATTGTACAAAAATAAATTTTCGGTTGATTCGAATGCGTAAAAGCGTGTTTAAAAACAAATTTTTATGTTACTGGGCATCTGGGCACAGTCCCGTGGTCATGTTGCCAGTATCAAAAACTTACAGAAGGCTACCCACGGGGCGTGCCTGATGGATACGTCCCGTGGTCAGAGGCCGGAAGTCAAACAAGAACTTTTTAAGGTATGGGCACGGGTCGTGGTTATTGAACACGGCCCCGTGGTGGCAGTCTGCAGTTTCCGAATCTCAGGTTCTGGTTTTTACGTCTGGTATCTGGTCTCATTTAGCACTGATTTTCAGTGCACATGGACCTCCTGTACCTATAATATCACACCACACAAAGCATACTACAACACCAAATCCTAAATTACGAGTATTTATCATCCATCACCACAAACAAAAAATAAAATACGGAAAGGAAAAAAAAAGCTGTTTGGAAGAGTAAAATTTTCAAACCACGGCACGCAGGCCGGTCAAATTGTTCAACGGGTAGAGAGATTAACCTGATACTGCCTTCGTCACCTTACCACCATCGTCACCACTCAGTCCATGTCCCCGTCCTCATCGTCCTCTTCACCATGATACGCCATGTGATCCCAGATAAATGTGATGTCTCCTTGCATAGTATTGGTGGAACGTTCCATCGCTCCAACCTGGGTGTTGACGTTGCTGGCCATGTTGTACGTATTGCGAGTGCACATGAGGTTTCCCTGCAAAAGTCAGTTTAACTTTGAAAATTAGGAAACCCGCCTCCTTGTGAGGAGGAACCCGTCTGGTAGCCATGGTATTGAGGAGGAGGGCGGTTGGGGTCGTCAGCGAGGGCTAGGACTTCTTCCAGGGCCCATGTATTTCCTTCAGCATTCGGAAGCGGATGGTCCCGTCTCCCATGTCTTGGATGAACCCCACGGACCGGCATAGATTGATATCAACCTTCTTGGACTTTGTACCTTGAGTAAGTGACTTTGGAACATGCTGGACATAGTTTTTGAATAGCTTGTAGATCTATACCCCAAAGAAGATTGGTGTGGGTGGATTAGCCAGTTGGTTTGCGTGCATGTTCTTGAGGAGTATGTAGGTGACATCGAGCGATCTACGAGTGTGGATGCAGTGGAGGCATGTGAGGTCACGAAGGCTTACCACTCCTGTGCTATCTCGCTGTTGATTCAGTGAGTTGCTTAAGACCCGATGGATGTATCGGTAGAGCGGGTCTCGCAACTGAGAGCTTTTGGTGATGCTTGGGTTGTATGCTCCTTCTCCAATTTTGGACCATGCTGTTTGCCTCATATTAACCGGGATTTCACAGAGACCACCCGTGACATGCTCATCAGCTGATTCTTCCTCGGCATATAACCCGGCGTTTACACCAAACTGGGCCATGGAGATGGAGAGAAGTTTCCCGGCACATCTGAATTGAACAGCATTGGGATCAAACGGGTCTGCCTTGGTGTCGAACTTGAAGGTGCTATAGAACTCCATGTTAAACTCATAGATTGAATGGAGCTTCTTGTAGAGAGCAGCTCGAAGTGGGCCTGTGACAAGCATATCATATCGACCTCTTTGACCTACGGCGTCTAGGGTTTCGTAGCATGTTTGTCTTGCTCCTTCCTCTGGCCTTGTTTGAAGGACATCAAAGCGGTTTTGTTACTCCCATTCTGATGTCTTAAACTTTAGGAACTTGTTTGCCATTGCTGCATGAAAGAACAAATGTACAATCAGCGTGTTACGAATTAAATTTATGGGAAAAACTGAAAACAGAGAATTGAACAAGGCCCCGTGGTGACTGAGCATGACCCGTGTTCAGCTCTTCCTCCTGGCCACGCCCCGTGGTGGCTGACCACGGCTCGTGGTCAGGCTACAGTTATGGCAAAATTTCATTTTTTCGACCCGGTTTCGAAAAGTTGCAAATTTTTGGTTGAGTAGGGTCGGTTGTTGGTGCATAATGTATATGTCTTAGTCTTATATCGAGTATGTATAGAATAGAGCTGAATAGGCTAGCGATATGAAATATTTATGTAAATAGTAGCCAAGTTCGCCCATGGAAGTTTGTTATGTCATGTTCCGCCGAACTTGCAGTGGCAAGTTCGGGCGAACTCATACCCATGACCAGCGAACTTAAGACTCTATAAATAGCAAGCTAGCCTCTCTCATTTGTAACTTTGGCATTTTGGAGGCGAAGCTCTTTTAGTTTGTACTCTTGACGTTTAATCAATAAAACTGATGTTAAAGTGATTAATTCTTGTCTATGTAAACAAGACGTAATATTTCCACTATTATGGACGTTAGATATCAAATTTAGGTTCCTTAGCATCAAGGATCGGTCCTACAAGTGGTATCAGAGCTAGAACAACCTGATTTGATAGTAATCAAGACAAGAACACTTCTATTTCATCTCTATTCTTCTATTTTTCATTACTTTTTCACAACAAATGAAGAATTCACGGTCAAAATCTTTTCAATTTTGAATATATCATGTAAAATACAACAAAGATAAACCCTTGAAAGATTGGAGACCAAATTCAACTGAATTGATGTCAAAATTTTGAAAAAACCATGTTTAGCAAAACCCTAACCATCGAACTTGTTAGCCAAGTTCGACCGAACTTGTGCTAAAAACTCACTTTTTTAGTGATTTTTTACCAAGTTCGCCCGAACCTGAGGTGTTTTTGAGGAAAGTTTTGCCAAGTTTGCTCGAAGTTACCAAATATTCACTGATTTTATATCAAGTTCGACCGAACTTGATTAATATCAATAGCGTTTAGGTTAAGTTTGCTCGAACTTACAAGATCTTTACAAAATCCATTCAACAAGTTCGACCGAGGTTGTTCAAAGGGAATTTTTCAAATCAGTATTCACAAGTTCGACCGAACTTGTGAAAAATCTCTGAATTCTTCATTTCATCTACAAGTTCGACCGAACTTGTAGTAATTCTAATTGTTTTCCAAAGTTTTCAAGTGTTTTCAGTATACGTCTCTCGTTATTCGCGATGGATGATCTACAAAGAGCATATATGACAGCAGTGGGTTCGTCAAATGTCAATGTGATCCAACAAGTAAATCTTGACAACGAGATGGGCACGAATGTTAAACCACAAAGCTAATGTGCATGGACGAGTATGAAGGTGGAAGGAGAAGTTTACATATTGGGTTCAAGCCATGCATTTCCTAGGCTGGGTGTCGATCGAGAGAGGTTATACAGTTCCGTTGGACGAACATCAGCAAGTTCTGGAGAAATACAAGTACTCAACGACACAGAAAGAAGAATACATTGCTGAGAAAAGATGATCAGTCTTATCCAACAATCCGTTAAAGAAGATATTCTCGTCTTGCTACCAGAATACACAACTGCAAGAGAACTCTGGCTATCGCTTCAAAAGAAGTATCAAGGAAGCGCGGAGATGATCAAGAGCAAGAAAGCGCTCATCATGAAAGAGCTCGATATCTTCAACATGCTGAAGGGTGAGACCATGAAGCATATGATTGAATGCTTCTGTCATCTTAAAGTCCAAATGCGAAGACACGGTCTTGAGAAGATGGAACAAGAGTACATCGACAAGCTTGCAGACGCTCTACCAGATGGAGAGTGGACTACTTATCTTATGGTTCTGAAGGAAAGTGAAAAATGGGAATTCTTTAAGTTGTCAACATTTATCGACAAACTTGAAGGCCATGAAATGGAATTGCTGAAGATTGCAAAGTCAAAGAATGCGAATGTTGTTCAAGATGTTGGTCTGTATTACAAAACCGGAATGCATGACAACATTTCAAGTCCAAAGATTCAGGGAGCATTCAGTGCAAACATGAACTCTTCTCCACAGAACCAGAACCAATCATATCCTCAATATGATCAAAGTCCACAAAATTCTTCGTTCTCAAGCACTTGTTCAAATTCATCTCATCAGAGTCAAGCAAATCAGAATCAACAATCAAATTCTCACCCGAATGTGTACAAATGTAACATTGCTGTCAATCTAAACAATGTTGTTTCTGAGCAAGTTGCAAAACAACACATGTCACTTCTCGCCACTGTTCTTGAATCATACGAAAGTCTTGTAGCAGGAAAGATCGGCAATCCCGAGATGACCGCCGAAGACTACGATCAAGTGGACGAAGAAGAGCTTGAGCTAATGGATATCAAGTGGTCACTAGCTTCTATCTTTCGAAGAGTCACAAAGTTTGTTGCACTCACTGGCCGAGATATCAGAAATTCAAGCAACAAGCTAGGGTTCGACAAATCGAAGGTCACTTGTTTTAGATGCCGACATAAAGAGCATTTCAAGAGAGAATGCAAAAATCCTGAAGCCACAGGCAATCAAAGTCCATTTGGTGGAGGCAACGAGTATTACAAGAAATCTCTTCAATACAAGCCTTTCCCAAAGAAGACACAAGTTGAAATTCAGGAAAAACCAAACAGCAGCAACACTGAGAAAGCCATGGTTGCATCAAACGAAGATGATGGTTTCGATTGGAATTCTTATATCGGAAAGAAGACCGGAGTTGCATTAATGGCTGAGATTGTTGAAGATACATCTTCCGAAGAAGCAGCTGCGATAGAGAATATTTTGCTGGAACAGTGTTTGCAACAACAACAGGAAGAAGAGGGGTATATCCACATGCAGAAACAAGGAATTTTATCTCCTAATTCTTGTGATAGTTTTGCAGGTCACTTTGATGGAAGTTCTCAGGAGCAAGCAGTCGAGAAGAAATCTGATGGAATAGTAATTGATGTTACTCAAGAAGTGAATGCCGAAAACCTCAAGGACATTGCTGATAAAGCTTTGATGGCAAATCTAACCAAGGTAGGTTCAGAGGTAAAGGAAGTTGTCAAAGTACAAGTTGTAGAGGTTGAGAAACCTTGTACAAAATGTACCGAACCATGTATTAAATATGCCGAAAAATCAAAGATCATCGCTGAGATCAATGTGCATAATGAACTTTTAAAATATGATTATCGCACAATGAAAGAAGCGTATGACAAAATGAAAGATGACTACGGCAGGCTCGATCAAACAATACTGAACAACATGATACTGTGAGGATGCTAAAAGGGACAGTAATGGATAAACAAAAAGCGATTAATATCTATATTAACACCATTGCTGAAACTAAGCAACAACTCCAGGACATGAAAATTGAAACAGAACGTGTTCAACAACTTTTGAGAAGTTACACTTGTAACGCATATGTCATTGATCGCATTCTTCCGACAATTCCATCAGAAGAAAAACCTAAAAAGAAAATTGGTAAAGAATATAGCAATGTTCCTCCACCCCTATGCGAGAAGTATTGTCGTATATCCGCTGATGGGATGGATAAGGCACTCAACATTGAGTTGCTATCTGAAAAGAAAAATGAGTTGCCAGAGAACATTGATGTAATCTATACTAAAAAAGATGATGACAATGTTGTGGTTAAGAAGGTGGTTGAAAATGTTCTGAATGATTCTGATGAAGGAAGCTTTAAAAGCGCTGACTCGAGTTCAAAAAATTCTGATTCACAGTCCGAAGATGACGATAAATCATCGGATGAAGATCTAAGTGATGATCCTAACGTTGTTATGTACAAGGTTAAGGATTCTGATAGATTGTACTTTGATGATAGTTTTCCGATTCAAAACGTGAAGGAAGAATTGTTAGACAAATTCTTTAAACTCGTGGAAGTCACATCAGATGATCTGGAGATCAATGAAAGGAAATTCTATTCCAAACCTAAAAGAAATAACTACCGAACGAATGGTGGTGATCATCCAGAAAACCGGAGGGCTGGGTTGGGATTAGAAGAATCAGATGAACCTAAAAAGAAACTATCACCATTTCATGAATACAAGAATAAAAACATGAATTGTGTATATGGGACGAGCACGGTTCATGAGGAAAATTTGATTGGCAAACAATCAAATGATGAGTTTAAGAAACAAAAAGAACTTCAAGATAAAGCCAAAATAGCAAGTGGTGCCAAAACAGGTGGTGTAAAACCCACTAAAGGATATCCACATGATTCTCGGACTTGTTTCAAGTGCAACGAAATTGGTCACATTGCACGCCAATTTCCGAAATCAAAGCCGGCTTATCTTCGAAGGAAAGAAAGTTCAAATGTTGTCAAAACCAAAGCAACCAGAGATTGTAAAACCTGTAATGATTTGGAAAAGAAATGAATCAAAAGCTGAAGTTAAACCTAAAACAGAAAAGAAGTTTGAAAGTTCAACTTTCAAAAAAGGTGAAACTTCAAAAACTAATGAAAACAAGTTTTACATAAAAAAGGCTAACATAAACTCTCAAGCCTGGATTGCTTAGAACAGGTCAACAACATCTCAAATCACTAGGTCTGAGCCTGTTAAGACTAGTGATAGCATAAAAGAATCAAAATCTAAAATAAAATCTGAAACTATCAAAATTACAAGTGGTAACAGTTTGAAAGATAACAAGAAAGTGAAGTTTTCAAACATAAATATCGTAGAAATTCAGATGATGAATTTGAATTTGATTATGCTACGAATGTGAATTTGATTATGATGATGGTTATCCAATTCAACCCAAGACCAAGAAGGCTTGGGTTGCGCTGTTTAACTAATTGTTGAAATGTGCAGGGGCTCCAGAGATCCGTACTTTCCAAGTGGATTATGGATAATGGAGCTTCCAGACATATGACAGGAATGAAAGCGCTCTTGTTCGACATAAAAGCTATTAATGGTGGATATGTTGGATTTGCTGGAAACCAAGGTAGAAGGATTTTCGCCGAGGGAAAGCTCTCAAACGGAGTTGTTTCATTTGATCAAGTGAACTACATTGCAGAGCTTGAGAACAACCTTCTGAGTATTTCTCAAATTTGTGATAAGGAATTTACCGTCCACTTCAATGATAAAGAATGCATGATAATCAAACCGGGTTTCAAAATACCAGACGAATGAATAGTCATGCGTGCGCCAAGAGAGAATGATTTGTATGTTCTTGACATGGGAAATGCTACTACTTCTTGAAAAACGACACAATGTTTTGTCTCGAAAGCTACTGAGAAGGAGTGAATCTTATGGCATAGAAAGATGGTCACATTCACCTGAGAAAGATGAATTATTTGGTACACAATGATTTGGTGGAAGGTGTGAATCTGTAAAGTTTTCATATGTCAGATAATTGCCTCGAGTGTAAAAAGGGAAAGCAGATCAAGAAATCTCATCCAAGAAAGATTCTTAATTCAATAAAGTTGCCTCTCGAAAGACTTCACATGGATTTATTTGGTCCAATGAATGTCCGAAGCATCTCTGGAGATCTCTACTGCCTGGTAGTCACTGACGATTATTCCCGATACTCGTGGGTATTCTTCCAAGAATCAAAAGATGAGACGTTTGAAAATTTGGTGATTTTATTCAAGAAACTTGAGAACCTGTACCATCTTCCGGTGAGACGTATTAGAAGTGACAACGGTACTGAGTTCAAAAACACCAAAATGAGGGAATTCTGCAATGCTAAAGGGATTTTGCATGAGTTTAGTGCACCCTACACTCCGCAACAAAACGGTGTAGCTGAACGAAAGAATAGGACACTTATCAAAACTGCAAGAACCATGCTTGCAGACTCTAAACTTCCAGTCAGCTTCTGGAGTGAAGCATTTGCAACGGCTTGTTACACACTCAACATAGTCTTAATAGTAAAACCAACGAAGAAGACTTGTTTTGAGATGATCAATGGACGGAAACCGAATTTGAAGTTCTTAGAACCATTTGGAGCGCCATGTACTATAATCGATCAGGATGGCAAATTCGGAGCTAAATCACTCGAAGGTTTCTTTGTCGGATATACGAGTCCTTTGCGAAGAGTTTATGTTCCTTCATTGAGAAGAGTCATTGAAGCGCAGCATGTTGATTGTTTTAACTATATGGATCCTATTCAGAGAAAAGGTGACGCATGGTTATTCAACAACCAAGACTTGCAGAAATCATTTGATTTGCCTGAAGAACCATCCGATGAAGAAATCGCAGCATTATATTATCTTCATCAATCAGCAAATCAAGAGCAAATCGTCAGACCGATTGTAGTTAATCAACTGTTGGGATCATCTTCTTCTGAAGCTACTTCAAGTAATAGCGGTGGTCAAGAAGTTCAAACAAATCAAGTGACACCGACTACAGAACCGGTCAATACTACAGTAAATTCTAATCTTTCTGAAGCACAGAGTTCAGACTCGGATGAGGCTCCAACATTCAATGCCGACGGAGAATCTTCTTCAGATGAAGAAGCAGAGTAGATTACAAGTTTATTAAATGAATCTGCAAGCCCGAGTAGTGCTCCTGAAGTTGAAGTAGTGGTAGATCAACAGATCACAAATCAAGAGAATACTATGGTTGTTCCAGGCGAAGTGATGCCAAGATCATATTCTTATCATCCGTCAAATTCTATAATAGGCGAATTACAAGCTGGTGTGAGAACATGGAGTCAAATAAACAAAGCTTTGAGCTGTTTCTACACTCGTGTTGCTCCAATTCAAGAGTATTGCTACTATTCATGTTTTATATCCCAGATGGAGCCAAAAAGTGTTTCTGAAGCTCTAGGCGATGAAAACTGGGTGCAAGCAATGCAAGAGGAACTGTTGCAGTTTGAGAAGTTAGGAGTGTGGAAGCTTGTAGACCTACCTGAAAATCAGAAAGCGATTGATACAAAATGGGTCTTTAAATGCAAGCAAGACGATCGAGGGGTTATAGTTCGAAACAAAGCTCAGCTTGTTGTCAAGGGATTTCATCAGCAGGAAGGGATAGACTACACAGAAGTCTACGCCCCAGTATCTCGCTTAGAATCTATTCGAATATTCCTTGCTTTCGCAGCATGGAAGGGATTTAAAGTCTATCAGTTGGATGTCAAATAAGCTTTTCTGTACAGAAAATTACGCGAGAAGGTGTACGTCGGACAACCACTGGGGTTTGTCGATCCACTCAACAAAAAGAAAGCATATCTTCTTGATAAAGCTCTTTATTGTTTACACCAAGCCCAGAGAGCTTGGTATGAGACGTTATCGCAACATCTTGTGGGAAACGGCTTTGTCAGAGGAAGTGTGGATAGTACTCTTTTCACCAGAGAAGTTGGTAATCATCTAATTTTCGTTCAAATCTATGTGAACGACATCATCTTTGGATCAACGAATGGTAGTCTTTGCAAGGAGTTTGAGGGCATCATGAAGAAGAAATTCGAAATGTCTTCGATGCGCGAAATGAAATTCTTCCTTGGATTGCAAGTAGATCAACTTCCTGACGGTATTTTCATTCATCAGACCAAGTATGTGCACGACATCTTGAAGAAGTTTGTATGGAAAGCTCGAAGCCGTTATCTACTCTTCTTGCTCTTAATCACGGGATTTGCATTGACGAAACTGGAGCCAAAGTTGATGAGACGCTCTACAGATCAATGATAGGATCGTTGATGTATCTGACGGCATCGCGCCCAGATATCATGTATCCTCTCGGCCTATGCGCCAGATATCAGTCAAGCCCGAGAATTTCACACATGCAGATCGTGAAGCGAATCTTCAGATACCTGAAGGGATGCCCAAGCACCGGCTTGTGGTACCCGAAGAATGATAATTTCGATCTTGCAGGATACGCTGATTCTGATTTTGGAGTAGATAAGTTGAATTCAAAATCGACTACAACGGGATGCCAGTTCTTCGGAACAAGAATGGTAACCTGGCAGTGTAAGAAACAAACTACGGTCGCTCTCTCTACCTGTGAAGCTGAGTATATCTCGGCCTCCGGCTGTTGTTCACAGATTCTGTGGATACAACAGCAGTTGAGAGACTATGGTCTGCAATTTCTCGACACTCCGTTGTATGTTGATAATAAGGCAGCCATTGATATAACTAAAAATCCGATTCATCACTCACGCACAAAACACATTGAAATTCGTTATCACTTCATTCGTGATTGCTACGAAAAGAAGTTGGTGCGAATAGAAAAAATCCACATCGACGAACAAAAGGCTGATTTTTATACCAAACCATTTTCTTTATCACGTTTAAATACTTGTTAAGAATTAATGGTATGAAAAATTTGCTGACAGGTGCAGACACTGAGGTTGAATACGGATCGGACGACGAGTTCGCGTGATCCAGATTGGTTTTTCTATATCTTTCTAGTTTAGAATTTTATTAAAAACTAAAATACAAAAAGATGTTTTTGATTTTAGGGGGAGAAATGTTAGAGAAAATACAAAGACATTAGAAAATTTAAAATCCAAAAACATTTGAAAAATGCAAAAAGTACAAAAATTGAAAAAGACAAAAAGAATTCAGTGTCACAAAAGAAAATGATAATACATCAGTGGACTATCATAGTATGCTAAAGAAATGTAAAGTTTAAAAGAGATAAACAAGTCTTACTGTGGATGTGTCGATAGGCTTAACACGTTCAGTAAATTGTTTTCGAGATATAAACTAAATTTAGCAACTACTTAATCTTGTGGATTAACACATCTTGGATATATGGACTTAGTACTCCGAAATTTTGTTTGAGAGATTGCTTAATTCTGAGATACGAGGTCTTTATAGATAGTTGATATCTGGGGTATTATACAAGTTCTTCTGATTTTGCGGAAGCAATAGCCTAGAACTTCTATAATACTTTTGCTATAAAAACCTAAACTGCATGCAATCTTGAAAAGTATCAAAAGATCTAATCATTTGCAGTGCTAAAAAGATTCCTTAAGTGGAATACACCTTAAAGTCCAGCCTTCATCTCTTTGTATGTACGGTAGTACTAACCTGAGCTCTCAAGGTCTCGCATAACCCAGATACAGATATCAATTACGCTATATTCACCTGTAAGATGAAATCTAGGGAATCTTGATACGGGAGTATATTCAAGAAGTGGGAACCGCAGATAAGTCAAAGTTTCATAAATCTTACCTTAAAATATCTTGAAACAGTTGAGAAACGTGGTAAAGTTTAAGAGGATAAACATATCGACAATCTAGGTAAACGAGTTAAAGCTTAAAGTCATCTAAAGGTCAATGGTACTGGTGATATGTCTCAATCAACTGATATGATCCTTTAGACACGAATTCACAAAAATATGTCTGTAAATATGTTTGTACATAGTTTACATTGTCCTGTACATAGTTTATCAGCTTTACAGATTAAATCCAAAAAGATTTACAGTGTGTTTTAGCATAAACTTACAAAAATACAAAAAAATTTTGTTTTTACATTGTTTTCAGCAAACCAATGTTGGAGAACGGTTCTTTGAAGTCTGGTAAGATGCTTGAACTGGTGGGAATCTCATTGACAACGGGCTGGGAGCTAATCTGTAAAATTTGAAAAGCCAAAACGATAAAAAGTTCATTAATTTGAAACTTTGTTTTTGAAAATATAACAGTTTGTTCGTAACGGGTCAAACCGAGGTCATTAACTTGGACTCGGCAGACAAATTGGTTAACCAAGGTCACTAACTTGGACTTGGTCAACTGAGTCGATTTTCATGATTGGTAAAAGTTGAAAGTTCAGGGGTTAAAATTGTAAAATTTGAAAAATTTGAATTTGGTTTTGGCAAGTCCGGCGGAACTTGTCAAACTGATCAGAGTTTAACTTTTCAGCAAGTTCGATCGAACTTGCAGTTGGTGGCTGTGTGTTTTTTAAAGCTAAGTTCACCCGGACTTGAATGGGCTTTGTTATGGGCTTACAAGTTCGCCCGAACTTGCCAGAGTATAAGTACCTAGCAAGTTCGGCCGAACTCATTCATCTGCAACCTATACTCTCTGAGCGAACTTAAGAACTTTGAGCGAAGTTGTGATTTTGGAAAGATTATACCGTTATACTGCTGGATTTTCAATTGATTTTGGTGATTTGCACACCATCTTCAATGGCTGAGGTATAAATTTGATGTTTGAACTATAAATTGAACCATATTTGGTGAATCTAGATCTGGGATGATAAATGTGTAAGATCTAGGAATAATTGGACAAAATTGAACTTAAAATCTTGTTAAAAACTTAAAATCGACCATGGATTCTTGCTGGATTTGATTAAAATGGTTTTCATGAGGTTGTGCAAGTTTTGATGTGAAGAAGATGACAAGTTCAGCCGAACTTGTTATCAAGTTCGACCGGACTTGTTATCAAGTTCGACCGGACTTGCTATCAAATATAAACAAATCAGTTCCAAAACAGAAATTCGACCGAACTTCATAAAAGCTGAATGAGAAAGAGTGTTTTGTGGAAGTTCGCCCAAACTTATAATTTGATTTCTGAAAATTGTAATGTATATAAGTCCACCCGAACTTATAATTGAAGGTTAAACATGTTAGATAGGCATGTTCGGGCGAACTTGATCAAAACAGTTTTGTCACACACTTATCAAGTTCGCTCGAACTTGATATAAAGTGTTGAAGAGTTTGAAACATTTTTCTCGTATTACGTGCTAATTGTTTTTGTGTCGTTTTTCAGGTTTAAGAACCAGCAAGGGTGATTGCTATGGATTTCTCAAAGTTCCATAACACGTGCATTACGCTCGACAAAACGATATGTCCATCGCTGAAGGATTACGACAGTATCTTGAAGTTTTTAAAGGAAAGTCCTATTCATCAAGCAATCACGGAGCATACAGTATCGTACACATCACACACGTATCATTTCTGGATGAACGCAAGTCTAAGTGAAGATAAGAAGTCTATTATTTCATCTGTGCAAGTTGGAAATGAAGTCAAACCAATTTCTGTCACAGAAGATAATATTCGCAGAGTTCTACAATTCAATGATGACAAGGATGATTTGATATTTCTTGATGAGAAGATGGTTAGAGGCTATTTCTTTCGAATGGGTTACAAGGGAAGCGTGAACAAGCCGACATTGAAGAAAGGGGAAGTGCCAAACCCCTACAAGCTCCTAATGCATGCAATTATTCATACGTTCAGTCATCGCAAGGCAGGTCTAGACGATCTTCAAGAATACATGGTCTGTATGGCAACGACATTGATCTTGAAGAAGCCGTTTAATTATTCTAAGCTGGTTTTCACACTTATGTCGAAAAACATGGATGATTCAAAGCTATGTCTTTATCCGAGGTTCGTGCAAATGTTGATAGATGAGAAATTCACTAATATTGCACGGGATCCAAATGATGTGTTGTATCTTAGTCACCTTGATGATACAATGGTGAAGAAGCTCTTAAAGTTTCAGAAGCAAGCGACAGCTCCTGTTGCTAAGCCAGTGTTTGGAGCGATTAAAGATTCAAATTATATTGCGCCGTCAGACAATACATGGAGAAAAGACGGAAGCGATGATGAAAAAGAATTGAACACAGAGAAAGAATGGTTCAAAGATTTCAAGCCTAAATCTCGGAGTGAATGGTTCTTAAAGGCTGAAGTTGAAAAGCTGAAAAAGAAACAAGCTGCAAAGAAAGTTGATACAATGCTCATAGATTAAGAAGAACCAGAAAATATTCAAGCTGAAGCAGGTTTGAGTGCTGCAGTAGTTGTTGAAAGTCAAGAGATTGAAAAGTCAACACAAGAAGATGTTATTTCTGCTACATCAGAAAATGATGAAGATTCTGATGAAACTCCTGTAAAGAACCAGAAAAGTCAGAAGCTGAAATTAGAGCAGAGAAGGAGAAAGAAATGGATGCTGATTTTGATCCAAATCTCGAGAAAGAGTCTGATGAGGAAAGACCAAAGAAAAAAGCTAAACGTGTGAAGTCTACTACTACTTCATCGACAAAAACTACAGGATCTCCTCAGACAAAGGGCAAGAAGAAAAAGGAAGTTCAAAAGGCAGTCAGTCAACGATATAAAGGAAAGCTGAAGAGCGCAGAAGTTACACAAGAACCTTCTGACACACAGGAGAGAGGAGTAACACAAGAACCTCCTACACAAGAACCTCCTGTAGTAGTTACAAGTGAAGCTGAACGTCCAGGAGTCATACAAGAACCTCCTGTGATTATCTCATCTAAAACTGAAAGGCAAGGAGCCACACAAGAACCTCCTGTGTCTACTCCAAAGAAGATTACACCACAGACTGCTACTCCAAACTCTACTCCAGGGCCTAATCTATTTGGTGATGTGCAAAATGATCCAATAAGTCTTCAAGATCTGAATGATTTCTTTCCAGAAACGAATTATGAACTTCTTGAAAAGCGTGTGAAGGTGTTAGAAGAAAAAGTTCAACAAAATGAAGCAGAAAAAGTTGAGTTGATAAAGAAAGGGAATCAAAGTGCAGTTGGGAAAGAAATGTTGGATGACAAAGTGAAAGTGTTAGAGAATGAACGTGAATACTTCAAAGCTCTAATCGAGAGTCTGCAAGATGCAAATGAGAAGCTGCAGACAGAAATTACAGAGTTAAAGTCAATTCAAGCCCTAAATAATCGAAGATTCTCCAGGATGCAGAAAGTTTTATCTAACTCTCTGGGAATTGATTTCATCAAAGAATGTGATCGTCTGGATCAACAAGAAGCTAAAGAACGATCTAAGAAAGAGTTAGCTGCTAGTGGAAAAGGAAAAGAGGTTGAAGGTGAAATCCTAGATCTTATGAAGTTATAGAGAAACCAGTTGAAGAGAATATTGTTATAGCTTCTGAGTCTGATATTCCAAAGGTTGACGAACTTGTCAAGCCTTCTGATCCTATCGTTGCTTCTGAAGAAAATGATGACGAAGAAGCAGAAAAAGAGGATAAGGAAGATGATGAAAAGGATGATTCTGAGTATGAAGATTGGAATGTTGCTGACGATGACGATGATGATGATCAGGGTGGTGTTGGTCTGAAAATTACTGAAGCTAAAGTCTCAGATGAATTTGAGTTCTCTTCACTGATGGATGATGAATCAAATAGGATGGACGATAAAATTGAGGGGGAGTCAGGGCAGATAGGGCCATCTGATGAAATTGATATGTCTAACGTTGTAAGATTTGCAAAGCGGTTGCTATAGTACCTACTAAGCCTTTATTGTTGATGTTAGAACATAATGTGGAGGAAGGCGAGTATGTGCACAACTATACAAAGGAAGATCTGGCCAAGTTAATTGAAGTTGACACTGAAGATCTAGAATTTGATTTTGAAGAGGATGTGTTGAATTTAACACATTCGAGCCGAATGATTATCAATACGTTAGAAGATTTGAAGCTGATGAATACAACAGAGTGATTGTTGAAGATTGGTCTTCTGATGATGAAACAGATCAAACTACGAAGTACGTCGGTCCTAACACAGATAGTTTTCCTACATTTGAGGAGATGTACAAGCAACTAGACGAAGACATGTTGAAAGAAAAGATTGAGGAATCAATTCGAGAAGGTAAAGTACCAAAGCCGATGACGAAAGAAGAAATTGCTCAAGTAAAGAAGTCTTGGTTTAAAGAAATGCCGCGCGAACGTAAGTTTCGATGTCCTCTAGCATTCTTTACCAGAGACAAAGATGTGTCATTGGGAGATATCTTAAGTTGGGGATGGTTCAAGGAACTTAATGTATATGCAATCAAAAGAGAATTTGGAGTGCAATAATTCAAGTATCTTGTTGATTTCAAGATGTTACCATATTGGGATGTGGAAGAGCTGGTTCAGACCGTTAATGTTACACATCACATGAAAGTGATTGATCAGTTATTGTGGAAGTTGATAAAGTATGAAGCGGTCAAAGGACTTAGATATTTGAAGCCATTCATTCCAGGTCGCCGAATCAAGACTAACAAGAAAACAGGGGAGAAATTCATAACGTTGATAATGAAGCGACGGAGAGCAATGAGAAACATGTCGTTGATGCCGATTGAGCAGAACTTCTATCCATTGTTCAAATGGTGGCAGATAGATCCAACTACTTGTGAAGCTGTTATTGTGCTACCATTCGAAGAACATTTGGATATTTCGAAGGAAAGAGTTGAAATATTGAGATTTCAGGGCATCAGGGATTATGGAGAACAATCAGGATTCTAGATCCAATGTGGCTTGTTAACTGTTCCATAGAAGATATCAAAACCTTGTTCTATAGCAAGATTGTACTTGAAGAACGTGAAAAGATACAAGCTATGCAGTATCAGAAAGTTGTGAATGTTTGCTATGTAAGAGAAGTAAATTCAGGGAAGATGTGGCAGACAAAATGGAGGGATCTAGAGAGAGGTGAATTCCTGAAAGAGGAGAAGCGTCTCGAGGCTATTCATGAGAAATCTAGAAAGGCAAGTATTAGAAGATTTCAGCATATGAACAAAGTGCCTCCTACAGACCAGACGTCGGATCCTAAACAAGAACGACGAAAGAAGCCTTACAAGAACTTCTTTGGTCGTGTGCGTTAATGTTTATTATGAAGACAGAGTTTTTGAAGACTGATACAAGATAAAGACGATATCCAAGGGGGATTCTGTTGGTGCATAATGTCTATGTCTTAGTCTTATATCGAGTCTGTATAGAATAGAGCTGAATTGGCTAGCGATATGAAATATTTATGTAAATAGTAGCCAAGTTCGCCCATGGAAGTTTGTTATGTCAAGTTCGGCCGAACTTGCAGTGGCAAGTTCGGGTGAACTCATATCCATGACCAGCGAACTTGAGACTCTATAAATAGCAAGCTAGCCTCTCTCATTTGTAACTTTGGCATTTTGGAGGCGAAGCTCTGTCAGTTTGTACTCTTGATGTTTAATCAATAAAATTGATGTTAAACTGATTAATTCTTGTCTATTGGTAAACATGACGTAATATTTCCGCTATTATGGACGTTAGATATCAAATTTAGGTTCGTTAGCATCGAGGATCGGTCCTACATCGGTTTTCCCCGAAAATGAAACCCCAAGTCCCGTTTTTCCTAAATCAAGCCATATACCCTATCAATTTTAACTTTTTCGATTCAAAATTAAGGGTTTGCGACTTACTCTTGAAATCAGGTGTTTTGGTGACCAATCGTGGTTGATTTACTCTTTACAACATGAATGTATACTACTAATACTAGATCTATACAGAAATTTGAGGTTTAACTTGGTTCTAATTCAAGAACCCTAAGTTTTTCCCAAATTTCTTGATGTTATACTACATGCAAATCATTAAACTATCTAGAAACAGTGTAAGAATCATACCATGCGGATGTTAAACGAAGAGAAAACGTGAAATGGGGCAGAAAATCGTCGGTGAACCAGAGAGTTTTCGAGGAAACGGGTCATGGTGGAATGAAGAACAGTTAAAGAAGGGGTTTATATATGTCAGTATGCCAAACACGGCCCCGTGGTCAGCCCTCCCCCGTTTTTGTAAAGGATTCGTTTGATTAGCGACCGTTTTCCCGAAAAAAGGGTTCTCAAGTTATCTTACCTTTTCCGAAGTTCCCCCGATGTTACCTACGAGTCATAATGTTAATTTACGTATATGTACATATACCTACCTTTGTTTCGTTATACCTTGCTTATTTAAAGAGAAATTTCTTCCTCCTCATCCTCAATGAATCCTTGATAGAGTTTAAGCCTTTGCCCGTTAACCTTGAATGAAACGCCATTTCGATATTTAATCTCAACTGATCGTTGGCATGCATCACTTGTTTTGACAAGATTTTGTGCGTCTTTGTAAATTGTTGGCCAATAGAATCTTGAATCAAATACCTTTCGAGCGGTACTAGTGGCTCCGTGATGTCCTCCATACGGTCCTTCATGACAATGGCGGAGAATTTTTTCTACTTCATTTCCATGTACGCATCGTCGGATAAGTTGGTCAGCACAAATTTTGAAAAGATATGGATCTTCCCAAAAGTATTGTTTTACATCGGCAAAGAATTTTTTTTCTTTGATGATGTGACCATCCTTTTACGACTATTCTACTAGCTAGGTAGTTGGCGTAGTCGGCGTACCATGGTTCTTCCCGATATTCCACCATTTCTAAAGATTCCGTTGGGAATTTTTCGTTGATGAGCTCGTCCCTAGTTGCTTCCAAAGCTAGGTCTTCCAAGCGAGATAGGTGATCTGCGGCGGTGTTCTCGGCTACTCTCTTGTCTTTTATATCGATGTCAAATTCTTGGAGGAGTAGGATCCACCTGATTAAACGTGGTTTGGCATCTTGTTTTTAAACAGATAACGAATGGCTGCCTGGTCTGTATAAACTGTTGTTTTAGAAAGAACAAGATAAGAACGAAATTTATCAAAAGCAAACACTATAGCTAGTAATTCTTTTTTTGTTGTGGTATAATTTTCTTGTGCATCATTGAGAGTTTACTAGCATAGTATATTGGATGAAAATGCTTATCTTTTCGTTGTCCCAGAACTGCACCAACTGCAAAGTCACTTGCATCACACATGATTTCAAAAGGTAATTTCCAATCAGGCGCTATCATGATTGGTGCATTGACTAGCATTTCTTTTAGTGTTAAAAATGCATGGTTGCAATCCTTGTCAAAGATAAATGGTGCATCTTTTTCAAGTAGTTTAGTTAGGGGTCTTGAGATTTTTGAAAAGTCTTTGATAAATCGTCTATAAAATTCGGCATGCCCTAGGAAACTTCTTATGGCTCTAACGGAGGATGGAGGTGGTAATCGAGAGATAGTGTCAATTTTTGCTCGATCAACCTCCGTTCCTTCGCTTGAGATTTTGTGACCGGGTACTATTCCCTCCGTAACCATGAAATGGCATTTTTCCCAATTAAGGGTGAGGTTGGTTTCCTCACATCGAGATAGCATTCGTTCAAGGTTATCGAGGCATTGGTCATATGAATCTCCAAAGATAGAAAAGTCATCCATGAAAACTTCCATGGTTTTTTCTATCATATCGTGGAAGATGGCTACCATGCAACGTTGGAATGTTGCGGGGGCATTACATAGACCAAAAGGCATGCGTTGATAAGCAAAAGTTCCATAGGGCCTGTGAAGGTTGTTTTTTCTTGGTCTTCCGGGGCTATTGGTATTTGAAAATAACCTAAAAACCCATCTAAAAAACAGTAAAATTTGTGACCGGATAGTCTTTCCAACATTTGATCAATAAGAGGTAAAGGGAAGTGGTCTTTCCTTGTTGCCTCATTTAATCTACGGTAGTCTATGAAAACTCTCCATCCGGTGACGGTCCTTGTTGGTATTAAGTCGTTTTTTTCATTGATTACCACCGTCGTACCTCCTTTTTTGGGAACTACTTGAACGGGACTCACCCATGGGCTATCAGGAATTGGATAGATGAGTCCGGCATCAAGTAGTTTGATGACTTCATTTTTAACCACTTCTTGAACATTTGGATTAACTCTACGCCTGGTTGTATTACCGATTTGTAGTCATCTTCCATTAAAATTTTGTGCATGCACATGGAAGGGTTTATTCCTTTTATATCTACAAGCTTCCAAGCAATCGCGTTTTTATGTTTTCTTAAAGTGAAATTAGTTTTTCTTTTTCTAAACTAGTTAATTTTGATGAAATAATTACCGAAAATTTTCCATGCTTGTCTAGAAAAGCGTATTCCAAACCTTTTGGGAGCTCTTTGAGCTCAAGTGGTGGGTCTTTAGCAGACTCCTTATTTGGTTGCTCATGGTCGAGGACCATAAAGGTTTGTTCAATGGCGTCTTCTTCTTGGACAAGTTGGTCGAGTTCTTCTTTCGTATCGGGTGGCTCATCTTCATCTTCAATTAAGGGGTCGTCATTGCCGAATGGGTATTTCATAGTTTGGTCAAGATTGACGTACCTTTTTCGGCCCCTAATTGAATTGGTAAGTTGTTTTGCTTCCGGTCGATCAATGCTTGAGGGTTTTTATGAAAGGTCGTCCCAATACAAGCAGAGCATCATCGAGAATGATGAAGTCGGTGGGGACCACCGCTTGGTTTGTTTGAATTAACACATCCTCAACTACTCCCGTTGATTTTATCATCTTTCGATTAGATAGAAAAATGGGGATTTGAAGTGGAGAAAAATCACTAATATTTAATTTTTCGAAAATATAGTTAGGCATTATATTAACACAAAGATCTTTGTCGATGGTGATATTGCTAACAAAGTTATTTTGAAAGAAACATGGAACCGGTGTTATGTTAATTTCAGTTTGTTCATCTTTTATTAGCGTAGTTTGATCATTTGTTAATTTGATGCTAACCATTTCGTCAACTTTAGCGTTAGTGTTTAACTCTTTTAAAAACTTAGCATGAGTGGGTACAAAGCAATGGTTTTCGAAAGAAGGTGGTAAAATGTTAATTTTTTGAAAATTTGCCTCTTTTTCGAAATTTTTGGTTGTTGACTTACCTTCTTCTTTGCTTGACTCATGCATAGGTTTTTCACTTACTTGTTCTTCCATTTTTACTTCTTCGATTATTACTTCCTTGGTACAAACAGCCTCTTCCCTTGCTCTAGATTCTTTTAGTAATCGCTCGAGAGTTTTAAGATGTTCTATTATTCTTTCGGCTTCGGGAAGGATAGTCGGTGGGGTGTCAAAATGAGTGGGATAGGTGTTCCAATAAAAGCTTGGTTTTGGAAGTTCAAAACTAGGTTCCTCATAATAGGAATATGAGGGGGTGGTTGGAGAAAGTCACAATATTGTACCGGGTGGGGATCACTGCAAATTGTACAATATTCTTCCTCATAGTAATCATCCTCTAAGTAGTAGTGAGTATAATCTCCTGAATATTGATCCATAAGGATTTATCCAGCAGATTACAGAGTGTCGGGGCACGGCCCGTGTTCAGCTTACTGTAAAACTAAAAAAATCCTAAAAATAAGAAAACGAGCGCGTAGTTTTGAAAAATATTTTGAAAAATGATTAGGCCGTCGATTTCAAGCTTTCTTAAAATCCTTGTGTCCCGGCAACGACGCCAAAAACTTGGTGTGCGTTAAGCATACTATATTTTTGTTGTCATTTTAGGTTCATTTTATGCATTAGTCAAGTTTTAAATTTATAAAACACGATATTCTACTAACACTAAACACACACTTGGGCAAGTGCACCCATCGTGAGCGTAGTATAGCGTTGGTAACATGCCGAGGTCGTCCAAGGATACAAGAGCTTTTAATACCGGTTCATTATCAACGTCTAATTAATCTAAATTTTTGAAAAAGAATTTTAAAAAACATAAAGATAAATAAAAAGATGAATAAAATAAAATACACATAGACAAGATAGAATCACTTCGATCCAACTTCTCTTTTATGTATCCTTTGATAGTTTTTACACTTTCGGACTTTTTAAGAGATTATTATAGTTATAGTAGTAGGCCCCTCTTTTGAAGGTGACGTTACCCTCAACCCAGTGGTGTGAGTCAGTAGGGATACAATCCCAAAAGGTCGGAATATTGGAAGACAATTAAGTAAGTTATTAATGTGAAAAGTGGTAGGCCCCTCTTATGAAGGTGACGTTACCCTCGGCTAAGTGGTTTGAGTCAGTAGGGATACAATCTCAAGTAGCCAGTTTAAAGTATTAATAGTAGGTTTACATATGAGGGGTTCAAGCCATTCGTGCCCCCGCCATCCAATACCCATAGAGTATTGAAGGAAGCACTAGTAAGCTTGAACCAAGACCTCGCAGGATCTATACACTAAACGAGACAAGAACTTTACCAAACCACCCTTTTAACCCCCTTCCAAGTAGTTAACGTGCTTTATATAGACCGTAAAGACACGAATGAGCAAATCAATGACAACATGAAGAAATGGTTAGAAAAATTCACTTTCAACATAAGAAACTAGTTATTAAAGTCATTAATACATACCCAAATAAAAAGTGCCGAAAGATTAAAAAGTAAAAGTAATACATAAAAGATTAGTCTTCACCAAATGATGTAAGGAATTTAGCCAAGCATGGCCTTTCTTTGCCAAGAACCCTTACAGTCTATCTTGGATCCCAAGACTACTACCCACTCTAAAGATGATTGATGGATGAAGTGGTTTGCCAAGGGATGCCTTTGAAGGGAACCAAGCACCCCTATTTATAGTCAAAATAGAGGCCCGGCCACAGCCCCGTGTCCAGTGGGCACGGTCCGTGGCCATCATTCTCTCTTTTTTCATTAACTGCATCTGTCAGCAGAGGGCACCATACGACCCCGTGTCCTCTGGGCACGGCCCATGGTCAATATGTTCACTGTACTGTCTGGATTCTGCAAATCTTACTGTTGACCACACCCCATGTTGGCCTGGGCACGACCCCATGATGGGCGTAGAAGCTTCTGCAAGTTTTGTCTTGAAGTGTGAGGTCTGACCACGCCCCGTGTTGGATGGACACGGTCCGTGGTCGTCTTCTGTAACTTTGTTTTTGTCTTTTTAGGGTATTGCTGAGGGGGCGGGCATGGTTCTTTATTCCTTCTTTTCGTATTTATGTTGGTTTTGGCTATTTATTTGCTTCTTTCGTTCTTTTATGCTCTTTTAATCCTGAAAATACAAAAGGAACAAAGAAACGTGCTTTTTCCAACATTAGTACTAAAAAGGGTTAATTTTATGCCTCAATTTATGTAATTTATATGTTGCATTTTGCACACATCAGTGTCATCTACCAGTCGAGCTTGAGCACAGGGCCTATTGGGCGTTGTGGGCAGTCAGTCATGACTTGCCAGCTGTAGGGAAGAAACGGTTTCTTCAGATTCATGAGTTAGAGGAGCTACGCGAGGAGGCGTACGAAAGTTCATGGGCATACAAGGAGCGCACCAAGGAGCTGCATGACAAACACTTGAAACAGGTGAAAAAGTTTAAGTGTGGGGAGAAGGTGTTGCTGTATAATTCCCGGTTGAAGCTGTTCCCGGGAAAGCTTAGATCACGTTGGTGCGGACCATATGTGGTTACGTAGGTGTTCCCTTACAGGACGGTTGAAGTTGAGAGTGATGACGGTCAGAATTTTTAGGTTAACGGACATCGTTTGAAACACTTTGTCGAGGGACCGACCGAGGAGAGAGAGGAGGAGGTAATAGACCTCCTACTGATGAACACATGAGAGTTTGCTTTACACACTCGGGATTTTCCCGAGTTGTCTAGTTTGTACCATATATTGTGTATTTTATGTTTGTACTTTGAGTCTATTGTTGCTTAATTATTATCGGACGTACTAACCGGTTTATCGAGATGCGCAGTTATAGGTTGAATTAAGCGAAACAAGGAAACCGGGCATTTCGAGTTTTGTAAGTGTATCATTTGCGTATGTTTGTATTGTTGTACTATTTTAATAATAATAATAATAATTTAATTTAATAATTAAAAAAATAATAAATAAACAATTAATGCGGACCGCAACCGGGTTATCATACGGTCTGAATGTCTGTGGCGATTCAAAAAATATATACACCATGCGGACCGCATCCGTCCGTGGATACGTCCGCATCCACCTGCAGACCAAAAAATAAAAACCCCAAATCAGGGGTCTCGCACCAAATCTCCACCATACTCACTGTCGCACCACCACGTCTGCACCCCCTTTTCACCGCAATCTTCGACCATCTCCTCACACCACCGACCGACCGCTAGCCACCACTCAACTACCACTCCCTCCACCACCTATAACCACCATTATTCATCACCGAACCACCTCCATCACCACCACTCAACCACCGTCAGCCACCACTGCACCTCCGTCTCTCTCCACCCACCTACCACTAACCATCTGTCACCTGTCACCACGTCTCGCCACCACTCCTACACCGCCACCACAACCCTCGCCGGCCACCATAACCGTCACTGACAACCGCCACTCGTCTGCCACCGATACATCACCGTAGCCCCATCGTCCCAACCACCGCCTCACCACAGCTGCAGCCCACACCTCGTTCGGTAACCCTACCTCCTCGGTTTCCGCACTGCCTCGTCGGATTTCACGTATGTCTCCTGTACATTTTTTCTCTCGGGTCAGGGAAATAGTTAGTGTCAAGTTGCATAATGCTCAGTTGCTGTACATTGCGTCTCGAGTTTTCCTTACGTGGTTGCTTAGTTAGTGTCATTTTTCGTATGTACTACTTCCGGAGACATAAACATGTTGGCACATTGATAACTGTTTGAAATGGCGCAGGTGGTTTAGTTGTTGTTGTCATTTGTTTTTGTTAGGGGTTCTTTTCATTTTAGTTTAGCCTTAGTTGTACCTTTTGTAGTATCGAGTCGTAGCTGTTGTGTATTGTATGTTGTTGTAGTTTTTGGAGTAGGTTTGATAAAATCTCCACTATTACACTCGATTCGACTTGTTTAGAAATGATATATATATATATGTGTATATATATATATATATATATATATATATATATAGTGTCGAGGGTAATTGTTGTTGTTGTGGTAGCGTCACACTTTAGAGTCATTGTTGTCATTATATTGTAAATTGATGAATTATTGTCGGATGCCGTAAAAACGTTGGTTTTAAGCTTTGATTGATAAATATTTAGTGTCGAAATTTGTATTGCGTTTACCTGCAGGTCTTGATCTCCTCGCCCGTACTCAATATACATTCGGGCGAGGATGGTCGATTCTTGTAAGTCGACGGAGGCATGCCGAAATTTTTCGTTTTTATTGTTGTATACCTATTCGTTGCGGCCGCGAACGAAATGCTATACGGCCGCAACCGCCGCCCTAAACACACCAAAAAATATGTTTTTCTTATTTATTTATTTTAGTAAAAAAATAATAAAAAAAAATTCAAAAAATGCATCGAAAAACGTGTTTGGGGCGGTGACTTGTATTTTTTTTTTGTATATCTTATTGTTGTCATTTGAGTACAGATATGGCGTCCTCGTCCTCAAAACCGGTCCGCAAGAAGGGCCGGTATGATAGCCTGGGATTTCCTTATACCATTCTAACAAACTAAACTTTTGTGCGTTGCATTCTAAACCGCGTTTACTCAATTTTCGGGACAAAAATTCTTTCAACATGGGGATAATGTGACATCCCGGTTTTTCAGGTATCTTAACCACGCTACTTTATTGTTATTCATTCCTACGCTGATTTAATTCGGAGAATTAAATTACGCGCTCGCAATACTACGCTAACTTTAGTATTTAGGGAATACACAATGTTTGGAAATTCTAACGGGTAGTATCTGAATTTCGTGCTACATGTTATTAGACGTTTATGAATAATTGTCGAGTCGTATTATGTGTAGTTATTTATCAGATTATAATGATCGGTTAGTAAATTCTATTTAATATCCGAACCGAACCGAGCCGCGGAACGTGTCGACCTTGTGACCACACATGCCCAACCCGCCACCCACACCCCCCCTCGCGAACCCAACCCAACCCGCCACCCCTCCCTTGCGGCCCAAGGACAAGCCCAAACCGCCCCTTGCCCCTTTTGTATACGTATGTATGCATGGGGTATTCAAAAAATATAGCAAACCCTAAAACCTACTCCCCTAGAGGTGTGCGACGGCAGCAGCCCCCCCTCCCTCTCGGTCGCGCAAGCATCCTACATCCCTTGGATCGATTCCAAGCTTCTCCCGGTTCGCTAATTGTCATCGTTTCAAGGTTAGGGTTTAATTGTATTACGATTCACACTAGGTTTTGTGTAGTCTTGATCATGATTATGTGCTTGTATGATATTATTGTGAAAAAGTGTTGTGGTGTATGATTAGTTCGGATGAATATGCGAATCTTTGCGGTTGTGATGATATGTTTGAGCATTAAAATCGTAGGCTGTGTTTTATCTATAAAGATCATGATATATGCTTAGGGTTTGCATGAATACTGATATATTAGATGATATCCGATACAATAACCTGCTATAAATCGATACAACTAAGCGTCGTGGCCGTTTACACATGTTCTAATGCGATAAAGTCAAAAACAGTAAGCTGATTGACATTTACAGCCAACTTCAGTTGGCTGTAACCTGATAATTATTTATTGAAAAGTGGATTTTCTGAAGCCTAAAACGTGTATTTTTGAAAAACTCTTCAAATGGCGCCGGATTCATATTTTTCTGAGGTCGTTTTCTATTTTTAAATGGTCATTTAGTGCAGCAGCTGAAGCTGCGTAAATTCTGCAGAATTTGCAGGTTGTTTATCAAGTCGTATCACATAGTCTGTATGGGGTTAGGTCACGAAATCTGTTCAGTAACTAGATACCGGAGTTTCCGAAAATCTCCCACTGAAATTTCGTTAATCGGATGAATGATGATTTTTAAATGATTTTTCTCGTGGAATGCAGTCAGAAAGCGACGAATCTGACTGCAGCCTAGTATATAAATGTTTATAAATAATTGGTAAAGAATTAGGATTTGAAAAGTTTACACAAAATTCTACATAATTGACACCTCCTGTAAAAAAATTGGAATTTTTGGAACGTTGGAACTATTTTATAAAAATCTCGAAAACAGCCCAGTTATGAGTGTACAAGCTGAAAACATGATAACTTGCGTTTGTGAGTATCTAAGTGTTGTATGAGTTATCCTGTGTTTATGACAAGTTGATTTGGTCGTTATTTTGTATGGTGATACTTTGCATGCATGATTATAGTTTGGAATTGGTTATTACGTGTGCCGTACTGTGTGTTAGTTATGCGTAGGGTTTTGTGTCAGTATGTTCACTCACTAACTTTGAATCGGTTGACATGTTAGGACGCGATTAGCGGTTCCATCATTTGTCTCTTTTGCGTTTATCTAACCGAGCAATTTAAGGTGAGTTCACGGCCCCTATTTTATCCGGTTTTGAACAACAAGGGGAGAAACATGTATACGCTTTACAACTCAATCTTTTACGTTATGTGAAATTAACACCGTTAACTATTCGGTAACTAAGTTAATGTTAATGTATGTTATGGTCACTAAGTAGCTTTATCACGGAAGTCCTCAACCAACTCTCGGATTGTTAGTATTGGGTTAGATAATGGGGAAATTATAGTAGTACTACTGGGCCCGACAAGCCCCACCCGAGCTAGTCGCGCTAGCCGACCGGGAATGGTCAACGGGTGATTAATTTGGCCTAACTTTCGCCATGGTCAGTGATAGACCTGGCAACACAGAGGCAACAACAATCAGCTTCGATCGCGAACTCTTACGTGACGTAACTTTAGGCTCGCTACCTTTATGTTAACATTGAACTTATTTACGAACCAACATTATTATTCCAGGTTAGGAATAATGGAACTATGTCGTTATCCCGGGTTAGGGATAACGGGGGAAAACAATCTTTTAAACCGAACTTGTGAACTTATAAAAACCTGTGAACTCACTCTTCTTTAATGTTGACACTTGTTTCTTTGCATGTTTCTCAGGACGCTAGGAGCGCTAGGTGCACTCACTTTGCATTTGATCAAGGCATTTTTATCGAATCTTTATTAATGATTATTTTTGGGATTTTGGTTTTGGCGTTTATGTTGGCGCCCGTTACTTTATTCTAATGCTTCCGCTAAACTTTGAAACCTTTGAATTTTGAAAATGACTATGCATGTTTACAATAAATGTTTTTGGAAAACGTTTAAATAAATCATATAGAGTCGTTCGACATTGCTAGTGTCTGAGATTCTGGTTTGATCACACACCTCGCGGTAATACTCCGCAAGTGGAAATTGAGGGTGTGACAGATTGGTATCAGAGTCTCTAGCTATAGAGAACCCGGTTTGCATTTAAAGTAGACCTAAACTATAGCTGTTACACGACACTAGACTTAGTTGGCATCGAACTATGATATCTTGTTATGTGTTATACTACAATTTTTCTATGTGATATATATATATATATATATATATATATATATATATATATATATTGTGATATACGCAGCTCATAACTAACTACACCAACCCAGCAGGCTATATCATCATCATCATCCGACAGATCTCGACAATCAAGGGTGCCGGGGAAGGCACCCATGGTCGAACCCTCACCACCTCGTGGCATGGAGACACGCTCAGCTACCAGGAAAAGACTTGCTCTAGGAGGGGAGTCGTCCTCCCGTCCAACCACCGCTGTACCGGTCAAACCGGTCAACTCTTCAGGAGTGGGGGACGATCTACTTAGAGTTGTGCTAAGGAAACAACAGGAACAACTGGAGAGAATGCAAGAGACTATCGAAGCACAGGGATGGCTGATACGTCAGCTGACTGGTAAAACTGAAGAGCTCGAGGAAGAGCAAGATGAGAATAAGAGAGTTTGAAGCATTTTAGCTAAGGACCTTCGTGCTGAGCAGCTGAGGGCTGACTGGCTCGAAGACAGAGTTCTTGAGTCCAGTTGGAGGATTCACGAACTGGAGAAGAACCAAGCACCACCTATCCCAGTACCCGCACCAGCACCGGCCCCTCCAGCGCCGGTAGAAGACGAAGAGGAGGATCCAGAGGAAGACCCGGAGGAGGATCTGGAGGAAGAAGAGCCGGAACTGGACCCGGCTGTTGAAGCTGAAAACGTTGAAGAGGAAGACGGCAGTGATAGCGACTTGGGAGATGGAGACATAGATGACTAACTCGTCTCGCCAATCTCCGTTTTGTTTCCTTTAGTTTGTTTGTTTCCACTTATGTTTGAACTTGGAAATTTTATAATTAAACTGATATGTTTGGTTGTTATTTTGTGAGATATCACAATTTATTTAATCGAATGTTCCTTTTGATTGTTTAATTTGTTGGGTTGACATAAACTGTGTGATCATTTAAGTGTGGAATATGATAACTATATTGGATATATACTTATCGGTGTGTGTTTGTGTTGTCTTGCGAAGATCTGAAATGGCAACCGGTCGCCGCGGAAATCTCAACATGTCAGCTGAAGAATTGGCCGCTTTAATCCAACAATACGTGAATGCTGCTCTGGCAGGTGTTCCTAACCCACCAGCAGGTAACCATTATTAAATTTTCATGGGAAAATCTAATAGTTTGGCTAGTAGACTTTCTCGCTGACTACCTATCCTCTATCCTCAGGAAGGGGTCTTAACCCCTACAAGATGTTCCTGGATGCGAAACCGAGCAAGTTCACGGGAGTTGAAGGACCTATAGGACTGGTCCGTTGGGTCGAAAAGTCTGAATCGGTTTTCAAAATGTGCAATTGCCTCGAAGCTAATAAGGTCAAGTATGCTGCCTCGACGTTGGAAGATGGGGCATTAACCTCGTGGAACGCGCAAGTCCAAACGCGTGGACTTTCTATGGCGAACGCAATGACCTGGACCAAGTTCAAAGCTCTAATCAAGGAGGAATACTGTCCGCGGCACAAAGTTCAGCAATTGGAACAAGCGTTATGGAACCACAAGATGGTCGGGTCAGAAATTGAAGCGTACACGGCAAGACATCATGATCTGGTGTTCCTTTGTCCCGATTTGGCTAACACCATCGTTAAACGACTTGAGTTTTATCTTGGGGGTCTGGTCCCTGAGATCCAGGGCATGGTAATGTCTAGCAACCCTACGACGGAGCAACAAGCGATTAGGCTGGCACATAAACTCACCGATAAGGCGGTGGAGCAAAGGAAGTTGCCACCTAGGGGTGCGACTGAAATTGTCCCTGACAACAAAAGGAAATTTGAAGACTCACCTGTTCGGCAGTCTTCATCAGCCTAGCCACAACAAGGAAACCAGAAGCAGTCCAACAACTTCAACAGCAATCGGGGTCACAACAATCAGTCTGCCAACAACACCCAGAACTCGAGCGGCTATGCGGGTCGAAAGCCGCAATGTAATCGTTGTAACCTCCATCATCACGGCCCTTGCGTCGGAAATCGTTGGCAACGATGTGGCAAAGCAGGACACGCCGCAGGGAGATTATGTCACGACAGAATCAGAACCAGCACCAGGGTCAGTAGCAGGGTAATAACCGGGGATGCTATCAGTGCGGTAGCAATGCCCATTTCAAGCGAGACTGCCCGCAACTTCGCAACAACAACAATGGTGGGAATAACAACAACAACAATAACAACAATGGCAACAATGGAAATGGTGGCACAGGAGGTGCCGAAGGACGTGCATTCACGCTAGGCCGTGGGGAGGCCAGAAACGACTCGAATGTGGTCACCGGTAAGTTTCCACTTAACGATCATTTTGCTACTGTACTTTTTGATACGGGTGCGGATAATAGTTTTATATCTGAGTCTTTTAGGAAGAACCTAAATTTCACACCTAAACCCCTAGAGACCCCTTACGTCATAGAACTAGCCGATGGTAAATCTGTAGATGTGACTCATCTAGTGACCGGCTATCAACTTAAACTCGCGGGTCACACCTTTACCATTGATCTGATGACAACTACTCTGGGTAGTTTTGATGTGGTAGCCAGAATGGACTGGCTATCCAACGTCCGAGCTGAAGTTCTCTGTTTCGAGAAAGCTATCTGTATTCCGCTCTCTAACGACGAAGTCTTGATGGTGCAAGGCGAGAAGGAAGGCGTCGTCACAAACATCATCTCTTACATGCAAGCTCAGAAGTATCTTCAGAAGAAGAACTCTTTTGCTTTGCTCGCACTTGTCACAGAGCAGTCTAAGGACGAGAAGTGGATTGAAGATATCCCCATCGTCCGTGACTTTCCCGATGTGTTTCCAGAGGAGTTACCCGGTCTTCCACCACATCGACAAGTAGAGTTTGAAATCGAATTGGCAAGCCATGCGACTCCTATCGCCAAGGCCCCGTACCGCCTAGCTCCAGCAGAGCTGCAAGAGCTATCTACCCAACTTCAGGAATTGTTGGAAAAAGGATTTATCCGACCCAGTACTTCGCCATGAGGAGCTCCAGTCCTTTTTGTCAAGAAGAAGGACGAGACCTTCCGCATGTGCATCGACTACAGGGAACTCAATAAGGTTACCGTCAAGAACCGGTACCCATTACCTCGCATCGACGATCTTTTCGACCAGCTTCAAGGGTCAAGCTACTACTCCAAAATTGATCTGCGGTCCAGTTATCACCAGCTACGCGTCAGGGAGGAGGATATCTCCAAGACGGCATTTCGCACTCGGTATGACCATTACGAGTTCTTGGTCATGCCCTTCGGTCTCACCAATGCACCCGCGGTGTTCATGGACCTCATGAACCGCGTGTGTAAGCCGTATCTCGACAAGTTTGTCATCGTGTTCATCTATGATATACTCATCTACTCTAAGGGTGAGGAAGAACATGCTGAGCATCTGCGGTTATTGCTGGAACTACTTCAACAGGAGAAACTATATGCCAAATTTTCGAAGTGTGATTTCTGGATTCGGGAAGTTCAGTTCCTCGGGCATATCGTGAATGAAAAGGGTATACACGTTGATCCCGCCAAGATCGATGCTATCAAGAACTGGGAAGCACCCAGGACACCGACAGAGATCCGCCAATTTTTGGGTTTGGCTGGTTACTACAGACGTTTCATTTAGGGATTTTCCAAGATCGCACAACCGCTTACCACTCTCACCCAGAAGGGCACCAAGTATGCTTGGGGTGACAAACAGGAAGCAACATTTCAATTACTGAAGCAGAAGCTTTGCAGTGCGCCCATTTTGTCCTTGCTAGAGGAGACGAATGATTTTGTGGTATATTGTGACGCTTCCATTCAGGGATTGGGATGTGTGCTCATGCAACGTGATAAGGTCATCGCGTATGCATCCCGACAGTTGAAGGTCCACGAGAAGAACTACACGACACATGACTTGGAATTGGGAGCAGTTGTGTTTGCACTTAAGATTTGGAAACACTACCTATATGGAACAAAGTGCACAATCTACACGAATCACAAGAGCCTCCAGCATATTTTTGACCAGAAGGAGTTGAACATGCGACAGCGTCACTGGGTCGAACTCCTGAACGATTATGAATGTGCCATTCAATAACACCCGGGTAAAGCTAACATGGTAGCTGATGCCCTCAGTCGGAAGGAGCACTTGAAACCTCGTCGGGTATGAGCACTACAGTTCACAATTGATTCCGGGTTACCCGAACAGATACGCGAGAAGCAGTTAAGGAAGAGAACATCAAGGCCAAATCTGTGGGAAAGATGGAACGCGATTGGGAAGTGAAACCCAATGGTACCCGGTATTTCATGAATCGTATATGGGTACCTCTCTACGGAAACCTCAGGAAGCTAGTTATGTACCGATTGAGCGACATGAGACAGATGTTAGAGTTAGTTACACCTGGGGACCCACCACAGTTTCTGGCTGCTAGAGAGCCTCAGGCACCACCAGTTCCACCGGGAGTGGACCTAGAGGATGCACTGGGTGCTGCTGCTCATTGTCATCCTTATGGAGGATGGCCACATGCACAGGTTAGAGCCGCTCCTAGGCCAGTTACATTAGCTGCCATTCATGAGGAGCAGATAGCACAAAAGGGCCGTATTGAGAGAGTGGAGTAGGGTGTTGAGGGTATTAGAGCTGATCAGGCACGGATTAGAGCGATGCTTTAGAGTATCATGGATGATTTGCACATTCAGCCGCCACCAGGCCCGAAGTAGTCAGCCTTAGTGGGATTTTTGGGTTACCTTGTACTTTTTCCTCTTATTTTTGTTTTTGTTATCATGGTTTGTACTTAATACATATATTCAGGGGAATTTGTAAGGGTAACCGTTTGGGTTTCTTGTTGTACTGTACACTTTTTATATATTTATTGTATATTATGGTTGTGTTTGATATGTTGCTTCTAGCCGTGTAGTTCTACTCTACAGGTTATATTTCGCTTGCCGAGTCACTTGAATTGAGCGGTTGGATTGTATACGAGTAGTGTATCGAGCATATCATGGTAGTTTCAATTTCACCTCTCCTGTTTATTGTTGTTGTATTATTTTGTATATTTGTTTATTTCCTTTTCGTTCACATTGGGGACAATGTGTCTTTCAAGTGTGAAGATGGGGGAATTTGTAAATAATTTGTAAACTTTTTTGTAAAATGAGTTCGTAAATAGAGTTCTTGTAAATATTTGATATTACATAAAAACAAAAAAAATAATAATAAAACAAAAGAAGATGGTTTTGCGAGTCCGGTCCTTTAGCGCGTAGAAAACGAAAAACCTTTTCAAAGCGTCGATTAAAAGCGGTTTGATTGTCGGATTTACGAGTCGAGAGCGCATGTTTCTTTAAGTTGCACGATAGTAGGTTGATTGATTCGTTTTTGGGGAATAAAAGGTTTTGGGATGCCTAGGACAGTGGATGGAGCCAGAGAGTTGATTAGTTATGCATTGTCGATATCGATAGCCTTTATTTACCACATGATAGTGAGATTTGATCCTTATATTTTTATATTCATATTCACTACTTTCGTTTCATGTGTGTTTACCGACTTGTTCCTTTAATTTAGGACTTGTGCGTTTTGATGCAATTTGAGACCTTCGGTTAGGATTTGGCATGGATATGATAGAGGCATTAGGATCATCGTGTTTGTGTAGCCTTTGTGTTGACCCGTTTCGCCACTACCCTTAGATACACAACTTTGAGCCTAGCCATTCTTTTGTTACCCATTCGTTGTTTTGATAACCAGACCTTGTTATGTTATTTTGTTTAGTATATATATATATATATATATATATATATATATATATATATATATATATATATATATATATATAAATGCAAATAAAAAAAGATAGAAAAATGAAAAAAAAATAGAATAAAGTTGTGGATCGATACGACCAAGTATGTGAGTATTTGTTTAGTGTTTATCCGGTTTATCATGCGATTATTTGTGTTAGCCCATTGTTTTCCGAGTAAAATATCCTACCTTTAGCCCTTGCCTACCTTAAAGTCCTCTTGATTTGTGCCGAATCTTAACAATTAGGTGGAGCTTTGATTGATGTACAAGCTTATGATAGTATTGCTTCATAGTTTGGTTTTTGAGAGTTCACTTGATTTGTTATGGTATATATTTAGCTGAGAGTCGAGTGATGTTGTGAGGGGTATTGGCAATGCATGATTGGTTGCTTGAGGTGAGAAAAGCTTGATTAGGTAGGCCTGGTTTTTGTTTACATATGTTGAGTCGTCAACCTTTTGAACATTGTAAGTCTTGTGAAACCGCTGTGTTTGATGATTTCATAGTCCGCGTTATTACTTGTTTGAGACTTGTGTTGTCGTTAAGTGTTTAAGTTGGACATGTAGGTTGGGATTTTGCTTAGGGACAAGCAAAAGGTTAAGTGTGGGGATGTTTGATGTGTCTTAAAATATACACATTTTAGGTGTCGAATTCCCTACATTGTAAGTTATTTGTATACAGTTTTCCTGCGATTTTGGTACTTAATTGTTTAATTTGTGAATTTGCAGGAATCGAGGATGAAACCAGCAGTTTAGCGGCAAAAACGAAGAAATACAGTTGCCGCGGAAGAAGTACGGAAAGACGTGTCGGAAACGGGAGTTAAGAGATGAAATTATTGTTTCCAGGAGCTGGAAGCGGACCGCAACCATGTTGCCATATGGTCCGCATCCAAAGCTTATTGATGCGCGTGACTTTTAGTGGATGCGGACCGCATCCATACCCCCATGCGGTCCGCATGGGGGTCGGTTTGTTGCAAAATTTGTATAAAAACCTAGCAGTCGTTTAGGGTTAGGTTATCTCGAATACCAGACAACTTTGGAGCATTCTTGGACGATCTTAGAGCACTTTGGAGCTGATTGAGGGTCTAGGAAGCTTTTGGTTCGAGTTTTGAGAATCTAGGGTTCGTTAAACATTCGTTTTTTCGGTTTTAATTCGCTTTGAACTATATTTTTCATTGTTTTCAGGCCTTGTTCAGTTTTGTTGATAAATATTATGAGTAGCTAAATAGTTTTTACTACTTAGGTTAGATGAACTTAATGATTGTAATGCGATTTTGACATGATTTTGGCTATTTGACGTGATTTACATAACTTTGCCTTGATATTGATCTTGATTTTGCATGTTGGTGTGTTTTGATTGATTATTTGTTGATGAATTCAGCGGTTTAGGAACATAGAGATATTCCCTAGACTTAGAGTTTATTTTGAATCGTTAATATTAGGGTTTTCGATTTGGATATTGAGTTGAGAAATTGACCAATTCGACTAAATTAAAATCAAATAACTAAAACTTGCATCCTCATTTGATGACTCGAGAGACGATCTAAGTGAGCTAGGTTATCAGCTAATCATTGGTGGGTAGATTGGGTGACCGATAGCTCGGGTTCGTTTATTACATCGTGGTTAAGGTTTCCTAGGATTTCAGTTATCAAGGTTTGGTTTGCTTTGCGTTTTGAGGGTTTTGGGGGTAGAGATACTTTCATTGCTTGATTCTCGTAGGATTTGGTATCGATAGGTCGAGCTGGTTCGTTCTAGCACTTCACATTTCGTCTTTATCTTTCGTGTGATACATCTCTAGCGGGGGGTCATCCGGGAGAGTAGGATATTTAGCCATTGTCACTGTCAGATTAGCATTGCATGATTCTAGGGATTCAACACCTAGGTAGTCCTTTTCTCATATATATATATATATATATATATATATATATATATATATTTGATCACATTTTGCTCTCGTGTTCGTGTTTGCTTCACGTTGCTTGTCGTGTTTGTTATCTTCTTAATCACTTAGGTTATTAGTAAACATTGAAATCAAATCAACTTTGACTTTGTGTTTGATAGAGGTTTATTATCTAGAGTTTGCATATAGTGTCCACGAATTGATACTCGGTCTTGCTATCTACACTACACCGCGACCGGGGCCCCTTGCCGATTGTGTGTGGTTTAGGTTGTGATTCATTTTTAAAACTTGATTGATTTTTATATATACACTTTTCAACTTCTCTGTTGTTTTCAATTACTTGCTCAGTCCTACCGAATTTCTCTTTCAAGGCATCCAATAACTTCTTTGCAGTGTTCTAATGCAACAGGCCAGCATAGATTTTGTTAGGTTAGGCAGAAGCAACAATGCTAAAAGCCTTAGCATCTAACTCAATTTTCTGGAAATCCTGCTCGGAGTATTTTTCTGGAATTTTAGGCACTTTTTTCGTGGGGTCCTCTGTACTTGGAACCATAGGAACATGTTGTCCAAATATAACGGACCTCCAGCAACCGGTGTTTTGCTGAGCAAAAATATGAACCATCTGACGTTGCCATATGTAATACTCATTCCTGACAAGCATCAGAGGTTTAAACATGGATCCAGTGTTGTTGGAATCCTGTGTGTTTTGTGATATTCTGATTGTTTTAAACAGATTTTCTTTTAAAAACTTTGAACGTAATTAAATTATGTTTTCCAATTAAAACAAACAAACTAATTAGCAGGGAGAGCTGATCTTTCAAATCAAATAGATTGTTAAATCAAATTTGATTGACCAAGCTCTGATACCAATTGTTAGGATCTGAGTTTGAATTAGTTGTGATTGTTTAATAAATGATTTATGAAAGAAGATAAAACAGAGTGAATTGCAGCGAAAATAAACTTTGTATCACAACTAATGGAAGATTGCTTTGATCATCATGCTTTCAAACATATAAGTTTTGCATGTGAATCACAACTCCCCCTTAGCCCAATGAAAGTTTGTTAGTACAGAAAGTAAGAAAGATGATTGGAAGATTATGCGAAATGATCGTTTCATAGATCGATAGAACAGTACAATGCACTGTTTTATTTATAGTACATCTCTAACCTCTAAGCATATTTGCTGATATCAGGGTTGCTAGTGACAGCTAACAATCTAATAACTAACTTCTAAACACTGATAACCTAACCTCTGCTAATTACAAAAGCACTGTTACATTGAATATAAAAGAATAAACTAAACACTAATGCAATCCACTGCTGGTCTTCATCAGAGCTTTGAATGTCTTTTGTCGTTTAGCTTGAAAAGATGCTTGATGGCAGGGCTTTGGCTGATCAGTGGTTATCCATCAAAGCTTGTAGACTCTGATGTGCAGGATCAAAAGACTTAGTATGTTTTGGCTTTCTATCATTTGTTCCTTTAAACATGGTTCCATCCCAACACTTCCTTCTTCTCTGTCTTCATTTAATGTTGTTGTCAGATCAGGTGCTTACACGGCCCTGTGGCCATTGTACTTGTTGTACTATCCAAGATTCGCAAATCTGGAAGTTGACCACGGCCGGTGTCCAAAGGACACGTTCCCGTGTCTCTTGTCTATTATGTTTGTCTTCTTCTGCTCTAGAATATTGAAGGGGCACGACCCCATGCCGACTAGGCACAACCCCGTGCTTGACTTCTAATTCGTTGTTTTTGTCTTTGGGGTGAAACTCGGAGGGTTGGTATGGTGTGTTATCTTCCCGTCTTCTGTAATTATGCTGGTTTTTGTTGTTAATTTTTTTCCTTTTGTACATTTAAGCTCTTTTAATCCTGAAAATCAAAGATATACAAAGAAACGTACTTTTTCCAACATTAGTACTAAAAATGGTTGATTTTATACCGTATTTGATATAATTTATATGTTGTATTTGGCGGATATGAACGCTTGACCCCTTTTCCTTTATCAGTGTGGAGTCTCTTCATGTCGCGTTGTCGTTTATTCGCTCCCTTGTCACCTTCCTCTTTGACCGGCGTGGGGCCTTGCTTGATGTCTTTCACCAAATAGCCAATTTGCCTGTTTTTACATAGTATTCGATCTGTTTCTTCAACTGATAACAGTCATTCGTGTCATGACCATTACCTTTATGATATTCACAATAATTAGTTGTGTCTCAAGTTGTTGAGTCCTTGAGAGGCCTCGTTTAGCTTAAGATTTTCTGAAGCAAGAATCTCAGCTGTTGTTTTGCACAGTGTCGGATAATCCGAACTTGGTTTGGAGGATGAAAGATTGTTTCTTGTGAATGAGTTTCTTGATTTGTCTTGTTGACTGTAGAAGTCTTGGCGATCGCTCCTTTATAACTTGTTGCTTTTATTCGTTCCTCTTAAGTTTTTTTGTCTACTTCTTTTGTGGCTTTCGAGAAATCGTTCTTTATTTTAGCAGCATGACTAGCAGCTACTGATTTTTTCTCTGCAGGGGTACACTTTTGCTATACTAATTATTTCTTTTATGGTAGTAGGTACGCCATTTTTGTCATGCAGTTTCCTAAGGAGTTCATCATCATTAACACCCTGGAGGAATGCTCTGCAAGCCAGTTCTTGGGTTAACACAGGAATTGTTGTGCTTTCCCTATTGAACCTAGCTAGGAAAATTTCCATCGTTTCATTGTCACGCCGTCTAATATGCGTGACTTAGTTCCTATCTTTTGTATGACATCTTTGTTGGCTGAACTGCTGCATAAATGTTGTGACCAACTCTTTATAGCTATCTAACTTTCAATAGGGAGGTTGTCTCACCATACTCGTGTTGCTCCAGTTAGTGTTTGGACAAACATCTTGCACCACATATGCATGGACCAACACGCCACCTCTCCGATGCTTTTAAACAGACTGATATGATCGTCTGGGTCGCTTGTGCCATCATACTTGCCCATGGTTGGGGGCATGTTTACTTTTTCTTTGATAGGCGCTTCAGCGATATGCCTACTGAACTCGACCAAAATATGACATCCACTGGCTTGTAAGGCTATGTCAAGTCATCATTATCTTCTATTCTTGTATGTTGGGTATATTGATAGGGTTTTTCGAAGTTATTCCTTACACCAGATGATGTTGGGACGGTGACCTGATTCCTACTTGTTCGCCCGACGGTCTCATAAGTGAGGCATTGTCTAGATGAATTTTGCCAATCATATGTTTTCCCTGCTTTCTGCTGGGATTGGGCATGTGTTGGCTGAGATGGTTGTGACCCTGGATATCCACCCCATGGCTGAGGTGATACGTATTGTGTATACTGCGATGCGTGGGGCCTCCCCCTAATGTAAGATATAGGCACCATGTAATTGTAAGGCTGAAATGGGGGCATGCATTTATACGGGGGGCGTAATAATACTATGGAATATACGCCTGGTTACCAGGTGTAGTAGGGGCGTGTTGTACAACAGGGGTAATTGAATAACATCAGCTGGTTGGTAGCACTGAGTCGTAGTTATATACGACTGGATAGCGTTTGTACCGCGGAGGTGATGACAAGTGATGTGGTACTGTAAGTGATGTTTTGGTTGGATAACGTTAATGGAGTAGATGTGGTAGACGGTTTTAGTGTTCGTTTGGGTATACCTATTACGCCATGAGGAGTGTGAGAGTGAGCTCTTAGAAAACGTTCTTGTTGGCATTGGTGTTTGCAAGACCCCCTTCAAATCCTAGTGCTGCATCTCCTTCTGCTTCGAACTCAAGATCCAAAGATTTATTTATTATTGACTGTGAGGGTATAAACGGGGTGGTCACCATGGATGATCCCCCCTGTTCTTCGGTTGTGGATCTGCATTTATTGTCGTAGGTGTCGTGGTCTGATTGCTCATCATAGTTGTAGGTTTCTTGTATCAGTTTGGTCTCACGGATGGCACCAATGAAGAAACGTGTACCTGAGGGGTATGTCTCTATTGGTCAACTTTCATGACGATATCCAGAATTGTGACCTACAAAACATAACACTGTTAGGACTCGTCACATGAATGGGGTTATCCTTGTGACCACTCTTTGACGTGAGAATAAGTATTGTGGGAGAAAAGTTTAGAGAGAGAAAGTAATTGTGGGAGTAGATGAATATATTTATAGTTAAGGGTTGTTAGTGTTTCCCTTTATTTAGGAATTGTAATTGTATGAGATTGTACCTGAAAATAGGAGATCATGTAGATCTTTCAAACTTTGTGAGGATTTGGTTAATAATGTCAATCTATATGGAATAGAATATTCTGGATTAACATATGAATTATTTATTATTATTATTATTATTATTATTATTATTATTAATAAAAAGTTTAACAAGTCCAAGTCGTTTAAACCAGATCATACCTCGTCATCTGGTCTATATCTATATCTATACATTATAATAAATAAATACAAACTTTGGCCACTTGGCATTCACTTAGACTATTAGTGCCACGTGACAACCTCCTAATCCATTATTATTGTGTTTAGGAGAGAAAACACAAGGGGTTTGATCACAACATATGGTTTAAAGTTTGCTTATTGAATCTTGATTATATATTTAAATATTTCCTTAATTATGAACTAAAACTTGATGTTAAAAACATAATAGTCTCATCAACATTAAAAAAAATATAATAATTAATTTTTTTCCTTAATTATCAATTGGATTAAATTGAAAATATTTGTAGTAAATGGTTTCGAGTCTAATAAAAATTCAAATTCCATAATTAATCATTTTCTTGTTATAAAATTTGATTTAAAATACGTAATCGTGTCATTAAGGTTAAAAATAAATATAATATTTATATTTTTCCTAACATATCGAATACTTATTTTTTTTATCAAATTATATATAGTAGGAAATCATTTTCGAGTTTATTTTAAATTCAAATTAAGTAACTAATAATAAGTTTAAACCAATTTTGATTTAATAAACATAATCATCTCATTAACATTAAAATCAAAATTAGTAATGGAGCACTTCTTTTATTTAAAATTTTATGTAAACGTTTCTTTTAACGATATTAAATAATATTATTTATTGTGAGAACATCCGTGTAATACGCGAGACTTAAACTAGTTTGATATATACGAAGTCGTTGATAGTACGTAGTTCATAAAATTGAGTACTTAAAACATACCGGCATATGTGAAGGACCGAATGAATAAACTTTGTGGTCAAACTGAGGAAGGGATGGAGGGAAAAGAGGTTATTCAGATATATAGTAGTTTTGTCGTTCAAAAAATATATTAACCATTAAAATTAGAAAAAAATTGGTGTTGCACCTTTTAGTTTTATCCTTGTGATATTGTTGCATAAGTTTTGTGAGTTTTTAACTATCCGTTGCCACAACCCTCGCACAAGAATCCTCCGTCGTTGCGTTGACATGTCAGTTTTTCATAGTATTAACTTTACAGTGGGATCGTAGGAGGATGCTAGTAAGAATGTATTTGTTACATGATATATTGATGGGTTATTATTGACCATGCAAGCTTTAATAAAAAGGGTGGTAAAATAAGCAATCAAATGGTTAAGTAAACTAATTAGAAAAAGCAAATACTAATATCGTAGGCCCTAATAAGCAAAGTTGGATTATATTAAGCCCAGTGGCTAAGCTTGACGTTTTCGACGGGGGGTCGAAAACGTATATACCCAAAAATATCTATAGAACCGGGGGTCGAAAACGTACATACCCAAAAATTTCTATATAAAAACTACTTATATAACACTACTGAGCAACTTGTGGATTGTAGTCTCAAGTGGATACATGAACACTATCACTCTTAATGTTAGTTTTTCTTTAGCTTTAGTTTTTTTAACATGAATTTGTATAGATAAATGTAAAGTGTTAAACCCAGGGGCGGCTCTGGGGTGTGCGAGGAGGACCACCGGCCAGGCCCGTGATTTCGAGAGGCACATTTTCTTTGAATAAATACAATATATATATATATATATATATATATAATATATATATATAAAAGACTATAAAACCCATATTATTTCAAAATATTAATGTGCCTTAGCTGGTTTCAGTGTTTAATATCTATACTCAGATCCTGGGTTCAACTCCAAGTGTCTTCTTTTTTACTCTATTATATCAATCTTAAGGTGATTGAAACAATTGGGGCTGCTCCACTGCGAGCATATTAGGGCACGCTTTTTCAGGCTTGAACAAGGCACTTGAATTCTTAGGGCCGACTCTGGTTAAACCCACATACCCAAGTAATGAGTGATATATCAATTAAGCTCACATATTTGCGCATCATATTCTCCATAAGCAAAGTTTAAAGCTGCAAAGGTAATGAATGAACTTGGCTAGCTTAGTTCTGCGATAAAGATCCTTTTAAGTTCAACTTTTCTCCAAATTTTTATTTCTATTTTATCATTGCATTAGTGGTGCTTTAAGATTTTTACTCGTGAATTTCATCTTTCTGAATTCTGATGAACTTAGTTTAGCTTGTCAACTTCGTTTAATATTCATCATTACTCTTGTATATGTCTCAAGGATTTAACAAAATTGTCTTATAACATTACTACATGGTATCATATCATGGGAGTCTTGGCATATGGCTGGCTTTAATTGGCTACTTTATGCTTGTCACGCCAAGCTAGCCACGTCACACCACGTCCCTCCACATCTCACTTTTTGGGGGTGGCCTGGTGGACCCCACCTCCGCCACGTGTCATGCAAAACCTCCAACCCAAGCCCCCCACACCCCGCGGTCTAAGATCAAGTACATATACTTGTTAACAATTAAAAAATCTTGACATTTCTTAGCAAATTGGATATCGTTTAACAGAAAAATGTCTCTATTTTCAAGGGGTTTGGGGTTTATAGACTTGAAAGACAAAAGATAACAAAATATCCCTAGTCCCTACGCAACAAGACTTGTTTGCCTTTGATATAAATTCAATTTTGAGAGTCTGAGTGTAAGAGAAAAGATTAAACTAATTAGGTAACCATAAATAGTAAAAATCAAATTAAAACTATTAAAGCAAATTAGATATTTATAACAACTAAAAATTTATTCGTTTTGATGTATAAGTTTGGCTTTTTAAACCAGTCCAACCATTTAAGTAGTGATGCAGCCGGTTATACTATTAGTCGGTTATATAATCATGAGGTTTATATAGATAAGCGACACATGGCACATGTAAGTTTAAATTGACGGCCGGTCATTGGGCGGTGAATCCCGCGTGAGTAAATTGAAGCATGCTTCTAATAAAACTATGAAATAAAGTAGTTAAATAACTTTAAATTGTCTTTAAGTGTAACGTACTATTGACGTCACTGAATCACGCTAGATCCTTCTTTACATTACAAGGTGCCAAACCAAGTTTGTTTTGGGTTCGCATAAAATAAATAAAAAATTTATTTAACAAAATTACACAAACAGAAAAATAAAGAAAACAGTAAATTACAGTACGGATTACAAGTGAAGTAAATAAAATACAAGAACAAAAATACAACAAAATAAAGGTTTTTGGCAGAGGATCGTGTTAAACACGGGTCCCTTAAAACAAATTTTGAGTCTCCCAGGAGAACTCATTTGTTTCCAGGATACAACAGCCGAAACAGTTGCACTGCCGGAGATGACGCCACCCGAAGAAGTACCTTGCAGGAAGAAAGAAGAAGATGATCGTGTAGAGAATTCTTAACATATGTTTGTAATTCGGTGTGTTCTCTGGTGTTGATGTAATGCAGTATTTATACTGCATCTATGTTGAAACAGTCAAAAAGATTTAACTCAACGAATTAAATTGCATTAAACGTCTTTAATGCACTTTAATTCGTCAGTTACATTCCTGGTCAAGACCCTTGACTCGTCTGTTTCAACTGCTAAAGTGTAACTGATCTGTCATTAACTCTGGAAGCAGCAGGTCGCGCGCGCGAGCGCCTTTATACGCCAGCCTGCTGGTGCGCGCGCTAGTGTGGCTCCCATCCCTGCGCGAGCTTACTGGTGCGCAACCCCTTGTGCGAGCATCCTTGCTCCACAGTCCTATTGCGCGTGCGCCAGTATGGCTCACATCCTTGCGCGAGCCTACTGGTGCGCCAGCCCTTGCGCGCGCATTCTTGCTCCACAGTCCTATTGCGCATGTGCCAGTATGGCTCACATCCTTGCGCGAGCCTACTGGTGCGCCAGCCCTTGCGCGCGCAGGCCACGTCACCAAGGACCCATCTGGTCACGCCACACAGTCGCGCCATACTGGTTCACTTTGGTGCGCTGCGCGCTCGCACGTCAGGCATCCGCGGCGCAACCTGGACTGCCTGCACCATGCGCCACTACCTGTGTACCTACGCGCCCCTTGCCACGTTGCCTTCTAGGGTCTGCGCCACCTGGTCCTTGCAGCCTTTGCTGAGCCACGCGCACGCGGTAGAAAAATACAAAGGCGGCTTTCAAGCGGGCAAAGTGCAAAGTGCGCCATCAAAGCGCCACATTGCGCCCATTGCCCATGCCATGCACGCGCGCATGTGCGAGTGCGAGTGCGAGTTAGGGTGCTCTGCGCACCCTTCGCGAGTACACTTAGTGTGTGCTTCCATGAAATAATAAGAAAGGAGTGTTCCCGCTTAAATACCCCTTTAAGTTTCATCACTCCTCCTACGTGGGACAAGAGGCTACTTTCTCATTATTTCAACATTTAATGTTTCAAACACTAAACTTTGAGCATCGATATCTCATTCATCTTAGCTCCGTTTTAGACGTGGTTTAGTTCGTTGCGAAGCTCTTCCAACGTAGAACACAAATCCGGAAATAAATATCTATATAAACCTCATTTTATAATATTTATTTATCGTCCAAAATTAGGAAATACGCATTTCCTATATTTATGAAAAAAGCTATTTTCACAAAATTCCAACAATCCCCTCATGAATGGAAATCGATCTTTCTCCTTTCAAGTTTCAATGATACATATTCAACAGTTAAGTATTGCAAGATAGGTAGGCGTAACCTTTGAACCCTCTTTTGTGAAGCATACTTAGCCTCCTAGGGTCTTGTAGACGCGGTGTCTTTGAACAATTCCCCCATTTATGTAGGCGACAATATACATTCACACAATACTCTCCCTAGTTTAGTCAACTCATGGTTGTGTCCGTTCATGGTTATGGAACACTTTCCTGGTTCTGCGAGAGCTCTAGGATTTGCGCCTCCCCACAAATCCATTCGAAGCGACCCCACTTCTCTCTAACATAGGTGATTCGTCGAATCATTAAAAGCATCATGGTTAATTTGATTTCCTCAAATCCTTAACCTCAACATGCTTAACCTTACTTCATGTCACTAATTGGAATGGACTAGGAAGTATATAACTCCCTTTATGAATCTTTTGGGGCACCCCCCACAGTGACTCTCTTTGGGTTTATGATTAAGTTTGCCTATTGAACCTAGATCTTGGGATCTCCAGTCAACTAGGTTAGGTTTCCCTCATATTCCCTTCATCCATGGGCTTTGACGTCTTATAAACTAAATCTTTGCTTAAGCCTTTCGTTAACGGGTCTGCAATATTCTCTTTTGACTTCACATAGTCAACCGAGATAATACCCGTTGAGATTAGTTGACGTACTGTGTTGTGCCTACGTCGAATGTGCCTTGATCTGCCATTGTACATAGAGCTTTGTGCTCTCATAAGCGCTGATGTATTGTCAAAATGTATGCAAATCGCCGTCAACGGCTTTAGCCATCGTGGAATATCTTCCACAAAGTGACGTAGTCACTCCGCCTCTTCACCGCTTTTATCTAAAGCGACGAATTCGGATTCCATCGTGGATCTAGCTATAACCGTTTGCTTGGACGACTTCCAAGCTATAGCTGCTCCCACAAGTGTAAACACATATCCACTTGTCGATCTATGATCCTTTATATCCGAAATCCAGTTCGCATCAGTGTGTCCTTCGATCACTGCTGGATGACGGGTATAATATAATCCGTAATCTCTCGTGTATCTTATGTATCTTAGCACTCGTGTGATAGCTTTCCAATGATCATCATTTGGATTACTAGTGTATCTATTTAGCCTTCTTACTGCATATGCTAAGTCGAGTCTAGTACATGTCATTAGATACATGAGACAACCAATGATCCTTGAGTACTCTATCTGAGCAACTCCTTCGGCTCTATTTTTCCTTAGACGTTGAGTATTATCAATCGGAGTTCGAGCTATACTCGTATCTTCCGAATTGAATTTCCCAAGGATCTTGTCCACGTAGTGAGTTTAACTTAAGATAAGACCATCTTGCGTTCTAGTGATTTTTACACCGAGAATCACAACCGCTAAGCCCATGTCTTTCATGTCAAACCTCGCTTTCAACATGTCTTTAGTTGAGTTGATCATATGATCGTTACTCCCAATGATAAGCATATCATCCACAAAAAGACATAAAATCACATAACCTCTTGGTGTGTCTTTATAGTAAACACATTTGTCGCACTCATTTATTTTGAAACCATTGTCAATCAAGACATGATCAAACTTTTGGTGCCATTGTTTTGGAGCTTGCTTCAAGCCATACAAAGACTTGACCAATTTACATACTTTGCCCTCTTTTCCTGGGGCGGAAAAACCCTCGGGTTATTCCATGTAAATCTCTTCTTCTAAATCGCCGTTTAGAAATGCGGTTTTTACATCCATTTGGTGAACTTTCAAATTTCTTAAAGCCGCAATTGCAAGAACCAATCGTATAGAGGTTATTCGTGTCATAGGTGAGTAAGTATCAAAGTAATCTAGACCTTTTTTTTGTCTAAACCCTTTTATTACTAGCCTCGCCTTGTAATCATCAATACTTCCATCTGCTTTCATCTTCCTTTTGAATATCCAACGATATCCAAGTGGTTTACAACCAGGTGGAAGATCTACTAACTCCCAAGTATGATTTTGCAATATAGAATCAATTTCATTCTTAATTGCTTCTTTCCATTGAAGTCCTTCCGCGGAAGAAACCGCTTCGCGATAGGTATTGGGCTCACCCTCAACCATATAGCTCATGAAGGATGGCCCAAATGATTTGCAATCCTTGGCCGTTTACTTCCTCTAAGGTCACCTTGGTCGGCCCAAATGATTTGCAGTCCAGCGGTGGACTGTGTGTAACGTTAAAGCACAGGTCCCGGGTTCGAGACCTGTTAGTGGCACCGGTTCGACGAATTAAAATGTTTTTGAAAATAAAAGGATTTTGGATAAATCGAGTTAATATATAAGTATAATTAAAAACAGAATTATTTTGGGTTAGACACGTAGCTCAGTTGGTAGAGCTGCGTGCACGCGTACGGGAGGTCACGAGTTCGAGCCTCACCCAGCGCATTTCAGTCACACAATAAACCGGTCAAACAAGTCAAAGTCAAAAAGTCAACGGTCAACCCAAAAAGTCAACATATTTTTATATTTTTTATTTATTTAATTTAATTTAAAAAACAATTAAAAATACTTAAAAATAATGTTTTAAAGATAGAAAATAGCCTTAAACTCGTAAAAATATATCTAAAAATTCTGTTAAAATCCTTAATAAAATCCATTCATTTACTATATTTTCCGTTATTATTTAGGTTAGTTAATTCTCGTTGTTCCGCTCTTACAACTCGTGCGCATCTCACCATCTCCAATCAAACGCACCCAATGTGAGTGAATCTTTACAAATTCCCCGTTTTAATCACGTTTTGGGGTGTATCATGTGTCTTGCTATATATTATATTTAAATCATTGTGCATACATCATATTATGAACATGTGTATTCAGTTTGTTTCGACTGTTTGTGTGGTTGTTGTTAGATTCAATTTATTATTTTCAGTACATGCAATTTCATAGGCCGCCGCTCCCCATTACATTATGAGCGTTGAGCAAGTTCCCCATTACATTATGAGCGTGAACCTGGCGTGCCAACATACGATCGGCTCCGTTTGATTGAGCCTTGATCGCACAGACATTTATCATTTTCAGTACATGCAATACGATCGGCTCCGTTTGATTGAGCCTTGATCGCACAGTTTCATTCATGTTATTTATCGTATGACGTTGGTATGTTAATGTATGCTATCATATGTTATTGTAAGTTATAGTTGTGATTGCTATTGCTACTGCTTGATTATTTACATTTGCTCATTTATGATTATGCACAATTTTTCATTGATAAACTAACAAGTAAATCAATAATAAATGTTTATCTAACAAGGTTCACTCGCCAACTTATGTTGACCCAAAAACCCCCATTTTTAAACATGATACAGGTGAACCAGCTGCAGCCAGAAACACATAGGATTGGACTAGAAGAATAAAATGATTTAGAGCTTGGAATTATTTTGTTTGGTTATTTTCTCTGTATTGTATGGACATGTTTGGATTATTTGGAATGTAATTTTGACTTTAATAAATATGAAACATATTAGTAAATATCATGAGCTTTGGTGATAACCCAATTATACCCCGACTCTTATTCCGCTGCGGGTCGGGGTGTGACAGACCTGCTTCATCAACCATTGTTGGTGAAGTTTCATGTGGTTCTCCTAGCATAGGAAACACATTTTCAAAGTATGAGACGATGTTAGGATTTGCCTCCATGATAGTGTTTACGTGGACATCGGGATTCTTGGATTCATGTACAAGAAAACGATGTGCACTACTTTGATGTGCATATCCTATGAATACACAATCAACAGTTTTGGGTCCTATCCTAAGAGTCTTAGGAGGTGGTACAATCACTATTGCTAGGCACCCCCACACTTTCAAGTATTTGTACGAAGGCTTCCTTTTTCTCCATAACTCATATGGAGTTTCGTCCATATTTTTAAGTGGTATCTTGTTCAAAAGATAATTCGCTGAGAGAATCGCGTCTCCCACATTTCTCGGTTCACACCCGAACTGATCAACATGGCGTTCATCATTTCTTTTAATGTACGGTTCTTACGTTCCGCAACGCCATTTGATTGTGGAGAATAAGGAGGTGTACACTCATGTACAATGCCACTTTTTGCGCATAAATCCTCAAAAGGTGCGACATATTCACCTCCTCGGTCGCTTCTAACCGCTTTTATCTTCTTTTTAAGTTGATTCTCAACTTCATTTTTGTACAAGATAAACTTTTCTATTGCTTCATCTTTACTTTTAAGTAAATACATAGCAATATTTAGTACAATCATCAATAAACGTGATAAAGTACTTATTTCCTCCACGTTTGGGAACCGCTTTTAAATCACACACATCGGTATGAATTAAATTAAGGGGTTCGGTTATTCTTTCAACCGATTTAAACGATGATCTTGTAAGTTTGGATTCTACACAGGTTTCGTATTTGTAATCGGAATCAATATGGAAAGTTGGTATCATATTTAATTTAATTAAACGTCGTAATGAATTAAAATTTACATGTCCTAATCTACCATGCCAAACATTCGAAGACTCAATCATGTAAGTAGAAGTAGAAATTTCATTCATGTTTTTCTTTGTGTTAACCACCGTTACATTCATTTTGAACATACCATTAAGGGCATAGCCCTTTCCAACATACATTCCACGTCTAGATAAAACAAATTTGTCCGATTCAAACACTAGACGAAAACCAAACTTGTTGAGCATCTAACCCGATACGAGATTCTTCCGTATATCCGGGACATAGAGGACTTTGTTCAACGTGAGCTCCTTGCTAGAAGTCATCTTCAAGATCACTGTGCCTTCACCCTTGATGTTGGCGGTAGCTTTATTTCCCATATAAAGCTTTTCTTCACCCGTTGCTTCCTTGAATGTTGAGAAAAGAGCCTTATCTCCAAAAACATGGCGGGTTGCACCCGTGTCAACGAACCATCCTGGTGGGTTGGCGCCCACCACGTTGACTTCTTCAATCATAGCCGCTTCCTTGGTTATCACTGCAATTAGAGGCATACCATCCTCATCAACCATATGCGCACGCTCACGCTTGGGTTTCTTGCATTCGTTAGCACGATGCCCCGTCTCGTTAAAACTATAACAAGTACCTTGGAAAGGCGCAGACTTCTTTTTCATAGCTCCCTTTCTTGGTCCAAGGTTGTTAACTTTTGCTTTCCCCTTGTCCTTTTTCGTTAGTTTACCCCTTTTGCCTTTGAATGAATCCCCAAGTTCCACCATGTTTGCTTTAGCCGCAGCTTGCGCAATGGTGCCTTTTAGAGCGACCTTGTTGTCCTCTTCGATTCGAAGACGGACCACAAGTTCCTCCACCGTCATTTCATTTCGTTTATGTTTTAGGTAGTTTTTGAATTCTACCCACGAAGGAGGCAATTTTTCAATTATTGCTGCCACTTAAAATGTCTCGCTAAGAACCATGCCCTCAGCGTGGATGTCATGAAGTATAATCTGCAACTCTTGGACTTGGTTCATAACAGTCTTGTTATCGACCATTTTATAGTCCAAGAAACGGGCGACAACAAATTTCTTTGTTCCCGCATCCTCCGTTTTGTACTTTTTGTCCAAGAGATCCCATAATTCTTTGAAAGCCTTGACATTATAGTACACATTATACAATGCATCCGAAAGGCCATTAAGCACATAGCCTCGACATATGAAATCCGTATGCTTCCAAGCATCAACTGCGCACTGAGCTTGAGCGTCGGTCTCCCCTTCCGCAGGTTGGGGAGCGGTTTTAGTCAAGAACCTCACAAGGTTCATGGTGGTCAAGTAGAAGAACATCTTCAGTTGCACCTCTTGAAGTGGAGACCTGAGAACTTCTCAGGTCGTTCAGCATGGTTTGCCACTGTGGTCGCTCCCACAGTGTTGGCAGGTGTTCTAACGACAAGGTTGTTAACATTCGTGTTCACATTGTTGTTGTTTTCAGTCGACATTCTAAAAAGTAAAAATTGAAATTTTAGTCCGAAATTCTATTTTAACCAACTAAAAACATAAGTAAACTCCAATTTTTTTAATTGCCACGAATTTAATATTTGGCTTCTAAATCCAACTTTGAAGACCAAAAACATAAAATTCTTATAATTTTTTTTAGCGCAAACTTACTGTTTGCCTTCTAAGTCCAACTTTGAAGACCAAAACAGAAAGTTTTTATAAGTAATTTTAAGAAGAAAACGAAGTAATCCGAAATCTTTTTCAAACAAAGTCGCTCCTTTGAATATGAAAACGAAAAAAAAATTGTTTTTAAAACACAAACTGAGGGAACAAAACTTGTTTGAATCACAACCGGAGTGGTTTTGATTCTACACGAACGGTGTTTTAAAATTTTGTTTTAAGATTGTAGGAACCGTTCGCATAAAATAAATAAAAAATTTATTAACTGAATTACACAAACAGAAAAACAAAGAAAGCAGTAATTATAGTACGGATTACAACTGAAGTAAATAAAATACAAGAACAAAAATACAACAAAATTAAGGTTCTTGGCAGAGGATCGTGTTAAACACGGGTCCCTTAAAACAAATTTTGAGTCTCCCAGGAGAACTCATTTGTTTCCAGGATACAACAGCCGAAACAGTTGCACTGCCGGAGATGACGCCACCCGAAGAAGTACCTTGCAGGAAGAAAGAAGAAGATGATCGTGTAGAGAATTCTTAACATATGTTTGTAATTCGGTGTGTTCTCTGGTGTTGATGTAATGCAGTATTTATACTGCATCTATGTTGAAACAGTCAAAAAGATTTAACTCAACGAATTAAATTGCATTAAACGTCTTTAATGCACTTTAATTCGTCAGTTACATTCCTGGTCAAGACCCTTGACTCGTCTGTTTCAACTGCTGAATTGTAACTGATCTGTCATTAACTCTGGAAGCAGCAGGTCGCACGCGTGCGCCTCCATACGCCAGCCTGCTCGTGCGCGCGCCAGTGTGGCTCACATCCTTGCGCGAGCTTACTGGTGCGCAACCCCTTGTGCGAGCATCCTTGCTCCACAGTCCTATTGCGCGTGCGCCAGTATGGCTCACATCCTTGCGCGAGCCTACTGGTGCGCCAACCCTTGCGCGCGCATCCTTGCACTACAGTCCTATTGCGCGTGTGCCAGTGTGGCTCACATCCTTGCGCGAGCCTACAGGTGCGCCAGCCCTTGCGCGCGCACGCCACGTCACCAGGGAACCCATCTGGTCACGCCACAAATTCGCGCCATACTGGTTCACTTTGGTGCGCTGCGCGCGCGCACGTCAGGCATCTGCGGCGCAACCTGGACTGCCTGCACCATGCGTCACTACCTATGTACCTGCGCGCCCCTTGCCACGTTGCCTTCTAAGGTCTGCGCCACCTGGTCCTTGCAGCCTTTGCTGAGCCACGCGCACGCGGTAGAAAAATACAAAGGCGGCTCTCAAGCGGGCGAAGTGCAAAGTGCGCCATCAAAGCGCCACATTGTGCCCATTGCCCACGCCACGCACGCGCGCGTGTGCGAGTGCGAGTTAGGGTGCTCTGCGCACCCTTCGCGAGTACACTTAGTGTGTGCTTCCATGAAACAATAAGGAAGGAGTGTTCCCGCTTAAATACCCCTTTAAGTTTCATCACTCCTCCTATGTGGGACAAGACGCTACTTTCCCATTATTTCAACATTTAATGTTTCAAACACCAAACTTTGAGTATCGATATCTCATTCATCTTAGCTCTGTTTTGGACGTGGTTTAGTTCGCTGCGAAGCTCTTCCAACATAGACCACAAACCCGGAAATAAATATCTATATAAACCTCAGTTTATAATATTTATTTATCGTCCAAAATTAGGAAATACGCATTTCCTATATTTTTGAAAAAGCTATTTTCACAAAATTCCAACATTGGTCAGCCTCCAAACACATCGCTTAATAACGATTTCATACAAAAAGGGCATTTGGCTTAGGCTATGCTCTGTCGTCTCGTTTTCTCCAGATGTGTTTGGGTGATAGATCTGCGTCACGTCAGCTTTTTCCAGTTTTTACCAGTTCTCCTTAGATTACGCATTCGTCCTAGATTTCATCAAATCTGTAGTATTTCAATTATATTTTAATTTTTAAACAAATTTTTATATTTAATATTTGAAATCATGGTTGCCAAAGTCGTTAGGCGCTTCCAAGTCGGTCGACCGGAGAGTTGAGAGTACTCGGCCTAGGCGGAGAGTACTCGGGGAGTACTCGGACATGTTAAATTATAAAGAAATTAGTTTTTCGCAAATTAAATATATGTTAAATAACATAAATTTACTAATATTTATAACAAAATACGTGAAAATGATATTAATTCTTTAATATGATAGGTATAGAAATTATGTTTTATTTTTTAAGTCAAATTTGGCTCGAGTTAACCTACTAGATCCGATTATGGCCGATGTTGACCACGTTTGACCGATTCCGAGTAACTAGGCGGGGTTGAAGAAAGTCGCCTCGGCAGCCTACCTTGTAGCGACTACTCGGAGAGTACTCGCCCTTGAAGACCTTGTTTTACAACCACGTTTGAAATATAAATTGAAATAAAAGAGACATAACTAAAACTTATAAAAAATAACCTAAAAATAAAACATAAATACAATAAACCTAGTTATTCATGTTTAAATTTTGATGGTAGAGTTTATGTTACAAATGCTTGATAAGATCCGCTTTAAGTGTACGGTGGATAGTTCGTGATTGTAACAGAAAAGATATTTCCTTCTACCACTCCATCACTTGGTGGATCTATTATATGTTCGGGTAATATAACTACATCTATATGTTTCAAAATCAATCATGTTATGCAAAATAATACATGAGTACATGATTTTTCTGATTCTTTGTGGATGCATTTTCCTAGCAGGTTGTGCGAATATATGCCACCTGGCTTTCCTAACATCAAAGGCTCTTTCTATGTCCTTTCGGGCTGCTTCGTTTGCTCTCTTATAGCGACAACGTTTTTCATCATTTCCGGGAGGATGCGACAATGTCTTAACTAAAGTTGCCCGATTAGGGTATCCCATCCGCAAGATAATAATCGTATCTATATTGGACTCCATTCACCACGAATGGACAATGGGGCGCCGTACCAGGCATATACTTATTGAACAAATGAGATTGGTCGAGGACATTGATGACGTTGTTTGATCTAGGGGATACAAAAAAGTAGCATGTCAATTTGTTAGAACATTTTGAGACTGTGGGTATTTGAGTTTCATAGTTTAGAGTTGTTTTGTAATAGTTAGAAAGACTTAAGGGGCTAAAAGTGAACATTTTGTAAGTTGTCACATCTGTGGCTTCGTATTTAATCTCCCAGCGTATTTATAATTACGCTGGGAGGTCAGTCTCTATATAAATATCAAGTTATTCCTCCTTTGGCTCCAAGTTTCTTGGACCAAGGTTGTTTTGTGATTATCTTTGTGTTTGCCTCTGATTCTTATGCTACAAATCGAATTCAGGATCTATGAATGTTATTATCTTACTTATATCATTCAAACACCTAATTAATAGGTGTTTGGGTGAGTGTCAATCACCATCACTGTGATCCTAGACGTTTTTGGGACTCACAATTTGGTATCAGAGCCTTTGTGCTCTTGATTAACTGATGTTTGTTAAGATTTTCAAGGTTTTGAAGGGTTTTTTTAAAGTTTTCAAAGTGTTTCAAAAGTATTGGGTTCAAATGGCTTGATTTGGTGTGTTTAATGATTGGGTTATTGTTAATCAGTGTTTATAGTATCATTTAGGTCATTTTGATGCTATATATCATGGTTTTTGGGTTGTTTTGGTGTGATTAGAGGGTTTGTGTTCGTAATAAAACCCTTCCGGGCGTATTTGTGCTTGAAGTCAGCATAGATAATCTTGAAGTCAACATAGATAAGATTGAAGAGGGCGCAATTGTCTTTTACATCAGTGACTGTGTCAGCGTTTTTATCCGAAGGCGACTGCGGGGTCAGTGATATAAATCTTTTGCGATTTTATCACGATGTTCGGCGTTTCTAGTCAAGTCACCGTGTATTTTTGGTCTCTCAGTGTATTTGTGCGTTGCCGGTCCAAGAAACTCTTCCCAAACGAGCGTAATAGTGAGTGTATTAACCATAAGGACTTTGACCTGATCATATATCACAATTAATTAAAACTAGCGTAATTGAGCCCAGTTATACAAAAACTAGCATACTTGTGCCCAGTATCATTAAAATCAGCGTAATTAACCGTCTGTGAACAATTTGAACCTAAAATTGAATCAAAATGTCGCTTAATCAACTAAACCTGGTTGCTCAAGCCGAACTTGAAACTGGGACTGTAATTAGGCTTCCAAAGTTGAAAGGATCTGAAGATTTCAGTAGCTGGAAGAACAGAATCAAGTCATTCTTTGAGTATACTGATCATACTTAATTATGATCATATATCACAGTTAATTAAAACTAGCATAATTGAGCCCAGTTATACAAAAACCAGCATAATTGTGCCCAGTATCATTAAAATCGGCGTAATTAACCATCTGTGAACAATTTGAACCTAAAATGGAATCAATCTGTCGCTTAATCAACTAAACCCGGTTGCTCAAGTCAAACTTGAAACTGGAACTGCAACTAGGCTTCCAAAGTTGAAAGGATCTGAATATTTCAGTAAATCAAGTCATTCTTTGAGTATACGGATTATACTCAATGGATTTCTATCGCTGACGGACCCCACGTCCCTATGGTGATTTGTGATGACGCTCGAATAATCAATGATGATCCCTCGACCTACAGCGATGAAGATAGGTCATTAATCCAACGTGACCATTGGGCTCATGCTGCTCTAACAATAGCTTCATCAAAAGATGACAACAACTTGTTTTAAGAGTACACCACAGCTCATGAACTATGGTTGGCACTGATTGATCACTATCATGGAAACCTAGAACTCATGGAGAACAAGAGAGATATGGTTCAGAGAGAGTACGATACGTCTGGAAGTATCATGGTGAAAGTCTGTCATATCACATTAGCCATTTTCTGAACAGGTTGACAAAAATGAAGAAAGTTGGCAAGACAAATCGGAATCATCCTCTTGAGAACGTCATTAGTGCTATGGAGGACGACGTGCGAACTCATGGACAGGCATACGTTATTAACAAAGGATTGTATGATGCTTTTCTTTCGTAATCCGTACCAAATGACATAGAAGAAGCCATTAAAGACTCCATCTGGGTGCAGGCGATGCAGGAAGAACTATCTCAGTTTCGAAAGCTTAAAGTGTGGGAACTGGTTGATCTACAAGAAGGATCCAATTGGCACAAGATGGGTGCTCCGTAATAGAATGGACGATCGTGCTGAGGTTATCAAGAACAAGGTAAGATAGGTAGTTCATGGTTTTTGTCAAGAGGAAGAGATTGACTATGAAGAAGTCTTTGCTCCGGTGGCACGTTTGGAAGCTATTAGAATATTTGTGGCATATGCATCGTACAAAAACTCCAAAGTGTTTCAGATGGATATGAAGAGTGTGGTTCTGTATGGTAAGGTGAAAGAAGAAGTTTATGTTTATGAACCTCCTGGCTTTGAAGATCCACATTTTCCTAAACGATACTACAAGCTCGACAAAGCTATCTATGGTCTTCATCAAGCTCCTCGAGCATGGTATGAGACTTTGTCAACTTATCTTCTGGAATGTGAATACACAAGAGGAAGAATTGACATGACTCACTTCACAAAAATAATCGAAGACAATGTGATGTTGGTTCCGATTTATGTAGACGATATCATTTTTTGGGTCAATAGATGAAGCGCTGTGAAAGGAGTTCGAGAAGGTGATGAAAGTAAATTTTGAAATGAGCATGATGGGCGAACTCACGTTTTCCTTGGGATTGGAGGTGAAGCAAAGAGAAGACGGAATCCTCATTCATCGAGCAAAGTACATTAGGGATATTCTTGCTAAATACAGTCTGAACGACTGTAAGAGTGCAAGTACGCCGTTTTCATCTCAGTCAGAACTCACTCCTGATCTTCAAGGAAAACCTATGAATAAGTCTTTCTATCGCTCAATGATAGGCTCGTTGATGTATCTAACCGCAAGTAGGCCTGACATTATGTCAGTTGTCTATATATGTGCTTGTTTTCAGGCAAATCCTAAGGAATCTCATGAAACTGCAGTCAAACGAATCTTCCGCTATCTGAAAAGAACCCCTAAACTTGGTCTTTGATATCCTAGAGATAGTACTTTTGATCTTATTGCATACTCTGACAATGACCATGCAGGTTGTAAAGTAGATCGAAAATCAGTTTAAGGAGGATGTCAGTTCTTGGAAAATCGTCTCATATCATGGCAAAGCAAAAAGCAGACAACAGTCTCCACCTCTACTGCTCAAGCTGAATATACGGCGGCCTATAGTTGCTGTTCACAAGTTCTTTGGATACAAAACCAGTTGCTGGATTACGGGATTAACATCATGAAGACTCCGATATTCATCAACAATGAGGCATGTCTAGGAATTGTGAAAAATTCAATCCATCACTCGAGAACGAAACATATCGAGATCCGCATTCATGCAATTCGAGACGCATACGAAAAAGGATACATTCAAGTGGTGCCAGTGGATACTACGCAACAAAAATCTACATCTTCATGAAAGCCTTCGACAAAACTCGTTTCAACCAGTTGGTAACCTGGTTGGAAATGATTAATTTTCTTGTGTGGAAATGAACGGTGTTGTGAAAATCGTTTGTACATACTCTATCTTAAAAAAAACCTTTCCAAATTAAACAAGTATCGTAAAACAATGGTCATCAAAAAGATTTTCTGTTTATTAAAAATTTCTTTTTCGGGAAATGGACATACGAAAATAAAATTTTAGGGGGAAGTTATCTAGAAAATAAATTTTGTGATCTCCTGATGACACCTGCTTACCAAGAGAAATGATAGAATGATACGTGGTCGAAAACCGGTGTTTGTTTAGGTTTAAGTATATGTTTTTACGTGACTTTTAATTCTGGATAGCCTACTTTTAATAAGGTTTATGTTTTACATGTCTTATGGAGTTTAAGGAGCTAATTGGGAGCCAAACGGAGCACCGGACGTGAACCAGATCAACCAGAACAAAATGAAAAAAAACAGAAAACTGATTTTAGGAAGGCCGTCGCCGACGCCACATTAGCCCGTCGGCGACGCACCGTATATACTTTCATAGCCCAGAATTGTGCGTAGACAGGAGGATAAGACGTCGGGAGGAAAGTCAGAAAGCACAGGCCGTCGCCGACGGGGCATTAGGCCGTCGGGGACGGGCCTCCAAAACCTGTATCGCGAAATTTTGGTTTTTGTTAGTTGGGGGCGGGTTTAAACATGTTTTTTCAACCTAATGGAGGTATTATTAGTTCTGGGAGTTTGAAACTTGTTCTTGGAGCCATAACCATCAATCACATCATCCGATTTCATCCCCAATCATCATCAAACAACCGAGTCATCCCACCAATCCAAACTCTAATCCTTCATCACAATCCACCAATCACCTCCATACATCACCACAAACCCTAACCACCATTTGCCTCCTTCATCAAGCTTCACGATGCCAAGATTCGAGCTTTCATAATCCATTAATCGTGTTCCGTTCACCATGAGCGGCTAATTCCCGGAGGTTTCACCCTGGTGTAGGTTTTTGTAAGTCTAGGGCTTAACATTGTTATTGGTTTGATTTGTGACAACTTGCTATTTGATTTTGAAGCTTATGAGAATTGTCTTGCATTTGTATTGAATTCATAAATTGTCGAGTGAAGACAAAATTTGACTATATGAAATGTTTATGTGCATTATGCCTTGTCTAGGTTAGGATTTACATGTTCTTGGTAATGAAGTGCATCTTTGTCCGTTCTTTGTAACGTTGATAGCTATTGGCACCTAAGCCTCGTAACACTAAATTCGTTAATCACTTTTGCAATTGAATCAAATCTGAAACGTGTAGAAACCCTAGGATTGCAATTACTGAACCGGGTGTGAACCTTGTTTACTCACATTTGTTTTACAACCACATTTACTTACTTTGCAATTAACCAACCGGGTGGCAACAATTCAAGACCACCTACACCACCATTTCAAAATTGCGGTCCTAACCAAAACCTCAACCAACGAGCTCGTACAACTCCACCTCAAAACCAAAACCGACAAAACCCATTACCACCAAATGTCAACAACCGCAACATTAACGCAACCGTGGTGTTAATTTGAATCGTGGCAATCCTGCGACTGAAGACCAATTTGTCAATCTTGATGAATTGAGGAATAATATCCCGGATAACAAACCGTATAGTGTACCCGGTTATCAAACACTGGAATATGTGAGTGTTCACATGGAATACTCGGACGATGGGGGATATTATAATGATCGGGTTAAAGACGATAGATGGGAAAATGACAACGAAGAGCTTTTCCACAACGGTGGGAATTTTGGTTATGATGACGGGGGGTATCAATACACGAATATTGTGGGGAATCATGACGGGTTCGGTTACAACTATGGTAGAAATGACGGTTATGGGAACAACTGTCAACCACGTAATAACAATAGGAACGAGCCGATGGTAACAACAATTACAACAATCAAAATGCCAATCGTAATCGGATTCCACAATACGTGGGTGTCGGGAATCAAGGGGGTAATCGAGACGGTGATCGAAGAGGGGATCGGAGAATGGGGGATCAAGAGGTGACCGGTCCACCAAGGGATAATAGGCATAATCGCAACAACCAACGTCAACCACCACAAGGAGTTGATGGACAGTTTCGACCAATGATATCGGAAAACGATTCTCCGATTGTACCACCACCAAGAGGAAGAGCGGCTTTTGATTGCAAGCCAAATTACATCAATATCCTTCCGCATTTCAATGGGCGATCAAATGACTAGCCTTACACTCACTTGGCGGAATTTTCGGCCATATGTAGTACCATTGGGGGTGGTCATTTCTCTCAAGATGAGATTCGATTGAGGTTATTCTAATTTTTTCTTAAGGATAAGGCCAAACAATGGTTTTTGACACTACCTACGAATAGTATTCACAATTGGGTTGAGATGCAACAAGCATTTTTGGATGAGTACTATTCGATGGCTAAAACTGATGATGCTCGGGATGAAATCTTGTCTTTTAAGCAGTTGTTGAGTGAGCCACTACACGAGGCGTTCATGAGGTATAAGGTTGATTAGGAAATGCCCACACCATCAAATTGAAAAGTGGGAGTTGGTGAAGTGTTTTGTAAGGGGTTTAGATGGTGAGACATGGAACCATCTTGAGTCGACTAGCAATGGAACGATACTGAGCAATCACGAGGACGATGATTGGGAATTCCTCGAGAGAATGGCAAAGAGATCGAAAGTTAAAGAGTCGGCAGACCGAGCTAAGAAGTATCCTATATCCAAGTCACTACCCGACCTTGATTCTGGTTCAAGGGATTGCATTTCTACATTAGAACAGGAGTTGGCCCGTATGAAGAAAAAGGAAGTTAATGTGGTACAATTCGCGAGTTGCGACGGGTATGGGGGGCTTGATCATAGAACCAACGAATGTCAAATGGGAAAAGCCTAAGACACCAAAGAAGTGAATCAAGTGTTTGGTGATCGCAAGCATAACGACATGAACTCAAACACTTATCATCCCGGTCTGAGATGGGAACGCCGAGAATCAAATGAACCCAAATTTTCATGCGGGTAATCAAGGCGGATCATCGTACCAAAACCGCCAAGGTGGTAACCAAGGGTATTAAAACCAAGATGAAGGGTACCAAAGAGGCTATGGTCAAGGTGGTAATGGAGGCGAAAATTCAAATTATCAAACAGGTGATGATTCGCTCAACTCAAAGTTAGATGCCATCATGAACTCTATCACAACATCTAACCAAGAGATCAAGGCGGAGGTGAGGAAAGAGTTCGAGGTACGCGACAAATCCCACAAGGCATTGGAGAAGCAAGTTGGGCAACTTGCGTAGGAAGTGTCCCAAATGCGTGGAAGTGGAGGAAGACTTCCTAGTGACACCACTGTGAACCCTAAGCATCAAGGGTCCAACTCGAAAAACACACGTGAGGTACCTATTAATAAAATTTCATTACGTAGTGCTCAAGTCATTGAAAATGGTGTTGAGTCACTACCACCCCAGTTTGTTGAAGGGGTGGTGGAAGATGCTAGTGATGAGGAAAGTGTTGACAGTCAAACGGGTCAAAATAAAATTATTGGTGAAAATAATAAAACTACCCCCATTGTGACCGTCCCCATCCCAAAGGCTAAGGAAAAGGGTGTGGAGGTTAATACCGCCCCTTATCCTGAAGCTTTGTTGGGCCATCTAAGAAGGTGGTTATAAAACGTGGCCCACAACAAGAGGAAATGTGGGAAATTTTTAATAAGTTCAAATCAACCTACCTCTCTTAGATGCAATCAAACAAGTACCCTCATATGCAAAGTACTTAAAGGAATTATGCACTCATAAACGAACTAACAAGTTTCCTAAGAAGCTTGATTTGACTGAAAATGTTAGTTCGATTCTTTCGGGTGCACTTCCACCAAAGCTACAAGATCCGGGGCACCCATTATTTTATTCAAGTGGGTGAGTTCAAAATGACGCGGGCACTTTTGGATCTTGGGGCGAGTGTGAGTATCTTTCCAGGTAGTTGGTATGACCAATACGAGTTTGGTCCCCTTCAGTGATCTAACATCACCGTGGTGTTGGCAGACTTGACACCCAAACTACCCCACGGGATAGTCACCGATGTGATTGTGAAGGTCGATGACTTTTATTATCCGATGGATTTCCTTGTACTTGATTATGTCTCCTTAGATCGTACTAAGCAACCCACGGTTATTCTTGGTCGACCATTTTTGGCAACATCGAATGCTCAAATTGATTGCAAAACAGGAACAGTCGACATGACTTTTGGTAAACGTCGGTAGCGGTTGAATTTTTTTTCGGGATTGACGGATCCTCCAGTCGGTGACGAATGCTATATGCCGGACGTTATTGATGATTGTATACCTCTATGCGACATTAATGTCGAAGAGGAAAACACGATAGAGGAGTGCTTTATGTTTGACAGGTTACAGTTGGAGACGAATCGGAGCATGGATGAGGAGGCGAGGAGTTGAGGTGCTTGCGGTTAAAGAAGGAAAACTGACATGGACGAACCAAGTGGAGAGCTTACCGGAGACTATTGATACAAAGCTGAAGCCGTCGCTAGTAGAACCTCCGGAAGTTGAGTTGAAGGTGTTTCCCAAACACCTCAAGTACGCTTATGTTGGAGAGGGAAACACGCTTCTAGTCATAATTGCTTCGAATTTGACCGAGGAACAAGAGAAGAAGTTGATGGGGATTTTGGTCACCAATAGGGCGGCTATTGGATGGACCATTGCAGATTTGAAGGGAATTAGTCCCTCGGTAGTGATGCACAAGATCATCACCGATGACACCATAACACCCACCCGTGATGCACAAGATCATCACCGATGACACCATAACACCCACCCGTGATGCACAAAGGAGGTTGAATCCAAACATGCGGGAAGTTGTCAAGAAGGAGGTGTTGAAGTGGCTTGATGCGGGTATCATCTACCCCATCTCTGATAGCCAGTGGGTAAGTCCTACACAAACCGTCCCCAAGAAGGCAGGTATTCAAGTCGTCAAAAATGACGCAGGTGAGGAGGTGGCTACCCGGCCGGTAACCAGGTGGCGTAGATGCATTGATTATAGGAAGTTGAATAACGCTACTTCTAAAGATCATTTCCCCTTACCATTCATTGACCAAATTGTGGAGAAATTGGCCGGACAAAAATTTTATTGTTTCTTGGATTGATATTCCGGATACAATCAAATTGCTATTCATCCGGAAAATCAACAAAAGACTACCTTTACGTGTCCATACGGCACATTCGCATTTAGGCGAATGCCGTTTGGATTATGTAACGCCCCCGCCACCTTTCAAAGGTGTATGATGAGTATCTTTTCAGATATGGTGGGGGATTCTTTGGAGATTTTCATGGATGATTTCTCCATTTTTGGGTCATCTTTTGAAACTTGTCTAGACCAACTTGAAAGAGTACTAAAAAGATGTGTTGAAACTAATTTGGTTTTGAGTTGGGAGAAGAGCCATTTCATGGTTCAAGCGGGGATAGTGTTGGGACACGTGGTGTCGAGTCGTGGGATAGAGGTAGACCGGGCAAAAGTTAAGGTTATTTCTACTTTACCCTACCCCACGAGTGTTAAAGGTATTAGGTCATTACTGGGGCACGCAGGTTTTTATAGGATGTTTATTAAGGGATTTAGTGATATTACAAAACCTTTATGTAACCTTTTATTAAAGGATGTCCCATTTGAGTTCAATGAAAAATGTAAGGAAGCCTTTAACATATTGAAACAAAAGTTGGTCGAAGCCCCGATTTTACAATCACCAAATTGGTCACTTCCATTTGAAATTATGTGTGACGCAAGTGATTATGCGGTCGGGGCTGTTTTGGGGCAAAAGGTTGAGAAGAAACCCGTCGCGGTGTACTACGCAAGTAAGACTCTCTCAGATGCACAATTGAATTACACGACAACCGAAAAAGAGCTACTTGCGGTAGTATATGCATTGGATAAGTTTAGGGGTGATGTTTGGGGTAGTAAAGTGATTATCTACTCGGATCATAGTGCCGTACGGTACCTCATGGAAAAGAAGGATGCTAAGCCTAGACTAATCCGTTGGGTTTTGTTGTTGCAGGAATTTGACTTGGAAATCCGGGACAAAAAGGGAAGTGAGAATGTGGTTGCCGACCACTTATCCCGGGTGATTTGTGAGGAGGATCCTACATCTGTAGAGATCAATGAGTCATTCCTGGATGAGTATATTTTGAGTTTATCTACGTTACCTTGGTGCGCTAACATTGTGAATTACTTTGTTACAGGTGACTTGCCGGCTCATTGGGATCGGAGGAGAAGATTACACTTCATGTCACAAATCAAATACTATACGTTGGAGGAACCGGGCTTGTTCAAATATGTCCGGATCAGGTTGTTCGAAGATGCATTCCGGATGAGGAGATCCCGAGTGTTCTGACGCACTTGCATTCATTTGCTTGTGGGGCCATTTTAGTGGTCACAAAACTGGGCACAAAGTGCTCAATAGTGGGCTATTTTGGCCAGCTATTTTCAAAGATGCATTTACTTTTGCTAAAAATTGATTGGAGTGTCAAAAATTGGGGGGTATTTCCAAACGGGATGAGATGCCCATGCAACCGATCCTTATTATAGATATTTTTTATGTATGGGGGATCGATTTTATGGGCCCCTTCCCTAATTCGCATGGCAACATGTATATCTTGGTGGCGGTCGACTATGTATCGAAATGGGTTGAAGCGATCGCTACCAAGACAAATGACCATAACGTGGTTTGCAATTTTGTTCTAATGAATATAATTTCTAGGTTTGGGATTCCCCAAGTAATCATTAGTGATGGGGGATCTCACTTCAAGAATTTTAACTTTGGCAAACTATTGAAACGATGTGGTGTTGACCATCGAATTGCTACCCCCTACCACCCACAAACGAGTGGTCAAGTAGAGGTGTCCAATGGAAAATAAAAGAAATTTTGCAACACACCGTTCGACCGGACCGAAAGGATTGGTCGACGAAGTTGAATGATGCTTTGTGGGCCTATCGAATGGCTCCTAAAACACCTATTGGCACTACACCTTACCGCTTAGTTTATGGTAGAAATTGTCACTTATTGGTAGAGCTTGTACATCGTGCTTGGTGGGCTATTAAAGAGGTTAACATGAAATACGAGGATGCAGGTAAAGAGCGGAAGTTAAAGTTGTGCGGATTGGAAGAGCTTCGGGAGGAGGCGTATTAGTGTGCTTCGAAATACAAGGATGGAATGAAGCGAGCACATGATGCAAAGTTGAAGCCAAAGGAGTTCGTGGTAGGGCAAAAGGTGTGGCTCTACAACTCAAGGCTTAATTTTTTCGGGTAAGCTCAAGAGTAAATGGATGGGCCCATATGTGATCAAACGAGTCGGAAAGCCGGGTGATGTCACCATTGAGGACCCGAAGGATGGGTTAAGACAAACAGTTAACTGTCATTGTCTGAAACCATTTCTTGATGGTAATGACGATAAAGGCGAGAAGAACACGGAAATGGTAAGCTTCGTGGTGGGCATACCACAATACGAGGTCAATTGAGAACCGGTAACACGTTTTGTAGAGTTATGTACTAGTTTAATTGTTTGGTCACATTGTTCTAGAATAGTTATGCTTATTGTTTTGATCTAATAACCTTTTGAGATGTGTGAAGTTCCGGAAGCTATGAACGAGTCTTGAAGTCATGAGGTATGTTTTTGAACTTGTTTATGTGTATTAGGGACAATACAAGATTATTTGGGGGTGGTAGGATCGTTCGACGATAGGTTGTTAATGAGTATTAAAACCGAAAACGTCACACAAAAATATTTTTAATAATTTTTAGGATTTTTTCTAGTATAGGTTCCCTTTATAAAAAGTTCTTATTGTTTGCTTAAAAAAATTGAAAATTGGGGGTGCGTCAGCGACGGGGCTTCAGGCCGTCGCTGACGAGCAGCGTATAATGGCCGTCGGGTAGAAAGTTGCGTAGACAGGTGGTTAGCGCGTCGCCCATTTTGGGACTTTATGGGATGCGTCGGCGATGGACCAAGAGCCCGTCGACGACGGGCCTTGGTTTGTCAGCCGACGCTGATTTGGGATTGACGTGAAATTTCGGTTTCTTATCCAACTTTGGTCAATCAAACTCGACCCAAAAGCTTTTTAAACCACAAACTTGACCCGGTAGACCCCACGTCTGATTAATAACCTAAATTCACCACAAAATCTCTGCATTTATCACCACCACAACCCCCTTCATCTCCATCTTCTTCATCTTCTTCAAATAAGAACCCTCACCTTCAAGCATTCATAACTTCTTCAGTTCTCCACCAAATCTAGTAATTTTTGAGCCTATCTTGCTTAGTTTTTCAAGAGGAACAAAACCCCCCATCATATCTTTCATCAATTCTTGCTCGTTTGCAAGATTTTTGAGTTTTTAAATTCGGGTTTTTGAAGAATGTTCGTCAAGCTTCAAGCTTTTCATCCTTTTCTAGTTCTCTTGCATAAATAACATCAAAGGTATGGTTTTTATTTAAATTTAAGCATGAATATCATATGGTTAGTTGATTTCTTTCGAAAATTTAATCTTCTTGCTTAGAGTAGGTTGTTTATTGCAATTTATGATGTTATGGCTTGAATTTGATGTTGACTACTTGATTTGGGTGGGTTTTGAGCATGTAACAACTATAGTGACATGATTACACTCGTTGTTTACATGATTGAACATAAATAGAATGTTGAACCTTGTGGAACTTTTAAGAATTTAAGAGTGAAAACATGAAAGAATTAGTACTAGGTGTTAAAGTTTGCAACATTGCAAGTTTAAACAAGTTGGTTTACATCTAAAATCTGATTTTTGGTTCAATATTGTGGCTATGTTCAGAGTTTGAAAATTATTTGAAGTGGGTTTGGCTAATTGTTTCCTTTGTTTGTGATTGTAGCCATGTGTGGAAGGAAGAGGAGTAAGACTTCTGGTGAAGGCTCATCCTCGGGAGCCGGTTCTGGCTCGGGTTATGTTCAACGAAAGTGGGAACCATTAAGTGCAGTTGAAGAGAGGGATGCAAGGTTGTATCGGCAGGATTGGGCTTGGAAAGAGTTCAAAAACAATCATATTGCATCTGCGTGGAACGATGAAAAGAAGAAACCTCTTTCAAGATTCATTAATAAAAAGTTGGAAGCTAAGATGTGGAAATGGAAAATGGTTTCAGGGAATGTTACAACATCGGTTCCGGAAAGATCAGTGAATGTGGAGGAGTTTAGAGCGATTGGAATAGTCCAAAAGTTTGAGAGGCTTGGATGGGAACGCGTGTTGGATTGGTGTGAGGACATCACACCTTGGGTCTATTTGGCGGCAGTATGCGAATGGTTGTCAACAATGAGATTTGTTAACAAGGATGGGCCCGCTCACACGTGGCAACTAATTGGTGACATTGGTAAAAATTAAATGATCATGTCATTTGAGCGCATGAACGCAATAGCTCGGTTTGATTCATTGGGGGTTGAAGCGTACGATTATTACACAAGTGATCAGTTTCTAGATAATAAGATGAATGGTGCTGATCCGCCGGGTATGTTGGCGACTGTGTTAGTGAAATCAGGAGGTTTGGGGGAATCAAGGAATGATCTGCCTTTGGAAGGAAAGATTCTTCAAGGCATTTCATTGGATAATGTAATGGTGCGGTTCGGAGACCGCGGGAAGGTGAAAGCCCCCGATTATCGGGTGTTACATGCTTTGTTATACAGTTCGCCAAAACTGTCGTGGCGCCAAATTGTCCTGATGAATACATGGGATACAAGAGAGGCATGCAACAGAAAGATGATCCCATATGTGAGGATAATCAGCATCCTGCAGCAAAACGTGTTGCCTGCAGAGGCATTATGGGTAGATAAACCAATTGATCAAATTTTTTTTGCATCAATGAAGCGCCATTGGAAGTTTCATATTTCATTTTTTGGGAACCAGTACACAGTTAAGGATGAGCATGGCAACAGTTTTCAGTTATGGATCAATAAGCCCAAGGGATGTACATATGGGTGATGAAGAGGAAGAAGAAGAGCATGGTGTTGATAGGAGACCTCGACAAAGATACGCAAGAGCCCACCGAGAGGTCTCGAATGAGGTGGCTCAGATTGTGGTCTCACGAAGAAAACCCGATCACAGCAATTATAGTCGGGGAGACCAGAGTATCTATGATAACGTATCTGCGGGCATTGGGGAGAACCGCGGGTACCATGAGCAAAGGCACCAGTGGGAAGAAAGCTTCCAAGCACAATATCAAACGCATTGGAATGAGGAAACTGCCCATCGGGCTAAAACTAAGCAGTTTTGGGAGGAACATCGGTTGTTCCAAGCCAAACAACAATCCCAATGAGATTTGATGGAGCAACAAAGGGCTCAAAAGAATGCTCAAAGAAGAGCATGGGAGGATGAACAAGATCGTCTCTGTAGGGAGCGAGAGGCTTTTAGGGATCTCCGTTGGATGGCGACGGGCACGGATCAACAATTAGCAATCCTTAATGCCAAGGCCCTTCATGATTAGGAACATCATCAGCGGGATTGGATGGCCAGCTTGCCGTATAGCGAACACTCGCCATGAACTAATTTCCAAAACCTACCGGTACCACGAGGTTCCTCCGATCCAACTCCTCATTGGCCATAGGTGCCGGGGTCTAGCTTCCTCCCACCGCATATACCACCACCACCTGATAGGGAATCGGGTCCACTCGACAATTAGAAAGAGGTGATGTCATCTCTCACCGGGTTCCCATATAACTCGTACCCGCCGAAAGACCCAAACGAGCGTTACCAGAGGTAGGCGAGGTATGTTTTATGTTGTTGTTGTAATTTTTGTTTTTAGCTTTAGTAGATAGTTCTTATTGCTTTCCTAGTTAAATGAACGTTGTGGGTGTGTTCTCTATATAACCCTCACGAGACCTACTCGTCCTTCCGAGCTATCGGAAGGTTTAAAATGGCTTGTTACATAAGTTAAATACAACCATGATTCCTACGAAAGTGAGCTAGGATTGTTATTGTTGTACATTATTTTCCACACAAATCAAAAGTAAATTAACGTATGGGGTGGTAAATGTTCATAAAAATGGTAGAACTAGGTTGCTAACAAATTTTGATGGTTGTGAGAAGCATGCTTCTACACAAGGATTGAGATTTGTAGGTACAGCATGTTCGTGAGGCGACCATTTTGTTGAAGAATGAAGAGCACATGACGGACGAGCTCGAAAATCAGGTGCATGCGTTTCTTTTTAATTTTGATATTTTAGTTAGCAAATAAGTGGATTGTAAATTGTATATCATTTTCCGGGGTGAAATTTCGGGGAAGTTAGCAGTGTCACATCCCTTGTGCGATTTAAAAAGCCTATTCTTGCACATTGAGGACAATGCTTACCTCAAGTGTGGGGATCTGGGAGAAAAAGTTTTTCGATTTTGACCCGTTCATGTAAACACTACACATTGAGGACAATGTTGACTTCAAGTGTGGGGATGGGGGAAAATTTCAAAAAATTTTCAAAAAGGTCTTTGTTTGGAGCGATCTAAGAAGCACAAGTAACTAAGTTAGCGAGGGATGACACGATCCATTTGGTCTGTCGTCATGGTCGGGTTCAAGTTAATAGCATGAAGGATATTTAATGGGTGGTTATTTGGGAATAATTCGCCTAAGGAACTTGTAATTTGTGCATATCGTACTTCATACCCTAATATGTGAGGTTTTAAGCCACTTATATACGTTATGAATACATATGTTCTTTGTTGAGTGTACCATTAGTCATGTATTGTAGAACTTACACCTTTTGATACATTTGAGACCATAGACCGAATACAAGCATGAGAATGATTAAGGAATTAGGTAATCCTTTTTCTTTAACACCATTTGCTTACCCTTACCCGAAATTTATTCCCTAGTCGCCAACTTTAAGCCTAACCCTTTCGTTTGATCACCCCAATTAGCCCTTAACCATTAAACCTTTTAACCCGTGTGATGAAAATTTGATCATAGGATTAGTTTTTTGATAAATAAAATGGAAAATACGGAAAATGTTATGAAAAATATGAGAAAATCATTGAGAAAAGTACAAAAATTTGAGTTTTGGTTGTTGAATAAAAAGCGAAGATCGTTGCCTCATAGTTGATAATTGGTAGTTAGTTGTGTTTAGATAGTTGTTTTGTAATAAAGATCGAATTTTCATCACCTTAGTCACCTTAAAAATATCCTATTCCATACCCTTCGCCTAGCCCCGTTACAACCCTCCAAAGACCTTTTGACTTGTGCTTAGTATTCGTGTTCAGTGGTGGAGAATGATTGAGTTGCAAGCTTATGCGGGTACATGTTCTATTCGGTTTCGAGTGATCACCTTCAAAAGTGCTAATACATCATATAATTAGCCAATTTGTAACCGAGTAGAGTGAACATTGTGAGGGATATGCATATATTGTGAGTTTTAAGGGCGGGTTAATCTTGGGTAACCATTTTCATGTGATTAGTTCATTGATTGTTAAGTAACTTGAAATTGCAAAATATCTTGAACCGAGTATGACTTAAGACCTTAACTTACGTCTCGAGAATGGGAAGTGTGTTTCTTGTTTGACCCACATGAAAGTGAAAAACACTTTTGCTTGAGGGCAAGCAAAAGACAAGTGTGGGGATGTGATACGTGGTCGAAAACCGTTGTTTGTTTAGGTTTAAGTTTATGTTTTTACGTGACTTTTAATTCCGGATAGCCTACTTTTAATAAGGTTTATGTTTTACAGGTCTTATGGAGTTTAAGGAGCTAATTGGGAGCCAAATAGAGCACCGGGACGCGAACTGGATCAACCGGAACCAAGAAACATGAAAAAAACAGAAAACTGATTTTAGGAAGGCCAACGCCACATTGGCACGTCGGTGATGCACCGTATATACTTTCGTCGCCCAGAATTGTGTGTAGACAGGAGGATAAGACGTCGGGAGGAAAGTCAGAAAGCACAGGCCGTCGCCGACGGGGCATTAGGCCGTCGCCGACAGGCCTCCAAAACCTGTATCGCGAATTTTTGGTTTTTGTTAGTTGGGGACGGGTTTAAACACGTTTTTTCGACCTAATGGAGGTAGTACGAGTTCTGGGAGTTTGAAACTTGGTCTTGGAGCCATAACCATTAATCACATCATCCGATTTCATCCCCAATCATCATCAAACAACCGAATCATCCCACCAATCCAAACTCTAATCCTTCATCACCATCCACCAATCACCTCCATACATCACCACAAACCCTAACCACCATTTGCCTCCTTCATCAAGCTTCAGGATACCAAGTTTCGAGATTTCATCATCCATTGATCATGTTCCGTTCACCATGAGCGGCTAATTCCCGGAGGTTACACCCCGGTGTAGGTTTTTGTAAGTGTAGGGTTTAACATTGTTATTGGTTTGATTTGTGACAACTTGCTATTTGATTTTGAAGCTTATGACAATTGTCTTGCATTTGTATTGAATTCATAAATTGTCGAGTGAAGATTTAATTTGACTTTATGAAATGTTTATGTGCATTTATGCCTTGTCTAGGTTAGGATTTACATGTTCTTGGTAATGAAGTGCATCTTTGTCCTTTATTTGTAACGTTGATAGCTATTGGCACCTAAGCCTCGTGACACTAAATTCATTAATCACTTTTGCAATTGAATTAAATCTGAAACGTGTAGAAACCCTAGGATTGCAATTAATGAACCGGGTGTGAACTTTGTTTACTCACATTTGTTTTACAACCACATTTACTTACTTTGCAATTGACCTCAGTTTGTTAGTTAATTAATCAAACCCAATTTGTCGGTTTATCCCGACACTCTTTTCAAACAAACAAAATCAATTACTTCTTAGCTAGCTTCATAAAAGTGACAATCTTAGTAAAATCAATCACATCCGATCGCAAACCACAAACTCTTCGTGGTTCGACCCCTTACTACCACTAGCACATTGTTGAGGGTAATTTGGGATTATAAATATTATCTTTGACCGAGGCGCGACACCTTGATCATAGAGCACTTCTAACACTTTATCTGTCTTTGAAACAGAAAAGCAAGGAAAATCGGGGTGCCAAGCAACGACATGTCCGTAGATTCTGCAACACCATCAAGTAAATTGCGATTAGGCGACAAAAGATAAAGCTTACACAAAAATTCCGGATACACACAATATTATGTATCTTGCGGGTAACACGTTGTGGCATATGGCTTAATTGTCTTAAATTTTGCGTTGATAGATTGCCAAAATCCGAGATTTCAGGTCTTTTGATTGTTTTATCATTCGGGATATCATAGTCGCTCTTCTATTGCATCCAGATATATGCAGACCTACACACGATTATGATATCTTTTCAAAAGAGCCAAAGAGGCCAAAAACCCTACAATTGAAAAAGCTCAACTAAATGAGTTATTCAAAAGTAACCGTACCACAATGAGGTATCTGCCTAACCCTGTTCAAGACAGCATTGGTCACTTTGATTGTACGAATGTGCATACCTGCTCACTGATGCGCTAACCTTGTATCTCTCAAACTAATGAAATCAGTATACTCACCTGTTATGAGGAAGCTTTGTACATACCTTAGTCGTGGGGTATGTCCAGACGTGGGACTCACGGGCATAATGTTCTACCAGTCTAGCTTGAGTGGGGGCCATTGCAATTTTTGTCAATTTTACCACAACATGATAAACACTCACCGAAAGCTTGTTGAAAGAAGGATGCATGGATTTAAGGGGACTAACATACTGACAGTTTTTCTTGTGCCTCGATTAATCAAAATTAAAATAATAAACTGACAAGTGTTGCCAGTATGATCTTTTGCAAGAACTTTAAGGAGTGTCAAACAAAAGAAAATTAAAAAAAAAGAAATCCCTCAGTTCGAAAAACGGATTTCTGTGTCAAAATTGCCAAGTTTTGTTTTTCTAAAAGATATTTTCTATTTTTGCATAAATTTTTAGCAAAAAGGGCACGTTTTTCGGAAAAAGTTTGAAATTTTCGACCGTATTTGGTTTGATTTCTTAGATTTGAAGAATCCTTCCAAACTTCTAGGGGCGGCGTATTTATTTTCTAGCGTAATTGATAATTATGCTAGACGATATTTTTGAATGTATATATATGATTTTCAGTTTATATCTTAACTTTTCTTTAACATCATCTTCATCTACATACAAATCTTCTCAAAAACTTCTTAAACATCGAACCGATTTCTCTTATCTTTAGTACAAGATCATTCATTATATGCTGAAATCAGATGTTAGAATGGCCGTATCTTGAGACCGTGCTTAATGTTTGCAACAACGGTTCTTAAGAGATCAGATCAGTTTAAGATGATTAAGGGTTTATCAAGAAAATTTTTGAATTTAGCGTATTTGATGAATGCAGCGTAAGTAGGTGAAGATTAAGGTTCGCGTAAATAGGGAAGCCTCGAACGAGAGTTCGAACACCCGGTGTAATTGACTTTTACGCCGGAAGTCAACATAGATGAACATCTACGCTAACACGATTTCAAAGAACTGCCCTTATTACGTGACTCATTGTCAGCGTAATTAACACTTTTAACCGGTGCAATTGATTGGATCTGTATATGCATCAACGCTTCCAAAATTAACAAGCGTAAATTATCAGAGTAGTTAAACCTTAATCAGATCGTTTGTCAGCGTATTTAATATTTTTCTTTTTGTTTTTCTTTATTTTTAATTTTATATTTATTTTTGGTAAATATTAAACTAACGTAATAGTTATGTTTCGGAACCCAGATCTCACGTGGCTCGGTTTCATGTTTTAAATTGGCTAAACAGATAGGATAGGATGGAATGAGGAAACACAACCAACCAATCACACTAAATCTACCAGAAGATAATTTTGAAGACGTGATCTACTGGTTGTCAATAAATAAAATAAGCTATGTTGTTCAAGCAAATCCTAAGATCTACTGCATACACATAGTAGAATTCTGGAAAACTGCAAAAGTGAATATGATCAACAAAGTTAAAACCATCACGACAACAGTTTGAAACAAAGAGGTAGTCGTGACTGAATAAAGGATTCGAAAGTTGCTGAGTCTAGGAGACAACGCCAAAGATCCAATGAAGCTGAGTAAGGAAGAGATTCTGGAAGGTTTTAGGGGGATGAACTACGTTGGAGATTTTGGAGGAAAGATGAGATAAAGAGAAATGGGTTAACAAAAGATTGGAGATTCATCTTGCATACTTTCGGCTTAAGTTTGGTACACAGGAAAGGCGGGAACGACGGGTTGAACTTGGAATGGTCGACAACTATGCTTAATCTATGTATAAACCCGCCCTCCAACATATTTGGTTTAATCTTCTATTGCATGGTCGACAGCTAACAAAGTGACATGGGCCATGTATCCAAGATTTGTTCAATTACTCATCAATGATAAACATCAAAATCTTCCTCACGATGGAAATATGTACTAGTTTCAGCTGCCAACTGGAAGGTAAACCCTAGAATTAAAAACTGATGAGTGGGTAATGTTGCACCACTGGATGTATAGAAAGGAAAGACTTCTAATACTTCTTGAAGCATACAACAAATACAAAGAATGGTCAACAATTATGCTTAATCTATGTATAAACTCGCCCTCCTACATTGCTGGTTTAATCTTCTATTGCATGGTCGACAACGCTAACAGAGTAACATGGGCCATGTATCCAAGATTTTTTCAATTACTCATCATTGATAAACATCAAAATCTTCCTCACGATGGGAATATGTACTAGTTTCAGCTACCAACTGGAAGGCAAACCATAGAATTAAAAACTGATGAGTGGGTATTGTTACACCACTAGATGTACAGAAAGGAAAGACTTCCAATACTTCTTGAAGCATACAACAAATACAAAGAAAGTGTGAGGCAAGCCAGAGAAAGGCAAGAAAAACAGGCCGAAGAAGAACAAGACGTGGAAGAGGAACCCCAATTGGTACGAAATCGAAGAGATAAAGGCAAGAAGGTAATAGAAGAGGGGGGATCAAAGAAAAGCAGAAAAGATACAGCCAACCTAGAAAGAATAATGGGCGATAGCATTAGGGCTAGGTCGAACCCTGAAGATATAGAATGGATGCAAGCCTTGCATGCCATAAGAGAAGCGGAAAAGAGAGAAAAAAGACTGAAGAGAGGAGAGATGACCTACTCTGAGACACCGGTTGTAATTACAACAGAACAAGAACAGTTGGATCAGTTTGTTGAAGGTTTGTTTCCTGACCCTCCAGAATCCACTCCAAGCAGGTCACCTGCTCACAAAAAGAGAAAACCGGAGAAGGATCTTTAAAGGAAGTCCCATCCAAATCTACTTCAACAGCTCGGGCACCTCCTCAACAAGTTCCAGGAGACCTCGTCCATTCCAAGAGTTGTATGACCGGCTGTCGAGAGAAATTAGGTCTTTTCCTGCTAAAGAGTTCTGCTTATTGAAGAATCAAGTCAACGACACCAACGTGTTTCGAGAGAAATTGAAAGAGCAAAGGAAAAAAGAACAAAGAAATGCATGGGTTCGTTACTGAGCAGGCAATATTTCTGAGGTTCCAACACGAGGGTATGTCCAAGATGTACGAGATGCTCAAAGAGCTATACACCAAAACAGATCTGGAACCAAAGTACTCATCTGAAGATCTCTTCATATACGAAAAATTTATAGAAGAAGAAGAAAAACAGAAAGTTGCTGAGGCTAAAAAGAAAAAGAAACGACTTGAATCGGCAGTGGATATCAATGTGGATGGAGACAACGAAGAAAAGGAGGTGGAAAGATTTGAGATGCCTGCTAAATTCCTTGAGTGGGGACTTGAGGATGAAGTGATGTATGAGACAGAAGGAGGAGAGGAAGTGGCTCCGCAACATCTGTCACAGCCCCTGACCACACCCTCGACGGGGGCCATGAGTAGTCAAGTGGTACCGGTGGTTATTTCGAAAACATCGCAGCAGAAAAATTCATCAGGACCGTAGTTAGGAAAAATATGAGTTTAGTAACACCAGATTTTATTTATTAAACAGATGAGAATAAAACCCATGTTTTATAAAGGTAGCTTTTAATTAGGGATAAACCCGAATTCATAAAACAACATTTCTTAATTTAAAGGATGCCACTTCTTTAAGCCTTCCGGTGTCGTCTCACAACTCTTATTCAGATCCACTGTAATCACCTGAAACATGTTTAAAAACATTTTATCAGCAGAAAATACTGGTGAGTTCATTCAATTTATACAAAATGACACATTCTTATATTCACAACATTAAGATTTTTTACATTTGTTTATCTTACCAAACTACTATTGGCTAATTCATTGTCCAACAGTAAAGAAACTATTCTAAATAGTATTTGTCACTCTGTGGCAATTCCTGTGACTGTGGTCATTTCACTTATTGGCTAACCCATTGTCCAATAGTGAAGATTATCAAGTATTGTATACAAAACCCCACATATTAACGGTAGTTTCCTAGTAAGAATACAAAAACTTAATCACTGTAATATAACTGAAAAACATTTAGGGTTTTGCAAAGCAGTTGAGAAAAAGAGAATGACTCACAATGCAGACTTAGGTTTTCAGAAGTAGCCTCATGGTCTAATTCTTGGGTTCCTAATTAAATACACACAATACACACGTATTAGTGTATTAACCCAACTCCAACTTTAATGATACATCACAAGATCAAAGCCCCAACCTAGTTAACAAAGTATAGCCTTATTTAGGCAAAAATTTGGCATCTGTTGCTGGGTTTCAAATCGATCGGACAGGGTATCGTGTCAGTGATTAGAGTTAAAATACTTACAACAAGGCATAGTTTAGGGGTTTTAGGGGGTATACTATAAGAATAACGGAGGTACGAGAGAGGGAGTTCGTCAAATTTAAGTCGAACTGGTGAAACAGCATTTCTCCCACAGCTGCCTTTATATAACCCATGTGGGTTTCTCCGCACGGCGCGCGGAGAGACATGGTGTCTCTCGCGTGGCGCGGGGGAGGTCGGCCTGGCTTAGGTTGCCACGTCTCCAGCATAGGTCTGACACGTGGCGCCTCTGCGTGACACGTGTCCTCGGTCGCCTTTTTCGCCCAATCGCGTGTTTTTCTCGATGTTCGTGCTAGTTCTTATCGCGTATGCTTGGTTCTTGATCCTAAATGGTTCGGATTTTTAATTGTGAATCTAATATGGGTACTTTTGTGTGGGTTGGTCCATCGACCGCCAAGTTTTCTTAACCGCTAAGTTTTCTGATTGAGTATACAAGTTTCATTGCGCACACTTCTAGCTTTGATTACGGGTTTTCGTTGGGAATATTTTTGAGGGTTGTTACAACATCCTGAGTGGTTCAAGAAAGAACGAGCCAAACTATCAGACTTCTATCAGGTTGTGATAGTTGAGAAAACAGAGGTGACTGATAGAATCATAAGCTAGAAATACTGTAATCTTAAAAGGATGTTCATAGTGAAAAGAAGGGGCGGGGTAATTCAACACTTCTGAACGGGGCTGGACATGCAAAGTCTGCCAACGTGGGATATTCGTGAACTAGGTAAACTTGAAATAATAAATCCTACCAATAGCAGCATTGGAGCATATTTCGAAAGACTTATTTTACGAGAATGCATGCGTGGATTAACAGTGTTTATACCCCAGCGCCCTAGATGACGAGTTTCAAAGACAAAAAAATACGTGATAATCGGAAAAAGGAAAGTTACATGGGTGATCATTCCAGCGAAGGTAGTTACCAGGGTAAAGATTCCTCCAGAACAACCAGTGTTGCTCACCAATTTCAAAAGTGGTTCTATGAAGGAAAACCCGGTGAAGTAGTGATCTGATCAACCGATAATGGAGATATCAGAATCCTCAATCTGATGGACGTGTTTATGTTTTGCCTATCTAACTTGAACATCCTTTATGAGCATAAGATACTCGTCGGAGCTGGAAATGAATACTTGGAAGAAGGAATGCTCTTTCAAAGAGCAGTCGAGAGAGCCAGAGAAAGAAAGAAATGATGGAGATTCTGCTCAGGATTGAGGAGCGAAAAGAGCAGGATGAAGCAAGAAAGAAGAATACTTCGAATAAACCTGTTGAACCACAACCATCCTCTCCTCAAAACAAAGATCCTTCGTCAGAATCTGATGTGCAAGTCATACCACCACCTCCGACTTCATCCACATATAAGTCACTATGGAAGACCCTCCAACAACAAGTGAAGTTGTTACAACTCAAATCACACCTACAAAAATCATTCAAGAAGCCACCACCATCCCTAAAGCTCAAGATAAGGAATGAAGACTCTCAAAGTACGCAACGGTCTTGGAGATATAGTTAGAACGTTTTTAGACCGTTGGTATTTGAGTTTCAAAGTTTAGAGTTGTTTTGTAATAGTTAGAAAGTCTATAGGGGTTAAAAGTGAACATTTTGTAAGTTGTCACATCTGTGGCGGCGTATTTAATCTCCCAACGTATTTAATATTACGTTGGGAGGTCAGTCTCTATATAAATATCAAGCTAGTCCTACTTTGGCTCCAAGATTTCTTGGACCTAGGTTGTTTTGTGATTATCTTTGTGTTTATCTCTGATTTACATGCTACAAATCGATATCCAGGATCTATGAATGTTATTATCATCATAGGATTACTAATCAACATTGGTTGATTCATCTTGGACAAGATTCTTCACCTTCATCTTAGTTCTTGTTGTTTTCTTACTTATACCATTCAAACACCTAATCAATAGGTGTTTGGGTGAGTGTCAATCAACATTACTGTGATCCTAGACGTTTTTGGGACTCACAATTTGGTATCAGATCGGTTCAAGAAAGAACGAGCCAAACTACCAGACTTCTATCAGATCCTAGACGTTCTTTCTTGACAACTTTCAACGAGCAGTCGATAAAGCCAGAGAAAGAAAGAAAGAAATGATGGAGATTCTGCTCAGAATTGAAGAGCAGAAAGAGCAGGATGAAGCAAGAAAGAATAATACTAAGAATAACCTACTGAACCACAACCATCCTCTCCTCAAAACAAAGATCCTTCGTCAGAATCTGATGTGCAAGTCATACCACCACCTCCGACTTCATCCACATATGAAGTCACTATGGAGGTGTAACATTTGTCAAGAACGGGTTTTTAAAACCTGCTCTGTTTTGTAATCGAATATCAAGTTATAAATGTCACGTTGAATATTTATGATTATTTTGATTTAAAATGATACATAATTAATAAATAAACTAAACTATAAAAATTATATTTGATAAAAAGTTAACACAAAATAAATAAAAAGGATATGTTGCTGCCAGGACTCGAACCCGGGTCAGCCAGAATTGAATCCAAAGACTTAGCACACACTCACATCACCACTCCGCCACTTGTTGTTTTCTGATATCTCTAGGAAACAAATAACATTTATACACAAACTCGGTTAAACCGGTTGCGCCAACTGAGAAACTGAAATCGGCAATTCAATCGTCTAATCGTTTGATTAATCGCTCATTCACGTTTATAACCGATAAACCGATGATTTTAATCAATTCAGAAGTGATTGAACATCAATTTTCTTTACTATCGGTTTTTATAACCGAAAAGAATCAAAGTCCCAATTACTTCAACTCAAGACCTTTCTCGCGACTCAGAAACATCATTCCAACATTCCATTTCACTTTCGTCACACTTTCAGTTCGTCAGAACGCTTAAATCAGTTCGCCGGAATTTTCTGCAAAATTCGCCGGAAAACCGTATTCGTCCTCAAACGGTAAATCTTTCAATATCATTGTAGTTCAACAATTGTTAGGCTATTTCTAACTTAAACCTCTCAATTGAAATCGAATTCAGGCACTGTATTCAGCTAATTTCAGTTCGCCGGAAAGATTCTGAAAATCTATATATTCATCTGAGAATCGGTAAGGGCATTCAAACCCTCTGTTAACATTTGCTGATCACTTCAATTTCACGATTAGCTAATAAAAACGGTTAATTGTCTTGTTCAGTTGAAGAGCATAAAAACAGGGACCGACACATTGCCGGAATTCTGAAATAAACCGTTCATCGGTATGTTCACCCCTAATTACCGTCTCTGCCATTTCATTTTAGCATTACGAATGTTTGTTAATCGTAAAAACAAGAAACGGATTAGTGAATCAGTTGACTGTAACCTGAATGTAGAAGACGAAGTTAGTTAAGTTATAAGTTTATTTAAAATCAGTAATATGAACGGGTTAGACACACAGTCCAGCGGTGGACTGTGTGCAAAACATAGTCGCATGTCACAAGTTCGATCCCTGATACACGCACTCCTTATGTAATAAAATGCCTTTTTGTTTAAAACTAAACCGGGTTAATCCCGTTAGTTGTTAAGTATAATAAAAACCGAGATGTTAACCAGGTTAGACACACAGTCCAGCGGTGGACTGTGTGCAACACTGAATCGCACGTCACGAGTTCGAAACCTGATACTGGCACCGGTTCGTTGAATTAAAATGTTTTTGAAATTAAAAGAATTTTGGTTAAACCGAATTAGTATATAAATATAATTAAAAACAAGATTATTTCGGGTTAGACACGTAGCTCAGCTGGTAGAGCTGCGTGCACGCGTACGGGAGGTCTCGGGTTCGAGCCTCACCCGGCGCAAACAATTTCGCTGACCGAACCGGTCAACAAGTCAACAAGTCAACGGTCAACGGTCAACGCAAAATAAATAATTTTTTTTATATTTTTATTTATTTAATTTAATTTAAAAATCAATTAAAAATACTTAAAAATAACATTTTTAAAGATAGAAAATAGTTTTAAATTCACAAAAATATATCTAAAAATTTCATTAAAATCCTTAATAAAATCCACTCATTTAATATATTTTTCCGTTATTATTTAGGTTAGAAATTCTCGTTGTTCAATTCTCATCCGATTCGTGCGCATCTCATTATCTCCATTCAAACGCACCCAATGTGAGTGAATCATTACAAATTCCCCGTTTTAATCACGTTTTGGGGTGTATCATGTGTCTTGTTATATATATTATAATTAAACCATTGTGCATACATCATATCATGACATGTGTATTCAGTTTGTTTCAACTGTTGTGTAGTTATTGTTGGATGCAATTTATTATTTTCAGTACATGCAGTTTCATAGGCCGCCGTCCCCATTACATTATGAGCGTTGAGCATGTTCCCCATTTCATTATGAGGTTGAACCTGGCGTGCCCACATACGATCGGCTCTGTTTGATTGAGCCTTGATCGCACAGACATTTTACATTTTCAGTACATGCAATACGATCGGCTCCGTTTGATTGAGCCTTGATCGCACAGTTTCAATTATGTTATTTATTGTATGATGTTGGTATGTTAATGTATGCTATCATATGTTATTGTATGTTATAGTTGTGATTGATATTTGCCACTGCTTGATTATTTACATTTGCTCATTTATGATTATGCACAATTTTTCATTGATAAACTAACAAGTAAATCATTAATAAATGTTTATCTAATAAGGTTCACTCGCCAACTTATGTTGACCCAAAAACCCCCATTTTTACACATGATACAGGTGAACCAGCTGCAGCCAGAAACACTTATGATTGGACTAGAAGAATAAAATGATTTAGAGCTTGGAACTATTTTGTTTGGTTATTTCTTTGTATTGTATGGACATGTTTGGATTATTTGGAATGTAACTTTGACTTTAATAAATATGAAACATATTAGTAAATGTCATGAGCTTTGGTGATAACCCAATTATGCCCCGACTCTTATTCCGCTACGGGTCGGGGTGTGACAGATTGGTATCAGAGCCATGACTATAGGGATATAGGATAGGTTATTAGACCCTTAGAGCCTATACTATAGCTGAGTAGAAACTTATAAGATTTTTGTGTGTTACATGCCAAATTTCATGATGTTTATATGTTTTATGTTAAATGTTATATTCAATGTTATGCAAGCATGTTCATAAGTATATATTATCATATAATGCCTATTATGAATCATATACTCATAACGTATCACATCCATGAAAGCACACACCACATCATGATTGCTTTTACAATGATTTTTGTGTTTTCAAATCTCATCAAAGTGAGTTCGCATGACGGGCATGTAGTAACTGGAAGGGTACCAGTACCGGTAGTCGGAACGTCCTGTCTAGGCTGGCATTCGTATAAATCCAAAATAAAGGACCAGTTTGCCTACCTGGGGACTAACGATGAGAGTACGAAGTACCTATTAGGCCAAAGCATGCTATACCAAACGTCGTGTGAGCTAACCCCACTTTGAGCTGGACACATTCCGACCAAACATCTCATGAACATATTTTGTGGTTTGCATTCGGGTGATGCGAGTGTTAAATTGCCAATACTAATGTGAATCCTACCAAGCCAATAGCCATGGGGGCCCACATGACTATATAGGTGAAGGTATGGGGGACATTTGAGGCCCAACATGAGCAAACCCAAGACATCCTATGGATGTAGTTGCATTATTGATATTTATGTTATTTTCATTTTCTTAAAGACACATGACACCTAAAAAGACACCATAAACTCACAATCTTCTCATGTATGATCCTGTAGATGTCGTCTAGACAGCAACGAAGGGGTAAAAGATCAGGAAGGTCTCAGGAACGCTTGGCCACACAAATCGCGAAACAAATGGCCACAATACTGCCTGACATTGTGGTCCAAGTACAACAAGCCCTCGCTACAAATCCTACTAACCCTCCCCAACAACATGACCAGGACATCGACAACCCTCCTACCAGCAAGTGCTCATATAAACATTTCAAGTCTTGTGATCCTTCTAAATTTGAAGGGACCGAGTGTGTCACTGCTCTCCTACATTGGTTCGAGGAGATGGAAAACACCTTCCTCAACTGCGATTGTCCTGAGGATCGCAAGGTTCGATACGCCACCGGGAGACTATTTGGGGTAGCTCTCACCTGGTGGAATACTGAAAAGGGGAAGAGGGGAATTGATGATGCAATGGCCTTAACGTGGGAGGAGTTAAGGGAAATCATGACTAGGCGTTTCTATCCTAGGAGTGAGATTAAAAAGTTGGAGGACGAATTTCATTCATTAAAGCAAAAGGAGGGAGATCATACCATCTACAACAAGAGGTTCTTAGAGTTGAACTAAATGGTCCCTAACTTGTTCACCCCAACTTATCGCTTGGTTGAGCATTATATTCGAGGTCTTCCCTCGAAAATTCAAGATTCAGTTCTCAGCACTTCATCGGCAACACTTGAAGCTGCTATGGAACTAGCCACTGAACTAACCGAAAATCGCATTCGAAACGGTAAATTCAAAGAGGAGAAGAAGAAAGCCCCCATTGAGGCTCAAACTTCAAACCATTCTGGTTTCTCCTCGAAGTTTACTGGTAAAAGGAATCGAAGCACAAGAAACTTCGCCGTCACACAAACCAATTACCCTATTCCTGCTGCACCCATTACCCAAGTCGCCCCTTCACCTGCACCATACAAAAGACCATACTCTGGCCCGTTACCAAAATGCAACCGTTGCCAATACCACCATTCTCCTGATCATCCTTGCCAATATTGCACCGGCTGTGGTCGCGCAGGTCATACTGTTCAAACCTGTCGCATACCTCAGCGAACGAACCGTCACCAGCCTTCAACCCAAACCCACCAACAAATAATGGGTCAAGCCCAACAACCCCTACTACTACCACCTACCCAACATTTAGCCCAAACATACTATCAACCCAATGGTACAAACCTATGCGGGCTTGCTACAATTGTGGAGATCCAAGCCATTTTAGAAACACTTGTCCACGTTTGGTGAACATCATTCATGCCCAAGCTCAAGCAAATCCGGTGAATCAAGCTAACAAAGCTCCACCACCTGCAAGAGGAAGAGCTTATAACATCAACACCAATACTGTTGAAAATAATAACGGCCCAAACGAATCACCCAACTAATTTTTCCTCGCCAAGAATCAAGACTCAACTCTAATCGTCTAGTTTTAATGTTTTTCTTTATGATATCTCCATCTTTCCGTATTCCAGTTGTAAAATTTGGAAATTATGTATCCAAGAATTTTAATGCGATTTGATATTACAGTTTTGTTCTATACTCATTGATTTAACATTTATATCATCATACATCTCGACGTATCTCAATCTCATCATTTAAAGAAGTTGGGTTGTGTCACACTTTTACATAGACTGACCCCATCATCAGAACCAACGAGAGAGGTACTGTCAACATTTAGTCATGTATCATTTCGGAATTGAGACTCAAGTTTTGTTCGTTGTGTTATTTATGTTTTAGAGTCACATAGAACTGATCATGATTTACTGATAAAGCCAACGAAAATTTGACAAGAATATGGTGGATACGCCGCTGGTACTTCCTATATATAAGTATTCTTGGCAAAGGATCAAAAGCATTACCAGGAGGTTATGAAAAGTTCCGTGTAGGTTTAAATATCGTCATGGTTGAAGTTTTTGTTTATGATACATACCTTATCATTACAAATGTATCAGTTCCCTCAAAACTGTTATAAATAAAATCGTAAGCGACATCAAAGATCAAAATCCGAGAAGCCCAGCACGTTTCAATAACGGAAGAAGATGTACGAAAGGAGATGTCCTATGGAGCTGAGCTAAAAATTGAAACTAAATCTGACGGTATTCTGTACTGTCTAGATCGCATATAGATTCCTGACCACAATAATCTTCGTGATATTTTTCTTATTAATAAGACGCACAAAACACGATATTCTATACACCCAGGAGCCGACAAGATGTATCAGGACCTTTGATACACCTACTAGTGGCCTGGAATGAAAAAGGATATTGCTGATTTTGTTTCCAAGTGCTTTTCATGTTCCAAAATAAAAGCTGAACATCAAAGACCCTCAGGACTTCTGATCCAACCTGAAATACCTATATGGAAGTGGGAAAATATAACCATGGATTTCATTACCAGGTTACCTCGCACTTCTGGTGGGTATGACACTATATGGGTAATAATTGACCGACTTACAAAACCAGCTCACTTTATTACTATCCGCGAAGATTTCAAGAACGAAAAGCTAGCTCGTATTTATATCAGCGAAATCGTAAGCCGACATGGAGTACCGTTAAGCATTATTTCAGATCGCGATGGTCGTTTCACTTCACGAACATGGCAAGCAGTACAAGCCGCCATGGGCACGCGATTAGATCTCAGTACCGCCTATCACCCTCAAACTGATGGTCAATCTGAACGCACCATACAAACTCTTGAAGATATGCTTCGAGCATGTGTCATAGACTTCAAGGGAAATTGGGACGCTCATCTCCCATTAGTTGAATTTTCGTACAACCACAGCTATCATTCAAGCATCGGGATGGCACCTTTTGAAGCCTTATATGGTCGTAAGTGCCGATCTCCTGTGTGTTGGCACGAAATTGGGGAAGCTCAAATCACTGGTCCAGAATTGACCCAAGAAACCACAGACCAGATCCATCAAATTCGAAACAATCTTCTAGCGGCTCAAAGTCGTCAAAAGAGTTATGCAGATAAACGACGGAAGCCTTTAGAGTTTAACATTGGTGATCATGTACTCCTAAATGTATCACTGTGGAAGGGAGTAGTTCGTTTTGGTCAAAAGGGCAAGCTAGCACCACGCTACGTAGGACCTTTCAAGATACTCGAAAGAGTCGGACCTGTAGCATACAAGCTTGATCTACCAGAAGAACTCAACAGGATTCATCCCACATTCCACGTATCAAACTTGAAGAAGTGCCTCGCTGATGAAAACCTCCACATTCCTCTGGAAGATATTCAGATTGATGAATCTATGCATTTTATTGAAAGACCAGTAGAGATCATGGACTTCGGAGAGAAACGTCTACGACGAAGTCGCATTCCAATTGTTAGGGTACGCTGGGAGTCGAAACGGGGACCTGAGTTTACTTGGGAACGTGAAGACTCAATGTGTGAAAAATACCCGCATCTTTTTCCTACTACTTCAACTACATAAATTTCGGGACGAAATTCCTAAAAGTAGGGGATACTGTAACATTTGTCAAGAACGGGTTTTCAAAACCCGCTCCGTTTTGTAATCGAATATCAAGTTATAAATGTCACGTTGAATATTTATGATTATTTTGATTTAAAATGATACATAATTAATAAATAAACTAAACTATAAAAATTATATTTGATAAAAAGTTAAAACAAAATAAATAAAAAGGATATGTTGCTGCCAGGACTCGAACCCGGGTCAGCCAGAATTGAATCCAAAGACTTAGCACACACTCACATCACCACTCCGCCACTTGTTGTTTTCTGTTATCTCTAGGAAACAAATAACATTTATACACAAACTCGGTTAAACCGGTTGCGACAACTGAGAAACTGAAATCGGCAATTCAATCGTCTAATCGTTTGATTAATCGCTCATTCACGTTTATAACCGATAAACCGATGATTTTAATCAATTAGGAGTGATTGAACATTAATTTTCTTTACTATCGGTTTTTATAACCGAAAAGAATCAAAGTCCCAATTACTTCAACTCAAGACCTTTCTCGCGACTCAGAAACATCATTCCAACATTCCATTTCACTTTCGTCACACTTTCAGTTCGTCAGAACGCTTAAATCAGTTCGCCGGAATTTTCTGCAAAATTCGCCGGAAAACCGTATTCATCCTCAAACGGTAAATCTTTCAATATCATTGTAGTTCAACAATTGTTAGGCTATTTCTAACTTAAACCTCTCAATTGAAATCGAATTCAGGCACTGTATTCAGCTAATTTCAGTTCGCCGGAAAGATTCTGAAAATCTCTATATTCATCTGAGAATCGGTAAGGGCATTCAAACCCTCTGTTAACATTTGCTGATCACTTCAATTTCACGATTAGCTAATAAAAACGGTTAATTGTCTTGTTCAGTTGAAGAGCATAAAAACAGGGACCGACACATTGCCGGAATTCTGAAATAAACCGTTCATCGGTATGTTCACCCCTAATTACCGTCTCTGCCATTTCATTTTAGCATTACGAATGTTTGTTAATCGTAAAAACAAGAAACGGATTAGTGAATCAGTTGACTGTAATCTGAATGTAGAAGACGAAGTTAGTTAAGTTATAAGTTTATTTAAAATCAGTAATATGAACGGGTTAGACACACAGTCCAGCGGTGGACTGTGTGCAAAACATAGTCGCATGTCACAAGTTCGATCCCTGATACACGCACTCCTTATGTAATAAAATGCCTTTTTGTTTAAAACTAAACCGGGTTAATCCCGTTAGTTGTTAAGTATAATAAAAACCGAGATGTTAACCAGGTTAGACACACAGTCCAGCGGTGGACTGTGTGCAACACTGAATCGCACGTCACGAGTTCGAAACCTGATACTGGCACCGGTTCGTTGAATTAAAATGTTTTTGAAATTAAAAGAATTTTGGTTAAACCGAATTAGTATATAAATATAATTAAAAACAAGATTATTTCGGGTTAGACACGTAGCTCAGCTGGTAGAGCTGCGTGCACGCGTACGGGAGGTCTCGGGTTCGAGCCTCACCCGGCGCAAACAATTTCGCTGACCGAACCGGTCAACAAGTCAACAAGTCAACGGTCAACGGTCAACGCAAAATAAACAATTTTTTTATATTTTTATTTATTTAATTTAATTTAAAAATCAATTAAAAATACTTAAAAATAACATTTTTAAAGATAGAAAATAGCTTTAAACTCACAAAAATATATCTAAAAATTTCATTAAAATCCTTAATTAAATCCACTCATTTAATATATTTTTCCGTTATTATTTAGGTTAGAAATTCTCGTTGTTCAATTCACATCCGATTCGTGCGCATCTCATTATCTCCATTCAAACGCACCCAATGTGAGTGAATCTTTACAAATTCTCCGTTTTAATCACGTTTTGGGGTGTATCATGTGTCTTGTTATATATATTATAATTAAACCATTGTGCATACATTATATCATGAACATGTGTATTCAGTTTGTTTCAACTATTGTGTAGTTATTGTTGGATGCAATTTATTATTTTCAGTACATGCAATTTCATAGGCCGCCGCTCCCCATTACATTATGAGCGTTGAGCATGTTCCCCATTTCATTATGAGGTTGAACCTGGCGTGCCCACATACGATCGGCTCCGTTTGATTGAGCCTTGATCGCACAGACATTTTACATTTTCAGTACATGCAATACGATCGGCTCCGTTTGATTGAGCCTTGATCGCACACTTTCAATTATGTTATTTATTGTATGATGTTGGTATGTTAATGTATACTATCATATGTTATTGTATGTTATAGTTGTGATTGCTATTTGCCACTGCTTGATTATTTACATTTGCTCATTTATGATTATGCACAATTTTTCATTGATAAACTAACAAGTAAATCATTAATAAATGTTTATATAATAAGGTTCACTCGCCAACTTATGTTGACCCAAAAACCCCCATTTTTACACATGATACAGGTGAACCAGCTGCAGCCAGAAACACTTAGGATTAGACTAGAAGAATAAAATGATTTAGAGCTTGGAACTATTTTGTTTGGTTATTTCTTTGTATTGTATGGACATGTTTGGATTATTTGGAATGTAACTTTGACTTTAATAAATATGAAACATATTAGTAAATGTCATGAGCTTTGGTGATAACCCAATTATGCCCCGACTCTTATTCCGCTGCGGGTCGGGGTGTGACAGGAGGACCCCCCAACAACAGGTGAAGTTGTTACTACTCAAACCACACTTGCAACAATCATTCAAGAAGCCACCACCAGCCCTAGAGCTCAAGATAAGGAATGAAGACTCTTAAAGTATGCAACGGTCTAGGGGGATATTGTTAGACCGTTTTGAGACCATTGGTATTTGAGTTTCATATTAGTGTTGTTTTGTAATAGTTAGAAAGACTACAGGGGCTAAAAGTGAACATTTTGTAAGTTGTCACATCTGTGGCATCATATTTAATCTCCCAGCGTATTTATAATTACCCTGGGAGGTCAGTCTCTATATAAATATCAAGCTAGTCCTCCTTTGGCTCCAAGTTTCTTGGACCAAGGTTGTTTTGTGATTATCTTTGTGTTTGTCTCTGATTTACATGCTACAAATCGATATCCAGGATCTATGAATGTTATTGTCATCATGGGATTACTAATCAACATTGGTTGATTCATCCTGGACAAGATTCTTCACCTTCATCTTAGTTCTTGTTGTTTTCTTACTTATATCATTCAAACACCTAACTAATAGGTGTTTGGGTGAGTGTCAATCAACATCACTGTGATCCTAGACGTTTTTTGGACTCACACAAATCCATAAATCTTTGTGATGTAACAACCTCAAACATAATTTTTGATCCGTTATGATCACCCCTCGATATCGCCATTCACGTGGACAATTCCTCCAGGGCCAGTGCATAAAATTTACGCTCCCCAACATTTCTCGAAAGCCATGACGTGTCTCATGGGCTGCATATAAACATTGAATGTCAGTGTACGTCGATCTATGAAGAAATTCTTTACTATACAAACTAATAACGCCATCACAAAATTCTTGCAAGGTTTCACGTGATACTCTCTCGGATCATCAAGCCAGTCATGAGGATTACCAAATGTTAGTTGTCGTATACCCGAGGTTTAGTTTTGTAACGACATAAAACCTTGATGACCTCTACCATGATATTTCGTTTGAAAGAGCTCAAAATTTCGCTCAAAATCACCTACAATTTGCAATACAATTTTTCATCCATTCGAAATCTCCTGCGAAACATGTCGGGTATGAACGTTTGATCATTGGCAAAATAGTATTTAATTAGTCGTGCTTGAAACACTTGTGCTTGAGACACTTCACAGGCATCTCTACGAATGTACCTAGTTGGATATATAAAATTTTATTACATATAATATATTAACAATATTAAAAATATTAGTAATATTAAACATAATATTAGCAATATACCTTCTCGACGAAGTCGCGGTATCTTGAGTATCGTTTATTTATAATGTGATTAAGGTAGACTTGTGATTATAACCTTCATTTTGTAAATGCTTTTCGTCGTCCTCGTCGAAGGTTGATGAATAATACAAATATGGTGCACGTACAAGTATTTTGTAAAGATCCATTTTGAGTGGGTGAAATATTCAAAAATAATATTGAAGGACATGATATGTAGGTGGAAGAGATTTTTTTTTGAGAGAGAGATAGAGAGAGAAATGAAGTGTGATGAATGAAAGAGTTTTTTTAGAAAAATGGAGCAGTTTATGTAATATTTATAGGGTAAATTTATTTTAAACCGTTAATGGTCATATTCAATCCCCTAGATTTCCCTGTGAATCGTTGAGGGGTCTCTGTTTATCGGGGTAAAAAAAGTCACCGGAACCAAGAGACCAGTGTTCTCGGGCAGGGTCGGGCTTCACCAAGCCTTCCCCGGCTCCCACACCGAGCACCTTAGGTGTATCAGAATATTTGAGATGGTATTTTTCCTATGACATTAAGGATTCGAGTACCAAAAAGAAAATAATGTATGTTAGGAATAAAATTGGAGTTTAAAAGAAATAATGATTCGTCTTTCTTTTTAAGCTGCGGTCCTTTTATTATTAACTTATTTTTACTATAATATATAGATAGGATCTCATATAAGACAAATTGTTCATACGAAGTGACATGGAGGGGAGGATAAGTGGCCTTGATTTGAAGGGCAATTTAGTCCTTTCTCATTTGAAACAACTTTTCATCTTAATTTTCAAACGACTATAACTTTTTCAAACGTTAATATTTGAAAAACAAACTACACCGTATTAACGAACATTTAATTATGTTTGATTCAAGCAACCTATTGCTATAGTTATCTAAAAATTTTACATTATTTTGAGTACCCATTAGTTCATTACGTGATTTTGAATACCCATTACATGATTACACATTCTACATAAACCATTGCGTGATTACACATTCAATATAAATCTATTACGTGATTACACATTCAATATGATTTGTTATAACTAATGTTATTACAATTATACTCATAACGTAATCACTCAGGGTAGCTTCACATAAAATATAGTATAATGAAATCACGTAATCACGAAATGGGTATTCAAAATCACATAGTCACGTAATAATACATAGCCAACTATTGTTACGTAATTACGTAATGATGTGTTTAGAATTACACATATTTTATGCATCGAATTCCTTGCATTTTAATTTGTTTTATACAGTTTTCCCGCGAATTTGGTACTTCATAGTTTAATTTGTGAATTTGCAGCATTTAGTGAATAACCTACTAGTAATGCGGTGAAAACGAAAGAAAGCGAAGATTACACAAAAAGACGTGTCGAAAGAACAAGGAAAAAAAATTAAAAACATTGCTGCCCAGGGGTCCTTACGGACCGTAAGGGCCCTTACGGTCCGTAAGTGTTAAAGAGTGCGCGTTGACTTTATGGCTTACGGACCGTAAGACTTTAGTGCATACGGTCTGTAAGGGTGTCGTATTTCGCGAAAAATTGTTATAAAACCCATGTTGCCATCTAGGGTTTGAGATCTCGACATCCAGGAGACTTTAGAGCAACTTTGGACAATCTTGGAGCATTTTGGAGCAGAGTGAAGGTCTAGGAAGCTTCTGGTTCGAGTTTTGAGCATCTTGGGTTTGTTTAACATTAGTTTTTCGGTTTTATTTCGATTGAAACTATGAACTCAGTTGTTTTCAGATTTCATTCAGTTGTTTTGATGAATATTATGAGTAACTAAACGTTATAAACTACTTAGGTTAGATGAACTCGATGATTGTAATGCAATTTTGACATGAATTTGGCTATTTGATGTGATTTACATAACTTGCCTTGTGATTGATCTCGATATTGCATGTTGGGTGTTTTGATTGATTTTTAGTTGATGAATTCAGCGGTTTAGGCACATAGAAATATCCCCTAGACTTAGAGTTTATTTTGAATCGTTAATCTTAGGGTTTTCGGTTTGAATATTGAGTTGAGAAATTGACCAATTCGACTAAATTAAAATCAATTAACTAAAACTTGCATCCTCATTTGATGACTCGAGAGACGATCTAAGTGAGCTAGGTTATCAGCTAATCATTGGTGGGTAGATTGGGTGACCGATAGCTCGGGTTCGTTTATTACATCGTGGTTAAGGTTTCCTAGGATTTCAGTTATCAAGGTTTGGTTTGCTTTGCGTTTTGAGGGTTTGGGGGTAGAGATACTTTCATTGCTTGATTCTCGTAGGATTTGGTATCGATAGGTCGATTCGGTTCGTTCTAGCACTTCACATTTCGTCTTTATCTTTCGTGTGATACATCTCTAGCGGGGGGTCATTCGGGAGAGTAGGATATTTAGCCATTGTCATTGTCAGATTAGCATTTCATGATCCTAGGGATTCGACACCTAGGTAGTCCTTTTCTCATATAATATTTGATCACATTTTGTTCTCGTGTTCGTGTTTGTTTCACGTTGCTTGTCGTGTTTGCCATTTTATTAATCATTTAGGTTATTAGTTAAACACCAAAATCAAATCAACTATTGACTTTGTATTCAATAGAGGTTTAGTATCTAAAGTTTGCGTACATTGTCCACGGATTGATACTCGGTCTTACTATCTACACTCGCGACCGGTGCACTTGCCAACCGTGTGTGGTTTAGGTTGTGATTCCATTTTTAAAACTTGTTCGATTTTTACATACACATTTCACACATCATGTGATCACTTAGTATGATTTCACATACTATAAGGAAATCATGTAATCACGTACCGGGTATTCAAAATCACATAGTTACGTAATCAGGTAATGAGTATTCACAATCATGTAAAATTTTTTTAAGAAAACTGTAGCAATGGGCTGCTCGATTAAAGAGAATGAAATGCTAGTTAACACGGTGTATTTTTTTTAAATATTAACGTATGAAAAAGTTATAGCCATTTGAAAATCAAGGGGGGAAGACTACAAGTGAGAAAGGAACGAAATACCCTTTCTCTATTTTTTCTTCAATTGTTTGAACCTTATATTTACGAAAAATGCCACCACCTAGTTTTGAGTCATTGATTTTGCGAGATCAATGATTGAGCTTGTCTCCTACACTTCCTACACTAATTCTCTCTTGTACATGATCTCTTATCCTATAATATAATACTTATAATGATTGATAAATACTTTTATGTTATAAAAAGCCTTAGTATAACTATAATAACAGAAAAGTTCGATACAAAAGGTTTTTATTGTATAAAGGCCTTTGATTTAGGGAAATGTGAGATTGAATGACTTAGTTGTTAGAAGGAAGCACGCATGAACTAATTACTTTTTCACACAAGAAAAATAGCCTGAGGGGTAATTTTGGTAGAGTAAGTTGCTAAAATTGTATTAGATGTTTGGGCATGTTTGACAGTTTTATCTAAAACGACTTTTTTGTGACATACTGTCTTTCACTTTTGGCTTTTTTTTTGCATTTTCATCCAGATATCTAACTTGGTTAAAAATTACCGTTTAACGAGGGTTTTTTTTTTGGAAATTTCACATTCTTAAATGGGGTTTTTTGAAATTTCAGGAGATTCAGTTGGCAGATGTATTCCAACCTGGTATCTTCAGAGTCGTTGTTCACACGCATTTATTCAGCAAAAAGTTTTCTTTCCTTTATTGTTTGCATCCCAAACAGAAGATCCTCCCCTCCTAGTAGTCTTCTGAACATAACACGAAAGAAGGTCAGCAGCAAAATTCTACAAATTTCCCTCTACATAAAGAACAACATGTAATGGCATCTGCTGAGAAATATTGGGTCCTCCCCTCACAAGACTGTTCTTAGCCGAAATCAGATGGAAACCAACCTTGTTATTCAACGAATTACCCACATCTATGTTAACATCTTAATGAATTTGGGGGCGATTCACAACAATCAGACCACTAGGAGCAGAGGCCTTAAGAGATTGAACATCACCGTGGCATAACGCAGCATGAGGTTTAGGCTGAATACCAGAGTATACTGCACAACTTGTGGCAAAGGATATACCATTGCTTACTGTCATTACATATAGGCCCTCGTTTGTCTTGTTTTCAGCCCTCAATTCGTTTGCACGAGGACCCAAGGGCTTCAACAAAGTTCGTATAAGCATGTTCATGTGTCGATTGGAGACATCCAGTAGCTTCCATATATAAATTGTGAGCAAAGTCATCTAAATTAAGGTTTATAACTACCTTATAGCCTGAATACAGTATTTTAGGAGAAACAAGGTCAGTCGCATCATCCCCTAATGGTTAGCATTGGTAGGTTTTTCATGAGACAAACCACAATTTTGAGAGCCCAGGGGTGGAAAATCAGACGCAATAATGATGTTAGAAGGGCTAGGAGGTCGATTTGGAAAGAAATTGTGAAGATTGTTATCACAATTTGATGGATTCATGGAAGAACGAAGAAAATGATGAAAGAAGGGTATACGACTTGAGAGAAAATCTTAGAGAGAGAAAGTTAGAGAGAAAAAACTTGTATAAATGAATTTCACAAAAAACACCCCTCATTAAAGAGAGAAAAAATCACGTTAGACGTTTGAATGAAAATAACAAAAATACTAAAAGTGAAAGGTAGTATGGCACACAAAAATTCGTTTTGAATGAATCTAGCAAACAGGCTCAAACTTCATGGACGATTTTGGCAATCTACTCATTTTGGTATGTTCCGAAATTGTTGATTTCTTTAAGTTCCCCCACTTTTAGTTTTTCATAGACACCTATAATTTTTTCATAAAACATTATATATTAAAAAAACACATTATAAAAATCAAGCATTTTGTTCTCTTTAATTTGAGTATATTCTTTTCATACTTAAAAAAATTAATGCGCTTTGCGTAGCACATATGTAATTATCCTCGTATCTCATGCGTATAATATGACTTGCGTAATTATAAAAACAAGTTGCGTAATTAATTCTTCTAAACTTGCGTAATTTAATTCATGTGTAATTTAAATTAAATATTCATACGTAACCAGTGCTTCAAAAATCTAACATACAAATTTCCGGAACAATTTGATAATGATTATTAGGAAAGTGATTCCAATTGCCAAAACTAGGGTTGTGCAACGATTCATAACCTGGTTAAACGGTTCTCGCGTAAACGGTTTTTGCCAGAACCGGTTGTCCATTAAATCCTAAAACAAACAACAAAATAAAACAATTAAAACGATCAAACCGTTTAAAACATATACCTAAGAGTTACAATATCCAAAATTCAAACCAATCAAAGTAAAAAAAAGCAATAAATTGTTTCAAACCAAGAAACGAAAGTATACAATGTAAAAAACAAAAGTTAACTAAAAAACTTTCATTTAACCATTACAAAAACTTCATTCAATTTTTATATAATTTAATCCTATAAGCATTTTTTAAATATAATATTTAAAGTTTAAATAAATTAATGGGGTTTTGAATATATTTTGAAAGTTTAAATCTAAACCGGTTCTAGCGGTTCTTTAAATGGGCTCGTTGATTGTAACCGGAACCGAACCGCGAACCATTTTCTCCTAAATTTAAGAACCGGAACTGAAATATAACAATACGGTTCGGATCTGACGGTTCCGGTTCAATTCCCCGATTCTACGGTTCAGAACCGTAAATTGCTCAGCCCTAGCCAAAACTCCAAAATACTGCAAAAGAGCAAAAATACTTTTTGGAGTAGTCGGTTTTATTCAACCCGACGTAGTTACCCTTGGAGTGAAGAAAAAGTGTCGCGTCTTGCAGCCTTCATACGCTTTTTACAATAAAGAATGGTTGTAGAAACCGCTAATCGCTAGTCGGTCGGTGGGATGGTGACTGATTAATCGGATATAATCAAGATTAATTATAATTAACCGGAAATTAATCGAGATTAATCAATTATTAATCGATACCTTGTTGGGATTTTTTACAACCATACAATAAAGAAAAGAGGCTTTGTTTGTTAAATTACTACACTAAAATAAAATTCTTACTACATAAAACATTTTAAATTTTGAAATGCAAGATTTGTAGAGAAAACCGTGTTTTGAAATATTACAAGCTGTGATGAAGATTTAATATTAAAATCCTAGGGTTGTTACATTTCTGCTGAACTTGAACAAATAATTTTCTATAACTGAAAAGCAAATCGTCTTACTTGATAAATCTACTTCATTTTTCTTGATAAATACCATATGAATAACAACATAAATTGCCTTCTAAAAATATTTTGTTACAAGAACACCAAATAAAAGGATGAAAAACAATTAGAATTCAAGACCAAATGATTCGATCTCTTATTCAATACTCAACTTCATCATTGAGAACACAATTACAAAGAAAGCTAGATTAGATAATAAATGAAAAATAAAGCTATCCCCAAATTGTGACCTAATTGACTATTTAAACATCTAACAACGATTAACAACCTTCTTCAACTAACGATAAGTTGGTTATAACTAAAATGCCCTTATTCACATTTGTTGCACATACAATCGATGTGGGAGGATTCTCATACATTGTAATAGGATGTGCCCGTAACACTCGACTCTCCTTAAAAGCCATAGTCCTCTTGATCACGGCTGGTTCCCTACATCCATCACTCCGAGTTTGACTTTGCCATTGTTACATTACAGCCCAAAGAGGATAACTACACTATACACTATATAATATAAGTGTAATTAATAGCAACAAAATTGTTCTATGTTACCCCTTATTTATATTTGATTTAAAGTACGTTGGTACGTCCATATAGCATGCTTATTGCATTTGTTTACACCATTATATCTGACATATCTACATTCAATTGATCTGTAAACTTCACATATATAAGATATTGACATTCTTTATACATGTCATTTTTATACATGCCCTGAATAAACTATAAACATTTAGTTTAGCAGTCACCATTCGAAAGACGTCAAAATTTCTACCAACAAAATATGACTTTAAGAAATTTATTAACATTACTTAAATACATAAGACATCTTATAAGTTAATTATACCCTTGTCCCAATCCTTATCTGTGAGACCAAATATATATATATATATATATATATATATATATATATATAGTTTTTTGTGTTTCAAATTTTGGTTTTCTTTTACCGGGAAAAATACTAGGAATAAAAAATGTCAATGTGGCTGGCTATTAGCCCCATGTTTGAAAGAGATAGTTATGGTTTTTTCTTGCCGATTACTACTATATCACAAACATGCTTATGCACTATTTAATTTATTACACCTAATCTTTAAATAACCGTACGTTGTGTCAAAGTATGGCCGACAAAACTTAAACTATGAATTATCATCACACCGGCCTAACTGCATATTCAAACAAACCAACCAAAGTTCTGTATCATGGTAAATGGAATGGCCACCTTCAACAAAATTTGTAACACCACATGAAACCGTGAAATCTAATACGTACCCACTACAAACCATAGGGCCTTCAGCCATGGACGACGTCGGTTGTCCCTCGATAAATGTTGTAGCCGTGGATCATGGTTGGATGGTTGTGGCAATATTACTGACAACGACCGTAAAACATGGCAAGAAATCTCGACCACAATCTTATCTTGAAACTTTTCAGCTAACGGAATACCCATCGCAAGTACCTTGTAACCAACGACTAAGGTATAGATCCCAGGAGACCATGAATTCAACCCAATCAAGAGCAATAACAATAATCGAACAAGAACAAGAAGAAAGGGATTAACCCTAATACACCATTGTATTAATAAACTGAACAATTAAATCTGATTTTTTCAAGGTAAAAAACAAACTGAAACCCTAATCCTAGCCTATTTATACATACTGAAGAGGTGCGTCTGAACCATCGCGTCTCTTCAAGAATAATCACGACCCTTGCTTCAATTCACATGTCTCCTGATGTTGTTTTGGCGCCTTTTCTGAACTGGTGTCTTCTTTGATATGTCGCATCCTTTACATGTAGGTTGTGGAGTTTCTATATTGTGACTTCTAGTCCTTATACAATGCAACTAATCTAAATACAATACAAACTATACTATATACTAATTATAATTCCGACTCGTAACTTTCTTTCAAACTGATCAACAAGACATACACAATTAAAGTCCAACACAAAGAGCCTGAGACGAAATCTTATATCCGTTTATTCCGTTGAGGATATTTATAAAATTTACTCTGTATATTTGTTGGAATTCATCTTACCCATGGGTGATTACTAAAGGAACAACGAATGGTGCTTAAATGTTTTTTTTAAATATTATTATTTTTGAAATGAAATATTTGATCAAACAGTCGAAACTGTCCGTCGAAGTCGATGATTTGTTCTTAGATAATACTAAATTATCTGGTAGTGGCGAAATCTAGCTCTCATGCGCGTGCAAGTGTCCTAATTAGCAGACATCGATAACAACTTTGTCCCTTGCATTTTAATAGTGAAAAGTCCACTATATATTTTGTTAAATAAAAGAAGCAACATATACTTTAAGAGAAGCATATATAGATCATGACACACAAGTCCCCAACTTCAACATTTTCAACTCCTCTCTCTCTCTCTCTCTCTCTCTCTCTCTCTCTCTCAGCAATTTGGTATGGAAATAAAAAACAATGAAAGTACAAGACCTTCCCAAGATTTAGCAAGCAGCAACAATGGCGATTTTGGTCAAGAAAGTAGGTCTTATACATGTACTTTCTGCAAAAGGGGTTTTTCAAATGCACAAGCACTAGGTGGCCACATGAATGTTCATAGAAGAGACAGGGCTAGGTTACACGAATCAATCCAAGAAACCCTAATTACAACCGAAGCTACGAAGGCTATGGACTCGAATTCAGTCGATCAACATGAAGCACGGTCATCATCGGATGATGATAAGGATGATGGTGTAGCTAAGAGGCCATGGATTCCCACTGAAGCAGATAGTCAAGAACATCCAGATCATGATGTTAACTTCAAAAAACCAATATTGCAACTATCTTTGTGTATCGATCAATCATCTACAAGTGATCATCATTCTAGCATGAGGTCCAATAAATTCTCTTCTTTATCATCATCATCACCAACAGAAGTGGACCTTGAGCTTCGACTAGGAACAGATTCTGAAAAGACATCCCGAAACCATGTTATAAGAGGCTAGGGATGGAAAACTTCAAAACAGGTTCAGCACACATATACTCTTGTTGAAGATGCTGTCTTCTTAACCTAAATGCTATATTTGGTCAATATACTTTATATATATGAGACTCACTTCTATATTTGCTTTCCATGTATTACTTCTCTTGCATGTTGATCATGGGGACGAAGTTTTCATGATCATATATATTTTCATAATCCAATCTGGTAGATCTAGCTTCAATATCTCTGGTGTTCATGTATGTTCATACGCAGTTTTCAAAGGACGTTGAACCTTTCATGGGTTCTTTGTTTATGCACAAGAAAAGTCTAAGTGTGTGATATATATCTGATGCTACATCAATTTTTACAAGTAATTCACAATGACATGCATACTTATAATTTAATTCCACCATATATTTAATTTCAATTGTAAGAAGCTACTGATTGATCCTATTATTTTTGGGGCATTATGATCAGTGTTAGTAGGATAATTACTTGACCGCAAATGTACTTGTTGTGATCGCGTTGAACTTCCCCATCTATCACCCACTCCTATAGCAAGAGGGAGAGTTATATGAAAGGTTATATTACTTGCCTAAAAGGCTTATTGAAGATGTAGAAACTTCGGTTAAGTTGCGCTTCTCCGCCCAACCAAATTGTTGAAAACATTGTATGTACATGATTTCCAATGCACTACGACTATCCATGTAGATCCACTTGATTCAATAATGAATCACAATTGTTGGTACTATCACTGGACCATCCCTCTACATGAATGGCACTTCTTCTCGGCCCCTTCCATTATTTGTTGTCGTCCTTTAGATCATTGGTATGTACACTTGATTCTTTATATTATTGTGCATCTCCACTGGCTTCCTACCTTCTTTTATTACCTTCATCACATATGATAGCTTCATTAAGTTTACCACCGTTATGTTCTTTGTATTGATGGTATTCATAGAATTGTTTTAGTAAATCCTTGTTTGTAGGGGCCTTCTAGCACATTGGAACATGAAAGAAAATTGGAACAGGTAAGCGAACATTCTCCATTGCCAAAATTCAGTCTTGTTATCTGAATACTTGACACATCTACGATTTTGCTAATATTGTTGGGGACGGAAAGTCGAATCATGTTCACTTTCTTAATAGGGTTAAAATTGTGCCCAATTCCATGAGGAGCCTTACCCGAATGTTGGAATGATGCACTCTTCCATGATTATTGTAACACCACGCCCGTAAATCGAGTGATCATGCATAACATCGGAAGTAAACTGAACTTTTATTAAAAAATATAATAGTCTGGGTATAACACATTATTCATTTACAGTGTTAAAACAAAGAATGCCTTTCTTCATGGTAACCTCACAGAAATTGTCTAATAATCGACAACCACAAGGTTTAGTTGACCTAAACATCTGGATCATGTTTGTCTTTTGCACAAATCAGTATATGGTCCAAGCTTTCACCCCGTGCTCCCTTCATCGCCTAAAAACATATATGTGGATAAATAAGATAAAGTTCCCAAAACAAATTTCTACTCCTTCATATGTTTTCTCTCCCGCTAGTTTTGTTCACCGCTTGTTCCTCTTGCTCGTTATTCCGCTTTTATATAGTGGTGTCGGATGATGGCGTCGCATTGTGGCGACTATCATACCCTGATTTCCCGGTGGGCCCAAACTTGGGGTTTATGCGTGACGATTAATAGCAGTATCACAATAGGTAGTGGAAGATGGAATAAAGTAAAATAACAACGTAAAAGCTTCAATATTATAAATAAAGGTATTACAAGTTATTCGTACAAAATGTCCACAAACTGGATCGAAATAAAAGCTACTTCAGACTAATATGGGTCTTTTATCGTGGAGTTGCAAATTCCAACTTCTAAGACCAAGCCTGCTCCAGCCTATCCTATATTTGCTATTAACCTGCACTTATTCTGTTGAAAATACGTCAGTTTTCACTGTTAAATACAATTAACCGACTCTTTTGAAAATCTTTTCAAACTTTATTCAATACCATTGGTATTTCATTTTAAAAAACTTGGGGCAAACTATATCTCTTGTTACCAGTTTTATATGTTTGTCAATATAGTCGGTGACCGGAAAACAAATGTTGGTACAAGATTAATAGACACAACACGTTTTCATAATCACACACACACACACACAAACATATATATATATATATATAGGGTATGGTTTTAGAGTGATCACTAGTGTATTTGTGAACTGAGTGAACAAATCCTGACCATTGATTTTCATAATTAAATCGTAATATACACTAGTGTATTTTCATTATCAAATCTTGGCCACTGATTTACATTTATGTATTGATAATCAAGGGCTATGATTAGTACCCTACTATTCACAATCAAGGGAGTTGTTCACTAATGAACCTAACCCTATATATATAGGAGAAGGGTCCGTTAGAAATCACCATTTATTGCGAGAACCGTGAAAACCGGTGCGAACACAACTAAAAATACTTAAAAATCTAAAAAAACACACAAAAAATAATATTTTTTTTTTTAAAATCGCTATATTTCGTCACAAAAAAAAAATTTCGAGTAACAATTATCGATGCACATGTACATATGTATCATTTCTTTGAGAAATTCCGTAATACATTACCAAAATTAGACAATTGCACTTTCATTTACATATCATCCATAATACAATACTTTTTACATTACCAATATTTGAAAAAACATATTACATCATAACGTGTTTTTGGTACACTACTTTGAATACAATTTACATTTCATCTATCATACCATCCATAATACACTACTATTACCTCCTACCATACATAATACAATATCATTACCTCCTACCATCCATAATACAATACCATTACCGATATGTATAATATTTTCACTTTATGCACATGTACATCAACACCATTCATACCATCCAAACAACATATTACATCATAAAATGATAAATATAACCAAACCATCAACCACTAGATATACCTAACCAAAAAAACATGTATATGAGCCTACTTCATCTTTCAAAATCACAAATTTTTTGTACCAAAACATGTTATATCATGTTCATACATATAGATGCAAATGTGCATTTCGAATGTTGGCAATGTAAAAAGTAGTATATTACCGATGGTAGTGTAAATTAAAGTGCAATTGTCTACTACTGGTAATGTATTATGGAAGTTGTCAAAGAAATGATATATATGCACATGTGCATCGATAATTGTTACTCGAAAAAAAAATTATGGTGACGAAATATAGTGATTTTTGATAAAACATAAGATATTTAAAAAAATTGTGTGTTTTTTTAGATCTTTTTAGGTATTTTTTGTGTTCGCATTGGTTCTAAGGTTCTCGCAATAAAGGTGTTTCTCGCATAAACTCTACCCTATATATATAAATATAGCATTAGCGCCTTTTAGGTGTATACTTACACCCCACGCTTATGTCATGGTCATTTGCAATTAAATGAGTCGAGACGCCCGGACACGATCGTATTAACCACCAAGTGTTTAAGTTATCAAGCCATACGGATTAAAACGGGTTATTTGCATTTCCATGACATCATTCGCCCTTTTGCAATACCCAACCAAGTGGCTAATGCCATATGCCAAGCCTTTACAAAATAAAATATGCTAAGAGTATTTACCGGTGCTAGTATTTTTATGATAATAATATTTATAGCACAGCCGTATTCAAAACATTTTATCTTAGGCGAATTTATTGGAGGCTTCTGGTCTGGAATAAACGAAAATGTTATTAGTTAGAATGTTAGAATGTTAACAGGTCATTATAAGTCTTTGACTTTGACTAGTTAACTTAACAAATACGCTCGCTTCGCTAGATTAGGTGTTGACCGAAAAAAATGTGGTTTATACCCTTTCGAGTGCAAGGACTCGTATAATATAGGTTTAACAACCAAACATTCTGATTTGAAGTGATTTTGAAAGGTTTTGACCCGATTCGACTAGGTTATTTATTTTATTTTACTGAAACTAGTCGTACGTGTATATGCAGTATCAGGTGGTCCAATAGGTCTATGACGAGTCCAATATGTCAAAACATATTTAATTATGCTGTATGATCAGTTTCAAAGTCAGGTTATATGTCTTGTAGGTTTTTAAATCATTTTTTAAGCCCTAAGGACAATTTTGATATTTTAAAAGTATAAAATGTTGACTCATCAATTGACCCATCTAACGGCATGAAAAGAATGTATAACCTCAGATGGTTATTCCTATAATTTTACAGTCATAAAACAAGCCTTAATTGGGTTATAAGTTTGACCAAATGGGTCAGAATCAGAAGTTAAGCAGAATTCAAACTATTTGACTTTTGGTTAGGAAATGAACTCTAAACTAGAAATGACGAGTTAGACATGACAAAACATGTCTTAATATGTTATGTAAACTGTAATAATATCAAAAGTTAGAGTTTTGATACTTAGAAGTTCTTTTATTGTAATTTGCAAAATTAGCATTTTTTACTTTTATTTTATACATGTTTGACTCGTCATTTCGCCTACCTAACATGATGATTAGATGGTGTAATCACAAGGGATTAACATCTTCATTATTACGATCACGTTGCAAAGTTCAATTTGAACTTTGACTTGACCAAAATGGTCAGAATCGCAAGACAAAGCAAAAAAAGTTATTTTGCTTGACTTTCGGCTAATAACTAGCCTAATAATGGAAAAGAACTGAGGAAGAACAGTTACAAGTGTTTAAGAGGAAGATTAGACTATAGAGAAGGAGGCCTTTATGAAGAGAAGCGGCTCCAATATGTGTTCGAAAGAAAGAAATGAATTGTGCAAGGAATGAAGCCCATGGATGCCTCTATTTATAATGATGGAGGGTGAGATTGTGCGAAGTGTTAACAAGGGTTCTTATGTCACACCTCGATTTCCACGTGTAACCCGGTGGGCCTGGTGGGGAATATCCTGACGTATGTTGACATCATCATAACCAACAACACTGAATAGCACAGCGGAAGTCTTGGATTAAATATTGTTACAAACCGGAATATTCAAAGTTCAAATACAATGGCTTGTAATAAAGATCCACAGGCGAATCAAAATAAATACAAAGGATGTTCAACAGACTTTGGGCACATCTAAGGACTTGCAAAATCCTCTTATGTTGCTACTGAGCAGCTTCCAGTCCATTTACGTATTTGTACCTGTAAATTAATTATTTTGAAAATACGTCAGTTTACACTGGTAAATACAATCAACCGACACATTTTGAAAACCTTTTCAAAATTGATTTAGGTGCACAAAGCACGAAAAATTCTTTTTATACTTGGGATAAACTATATCTCACGTTATCAGTTTTACATAACTTGACAATACATATCGAGACCGGAATCTATGTCGGTTCATGATTAACTAACACGCCACTTATTCCCTTATTGGGAACACCCATATTGGGTTATAAAATTTTAATTTATTCCCTTATTGGGAACACCCATATTGGGTAAACCCGTATTAGGTTATAAAATTATTTATTTAAACCATTTCGCATCTGTCAGGTGTATGCCTACACCTCGTGCTTAGGTCGTGGCCACTTACAATTAAATGAGTCAAGGATATCCAGGACACGATCGCATTAACCCCAAATGTTGAAGTCAAGCAATACGAATCAAAACGGTTATTTGAATTTCCCGAAACATAGGTCTTCGAATCCCATACCCGACCATGCGGTAATAATTTATCGTATCCCGAGCCCGTATAGGGAAAATAGGTTAAGAGTATTTACCTGAGCTTAGCAATCCTTTTAAAATAAGAAAGTGTAATAAGCACATCCGTATCGAATTTAAGTAAGTGTAGGTACAATTTACCGGAAGGCTCTAGTCTGGAATGATGGTATAAATAACCAATTAGAATGCTAGCGGATCTTATTTAAGTCGTAGACTTAGACCGGCTAGCTTAAAGTATTAAAAACGGTACGACGCGCTTGATTAAGCAATGACCGGAAAGAATGTAGTTTAAACCCGACAAGTACAATGACTTCTGTAATATGGGTAAACATATAACATTCTGGATTTGAAATAAGAATGACAAGGTTAAACCTGTTTCAGTTAAATTACGTAAACTAGCCTCGTAGGCTTAACCGTACGCATATAAGCGATACTGGGTAACCGGATGAGTCATGAACGAGTTCCATATGCCAATATACTTTAAAAAAGTTATAATATCAGTAGGATATCAAGTTGTATGCAAGTTATGGTTTTAAAATCAAACTATGCCTCATAAGGGTGTTTTGGTCATTTAGCGACGTATAAAAGGAATTTGCATATAATCTGATGTTACGACCATAAACATTTTGTGAAAATACTTTATTTATGATATAATATCAGTAGGATATCGAATATATATGTGTTTTATAGTTTAAATCCAATCTATGCTCCGAATGGGCATTTTGGTAATTTCACACATAGTTTCGAAAGTATATTTGGGATTTTGAGTTTATAACATGTACCCACTGTAAAAATATTTTAAATGAGTTATAAAATTAGTGGGTAACAAGTTTTGATTGGTAAATATGGTTTAAACAGGTTTAAATAGTTAAATTTGTTATTTAATATAAAAAAATCATTATGTAAAAGGTTTTGTATGAAAATCATGATTAAAAACCATTTTAGGTGTCGTAAGGGCATTATCGTCATTTAAGAGCGTAATACAAGATCTTGTGCATAAACTCAGTTTATAAACTGAAATTATATCCCAAAATATCCCAATTATGATATTATATCAGTATGTAATGAGTTTAGTATGATATATTACTTTTAAAACCGGTTCTATGCGCCGTAAGGGTACACCTATGTGACATCCCGGTTTTTTCGGACAACTTAAACGCAATACTTGTCGAATAAATTATGTGCTACGTATTAAACGTTTATAAGTTGGTGTGTTATTATGTGATATCCGAGTTCGTGTTTTATGTTAGTTATAATGTATAGACGTAATAAATAAACAAATGAATCGAGCCAAACCGCGACACGAGCCGGTCTCTTTTCTTGCGACTCAAGGAACCAAGACTAGGAGTGAACCAAGTTTAAACCCAAACCTTAAACCCAAACCATGTCGCGAGCAAACAACCCAAACCGACCCACCCAAGCCCTCGGCCGCGAGACACCAAACCGTAACCTCCTTATCTCTTTGCGCTATATATACAAACACACATGCATGTTGCTTCACAAAAATAAAAACACAAGAAACCCTAGTGAGAAATAAGCCGACGGCAGCCCTTGTTCATCTCTTCGACCGCAAACAGCCTTCCGCTTGTTCCATTGATCGCGAGCAGCCTCTTCCTTCTTCATATCGATCGAGAGCAGCCCACTTGTTCACTTCCTGGATCACAAACAGCCTACTCCTTCTTCCCGGTCACGAACAACACTTCCTTCTCGGTTACGGATCTTCTCGGTCGCAATTATCTTTGATCATCGGTTCCTCATCTCACTCACGGTTCGTTTACCTTATCATTAAAGATTAGAATTTATCATTTGTTACAAGATCATATTCGGATATATGTGTTTGAATGAAGTGATTGTGTTGTTTTCGGATTATATGTTTGAATGCAAGGTTATGTTAGCCGATTTGTTAATAATGTTTGCAAGTGATGTTTGTTCGAAATCTGAAAATCATAGGCTGTGTTTGTTTATAAAAACTAGAGATGTTGATTAGGGTTTGCATGGATATGATATATGTATTGATCTATGATGGGAAAAATCAGTTCTTGATCGCCTAGGTTCATTGTATCGACGGTTATTGCGAATTAATTGTGATAAAATGCTGAAACAGTTTGCTGAATGATAGTTACAGCCGACTTCAACTGGCTGTAACTCGGTAGTTAGTTGTCGAAAAACGGATTTTCTGAAGTCTAAAACGTAGAGATTTGAATAACGAATCTAATGGCGCTGGATTCATATTTTTCTGAAGTCGTTTGATATTTTTAAGTGGCCAAATAAGTTCAGTAACTAAAGCTGTGAAAATCCTGAAATTTTGTTAGTTGTTATCGAGTTGGATCTTATAATCAGTAGGGAGTCGAATCATGAAATTTGTACAGCAACTAGGTATGGAAATTTCCGGGCAACTCCCACTGGAATTTTGTTAATTGGACGATCAGTGATTTTTAAATAAATTCTTCCGTAGACTGCAGTCAGAAAGCGACGAATCTGACTGCAGCCTAGTATATTAATATTTATGGTTAATTGGTAAAGAATTAGGACTTGAAAAATTTATATAAATTTCTACAATATAGTTGTCACCTGCTGTAAAATAATTGGAATTTTTGGAACGTTGGAACTATTTTATAAAAATCCTAGAAAACAGCTGAATTATGAGTATGTAAGCTGAAATTTGATAACTTGTGATTGTGTGCACCAAAGTGTTGCATGGATTGGATTATGTTCATGATAAATTGTTTTGATTACTATGTTCACATGAGGATACTTGCATGCATGTTTGAGTGTTAGGTATTTTGTTGTGTGTATCACTTTGTGCGTAAATTACGTGTAGAATTTGTATTGGTGTGTTCACACACTGACTTGAAATCAATTGGTTTGTTAGGACGCAATTAGCGGTCCCATCCCTTACAACTTCTTTGCTACACTAACCGAGCAACTAAAGGTGAGTTCACGGCCCCTAATTTTATCCGGTTTTAAACAACAGGGGGAGAAACATGTATACACTCTTCAACTCAATCTCTTTACGTTATATGAAATTAACGTCACATAACTATTCGGTAACTAAGTTAATGTTAATGTAACGTTATGGTCACTAAGCAGCTATATCACTTAAGTCCTCGTCAATCTCTCGGATCGTTAGTATTGGGTTTTAATAGCGGGGGAATTATAAGTAGTACTACTGGGCCCGACAAGCCCCATCCGAGCTAGTCGCGCTAGCCGACCGGGTATGGTCAACGGGTGAATAATTTGGCCTAACTTCGCCATGGTCAGTGATAGGCCTGGCAACACGGAGGCACAACAGTCAGCTTCGATCGCGAACACTTACGTGACATAACTTTAGGCTAGCTACCTATATATGTTAACATTGAACTTATTTACGAATCAACATTATTATTCCGGGTTAGGAATAATGGAACAAACAACAATATTATTCCGGGTTTGGAATAATGGAACCATCAGCAATATTATCCCAGGTTAGGGATAATGGAACCAACAACATTATTATTCCGGGTTGGGAATAATAGAACTAGTCGTTATCCCGGGTTAGGGATAACGGGGGAAACAAACTCATAACCGAACAAACGAATTTATGAAAACCTGTGAACTCACTCATCTTTAATGTTGACACTTGTTTCTTTACATGTTTCTCAGGACGCTAGGAGCTCTAGGTGCACTCACTTGCATTGATCAAGACATCTTTTATCGAGTCTCATTTACAAACATTGTTTTGGGTTTTTCTTTGGTTTTGGCGTTTATGTTGGCGCCCGTTCCTTTACTTTACTTTATGCTTCCGCTCAACTTTAAAAACTAATGCTTCCGCTAAACATTGGTAACTAATTAAGACAATATAAAATCTACGACAAATGATTTTAGAAAACGTATTATCAAATCATATAGAGTCGTTCGACGTACTAGTGTTTCAGATTCTGGTTTGTTCACACGCCTCGCGGTAAAACTCCGCAAGTGGAAATTGAGGGTGTGACAGATTGGTATCAGAGCCACTAGCTATAGAGAACCAGGTTTGCATTAAAAGTAGACCTAAACTATAGCTGATTACACGACACTAGACGTAGTTTGGCACCGAACTGATTATATCTTATTATGTGATGTACCACAACGGTGTATGTAGATTATGACTTCATAATAAGAAATGAAAACAACTCGTAACTAACTACACGACCTAACAGGCAATGTCATCATCATCATCATCATCCGACAAACTTTCGCACCCAAGGGCGCCAGGAAAGGCACCTATGGTGGAACCTTTACCATCTTATGGCGTGGAGACACGTTCAGCTGCGAGAAAAAGGCTCGCTCTGGGGGAGGAGTCGTCATCACGCCCAACCATCGCTGTGCCGGTCGAACCGGTTAACTCTGTAGAAGTAGGGAATGACCTACTTAGAAATATGATACAGAAACAACAAGAACAATTAGAAAGAATGCAGGAAACCATCCTAGCACAGGGATGGATGATACGCCAATTGACAGGTAAAACTGGTTCGCTCGAGGAAGAGCAGCATACGAGTAAGATAGCTCGTAACACCTTAGCCAGAGATCTGCGTGCTGAGCAGATAAGAGCCGACTGGCTCGAAGACAGAGTCCTGGAATCTAGTTGGAGAATTCAGGAGCTAGAACAAAATCAAGCACCTGCACCAGCACCGCCCCTCCTGTGCCGGTAGAGGAGGATCCTGAAGAGGATCCTGAAGAGGATCCAGAGGAGGATCCAGAGGAGGATCCAGAGGAGGATCCAAAGGAGGATCCGGAGGAGGACCCAGCTGTAGAAGACGGGGATGCCGCGCAGGATGATGGCAACGATAGTGATCTGGGGGATGGAGACGTAGACGACTGACACGTCTCGCTTATTTTATCTACTTTCCTTCAGTCTATTTATTTCCCCACATGTGTTTAAACTTGAGACTTTATAGTGAATTCATATGTTTGGTTGGTACTTTGTAAGACGTTGAAACTTCATTTAATCAAGTATTTCTTTTGACTATTTAATATATTTGAGTTGACATAACTTGAGAATTATTTAAGTACGAGTAGGATAACTATATTGGATATATAAACTTATCGGAGTGTGTTTATGTTGTTTTTCGAAGATCTAAATGGCAACTGGACGACGTGGAAACCTTAACATGACGCCCGAAGAACTAGCTGCAATGATTCAAGAGCACGTGAACACGGCTCTAACGGGTGTTCAGAACCAACCGGCAGGTAACCATTATTAAATTTTCATATGAAAATCTAATAGTTGGGCTAGTAGAATTCCTCGCTGACTACCCGTCCTCTGTCAGCAGGAGGGGGATTTAACCCCTACAAGATGTTCCTCGACGCGAAACCAAGCAAATTCTCGGGGACATAAGGACCCATAGGACTTGTCCGCTGGATCGAAAAATCTGAATCAGTATTTGAAATGTGCAACTGTCTAGAGGCCAACAAGGTCAAGTATGCAGCCTCAACACTGGAAGATGGGGCACTGACTTGGTGGAATGCACAAGTCCAAACGCGTGGACTTATTGCTGCAAATGCAATGGCCTGGGTCGAGTTTAAGGCCCTAATCAAAGAGGAGTACTGTCCGCGAGACAGAGTGCAACAGTTGGAGCAAGCCTTATGGAACCACAAGATGGTGGGATCTGAAATCGAAGCATACATAGCAAAACATCACGACTTGGTATTTCTATGTCCCGATCTGGCTAACACTGTGGAGAAACGACTCGAGTTTTACCTTGGGGTTCTGGTTCCGGAGATTCAGGGTATGGTAATGGCTAGTAACCCTGCAACTGAGCATCAAGCAATCCGATTGGCGCACAAACTCACCGATAAGGCGGTGGAACAAAAGAAGTTGCCAACTCGGGGTACAACTGAAGTCGCCCCTGATAATAAAAGAAAGTTTGAAGACTCAACTGTTCGACAGTCTTCGTCATCCCAGCCACAACAGGGGAACCAGAAACGGTTTAATAATTACAACAGCCACCGGGGTCACCAAAATCAGCCCGCCAGCAACAACAACAACAACCAGAACGCAAGCGGCTATGTAGGTCGAAAGCCGCAGTGCAATCGCTGTAATCTTCATCATTACGGCCCTTGTGCCGGGAATCGCTGCCAACGATGTGGCAAAGTGGGACATGCGGCAAAGGATTGTCGTGGGGAAATCATGTCCCGACAAAGCCAAAATCAACCCCAAGGCCAGCAACAGGGTGTTAACCGGGGTTGCTATCAGTGTGGTAGCACTACCCACTTCAAAAGAGACTGCCCACAGCTGCGTAACAACAACAACAATGGTGGGAACAACCACAACCACAATAACCACAACAACAACAATAATGGAAATGGTGGCACAGGAGGTGCCAAAGGTCGCGCATTTACGTTAGGCCGCGGAGAGGCCAGAAACGACTCGAACGTGGTCACCGGTAAGTTTCCCCTTAATGAACATTTTGCTACTGTGCTTTTTGATACGGGTGCGGATAGGAGCTTTATATCTGAGCCTTTTAGGAAGAACCTAAATCTCACGCCTAAACCCTTAGAGACCCCTTATGTCATAGAACTAGCAGATGGTAAATCCGTAGATGTGACCCATATAGTATCCGACTGTCAACTCAAACTCGCGGGCCACACCTTTACCATTGATCTAATGACAACTACCCTGGGTAGTTTTGACGTGGTAGTCGGAATTGACTGGCTATCCAACGTCCGAGCTGAAGTCCTCTGCTTTGAAAAATCTATCCGAATTCCGCTCTCTAACGACGAAATCTTGACGGTGCAAGGCGAGAAGGCAGGCGCCGTCACCAACATCATCTCTTACATGCAAGCGCAGAAGTATCTTCGGAGAAAGAACTCCTTCGCTTTACTCGCACTGGTTACCGAACAGCCTAAGGACGAGAAACGTATAGAAGACATCCCTGTCGTCTGTGATTTTTCCGATGTATTCCCAGAGGAATTACCTGGTCTTCCACCCATCGACAATTGGAGTTTGAAATCGAATTGGCGAACCATGCAACTCCTATCGCCAAGGCTCCATACCACCTAGCTCCAGCCGAGCTGCAGGAGCTGTCTACCCAACTTCAGGAGCTGTTAGAAAAGGGATTTATCCGACCAAGCGCTTCGCCATGGGGAGCTCCAGTCCTTTTTGTCAAGAAGAAGGACGGGACCTTCCGCATGTGCATCGACTACAGGAAACTCAACAAGGTTACTGTCAAGAACCGATACTCGTTACCTCGCATCGACGATCTCTTCGACCAACTTCAAGGTCAAGCTACTACTCCAAGATTGACCTACGGTCCGGTTACCATCAGCTACGCGTCAGGGAGGAGGATGTCGCCAAGACGGCATTTCGTACTCGGTATGGCCATTATGAGTTCTTGGTCATGCCCTTCGGTCTCACCAACGCACCCGCGGTGTTCATGGACCTCATGAACCGTGTGTGTAAACCATACCTCGACAAGTTTGTCATTGTGTTCATCGATGACATACTCATCTATTCTAAAAGTGAAGAAGAACATGCTGAACATCTACGATTACTGCTAGGATTACTTCAACAGGAGAAGCTATATGCCAAGCTTTCAAAGTGTGATTTCTGGATTCGGGAAGTTCAGTTTCTTGGGCATATCGTAAATGAAAAGGGTATCCACGTAGACCCTGCCAAGATTGAAGCCATCAAAAACTGGGAAGCACCCAGGACACCGACGGAGATCCGCCAATTTTTGGGTTTGGCTGGTTACTACAGACGCTTCATCGAGGGATTTTCAAAGATCGCACAACCGCTTACTACCCTCACCCAGAAAGGCATCAAGTATGCTTGGGGTGACAAGCAGGAAGCAGCATTTCAATTGCTAAAGCAGAAACTTTGCAGTGCACCCATTCTGTCCTTGCCGGAAGGGACAGATGACTTTGTAGTATATTGTGATGCTTCCATTCAGGGATTGGGATGCGTACTCATGCAGTGCGACAAGGTCATCGCATATGCGTCCCGACAATTAAAGGTTCACGAGAAAAATTACACAACACATGACCTGGAATTGGGAGCAGTAGTGTTTGCACTTAAGATTTGGAGACACTACCTCTATGGAACGAAGTGCACAATCTTTACAGACCACAAGAGCCTCCAACACATCTTTTATCAGAAGGAGTTGAACATGCGACAGCGTCGCTGGGTCGAACTCTTGAACGATTATGAGTGTGCCATTCGGTATCACCCGGGTAAAGCTAACGTGGTAGCTGATGCCCTCAGTAGGAAGGAACATTTGAAACCTCGTCGAGTACGAGCACTACAGCTCACTATTCATTCGGGGTTACCCGAACAGATACGCGACACGCAGTTAGAAGCAGTTAAGGATGAGAACATCAAGGCCGAATCGGTGGGAAAAATGGAACGCGATTGGGAAGTAAAACCCAATGGGGCCCGGTATTTCATGAATCGCATATGGGTACCTCTCTACGGAAACCTCAGAGAGCTAGTCATGGATGAAGCTCACAAATCCCGATACTCTGTCCATCCGGGTTCGGATAAGATGTATCAAGACCTTAAAGCTGCGTATTGGTGGCCCAACATGAAAGCCGATATAGCCACCTACGTGAGTAAATGTTTGACTTGTGCAAAAGTCAAGGTAGAGTATCAAAAGCCATCGGGGCTACTCCAACAACCTGAGATCCCAGTGTGGAAATGGGATCAGATCTCAATGGACTTCATCACTAAACTCCCGCGAACTTTGGGTGGTTGCGATACCATCTGGGTAATTGTGGATCGTTTAACTAAGTCCGCACACTTCCTAGCTATTAAAGAAACAGATAAGATGGAGAAGTTGACTAGCATCTACATTAAGGAAGTAGTTTCTCGGCACGGAGTACAAACGTCCATCATCTCAGACAGAGATGCTCGCTTCACGTCCAACTTTTGGCAGTCACTTCAGAAAGTGTTGGGAACACGCTTAGATATGAGCACAGCCTATCACCCTCAGACTGATGGTCAAAGCGAAAGGACCATACAGACCTTGGAAGACATGCTTAGGGCATGCGTAGTAGACTTCGGAAATAGTTGGGAAATTCACCTGCCTTTAGTGGAATTCTCATATAACAACAATTATCATACGAGTATATCAGCAGTACCGTTTGAGGCATTATATGGTCTTAAATGTAGATCACCGGTCTGTTGGGCAGAAGTCGGTGACAGTCAACTCACAGGCCCTGAGTTAATACTTGAGGCTACTGAAAAGATTGTACAAATCAGAAACCGCATGGCGGCGGCACGAGATCGACAGAAAAGCTACGCTGATCAACGACGCAAACCGCTTGAATTTCAAGTAGGCGACCGCGTCCTACTGAAGGTGTCACCCTGGAAGGGTGTAATCCGCTTCGGAAAACGAGGCAAACTAAACCCACGGTACGTAGGTCCGTTTGTGATCTTGAAACGTATTGGACCCGTAGCTTATCAATTAGACCTTCCTGCTGAACTCAGTGGAGTTCACAACGTATTTCACGTGTCAAATCTGAAGAAGTGTCTATCAGATGAAACTCTAGTCATTCCATTGGATGAGATTCAAGTGGATGAACAACTACACTTTGTGGAACAGCCTATCGAGATCATGGATCGTGAGATCAAGACTCGAAGGCACAGCAAGATTCCGATCGTTAAGGTTCGTTGGGACTCTAAGCGTGGACCGGAGTTCACGTGGGAAAGAGAGGACCAAATGAAAAGCAAATACCCACACCTCTTCGCAACTGAGCAGCAAACTAACGATACCAGTAACTAATTTTCGGGACGAAAATTCTTTCAACATGGGGATGATGTGACAACCTGGAAATTTCTCATACTTTCGCGTACCATTGTTAACTAAATCCTTGTGCATGGCACTTGGGAACTTCTTGTAACTTCGCATACCATCGTTAACGAACTAAATCTTTGTGCGTGGCACTCTAAACATGTACGCTGCATTCTAAACCACGTTTACTCAATTTTCGGGACGAAAATTCTTTCAACATGGGGATAATGTGACATCCCGGTTTTTCGGACAACTTAAACGCAATACTTGTCGAATAAATTATGTGCTACGTATTAAACGTTTATAAGTTGGTGTGTTATTATGTGATATCCGAGTTCGTATTTTATGTTAGTTATAATGTATAGACGTAATAAATAAACAAATGAATCGAGCCAAACCGCGACACGAGCCGGTCTCTTTTCTTGCGACTCAAGGAACCAAGACTAGGAGTGAACCAAGTTTAAACCCAAACCATGTCGCGAGCAAACAACCCAAACCGACCCACCCAAGCCCTCGGCCGCGAGACACCAAACCGTAACCTCCTTATCTCTTTGCGCTATATATACAAACACACATGCATGTTGCTTCACAAAAACAAAAACACAAGAAACCCTAGTGAGAAAGAAGCCGACGGCAGCCCTTGTTCATCTCTTCGACCGCAAACAGCCTTCCGCTTGTTCCATTGATCGCGAGCAGCCTCTTCCTTCTTCATATCGATCGAGAGCAGCCCACTTGTTCACTTCCTCGATCACAAACAGCCTACTCCTTCTTCCCGGTCGCGAACAACACTTCCTTCTCGGTTACGGATCTTCTCGGTCGCAAATATCTTTGATCATCGGTTCCTCATCTCACTCACGGTTCGTTTACCTTATCATTAAAGATTAGAATTTATCATTTGTTACAAGATCATATTCGGATATATGTGTTTGAATGAAGTGATTGTGTTGTTTTCGGATTATATGTTTGAATGCAAGGTTATGTTAGCCGATTTGTTAATAATGTTTGCAAGTGATGTTTGTTCGAAATCTGAAAATCATAGGCTGTGTTTGTTTATAAAAACTAGAGATGTTGATTAGGGTTTGTATGGATATGATATATGTATTGATCTATGATGGGAAAAATCAGTTCTTGATCGCCTAGGTTCATTGTATCGACGGTTATTGCGAATTAATTGTGATAAAATGCTGAAACAGTTTGCTGAATGATAGTTACAGCCGACTTCAACTGGCTGTAACTCGGTAGTTAGTTGTCGAAAAACGGATTTTCTGAAGTCTAAAACGTAGAGATTTGAATAACGAATCTAATGGCGCTGGATTCATATTTTTCTGAAGTCGTTTGATATTTTTAAGTGGCCAAATAAGTTCAGTAACTAAAGCTGTGAAAATCCTGAAATTTTGTTAGTTGTTTATCGAGTTGGATCTTATAATCAGTAGGGAGTCGAATCATGAAATTTGTACAGCAACTAGGTATGGAAATTTCCGGGCAACTCCCACTGGAATTTTGTTAATTGGACGATCAGTGATTTTTAAATAAATTCTTCCGTGGACTGCAGTCAGAAAGCGACGAATCTGACTGCAGCCTAGTATATTAATATTTATGGTTAATTGGTAAAGAATTAGGACTTGAAAAATTTATATAAATTTCTATTATATAGTTTTCACCTGCTGTAAAATAATTGGAATTTTTGGAACGTTGGAACTATTTTATAAAAATCCTAGAAAACAGCTGAATTATGAGTATGTAAGCTGAAATTTGATAACTTGTGATTGTGTGCACCAAAGTGTTGCATGGATTGGATTATGTTCATGATAAATTGTTTTGATTACTATGTTCACATGAGGATACTTGCATGCATGTTTGAGTGTTAGGTATTTTGTTGTGTGTATCACTTTGTGCGTAAATTACGTGTAGAATTTGTATTGGTGTGTTCACACACTGACTTGAAATCAATTGGTTTGTTAGGACGCAATTAGCGGTCCCATCCCTTACAACTTCTTTGCTACACTAACCGAGCAACTAAAGGTGAGTTCACGGCCCCTAATTTTATCCGGTTTTAAACAACAGGGGGAGAAACATGTATACACTCTTCAACTCAATCTCTTTACGTTATATGAAATTAACGTCACATAACTATTCGGTAACTAAGTTAATGTTAATGTAACGTTATGGTCACTAAGCAGCTATATCACTTAAGTCCTCGTCAATCTCTCGGATCGTTAGTATTGGATTTTAATAGCGGGGGAATTATAAGTAGTACTACTGGGCCCGACAAGCCCCATCCGAGCTAGTCGCGCTAGCCGACCGGGTATGGTCAACGGGTGAATAATTTGGCCTAACTTCGCCATGGTCAGTGATAGGCCTGGCAACACGGAGGCACAACAGTCAGCTTCGATCGCGAACACTTACGTGACATAACTTTAGGCTAGCTACCTATATATGTTAACATTGAACTTATTTACGAATCAACATTATTATTCCGGGTTAGGAATAATGGAACAAACAACAATATTATTCCGGGTTTGGAATAATGGAACCATCAGCAATATTATCCCAGGTTAGGGATAATGGAACCAACAACATTATTATTCCGGGTTGGGAATAATGGAACTAGTCGTTATCCCGGGTTAGGGATAACGGGGGAAACAAACTCATAACCGAACAAACGAATTTATGAAAACCTGTGAACTCACTCATCTTTAATGTTGACACTTGTTTCTTTCACATGTTTCTCAGGACGCTAGGAGCTCTAGGTGCACTCACTTGCATTGATCAAGACATCTTTTATCGAGTCTCATTTACAAACATTGTTTTGGGTTTTTCTTTGGTTTTGGCATTTATGTTGGCGCCCGTTCCTTTACTTTACTTTATGCTTCCGCTCAACTTTAAAAACTAATGCTTCTGCTAAACATTGGTAACTAATTAAGACAATATAAAATCTACGACAAATGATTTTAGAAAACGTATTATCAAATCATATAGAGTCGTTCGACGTACTAGTGTTTCAGATTCTGGTTTGTTCACACGCCTCGCGGTAAAACTCCGCAATTGGAAATTGAGGGTGTGACAACCTATACGGTTCGTAAGGACCCAGCTCAGCAACCATCTTTCATTTGTTGTCAAGTTTGGCCCCTGGACTTCGTTTCGTCGCGTTTCGTCACCCGTAACCGCTTTTAACCTGATTTCTAAGCCCTATAAGGGTGTTGAGGTATATGTGACTTGGATTATGTCCGAAAATATTCTGGATGTCGGTTTGTTCGGTTATACGATTGCGCGTTTCGCTAAAATGCGTAAAACACTTAACGGACACAAAAACGATTGAAATTTCGCAACGATGGACATCCTTACATCCTTATCAATAAAACATAATATTTTATTGTATGCAAAATATTTGGATTCATATATTGGGTCTGTATATCAAAATACGAGAATCGACAAGTTTCCGCAGTTTGTCAGGAATAACCCCTGGACTTCCGAACTTGTGTGAAACGTTATAATTAGTGCATAAAGCTATCTTAGACCCATATTAGGCACACATAAGAGTATGAATAACATCATAAGACTCTTGATTCATTAAAAGATCACTCATAGGCTTAGTTTGATCATGTTGACACTTTTAGTCCCTCAACTATTAAATTATCGTTCAGAGGTTATAAAATAATATAACGACGCATTTGGTCCATCTCGTTTTAGCACATGGCATACGAGGATCAGCGGGTCACGTGTCGGAATTTTATAGGACGGGTTTTTACGAGGTGTTACATCTTAGGTGTTGATTAGTGTCAGCATAGGTGGAAGAAGGAGAAAGAAGGGTGCAAAACTCGCAGGAGAGGTCGCAAGAGCTGCAATCTGCAGCTGCCAGCAAAACAGGCTGCCACCGCAAGCCTTACGAACCGTAAGGGCTATGGCTTGCAGTCCGTAAATGACCGTCAAAACTTGAATTTTGTGTCTTTTTCCAACTGTGCTTCCTCAACTATAATCCACTTTCCATTTTCATGAATTTTGTACCTCTTCTCCAACAAATCTGGATTATTTGAAGAGTTTTCGGACACGTGTTTCCATATGATTCGTTATAAATTTCCGAGGTGTTACACCGACGGCTAGGGTTCCATTTTGCAGTTTGTTTCTACGAAACCTAGCATTTGTAGATGGCAACAACAAAATGGTGGTTGTGGATGACGATGATTGTGGTTGTAATGAAAAAAAACTTAAACGAAAGGATGTCTTTGGTGATGACGTTTAGTGGTTGGTGTTATAGTGCGGGTAGTGGCTAGGGTTAGATAGATATGAGATGTGACGATGGTGAGGTGGTTGTGCTCCACAATAGCGATAACAGCGAGGTTAGAGTCGGATATAGATCTCGTTACAATATAAGAAGGCTTGTAAAGAAGATGAGTTGGAGAAGGTTTTGGGCAAAGCAGTGACCGACCACCTCGCAAACAACTATTTGTGGTTGTTGTTTTCTTGAGCTTATACCATAATATAAATAGGATTATATTAGATTGTTGGTTAAGGTTACAATAGTTGGGTCTCTATATAGGAGACATATCACATAACTAATCCTATATTATGAACCATTACATATTTGCTCTAATAAACATTACCACTAGAGACACGTGTTTCCATATGATTCGTTATAAATTTCCGAGGTGTTACACCGACGGCTAGGGTTCCATTTTGCAGTTTGTTTCTACGAAACCTAGCATTTGTAGATGGCAACAACAAAATGGTGGTTGTGGATGACGATGATTGTGGTTGTAATGAAAAAAACTTAAACGAAAGGATGTCTTTGGTGATGACGTTTAGTGGTTGGTGTTATAGTGCGGGTAGTGGCTAGGGTTAGATAGATATGAGATGGGACGATGGTGAGGTGGTTGTGCTCCACAATAGCGATAACAGCGAGGTTAGAGTCGGATATAGATCTCGTTTAGGAAACAAAATAAAATAAAATCTAATATAAATTTCAGGTTCAACATATAGTGTTTGTGTCGTCGCGGGAAAATTGTTTCGTCATCTGGTCCATATGTATAACATGATTTTCATGTTCAGATTGGTGTTAGGTTCAACCCGTCAACCTGCGAACAAGGCCCATTAACACCCCAAAATTAAGACACATTCAAAAAATAAGTATACAAATAAACATGTCAACTCGTGAACAAGGGAATGGTGAACCCATCAAGTTGACATGAATACGACCAATTGAGCTAAATGTGTTTGATCCAAAACTAACTCATCAAACCCGAATCCATGAATTTCATACGTTGCATATACTAATACCCGCTATTATTATTATTATTATTATTATTATTATTATTATTATTATTATTATTATTATTATTAATTATTATTATTATTATTATTTATTGATGGTTTTACACCAAAACTCGATTGTCTTTTGATTGCAACGAAAAAAACTTTTAGTGTTTCGTTTTATCCATGGTTTTAAGCCAACCAAAAAATATATATTATGAAGATCTTCACGTACCCCCCTTATTTTTCTCTCTTCCACTTCGTATCCTCTCATTCATCAAGAACAAAAAAAATCCTTCATTTTACCCAAAAACAAAAACAAAGACAGGTTTCGTAATCCAAATCCAAGGTTTTGTTGTTCAAGAAATGTGTGAAAATGGAGCGGAGAACGGTGACGATGAATTGGGATCACTTAGAAGACTTCAATGCAGAAGATGATGAATTCTTTGAAAGCACCAACCGTCTCTCGGTGGTTGTCCCTCTTGACATGCCTTTACCTGAGGATGACGACGACCAACAATTCAACGAAGGTCGAGTGTCTTTCTCTAACAACCTTGCCTCCAATTCCATCAAGGGACCTCAACTCTCCACGGCTCAATACGACATGTGGATGGTTGCACCTGGATCAATTTCCGACAGGCGAAGGAAGCTTTTACAAGGCATGGGTTTGAATAGCAAAAAAGATTTCGCTCGGTTACCTAGCACAAATACCACCAAACTTGACGAACAAGCCCCAACGAAAAGATTGCCTTCCACGAAAGTTGTTGTTACTCCTACCGCCGCAATCATATCCAACGAAAAACCAAATGATGATACATTGGTAAAAGAATCTTCACCCCCTTTAGACAAATCAAGACCGGCTGAACCTGAGTTGCAGTCAGACGATAAAGCTAAAGCTCAGCCACATGCTAAAGCCAAGCCTCAACCGGAGCAACAGCCTGAGCCTGAACCTGAACCTGAGCCTGAACCACAACCTCAACTGCAGGCTCATGTTCAAGATCATGCTCAGGCTCAGGCTTTGTCCCAGCCTATGTTGTTAGTTCGCTCTAGATCAGATAGTGATATAGAAACAAGCTCCTTCAACACAAAGCGAAGAAAAGAGGATTTGATTGGATCAGCATCAAAACAAAGCCTTACTAGAACATCATCGGAATTGGTTACACCATCTGTCGGGTTATCATGCCAGTATGCCAACGTTCTTAGAGTTTACACCGCCAATACTAAAAGTTCCTTGAAGACATCTACTACCAATAACAAGAAGAACGACATGCACGCTGCCTCAAGTGCACAAATGGATTCTTTCTTCTTGATCAAGAATCTGGATACCGGAAAGGAGTTTGTAGTGAAAGAGTTTAACGACGATGGGATGTGGAATAAGGTTAGTGATCTACAAACTGGGAAACAACTCACGATGGACGAATTTGAGAATACCGTGGGCCATTCACCTGTCGTAAAGGAGTTAATGTGTAGAACAAGCCGCAAGAGAAATGGCATGTTGGCCATGACCAACTCTTATCTTAGCAAGAGCTTTAGAAGTAGCAAGAAGAAAGGGGCTGCATTTTTGAAGCACCTAAAAGGTTCAATGATCAGTGGATCAAAAACAGAAAAAGAAAAAACTAGTGGATCAAAAACAGAAAAAGAAAAAACGGGTGGATCAAAAACGGAAAAAGAAAAAATGAGTGGATCAAAAACAGAAAAAGAAAAGGATGAAAATGTAACGACAACTACTACCACTACTGCTACTACCACAACCGTAACTACGTCTTCATTGTCTTCACAAAGCAGTAGACATCACAAAACGAGTGTAGAACAGGTAACTTCTAATGACAAGAACGCGAGTTCAGAATGGGTTAAAGCTAAAGCTTATGGAAAACCCTCAAAAGAATTCTCAGCATTGCATCTATGTCAGAAAATCGAGGCTCATGACGGGTCAATTTGGACGATGAGATTTAGTTTTGACGGACACTATTTAGCCTCTGGTGGTGAAGACAAAGTTATTCATGTTTGGGAAGTGCAAGAATGCGATGTTCATTCAATGCGATCGGGAGATGACAAGGGTGGTTCAATTACTCCCGATAACAGGCCCCCATTACCTGAAAATTCTACCACGGACAAGAAGAAAAAATCAAAGAATAATAAAAATAAACCAGAGGTTCCTGAGTACGTAAAGGTGCCCGAAAGTATGTTCGGCCTATCAGAAAAACCCCTTTGCACATTCAGCGGCCACCAAGATGACGTGTTGGACCTATCTTGGTCACGATCTCAGGTTATTATTCTTTTTCGATTGCGATACATGTTAACATAAACTTAAGATCTTTGTGATTATGTGTAGTTCCTGCTTTCGTCTTCAATGGACAAAACCGTAAGATTATGGGATATCGAAACTAAGAACTGTTTGAAGCAGTTTGCACATAGCGATTACGGTACACCCAACTTCTAAACATGTTTACGATGCTCTAGTAATTCAAGAAAGTGTCCCGTTAATGTATCTGATAAGGAAGAATGTATTTGTGGCAGTGACTTGTATACAGTTCAATCCAACAGATGACGATTACTTCATAAGTGGTTCGTTAGACAAAAAGGTTAGAATATGGAACATACCAAGTCGAAAAGTTGTCGATTGGAGTGATCTTCATGACATGATAACTTCAGTTTGTTATTATCCTGATGGGCAAGTATGTCAATCCTTATAAGATATTACCTAATCAGTCATTGTTTATGTGTATATCAAATTTTTAACTAACATTATAATCGAAGGGTGCGATTGTTGGATTACACAACGGAAACTGCAAGTCGTATAGTATTGCCGGTAAGAACTATTCAACTATTTATCTTCATCAACCGCGCAACAAAACAGTTTTCAAACTAATCTTCGAATGACTATCGTCTATCTTGTTTTAGATTGCAAGCTTGAGCTTAAGGATCAAATTGAGTTGCATACTAAAGCGAAAGCGGATCCAAAAAAGATAACTAGCTTTCAGGTGACAATAACTTTAATCCTAGATTTTATCGTTCTTAACGAAGATCAAACGATATTTGCAAGATATATTAATCCACCTAATCTTGTGACATGTAGTTTTCTCCTTCGAACCCATCGGAAGTGGTCATTACATCTGCTGATTCCCGTATTAGAATCATCGACGGGTTACATGTCGTTGAAAAACTCATAGGTGTCGCCTTTTGCCCCTTGAGCTTTGCATAGAAACTTTGTTACATGGAATACGAAAAAAATGTATTTATAGTATTCTGATTTTACAGGTTACAAAAATACTAGCAGTCAATTTACAGCTCAATATACCGCAGACGGAAAGTACGTGATTTGCGCTAGTGAAGATTCACAAGTATACATATGGAAGCATGAAAAACCGAAAAACAGTGGTGGTACTAAACCCAAATATGTGACCACTACTTCTTACGAACACTTTTCATGTATGGAAGTAACAGTTGCGGTACCATGGCATGGAAGCAACAAACCGCAAGGGTTAGACAACGAGCCACAAGCCAAAAGCAACTCTAAACGGTCTGGGCCGCTTTCTGTAGACGATAATGCGCAAGCTAAAAAATCCTCACAGCTGCCACCGGTTCCCAAAAAGGGCACAGAAAAAGGCACGAACGAAGACTCAGAACAACCTTCGAATACTGACACAGATGTCAGTGAGTCCGATGATGGTTCGTTGCTGTTAGGCATTGGTGCCGCTGCTGCAACCCCCAACAACAATATCCAATCGACGGCATGGGGGTTGGTGATCGTGACTGCAGGGTTGGGTGGCGAGATTAAGGTTTATCAGAATGTCGGGTTGCCTGTTAAGGTCGGGAATCTGTTTTAAGATCTCATGTGATTGTGAGGGTCTTAATATGGGCTATTTGATGGCTCCAGTGTACATACATACATGTACATTAAATTAGTTTGTGAATATTCAGTTTTCATAGGAAAAGTTGATAAGGGTAGAAAAAGTGTTGTACGCATGTACATGTAAGAATTAGACCCGGAAATTTTTATACCAAAAAATTAAAAACTAGATTCATTTGAACTTTTATTTATTTATTTTTTAGTTGAATGTCATTTTAGTCCTTGTGGTTTGGGTCATTTTTCCAGTTTAGTCCAAAGGTTTGAAACGTTGCCATTTTTGTCCAAATAGTTTCAAACGTTATCATTTTAGTCCACTAAGTTAACTTCATCTATTTTTTCTGTTAACGATAAGGGCAATTCGGTCATTTTATATGTAATTCTGTAAACTAGAAGGGCAATTCGGCTATATAAAATGGATGAAGTTAATCCAGTGGATTAAAATGGAAACGTTTGAAACTATTTGGACTAAAATAGCAACATTTCAAACCTTTGGACTAAACTGGCAAAAGGACCAAACCAGAAGGGCTAAAGTGGCATTTAACTCTTTATTTTCTCAAATGCTTTGATTTGCCTACCTGTTTGAGTAAAGATTACTTATGTTTCACGAGCTATGATTACAACTAATAATTGTTAAATTGTGATTAAATTAATTTAGATATATCTAAACTTTAGACTATAACAGCAATAAATATTAAATTATAAACAAAGAGAAAATATATTTTTATTTTATAAAAGAGATACATTATATCACCTTTTAGTTTTTGTATAGAGATTATAGTCAGCAAATATTGCTTTTTGTTGGCGTGCGGTTGCATTTCCACTTGCTTTCATAGAAACCATCATGATGACATACAAAGAAAAATTGCATACTTTTCTTATTGAGATAATTTATTTTATAGACCAGAATTCTAACAATTTTCCCTTTTTTATTATATTATTATTACTACATATTTTCTTTTTCGAGTTAAATGCCATTTTAGTCCCTGTGGTTTTGGTCATTTTGCCAGTTTAGTCCAAATGTTTCATTTTTTGCCTGTGGGTCCAAAAAGGTTTCACCGTTGGCATTTTAGTCCATTGGGTTAACTTCATCCACTATTTTTGTTAGCGAGAAGGGCAATTCGATCATTTTATATGGCGAAATTGCCCTTCTAGTTAACAGAATTACATATAAAATGACCGAATTGCCCTTCTCGTTAACCAAAAAAATGGATGAAGCTAACCCAGTGGACTAAAATGGCAACGGTGAAACTTTTTTGAATCCACAGATTAAAAATGAAACCTTTGGACTAAACTGGCAAAATGGCTCAAACCACAGGGACTAAAATGGCATTTAACTTTCTTTTTCCTTCACCCCTAAATGTTGCTGCAAACACCGCAACAAACTGATAACTGTGAAAACTGAAAAGTAACTAAATTACTAGCAATGAAAACTAATCATGACTGATAAGTTTCAAATTCAGCTTACCTACAATTAGCACACATCAACACCACAAAAACATGCACTAAAAAAACATACTAAAGCTAAAAAACACAACTCTAACCTTTGAACAACATTTGGCATTCACCATCACCATCTTCTTAGTAAAAGTAACCTCTGCATTTGGTCGATCCACACAAACACTTTCTTCTCTGGGGCCCGTTTTTCTTCTCGGCATGTGGAATTCCATAATCGTACATTAACTCTTCCAACGGAGGAATGTGTTTGATCGCGTAAAATCCAATATGAAGATAACATTCCTCTTCGTTTTCACGCAAAATCGGCTGCCAACATACATTAGGCGAACAGCTATGGTTCATAAACCGACCCACATTTCCTTTGTTTTTGGCACTGACAATTACGGGAAATGGAGGCTTAACGGGCTCATCAGTAGGAACGGGCTCCAACGGTTCAAAAGATCGGGTTGAATCAAATACGTATTCATCATCACTATCGCTACCGTTTTCAATCACGTGACCTGCATACTCGCATATAAAAGCTCCAGCCCGAATCGGATCCCATGACCTAAGTCCCCAACCCTTGTTCTTTGTTCGGAACACTTCCAAACGAAGCTTGAGGCCCGTTTGAGAAACCCGGTTTCTACAAGTGGAAGGACATAAACAAGAAGACCCGCACTCATGAATCACTGAATTACGACTTAAAAGAACACCACCATTCGAATACGGAAGATAACCACTGTTTTTTTCAACACAAGGGCAGTTAGTGGCTGGCTGACATCCATTAGAGCATCTACAAATTGATGATTTAGATGAACGAAACGGTTTTGCAAACTTTAAACTCGAAGTGTAAGTAAAATACGCAGGGCCCTTTTCACTATCCACATCGTTTACAAGACAAATGGGTAAATTTTCCGCACCGGAAGTAAGATCGGGTAAGATGACACCAACCCGTGCAGTAACACCATCTCTCCATTGTTGAATTGACTTCCATAACATGAACCCTTCGGGTTGACCCGCAACCCGAATCAATTTGTACTTGAAAACATTGCAACCCGATTTTCCTTTTTCAATCCACGATTCATGGAGTTTGTATACACCATCATAAACGTATATTTTCCCGGTTAAATTTGTTCCATCTTTAAGCCCACGAACGACCCGTACCTCATTACCTTTATGCAAACTTTTTTCTAAAGCGAGATTACCCCTTTCAAGCTTTTGATCCGTTATTAACTTATCATTCCTTTGACCACCACCTTGACCACTATAAATCAAAACCTCACCGTCATCTCCGTCATCATCATATCCACCAGAAGTAACAATACTGACGGCAATGGGCTCTTCATCACCGCTAACCTTAGAATTTAAATAATCAATCCCAGCCATAATCGGTGCATGAAGTCCGGCTAAGCATAACTCCATTCGGAAAAAGAAAACGTCACCAATATTGACCCCGGGTACCGCACCGATCCGTCGTCTTGTATTAGCCCGGGCTCCTTTATTCATCAAGATTGTACCCGATCTTAAATCAGCTCGTCTCGATATACCGGGAATAATCCCTTTTGCGTCATCAAGCTGCATGATTTTCCTCCTTAGTAGATTATAAACCAAAACCACACGTTGGACCAAATCACGATCACTATCAGCTTGAAGTGACGTATTGATATCAACAAGATTAAACGATCTTAAAAGATGATTAACCATTTCATCAATGTCAACCTCGGAATTAGAAACAGCTACCGCTTCTGGCCCCTTGACGATTTTACGCGCTTTACGTTTTCGCCTGGTGGCATCATTGCTGTCCTCTGTATCGATAGTGAACCCGTTTTCATAACCACCATTTTGCGTATATCCATCATCATACGGTTCATGACTCTTGGTGCTCCCTTTAGGTCTCCCTCTGCCGCTAGGGTTCACTGGTGGGACCGGTGGGGCTGGAGTTCGAAAGGAATTCAAAGGGACTGGTGATGCAACAGGGTTAGTGTCAGGCATTGCTTGATTGGGTACACTAGCAGGCGTTTGAGACTCGTGTGAACCAACAAAGGGGAAAAACTGAGCCGCCGCAGGGGGGAACGGAGCAGTTGGAGCACCAAATGCAAACGGTGGAGCCTGTGGTGATGCAGATGAACCCGAATGTGAAGGGAAAACCGGTACAAGACATCTCAATGGCTTAACAGTCATAACCCTAGACTTGTCAATCGGACCCGAAGGAACCGAATCCGAACCTAAATTGTCTTCCATCAAACACTTACAGTCTTTTAAATTCAACTAAAGTCTCCCAATCAAAACCACAATCACAATATGATTAATTAAAAAGAATTTCAAAGCTTAATAAACCTTCAAACTAATAAACCACCATTTAAACTCCCATATAACGCCAAAAGGTGAAAACTTTGCTACAAATATTGCTTCAAACTTTCCTCCTGAAACATGCAAGTTAAAATACAGGTTTAAAGAGCGAGTCGGTTCTGGGTTTTCGGTAATAAACATGATATAAAGACCTAAACAGGTTAAAACTTAAAACCCTAAATAAACAAGAAGTAAGAATTAATTAATATAAATAAAAATGAAAGCAAAGATCAGCAACGTAATATCTAAGATACAAAGATCTGAAATGGATGAAAAAGCGGCAAACTGTGTGTGTAAACAATAATAAATTCTTATAAAAGTATGAGATTTGAAGAAGAAGAAGAAGAAGAAGAAGAAGAAGAAAAGTATTGAGATCTAAAATTACCTCCTCCGCCACTGTGGTTCCGGCAGCGATTTTACATCTATTGCGTTTGTTTTCTATTAATTTTATTTTTAACCTATATTTGGGCTTAAATCTAATCCAACCTATAAGTCTAATCCTTTTATTATTATTATTAAAAGCAATATTGGAAGAAACTAAAAAAGGGAAAAGAATTATGTACTTTTTATATATTTCCATTTCCAATCTTATCATTTGTATCATATCTATGTTTTTCTAATACCAAAATTAACAAAAGCATCCAAAGTGAATATAATACTCTTAATTTTTAGTGTTGGGGATTTTTTTTAGTTTAGAACTAGATTGATATCATAAGTCCTGTGTTGCGGGGTGACGTCTTAGTTGTTTATAGTCGGTCGCATCTTAATCATATGAAAACCGAGTTGGTTTGTTTAGTGCGGGTTCCACCTAATCACTACACCACTCTTACCTTTGCATCAAAACTTAACGGCGTCAAAACGTACAATAACTTGAATTAATAACATTGAATGAAAACGTATTATATTTGACCCGATTTGACTCGACTCGTCTCCGAACACAGTTTACGTTAAAATGTAGACCGACAAAAAAATGTAAGCAAAAACAAACATGAAAACGTAATACATTTGACCCGACTCGTTTTCGAAAAAAAATACGTAGAAACGTGAATTTATACCAACAAGTACAGAAAAATAACCACGTAAAAAATAGATTTTTTTTTTCTTTTAAGCTATAGAATGAAAATACGGGGGATAATTCTGAAAAGTTAGAACCTAAGGGAGTGAAAATGACATTTTATTGAGTTTTTAGAAAATGTAAGGGGTGTTGATGTCAATTTCGAAAGTTTAGGCTTCTTTTTGTTGATGGCATAGACCACCGACCTTTGTTTCAAAGATATATAGTAATAAAGAACGAAAATACAGGGGATGAAATTGAAAAGTTAGAGATTAAGGGAGTGAAAATGACATTTTATTGAGTTTTTAGAAAGTGTAAGGGGTGTGGATGTCAATTTCAAAATATTATTTGTTGTTTTTACCAATTTCGAAAGTTTAGGCATTCTTTTTGTCGGTGGCATAGTTGTTTTTAAGATATATAGTAATGTATAACAAATAGCAAAAAGTGTATTAATCGTTTTAAAAGAGTAAACTTCCGTTTTGCTCCCTGTGGTTTGGTCACTTTAATGGTTTTGTCCCAATCATTTAAAAATAGCAATTTTCCTCCAATAGTTTGCTATATTTTTTCCATTTTGCTCCCCGCCTCTAACTCAGTTAATAATTTTAATTATAGGTGAGGGTATTTCGGTAATTTTAGATATGAGAATTTAATTTTTATTTAGTATTAACTCCAAAAATCCTTTCTATGTATATAGTGCCTCTCATCTCTTTATCCCTCTAAAAACAATTAGTTGGCCATCAACATCAGGCACCACTACACCAGCAACCATGATACCACCACCCTCAACAGCCACCACAGACATCACCATCATCAGCCACACCACCGCCACTGTCACCACCTGCCAGTGTTCTCTCTTTCTCCCTCTCTCTTTCTCTCACACACAAGAGCACAACCAAATCCGGCGAGTGATTAGGGTTTAAACCCACATCAAATCGAATCCAGTGATATCATTACTCACCACTACTAACCTGCTCCGCCTGGAGGTCCTACCGTCGCCGTCGTACCATGCTTTTAGGGCTTCAAAATCTGACCGGAACCCTAGCCGCCGTCATTCGACAGTTCTCTGTTCCCTGATCAATCAGTCACCGGATTGAAGTAATTGGGGTTGGTGTTAGGGGAAAAGTAGAATGAAAGGGGTGAGGCCGCCGGTACTGTTGCCAGTGATTATGGATAAGCATTGGGAAGATCCGGTTGGTGGTGACGGTTGGATAAGCATTAAAAAATGGCAGAAGGGGGATTTGGGGGTTTTAAGGTATAGAGTTACAGATGAAAATGATGATGGGTGGCCGGTTTTTGTTAGGGTTGAAGATGAAGATGATGGTTTCCGATTTGGGGTTGGGTACCAATTTAGGATTTTGGGTGTTGTTTTTGTTTACTGACATGTAGGGGTGGGTTTTAGATGGTCGACTGATTATGGTAGTTGCAGGTGGTGATGCTGGTTTGGGTGATGATGAAGAGAGAGTAACATGTAGAGAGAGAGAGATGAGAGAGAGTATTGTGTTTATATGGTTTTGGTGATGTATATAAATCTAATAAATAATTAAATCTTTATCTTTAAAATTACTAAAATACTCTTAGTTATATACTTAAAGTTACCAAAATACCCTTTCAGATAATAGACAACTTGGATGGAGTTAGAGGCGGGGAGCAAAATGGAGAAAACATAGCAAACTATTGGAGGAAAATTGCTATTTTTAAATGATTGGGGCAAAACCATTAAAGTGACCAAACCACAGGGAGCAAAACGAAAGTTTACTCGTTTTAAAATGTTAAGATTATACGTGCCACTCATCTCTTTTGCCTGATTTAGTGTTTTAGACGGATTAACTTATACACTCTCAAAATCTACGTTTAAATCTAGATAGCAAAAAAGTATATTAACCATTTTAAAATGTTAAGATTATATCTTTCACTCGTCCCCGTTTTTTTGCCTGGTTTAGTGTTTTACATAGACTAATTTATACAATCTCAAAATCTACTCTTAAATCTAAACACGTATTATCATATGAGTGCAAACCTGAACCCCATTAAAAGAAACATTTTTTTACTTGGTTTAGTATAAATAACCTACCTAGATAATGTATAGTTTATATGTTATTAGTTTGTCCTAAATCAAATAAAGTCGTGAAATTCCCCACGCTACGCGGCGGGGAGTTCAGTTGTTATCAATTCGTTTCGGATTATAACAGGATTAATACGGTACCGACACTTGGCATAACAACCGAAAGAAAAAACAAAAAAAAGGTTGAGCCATGACAAAAAAAAAACAATATCCACACATAAAAAAATATATTACGTCTAGTAAAATTCAATCCGTGCCACGCCGCAAGAAGAAGAAGGTATGTTAAAAAGATATATATTTAAGATCTGGTAAAAATAACAAATTTGGAAGCAGAGAAAACAACATAAAGTGAAAGAAAGAAGAATGAATAAATCACAGAAAATATTGTTAAGAGCAAGAAATAAAGACAAAAAAGTAAGAAATGAAACAATTTACTTAAACTTTTATTTGACCGAGGGTAATAAAAAACACTTCTTTGCCATGAAGGGCTTCAAATCCAACAAGATTGAATGTTCATGCAACCAAGTGAAACTTGGAGACTTTTTCTGAAGAGTTTGGTGCAATAGTCTATTTATAAATTATAACAAGTCAAAACAAGCTGAGGCCATGATCTTACACCAATCATTACCACATGTCCTTCTCCTAAGCTTCTAACTTTGCAAACTAAAATCCTAAAGCCAAAACACGCGTACATCAGTATCCCTTCTCCTTCAACCCCCTTTCACATTTCACTAGAAACTAACCCTATAAGTCTTTCAAACGACACAACATTCTCCGCCTTCAATCTCATCAATGGAAGTTTTTATCCTCAGATTACCCACCCTTCATGGCGATTTGAAGCAAGTAAGCAATAGGCATTCAAGAACCCTTGATCTTTAGTACTCTAAATATAACTTTCTTTGATTAGGGTTTTTTTTTTTTAAATTGCTAGGTAATCAAGAAACATTTCAGTACATCCATCTGGTTGATGTAGATTCAACTGTTTGAAAAGGTTTATAAAAATAACTCAGCTAATATAACTATGATATATATTCATAGAAGATTTAGAATGACTAAACCATTCGTTGATAAGATTGTAACTATGCTGGAAATTAACTTCACCATTTATTCTTGAAAAAACGTAGGAGGAGGAGGAGGAGCATGTTTTATTAGATATTTTTTGCTACAACTCGTTACTTACTAGTTTTTGTAAGACGAACACAATGAAGGAAGCTCGTGGTATTTTGGCTCAAATAGTGGAAAATGAGTAAAGCCGAATAATTTCACTTATGGCGCTTTTGTTTTAGCTTATAATAATATAGCAGAAGTTAAGGTTGCAAATGTGTATCTCAGTGAGAAGATTGGCCTCGGGATTGTGCCTGACCAAGAGAATTTGGTGTCCATGACTGATGGTCACGGTAAAGAAGGTAACTCGAATGAAGCACTTGCTATTTTGAAAAACAAAATGTTGAGGAAAAGTATCATTCCTGATGTATAAGTTTACTATGCATTTGTATAAGGTTTTTCCGAAGAAACAATTAATGGAGATAACAATGGAGGTTGTCTCTGAGGTTCGGGTAAAGGGTTTAAATCTTGATGTTTTTGCTTGCAGTTCTCTGATTATTGGGTTCATCAAGCAAGGTGATCTCCATAACGCCTTCCAGATGTTCAATGAAATGCAACTGAGAAACGTTCATCCAAATATTGTCACTTATAATACTCTGGTTAATGGGCTATGCAATATGGGTGATGTTAAAACTTAAAAGAGCAAGGGAGTTGTTTGATGAAATGTAGGAGGAAGGTGTGATGATCAACATCTCGACTTATACTACATTATTCGACGAGTACCGGAAATTATAGAATCTTTTGGAAGCATTTAAGTTATTAGATGAGATACCGTGATTGGAATTAAGCAGATGAATCCATTTATGGAGCACTTGTGAAGGGCTGTTGTGAAGAAGAGGATACCGAATGGTAGAGAGTGGGTTTGATCAACGTTTAACACGTTATTCACAGGCTATGTAAGTTAGCCCTTATGGAGTAAACTATCATGTAGGTTTATACTCATTAGTATTGAATCTTTTGATAAAACAAATGATTTATAAATGTTCAGATAGCACCAGACGGTGCAAACGAAAGTCTGATCATAGTATGTGTGATGATACTAGAGAGATGACATTATCTACTCCGGTATAATATATGGACTTCTTAATTCGTTGTATTATCAAATATAAAAGTAAATGATTATATATAGTATAATGTGAAGTCAATATGGTTTTTAAATAGTGATTTTTTTTGCAAGTAATACAAGTGACAGTAAGGGCAGCGAGTATGCTATGAGTTACATATAGAGAGGCAGTAGAAGATGTAGAAATGGAAAGCTTTGTGATGCGTTCATGTACATGGCCATTTGATGATCATGGGCAAGTCAAATGTTAAAGTTACAAAAGTCAATTTATTATAATCAAGAGGATATTGTAAAAGTTGACTTTTTCTTAAAGCAGACCAGAAAGTCAAAGGTGAGTCGAGTAAGAACAATCAAAATTGTATTGGGTTTTCATAGATCTTGGGAATAATGATCACAGTTGGATGTTTGGTTTCGTGGTTTTGCTAGTAAGAATTTATATTTATTGATAGATATGTTAATTAAATATTATATACAATTCCTAATTTTTATATGTTTTTATCTTATAATTTGTAGGCTATCATACTAAAATCTTATCCGATTGAAGTGTCTTTAACTGCTTGGATTTGCATCTTGGGCAAAACTAAGGGAGCAATAGTGGCATTAGTGATAGAGAGAGGGAAGGTAGTAAGTAGTCTGGGTTATTAAGTGGGATACCACTCTTCTAGCAACACTCTATAGCAATAGTGGAAGGATCTCTATATGATTAAGAAATTTATACATTTCTAAATAACCAATGAAAAATAGAGATAAAAATTCAAATTTGTCATGCTAGAATCTGCATACCCTTAACATGCTAATTCGCCATCCATATATCTAGATGAGACAGCATTGGCAACTGGGGCAGTTAATGGGTCAAAACAAGTAAAATTTTGGTTTTGGTCAAGACACCTGGTCCAATTTTTTTCCCTGTTTTTATAGGTACTTGGTGTGATTAAAAAAAAACTTCACTTCAATTAAAATCTAATCTTTCAAATTAACTATTTGGAAAGTCTCATGCATTAAAAAAAAACAATTTGGGCATTTAGTTCATTTCCTTAGAAGTTATATTACCCGTTTAATAATTTAAGGTAGAAGTATAGAATATGGGTTAGCTCTGTCACCTTTGGTATGCATGATTTCTTGGTTGTAATTGGTTCTTGAACATTGAACCCGTTTAACTGTATACGAGTTGTTTCGGTTACGCTTAGCTTAATCTCCATGCCATTAAAGGTGAAATTGTAGAAAATAAACTAAAAAGTAAACGGGTCGAAAATATCAACAAGTGTATTTTTAAATGCCTAGAACCTCTAAGTTGGTTTATTTGAAAAGTAGAGTATTATTGAAAGTGTATAGTTTATAAAAAATACACAAAAAAATTGGATCAAGTGTTTCATGTAAGGATGAAAATCGCTTTGGTGAAAGGCATAAAGTCTCAGGCTATATATCTTATGGCCTATTTGTTATTCTAGAGGTTTTTTTTTTTTTGCTGCTGTTAAAACTCATGTTTTTTTTATACATTTTGGTTTAAGGGCATAATAGAGTTTATCATAGCATGTCAAGGACCTAAAGAATCCTTGGTTGAAAACTATGGAGCTACTTATTCACTGGATGATTCTCATGGCAATGACGGGTTAGTATATATATAGTTTTTCATTTTATAGCTAATTAAATCAATCAATTGCGTGGATCGGAACTGAAAATACATAGACAAAAAAACTAGGATTCGTTTCGAGAAAGGATACGTAGACCCAAAAAGCTTAGTGTATTGAATCATTTGCTGGAACTTAATCTAAACATGTTCTAATTGTGTTATGCAGGTTCGATGACGTAGGATTAGTCGTTGATAGGTACTATTGTTAGAAGGATGTGAACAGTGAACTCATAGTGCTTTTGTATAAGATGTGGTTTTTACATGTTATTGTTGAAACGTTATCATGGGCGGGTCATATGAAATGAAACTCCCTTTAACGGTGGTAAGTGACACTTAAGAGTATGTCGACGATAGATGGTTTGTTACAAGCACCATTGATGGCACCGCCGTCGGACTTTAACATGAGGGCGACAGGAATCGGCGCTGGTCCAACACAGTCTATTTTTCTGTAGTGGTGGTGGATTCTTTTCGTCAATCACTTTGCATTTATACATTTTTAAGAATCAAGTTAATGGGTAATGATTCTAGATCTTTTTCTATCGTTCGTAGTAAATGCCCTAATTGAGCGCTCGATCTATGATATGATAAGTATTATTTATACTTTAGTTTTCAAATGTTTAGATAGATGAAATAGTATGATTGATTAATTGGATTTGCTTGATTTGTTTCAAGTTTTTCCGGTGTTGAACAACTTGAAAAAAGATTTGAAGCACAAGTACAAGTTTACATGAGGATTTGCTAAATTCTTTGACTTTATGTTTGACCAATTGTTGACTTGCAGGCAACAGTAAAAGTGATGATCAGACACCACTGGTAATCGAAATGTTATTATACATATACATATGGTGCCTTTTTTGTTGTTCCTCATTACCTTTTCTTGAGGTGACCAGACAAGTGACTACGCTTAATTGGATTTTTAGCTCACAAAGATCGTTTAGAATAAAACTAGTCCGCCTGATGATATAGAGAAAGAAGATGCAAGACATGTGGATAAGCCACACGTGGTGTATAAAAAAATCTTTAACGATTGGGATTTTTTTCGTATTATTTTTTTACAGTTCATTGTAATTTAATATTTACCTAAGTAATGGAACTTGTTTTTTTCATTAAACGTTTATGTAAACACTGTTAAAGAATATAATTTACTTTGAGACTACCCGTGTAACATACGGGAACTTAAACTATAACTATAATATAAACAGCAAACTGCCACGCATGTGGCTACCACTGTTCTTGCGACTTCACAAATGTTATTGATATAATAATTTAATAGTCTGCGTATACATTATCGCAAAATCGTATTATACAAATATAAACTAGCTTATGATATATATATATATATATATATATATATATATTCTTAATTCATAACTACTTTCTTTTCTCTCTTACGTAATTGTAGGGGTGATCAAAATTCATTTCGAATTCAAAAAATTTGAAATTTGAATTACGATTCGATTAGTAAGAATTCTTTTGGAATATCAAGAATTTGAATTCGATTCAATTCGAGTCCAGTAAATCGAATACAAATTTATAATTTTAAATTTAATTCGAAATTTGAACTAAATTCATATTTCTTTATAATTTTTATAATATATATTATATATATATAGGATTCGGTTCAAATAAGAACCACAACGAGTTGCGAGAACCGCAAGAACTTTTTGATCAAGGGTGAGTTGGGACAAAATGTTTTTGCACAAACGTAGATGAAAATATTATAAACACATCTGTAAAAAAAATTTCTCGAGTTACTAGTTTTGACTTTACGGCTAGGCGTAAAAAAAACTTGCATCAGTCAAAGCTACTGCCTCAACATTTTTTTACAGATCTGTTTATAATATTTTTATCTATGTTTGTGTAAAAAAATTTTGGTCCAACTCGCCCCGGCGGTTCTCGGAACTCGTGATAGTTCTCATTTTAACTCATCCCTATGTATATATAACCTTATTTGGCTACAATATAAATTAATCTCTAAATTTATTCTAAGTATTAAAATAGCTCGTTATTAAACTCATTACAAAGCCCATGTCATAAATGAATTTATTACATATATTAACTGAATTTGAGTCAAAACAATTTATTCGAACTCGATTCGATATTGAATTTTTAATCGAATTCAAATTGGGATTTTAATTCCAATACGAATTGGTTGGTTCTTAATCGAATTCGAATCAAATACGAATTCAAACAAAAAAAATATTCGAAATTTTTTTTATTCGAATAATTCAAAAACTCGATATTCGATTTGATGAACACCGATTGTTGTAGACCTTTATGCCACTCTTTATTCTGTTTTTTCTTCTATTTATCATGTGATTTGCTTTTGTTGTTTTTTGTTTTACTTCAATTTTTTTCTATTTCTTTCTTTATTATCTAGTTTTGTTATTTTTTTACTTGTTTTCTAGTTTACTAAATTTTTTATATTTTTCATTAGCGACATTCACGATAATAGTTAATTATACACTACGAATATTTAAATCTATAGAAACTTAAGGTACGATTGTTTTAAATTGTACAGTTTTGCTAATAAACTATTTAAAAAAAAATACAATTGTTTTTTCTCTACTTATTATTTAGTAAATTATCTAGCTAAATAACTTTTTAATGCTGAAATTAGTTAGCAGAAAACATCTTTTTTAGTTAATTAAAAAAATGATTCAAGCATATGTCATTATCATTTTGGGATATTTAGGACTTTTATTTTGTTGGTTTTCTCTTCGATCCTTTTAATAATTAATTTCATTTTTACAGTTTTTTCCTTTCTTTCCCTGAATGCGTGTCTCTCAACTTTTGGTCACATCACGAATTTTATTTTGTGGGTTCCCTTTTGGTTCATACAACAATTGTTGTACCGTCATAGTACCTTATCATTTCTGTAACAAACGAGCCAATAGCGACGGAGTTCCTGCTATGTTACCCGTCGCAAAGTAAACATTGTGTCAATTCATGCACAGACACCACCCGTTAATACCAGTCACTTATCGCATGTAACGAAATCAGGAAAAAAGATGGTGACGCCACAAAGCATAACACAGATAAAAATCTAGTAAAGTCTTAAAGGTAAACCTTAGATAAATTGGACACACTATTAAAAATAATATTTTAGACTTGCATAAATTAAATAATTTTATTTTTAGTAGAATTTTTTACATAATTGGATACACTATTAAAAAAAGATATTTTAGACTAGCATAAATTACATAATTTTATTTTTAGTAGAATTTTTTACATAGTTTCTATAATTGTGGAAACCCAATATTTTAAAGGAGTGAAAACGGAAGTTTGGGTTTGTCTTAGGTAGTGTTGGTTTCATGGGTTGTAATGGAATTCGAATGGGATTTTACGCAGAAATTGAAATTTGATTTGTAATTTAGATGTCCTTGTTTTGCAAAATAGAATGAAATTTGGATGGAATTAGAATATAGATTCCCTTCCTTATATTGTTGTTCAATTTCAATTCATTTCCTTGTTGAAACAAACAAAATAAGTAGTGAAATCAACATTCCAATTTATTCAAGATTTCATTATTTTGTAAAACGAACACTGCCTTAGGGTTTTCTCTCGGAGAGTCATGATTTAGAAATTACTTAAACATGGTATTTCCATCAACATTTTGAAATTAAGATGATAGTATTGAAGATTTTGAGAAATAGTTAAATATAATGATTTTATAATATTATTAAATAGTATTGAAGATTTTGAGAAATAGTTAAATATAAAGTTTTTATAATATTATGAGAAGGGAGCAACCGCGGCCTTGAAAAAAAAGAATTTAAGATAACAAGTTTTTATAACACGTTCAATTGTATTTTACTTGGTTTTTGGAAGAACGAGAGCCATAAAAGGCCCGGGAGATTGGGATTCCATTTGGTGAGGATGTTGTCACACTTGGCATTAGTTGATAGCCATGTTTGGAAGCCACTTTCACGTGATCTGAGGTGTAAATAAAAAACGGTATATTTTTAGTGGTTTTATACACTAATTCGAGTTTTAATATTTACAAAACATTATAAAATATATATCACACTACACTTTGCTTGGACAAGTGCAATTATAATTAGTGTAATATAGTGATAGTGAGATACCAAGGTCATTCAAAGATATGACTTTTAGCACAGAGTCTTTATCAACATCTAGTCAAACCAAAAGTAAAGGGTAAAAAATGGCTCAAAATAAAATTAAAGAGATAAATAAAAAGTTTGTAATCAATAATAAGAAAATGAGGTGTTTGAGATATGTTTACCTCTTGATGCTTTGTTAACTAAACATTTTCATGTATAACAAGGGCTCGATTTCCAGATGAAGAACCGTGTGTCTTAATGCAAAAAGTTATGTAGTTCTTTTTTAGAGACTCTCTCACATTTGACCATATCGCTTTGAATCAGCAGGGAAACGCCACGCAAGGTCGGATCAAACCATAATGGTATCGCCCAATCAGCAAGGAAAGTATATACCGTTATGATGTAGTATTAGTTAAGAAAATAGTTTAAAGAGTTTAAATTACTTGTGACTATGGTTCCTTTAGTGTGGCGTCAATCCCCCAACCCAAAGTCTCATTCCAAAACCTTTAACCTCCTTTCGAAACATTAACATGTTTTGACTCTACATAGATAAAGAAAGCATGAATGTCCAAACTTAATGGTGACACGAGATTGTTGGTAGATTTTGAGGGTTAAGTCGAAAGACAAATGACTCAAGTTAATGGCGGCACTAATATTTCCCTCACTTTCACTAGAATACCTTCTTATCTAAAGTCATTAACACAAACACACCTTGTTAAGCCATCATTCATTTTAGTTAACTCCCCATCAAGGGGGTAAGTTTTCCCCAAACACCCACAAGAAACTTAGCCATGGCCATTGAGATAGTTTTCATCGAACTTGAAAAGATCATATTAACCATTAAACGCTTGATTACATTTATGGTTCTTGAGTTTTTCTTGATGATTAAAATGATTAGAGATAGTGGGTAGAAGAGAAGTGTGTTGTGGAGAAGAGAGAAAAATTGAGCAAGTGAAAATGGTGACCAAATAGGGCTATTTACAGCCTGCTGGGAGCCCAGACATGGGGTGCCCCTAGAAAGCTGTCACACCCCGATAAATCAATTACATCAGAGCCGGGTATGAACTGACTGGTATCTTCATTGCACAGCGGAAGTATAAAAGCTAAGACTTCTAGAAAGTGAACGCCCGCTAGACACTCGAATCCCCATGGGTTCTCCTAATCCAACCGTACCATAGTTTGAAAATAATACCTAAGAAAGAAACATGCGAAAAATCAACATAAAGTTGAGCGAGTTCATAGTTTGCTAGAAAAATATTTGAAATAATCTTTTTAAAACCGGTTCGTGAGATCATAGTATCTCAAAACGTTTGAAATGTCGTATCGAGTATATTGGTATCGAAATGTTCTCTGTTATGTTTGTAAACCAATACATTTAACTGTCGTTTCCGTAAACCAATAATGAAATGTTTCTGTCATAATGTTTTCTGTCAAAATGTTTTCTGTCATAATTGTCATCAGTATTGAAATCCTGCCATTGTCATATTTATAAACCAATATTTAAATCCTGGGCACTGTCATAAGCCAATATTGAAATCCTGGTATGTTATTGTTATTCCTAGGGTTTACGGATCTATCAGTGGGTAGCGAGCCCCCTGACATTATGTGTCATAAGTAAATAGCCAAACTGAGACAACTTGTCAAACAAAGTTTCTTAGGGCTCACAAAATCACTCTGAATGGTCTTGTTTTATTCAGAGTGGAGTGTGTCTCAAGCTCAATAGATCTACACCTTTGCACCTTGGTCACAGAGTTATTAGTGGGTGATTATTGGTTATTATGTTATCAATCCTACTTATACACATTGATCTAGTTCTTTTAAACCCATAGCTAACATACCTTTTGGTCATAGAATTTCATAGCATGTACTTCACCCCCGATTGTTATAAAACCGAAAACGTTAAAAAGGAAAGGGGGAACATGAACTCAGTGAGTCTTTGTGCCTCACACAATTGAAAATGGGCCAAGCCCGTTTGGGTCTAAAAGCAGGACCAACCAGTCCTCTTATTTGTTTATAGGACAATCCAGTCCCGTTGTAATTAGGACAATCCCGTCCCTATTCATGAAACTCATGCAAGTTTCTAAAATATGCGTGTGTTATGTAAAACCGGTATGTTGAGCATAAACCTTTCATAAACCATTTGAGTTAATTGAATATCGTTTGCAACATGGTTTAGAAATATGAATTTTTGTTCATCGAAATATTATGTTCTTTTGACAACTAGCATGTCTTCCACCATCGAAAACATTTATAAAGTATAAAAACGTAAAAAGTGGGGGTTATGAACTCACCTCGATATCCTTGTGCAAAGCTAGCTTAATGTGCATTCCATAATGTCGTTTCCAAACGTGATTCGCTAGCGTGCATTCTACAATATTCCTAAAACGGAATTTGCTTTTTGAATTCATGCCAAGTAAACCAGATGTTATGATACAGTCACCAATGTGACTAAGTTTACAGGGTTTCAAAAAAGAGGAGTTCAACCAAATAAATTTCAAATGAACGTTCACAATATGCAAATGAATTTTTAGAACGAGAAATGTATTATCAACGGAACTTTACGTTAGTTGTTGGATGATTGAAACTCAGAATCAACAAACTCGAATGAAATAGGAACATGAAAATGATTTGTCAACTATCGAACCATTAAATGAAATAAAATCTGTGAGTTGACGTTATTGAATCACAAGGATACACCAAAATACAACCGATCCTGGTGTATCATCGTCTTAATACATAACTGCTTTAAGACTATTTAAATGATGAGTCAAACGAAAAGTATATCTAGTTTTGCATGAAATGATCGATCATGATTAGCACAAGCTACAAGTTTATACCGACGCCACAAGGTGTCGTAGTGAATGAAATAATTCAATAATAGTGGTGACCGAACAAGCATCACCGTGTTTTGCATTAAGATAGAAGGTTCAACTAAGTAAATTCAAAAATGTATTCCAAATGAATTTCATAAAATTTCGGGTCGATGACAAAAATTAATAGCAACTGAATGTCATCGAGCTTGCAAGTGGCGTTGAAATAATCGTAGAGGTACACTAAAATAACCATGAATTTGTGTACCATATTCTTAATACACGATTGTATTAAGAGTGTTTCAAGATAACGAACCAACAAGGTGGATTTAATAATAATTAAATAGTTAAATCAGTATGTGAAGTGTGTAGACGAAATTAGCACAAGCTTCAAATTAATGAAAAACGCCACCACAAGGTGCAATAAACAACAAACGATTCAAATGAGTTAAGATCAAACAAGTTTGCTATGCTTCGAAATGAATGAAATGCTTGTTGATATTACTTTGAATACGATGGCCTCAATCCATCATATGGAATTCTAGAATTGAATACGTATAGTGAGCAAGTTTAGCCAACTAAACATGATTTAGATATCGACCAACAACGATATATGTATTTCCAAGGAAGTTTTAACATGGCCATACAAAACCATGTATGTGGCTTGTCAAGAAAAGTGATTCAAGGAATTTAGTTGACTCGATATCAATGAGTCAACTGTTCAATAATATAAGTCATCAAGGTTGAAATGCAATAATCGATATATTGGAAACAATAATTGAAATGTTTATAGAAAAACTCATTCAATGTGGAATCCCGGAGGGTTTCCACGAATCAAGCCAACCACATGCCGAACAAACAATGCATGCGTAACGTATGAATTTGTCAAGAAATGGTAATCGGGTGTTCACTAATCATGAATGAAATTCTCAAGATGAGATGACCTTTAGAAAGAGTAGAGGTGCAATATACGCAACAATAACTTATAAACAATACACGTATATATTTTGTCGAGTATACAAAGACGTAAACAATTCATTTCAACTACTAGCCTACTCATATAATATTTGTCTGTTTAGAGCTCGGTTACGCTATTAAAACGAACATTAAATTTAACTATATACAATTTAACGTGTTCGTTAAATTTTACCGCGTCTCGTGTTGACCAGTTGACCACGTTGACCCGAACCGAGTCTGAGTTGACCGAGTTGACCGGAATAAAGCCGAAATCTGACCGTTGAGTAACCTTGACCGCGTTTGACCAGGTTTGACCAATCAACCCGCTGTGTTGACTGACTGAGTTAACCGGGAGTTGACCGAGTTGAACCGTAACTAAACTGAGCCACCCGAACCATGTAGTCTTATAATCTGAACCCAACAGGGATGAACCCAAAGCTGTTGAACCGAACCCAACCCGAACGAACCCCGAACCTAACCAACCACCATTGCAGTCGTCGGTTCTGGCCACCGTCGGCCACCACAGCCGTCATGTCAGACTGCCGTCGAGAAGCACCACCCCAGCCGTCGTTACCGGTGCCGATGCCAGTCCCGGTTTTCTGGTTGTCGAAGCAACAGCGCTGCCACTACCTCCGCCATCTCTCTCTCTCTCTCTCAAATTTCTATCTCTCTCTCGCTCGAGTCCACCATCCGTCACCACCCACCACAGCGCCGCCGTGGAGTGGTGGCCGGCCCTTCTCCTCCGCTGCTATTTCTCTCTCTCATGCGTCTCCCTCTCTCCAGGTCTCCCTCTCTCTCTATCTCATCGTTCTTTCTCCCTCTCTCTACAATCTGCGAGGTGTGGGGTTGTTAGAGAGGTGGTTGTGGGTGTGTGACCGGAGAAGTGGTCGGGAGCCGGCCGGAATCGTCGTCGGAATCCGGCGACCGGACTAGAGAGAGAGAAGGCAGGGGTTTGATGTGGGGCTAGGGTTTCACAAATGAAATAGATGGTCATGGTATGCTTATATACTAGGGTTTTCAATTGGGCCGGGCCCAAGGCCCGTTAGTTCGTTCTTAATTGTTTACGTGGCCCGATATCGTTTCTACGGCCCGTTTTTGAACCCGAACATCGTGTAATGTCGTAGGATATTTAATTAGGCCAAAAGTGTAAAAGGTTTAATCGTAAGTCGATATTTATTACGTAAACTCGTCGGTTTCGTTAAAACCGCGTAGATGCATCTGTCATCGTTTTTAATCCGTTTTCCAATACAATTTAGGCTACGAGTACTAGAATGAAATTACGGAGCCAAATATGTCATAATATTTCAGTTATGAGGTACTTCACGCGTCCGATGCTTTCGTTTCGTTGCCGGTGCGTTCCTAGAGTCTCGTTATTCATTCGCGTTCGCGTTTTGTGACGTTCGAAAGCACTATATATTCACAAAACTAAATTCATATGTATAAGTTATACGTATAAAATCCGTATTTGTCGGCATTGTCAGTATTTTACCCGGTGTCAGTTCGTTACCATTTATCGTTCAACAGCTTTCTCGAAAATACCATACGCGCACTGTAAAGTTAGATAGGCATTCCTAGGCATTTCAAAAGCCTAATTAAGTTAATACGTGTCTTAAAAACTATTTATTATAGCCTTAAACGTTTGTTAATCGCGTAATTAAAAACCAAAAAGTACCGGTTGTCACAAAAGCACAACCGTGTCTGGTCACCAGTACTGGCTATAGCCAGTTGCCTAGACACGCCTAGGCACGGGGTGTGTCTGGGAGGCACAACCATGGTAGCTCTTGTGGGTCCCCTGAATCTTTTCAAATCTTCTAGAAGCTCGCTTTGCCTTGTAGTGCCCAGACACGGGGCGTGCCTGGGTATTTTTTATCCGGGCTTCGAGTAGTGGTCTTTAGAAGAAGGTGTTGGCAGTCTTGAAAGCTTAAGACATGGGGCGTGTCTTCAACAGTTTCTTCATATCCTTGCCCGGTTTTGCTTCCTTTGTTTAATTTGGGTTCGTTTTATCCTGAAAATCAAAATTAAACCAAAATAAGTCTATTTCAAATATATTCTTAACAAAACCAATAAAAACTGGGCGTAATTTGATATTAAAAACATTTTCACTTTTTCTTATATCGTACTTCCTGAAAAGCGTGCATTTATTGGGGAGACTGAGTGTAACCTGTGGAAGAAGTAAAAGTTGTTGGAGCGACCGGTTCAGGTCACTTTGTCACCATATAGTCATGATCACTTAGAAGAGCATAAAGGAGTGGATCGGGCTAAGATTATTGATTTGAAGCCCTTATATTCATCACAAAGCCCTAAAATGACATAGAGAACAAGATAGTCACACCCCGACCCGCAACGGGATGATACAAGGCATGATGATCGCCCAAAGCTTATGGCACTTACTAAAATTTCATAATTAAATATGTCTAGATTAAATGTCACACTTTTCATATAAGGTCAAATATATAAAATACAACAATATCCAAACAAAATATTATGATCTTGTCTTTATTTATTACTAAGGCAAAAGCTCCTACGTGATCTTAATTTAGTCCGGTCTTCAATTATTAGCACATGTATCATGTGTAAAGTAATATTTTTGGGTTAGTCAGCTACAACGAGCTGGTGAGTAAACCTTGGTTAAGTAAAAATAGGTTTACCAGTTTAAATTTAGAATTAAAGAAATATATTTTGCCTTTTTAAACTAAAAAATTAAACATGCAATTATGTGGAAGTAATGCAACAAGTAATTAGAGCATAGAATGATGACTGAACAACAACTAAGATCAAGACTGACACCAAAACCAACTACTTGCGTCCCACACCCAAAAAGGGTGTGACTGTGGCGATACCAACATCCCATAGTTAGGAGGAAAGGTCAGCCCAAGACTAATGGGGCGATACCGACATCTCCAGGTCATGAGGAAAGGTCAGTTGTGGATCCACTGAATGAATGACTATTGACTATAATGAGCAACACCATAACAATAACCTCAACAACAACAAATAAATGCATATACGACACACCAAATATTGCATGCTTGATATTAGATAAAAACGATTGATCAAGACACATTGATACACCCCAAAAAGTTAATGATAAAAAGGGGAGAGAGTTTACTCACAGGTTACGAAGAATTAATCCACGAGTATTACCGCACGAAGATAAATGGATAATATCTAAAATTATAACAATCACCCTATAATATAATATAAATAAACAAAGTACTAAACGAACTAGACGATAAAATTAGGACTAATGATTCGGGTTCTTGATTTGGGAACTTTTTGTACAAAAATATTTTTTGAAAAAAATATATATAAATAGGTGAGCTTAAATAAATATACATACATATATATATATATATATATATATATATATATATATATATATATATATATATATATATATATATGCGCATGTGTGTGTGAATAAAACCTTGAGTAGGATTTATTAGTTTCAAAGTGTAACAACCTATGAATAATTATATTTTAGTGAATTAAACCTTATACTAAAACTCCCAATTAGATAAATGCATTTTCAATTTTTGATACCAATAATTTACTAACCATAACTTATTAAGTTATATTAATTGATTATCTATATAGAAATATATAAGTGTAACTTTAACTGTATTATTAATTCAAGGTGTAATAGCATTAATTATGTTATCACATTTTTTTTTGTAAGTTTTAAACTTTAGTGATAATTAACACCATCAATGCTACAAATTAAATATTACACCTTTAACCATAAGTTGTATAAGTCCAAAACATAAATATGTATTTTGGTATAAACACAAAAGTGTGTGTGTATATATATATATATATATATATATATACACTAGGCTATTGCCCGCGTTAACACGCGGTTTCACAAATGAAGTTAATATTATTTCTTGACATTTGAGATCGTTTAAAAATCAAATACATTGGAAGAAATGAATAACGAATCATTAAAATTTCAACAAAATTTCTTGTAGATCACATTGGTTGTTTTATCTGTAACATTTCCGACATATAGTTGACCATGTGAGAGAATAACCGAAGACTCAAAGGCAAAAAGATTGTTGCGTACGAAAAGAGAATTGTACACATGAATTCGTATTACAACCAAAATCTATTTGGGTATAGTTAATGCCAAAATTTAAATGTTTTAAAATAAATGGCACATTTTAAACAAATTTCTTTTAAAAGTGAAAACAATATGTAAGTTTACTAAATAAAACTCTTTCTCAAGTTAAACGGGCCCCTACAAATAGACGTGTCATGCTCACGTTCATATTGACATTATTTGTGAACAAATACATTCTGACGCATCATTGCTTCTCTTTCAAAATACAATAATAGACCTTGCTTGATAGTAGCATCCTTGAGATAGTCTTTTGACATAAAAAAACACTCATGTATAACCTCCCTCTGATTGCTACAACTCCATCTTGTATTAGAAAGCTCTTCTAAAAAACCATACTACACAAAATATGATAATTCAAAGATAAGATTTAAAATTGCAGCTCAATGTACACATATAATGAAACATTACATAGTATGTATACCTTCCAAAATAAAATATTCTAATGACCAACGAACATAGCAACCCAACCTTACAAAATTTACCATTTTTTCAACCCAGATTTGCTATAGGGAACCAAAACTTACCAGCAAAACTCATATTTGCGTGCGGGTCTAATTGTCAAGAGCCCCTTCATCTACTCTATGCAATTGTTGTTGTCGGAGCAATCATCGACAACATACTAAGTACTACAAACATCATACTCAAATTGCTAGAGTTCATCCGTTATACACAAAAGCACCAAAATAACTTGGAACCCAACAAATCTTAGCCCTGAATCAGCATTCTTACCCTGATTTTCATTGGATTTGAAGTCCCAAACAACCATGCTAGACACCAGCTCTTAATCAGGCTCAGATATAACCCCTAGATTAGTCCAAATGGTCTCTTAAATATAACCAAATATGAATCACAATTGTTCCGGATTTAGACCTAATAGTCCACAACATCCATTCTTCTTCGTTTCTAGAAAAAAAAAAAGCACCGTTAGTAAACAACAAATAACACTATTACTGGTACCTTAAAGTTGAGGCAGTTCGATTTTTATTAGTTGATGCAGCTCCATAAGCTGGTGCAGATGAACTTGTGTAGTAACTTGTCTCGTTTTCCCTCTTTCCATGTAAGCCACCAAACAAAATACTCAACTTTATTGACATTTCCAAGTGAATTAGAATTCATCTGAAGACTATCCTAAATCATATAAATTACAAATTCCTAATAAACTCAAATAAAAAAAAAACTTTTACCTACTTATAATGCATATGATACAGTCAACCATTGGTACCCAATAACCATTTAACTATTGTACTACAAATGAATATGGTGATCACTTTTAGTGATTATTTTTGGATTTTATTCATCATAGTCTGCACATTAGAAAAAACTTAACTACGTGCTAATGTCCTCTCAAATAGTAGACTTGACAATTAAAAATGGATAGAAAAGATATTCACTAATCGCTAACCTTCAAGCCAAATGACCATAGGCGGTACTTGTTTTCTTTTAACCGGTCTGCATAAGTATGGTTTGCCCATCTTGATGATTTTCGCAGCTCATTTATTGCTTATTTTCCTCCTGCCCAGGAGCTTCCCGCTATTCTCTTCTGAAAAAATCACATTATCAGAATTAGCGTATCACCTGGTCATGGTTAGTAGTTTGTGTATTCAACTTATACATGACCCATGATGCATATCACACACACCATGTAGAGATTGTAAAACGGGTGGGGGAGTCAGACGGGGGTTGAGTAACGGATCAAAATGGGTAAAAACATACAATTTAAAGGAGTTTTGTAAACCAAATTGAAAACTACTAATTAAAATACAAAAGAAATAATAAATTCGAGTTAAAAACACAAACTAACATAGTAATGCCCAAACAACGACCCGATGCAATTGGATTTCTATAGATGCATATAAACTTATTTAAATATACTCCCTTTATCCCATATTATTCAAAATATCACACTAAATATAAAATCCAACAAAGTGTTTGATTTAAACCGAACACCTCAAATACCCTTCAATGAGAAAACAAAAATTGTCTCATACCAAACAACCCTATTTTATCAAAAGTTCATGAGATTAAAACTTAGTTACACTTTCATAAACTTTGGAAAAGATACTTATTGATTATATTACTTAAAAAATGATATGTTATATACATTGAGGCTTCATGTAATTCTCTCAATAGTACACAGATAATCAAGTAAACTAAGGAGCAAAAAATATATAATCAAGATATATATATACTTGATCTGGGGGAGTGACTGTAAACACTCCGTTTTATTACATGAGCTAACAAACATATAAATTCAGTAAGAGAATAATATAACATGTTTTGAGTTTTAGACCTGACCAGCGTGCATCTTTCTTTTAGCACACTGATTGTTTACACAACGTTTCATCTGCTGAATTGAATGTTTCTCTTGCCTGATCCCTTCTACTTAATTAGAATATCATAAAACTGTTAACCCTGTAGTAAACACGACCAGATAATTCATAGAAAAAAACTTAAGTTCAACACAACATAATAATGAAAAAGCAACAACATACACATGAAATAAAATAAATATTTGAACCTTCTGGTAGTTCTTCTAGTTCTTCACATGGTTAATTATATGGTATTGCTTCACACTCACCGTTTTATTAGGATTAGGAGGTTAAATTGGTGGTTCTGATCAGCAACTTAAGAGATTGTAAAGGCCCACAAAAAAAATGATGAACCATACGGATCAAGATCAACCTGAAAACATCAAATTCTGGTTATAACCAAATCATTATAAGGCAATCTCAACAGAATAACTTGCAGTAGTGAACTTATAATCAAATTTCGATATCATAATACTTGTGAAAATGGTAATGTTCTGACTTAGGCAAGTATACTTTAAGAACAATGTATCCGTAACAAAAACAGAGAGAAGATTTGTAAACCTTTGATGAAGCAAGAAAACAAAACTAACCTTGGAAATAAAAAACAATGCCCTAATCTGAGATGAAGTCCAAATTCAAAATGATTCATTAATTTTGGCACCTAACAAATAAAGAAAAAAATGAGACATTGAAATCAAACAACAAAAGAAACAAAATAATCAGATGTTTAAACATCTCAGCTGATGAAATTGAAAACTTCATATAGTAAGAAATCATGTTGTCCGGAAAGAACTCATCTTCAAATGTGCTGAAACTTACCCTCATCCCTCTTCTTCTCAATCTGGTGACCTTAAACAAAAAAAATCTGACACACTTAATAAACCCTTAATTCGTAAAAAATTAAATGCTAACTTGGGCGATATTTGTTATCATCATCTAGGTGATGTTCAATTCATTGAAAAAACAAAAATTAAATCCTCAAAAAACAACAAAGAAACAATATTCAGATGTGAAGAGTGTGCTAGAAACACCCAGTAAGATGAAAATTACATACACTAACAAACTAATAATAAAATATCGATCATTATATTATATTATATTATTTATATTTATATTTATATCTATTACATTTACAAGTCATGTGATATCTATTACATTTGCAAGTCATGTGAATAGTATTTCACTTTAAGTGGTCAATTTTTTTTTTAACTTTCAATTTCATTTCCTATACTATTTATAATATACGTTTTTAACCAATTTGATAATTATTATTTAATTTGATTTTTTAATAACTTGCATTTAACTTTTAATACTGGTCACTTTTTTAACTTACAATTCCATCTCCTATACTATTTATAATATACCTTTTTAACCCATTTGATAATTATTATTTAATTTGACTTTTTTAATAACTTGCATTTAACTTTTAATAACAATTTATATTTATATCTATTTATATTTATATTTATTTATATTTATATTTATATTTATATCTATTACATTTGCAAGTCATGTGAATAGTACTTCACTTTAAGTGGTCACTTTTTATAACTTTCAATTCCATCCTCTATACTATTTATAATATACGTTTTTAACCTATTTGATAATTATTATTTAATTTGATTTTTTAATAACTTGCATTTAACTTTTAAAAATAATCAAATATACTAGTGTATAACTTTTTTCCTCGACGTTCCGATATAAATTTTGTTGAAAACGAAATTCTATTCAAAATATAATTAGTAATCTTTTGTAGCGTAGGCTATACGAGTGTTGATAACGCAGCGAACCATACTGATTCCAACTGAACAATATCGGTACCGGTATTCGTTTTTATGGTTTTCGATTGATGTAAAATACGTGTATATTATTTTTGGCATATTGTGACTTTATTTTTAGGGTTTTTCCTTTTGGTTGCAATCACAAATGCCGGCATTGTAACGAATCAAACCGATAGTGATTGAATTCCCGTGGCGTAGCGCAGGGAATCTCACTAGTTTTACTTAAGATTAAAATTAAAAAACCAAAATTGAACGAAAGCTTACTTGAAACGATTAACAGGTAGATTGGAGATGAGGATTACAGCAACACCATCGAAGCCCACCTCCAATTTTACTTCAACGTCCGCCATTATAACTCGATTTCTTGAAATCAAAATTGGTTATCAAAAACTTAAATCAACATAGATACAAACCCTATTTTCTAAACAAATTTGGGTACCTGATAAGTGAACCGTTTGGATGATAATATGATTGATCCAGAAGTGTGATGAATGGAGACTAGGGATTACATCGCCGATGATCGTCAAAGAGAGAGGGAGAGAGAGAGAGAGATTAGGGTTAGTGTTAGAATGAAGAGTCTGGTGTACGATTCAGTATTTCAGGTAACTTAATTATTGATTTTCAGGTATATCCATTTTGTAATCGGGTCATCCGGATTTATGAATGGTTTAGGCGGGAAAACCAATCTGAGGTGAAACCACAGGGTGACATGTGTCCCCCAATGGTTTCATTTATTATATATAATATATATATATATGGGAGGTTCATTTGAGAATAATCTTCTTGTAAGAAGAAAAATAAATAAATCTAGGCTCTATATTTTTTTGATCAATGGTTGTGAATCAAGATATAATTTTTATCTACTTTTAATTAATGTTTTAATTGATAAGGGTGAGATAGATATTTTGATGTAGAATATTAATAAATATTATAAATAGTTACACAAGTCTTATTAATGTCATCATAATTTCCTCCTTCACCACCATTAATACACCAATTTTATTACAAGTGACAAAATTATTTAAAAGTGTTGGGATCCTACACATTTTGTACCTTACACCAAAACATTGTCTTTATGGTGTAGGAATGTTGAATATGTGGGATCATGTGGATGATTGTTTTTATTGTGTAAGTTGCAAAATTATTTTATAGGATGACTCATTAAATAATTAGGGTTCATTGATTTGAATAACATAAATAAAGGATAGAATCATTAAATGGTTTGTTCAAATTACATTTGTACCCTTTATTCTCTTTATTCTTAATTTGTAATTTCTTCTCATTTGAACCTTCCACTATATATATATATATATATAGTGGAAGGTTCAAATGAGAAGAAATTCTTTGTAAGAAGAAAAAAAAAAGAAATTTCAACCAGTATGAATGCTTCATTAGACTTCATTTAATATTTGTACTTAATGTAACTATAAGGGTATATTGGTAAACTTACATGTATTATTAATTGGTAGTTTCATCTTTAATAACTAACTATATTAAATTCGTAACTTATATTTAAGATATATATTTTTCTCAAAAAATAAAAATAAAATTCATTTATAGTGTAGGATAAATACGAGGTGTGTAGGATAAATTACGAGTTGTGTAAGATAAATTTCAATATGTGTAAGATAAATTTCGAAATGTGTATGATAACTTTTGATGTGTGTAGGCAAAAAAAATTAGTGTAGAGGATAATTGTCTTTATGACTAATATTTAATGTTTTACAATTGTACCATTTTTTCTTTTTCTTCTCAATAAAATTTTCTTCTCAAATGAACCTTCCCATATATATATATATATATATATATATATATATATATATATATATATATAGGGGCCAGTTAACGTACAAAATGGCTTATCGTACATTGCGTACGCTACAACCACAGCCGCCCGTTTCCATGCGATTTCTTCATTCCATGCGAATTCACCCAAAACTTACAACATGCGAAATCATCATCCATGCGAATTCGTTTTTGCATCCCATGCGAAATCATTATTATAGGGTGCGAAATCACCCAGCGTACCCAATGTACGTTAAGCCCAATTGTATTTAAATACTTTATATATATATATATATATATATATATATATATATATAGTAGGAGTTGGCTACAAAGCCTAAGTTTCCTACAAAGTGTAGGAAGCCATATGGAGGTGACATGTGACATTTAAGGTTTTTAATAAAAAGGGCAATTGGGTAATTTGACATTTATTTTAATTTTGGAATATATTTTTATCTGTAACTAACTTTTCAAGAATTATGGTAATTGCAATCTCCATGTTTTGTTAAATCGCTGGTTTTATTCATCTCATTCATCTTTTTCTCGTGGGTAAACTTAAGGCTTCAAATGCAATTGTTGACTGCGATGATGGTAATACAATTCCTTCTTTTTTAATGATCTTCATAAACAACATGCTCTTGATGTTGTGTTTTACCAGTTTCAGAGGTTTACGTCGATGTGTTATGTCCCTAATCGTATAAATGATGATTGTATACTAAGAAGTTGGCTTTTCACAATGTTAAAGATATTTGATTTTCACGTTATGTAATGGCTATGCTGGAGGATTTCTTGACGCTGTGTTTTACCATTGCTGGTAATGATGGAGGAGTTCTTGACATTGTGTTTTAACAGCAAGCATTCATGCTGGAGGATTTCTTGACATTGTGTTTTAACAGCAAGCACATTAATACCGTTGTGTTTTAGCATTCATGCTGGTAATGCTAGAGGATTTCTTGATGCTGTGTTTTACCATTAATGTTGGTAATGCTAGAGGATTTCTTGACATTGTGTTTTAACAGTAAGCAGATTAATATCGTTGTGTTTTAGCATTCATGCTGGTAATGCTGGAGGATTTCTTGACGCTGTGTTTTATCATTCATGCTGGTAATGCTGTAGGATTTCTTGACATTGTGTTTTAACAGCAAACAGATTAATACCGTTGTGTTTTAGCAACAACCAAACTAATTTATTGACATTGTGTTTTACCAGCTGCAATTCTTCATGAATAATTTCTTGACGACGTGTTTTACCAAGTGCAATCCCTCATGAACCATTTCTTGACGATGTGTTTTACCAGCTGCAATTTTTCATGAATAATTTCTTGACGCTGTGTTTTACCAGTTACAAGTTAATTCACGTTGTGTTTTCTTGGATTTCTTCACGCTGTGTTTTTACCAGTTACAAGGAGAGAAGGAAGAGAGAGAGAGAGGGAGAGAGAGAAAAAAATCGCAAGAAATGTGGGGTATCCATAATTAAAAAAAGCTAAATGACACATTTACCCCTAATTAATTAAATAATCCAATTTTTAAGACACACATATTACCAAAATGCCACCATGATGATCTCAACCATTAAACACACCCATCTGATGGCCCAGATCGCTTCCTAGACTTTCTAGGAAAAACACACTTTGCGCAGGATCTCCACCCTATATATATATATATATATATATATATATATATATAATTCGCTTAACTAAGAACATATGTATACTTGATGATTTATAAAAGTCATCTTTAATTTGTGTTATTACACCATTAAACATGTTTATGTAGGCTTGAATTATAGTAATGGTGAATCCCCAATAATGAAAATAATATATATAAATTCCTACTCAATTATTATATAAGTCCATACATGTCTAATAAATATGCATTATAGGTAGCAATGTTCTAGGAAATAATAACATCAACATATATAAGTTTTCTATTTCGTTTTTGTAAATATCAAGTCTAAATATTTATATCTATCCATCTAAGTCCATGCATGAAATAATATGAGTTCCTTGATAGGCAATTTTATTAAGAAATAATAACGTAAAACTATATAGAAATAAATGAAATAATTTATATGTATAGGTTACTACATTTCTATGAACTATAATTTTAGATATTTATGGATCAACCATCTAATAATATTATAACAATTGGGATATTATCACAACTTATAAGAATTGTTATTTTTAGTCTAAATGACTATATTGTAATAATTATTAGTCGTTTTCATGAAAATATATCATCAGTTTTATCTAAATATATTATGATCGATCACCAAGTTAAGCATGAAATTTGTTATTAAAATTCTACACTAAAAAACTATTGAAAATAAATCAGAATATATATATATATATATATATATATATATATATATATATATATATATATATATATATATAAAACTTGAAATATGATATTTAATAAATTAGTATTTTTTTCATAAATTTCCAATCTAATATAATTTACTAAAATTTACAATAAATTCACATGACATTTAAAAATTCCCAAAATTTCCATGAACTAATCTTATATGATAATAAACAAAATCATAAGTTCAATTTCATCAAATACAACTTTAAATGGAAAAGCCCCAAATTCAAGTGTTCAAGAACCCTAATTTATCAAGAAATAAAATCAGAATTCGTACGTCCGCTATCATGGAAATGGATAGAGGGCTTTTGTAGAGCTTGAAAAATAAACAAGAATAGGCTCAAGAATTACCTAATTAGTTGAGAAGTGATGAAGAAATCGTTGAAACAATATATGAGCCCTAGATTTGATCTTCACTTGAACTCGTGGGTTGTAATGCTTATGAACGAATTCAGAGGATGGAGGATGATAGGAAAAGATTAGAGAATTCTAATGGAACCAATTTTGAATTCTATGGTGAATAAATTCATTCATAACCTTTCAAATCCATGAAGAGCTTAAATGGTGAATTTATTTGGGAGTTAATTCAAGTTATTATGAGATCTAATGGGCACTTTTATGAGGGGAATTAAGTTTCTCCATAATTCCAAATAAATACATATAAAATAATTAACAATAAAATATCTAATTTTTTTGTATATATGAAAGATCAAAATTTTCTAGTTCATAACATACGGGTTTGAGCTTAAAACGCAACGGGTCAAAACATGAAGCCATAGATTTAGCACAAATTTCGGCATTATACATAAGAACTTGACATCCCAAAACTAAGTTAAACATCCAACATTTGAACAACAAAAGTTCCGAAATCTTTTAAAGTTAAATATCTACAAAACTAAACATAACATATAAGTTTATAACAAAAGCTTTTGACCCATTAGTCGAATATCATAGCGGAAGCATATGCGATGGAGTGTTCGTTCCGAGCTTGGCGTTCCTAACACGTTGATTTACCTACAACCACATTACACAAATTAGTCAATGTTTAATCAACCAACGAAACTTCAAACCTTCCGTAACGAGAGTGACGATAACTTCATTCTTTATTGTTCATTCAATCGTGCCCTTTATCGAGTATCAAGGTCATCTTCCTTCTACCTTTTATATCCGGTTTCATATCAAGTTCTCAAATTTATACATAATCCAATATTATTTTTTCCACCCATTTACATGGATCAAACTTCTACCATTTCCCATTCAACAAGATGATAATTTTGTACTTAGCAAGAACAATGTAACATAAACATTATACACTACTAGGACTTGTAAGCATAAGAACTTACATTTGTCGTTCTTTGATTGCGATCCGGAGTGACTTGAACCTTCTTCCTTAACTCCTACAATCCATAATTAATTCATTTTAATCTCATGTCAACCTTTTTCATTCCATTCTTGACATAATCAAATGAACAATTAACCTTTCTAAATTTTAACAATGTACTATGTATTAACATGAGATTTCATTTCATTCAAGCATTTAAACAAACACTTGGTGTGCGTACTAATCATTAAGCATAGTGTGCAAGCATCATTTGCATAACATGACCAATTTATGTCAATATCATCAAGAACATCAAATTCAATAGAATTTCACATAACTTTTCTTCTAATTCAGTTCTAACTAACAATTTATCAATATAAATGATCATCATACATAATTCTTATACAATTTCACACAAAACTCATACCGATTTTACTCTTAGTGGGTTTTCACTTCTAGTATCAATTTAGTCAAATTCAAGCATTCATCATGTTCTAAATGGTGTTCTTTGTTCATTATCATGCTAATTTTATACAAGTTCATGGATTTCTTAAAACCTATTACATTCAAGATCATCCAAAACATAAAATTCTACTTAATTTAGGCTTTAGTATGTTTAGATGATTAGGAATTTAAAGACATGCATGAGTATTAGCTTCGATTAAGGCTTCAATTGCTGAATTTGTATGATGTTGAGGGTTTTTCCCTTTTCTTTCTTGGCCCTGGGCGACACACACAACAGATGTGTGTATGCTTGTGTTATGTTTTTATTTTAACATTATATCTGTCTTAACATGTCACCTTTAGTCCCTTATGTTTAGTGTTTTCTATTTTATTAAAAATTTCTTTCTTTTAAATTAAGTCTTACTTACATAATAACCAAGATCATAATTTATAGTTACTCTAACTTACTTGTAATGTATTATATTAACATAAGAATGTGCGAAATCATAATTTGGGGCGTTACAAGTCCACCCCCTTAAAGAAGGTTTCGTCCTCGAAACCCGATTTACGTACCGAATAAAGACGGGTAGAACTTTCTCATTTCATCCTTGGGTTCCCAAGTGAGATCCGACCGCTTTCTGTGTTGCCATTGGACTAGTACTTGCTTGATTTCTTTGTTGCGAAGGGTCTATACCTTGGAATCTTTTATAGCTACCGGTCTTTCGATGTAATTCATTCTTTCATCTACCTCGATGTCATCAATAGGTACATGAGTCGTTTCGTCCACAAGGCTCTTTCGTAGTTGTGACACATGAAACGTGTTGTGAATTCCTTCTAAAGTTGGGGGTAGTTCTAAACGATAAGCTACCTTTCCAACACGAGCTATTATCTTGAATGGTCCGATATATCGGGGACCCAACTTTCCTCGTTTACGGAATCGGATTATGCCTTTCCACGGGGACACCTTCAACAATACTTGGTCCCCTACCTGGAATTCGATAGGGCACCTTCTTTTGTCTGCATAGGACTTTTGTCGATCTTGCGCCGCTTTTAATCGAGCTCGTACAAGGTCAATCTTTTCATTAGTTATCGCGACTACATCTTTGGGAGCGAGCTCTCTTTGTCCCACTTCTCCCCAACAGACAGGGGTTCTACATTTCCTTCCATATATCATTTCATATGGCGCCATTTGAATGCTACTTTGATAGCTATTATTATACGAGAACTCTGCTAACGGCAAATGTTCTGTCACACCCCGACCCGCAGCGGAAAAGGTGATCGGGGCATGATTGGGTTATCATCAAAGCTCATGACATTTATTTTAACGTTTCATATTCATTAATACCCATTAATGGAAAATTACAATCAATATTACATCATGTCCTAAATATCAATCTAGGCTTCATTGTTTTCTTCTAAGGCATTTCCTATGTTTTCCTTGCTTCATCCTGTTCACCTGTATCATGTGTAAAAAGGGTTTTTGGATCAACAAAATGTTGGCGAGTGAATCCTATGGAAAACATTTGAACAAGTTTATTTAATTGATTATAAAATAAAGTGCACAACCACACATGAGTAAAAATAGATGTAAACTTATTCACCAATCAATTTAATATTAAACAATACACACATGAACAATAATGGATCGTTTAGAGGCACGCGTTGCTCAACTCGTCTCTCACGAGGAACTGATGGGCCTAATGAATGAATTGCATAAACTTGACAATATGAAATACATAACTACAAACAATATAAACTCAATAATACACACACGAACAATAATGGATTTGTTTTGAGGCACGTGTTGCTCAACTCGTCTCACACGAGGAACTGATGGACCTAATGAATGAATTGCATATAAATAGACAAAATGAAATACATAACTACAAGCAATGTATACAATCTAAGTTTAGATCACAATATGGTATGGCACAAGTTTAATTAAACGAGTTAATTTTATGACACATGACACACCCCAAAATGTGTAATTTAAAAGGAGAGTTGTAAGATTCACTCACATTGGGTGCGTTCGGTTGATGATGTTGAATGCGCACGAAGTGGTTTTAACCACGAGTGAAATTAACCTAGATAATGGCATAATGTTTCGGTAAGTAAACGGGTTTTATTAATCCATTTTAGTAGGATTGTTGGGTGTATTTTTGTGAGTTTAAGGCTATTTTCTAACCTTAAAAATGTTATTTTTAAGTATTTTTAATTGATTTTTAAATAAAATAAATAAATAAAAATAATAATAAAAATGTTGACTTTTTGACCGTTGACCGTTGGCCATTGACCATTGACTTTGACTGTTGACCGGTTCGTATGTGTGTATGTGTGCGCTGAGTGAGGCTCGAACCCGAGACCTCCCGTACGCGTGCACGCAGCTCTACCAACTGAGCTACGTGTCTAACCCGAAATATTTTTGTTTTTAATTATATTTATATATTAATTGAATTAAACAGAAAATCATTTATTTTTAAAAATGATTTTAATCTAACGACTCGGTGCGCTCCACAGGTCTCGAACCCGGGACCTGTGGGTTGAGTTAACACACAGTCCACCGCTGGACTGTGTGTCTAACTTGTTAAATAAACCGATTTTTATTATACTTATATACAAACTAAATATTTTCATTTCTGTCTTAAATAAAAAGTTTAATAACTGTCCGGACCGGTGCGGTAGTCCGGACTCGAACTCGTGACCTGTGTTTTAAACGCGCACACAGTCCACCACTGGACTGTGTGTCTATCTTGGTTATTATTCCGATTTTTATGAAACTTAACATCTTACGCAGTGACTCCGGTTCGGTTAAAAAATAAGAACATTTTTATTAAGGCGAGTATGCGTGGGACATGTATCGAACTCGAGACGTTTGCGTGTTTTATTTGCACACAGTCCACCGCTGGATTGTGTGTCTAACCCGAGTTATAACTTGATTTAAATTAAATTTATAGACAACGGACACTTCGTCTTCTTCGTTGAATCTTAACCAGAATCGGAAGTCCGACTGGTTCGAAAATTAAATCATGTTCTTTTAGTGTTTGAGGTTAATTACATGTGAGATAAATAAAAAGAATGAAAAATTAAGCGTAAAGTATACCGAACTGGACTCCTCTGTTTCTCCGGCGAAACTCCGGTGACAGCAGAAACTTCCGGCGACGTGTGTCTTGCGGCAGAGAGTCTTCAGAGAGCTTGAGATGGATGTGAGTGGCTTCGGTATAAGTTCTGGGTGTTCAGTAAGGCTCAGAAGTGAAGGGCTCGGTTTTCCGGCGATTTGCAGGTATTTTCCGGCGAGTGGATTTTCGTCGAGAAAGGGTGCGGTTTTGAGCGAAAAGGCTTCCAGTGGATTGTGGGTGAATTTATAGGGAGGAATCGAGATGTATAGAGTCGGATTTCAGACTTGATTCAAAGTCATTACGTTTTCCGGCGGTTATGACTTGCGTCGCGGATTCAGACGTCGGTTATAACCGATGTAGTGATTAAAGTTTACGTTATAACTGAAGAAACCGTCCAATCTCGCGAGATCGGCGGGATTTCCGACGACTGCAGTTGGGCGCGTCGTTATTTGAATTTGAGATTTATTTTATGTATTAATTGTTTCCAATATTTAACAAGATACACTAGTGGCGCAGTGGTTGGATGGTTGGAAGATAAGTTGTTTGCTGAAACGCTGGCTGACCCGGGTTCGAAACCCGGCAGCACTAATTTATTTTTATTTCATTAATTTCAATACTTTTTCAAATAAAACTTTTATAACCCAATATACTTATTAATTATGTATCGTTTAAAATTAATTTGGGCATTAAATATGCAACGAAATTTTTAACTGATTGTTCGGTTAATAAACGGAACGGGTTTGGTAAATACGGTTTTTTACGGATGTTACAGTATCCCCTGCTTTTTAGAAATTTCGTCGCGAAATTTAAGTAGTGATATATTTGACTAAAAATGATGGTGTTTAGTTTGACAGTTACATGATTAGAAAAAGAGTAAGAGTTTAAGTTTTTGTTTGACGCGGTAACGTCCTTGTAAGGGTTAAGTACCCTGTTGCGTGAATCGCTTTTTGTTGCCTACGGTAAAGTATTGATAAGCAGAGTTGATTCGCTAAATATGATATCATGCGTAAGATTTTTGATATGTTTGGAAGGATATGGTTATATCTTAAAGCAAAGTTTCTAATACTACAACCTACATGGAACTTCTCATAAACGTCTAACAATACCTCTGATCCTTTGACAAGAATACTTATATATAGGAAGTACCAGCGGCGAATCCACCATATTCTTGTCAAATTTTCATTGGTTTTGTCAGTAAGTTATGATTGGTCCTATGATGTAACTCTAGAACATAAATAACACAACAACCAATATTTGAATCCACATTCTGATAGCATATATGTTTGAATGGTGACAGTTCCTCTCTCGTTTGTTATGATGGAGAGGTTAGTCTATGTAGAAAATGGAACACAATCCAATTTCTTTAGATAATGAGATGATATGAATGTAACACAAATTTCAACCAAGACAATACTAAATCCTACATGGAACTTCTCATAACCGCCTGATAATGCCTCTGATCCTTTGGCAAGAATACTTATATATAGGAAGTACCAGCGGCGTATCCACCATATTCTTGTCAAATTTTCGTTGGTTTTATCCGCAAGTTATGATTAGTTACCAAGAAACTACTAAATCCTACATAGAACTTCCCATAACCGCCTGACAATGCCTCTGATCCTTTGACAAGAATACATATATATAGGAAGTACCAGCGGCGTATCCACCATATTCTCGTCAAATTTTCATTGGTTTTATCAGTGAATTATGATTAGTCCTATGTGACTATAAAACATAAACAACACAACAACCACAGCTTGAGTCTAAATTCTGAAAGTATACATATTTGAATGATGACAGTACCTCTCTCGTTTGTTATGATGGAGAGGTTAGTCATTGTGGAAGTGAGACATAGCTCAACTTCTATAAATTATGAAATTGAATACACTGAAATGTATGATGAACAAACTTCAACCAAAACATACTAAATCCTACATGGAACCTCTCATAACCGCCTGATAATGCCTTCGATCCTTTGACAAGAATACTTATATATAGGAAGTACCAGCGGCGTATCCACCATATTCTTGTCAAATTTTCATTGACTTTATCCACAAGTTATGATTAGTTCTATGTGACTCTATAACAAACACAACAACCACAAGATACTGAAAATGAAAAATGTATGTGCGATCAAGGCTCAATCAAACGGAGCCGATCGTATTGCATGTACTGAAAATGAAAAATGTCTGTGCGATCAAGGCTCAATCAAACGGAGCCGATCGTATTGCATGTACTGAAAATAATAAATTTAATCTAAACAATAATCACACAAACAGTTTATACATGGAACCTCTCATAACCGCCTGATAATGCCTCCGATCCTTTGACAAGAATACTTATATATAGGAAGTACCAGCGGCGTATCCACCATATTCTCGTCAAATTTTCATTGACTTTATCCGCAAGTTATGATTAGTTCTATGTGACTCTATAACAACACAACAACCAAAACTTACTAAATCCTGCATGGAACCTCTCATAACCGCCTGATAATGCCTCTGATCCTTTGACAAGAATACTTATATATAGGAAGTACCAGCGGCGTATCCACCATATTCTCGTCAAATTTTCATTGACTTTATCCGCAAGTTATGATTAGTTCTATGTGACTCTATAACAAACACAACAAAATGAAAAATGTCTGTGCGATCAAGGCTCAATCAAACGGAGCCGATCGTATTGCATGTACTGAAAATGAAAAAATGTCTGTGCGATCAAGGCTCAAGCAAACGGAGCCGATCGTATTGCATGTACTGAAGATAATAAACAATAATCTCTCAAACAGTTTACACATGGAACATCTCATAACCGCCAGATAATGCTTCTGATCCTTTGGCAAGAATACTTATATATAGGAAGTACCAGCGGCGTATCCACCATATTCTTGTCAAATTCCCATTGGCTTTATCCTTAAGTTATGATTGGTTCTATGTGATCAAGAAAAACATAAAACTAAACGATTGGAGTTGAATCTTGATTTCCGGTGAAGAGGACTAGTTGGGTATCTTCGTTTGGGCCGTCATTATCATCGACAGGATTGGCGTTGATGTTGAAAACTCTTCCCCTTGCTGGTGGCCTAGTGATTGGATTTTCTTGATTTACTTGGTTAACTGGGTTTGATTGAGCTTGAGCGTTTATGATGTTAACCAATCGAGGGCACGTGTTTCTATAGTGGGTAGGGTCGCCACAATTGAAACAAGCTCGAACATATGGGAACATGGGGTATTGGGGTTGTTGATAGGTTTGGCTCATGTCTTGAGTAGGGGGAGAGAGTTGGTTTTGAAAGGTGCGGCAAACCTTGCTCAAATGACCATAGCGTCCACAATTTGCACATAGTCGACAAGGTAAGGTAAGGGGATGGTGATAAAAACAGGTGTTACATCGAGGGTGAGGTCCAAGATATGGTTTCTTATTTGGGTAAGTTGAGTTGGGTGCCACTTGAGTGATTGGGATAGCTTGGATGGGTATGGCGTGTGAAATTGGTTGATTACGTTGGATAGTAGCGAAAAGTTGCCCGTCTCTTTTTCTCTTAGAAATGGGTTGAGAAGGGGATTCGGTTTGGGTGGAGTTTGAAGTTTCAGCCGATGCATTATCCTTCTTCTTCTCCTCCTTGAAGTCTTTGTTCCGGATTCGGTTCTCGGTGAGCTCTATTGCTAGCTCTTTGGAGACCCGATTTATACAAATGTTACAAGCTCCATTGCTGCTTCCAAAGTTGCAGGCGTGGTACTTATTACAGAGTCTTGAATCTTTGCGGAAGACCTCGAATGTAGTGCTCGATCAAACGGTAGAGGGGAGTGAACAAGTTGGGAACCATTTGATGTAACTCGAGAAATCTTTTGTTGTATGTGGTGTGGTCTCCTTCCTTTTGCTTCAACGAATAGAACTCATCTTCTAATTTCTTGATTTCGCTCCTTGGGCAAAATCGTCTGGTCATGATTTCCTTCAATTCATTCCAAGTTAAAGTCATAGCATCTTCAACACCTCGTTTGGCCTTCTCTGTATTCCACCAAGTAAGTGCTATTCCATATAAACGACCGGTAGCATATCGCACTTTGCGGTCATCAGGGCAATCGCAGTTTAGAAAAGTGTTCTCCATTTCTTCAAACCAATGGAGGAGAGCGGTGACACCTTCAGTCCCTTCGTATTTCGGAGGGTCGCATGATTTGAAATGCTTGTAGGTGCATTTAGTGGTATATGGGGGAGAGTTGATAACGTTTTGATTTTCTTGATTGACAGGATTAACGGTAAGTGCTTGTTGGACTTGGATTACAATGTTGGGTAGCCATGCGCTCGCGGGCTTTTCCTGCTCTCATCTTCCTATGGGCGAGGTTAGAAGACATCTATAAGGAATACGCATCATGAGTATGAGTTGGATGTTTTTGGGATCATGGGTCGTGCTTAGGAATGAACATTCATAAAATAAATATAGAAAATAAATCTACTACATCCATAGGATGTCTTGGGCTTTGCTCGTCATTAGGCCCTTCATGCCGCCATACTTCACCTTCGTAATCATGTGGGCCCCCATGAATACCGGGTTTTTCATATGGTTCGCATGTGTTAGCCTGGTTACGTACACTAAAACCCGGAGAAAATCGAGAAATATGTATATAACGTATGAGATTCGGAATGTGCCCAGGTGTAGACACGGTGACACCTCAAAGTGGGGTTAGTTCGAACGACGTTTGGTGTGGCATGCTTTGGCCTAATAGGTCCTTCGTACTCTTATCGTTAGTCCCCAGGTAGGCAAACTGGTCCGTTATATTGGATTTATACGAATGCCAACCTAGACAGGACGTTCCGACTACCGGTACTTGTAGCCTTCCAGTTACTACATGCCCGTCGCAGAACTTACTTTGATGAGATTTGAAAATTGCAACAAAATCTTTGAATAACGAGAGTATGAAAATGATTTGAATATATGAACATTGAAATATTTATGATGAATGTGTATATAAGTATGTATGTCTGACTGTAAGTATAAACAAATATGAAACAAATAAATATCATAAGTTTGTATGTAACCACCTAAACAATTAAAATTTAGGCAAACTATAGTATAGGCTCTAAGGGTCTAATAACCTATCCTATATCCCTATAGTCATGGCTCTGATACCAATCTGTCACACCCCGACCCGCAGCGGAAAAGGTGATCGGGGCATGATTGGGTTATCATCAAAGCTCATGACATTTATTTTAACGTTTCATATTCATTAATACACTTTAATGGAAAATTACAATCAATATTACATCATGTCCTAAATATCAATCTAGGCTTCATTGTTTTCTTCTAAGGCATTTCCTATGTTTTTCTTGCTTCATCCTGTTCACCTGTATCATGTGTAAAAAGGGTTTTTGGATCAACAAAAAGTTGGCGAGTGAATCCTATGGAAAATATTTGAACAAGTTTATTTAATTGATTATAAAATAAAGTGCACAACCACACATGCGTAAAAATAGATGTAAACTTATTCACCAATCAATTTAATATTAAACAATACACACATGAACAATAATGGATCATTTAGAGGCACGCGTTGCTCAACTCGTCTCTCACGAGGAACTGATGGACCTAATGAATGAATTGCATAAACTTGACAATATGAAATACATAACTACAAACAATATAAACTCAATAATACACACACGAACAATAATGGATTTGTTTTGAGGCACGTGTTGCTCAACTCGTCTCACACGAGGAACTGATGGACCTAATGAATGAATTGCATATAAATAGACAAAATGAAATACATAACTACAAGCAATGTATACAATCTAAGTTTAGATCACAATATGGTATGGCACAAGTTTAAATAAACGAGTTAATTTTATGACACATGACACACCCCAAAACGTGTAATTAAAAAGGGGAGTTGTAAGATTCACTCACATTGGGTGCGTTCGGTTGATGATGTTGAATACGCACGAAGTGGTTTTAACCACGAGTGAAATTAACCTAGATAATGGCATAATGTTTCGGTAAGTAAACGGGTTTTATTAATCCATTTTAGTAGGATTGTTGGGTGTATTTTTGTGAGTTTAAGGCTATTTTCTAACCTTAAAAATGTTATTTTCAAGTATTTTTAATTGATTTTAAATAAAATAAATAAATAAAAATAATAATAAAAATGTTGACTTTTTGACCGTTGACCGTTGACCATTGACCATTGACTTTGACTGTTGACCGGTTCGTATGTGTGTATGTGTGCGCTGAGTGAGGCTCGAACCCGAGACCTCCCGTACGCGTGCACGCAGCTCTACCAACTGAGCTACGTGTCTAACCCGAAATATTTCTGTTTTTAATTATATTTATATATTAATTGAATTAAACAGAAAATCATTTATTTTTAAAAACGATTTTAATATAACGACTCGGTGCGCTCCACAGGTCTCGAACCCGGGACCTGTGGGTTGAGTTAACACACAGTCCACCGCTGGACTGTGTGTCTAACTTGTTAAATAAACCGATTTTTATTATACTTATATACAAACTAAATATTTTCATTTCTGTCTTAAATAAAAAGTTTAATAACTGTCCGGACCGGTGCGGTAGTCCGGACTCGAACTCGTGACCTGTGTTTTAAACGCGCACACAGTCCACCACTGGACTGTGTGTCTATCTTGGTTATTATTCCGATTTTTATTAAACTTAACATCTTACGCAGTGACTCCGGTTCGGTTAAAAAAAAGAACATTTTTAAGGCGAGTATGTGTGGGACATGTATCGAACTCGAGACGTTTGCGTGTTTTATTTGCACACAGTCCACCGCTGGACTGTGTGTCTAACCCGAGTTATAACTTGATTTAAATTAAATTTATAGACAACGGACACTTCGTCTTCTTCGTTGAATCTTAACCAGAATCGGAAGTCCGACTGGTTCGAAAATTAAATCATGTTCTTTTATTGTTTGAGGTTAATTACATGTGAGATAAATAAAAAGAATGAAAAATTAAGCGTAAAGTATACCGAACTGGACTCCTCTGTTTCTCCGGCGAAACTCCGGTGACAACAGAAACTTCCGGCGACGTGTGTCTTGCGGCAGAGAGTCTTCAGAGAGATTGAGATGGATGTGAGTGGCTTCGGTATAAGTTCTGGGTGTTCAGTAAGGCTCAGAAGTGAAGGGCTCGGTTTTCGGGCGATTTGCAGGTATTTTCCGGCGAGTGGATTTTCGTCGAGAAAGGGTGCGGTTTTGAGCGAAAAGGCTTCCAGTGGATTGTGGGTGAATTTATAGGGAGGAATCGAGATGTATAGAGTCGGATTTCAGACTTGATTCAAAGTCATTACGTTTTCCGGCGGTTATGACTTGCGTCGCGGATTCAGACGTCGGTTATAACCGATGTAGTGATTAAAGTTTACGTTATGACTGAAGAAACCGTCCAATCTCGCGAGATCGGCGGGATTTCCGACGACTGCAGTTGGGCGCGTCGATATTTGAATTTGAGATTTATTTTATGTATTAATTGTTTCCAATATTTAACAAGATACACTAGTGGCGCAGTGGTTGGGTGGTTGGAAGATAAGTTGTTTGCTGAAACGCTGGCTGACCCGGGTTCGAAACCCGGCAGCACTAATTTATTTTTATTTCATTAATTTCAAGACTTTTTCAAATAAAACTTTTATAACCCAATATACTTATTAATTATGTATCGTTTAAAATTAATTTGGGCATTAAATATGCAACAAAATTTTTAATTGATTGTTCGGTTAATAAACGGAGCGGGTTTGGTAAATCCGGTTTTTGACGGATGTTACATGTTCATCCCAATTCCCCCCAAAGTCCATAACGCATGCTCTCAACATATCCACAAGCGTTTGGATGGTCCTTTCATACTGACCATCTGTTTGGGGTGATACGCAGTACTTATGTGCAATCGAGTACCCATTCCTTCGTGAGACTTTCGACAGTAATGGGAGGTAAACCGCGTGTCCCGATCCGACACAATGGATACGGGCACACCATGGCGGGATATGATTTCATTAACAAAGATTTCAGCCAACCTTTTCGAGGAATAATTTTCTCGAATAGGTAGAAAATGGGCACTTTTGGTAAGACGGTCAACTATGACCCATATAGCATCATGCCCCTTTCTAGTTCTCGGAAGTTTGGTTACGAGATCCATGGTTACATCCTCCCATTTCCACACTGGAATTTCCAAAGGTTGCAATTTTTTGTATGGTTTTTGATCTTCCGCTTTTACTTGAGAACACGTTAGACATTTGGATACGTACTTGACAACGTCACGTTTCATTCCCGGCCACCAATAATTTTCTTTTAGATCTCGGTACATTTTGGTGGCTCCCGGGTGAACCGAGTAGCGGGACTTATGAGCTTCTTCTAATAATAGAGTATTCGCTTCACAAAAACGTGGTATCCAAATCCGCCCAAACCTCGTTTTAATTCCATTTGCTTTTACTTCGAGTTTATCGACAAATCCTTTCGTTCTTTCACCTTTTGGATCATTCATATTCAAGGACTTGCTTTGGGCTTCTCGTATTATCTCAACAAGATTTGGAGTGACTGTCATTCTCATGGACTTCACTCGAATGGGCGATGGATACTCCTTTCGACTTAACGCGTCTGCCACAATATTGGCCTTACCCGGATGATAAAGAATGTCGCAATCGTAATCTTTAATTAGTTCTAGCCATCTTCGTTGTCTCATATTAAGGTCTTTCTGTTCGAAGAAATATTTGAGAATTTTGTGGTCTGAATAGATTGTGCATTTCGTTCCATACAAATAGTGCCTCCATATTTTTAAGGCAAAAACCACCGCCGCCAATTCTAAATCGTGAGTTGGGTAGTTATTCTCGTGCTGTTTAAGCTGCCTCGAAGCATAAGCAATGACTTTGCCTCGTTGCATCAAGACACACCCCAACCCTTGATGTGATGCGTCCGCATAAGCTACTAAATCTTTCGCTCCTTCTGGTAAAGTCAACACCGGAGAGCTCAACAATTTTTCTTTTAACATCTGAAAAGCTTTCTCTTGTTCAACACCCCATGTAAATTTCTCTTCCTTCTTTGTCAGTCTGGTTAAAGGTAAGGCTATCTTAGAGAAGTCTTGAATGAATCTCCGATAATACCCGGCTAATCCGAGGAAACTTCTTACTTAGTTAACATTTTCTGGGGGTATCCACTTAACTACGGCTTCTACTTTAGATGGATCCACTAAAATCCCTTTCTCATTAATTACATGACTTAAGAATTGCACTTCTCTGAGCCAAAACGCACATTTAGAAAACTTAGCATATAATCTTTCTCTTCTAAGCGTCTCGAGCACCTCACGCAAATGACTCGCATGTTCGGACTCACTATGAGAGTATACCAGAATATCGTCAATGAACACTATGACGAATTTGTCTAGCATGTTTCGGCACACTCTATTCATTAAATCCATGAAAGCGGCCGCGGGGCGTTAGTTAACCAGAAGGACATTACTAAAAATTCATAATGTCCGTAACGGGTTCTGAACGCAGTCTTAGCTATATCTTCTTCTCGTACTCGTAACTGGTGATACCCCAATTGTAGGTCGATTTTTGAAAACCAGCTTGCTCCTTGTAGTTGATCAAAAAGATCATCTATTCTTGGTAAGGGGTATCGGTTTTTCACCGTGAGTTTGTTGAGCTCACGATAGTCGATGCACATGCGCATCGAACCATCCTTTTTATTTACAAACAGGACAGGTGCTCCCCAAGGGGATACAGTGGGACGTATAAAGCCCTTGTCGAGGAGTTCTTGTAACTAAACCATTAACTCTCGCATTTCAGCGGGTGCCAACCGGTAAGGGGTTTTAGCTACCGGTTTGGCATTTGGTTCCAACTCAATTTGAAATTCTACCTCCCGTTCAGGATGGAGTCCCGGTAACTCATCCGGAAACACATCCGGATATTCATTCACAATTTTTGTATCTTCTATTCTTAGAGTATCTTGCTTAATGTTGACCACGTAGGCCATAAATGCCTTACTTCCGTTTCTTACATACTTAATTGCTTCGACAATGGTACACAATTTCATTTCTACCCTTCGTTCCCCATATATACTTACCTGTTTCCCCTTAGGAGATGTCACATGAATAGTCTTACTCTCGCAATAATTTCTGCGTGATGTCGGGACAGCCAATCCATGCCCACCACCACTTTGAATTCTCCCAAAACCATGGGAATGAGATCAATATCAAATTCTTCATCCTCAATTGTGATCTTACAATTTCTACATATCTCATATAATAAATAGCTTTTACAATCGGCTATTTCTGCTTCTAAGGGTATAGGCATTCTTTCTAATACAAAAGAAGGGGAATGTATAAATTCGCTTGAAACAAATGACCTACTAGCTCCAGTATCAAACAATACATATGTTGGTATAGAGTTTAGCATGAATATACCTGACACAACGTTCGGGTGAACCCTTGCCTCCTCTGATGAAATATGAAACATTCTTGCTTTAGCCTTGGAGCTTTCTTCCTTCCTTCTTTCTTTGTTCCTTGCTTGAGCTTTGTACATTCGGCTTTCACGTGGTCTGATTCGTTACACTTGTAACACACCCTTTTAGGATTGAGGCAATTATAGTATGGATGCCCTTCTTGACCATAATTGTAGCATCCCCTTTTTCCCATTAAACATTCACCAGAGTGGAGTTTCCCGCATTTCTTGCACCGTGGGAAACCTCCTTTAGTAGCCTCCTTCTTACCATGATCGTGAGTTTTAGGCTTTTTAGGAGTGCCTTGAGTTGATCCTTTTTCGACTTGTCTTTTCTCCCCACGTTCTTCTTGCCTTTTTAATTCAATTTCTCTATCTCTTGCCCAGTTGATGAGTTCATTCAAAGTTTCGCACTTAGAAGGGGTGATGAATTCTCGGAATTCAGCTTTTAGCATATTATGATAACAGTTAATTTTCATCCTTTCCGTTCCTGCAAATCCTTGCAAAACTTCATCTTATCAAGAAAAATGCTGGTGATTTCATTGATTGTTTCATTCTTTTGTCGAAGACGGAGGTAGTCTTCTTGAATTTGATCTACGGCCGATTGTGGACAATGATACTTCATGAAGGGTTCTTTGAATTCTTGCCATGTAAGGGTTTGTAGCTTATCTTCGCCAACTTCTTTACTATACGCATCCCACCAATCTTTAGCTTGTCGTAATAGTTGTCCCGTGGCAAACATGACTTGATCCTCCTTATCATAGTGACTTCGAATGAACACTCCTTCAATATTAGCGATCCACCTTTGACATTCAATGGATCGATTTCTCCGTTATAAGTTGCGGACTTACATGCCATAAAATCCTTGTATGTGCACCGTCGTGCTTCCTTCTTGCCTTGCACTATGGTTATTTCCTTCAACTCATCTATCTTACTTGTCATCATGGTTTCCACCATGCTCAACACTTGGCTTTCCACTTCTTGCGCAATTCTTGGAATGTTTGCATCTAGTGTCTTTACCACTTCATCTGAAATTATCTTATTTAGTTCATCTTGAGTTATCCATTCCATGGTATCCGAGTTTTCTTCGCTTGCCATCTACAATTACATACTTGCGTTAGATATCATTCCATTCATTTCTTTATCATTCTATGCATTATCTGCCTTCAATAGTCCATTCTTGTAGGTCATAAAACATACAATTCCTTATTACAAACATTCCAAACGCGTTAATCAAAACATACTCTCATTCTTGCACTTAACTTCCTAATCGTTCGTTCTTTAGCTAATGACATTCATGTTAATCAGCTTGCAATCATGGTTTCATTGGTGTTATAACGCTTTTCTAAGCCTTGACAAAGTTCGGAACTGATTTGGAAGCCTTAGCATAACAAAACAAATATCTAAAGGAATTGTAAAAGGACAGGGCGTTGGCGACGAGGCTTAGAGTCGTCGCCGACGGTGCGTGTAAAGGGGCGTCGCCCATTTTTTTGCGTCGATAGTAGATTAGCGCGTCGGGTGAAGTGATGGCTTCGCCGATGGCAAAGGAGGCCGTCGCCGACGGTGCTTTGATTTCCCAAATGTTGTTTCAGCTTAATAGCTTAGAAAACTCATTCCCGGGCTCCGAGATGGTCTCTGTGCTTCTCGTAACCTCCCGAATCATTCCGTAATGCTATACCCCGGTTAGGTCAATGTAGCGTTTCCAATTCCTTCCCCTTCCCATTACAAAATATAAACGTCGAACTTTATTTAAAATACTTACTTGCATGGCGCTTCGGAACGAACACATCTTCATACGAGCTTTCGGTTTGAGTTCAAGTATCTTAGCTATGATACTTGAATCCCTCAAACCTGGGCTCTGATACCAACTTGAAAGATCAAAATTTTCTAGTTCATAACATACGTGTTTGAGCTTAAACCGAAACGGGTCAAAACATGAAAGCCATAGATTTAGCACAAATTTCGGCATTATACATAAGAACTTGACATCCCAAAACTAAGTTAAACATCCAACATTTGAACAACAAAAGTTCCGAAATCTTTTAAAGTTAAATATCTACAAAACTAAACATAACATATAGGTTTATAACAAAAGCTTTTGACCCATTAGTCGAATATCATAGCGGAAGCATATGAGATGGAGTGTTCGTTTCGAGCTTGGCATTCCTAACACGTTGATTTACCTACAACCACATTACACAAATTAGTCAATGTTTAATCAACCAACAAAACTTAATACCTTCAGTAACGAGAGTGACGATAACTTCATTCTTTATTGTTCATTCAATCGTGCCCTTTATCGAGTATCAAGGTCATCTTCCTTCTACCTTTTATATCCGGTTTCATATCAAGTTCCCAAATTTATACATAATCCAATATTATTTGTTCCACCCGTTTACATGGATCAAACTTCTACCATTTCCCATTCAACAAGATGATAATTTTGTACTTAGCAAGAATAATGTAACATAAACATTATACACTACTAGGACTTGTAAGCATAAGAACTTACCTTTGTCGTTCTTTGATTATGATCCGGAGTGACTTGAACCTTCTTCCATAACTCCTACAATCCACAATTAATTCATTTTAATCTCATGTCAACCTTTTTCATTCCATTCTTGACATAATCGAATGAACAATTAACCTTTCTAAATTTTAACAATGTACTTTGTATTAACATGAGATTTCATATCATTCAAGCATTTAAACAAACACTTGGTGTGCGTACTAATCATTAAGCATAGTGTGCAAGCATCATTTGCATAACATGACCAATTTATGTCAATATCATCAAGAACATCAAATTCAATAGAATTTCACATAACTTTTCTTCTAATTCAGTTATAGCTAACAATTTATCAATATAAATGATCATCATACATAATTCTCATACAATTTCACACAAAATTCCACATTATAACTCATACCCATATTATTCTTAGTGGGTTTTCACTTCTAGTATCAATTTAGTCAAATTCAAGCATTCATCATGTTCTAAATGGTGTTCTTTGTTCATTATCATGCTAATTTCATACAAGTTCATGGATTTCTTAAAACCCATTACATTCAAGATCATCCAAAACATAAAATTCTACTTAATTTAGGCTTTAGTATGCTTAGATGATTAGGAATTTAAAGACATGCATGAGTATTAGCTTCGATTAAGGCTTCAATTGCTGAATTTGTATGATGTTGAGGGTTTTTCCCTCTTCTTCTTGGCCCTGGGCGACACACACAACAGATGTGTGTATGCTTGTGTTTTGTTTTTATTTTAGCATTCTATCTTTCTTAACATTTCACCTTTAGTCCCTTATGTTTAGTGTTTTATATTTTATTAATAATTTCTTTCTTTAAATTAAGTCTTACTTACACAATAACCAAGATCATAATTTATAGTTACTCTAACTTACTTGTAATGTATTATATTAACATAAGAATGTGCGAAATCATAATTTGGGGCGTTACAATATATATATATATATATATATATATATATATATCTTACTAATTTTTTTTTTGATTATTGGTTCTAGGTAAATCCAACAATTTATATTCCATCAACTAAGTAATTATAAGGTTAATATTCTAAACTCAAATATAGTTATGTTAAATCAAGTCACGACAATATTAAAATTTTGTATTTATATTTATTATGGTTCAGTTCCGGGTTTTGGAGACCCGTTTTTTGCGGATGTTACACAAGATCCTTGTCTTTAACACATTCACCAATATTAGCCAATGCAGTTGCATAACCTTGTGCACAACTGAGATAGTTTAGTGAGTTTGCATCCATTTGCAGTTTAAAAAGCTGAGTCCTGAGGGTGTACTCCCGAGAAGTAGTGTGTGGAGTATAAGTTTGTTTAAGAGAGAGCCATTGAAGGGGCATGGTCCCGAAACCTTGCGCCGAGCGTAGGACCATACCATTATCATCCAAAAGCAAGTCTAGCATAGACTAGATCACAAGTAATAGACACCATTTATCGATGCGCCGGATCATTGAAAAGAGTATTATATTTTTTTAACTACCTTGCGTAGGCTCGTGCAAGGAAACAGTTAAGCTTGAAAGTTATATTCTTCATCAAATGACCTCTGCGCAAGGAACTTAATTAAATGGCAAAAGGAATCTTTTCTGTTATAACAGAAAGAACACGTGGCAGCAGATCAAGAGATCACAGCTGTAAAACATTCTAGAAGCCATAAAGGCTCAATCGTGCAGGGGCACAAGTGATTACAACAGAATTACACGTGGCACGATCTGGTGCACTCCTGAAAATCACGATGATGGCATGTCTCGTAACAAAAAGTGAAGAAGCATCATCTGCCACGTGGTGATTCCCCATCCGTTGATCAAGCCATGATCCGTGTGCTTGGATGAAGAAACAACCAACTAACGGCGTTGGGAAGATTCTGTTAAGTTTTCCTCTCTTACATTTTGGCGCCTAAATCCGGTTATAAGTAAGTAATTTCAGGTACAAACAATCTCATTCACGTTCACTTACTCTCTCTCTCTCTTACTTCACTTTAACTATTCCGATAACCTGTACTTATTCTCACACCGGATGGTGGTCACGGAGAGAACCCACATTCTCCCTGTGGCGAGTCTAATGGTGTTCTGTTTTGCAGTGTTCATCGGAGTTCCATTTCCATACGGTGAACAATCGAAGGATTAACCTTTTATGTGGAAACTCTAACCACAGATCTAGTCTGATTCCGATAAATTAGATCTGGTGTTCTTCAGCCATAGTTCATAAGTAGTAGTTCTTCCGTGAACGTGGGAGAAATAAGATTAGGAAATTATGGAGGTGATGAGCATCCTGACATAAGCATCATTGTGGATCCATGTAAGATAGTCAAGATTAACCGCAACTTTGGTTGTGTCATATGTCTCGATAGTAACAGATTTTTCTGGGCATGGAATGGATCCGTGAGCATACCCATAGAGGTTGTTGGTGATGAGAAAAGGTTCAAGCATGGTTTTTAGTAACCATAGTTGGTTGGTGATACGGTGAAAGCAAATTTATGGAAATTGTGGCCGTATTGGTAAGTATCTCCTAAGTAGAAAAGAATTGTTGGTCAACAAAAGGGAATGTCAGCTTAAATGTCGGTAGGTTAAGTGTCGATAGAGTTGCTCAACAATGTCGCCTAGCAATGTCGCCAGGGTAAGGTTGTGGGTGTCACTTAGAAATTCGCGAGTTTAAACTTGCGTTAAATGGCAATGTCGCCACAAAAATAGAGGGTCGCCTAGCAATGTCGCAAGGATAAGTGTCACCTATTGAAGATTGTATTGTCGCCTAATGAAGAACAAAGTGTCGCCGAATGAATATTTACAAAAAAAACATGTCTAAAAAGCTCGATATTCATATAGAAAGGATCTCAAAAGCAAAAACCAATCCCCTAGAAAGCTTTGTGGGATTTAAAGGTCGATTTGTAACTATCTCAATTAAGAAACAAGATTTGATGAGAAGCCTGGTGGTGGCTCATGGTGGTGTGGTGGCAGCAGGATTAATAGCTCTTAGTACCAAGTTTTACACCTTATGTATGTGTAATTGTGGTTGTATTGAGTGTATTGTTTGGGTTACAATAGAGGGGTATATATCAATGTTTATCTTACTGGACCGGAATCGAACCGGACGTCTTAAAGGTTCGCCAGTCAAATCAGTCGAACCGGATAACGTCATAATAACATAAGTATATTTATAAATACATATATATGAATTAAATAAAAAAATCTATAATCTAAATGGAACTTGAAACATAACTATTTCAAACTTTTTGTGTCTCGTAAAAACAAACTTTAAAAATGCAAACAAAAAATATTTAACAAGTTAATTTAGTATTATAATTATTACATATGTCAGAATTCAATTGTTTAATAATTGAAGTTTAAACAATGGATTCTAGCTAAGAGCTTAACCTGCAACAAATGTCAAATAGTCAATTACTCATATTAGTTCGAAGTTAAAAACAAATCACTTTTTCTATCATCTACTCCTCTCTCTTTATCTAACGGACTAATATTCAACAAGCCTTCATCTTATCTCCATACTTGAAACTGATGCTCTCTTTCACTTGCTATAATACAATCGAACCCGATGATGTCGAGATCCATATATCCAATGCATATCCAACTATGAACCAATACAAATCCGACAAAGATAAGATGAGCTTTACAGATCCGGCAGATAAGACCGAGATTTAGCCATTTAAGGCGATTAAATTGAAAAAAAAAGTTCAATTGACCGGACCAACCTCTCTCGATTACCGAACTTCAGACCAACCGCCGCTCACCGGCCGAACCACCGGGCTGATGCTGATACGGTTTGAACAAGAGAGTCGGCCTGGCAAAGCTTACGAATCCCGGTCCAGCCGGTCCGGTCTAGGTCTAAGAACATTAGTATATATGATACACATATTTACGTTAAACACCCTCTATTACTACTAATTACAGTTTTGATCTCACGGATGGTGTTAATAAAAGTTATTTTCAATATTTATACAATATATAATCATGAACGAATTAAAATATTAACCAAACAATAATATTTCTTTATGTTTTTCCTATTATTTTCTAAAGTATATAGCTATACTAAATTTTCATTTTAGATCTTAAACCTTATAGGATGCTAAATATGAGTTAACAATCTTTGGTTTAACAGCTTGAAGGTCATTTTATCATATGTTTTATGAACCCATGGACATATAGTTAGCACTGATCAACCTACATGTACGCATTTCATGACATGGGTTTCAGAAGAAAAAAAGGACACAAATAAAAAACATCTCTCTTTTGCAGCGGTTCTATTTAAAGGTTGTGGTACAACAGTAAATAACACATGATGCTAGTGCAATTCCCTGAATAATTTTGTATATGGTATGAATATATTTGAAGTTTATTCATACAAACTTTTTAATACTTTTGTGCCATGTGATTTAGTGTTTGAATCAAACTAAAAACATTATAAATATTTGTCAGTATTTATTCCTCTTTTTGTTTAATTTAGATTAGTTGAAAATTATGTGAGTTTTGGCACATATATTGTACATTTTACCTTTCTTTTTATTTTCTTATCTTTGAGGTATGTTAGTCGTCGAAGAACATAAATCTATAGAAGCTTTACTCTCATCTTAAAAAATCATATGAACTTTAATAATGGCTTCAACTCTTAAGACACTATTTTAAAACACACACAATCAACGTTAAAACCAACTATCCTATTAAAAATGTGTTAAGAAAACCAGAAATGTCGGGTAGGATGGCTAAGTGGTCGGTAAAACTTAGTGCATATAATTTAGTGTATGAACTTAGAACCGCAATAAAATCCCAAGCATTGGTAGACTTTATGGTTGATTTCAGTAATGATCTACAATATGAAGCAGACTTAGAGGTACACCAAGTAAAAGAAAATATGGGTAAATGGATTTTATATACTGATGGTTCTTCTAATGTTAGAGAAATAGGCTTAGGGATAATACTAAAATCGCCATATGTCCCCATAATACCCCAGGCTATATCATGTGAGTTTCTAGCTACTAATAACGAGGCAGAGTATCAAGCCTTAATAGCAGGATTGCAATTAGCTAGGCATATGATAATTAAACATCTTCAAGTATATGTTGTCAACTAACCATTTTATTGGATCTTATGCAGTGAAGGATGAAAAATTAGCCGAATATCTTGAAATTGTTAATAATTTGTTTTGAAAAATTTAGTATTGTATAGGTACCAAGAGAAGAAAATGTTGAAGCTAATGCTCTAGCTAATCTCACATCAACGTCGAGGATACCAACTAACGCTATTATCCATATCCTGAACCCATCGATAAGTACATCAGAAGCTCGAGATAATATGGTGCTGAATACAAAAGATCTTGAAGTGCACGATCCCAGGCAGGATCCTGATTAGGATACAAACTCTTAGATAACTCCCATTAGAAAAAATATCCTAGATGGAGATATTCCTAAGGATGAGAACCCTAGAGCATTCAGGATGAAGCTATCTCATTACATATTATTACATAATGTTTTGTATAGAAAATCTATTGCAGGTCCATAGTCTAAATGCTTGGAGGATTCTGAAAGCACTCGAAGTTCTTAAGGATATTCATGAAGGTGATTGTGGAAATCACACTCGAGGCAAAGCTTTCTTTTCAAAAGTAGTGAGAACATGATACTACTGGCCTACAATGAGGAAGGATGCCATGAGTTATGCCCAGAAGTGTGATGCTTATCAGAGACATCGTAATATTCTTAATCAACCTGCTAAACCATGGAAGGGGATATCTTGCCAAAGTCTTGGAACGCTATTCATTTGAAGGCCTATTTCATGTGAGTTGGAAATTTATTTCTAACTCGGCCTAGTATGATTAATTTCCCTATTCATATTCTAATCTATATTCTTATTTATTTATTTATCTGTTTATTTGTCTTGAATACCATTGTTGACTTAAGCATCGGACGGGTGTTAGCTTAGCTAACACCCACCTTCACCAAGGTTTAAGTATTTTGCAGGAATACTTCTCAAGATATTGACTAAAGATATGAGAATTGGCCGCCTCTTTAAAACTACGGTATACCAAATCCCTTCTAAGGTTTAAATGTTGTCGCCTTTCTAAGAATTGAGTTTAAACACTCCGCTTGGATGCACGATATCCAAGTATAGTTGAAGGTGGTAAGACCAGTCCATGTAAAAGTGGATGATAATTTCATCACTGGCAGCTATATATTGGATCTACCGATTAATGGCAAGGGATAACATTGGCATGTTATACAAACGGGCTTGACCAAAGAAATATTCCAAAAAACGGCAAGGCCCACGATTGGAATGGCCCAAATACCATCTTAAATTGGCATAGCCCAAATGTTTCTGGCATGGCCCACACAGTTTTTTTTTCTAACTATGCCATGTCCCAAGTATTCCTTTGTTAGGGTAAATTTAGTCAAGATCAACACAATGCATAACAATTGGGACATACTTAATGCTTTAGAGTTGAATATTTTGAAGAATATTCTAAACATTGATACCATTTGGAATATCTCTCAAGAAGCATCTCAGGTGATTTAGAGTTTATTCAAAGTGTAAAATTTGTCAACTACAACTTGGTATGATAACTCAAGTTTATCTTTCTGTCTTTGACGCTAAACTGCTTTAAGTTCGTGGATGAATATAAAGATGTTTCTCTTAAATTACCTCTCAAAAATATTATACTTTAAAGTTTGTTAACAAAATACTTTTTATAAAAGGTTTTTGTCATTTCAATATTTCGTTAAGAATATCTGAACTACTTTAATAAGCCAAACACACATGAAACAAGTAAGAATTTAAAGCATAGCATGTTATCAAAAGTATGCAGGATTTTATATTAAAGAGAATCTTTCATTAAGAAATATTCCCAACTTCGTCCAAAAAACGGAGCCAGCCATTGGGAATTTTTGAAAATAGTCAATGGTTTCATCTTGAAATTCAAGATCCCTCCACCATTGACTACCTATTGTTCAAACAGCAGAATGGAAAATTGTCTTAAAATGAATACTAAACATAAAAACAATGAAAATGTTTGGTCCCTAGTCTCTAATAGAGTGTAGGAACTTAAAGGTTGTGCAATGGCCCCACCATCCTTTTCAGTGTTGATTTCCTTGCTGCTCTTCTTGGAAGCTTCCTAGTTGGCATCTTGAGTGGGATTGCGTCTATGTTCATTTAACTTAGTTGTCCAATCTTCGACGTCCAACTGATTCCTATCAAAGCTCTTATTATTTTGCTTCATTTACAATCTTGATTCGAGCTTCGCAGACGGCAGCGGCTGCAGATCTCTTGACCTCGTCACAAAAGTTCCTCATCTCTGCTTCATACCTGCCTCTTAGGGTCTTTGTCCCCTCATGAAGTAGCTTTAACTCTTCAGTGGTGCCTTGGAGAGTTTTATCTTTGTCATAGAGCTAATTCTGAAGCTCATCAACTTGATCTCTTGCCTCTCAAACTTCCTTTCGAAATGCTTCCACTATGTTGTGTGTGTCCCTGTAATGATACATGAGTAAAATCATGGGAGAATATATCTGGGAATATTGGATAGAGTGGAAGGACTTGCCAGGTTGATAAAGTTGACTATTTTGTTCTAAACCTCTTCGAGGCCAAGACCTTCAAAAGGGCTTGATGTAGGTGGCTCTTCTGCTTTCCTCTTTTTGGAAGAGTTGATTTTTGCCATAGGTATTGGGACAGGTTCTGAGGTACGCTTATGGTAGTTGCTTCCTTTTTAACACTGATAAAATTTTCTATCTTATCTAGAATGAAGGAGAAAATAGGTTAATTAAATTTCAATATTTTATCTTGTCTTTAATATGCACTGATTTGAAGAATACAATTAATGATAATTACCTGACATCTCTGAAGTTGAAGTTTGACTGGTGCTACTTAGATGCAAATTGACTGCCTATCAATCTCTAGCAGCTTTAATAATGTTGTGATCGTGTTGGTAGCCTTAGTTGTTGGGGGAGCAAGTTCAGAGAAGTTTGCTGCATAAAAATATAAAACGGGATATAAGTATGAAAGTTATTATGGATGTTCCAGTAAACTTGAAAGTCTAATTCCTACCCTCGGTACTCTAATGCACTGGGAAATTAGCACCATCTGGGACGGAATCTCTCGTAATGAAAAATAATTTCTTTTCCCAAGTTTCCGTCATTTTTTTGAAGTTTTCAGGATAAGAGGAGGTTGTCGAGATATTAGTTAAAGAACAAAACGGTTTATATGGGCCACAGGTTCTTAACATATAAACGATGGTTAAATCAACAATCTGTATGTCGATTCCGTGGGATTCGAGCAGTTTGTTCAAAGCATAAAAGATCCTCCAAACCACCGGCATAGGTTGAGCATAACTCAAGCCGGTGACTTGGAAAAATTCCGTAATCAACGGTGGGAAAGGATTAGTGAACCCTGAGGTGAATGGGAAGGCGAAAAAAACCACAAAACTTCGTAGCTAGGTCCGAAGAATAGCTTCGATCAAAGGGACAAATCACAGCCGATTCTGGAAAAACGCCGAAGCTTTTCAATCATGAAATTTATAGATTCAAGAAAGAACAGATTTCTTCTGGGTTTTTGACCAGATTCTACACAATGAAGTCGTCGATGGTTTTCTCTCCGACCAAATTAGAAGAGCAAGTTCCTCTTTTTTCCATGACTAAAGTATGAGTAACACTAGAACATAGTAAAGGAAGAAAGGCAAGAAAAGTACCTGAGGAGTGACGCATCCAGGGTTTGGGATGTCACATGGTCACACCCATGAACTAAGATCTTTACTCTCTAGCTATATCGCTGTCTTTGAGCAATTTTACATGACATTTGACTTTGGTTGTGAGGCACGAAAGTATTTGTTGCTCTATCTCGAGTTGGTATTTTCCCACAGAAAGGAAACCGAATACGATATTATTTCAACGCCATTGTTTAAAAACTTTTGGGATAGTGACTTTAACATGGAAATTGTTTGAAGGCTTGAAACCCGCCTTGATAGTACTTCTCACGAGATCATCTAGTGAGGCCCACACAACGCTCTTGACTACCCACAAGAGCCAACCGGTCCTTCCCCGGTTTCTTTATATCCTACACTCATCCACCAACTCTTGATCAATGGAGAGCCAAAAAGTGCAAGTACTTTTTTGATACATCCTTAATCAATCGTTAAGGAAACACCCCGAAGTGCCCTTTTGCATAATTAGACAATCAAATTTGGTCTTTTAAAATTTGTTTTCACATATCAAATTTAGATTTACCTTGTCAAATAGAGTTTGTTATCGCTGAGACATCGAATATCATATCAACTGTCTCTTGTGAACATCCCATTTTAATTCATGGTTTCGCTGTGAGTAAATAAGTAATTAAACATATCAAATTTGGCATCAATGAAATATCTTTTAGTGAGAGTTTATGTAACAGTCCAAGTAAACTGTGTCAAAATATTGTCCGCTTTGCCTTCTTCTGATGGGTTGCCCATTCGGGAACTCACAGTTTTACTTTTAACAGACGAGTTGCCCGCCTAGGCAAAACACGTCTTGGTAGAGAACCCCCTTATAAGGAAGGCTTCGTTCTCCTAATCAACCGACGTAGTCTTACATCTCTGCCCCCTTAGGGAGCCCACCGACGATGTAAGTCCCACATCGATTGAGGAGGAGAACGAAGTCTTCTTTATCAGGGGTGAAAACCTTCTCTGCCAATAATCGTTTTGCCTGGGCGAATAACTCGTCGGGTAAAAACAAAACCGTGAATTCCTGGATGTATAACCCACCGAGGGCAGAGCAGACAATATCTTGGCACGGTTTACTTGGCCTGTTACGAATGGTATCAGAGCCAGTGGTCGGGCCGGTGTGCCTGCTCCCTAGGGGGGTGGGGTGGAGATATAAGTCCACATCGAGTGAGGAGAAGAATGAACTATTCCTTATAAGGGGCTGGAAATCTTCTCTACTAATATGCGTTTTGCTTGGGTGAGCACCTCTTCTGGTAAAAACAAACCCGTGAGTTCCTGGATGGCCAGCCCGTCGAGGGTAAAACGAACAATATCTTGGCACGGTTTACCTGGGCTGTTACAGTTTAACTTTTGGCAGAACACTTCTCAATAGGAGTGAAAAACATAACTCCTTTGGGTTTCATATAGGGCTGTAAACGAACCAAATGAACACGAACAAGATCATGTTCGTGTTCATTCGTTAAGGAAATTAACATGTTCACGAACTATTCACGAACGCATACCGAATATAAGTTTATGTCCGTGTTTGTTCGTTAAGGAAATTCCGTTGTTCACGAATAGTTCGTGAACACTGGTCTCAAACACCAACGAATGCAAGCAAATAAAGACGAAAGCAAACAAACATTTAACTTGAAAATAAAAAATAAAAACATTGTTATCCTTAAACATTGGATATAAGTAGTTAAATACAACCATCAAATAATAAATCAGAACACAAGAAGTTACACGACCAAACGATGAATCAAGTTTAACTAACTTAGACATAAATATATCCAAAAATGTCTTAGAATGTCCAAATTTTTACTAACTTAGAAAAAATTTGGGTGTCAAGTTTTCAGTATGTTTAGATAAAAGGTTTATTATTTTTTTAATATAATCAAATGCACACGAACGAACGTAAATGAACAGAAATGAACGAATGTAACCGAACATATTATCGAACGTTCACGAACGCAGTCGAACGAATCAGACATGTGTTCTGTTCGTTCGCTGAGCTAAACGAACATAAACGAACTTCCCACCGAACGGTTCACGAACTGTTCGCTGAATGATTAGTTCGTTATGGCTCTAGTTTCATATATGTATTAAAAACATAAAGTTTCACTCTCAAATTCGTTAACAATTGAATCTTTACTTCTATTTTTGAAAACAAGCAAGCTTCAAAATCTCTACTTCTATTTTGTTTTAAAACAAGCAAGCTTCAAAATCTTTACTTCTATGAACAGAGAAAAATCTAGTGTTCCCACAATCAAAATTGAAATCATCGGCTACTTTCTGTTAAATAAATAAAAACAAGCTACTATAAAATTGTAATAGTAAAAACTTAAAAGATCCATTTGTAGACCTTGTGGGACATGTAGCCTTTGCTCTGACCCTTATTTGTGGTGTCCATTTAATATGTGCTGATTGAAATGAACTGGTTTGGTCGTATTGGATGTTAGGTCAAGCCAAAAATGGGTCTGAGTCAAATTGAACGTGCTAAAGGGATGGATTGGATTGGATTGCTGGGTCATGACGAAAATAATGGGTGAAAATTATGAATAGAGTTTAATGAGAAATTCTTTTGAGTTTAAGTGGAGCATTCTTTAAAGGTTAAGGGTTTGAGTCTCGAATGAACCATTATCTTTAGAAAAAAATATAGAAACTCTAACAGACCATGGTTGAATTATGTTAGATCAACCACACTTTTTCTCTTTCTTAAGGTAAAAGAGACATCCATCAGATGATCACTAAAATCAATCAATCATAGTTTGCCATATAATTTCATCACTTGATGACGTTTTCACTTGTCTACACACGAGATACTCATCAAATGATCATTTGAACCCAATATTTTTTAAATTTAAAATTAAATATAAAACCAAATTAATTAAAACAACAGTTTTCATCAATTAAAATAAATTACATTAAAGATAAGAAACAAAAAAACATACAAATAAAATAAAAAAACAACCAAAAAAGATTAAAAAAACAACCTAAAATTTAACGGGGCAATCCCACTTTCTACAAATTTCTTGTTTGCGTTCTAACAGAATTAACAATCACGATTCTTCAATATTTTCATGCGGCTCCAATACAAGTTTCAAATCATGGGTTTTCTGTTCTTCCCGCAAGTGGTTAATGTAGATCTCGTCTCTTTCTATTTTCCATTCTACCACCGCCTTACGCATCAATTTTTTTGTAACGCTCTGCTTTTCCATAACTCTCCTTATTTAAAAAGCTTGTAATATATTTCTATTTTCGAAAAACTCGTATTTCTTGTAATCGTATTTCGTTTCATTCAAGATCCTCGATCCAATATTATACTTTGATGTTCTATGCTCGCTAAACTAATTTAAGCTCGTGAAGTAGCGAGATTCGTATCCTAATCTTTCAACTCGAAACCTTCGCAAATAAATAATAGTAACCTTAATCTAAACCGTTATAAAACGATTAATTGTTTATTTTATTTAATTAATTAAGTTTACAATTTAAAAAGCTTTATTATTTTTTTTATATAATAATCTAGTTAGTCTCGTTAAAATTTTAAAGTTAGTAATACAAACTAACTTAGTTAGATTAGATTGTAAAGTTAGTTTCTTTTAAACAGCAACATAACTTAGTTAGTTAAAGTCAAGAGGTTGTTAGAGTAAATTGCTGAAACTTTAAAACTTACAGGGACTAACTTCGACTATAATTGAAAGTTTTATGCTTTAAAACAAAACATAAATAAGACTGATGACCACGGGACTCGAACAGGCGTCACCAGCCTCAACATACACACGCTCAACCACTAGGCTTTGGCCTTCACATTGAACAAACCAGCTCCTTAATTCATTTAAGCACTCGTTCAAAGGGCCTGATCAGCGCGACCTAACCCTTTAGCTCGCTGTTTGAGCGGGTTTTTGTGATTGTTTTGATTTTTAAACTTATTTTAACATTAAATAACCAACCTAACTTAACCCTAAACTCTCCCCTATATAAACCCATCATTCCCCAAGCCATTTCCACTTAACAAACTCTTAAAAACACACTCAATATCTCTCTAATCAGCTGGTAATTTGAAGATTCGAGCGGAAACATCAACCTTCACAAAAGTATGCATAACTCTCTCATTTCTTAACCTTTTCACTCGATTCTTTTTTTCACTTGCTTGGAACAACCTTAGGAACATTTCCGGAGGTTTTCCATGGAAAATAAAGCCTTGGAATGTCGCCAGAAAGGCTCCAAAGTGGACTGTTTGTTTCTGAATTTGTTTAAACTTGTTAATCTTAGTTAAACTTGAGTCTATCTCATCTCAAACCTATGTCCTAATGCTTATAACCACATCTATGGTTAGTTAGGCTTAAAAACAAGGTTGAGACATGTAAAATCAGAGGTGTAAACCTCACAAACTTTCTGATTTGTTCAAGGGTTTAACCCACAAGTGATGTTCAAGCCTAAAGCTTGATAATTGTGTGATTTAGGATTAGCTTGGGCTATCCTACTTGAGAATCCACACATTGCTTGATGTTTTTCCATAGATTAGTTATCTTATTTCCTTTCTTATTGTATGTTCATGACTCTTCTTGAATGTTCATAACATCAAGTGTAGCGGGAACACCTAGAGGTACCTAAATGGAAGACTTGTTCTTCCTACCTCCTACATGACTTCTATGACACACAAAGAGGTTCCTAAATGGAGTATTCATCCTCCTACCTCATGCTTAAACTATTGGACTTATTGATATACATAATCTATATAATACTTATATATACTATCCAAATATTCGAACCTTTGATGATGAATTCGTGTTCATTCGTCAAAGTACTAGATTACATCATCTAAGACCTAATAACTTGTTATGATTCTAATAGGTATTCTACCATGAAAACATTCTAACCCTTGAGGTTTCATAGTGTCAAACAAGTATTACATGACTAGATGATTACTTTTGCATATGTACTTTCCATATTCCTTTTAAATTCCGAATCTCGACTCTAAACATACCTTGAACTTTAACCCTTATGCATTCGTCCTCCCAATCTCATACACTTGTCAATACTTGGATAATCGAAAGACTTAGCAATTTTGTGAGTATACTCGAACCCTTTTTACTTTTAACACTTTTGGGTGCAACATGTATTCTATATAAAAACACGAACATTTAAAACTATTTGAATCACTCTCTATCCATATTTGAACATGAAACTATATGATGCTTGTTAATCTTGTATGTTATGTTAAACTTTTCGTGTCTATATGCTCATTAACTTTGTACTAGCCACCTTAACGAATATTGCGTTATAGGAGTAATGCACCGCCTACTAGTCTCGGGGTATTGTTAAGTTAAACTATTTACCTCCCGTTATTCTTTGGGATAGACTATTTTAACGCATTGTATTCTTGGGTTTGAACATATACTTGACACCGTTTCAACATACTAGTAACTTGCATATTGTGATTCATGTTGGATACGAGCCATTAGACAAATTTAAACTATTTTATGCTATGTATCAAACTTGTATACTCGCATTTGCTTTTGCATTGAACTCTATTTTAATACATGTTGCAGGTTCGTTAGAAAATGCTAAGCGAAGAAACAATATTTAAGTGGACTTAGAAACACACTTAGATTAAACTATTTTGTTGTATATTCGAAATAATGTCGTTTATGTTGACTTCTTGTATTAACTTTAGCAATTTATGAAATTCAAGTTAATTCATATTGTCACATAGTGTTATGATGTTTTGAGCAATTTGTTCGACTCATCCCGATGTTTCTACCATAGAGAGGGTGTGACATTGTTTTCCTTTACTTTCACCATTTTCTCGTCTTGTATTCGAAGATGACATCTATCAAACCTTCATTCCCTTGCTTGATAACGTGTCAACACTTTTTTCCATTGTGACCTTGTTAGTGCCGTGTTGATGTTAGGGTCGTCGTTTAAATTTAAGTTCAGGAATGTTGCTTGATAACCCATCCGTTGAGGTTGTGTAATTTCCTGACTCAGAAAGTTTTTATTCGTTTTTTGTCACGATTACCTATTAGGCCTTGAAGATTTAGCAATTGAATTAGCACCCATTTGGAATGGGATCACTATATCCCATGCCGATAAGTGGAGTATGTTTTTGTATAGTCTTTTAGTGCACCCTTCCTCATCCAATCCACCTGGTCAATCACGAGTCTATATATTTAAATTAAATAATTACTAATTTACATTTCAATAAAGAGAGAGGATCAAATAAGAAGTATAGTTTAGATAGGAAGGAATAGAGTTGCGACATGTGGCAAAATTGAAAAATAAAGGGTAATGCTATTTTAGGCAATCTCATCATTTTCCTCGAAAGAAAATAAAGCATTCCGATTGATACCACCGAGAGAGGGAAAACAAAATTCCAAAGAATACAAAAATTGAAAAATTGGCTCTATATCCAACGAATGAAACTTTTCATGTATGGAAAAAGGTATTTTGTTTTGGTTCAATCCGTAGTCCCATATAAAAACGGATGGTATAAATTTAGGAAGACTTTTCCTAGTAGTCTCTTCAGAAAAGTGATAATCTAGAACTTCGAGTTGTCAATTATATCCGTTATTTCCTACATCTTCAAAACCCACCATCTATAAAACCCATCATCTTTAACATTTTCTTCACTTTCTATCTCTATAATTACTATTTCATAGTGCGATTTTTCATCATCAATCAATAATTCAAACACTAAATCAACGTGTTCTTCAACGAAGAAACCAAATTTATTTTTCATAGAATTTCTCATTTTTTACTCTTGATTTTGAAGCGAATAACTCGGTTCGATCATTGATAAGTGTTTCTAGTATTCAAATTCGTCAATCGTTGAAGAAATCCTAAGAAATCGGCTTTATCTTTGTAAAAAGTTATTTATATTGCGTTTTACGATCTGGGTTTTGGAATTAAGTCCTTGTGTTTTACAAAGAATGAAAAAACACAATTTTTATGTTTTTAGTACATTGCGTTTTAGAAAAACACATTTTTGTTTGTGTTTTTAGTCAATTGCGTTTTAGAAAAAAATACATTTTTGCGTTTTTAGTACACTGCGTTTTAGAGACTATATTTTTTATGTTTCTGGTCCATCACATTTTAGAAAAAAAAAAAGATATTTCTTTATGCTTTTAGTACGTTACGTTTTAGATTAAAAAACATTTTTTTTGTCTTTTTAGTACATTGTGTTTCTTAAAATTACATTTTTTTGTGTTTTTACTCCATTGCATTTCTAGAAAAAAAGACATTTTTTTGTATTTTTAGTCCATTACGTTTTAGAAAAAAAAGACATTTCTCTACATTTTTCTCCATTGCATTTTACAAAAAGAGAGAGAGAGAGATATTTCTTTGTGCTTTTTGTCCATTGCATTTTAGAAAGAAAAAATCATTTTTTGTGGTTTTTGTCTATTGCGTTTTAGAAACAGAAAAAGTCATTTCTTTGTCTTTTTTGTTTGAAAAATGGCATTTTTTTTGTTTTTTGTCCATTGCGTTTTACGAGCCTGGGATTTTCAATTTTTTGTTCAAAAGTATGGCGATAGTATAATCGTTTTAATAAAAACAACGCTCTTTTTGTACAATGTTTATAAAAAAATAATGTCGTATGAAAGATTTATTAATGTTTTAAACACCGCAGGGAGGAATTGGAGGAAAAGGAAACTATTGCATTAGATTGACTAGAATAGCACTAAACAAACTCATGCACCTCCTTGTTTTGTTCAATTCCATCCATTTAGCCTTAGTCATTTATTTTAAATCATATGGATAAGATTGCTTTAAATCTGTCCGCATCAAAGTGACTTGATCCATGTTCGTTGGTTTATCCGAGTATCTTTCCAAAATGTTCAAACTCCGATGCCAAAAAGTGTTATTAGTTTGTTGATTTCCGACCATACGGTCTTCGAAAATACGTAAGAAACCTTACATAATGATACCTAGTCATCCCCGTCCAACTTTGACAACCCGCCTTATTCGAGGACTTTTAGGTTGTTTTCCATGAGCATCCTTTTCTAGTTCTTCGTCAAACTTTTCTTCGGCTCTTCTTGTTGTTCTTCTTCTTTTTCGTCCGAGTCAGGAGGTAAATCATGTGTTGGGTTACAGAATGGTCGGTTTTGGTAGGGGGGTTGGATTGTAATATGGTAAACGGTCAACGGTTGTTCATCCGGTAATAAAGTGAAATGACCGGATGCGACTTGGGTTGTCATGTTGGGTTGAGTGTAGTATTGTGGATATTAGTTTGGAAAATGTTGGGATGAAAATGGTTGGGTTGGTAATGGTACATCTTGTAAAAGAAGTCTATTCCGTTTGCCTTGCCTAGCACGAACCTTCTATATGGTTTTTTCTTTGAAACAAATCCTTTTTTTTGCTTGAAACCTCCATTTGTTTTTGCTTTTTTTTAATAAAAGAGTTTTGTAAAATGGGAGAAGAGTTGGGCTTGAAATATATTCAAATGTTTAGTTTATTTATATAGTGCAAAAGGATTTTTTTTTAAATACCCCGACGTCCTTATTTCCCATTTGACAACGGTTAAATACATCATCACACACTATAACCACCATCATAAAATAATCCATTACACTGTTATCACCGCACTTGCAGTGGTGTTTCACAGCTCATCACACATTCACGACACCCATCACAAGAGTGCCCTAACCGTGCTTATTGTGACGATTCAAAGTTAATTTCAAGCAAAGAAATCACTCCCTTGCACTAATTCCCAAGTCAAGATACACAAATCCAAGATCTGCAGTGAAAAATCGATGGTCGAAAACCACTTTTCTCATATATGTTGATAAAACTTTATAATAAAGCCAATGTGAAATGAATTTATTTTGTTAGTGACTTTAGACAAGACAATAGTCTGTTGTTTTACTCTAGGTAGTTCCAAACCTCACAATATAAAATAAAAAATACTCTTTTTCTCTTCTCTTGTTGATAAATCATTTTAACGTCGATGTTCGTTTTTCCAACAGTTGAGTTGTCTATCCACGTCAGCATCTCATGAGTTATGAATGATGGTAGTCAATGTTCAAACACGCTTTCCTCTCTCTCTCTCTCTCTCGATCGTTGAATCCACTTTCACACTTTTCAATCAATCGAAACAAAAAGCTTCAATCTCTTCCATCACTTCACCCGATTTTCACTGTTTCATCTGTAATAATCACCCCTTTCAATATCACCATTCTCAACCTCTGCTCAACCTTCCAAATCCCACAACATATTCATCCACAAATGGATCCACGATTCAGCAGAAATGGAATTCAACTCAACAATCAAAGTATTCACATGTCACCAGACCAAAAACCCATTAACAATCACTCGTTTTCGCTTTACGATCCGGTGAATATGTACCAAAACTCTCACAACTTTAGAGGCTTACAATTTGACCCTCCGACTACATCTTCATCGCCGATTGTTAGTTCGAGTACAGAGAACGAGCTTCACGAAGACTGCGATCTTTCAGATGCGATTTTGGGGTATATCAGTCAGGTGCTTATGGAAGAAGATATGGAGGATAAATCGTGTACGTTGTACGAGACTCTGGATCTTCAAGCTGCTGAGAAATCATTCTATGATGTTCTTGGTCAAAAGTATCCTCCATCACCATCTTATGATGAAGGTTTGTTCTCCGTTGACCAGTTTATTCAAAGCCCACATGATAGTTCTTCATTAGATAACAACAATAATAATCATAATGATAATGATAATGCATATGCTGATGAATATGAATCCCCGAATGGTATGTCGGTTAGTTCGACAAGCAAATCGAATAATGTGATTGGTTTGATGGATTCTCCTGAGGTTTGTGATAAGGATCAGATGATGTTGAAGTTCAACATGGGTTTTGAAGAAGCTAATAAGTTTCTTCCTGCTGATAGCAATTTGTTGACCGATTTTAACGCGGGAGATTGTCGAGTGACGACAGGATCACGGGTGAGAAAGGGTACTTATGAGGGAGATGAAGATGATCAGAGGAGTGTTAAACAGGCTGCTATATTTCAGGATGCGACTGTGAGGTCGAATGAGATTGATTTGATTCTACTATGTAGTATGGGACAAGGTGAAGTGGCTTTACGCCTGCTTCGCAACAAGCTAAGGACCGAAACAAGTATAGATAAGCATAAAGATCGTGTTCCGAAAAGTTTGACAAAAGGCAGAGGGAAAACTCGTGGTAAAAAACCGAAAAGTAAGAAAGAAGTGATAGATTTGAGAACGCTTTTAGTCACTTGTGCACAAGCGGTTGCTACTGATGACAGAAGGAACGCGAGTGAGCTTTTGAAACAAATTCGGCAACATGCCTCGCCTTTTGGTGATGGGAATCAGAGGTTAGCTCATTGTTTTGCAAACGGGCTGGAGGCCCGCTTAGCTGGCACCGGTAGTCAAATTCATAGAGGTCTAGTCAGCAAGAAAGTATCGGCTGCTGATTACATTAGAGCGTACTATCTATACATCGGTTGTTCTCCTTTTAGAAAGATTTCAAATTTTGCTTCAAACAGGACGATAATAGATATGGCACAACACGCCCCAAGGATACATATTATTGATTTTGGTATTCTTTACGGTTTTCAGTGGCCCACGTTCATTCAACGTATTTCACAAAGAGAAGGTGGGCCACCACGGATCCGGTTAACCGGGATTGAGTTTCCACAACCAGGGTTCAGGCCAGCGGAAACAATTGAAGAAACGGGTGTACGGTTAAAAGAGTACGCTAAGAAATTCAATGTGCCATTTGAGTATAAATCAATTGCAAAACGATGGGAGAATGTGAGTATTGAGGATCTAAAGATTGATGAAAATGAGTTTTTGGTGGTTAATTGTATGTATAGATCGAAAAACTTGCTTGATGAAACGGTAGGAGTGGACAGTGCACGAAACGTGGTTCTTGATTTGATAAGGAAAATTAGCCCGAATATCTTTATTCACGGGATTCTTAACGGGTCATATAACGCCCCGTTTTTTCTAACCCGTTTCAAGGAAGCTCTTTTTCATTTTTCAGCATTATTTGATATGCTTGAAACAAACGTACCGCGTGAACGATCTGAACGAAAGCTGCTTGAAGGGGAAGTGTTTGGTAGAGAAGCTTTGAATGTGATAGCGTGTGAAGGGTGGGAGAGAATCGAAAGACCGGAAACGTATAAGCAGTGGCATGTTCGTAATTTAAGAGCAGGGTTTGTTTCGATTCCGTTTTCTCTGCGAGATTATCAAACTGGCAAAAGATAAAGTTGGGTTGTATCATAAGGATTTCATGATAGATGTAGACAATGACTGGCTTTTACAAGGATGGAAAGGAAGAATAATCTATGCTATGTCTTGTTGGAAAGCTGCATAATTATCACTCAAATTTTCAAGTAAGAATTTCAATATTCGTTGTTTTTATTTGTAAGTTAACTCAAGATTTAGGAGGTATATCGAATTCTACACAAACGAATGAACGATTATTGAGCTTTTTCTAATTGTGAATTGTGATGACTTACTTTGAATAACACTTAACTGTTTGTTCATGACTTCTAGTGTGAATTATGATACATTTTTTATTTGCTTATGTCTTACTTGTATTAAGTGTGTGCTTAAGTTGCAATCCCGATTGGAATATGGGTGTTTTGGTTATCGCCAAACAGTAGGAAATATGAACTTGCAAGTTATACTTTATCACCGATTGTAATAAGAAATTTCTTTATATAAATGGATGAAGTCAAATATTATTCAAGAAACATTTAGGAAAAAAAAAACAATTGATTGCTGTTCATTCTTAACGAAAGCATTGGATGGCGATTTCTTTACATTATAGTGAATTATTTGATGCCTATATATATATATATAGGGGAGCGTTCAATACGAAACCAATTAATTATTAGAGAACCAATAAACAATTGTACGTAGTGCAGACTAGATACAGGGGGAGAAAAGAAGAGAGTGCATTATATGGTTAACATAATATGTTTTGAGGCAAACGCCGAGAAGTTGAACGAATAAACATAATATTTGAAAAGCTTCAGTTTGGTGGCTTGATTCTAGTGGCTCTTGCCGTATGCAACATGCTTTAGATATTTTAGGCTTAGAGTCCTTTGTAGCTAGATATTTGGTTCTGGGCCATACTTGGCAAAACGGGCGGGTTGGTTCAGGTAACAGGTCAGGACAGGTTACCTCTATATACTATGGATCAAAAACTTTGAAGCTCCTTTTAGTTGTGGCCCTTGTTGAGCACTCCATACAGACAGAAAAGGCCCTCTCTTTCAGTGGAAAATTCACAGGATCAATGCCATCAAACTATAAAAATTTTACGAAAGGGCTTGCAGCTTAGCCGTATAAAGGTGTGGAGTAAAGGTGTGTTCCTCCCTAAACGGTTGAGGGTTCTAGTCCTATGATGAACACTGATGTAGATTCAGGAGTAGAGTTAGAGGGTGCATGAGTTACTCGTTCTAGAAATAAAAAGTGAATGGAATTTTAAATAAACTTATTTTGACAAAAAGAAAATTAAGAATATAATAAACATTTGATATAGAGTAAACTGCCATTTTAGTCCCTGAGATTTGGCTGGTTTTGCCATTTAGTCCAAATTTCAAACCTTTTGCATTTAGGGCCCCTCTTTTGTGGTTTCGCTTTTGTTGCCATTTTAGTCCAAAAATGAAATAAACTCATATTTTCAAAGTAAATCCTAGTTTTTGTCCTTTTTCTCAGTGACAAATGACATCTTCATCTTGCTCCCTCTTCTCACTTTCCTTCAACCACTCTACACTACCTGCTTCTACCAGACTCTACACATAAGTCCCCACCCGCCACCATCAACACTAGGCACACCGCACTACCGCACCACCATCAATACAACAGATTCATCATATCAGTAACCAGTTCAATGCATTAACATATTTTGGCTACGAATCAAATAGCGAAGGATGCTAAATCTAGAGAAGATGATTCATATAACAAATTCAAAATTAGGAAGTTACCAATCAGTAGTGACTGTCAGAGGAGAAGAAGATTCCACAACAGATTGTTACTTAAAATAATTAGGCATCAAAATTGATAACAAAATGAGGAAACAAATATGTGAACAATGGATCCTAAGATCATACAGAGTATTATTAGGGCAACAACCCCCACATCCGATTTGACCACCATCTTTTGCATCCTCCACGCTCAAACACCACCACCGCAAACTCAACCTGCAACCACTCCACTCCGACCTCCAATTTTTTCCAACCACCACCACCGTTCGTCATCATCATCCATCCGGATTCATCTCTCTGCTGATTCTCTTTCAATCGATCATTCTCCTTGTGTATGGGGAGTAAAATGAAAACAACGATGATACATTAGGAGACAGGACGATGGCAAAAATGGTGGGGGTGGTGGTTGATGGCGGTTTGGGGGTCTGGTGGCGGTGATGGTATACTTCGGCTGGATTCAGTGGTGGTGGGTTTGTGGTGGCCGGATCCGGTGGTGGTGGAGCTCGATTCAGTGGTGGTGGCTAGGATACGGTGGTGGTGGTGATGGTGGAGGTTGACTGGGATACGGTGGTAGTGGTGGTGGAGGTTGATTGAAGAGAGAGAAGGAGGAGGTGGGGGATAGTTGAGAGAAAGAAGATGACCTGATGAAGAAGATGACCTATGCATATGTATATCTAGGTTTGCTATTATTTTTAATCAATATTGAGTTTTAATAAATCTAAAATGACTAAAATACCTTTGAGGATAAAGACAAAAAATCAGGGTTTATGTTCGGGAATCTGGCCAAATTTAACTTTTGGACTAAAATGTCAACAAAAACGAAACCACAAGGCCCTAGATGCAAAATGTTTAAAATTTAGACTAAAGTGGCAAAACTAGCCAAACCTCATGGACCAAAATGGCAGTTTACTCTTTGAAATAAACGTATTTTGGCATAAATGTTTTGTCCTTGCTAAGAGCATCACCAATAAGGCATATTTGAGAGGCGTTTTTGGTGATGTGGCAATTTTTTGGTGTTTTTATTATGTGGGTGTATGGAGGAGAGGAGAGAGGAAAGATAGTGACGTTTTTAAAGAGAGAGAATTTGTTGTGAGAGTGAAGAAACACTAACCTGATGGTAAGGCTCCAACAAGAACTTGGACCCTCCGATGATTCGAACAGCTAGCTGCAAAACAGTAACACCGTTAGGACTCGTTACAGGAATGGGGTTATTCCTGTAACCACCCTCCGGCGTGAGAATAAGTCTCGGTATTGGGAGTAATAATGTATATTGAGAGAATACGATCATCATACCTTTGATGTTTTACCTCTATTTATAATTTATTATTAGGGTTTCCTTTAACTTAGGACGGGCTTCGATAAATTAGAGATTTGCATGATCTTCCCGAAATATTGGAGATTTAGGTATATCATTTATCCATAATGAATAGAGGATTCTAGAATAAACGTGTAATTAAATAATTATAATCAAATAATAGGTAATGATCGGGTCGGGTTAACCATTCCGGGTCATACCTCGTCATGTCCCCCCAGTCCGAAGTTATGAAATGGAATTCATAAAATCGGACTAAAGAATGAGTTGATTAAAAGTTCTCTATGAGTGCAAATGTCTCAAATGAGAGCATCACCGCTAATTTGAATTGTGACGGTGATGTGAAAGGAAATGACAGTGGGGACATCATTAGGGTGACAGTTATACTTACCCTGTTCTGACACGTGTTCCCCCCTTGTGTGTCTTTTCGAATTCAAAAAACTCATTTCACTTTTTATATATAAAAAGATCGTCTCCCTTAGGGCTTTGACCATTTCCCTTTGTTACTTCATCTTCTTCCATAATTCAACGACACTCCATGGCTTCTAAAATTGGTGAGTCTTCGTCAGCCCCTGCGATCCCCGACGCCTTGTATTGCAAGTGGTGAGCAGCGTCGTTCAATAATATATTGCAAGATTATGATATTAGACCGGAATGGAATCCGGTACTACGGTCAAAGACAGATGTAGTGTTTCCATTAAAGCAAGGGAAAATCACCCTGTTCAGCGACTTCTTCAAGTTTTGCAACTTCCGTTTGCCTACTACCAAATTTTGTAAGTCCTTTTGGATGAGTAATTCATCTTTCTCAGATGCATCCTTTGGGTTTGGCGAAACTCCGTCACTTCGAGTTCGCCTGTCTGGCCCTAGGTTCTGAACCTGAGATCCTGGTGTTTAGGGCTTTCTTCGTTCTCATTTGGAAATCCCCCTTCTTTACCTTTGACCGAAGAGACACCGAGCACTCTTGTTTGAGAAACGTTCCGCCAGCTCGCGGGACAAAGATTGGAGAAGAAATTCTTTTACATAGACGCCAGCATTATCCCTGGCGAGATGCACTGGAGGGATATCGGCTCCAAAGAAAAATACTCGGATGAATGTCCCGCCGTTGAGATATATGCTGAGAATGCCCTTTACAAAAAGCCATGCCTGCATCCCTCTGAATGCCAAGTTATACCCGAGGGGGCGCTCGTACTTGTGGGAATGAGTTTGTTATGGCGTGACAATCGATTCTCCCCGGCGTTCCAGAGATTTGACAATGGTGAGTGATATTTCCCTCCTTTTCGTATTCACGTTGTATTTTGAAATTATATGAACTGAATCAAATAAATTGGCATAGGTGAATGGTCGCTTTTAACTTTGTGGACCCTCCCCGGAATGCCGCCCTACGAGCCACTGACAACGTGAGAGGAGAGCAAGAGCTTAATGCGCTCTCCATGCATATTGAACGGTTTCTTATTCCACCCGTTTTAGCGACATCGTCTGGTGAGGTAGCCGTCCCCTCCCCCAGTGGCGGACATGTAGCACCTCCGGAAGGAAAGAAGAAAACGCCTAGTCTAAAGGTGGTTGTGAGAAAACCTGCTCCCAGTGTGGGTGTTATTCCAACGGAAACCAATGTGTCCGGGCCGCCCGGGAACGTGGATGTGACCCTCACGTCAATTATGAGTAACTCCGGTACTTCCTCCAAGAAACGAAAGAGAATCCCTCCGTTGACAACCTTTCAAGCAACTAAAGCGGCCCAACAACTACGCGCGGGTATTTTATTGCTCACTAGCACGTGTGTTATTTGACGTGTCCTTATTTAATAATCATCAATCATTTACAGGCGCTGTACCCGGGGTTCCTTTGGAGGATGTAATCCCGCTGTCGCAGCCCATTGCAAATGCCCATGCCTTGGCGACCAGCATGTAGAGTCCTTCACTTGCCGATCTCATCATCCAGGCCAGCTCTTTCCAATCCGCCCCCATGTTTATTTCCTCTGTTGTTGTCACCGCCGTCTCTGCCTCAACTCCCCCAGTTGCTAGCACGACCTTGCACCTTTAATTCCCCGGTGGCCCAGGGATAGGTGGTTCAGGTGCGGTTGGTGATTGCCCGCTTCATCCAATAAGGCGGAATCCAGCATGAGAAGACAAATATCCCTCATGAGAGCGGGAGGTCCAGCGATAACCTTCCTGAGGATGAAGCCTACTTGTTAGATGATCTCTACCTTCCTACCGTGTGTTGGGATTCAAACGCCCAAGACAAACGTTACCAACCTAAGTGGAATTGCTGAATCGACCAGACTCGTGTTTCCGCCAGTTGTGCATCATTGGGTGGATCGGTCCTACCCCCGGATGAGTCTTCGTATGTAGAGGGGTTAGACAACGAGTATCTGATGAATTCAACCATGGTGGAGACTGTTAGTGTGCTAAGGAAACTTGCAGAGATCAGGCGCCGTTGGATGCACGATAACCATGAGCTACGCTAAGCGCGTATGTCTATTCAAGAACTTGTTGATGAAAAGAACCGACTAGATAGTCAACTGCAAGCGGTTCGCGTAAGAGAGGACCGCTTCTTACTTGAGAAAACAAGGTGGAGGATGATCTTAAAAGGGTGACTGCTAACTTGGTTGAGGAAAGACTGGTCTGGACCCGTGACCTAACAGAAAAAGATCGCGTGATTGCCCGCGCCATAAGTGTTCAACAAGAGTTGGAGAGAAAAGCCGTTGTAGAGGCCCAAAAGGTTAGGTCCGAGTTGTCTGCCGAGATAAGAAAGTATCGTATTGACGCTGATTTTGTTTGTCTGGTGCAGGAAAGATACCAAAACTTGACCCTCGAGCTACAAGCCTCTGAAGTCAAGTCCCAAGCAAGGCAGGCTGAACTCGAAGAGCGTGAAGAAAAACTTATAAGTCTGCAACAAACTTGTGATGCTCTTCTTTCCGAAAAGAACCAACTTACACAGGCCTCTGCCCTTCAATTATCTCGCCTTAATGAGGCAGAAAGTGCCTTGGGTCAATTCCGTGCTGAAGTGGATAACCTGACAGATCAACTGGCGAGTGTTCGTGGCGATAGGAATTGGCTGATATCTCAGGGCTTGGTTGGTGCATTTGAGTACTTGCGCCAGTCAGAGTCATTGGTTGCACTGTTGGATCGTCTGTCCACTGCTGCATATAAGTCAGGGCAACATGATGGCGTTTATGAGAGCTATGTCAACTGTCAGCGGATGGATAAGGTTACCCAGCAATTCCAGGAGAAAGGAGGCCAGTTGACATCTCAAATGTCCGACACCCTAGAAGCCGTATGCAATGATCCTTTGCCCACGTATGTTGATCTGTCCAGCAAGGTGGCTGAAGAAGGTGTAGAGTCATTACGCCAGATGCTGGAGGTGGCAGAGGAGTCGGAGTAATCCTTTAACTGTGTCGATTTTGTTTTTATTTTCAAATGTTTTGTAAGACAATGCCTTAACGGGACATGTATTGGTACTTGGTGCAATTAATGTAATGTATGATTAGGGCGGCGCCATCGTCTTCTACGCGGCAATTTGACATGCCATCATGACTGTTTTCAGTTAATTAATGCCTGCCCCTGATTTGACATGTAATCATGAAAATTGTGTACTCCTTTTTTGGCAACCTTCCAATATATATTCCTGTCCTCGTTAGATTTGGTAAAAACAACATGAGTGGAGATTACCGTTTACGAGAGGTTTCCGACGTACTTCGAACCCTTGATGCGGCAGCCGCCCTGCTCGCTCTGCATGAGCAGACTCCTGGGGCGGATCAGAAGATGGGGGACTTATCCCTTCCATTGTTGTGCATCATCATGAGTCGTCACTAGACGAAAACGTCAACAACAATGTAATCTCAGTGGGCGAGGTACTTGCCGATTCTGATCCTGTAGTGTTGGATGCTGATGCTTTAATGCGATGGTTTCCCCCCAAGCCTTGGGCCGGTGCCGTATGGTATACCATCGTCGTGGTAGGATCCACCGGGCAAACCTGCCAGACGTTCAAGAACCGGTGGCTATTCCGGCCGATGTGGCGGAGGATGAAGATTTGATTGTGGATCTGCATCCATTGGAGTGGTATGGCGAGGCATTGCACACCCCTGCAGAGGTGTTGGCAATGTTTGCCGATTTATTGTTGGGTAGAACATGTTCGTTTTTTGGGTGACCCCGTATGTTGTTTTTTGTTCACACGGGACAAGTACTTGGTTTTGTTTGATAGTTAAATGTATTTATTACCAAAATACCTATCTTTTTAGTGGTTGATGTATCTATTACCAAGATACCCACTTTAGCGTTGTATAAATATAACTTTGGTTTTTATGAAATATCATTTCGCAGCAAAGTTGTCGTGTACGTTGTAAAAGACTTGAACATAGATGTTTGTTATTAAATGATTAAAAATAAGAGATATCGAAAATGATGGATTACACCTTACTTTGATCAAGGGAAACCTACTTCGCCGTTAGGGGCGAGTGTCTACATATAACACTTCTTTAACTGAGCTATATTCCAACTACGCGGGATTGCTGTGCCATCAAGTTTGGAAATGTGGTAGGCCCCCTTTCCCAAAACTTCTTGAACTACGTAGAGTCCTTCCCAGGTAGGGCCCATTTTGCCAGTGGGTTCCACTCGGCTAGCTTCATTATCTCGCATAACATAGTCGCCCACCTTAAAGTCTGTTGAGCTACGCGTTTGTTGTAAAACTTCTCTAGAGTTTTCTTGTACTTTACCTCGCTGATGGCGGCTGCCTCCCGCCGTTCTTCTAAGGCATCCAGGCCTTCCCGTAAGAGTTTGTCGTTATCGTTGGCAGTTAGGCGCTTTAGCGACAGTAGCCCTACCTCTGCTGGTATCATTGCCTCCGTGCCATAGGTTATGCTGAATGGCATTTCATTGTTGCTTATCTTAGGCATGGTTCGGTGTGCCCAGAGGACGTTTGGCAATTCTTCCACCCAAGAGCTTCCCTGATGGTCTAATATTCTTTTGATTCCATCCAACATGCTTCTGTTCGCCCTTTCCACTTGGCCATTGCCTTGAGGGTGTGCCACCGACGTGAAAACTTGCTGAATTTGTAGCTCGGTACACCAATCCTGCAATATCCGATCCGTGAATTGTGTAGCATTGTCGCTAACCAGATATAGCGGGATCCCATATCGGCAGACGATGTGTTCCCATAGGAACTTTTTAGCATTTTCGGCCGTTATCTTCGCCAACGGCTTCGCTTCCACCCACTTGGTGAAGTAGTCAATTGCCACGGTCAAATATTTGAGTTTTCCCGGGGCTGGAGGGAACGGTCCCACGATATCTACGGCCCATTTCTGGAAAGGCCATGCCACTGTCACAGGAATCAAGTTATTTTTGGGACACAGCGTTTGGGGGCGTAATTCTGACAACTGCGGCACCTTGTAAGTTCGACTACAGCGTCTTCATGCATTCCAGGCCAATAGTACCCGGCCTTCTGAATTTTGGCCACAATTGCCCGAGGTCCCGCGTGGATTCCACATATACCGGCATGTATTTCGTGGATCAAGTATGTGGCTTCCGATGGGGATACGCACCGTAATAACGGTCCCAAATATGTTTTTATGTAGAGGGTGCCATTTTGTGTTTCGTATTGTAAAGCCTTTACTTGTATTTTTCTAGCCTCACCTCTGGCGGACGGTAGTGCTCCTTTTGTAAGGTAGTCTAGAATGGGCGTATACCAACAAGGCTCCTCCGCCGTAACCGCGAAAACTTCCCTGTGTTCAATTGAACGTGACTGAAGAGTTTCGACCTTTACTTCTTTTTCCATGCCTGATGTTGCCAGATTACTCAAAGCATCAGCTATTTGGTTTCTACCGCGGGGAACGTGGCTGAGTGTGATGCTTGCAAAGGAGGCTATGAGCTCTTTGGTTTTGGCCAGGTATTTTGCCATCGTTTCATCCTTGGCCTCGTATGTCTCATTTACCTGGTTGTTGACTAGTAAGGAGTCAACATATGCCTCAACCCTTGTTGCTCCCATGGACTGTGCCATTCTTAAGCATGCCAATAGGGCTTCATACTCCGACTCGTTGTTTGAGCATTCGAAATCGAAACGTAAGGCGTACATCAGTTTCACTTCGTCAGGACTTATCAGCATGAGACCTGCGCTAGCCCCCTTTCCACTGGAGGACCCATCCGTATACAACCTCCAAACTTGTGAGGATGTGCTAGTTCCTGACCTATTCTCAACCACCGGGTCGTCAATGACCTCTCCTTCAGGAATTTCAGCCAAGAAATCGGCGATTACCTGTCCCTTGATTGCCGTTCGTTTTCGATACTCCATGTCCAGGGCCCCTAGCTCAATTGCCCATTTTACCAGTCTTCCAGAGATTTCTGGCTTATGGAGGACTTGTTGTAACGGGTAATTCGTTAGGATTTGCACACGATGAGCTTGGAAATATCTTCGGAGACGCCTGGTCACGTGCACAAGCGCGAGTACCAGCTTTTCCAGCGTAGGATACCACGTTTCTGGGCCCGCCAATACGCGGCTAATGTAGTAGATCGGTGTTTGCTTTCCATCTCTTTCGACCATGAGCACCGTGCTCACCGCGTTGTGAGCGGCCAGGTACATCTTTGAGAGTTCATTGGGGCGAGGGGCTGTCAATGTGGGCAACTTTTCAATGAACCGCTTCATGTCTTGCAAGGCTTCTTCTGCTTCTCTAGTCCATTCGAAGTTGCTCTTGTTGAGACAATCTTTCAACGTTTTTATAAACGGCAGAGACTTCTCCGCATGTCTTGCGAGAAATCTATTTATAGCAACCAATCGCCCATTCAGTGTCTGTGCTTCCTTTAGGGTCCAAGGTGAAGGCATTCGTGTTATGGCGGCCACTTTTTCAGGGTTGGCTTTGAAGCCCTCCCGAGTAACTACGACCCCCAGGAACTTGCCCTCTTCTACCCCAAAAGAACACTTCTTGGGTTGAGTTTGATGTTGTATTCTCGTAGCTTACGGAAAGTCTCTTTAATGTCATCGAGCATTTGTTTTTCTTCCCTGCTTTTAATCATCAAATCGTCCACATACACCTCCAGGTTCCTACCGATTTGTTTTTCAAAGACTTTATCCATGAGCCGCTGGTAGGTGGCACCTGCGTTGCGTAAACCGAAAGGCATTTTTGTGTAACAGAAAATGCCTATGTCGGTATGGAACGTTGTTTTTCACCATCTTCACGTGACATCTTGATCTGATGATATCCTTTATATGCGTCCAAGAAACATTTGTACCGGAACAGGACTAATGAATCAACTTTGAAATCTATTTCTGGCAGCGGATAGGCATCTTTTGGGTATGCCTTGTTTAAATCTTTGAAATCGATGCACATCCGCCATGTGCCGTCCGGTTTCTTGACCATTACCGGATTTGATACCCATGTGTGGCATTTTGTTTCCCGGAGAATGCCTGCCTCGACCAATTTTCGCACTTCCTTGATCACTGCTTCTTTTCTATCGGGAGCCATGCTTAGCTTTCCTTGGGCCACCGGGTTGATACCCGGGAATGTTGCTAACCTGTGTTCTTTCTTATCCCTAAGTATGCCTGTCATATCAGAATGTTCAAAAGCGAAGACATCGGCGTTTCTTTTCAACAGCTGCTTCAAGCTGTTCTTGATTTCCAGGGATATGCTATCCCCTATGATAACTGTTTGCTCAGGGTAACGTGTACTTAATACCCATCTTTCCGGGCCGACTGCCCCACAAGGTTCCTGGCGACATCTTTTGGCGTTGAGTACATCCCCCATTTTTTCCCGGTGGACTGTTGCAACTCCCCCCGGCGTGGGGAACTTCATGAAACCTCGCGCCGTGGATACTACGGCGTCTAATTTCCCCAAAGTGTACCTTCCGATTATCACGTTATGATGTGAGTCGGCGAGTACTACGAGAAAAGTGAGAAGTATGGTTCTTTCACGAGGGGCTAGGCCGAAGGTTACCGGGAAAGTGATTTGACCAATTGGGTCAACCTTCGCTCCGGTAAAACCTTTTATAGGGGCATGTACCAGCTCCAGGAGTTTCTTATCCTCCGACTGCATTCTGTTGAAGCAGTGTTCGTAAATTATGTCCTTGGAGCTTCCTGTGTCGACCAGTATCCTTCTCATATTATAGTCACTAACAGCGGCTGATATGATGAGTGGGTCAACAGTGAGGTCCAGATCTGCCGCCGCGGCTCCACCGTCGTCGTTGCAAACATCCAAGGTTCCAGGGTAGAGAGACTTCTTTTTACCCCCTTTGCCTTGTCGGCATATAACATATTCATCTCCCGCTGTCTTTTGCCCGCTCCTTTATCTGGATCTTCCTTGATGGGAGGTGGGCCTTGCTTTATGTCTCGAACCAGGTGAGCCAGCTTTCCATTATTCACGTAGTACTCGATTTGCTTCTTCAGCTGATAGCAATCATTTGTATCGTGACCATTGCCCTTGTGATACTCGCAATACCTACCAGTGTCTTTATTAGATGTATCTTTTAGTGGTTTTGGAGGATTGAGCTTTAGATTCTCCGAGGCCAGGATTTTTGCTAGTGTTTTGCTCAAGCTGGGGTAGTCGGACCTGAACCTTGAGGACGAGTCGTTTCTTGAGTGAGAACTCTTAGGTTTGTCGTATCGCGAGTCAGAACGATCGCTTTTGTGGAACCTCTCGCCTCTACCTTTGGGTTTCGAGTTTCGGTGCTCCCTGTCATCTTGTTCCTTTTGTGATTCCTTTTTTCGGTTGGCTGCATGACTAGCTGCCACCGTTTTTTCTTGTGTGACGTACACATTGGCTATTCTCAGGATTTCATCAATGGTTACAGGTACACCGTCTCTTCCATAAAGCGTTCTTAACAACTTATCGTCGTTCACTCCTTGCAGGAAAGTGCCGCAGGCTAAATCATTTGTTATGCCTGGTATTGCCAAACTTTCTTTATTGAATCTGACGGTGAAGTTCTCAACTGTCTCATTTTCTCGCCTACGGATGTGGAGAAGTTCGTTTCGGTCCTTGGTGTGCCGCCTTTGCTGACTAAATTGCAACTGGAATTTGGACACCAGGTCTTCAAAATATCAATTTCGCCGGTGGGAAGACCATCCCACCATACTCGTGCTGCCCCTACCAGTGTTTGGACAAACATTTTACACCAGAGGGGCATGGGCCAGCAGGCGACTTCTCCGGCACTTTTGAACAAATTGAGATGGTCATCTGGGTCGCTTAGCCATCGTATTTTCCCACTGTTTGGGGCATCTTTGATTTCTCCTTGATTGGGGGCTTCAGCGATCTTTCTTGTGAACTTTGACTTGTCTGAGGCCTAGGCGGGTTTATAAGGTCTGGTGAGCTCATCATCTTCTCCAATAGCTAACTGTATGGGGTGGACTGTTTCATTGATTCGAATTCCTTGAGAATCCAGGGGCTGAGATGTGTTAGTGGGGCCTTCGTTGGGTGAGAAGCGGGGCCTGGAAGCGCTGCTTCTATTGTAGGTAGGTTCCATGGCTGGTTGATTTTGGCTATAAGCCTGCTGTGACGTGGGGTATGCCCACCAAGGGGGCATGCAAGCTGCGTATGGCGGTTGTTGAACATAACTTTGTGCCGTCACCTGTGGGGTATAGGCTTGGTTGTTGTATGGTTGAAGATACCCGTAAGGAGGTGCATAGTAATAGCCCGGGATATAACCCTGATTCCCGGGTGTGATTGGTGCATTCATGATACCAGCCGGCATGACAACGGGTGGATGAGGCGGTGTGGACAATGCTGCTGTGAGTGCCGCGGAATACAGTGGTGGCATGGAATATGCAAGGGATGGTTGATGGTATTGGATCGTACTTGACGGTTGTATACCACTTCCGAGTGCCGCGGACGTAGCAATTGATGCACTCCCGGGGTTCAGGGTCTGTGCGATGGTGCTTTATGACGGACTATAGACAGCGACGGGGGCCGCGGTGGAGGCTACCTGTCGAGTCTGCCAGGAGGTATAGGATAGTGGGTTTCTCGCAATCGATCCATAGGAAACGGCTGGGAGCCTCTGATATCACGGCGGGGCCTCCGCTTCAAACTCCAGGTCAAGGGATCTGGTTACTGCTAGTGATGTTGTAGTGGTTGTGTAGCTGCAGGTACCGTCGTTGATGTCGTGCCGCTAGTTACAAATGCTTGGTTTTCTGGTGTTGCTGCCGTGCTCTGATCGTTCGCCATTTGGTCTAAGTTTATTGGTGTTATCACAGCGTCCCACGGATGGCGCCAATGAAGAAACACTGACCTGATGGTAAGGCTCCAACAAGAACTTGGACCCTCCGATGATCCGAACAGCTAGCTGCAAAACAGTAACACCGTTAGGACTCGTTACAGGAATGGGGTTATTCCTGTAACCACCCTCCGGCGTAAGAATAAGTCTCGGTATTGGGAGTAATAATGTATATTGGGAGAGAATACGATCCTCATACCTTTGATATTTTACCTCTATTTATAATTTATTATTAGGGTTTCCTTTAACTTAGGACGGGCTCCGATAAGTTAGAGATTTGCAAGATCTTCCCGAAATATTGGAGATTTAGGTATATCGTTTATCCATAATGAATAGAAGATTATAGAATAAACGTGTATAATTAAATAATTATAATCAAATAATAGGTAATGACCGGGTCGGGTTAACCATTCCGGGTCATACCTCGTCAGAGAGCATCCACAATTAGCATCAAATTTTTTATGTTTTTAGGGTGCCATGTTGGCATTGCCCAACTAATTACAAATTTTCTCTCTCTTGCCCCTCTCACAACCCATAAAAACACCAATCTTCTCTTTCCTCTCTCTTCTTTCCCCTACTCACAAACTCATATGTTCTTATATTTCCTCACAAACACATCACCTTCTCTCTTCCACCTCACCACTCTCTCTCCTACATGTACTCTAGAAATGAGAAAAAATCTCTTATTGTTGATGCTCTGAGTGGGCATGAGAGATAAATGAGTTGGGCAGGTGCCATGTCACTCATTTTTCTCTCCTCCTTATTGTGGATGATCTAAGGTTGTAACACAATTTCCTTTAATGAACATTTTATTTTTTTGTTTTTTTTTTTAATTTTTTATAAAACATCAAAATTTTCATTCAGGCTCGATAAATCATGTACGTGTAGGCTTGTTTACGAGATGGCATCGAATCAGGCTCGATACAGTAAGGGGGGACGGGGCGCCACGTTATGGCCCATCCACCACGCGTTGATTACCGTGGAACACCCCCGCCGGTGGTTGTTTCCACGCCTTGATTAAATAACGCGTTCTCGTGATCACGCGTGAAAGTATGACCGTTTGGGTTTGGTATGAGAAGCGGTTTAGTTATTTTAGTGTTAATTAATAATTTAAAAAAAAACCATCACTAGTGATGGGCACCCCTAGTAAAATCCATCACTAGTGATGGAATAAAACTCGATGACGTGGGGAATTTGATTGGATGTTGTGAGTGATGGGTGGGTGGTGAGTGATGGCGCCCCGACCCCCTAATAATACGAGCTAAGTGGGCTTCACTCGATATTCCCAACCGATCACGAAACTAAGCTCATATTAGGCTTGTCTCCAACTTGTAGCTCAACGAGTTGTCCTGTTTTTCAGTTATGAACCTGTATTCAGTTTATAAAATTCCCAAATAACAAGTTATCAACAATCTTACACTGTAGAAGTCTCAAATAGTACATTACCAAACTACCAGTATACAAGAAAGTTAACTAAAGCCAAATTAACTCATGTTAAATCAAATCGAGTTTTCACACAAGCAAGCTATTTTCGATATCTTTTAAATCATCTTTAATTTGGCGTAGTTATTATCGTATGAAAAGGTATCCCGTTTAAAATCGTTGTAGAAAATAAAATAAAAAAAATACAACAGGTGGTGTTGCGTCCCTAGAGAGGTTTCAGCCTTTTCTTCACCATGATTTTTAAACAGGTATAATTTTTTCATAAGATAATATTTTTTTCTAAACTGCACCAAACTGTAGATAATTTTTTTTTAATTTGATGCTATTGTTTTTAAAAAAAATATTATCGTATGTTAAAAGTATGCACGTTTAAAAATCGTGGTGGAAAAGAAAAATAGTAAAAGGTCGAAGCCTCTTAGAGACGCTACAACGGGTGGTGTAGCGTCTAGCTCAAACATATACACAGCAACAAGCTCGAGCCAAATCAGCTTAACCAATGTAATAGTTTCTCTCTCCTCCAATTTCCCCTATTTTTTAAAGAGTTAAATGCTTGGTTGGCCCCTATGGTTTGCAAATATTGCAGACTTGGTCCTAGTGGTTAAATAATTACACACTTGATCCCGGTGGTTATAATTTTTGCACTCGGGTAATTCTTATCAGTAACGTATGTTAACTTTCTTAGTTAAATGTTTGTGAAATAACCAAATTACCCCTAATCAATTAAAAAAATAAAAAAGATATAAAGATGTGTGGCCCACCCTCATCTTCTTCATCCTTCATCTCTCTCTCTAAAACCCACCAACACCTGCACCTTAAACCCACCACCACCTCCACCTCCACCTCAAGTTCCACCGTCAACCCACAACCACCACCTCCACCTGCACCTTAAGCCCACCAGCCCATCCACCACCACTCGATATAACTAAACGCCAAATCAGCAACACGCTACAACGGCTTCGACCTTTTACTATTTTTCTTTTCCACCTTTTAGTGGTGATGTATGGGCTGGTGAGCTTAAGCTGCAGGTGGAGGTGGTGGTTGTGGGTTGACGGTGGAACTTGAGGTGGAGGTGGTGGTGGGTTTAAGGTGGAGATGGTGGTGGGTTTTAGAGAGAGAGCTGAAGGATGAAGGAGATGAGGGTGGGCCACACATCTTTACACTTTTTTGTATTTTTTTACTTGGTTAGGGGTAATTTGGTCATTTCACAAACACTTAACTAAAAAATTTAACATAGGTTACTGATAAGGATCACCCGAGTGCAAAAATTACAACTACCCGGATCAAGTGTGTAATTATTGAACCACTAGGACCAAGTCTGCAATATTTGCAAATCACAGGGACCAACCAAGCATTTAACTCTTTTTTAAACGTTAATAACTCTTTCATACGACATTATTTTTTATAAAAATTGCACCAAAAAAACGAGCATTTTTTTATCTTTAAAACGAGTATGCTATTGCTATATTTCAGAAAAATAATTTTGAAAACCAAGTTGCGTAAAACGCAATAAAAAGCACAGTGAATTATTTTTTTTGTAAAACGCAACCACCGTCTACCAAAAAAAACGCAGAGAGTCCTCGAATCAAAAACCGCAATGGCTGAAAGTAAGACGCAACTACAGTCAAAACACGCAGCTGGCTGAACACAGTTAAAAACTAAAACGAATGGCTGAACACAGTTTAAAATCATAGCAGCAATAGTATTAAAAAATGCAATGGCTGAACAGTTAAAAAAACGCACAGCATTCGTGTTTTCCGAGCGCAAAACCAGCAACACGCGGGCCCGGATTTTCGGAACTGCATTCGTGTCCGTAGGACGTGCGGGTGCACACGAGTTCGACTAAATTCCGGTTCCAATTTGCACCCCCTGCGCACCCGCGCGTAGTACTTATGGTAAAACATGTCATAAAGTTATGTTGGTTAGGCAAAGGTTTCACCTTATAAATAACCTTATACTTTGTCTCCACGCCAATATGGGACAAGTGGTTTACCATTTTAGGACATTCATTCAAACACACTTAATTTCCAACATTATTATCATATCGTTTCATTTCAAGTTCAACAAACCATCATAAAACACAACGGACTAAAAAACATAAAATAAATTGTTTTTTTTTTCTAAAAAGCAATGAATTAAAACACAAAACAAAGTTTATTTATAAAACGCAATTGACTAAAAATATAAAAGAAAGTGTACTTTCTAAAATGCAATGGACTAAAATCACAAAAGAAAAGTGTCTTTTGTAAAACGCAATGGACAAAAAAACAGTGTTTTTTCATTATTTTATAAAACGCAATGGACAAAAAACACCCAAAAAGTGTGTTTTTTCATTCTTTTGTAAACGCAATGGATAAAAAAACAGTTTTTTTCATTATTTTGTAAAACACAATGGATAAAAAACACCCAAAAAGTGTGTTTTTCATTCTTTTGTAAAACGCAATAGATAAAAAAACAGTTTTGTTTCATTATTTTGTAAAACGCAATGGACAAAAAAACCCCAAAAAGTGTGTTTTTTCATTCTTTTGTAAAACGCAATGGATAAAAACCTGTGTTTTTTCATTATTTGTAAAACGCAATGGACCAAAAACACCCAAAAAGTGTGTTTTTCATTCTTTTGTAAAACACAAATTTAAATGAAAGTGTAAACTGAAAGGTGCAACTTTTTCTTTGAGACATTTTGTCAAACACCTAGTGTGCAACTTTTTATTAATGATTTCTCAATGAAATTGGAACTAATGATGTTGCCCAAACGCATGAATACATCAAGAAAAAGAGTACAATCAGAGAATCTTCACAATGAATTCAAAAATATTTGAGAAATTTGAGAAGAGGAGTACCTGTTTTAACAGAAATCTCATGTTCCATCGCATCATGTTAAATTGAAAAAAACAAGAAATTATAGAAACATAAACTGGGTTTTCTTCAAAGAAATCGAAGAACACGTTGATTGAGTGTTCGAACCATTCATTGATGAAGAAAAATTGCATCGTGGTGTATAATTCTAGAGAGAGAAAAGGAATGAAATGTTGAAGATGGTGAGTTTTGAAGATACAGAGAAGGGAAATAGAAAGAATAGATAAAAGAAGGTTGACTAAAATACCCTTCCCACTTGTATTTCTATTTTTCCAGATGGACGGTTAAGATTACTTCATATCCTTCCTACCCAAAACATACTTCCTATTTAATCCTCTCCCTTAATTATATTATAAGGAATGGTTGTTATTGTTTTTGAGTGGTTGTTAGTGGAGGAAAGAGAAAATATATGGGAAAGTTACTGTTTATATGTAAATATATGGAAAAAAAATTATGGAGAGAGAAAACATTATAATTTTTTTAATATTTGTAGAAATGATTGTGAGTGAAGGAGAGAGAAAATGTAATGATAAAGGAATAAAAAATATCATTTAATTAAAAAGAATAAAGAAAAGGTAGTTGTTTTTTACAGAAATATACGGATATAGACAGGGAATTCATTGCGAATAATTACATTGTCAATATAACTCCTTCATTCAACCAAGTGTCTTTTTCAGTTTTATCAACGTAATGATTACGCAAAAAAAAGGATTTTTGTTTGACAATATTATTGAAACGTGTCTGACAGCCAAAAATAAATGTTAGAAAGTTTTTAGTAAAATAAAATTACGAATGATTCGATATTTCATATTTGGGTTTAAAACTTAAACTAAATTAAAAAAAGTTATTGATTTGTGTTAGTTTGTTAATTATTATTCGGTAACTGTTATTTATAAAATTGTACAAGCTAATATTCTCGCTTTAAAATAAATTTGAACATGTCATCCGGCTCTTGGGCTGAATCCGTGCCGTCGCTTAAGGTCCAAATTTTTAAAAAGTTTATATATATATATATATATATATAGTAAATTATGTATTTAACACAAGCGTTCATACATTGTACAAAAAATTAGTGGTGGTGGAGTGGGAAAAACTATTTCAATATGATGTAAAGGTCTCAAGTTTAAGGTTTGACTCTAACACAAATATCTAATTTTTTTAACTCATTTCCCTTTACCACATTTTTGAGACCAACCTTTTATTTCGTCCGAGACCTAAATTATTTTGAGAGTTTTCGAGGACGGTTATAAAAATGTGGTGATCAAACAACTACATTAAATTGCTTTTAAAGTTATAATATAATTAAGTTGAATTTGTTTTCTCATTATATATGACTTATATTTATCTCACATTCCAATATTTATCTCACATTCCATCACCACTTTAATGGGCGAGGTCTTAGGTTCGATTCCTACTAAATGCAATTTGTATATAGTTATGCAATTTGTATATAGTGGTGATAAGCACCACTAGGAAGGATTAGAATTTAGAGCAGGGTTGAAGAGCTTATTCTCGCTAAGTCCAATCTATACGTAATAAGAGTAAGCACCACCGGAAAGGATTCGAACTTGAACAGGATTTAAAAGCTTGTTTTTGTCCTGAAAGAGTTAGCGGGTGTCTTTAAAGATAGTTGCGCTAGCCGTTATGAGTTACGAAATTATAGTATATAAACTATTTTGTATATTGTAATATCATGTGGAATGTGAGATCAGATAAAATATAGCAATAGATATTGGTTTTGTTTCAACTCTTTTTGATAAACAAAAATACAAAATTTACACAACGAACACTTTGCCAAATAAATCCACGATTGCGGTGGTTGCTCCAAAGGATAAAGTCTTCACAGATTATGAAGTTTGGTCAAATTCGGTGTGCGTTTCTATTATTGCTTTTCGCTACCTTCCGATCAAGAGGTTGTTAAAATCGTTATTTCTTATTAAATTTGACTATTTACAACAATTAAAGATTTAACTGAGCCACTGACGGGTATTTAGATGCGTTTCTAAAAACTGTAGTATTATTGTGATTCAATTTAGTAATACTTATGTTTTAATAAGTGGTTAAATGTGGATACTTTTTTTATAGGTTTTTTAGTGATTAACTTGTAAAAATGTTACTCTATTTTTTTAAAGGCTAACACACGTACATCTCTAATTCTATTTCTAAATTTACACCTTTATCTACCACTAGATTTTAACGGCTAACACACCCACATCTTCTAATCATGCTTCTAACACACCTTAACGTTGTTAGGCTACAAGCCGTTTGGTCTGTTATTGCATTTAACGAATAATAAATTAGCGCATCTCCAGACTCCAGAGCATCCACTTTTAAATGCATTCGAACGCGCTACATCAGCATTCTCCACATTTGATTCAAACATATCCATTTTCTATCCAATGTTACGTCCACTTTTAAATACCATTTGTATAAAATGTGAAAGCAAAACAATGTTTGTGTGTGTGATGCGAGAAACGGACTCCATCCGCTCTCAATCGGTTTTCCAAAGGGCAACAAACAGACACATAACCAGATGCATCCCCCAATGTCACCATGACGCCACTTCCATGTCACGTCCAGGGCCGGAACTAGTGTATTAAAAGGGATAGTACGGGCTACCCCTCAAGCCAGTCACCGTACCGTTTTTGTATGAAAAAATAAAATTAAAAATTCCAGTTTTATATAAAGGATACCTCGAATCTCCAAAAAAAAATAAATTTAGATGCCCCTAAATTTTTGGGCTAGCTCCGCCACTGGCTACCTCTATCTCAGTCGGTCTGTAATGCTCCAATGGAGCTGCTTTTATACTAACATGTTTTAATTAATTCATCAAAATATAACTTTTTTGTACATTGCTTATTTTGATAATTAGATGGCATCATGCAACAATACACATATATTTAGTACATCTAGTTACATATAAATTTTTATAATATATTCATCTTAATCTTAAAACTATTTAACAAAAACTGTTTTTTTACATAACCCTATAGCCTAAATTTTTAACGAACACTGACCAATTGTTCTCTTTCATGTACAATCGTTTTTAACCAAGATAGAATCAGCGAAACCCATGTTAATTTTTAACGAGATGAAACGAATACATGTTAAACAAAACACCCTTGTAAGATTTCACCAAGTACAGGGTAGTTATAACAAAATACAAAAAAAAAACATGGGCGACATTTGCCATATATTGTATTCTCTCTCTCTCAGTCTATAGATATAAATACACACACTGATCGACTCGCACAATATTAACTCTTAATCTACTCAAATTTCTGTCTCCTTTCTCCCACTTCCTCTTTCTGGTACGTTACATTCGTAATATATTATTGTGTTGTGTTAATTAGTACAATAAAAATTCATCACCCTATTTATAAATTTCCACAAGAATTAATTAACAAGATGAATTAACAAAGTTTAAATTCTTCTATTATGTATATTTGCAGATGGATTTCCTGGAAGAACATGAGATCCCGATTGTCATTTCGGTTTTTTCTGTTTCGATTGTTGCATTCTTACTTTTCTCCAAGAAACCTAAAGGTCACTTCCAATCCTATACACATACATATATGTAACAAACTTATTCATTAAATTAAATGGTTCGCTTGTTATGGTTATTAGGGTGCATAGACCCTGATAAGTATAGGGACTTCAAGCTGGTGAAACGCACACAGCTTAGCCATAACGTCGCTAAATTCAGATTCGCTCTTCCTACGCCTTCTTCCGTCTTGGGACTTCCTATTGGACAGCATATTATTTGCCGGTATTTATCGCTCTTCAAACTTTATAATATCAAAATGAGCAATACAGGCATGTTTTATTCACTCATCACTTTGCTTGTTGTTTTTAAAATTCATCGTTTAGGGGTACGGATAGCCAAGGTCAAGAGATTACTAAACCTTACACCCCGACTACCTTAGATACCGATGCTGGTTATTTTGAGTTGGTAATTAAGGTATATTATTATTATTGTACATCTAAAATCTTCAACTTTTGAATCTATTTATACTTAATACATGCAATGCATATTCATGTGAATCTTGAAATATAGATGTATCCACAAGGCCGTATGTCCCACCACTTCAGAGAGATGAAAGAAGGTGACTGTCTGTCTGTCAAGGGGCCTAAGGTTAGAGGAACCTTTCATTTTCAACTACTTATATAATTTCCGAATTGATCGTATTATACGCATCTTTTGTTAAACTTACTGTTAGATTTGTTAATTCCAGGGGCAGTTCAAGTATCGACCTGGTGACGCTAGAGCGTTTGGAATGCTTGCTGGGGGTTCAGGCATCACTCCAATGTTTCAGGTGTTGATTTATTTTCAATCTGGATATATTTTATTTAAGAATGGTGTAAACTGTGCAAAATAGAAATTAATTAATGAAAGGTAGCAACCAGTAAATTATGTGCAAAAATATAAACCAACTTACAATTTACTTCATATATTGTGCATTTAGCCTTTTTAAAATAGGTGGTTTTATTATATAAGGTTTGAATTTAATTTATTGTTTGTGTTTTAATTCTAGGTTGCTAGAGCTATTCTAGAAGACGAATCAGACAAGACCAAGTTGGATCTCATCTATGCTAATGTCACAGTTGATGACATCCTTCTAAAGGCAAGTAATTATGTTTTAAGGTGTATCTGCTCTTGTTTTTAGCGCGCGCACGTGTGTGTGTATATATATATATATATATGTTAGTTAACTCATTGATGATCGATTTGCAGGAAGAGTTGGACACACTTGCCACCAAATACTATGGCCGCTTCAAAGTTTACTATGTATTAGAGCAGGTATTTTCGTAGAAAATAATTTATATATTGTAAATGGAGTTAATTATCAGCTAGTTCTTTGTATGGAAAGAGAATGATTACTGATAAATGTTGGGGAATTTGTAATAAACCGGATGATTAGAGAGACGTGTAATCACTCTCAGATCAAATTATTTCGGTGGTTCTACCGAATAATTCAATCGGATACAACTCTGATTGAGAAATCGAACAAAAAGTATGTAAGTTGTAAAATTCGTAGTGAACCAGAATGTGACAAAGAACCCTAATTTCGAATTTGGGGATGAAGGCTGGTTACTGCCTCTTGGCAATTATTAATTTTTAAAATTCAAAATTGCCTATAACTGCCTTTATTTTTTATCTAAAAAATTGTGACGTTTTTTAGGAAAATTATTTTTCTCGATCCCAACCAGGAGCTCTGCCCTTAGACCCTGCACTAGAATATCTAACAATAAATAGTGTTTTTTTACCCTTGACAAAATTTGGATGATTATGGTCTGTTTTGTACTTTTGAAGCCACCCAAGGGATGGACAGGTGGCATTGGCTTTATATCCAAGGAAATGATTGAAGAACATTTTCCTGAACCGGCTTTTGATATTAAGGTATGCTTTACATGTTTCTAGAGGAGGAAAAATGTATGGGTTGGGTCATGTATAAAAAAGAATAGGTCTAGTTGTTTGTTTAACCTTAAATCACCTTTGTCTAAAATTGTAACTTCTATAAAGCATTTAGCATGTTAGTGATTGCAAATGTTATACTATCCCAACTATAATCTGGTTTTTGAAATTAAAATGATGTAGTAGGTTTTATGCTTTCAATTATTTTATTTTTTGAAACAAAACGATTTACGACGCTTTACACACTAAAAATACACTTTGGTCGACCTATTTCCTTTTGAACTATTTCTTTTACTTTTTGACCCCTTATAACGAGACAACCCGAATAGACACATTTGTAAGGAAAAGGGTTGAAATTCCCACATGTGAATGTTTTAATTTTTAAATTAAAGAAAAAGGGTGAAATCTGAATAAGAAACCAATGAACCTGCAGATCCTAAGGTGTGGGCCGCCGGCGATGAACAAGGCCATGGCTGGTCATCTTGAAGCTTTGGGATATGAACCACATGCACTATTTCAGTTCTAAATCTAAACCTACTTATGTGAGAAGGGTCTGTAGATTTTGGTTGTGTTTGAAATCTTATTTGAATAAACTATGGTAGGACATCCCATTATAAGTTTGAGACAAGTGATTTGTAATTTGTTGCATGTAAACTCGGATATTTCGAAATCATAGGTGCAATGCCTCCATTTTTCAAATATGTTTTCCGCTTATTTTGTGTTCATGTAACTTTTGGTATGTGTATGTTTATGATAACAAAGTTCACAATAATAAAAAACCACTTAATGATGAGGTGAGAACTTCAAAGGCACTAAGAACTTCAAGCATGCTTTTGAAGGAACTGGAATCTATCATGGCCTCCACCACCACGGTGGTGGAGGTGATGGTGGCGACAGTAATGAATAAATTAAGCAAGTATACACAAGGCCCAAATACGCTCACAAAACTGTAATGAATGCCCTTTGAATAAATTAAGCAATAGGGTCCAGGTCTAGCATTTGCCATCTAGACATTTGAGTCTTAAGGGTGGTGGGAGTGGGCGCAAAGTGGGTAGGCAAACCCATTTTCCGAGCGGCAACACCGACCCCACCTCCCTTTTACCGATCGGTTTCAATCCCAATCGGCAAGCCATCACCGATGCGGCAAACTGTTGTTTGTGTGTGTTGCTGCTGCTGCTCAAACTTCTTAAAAAAAGTTTGCCACTTTCAAGTGCAAAACCACTCCCACCATTTTTCACCAAAGTTTAAACTTTTTTGACAAATGACGTGGCACTCTCTCATCGGTTGGTTTAAAAGTTTGCCACTTTCAATTGATTAACCACTCCCACCACCCTAAATCTCTAACTACAGACAGGGCCACAACACTATATAGTTGGCCAATGCAAGCACTTGTTTCTTAATAGTCTTTTTATAAATATATTTATTATTATGATAATAAGAAGTTTCATTACTGTCCTCAAACACAAAGTCAACAGGTAATAGTTACATACTTACATGACATGATAAAGGAAAGGGTAATGTACGCCAACAAACCAAAAGTGGTTATGCAACACCACGGCCAACGCATTCAGAACACATCACATTACCACTTCTGCCACAACCTGCAACCACAAAAGCAAGCTGCAAAGTGAAATTGCACTAATTTTGACGTTATTTTACTAATTTCGTGAAAATAACGTTAAAAGCGGCGGGAAGTTATCATGCATCATGTGGTGGCGTTGATAGCCGAAAGACAAGGGTGTACATACACCAATTGGTCTTTGTCCCGATTGCTAAGTGTTATGTGCCTTAGGTCCAAGGCTTGATGCAAAACTACTATCGAGTCGGGATCTCACTGAAAGCAACCTCTCTATTCTTAGAGGGTAGAGGTAACGTTGTCTACTTAGCTTTGCTATCGGTGGGATATACCGAGTAGGATGACTTATAGTGGGTTGATAACTTGAAGGTATTTTTATCTATAACCGGTTAAATGGGTAGAATAAAAACTTTTGCCACGTCAAACACATTGAGAGCCTTCCAAGTTTGTTTTTATGTTTATAACCTCCTAAATCATTTTATTGGAAAAAAGCTTATTACTATAACAGTGTAGGTATTACTAAATAACTGAATGCTAAATAAAAAAAGTGTTCCGGGTCAACACATGAATCCAACCTATACTGACATATGTATTGGTTATCCAACCCGCCCATTTTGCCACTTTATGTTAAATGAGCCATTCTACACAAAGATGCAGTTACAATGGTAAACCATTTGCATTTCATTTCCAAATTTGGCCCAAAACCCTTGTATGAATAGTAATTTGTATTTTAAGAATGGTGGTTCATTTTTGGATTAGTGATTTTGCCTAAAGATGTTAACCACTTAATGAGGTTAAAGTTGGATTTTGACCCAACTAAATATGATCTATGCACATTATAGGTTGGTCAACAAAAGCAGGTAAGCATGCGAACTTCATGATCTTCAAAATCAGATAATGCTCAAGAAATATACTGTTCAATGTGATCACTGGTGTGGTAAAAAGTAAAAGAAAGTAGAAGTTTACCGACTTTGACTATGATATGTTGACTTTCTAATATAGAGTCAACATATAATTCTGCTCATCATACAAAGGGGCTAGTCTTGACAATCCATCACTTGATCCCGTATTCCCTTCTATTCAGAAAGGGGTAGCGACGCAGTTTGTTGCCCGTTTACCTTCTATCTCGACGTAATTATTAATGAGTTTCACTTGGTAATAATTTGTCAAACAAAAAAAAATATATTCCCATTGTTGGAGTCCCCATAGACAAAAACCCTAACTTATATACTAATAAAGATGTTGATTACGAATTATGAAACTAGAAAAAAACAAGTGAATCTGTACAGGGGATTCTAGAGATGCATGAATTCAAGATGTTGATCGGCGTATAAAGATATGAATACCATAATAGAAAAGATAACGGACCAGTAGAAGAATTCTTCCATGTTCCTAGGAAATTAGACAAACAATGTGGACCCCTACAAATATATTTTTTAACGATTAACAAAATAAAAGCCCGGCTACCCGGGGTTACCTAATGGCAAAAGAAAACCACATACGTTCGCGACCACAAACAGTGCTGGATAGCCCAAGCCTACCATCTCAGTTCCAACGAAAATCCGTCGCCCGAAGACCCACTACGGTAAAACACGGTTGGGATTCAAACTTGAGACATATGACCTCAAACACAAATCTTCACAATGCGCTTTACACAAATTCCACCATCAATATGTTAAAATGTTATTCTCAACCCTTGCCTTTGTATTATATTAGTCATGTAAACGAACCTAACGAACATGAAGATATGTATCCTCATGTTCGTTCATTTAAATTTAACCGTATACGAACATATAATTGAACACTTTTTTCTTCATGTCCGTTGATTAATAAAATGAATATGCTCGTTCGTTTGTTTGAAACCTAAATGAATAATTCACGAACATAAACACACAAACTTATACGAACATAGTTTAATAAACATAATGAACACAAATTAATATAATTGACTAAACAAAAACTAACATGTAAAATAGTTTTTTTTATATAAATTAGTGATTAATTACGGTAAATTCAATTCAAAACACATTATGTATTAATAGGACGCCCAATTACTAATTAGTTATTTTTGTATAAGTAGTTAGAAATCCCGTTTAATGCTTATATTTATATAAATATAACTACTTATGTATTTGTTAATATTTAAATGAACATAAATGAATGTACATAAGCGAAAATAAATGAACGGATATAAACGGACGTTCAAGAACATAAATGAACGAGCAAACACATGTTTATGTTCGTTCATTTAATATGAACACAATTTTTTGTTCATGGTCATCCCTTTATTTAAATAAATGAACATAAAGGAACTTTCTGTCAAACAATTCAAAAACAATTTATGACATTTAGTTCGTCTATAGACCTATGTTTTAGCTTATCAAAAAGGATAAAGCACAATTCAATATTGTTGTGACAAAATTACATAAAACATCTTTTATGTTTGTACCAACTTGTATTTTAAGCCTAGCATGTTTCATCCGTATCCGTATGATACATTCCGTTTGTTTTTTATATTAAATAATTGCACATGCAGATTATGTGAGGGTAAATCAGTCGATAAATGATATCCACGGTGATTGTATCTATCTTATTGAGGAATGTCGGTGACTTTTACGCCACCGATGCCTCAAGTTTTGAAGTTTGCTTTGTTAACCCTTAAGTTTAAATTACACCACCAACCCCTCAAATTTTCAACATTTTGTTTTTAGCCTTCAAGTTTGAAAGTTTTCATTTATAATCCGTGCACTATTACCCCATTTTTACACCCCCTCAACTTTTAAAATTATAATTTTAATCCCTAGACTACAACTCATTTTACAATTTTTACAACTTTTACAAGTTGCATTTGTATCCCCTATGTTTAATAACTTTGTAAAATATCATTTTACGTACACCATGTTCTTTGGCTACCTATGAAATCTAACCTAGGGCTGTCCAAAAAGCTCGCGGCTCGGAACCTGCTCGAAGCTCACTCGGATTTAGCTCGGAAAAAGTTCGCTCGATGTGGCTTGGTTAGAAAGTGAGTCTAGCTTGGCTCGGCTCGTAAAAAGCCGGATTGGCTCGGTTTGGCTAGCATACCAGCTCAGCTCGGCTTAGCTTGGATTATTTTACTTTTAATATATTTTATTTTTATATACATTATAATATATCACAAAAACTAATTATTATTTACATTTGATTAGGAGTGTAATTTGATGTATATACAACACTTAAAGGTTGATTACCATGCTAATGAAATTATATTATATTTCGTTGAAATTAAGAACGTATTTTGTGTCGTTAAACTTGATTTTGCGTTGTAATGTATTAAGTTGGGCTTATTTTGGATATGTTCTTTTGAATTATTAAACAAGATTTTAGATTACTGAATTTTAATAGCCATGTATTAATTTTTCTTTCGGAATCGAGCCAAACCAAGCCGAGCCAACTCGGTTTAAAACCAAGCCGAGCCCGAGCTTAGATTTCAAGCTCGGTTTAAATTCCGAGCCGAGCCAGCTCGGTTTATAATTGAGCCGAGCCCGAGTTTTGCCCTAGCTCGGCTCGTTCGGCTCGTGAACAGCCCTAATCTAACCCCTAAGCTTTCACATAATGCCGCCGTATATTTGTGGTGTGTCTTTTGCACTTGGTTAAAAGCACTGTGTTTTACACTTATTAGTAAATGTCTTTTACTTATTGGTTTTTACAAATTATGTGTACCGCATTGTGTTTAATGAATTGTGTGTAGTGCAAGGCGTCTTATGTGTTGCGTTTTACGCTTCGTGTAGATTGCACGGTTTGACCCGTCACGTGCTGCCGCAACACACGACCGTAAAATTCTAGTTTTGAAACATAAATGAAATTATTACAAATCTAAAAGACGTTCTCTGTAAGTTTGTAATTTTGTGGATTGTTTTCTTATTTTGATCAATCTCTCTGTTTTAGGATAAAGAAAATATTTATCCTTATCCTAGTATCCTTCCCTCTAGACCGTGCCAAAAGTTTGCTATGTCAAATGAGATTTTACTAAATTTATATCTCATAAAAATATCAGGCGATAGATATCGCACCCACGTTATCGGCATGCCCTCCCGAGAAAATTTCTATCCTACCGCCCACCTGAAAAGACCAGGAGCATGTATTGCACCCTCCACAAAAGCCTAAGACTTTCTGGAGTAAATACGCTGTAATAGAAAATTCCGGTATGCTCCGGAAATCGAACCTCGGACCAGCCTTTCATTGCATAATCACTAGGCCAAAGCCCAGGATCAGGCCCAAGCCCACTTATACTGAAGTATTTGATTTGTTCTTTCTTCAATTTCTATTTGTACAGGATCCCCACTTTAACAATGACACAATTAGTGTTTCTGTTTGGGTCTAGTTTTTCTCTTCAGTTGGTTCAAACTTCAAAGTGATAAGTTTGCCTTTGCCTATGTATATCGAAGTTAATTATAGTTGGGTTTGATTACAGGTTCTATGGATGAAAAGTTGTATAATGTTTGAAAGAATTTACAAGAACTTAAAAATTGTTAGTGAATAATATTTTTTATTAGCTCAGTTTATTATCTGTTAAAGTTATTATATTATTTGATTTATTATTTTTTTTTTTTTGTCAGAATAAAACAGAAGAAAGGATCAAAAGAATAAAGGATGAAGGTGAACAAAGTTGCGATACATTGTTTTACTTTTCTTTTTATCTATGCCAAACCATGTTAATGTCTAAATAACTTTTATGACTTTACACCATTGTTATACACTGCAACGTTCAAGACATTATACTTTTATTTTATCTATGTCTAATAATGTTAGTGTCACAAACGTAAGGTGTATAACAAAGTAAAAAACGTGTAACGTCATGTATGGGCACCAAACGTTAATGTCATCATCGTTACGCGTGTAAAGAAATCACAAACGCGATGTTACCGTCGCATGGGTGAAAAAAATTCCAGTGCGTATTATAAAAATAAAATGAAGTAAAAAATATATAATATTTATGAGTAAGGTTCCTTCGCAAAGTGTGTTTTTCCTACAAAGTGTAAGAAGTGATCTGAGCCATCCGATGGGTGTGTTTAATGGTTGAGATCAAGTCAGTGGCATTTTTGTGATATTTGCTTGTCATTAATTAATTGTTATAATAGGGCAATCTTATCATTTTCCGTGTTTTAAATCAATCACATAACTGTCATAAATAACAAACTCCCTACAATATCGCGATTTTCCCCATCTCTTTCTAAAACCAATTATAGAAATCCTCTTTCATACAAAAAATAACTAGAATCATGGATCAAGATACCATGTTTATCATTCCATTCGCAATTCATCATCTTCTTCAATTCGTATTTCATCTGGTTCTTCACATTGTGTTTTATCACTAAAACACACTACTATGAAACACATCTAGTATCCAACTTCAAGTGTAGTAAAACACAACACTATGATAAAACACAATGTGAATAAACTAGAAACTGATAAAACACAGCGTCAAGACAATGTATTTCATCGGGTTCGTCACATTGTGTTTTATCTGGTAAAACACATCAATATCTCTCAGTGAACTGTGTTTATTAACTGTTAACTGCTAAAACACAATACCAATATCTCTTAATGAACTACGTTTCATTAACTAAAACAACATTTAATACCAAGGGAAACTGAAAACTGATAAAACACAATGTCAAGAAATAATTAGTGTTTGTATTTTGAACTTTGGATGAAGGATATGATAAATGTGACATGAAGGATGCTATCTTTTATAGTAAACTAATATAACACAATATGAAGAAACCGGAAACTGATAAAACACAATGTGAAGAAACTAGAAACTGATAAAACACAGCGTCAAGAAATAATTAATGTGTTTGTGTTTCGGACTTCGGATGAAGGATGAGATGAATATGACATGAAGGATGCTATGTTTTATTGTGAAACTGGTGTACGCAATGTGAAGAACCCATAAACTAATGAAACACAACGTCAAGAAGTAATTACAAAGTCAAGAACTAGTTACTGTGTTTTACGTTTGCGAACTTCAGATGAAGGATGAGATGAATGTGAGAAGAAAGATGCTATTATGTGATGTGCATAGTTGAATCAATCGTGGGTTTAAAATACATAGTTTCCATAAATATCTCAATTAGTTATTTATAGTTATATCTACCATAAATAACTTATTTATTCAATTACAATTATACCCTTTTATTAAAATACTAGAGATGACACATGTCATCACCAAAACACTTCCTACACTTTGTAGGAAAAATTTACTTTGTAGCCAACTCCCACTCTAATATTTAAAATATTATATATTAATTTTGTGTGGTGATCATGTTGGAAATATTAATGAGGAACATACAAGTTGGTATGTTTCCTCCATCTCACATTGGTGGGGGTAGTGAAATTTGGATGCCTTATAAGGGATTGCCCCTTATGGGCCATCAAAGTGTTAAGTGGGTTGAGAAGTGGGTGAAGCCCACACGCGCGCCGAGCCGCGAGCTCGCGAATGGGCGCGTTTGAGGCGCACTTTGCACTTCGTACGTGAGCTTAGGAGCTTTTATTTTTAGCTAGGGTCTGGTTCAGGTACGTTAGTGCTGTGGATCGAGATCGAATGCGATTAAACTGGGATAGAGGGATAGAGATGAATTCGAAACCAGTGGGGGTTATCTCTAGTAGTTCGAATTCGTATGGGTTATCTCCAGGAATTCGAATTCGAATCTGGTAGATGAGGGTTATCCCATTCCCCGTTTTTCTCATTCTCTGTTGAGATCCCAACCTATAAATAAAAGCCTCCTGCTACCCATTCTACACACTTAATTTTCGCAGCCTCTCTTTCTGGTATTCCTGTTTCTTCTCCAGCTTCTGCGTTTTCTGGTTTCCATTGCTGTTGGAATACCAGATCAGTTCCGCATTAAATCCTGGGAGTTTACACTGCAGCTCACAGCAATACGAGCGCGTAAAATCCTTTAAGGACAGGAATCATCCGTGCAGTTCAAGAATCTCGGTTTCTTAAATCGCCAGGTTGGTTTTAGTTTTTTGCATGTTGTTTAAATTCGTCCGATAACAGGACAGTCTCCTTCTAACTTTCTTTAATCAGTTTGCTAAAGTTGGAACAAACTGGTTTGGCCAATAACTCGGTAATCAATAAAATTAACATTAATTTTCTGTTTGATTAAATTGTTTTCAACAATCTTAAAGGATTTTAATTTTGTGTTTAATCAACAGAACTAATGGACGGTGAACTACCAACAACTAATCTGAGATTCATGAATCAAGAGTTTGTCAAGTTGGACAGATTCGATGGCCAGAACTATACCCGTTGGGCGGACAAGGTTAAGTTCATGCTTGTTGTGCTGAAACTCTACTATATCCTTGATCCAAGCTTGCCCGCAATCCCTGATGACCCTCCTCTTGAGGCTGGAGAGGTCCCGAATCAAGATTTGGCTAAGCAAAGACTTGTCCGTAAGGAAGCTAAAGATCTTTGCCTTAGCCACATCAAGAATTCTCTTTCAGATCGTCTCTATGACTTATACACGCCGGTAACAAGTGCTAGAGAATTGTGGAAAGCTTTGGAAGATAAGTACAAGGCTCATGAAGAAGGTACTAACAAATACCTTATTTCCAAGTACTTAGACTTTCAAATGGTTGATGACAAGTCAATCCTGGAGCAAGTGCATGAACTCCAAGTTCTTGTTAACAAATTGACCGCGCTTTCTATTCCGCTGCCAGAAATTTTTCAAGTAGGGGTCATTATTTCAAAAGTTCCTCCTACTTGGAATGATTTCTCAGAGAGAATGATGCACAAGTCTGAGGACTACTCTTTGGATGAACTGTTGAAGCACCTTCGAATTGAGGAGGAAACGCGCAACAGGGACAAAAGAGGTAAAGTCGGATCGAGTGTGAATCATATTGTTGGAGGATCTGGGTAAAATGGAAAAGGGGCATCAAAGAATAGAAAGTTTATAGCACCAAAGAAAAAGGAATTCAAAAAGTCACATCAAACGACCAACCATCAACCAAAGAGATCGGGTAAATGTCATGTTTGTGGAGAAACCGAGCATTATGCACGAGAGTGCTCAATCTGGATCTACGGTTGGTTCTACAAGTGCTGTTGATATTGAGAAAGTCACCAATCTAGTGGCTAATGTGGGTCTTGGAGATGTTAACATGCTTTCTCAATATGGCATGTAGAGGATGATTTTTGGATTCTGGAGCCACTATTCATGTTTGTGGGAATCGTGGCTCATTTCTTACTTATGGTCCTGTTCCTCAAGGAATAGTGGTGGTATGTGCTGATGGACATCGAGTGGAAGTTCGTGGTAAAGGCACAGTGCGACTAAACTTTAAAGATGGTCAAACGGTTACCCTTCAGGACGTGTTGCATGTTCCTAGTATCACCAAAGGTCTTGTTTCTGCTGATAAGTTTGATCGAAATGGGTACAAGCTGGTTCTCAAGAATCATCGTGTGAAGTTTTCTCTAAATGACATCTATGTGGGTCAAGCAAAGAACATGGGTGGAATGTATCGCCTTGACCTAGCTGAAGATGGAATTGATGAAAAAGAAGACTCGGATGAAGGTGGCGTTTCAGTGATTGATGGGTTTGGGAATGAAAGTGATAGTGATAGTGGTAGTGATAGTTTTTATCAATGTAATGCAATTGGTTTTGAATTGAATGAAATTATGTCTTTTGATTATATCACTTGTTCAATTTCTTTATGGCACAAACGTTTAGCTCATACAAATATTAAAAACATTGAAAAAATGCAAACTAAAGGTTTATTAAAATTAAAAGATAAAGACTTTGAAAAATGCGAAACTTGTGTGAAATCAAAATTTACAAAGAAACCTTTTACAAGTGTTCATAAACGTAATACATCACTACTAGAACTAATTCATTCAGATATTTGTGAACTGAATGGAGTCCTTACTCGTGGGGGTAAGAGATACTTTATCACTTTCTGCGATGACTTCAGTCGATACTTATATGTTTATTTATTGCATTCAAAAGACGAAGCTTTTGAGGCATTTAAAAATTATAAGGCTGAAGTTGAAAAACAAAAGGAGAAACGCATTAAAATTCTTCGCTCGGACAGAGGCGGAGAATACTTTAACCAAAAATTTGATGCATTCTGCGAAGAGGAAGGCATCATACATGAGAGAACTGCACCATATATTCCCCAACAAAATGGTTTGGCTGAGAGGAAGAACTGAACCTTGGTAGAGATGGCTAACTGTATGTTAAATAAATCGGGTCTACCTCGTAATATGTGGGGGGAAGCTGTGTTAACAGCATGTTATGTTCACAATAGGATCACTAGTCGTGTGATACCTACGAGTCCATATGAGTTGTGAAAAGGAAGAAAACCAAACCTAGAGTATTTGAGGGTTTGGGGGTGTCTTGCCTACTATCGCGTACCTGATCCAAAGACACTCAAATTAGGAGAACGAGCTTACAAGAGTGTATTAATTGGATATGCTCCGCATAGTAAGTCTTACCGATTGTTGGATGACGAATCACGTACAGTTGTAGAATCCAGAGATGTGGAATTCTTTGAGAACAAGTTTTCTAAAGATGATGAAAACTCAAGTTACACCAATCCTCTAGTATTTCTGGGAAACGAGTCGAACCTTCACCAATGGTTGAAGAACCAAGAAAAAGTACTAGAGTTAGAAAAGAGAAAAGTTATGGAGATGATTTCTTTTCTTACCTGGTTGAGGAACTCAAAAGAAAGTGATGAGAGAGGTCATTTTCGTTGTTAATTTGGATGATGATCCTAAAACTTTCAGCGAAGCAATGTCATCAAGAGATGCTCCTTTGTGGAAGGAAGCAGTCAATGATGAAATGGATTCCATTATGGGAAATGGAACTTGGGAGTTAGCGGATCTACCCAAGGGAAAGAAACCTATTGGATCCAAGTGGATTTTAAAAAGGAAGTATCATCCAGATGGATCCATCTCTGCCTATAAAGCGAGATTAGTTGCTAAAGGGTATAGGCAGAGAGAAGGGATCGAGTATTTTGATACCTATGCACCTGTGGCTAGAATTAGCTCTATTAGAACTCTAATAACGGTGTCTGCTTTGGAAGGGCTGTACATCCATCAAATGGATGTAAAGACTGCATTTCTAAATAGGTAACTAAATGAGGAGATTTATTTGGAGCAACCAGAAGGGTTTGTTGCCTGGACAAGAGAACAAAGTGTGTAGACTTATTAAATCTCTTTATGGTTTGAAGCAAGTTCCTAAACATTGGCATGAGAGATTTGACACCACTGTGACTGCTTTCGGGTTTCGACACAATAATGCTGATAGGTGTATCTATACTAAATGTGAACCCGGTTATACAGTCGTGATTTGTCTCTATGTTGATCATTGGCACTCACCTTGAAGGTATTACTGAAACTAAGAAATATCTGTCCTCGAACTTTAAGATGAAAAATCTTGGGAGAGTTGATACCATTCTTGGGATCAAGGTGAAAAGAACTGAAAGTCAGATTTCTCTAAGTCAATCTCATTACATAGAGAAAATTTTGACTAAGTTTCAACACTTGAACATTAAAGAGTTTAATACCCCATTTGATCCAAGTATGAAACTTAATGTGAACTCAGGGAGAGCAGTGGCTCAACTGGATTATACGAGTGCTATTGGAAGTATGGTGTATGCAACACATTGCACTCCTCCTGATATTGCTTTTGCTGTAAGCAAACTGAGTCAGTATATTGTCAATCCAGGGACAGAACACTGGAAAGCAGTGGGTAGAGTACTTGGATACCTGAAAAGGACCAGTAACTTAGAACTGACATACACGTCTAATTCCAGAATACTCGAAGATTATTCTGATGCGAGCTAGATTGATCACACCAGTGATTCAAAATCTACAAGTGGGGGGATTGACATTCTAGCAGGAGGAGCAATTTCTTGGGCGAGCAAGAAACAGACGTGTATTGCCCACTCAACTATGGAAGCTGAGTTCATAGCACTAGCTGCGGCTGGTAAGGAAGCAGAGTGGATTAGAGATCTACTTACGGACATCCGTTTGTGGGATGTTCCAATGCCGTATATTCCCATGTATTGTGATAGTGAGGCCACACTATCTAAGGTATACAACGCAGTGTATAATGGGAGGTCAAGACACATAGGTCTACGGCACAATTATGTGAGACAACTTCTTGAAAGTGGTACCATCAAGGTTGTGTATGTCAAGACGAGTAGGAACTTGGCTGATCCGTTTACTAAACCTCTGACGAGAGATTTGGTAGGGAATACCGCGAGAGACATGGGCCTAAAACCACAATAGAATCGTTAGTGATGGAAACCCAACTTGAACTTAGTGCTCCTATTTCTCAAGTATAATGGGTAAAAACGAAGTCACTCAATGATAGAAGGTACTATCAAATTTTGATATATCCATGTGATGTATGATAGTACGTCGTTGCCGAGAACAAGGGTGAGCTAATGCTCTTAACAAAGTTTTGGAGGCATCCAAGCAACGTGGATGATGTAAAACTTTGCCTATATGATCTATGTAACATTCGTCGAAAAACGGGTTTCCAAACCCGCTTCGTTTATTAATCAATAATCAGTTATAAGTTTCGTTACGTATTTATTATTCAGATTAATTTTAAACAATACATAATTAATAAATACTTTAGAATTTAAAAGCCATAATTTATAAATAATAATAAATACTGAATAAAAAATAAAATGGAGACGCCGGGTTTCGAACCCGGGTCACCCACAAACACAAGCACACAACACACCACTCCGCCACACACTTCACTTGTGATAAACACTGAATCAAATAACATTTAAAGTAAAACCCGAGAGTCAAATCCGGTAATCAGCGCGCCCAGAACTAGCCATCACTGGAAAAATCGGCAATCCGCGATTTTGGCCATATTCCTTTTGACTGAACCGCACAAATTGATTTCGACGTCGGTTATAACCGTTGCCGGCAATCAATTTCAGTCAAAAACCGACGGAAATCTTTAATCGCGAATCAAGACTCAATTCAAACCCAATTCAGCCTGTTTCCACTATAAATACCCACTTGAACACCCTGAAAATCCTTTCGCTCAGAACCACGTTCGTTTCCGAAGTTACATTTCTTCAAAAGCTCGTCGCCGGAGTTTTCTGCATTCGCCGGACTTTCACCGGAAAACCGAGGCTTTACTTCTAATCGGTATAAATCATCTAAACCTTTATACTATCTCTTGCTTAGTATTCTAATTGCACAACAACATGATCAAAACTGTTAAACAGTTCACTCAGCCGGAAATCGAAAAATCAGAACCGACGAAATCTTGCCGGGAAATCTGAAGAAAACACTCTGTGTTGGTACATCTTATTCCTTAATCTTCCTTCTCTATTCCAATTCAATAAATTATAAGTGTTGTCGATCGATTAAACAGAACAGTCGGATTTCACTGTTCTGTGTTCTTGTAAACGAAGAAGATGAAGTCGAGTATATGTATATATATAATTAAAACTGGATGTTCAAACGGGTTAGACACACAGTCCAGCGGTGGACTGTGTGCAAATACAATATGCACGTCCCGAGTTCGAATCGCACACTTTACCGATTTTCAGAAATAAAACCAACATTTTTAAAACCTAATCAGATCAAGTCACAGTATATACATAAAAGGAATATAATCCAGTGATTAAACAGATTAGACACACAGCCCAACTGGTTGGGCTGTGCGCACTCGAACCAAAGGACCCGAGTTCGACTCCGGGTCTCTGCAACCGGTTCGGCCATATAAATCATTTTAAATAAAAATCAAATAAGCTTAAGGTTAATTAGTATATATATATAATTAAAACAGAGAATATTTCGGGTTAGACACGTAACTCAGTTGGTAGAGCTGCGTGCACGTATATGAGAGGTCCCGAGTTCGAACCTCACTCAGCACATAGAAAACACAGTCTGACCGGTCAGACCCGGTCAACGGTCAACGGTCAAAAAGTCAACTTTTTTTGTATTTCTTTTATTTATTTATTTAATTGAAAAATCATTTAAAATACTTAAAAATAAGATTTTTAAAGTTAGAAAATTCCGTTAAACTCACAAAAATAAATCTAAAAATCCCATTAAGAGCACTAATTAAAAATATTAATCTCAAATAAAATTTATTTATTTATCGAATCATCTTGTTATTATCTAGGCTAGTTTTTCCCTCGTCGATTGAATCCTAAAATTCGTGCGCATCCAACGTCATCAAAGAACGCACCCAATGTGAGTGAATCTCTACCAATTCCCCGTTTTAATCATGTTTTGGGGTGTATCATGTGTCGTATAATCCTTTTATTTTATTTAAACACTTGTGCATACATCATATCCGTGATCAAATGTGTATCAATTGTTGTGTGAATTATATGTAGATTGGATTTATCATTTTCAGTGCACGCATTTCATTAAGCCCATCAGTTCCCCGTGGGAGACGGGTTGAGCATCAGGTGCCTCATTAGATCGGCTCCGTTTGATTGAGCCCTGATCTCACATACATCATCATTCATATCATATAATCATCCAAAGTGGTTTGTGTTTGTTTATCTATATATGTTTGCTCACATGTGATTATTGCACAACTTTTCCTTATTAAATAAAACAAGAAATTAGTAACAATGTTTTATCAAGGTTTACTCGCCAACTTTTGTTGACCCAAAATATCCCCCGTTTTACACATGATACAGGTGATCCAGCTGAGACAAGAAACACATAGGAAGGCCTAGAAGAATACACAAGTTTAAGCTTTGGAATAATTATATAGTTTCATTTCTCTTGTAATTGTATGAATTTTGTTTTGGATATTTAAGTTGTAATTTGAATTTAATAAATATGAAACATCTTAGTAAACATCATGAGCTTTGGTGATAACCCAATTATGCCCCGACTTTTATTCCGCTGCGGGTCGGGGTGCGACAGATTGATATCAGAGCTTATGACTATAGGGATATAGGATAGGTTATTAGACCCTTAGAGCCTATACTATAGTTGATTAAAATTTTAAATTGCTTATGCGTTACATACAAAATTCATGATGTTTATATGCTTTATGTTTATTTTTACACTCAGTGTTATGCAAGCATGCTCACAAATACATGTTATTATACAATGCTCATCATGAATCATATCCTCATAACATATCATATCCATGAGAGCACACACCTCACGATTCCCATGATTTTTGCAATGATTTTTGTATTTTTCAAATCACATCAGAGTGAGTTCTCATGACGGGCATGTAGTAACTGGAAGGGTACGAGTACCGGTAGTCGGAACGTCCTGTCTAGGCTTGGCATTCGTATAAATCCAAAATAAAGGACCAGTTTGCCTACCTAGGGACTAACGATGAGAGTACGAAGGACCTATTAGGCCAAAGCATGCTATACCAAACGTCTTGTGAGCTAACCCCACTTTGAGTTGTCATTGTGTCTACACCTGGACACCCTCCTACCATACATCTCGCAATCATATTTTACGATTTTTATTCGGGTGGTGCAAGTGTTAATCCGCCAACACCAATGTGAATCCTACCAAGCCCAATAGTCATGGGGGCCCACATGACTACACAGGCGATGGTATGGGGGACATTGGAGGCCCAAACATGAGCAAACCCAAGACATCCTATGGATGTAGTTAAATTATTGCCAATTATGTTGTTTTTCATTCTTTTTACGACACATGACTCATAGAAAATTCTTAAACTCACAATCTTCCTATGTATGTTCCTGTAGATGTCGGCTAGGCAACTACGTGGAGGTAGAAAGTCAGGAAGATCAAATGAACGCTTGGCCACACAAATTGCTAAACGAATGGCCGCAGTGCTTCCTGACATCGTGATTCAAGTTCAACAAGCTCTCACCGCAAATCCCATCAACCCTCCCAATCAAGAAGACCAGAGCGTCGCCAACCCTCCCTCCAAAAAGTGCTCCTACAAACACTTCAAATCTTGCGATCCCCCAAAGTATGAAGGGACCGAAGGTGTTACTGCCCTCCTTCACTGGTTTGAAGAAATGGAGAACACTTTCCTCAGTTGCGATTGTCCCGAGGATCGCAAGGTACGTTATGCAACTGGAAGACTGTTTGGGGTAGCCCTTACCTGGTGGAACACAGAAAAGGGTAAACGAGGAGTTGAAGATGCCATGGCCTTAACATGGGGAGAGTTAAGGGAACTCATGACAAGACGCTTCTGTCCAAGAAGCGAAATCAAAAAGCTGGAAGACGAATTCCACTCACTAAAACAAAAGGAAGGAGATCACACTTCCTATAATAAGAGATTTCTCGAGCTAAATCAGATGATCCCTAATTTGTTCACCCCCGTGTACCGCTTGGTTGAACATTACATTCGAGGTCTTCCCTCGAAAATTCAAGACTCGGTTTTAAGCACTTCGCCTGCAACACTTGAAGCCGCAATGGAATTAGCTACAGAACTCACTGAGAATCGCATCCGAAACGGCAAATTTAAAGATGAGAAGAAGAAAACACCCATTGAGACCCCAACTACAAACCACTCAGTCTCATCCTCAAAGTTTGCTGGTAAGAGGAAACGAAACAGCAAGAATTTTGCTGTCACTCAAACCAACCCTCCTATCACTGCTGCACCAATCACCCAAATCGCTCCCTCAGCTGCACCATTTAAAAAGCCATACACCGGCCCACCCCCAAAATGCAACCGTTGTCAATACCATCACCCTCTCGAAACTCTTTGCCAACATTGCACAAGCTGTGGCCGCGCAGGTCACACCATCCAAACCTGTCGTACTCTTCAACGAATGAACCGCAATAAACCCCCAACCCAAACCCACCATCAGATAGTGGGTCAAGCCCAACAACCCTTACTTCTACCACCTGCACCACACGCAGCCCAAACTTACTACCAACCCAACTACCCCATGATGCAACCCATGCGAGCTTGTTACAACTGTGGGGACCCAAACCACTTCAGGAACACTTGTCCACGCTTGGTGAATATCATTCATGCCCAAGCTCAAGCAAACCCGGTAAACCAAGATAACCAAGCTCCTCCACCTGCCAGAGGAAGAGCTTTCAACATCAACGCCAACCAAGCTAGGGCTGACAACAACGTGGCCAACGGTACGTTTCTCATCAATGGTAGTTATGCATCCATATTATTCGATACTGGTGCGGATAAGAGCTTTGTGTCCTTAGAATTTGAACCTATCCTCAACCAAACTCGTGTTAATCTCATGGAATCTCTAACGGTGGAAGTTGCTGACGGAAAACCCGTTTCATTAAATTCTATTATACGCGATTGTACCCTCACTCTAAACGATCACGATTTTCCAGTTGACCTCATTCCTATGAAGTTGGGAAGTTTCGATGTTATAATCGGTATGGACTGGCTCAGCCAGCTTCACGCTGAAGTTGTGTGCCGCGAAAAGTTCATTCGCATTCCGCTTGAAGACGGTCAGACCCTACGTATTTTTGGGGAAACCCCTTCGAAAGGACTCAAATTAATGTCCTGCCTTCAAGCCCGAAGATATCTCCGCAAGAACTATGTCGTCACGTCGTCAAAAAGGGAAACAAGGAGAAGAAACTCGAAGATATCCCAGTTGTGAAAGAATTCCCACAAGTCTTTCCCGACGACATTTCAGGACTCCCTCCTGTGAGAGAAGTCGAATTCCGCATCGATCTTGTACCTGGCGCTACACCAGTCGCAAAATCTCCTTATAGGTTAGCCCCATCCGAAATGCAAGAGCTGGCCAGTCAACTGCAAGAACTGACTGACAAAGGATTCATACGTCCTAGCTCCTCGCCTTGTGGTGCACCTATTCTCTTTGTGAAGAAGAAAGATGGAACGTTTCGCATGTGCATTGATTATAGAGAACTCAACAAGTTAACGGTTAAAAAATCGCTATAAGTTATAAGTTTCGTTGCGTATTTATTATTCAGATTAATTTTAAACAATACATAATTAATAAATACTTTAGAATTTAAAAGCCATAATTTATAAATAATAATAAATACTGAATAAAAAATAAAATGGAGACGCCGGGTTTCAAACCCGGGTCACCCACAAACACAAGCACACAACACACCACTCCGCCACACACTTCACTTGTGATAAACACTGAATCAAATAACATTTAAAATAAAACCCGAAAGTCAAATCTGGTAATCAGCGCGCCCAGAACTAGCCATCACCGGAAAAATCGGTAATCCGCGATTTTGGCCATATTCCTTTTGACTGAACCGCACTAATTGATTTCGACGTCGGTTATAACCGTTGCCGGCAATCAATTTCAGTCAAAAACCGACGGAAATCTTTAATCGCGAATCAAGACTCAATTCAAACCCAATTCAGCCTGTTTCCACTATAAATACCCACTTGAACACCCTGAAAATCCTTTCGCTCAGAACCACGTTCGTTTCCGAAGTTTCATTTCTTCAAAAGCTCGTCGCCGGAGTTTTCTGCATTCGCCGGACTTTCACCGGAAAACCGAGGCTTTACTTCTAATCGGTATAAATCATCTAAACCTTTATGCTATCTCTTGCTTAGTATTCTAATTGCACAACAACATGATCAAAACTGTTAAACAGTTCACTCAGCCGGAAATCGAAAAATCAGAACCGACGAAATCTTGCCGGGAAATCTGAAGAAAACACTCTGTGTTGGTACATCTTATTCCTTAATCTTCCTTCTCTATTCTAATTCAATAAATTATAAGTGTTGTCGATCGATTAAACAGAACAGTCGGATTTCACTGTTCTGTGTTCTTGTAAACGAAGAAGATGAAGTCGAGTATATGTATATATATAATTAAAACTGGATGTTCAAACGGGTTAGACACACAGTCCAGCGGTGGACTGTGTGCAAATACAATATGCACGTCCCGAGTTCGAATCGCACACTTTACCGATTTTCAGAAATAAAACCAACATTTTTAAAACCTAATCAGATCAAGTCACAGTATATACATAAAAGGAATATAATCCAGTGATTAAACAGATTAGACACACAGCCCAACTGGTTGGGCTGTGCGCACTCGAACCAAAGGACCCGAGTTCGACTCCGGGTCTCTGCAACCGGTTCGGCCATATAAATCATTTTAAATAAAAATCAAATAAGCTTAAGGTTAATTAGTATATATATATAATTAAAACAGAGAATATTTCGGGTTAGACACGTAACTCAGTTGGTAGAGCTGCGTGCACGTATATGAGAGGTCCCGAGTTCGAACCTCACTCAGCGCATAGAAAACACAGTCTGACCGGTCAGACCCGGTCAATGGTCAACGGTCAAAAAGTCAACTTTTTTTGTATTTCTTTTATTTATTTATTTAATTGAAAAATCATTTAAAATACTTAAAAATAAGATTTTTAAAGTTAGAAAATTCCGTTAAACTCACAAAAATAAATCTAAAAATCCCATTAAGAGCACTAATTAAAAATATTAATCTCAAATAAAATTTATTTATTTATCGAATCATCTTGTTATTATCTAGGCTAGTTTTTCCCTCGTCGATTGAATCCTAAAATTCGTGCGCATCCAACGTCATCAAAGAACGCACCCAATGTGAGTGAATCTCTACCAATTCCCCGTTTTAATCATGTTTTGGGGTGTATCATGTGTCGTATAATCCTTTTATTTTATTTAAACACTTGTGCATACATCATATCCGTGATCAAATGTGTATCAATTGTTGTGTGAATTATATGTAGATTGGATTTATCATTTTCAGTGCACGCATTTCATTAAGCCCATCAGTTCCCCGTGGGAGACGGGTTGAGCATCAGGTGCCTCATTAGATCGGCTCCGTTTGATTGAGCCCTGATCTCACATACATCATCATTCATATCATATAATCATCCAAAGTGGTTTGTGTTTGTTTATCTATATATGTTTGCTCATATGTGATTATTGCACAACTTTTCCTTATTAAATAAAACAAGAAATTAGTAACAATGTTTTATCAAGGTTTACTCGCCAACTTTTGTTGACCCAAAATATCCCCCGTTTTACACATGATACAGGTGATCCAGCTGAGACAAGAAACACATAGGAAGGCCTAGAAGAATAAACAAGTTTAAGCTTTGGAATAATTATATAGTTTCATTTCTCTTGTAATTGTATGAATTTTGTTTTGGATATTTAAGTTGTAATTTGAATTTAATAAATATGAAACATCTTAGTAAACATCATGAGCTTTGGTGATAACCCAATTATGCCCCGACTTTTATTTCGCTGCGGGTTGGGGTGTGACAATCTAGGGGTGGTCCCGCCTTGAGTGAAGATAAGCGGTTTATCTTCTAAAAGGTCATGAAAAGGATTTATAGCGCACGGCTGTATTCGCGCTCAGTGAGAACGCAAAGTCGGCTGGTGATGTGTGGGGGTAAACCGAAGGGGGCTATCAGGTTAATGGTTTAATTCCATAGGACACCGTCGAATCTGTCTCTTTTTTTTATTATCAACATAAACTGGGTATAATCTTCGTGACACCTAGTGACATCATCTGTCTAAGTGAGAGGAAACATTCCAACTTGGTGGGGGATTGTTGGAAATATTAATGAGGAACATACAAGTTGGTATGTTTCCTCCATCCCACATTGGTGGGGGTAGTGAAATTTGGGTGCCTTATAAGGGATTGTCCCTTATAGGCCATCAAAGTGTTAAGTGGGTTGAGAAGTGGGTGAAGCCCACACGCGCGCCGAGCCGCGAGCTCGCGAATGGGCGCGTTTGAGGCGCACTTTGCGCTTCGCATCGTCGCTAGGAGCTGATGAGCTTTTATTTTTAGCTAGGGTCCGGTTCAGGTACGTTAGTGCTGTGGATCGAGATCGAATGCGATAAACTGAGATAGAGGGATAGAGATGAATTCGAATCTGGTAGATGAGGGTTATCCCATTTCCCGTTTTTCTCATTCTCTGTTGAGATCCCAACCTATAGATAAAAGCCTCCTGCTACCCATTCTACACACTTAGTTTTCGCAGCCCCTCTTTCTGGTATTCCTGTTTCTTCTCCAGCTTCTGCGTTTTCTGGTTTCCATTGCTGTTGGAATACCAGATCAGTTCTGCATTAAATCATGTGAGTTTACGCTGCAGCTCATAGCAATACGAGCGCGTACAATCCTTTAAGGACATGAATCATCCGTGCAGTTCAAGAATCTCGGTTTCTTAAATCGCCAGATTGGTTTTAGTTTTTTGCATGTTATTTAAATTCGTCCGATAACGAGACAGTCTCCTTCTACCTTTCTTCAATCAGTTTGCTCAAGTTGGAACAAACTGGTTTGACCAATAACTCGGTAATTAATAAAATTAACATTAATTTTCTATTTGATTAAATTGTTTTCAACATATCAAACCTCTAAAAAATGTTACTTGATAATAAACTAGTAATAAAAAGATAATCAAAGACACCCCCATTCATCATTCTGGGATACATTCTTGGATAATATTATGTCACTGCTACTACTACCCAAATTCTTCACGTCATCTTCTTCTTTCAATTTTCTACCACCATCGGCTCCGGTAACCACCCGGCCACCTGCCCTCCGCTGCTGCCATTCTCCACCATCCATCTCCACCTCTGCAGCAACGTTAACTGACATTCTAAACTCTGGCGTCATTGCTTGTCTTCGCGCCCAAAGGTATCCTAACTATTCCATCTTAAAATTCACCTGCTTCTTGTTCCTAACATTTAATATGATGTATTTCTTCTATCTGGTTATAGCCCGGATGTGGCCTTAGAAGCTGCCCGAGCTGCAATTACCGGTGGAATCTCGGTGGTGAGTCTAATTGCCTTAATTTACAAAAGAAAACTGCTATTTTCATTAAACAATATGAGGGACACCGTATCTTCGTTAACAATACTTGAAATGATAATCTTCTATGCCAACATACATATCGGGGATGTCGATTTTGTTATGTTTTAACATACAATAAATGTTTGTTTATCTGCAGTTGGAGATTGTGGTTTCTACGCCAGGTGTGTTTGAGGTTGTTTACTTATTCTTTATGCATTGTATGCTTTGCTAGTTTATCATCTTAAATTGTGATATGTCCCGTTTATTTATTCGGTAGGTTTTACACCAATTGGTGCAAGATTTTTCAACCACAACTCTAGGAGTAAGTATTTTATAATCAATAAATATTTTCACAGGTGTTCGGAGTGACAATGCCAAAGAATATTTTGCGTTTGACAGGTTGGCACTGTTTTGAATGCCAAGGATGCTGAAAATGCCAAAAACGCTGGAGCAAAGTTCATCATGAGTCCTGCAATCGTAAAGGCATGATAATTAGTTATTACTCATTTTATGATCTCTTCCAGAGACCACTTTTTATCAAGTATAATTAAACAAAAGAAATGTAATTACTAATGTGAACTTAAACACAGATGGTCTGCATTATGACCATGTCAGGTGTATGTTTTTGTAAAGGCATGCTCTGTTTGATTTTTAGTTTTTTCTTTGTAGATATTATATCTTTCTTTAATAGCGTATTAAATAATTTGCAGGGCATTCTGGATCAAGAGAGTGATGACTTGCTATATATACCTGGTGTAATGACCCCAACAGAAGTAAGTACGCGTTTAAATATACTTTATATATGTTGCTTGAATCAAGTCGAAGAGCAAAGCTATCTAACTGCACTTTGTTCATAGTTATAAGAATGATCCATATTTATTTCGACTCCTAGCTTAGCCTGATCTTAATACATGTTTAATCAATGTCTACTTAATATAACATGTATTCATTGGTATTGTTTTCCCGTTTCCTCCAGTGTATTCTTAATTTTTAATTTGGCTTATGCAAACACTTCCTGATTATACAGATATTGTCATCATATAACGCTGGTGCCAAAATTGTGAAGGTGAGTGCACTCGTTTCTATAGTTTATAAATAAAACTATCACTTCATGTTTTTTAACATTAATGTTTTACCAGTTTCCGCCCCACATACACCTTCCATTAAATTTGGTAAAAAAAAACAACGTATATAAACGTTATTGTAATGCTGTATGCATGTTACATGGCCCTAATGGTTGTTTTTGTGATAGGTATATCCTGTTTCAGCAATTGGTGGTGTTCAGTGCATATCAACACTAAAGAAGCCTTTTCCTCATATTCCGATGGTTGCATCTCAAGGAATAACAACTGGTAGGTTATATTTATGCTAAATTTCTAATCAAAGATGACATTTATCCCTTACTATTTTTATTTATATACGTATAGATTCAGTGGGTGCGTATATCGATGGGGGAGCATCGGCAGTTGTCTTATCTGATGCGATATTTGACAAAAAGGCGATTTCTCAAAGGAATTTCACTGCAATATATCGACTTGCCCAACTTGCAGCTTTGCAAGGCAATGCAGCTGTAAAGAGGTATTCAGTTTTTCGTTTACTAGCTTGTGTGGTTATCCTTTTTTATTCATACAACATATCTAAAAACGGAACAGGTCCAGGTTAAAAGTTGCCCACAATGTATTCTTAATGCGTATAACTTTTTTTATTTGAATTGCTTCTACGGTTAATGATAAGATGTTTTTCAAGTTACATGAATTTAATATATTTTCTTTTGTGGTATGAATGTTGAGTTAATAAAATAACTATGGCTTTTTGGTCAGGCTCAAAAACTTTATTCCATTTTGTACATTTACAAACTATTTTTTTAGGGGAGAGTACATAGGTGTATCATCTTGATGTTAGAGGCTTAGATCCTTAATACACTTTCGGTGGTTCTTGGATAGGTGACTACTTTCCTGTGTCTATGGCTATATGTGGTTACACAATGCTTTATTTATTTCGGTTTGATTGTACTACTTTTTCACCCCTTTTGTGTTTCCTAGTCTATGTAAATTATATATAGTTTGTGTTTTGGAGCCGAGGGTCTTTCTGGAAGCAGCCTCTCTATCCCTAGGGATAGAGGCAAGGCGTGCCTACATCCCACCCTCCCCAGACCCTGCGAATGGTTTTCCATTTGTGGGATTTACTGGGTACAGTTGTTGTTGTTCTGGTACCGTGTTGTCCTCTGATATTCTAAATTCAATTCTAGCATTGTGTGTTTTGCGCTAATGTTGATATTTGCAGGAAGGAAAAGATCTACGCCGGCTAATTTTCTGGAAACATGTGTCTTTTGATCCATCTGAAAAACCTGTAAGTATTAATATATGTTCGGAATGATTTATCATTTTATTGCACATTGCAAACTTTATTTATTCATATTGGGACATTTAGTGGTAACAGATTTTTGTGTCTGCGTAGTTACATAGTTTAGCGACATGAATGCAATTGAAAGTCACAAACCCACCCGCTGTTACGCATTATGGTGAATAATACCGTGTTGATTCACAAGTTGAGTTATCCTTTATATGTAACTATAAAGGTTGAACTTCAATCTGTTCAGTAATGAATGGTGTTGTGAGTTATATGTAACGGGTCAGTTAACAACTGAAAGGAGATTGTTAAATGAGTAGAATGGGTCAAAATTCGCCCAAAGTTAATTTACCATGCGTACAACATCCGCATCATTTTATTCAAAGAAAAACGTAGTTCAACTTTTATCTATTTTGCCACTGTAACTGACCTATTTACATCTTAATATGTAGCAGCAGATATGAGATATGGCGAGGTGATGTGCATAAGAACGCATACACCTCTGGGATACCATGAAAATGAATATTCACATAGTTTATAAATGCAAGAAAGCCTCCTTCATGCTGATGGTTTTCTTTTGTTTTGCACTCATTTGGTTTATTAGTTATCACCAAGTTTCACATATATCAAGATTGTAGAGATGTCGGTAATGCGCAGTGATATTCATTACACACTTGTATTTGGTGCTTTGAATGTGATGCATATCACTTCATTATAAAAAAAGATTTACTTATATTTAGTGCTTTGAATGTAATACATAAGACAATTAATTCGTTCTAAAGAAAAGTTTCTCCCACAGTAATTTGATTACTAAACGCTTGGTTTCGTGATTATTATTATAACTGTTTAACTCTAGTTATTATTATTACCTACTTTAGCTTTAACCCTTGTTCATGCTGATGGTTTCCTTTTTTATATATATATATAAAGGGTTCGCCCGACAAACTAGTTGGCGAAATTACATCACTCTATAACTAAGCAAAGGGACTCTTATTGTAAGCTTAACGAATACTATTTTGAATGTGATGTTTACAAGACAATCACTACGTTTTAAAAATATAGTTACTCCGTTCTAAAATAAGATAACTATTTTGTTTACTTTTTTCCTAACGACCAACCCACGAATAAAAGCTCGACTATCTAGGATAAACCAACAATGGCAAAAGTCTACTTCATAGTCCCGTGATCAAAGATAGCGTTGGGTAACCCAAGCCTATCATCTCCAGTTTCAGGGAAAGGACACCGCCCAAAGACCCACTACGATAAACCTGATTGAGATCAGATTCGAACTCAGCCAAATCTAACCTACTTAAGTTTTGAAAATATCTATATATTACAAAATTTCCCCCTATCTTCACTTCCAAAGTGAGCCACAAGATGGGTTCCGATGAAGCCTTCTTCCACTACTCCGTCTTCTCCTACCTCCTAATCGGACCACCCACCTACATCTCCTGCCGCTACATCACCGCCCCATACGGCAAGCACCACCGCAAGGGCTGGGGTCCCACCGTCCCCCCATCCTTAGCCTGGTTCCTTATGGAAAGCCCCACCCTCTGGCTCACCCTCCTCCTCTTCCCCCTCGGCCGCCACTCCTCCAACCTCAAATCACTCGTCCTCATCTCACCCTTCATCCTCCATTACTTCCACCGCACCGTCCTCTACCCTCTCCGCCTCCACACCAAATCCTCCACCGGCTACCCCATCTCCATCGCACTCATGGCCTTTGTCTACAACCTCTTCAACTCTTACCTACAGGCCAGATGGGTGTCTGAATATGCAGATTACGATACGGGTAACTGGTTTTGGTGGCGGTTTTGTGGTGGGTTGGTGGTTTTTTTGTGTGGTATGGTGGTGAATGTGAGATCGGATATGGAGTTACTGAGGTTGAAGGAGGGTGGTGGTGGGTATAAGATTCCGAGGGGTGGGTTGTTTGAGTATGTGAGTTGTGCGAATTACTTTGGGGAGATTGTTGAGTGGTCGGGTTGGTGGATGACGACCGGTTCCTGGTCGGGTTAGGGTTCTTGTTGTATACTTGTGCTAACTTGGTGCCCAGGGCACGTGCTAATCACATGTGGTATTTGGAGAAGTTTGGTGAAGATTATCCTAAGGAAAGGAAGGCTGTGATTCCATTTCTGTATTGATATTGATTTGATTCCTGATTTGATTTTTATGGATTGTTTGCTTTGTTGATTTATTCGGAATTTTGATATTGATAATTTTGGTTTCTTGGACTTTCTCGATAACGAGTGACGTATCTTTTTTAACTAATGGATCTTAACGGGTTACAAATGGCCGATTGGTTACGTCCCTAGGATATGACGATATTGTGGGTTTTATAGGTTGGAATGTACCGGATAATCTCTTAAATTGCGCATAGGGGTATAAATGAACACGAACAAACTCTGTTCATGTTCGTTTGTTAAAGAAATATATGTCTTCACGAACAACTCATGAACACTTATCGAACGGGATTTTTTGTTCGTGTTAGTTCGCTAAGGAAATGAACGTATTCATGTTTGTTTGTTAATTTTAGGTAACGAACGCAAAAGAACGTTCATGAACACAAACAAGCATTCATGAACAGAATATATAACACACTAACACTTGTTAAATATTTTATTTGTTAGAATTTTGAAGTATATAAAGAAATTATAAAAATTAAAAACACTAACGAACTATCGAACATAAACAAACACGTTACTTCAGGACACAAATGAACGAATCTGGCCTCTGTTCATGTTCGGTTATTTAACAAAACGAATAAAATTTCTTGTTCATGTTCGTTTGTTTATAAAACGAACTTCCCGTCGAATGGTTCACGAATTGTTCGCTTCAGTTCGTTTGCAGCCCTAATTGCGCATCTTTCTATTTTAAAAGTGTTTTGGCGGTACACCAAATTTTAATCAGCTAAGTCCGTGATAAGTCTAGAGCGAGTGTTAGATTTTTGCTCTCAGAAAACATGTATCGAAATTCATGTGTGAAACAAACCACAAACATTTGTTATATAGGCAACCATTACAATATTTAAGTGAAATGTAACGGCTCTTTACGAGAGAGTATGACAATTGGCGGTTAAAACTATTAGCAATTATTCAGTTACATCAATAGCGAAAACCTGGAAAAAAACTCTTTATAGTAAACTAATTACTGCTAATGTTCCGTTGTTAATGTTTGGTTATTAACAGTAATTCGGTAATCGTTGATGCATACTTAGTGTCTATTGTAGTTGTTATTGATGCTAAGTTGTTGGTGACTTGGTGATCAATGACCACATTTTCATTAATGATTAGTTCTTATTGACGATATATTTCTATGTAACTTTTCATCTACCACGCAAATCCAAAGCAACTTTTAAAAGGTAATATAAGTTTTTTTTTCCACGTTGATGCTCAACACAACCAAACCCGCTTAAGTAATGATGGCCCATTAAAGCCCCTAGTTAATAGGGAGCTTCGCCCCATCCCCTTGAACCACTAGGTTCGGGTGTCGCAGATAAGAATAATGTAAATCCCTGCTTTTTCATACTTTCCATATTTAGAAAGTTCGCCTTGTAATGCTATTTTTGGAAACGTTGTAATCTTGTATTCGTTCTTTCGTTGCAATCATTGTACTCCGAGACTTGAATCATAATGAAACTCGTATTTTATTTCAATTCATGTTATATACCTTCATACATTCATACATATGATGCTTAATCCTTACTACTTGCAAACGTTTGATAAATTCATAATACGCGACATGCATGCCTCATACGAAACTTATGCGAGATTCTTATACGTAATCATATTCGTTTTATACTTGTGTAACCTTTAGAACATGCTACATATGTTTAAAAGCCTTAAAATAATCATAAAACAAATAATATGTGACATTGGACAAGGCCCTAATTAACAAAAATTAAAACTAAAATAAAATGGTTTCTGACCAAGCCTTGCGGACCGTATGGATATTCGGTTACGGTCCGCAAGGGCCTCTGGTAGGCAGAATGTTTGAATTAGCCGCAGGTTGCATGAAATCCCACCTATAAACCTCCACCAATGGCCTCCTAACCCCATTAGCCTCCTAACCCCATTAAATCACCTCCCATCAAACCCTAACTTCTCCCCTATAAATACCAAGCATTCTCCAAACTTTTTCACACTTTACAACTCTCTTGAATCCTCTCAAACACTCCTTAATCTCTTGAAGTCTCAAGAACTTGGCAGATTCGTCACCCTTTACATAAGTGAGCATAACTTGCTCATTTCTTAGTCTTTTACCTTGATTCTTCTTTCATAACTCTTGGATTAACCTTAGGTTTGATTCCATGGATTCTCCTTGGAGAATCCAGACCTGGAGATTCACCAAAAAGGCTCCAAACTTTCTGTTTTGAACAAAACTTCTTTAAACTTATGTTTTACTTCAACAAGCTTGTGTTCTTGTGCTCCTAATCAAGTTTATGGTTAGTGAGCCTAACCAAGATTGTTTCACATGAAATAGGAGATGTTTTACCACTATGTTTTGTATGAGCTTTAAGCTCACAAGTGATGTCAAGTCTTGAACTTGAAGTTGTGTGACTACATGGGTAGCTTGGGCTATCCTACATACAAGTCCACACATCACTTGATGATTTCCCATCTCTATCCCAAGTAGTTTGCTAGTTGAAAGTAACACAACCCCGTCTAGCCTTCGACTTATGTCGACGCCGGCTCACCCGGGTTGTAGATTACTTGGCTACTGGTATAGTGATAGCATGTAATTTCATTTCCATTATTATTCTTGTTCTTGACCTTCCTTATTGTGTAGTGGTGAACTTTACATGAGGTTCCTAAATGGAAGATTTATCTTCCTACCTCCTACATGACTTCTATGACATCCTTGTTGGACTTATGATATAATAAATACCTATTATAATCTATATAATATACTTAAAACCGAAACCTTGATGATGACTAAATAATCATATGTCAAGTTACTAAGTTTAATCACCTAACTGTTTAGTTCCTCGTTACGATTCTAATAGGTGTTAACCTATGAAAACATATTAACCCTTATGGGTTCTCATGGTGTCAAATGAGTGCTAGATCTTTGTGAATACTTTCGTATACATTATTTTGTCATGCTTTATTCCAAGTTTCGAATACTCCATCAAACATCCAATGCTCACACCTACATTTTCCTCTTGTAGGATAACTCGATGTTTCTCCCTCAACCAAACAACTCTTCACGGAATGATCAAGTTGGAAAGCTTGCAAAACCGTGAGTCCACTTGACCCATTTTCTTTTATATCACTTTGGGTGTAACATGTTTGCCTTATACAAAAATCACTAAACTTTTTCTGTATGCAATGCACGAAACAATCCAATATACATGAGTACTTTTATACGTTACTTGATGCTTATATTTGGACCATTCTTATGTGATACGATAGTCATTAGCTTTATACGAGCCATCATTTGACATGTATAGCGCTATAGGAGTAACGCACCACCCGTGAACGAGAGGTCATGTTAAATTATCTTTATTTTGCGTATGCAAGAGGGTTGACTAGAAATATTGCATGCCATACATAATGCTCTTGTATAAACTTAGTTGCCATGTGGATTCGTTTTAAACCTTATGCTTATACATAAACGTGTGTACTCGCCTTTGCTTTTGCATTGAACTTTATTTTAAACGTGTTACAGGTTGAGGAGGATGATGCTATGAAAATGAAGTAGCGTTGATGCTAGATACACATATAGACGCCTTAGGTTTATTTATGTTGTATCAATTTTGTCTTTTGCTTATTGTTATTTGAAATTCCATGTATTGTAATGACAATTTTATTATGAAATGAAATCCGGTTTGAATTAATTATTGTCACCATTAGCGTTGTGAGCAATAAGCAATCTATTTCATCCCGCCTTGATGTTTCCGCCATCGATTGGGGTGTGATAAATAATCATGTATAAGAGTGACACCACACCTTTTAACATGTAGCAATGCTTATTTTTGTGTTGCTTTGTCTTAACAAATTCAACTTAACTAAAATGAGTTTAATGACTCTAAACTCACCAATAAATATGGGTGGGTGAGTCGAGTAACTGTTCAAAACAGATATGAGTCACAATAAGTAACTTTAAGTATGATTCGGGTGTGGTTGACATTAGAGAGTTTTTAAGTGATTTTTTAGTAAGGTACGAGAGTAGTTAACACGCCCAAATTTTTCTTTGGTTTTATTTTCTTTGATAGATAGTTAGCGAGTTGAATACGAGTTAAGCCTCCAACCATGTTTTGTCGAGCTCGAGTTTGCACTAGTGTAGTTTGAATTCACCCATCCCAAAAATCAACTATATTTAAAGATTCAGTATTAGATTTTACATACATATTTGTTCATTAGGCCATCTCCTCTTGTTTCACGCCCCTTTACTCCACATCACCTTCACATCATAAAGTAAAAGTAATTGACGCCTTACTGACATATCACAACCCCATTTTCCTTCACTTTCTTTCACTTACACCTACTATGGTTTCACGCCCCTTTCACTTTACATCACCTCACCCCAATCATTTTTAATTGTTACCTATTTATTTAATTCTTATTTTTTATAAAAACTAATTTACCTAAATAACTATATATATAATAATAAAATTTGAATAAATAATATAACAATATAATTTGCATTAATTTGTTAATTTAATAATAAATAAATACAACAATAAAGTTTTAAAATTTTAATAAACAATTAAAATATAAAAAACAAAGAATGAGGGAAAATAAAAAATAAAATGGCATATTTTCATTTTACTAAATTTTGAAATTTTTGAATTTTATTTAACTTCTTCCTCGCCAAGAAACAATCACGCAACCGACAACCATAAATTTCAGTAAAAAATCCAGATTCCATCAAAAAATCTATCCACTCTGGCGAATACTCCTCCTCAACATGGCTGAGACCCACCACAAACACTTCCCCTCACGCCGTCTCTGGTGTGATTTGCCCTTTCACGTCGTGCCCCTTACCACATGGCAGGGCATGCGACGACAGTAAACGGTCTTAAGATAATTAGGGTGGAGGGAATGTATTCTCACAAATCTTTCACCTTCACGTCAACATCATATCAGATTTTCTCATCCCATCATTTGCATCCACTAATCATTAAAATGGATCATTACCATCCTCAAATCATTCTTATAAAATCTACATTTTAACAAATAAAATTTTAAATTTTATACAACAATTTAATTTAGAATATAGAAACTAATAAAAAATAAATTAATTAAACATTACATTGATTAAAAAAAATACAACACTAAACACATTAACATAAAATAAAAACACGAAATACAACTAGTTGTCAAATATAGATATGTGGGTGTTTGCAATATGCTCCACGTGAACCATGTAAAGTGCGTGGGTGGGTTTTATTGACAATACAATTCCCTAAGAAAATCATCATTTACTTCAGTGTGTTGCTTGGGGATGCACCATTATTCAACACATATCGTTGCATATCTTTTTTTAGTATTATATTATTATATATATAATGCAAACGCATTTTTCTGCTTTTGGATGGACGCATTGCTCGTGCAGAGAGTTGAGCTATAGCCCACTAGGTTTTAGGACATCAAAAGATTGTTTCATGTTCTTTCTTGTCGCTTATTGTGCGGTCTTGAACCTTATTTGTTTATCGTTGTTGTGGCTAAGCAAATGACTTCACAAACGTTACCCAACTGGGTTATATCTCATCAACAAGATAATACCCATGCTTATAGTGTTTTTTGTTTATCACAAACGAACACTTCGACATGGATCCATGTTAAACCTCATTGAATAATGACGATTGATTGAGGACGCTGAGGTTGTTGTTGGAATTGGCAACACCGAAGAAGGCATGCCAAAGTCATAAATCTTTGTATGCTATCGCTTTGAGTGTAACAACCCGACTTTTTCTCGGTTGTTCCGTACTACCGTTATTTCTTTTTGTAACCGTTGTAATCCGGGATTCGAAATATAATGGTTAATCTATTTTAAATTTATTTGTATCTCTTATTTAAACGCAGTTAATCGCTTAATACTCGCAACGCTCTCACTCGCTCTATCGCGCTGTTTTTATTTAATTTTATTATTTATTTACACAACGCTTAACGTCTCACTACAACATTTAACGAACATAACCTAAAAAAAATTCGTACGAAAATGGTAGTTTTTTGGAGCGAAAATGGCATATTTCATGCGAAAATGGTAATTTCCGCATGAAAATGGACATTTTCGCACGAAAATTTCACCAGACTACCTTCATCCTCTCCACCTATAAATACAGCACTCCGCTTTCAGTTCAACTTGTTGTCTTTCAGCACCAAAACCCTCTCTAGCTCGTTTTCTCTGTTTCAAGTAAGAAGACTACGTTTTCATGATAATTACGACGCTTTCTACAACGATTTTGCACGAGATTATCTCCGATTTCATCTAAACTTCTCTGTTCACGAAAACCTTCATCTTTTTCATAAAACTTTCTGATTTTCAACTTAGATTCACACTTAACCGAGCATATTTGAGTTAGCTTTGGCTTCTCAATGTAGAAACCTCGTTGTTTCAAACTCACAAAGTGTTTATCCTGACAAAACTGTTTTCTAAAATCAATTTTTACACAAAAACGGACAACAACCGACTAAGGTTTCGTTCACTAAATAGTGGAACGAAGCACTGTCGAAACCATCACGAAATAGACTCGAAAATACATCAGTTTCAAACGAAATCTCAGTCCCGAACGCACCAAGACGCAAGAACAGTCACTTGTGCGATCTGGGCTGGCTCGCGTGAACCATACTTGGTTCACACGGTCTAGTCCGAGTTCATATGAGAGACTCACTCGCTCAAAAGACCTCTCCGACGCTAGGTTGATCAGTAGCCTAAGGTTGAAGGGATGAACACTCAATTTTCCGAAGACAGACGCGAAAACACTCGATTTTGGACACAAAAACAGGCATTTTCGTACGAAAATTCCATTTTCATGCAAAATAAAATGTTTCCCGCACGACTCTCCGTTCCGACTGTTTCAACACTCTGGAAGCCTGATGCACTTCTGTTTCTACAAGTAGGCTGAACCTACATTCTTTCTCCCCTCTCATCAACTCTCGGTGTTCGTTGTACGCACCCCTTGTGAGTATACTTGAACCCTTTTTCGTTTAAACGCACTCTTGGGTTTTACATACGTTCTCTATATCAAAACACACAACACACAACGCTAAACTCTTTTAATGCTGACCGCTTTCGCATGTTATACGTGAATCGTTGAATGTTTGTTTGCTATGTGTAAATGATGAGGACTTGCAGACCACCCTTAGCAACGATAGTACTATAGTTTGGACTTAACACCTGATTGGTTCGGGGATTGTTAAGGCTCGCATATTAACACCCGATTGGTTCGGGGGTTGTTAAGGCTCGCATATTAACTTTAATTGTATAGGAAATTAGACTTTTTAAATATTTTCATATTAATAGTTGTTATGGATTCTCTTGAGCAATCTGATTCGCCTAGTGCCGCGCCTGATGATTCCGCCATCGGTTGGGGTGTGACAGATTGGTATCAGGGCCATAACTATAGGGAAATTAGATAGAATTGCCATGTTCGACCTAGTCTATAGTCTAAGTACCAAATTAGACCACTCTTCGACTTAAATGCTTAAATTACATGTCTTAAATGCTTACATGCCTTTCCTAAGGCTAACACAATGTACACACTTGAAAACGCTCGTATAACACAAACGAGTGATTGTGTCGGGATTAGGTGTGAAAACCAAGAACTCTCGATAAGATCACTCATTCCGCGTACTATTTACTGCACGAGATTCTTTCGTTAAGTTAGGAGTGATATCCGTATCTTAACGAAAATCTCCACCTCTATTTCAGTGGAACTCCCGACATGTTCGGTAAAACCACAAACATGGAACGAAGTTGTTAAGTTAGGGGTGAAACCCGCATCCCAATAACTAATTTCACTCCTCGATTTTCAATCTCACCAAAGTCTTGACTATTTTGATGACTCAGGATACGTAGTAACCGGAAAGGTAATGCCGTTAGCCGTGAGGCGGTGAGAGCATTCACCTATTAGGCCAAAGCGTTACCCGAACTCAAAGGAACGGTCGAATTACCTTGGGTAGTCGTTGTCTCAAAACCCAGGACGCTCCATTTGTTTTAAGCCTGCAATTGCCGATTTTATGCATCATCGAGTTTTACTATTATTTATGTGTTTAAATTTGTGAATTTTACGCTTTATCGATTTCTCGTTTTAACCCTTTTCGCTTACGAGAACACGCACAACTCGCACAACTTTCGTAATCTAAAACGCTAATTAATCGCAAACCAAACTAGAATGCTCAACCCTCTTACGCGAATGTCCTCATACGCGGTATTACTCGCTTATTACGCTTATACTACTCGCATCTCATACGCGCTACGCATGATTTTGATTGAAGGTGTATACGTGCAAAATATATGAGTATGTGCTTATGTGATTATGTGCCTATGTGATTATGTGCTTATGTAGTTATGTGCTGTTGTGATTACGTGATTTTGTTCTATGTGAATAATAAAAATAAGTATATGGTATAAAACACAAACTTTTAAACAAAACCCACTATAATCTAATCTCAACCAATCTTTGTCTTTAGATGGCTTCCATGGGATCTCACACTCGCTGTACCGCTCAACCCAACAACGACGACAAGCGAATTGCCTCACTCGTGGCCAAGCAGATGGCCAAGGTAATTCCCCAGATTGTTAGCGAGATCCAGGCTGTTAGCAGCAATTCATCGGTGGACTTTAAGGGAGATGCCCGAAATCTCGGTTCAGTTTCAAGCAGTTTAAAGCCTGCGGTCCCGCAGCATTCACAGGCGAAGATGGACCAATCAAGATGTTTCACTGGTTCGACTCGATCGAAGTAACTTTCAGGCAAAGTGGATGTCCTGAAAATCTCCGCACCGTTAACGCCACTAGAGTCTGTCAGTCAAGGGCACTTGACTGGTGGACTGCCGAGCGCAACATGCGCGGTAATGGCGAAGCTTACTCTCTCGCGTGGGAAGAACTTAAGGAACTCATGATCAAGGAGTTCTGCCCACCGCACAAAATCCAAAAGCTAAAAAATGAGTTCTGGAATATCAAACAATTCGGTGGTGATAATGCAGGTCTCACCGCCCGCTTTAAGCAACTCAACCTCATCTGTCCAGGCCAAGTGAATACCACCAAGAAAGCCATCAAGAAGTATCTCCGCGCTCTCCCCGAATGTGTCGCCGACTTTGTTCATGCAGCAAAACCAACTACCATCGAAGAGACTTACCAACTCACAGCCCAGATCAACGACAAGCGAGTCTTGGCTGGAGCTTTCAAGGTCCCGACAAAGAATCTTAGCCAAGCTACTGTTGAGCCAAGCGCTGATACCACACCATCTCAAGCCTCCAAGTCAAATCACCAGAATCGCAAGCAAAAGGGTAACAACAAGAACTGCGCAGTAGTCCCAGCACCGAACTCCTGGTCTCGCCAACCTGCTACTACCAACGCACCAGCTGCTAAGCGTGCATACACTGGGCCTCACCCTCTGTGCTCTAAGTGCACATATCATCATGCGGTTGGAGGGAACTGCCACTTTTGTGCCAACTGCAACATCTATGGGCACTTTACGGCGCACTGCCGCACTGGTCCACGTCAGCAAGCTCCTCCCGCTCTCGCAGCACCGCCAGCTCCTCTCAATGCTATGCCAGTCAATCAAGCTCCAAAAGAACCAGCTGTACAAGCACGTGCGTGCTACACCTGTGGTGATCCAAACCACTTCAGCAATGTCTGCCCGAATCGTGTTGTGAAACAAGAACCTCAGCAGCAGCCTTAGCAACAACCACCACAGCCCCAGCAGCAGCAACAACCACAGGCTGTGCGTGAAAGAGCTTTCAATATCAACCACCATTAGGCTCAGAATGACAACAATGTTGTCAATGGTACGTTCCTCATTAATGGTATTTATGCTTCTTGCTTATTTGATATTGGAGCCAATAATTGTTTTGTATCGTTAGAATTCGAAAAGCTTTTAAAATGTAAACGCGCTAACCTCCCAAGACCTTCGACGTCGAAATCGCCACTGGAAGAACCATTACCGTTAACTCCGTTCTACGTGATTATACTCTCGAACTCAACAATCACAACTTCTCGATCGATCTCATACCTATGCAATTAGGTAGCTTTGATGTCATAGTTGGCATGGATTCCTTCGTAAAAACCGTGCCGAAGTTGTCTGTCACGATAAAATGATTCGTTTTCCCTTTCCAAACGGCGATCAGCTACATGTTTATGGCGATGTACCCTCAGAAGAATTGAAGCTTATGTCATGTGTTCAAGCGAACACGTACTTGCGTAAGGAATATAATGCTTTCCTGGCCCATATTGTGAAATCGGAGAATGAAAAGAAAACCTTGAAAGACGTGTCCGTTGTTTGTGATTTTCCTAAACTTTTCCCCGACGACTTACCTGGTTTACCCCCTACCGGCGATGTCGAGTTTTGTATTGATCTAATCCCCGGTGCTACACCCATCGCTAAAGCTCCCTATCGCCTTGCACCATCCGAAATGCGTGAGCTATCAAGCCAACTTCAAGAGCTTCTTGATAAAAGCTTTATACGCCCGAGCACATCACCTTGGGGCGCACCCATTCTTTTTGTGAAAAAGAAGGATGGATTGTTCCGGATATCACCAGCTATGTGTACATGAGTAAGACATTCTGAAAACGACATTTCGTACTTGCTATGGCCATTATGAATTCGTGGTCATGCCTTTTGGACTCACCTTGTTTTTCGAAGATTGATTTACGTTACGGATATCACCAGCTACATGTACATGAGCAAGACATTCCGAAAACCGCCTTTTGTACTCGTTATGGCCATTATGAATTCGTGGTCATGCCTTTTGGACTCACAAACGCGCCTGCGGTATTCTTGGATTTGATGAACCGTGTGTGCAAAGCCTTTTTGGATCGTTTCGTCATTGTTTTATCGATGACATTCTCATTTACTCGAAGTCAAGAGTCGAACACGCGCGAATATTCGTTTAGTTCTCGAACTTCTCCAACGAAACCGTCTTTACGCCAAATTCTTCAAGTGTGAATTTTGGCTTAATGAAGTTCAATTTCTCGGTCACGTCGTCAACGACCAAGGAATCCACGTCGATCCCGCCAAAATTAAAGCAGTAAAGAGTTGGAATACTCCAAAGAATCTGTCTGAAATCCGTTCTTTCCTCGGATTGGCAGGTTACTACCGCCGATTCATTGCTGACTTTTCGAAAATTGCCGTACCCCTCACTTCTTTGACTCATAAGGATAAACCTTTTGTTTGGGGTTCCGAACAGGAGGAAGGCTTTCAGACTCTCAAGCGTATGCTTTGCGACACTCCCATTCTCGCACTTCCCGATGGAGACGACGATTTCGTCGTTTATTGCGATGCCTCTAACCTAGGTCTCGGTTGTGTTCTCATGCAATGAGACAAGGTTATCACGTATGCGTCTCGACAACTCAAAATCCACGAGAAGAATTACACTACCCACGATCTCGAGCTTGGTGCAGTTGTTTTTGCGTTAAAGATATGGCGACACTACCTTTATGGTACAAAGTGTACGGTCTTCACCGACCATACGAGCTTACAACACATCTTTAACCAGAAAGAACTAAACATGCGCCAACGCAGATGGGTTGAACTTCTCAACGACTATGATTGTGAGATACGCTACCATCCCGGCAAAGCAAATGTCGTAGCCGATGCTCTTAGTCGACGAAGCTATGTGTATAGTATTCATGACGTTCAAGCCCAGACTAAACTCGAAACCCTGATTCGCGACACCCAGCATGCATGTTTCATTGAGAATACCTTGTATGAGGAAATGAAATGTGGTGCCGAAACTTAGCTGGAGAATAAGTCTAATGGGATCTATCACTTTCTCAACTGCATTTGGATCCCTAGCCGCAATAACCTTCGAGAGTTACTGATGACCGAAGCCCATAAGTCACGATATTCCATTCACCCCGGTGCCGACAAAATGTACCAAGACCGTCGTTCTAGGTATTGGTGGCCGGGCATGAAAAAGAATATCGCTCTGTATGTTTCGAAATGCTTAACTTGTGCGAAAGTTAAAGCCGAACATCAACGCCACTCTGGCTTACTCGAGCAACCCGATATCCCGATGTGGAAATGGGAGAGTATAGCTATGGATTTTGTTGCAAAACTCCCTCGCACCTCTTCTGGTCACGATAGCATTTGGGTTATCGTTGATCGTCTTACGAAATCTGCTCATTTTATTGCCATACGAGAAGACTATAAGGTAGAACGATTAGCATGAATCTGTACCGACGAAGTCATTTGTCGACACGGGACGCCTCATGACATCATCTCTGATCGCGACGGTCGCTTTACTTCACGTCTCTAGGAAAATTTTCAATCCGCCCTTGATATGACTCTTAACCTTAGTACCGCATTCCATCCCCAGACCGACGATCAGACTGAACGTACGATTCGCACCCTTGAAGACATGCTTCGATCGTGTGTTATATATTTCGGTGGTAATTGGGATTCGCATTTACCTTTAATAGAATTCTCGTACAATAACAGTTATCATACTAGTATTCATATAGCACCATTTGAGGCACTATACGGTAGAAAATGTCAATCGCCTATTGTTTGGCACGAGATCGGAAAAGCACAAGTCACCGGTCCCGAGTTAATCCAAGAGACGACAGACAAAATTCTCCAAATTAGAGACAATCTTCTGAAAGCTCGTAGTCGTCAAAAGAGTTACACCGATAAACGCCGCAAGCCCCTACAGTTCGAAGTTGGAGATCACGTTCTCTTAAAGGTTTCACCTTGGAAAAGAGTGATCCGATTTGGAAAGACAGGGAAACTAGCGCCACGATAAATGGGTCCCTTTGAGATTCTGTAAAGAATTGGCAAAGTGGCCTACCGACTCGAATTACCGGAAGAACTCAGCAACGTACATCCGACTTTCCACGTCTCAAACCTCAAAAAGTGTTTAGCCGAAGGAAATCTTCATGTGCCACATGAAGATTTGAAAATAAACGAGACTCTTCACTTTGTGGAAAAGCCAGTAGAAATCATGGACCGAGAAACCAAGAAGCTCCGACGAAGTCGCATTCCCATTGTGAAGGCCAGGTAGGAAGGCAAACACGACGCTGAGTTCACTTGGGAACTCGAAAGTGATATGAAGGCTAAATATCCACATCTCTTTGTTACTTCTACTACTTAAATTTCGGGACGAAATTTCCTAAAGTAGGGGTGACTGTAACAACCCGACTTTTCTCGGTTGTTCCGTACTACCGTTATTTCCTTTTGTAACTTTGTAATCCGGGATTCGAAATATAATGGTTAATCTATTTTAAATTTATTTATCTCTCTTATTTAAACGCAGTTAATCGCTTAATATTCGCAACGCTCTCACTCGCTCGACCGCACTGTTTTTATTTAATTTAATTATTTATTTATTTATTTACGCAACACGTAACGTCTCACTACAACATTTAACGAACTTAACCTAAAAAATCGTATGAAAATGGCAGTTTTCGTGCGAAAATGGCAATTTTTGGTGCGAAAATGGCATATTTCATGCGAAAATGGTAATTTCCGCTCGAAAATGGACATTTTCGCACGGAAATTTCACCAGACTATCTTCGCTCCTCTCCACCTATAAATACAACACTTCGCATTCAGTTCAACTTGCTGTCTTTCTGCACCAAAACGCTCTCTAGCTCGTTTTCTCTGTTTCAAGTAAGAAGACTACGTTTTCACGAGAATCACGACGATTTCTACAACATTTTTACATGAGATTATCTCCTATTTCATCTAAACTTCTCTGTTTACGAAAACCTTCGTCTTTTTCATAAAACTTTCTGATTTTCAACTTGGATTCACACTTAACCGAGTATATTTGAGTTAGCTTTGGCTTCTAAATGTAGAAACCTCATTGTTTCAAACTCACCAAGTGTTTATCCTGACAAAACTGTTTTCTATAATCGATTTTTACACAAAAACGGACAACAACCGACTAAGGTTTCGTTCACTAAATAGTGGAAGGAAGCACTGTTCAAACCGTCACGAAATAGACTCGAAAATACATCTGTTTCAAACGAAATCTCAGTCCCGAACGCACCAAGACGCAAGAACAGTCACTTGTGCGATCTGGGCTGGCTCGCGTGAAGCATACTTGGTTCACACGGTCCAGTCCGAGTTCATACAAGAGACTCACTCGCTCAAAAGACCTCTCTGAAGCTAGGTTGATCAGTAGCCTAAGATTGGAGGGATGAACACTCAATTTCCCGAAGACAGACGCGAAAACACTCGATTTTGGACACAAAAACAGGCATTTTCAAACGAAATTCCATTTTCGTGCGAAATAAACTGTTTCCCGCACGACTCTCCGTTCCGACTGTTTCAACACTCTGGAAGACTGATGCACTTCTTTTTCTACGCGCAGGCTGAACCGACACTCTTTCTCCCCTCTCATCAACTCTCGGTGTTCGCTGTACGCACCCACTGTGAGTATACTTGAACCCTTTTTCGCTTAAACGCACTCTTGGGTGTTACATACGTTCTCTATATCAAAACACACTACACACAACGCTAAACTCTTTTAACGCTGACCGCTTTCGCATGTTATACGTGAATCGCTGAATGTTTTTTTGCTATGTGTAAATGATGAGGACTTGCAGACCACCCTTAGCAACGATAGTACTATAGTTTGGACTCAGCACCCGATTGGTTCAGGGGTTGTTAAGGCTCGCATATTAACTTTACGTGCGTGTTCGCTGTTGTGAACACGTATCGCGCATACTCCACCTCGCAGTCGTGTTGGTTAGCTTGTATCACTGTTGTTAGCATACTTAGATTCGCCTCTCTACGTGTTACATGTTGGTTATGCGTAAATGCTTAATCGCTATTATTATGTCATTAAACTTGTGTACTCACATTTACTGTATGTATTGACTTTTTATTAACGTATGTGACAGGTTGATGGATTAGCTTATGCTGCAAACGGATAGGACACCTAGAAACTCGCTAAATAAATCTAGGTTGTCGGATTAGTTTTGTTTGAGAGACATGAAATCTGTACTGACTATTTGAAATATTTTGTTTAATTGTATGGGAAATTAGACTTTTTAAATATTCTCATATTAATAGTTGTTATGGATTCTCTTGAGCAATCTGATTCGCCTAGTGCCGCACCTCAATGATTTCACCATTGGTTGGGGTGTGACATTGAGCATAATTACTAGACACTCTTGGTCACCTTTCATGTACTAACCTCGCCATTTAGTTGGGTAATTCCTCCAATTCCAATTCGCATAATCAATGCTACCTCTCATTCTAAGGTATCCGTGTTTGCTTTCAATGAAATGTACAATAGTTGAATGTCATTGAAGGTAAGCCTATGCAAATACTGTTTCCATACAACCGAATAACACCGTGAAAAAAGTGTTGTAAACTTTCACGTGAGGTTATTTAGACATATTGGGTACTCATCATACGCATCTGGGCATTCCCCAATTAATGTATTATTGATGTGTACTTTTCTTCAATGATGTAAAACTCTTTTTCCATCTATCATCCCAACTAATTTAAAAATATTCAAATTTCAACTCTATATCACCAACTATTTTTTTTTTTTGAAGAATTGATCTCTTGGAATGCTAAACCCTTTTCTAAACATCATATCAACACATAGTCAAACTAACCTTGAATGAAAGGTTCGTGTGCATTCAAGATCTCTTAGTACACGAACCCTTGACTGTGCCGTGTCTTGAACTAAACCTAACAATTCATAAACGGGTTAAAAAGTTACAAGCATTTAGGATAACAACTTACTCATCTAAATTTGATGGAATTTTTAATGGATACATTTTCAAAGTTGGTGTGAAATTTTTGGGGAGAAAGATTTAAGGTTTGTGGAAAAAAAATTGAACTGGTATATATAAATTTGTTTCAAATTAATTAATTATATTTTAATAAGTGTGTTTAACATGGAATTCTCGATACTGATTCAGACAGGACGGTGTTCACTTCAGACGCCACGTCTCCATCCCCATCACGTGGTGACTCTAATTAAGTGCCCACTTAAAAGATCTAATTTTATTATGTTTTCACAATTTGTGTTGGTAAATAGCAAACACCTAAACAAAACCTCTATAAAAAAAGTTGCTAAATTTCCATTCAAAAACTTATATAAAACTATGGTTAAAATCATTCATTCAAAACTAGCCATAAATGTTGATTCTTTTGGAACAAGGGTGGTACACATTACACAAGACTTTGGTATTGTCCTCGGCCACTCAAGGTAGAAATGTCTTTTCTTGAAACTACATCTCTCCCATCATTTCACTCAAAGAAAAAGCCAAACCAGAGACCATTTTTTGCTTTTTAAATTTTCATCTTTTAGGCTGGAATAATCAGTACATCATCTCTAAAACCCCACAGATTTCACCCATCACGACCCTAATTGCAATTTACCTTCACAAAGGTGAACACTCCTTCTTCTTCTTTACAGATAAGCTTTTGCTTTCCATATCATTCAATCTCAAATCTTTGATTCATCTGCAGAATCTGGATGACTTCATCAGATCGATTATTGTTTAACCGGCAGGCATCTGTTCATCATATTCTTGGAGGGGGACTCTGTAAGTCTTTCTGATTTTCAAAATTTCAAAACTTTTTCTTGTTATTATTATTTCCTTTGAGTAATTCGGATTTTTAAATTCTGGGTTTTTGTTTTTGATGAGTAAAGATCTCATCTTGATCTTGAATAATGTAGTTGGCTATAGAAAAATTTGAAAAAGTGTTGAATTTGACTTCTTAGTTGTTTTCAACTTCAATTATGACATGAACTATTCGATTTCGATGGAAATTTGATTAGTGTTGCTGTCATTACAGAAAATGTGTATCAAATTTGTATATTGTAGATAATCGGGTAGTCTGCAGAGTCAAAACATGTGTTTATGCTTTCTTAGTCAATGGTAGAACAGTTTGATTCAATCCAAACTCATATCTTGATTGTTTCCAATCTATGAACTTATCTGATTTGGTATCCGTTTATCGGTTTTTGTTATCATTGGTCAAGATCCCATTTTGATCTTTCAAATCTATGCAAGTTCTTGTTTCATCATCACCATACTCGGTAAATCCCACCAATAGCAAAGCTAAGGTAGGGTCCGAGGAGGGTAAGATGCAGACAGCCTTACCTCTACCCTGTAGGAAAAGAGAGGCTGCTTCCAGTGAGACCCCCGGCTCGATAATAGTTTTGCATCAAGCCTTGGACATAAGGCACATAACACTCAGCAATTGAGACAAATGCCAATTAGTGCATGTACCCCCTTGTCTTTCAGCTATCAACGCCACCACATGATGCATGATTAACCATCCCCCTCTTTTAACGTTATTTTCACGAAATTAGTAAAATAACGTTAAAATTAATGCACTTTCACTTTTGCCCCCCCCCCCCCCCCCCCCCCCCCCCCCCCCCCCGAGCGCATTATATGCGCATACCGCAAGCGGGGCGGATGCAAGTTCTTGTTTGAAAGTGATTATGTGATATTAAATAACCAATGTGTTGGAGCAGATCAAAAGAATGATCAATATATGTAATATGATTAACTAAAGTTGATTTTGTGTTTATGGCAAATTAATACAGTTTTTTTAAAAATTATTTTCGTTTGATCAGTTGCAGATGTGATTCTATGGAGGGATAAAAATGTTACAATGGCAATTTTGGTAATAACTTTGGCTTCATGGGTGATGTTCGAAAGATCGGATTACACGTTGTTATCATATGTCTCCAATGTTCTCTTACTCCTGCTTACAATTCTTTTCCTATGGGCCAAATCAGCACAAATTCTCAACAGGTAATAGTAATTATACCCCCCACACACCCCCTAATCTTCAAGTCATATGGTTGACTTTTCAGGTCAAACGGACAAATGTTCAACTGAAAAATTGATACGAACTTTTCAGTTTCTTAAGAAAAATTAAACATGTAAATCAATGCTCTACGAATATTAGCACAAATTGCACGAAGTGGAAACCAACTTTACAAAAAAAACATTTATGATTTTAACATCCAACATTAAGTTATACGCAAAATAGAAACCAACTTACCTTTTTTTAACAAGTGCCACATCAGAAATTACTCGTGATTGATATCTATCAAAGACAGGGTTGGTTGCTAAAATCGACAATAAAATGTTTGTTGGTTTCTGTTCTATGGGTATATACAAACTTAGTTGCTTAAATCGTGAAAAAAAAAACGTGTAGTTCGTTTCTATTTTGTTACAGTTTAGCCATAGAAACTACAACGGAAGAAAATTATACAAAAAATGGTGACTAGAATCGTACCGGTCCTAGTTCAAAACGAGTCTGTTTGACCTTGACTTGAAGAGAGTAGTAATAGGATACAGTTCTTTATGGGTATTTGATTCATGTAATAATATATACTTTTGTAAACATGATGCCAAACAGACCTACACCACCAATACCACACTTGCAGCTTTCAGAAGAAACCATAAATGAGTTTGCAACTATAATTCGTGACCGAACAAACACGTTTCTATCTGTATCCCATGATATTGCACTTGGTAAAGACCCAAAGATGTTTGTTAAAGTGGCTGCATATTTGGTTCTAATCTCGGTTATTGGAAGCCTAACTGATTTTCGTACACTGTGCTACACAAGTAAGGCATTCTCATCTTGTATTTAAAGGTGGAAAACGCGCGGGGGTGGGGGGTTGGGTATCATGTCAAAATGGATCGATTTTATGTTCGTGTAAAAACATGTTAGGTTTGTGATGTTATTTAACATATTAATATACTTTTTTAATGGATAAATGGTGTTTGTCAACGTGAACCGACATGTTTAGAAATTACACATTTTGACCTGTTACCCAACCTGCTCACTTTCTAGTTTCCACATCTGCTTGTATGCATAGATCCGGCTTTCAAGTTAAGATTTGTAATTTTATTTTTTTAACAGGCATTGTTGTGGCTCTTACGGTTCCGGTGGCATATGAGAGATATGAAGCATATGTTGATTCAAGTTTAATCAAGGGAAATGTGAAGTTGAAGAAGTTGTATATAAGATTTGATGAGAAATTTATAAAGAAAGTTAAGAATTATATTTTGGAGAAGAATAAACTCAGTTGAACTATTCTTAAGCTTCTTTTTGGTTTTCATTTGTAAGGGGCTTTTTTTGTGTGATGGAGGTTTTGGTGTTATGGAATATAAGTTGAGAAAAAAAAGATGGAATTTTTGATTTGAAACCACTGTTTGATCATATTTCATATATAATAGACTAAATTACAATAAACAGCAACAACTTTCGCTAAATTTCTAATTCGGTCACTGGACGGTTTAATCTTCACTGCAACAAGTGTGCCTTTTGAAACTGAGTACTTGCGTAACTTTGACAAAGATAAAGCGGCATGTTAACTAGGTCGAATGACTTTTATAACTGCCTTGAAAAGTTGAATGATTTCGAAAGTTAAAAAAATTTTTGCAAACTATAGAACTTACGAAGAATTGAGATTTATTCAGCGTACCTGATTATCTATTGAAATTTAAAAGCATATTAATGTAATAAGTATAAAAGAATGTCATGTTGATTACTGTAGTTAATTTAGATAGCAAATATCAGGTTAGAATAAGTGTAGTCAATTAGTTTGTGCTGTCCCACATTGGTGAAAAGTATAAAATAGCAGCTGTATATATAGAACACAAACTGTTGATAAAGCATGACTTTAATTGAATAGGATCTGTTCTATAGGCTCATACCTCTCTATTTTTGATCCCGTCTGGTTGACGTTCCATGAGAGCGTGATTAACAGTCTCTCATGGTCTAGACCATCTGATGGGGCATGACAATTCAAACTTTTTTGTGCTGCAAATCCAGATTCATCGGCTCAGTAGATGATTGGGTTAGGGTTTGGATGCATGAGTGACCACTAGCAGAGCCTACAGTTTTAGCCACAAGAACAAGGTGGTCAGGGCATGCAACCGTCACTGTGTCCCCTAATGGCAGTTTTAACTGCGCAGAATTTGAAGCATCTAGATAGTTTTGACTAGTTACTAGAGTATCATATTAACCACATTCTTAGGTTCTTTAGCCCAGAGAGAGCCTTAGTTAAACAGGCAGCAACAGGATGTTACAAGACCCGAGCAATCACCATAAACATAGGACTCTTGTAGCCCTATTCACTAATAATATTTCTTTCTATCCACCTTATGAGGAGACTTATTAATTAATTGTATATATAATATATTTTAGCAAGGTGATGATGATACTTGCACTAAAATATTAGTAAAAAGGTGGTTAGAAGCAGGACGGAACTATGTGAAAACTAGGAATAGCCTGGGATACTTCTCAATTTTCATGGTGAAGTGAATTTTTTTTTTCTGTTTTATCTATGAGAATACACCTGAACAAATATTAGGATACCCCTAAGTATATGTGAAAATGAGATAAATGATATTTTCCGATGACGGAAAACCAAAAGTCCGGTCGACTAAAAGTTGCAGCGGCAACTTATTCGAGGAAGATAAAGTTTGTTATTATATTAATATAACTATTATGCATTGGGAAAATAATTAAAAGCAACAAGTAAGTTCAGATATATATCATGTTTCCCAATGAAAAGTAATCGTCACCTGTTACTTTTTTTGAACATATGCAACTTAACTTTTGTTTTGTCTATTTTTTTTTTTTTTTTTCTGAAAAGAGAACTTCATTAAAACAAACCTCCGATTCAAACGGGCAAAGACCAAATAACAACACGCATCTCTGACCCAAACGGCCAAAGGAAAGAAAATTACAACATATACATAGAGTATATACACCAATCACCCCAACTAATATAATTACATGACGTTCTGTTTTTAACCCAAGCAAACCCTCTCGATTTAATCTCCCCTAAAATGTCCTGTGGGTTTCGTCAGATTTGATTGAAAACCAACTCGTTCCTTCATTTCCAAATGCACCAGCACGATATAATCACCAAGCCTTGAATGATCTTCTTAGCTTTCTTTCCAACTTGAGAGTATTTGTGGGATGTCCAGAATGTCTTTGAAGTCGAAAATATAAATTGGAGGAATTTGCACCAAACACTGAAACCGACCAAACATGATTCGCCGTTGAACACGTAGTAAAAAGGTGCTCCACTGTTTCCTCAAAGTCATTACAATAAGGGCACATAACCGAAGCAATGTCCACGTTTCTTTTTCTTAAATTGACTCTCGTAACAAGCCTGTCCAAATTACCTCTCCAAGCCACTATGTTACATTTGATAGGAACCCATTTACACCATTCTTAAAACTGAAAAGATGACTATTACCCCTTTCGTTGATTAACGCCTTCCTAACTATCTTCACCTAGAAACGTTCTTGCCTATCATATATATCATGATTTCTTTTTATGAAATTCAACATTGATTTCTTTTTACCTACTAATTTAAAGATATAAAATATATATCATGGTTTCCTTTTATGAAATTCAACATTGAAACTTCTACTTGCAAGTTTATCCAAAAAATTTAAACAAGTGAGGTTTATAGATTTATAATTATAAACACAAGTTTTTTGGGTTTATATATAATACCAAAATATGTTTATCATTGCGTCTACATTTCTATTATATTTTGTTAAAAAATAGACGCCGTAAACATCGGCTTGCACCGTCGTGGAGTGCGTCTGTAACTCACTAGTGTGGATTGAATAGTCAAACTTAGCCATTTACTAAATAATATCTATAAAACTACATTTAAAGTTCTATAAAAATTACTTGATACTCCTGGGTGTGTGGTACATTCATTAATAAAAAAGTCTATGTTCAACATATGCTTTAAATGTAAAAATAAAATTTATTTTCTCACTTTATTAGAGAGTGACACTATATTATAAAGTATGAATTAATAAAGGTTGATTAACTATTTTACTTCTAAAAATAGTTTCACAACACGCGTATGTATACCTAATTAATATATAATTTCAATTATATCTTATCTCAATATAATCATATTATAATTTCTAAATCTTATTACTAAGTGTTTAATAAGCTTTATTCAATTCATGGGTCTATAACCTAGTGTATATATTTACACACACGGCGCAGTGAAATGACTAGATGCAAGAAAAATTTAAGTGTCTAATTTACTAGCTGCACAGAGCCCTTAAATTCTCATGGAGTACTCTAGGTAAAAAAAATTAGGATACCTCTTATTTTTTCTTCTAAGACAGCCACTGATTAGATGTGTCATTTTAGAAGTAATTATCATAGAACGGGTTGTAGAAGATATTGTTAGTTAATTGGGATCGCATTTATTGTTTGAAGTTGTAATAATTAGTTAAAAGATATTTTAATTTTTGGAATTCTAATTATTTTGAGAACTATACAGGTGTTTACACTTGAGAAATTGTGAGCTGTTGTATATTACAGTTATATAATCTTGCAGCTTGAATGGAACTCACTATACACTACTGACTATTTCACCCCATCGTAATTTCATAAACAAAAGTAGAACCTGTTCATCCAATAAAAAAGGTATTTGGGAGAAACAAAAACCGAACTTGGGACTCCAATTTGATGCCAAGAAAAGTCATCTCGTACTTGGGAAGTGTGGTTTGATGTTTAAGTAGTGACGGAGCCAGAATTTTTTGTTTGTGGTGTCAGTTTGTTTCGATAGTTGCCTAATAACAACATGTGGTTAAAATTTTGGGTCAGATCGCATAATAAAAACTAGCATCATCATAAAAAAAAGTACATTGTCCAAGAAAAAAACACATAATAAAAAGTCCAGGAATGAATTAATTGGGCTTGTAATTGGTTATTGGGTTAAGATTTTTAAAAGAAGACAGGATTTTAATGGTTTTAAAGTGGACAGTATATTAGATGAAATTTTGCCTAATTAATAAACTATATATTTTTATTAGTTAAACTTTTATATAATCTTTTTATTTAGTATAAAATATACATAGTTTTTTATGCCATTAGGTCATTTAACAAATTCAATGGTGTCAGTCATATTAAACAAATGGGTCGTTCAGAAATTTTCTATTATATGATACGCAAAATAGATTAGTGCCCGTTGACACTAATTCTCTTTATGTAGCTCCGCCACTGTGTTTAAGCCCTCACAAGCTACATTTTAACTTCAGGGAATCTGACTTCGGACTTAGAAAAGTCTGGATAACCCATTTGTGGAAAAAAAAAAAGAAGCTATATTTATGGCCACATTTGTGCAATAACGTTTAGAAATGACACCATTTCTATAAAAGAAAATCATTAATCCTCATTGGGTTATCCCATCAATGCAAATGTGATGTTCCAACCATCAAACCCACCTTTAAATATGATCCCTATGTAACTAATACATAAGAATTTGTTAAACTGCTTCCGTGAATGGAATTGTGTCTCAACTAAGTAAAGACTAGTATCATGTGTCCGATACCATGTCTCCACTAAGCACACACGCCATGTTTCTAAAAGTATTGCTGTGTATATTGAATTGTACGATGTTTACAAAGTTCAGGAGAGTCACTACAAATAGCGATCTCATGCTAACAACCTCAGCAAACCTAGCTAACAAACCTCAGTAACAACCTGAGCTGTCCTCACCTATAAACTTGGTCAACTATTCTCTCACGTGTGATAATACAATAATTCAATATAAAATACAATGGTTTAATACGCCCCCGCAGTTTGAGCGTGGGACAGACCGACAGTCAAACTGGAGCGGAAAGACTGAAATAACTGGTGAGAGAGTCCTTTGGTGAAGATGTCAGCGTACTGAAAAGCCGAGGGAACATGAAGTACGCGAATGTGGCCGAGGCGAACCTTTTCTCAAACAAAGTGGATGTCAATCTCCACGTGCTTAGTACGTTGATGTTGAACCGGATTTTCGGAGAGATACACTGCAGATACATTGTCGCAATACACTACAGTGGCACGCTAAAGTGGAATATGAAGTTCCGTCAGTAAGTTTCGTAACCAAGATGTTTCAGCTACGGCATTCGCTACTCCACGGTACTCGGCTTCGGCACTCAATCGGGAAAAAGTGGGTTGCCGTTTTGAAGACCACGATATCAGGTTGTCACCTAAATACACGCAATATCCGGAAGTGGAACATCGCGAGTCTGGACAACCTCCCCAATGGGCGTCCGAATAAGCCGTTAAGTTCTGATAAGAGCAAGGAGTTAGTCGAATGCCATGATCCGTTGTGCCACAAATGTATCGTAGAATGCGTTTTATGAAGGCAAAGTGAGGTTCCCGAGGAGCGTGCATGAACAAGCATACTTGCTGGACAGCGTAAGAGATATCTGGTCGAGTAAACGCCAAGTACTGAAGTGCTCCGGCCAAACTCCGGTATAGTGTACTATCTGAAATTAAAGGATCATCAGTAGCACTTAACTTAGAAGACGTGTTAACTAGTGTGGAAGATAGCTAGCATGAAGTCACATTTGCTCTGTGTAAAATGTCTTCAGCATTTTGTGATTGAGATAAGAAAAGTCCGCGGGCGTCTCGTTTAACACTAATGTCTAGAAAATGATGAAGAGAATCCAAATCACTCATGGCGAACTCGTTTGAAAGGCAAGTGATGATGCTGGATAGAAGTGATTGAGATGATGCCGTGATGACGATGTCGTCTACGTACAATAGCATGTAAGCAATGTGATTCCCATGTCGATAAATGAACAAAGAGTTATCCGATATGCTGCTTTTGAACCCATGACTAGTAATAAAAGTATAAAAACGAGTGTACCAGGCGCGTGGAGCTTGCTTGAGACCGTACAACAAGCGGCGCAAACGACAAACATGGTGTGGAAGTGAAGCATTAATGAACCCCGCTGGTTGATTCATGTATATTGTTTCATTTAGATTCTCGTGTAAAAATGCATTTTTCACATCAAGTTGATGAATCGGTGAACCCTTGGATAACCTCAATGATAAAACATCGTATGGTAGCCGATTTAACGACCAGACTAAATGTATCCATGCAATCGATACCCACTGTTTGAGATTTCCCATTGACTACCAGTCGTGCCTTATATCTTTTGGGAGAACCATCAGCCTTAAACTTGTGTTTAAATAACCACATGCAACGAATGACCGGTTTATCTGTTGGTCGAGCGACTAGTTCCCAAGTACCATTTTCCATTAAAGTGTTATATTCATCGGTCATGGCCTTTTGCCAATTAGGATCGGAAAAGGCTTTGGCATAAGTTTTCGGTAAAGGTGAGATGGGATTGGAGTCGGTGTGTAGATTGTAACGCGGGTTTGGTTTTTCAATATCGGCTTTAGCGCGAGTAGTCATGTGGTGTGTATTTTGGGTGGTGGGTTGTGGAAGTGTGGTGACGGGTGGTGTTAAGCATGCAGCGGAATGGGCAGGATCGATATGGGCTGGTGAAGAGTGGAGTTGGTGTAGGCTGAGGAGAGATAGGTGGACTGATGTGTTGGGCTGGTCAGTGTGGGTCGAGGGTGATGTTGGGCTAGGGTGAGGAGAGGAGATAGTAGGAGTAAAATGGGATTGGGCCGAGATGTGTGCATTGATGGATGCAGATTGTTGCGCTGGGTTAAAAGAGAAGGTATTTGGCTGGTTGAGTGGGGCATCTTCTAGGAAATGATAGGATGTGTTGGGGATAGGTTGGCTGTACGGGAATGAGGTTTCAGTTAATTCCACGTGCATCGAAAAATGGACCTTTCTAGTTTAAGGATCTAGGCAATGGTACCCCACAAAGTTAGCCGGGTAGCCCAAAAATATGCACTGAATGGACCGAAAATTTAACTTATGCGGTTGAGTAGCCGACATGTTTGGGTAATATGTGCACCCAAACATGCGTAAGTGATCGTAAAAGGGGTGACGATGATAAAGAGCAAACGCGGGGGGTGAAAAAATTAAGTCGTTTAGTGGGAAGGATGTTGTGTAGGTATTTTGCCGTGTGAAGCTCCTCAATCCAAAACGGTGGAGGCAAGTGTGCATGTAAGAGAAGTGCACGAATGACGTTTAGTCGACGAATCATCCTTTCGGATTAAATTCATTATTTTCAAACTCTCCGCCTAAGTCGCATTGAAAGGATTTAATATTTTTATGAAATTGGGTTTGTATAAATTTATGAAATTTGGCAAAATTGATAAACGCCTCAGATTTAAACTTTAACGGGTAGACCTAAACGTATTGAGTAAAATTATCTACAAGAAGCATGTAATATTTGTAATCAGATGCACTAACAATTGGAGAAGTCCACAAATAGCAATGGACTATATCAAACGGTGCAAATGTAAATGACATAGAATCATAAAACGGTAGTCGTTACTATTGGCAATTTGACACGAATGGCAAATACCAGTAGATTCGACTTTATTACATGCAATAAAAGAACTAGTATATAATACATGCAAGACTTGTTCGCCTAGATGACCGAGACGATTATGCCAATTCTGAGGTGATGATGCAAGGAAGCATGTTGTGGAAGCAAGTGATGGTGCGTTGAACGGATATAGATCACTGGAACTATTGTGGCGGGAAAGGACCCTTCCACTCTTGAGATCCTTCAAAGTAAAACCAAACGGGTAAAATTCAATTGAAACAAGATTATCACGAGTGAATTTTCGAACCGATAATAATTTTTTAACAGCGTTTGGTGCAATGAGCATGTTATTAAGGTGATAGGTTTGGGTTGGTGTGTGGTGATAGCCTTTGCCCGATCCTGTAATTAACATTTTTTTACCATTTCCAACAAATATATCACTTTTAGATGACAACGATAAATGAGAAGAAACCTTACCCGAGTCAGCAGTGAGATGGGAGGACGACCCCGAGTCCATGTACCAGTTTGGATCTGGAGTGTTGATGCTCATAGTGTTCAATGCTGCTCCTAATTCGGTCGGGTTTAAGGCATCCACACCTGTAACGGAACCGGCTGAGTTTCGAAAAACACCTGGTGCAGCCATATTAGCCATCTGATTGTTGCAGCCTGGAGTCTAAGGACCCTGACGACCAGTCCAAGGGGCCGGCCATGCAGCGCCTTATGTCGGGTGAGGGCATGGTGGGGGAGCCCATGGCTGATAAGCAACAGGAGAGTTCAATGGGGGATAGGTGAACCCCGGTGGCGACTATTGGTTAGTTCCGGTTCCAGAACAACCACCTCGATTCCCACCGTTCCATCCGCCTCAATACCGCCCCTTCCACGCCCTTGTGAGGGCTGTCTCGCATAGCTTTCTTGTGACACCCGGTTATTTTAAGCCTGTACTAACGTGGCACGTGTTATGAATAAATAAAAGGCAAAATTTTATTGAATTTGATGTGCTAATATATTTAAAATTTATTGGAATTTATGTTGGCAACTTTAAGATAAACGCTTATCGCGTAACGATTAAAATGCGAAACGAACGTCGGTGACCGCCCGATTAATGTTAAAATCCTAAAAATCTTCCGTTATGATTAAAATAATATATTTAATCATGATCGTGAGGAAAAATAAATTAAAATGATTAGAAATTCTATTTTTCGAGTGTAAGCGCGTGCTGTGCAACACAGCGCGCATACTGCCATATACGGGCAACGCAGCCAGTCCAGGTAAATAAAATATTATTCAGTAATATTTTGGTGAGTTTATTTTTATAGAGCGTTAAAAATAATTCAAAACGCGTTAAAACGTGATTTAAACGCTAGATAAAACACCCGGTAACCAGTTAAATACCAGTTTTTCCTAATATATTATATATATATATATATATATATATATTATATATATATATATATATGTGTATGTAAATGTGTGATGTGTGTGTGTAAGAGGTAGGTGGCGGCATATGGGGGTGCCTACCTTTTGAATTCTTCTTCTAAATGGACAAATGTAAGCTCTTGGGAGAATACACAATCATTATGGATACTTACATATTCCATACATGCATTTCAAATTATCAAAAGATTACCATCTCTCCCTCATCTCTCTCTCTCGACTGTACACTCCCACCACTACCTTCACTTTCAATTTTTGATTTAACTCTTGAAGATCCAAGCTCATTCTAAGGTATTTCCAAGTTATCTTAAAGGTCCAAAGGTGATTACAAGGTGTTTTTAGCAAGAACCAAGCTCCATATCATCACTTTTGTCAAAACCCATCAAAATCTTGAAGGTATAAAAACTTACTTTAAAATCCATATTCTTGATTTATGATGATGTTGATGATTATGGAAGGTTTCTCTTGTTCTTGGATTTAAGCATAAACTTGAAACTAATAACAAATGGGTTTTTAAAGAAAATAAAAATGTAGGTGCATGTATATGTATACATAGTCGTGAGTGTGTATGTATATACATATGAGATTGAGTTTTGAATTTTGAATGTTTTTGATTGATAATGTTCATGAGTATTTGATGCATGCATGTTTAAAGGTTGTCATATGAAAGTTATGTGATTTGAAAAGATGAATATGAAAAGTGAAATTTTGGAACTATACATGTGTGTATATATGATTCGTGTATATATATATATATATGTATATATTTATTGCATGTGAATTTTGTTGTTAAAGCTTTAAAGTGTGAGAATGTATATGTCTTGCATTTATGATGAATGATTGGAAGATGATAATATGAAGATGATGATGTTCTTGAATGGTTGAACATGAATTAAATGAATGTTGGATGCATACGAGTTCATGCATGTTGATGATAATATGATGACATGCATTAGATGCTTGTACTTAGGCATGCATGTGGATGTATGGACATGAAATGGTGATTAAAATGTGGCATGATAAAAATGATTTTAATCAGGTCCTAAACACTAAAATAATAATATTTGAAGTGTTAAAATAGCATGAAACTTTGTCATAAAGTTTACTAGCTTTGCATGTTGTACTTAGTGCTTAAAAAGTTGTAAAATACGTGAAATCGCCTGATTTAAGAGGCTTGCACAAAAACTGCACTAATCTGAATATAACCATCACTTTAATCAGTAAATAACATGGGTTATGTTAAAATATCAAGTCGTTTCGATTTTGGATGGTTATGGTAACGTTTGATGCAAAACTATGCGATAAAATGGTAAAAATCGCCTTTTTAGGAGATTTTTACGAAACTGTTTTAGACCAGTAAATAAACTGATATTTGATATAAATATAAGTATTTTAACTTATATTAAGTTTACTTGGTGTTTAGTTAGTCATACGTGACTTTCGACGCCCGAAAACGTTACCAAATCACTAAAATACGCATTTTTCAATGTGCACTAGAATGGGTTGTTCATAGGTGAACCTCATGTGTTTAAAAGTGTTATGTGATTTAAATATGTGTATATGATGACATGTTAAGTGTTGACATGATAGCGGGAATTTAGACTATGCATGTACACTTGTGTGTTTAAAGCGGTAGAATCGATGAAATCATGTTGAATGTGTAACTTATTTGTCGAGCATGAAAAATTGATACATAGGTTAACTTAATAAGTTATTTCATGTATGCATGCTTTAAAAATGATAAAATGTCTAAGTTAAGGAGTTTTCGCGTGTTACAATATTGAATATTTGTGTACGTTTATGTATATATATTACGACGCGCAAATCGTAGATATATAGTACGTATAAACGGGAGTATTAACGGATATAAACATATTAAGGGTCACCAATACAATCGTTCAAGTCGCAAAATCTTATATATATATATATATATATATATGAACTCATATATATTAAAGTGCCAACATAATAAAAAATAATGACTTTTCGAGAATATCTCAAAGTTATGTGAAAATTCCAAGATTTAGAGAAACTTAGGAATTTTGTGATATATTGTTTGATAAATCGTTCCTACGTATATTAGGACGTGTAGAAACAATTGTGGAATTGCGTTATTTATAATACGCACCCGAAGGTGAGTGTCACTAAACCCCTCTTTTTACTGTTTTTATAACTGTTTTGTGGGAAGAACACACCTTAAAAGGATAAATATACACTTTTGTATAAAATATACCTTTGATTAAACTATGGATATATTTTCATGGAAAATATATGGTTTTGATATAAATATGTTTCGGGGAGAAACGGATTTTTGGATAAATGTGAATATATGTTTCGGGGAGAAACAAGTGTTATTACGGTGTTTAAGAGAAAACGACCGTGTAGATTTAAAATTGCTTAAATCTAAAGTTGTGACGAATTCGCTCGGTCTCAAGAGAGTAAGTACCAGGCATGGTTTACGTTTCGGTGGGGACTTCGGGGAAAATCGCACAACTCGTTATATATTAAATTTATCATTTTAGTAGGATATATGTATTGTACACGAGGCAGGCATTATTAGAGACCCATTGCGGGCTCTTGCACAAGTTTTGCCGTTTAATCATTAATATGTATGCGTGGAATTGTTGATAGATCTATCGGGTTGACTACTCCGTCGTGACCGGTAGCTCCGTGTCAGTAAAGCGACGAATTGATATTATGTAGTGAGTCTAGCCTTGATTATACCTTCATAGTAAATATGTAGTTCGTAATTTCATGCAAACATACGAGTCTGAACACTTGATGCTATCAATTTAATATGGAAAACTTGGAAAGATGTTGTATATTGAAGGTTTTAGGAAAACGCTTTCGATGGTGACCCATGAATTTTTATTAAGGAAATGGAAGTGGCTTTCATAATATTATATGGATTTTTTATTAATTAAACACATAATTTGAAAGTTTTCCTTGGATCAAATTGTTTTAAATTTGAATACGTGAACTCACCCTCCTTTGTGTTGACACTTGATTTTAATGTGTTCTTCAGGTACATAAGTTCGGCTTTGGGAACCTTTGGCGTATCTGTGGTTATGATGCATGTTTTTCATTAATAATGTTTTGGACAACTTTTAAAACTAATCTGGGACCATGTTTGTAATAAGATCCATAAGGATCGAGACAACTTAACTATGTTATGGTTGTGACTTGTGTTTTAACTTAAACCATATTTTATTAAGTTATATGTCCAAAATTAACGATGTATCGTCCACTAAGATATTTATGGGCACCAACTTCCGTCACCATTACGTTTGTATTTTCCGCTGTGACATTTTTGGGGTGTTACAGAAGTCGGTATCAGAGCCAATGGTTGTAGCGAACTAGATGTTTTCGGGGGAAAACTCTAGACTTCAACCGACGAAATTTTGAGGCTAAGTCCCAAGATTCGCGAAGCCAATAATTTAAAATAAACATGGATTTTGATCATGTATGAAAACTATTTTGAGTTTATATGCATACGTGTTAATCTGTTTTTTGGGCCTTATGTGTTATTTTTCATTTATACACACACTTACTTAGTACGCTTACCTTGTGTCATAGATGTCGCACTCACATGAGATCATAGAGATTCACGACTCAGGTAGCGAGCATGAATACAAGATCTCACCGACCTCAGTCCTGCCAGAGATACCCCACCCCCTTAGATCGTTAACATGGCCGAATTTGCCTCGTCATTTTATGTTGGCCCTACTGCATTCGCCAGCCATGTCGACCCTCGTACGCGCATACTAGTAACGGATGGATTGACGATGAAGACTCTATTCCACCCTCGATTTTCAAGATCGAATAGTCATCCGGCACAGTGCCTATTGTTGATGAGATGGGTAGAGGTACCCCGTTGATTGGAGGATCCTTTGGGATAGCTCCAGTGGTGGACGCCACTACTGTTATGGTTCGGCCATTAGAGCCATCGGTAGTCACGCCCATTCCCACTGCTGAGCCTACACCCGAGATCCCTCTGCCTGTTACGTCAGAGTCGTCCGTATCTAACACATGAAAATATTTTGTTTCTTTTCCCAAGAAACTCGTGCAGTCGAGTCCGCATCTAACACACGAACCAGGAGATCATCCGAGAGGGTGCCATAGATCCATTGAAGGACTATGGCATCAATTTCTGCCCACGACTCGTAAGTCAATGAGGTTTTAGCCGGTGGGTTTGATCCGTCGATGTGGTTAAGAACACGATACCCACGAGCATGGAGCTTAAAAAGCTTAACCCATGATGAGTATGTGACCTTGACACCATCAAGAATTTGGATCTTGTTTTGTATGTTGGTGACAGAGTACACCGGGTGAAGGGTTTTGGCATTGGAATCGGATGGGGCTGTGGGCGTGTTGTCACCTGCCATGGAAGTGGATCGGAAAAGAAAAAAAGAAGATGAAGGTTAGGGTTTCGGTATAGAGATGTGCTCTGATACCATAAAAGTACTGCTGCGTATATTGAATTGTTCAATGTTTACAAAGTTCAGGAGAGTCACTATAAATAGTGATCTCATGCTAACAACCTCAGCAAACCTAGCTAACAAACCTCAATAACAACCTGAGCTATCCTCACCTATAAACTTGGTTAACTATTCTCTCACGTGTGATAATACAATAATTCAATATAAAATACAATGGTTTAATAGTTTCAAGTTTTACAAATCTTGATCATAGGTTTCATAGCAGTTTGTATATTTGATCAGTAATGACTAGTATCATATGTCTAAAAATGTGCTCCATTAAGTACATACACCATGTTCCGAGTTTTACATATGCCTACTATTGCGGCATCTCCACTAAGTACACACACGATGTTCTGAGTTCTACGTACATCTACTATTGCGGCATTTCATGACCATTTCATATATGTTATGTTCCATTCAATATAACTATAAGACGGTGTATCTATGGGTTGTTATGGTTCGTAAACCTTATCAGATGGTCTTGGTCAAGAACATAGGCATTGTGAACTATAATGTATAGACCTTACGGTCTGTAAGCCTCATTGCGCAGAAGTTCTAACCTTCTGATATGAAGCAGACCACCATGCATATTAAGAGATCAAATAACCAAAGGTTATAAATGATTACCTCGACTGGAAATGTATAGTTCCAACAAAGGTTGGTCCTCCTAATGAGCTAAGATCACTGCATGCAACGAAGATTGACTTAGATTACTGCTACAAACCTTAAAACAGACTTTTGAACAAGAAAATGGACATGGATCATGATTCTTACAGCATGAATAGAATTAGAGGCTAGGAATGGATGAACAAAGATTGCTTAGTCTTATGTGGATGAAGAACACAAGCAAGAATGAAGCTTTGAGTCTTCAAGGACCAAAGATCACCAAGAAATACCAAGAATACATCAATAACTCAAGTTCTCACTCTCAAATTCGGATTTGGTGTGAGATTGGAAACAAAATGAGGTTCCAAAGAGCGTTTGGGATGGGGGTGGGGGTATATGACCGATTTGGAGGTCTAGAAACAAGCCTTGAGTCATGGATGTTCGGTAAAAAATGCAACCATTGTAGTCCAGGATGTGGCCAAAGATGCAGGTCTTCAACATGGTGATTACGGACCGTAAGGGTTAAAGATTACACCTCACAATCCCAGTTCTGTGGGCTTAGACCATGGGTTTCCGGGCTAGATTACGTGCAAGGCATAAAAACTCAGAAATTCATCTTTAGTCCCTAGACTTGTAACTTTGCATACATTACACTTTTAGTCCCTCTACTTTTCGAAGTTAGTTTCAGAACGTCAAGTCCAACAGACACGTGTCGTATAAGTTTGAGTTTTCGTACAGGTTGTTACACATTGATCTTCATTAGGTCCACTCACATGATATTTGCTACCCCAATTCCACATGACTATGTAATTTGAGGCTTTTTTTCAATGGTTGAAAAGAGTTTATTTGCTTTAGGAGTAAAATAATCTTCTGCCTTGGCAATCTACTTATGCACTACAACAATTATTCTTATCAAATATTCCTTGATGTACTCTAGGCAGGTTATAATGGATTTGGTAAACACCTCACATAGATTGTTCAAAAGGACGTCATTTGTTGCAATTCTTGAATAAGTTAAGTACAAAAAACATACAAGTTCTTCAGCATAATGCAAACATAAGTAAAGTACAAAAAAGATCATACTATTGAAGTAAGCTCTTAAATAAATGACCCTCTACTTACACTTAATATTTTCAAGAAATTATATAATGTTGTAAGCAATCATGTAAAGCTTGATCATGGATCACGAATAGCACACTTCCAAAGCAAATTCTTAAATAAACGACCCCTCTACTTACACTTAATTTTTCAAGAAATTATATAATGAATTTTGTTTTAGTGTTTAAAACGAACAAACGTGAATTAGAGAGAAAACGATGAAATTGTCCCTCACGTGTGAGACACACTAATGGAATAAGTAAGAGGTTGGATAAAGTTAACAGGGTTGGAGCTAATTAAAACGAAATAAATTCTAATATTGTTTTGTCAAGATTTAAAATAGTTATTTTGATTTTTTTGAAAGGAAATTTTCATTAACAACAACAGCACACCTCAAAACCAAGGCGGCCAACTAAACTACAACGAACTACATGAATTCAAATTTACACCAATCCTGCCACGAAATCGAAAAACCTTTTAACCTACTCTCTCCACAAGAAACCAGAGCTTTAATGTTGCTAATAATATCTTCTATCTTAATCTCTTTGTTGTTAAAAATCGCATCGTTCCTAGCCTTCCAAATGCACCAACAACCGATTCTGATTAAACCCTTAGGATTTCCTTCTTTGGACCATCTAAGCTGACATGCTCGTGAACCTGGAGCAGATCTTTAAACTCGAAAAAGAACATCGGCGACACCTTACACCATCGACTAAGATGATTCCAAACCATGTTGGCCACAAAACAAGTCGTAAAGATGTGATTCACAGTCTCTATACCTTCGCTACACAACTTACAACTATCATCTTCAAGAATAATGTTCCGGTTCTTCAAGGCTTCGGCCGTGGCAATCCTATTTAGACTCGCCCGCCACACAAAAATATAGCACTTAGCCGGCAGCCATATGCAACTATTGTCTTCAACTATCTCGTTCCGAACCCTGCTACTATCCAGCAAACGTTTAACCGCCCCGGTGCTGAAAGTATCGTCTTTGCTACCGGACCGTTTCCATGAATCCCGAGAAGATGAAAGCGAAATGTTGTAAAGTAAACCGCACAGCCCCACTAACTCGTCAACTTCACGACTGCCAGGATCGGTCTCTTCAAAGCCCATTCGTAACTACTCCCACTACTATTGATTTTAACCCGCTCAATAATCTTGCACTTTTTCTTCGATTCCAATTTAAAGATTTCAGGGAATTTGTCTTTCAGCGGCTCATCACTGAGCCACAGGTCGTTCCTTCCCCATTACCAACCTTGCTTTTAAAAAAGTTCCTTAACGGCTTACCTTCGATTTTAGTTTTGGAGAGAACGTTGACAATGTTATTCCAAACACCTCCCATAGACTTTCTATTCGGAATAAAATCCCAACATAACCTTGTATTATGAATTGCTTCAATGACTTCCTTCCAAAGAGACTCTTTATCCGATTTGAATCTCCAACCTCATTTCGCAAGAAGAGAGATTAATATTTTGCAATTTGATAAGCCCAAGGCCATCAAATTTCTTCGGAGTAGTACTCTTCTGCCAAGCCACCCAATGGAGTTTATTGCAAGCTTCATTTGCACCCCATAAAAATTTTCTAATTTTAGCTTCTAAATCACTTATAACTTTCACCGGAGCCTTATAAAGGGAGAAATAATATATCGGGATGCTTTCGAGAACTGATATGATAAGAGTGACCCTACCCCCAATGGAGAGTTGGGTTGCCCTCCACTTAGATAATCTGGCATCGAAGATATCATACACTGTCTTCCAATTTGAGATCCGATTCATGTTAGCACCAACCTTAAGGCCAAGGTAAACAAAAGGAGTTTCCCCAACTCGACACCCAATCAGAGCCGCAGCATCACCCAAATCCGCTTAAGCTAAATACTAGATTTCGCAAAATTGATCTTGAGGCCCGAGCATATGTGAAAAATCCTCAGAATTCGGACAACATTCAACATGTTATCTTTAGTCCAATCCCCAAGAATAACCGCATCATCCGCACAGAGAAGATGAGAAATAGTCGGGCCATTGTTAGGCAGTTTGATGCCTAGAAAAGCACCAATATCCTTTGCCTTGTCAAGCAAACCCGATAAAGCTTCCATCACCATTAAGAACAAAAAAGGAGATATCGGATCTCCTCGACGGAGGCCTTTCGAGCACCTAAACTCAAAAGTTGGAGATCTGTTGACAAGCACCGCAGATCTAGCCGATTCCAAAACGCCCTTAATCCATGAAACCCAACGAATTGGAAACCCCATTTGAGCCATGATAGAAAGTAAGAAGTTCCAATTAACGTTGTCATATGCCTTCTCGAAGTCAGTTTTCAACATAAAAGCCTTTTTCTTGGATTTCATCCCCCCATCTTAACACCTTCGTTAACGATGAGCGGCCCATCCAGAATATAATTCCCACTTAGAAAAGCCGATTGAGAATCCGAGATAACCGAACGAAGAACCTTCTTTAAACGATTAGCAAGCACTTCGGAGATGACCTTGCTAACTACCCCAATCAGGTTAATAGGTCTGTAGTTATTCATATCAACCGGGTCACAAACTTTTGGAACAAGAGTGATGAAAGAGGACCTGCAACCAACATTTATCTTCCCATGCTCGAAGAAATAATCCATCAAATCTCTGAAATCCTTCTAAAAAAGATACCAAATTTTTTTAATAAATTTCATGTTAAAACCGTCCGGGCCCGGGCCTTGTTACTCCCACAATCGAAAACCGCTTTTTTTATTTCCTCCGTCGAGAATGTACCCGTCAAACTCTCTTTCTCTTCCTCCGAAAGTTGATTGAGGCCTTCACACACTAGCTTAGGTCTAACTGGAATGTCCTCCACAAACCGATCCCTGAAGAAGCACATGATCTCCTTTTTGATTTTCGAGGGTTTCGATATCCAAGTACCACCAATATTCAGGCCGGTAATAAAGTTTTTGGCTTTCTTGTTATTGATCAAGGCGTGAAAAAACTTAGAGTTCTCACCCCCTTCAATCACCCAATTCAATCTAGCCCTTTGCTTAATATCCAAGTTTTTTTGTAGGAAATATCGGTAATAACTTTCTTATTTTCTGCAAAAATCTGTTCTTCCTCTTCCGTCAATTCCCTGTCCTCCATAATTTTTTCAATTTCCTCCAAGTCCTGAATGGCTTTGTCATAGCCTTCGTTCACTTTCTTACAATAATCATCCCTCCACACTTTAATGGCTTTTCTCAGCATCGTGAATTTATTCAGCAACCGAACATCCGGTGTGCCATCATCACCACATTGATTAACAACCGATTCAACCATCTCCCCGAAGCCCGGCTGTTCGATCCAAGAATTAAACACACGAAAGGGTTTTGGCCCAAAATTCTTTTCGGTGATAATTAAAACAAGCAGACAGTGATCTGAGAACCTAGAAGGAAGAGCCCTCAACGTTGCCACAGGCCACTTATTAAAAAACTTCGGATAAACAAGGAACCTATCGATTTTGCTTAGCTTCTTACCATTCTCTCTTATACAAGTAAACCCTTTCTCTTTCATCTCATACTCGAGCAAACTGGCCTGATTTATAAACTCATTAAACTTTTTAGCACATCCGTTTTTTAACTTTGAGTTTTTCCTTTCCGAGGGGTCCCTAACTGCGTTAAAATCTCCCATAATAATCCATTTACCAGAAACTCCATCCATCATCGCCAGGATCTCATCCCAAGAGCCTTTTTAGCCGCCACACTTTGAGGCGCATACACATTAACGTTGTTCAGAGTTTCGTTACTACCTTTTAAGTCCTACCAACGTAAAGGAAATTCCTGTTTTAGTAACAACTGAGGCCTGAAAAGTACCATCATCCCAAATACATAAAAGGCCACCGGACTGCCCCGCAGAACCCACATAATCCGATCTATATGCAGTTTTTCCCCAGAGTTTTTTACATTAAAACCCGTAAAATCTTTGAGTTTTGTTTCTTGAATAGCCAGGAAATCAATTTTGTGGGTCATTTTGAGCCCTTTAATCCACCCTTCTTTGGTAGCACCCCCAATCCCTCTAACATTTAACGAAATGAAATTCATAATTCAACAACATTGTTACCTTCTTTAAGAATCGTCTCCTTTACAAGCGAGTCATGACCTCCCAATTTTGCTCCCACCCCTGCCCCTAGGTTGATTGTAGAAACAAATTCCTGCTGCAAATGATCGGCGTCTGTAGCCTCCTTTCTTTCGGCTTCCAAGGAATCTTCAACCACCAATTCCAGCCGAGAAAAACCATTTTCATCACTTGGAACCTCCTGTTGTTGAGAATTACCTCCCGAAGAACACCCCGGGTCCTCACCTGTACTGCCCACCTCATGACTGTTAAGAGTCATGTCGCAAAAAGGAAAAGGCCCACCAGTCCACGAAGCATTCCTGGGCCCCTCCATATCGGCTCTGGGCCTTTTCTTGGGCATGTCAATAATCTCTGGGCTATCATGTTTGGGCCTTGGAAGATGCTTGTCTTTCAAAATATTAAAAGGTTTCTTCTTAATTCTCCCCACTTTCTCGAGACTCCCAAAAATTAAATTCTGCTGACCGCCTTCCTTAGAACATTCTTCATGCAGATCGGGTTTTCCAACAACATTAACTGTCACCCGTACCTCTTCATGTTCCCCATGCACGTTCGACTTCTCCGCTACTTCCCGCCAATCCTCCATTATACGAGTCGACCCAAGCTGAGAAGACTCACCGTCATCGTCACCGGAGGAGGACTCCGGCCAATCATCATTAACAAGACAGTCCGGTATCCAATCTCCCTCCTCTTTCCGAACCCAAACTTTAAACCTTTTTTTCCTCCAAATTAGAGTGACCGTGTCCGAGATAGGAAACCCGACATCGACCAGAACACCAACTCTATTCAGGGAGAGGTCTTGAACTTCCTCGGACAGTTGAGAACGATGAACCACCTTACCGAACTTCCCTGTAACGTCGTCAAACACCTTATTTTCTGCCAGGTGAACCGGCACTCCCACTATCTTAATCCAAGCTAACCTTTCATACGCCCCAGACTGGCCTGTCCACAAGTCAAGGTGACTAAACCACCTCTTCCATACTTCCTGTTTATCGAGGAACTCTGTAGCTTCGTAGTCTTCCTGGAAAACCAACAACAGATTAAAGCCACCAATATAGTAAATCTTGCACCCGAAGTCCTTCAGATTATCCTTCATCCCAATCAGAGTATGGAAATCAACAGTCTCCCTGGAAAGAGAAGAACGCACTAGTTTCCTCGTGAACCCACCGGAGTTAGGATTATGTGCCATAGCTCTCGAATGGCCCGGTTTTACCATATCACTGTATTTCTTGCCTTCCTGCAAAAAACTATTTGAAAAGAACTGGTTACTCAGGGCTTTCTCAGGCCGATTCCCAGAAGCAGAATCCTCCTTGCTCTTTCCCTTCACTTCCTGAACCCAAAAACCAGCATTTTCCACCGCGAACTTAGCAATGTTAACTCTAAGCTTGTTACCACCCAATGAAACCGAAACGATTCCCTTCTTTGTCTTTTTTCCTAGCGATGTAGCAGCCTGCTACTTCTCCGAATACCCCCACAAATCAGCAACGTCCCATGGATTGCACCCTATCGGAAGGTTTGAGACAAAGAACTTTGTAATATTCCTTAGATCTTTCTTTTGATGGAACGAATCACCAGCAATGACCAAACGAGAATAAAGAACCCGAGAAAGAGCCCAACGGATGTAATACGGACCTTTAAAAGGTTAATAGGATTCGCATCAATCAAGCTGGACTATAAGGATAGCCGCGATCGATGACAGACCTACTAAGCAATCAAAATACGAACACAACCGAAGCGGCAAACAGCAGGGAAAAGACACCAAAGCCAACCACAACCGAACGCCGCTAACTACGCTCGTACTGTTCACCCGGGCCCCAATTGAACGATAACAGAATGGTTACATAGTGCCGGAGGCACCGCTAACTGTGCTTGTACCAGACAACCGGAGCCCAACCTAACAGTAACATGATGGTTACACGACATCGGAACAGTGGCCGGGACGGAGAACACGAAGGGACAGAGGGGGGGGGGGAGACTTATATTATAGACCACATCTAATGATAAGGATTGTTGCCTAACCATAAGAGTTTGTAATGTCAAATGCCGAAAAAACAAAATAGTTACCCAATAATCTATTTAAAGCTAGTAAAACATTAAATATTAGAATCATGAGAGTAGGTTGAATATATTAGTATCATTAGAGAAAGTTGAATCATGTGTTACATAAAAAAGAAAAAAAAATACAAGTGCGGCTGTGTAAATACAAGAAGCGCGGCGTTGTACATGTGTATTATAATCTGAGTTTTGTTTGCAGATTTGGCCCACGATTCAATTCAAAAACCCTACTCTTCTCCTGCATTTTCGATCAACGATGGTAGCCGGTAATTCAAAATCGGACATCTCTTTCGCCGGCACCTTTGCTAGTAGTGCCTTTGCTGCATGTTTCGCTGAGGTAATCCTTCTACTTATGCTTTCCTTTGATCGCCTTCCTGCTGCTCTGTTGTTCAGAAATGAGAATTGCTCTTGTGTTTAAGCTGATTGATTGAGTTTCTAGTTTACGATTCATCGAGTGATTGTTTGGTTCGATCGATTGCTTTTTAAAATATCATATGAGTTGTAATGCAGCGTGGTTTTGGGTTGGATCGATGTTAGTTAGTTACTGTTTCAAGCTTTTTGTTGTTTTTCTCTTGTGTGAAATTGATTTTGACCGTCTGATCTGGTGTCCGATGGGGGATACGGTAGTAACATCAGGTTTAGGTCTACTACTAGCTCATCCTAATTCTTATTTCAGAGCTTCATAATTCTATAATCTATGGCTTAATCATGGTTGTAAAAACCTCGACTAATCTCCGATTAGTTGCTGATTAATCACTAATTGGAGGTTTACTGATTAATGGCCGATTAGTTACTGATTAATCACGAAAACTGGACTCTGTTACAAGTGTATATTTGATTTTCGAAAAAAAAAGTGTAATAATAAATTTTAGCGCCTTAAACAGAAAGGGAAATAACATGTATTCATATTTGTGCCCAAAAAGATACAACATGTGACTACAGGCTAGTTGTGTAACATGTTCCCTTGTAATACAGTCCACTGTTTGTGGTTGAAACAAAGTACCTAAAGTTTAGTACAAATGTACAATTAGCTCTTAAGGGTGAAATGAAACTTAATATGTATAATCTTATGTTCTTCAGATCTGCACAATTCCACTGGACACTGCAAAAGTGAGACTTCAGCTACAGAAGAAAGGAATTGCAGGAGATGGGATGGGTTTACCCAAGTATAGGGGAATGTTAGGTACTGTAGCAACTATTGCAAGAGAGGAAGGTCTTGCTTCTTTGTGGAAAGGAATTGTACCCGGATTACATCGTCAATGTTTGTATGGAGGTTTAAGAATAGGCCTCTATGATCCGGTACTTTATTACTATATATGTGTGCGCGCACATATTTTAGTTTTTTTCTTTTTTTTGTGTGTGCGTAGGGGTGCAAACGAGCAGAGTCAAGCCCGAGCCCGGCTCGTTGTTAGTTTCTCAAGCTCGAGCTAGGCTCATTTATTATCTGTTAATTAATATATTAAAAAAAATAATATAAATAGTAGACTCGTTTAGGCTTGCGAGCTCGAGAACTGAAGCTCGGATTCAGGCTCAACTCGTTAACAAGTTTAAATAAGATCGGCTCGTTTACTAGACAACAAAAATAAGGGGTAAATGTTATTAAATATTAATAAAAACTAATATCACACTAAGGCTCGATATGGATAAGGCTCGACGAGCCCGGCGAGCTTCACATGCCAGGGCTCAGACTCGATAAATAAACGAGCTTTTTTAGGCTCAAGCTCGGCTCGTTTGCATCCCTGAGTTTAGCGTACATAATTTTAGTTTTTTCTTTTGTGTGTGTGGGGGGGGGGGGGGGGGGGGTTTCAAAATGGGCAAATATGAATAGTGGGTCGAAATTGGTTGGGTTTGGCTGAACTGAAAGAAACATTGATTTGAATTTTATAAATATTTAATGTGCTAGAATGCTTACAAAAACTAGGTTATAAACAAAAAGCGATCTATGAAATTTTTATGCATTTAAATACACTTTGGTCGACCTGCACTTGAGTGTGCCATGGGCAACTTTTAACTTGTTTGACCCATTTTCTTTTTAGCTATTTTTTAACGTTTCGATGGTTTAACCTACTAGCATCGAAACATTGTTGAAAGTCCCCAAATGTCACAACGGTTTGTGAAAGTTACTGTCTTTATAGTTTATTCTATTCCAGTTGTTACGATAATCAAATTGAAGTCCGTTCTTTTATGCCTAACAGATTAAGAACTTGTATGTGGGTGATAACTTTGTTGGAGACGTTCCTTTGACCACCAAAATACTTGCTGGGCTAACAACCGGTGAGATTATAAGTTACAACAAAGTTTCAGTTTTGGTCCAGGTTTATCAATCATGCAATGCTGATAATGAGTATATATTGATAATTATTTGTCATTTGCTTTTGTTTCTGCAGGGGCTCTTGCAATTGCAGTAGCAAACCCTACCGATCTTGTAAAGGTCCGCCTACAAGCGGAAGGAAAACTGCCAGCTGGTGTACCAAGGCGTTACTCTGGAGCGTTAAATGCTTATTCAACAATAGTGAGACAGGTAGATGTTTCTGATTCTTATCGCGTTTTCTATTGATTTATAAGTTGTTTATTATACAGTTTTAGTAAAGGGTCAAATGGGTAAGATAAAGGGGCCATGTTTAATTCATTTACCGTTTATGTTTAACTTGGTCAGTCAAATGGGTAAAATAAAAAAAAATGGAGATCTTCGTTTTAATTCATTAAGTTGGTTATATTGGGTTAAGTTTTATATCTTACGAGGCAAATGAATAAATGAATACAATGTGTACAAGTCAAATTCGTTGAAAGTTGCCCAACTTTGTTTTAATCTATACAACTAGGGGTGTGAATTTCTGACACGAACCTAACACAAAATTCGTGGGTTTGGGTTTAGTATAAACCGGTCAGGTCCATGGCTGTCAATAGCGATCGTAGCAATCGCTATAGCGCGCTGCGTAGCGTATAGGTCTAGTGTCGCTATTTGGGTTGTAGCGATGGATAGCGAGATAGCGACACGTTATTTTATTTTTTTGGTTTTTGTTAATATAAATAGCAATTAAATATAGCTATAAAATAGTTGGATTTTAGGTTTTTGTTAAATATATATATGTAAAATAGCATATATTACCAGGGTATTTTGATATAATATACATATAACTTCAAAAAAAAATTCTAGTGTATCGCTATTTATAAAATAGCCGCCCGTTATTTATCGCTATTCGTTATGTAGCATATATGTACCTTATCGCTATTTGTCGCTATTCGCCATTAACAACTATGGTCAGGATAGTTTTAGGTTGAACCCGCCAACCCGTTTAGCTAAACGGGTTGGGTTCGGGTAAACCCTGTCGGGTTGGTGGGTTGACCTGTTTAACCCATTTATATTATGTTATATTATACTTTTTTACAATATGTTTATGTCGTAAATTAAATTGAGGGTGTATTCTATGTCATACTTATAATTTAAAAAGAAAATTAACATAAGATTTTATAATTTAAATGTAATTGTATTATATACATTTGTGTTTTTATTATTATGAAATTTTAGTTTTAATATATTAATTTGTGGAAAAAAGTTAAAAAAGAAATTCAGGTTGAAAGGGTCGTGTTCGGGTTCATATGTACTACATGATTTTCGGGTTCAGGTTTGTTTAAATTTTTCAGGTTTGGGTCGGGTGAACCCGTCAACCTGCGAGCACGACTCGTTTAGCACCCCTATATACAGCCTCCTAGATCATGGGTCAACATGACCTGAACTGACCCATTTGACCTGCTATCCGACTCATCCATATTTCCCCTTATCTTTAAGTATTTTGTTTATGTCAGGAAGGGGTTAGGGCTTTATGGACTGGAATTGGGCCCAATGTTGCGCGTAATGCTATAATAAATGCTGCTGAATTAGCCAGTTATGATCAAGTGAAGCAGGTAATTTGTTTAACATATATTCACATAGTTAAAGTTATGCCTCTATTTATTGAATTTCTGAATTTATCCATAATTAAAATTGCAATGCAGACAATTCTGAAGATCCCCGGGTTCACCGACAATGTTCTCACCCATTTGTTATCCGGATTAGGAGCTGGGTTTTTTGCAGTTTGCATCGGGTCCCCCGTCGATGTGGTATGTAATATATTTTAATATACAACAATTACTACATTAGTGAAATGAGCTTTTTATTAAGTTTTGAAGTTTTTTGCAGGTGAAATCAAGAATGATGGGAGATTCAAGTTACACAAGCACGATTGATTGTTTTGTTAAGACGTTAAGAAATGACGTAAGCTATTGTCTCCAATTTGTATAAGTAATTAGAAATTTTGGTATGTCATAAATTAAATAAGTCGTACTAACTTAATTGAAAATAAATGTTTATCGTGACACCAGGGACCTTTGGCATTCTACAAGGGCTTCATTCCGAATTTTGGGCGGTTAGGTTCTTGGAATGTGATCATGTTTCTAACTCTTGAACAGGTATGTATATTCTATCATTTTCTTATTGGTTAGGTTCGCGGGTTTAAACGAGTTACTAGATGAACATTAAGTGGCCGTAACACATGAAAAACCATCTCTTGCACTATGTTTTATACACTTGAAGGTGTGATTACAGTTATTTAGTTGTATATAAACTAAACTCTATCGGGAAATAATTTGGCTACACTCAATTTTTGGACAGGCTAAGAAGTTCGTTAAAAGCATAGAGTCATCTTGAATGAGGTAAAGCAAATTGATGTGTTGACTACCCAATTATGAATAAATTCCCAACCATTTGTAAGTCGTGATTATATGTTGGATTCTGATAATTGATTTGTTGGAGATGAAGACCTTTTTTTTTTTCTGATTAGTCTAGTTCAGCTTACTAGGGGTTTGGATGCTTTATGGGAGAATTCTGTAATGCTTCTAAATGGGAGGGGATCTACTTCTCACATATAGTTTTCTCTTGGCATTTTGCTTTTAAATGAATTTCCATGAATATTCCATTCTACTTTGTATTATGTGTGTGGTTTTATAACACCATCCGTAATGGTTAATACTCCTAAGGGGTATTTTTCGTCACTTCAGCATCCGATTCAAAAAATGTTTAATGGTTAACGCCCCTTAATGCCCTTTCAATCAGTACCTTCCAATGATTTTTCCTCGTTAGACGTTATACTAGAAACGCCACTCCCCCATCATGCCCCTATAACGCTAGAGGGGCAGTGTTGGGGTGTTATTGAGCCTCTTCACTCCCCTGTGCACAAAAAACCCGAACCCGGAACTGGACCTCAAAAAAAACCCGGAACTGGGTTTTTTTATACCGGGTTTTTAATACCTGTACCCGACCTTACCCATAAGGAACATATAGGATATGCAATTCACTACCAAAACCCGTACCCGAACCGGACCCAATTTGTACCCGGTAATACCCTAAAACCGGAACTTGTTCCATACTCGAAACCGGATTTTTCCAATACCCGAAACTGTGTTTTTCAATACCCGATCTAAACCCGAAATTACCCGAAAGTACCTGAAAAATACCCTTGCAACCCATGAAAAAATCTAATCATACCCGAAATATATATGGAAAAAAGTTCGAAAAAACCCAAACATAGGGTTTTTTCAATACCCGAAAATAAGGTATTCAAATACCCGGTTCTATACCCAACCCGAACCGGATGCATAAGTATGGTTTGACGATACTCGGACCCGACTCGGGTATTGCCAATACCCGGTCATACACGAACCCGGTTCCATACCCGAAACCGGGTATTTGAAAAACCCGATTTGTGCACCTCTACATGTAATGCCCATTACGCATGGTCTAATTAAGATAGCTGCAAGGAAGTTATCAAACATAGGTTTGAGGAAAAATGCTATATTTTGCGTTTACTATATGAGGAGATTATGAAGTATATATGACTTTACGTCTTCAATTTACAAGAGCTATAAAGTGGGGATGGGCGAATCGTACCAGGTACCGGTTCGGAACCAATACTGAACCGTTACAGGTACCGAATTTTCCTGAACCGGTTTGATTTTCGGTCCCATATTTAGCGTTTTCGGTACCGGTATGGTACTGGTATTTATCAGTTTTCATCTTCAAATACCGGTCCGTGCAGATACCCATTTTTTGGGGGTTTTTGGTACTGTTGGTATCGATTTCATCCCCATGGGCGGACCTAGGTAGAGGGCTAGCTGGGCGGGGATACCCCTTGAAAAAGAAAATTAGTGTGTTTTATAGGGCAATCTCGATTACACCTCTTAAAAATTTGGTTAATCCCCTCGTTCGTAACCCCAGAAAATAATTTCTAAATCCGCCACCGGCAATCCCTAATATTAAGAATGTACGACCTCCAATACCATTGAGTTTTTTTGGGTTATGGTTATGGATAGAGAACTTCATAGTTAAGCGTGTTTGAATGAGAATAAGATGATATATTCACTTTTAGAAAATTTTTACTTGGTTAACTAAACAGAGTTATTTGTTGCATGTGATAATCAGAGTATAAGAAAGTAATTTAGATATTTGGAGAGCCGTCTGCGAGAGCTCTCAAAATAATTTAAGCCTCGGGTGAAATAAAAAATTGAGCTTAAAATTTTAGTTAGAGGAAATGAATTAAAGAAATTAAGAAAGTGGTTGTGGAGGTAAGACTTGAACTTGAGACCTAAACATTTTCTTAAGATGTTTTTTCCACTCTATCACCAACATTTTTATGTATACCAAATGAATGCCTATTTTAAATATATAATTTACTATATATATAAAAGCTTATAAAAACCTTTCGGACCCTTTGAAAATTTGCTTGTAATAATAATAAAAAAGAATTGCAAGATAGGCTTTAGATTCTCTATCCATCTGACTAGTGAGTAGTAAACCAAACATCTTGTGATTACATATAAGCTGCTGTTATGGTTGTATTACACATTTTTCAGTTTCCACGACACTCTAAGGTGTACCAATCTCCTTGATGATCCAGCTTGTAAAAGAGATGACTACGAGTTACATCGAGAAACGTGCACCTTCTGAAATTTAAAACCTTCATAACAAATTGAGAAATGGGACAAGACAATTTGAGTACGAAGAAACCTTGGTATTGTACCAGCCACACCAGGACAATGAAAAGGGTATGCGGGTTTATTGGGATTTGGCAATGACTAGTTTAAATCTCCAGGAATCATGTAACGGTTCACTGCTTGATCTAACTCTCGTTGGTCCACAATAGGACGAACAAAATCCATATCGTATTTATTAGTCATGATTGGGAATGGAGACAAGCATGTATCTGATCTCGTTCATAACACAAATTTAAGAGCGTCTCGATCTCTCACAAAATGACGAAAGACAAGTAGAAATTAAATATATAAACCAAGGTAATTATCACCTTTAGAAAAAGCCACACCACATGGAAAAAGATGAAGGGACTAATTAACAAAGAAAATTTAGAGTCACACATGGGTGACTAAACGGTAAACACGAGAATCGAGGAAGTAGGAACTTGAATGGTCATACCAATAGAGAGGGGGTAACACCGAATCAGGAACATAGGAAGTCTCCTTAAGGTTCGGTCACAAAAACAACAACAAAGATTATTAAAGCGACACAACACACAAAAAATGTCTAGTAAAGAAGATCAGACTGCAATACTAGATCCCCAATAAACCACAAATTGGAGACTAGAACTAGAAGTCCACATCAGCAAAGGTCAACTATATAAATTGTCACACCCTCAGATTCCACATGCGAGGTTTTACCACAAGGCGCATGACATTCCAGGATCAAGCCACTAATCATGTTGAACCATTTCAAATTTATTTGTAAAACGTTTAACTACCACATTCAACATCAATAGTGATAATAGTATTGAAGTTTGAAAACGTAAGTTTAAGTTATCATCGGAAGTAAAAGTATAAAACCAAGACACATGTAAAAACCACAGTTATTTAGCATAAACAATGTAAATAGTTTACCAAAAGCCATGACACTGTCCAAGCTGCAAGTTCGCATCTGAACCATACTATTGTCCTGCAAGCATGCTAAAGTGTATCAACATAAAGTTGACGAGTTCACAGTTTTAGTTCAACGAAAAGTAAGTTTCAAATATAATGTTTTAAAAGCATGACATGGGTAGCTAACCCACCGTTAATCAACTAAACAAGTAATACCAAAACTGACATAGTAAGTTTTTGTGCCCTCCGCATCAATCTCTATCCACATTGATGCAATAGTTAAAGGTCAAAAGTTCACGCCCGGCTCCCAGTACGGTGTGAGGTTTTGTCAAACCTAATAGCGCTATCAACTAATACCCCGTTTGCCAACCCAGCAACTAATCGGTATAAAGAGTAGGGACTTTCCAGATAGATTTTCCGTTTAGTCCACTATAGACATGAATTTAAACTAGAGTATTTAAGTTGCGACATTCCAGTCCGGGAATATAAGTGTGTTCCTAAACCAGGGATAATGTAATTCCAAAACTAGGAATTGTGTAATCCCAAAACCAAGGATCCATGCTTTAGTAAAGTTGTGAACTCACCTTAGATTTGCCCGGCTAGAATTTAGTGACTAGAGTTAAGTGTGGTCAATACGCCCCGCTTGCGATGTGCACATACAATGTAAATATGTGTGGGACCTTAGGGGGCAAAAGTGAAATTGCACTAATTTTAACGTTATTTTACTAATTTCGTGAAAATAACGTTAAAAGCAGCGAACGGTTAATCATGCATCATCATGTGGTGTTGATAGCCGAAAGACAAAAGGGTACATGCACTAATCGACCTTTGTCCCAATTGTTTAGTGTTATGTGCCTTATGTACAAGGCTTGATGAAAAACTACTATCAAGCCGGGGGCCTCACTGGAAGCGGCCTCTCTATTCCTATGTGGTAGAGAAGGCTGCTTACATCTAACCATCCTCAGACCCTACCTTAGCTTTGCTATTAGTGGGATTTGCTGAGTATGATGATGATGAGTTAAGTGTGGTCAACCACGTCCTGATATGGTTACCGTTTCATCGTTAGTTATTGTTCACATAATTCACATTAATTCTACACTTATACTACCACATAATATGCATACATGTTGACACTTAGTTGTTCGTTCGTGTGGTCACGTGCATGTGTACAACTCGTAACATGTAACACGTTCATGATGATCATATAGCATTTAACACCTCGTACTAACAAACAATTGCACTTATACACGTAAACATCAACTTTCGATGATTTTAGCTCAATGTCCGTTGTTGTGTTGTTTTTGTGATTTTCGTTTAAAATAGTAAACGAATTAGAATATAAATAATTTATGAGATGTGTCATTAGGTCCAAAATGGTTTGGGTAATTTTCTCAAAGTATAAATATTCACAAAAAGTTCACTAAAGATCATTCAGCACATAGAGGGCAATTTCGTCACATTACATCGACAGTTTACGATATGTTTTATAGAAAAATCCTTGTCGATCCGATTGATGAAATTCCAGTTGGATAATTTTTTAATCTTCTAATACTATCTATTGTACAAATTTCATAGATTAACTCCAATTATGGACTAAGTTATGACCTTCGTAACAGGATGCAACTTTTATAGAAAAAACACAGCCTGCACTTGTGTTTCCGTTTTAATCTTTTGACTGACCTAAACTTGTCGAAAAATTATGAATCTAGTTGGGTTTGAAATATCTTTCTTTAATTCATTTTAGACTCGAGAACCACACGTTTTCGTTATGTTTGTCTCTGTTATAGCCACTACAAATCGGCTGTACCAATCTGCGCAGAATCTTTTTACTCTTAGCAATTTACAAAACGCTTTTATAATAACTTATCAAGCTATTTGACTACCAAGACGTGTATAACAGTATGTAGACCAGTTTATCATCAAGTTATCATCAAACTCATATTATAAATTGAAGCCCTAGCCTTATACATGCATGTATACGTAAACAACAATTCATCAAACCCATGAACTTAACGATTCTTGTTATAAGTAAACCCTTGATTTTTATTCATCAATCAAAACATCAAAACACAGCCATGGTTTCACGTATACAAACAAAATCTATAAACAAGATGTCACACCCCGACCCGCAGCGGAAATGGTGATCGGGGCATGATTGGGTTTTCATCAAAGCTCATGATATTTACTATAAAGTTTCATATTTATTATTTCTTTTTAAGGAAGAACATTACAATAAACATACAAGTACAACATGTTCAAATACATATTTCATGACTTCATTATTTTTCTTCTAAGGCAATTTCCTATGTGTTCCTCGCTTCAACCTGTCCACCTGTATCATGTGTAAAAATAGGGTTTTGGGTCAACAAAAAGTTGGCGAGTGAATCTTATTTAAACATTTGGAAGGATTAGTTATGTTGGTTATTTGAATAATATTGTGCATAACCAAATATGAATAAACGTAAATGCAAATTTAATCACAAAACAAATAATATCAAATAATGCACACGCACACACCAAATGATGAACAATGAGATCAAGGCTCAATCAAACGGAGCCGATCGTATGAGGCACCTGATGCTCAACTCGTCTCCCACGAGGAACTGATGGGCCTAATGAATGATTTGCACACAACTTGACAAAAATATAAACACACATCACCACCAACAACATAATCACATAATCTCAATTAATGCACAAGCACACACCAAATGATGAACAATGAGGCACCTGATGCTCAACCCGTCTCCAACGAGGAACTGATGGGCCTAATGAATGATTTGCACGCAACTTGACAAAATGTAAACACACATCACAATAAACAATATTTACATCTCAAGTTTAGATCATATAATGGTAATAGCACGAGTTTGAATAAATGAAATAATTAAAGCGACACATGATACACTCCAAAACATGAATAAAAAGGGGAATTGGTAAGAATTCACTCACATTGGGTGCGTTCTTTGATGACGTTGGATGCGCACGAATTTTAGGATTTGATCGACGAGGAAAACTAACCTAAAATAATAACGAAATGATTCGGTAAATTAATACTTTTAATTCATACTCTTAATGTGATTTTTAGATTTATTTTTGTGAGTTTAAGGACATTTTCTAACTTTAAAATATTATTTTTAAGTATTTTTAAATAATTTTCTGATTAAATAAATAAAAAAAATAAATAAAAAAAATGTTGACTTTTTGACTCTGTTGACTGTTGACCGTTGACCGGTCGGACTGTTGTTTAATTATGCGCTGAGTGAGGTTCGAACTCGGGACCTCTCGTATACGTGCACGCAGCTCTACCAACTGAGCTACGTGTCTAACCCGAAATATTTCTGATTTTAATTATATTTATATACTATTTAGATTATTCAGAATTTTATTTAATTAAAAAGGTTTTTAAACCAATCGAACCGGCATGCTTGTTAACACTCGAACCCGTGACCATTGCTTTGATTTGCACCCAGCCTAACCAACTAGGCTGGGTGACTAACCCATTTAAATTAAGATTTATATTATACTTATGTACTATCTGAAAGGTGTTCTGTAAAACTTAAAAGAAACCGAAATTTTTTTTTGTTATTGCGGGAACCGGATACGTACATGAATCGAACTCGAGGCTTGAACATTGTATTTGCACACAGTCCACCGCTGGACTGTGTGTCTAACCCGTTTAGTTTTCTGATTTTAATTATATTAATACCTATTAGCGACTTCATCTTCTTTGTATAAACCACCCAGAACCCGATCCCCACTGCTAACTAAGTTATGCCTATTTGGTTAACTGTGTTTGAATGTTAATATAGTAATAGCATAACAGAGGAAGATTTAAGGAAGTTTTACCGAATTGAAGAAGATTCCTATCTCCGATCGAAATTCCGACGGTGAACGGACTTTCCGGCGGTATGAACTGTTTTAACAGTTTTCATTATGGATTTGAATAATTAAAGTATAAATCAAAAGATAGTAGAGAAGTTTAGACAGTTATACCGTCTGACGAGCGCATACGGTTTTCTGATCAACGATAGCGATGTTCCGGCGAAATTGGAAATCTCTGGCGACGAGCTTTTGAGGAAATGCAACCTCGGAAAGAAAGTGCAGTTGAGAGCGAAAAGTTTACGAGATGTTTGGGTGAGTATTTATAGGGATGAACGGCTGGATTGGGTTTGAATCGAGGTCAAGGTTCGCGGTCAAGGTTTTCCGGCGGTTACGTCTGACATTGGGGGTTAGACATCGGTTATAACCGATGCCGAAATTAGTTCACGCGTTTCAGTCAAAGGAAACGGTCGTGATTCGCGAAATCTTCGGTTTTTCCGGCGACTGCGGATTTGGGCGCGCTGATTACAGATTTTGAGTTTCGGGTTTATTTAAATGTTATTTGTTTCTGTATTTGTTACAAATGAAATGTGTGGCGGAGTGGTGTGGTGTGTGTTTGTGTTCGTGGTTGACCCGGGTTCGAAACCCGGCGTCTCCATATAATTTTTTTTATTCACGACTTTTTTGATATTTAATAATTTTGGTTTAAAATTCATATATATATATATATATATATATATATATATATATATATATTAATTATGTATTGTTTAAAATTTGTCCGAGCAATAAATATGCAACGAAAAATTATAACTGAGTATTTGATTTATAAACGAAGCGGATTTTGAAAACCCGTTTTTCGACGGATGTTACAGTATCCCCTACTTTTAGAAATTTCGTCCCGAAATTTAAGTAGTAGTGGTATATTTGACTTGAAGGGAGGATGTTTTAATTTTGACGATTACATAACTAGAAGAGGGTGAGAGTTCAAATCTTATTTAATGCGGTAACGTTCCTAGTAAGGGTTGAATACCCTGCTACAGGAATCACTTTTTGATGCCTAAAGTATAAGAATGCGGAACATGGATAAACTGAGTTGATTTGACTAGGCATGATTTTATGCATAAGAGTTTTGAGGGAATTGATACGTTTGAAATGATAAGGTATGTATCATAAAACAAAAACTTCAACCATGACGATATTTAAACCTACACGAAACTTCTCATAACCTCCTGGTAATGCTTTTGATCCTTTGCCAAGAATACTTATATATATGAAGTACCAGCGGCGTATCCACCATATTCTTGTCAAATTTTCATTGGCTTTATCAGTAAATTATGATCAGTTCTATGTGACTCTAAAACATAAACAAACACAACAACCAAAGCTTGAGTCTAAATTCTGAAAGGATACATGACTGAATGATGACAGTACCTCTCTCGTTTGTTATGATGAAGGGGTTAGTCTATGTAAAAGTGAGACACAACCCAACTTCTTTAAATGATGTGATCGAGGTACGTCGAGATGTTTGATGATATGAATGTTAAATCAATGGGTATAAAACAAAACTGTAATATCAATTCGCATTAAAATTCTTGGATACATAAATTCCCAATTTATAACTGGGAGACATAATGATTTAGATAACGTAAAGAAAACATTAAAACTAAACGGTTGGAGTTGAGTCTTGACTCTTGGTGAGGGAAAGCTAGTTGGGTGATTCGTTTGGGCCGTTATTATCTTCAACAGGATTGGTGTTGATGTTGTAAGCTCTTCCTCTTGCTGGTGGTGGAGCTGGGTTTGCTTGATTTGCTTGGTTAACTGGGTTTGCTTGAGCTTGGGCGTTTATGATGTTAACCAATCGAGGGCACGTGTTTCTAAAGTGGGTAGGGTCGCCACAATTAAAACAAGCTCGAACATATGGGAACATGGGGTATTGGGGTTGTTGATATGTTTGGATCATGTTTTGAGTAGGGGGTGAGGCTTGGTTTTGAGGGGCGCGACAAGTTTTGCTCCAATGACCATAACGCCCACAATTTGCACACAGTCGACAAGGTACGGTAGATGGATGGTGATAAAAACAGGTGTTGCATTGAGGGTGAGGTCCAATGTAAGGTTTCTTGTTTGGGTAAGTAGAGTTGGGTGCTACTTGAGTGATTGGGATAGCTTGGAGGGGTACGGCTTGTGAAGTTGGTTGATTGCCTTGGGTGATAGCGAAATTTTGCCCATCTCGTTTTCTCTTAGGAGTGGTTTGAGAAAAGGATTCGGTCTGGATTGGGTTGGAGGTTTCGGTTGATGCTTTATCCTTCTTCTTCTCCTCCTTGAAATCTTTATTCCATATGCGGTTTTCGGTGAGCTCTGTAGCTAACTCCATTGCTGCTTCCAAAGTTGCAGGTGTTGGTACTTATTACAGGGTCTTGAATTTTTGAAGGAAGACCTCTAATGTAGTGCTCGATCAAACGGTGGAGGGGAGTGAACAAGTTGGGGACCATCTGATTTAACTCAAGGAATCTCTTGTTTTATGTGGTGTGGTCGCCCTCCTTTTGTTTCAAAGAATAGAACTCATCTTCCAATTTCTTGATTTCGCTTCTTGGACAGAAACGTCTTGTCATGATTTCCTTCAACTCTTCCCAAGTCAAAGTCATAGCATTCTCAGTACCTCGCTTGGCCTTCTCTGTATTCCACCATGTAAGTGCTACTCCAAACAAACGACCGGTAGCATATCGCACCTTGCGATCATCGGGACAGTCGCAATTGAGAAAAGTGTTTTCCATATTCTCAAACCAATGGAGGAGAGCGGTGACACCTTCAGTCCCTTCGTATTTTGGAGGATCGCAGGATTTGAAATGCTTGAAGGTGCATTTAGTGGTATTTGGGGGGGTTGACAACATTTTGATCTTCTTGATTGATTGGGTTGACGGAATTAGCGGTAAGGGCTTGTTGAACTTGAACTACGATGTTGGGTATTACGGCAGCCATTTGTTGAGCGATTTGGGCAGCCATGCGCTCGCGGGTTTTTCCTGATCTCATTTTTCTACGAGAGAGACTAGAAGACATCTACAAGAAATACGTATCAAGAGTATGAGTTTGACGTTTTAGGTGTCATGTGTCGTGTTTAGAAATGAACATTCATAAAACAAATGAAGAATAATAAATTTACTACATCCATAGGATGTCTTGGGCTTTGCTCGTAATTGGGCCTTGCATGCCGCCATATTTCACCTTCGTAATCATGTGGGCCCCATGATTACCGGGTCTTTCATATGGTTCGCATGTGTTAGCCTGGTAACGTACACTAAAACCCGGAGAAAATCGAGTAATATGTATGTAACGTATGAAATTCGGAGTGCATCCAGGTGTGGACACGGTGACACCTCAAAGTGGGGTTAGTTCGAACGACGTTTGGTGTGGCATGCTTTGGCCTATTAGGTCCTTCGTACTCTCATCGTTAGTCCCTAGGTAGGCAAACTGGTCCGTTATATTGGATTTATACGAATGCCAACCTAGACAGGACGTTCCGACTACCGGTACTTGTACCCTTACAGTTACTACATGCCCGTCGTAGAACTCACTTTGATGAGATTGAAAAACGAAAATTGCGACAAAGTCTTGAATAAATGAAATATGAGGATGATTTGAATATGTGAACATTGAAATATGCGTGATGAATGTATATGTAAGCATGTTATGTTTGACAATAAGTATAACTCATTAAGTATCACACAAAATGATAGTGAAAGTGTTTGCATGCATTTGTGTGTGTAATAAATACGAAACAAATAAACATCATGAGTTTGCATGTAACCACATAAACAATTAAAATCTAATCAACTATAGTATAGGCTCTAAGGGTCTAATAACCTATCCTATATCCCTATAGTCAAAAGCTCTGATACCAATCTGTCACACCCCGACCCGCAGCGGAAATGGTGATCAGGGCATGATTGGGTTTTCATCAAAGCTCATGACATTTACTATAAAGTTTCATATTTATTATTTCTTTTTAAAGAAGAACATTACAATAAACATACAAGTACAACATGTTCAAATACATATTTCATGACTTCATTATTTTTCTTCTAAGGCAATTTCCTATGTGTTCATCGCTTCAACCTGTCCACCTGTATCATGTGTAAAAATAGGGTTTTGGGTCAACAAAAAGTTGGCGAGTGAATCTTATTTAAACATTTGGAAGGATTAGTTATGTTGGTTATTTGAATAATATTGTGCATAACCAAATATGAATAAACGTAAATGCAAATTTAATCACAAAACACATAATATCAAATAATGCACACGCACACACCAAATGATGAACAATGAGATCAAGGCTCAATCAAACGGAGCCGATCGTATGAGGCACCTGAAGCTCAACTCGTCTCCCACGAGGAACTGATGGGCCTAATGAATGATTTGCACACAACTTGACAAAAATATAAACACACATCACCACCAACAACATAATCACATAATCTCAATTAATGCACAAGCACACACCAAATGATGAACAATGAGGCACCTGATGCTCAACCCGTCTCCAACGAGGAACTGATGAGCCTAATGAATGATTTGCACGCAACTTGACAAAATGTAAACACACATCACAACAAACAATATTTACATCTCGAGTTTAGATCATATAATGGTAATAGCACGAGTTTGAATAAATGAAATAATTAAAGCGACACATGATACACCACAAAACATGAATAAAAAAGGGGAATTGGTAAGAATTCACTCACATTGGGTGCGTTCTTTGATGACGTTGGATGCGCACGAATTTTAGGATTTGATCGACGAGGAAAACTAACCTAAAATAATAACGAAATGATTCGATAAATTAATACTTTTAATTCGTACTCTTAATGTGATTTTTAGATTTTTTTGTGAGTTTAAGGACATTTTCTAACTTTAAAATAATATTTTTAAGTATTTTTAAATAATTTTCTGATTAAATAAATAAAAAAAATAAATAAAAAAAATGTTGACCTTTTGACTCTGTTGACTGTTGACCGTTGACCGGTCGGACTGTTATTTAATTATGCGCTGAGTGAGGTTCGAACTCGGGACCTCTCGTATACGTGCACGCAGCTCTACCAACTGAGCTACGTGTCTAACCCGAAATATTTCTGATTTCAATTATATTTATATACTATTTAGATTATTCCGAAGTTTATTTAATTAAAAAGGTTTTTAAACCAATCGAACCGGCATGCTTGTTAACACTCGAACCCGTGACCATTGCTTTGATTTGCACCCAGCCCAACCAACTGGGCTGGGTGACTAACCCATTTAAATTAAGATTTATATTATACTTATGTACTATCTGAAAGGTGTTCTGTAAAACTTAAAAGGAACCGAAAAAAATGTTTCGTTATTGCGGGAACCGGATACGTACATGAATCGAACTCGAGGCTTGAACATTGTATTTGCACACAGTCCACCGCTGGACTGTGTGTCTAACCCGTTTAGTTTTCTGATTTTAATTATATTAATACCTATTAGCGACTTCATCTTCTTCGTATAAACCACCCAGAACCCGATCCCCACTGCTAACTAAGTTATGCCTATTTGGTTAACTGTGTTTGAATGTTAATATAGTAATAGCATAACAGAGGAAGATTTAAGGAAGTTTTACCGAATTGAAGAAGATTCCTATCTCCGATCGAAATTCCGACGGTGAACGGACTTTCCGGCGGTATGAACTGTTTTAACAGTTTTCATTATGGATTTGAATAATTAAAGTATAAATCAAAAGATAGTAGAGAAGTTTAGACAGTTATACCGTCTGACGAGCGCATACGGTTTTCTGATCAACGATAGCGATGTTCCGGCGAAATTGGAAATCTCCGGCGACGAGCTTTTGAGGAAATGCAACCTCGTAAAGAAAGTGCAGTTGAGAGCGAAAAGTTTACGAGATGTTTGGGTGAGTATTTATAGGGATGAACGGTTGGATTGGGTTTGAATCGAGGTTAAGGTTCGCGGTCAAGGTTTTCCGGCGGTTACGTCTGACATTGGGGGTTAGACATCGGTTATAACCGACGCCGAAATTAGTTCACGCGTTTCAGTCAAAGGAAACGGTCGTGATTCGTGAAATCTTCGGTTTTTCCGGCGACTGCGGATTTGGGCGCGCTGATTACAGATTTTGAGTTTCGGGTTTACTTAAATGTTATTTGTTTCTGTATTTGTTACAAATGAAATATGTGGCGGAGTGGTGTGGTGTGTGTTTGTGTTCGTGGTTGACCCGGGTTCGAAACCCGGCGTCTCCATATAATTTTTTTATTCACGACTTTTTTGATATTTAATAATTTTGTTTTAAAATTCATATATATATATTAATTATGTATTGTTTAAAATTTGTCCGAGCAATAAATATGCAACGAAAAATTATAACTGAGTATTTGATTTATAAACGAAGCGGGTTTTGAAAACCCGTTTTTCGACGAATGTTACACAAGACTAGGATAGTTTAATACCGAGGAGAGTAGAAATCAAGAATAGATTGAAAGCCAAAGAGTTGAGAGCCTTGGAGAATCACAGTCGCCGTTCAGAGATAAAGTTGAGATACAGGTTGTGATAAAACGATTAGGGTTTGCATGCGTTGAATATATATATAACACTAGAGTCGGTGTAAGGTTTTCCGAGTTTAAGATTAGAGATAGAGTGTAACACCCCAACCGATGGTGGAAACATCGGAGCGAGACGAAAATGAGATTGCAAGAGACTTCCTAACAGCTATTTGTGACAAATATTTAATAAGCAAAATTTCATCTTATTACTAAAGCAAAGATACAATGTTTGGAAGCAAAATACAACATCTTGTAGCAGGGAAATCAAAGTACAATACATGAACTAAAATTTAAAGTGCGTTTCTAGGCATCCAACTAGATTTCTCTCAACGTGACGTCATCAAGATCCTGCAATACATATTAAAGTACATGTCAACACAAAAAAGCATTGGCGAGCATACAAGTTTGAATTACCAGCATAAGTTTAAAAAGTTTAAACAAATCCACATGGCATAATCATATTGACGTGTGCGTGTATATACATATTTTTACAATGAATTTTACACACGGTTCAGTTTTAAATTTATAAAAATGATTTATACTTCAACATTAACACACACACACGAAAGGGAAAGTGTACCCCGTCATATATGTAGTAAAATATCGGTAAGAACCAAGTATTAATCCAAGGATGCGGGCGGACAAAAAAGTACTAAACCTTTGTCGTTAAATTACCGGTAAAAAGGATATATGGATAAATTGTTGGAAAAATATATTTTTAAAACATAATAAACTATAAACATAACAAGTAGAAAAATAACCTTGCTTTACGAACAACCCGAACATGTTAACTAAGTCGGTTTTGCCACTAAAACACTTGTTCAATTTTCTATTTTTAAAAAGACAATTAGTATCTCTTTCGGGAATCCTAACATGACAACTCTTTGGAAAGTTAAAACGAAAAACACACTTTGACCACTTTAACGCCCTTATTTGTAACATCCGTCAAAAAACGGATTTTACCAAACCCGCTCCGTTTATTAACCGAACAATCAGTCAAAAATTTCGTTGCGAATTTAATGCCCAAAATAATTTTAAACGATACATAATTAATTATTATATGGGAATATATAATTAGTTTTTGAAAAACTGTTAAAAATAAGAAAATAAAAATAATTTGTCACTGCCGGGTTTCGAACCCGGGACAGTAACCGGTCAGCAAAGTCTTAACACTCCACACATAAACCACTGCGCCACTGATGTTCCTTGTTAAATGTTAGGATCATTTAATTCATATCATGACTTTCCGAATTCAAAACCGGCGCCCAAATGCAGTCGTCGGAAATCCCGGCGATCTCGCCAAGAATTAACGACATCTTCAGTTATAACGTAAACATTTACTAAGACATCGGTTATAACCGACGTATGAGTCCGCGACACCATCTATAACCGCCGGAGAAATTAAAACCGACGAATCCAGTCGGAAATTGGACCAAGTTCATTGATAACCTGTTCTATAATTACCCCCTCGAACCTCTGCAAACACTTTCGCTCAAAACCGCACCCTTTCTCGGCGAAAACTCACTCGCCGGAAATTTTCTGCTCATCACCGGAAAACCGAACCCTCCATTTCTAAGCCTTACTAAATCCCCTGAGCTTATACCGAAGTCACCCACATCCTTTTCAAACTTTCTGAAGACTCGCTGCTGCAAGACACACGTCGCCGGAAGTGGTTGCTGTCGCCGGAGTTTTGCCCGAAAAACAGAGGAAGCCAGTCGGTATACCTCACGCCTAATTTCTTTTTCTTTTTACTTATATCTCATCTGTAACTAACCTAAAAACGCTAAAGAAACATGATTTAATCATCAAACCAGTCGGATTTCCGATTCTGGTTAAAACCAACGAAGAAGACGAAGTATCTGAAATGTATAAGTATAATTAAAATCAAGTTATAACTCGGGTTAGACACACAGTCCAGCGGTGGACTGTGTGCACATTAAACACACAAACGTCACGAGTTCGAATCTTGTTCCACACACGCTGCCTTAATAAAAATGTTTTTTTGTTGTTAACCGAACCGGAGTCACACTGTTATATGTTAAGTATATTAATAACCGGAATAATAACCAAGTTAGACACACAGTCCAGTGGTGGACTGTGTGTATGTTTAATCACATGTCACGAGTTCGAGTCCGGTCTACTGCACCGACTCGGACAATTATCTACCTTTTTTACATAAGTCAGAAATGAAAATACTTAGTTTGTGTTTAAGTATAATAAAAATGAGTTAAGTTAACAAGTTGGACACACAGTCCAGCGGTGGACTGTGTGTTAGCATAAGCCACAGGTCCCGGGTTCGAGACCTGTGGAGCGCACCGAGTCTTGGATTAAAAATCGTTTTTAGAAAATAAAGGATTTTCTGTTTAAACTAATTAGTATATAAATATAATTAAAAACAGAAATATTTCGGGTTAGACACGTAGCTCAGTTGGTAGAGCTGCGTGCACGCGTACGGGAGGTCTCGAGTTCGAGCCTCACTCAGCGCACACATAAACGATTCGAACCGGTCAAAGTCAACGGTCAACGGTCAATGGTCAACGGTCAAAAAGTCAAATCTTTTTATTATTTTTATTTATTTATTTTAATTAAAAATCAATTAAAAATACTTAAAAATAACATTTTTAAGGTTAGAAAATAGCCTTAAACTCACAAAAATACACCCAACAATCCTACTAAAATGGAATAATAAAATCCGTTTACTTACCGAACCATAATGCTATTTATCTAGGTTAATTTCACTCGTGGTTAAAACCACTTCGCGTGCATTCAACATCATCAACCGAACGCACCCACTGTGAGTGAATCTTACAACTCCCCTTTTTAATTATACGTTTTGGGGTGTGTCATGTGTCACAAAATAATTAACTCGTTTATTTAAACTTGTGCCATACCATATCGTGATCTAAACTTAGATTGTTTATATTGTTGTGATTACTTATTTCATTTTGTCAAATTATATGAAATTCATTCATTAAGCCCATCAGCTCCTCGTGGGAGACGAGTGAGCAACGCGTGCCTCTAAACCAATCCATTATTGTCCATGTGTGTATCATTGAGTTTATATTGTTTGTAGTTATGTCTTTCATATTATCATGTTTATGCAATTCATTCATTAGGCCCATCAGTTCCTCGTGAGAGACAAGTAGAGCAACGCGTGCCTCTAAACGTTCCATTATTGTTCATATGTGCTTTATTTAATATCTAATGATTGTTGAATAAGTTTATATCTATTTTTACTCATGTGTTGTTGTGCACTCATTTCATAATCAATTAAATAAACTTGTTCAAATGTTTTCCATAGGATTCACTCGCCAACTTTTTGTTGATCCAAAAAAACCTTTTTACACATGATACAGGTGAACAGGTTGAAGCAAGGAAAACATAGGAAATGCCTTAGAAGAGAACAAAGAAGCTTAGATTGATAGTTAGAACATGTTGTAATATTTATTGTAAATTTCCATTAAATTGTATTAATGAATATGAAACGTTAAAATAAATGTCATGAGCTTTGATGATAACCCAATCATGCCCCGATCACCTTTTCCGCTGCGGGTCGGGGTGTTACAGATTGGTATCAGAGCCATGACTATAGGGATATAGGATAGGTTATTAGACCCTTAGAGCCTATACTATAGTCTGCCTAAATTTTAATTGATTAGGTGGTTACATACAAACTTGTGATATTTATTTGTTTCATATTTGTTTATATTTACAGTCAAACATACATGCTTATATACATATTCATTATACATATATCAATGTTCATATATTCAATTCATTTTCATACTCTCATTATTCAAAGATTTTGTTGCAATTTTCAAATCTCATCAAAGTAAGTTCTGCGACGGGCATGTAGTAACTGGAAGGGTACAAGTACCGGTAGTCGGAACGTCCTGTCTAGGTTGGCATTCGTATAAATCCAATATAACGGACCAGTTTGCCTACCTGGGGACCAACGATGAGAGTACGAAGGACCTATTAGGCCAAAGCATGCCACACCAAACGTCGTTCGAACTAACCCCACTTTGAGGTGTCACCGTGTCTACACCTGGACACATTCCGAATATCACACGTTGTATACATATTTCTCGATTTTCTCCGGGTTTTAGTGTACGCAACCTGGCAAACCCGTGCGAACCATATGAAGAACCGGTATTCATGGGGGCCCACATGATTACAAAGGTGAAGTATGGCGGCATGTAGGGCCTAATGGCGAGCAAAGCCCAAGACATCCTATGGATGTAGTGGATTTATGTTTCTATAATTATTTTATGAATGATCATTCCTAGTGTGATCCATGAACCCAAAAACATCCAACTCATACTTTTGACATGTATTCCTTGTAGATGTCTTCTAACCACGCCCGTAGGAAGATGAGAACAGAAAAAGCCCGCGAACGCATGGCTGCCTTAATCACTCAACAAATGGCTGCCGTAATACCCAACATTGTAATCCAAGTACAACAAGCACTCACCGCTAATCCTACCAATCAAGGAAATCAAAACATTATCAACCCTCCCCCAAATACCACTAAATGCACCTACAAGCATTTCAAATCATGCGACCCTCCGAAATACAAAGGGACTGAAGGTGTCACTGCTCTCCTCCATTGGTTTGAAGAAATGGAGAACACCTTTCTAAATTGCGATTGCCCCGATGATCGCAAAGTGCGTTATGCTACTGGTCGTTTATATGGAATAGCACTTACTTGGTGGAATGCAGAGAAGGCCAAACGAGGTGTGGAAGATGCTATGACCTTAACTTGGAACGAATTGAAGGAAATCATGACCAGACGATTTTGCCCAAGGAGCGAAATCAAGAAATTAGAAGATGAATTTTATTCATTGAAGCAAAAGGAAGGAGACCACACCACATACAACAAAAGATTCCTCGAGTTACATCAAATGGTTCCCAACATGTTCACTCCCCTCTACCGTTTGATTGACCACTACATTCGTGGTCTTCCGTCAAAGATTCAAGACCCTGTAATAAGTACCGCGCCTGCAACTTTGGAAGCAGCAATGGAGCTAGCAACAGAGCTCACCGAGAACCGAATCCGGAACAAAGACTTCAAGGAGGAGAAGAAGAAGGATAAAGAATCGACTGAAACCTCCGACTCCACCCAAACCGAATCCCCTTCTCAACCCAATCCTAAGAGAAAAAGAGACGGGCAACTTTTCGCTGCTATCCAACGGAATCAACCAGTTTTACACGCCATACCCATCCAAGCTATCCCAATCACCCAAGTGGCACCCAACTCAACTTACCCAAATAAGAAACCATATCTTGGACCTCACCCTCAATGCAACAACTGTTTTTATCACCATCCCCTTACCTTACCTTGTCGACTATGTGCAACTTGTGGACGCTATGGTCATTTGAGCAAGGTTTGCCGCACCTTTCAAAACCAAATCTCTTCCCTTACTCAAACCATGAACCAAACCTATCAACAACCCCAATACCCCATGTTCCCATATGTTCGAGCTTGTTTCAATTGTGGCGACCCTACCCACTTTAGAAACACATGCCCTCAATTGGTTAACGTCATCAACACTTAAGCCCAATCAAATCCAGTTAACCAAGTAAACCAAGAAAACCCAACCACTAGGCCACCAGCAAGAGGAAGAGTCTTCAATATCAACGCCAATCCTGTCGAAGATAATGATGGCCCAAACGAAGATACCCAACTAGTCCTCTTCACCGAAGATCCAGATTCAACTCCTATCGTTTAGTTTTATGTTTTTTTTCTTTATCACATAGAACCAAACATAACTTAAGGATAAAGCCAATGAAACTTTGACGAGAATACGGTGGATACGCCGCTGGTACTTCCTATATATAAGTATTCTTGTCAAAGGATCAGAAGCATTATCTGGCGGTTATGAGAGGTTCCATGTGTAGACTGTTAGAGTAATTATTGTTTATTATTTTCAGTATATGCAATTGCCGAGGCCGCCCCCCATTTATGAGTGTTGAGCCTGTTCCCCATTTTATTATGCGGTTGAACCTGGCGTGCCCGCATACGATCGGCTCCGTTTGATTGAGCCTTGATCGCACATACATTTTTCATTTTCAGTACATGCAATACGATCGGCTCCGTTTGATTGAGCCTTGATCGCACAGACATTTTCATTATCAGTATCTTGTGGTTGTTGTGTTTGTTGTAGAGTCGCATAGAACTAATCATAACTTGCGGATAAAGTCAACGAGAATTTGACAAGAATATGGTGGATACGCCGCTGGTACTTCCTATATATAAGTATTCTTGTCAAATGATCGGAGGCATTATCAGGCGGCTATGAGAGGTTCCATGTATAGACTGTTTGTGTGATTGTTGTTTAGATTAAGTTATTCATTTTCAGTACATGCAATACGCTCGGCTCCGTATGATTGAGCCTTGAGCGCACAGACATTTTCATTTTCAGTACATGCAATACGATCGGCTCCGTTTGATTGAGCCTTGATCGCACAGACATTTTCATTATCAGTATTTTGTGGTTGTTGTGTTTGTAGTAGAGTCACATAGAACCAATCATAACTTGCGGATAAAGTCAATGAAAATTTGACAAGAATATGGTGGATACGCCGCTGGTACTTCATATATATAAGTATTCTTGTCAAATGATCGGAGGCATTATCAGGCGGCTATGAGAGGTTCCATGTATAGACTGTTTGTGTGATTGTTGTTTAGATTAAGTTCATTATTTTCAGTACATGCAATACGATCGGCTCCGCTTGATTGAGCCTTGATCGCACAGACATTTTCATTTTCAGTACATGCAATACGATCGGCTCCGTTTTATTGAGCCTTGATCGCACAGATATTTTTCATTTCAGTATTTTATGTTTGTTGTATTGGTTGTAGAGTCATATAGGACTAATCATAATTCACTGATAAAACCAATGAAACTTTGACGAGAATACGGTGGATACGCCGCTGGTACTTCCTATATATAAGTATTCTTGTCAAAGGATCAGAGGCATTGTCAGACGGTTATGAGAAGTTCTATGTAGGATTTAGTAGTTTCTTGGTAACTAATCATAACTTGTGGATAAAACCAATGAAAATTTGGCAAGAATATGGTGGATACGCCGCTGGTACTTCCTATATATAAGTATTCTTGCCAAAGGATCAGAGGCATTATCAGGCGGTTATGAGAAGTTCCATGTAGGATTTAGTATTCCTTGGTTAAAATTTGTGTTACATTTATATCATCTTGCTATTTAAAGAGATTGGATTGTGTTCCATTTCTACATAAACTAACCTCTCCATCATAACAAACGAGAGAGGAACTGCCACCATTCAAACATATATGATATCAGAATGTGGATTCAAATATTAGCTGTTGTGTTTATTTATGTTCTATAGTCATAGAACCAATCATAACTTACTGACATTAGCTGTTGTGTTTATTTATGTTCAAATATTAGCTGTTGTGTTATTTATGTTCCATGTAGGTTGTAGTATTAGAAGTTTTGCCTTAGGATATAACCATACCCTTTCAAACATATCCAGACTCTTATGCATGATATCATATTTAGCGAACCAATTCTGCTTATCAATACTTTTACAGTAGGCAACAAAAATCGATTCCTGTAATAGGGTACTTAACCCTTACAAGGAACGTTACCGCCTCAAACAAAAACTAAAACCTTTACTTCTTCTAAACATGTAACTGTCAAACTAAACACCATCATTCTTTTAGTCAAATATATCACTATTTAAATTTCGGGACGAAATTTCTAAAAAGCAGGGGATACTGTAACATCCGTCAAAAAACGGATTTTACCAAACCCGCTCCGTTTATTAACCGAACAATCAGTCAAAAATTTCGTTGCGAATTTAATGCCCAAAATAATTTTAAACGATACATAATTAATTATTATATGGGAATATATAATTAGTTTTTGAAAAACTGTTAAAAATAAGAAAATAAAAATAATTTGTCACTGCCGGGTTTCGAACCCGGGACAGTAACCGGTCAGCAAAGTCTTAACACTCCACACATAAACCACTGCGCCACTGATGTTCCTTGTTAAATGTTAGGATCATTTAATTCATATCATGACTTTCCGAATTCAAAACCGGCGCCCAAATGCAGTCGTCGGAAATCCCGGCGATCTCGCCAAGAATTAACGACATCTTCAGTTATAACGTAAACATTTACTAAGACATCGGTTATAACCGACGTCTGAGTCCGCGACACCATCTATAACCGCCGGAGAAATTCAAACCGACGAATCCAGTCGGAAATTGGACCAAGTTCATTGATAACCTGTTCTATAAATACCCCCTCGAACCTCTGCAAACACTTTCGCTCAAAACCGCACCCTTTCTCGGCGAAAACTCACTCGCCGGAAATTTTCTGCTCATCACCGGAAAACCGAACCCTCCATTTCTAAGCCTTACTAAATCCCCTGAGCTTATACCGAAGTCACCCACATCCTTTTCAAACTTTCTGAAGACTCGCTGCTGCAAGACACACGTCGCCGGAAGTGGTTGCTGTCGCCGGAGTTTTGCCCGAAAAACAGAGGAAGCCAGTCGGTATACCTCATGCCTAATTTCTTTTTCTTTTTACTTATATCTCATCTGTAACTAACCTAAAAATGCTAAAGAAACATGATTTAATCATCAAACCAGTCGGATTTCCGATTCTGGTTAAAACCAACGAAGAAGACGAAGTATCTGAAATGTATAAGTATAATTAAAATCAAGTTATAACTCGGGTTAGACACACAGTCCAGCGGTGGACTGTGTGCACATTAAACACACAAACGTCACGAGTTCGAATCTTGTTCCACACACGCTGCCTTAATAAAAATGTTTTTTTGTTGTTAACCGAACCGGAGTCACACTGTTATATGTTAAGTATATTAATAACCGGAATAATAACCAAGTTAGACACACAGTCCAGTGGTGGACTGTGTGTATGTTTAATCACATGTCACGAGTTCGAGTCCGGTCTACTGCACCGACTCGGACAATTATCTACCTTTTTTACATAAGTCAGAAATGAAAATACTTAGTTTGTGTTTAAGTATAATAAAAATGAGTTAAGTTAACAAGTTGGACACACAGTCCAGCGGTGGACTGTGTGTTAGCATAAGCCACAGGTCCCGGGTTCGAGACCTATGGAGCGCACCGAGTCTTGGATTAAAAATCGTTTTTAGAAAATAAAGGATTTTCTGTTTAAACTAATTAGTATATAAATATAATTAAAAACAGAAATATTTCGGGTTAGACACGTAGCTCAGTTGGTAGAGCTGCGTGCACGCGTACGGGAGGTCTCGGGTTCGAGCCTCACTCAGCGCACACATAAACGATTCGAACCGGTCAAAGTCAACGGTCAACGGTCAAAAAGTCAAATCTTTTTATTATTTTTATTTATTTGTTTTAATTAAAAATCAATTAAAAATACTTAAAAATAACATTTTTAAGGTTAGAAAATAGCCTTAAACTCACAAAAATACACCCAACAATCCTACTAAAATGGAATAATAAAATCCGTTTACTTACCGAACCATAATGCTATTTATCTAGGTTAATTTCACTCGTGGTTAAAACCACTTCGCGTGCATTCAACATCATCAACCGAACGCACCCACTGTGAGTGAATCTTACAACTCCCCTTTTTAATTATACGTTTTGGGGTGTGTCATGTGTCACAAAATAATTAACTCGTTTATTTAAACTTGTGCCATACCATATCGTGATCTAAACTTAGATTGTTTATATTGTTGTGATTACTTATTTCATTTTGTCAAATTATATGAAATTCATTCATTAAGCCCATCAGCTCCTCGTGGGAGACGAGTGAGCAACGCGTGCCTCTAAACCAATCCATTATTGTCCATGTGTGTATCATTGAGTTTATATTGTTTGTAGTTATGTCTTTCATATTATCATGTTTATGCAATTCATTCATTAGGCCTATCAGTTCCTCGTGAGAGACGAGTAGAGCAACGCATGCCTCTAAACGTTCCATTATTGTTCATATGTGCTTTATTTAATATCTAATGATTGTTGAATAAGTTTATATCTATTTTTACTCATGTGTGGTTGTGCACTCATTTCATAATCAATTAAATAAACTTGTTCAAATGTTTTCCATAGGATTCACTCGCCAACTTTTTGTTGATCCAAAAAAACCTTTTTACACATGATACAGGTGAACAGGTTGAAGCAAGGAAAACATAGGAAATGCCTTAGAAGAGAACAAAGAAGCTTAGATTGATAGTTAGAACATGTTGTAATATTTATTGTAAATTTCCATTAAATTGTATTAATGAATATGAAACGTTAAAATAAATGTCATGAGCTTTGATGATAACCCAATCATGCCCCGATCACACCTTTTCCGCTGCGGGTCGGGGTGTTACATTATTGACAAATGTTTATGAAAATCCCTTAAAAATAAGTTAGTCATCCGTTAGGAGTTTTCTAACCTCACTTAATCAAGGAAAGAGGCACCGATAATCACAATGCAACCACCGAGACAAGCATAAACTAGATTAAATCACAACCGAGTTCATTTTATAAATCTTAAACACAAATCCACCCAGGAAGCAATTTTGGCCTAAATTACTAACCAATATTATACTTATGTTAAGAATTTATAACAACACCATCTAACCCGTTAAGGTCCTTCCGTGAGGGAAAACACTCTTGATTAATATTAATTGCCCCTTGTTAAACCAATACCCATTTCTAGTTTCATGGTGTAAACATTTTAATCTAGTTAAAAGTTTACTAATAAGTGATTAATTAAGCTTCTTCTTTCAAATATCTCAACTAACCAAATACTAATCTTCCAAGACAATTAACTATAATCAAGAATCCAATATTAATAAACAAGGTTGCAAACTAATCATCAAGGATTAACATAAAAAGTGCTAAGTGTTATTACAAACATAGTTAACATACTAATGGTTGTTCATGAAGCAAGTAAATGTGACTTTTTTGCCCTTAGGCTGCAATAATACATAATAATATCAGCTCAATGCTTGAATCTAGCTCAAAATACATTTTAAGAATAAGAAATCAAGCCATAAACAAGCAAGGATTTGATGGATTGGATGATAGAAAGGCTTCTTGCAACTTTGAGGCTTCAAACCGTCCCTAGCAGGCTGCTCTCGGACCTCAGAAATCGCCCAGAAACTTGGAAAATTACCCAATGTTTCGACATGTAAGTTCTGTCCTGTTTTCTTGACTTTTTCAATCAGCACGGTCGTGCATGGATTCGTATGGCCGTGCACTATTCCCTCAATCCGGTGACGTCATCTTATCTAGAACAGTGATTCAAAAAGGGCACGACCGTGACCGTGGCAGGTGTGGCACGGTCGTGCGACATCGGCCATCAAGCTGCACTGCCAGTCGCACTGGCAGTGCTCTCGAGGAAAATAGCCTCGCACGGTCGTGCGAGGCCATACACGGTCGTGCGTCTCCGAAAATCATGTGGCACTGGCTGTTGCACTACCAATGTAGTGTTGGTTCTCTGCATCCGCACGACCGTGCACTGATCCGCACGGTCGTGCCAATTGATCTGCAGTCCACATAATCCTCATAACTTCGCCGTTTCGCTTGGAAAATCCGAGTTTTCTTCATCTTTCAGTCCGGTATGTTGTTTTGGGCCTGCAAACCAATACTTACATGATTAAGTACCAAAACTTCGATTTTATAGCCGAAAACCCGTAAAACGGGGATAAAATGAGGGACTAAAATGTCACACCCCCAAATTTCCACACACGGAGTTTTACCGCGAGGCGGGTGACGTACCAGGATCCAGCCACTAATCATGTTGAACTAATGGTAATAAATAATATAAAACAAAACATCATGTCCAACATGAATAGTGATTTCCAAATTTAACATTCCAACATAGTACATGGTCAGCGGAAGCAACTCAAACAATTGTAGACAAAATGTTTTAAAACGTAAAGTAATAACGTTTGCAATCTAGTAGTACGCCCGATGACACTTCAAGCTCCCCAGATTGCAAGTTTCCATGCATGAATCACCTAACAACCTGCAAGCATGCAGAAAAAGTGTATCAGCGATTAAGCCGGCGAGTTCACAGTTTTGTTTGACGAAACCAAGTATGGTGTTTAGTTTAAAGACATGTTACGACTAATAAACTCTGTATCGATTGACTGTTCTGTTTTTGGTGCCCTCATCAATGTCTATCATCATTGATCAACGTGTCTAAGGTCATTAGTTCACGCCCGTCCTCCAAGGCACGGTGTGAGGTTTGTCAAGCCTAATAGCGCTATCAACTAATACCCCGTTGCCCTCCAGGCAACTAGTTCGGTATGTAAGTAGGGACTTTCCGTGATAGAGTTTGAGTTTATTAACTAACATCGAAATTAAACTACAACGAATGTAAAAGTATTCCCCTAAGGAATAGCAGTTTGTCCCCCATCGGGACGCATGCCTGTGAAAGAGTCTTGAACTCATCTCAGTTTGCTCGGTAAATGATATCGTGTCTTTATGCGTTAAATCAGTGTTAGGTCCGTTACACGCAACCTAGTTTACATTACATGTAAGTATATATTTTCAAGTAGAGTTTGCAATACCCTAAGTGTCTAAACAACAGGGTCCTTTGTGATTATCGTTTACAGATTTCATCATACAAGACCGAGCATACATACAGTAGCACATAGTGGCACGTTAGTTGTTTTCATGCAACATTTAATAAACTCGAACCAAACCCCCACCTATTAAACTCGGACAAGGCATCCCCTTACAAACTCGGACCCAACAAAATCCATAAAACTTGGACCCATGTGTGGAAGATAAAACTTGGACTCATGTGTGGAGGATAAAACTTGGACTCTTGATTCCATAGCAAACCCGGACACCCTCTCCCACTTGGACCATATATCGAACAATAAACTCGGACACTATGAATCATATTAAACTCGGATCCTGCAACTTAACAAACTCGAACTCAGGATTTTCATTGTCAAAACTCGGACTCAAGGAGTCCTTATGATAAATCCGGACTTCATGTTTCTTTAATAAACTCGGAGGCAAGTGTCATGTTAGAAACTCGGATTTGTGACTTCACCAAACCCTGACACTTATCTCCGGACTAACAACATGCGTGATTTTCAAAACCAATTCATAGTTTTTATGGAACAGTTACAGGTTATGATCAAAACCCTATTTTCATGTACTAACAATATCACGAATCATACCAATCGAATCAGCAGTTTCCTCATGTCAATAGGATCTCTAGTATTGGTAAACCATTATACAATCATTCACAAATACACATTTATTCAAGCATGATTAACTTATCACAGATCAGTTGTTTGGATATCTAGGGTTTTGCAAGATAATCAAAAGAACAAGAATCATGACACAAAGTATGAACACTTACCTTTGATTCAATCCAATATTGTTCTAGGAGAATTGGGAAGATCAAGATTGAGGGTTGAGAGTTGTTGCAAAGCCAAAAATGATTTGAGAGGAGTAGAGGATGATTAGAAACTGCCGTACAGAGATTATGAGGAGGTTTTAGGGTTGTAGGAGTTTTATTAAGGTTTCTAATTCATTCACAAAGCACCCCTAGCTATGTAACTTTCTACATAAAGCACATAATAACAAGTAATTACAATTAGAACACATAACTCACATAATTTGCAAATAACGCATAAGTTTCAAGCAACGCTAAGGATGTAAGTCTAATTTAACTGTGTGCTAAGTTAAAATATTAACCTGAAATTGCGGGTGTCACATCAGCCCCAACTTGAAAGAAATTTCGTCCCGAAATTTGAAAACCAGTCACGAGAAACGTGTAAGTAAGTTAAGATGAATGTGGGTTTTCCTCGGGTACCACATCATCCCCAACTTGAAAGGGAATTCCGTCCCGAACTTCGCTAAGCAGTCATGGAAGAGTGAAGGAATGAGTTAAATTTAACTTCCAAGAGTAACAGGAAGGAGGTCAATGTCAAACACTTGACCTAAAGATCGAGTTTGCACCCAACAAAAATATAGGATGTTTTACTATCGGTTAGCCGTCAGTCAATTTCTCAACGTGTTTAGGTTCAAGAACGGTTTAAAGTCAATACTAACAGTCTACTGAGCTTCAAAGACACGAAACTCTAATTCGTACAAAGATCGAAATAACATAAACGAAAAGACTGTCTTCAGAAACGTACCGATCACAAGGTGTTATCATTCCTGACGTCGCCCGCGCCAATCATAAATGCTCTCCCGCGAGCACCATCCCTGCCATTGTTATCGTTGTTTTGTCCCCAGTGTTATTGTTGCGATTCCCTGCGTTGTTGGCATTCTGGTTCAACTGAGGGCAGTCCTTCTTGAAGTGATCCTCGCTCCCACACTGGAAGCAGCTCTTACGATCACCTTGTTTTTGTTGTGGTTGTTGCCTTTGTTGTTGTTGTTGCTTAGGGAACGACGCCCTACAATCCCTAGCTAGGTGACCTACCTCGTCGCATCTTTGACATGTCCTAGTACACTGCCCGTGGTGATGATAGTTACATTTGTTGCACTTCGGCTGCTTGCCAGCATACGAACCCCGGTACTGGTTGGAGCCCTGATTATGGTTATTATTGAAGTTGCGGTTGCTGTTGTTGTCAGCCTTCTTCTGTTGTTGGTTGGAATCGGAGGCTTTCTCTGAATCATTCCACTTACATTTGTTGTCGCTTGAGGTGCAAGAAATGGTAGCGTTCCACTTGGGCAGCTTGCGCTGCTCGACTGCCTGGTCTGTGAGGCGATGAGCTAGACGAATGACTTGCTGAATCGTGGGAAGGTTAGCTAAAGTGACCAAGCTCTGGATCTCAGGAACCAGACCCTTGAGGTAGAGCTCAATACGCTTGTAAGCAGGCTCGGACATGTTAGGGCAAAGACCAGCTAAATCGTTGGACCTCTTCGTATAAGCTTCGATCTCTGATCCGGTCATCTTTAGGTTGTAGTACTCCACTTCCAGTTTTTGAATGTCATCCCTGTGACAGTACTCTTCCCTTATCAGATTCTTGAAATCATTCCACGGGGTAGCATTAGCAGCTGCTAACCTGAGCATCTGGACCTACACATTCCACCACGAGAGCGCGTTGCCTTCCAGCGTCCCCGGTCGCGTACTTGACACGGTTGTTGGCGGGACACTCACATATCTCGAAAACAGATTCGATCTTCTCAATCAGTGGAGAAGACCCATTGCTCCCTCCGTCCCGTTGAATGATGGAGGCTTGCAATCCATGAAAGCCTTAAAGGTACAAGCACGCGGTTGAGGAGGTTGTTGTGCTGCCAGAGCTTCGGCAACCCGTGCATTGATTAGAGCTTGAATCTGGGCGTGAGTCAAGTTACCACCACCACGTCCACCACGTCCACTCATGATTCTGCATCAACAAGGTACTAACATGAGAAAAATATGTTGCGCATATTATTTCCATATTTAGCACAAGTAGATAAGAAAAGTTAGAGTATAGTTCAAGATTAGGTTGGAGTCCATTATTGCTATGGCTCCTAAGGAGATTTGAGTCCCCAATACATCGGATAATGGGTCAGAATCCTCCTACACGTACTAGGTCTCACTAGGACTCACATGCACCCCCAATTATTATTACGTGTGCACCCGTAATGATAATTCGATTTGAATGTTCACCCCAATTCTTCCTAACTTGTGTCAAAAGGTCCTCAGATTTGAATGTCAAGAGAGTGTGTGATCAAAATGATCAAGACAACGATCAAGATCATATAAGGTCTAATAGTAAAATCATACTAATGATCAGTCATAGTATAAATAGGTAACACATAAATTCGTACTGTAATGTTGCGTGTGTGACTATATGCAATGCAATGCACACGTATATTGTAACACTCTATCCCATTTTTATACCAAATATCTGAAATATTCGTAAGATTAGGTCCCAGATTTTTTTAAGCTTACACGTCTGGATTAACTGATAACCCCAAACGAACCGACTTACGGGTTATTAGACAATTAAATTACAGTCAAAGACAATAATCTTTTATACACAAAACTTTGTCACGCATGATCATATTTTATATTGTTAAGAAGATGTTCCCAAGGAGATGACGGTTTAGGAGTGTTCGATTCTTCACGTGCTTGATCGTTCATCCGGTACGAGCCCTTGAATAAGCCTGTCATAAACACCAAAATCAATTAGTGTTTATATTTCTTTTGTGTTAACGAATGGAAAATGACAAACTAAAATGTTTGAACAACTGGGTTCTGTCGCGTATCACAACCGAAATGCCTTTAGATGCCTCATGTCATGATGGTTAATAAGTGCACTTTGCCGAATTGTGCACTTTACCTATGTGCACTTTGCCGAAGTACACACTTTACTGAAATATGCACTTTGCACTTTGCTAAACTGTGTACTGACCTATGCACTTTGTTAAATTATGCACTTACATGTACACTTTACTAAACTGAGCACTAACATATGCACTTTACTAAACTGTGCACTAACATGTGCATTTTGCTAAATTGTGCACTAATATGTACACTTCACTAAACTGTGCACTAATCTAGGCACTTTGCTAAATTGTGCACTATGCACTAACATGTGCACTTTACTAACGTGTGCACTTTGTTAAATTATGCACTAACATGTGAACTTTACTAAACTGAGCAATAACATGTGCACTTTACTAAATTATGCACTAACATGCGCACTTTACTAAATTGTCCACTAACATGTTTACTATGCTAAATTGTGCACTAACCTGTGCATTTTGCTAATTTGTGCACTAACATGTGCACTTTACTAACTTGTGCACTAACATGTTCACTTTGCTAAATTGTGGACTAACCTGTGCATTTTGCTAAATTGTGCACTAACATGTGCACTTTACTAAATTGTGCACTAACATATTCACGTTACTAAATTGTGCACTAACCTGTGCATTTTGTTAAATTGTGCACTAACATGTGCAATATGCTAAACTATGCATTATGCATTGACATGTGCACTGACCTGTTTGGATCTGAGTTTGTTAGTTCTCAAACCATTTTGTAGTCAGACTATAAGCCCTTACCGAAGGTATAATTCTTTACACATACCTGGCTCGGGTCAAATTATTGACCCATTTTAATACCTCATCATGTATTTGCTAATCAATAACAGCGGTGTCTCACGCGCTATTTGTTCCTGTGGGCATAAAAAAACTCGACGACAACAACATCAATCACTAATGTCAAAAGGTACCTTTTGACCCGTTTAGTCCATTTGACCATTATTCATCGTGAGATGATATTTATTTACCATCTCATCCATGTACCCGTTCCGGTTTACACCATTTTATCATTTTGCTTAAAATCATTTCTTAATTCTTTTGACTCATCATCTTTTACGCTGTAGAGCGTCTTTTCAAGAATAATTGTTTGTCCGTTAACTCGTATCCAATTACCATATTACCTTTTTTTTTTCTCATTATGGTTTACCCCCATAATATGTCTTTTTCAAAACTCATAGTTTATTCGGTCTATACGAGACCGAACTACCGTTTTATCCTTTTTACTTATCCGACCTGTATCGTGTCGCGTCGGATCACCTTAATTAATTTACCGTTTTATCATAATTATAACAACTACGACGAGTAGGTGATCTAGTAGAAAGGTGTAAGCTGTACTTACCTTGCATCCGATTTTGCTCTTTTTCCACGTATTCAATCCGTTTGACCCGCTTCTTTCCCAAGCCTCCACCTAGCTTGTTAAGCGTCAAGCTATCATATAATATTCATAAGGTGGTTAGGTTAGTCAATTTAGATCTTAACCTTTACGCCTTATGAACCTTTATACTACTTTTCTTACCGAACTCTATCATAGGTTTGTTTGACTTTTAAAAAGTCAAACCGCCTTATAACATATGAGATTGAACATCTAGGTTTGACAAACTCATGTTGTCATTTCGTCATTTACTCGGTAAGAACTATTCTTAGGCTACCATTTTAGCTAATCTTTAAATCTGAGTTCATGCTATTATTAACACTATGTTAACTTAGCTCTCAATTATCAAAGACACTTTATTCCTTCATTACACAAAGCCTACGGGTTTTCATCTATAAGTGAGACCCGTTTCATCATGTTATTAGGCATTCCTCCGGATACCTAATCTAATCAATTTCTAGATACAACTGAGTATACGCGCGGTTTCTCTTAGGCATTTTAACAAACACCTTGAGGGCAAGATTTTTATACATCTTTGGTCTAGTTCATGACCAACATATTAACCAAGTCTCAATCATCAAATCAAGTCCTTATGTCTGGCATTCATAAACAATATCAAGACTCGCATCATAACATCAGTTTTTCTCAATCTACATTCAAATTCATGTGTTCATCACATTGTTATAAAAACCCACTTAACACATATATGGATGATCATAAATTCCTAGTTTTCAACATTAATTCATCAAGTTTTCAACTAGGGTTTGTTCCTAGACATGGATTCAACATATCATTACTCATATATTCAACATGCAAGCAAGAATTTTGATTATGAGTGTTCACCAAGAATTCAAGATATCACCAAATGACGAGATTTGACATACCTTGTGATCTCCTAAGCTAGGTGATCACGGTTTTGGTTAAAGCCCCAATTTCTTTGCTCGATTTCCTTTGATTTTGATCAGATTTGTGAGTTTTAGGGTTCAAGTGAAAGAACCCTTCTCTTGGCTCTGGGTAAAAGTCGACCAACACTCACACATGTGTGTGTTTTGATTTTAGATATTGTTTTAATTAAAACATCTTTCTAATTGCCCACTTTTAGTCCCTCAAAGTTTAAAGGTTATATAAATGGGTCAATTACTACAAGTTTCTTTATTGTTTTAAAAAAAACAAACAACTAACCAGGTTAATTATTCCTAGTTACTTTACCCTCAGTTATGACCGACTCATGTTTATATATATATATATACCTATATATAATTTTATATTTTTGGGGTGTTACATATATGCTAGATGTGTAATGTATTAAGCATGTATAAAGGATTGTTTGTTTGTGTCAAGCATGTTTGTATGTGATTGTGCGAATTTAATAAGTTATATGTATTGCACCCCAAAAGTGTCTAAAATAAAAAAAAAGGGATCATGTATACTCACGGTTTGCGTAGAGATTCCACAAAAGTGAGTTGAAGAGTTCTTAAGTTTGCGGAACACCAAAGTTACCCTAAGAGGGAAACGAAGGTGTGTGAGTTGCGGTTTTTGTTTAACGGATTAGATTAGGATTATAAAGTCAACATATTAAGAATGTAAAAATAAGCATAAACGTATAGAAGTACGGAACCATGAAAATGGTCATGCAAGGAGGTAGGATGATTCCATCTATTTATCCTTATTATATGATTCACCAAGCACAAAATCATAAACTTTGTTGATGATTTCGGTTGGTCATGAACATGAAAAATAATCAGAATATTGACCTACTAAATCCACAAACGACCAAGTGAGCAAACTAGATGCGTGCATCCCAAGCATGGAAAGTGTTTGGAGACGTGATGTAGTCTTGTCTCTTTGATGGAAATTGTTTGAGATTTAATAGTATGAACATAGAAAATCACCAAGTGAAATAGTGGAACAAGTTTGGAAAGTCAAAGCTTCCATGGTTCACACTTCACCAAAACGTAAGTCTCACCATATTGAAGATGGTGAGCTTGGATGGTCTCAACACTTGTAGGTTGTCTAAAACCTTGTCAAACAGAAAGTTTAGAGAGTGTTTGCACCTCTAAACTTATAGAAATCAACCAACTCGAACTCCCTAACCATAAACGTGGTTAGAAGCAAGGTAGGTACTTGAACATGTTTACAAAAGTTTAAGTAAAGTTGGACCTCAAAATGGTGATGTTCCATCTTAGTTTACCATGGTAAACTTGTGGAAACACTCCTATAGGTGTTTCAAGTTTTCAAGAAGAAGAAAAGATGAAGAAATATGAAAGAAAGTGAGGCGAAGGCTCACTTTTAGACTTAGATGATTCTGCCTTCAACTTGTATTCTCAGCTGATTAGGGAGTGTTTTGAGAGTGTTTTTGGAAAAGTGAAATGGAGTGTAGGAGGCTTGGTTTTATAATGGTGGGTTAGGGTTTGAGTTTAAATGAAGTTATAAGATGATTAGGTGAACAAGGCTGTGGAGAATTTGGCCAACCCAAGTGCTGGAAACAACTTTCTGCGGATCAAGGCCTCTCGCCACCCGCGAGCTGAAAGGGAATTGGATCGTCCCTTGCCAGAAGACCATTTCCATCCAGAAGTTTGTTCTATTACAATTTAGCCCCTAGACTTTGATATGTTTATCACATCAAGCCATTTTCTTGTATTTTAGCCCATTTTTAGGTATTTAAAGTGTATCAAGGTATTGTATGAGTACAATGCATGCATGATTGATAAATCCAAGTATTTCAAGTGTCGGTTTTTGCGCATAAACATGTATTCAATGATTGATTGCGTATAACATAAGTGTAACAAGTGTAAGTATAAAGATGTATTCCGTTATGATCGAAGTCTCGGATTACAAGCTTGGAAGTGAATAACGAGTTCAATACGATTACAAGTTTCCAAAAATACAAATACGATTACAACTTTCTAAATAAGGAAAATACAGAATTGCAAAGCGTTACATAGGGTGTCCGAACTTAGACGATTCCGAGTTTAAGTGGTTTAGGGTTAGGATTGATTCCGGGTTTGAGTATTAGTATATGAAGGGTTCCGAATTTAAAAGGGGAAAGGAGTTTCCAAGTTTAAGTTTATACATGGTGATGTCCAAGTTTAGGTATTGGGTTTGTGGTGTCCTAATTTGAGTACACATGAATGAGGATTCCGAATTTAGTTGTTAGGTTTTCATTAGTTACCTAATAAGTCCCTCTAGTTACAATCCTTGTAACTTGTATAGAAAGCTTATCATTTTAACTTCAAGCGTAATATACGAAACTAGTCCCACTACTTTATGTTAGTCAGTGTGTTCGCTGTTATAACCCACACGAGAAAAGCACATGCAAGTACGTAAGTGCTAGAAAGTCGTAACGATTTAACTAGGAAGGTTAAGGGTAAATAACCTGAAAATGCGAGTTGTCACATAAATACCTAGATCCTCTGTACAAGGTATGACCCATAGAACTTTCTCAAAATTTTCTCTCTTACTTCGACTTTTCTCTTTAAAAGATAACTGATTATCACGCCGAATGGCGGTCATGAAGAGACCTCCTGTATGTGGCGAGTCTAACGATTATGATTTGCAGGATTGTAATCTCCTCTTGAATCCCCTTCATTTCGGTACATAACCTAGTTTACTAGGTTTAGTCCTTAACATGTAATCTTTTGTAGCTTCAGCAACAAAAATTTTGAACACCTTTAAATAATGTTAAATCATCATTTGGGTCCAATGTTGGCACAGTGGTAACACATGTTTATTCCCATTATCAAAGTGATGAGTTCAAATCTCATAAGTAGGCAATAAATGAAATTAGAGTACGTGTTAAAGGTCCAATTGAAAGTTAGAGACCTAGAGATGTAGTGTTTTTTCCTCAAATATAAAAAAAAATATTGTGTTATTAAATAATATTGTTTCCCAAGGCTAAATCGATTCGATCGTTATGTCAGTTGAAAGTTTACGCTAACTACTAAATTTACAATCTTCGAAGCAGAAATTACACATTGCCAAAAATAACCCTGGACTGACTGACTCTCCCTCCCTATTTCTTGGCTTTGAGATTCCAACTTCTTTCCTACCACCCACCTGTTACTTGATCCGGCCCTACACACTCACACTCTCCCTATCAACCATCTATACATACACCCTTTTATCTCTATACCTTCACCTACACTGAACAACAACAAATGGAAGCACTTATGGGTTCCTCTTCATATTTCAAACTGGTTTCCAACTCCTGTAGTAATTTCAAGAATCATTTGTTGGGCATACCACATAACAATAATCACACAATCAAACCTTTCGATTTCAAGCTCTCTGTTTCATCACGTACAACTGTTCGTCCCCTTTCTCTCTCGTCATCTCACGCACAGGCAGAGGTCGATCATCACAAATTGCTGATACAAGATTCGACTAACGGATACACAGGTACGCTGATTCTTGTTTACCCGTGTAATAGTTTCGAGAACTTAACTGATTCCCGTTTTGTTTACCTTTAATATGTCGTGTTTTTAGTTGAGGCAGAAACACAAACAGTTGGTGTGCAATTCCAGTTACGGAGAGAATGCTCGTTTGGTGAGAACTTTTTAATGACAGGCGATCATCCCATCTTAGGTTTATGGGATCCTAACAATGCCGTTCCGTTAACTTGGTCCGATGGTCATATATGGACTGTACATCTCGTAAGTTTTTATGACTTATTTATAATTATAATGTTTTCCAACTCGTAACAAGACTATAATGATAATAATAATAATAATAATAATAATAATAATAATAATAATAATAATAATAATAATAATAATGATAATGATAATGATAATGATAATGATAATGATAATGATAATGATAATGATAATGATAATGATAATGATAATGATAATGATAATGATAATGATAATGATAATAATAATAATAATAATAATAATAATAATAATCCTGATGTTGGTTTTGCTTAATTAGGACATACCGTAGGAAAATGCATCAAATTCAAGCTCATTATGCAAGAAAGCGACGGTAAATACGTGTGGCAGCCTGGCCCTGATCGCGTTCTCGAATGCTTTCAAACAGAAAAGATTATTACTTTATGCGAGGATTGGGAAAACCCGGATTCCAGAACGATAATCGAAACTGACCCGTCAATGAATCAAGAAATCCAATTTGTCGAACCGTCAGCTGGCACTACTGTCACCGAAGAACCAAACGAGTATGCGATAAACATGAAGGAGGTATTGGTGTCTGATGAAGTGGTGCCTGTTTTAGTTCCTGGTTTAAATCAACTGCCGCTTGATGAAGGTCCGGATGATGAACCTGAGCCTGCGAATGGAACCGCTATGGTGTCTACAGGACATGATATGGCTACGGTAGTGCCTGGTTTGAGTCAACTGCCGGTCAATGAAGGTCCAAGTGATGAACCCGAGCCCACGAATGGAGCCGCTATGGTGTCTGCAGGACCTGATATGGCTAAGGACCTCACACTGCCTGAGGTAAATGCTTAAAATATAATGTGTTTCTTTTATATTTCTTTTTGGGTAGCTTAGTTTCATGAGGCTTAAGAATAAGAATAGAGGGAGTTTTTTCTTGTCTTTTTGTTTTGATTTTATTTCTTGATATCAATAATATATTATTTTGAGTTTTAAGTGATTTGTTGATCATTCGCTTAATCACTACTTTGTTGATCATTCGCGTAATCACTACTACTAGTTCTTATTCGAAATTCTTAACAGACCACGTAAATATTGAAAATTTCCCTAATGTAACTGTACAAAATCGCCTTTGAATGCACGTCTAGCGAACAGGTGAGGGAATTATGTTGTAATTACTTGTATCATATGCAATGAAAGCTGTACATTCTAATATTATATTGAATTTGTCGATTACAACTCGAGAGAAGAATCACATCATTCTTAAAAATGTTATATCTCTTTCTTTTTGGTACTGAATAAACCAATTCAATAAATCTCAGTTAGATTCGAAAGGGGATATTGCAAATACCTCGAATTTGAATCCAAGACCCGAGATATCATCCGTACAAGAAAATCAAGAATCTTGTGAGAATAAACATCAAGATATGCAAGTAGCCGAAGAACAAGATCATCAAGCTACTCAACCAATGATAAGTTTGCTTCATAACGACACTCAATGGAGCACTAACGTTATGCAGAAATTTCTTAACATTTTCGGCATTCAATAGCTACAAACTTGATTCATAAGTGCTATATGTTGTGTGTATATGATGATCAAACCATGTTGTATTGTGAGTCCTACATGGTTGTATGCCATGGAATTATCGTCTAGTTGTTTGGTTGACACAATATATATTGATTTTGCCATAGGCAAACTAATTCCAGGAGTGTAAGGGTTGCTTATTTAAACAACATATGCATGCTCTTATTAAAGGAGTAGTTAAACACTATTGAGTCTTTGTATAAACAAACTTGTTTATACTTGCTTATCTGTAAAACAAATTCTGTTAGAGCATAGATAGTCAGGCTTTTACATTTCCTGTTATAGTTGGTTCATAGAAGTTGTTTTGTTTTCTCTTGCTGGCTCGCCTTCATCTATATATGCAATGCGGTCATTTTGTTATATTCGTTCTTCATGTAATGAGAAAACACTTTACACATGTACCTGCTGTCTTACATGTATGTGTTTAGCACATTCCTTGATCAGTAGTAGTTTTCGGGTGAAGAAATTCAGGCCGACAATGTTTAATATTCTATCCCGACAGACGATTTCTTTCTACAATGTTTCTTTTCTTTTGAGCAGAAGACTTGTTTTTATGAATCATTTCGATACTTGTAATGGGTAAGGGTAGCTGCACAAAGTGACGGAAATCAGAATCAATTCAACTCTAACAATCTCTTGAATATAAGTGGCTTGCTTTCAGTGAAGCTAGATGGTGATAACTTTATTAGTCAGAAAATCTGGATGTAGACTATCTTGAAAACTAGGATTATCGCAGTTTCTAAGTTAAGGCCTACCCATTCTGGCGACTGGTTCAATAGAATATGTGTACAGTTTGGGTGAGGATCGTTTCTACTTGCTTGAACTTTCTCCTATAGCTATCTGGCATTGTGTTTTTGTTATCTTTCTTTCCGGGTAGTTAAGTTTTATGCAATAAGAATAGATAGGAGTTTCTTCTTGTCTATTTGTTTATTGATATCAGTAATATCAATTCAACTTATGTTTTTAAGTCATTAGCTTAATCACTACTAGTTGATCTTAATTTATTCAAGTCTCTTAGCTGATTACCATTTATGATCGGTTTTAGTTAAGTAAAGGACAGAATTTAAGGGTGAATTTGGAAATCTACAAGCCCGAAGCTTGCCAAAACATTGCATTCTTTGTTGACGAATTTCAGAGCCGCAGGACTCAAGTTGGAGTACCCAAGTTGGCTCATAACCAGAGGCTTGTTTAGGTTGTGTAGTTTATTATTAGTTTGAATTTTGGATATAATTTGAATTGTAGTCTAACGAGTTTGGTTAGTCGGTACATACCGAGTCAAGGTTAATATTTGTAATCAAGTTAGAGAGATTTGTTGATCAATATAACCGTTTTGGGAGTTAGCCAAAATTTTATGTGTTGTCCGTTAGCAATTCTTTACATGGATTGGTATCAAAACTTGACGATAAGAAAACCTGCAATCAAGGAAGTCTGCTACGATTAATACATGGGTTGCGATCAAGAAGAGAGGAGGTGACTCAAAACTAACGATCAAGACTGCTTCTATCAATTCTAATTCATGAAGACCGGCGCTTTTTCTTGAACAAGGGAAGGGCAGCATAGCATTAGCTTCAATGAAACAAGCTCAACCTTGATCAAGATGGTAAGCCGAAGAACCGTTGAATGCTTCAACTTGGCCATTGAAGAAGGCGAAGGCTGCGCGAGAGACTAAGCCAACTTATTGCTTACTGCTATGCCATGGTTGCAACTTTAGGCTCCATAGACAGAACTAGGCCTGTAAATGAACCAAATAAACATGAACAGAGCCATGTTCGTTCATTTAACTTTAACCGAACACGAACATGTAATCGAACACATTTTTTTGTTCATGTTCGTTTATTAAGAAAATGGGCATGTTCGTGTTCATTTATGTTCGTTCGTTTAAAACCTAAACGAACAGTTCACGATCGCAAATGGACATAAAGTAATTTTTTTATGTAAATTAGTGATTAATAACGATAACTTAGATTTGAAAACCCATTTTTATTAATATAAAGCCCAATTACCAATTAGTTATATTTATATAAGTAGTTAGAAAGTTGCTTTTTATGTTTAACGTGTATACAAATATAACTACATATGTATTTAAGTTGAAACGAACATAAACGGACGTTCACGAACATAAATGAACGAACAAAACGTGTGTTCATGTTCGTTCATTTAATTAAATGAACAAAAGATTGTGTTAATGTTCGTTCATTCATTAAATGAAAGAACACAAACGAACTCCCCACTGAACAAGTTTATGAACGTTCAGTTCGTTTACAGGCCTAGACAGAACTATGTATTAGGTATTAGTTCTTTTTAGATATCTATAGATAAAGAGAGAGATCTGATGCGTGAGTAACCCGACTGTGCGTTACATGTGCTCTACAAGCTGCACACCATCTTTCCCCCCTTTTTTTTCTTTTATTTGGAAGACGAGCGTTGCGTTTGGTTCGAAAGTCATGGTTTTCAGTATGTTTCCAGATAGGCTCCCACTAGTTCGGCTAGCTAGTGCGTTCAAGCTTTCAAGCCCGAGCTAGTCTTCTTATCACCTAACTACTTCATAGTCTCCTTTCACGTACTCCTCTCCATATCTTCTCTCTTCACGAGACCTGTACATAAAAAACATGTGAACTAATCGATCAACTTGATTGAAGCATCTCAAGAATTTAATCAAGAACCCAAGATTGAATTCTCATAAAAACATAACCTGATTTCCGACGGAAATCCATTCTGAATACGAAGCCAAAGACCGCATAAACACTCATTGTGCCAGTAGTCAAGGAAACACACCCAACCTCGTCTCATTGTGAGCTTAAAGGAGAGAGTTGTTGGTCGTATGCTTTAAAACGAAGAAAGAAGGAAATATAAGTAAAAAATTGTTAAAAGAAATGTATTAAGATAAAATATAAGTAAAAATTGTGAGCTTAAAGGAGAAAGTGTCACGTGACATTAATTGAAACTGTTTATTAGAAGTTAGATATTTTTGATAGTTTTATATAGAGCACAAATTTTCAATTTAAAGTTTAAACTGAGTCTACTTGTTTGCTCGAAAATGAATTAATTATTCGATATCATTTTGTTATGCAAGCAGTTATATTTAGTTGGACAGATCCCCAAATTTATAGTAGTTTGTTTTATTTTTCTCTACGTGTGACGTTTGTGTATGTGTGTCTATTTCTGGATATATGAACTGGTGACCGAAGGAGGTAATAATATATTCTAGACACATTTATAAACCTACGGGTTTTGCTATAACAATAACATAACAATAACAATAATATAAAGATTAACATTAAGATTTGGCAACTTGAATTATGGTACAAACTCGAATATATGATTGAAAGAAGCATAAAGCAAAAAGAGGGAACAGTGTGAATTCAGATCCAACACCAACAGTGGCAACAGACAAAGAGTATAGAAGGCATGGCACGTGAGAAGCAACGTGCACCCATGTGACATGAGGTCAAAATTAAAGACTTTCCCTTCACCCATATCGCATTTATTAACCTGGTCTGCCCGATCTTCTCCATATTAATCAACTACAATTCTACAAATAATATTAATCAGCTACAATTCTACAATTAATATTAATCAGCTACAATTCTACAAATACTTAAAAGGTCCTACTTTTAATCTTTTATAAGTTTGAATTAACTTATCCGATCCAACCATTTAAATTGCAATGTATAATACTTAATAAAATAGAATTATACACAGTAAATCTTATAAATAACAAAGCAACCAGAGTATCAATAGAACAATTTATATACTTCAAATTTTTTATTATTTTTAGCTGAAAAAAATAAAAAATTGACTTCATCCGGTGTGTATCTAATACATCATTGCTTGTCAATTATTGGGACTCAATTACTTGTTATGTACTTGTACATGTTGATGACATTATTTTCGTGAGTTCTCTACCTTTTTAGTTGATTTGATTGTATGCTTATATTCTTAGTTTACATTTAAAGACTTAGATACGTTGAGCTATTTCTTAGTAATACATGTCACGTTTTTTTAATGTCGTCTTTCATCATTTGCAACATTGGTAATCACATGACCTATAAATTCATAGTGGTCTTAGTAATTTCCAACCTTTATCCACTCACGCCTCTCTTGGATTACAACTATCATGTTTAGTGGGCGGAGCTTAAACAAATGTTTTACGTGCGCGCGGAGAGGGGAATCCTGTATAATTTTAAAATTGTTAGACGAAAAATCGGAAATTTTACACTTCTAACCGAAACATTAGGGGGGGGGGGGGGGGGCACCCCCGGTTACAACTAAGTTGCGCCACTGATCATGTTATCCTTGTGTGCCTATGGAGGATCCTTTGATATATTGAGGGATTGTCATGGGACCCAATTAATATATTTTATAAATATTTAGGCAAAATAAATTTTTTTTTTGGGGGGGGGGGGGGGATCCTATATAATTTTAAAATGTTTGGACGAAACATCGAAAATTTTACACTTCTAACCGAAACATTGAGAGGGGAGAGGGTTGCACCCTCCGGTTACAGCTAAGTTGCGCCACTGATCATGTTATCCTTGTGTGCTATAGAAGATCCTTTGATATATTGAGGCAATGTTAGTACCTTACAATAACTTGTCTTGACATGTCTAGAGACTGCTTATGTGATGCGTAAGGTATCATGGTTACTTCAAAAACCTATTGATCACCACAGGATTGTTTCAAGTAGATTCTTTGGTACCTTAAGGGTGCAATTAATATCTGTTGAAGGGGTATGGTCCCAAAAACCTTGCACCAGCGCAGAGGACCATACCACCATTACATTCCAAGACCATCTTAAACAAGTCCTATGCGCCTCTCGCAGGCAACTTAAATAGATCTAGAAGAAACAATCCCTGATAACCATGCACGGGAGTAATGAGAAGTTAATATTTATTTAACACTCTTGCGCGGGCCCGCGCAAGGGTACAGTTAAGCTTGACGATAACAATTAAAGTTCCCAGGTCTCAAACATACCCGCGCGTAGGGAACTTAAGATTAGACAAAAGGAATCTTTTCTGTTATAACTAACTGGACACGTGGCAAAGTGATCAGGGCTTCACAGCTGTAAATCTTCAAGAAGCATTTAATGTTCATCGTGCAAAGACTCCATTCGGTTATAAGCGAATGTGACGTGGCAACATCCTAGACGCTCATCTAAAGTCACGATGATGGCATAATCTCCATGCAGATCTAGAAATAATCACTTTCCACGTGGCATATTCCCAGCCATCGATCAACTCACGATCCGTGAGTATGGATGGGGAAATAACCTGTTAATCCCATTTCCGGATCTGTTTAGGCACCAATTTGGGAAACCTAAGGTAAACGTGCGGAATCCGTTTGCTTAGGCGAGATTGTAGACACGTTTGTTTCTATTTAATCACTGTTTCATTAATTGTCAAACGTTACAGTTCCTGGAAACACTTGGACAGAGCTCTGCCGTCCAAGTTACAAAATCTTTGACTGTTAAACATTTAAGTGAGCTAAGACCTATTTATAGACTTAGTAATTCGCACCAAAAACACCTAAGACCTAGTTCGTACGAACTACTAGTTTGTACGACCTAGTCACAATACATGACCCATTTCGTGTGAATTACGCCCTAATCATATATAAACTTCGCACTTACTTGTACTTCGTGCGAACTGCTAGTTCGTACGAATTACAACTTCGTTATGAAACTAAACATTATGTTCCTAAATACTGACTCAATGTTATACGATGACGAAGGCAATAGACATATGCACCAACAGACTCCCCCTTGGATGTTGTCGTAGTCATCAATCTTCAATTAAACTCCAGAGTCTTTAATATTCTCTGATCTTTAATTTGTGAATAAGTTTAACATCCATGATCGTCAAATCTTCTTCAATCCTATTATGTTTTCTTGAGCTTGTCTTGATAAAAACTTGAATCAACATGCTCCCCCTTTCTTTGAGCTTTTGATTATCTTCAATCAACATGTTTATCCAGCTCTCCTTTAAAATCTATTTTCTGTTTCAAAGTACCTCAAACATTCAAAGAAACATGTAAGATTCAAACTTTGAAATTTCTGAACATAAACATTTCAAATTTTAATCTTCTTATCAGTTTTAAACCCTCTCAGTTAATCAAGTCCAAATTAATGAGCTTGAATATCGAATTTATGTATCAAGTTCAAATTAATGATCTTGATTAAACATTTTGAAACTAAACTGATGCAATTATTCAAATGTAAGTTTCAAATTAATGAACTTTTAAATTTTTCAGAACAATTTTAATTTTTTAGATTTTGTTCAGCAACTCTAGACTTTGCAAATCAGCTTTTTATCATCAGTGGTCGAAACTAAAAGATGAGAAAATCTTTTTGGTTTTATGAAATGAATATCAAACTCTAACTAAGTACAAACATATTTACAGACATATTTTTGTGAGTTTGTGTTTAAGGATCATATCAGTTATTTGAGACATATCACCAGTTACATTGACCTTTTAAGACTTTAAGATTTAAACAAATTTACATAGATTATCAGTATACTTGTCCTCTTAAACTTCAACACATTTCTCAATTGTTCCAAGATACATTAGGTAGTTTTAAGAAACTTGACTTAACCATGGTTCCCACCTCAGAATATACCCCCGTATCAAGATTCCCTAGATTTCATCTCACAGGTGAGTATAGCGTAACTGATATCTGTATCTGGGTTGTGCGAGACCTTGAGAGTTCAGGTTAGTACCACCGTACAGACAAAGAGATGAAAGCTCGACTTTAAAGTGTTGTTCCAATTATGGAATCTTTTGACTGCAATTGTTTGAATCTTTCGATACTTACAAGGCTCGACTTTAAAGTATTATATAAGTTCTAGGCCATTGCTTACGCAAAATCAGAAGAACTTGTATAATATCCCAGATATCAATTTTCTATAAAGACCTAGGGTATCTCAGAATCAAGCAATTTCTCAAACGGAATTTCGGAGTACTAAGTCCATATACCCGAGAGATGTTAATCCACAAATTAAGAAGTTTTAAATTTAGGTTTATATCCTGGAAACAATTTACTGAACGTGCAAAGCCTACCGACACATCCACAGTAAGACCTGTTTAATCCTTTTAAACTTTACAAATCTTTAGCATACCGTGATAGTACGCTGATGTACTATCATTTCCTTTTTGACACAAAACTCTTTTTGTCTTTTTCAAGTTTTTGTACATTTTTCGTACAATGTTTTTGGATTTTCTGAAAATTTTTTCTCCCCCTAAAATTCAAAACATAATTTTGTATTTTTGATTTATAGAAAAACATTGACCAACCGATGAGAATCACTTAAATTAGCCATCCATTACTGCTTCACAATTTTCCTTTTAAATCATCTCCCCCTCATGATAACAAAAACTGTGACACTTTTGTGTTTATAAAACATTTATATCCATGAGTTTTGTCTGTTCAACAGTGAAGATTCTGTGTGATTTTTCAAATTTTCTTCAAAAATTTGCAAAATTTTAAAGTAAACGTTATTGGAATTTGAAAATATCTAAAAATGGTTTTTATCTAGAACTTGTTAACCCGGCCCATGTCTTCATTGTGTGCCACGGAACTTCACTCTCAGTAATTTGCTTTTATCTCGGGAGTTTCTGCACAAAAATTCAAACAATTAGTTGAATAGTCACACCCAAGTCTTTTCAGTCTTAGGTATTATTTCTTCAACCTCAATTTTGATTTTCGTTTCACAATCAGCTTTAATCTGGACTTTCTCAAGATTAGGAAAATCCTCTAAACTTTCAATTTTTACTGATTTTTCAATTTTATCAACATATTTTTCTATTATAACCCATTTCTATTCAACCATCTCTGGTTTCCTGGTTGACACAGAATTTTTGTTCTTTTCAAGAAAAATTCCCTTTTTAATCACCCATGTTTGATTAGACTTTGCCTTTTTATAATAAAATGTAGAATCTTTTCGTTCAATACTTTTTGAAGATTCACCAGTTTCAAATTTTGAAAACTTAGAATTAACTGGTTTCACTTTATTTGTAGATTCTTTAACTTGATTCCAAACTTGTCTTGGTGCAAACATCGGTGATTTTTGCTTCAAATCTCCGGAATCTGTCTTAACTTCCTTCTTTTCAACAGGAACAGATTTAGGCTTTGGTTGTGGACATTGCCTAGCAATGTGTCCAACTTTGTTACATCGAAAACATTCCTTAATCTGTTCTTGTTGTAGTTTTTCAATATCAACCTTGTCATTTGGAAACTCCTTAAACAAACTTTCCTTTTCTTTTTCAGTATTTAATCCGAAAAAAATTTATTTTCTTTGATAACCTGGTTTTTGAAATTTGTTTTTGTTTTTCTCTCTTAACATATCCTAAACCTTTCCTTGTGTCTTCAAATATTTTTTTACTTATTATTATTAGAAATAACGTCTAGGTTTTAGAATTGTAAGAAGATTTTGATTTTAAACTCGACAAACCTATTTCAACATTACAAAATTTTCGATTTTTCTAGAATTCACATTCTGAATTAGAAAGTCTTCATCAAAATACAGTTTTGATCCTTTCATCTTTTCAAGTTCATATTAAGATCATCATTCAGAACTTTTTTTTGATTTTGAAATGTAATTTTTATGAAAACTTTCTCATTTTCATAACGAAAATTTGAAATTTTCTTTTAGCATAAGCGTTTTCAAAACCTTTTCACACTTTTTGAACCACTTCGGATCCATTTTCATAGGTTATATCAATGTTTTCAGGCAGCTCGTTTTTCTCTTTCAGTTTTAAGTTTTAAATTGAGTGCCTTTTCCACCCCGTCATGTTTCTTTTTAGATAACTGTTCCAATCGAGTGGAACTTGATGATAACCCGGATCCTTTTTCTGGTTTTCAACAAATTTTCTTCTTTGTCATCTTTGAAGGATGTGATCAATGACATATGACGATGTTGAATGCTTCAACACTTTTTAACGTTCTGTCTGATTTCATATCTTCGCTCTTTCTTCATTTTATGCATGTTCGTGATATTAATCGCCATTGCTTGCTCTACGTTCTCTTTCATTTTTGATCGTAGCGCCTTGTTCAAATTTGTTCTCGACCATTAATGTTCTTTTCATTTTTCGTAAGCCTTTTCATTTCTTTGTAATCATATGAAAAGTTATCAGTATGACGTTTAAGCTCTATATATTTCTTATCTTTACCAATGCATGATTCACATGGCTTTAAACATTTTGCTATCAGACTCTTAGTTAACATTTTAGTTCCTTAATCTTTTCATCCTTTTCTAGACAAGACTTGCACGGTTCAAGACATTTTGTGCACTGTATTTCTATTTCAGTTATCTCAATCTTCACTACTTCTTCAATTATCTCTCTTCTACTCTCTTCATTTACTTCTTCTACCATGACCTTTTGTTCAGCTTGGACAATTTCATCTTCTCTGTCAAAACGATCTATTAAGTTCTCAGCAATCACTACTTCCTTAATTTGTGTCTTCTGATCATTCCCTTGATCACTGAATAGACCTGTGAAAGATTGATAAACTTCAGGATTATTAAAACTTTGACAAGCATTTTGATAATAATTTCATTATCAGTATAATAGCATTGACTAGATTCTTCTGGTTCTTCATCATATACAACACTATTAACTTCTACACTTTCATTTTCCATTTTAATCACAAACTCACTTTCCTTCTTTAAAACTTTCATTTTTTCAATTACAGGAATGTGATCTTTAATCTTTTCCAAAAATTTATGTATTAACAAACTAGGCTCCTTTTCTAATTCTTTCAAATAGCCATCCCACTCTAATTGTAATGCATCTGCAAAATTCAAAATCTTCTCATGATCTTGGAATTGAAACACACTATCAAACTCTCTTAACTTGTTATCCATGGCATAAAATCGTTCTATCAGATCATTCACAGATTCATCCTTTTTACATTTAAATTTCTCAAATCACCCAAATAGTTATACGATCATGAGAATTCGAATATGAAGGCACCTCTTCCTAATAATTCATTTTTTCAATTTCAATATCCTCCATTTTCGATAAAAACTAGGTTTTCAAAAGCTTGATGCAAAATACGACTTTTTAATCGACAGTTTTAACGTATCGGTTTGCAAAAAATGTTTAAAATGTTTCTGAAATCTGTTTTTACCAGATTATAGCATTAAACAATTGGAACAACACTTTAAAGTCAAGTCTTCATCTCTTTGTCGGTACCGTGGTACTAACCTGAGCTCTCAAGGTCTCGCACAACCCAGATACAGATATCAGTTAAGCTATATTCACATGTAAGATGAAATCTAGGGAATCTTGATACGGGAGTATATTCTGAGGTGGGAAACACAGTTAAGTCAAGTTTCTTAATTCTACCTAACATATCTCGGAACAATTGAGAAATGTGTTGAAGTTTAAAAGGTCAAACATACTGACAATCTAAGTGAAATTAGTTTTAGAAACTTAAAGTCTTATAAAGGTCAACGGTACTGGTGATTTGTCTCAAAAACTGATATGATCCTCAAACACAAACTCACAAAAATATGTTTGTAAATATTTTTGTATATAGTTAGAGTTTAATATTCATTTCATAAAACCAAAAAGATTCTATTTTAAGTTTCAACCACTGATAATGAAAAGCTAATTTTCAAAGTCTAGAGTTGCTGAACAAAATTTAAAAATTGATTGAAATTGTTCTGAAAAGTTTAAAAGTTCATTAGTTTGAAACTTACATTTGAATAAATGCATTAGTTTGTTTCAAAATTTTTGATCACGATCATTAATTTGAACTTGATACATAAATAAGATATTCAAGGTCAATAATTTGGACTTGATTAACTGAGAGGGTTTAAAACTGATAAGAAGATTTGAAGATCTTGGATGTTAAGGTTATTCACGAATTAAAGATCAGAGAATACTAAAGACTCTGGAGTTTAATTGAAGATTGATTACTACGGCAACATCTAAGGGGGAGTCTGTTGATGCATATGTCTGTTGCCTTCGTCATCGTATAACATCGAGTCTAAATTTAGGAGCATAACGTTTAGTTTGTAACAAATTGTCACAATACATGACCCATTTCGTGCGAATTACACCCTAATCATATATAAACTTCGCATTAACTTGTACTTAGTTCGTGCGAATTACAACTTTGTTACAAAACTAAACGTTATGCTCCTAAATTCAGACTCGATGTTATACGATGACGAAGGCAACAGACATATGCACCAACATAACCGATAACGGCGCAGAAGATTCTGTTAACTCTCTGTTATAATTTTGGCGCCCAAACAACCGGCTATAAATAGAAGACTTGAGGTACAAGTTACGGATTCACTTTCACTTACATTCTTTCTACTTTTTTTGTTCCGCTCACTGCACTTCGCACGCCGGACGGTGGTCACGGAGAGAACCCCCATTCTCCCCATTGTGAGTCTAACGGTGTTCTGTTTTGTAGTGATCTCCGGCGAATCATTTGCGATCAGCGAGCAAACAAGAGATTAACCATTTTATGTGGAAACCATGTCCTCAGATCTAGTTTGATTCCGGTCAATCTCAGTTTGGTGTTTCTTAATTGGCGCCCACTGATTTCTTCTTCTTTTATTTTCATCTCTTGTTTGTTATCCTCAATCCTCAGTTTCCATGGCTTTCGTCTTTTCCACCAGGTCCTCGATCTGAAATCCGGAACGTTGTTCATGGTGCTCAGATCGACGGACACGTGGAAGAAGTTTTCTCCGGCGAAGCTGATGCTCATCATGACCCTGGTCGTGTGAACATTCCAGTGACTCCGGGAATTCAGAATGAAATTCCATCTGTTCAAGTTGCTTCAATCCTACCACCCGGCGAAACTCCGATGTCATGGTTTGTGAAGTCTCAGAGTGCCTTGAAAGCCATTTATGCACATCTTTGTGCACAAAATGGTACACCAGCACTGCAAGCTCAAATACCTGCAACTCAGGTGCGTGCTTCGCCTGCACCTCGAGTATTGAGTTATGATTCACCAAACGGAGCACGTGCACCGTCGCACGTGTCTGCTGAAGAAACAGAAATGTACTCTCGATCCAAAACCAGGTATGACTCTACGCATTCTGGCGGTAGACGTCAGGAGGAACATTCTCAAAAACGTATATCTGTGCATTCAAGGCTGGGCCCACGCTTATCACAAAAGCGGGATACCCAGTACGATGAATATGATAAAACATATGATAAAGGCGACAGTTCGAGTGTGTTTAACCGTTTGCAAATGGATCATGCTGCTTATAAGCCTAAGGTACGTGCGGCGTATAATCCAGAGGCTGAGCATGATTATAACCTGATTTACCGACCGGCTGAAGCAGCGGAACAATCCAAGTTTGTGAAAGAGATTGTGTTGGCTCCTCTTGAGCGCTCGAAGTTACCATCAAATGTTGGGAAGTTCAACGGTATGACCGATCCAGTTGATCATCTGCGCCCATTTACCAGCGTGAGGCTCATCGGTGGATGGACATTGCCTATGTGGTGTCATTTGTTTGTTCAAACCCTCACTGGTGCTGCACGCCTATGGTTTGATAATCTCCCAACAGGTACGTTAACCTCCTAGAATGATCTGAAGGATAAATTCTTAGTGCATTTTAGTTAGCAAAGACGATGTGTCAAAGACTCCTCAGATGTGAGGAACATCTGGCGGAGAGATGACGAGAGCCTGGAAAACTTTATAACTCGTTATAACAAAGAGGTCATTGAGATTGGTGATGTGTACGAAGACTTGATTCACGCACAGTTCAAATATGCTGTGTGTTATGACGAAATGATAAAAGTACTATTAGGTAGCGTGGGTCTAGCAAAGAGTTGGGAAAAACTTATGACAGCAGCCAAAGTTTATGCTCAAACTGAGCGCAACTTAAGTTCCAATCGGCCTCCCCGTCCTCAAAATTATCCTCATGATATGAGCAGAGGTGGTCGAAAGTTTAAAAAGGGCTGGAAGGATTCAAATCTGTGCATCCTCATCGGTAAATGCCTGCGCAACCATTAACAAGACCGCTTCTCAAAAAGCCATCAAACAAGAGAATCGTGAGAGGCAGTGGTCGCCTCTAAAGAAAACTCCTCCGGGGGTGCTAACTACTGAGAATTATCAATTTAAACAACCTTAGCATATGAAAAATAAAAAAGGTCAAGATCCGAATCTTTACTGTGATTATCATAAAGATACAGGTCATACAATTGATAATTGTATATGTTTGTGCACTGAAATCGAGAAAGTGCTAAAATGTAGGAAGCTCACTCACTTATTGCAAAACGTGCGCAAAGAAGTTAGACAAATTACTCGCGGTGATGAAGGCCCAAGTAACAAAAAAAATGAAGCAAGTCAGTATGATTCAAGGTGGTCCATTGCGCAAGCGCAACCAAAAACGGGGTCATAGTGAATAATGGCGGGAACAACAAGTAGTTTTCCCTGTCGTTCCTGGAGGACCAAAAGAAGAACTTCCAGTCGTGATAACCGGCATCTTTGGTCATTATCATACTGATTACATGTTTATTGATCCAGGTAGTTCTATGGATATTATTGATGAGCAGTGTTTCAAACAACTGGACCCGAAGGATAAGGCGCGCTTAGAGCCAGTTGATTTTCCTTTCACTGGTTTCTGCAATGAAGTCGTTTTTCCGCTGGGGCAAAAAGATTCTATTTTTAGTTTCGACCACTAATAATGAAAAGCTGATTTTCAAAGTCTAGCGTTGCTGAACAAAGTTAAACAATTGATTGAAATTGTTCTAAAAAGTTTAAAAGTTCATTAATTTGAAACTTACATTTGAATAAATGCATCAGTTTGTTTCAAAATGTTTGATCAAGATCATTAATTTGAACTTGATACATAAATCAGATATTCAAGGTCATTAGTTTGGACTTGATTAATAAGAGGGTTTAAAACTGATAAGAAGATTGAAGATCATGGATGTTAAAGTTATTCACGAATTAAAGATCAGAGAATACTAAAGCTCTTGAGTTTAATTGAAGATTAATGACTACGACAACATCCAAGGGGGAGTCTGTTGATGCATATGTCTGTTGTCTTCGTCATCGTATAACATCAAGTCTGAATTTAGGAGCATAACGTTTAGTTTTGTAACAAAGTGTCACAATACATGACCCATTTCGTGCGAATTACACCCTAATCATATAAACCTCGCACTAACTTGTGCTTTGTACGAAAGGCTAGTTCGTGCGAATTACAACTTTGTTACAAAACTAAACGTTATGCTCCTAAATTCAGACTAGATGTTATAAGATGACGAAGGCAACAGACATATGCACCAACATAACCGCTAACGGCGCAGAAGATTCTGTTAACTCTCCGTTATAATTTTGGCGCCCAAACAATCGGCTCTAAATAGAAGACTTGAGGTACAAGTTACGGATTCACTTTCACTTGCATTCTTTCTACTTTTTTTGTTCTGAACACTGCACTTATTCGCACGCCGGAGGGTGGTCACGTAGAGAACCCCCATTCTCCCCGTGGCGAGTATCTGAGTTACTGTGTTACTCCAAGCAGGAATCTTAGTTACCCCATGGCGAGTATCTGAGTTACTGAGTTACTGAGTCTAGGTCCAGAAAAGACTCGCGCAAAGAACGAGCAAGTATCTGAGTTACTCCAATCGGGAATCTTAAGAGAAGTTCGATATCAAACATGGGTAGCTAACCTAGTAATGGTTCAAAAGCACAACGGCGGTTGACGTATGTGTGTCGACTTCAAATATCTTAACAAAGCTTGCCCAAAGGATTGTTATTCTCTTCCGGAGATCGACAAGAAGGTGGATTTTTTGGCTTCCTTCCACTGGAAATGTTTCTTAGATTGTTATAAAGGTTGTCATGAGGTTCAAATGAAAAAGGAAGATGAAGATAAAACACCTTTTTCCACGGACAAAGGTATATTTTGTTACACAAAAATGCCTTTTGGTCTCCGTAATGCGGGAGCAACGTATCAACGATTAATGGATACAGTTTTTTGTGAGGATATCGGTGTCACAGTCAAAGTTTATATATGCTCAGAAATATACAGTGCACCTTCATGTCTTTGCATAAGGTTAATTTAAAGCTTAATCCGGGGAAATGTTCTTTCGGTATGGAAGAGGGAAAATTCTTGGGCTTCATTGTCACCAAAGATGGTTTTAAAGTAAACCCGGAAAAAGTGGAAGCTATACAGCGCATGCCATCACCAAAAACTATCAAAGAAATACAACGATTAGCTGGTAGACTGGCTGCGCTTAATAGATTTTTGGCCAATCATGCTGCTATGTCTTTCCCTTTTATTAGCACGCTGCGCAATTATGTCAAAAAGAGTCACTTTCAGTGGACTCCAGAAGCGGAAAAAGCTTTCAAAGACATGAAGGAATGCTTAAACCAGTTACCAACTTTGACGGCCTCGCGGAAGGAAGAGCCGTTGATTTTATATCTCTCGGCGTCCAATATTACAGTCGACGCAGTACTGTTAGTCGAATGAAACAGAGTCCAAACGCCAATCTGTTATGTCAGTATGATGCTGACTGATCCAGAAACTCGATACTCAATAATGGAAAGGCTTGTTCTTGCACTAGTTCATGCTTCGCGCAGACTGCGCAAGCATTTTTCTGTACATGTCATAAATGTCCTTACAAATTATCATTTGGGTCAGATATTGTCAAAACTGATGTTGTTGGAGGATTGGCGAAATGGGCTATTGAGTTGGGGGGACATGACATCATGCATAAGCCACGCCCGACCATAAAGGGCCAAGTCTTAGCCGATTTTGTTACTGAAGTACCGGTGGATAAGGTTCAAGAATGTGAAGCTATTCAAAACCCGGCTCCGGTGGTTGATAATAGCGTGCGGGTCTTACATACTGACGGCGCATCTAATTGTGATGGCCCAGGGGCTGGTCTTCGCTTAGTCAGTCCCAATAATCATGAATTTACTTATGCCATTAGACTTGATTTCAAAAGCACCAATAACGAAGCGGAATACGAAGCTTTCCTTGCAAGACTTCGTTTAGGTGTCAAAATGGGTGCAAAAAATCTAGAGGCGCACATTGATTCTTTGTTAGTTGCCGGTCAGATCAACGGCATCTATGATGCAAAGGGCGAAACCATGGCTTTATATCTAAAACAAGCGAAATCTTTAATTACCAAGTTTCAGACTTTCAAAGTAATTCATATCAACCGCAATGAAAACAAACATGCAAATGCGCTTAGCAAGTTGGCAGCCACCAGCTTCAAGCATCTCGCTAAGGAAGTACGCATCAAGGTACTTAAAAACCCGTCTGTACTGTTACGTCATGTAAATTTAGTGGAAATCGGGAATCCATCGTGGATGTCCCCAACTATCATGTTTTTGCAACATGGGTCTCTCCTAGAAGGAAAAGCGGAATTGCGTAAAATTCAAAACAAGGCACCAAATTACGAAATGGCGGACGGAATTCTATACCGAAGTCATATATGGGTCCTCTTTTTCGCTGTGTTGATAAACAAGATGCTCAATATCTAGTCCAAGAAATTCATGAGGGGTTATGTGGGATACACACTGGACCGCGCATGGCCATTGCTAAAATAATGATCGCAGTGTATTATTGGCCTGACATGCACTTAGATGCGGTTGAAATATTGTGAAAATGTTCGTCATGCCAGCGCCATGCACCAAAAACATTGCTCCCAAAGAACCCATTGGTCCTAGTCATTTCCGCCTGGCCGTTTCAACAATGGGCGATTGACTTAGTCGGCCCATTCCCAGATGCGCCCGGCGCGGTAAAGTTCATCATTGTCGCTGTATACTATTTCACTAAATGGGTGGAAGCCAAACCACTCGCTTCAACTACTGCGATGATTATTCGTAAATTTATCTGGGAGCACATCATCTGCAGGTTTGGGTTGCCATTAAGAATCATCAGTGATAACGGAACAAATTTTGCCTCTGAAGAATTGGGTAAGTGGATGAAAGAGATGAATATTGAGCACGTATTCTCATCCATAGCTCATCCACAAGGAAATGACCAAATAGAGAGCATTAAGAAACAAATTGTCGAAGGAATCAAAGAACGATTGGGCACGGCGCGGAGAGGATGGGTGGATGAGCTCCTAAGCATACTCTGGGCTCATCGCACCATGCCCAAAACAAGTACGGGTGAGACACCCTTCAGCCTCGTATATGGGACTGAAGCGGTAATTCCTGCTGAAATCGGTCTCCCGTCGCCGAGCATGCTAGCAACGGAGGCTCAGAACAACGACGAAGCGCGACGACTTGATTTGGATCTTCTTGAAGAAAGACGTGATAATGCTGCTATCAATGAAGCCAAGTACAAAACCAAGTTAGAGAAACACTATAATGCGCGCGTTCGTGTATGTACTTTCCTCCGAGGGGATTTCATTTTGCGCGATAATGAAGCTTCCAACATGGAACGTCCAGGAAAACTTGCGCCAAAATGGGAAGGACCGTATATCATTCATGAAGTGTTAGGGAAGGGTGCATATACTCTTAAGCGCTTAGATGGAACCAGCGTTCCCAGAACCTGGAACGCTCAACAACTACGCATATGCTATATGTAATCCTATTATCTTTAAACGCACAGGCCTTGCGCTTTATCCACATATGTGCAGAAGATAGTTATTTACAGTAGTTTCATTTTTATGTAATCTTAGCGATTCTGTATCACATGGCCTTACGCCTTATCATTAATACAAGATTCGTTACTTATATTACGCTTTCTTATCTTTTGTAACAAATGCATGCAACTACTGTAGACACAAAAACATCACGGTAATCTTAATTCTCATGAACACAATGGTGACAAATTACCACGTTGGGATTAGTCCCTGGCTCACACATGAGCTTTATACAATATTTTTTGTCTCACCTAAGCAAAGCAATTATACTCATGCAAAAACTGTATTAAAAACATGTAAATGCTATCTTAACCAAAAGTTACATGCGCTTTCTGAAAATTACAACAAGAGAGGATCCCCGCCCTATTGTTCAATCCAAAACAAGCATATGACCCGATGCGCCTACTCCTTTACAAGAGCTTCAGCTTCTGAGACTTACACTTCATCTGGAAGATCTCCATCAACCGATCCACATAATTATCATGTTGTAGCGCTTCATACACTAGCTCCATCACAGGCACCTGAAGGTTATCACATTCACGCTTGGCTGCAGTAAAATCAACGTTCGTATCAACTCCCCTGGTGGCGGACCGGCTGGTATCCCACTTCACTTTCAGAGCGTTGGTCACATGAATGGCACATTCTCCATAGCCCTGCGCATAGCCATCATCGCGCGCCGTCATCATCAACTTAGCAACTGATCCATCTAACTCGATCGAGTTCATAATCGAGTTCGCAATCTGCACAGACAATATATAGATATCAGAAGTCTAAATACAATGTTATTTAAAACATTACGAAGGGTTTGGAACACTTACTTTGACAACGCCATGCTGTTGCATCCATACCAGGCCGTTGGTCAGGGGCTCCACTAAGCTCTCAGCTGTTACACGGGCCATTTCAGCATCCTCAACTTTCTTCTCACTCTCCGCGAGGCGGCGCAACACCTCTGCTTTTTCTACTTGCACCAGGTGCAAGTCTTTCTTGGCCACATCTAGCTCCGCCTTCGTTTGCTCCTGCTCAAACAGCAAAGAGGTGAGTTTAGCAATCTCCTTATTTCTAAGGACAAGAATGGTACTAGTTTCTACCTCTTTCTGCTAGCTACGCTCATGATGAGAGCGAGCTTCTTCAACAGCAACCATCGCGTCGACTTCTTCTTCTTCAATTTCTCAATTTCCACCTTGAGATTGAGTGCCTCATTGCGCAGAGTAATTTTTTCATTATTATCTCTCTTGCAAGCTTCTTTCCACCTCTTGCACTCCTCACCAAGAAGCGCAGCCTCAGCCTCAGCTTTTTTCTTCCAAGCCATCGCAGACCACTCTTCATCTTCCTTCTCATCCTCGAACTTAGCTTTATCGGTTTCCAGTTCGGCCTTTAACGCATCAACCTGCGATTTTTCCACCCCCACCTTTTCTTGGAAGCCTCAAATGCTTCCCATTCTTTCTGCATACTGTGCCATTTGCGCACAATCCTATGGGTAATGGAGGAGGCACTGGCGGTCTCTTGCAGATACACACGATATGTCCGCTCGTGTGTTTGCTCCTCTTGGAACTTGATCTCGACTGGAGGGTACGCACCCTTAAACCATCCTCGGCACACTTACCAGTTGGAAAAGGGATCACCCTGTTTCAACTTCCAAACAGGCGCGTGAGTGTTCGAAGCTCTCTTCGTAGTATAAGACCGATAGTAATAATGACCCGGAGTTTCATCCGGGTGGATAGGAGATTCTTCATCAACATCATGAGTTTCAAAGATAGGATGTTCAGATATTTGCGCCGATGCAGATGAGGCAGTATCTTTAGGCTGCTCGCCAGTAGTAACATCAGAATCAAACTTTATCACTTCAATACCGACAATATCTTCCATTTTCGCAGCCACTACTTCTGGAGAGCTTGGTTTGGTAAACTCAGCTTCAAACCTATCCTCTTCAACTTCCGATGGCTTGTCACCGCCCACGGGTTTCTCTTGGCTCACAGGAGTATGCGTCACATGAGCGGATGATAACGTCTCTGACGGTTGAGAGGAAGCTCCCGTTTTCTCTATGAAAGTATAATGGTCAGTTAATGCTTGTCTACAAGAATGAGCAATATACATGCTTACCAGGCGAAAACTTCGCTGCCAAGGCATCCAGGTTACCTCACTTGCTAATCTTTTTCCACACCACCTTCTTCACAGGCTGCGCTTCAACCACTTTTCCCTCCGGTTTCCTCTTAGTTCTCTTCAAAGGTTTCGGACTTGATCCTACATCCATCGGATTCTCAGGATTTGATGCAGAGATATCTGCGCCTTCCTGGGGTTCCGCCTTCGGTTTCCTCGGCGCAAGACCCTCTAAGGTGTCAGACACCACTATGTAATCACACCAGGAATCAGATACGAAGCGTGTACCTTTCTTCTTCTCCACCTTGGGCGCTGCTACCTTCGGTGCATCTGATTTCTTAGTCACAATGGTGGTAGCACCTGTGCGCTTCTTTTTATTGGAATCCGGGCCTACACCCAAATTTATCAAATCACCTACCAACAAAGCACATGAGTTATATTGCAATATTACCCATGCGCGGCACAAGCAAATAGTAATATTGTAATATCACTCAGATATGTAAGGATGGATACTTACCAGCTCCAGTAGAAGGATGCGCTTGTAAGTCTTCATCTTTGGGGAGTTCAAAGTTCCCCACAATCTGTAAATACCAAGCTTTCTCACCCGCTTCCAGTGACAGTAGTCATCTTCCCGTTATCCCGGCTGTAGGCCACCACATACAGAGCAACTCTTGTGAACATGCGCAACATGAAAAAGTAATACATTTGCATAGATAAGAACGTAACAAAGGGAAATAACTTACTTTTGTCACCCTCCATGTACACCAGTTTGTCTTGACGGTCCATCTTCCATTAAAGACTCATACCTGCAGCAACAAGTGCCTGTTCCGGTAACTGGATGGTGGGGATTTCCTTCAAATACTGGTACCACACTTCTTTCACTGGAATAGACATGGTTTCCAGTGGTACATCCTCCGCGCCTTGAAAAGTCATCTTCAAGGGAATTACACCCGCCTTGATATAAAAAACTTTTGTTTCCAGTCATGATAGGATTTGGGGGGGGGGGGGGGGGGGGGGGGGGGTCAGCAGTAATTTCTTCACCGGAAGACGTTGCTGGAAAGTGTAGAAACCCAACGAACAATGCCATTGGTAGAACACCTGAAGTCGGTTAACCGTTGGCTGGATGCCCATCGATTGGCACAAGAATTCAAAGTGACGAATACGGACCATGCCCATCGGGTTTAATTGTGACAAGTGGAACCGATAAAGGCTGAGCACCTCGATCTGAAACTTGGCCGATGCCTGAGCCGCCATCTGGCCTTCTTGAGGATATCTGGCACCCCAACTTGCCGGAAATTTTAAACTTGTGTTCAGTTGATCAAAAATGGCGGCAACGACGTCGATGTCTCCTCTGCAACATTTTCCAATCTCTCACTTGTAGACATGGTGATAATCAGAGATATCAACACATTCAACGAAGAAGATGAGTACTAGTTGATCTTAAGAAGAAAGAGATCTCAAAGAAGGAAATATGAAGGGTCTGAGATACACAAGTAATTGCAGACGATTCACCAGAAGGGTACATATACTCATCGCATTTAAGGCCCTCGGGAGTCGTGCAACCCCTTTTAGGTAAGCACGAAACCCTAGTCAACAAGTGGGCGAGTGGGGAATAGTAATCCGTCTCACGCGCGCGTGCCGTACTTGCCGACCGTAAACTAATTAATGCTAGACGTCTGACACTGTTGACAACCTGTCACACAGTCGTCAGACGTCATCTCTGCACGATTTCTCTCACCAACCCCTGACATAAGATCCTGTCATAGGTCAGCTTTTTCAAAATTCAAATTTTCACAAACCTTATCCAAGAACATTTATCTTAATCAAGAAGTCTCTTGTCATCCTGCGCAACAACACGTTGTATGACATTTCTAAACGACAAAGCGCACACTTATTATTTACAGTCCAGTACTCCACCTACTTGCCATTTGCGCATAGGAGCAACACTGGACTGGGGGACTTGAAGGGGTATGGTCCCAAAAACCTTGCGCCAGCGTAGAGGACCATACCACCATTACATTCCAAGACCATCTTAAACAAGTCCTGCGCGCCTCGCACATACAACTTAAACAGATCTAGAAGAAACAATCCCTGATAACCATGCACGGGAGTAATGAGAAGATTAACATTTATTTAACACTCTTGTGCGGGCCCGCGCAAGAGTACATTTAAGCTTGAAGATAAAAATTAAAGTTCTCAGGTCTCAAACATACCCGCGCACAGGGAACTTAAGATTAGACAAAAGGAATCTTTTCTGTTATAACTAACTGGACACGTGGCAAAGTGACCAGGGCTTCACAGCTGTAAATCTTCTAGAAGCAGTTAATGTTCATCGTGCAAAGACACTATTCGGTTATAACCGAATGTGATGTGGCAACATCCTGGACGCTCATCTAAAGTCACGATGATGGCATAATCTCCATGCAGATCTAGTAATAATCACTTTCCACATGGCATCTTCCTAGCCATCGATCAACTCATGATCCGTGAGCATGGATGGGAAAATAACCACTAACGGCATAGAAGATTTGTTAACTCTCCTTATAAATTTGGCGCCCAAACAACCCACTATAAATAGAAGACTTGAGGTACAAGTTATGGATTCACTTTCACTTACACTATTTCTACTTTTTTGTTCCGATCACTGTACTTATTCTCACGCCGGAGGGTGGTCACAGAGAAAACCCCCATTCTCCCCGTGGTGAGTCTAATGGGGTTCTGTTTTGCAGTGATCTCTGGCGAATCATTTCCGATCGACGAGCAAACAAGAGATTAACCATTTTATTCGGAAACCATGTCCTCAGATCTAGATTGATTCTAGTCAATCTCGGTTTGGTGTTTCTTCAGTAAGGTTTCATGGTTACTTCAAAAACCTATTGATCACCACAGGATTGTTTCAAGTAGATTCTTTGGTACCTTAAGAGTGCAATTAATATATGTTGAAAATTTATAGTTCTTCTAATTTATCCATGCTAATGCAGGTGCTAAGTCGATTGGTTGTCCAGCTTATCATTAATATACCACATGTGATGTGTGTTTCGTGATCTCACCCTCATCGCTTAGAGTTCCAAGAAACAATATATTGTTGCTTGCATCAGATTAAGGCAAAGTATCATGCCGTTTCTCACGTCGCTACCGAGTGCCGATTAGGGATGTGAATTTCTGATAAGACACAAATATATGACACGAACGCGATGTCACGGCCCCCGACCCCTACCATGGGAGCGGTTGCCGCGAGACAGTCAAGTGGTACCGGTGTTTATTAATTTGGCAGCGGAAATTATCATCAGGATCGATGTTAGGAAAATAAATTCAGAGTTTATCAAACACCAAAGTTTTAATATTAAACAAATGGGATAAACCCATATTCCATTAGAATGTTTTATAGGGATAAACCCTAATTAACAAAAACATAAGTTCTTCATTTATTCAGGTAATCATAGCCACTTTATTTAAGCCTTCAGTGCTCCATAGCTGGCTTCTATGACTTTCACAGCAAGTTACCTGAAACGCGTTTTAAAAACATTTTGGTCAGTTAAAAATACTGGTGAGTTCATTCGTTTTTATAAATAGACACATGGTTATATTTCACAGTATCAAGGGCAATTACATTGCTTTTATCTAACAAAAACTCAATCAGTATTTGTCACGTTGGCAGTTACAATGACTGTGGTCATACCATTATTGGCTAACTCTTTGTCCAATAGTGACGTTGGACTCAGTAGTGTATACAAAACCCCACATACCAGCAGTAATTGCAGATTAGCAAAAACTTAATCACTGTAAATACAACTCGAAAACATTTAGGGTTTTGTAAAACAATTTGATAAAAAGAGAGAATGACTCACTTTGTGGATTTAGATTTTTAACTTTAGAGCTTCCTGGTGCTATTTCTGGTTTCCTAATAAAATTATAATGCAACATGTGTTAGTGCAATAACCCAACTTAACATGAATGATACTTCCCGAGACAAAACCCCAACGTAGTTAACAAAGCATAGCCTTATTAACGGGCATTACTTTGGCATCTGTTGCTGGATTTTAGATCAATCGGCCAGCGTATCGAATAAGTAATTAGGATTAAAACACTTACAACAGGGTAATGCTTCGCGGGTTGGGGGTTTAGGGGGTATCGGGCAAAGAAACGAAGATACAGAGGGTATTCGAACGATTTTTACGATAAAAAATGAGTGCAGACTTCAGTCCCATGGCTGCCTTCTTATAGGTCAGATGGGCTTCTCCCGTGCATTGCGCTAGGATCTGGGGACTCCCTCGCGTGGCGCGGGGAAACCTAAATTGCCTAGACAGGCTACGTTGCATGCATAGCTTCGCCAGATGTCACGTTCAGAAGCCACGTGTCCTGGTACTCTCCCGCGCGTCGCGGGAGATGCCATGGTTTCTGGCACGTGTCGCCTGGGATGTCCTGCTGAAAATTTTTCGTTTTTCGCGTCGGGTCTCGCTCTGCGTATCTGGGGCTTCGATTATGGATTGTTATAGGGTTTTTTGGAGAGTTGTTACATCCTCCCTACCTTGTTTTAAATCTCGTTCTTGAGATTTACTAGAACAAGTAAGGATATTTTTGCTTCATTTCTGATTCCAGTTCCCATGTATATTCTGGTCCTCTTTTTGAATCCCATTTTACTTTGACCAGTATTAGCCTTTTATGCTTGAGGTTATTGGTCTTTCTATCTTCAATTTGTATTGGCCTTTCAACAAATTTCAGCTTCTCATTTACTTCTACATCTTGAAGGTGTACTATTAATGATTTCTCGGCTAGACATTTCTTTAGGTTACATACATGAAACACATTATGTACTCCTGCCATTTCTTCAGGTAGCTGTAGCTGATAAGCTACTGGTCCAGTGAGTTTGATGATTTTGAAAGGTCCAACATATCTTGGGCTTAACTTTCCTCGTTTACCAAATCTGACAATTCCTTTCCAAGGTGAAATTTTTAGCAATACTTTATCTCCCACCTGAAATTCCAATGGCCTTTGACGATTATCTGCATAACTCTTTTGGCGATCTCGGGTTGTTTTCAGTCTTTCCTTGACTTGAATTATCTTGTCAGTTGTTTCTTGAACAATCTCAGGTCCTGACAATTGCTTTTCGCCTATTTCTGCCCAGCATACAGGTGTTCGGCATTTTCGTCCGTAGAGTGCTTCATGCTTCAAATGGTGCAACATTAATGCTTGTATGATAACTGTTGTTGTATGAAAATTCAATTAATGGTAAATGATCGTCCCAACTTCCTCCAAAGTCTATTACACAGGCTCTAAGCATGTCTTCTAGTGTCTGAATCGTCCTTTCACTTTGTCCATCTGTTTGAGGATGATAAGTTGTACTTAAATTTAATCGAGTTCCCATAGCTTTTTGAAAACTTGTCCAAAAATGAGAAGTAAATCGACTATCTCTGTCGGACACAATAGATAAAGGGATTCCATGTAGTGAAACTATTTCATCTACATACAGCTTAGCTAATCGTTCCATACCAAAAGTGTCTTTCATGGGTAAAAAATGTGCAGATTTCGTTAGTCTGTCCACAATCACCCAGATTGTGTCGTTACCTTTTCGCGTCTTGGGTAGTTTGGTAACAAAATCCATTGTTATCAATTCCCATTTCCAAACTGGCATTTCTAATTGCTGGAGTAAGCCTGAAGGTTTCTGATGTTCAGCTTTAACTATGAGCAAGTTAAACACTTAGAAACATAACTTGCAATGTCCTTTTTCATTCCAATCCACCAATAACTTTACTTTAAATCTTGATACATCTTGTTGCTTCCAGGATGCATCGTATATGTGGATTTATGAGCTTCTTCTAAAATTCTGTCTCGTAAATTTCCTTGGATAGGTACCCAAATTCTTTTCTTATGGAATCTCCATATTCCATCTGTTCCTTGTTCTAATTCTTTTATCATTCCCTTCATTCCCTCAGAATCATCCGTGATAGCTATCTCCTGGGTCTTCTTTAATTGTCCTATTAAATCTATCTGCAGATTTAATCTGAGAGCATGTACTCTTTTTGGCTTCTCATGATACTTTCGACTTAGAGCATCAGCTACTACATTAGCCTTTCCTTCGTGATACTGAATATCACAATCATAATCACTGAGGATTTCCATCCAACGTCTTTGCCTCATGTTTAATTCCTTTTGCCCAAAAATATATCTTAAACTTTTATGATCGGTAAAGATAGTAAACTTACTACCGTAAAGATAATGTCTCCAAATCTTGAGGGAAAATATTATCGCTCCCAATTCCAGATCATGGGTTGTATAGTTTTCTTCATGCTTCTTGAGTTGTCTTGAGGCATAAGCAATCACTTTCTGACGTTGCATCAGTACACATCCAAATCCTAATTTTGATGCGTCACAATATACTATAAAATCTTCAGTTCCTTCTGGAAATGCAAGGATTGGTGCATTAGTTAATATTTACTTTAGGATTTTGAAATCTTTTTCCTGTTTTGATCCCCATTCAAACTTAACTGATTTGTAGGTTAACTTGGTTAATGGAATGGCTATCCTAGAGAAATCTTGAATAAAGCGTCTATAATATCCTGCCAGTCCAAGAAAACTTCTTACTTCTGTTGGTGAATTAGGGACTTTCCGTTTGGTAATAGCCTCGATCTTTATGGGATCTACATGAATTCCTTTATGACTAACTATGTGTCCGAGAAATTGTACCTCTTGCAACCAGAATTCACATTTTGAGAATTTAGCGTAAAGCTTTTCCTTTCTCAGTAGTGTCAGAAGTGTTTCTAAATGTTCAGCATGCTCTTCCTTACTTTTAGAATAAATAAGTATATCGTCTATGAAGACAATTAAAAATTTATCCAGGTATGATTTACATATTCGATTCATCATGTCCATGAATGCTGCTGGAGCATTTGTCAAACCGAATGGCATGACGATAAACTCATAATGACCATATCTAGTTCGCAAACAGTCTTAGGAATGTCTTCCTCTTGGACTTTCAATTGATGATATCCTGAACGTAAATCAATTTTGGAAAAGAATCGAGCTCCTTGAAGTTGATCGAATACATCATCAATTCTTGGTAGTGGGTACCGATTTTTGATTGTGACTTTATTCAACCCTCGGTAATCGATACACAGGCGCATCGATCCATCCTTCTTCTTGACGAATAACACCGGCACTCCCCAAGGCGATGAGCTAGGTTGTATGAAACCTTTTTCCAGTAGTTCGTCTAGTTGCTTCTTTAATTCCAGCATCTCTGTTGGTGCTAGACAATAGGGGGATTTGGCAATGTGCAGTTCCTGGTATTAGGTGAATTCTAAATTCAACCTCGCGGTCAGGTGGTAAACCTGGTAGTTCTTCTGGGAAAACATCTGAGAACTCCGATACTAATGATCACAGAGACATATATACTATTCCTCCTTTTCGAGCGTAGCTTGCAGCTTTCATCACAGAGATAAATTTTGCAAATGTTGTTGGCTTGTCACACTGGATTGTGATTGTTTCTCCTGTTGGCGTACGAATCTCAACAGAATTTTGATCACGCAAGATTCATGCATGATTGGCTACTAACCAATCCATTCCAATACGACATCAAATCCGGCTAGATTCATTGGTAATAGGTTAGCTGTGAATTTATGACCTAAAAATCTATCTTTCATTCCTGAAGGATTTCGCTTATATTGACAGAATCTCCGTTTGCTGTTTCCACCGTATACACTTGGCGAAGTTTAGTTATAGGTTGATTGAGAAATTTACAGAAAGTAGTATTTATGAAACTTTGGTTTGCGCCAGAGTCAAATAATACTTTAGCATAGACATCATGAACTAGGAATGTACCGGTAATCACATCGGGAATCAACTCGGCTTCTTTGTCAGTCAGTACGAAGGCTCTAGCGGTCTTCTTAGGTCCTTCAGTTGTCTTGGCCTTGTTGTTGGTTGCCGGGGCTAGTTTTGGGCAGTTTGGTCGGATATGACCTATTTCTCCGCAATTGAAGCACACTTTAGTGTTCATTTTCCTTCTACATTCTTCTTCCCTATGTCCCGGTAATTTGCAGAAATTGCAATACCTAGTACAATTCCCTGAATGCCTTCTTTTACAAAACTTACATAGAGGTGAAGAAGATGAACCTGCTCCTTTCTTACGATAGGAATTACCAGAACGTAGTTCCTGGGTAATCTTCTGGGCTAAGTCCCTTTTCTGATTTTCTTCCATTGTGCGGATCAGTCCATCCGTCAGAGTGTTGGCAAGCTCTACTGCCTCTTCAATTGTTTGTGGTCTAGCTGCTTTGACTATGTCTCGAATTTCGCTAATAAATCCCCATATATAACGAGAAATTAATACCGGTTCTGGCGATGCTAGGGCAGGTACTATTCTTGCATATTCAAAGAATTTGGTAGTAAATTCACAACAATTTACCCCAACCATTTTATGGTTTAGGAATTTGTTAGCTATCTGTTCGGAGGACAAAATTTCCTTTCAACTATCTCCTTAAAATTATTCAATTCCATATTATAGACCTTGTTACTCCCTTTTGACTGAAGAATGGTATTCCACCATTCCAATGCTTCGTCTTTGAAAAGATTAGAAGCATACATTATCTTGTCTTCTTCAGCACATTTACTAATAGTTAGTACGGCTTCAGTCTTTCCTAGCCAGCGCAAAGCTGCAATAGCTCCTTCATTACCAGAGAATTCAATTGGTTTACAGGACAAGAATTCTTTATAAGAACAACCATAAATGATGGTTTTCTTTCGTTTAGGAGATGGAGCTTTGATAAGAATGTCGTTATCTCCATTAACGCAGTGACTAGGTTCAGGGTGAGTACGTTTACTGCCTATAGTATTACTGTTGTTTTCAAGCGCAGGATTCTTAATAGCATTAATAATAAATGGCATGGCATCAATTATTCCTTGAGCTAATATATGTTCTATAGCTCTTTTATCCACGTGATTTCCGTTATCATTATTATTCCGGACTTCTTGATTTACTTCGTTCGACATCTGAATTGCAAACATTATCAAATATTAATATCACAGAAAGAAAATAACAATAGACAAATCTTCAAACACATTTGATCAAAATCGTCGAACAATACGACTTTCTACTCTTTATATATATATATATAATATGATATTTATATTATGTATTATATATCTTACATATCGTTTTTTTTCAATATATATATATATATATAGTATTATGTTTGTTGTTTTTAGAAATGCCCATCCCTCTCGTCGTACTTCCAGATGAGGTTTTCTCCTATGGTGCGTATTCGGGTTCCCTCGTTTATAAGTTCTTCGCCATAGTGAGGAAGTTCTGCTACGCGTTCAGGGTCCATTAGTGGGTGCATCTCGGGTTCGGGTCCCATTGGTGAAAAATATGGATCATTTATTAAATTTTGGAATGCCCAGTCATTTGATATCCTCTGGGTTGAATACGGGTATTGGCTGTTGGTTTACTAGGTTGGGTTCTGGGTACATTGGTATGGGTGCTATAGGCTGCTCTGGTTGAAATAGTGGAAATGGTGGTTCAGGGTTTGCTAGCAAATTCAGGTTTAGCTGGTTTTCTGTTGGTTGGAAAAGATCACAATTTGCAAGTCTCCGATCCAATTCTTCCCACAGTGGGGTGGTAACATTCATCTGAGCTGGTCCTTCTGGTAGGGTTATGGTTGCTTCTTGGTTTTTCTTTTTCCTTCGTTTTTCCTTTTTCTCTTTATAAAACAATCCACGTTTCTTTGGTGGAAAAGTTTCAGATGATTTGTGTCACACCCCGACCCGCAGCGGAAAAGGTGATCGGGGCATGATTGGGTTTTCATCAAAGCTCATGACATTTATTATAACGTTTCATATTTATTATCACAATTTTAAAGAAGATCATACAATCATAATTACAACATGTTCAATACATCTTTCTAGACTTCATTATTTTCTTCTAAGGCATTTCCTATGTTTTCCCTGCTTCATCCTGTTCACCTGTATCATGTGTAAAAATGGTTTTTGGATCAACAAAAAGTTGGCGAGTGAACCTTGTTAGAAAAACATTTATTATTTATTTCTTGTTGTATTTAATATGGGAAAATTGTGCAATAATCATATATGAACAAACGTAAATAAACATACAATAACAAACAAATAGCATACAATAACAAACCACCTTGCATGAATATGTAACATGAATGATAATGTAAATGTTGGCAACGTCTCGTTCACGCTCATAGGTAATGGGGAACGGCTCACGCTCATAGGTAATGGTGAGCAGACAGCCTATGATGAAATGTATGTGCGATCAAGGCTCAATCAAACGGAGCCGATCGTATGTTGGCAACGCCTCGTTCACGCTCATAGGTAATGGGGAACAGCTCAACGCTCATAGGTAATGGGGAGCGGCGGCCTATGATAATGTATGTACTGAAAATGATAAATTTAATCTAAACAATAATCACACAAACAGATGATACATGTTGAATATACATTTAATCATGAATATGATGGGTGCACAATAGTTTAAATGTAATAAATAATAAGACACATGATACACCCCAAAAACGTGATTAAAACGGGGAATTTGTAGAGATTCACTCACATTGGGTGCGTTCGGTGGATGATGTTGAATGCCCACGAGTTTAGAGGATTGATCGACGAGGAATAACTAACCTAATTAATAACGAAAAGGTACGGTAAATAAGTGGATTTTATTAACAATTTAAATAGGATTTTTGGATATATTTTTGTGAGTTTAAGGCTATTTTCTAACTTTAAAAACGTTATTTTTAAGTATTTTTAATTGGTTTTTTTAAATTAAATAAATAAATAAAAAAAATAAAAAAATGTTGACTTTTGACCGTTGACCATGACTGTTGACCGTTGACCGTTGACCGGTTCGATTGTGAATATTATTGCACTGAGTGAGACTCGAACCCGTGACCTCCCGTACTCGTGCACGCAGCTCTACCAACTGAGCTATGTGTCTAACCCGAAATATTTCTGTTTTTAATTATATTTATATACTATTTAACTTAATCCGAAAATCATTTATTTTTAAAAAGGATTTTAATTGCTTTGAACCGGTGCCGTCAACCAGTCTCGAACCCGGGACGTATGAGTTAGTGTTGCACACAGTCCACCGCTGGACTGTGTGTCTAACCTGGTTAATAATCCGGTTTTTATTATACTTAACATGATTCTGTGAGTTATCCCGGTTCGGTTAAAAAGAGCATTTTTATTTAAGAGAGTAAGGTTGTGATAGGAATCGAACTCGCGACGTGTATTTATTTGTTTGCACACAGTCCACCGCTGGACTGTGTGTCTAACCCGTTCATAATACTGATTTTAATTAATCTTATAACATAAACGAACTTCGTCTTCTTCGCTCAAGAATACAGATAATGATAATTCAACTGTTTCATGTCCAATTCAATTAACAAGCATTATAAGCAATTGAAAGGTAATGAACGGAGAGGGTTTGGGGAAAGGATGTACCGATCAGTGTCTTTCACCGAACTCCGGCAAGGATTCGTCGACTCTGTTTTGTGAACTTCGGCTGTTAGGATCAATTAACAGTTTGGATGGATTAGATGTGAAATTGAACTACTGAGCAACGATTATCAGTAGGTTTAAATGATCATACCGGCTCACGGCGTGATTCTGGAAATTTCAGAAGTTTTCCGGCGAAAGCAGAATTTCCGACAACGTCGTCTGGGATTGATTCTGGATGGTGGATTTATGTTAGTAACGGTCTAACAATGGAATGAAACAGAGAGAGTCGAGGTATTTACCGTGTTGATGTGAGTCTCGGTTTTCCGGCGAAAGTCCGGTGATGGGAGAAAAATTTCGGCGAGTGAAATTGCGTTGAGAATTGGTGTGATTGTGAGCGAAAAGATTATCAGAGGCTAGAGTGTGCATTTATAGGGAAGAATCAAGTTGAATTGGGTCTGTTTCTAGTCTCGATTCATTGGTCAGCCGTTCTCCGGCGGTTACGACGGATGTCGCGGAACTGGACATCGGTTATAACCGATAGCGTCGTTAATTCTTACGTTAAGTCAAAAGTAACCGACGATAATTGGCGAAATCGTTGGATTTTCCGGCGTCTGCGGATTTGGGCGCGCTGTTGACTGGGTTTGATTTTCCAGTTTTATTATATGTATTAATTGTTTCAATATGTTATCAAACAACACAAGTGGCGGAGTGGTTGGATGGATGTGAGTTAAGACTTTGTGATACTCTCGGCTGACCCGGGTTCGAAACCCGGCATCAGTAATTAATTTTTATTTCACCATTTTTAATACATTTTCAAATATAAATTTTATATTCTAATATACTTATTAATTATGTATCGTTTAAAATTAATTTAAGCATTAAATACGCAACGAAATTTTTAACTGGTTGTTCGGTTAATAAACGAAGCGGGTTTGGTTAACCCGGTTTTTGACGGATGTTACAATTTGGCTCGGAAAACAAAAGATCCTTCGGTTTCGGCTTCGTATCCTGAGGTGGCTCCAGATGGTCCTTCCCCCATTTCCGAATCAGCCATATGGAGAAAAGCATTTGATACACTTTTATCACTCATGCTGCGAACTTATAAATTGTTAATAACAAAGAAATTAAATTATACATTTTGATATTTTTTTTACAAATATAACACATAAGTTATTTACACAAAATTCCTAACATTAGTGTTTAAGTTTAGGTATTAGAGGAACGCCTAAATAGCTTAAACCGGTGGCTCTGATACCACCTTCTGTCACGGCCCCCGACCCCAACCCTGGGAGCGGTTGCCGCGAGACAGTCAAGTGTTACCGGTGTTTATTAATTTGGCAGCGGAAATTATCATCAGGATCGATGTTAGGAAAATAAATTCAGAGTTTATCAAACACCAAAGTTTTAATATTAAATAAATGGGATAAAAGCATATTCCATTAGAATGTTTTATAGGGATAAACCCTAATTAACAAAAACATAAGTTCTTCATTTATTCAGGTAATCATAGCCACTTTATTTAAGCCTTCAGTGCTCCATAGCTGGCTTCTATGACTTTCACAGCAAGTTACCTGAAACGCGTTTTAAAAACATTTTGGTCCGTTAAAAATACTGGTGAGTTCATTCGTTTTTATAAATAGACATGTTATATTTCACAGTATTAAGGGCAATTACATTGCTTTTATCTAACAAAAACTCAATCAGTATTTGTCACATTGGCAATTACAATGACTGTGATCATACCACTATTGGCTAACTCTTTGTCCAATAGTGACGCTGGACTCAGTAGTGTATACAAAACCCCACATACCGGCAGTAATTGCAGATTAGCAAAAACTTATCATTGTAAATACAACTCGAAAACATTTAGGGTTTTGTAAAACAATTTTGTAAAAAGAGAGAATGACTCACTTTGTGGATTTAGATTTTTAACTTTAGAGCTTCCTGGTGCTATTTCTGGTTTCCTAATAAAATTATAATGCAACATGTGTTAGTGCAATAACCCAACTTAACATGAATGATACTTCCCGAGACAAAACCCCAACGTAGTTAACAAAGCATAGCCTTATTAACGGGCATTACTTTGGCATCCGTTGCTGGATTTTAGATCAATCGGGCAGCGTATCGAATCAGTAATTAGGGTTAAAACACTTACAACAGGGCAATGCTTCGCAGGTTTAGGGGTTTAGGGGGGTATCGGGCAAAGAAACGAAGATACAAAGGGTATTCGAACGATTTTTACAATCGAAAATGAGCGCAGACTTCAGTCCCACGGCTGCCTTCTTATAGGTCAGATGGGCTTCTCCCGCGCATCGCGCCAAGATCTGGGGACTCCCTCGCGTGGTGCGGGGAAAACCTATATTGCCTAGACATGCTACGTTGCATGCATAGCTTCGCCAGACGTCGCGTTCAGAAGCCACGGGTCCTGGTACTCTCCCGCCCGTCGCGGGAGATGCCATGGTTTCTGGCGCGTGTCGCCTGGGATGTCCTGATTAAAATTTATGGGTTTAGGTTTAGTGTAATCAAGTTTAGGACTACTTCGAGTCAAACCCGAGAACCCATTTATTGTTGGCCCGATGGGTTGATTACCGAGTCACCTAAGTAGAAGTGGGTTGGGCCGGCTTAATTCAACAAGCTGATTAGGTCGGTTAAGGGTTGGTTAATTGCTTGTTGCATAAGTTGATGGATTACGTTACGCATAATTATGAGTGTTTTAATTATCTAATTAATTCTAATTGTGTTTGAATTAGGATTTCTTGTCTAGCAAGTTAGGCTAGTTATAAATAGATTTATTTAATGGCAAAATGGAATATTATTAACAACCAACAAAACCACCCCCAGCAAGTAGCTCTGAAGCTAACAAAGAACATAGACAATAGATGAAAATAAAAAGAACATACAACATACAAACTCATTCTAGTGCATCTATACCGACTCTGCTCCAATTCTCCCAATGTGGTACCTTGATTTTCGATCTTTGACTAAGCCATAAGAATGTTGTTTCCTTTATCTCCTCTGCGATTCTTCTTGACTCACCCGTTTTGCCATTGAAAATTTTCTCGTTTCGTGCTTTCCATACACACCACAAAGTGTAGAGACATATAGCAAGTGCCGCCTTCCTTCTAATTCTAGAATCCGGCAGAGCTGCAACGTCCTCCAACAAGCCTTTTAGTGTACCAGTTCTCTGCCCCAGTGACCTATTCATCCAACCACAAACTGAGGATCAAACTGCCCCTGCATTATGACAGTTCAGCAGAGCATGATCAGCAGGAAGATTTAGAATGAGTGTTCGTAATTAGGGGGTTGATAGATTAAATTCATGTAGGCATAAAACTAATCAAAAATAATATAATTGATTTACGAATAATTGAGAAACAAAGAAATTAGTGTAGGAAAATCAGATCTAGCAAAATCGTTTCAACACAAAAGATATTTATTACTCTGATTCGACTTATGGTCATTACTAAACTTTAAGAGAAGTGTAATAAATTTTGAGTTATTTTCTAATTAATATATGTGAAAGTTATTCACAAATTCTTTTCTTCTACTTTTATGTTCGTTTGATTATCGATTGAGACTTGATTTGTAGCTAAACGAGTCAGGCTCATCTCAAGTTGTCAATTTGTTGGGTGTTGAATCAGCAAATAAATTTATAATTGTGAACTTACTAGGTCGCACACTATTATGAATAGTATGAGTGGACGTAAGGTTTACGTCCCTAGGGAAAGCGGGTTAACAGTTTTATAGCTAGGGCAGATTTAAATTGAGTGTTCGTAATTAGGGGTTGATAGATTAAATTCATGTAGGCATAAAGCTAATTAACAATAATATAATTGATTTACGAATAATTGAGAAACAAAGAAATTAATGTAGGAAAACCAGATCTAGCAAAATTGTTTCAACACAAAAGATATTTATTACTCTGATTCGACTTATGATCATTACTAATTATGGTGCAATGATTCTTTTTATTAAAAACCTTTGTACCAATACGACATCATGTCGTTCAAGCGTTTCCTCATTCTATGTCTAACCAATCACAATTCATTGGTTAGAGCCAACTTGCTACTTTAAGCTAGGGGTGTGCAATAACCGAACCGTTAACCGAAACCGAATCGAAAACTGATAAAACCGAACCGAAATTAACCGAAACCGAATTAACCGAAAGTCGGTTAACGGATAATTTTTTTACCATCGGTTAACCGAAATTAACCGAACCGAACCAAACCAAACCATTTTTATTTATTTTTTATTTCTAGGTTTTATACCTCCATTTCATATTATTTCGTGTTTTATACTTTCATTTCATGTAATAATACCTCAATTTCATTTAATTATACCTTCATTTCATTTATTTATACTCCCATTTCATGTACTTAAACATCTATTTCATGCAGTTATACCTCAATTTCATTTATTTATACATCCATTTCATGTATTTATACATCTATTTCAAGTATTTATATCTCCATTACATGTATTTCTAAGAAAAAAATTTAGCCCTTGTTTGAATTGGTTATAACCGAAAATTAACCGAACCGAACCGAAAACTGACAAATTAACCGAACCGATTAACCGATGACTTCGGATACGGTTACGGATAATGCTAATAACCGAACCGAACCGAACCGTGCACACCCCTACTTTAAGCCCATGTCACTAGGATCTTAACATCCGAGTTGCACGTGATGAAAGTATTAATTATGATTTATTGTTCATGCCATTCGGAATACTAAATCACATTGTACAATTTCTATAATGAAGTTGAATTCATAGACAAATGCAAAACCGTTAATTGTTTCTTTGGTATCAAGATTAAAATCATATGACACATTTTAACTTGAAGAACTTCAATAGCTTATTAATAAATTGATCAAGTTTATTAACAAATTAATTTGAATCCTGATAGAGTTTCATATTTTAAGATCAAGAAATTATACAAACGAAACCATTCAATAATAAAATCACATAATTATTTCACTATAGTTCGAATCAAAAGTACCAAATAGAGCCCAAGCATCAAAACTAATTGTTTATTAGCCTAACATACTAAGAAACATAACAAACATACCGAAAGTAGACTTATAAAGTAAAGTCCTATGACTCATACGACTTTCGGTCAGAGAAGTATTAGCACATCTTCAAGACTCTTAACAGATTCTCATGACTTATTAAGTGGAAATAATAAGAAAATTAAGAAATAAAATGACGAGATGGCGTGTTTCAGCTGAAATCCGAGGCTAGTATGTATAGGTGAACATCTGGGGTCTTTATAGGTCATATGGATTGTGAATAGTGGCTTTACAACCCATAAAGATCACTTATCAGAGATCTTGACTTTAGATCCAGATTTTACGGGAGTGTGTTTGCCACCGACGGTCTTTCAGATCCCTATCGCACCGGAGGATCAGGATAAAACCACCTTCACATGCCCCTATGGCACTTATGCGTACCGACGCATGCCATTTGGGCTGTGCAACACTCCAGCGACATTTCAGTGGTGCATGGTTACCATATTTCAGGATATGATTGAGAGTTTCATGGAGGTTTTCATGGACGATTTCTCAGTTTATGGTAATTCATTCGATCAATGTTTGAGTAATGTCGAGAACATGTTGAAGAATGTGTCGAGACGAAGTTGATGCTAAATTGGGAGAATTGTCACTTCATGGTGACCGAGGGGATTGTTTTAGGTCATAAGATCTCGAGGGACGGTATTGAGGTAGATCGTGCGAAGATAGATAGCATTAGTAGGATACCCCCACCCACTAGCGTGAAATCGATTCGTAGTTTTCTAGGTCATGCGGGCTTCTTTAGACGCTTCATTAAGGATTTCTCTAAGATCACGCGCCCGATGACCCGTCTTTTAGAGAAAGATGTTCCATTCGTCTTTGACGAGGAATGTCTCAAGGCCTTCAACTTTTTGAAGGAGCAGCTTGTGAGTGCACCCATTCTTATCTTGCCCGACTGGAGCTTGCCATTTGTGCTCATGTGTGATGCGAGTGACTATGCCGTTAGAGCGGTTTTAGGACAAAGAAGGGAAAGCACTTCCACCCGATTTACTACGCGAGCAAAGAGTTGAATGATGCTCAAGAGAATTACACCATGACTGAAAAGGAGCTCTTGGCCGTAGTATTCACTTTCAACAAATTCCGCTCATACCTCATGCTTTCTAAGACCATAGTATTCACCGACCATTCCGCGTTGCATTTTCTTTTCCAAAAGAAAGACGCTAAACCTCGACTTATTCGGTGGACTTGCTTTCCGAGTTTGACATCGAAATTAGAGATAAGAGTGGGGCTGAGAACGTAGCCTTCAACCACCTTTCACGTCTAGAGGACCCTAGGAGAGAGGAGATTCGTGAGAAGGAGATAGGGGATACGTTCCCTCACGAGTCAATTGAGTTTGTAGAGGCCGAGAGGGAAGGATTTCCGTGGTTTTGTGATTTAGCGAATTATCTTTCTAGTGGCAATATTGTTAAGGGGATGACCACACAACAACATAGGAAGTTCCTTATTGAGTCGAGGAAGTATGTGTGGGATGACCCCTTCCTCTATAGGATAGGAGGAGATAGGATTCTTAGACGGTGTGTGTCGAGAGAGGAGGGTTTGAGCATCCTTAAACATGTGCATGAGGGTCTAACGGGAGGCCACCATGGTTCCTATGCGACCGCACAAAAGGTGTTCGCTTGTGGGTTCTATTGGCCAAACGTACTTCGTGATGGCGAGGGGTTCGTGAAAACATGTGACGCTTGTCAACGAACCGGCAACATTTCAGCCAAGGATGAGATGCCTCAAAACCCGATCCAAGTGTTGGAGGTTTTTGATGTTTGGGGTATTGATTTCATGGGACCTTTCCCCGCCTCAAAAGGGAATCGATATATACTTGTGGCGATCGACTACGTGTCCAAGTGGGTTGAGGCTCAAGCTCTTCCCACGAATGAAGCCCGAGTGGTATTGAATTTTCTCAAGAAACTCTTTTGTCGTTTCGGTGCACCTAAAGCCTTAATTAGTGACCGTGGTACTCACTTTTGCAATGCATTGATGGAGAAGTTGCTTGCACGCTACAGAATCACTCATCGTTTGTCTACCACCTACCATCCACAAACGAGTGGACAAGTGGAGAACGCGAATCGTGGTATCAAGCGTATCTTAGAGAAAACTGTCGGTAAGAATAGGAAAGATTGGTCCGACTGGCTTGACGATGCATTGTGGGCATTTAGAACCGCTTACAAAACGCCTTTAGGGACCACACCATTCATGATCATCTATGGTAAAGCTTGTCATCTCCCCGTAGAGCTAGAACACCGTGCCCATTTGGCTTTGAAGACCGTTAACCTTGACATGACCGAAGCCACTAGAAAACGTTTCTTTCACATTCATGAGCTAGAGGAGCTTAGGGATGCGGCTTATGCTCGATCTTGGGGCATTAAAGAGAAGACAAAGGCCCTTCATGATCGTAAGTTGAAGAAGATCAAGGAGTTTATTAAGGGTGATAGAGTGCTTCTCTACAATTCAAGGTTGAAATTATTCACGGGGAAGTTGAAGTGGTCGGGTCCTTACATGGTGCATGATGTGTTTCCGTATGGAGCGGTTGAGATTATGGATGAGTCCGCTGGCCGGAGTTGGAAGGTAAATGGCCATCGCTTGAAGCACTACATTGGCTGACCGGTAGATAAGAATGAGAGGGAGGACACTCCTCTCGAAATTCCACCAAAAGCCACCACTTAGTATTTCGGGTGAAAACCCAAGTGTACCGTTTGTATAAGAGTCGTCGGTTATTATTTTCTTGCTTTCTAGCGTTATTTTGGTAGTTTGTCGTTCTTTGTTTTGCGTGTTTGAGAATATTCACCGGTTTCATCATCGTTACGGAACGAAGAAAGCATGAGAAAAGAGGTCTCAGGTATGTGTTTTTGATACTTAGAAAAATTTTGGAGTTTTTGGATGGTGGATGGTGATTGAAAATCTTTCTAAGGCACTGGGGGTGCACATTTTCGGAATGGAAAAACTTTCTAAGGCATGAAACAATAAAATTTAAGAAACTTTCTGTGAAAAACGGACTCTGGCGTAGCGCCAGGGCCCGTCGCGTAGTGCCACCGGGGGGGTGGGTCAGAAAATAAAAAAATCCATAGCGCCGCGTAGCGTGACGGGGTATACCCCTGGCCGTCGCGTAGCACGAGGCCTCCCTAACCAGTTCAAAGTTTTTTTCTTGACCCCGTTAGCTACAAATCCATTCCTCTTCCCCTTTGCAAAACCCTAGCCGCAAAACCCACCTTTTTCACCATAACTCACTCGTTTCTTCACCAAATTACACCATTTTTTTGCCTACATCACCACAATCACCTCCCCTACGATACCCACCATCATTTTTGCCGAATTTCGCGGATTCTTTTCGTGTTTTTGGATAAGTTCGAGCACCACAAATCCAATTATTAATTTTTCTTGCTTAATCTGACTCCAAGGTATGTGTTCAGTGATTTTTCACCTGTAGGTTACTTCATATACCATTGCATAGTGCCGGGTCAGTGTTTGTTAAGTCTAGGGTTTGCTTAGTTTGTTAAAGTTGAGATTTGTTTTATGCTTATATGATGATTAGAGGTTGTAGTTGGGTTGGTTTGGGATGAGTATTCATAATGTGGTTTGTGGGTGGTTCGGGTTGGCTTGATTTCGGTTGTTTGAGCTTTGCGGGTTGTGTTAGGACATTGGGGCGACTAGTTAGGATGTTTTTGGGTTATGTTTGGCTAAACTAAGTTATGTTTCGTTTAAAAAACAAGTTTTTGAACTTCTTTTATGAATCTAACTTGTCTTTGAATGTAATCCTTTGCACAATTAAAGTGCCAGGAGGAGATAGTGTACATTGAGTCTTGAGTCCTTGATCTAGCTAGATGGTTTTAGAGTTTAGTGTCGGGTTTACTAATATGCACGTACAAGTCGAATACATCTTGCTCGTACTCAATCTCCATTCGGGCAAGTTTGTTGACAACTTAAGCTTTTGCAAACGGTAACCCATGTTTTTAGTCAACTCTATTTTCGTTTTCAATCGCGAATCTAATGCTATACGGCTGATTCCATTTTTAGATTAAAAAATAGCTTGTTTTAGTCTGATTTATATCGCTTAAATCCTTATCTTGTGTTTGCAGGAAATGTCAGGTGAAGGTTCTTCCAGGGACCCAAAGAGACAAAGAGGCCCAACTCCTCGCCCACAAGGCGACCCGGCCTCACAGCAGAATCTACCGGATCCAAGAAAAAGAAAAATAAGATATCGTAATCGAGATCGGAGACTTTATGGTCGACCTGAAAGGATCTTAGACCACCCGATCTTGGACTTTGAGGAAGACACTGCAGAGAGGGAAAAGTTGGTGAAGTATGCAAAAACAAATCTGTTGGAGCACCGCATGATTGACTGGGATTGGTTACAGACAATGGGGGTTCCTGACAGAGTAGCAAATTTGTTTGGACCAAGATTGATTGAGGCCGTGGATTGCCGTTGGCCACAGTACACAAAGCTGACTATTGAGTTTCATTGTACTTTCCAACACAAAGAGGGTGCATTTGCTGAGAAGAACGCGGTATCGTTTTCGCTGGGTAGAAATATTTATGAGATGAGTATAGCCGAATTTGGGGTAGCTTTAGGTTTTTATTCGAAGCAGGAGGTGCATACTGATGAGTTTGTGAAGGGATTAAGAGGGGTGTACAACCACCCGAGGGATAATTGTTTGGGGCCGAGTGAGTTGGCCAGATTTTGGGAGTCGATTGCTACCATACCATTCTCTGGTACGAACCTTACCACTTCGGTTCGTGATCCGGTATATAGGTATATTCTTAAGGTGCTAGCAACAACGATTGTTGGATGAAGGTCGGGTGAGAATAAGGCAAATTGGTTGGATATTTTTGCCTTGATGTGCATGGTTGAGAGGCGAAATTGGAATCTGGCGAGTTTCTTCGCTTGGTCGTGTAATAGGACTCGCAGAGGGGGAAATCGGGTGGCTTTGGATCTGGGGCCGTACATTGCTAGGTTGGCAAATAATCTGGGTGCGTTCACTAAATATAAGTTGGAGCATATGAACCTGAATGTTCCAACGAGCTTCTGGAGTGTTGGGACCTGCAGTCAGCATGTATTTTGACATACTTGGACCCACCGGAATGGATGGATTATCCGGGTTCACATGTTCAACCGCCATCAGGTACTGAAGTGGCTGATGTCATGTAGGGTGCTGTCCCGACACGTTCACAGAGGCCTAGACAGAGGCACGGGATCCCAGCTCAGCAACATCCACTTCGCCAGCCCCGACAGCCACGTCCTGGTCCGTTTACTCATGAGGTTGTCTATGATTTGACTCAGCAGAGGTTTGATCAGTTGGAGAATAGGATGAGAGTTGACCAGCAGTGGAACATGCAGAGCCATCACAGGCAGGACGACATGCTGAGGTACATGATGCAAGGTATGAATTTGAATGTACCTCCACCGTTTTCTGGACTACTCACCCACCTGCTTATGGTGCTGAGCAACAGCACCCGTATATGTATGGTCAGTACCCGAGTATGATCAGTGGGGTGGTCAGAGTGGATATGGCTATGATTATGGTGCTCAGTATGGAGGACATCAAGGAGCAGGAGGTTCAGGGGTGCTACGTATGGATGAAGAGGAGGATGATGAGTGATGAAGATGGTTCGAAGCAGCGCATATCCTTTTATGTTTATTCTATTTTATGCTGCTTTGAGAGTTCGATTTGGTTGTATTTGTTAAGACAATATGTTTGTTCATCTTTTGAATTTTGGACGATTGTAGTTTGGATATTTGTGTTTGGTTTGGTTGGTATGGTATGTTTTTAGGTTGATGAATGGTGCCACTTTCCATTTGTGTGAGAGAGAGTTTTGGTATTGTCTGCTGAGCATGTTCGGTATTGGAGGGCATATGTGGAAATGACTGGCATGTTGACAGTCTCACATTTTTCAAGCTAAGTCTTTTTCACTATAGAGTTTTGTATTTTTTTATTGTTTTCCTTAGTTTTGAATTTGTAGGTAGTTTTTTATTTTAGTTTTGAGTTTTGTTCGATTCTTGCATTAGGGACAATGCAAATCTCGAGTGTGGGGATGAGAAATTAGAGTGGTAGTATAGTTGAGTCATTCTTTTTCGTTAAAAAAATGAAAAAAATCAGAAAATGTCTTTTGGAAATTGAGTTTGCATTCAAAACACGGAAAATGATAAGATAGTCGGGTTTGCTCAGTCTTGAATAATGATAATATTAGCTAAATAAAGTCGAGCATGTGGCTAGTTTGGGATGTGTGGGTAGGCTTGCCCGGTCTTTAGGTTTCTTTTAGCTGAATATATCTAATTGTTAGGATACTTGTGGGTGCTCATCTGGGAGGAATAGTAAAGCTGAAATCGCCAATAAGAGTGTAAGAAATACTGTTATAAGCTAAAAGCCTTAGAATTTTTGTGTCAATGAAAAGAAAAAAAACATAATAAAATAATGAAAATCATGAGCTAGAGCAACATAAAACGAGGCCTATGCGTTTCTTTATTGGGGATAGTGACTCTGATCTAGAACACCTCTGGGATGAGTTTGAAAAATTGCTAAAATACCGAAGCCTAAGTGATCACTCTCGGGGATGGTGACTATGGTTGGGATGACCTCTGGGTTAGGTATGCAAAAAGCTAAAGCTCAAGAAAAAAAATAAAAATAAAAATAAAAATAAATTGACTTTAAATTCTTTGGGTTTTGGTATAAAACGGTTAGGAAATAACCAATTGGTTGTTCCTTTTATTTTATGAGCTTGAGGTAGGATTAGGTGGAGCCGTAAATATTTAGTGTGAGACCCTAAGTTGATTAACTGAACTTGAACCTAATTAAACATGATAAGAGCTTGTAGACCGGTGTGAGTTTAAGTGGACTGTATACCTACAATCGTGAATTGACATGTGCTTGGTGTTTTAATAAGATAATCTAGAATTTCGAGCTGAGTTTTTCCTTGACTGTGATTACGTTGCATATATCTTTTTCAGGGACGAAGAAGTCTTGAGTGTGGGGATGTTTGATGTACTGCAAAGTACATATGTTTATAGTGTATATTTTGGTCCGTTTTTAGATAGTTTGAGTCTAGTTTAGGTTAGAATTTCGATACTGCTAACGTTAAGCTTTGATTTCAGGTCCTGTTGCTTAAAGTGTTGAAACACAAAGAAATACGAGCAGTTTGGAAGGAAAACGAGAACCGACGCGAAACCGAGCAGCTGATTAATGAACGAAAAATAAAACTGCAGCTAAGGGGGAGCCGCGCTACGCGACCCCCCTACTTCATACACGTCGCGCTACGCGACGGGGTCCCTGTTCGCGAAAAGATTGTTTTGTTGATTAGTATGTTTTTGGACTATATAATGAAACTTAATTACCCTTCATTAGGGTTACGAATTTTGAGAGTTGACAAGCCGGTTTTGGAGAGGATTTGGCTACAATTGAAGGTTTTGAAGCTCGGGTTTCATCCAGCGAAACAAAGATTGAAGATTGAAGACTTGCTCGGGTTTTATAATCCTTGTTTGTTTGATTTGTCTTTTCCGAACTTGTAACGATGAATTCTTGCTTGATTAACTCTGTTTGTGTTCTTTAATGACTATGCTTGGCTAAAACGTTTATACTACCTAGGCTACGATGAATGGATTGAATAAAGTTGAACCTTTTTCGTTAATTGCATGTTTTTATGGGTTAATTGTGTTTTGTAAAGAGTTTGATTATTTTACTTGGTGTGTATGCATACTTTGGTTGGGTTCTTTATTATCTATTGCTTCGTGTGAATCTTGGTGGTTGTCTGCTACGGAATAGGTTCATGCTAGATCTTTGAATGTGTGTTTTTTATCTTTAGGGCGAATCAGGCGATAAACCTTAGAAGTGATAGTTAGTAATTTGCTAGGTCTTAATGTTCTACTAGTCCATATAGTTGGAAGGTGCAGGGCTATTAGTAGGTCTTACCCGACGAATTGTTGTAGACAGTCTTTGGAAAAAGTCGTGAATTAGTTGACCCGTCGGTTTATTAGTCTATCAAGTCAAGTTAGGATATTCAAACTACCCTAGATCTATAATTGGAAAAGAGTAGATCAACATTAGGGTACTTACACAATAATTAGACAACTGGAAAGACATCTAATAACCGGTAGGATTAACGGCCTAGGTAATGCCATAGGTTTCACCTCGAGAAGGGTTGAGGGGCTTAGTTGGTGTTTAATAGGTTTAGTATCACAAGATCCCGGTTCCATAAAACGTGTAATTGACTTAATCGGTAAATTCTTAACATCAATCCAGGATTCTAATCTAGGTAGTCTCCATCATCTCTTGAGAACAATCTTCATCTTAGTTCGTATTAGCATAACTTTAGTTAATAATTAGTTTAAAATAGATTTCCTTAGATTTTCCGTAAACCCCCCCAAGCAATTAAAACAGTTTGAGTCGTGTCTGTCCGAGTCTTTCAGAGTCTAATCAGCGTAATTAGTAGAGTCCTGTGGGTTCGATATCCGGACTTACTTAGGTTTATACTACATTGATCAGTACACTTGCCGATTGTGTGGTTTAGGTTTAAGTCGAGTCTAGATTTAAAGCTTTTTAGTGTTTAGCTTAGAGAGTCTAAAATAGATTTCCTTAGATTTTCTGTAAACCCCCCCCCCCCCCAAACAATTAAAACAGTTTGAGTCGTGTCTGTCCGAGTCTTTCAGAGTCTAATCAGCGTAATTAGTAGAGTCATGTGGGTTCGATATCCGGACTTACTTAGGTTATACTACATTGATCAGTACACTTGTCGATTGTATGGTTTAGGTTTAAGTCGAGTCTAGATTTAAAGCTTTTTAGTGTTTAGCTTAGAGAGTCTAAAATAGTTAATTTTTTTATAGTCTGTATAGCACACATCAGCCCCCAAATCATCCCCACATCCCAACATCCATATTCTACGTTTTAACATACTACTATCAAAATTTTGACCCATTTGTTTTCACCATGTGGGTTCAAATATAGTTATTCTACATATGGCCAACTATAACATTTCTTACCTTGGCACCACCATTACTTATCCATCCCTTTATGATTTCAATTCTTAATGTGTACAAGACTTCATTTCATAATAAGAAGTTGAGCTCGGGAATCACTTACCATGAGCGTCTGTGTTTTGTACTTGCTTCCTTGCCCCCTCTTAACTCGTTAACTTTTTGTGCTTGGGTCTATTTTGACAAGATTCCTATCCTTACATGTCATCACGTCTATATCATTGTTAGCATACATGATCATACATTTTATCAATCATATCCAACATCTATGTCATATTGACTTTCATTGGCCAAACACTAACTTGCAAAAGATATAGATTAACAATCACATTATTGCAACTTCAAGCAATTCAACTCATTATACAATCGTGTTAGGACGCCTAACCATACCATTTCCAGTTTCATTGACTTTTCAGAAGTCAACTGTCAAGCATATAACTTTCAACTTATAAATATGCATCCATATTGATATAGTAGACCTTACTAATGACACTATATGCATTTCATACTCGATGTAGGACACATACAACCACATGATCAATTAATTTCATACATACGCATATATAATCAATTCCAACCATATTAGTATTTTCATAAATCTACAATTAGCACCATAACCCATGCTTAGCTAACCCAACATCATTCCAACATTATCCCTATCTAGTACATTCACGTTCTTCACAATTAACATTTACTCACTTCTTAATCTCAACTAACAATCAATCATATAAATAATGTGCATCATACCATACAAACATATAGTAAAAGCTACTAATGCATACTTCTTACCTAATCATACAATCAACTACATTTCCACTTAAGACACATTCATCATGTTAATGTATTATCAATTATGTCATTATTACATTCTACACATGTTCATCCATTAGTTTCATACAATTTCACGTATTATTGTCACCTAGGCATTTAATCAAACACTTGGTGTGCATAAAACATTTAAGGCACAATGAGTAATTGGTGTGCGTCAAGTGTGATATGATTTTGATAATATTATAAGTCCGTTTTACGCATTAGTCAAGTTTTAAATTTATAAAACATGATATTGTACTAACACTAAACACACACTTGGGCAAGTGCACCCATCGTGAGCGTAATATAGTGTTGGTAAGATACCAAGGTCATCCAAGGACACAAGAGCTTTTAATACCAGTTATCGTCAACGTCTAATCGTTCTAAATTTTTGATAAAAGTTTTAAACATAAAAGTAAATCTAAAAATGAAAAGATAAATAAAATGAAATACAAATAGACAAATAGAATCACTTGGATCCAACTCCTCTTTAATGTATCCTTTGATGATTTTCGCACTTTCGGACTTTTCCAAGAGATTATCTTAATTAAAGTAGTATGCCCCTCTTTTGAAGGTGACGTTACCCTCAACCCAGTGGTTTGAGTCAGCAAGGATACAATCCCAAATGGTCGGATATTGAAATATAATTAAATAAGTTATTAATGCGAAAAGTAGTAGGCTCCTCTTTTGAAGGTGACGTTACCCTCAGCTAAGTGGTTTGAGTCAGCAAGAATACAATCCCAAGAAGCCGGTTTAATGTTTTAATAGTAGTTTACATATGAGGGGTTCAAGCTATTCGCATCCCTGCCATCCAAGACCTTTGGGGCATTGAAGGAGGTCCTAGTAAGCTTGAAACAATTCCTCACAGGATCTATACACTGAATAAGACAAGAACTTTACTAGACCACCCTTCTAACCCCCTTCCAAGTAGTTAACGCGCTTTATATAGACCGTAAAGACACGAATGAGCAAATCAATGACATCATGAAGAAATTGTTAGGAAAATTCACTTTCAACATAAGAAACTAGTTATTAAAGTCATTAATACATACCTAATTAAAAAGTGCCGAAAGATTAAAAATCAAAAGTAATATAATAAAGACTTTTCTTTACCAAGTGATGTAAGAGATTAGCCAAGCATGGCCTTTGTTTGACAAGGACTCTTGCAATCAATCTTGGATCCCAAGACTACTACACACTCTAAAGATGATAGATGGATGATGGTTGTTGGTGTTGGTGTTGTAGTGGTGGTGGAATGGTGGCAAAGTGTGAGAGAATTGGTTTGCCAAGGTTTTTTTTAATACATAAGGTACAATCTACAACGCCATGTCATCGTCATTAACATGAATTGCTCGAATGACTATGTAACAAAGATAAAAGAAATTTACGATAAACATAATTACAAAAGTATGAGTAATCACTATATCATTACTATATTAATTGAAAACACCATTAAACATATAAAAGTATAAGTAAAAAATCAAACGCTAAACTGACATTGATGAAAATAATATGATGAAATACCAAATTAAATTCGTTATAATACAGATAATTAAAAAAAAGCCTGGTCATTAACATGAATTGATCTAATGACTATCTAATAGAGATAAAAGAAATTTACAAATAAAAATAATTACTTTGTAACTCGCAATTTATATCAGACGCCATGAAACTCGGGAAACTTGGATAAGGTAACAGCTGATACGAAAAATTTGAAGTTAGATTCAAAAGGAATAAACGCCCTGACAATAATGGAACTGTTCAAATATTGTTAATTACGTTTTCCATCCATGTAGTTTATTAAAAACAACCATTACAGTCCATTAGTTAAAATATTGCTAAACAGTACTACTACTTTCACTTTTGTAACAATTACATACGGTCCACGCCGGTTAACTCCATCCAATTCACCTAAAAGTTATTGGTGAAAAGATTAAAATACCCCTCATTTGAAAAAAAAAACAATATTATAAACAAATAAGTTAACTACTTTTTTCATCCATGTGGTTTATTGAAAATAACCATTATAGTATGTTAGTTTAAAATTTATAAAACACGATATTGTACTAACACTAAACACACACTTGGGCAAGTGTACCCATCGTGAGCATAGTATAGTGTTGATAAGATACCGAGGTCGTCCAAGGACACAAGAGCTTTTAATACCAGTTTATCGTCAACGTCTAATCGTTCTAAATTTTTGATAAAAGTTTTAAACATAAAAGTAAATCTATGAAGTTAGATTAAAAAGGAATAAATGCCCTGACAATAATGGAACTGTTCAAAATATTGTTAATTACGTTTTCCGTCCATGTGGTTTATTGAAAACAACCATTACAGTCCATTAGTGAAAATATTGCTAAACAGTACTAGTACTTTCACTTTTGTAACAATTACATACAGTCCATGTCGGTTAACTCCATCCAATTCACCTAAAAGTTATTGGTGAAAAGATTAAAATACCCCTCATTTGAAAAAAAAAACAATATTATAAACAAATAAGTTAACTACTTTTTTCATCCATGTGGTTTATTGAAAATAACCAGTATAGTCTGTTAGTTTAAAATTTATAAAACACGATATTGTACTAATATTAAACACACACTTGGGCAGGTGCACCCAGCGTGAGCATAGTATAGTGTTGGTAAGATACCGAGGTCGTCCAAGAACACAAGAGCTTTTAATACCAGTTTATCGTCAACGTCTAATCGTTCTAAATTTTTGATAAAAGTTTTAAACATAAAAGTAAATCTAAAATGAAAAGATAAATAAAATGAAATACAAATAGACAAATAGAATCACTTGGATCCAACTCCTCTTTAATGTATCCTTCGATGATTTTCGCACTTTCGGACTTTTCCAAGAGATTATCTTAATTAAAGTAGTAGGCCCCTCTTTTGAAGGTGACATTACCCTCAACCCAGTGGTTTGAGTCAGCAAGGATACAATCCCAAATGGTCGGAATATTGAAAGATAATTAAATAAGTTATTAATGCGAAAAGTAGTAGGCTCCTCTTTTGAAGGTGACATTACCCTCAGCTAAGTGGTTTGAGTCAGCAAGAATACAATCCCAAGAAGCCGGTTTAATGTTTTAATAGTAGTTTACATATGAGAGGTTCAAGCTATTCGCACCCCTGCCATCCAAGACCTTTGGGGCATTGAAGGAGGTCCTAGTAAGCTTGAACCAAGTTCTCGCAGGATCTATACACTGAACAAGACAAGAACTTTACTAGACCACCCCTTTAACCCCCTTCCAAGTAGTTAACGCGCTTTATATAGACTATAAAGACACGAATGAGCAAATCAATGACTTCATGAAGAAATGGTTAGGAAAATTCACTTTCAACATAAGAAACTAGTTATTAAAGTCATTAATACATACCTAATTAAAAAGTGCCGAAAGATTAAAAATCAAAAGTAATATAATAAAGACTTTTCTTCACCAAGTGATGTAAGAGATTAGCCAAGCATGACCTTTGTTTGACAAGAACTCTTACAATCAATCTTGGATCCCAAGACTACTACACACTCTAAAGATGATAGATGGATGATGGTTGTTGGTGTTGTTGTTGTAGTGGTGGTGGAATGGTGGTGGAATGGTGGCAAAGTGAGAGAGAATTGGTTTGCCAATGGATGCCTTTGAGTGAACCAATCACCCCTATTTATAGACAGAACAGTACCCCGGCTACGGCCCCCTGTCCAGTGGGCACGACCCGTGACTAGCATCTTCTCTTTTTTCATTAATTGCAACTGTCAGCAGAGGGCCCCACACGCCCCGTGGCTCCTGGACACGGCCCCGTGGTCAACTATTCGCTGTACTATCAAGATTCTGCAAATTTTAGAGTCTGACCACGCCCCAAGGTGATCTGGGCACGGCCCCGTTGTGGGCGTAGAAGCTTCTGCAGGTTTTGTCTTTAAGTGTAAGGTTTGGCCATGCCCCATGCCTGCCTGGGCATGGCCCCGTGGTCAGTTTTTTGTTTTCTTTGTCTTTGGGGTGCTGCTGAGGGGTCGGGCATGTTGCGTTGTTCCTTCTTCTTATATTTATGTTGGTTTTGGTAGCTTATTTGCTTTTTTTGTTCTTTTAAGCTCATTTAGTCCTGTAAATTCAAAAGGAACAAAGAAATGTGCTTTTTCCAACATTAGTACTAGAAAAGAGTTAGTTTTATGTCTTATTTGATGTAATTTATATGTTGCATTTTATACACTTAGTAATTCATGCTAACTTTCTTAGTTCGAATTACCATACACCATTTTCTTACTAAATAGATACCATCCATTCCATAATCATTAACAATAACATAAAATACTTTCAAGCTTAATTGACCATTTTAGTCAAGAGTACATATTGGTGAATTCCTCATTTTCAATATTCCCACAAACCCCCACGAAACACAATCCAAATCACCAAGTCTCATGGGTTTATAAATGTAACAAGTTTATCTAGCAATTACAACGTGATTTCCACATGGATTCTCATAAAAATCATGGATGAATCTCCAATTTCACCATGCAAGACTTAAAACTAGAATCCACCATCATTTGGAATTTTACAAGTTACCTTAGGTGTTGAAATCTCTAGATGGTTACAATTCTTCAATCATGCAAGTAACTTCAATTCATCATGTAATTTGGGGTTTTCCCCAAAATTCGCCAGCCACAAGGAGAGGCTAGAAATGTCGATTACACTTTCAGCCATCCTTTAATCTAAAACCCTCTTTTTCCTACCCAACTCGATCGGTTCGTGGGTACACCCAGTAAAACTATTTATTTCTTGTTTTATTTTCTTAATATATTTGTATGTCCCACGAACCCAGTAAAACTATTTATTTTTTGTTTTATATTCTTAATATATTTGTATGTCATAAATTAAATCAGTTTGATATTTTATGTCAAATTTTAGAACTAATTAACATGAGATTTTATAACTAAAATGTAATTATTTTATTTACATAAGTATTTTTTTTGTTAGAAAACCGTAATTTTAGAGTATTAATATGAGAAAAATAAGGTTAAATGGGTTCTATTCGTGTCGTATTTGGGTTGTGTTCGGATTCATGTCAAATTTTCAAGTTCATGTTAGGTTACTAGGTTAGACCTACACACGCGGCCTGTTTAGCACCCCTAGCGGTGATGGATATACCTTTCCTAGACCATATACATTGTTGTGTGACAAATTGGCCTTAGAAATATATCAAGCAGTTCGGTGTATCATCCGCTTACTAAACACCTTAAGATTTTGCATTTCACAAAAGACATGATGTTAGCACGTCTTAAAGTTCGATATGTGCCTATTGCTTTTCAGATTGCACATAAGTTGATCAAAGGAATCTCTTTCACTTCTTTTTGACACTCTAAGATCAAACTTCACGTTACACAAAACATTTAGCTTGAAGATCCATATTAGAGTAGTCATTCGGTATTCAATATTCCAGCAGCCCTTTTGTATTGCTTATGCAGTAATTTCATTATATATGTAACAACATCAAAGACAAAATATATAGGTAAAAACATCTTTGATTATCTCTAAATTTTGCATTTTATATTTCTTCAAAGGAAAAAGAAGTACGGATATATTGTTTTTCAAGTACTAGTATTATATAAATTTGCATTTTGATAACTGCTCGTAGCCAAATTTATCTATTAGAATATTTTCGGTATCTGAATTCTTACGCATTAAAAGAAAAAATCGTCGTCATTCAATACACCTACCTTATGGTTTTAAGCAGTCATTTAGAGTGATAAAATCTACATATCTTGGTCTAATCAAGATCTTCATGTAGCTAATTTCATCAGCCCATAATCGCAAACACACAACACGTCTATTATATGCTCAATCTCTCGATTAAGTAACCATCGATCCTTCATTAAAAAACGACAAGTTTTACATGCTTATACTAAGATTTCATTTCGTATGACAATACCAAAAGTATGCAATAATTTTGAAGATGATAAGAAATGTATATTAACACTAGGGTCTAGGCAGAACAAAAAAAAGAAAAAGAAAAACTGGATTATAAAACATTTATGACAGTTACATGAAAATCAATAGGATATGACCTAGTGTTTTGTATAGCTTTGAACTTTACAAGGACATACAGGATGATAAAGTAGACATAAAGTATAAATAATGCACCCAAGGCAGCTTCTCATAACTCATGAGTTGTGTTTTATTTCTTAAAGCAGACAAAGTTGGCAATGCCGGCTAGACCACCTGGTAGAGCTTCATGCCTTTTAGACAAAGCTGTCAAACGTATCTTTTTGATTAAAAGGTAAAATTAAATATATAGATCACTTGGTAGAGCTATATGCCTTTTAGACAAAGCTGTCACGTATCTTTTTGACTAAAAGGTAAAATATATCATGGCGTGCTAACAATATGAGTTATATAATAAATGCTGATAAATTAAGATATTGTGTACCTGTGTGAACTTTGGAAACACGGGGAGTAATGATTACAATAATAGCAAGAAGCACCTTAATTAATATATTCAATTGATAGCTAACCAACAAAGGTGGAATAAAGCACTAAGCATATGTGGTTCCAAATGAGCCTAAGCTTTTCTAGCAAAGGAATCATCACAATTCACACTACTAAGGGATCAAAACAAAATATAAACCAAAAATCAAAATAAAAGAACCAAGCCAACACACATCACATGAAGGGGTAATGTTTGATGCTCCCATGTACAATACAATACGGATCGAGAGAGAAAAACAGACTCGATCCCTATGGTTCAAGTCAATTCAGTGTTGTTGCATAGGCGGCTTTGCAGGCGGCTTACACTGGTAGCACTTGGCAAATAATCCGAATGTATCAATCTGTCTAACAAAGTTGGTCACACTAGCCCATCCACCAAACCCGAAGCCAACCACTAGAACCCAAATGACTATAAACATGTTGATCACGTACATGGCTGTCCAACTTGGTAGGAAGCGAGGAGGTTTTTCTGCCGCGTTCTGCGTACAAAAATTTCAAATGAAAAAGTTTCATTAGAATTGACCAGCTCTAATAGAGCTGTAGGGGACTACTTTTGCTATTTAAGTGTAGTTGAGGGACTGCTATTTTGGTATTTAACACTTGGGGCCAGCTCATCTCGGACATAATAGAACACCAAGCATATATATATAACTAAACGGAAAAGGACTTGCTACCTATCTAGTCAGACTCTTACCATTATTTCCAAATCTAGCTAGCTTTAAATGCAATTATAGTATTTTCTTTTTTCTTTGTAACCATAAAAAAATTTAAAAAATGAGTAATCACAAAAAAATTGTATGTATATCAAATGATATCTTTATGCACAAACCACTTTTGTAGTGATTTTAATTTAACTATAGTTGAAAACACATTATATGTGTAAACTCCATGTCTCCATCAGAATTTTGGTTACTAAAGAAAAAGAGAGCATATGGGCAAGTAAGAAATTATGCCACCACTTCCTCTGAAACCCAACATAAATAGACAACTTTGGTGACATGATAAACAAAATAATATTCTGTACAATAATTATTTTTGAATTTTGTATGTAACTAGCCTGACACCAATAGGGTGATGGTCCATTGGTAAAGGCAAAACCTTTAAACACCTTGCGAGGGGGAAGGTCTTAGGTTCAAGTCATATAGACAACAGGTAATAAACGAAATTTGTCATTTAAAAAAAAAAGAAAAAACCAACCTGACGAGCAGAAGCCTTTCTATAGGTGAGCATGTGTGCAACAGCAGGAATGATGTAGACTGTGAAGCTAACCAAGAGTGCACCAACTGCGGAATTGATGGGCCCGAAGAAAGGAAAGATGATAGCCAAGAACCAAATCGGTATCACCACCGGTAGCCTTGCTAGTGCCCGTAAAAATATGCTCTTTGTGTCATGCATCCCGATCACCTTCTCCCACACAAAATACAATGGCGTGCATGCGAATCCAAATGTAATAAACTGTTTCACATTAGTAGAAAAAAAAGGTATAAATAATGGTAGTGGTAATAAGTATCTGAATTATGGCTTTGAAAGGAAAAAATTGGATCTACGTTGTACAACATGTAATGCGTAATGTACAACTTTTTAATGCATGAAGTTGTCTGACCTGATGAATAAGCATTAGAATGACTGCGGCATCACGCCAACGGGTCTTGGGTAGGAGTGAGAAGGCGTTTGAGTGGTCCAGGAGCTTATCACCAAACGCCCAATAAACCACAGAAGCTGACGGGAGAGTTAATGTGAAAACATACATAGTGGCAGCTAGGTAAATATACTTGAATTTTCGGGGTTTCCACATCGCATGCATAATTTCCCTGTAACCCAAATAACTTTATTTATGATAAATAATAATAATAATATTAAATATATTTTTCTTTGCATAGGGGACATTTTGTGAGACAAGCAAATCTGATGATTCAAATGCCAAGAACATGTAAAGATTTTGGAGTATGGGCATTGGATCATACAAAAAGAAAAGGTAAATGACCGTACTACCCTTCATACAATGAGATCTATTATTTATTTGAAGCCCCTCCATATGCACCTCTTTACATTAAAACTAAACTCGTTAATGATTACAAGATTTAGTTAATACTTGTTAGTCAATCATACGATCATATAATAATAATACAAAATCAGAAAATATCAACGGATTATTAAATAGTAAAAGTACCTAATTCAGTTATTTAACGATATCCATGTATTTAATAAGACCTTTTTTTGCTTCATTGCACAGTCTTTACAGGTTCATGAACCAAGAATGCTTTTGCCTAATCTCCTCGGTTAACATAGGATTGACGGTCCAATGAGTTTTCCGGTAACACTCTTATAGTTAAAAAAAAAGATATACAAAAACGTGTACAAATTTTCTGGTAAGGGGTTCTTGTGGTTAAAAACATATGCAAAGCTTAGAATGTAAAAAAGGTATCTTTTCAGGGGCGGACCTATACTGTTACAAGGGGTGATGCTTCGACGGTAGTGTAAATTTTGGAAAATTTTGACGTTTTTTCGATTTCATTACCCCTATGCGGATTTTTTAGATCCGCCAGTGTATCTTTTCACGGGATTATATATAAAAGTGGAAGCTTACACAGTGACAGCATGTCCACCGAATGTGTAAAGTATATTGGTAGCTCCGGTGAAATAAAGAACCAGTTTCTTGGGACCAGAATGTTGAACACCATCAATCTGCAATCATCATGATCAGTTGTATATCTTTTTCCATCCAATAAACGGCTAAAAGTAGTATGTGTGTTTGTATAACATACCTGACCATGAATCAGAGCTGCAATAGCCATGTACCATGCAGTATAAGTGGTCATCCCAAGGCCAAGAAAAGACCAAATTCTGTAGTTGTGGAAAGATGGAATAAACACTGTGGTGGCACAACATGCTCCAAATATATAAGTCCAAGTCCTTTTGTCCAAATGATCATTTATGTAGTATATATTACTGCCAGATTATATAAAAAAACAAAAAAGGAGTGTCAATTTATAACATGAATTCAAGAAGTGTTTATATATATATATATATATATATATATTTTATATGAAATTCAAAATACCCAATTCCCATTTGGAGTAAAAAACAAACCTTGCACAAGCTATAAGTTGTATTACTGATCCAAACAGAAGAAAAGTGCAGTTGAATGCCAGACCTATTGCTTTCCAGTAAGGTCCCAGTAATCCATCAAGAACTTCAAACCACTGAAAACAGATTCATTAAATTTTAATCTAACTACTTTTTTAATTGCTATAAATTCATATATGTGAAAGAAAAAGGTGAATTATTTTTCTTTTTATTTTATCAAAAAATTAACTAAAACTAGTGAAACAGTTAAATAGTTGCTCTAAAGGTATTAAACAGTTGAAGATCTTCTAAATTGTTTTACTCAGAAAGCTAGATTTTTCTATATAAATTTATTATTTTTGTATAAGAAATGAAAGAAATGAACCTGAATAACATGGTTCTTGAAGCTGACACCTTCTTTTTCTTTTCTGCTTCTGTACTCTATGTAAAGAACACTGATGAGATAAGCTGTCCAGCTGCCAAGAAGACCATAGAAAACTTGAAGCACAACTCCTGAGAGCATACCCAGTTGAGAAAAAGAGTATGGTAGTGTTAACAGCACTTGTGCCACCTGCATAAACACATGTACATTCAAGACTCATGAATACATATATATGTGTATATATATATATATATAAAGGTTTGGAGTTTAGATTTTACTTGATTTGAAGAACAACTGAACCAAGCATCCCAGGCAGAACCTCCATGCCAAAGAATATTTTTCATGGAAAAAACCGAGTGGTCTTCTTCTTCCTCACCCACTTGCTCGTTCCCCCCTCCTTGATGATCATTTTCAGTGAAGTTTGATGAAATTATCGAGTCTTCTGCTTGTTTCTGACCCGACATTTTCTTTGATTAAAACTTAAAAGTGGAAAACCCTCTTCTCTCTATTCTAAACAGATCTGTGAAAACATATTAGGACAAATAAGTAAGAGTTAACAAAAACAAATGAGTTCCAAGATCCAGAAATCAATGCCAGTCCAGTAAGTCTCTTCTTACTTTAAATAGTACTTTTCAGCTTATCAAGTCTCCATCTCAAAAATTCACTTGATTGATTCATGACCTTTTGGAGTGTGTTGTATGTATATGGAAGCACAAAGATGGAAAGAAGAGAGAGAGAGAGAGAGAGAGAGAAGCAGGTGTTCAGTCAGACATTTATACAAACAAAAGGTAGGCAGCTAGCTACAGAGAGAGAAAAGGATGAAGGAAATGAATGGGGTTGAAGGTGGACATATATAGAAACCAATTTCTACCTTCTTTTCTTGCAGGGTTTGATTATTTTATCGAGTGTGAAAAGGAGTTGGGTTCACCGCATTTATTTACAGCTGATTGGATCAAAGACTGTATATGGTTTGGTTTGGAATTGATAGAGAGAGAAAAAGAGAATTAAAAGGAGGATTTTAAGGGTTGTAGTGGATGTCATGGCTGTATCAGTATCACCAATCTTCATTATACCACAATCATAAGCCATTCTTAACGGCTCCAAATCTTTAGTTGTTAACCAATTTCTTTTTAACGGCTAACGAATCATTTAAATGGACTGACGAAATTCACCACATCAGGATACACTCGCCTTCTTAACCGGGGAAAACTCTCACCTAGGGCCAAAGCCCGTGAACACTCGCCCGAAGGCATGACAGTGCGGTGAGGTAAAACCTGCTTTGTTCAAGGATCGAACTAGCAATCGCCGCCTACTCGCCTAGTCTCCCATCATCACCAGGTGCCGTAGAAACTAAATGTTGGGGAAGGAATTGTACTTGAGTTACTTGGGACATCAAGTCTCTCCCTTACCACTCCACCACTAGCTCATTGGCAATTGTTAAGCAATTAATCTAAAATTTGTTCTTCTTAGTCATCAATCAAATATTGATAATTTTACGTAATATAAAAAAAAATGTCAATTTCTTTCATCAAACATTACAAAAAAGCCCGACTTTTACTGATGGAATATTTTCCGTCAAAAAGATTTGTCGGTGAATTACCAACGAATAATCGAGGATACAGTCAAAATCCATTTTGATTATATATATAATTTTTTAATCAAATTTAAGTCGTTTGTGCTCCGTGAGAAAACTCGACGGTCTTACCTTCTGTCGATGATAAAAGACTAATAATTAGCTGCAAATTAGCTTTTTTCAAGTTTAATTCCCGATCAAATGTCCGGTAATGATTTCCGACAGCCTCTCCTTCGGAAACTGGGTAGTTTCTTAAAATAGAGTCCCTCGTCAGTGATAACTTTCACCAACATTTTTTCAACGAAAATATATGTTGGTGAAGCCCTAGTTTTATGGTACCAAACCGGCTTGTATCCTATATGTATCAAAGTGTGTTTGAGATATGTTCATTCTCACGTAGTTGAACGTTTAAGTCTTAGATGTACAAATGTGTAAATTGAAGTATGATAAAAAGGTACTTTAACTCGGTTAAAGTATTTATTTCCCTTGAATTTCATTAATTTTATATTCTAACAACAAATTTCACCAAACTATATTCTAACAACAAATTTCAACAAACTATGGCTTTTAAAAAGAATATAATGGCACATTGTATAACCCGTTACTTATTTTTTTTAGATATAGATTATATTTTTCCTTGGAATGGAAGGGGCGTACTCGATAAGGGTGTGCGGGGAGTTGGGTTGCCTCGCGGGCACACTTTCGCCGGCCCCAACTCCGGTAGCGGTGACTTGGTTTCGCGGTGATTGTTTACGGAGTTGTTTGAAGGTTGATTTGATTGTTTTATTTTTATTTTTTTGGAGAGGAGAGCACCCCTAATTTTTTTTAGTATAAGAGAGGAGTTGAAGAGGACATTTGACATGACATGAGGTGGTGATTGGCTAAGTGAAAAGTTTATCACTCTTTTTGTGTTTGAGCACCCCTTCCACCCTTATACTTAAAAAAATTTCGTCACATTTTAGGATCTAACATATATTGTTTTTATTAGATATTTTGACGATGGAGTACCAAAATTGTAATTTCTATATCCGTTTGACGATTCCATTTTTGTAATTTATTTATGTTTAAATAATAATATTGAACCTTTAGTAAACTGGTCTTTCACATAACCTAATTAAGGAAATTAGTTTAGTACATATATTAGGAAATCTGATTAATCATGTGACATTCTGAGTTAACTAAGCCTAACAACTTTGTGTTTTTTTTACTGAATAACTGGTAAGATTTTTTTTAATTATCCTTTTTCTTCTTTAAGTCGTAATTATATGTTCGATTTCTTCTATCTAAAAAAGGAAGAGGTTGAAGTTCGTTTCAAAACGCAAATAACGTATATTCAATATGCTTATACGTATATCCATTCATATAAACATGTCATGTAATTGAAACTAATATTTATTTGTAAACTTTATTATACAATTCCTGTAACCAGATTCGTTACCTTAAACTTTCGTATTTAAATATATTGGTTCAACAATTTGACCAATAAATCGTGATCGGTTAATAAATGACAAGACTACTACTACGAATGAGTCCGAATCAAATAATAGTGGTGCTGTGGACCCCATGAAATCGACCATCTTTAATAATTTAAACTGTCTCTTATATTATTGTACCAATATTCGATCTTATTAGAGAGGTGCATGATTCATTTTCATTGATTTAGACGTAAAATCTTTATCAAACTAGTAATTTTGATTCGATATAATTAGTTTTCTAAAGAGAATTTTCCAAACTGAACTGATGAGTATGATTAGGGCCGCAAACAAACAAATTCATCAAACAGTTCATGAAGCGTTTGACGAGAAGTTCGTTTGTGTTTGTCAATTTAATAAATGAAAAACTCGAACAAAAAAAAACTTCTTTTTGTTTAGTTAAATGAATGAACATGAAAAGAGGTCGCATTCGCTTATTTATGTACTTGAACGTTCTGTAACGTTCATACGTTTGTGTTGATAGTTAGGATTTTAACTTTTATATTTATTTTTTGATATTCTTTTATTTTTATTTATTTCATTACCCAAAAAATAAATAATTAATTTTATTTTTAGGAAAATAAGACAAATAAACTCTATTCTAGTATTCCAGCGCTCATTAGTATACTTGGGTGGATTACTTGAGATATGTGATGAAAGATGTGTATATTATTCGAAATTTAATATGTGTTCGTTTGTGTTTGTTTCGGTTCATGAATGTTCGGATCACTTGTTTGTATTTATGAACGTTCGTTTGTATTTGTGTGTGTTCATGAACGTTTATTTGCGCTCGTTTTTGTTCGGTACCTAAAATTCACGAACGAACACAAACAGAGACACAAATACGTTCATTTTCTTAATGAACGAACAAAAACATAAATCTGGTATGGTAAGTGTTCATGAACTATTTTTGAACACATGTATTTCCTTAACTGACAAACACGAACAAGGCCTTCTTCATGCTCGTTCGGTTCGTTTGCAAGCCTAAGTATAATTCATCATGCTTAAATAAAATAAAATAAAACAAAGCAAAATACTATTGGTTATAAAATATGCAAACATCAAATATCATTTATAATTAAAAAATTTATAAAATTTAGTTAGTGATATTAAAATATATACATATACACTCACTAAAGAGGTGCATGTGCAAAACACACTGACATTGTTATTCGCGTAACATATTTTTTTTAAATAAAAAACTATTATAATACAATACTCAAATTAAAGAGAAAACAATGCTTGTTTTTATGGTGTAATTTTTTTTTAAAATATTATATATAAAAAAATTATGGCCATTAAAAAATCGTGAGGGAAGTTGGTTTAAAAGTCAACAATATGTTTTTATATTCATGTAACATATTTTTTTTTAAATTAAAAAACTATTGTAATACAATACTCAAATTAAAGAGAATAAAATGTTTATTTTTATGGTGTAATTTTTTTCTAAAATATTAATATATAAAAAAATTATGGCCATTAAAAATCGTGAGGGAAGTTGGTTTAAAAGTCAATAATTTTTTTAATTAATGTATCATATATTTTAAATGTTGTAATTATTTAAACTCTTAAGAAGTAGATAGGTCCAATGGAGAGGGGTTGGTGGAGGAGTAAGAAAGATTTCGACAGGCCACAACTGGCAGCACATGACTTTAGAAGACGTAAGGATGAGGAACAACGAAGATTCTTAATAAGAAAGAAGTTACTGAAATTTGGTAGACATACAAGGGGAGATTTTCAAGAAAAATGGAGACGGATTTGAGAGACGGTTCGAGGCAGAGTATATTGACTACGCCGATCTTCGTCTCTAACCTCCCGAATGGAATTCAAGAAAACATGTTGTGTCATACCCCAACCGATGGTGGAATCATCGGGCGCAGCACTAGGCGAATCAGATTGCTCAAGAGACATCATAACAACTATTAAACGATAATATTTAAACGTTCAATATCCCATACTATTAAACATAAAATCCCAAATAATTATTACAATATCAAACAATCTCTCAAACATATCTAATCCGATCTTCCCTAGATTTCTATTACATGAGTTTCTAGAGACCAATCCTAAGTCCATTTTAGCAAAAGTCGTCAACCTGTCACATATGTTAAAATAAACGTCAATACAATTAAGTAAAGGTGAGCATACCGTTTGCATACATAATAGATATAAAAGCGTTTAGCATACACCGCATGACATACGTAAGAGATATGAACTATGTATCTACTTAGATTCAAGTAAACCAACAAACCGTGAGTGCGAGGCACGCTAACAAGTGTCCACCTCCTAAAGAGAAAATAAATGTGAAATAAAAATGCGAGCCTTAACAACCCCGGGCCTCCGGGTGGAGGGTCAACCTCTAGCAAGCTATCATGTTAAGGGTGCCGTACTAGCAATCAAGTAACACATACAATTCAGCAGATTTCACATATAGTCATGTAATAGCGGATTGCGAATAAGAGTTTGAGTTGTGGGATGTGATTTGATATAGGAACATATGTAACACCCAAAAGTGCGTTTAAGCGAAAAAGGGTTCAAGTATACTCACAGTCGGTGCGTTAAGAGAGAGAGGGATGGGATCTGATGTGGATGGACGGGAGCGTCGGTTCAGCCTGTAAGCGAACAGAAGTGCATCAGTCTTACGAATTGCTGAAACGATCGAAAAGTGAAGGAGCAGAGGACAAGCTCGGGCGAAGTTGTACCAATTCTCCTGGATTTGGTACAAGTTCGGTCGAACTTGTGTGAAAGTTACTGGAATTGTACAAGTTTGGGCAAAGTTACACCAGATCCCTTGGATGTGGTGCAAGTTCGGGCGAACTTGACATATTTGTTTACAGAAGGTACAAGTTCAGGCAAACTTGTCTGATTTTCCTTGGAAATGGGACAAGTTCGGGCGAACTTGGTTGAAATTCCTTGAAGATTGAACAAGTTCGACCGAAGTTGGTCACAGACCTGTGACAACTTCGAGCGAACTTGATCTATTTGGAGCGAACTTGACTGTTTTGGTCACCAATTCGTGCGTTTTTGCGTCGTTTGATGAGGAAATCGAGTGTCCATCCCTCCAACCTTAAGCCACTAAGAAAAGCCTAGGTTGAAGAGGTCTTTTGGAGTGAGTTTTAGCCACTTAACATGAACTCGGGCTAATCCGGGCGAACTTGATGGTTCGTACGGGTTAGTTCAGTTCGTGCAAGGTGACGACATCGTCCTTGTGCTTTCGGATCTGAGATCTTGCTTGACAACACCTCGTTCCACTTAATAGTGAACGAAACATACGTCAGTAGTCCATATTTAGTGTAAAAATCAAGGTTCTAAAAGGTTTTTCTTAGATCTAACACTTGGTGAGTCGAAATCATAGAGATTCCTAGCTTGGGAGCCGAAGCTAAGCCCAAATACACTCGTGTAGTGTAGATCTAAGTGGAAAAAGTAGAAGTTTTGTAGAAAAAGATGAAGATTTTCATAAACAGAAGAGGTTTGATGAAAACGAAGGAAATCCTTATGCAAAATCGTTCTAAAATGTTGTTGTTTGCATGAAAACGGGTTGATTCTTACTTGGAATTCAAAGGTTCTCGGTTTCGGGAGGTTTCAGGCGAACTTGCAGCAAGGAGTGCACGAGTGGAGGTGTTGGGTATTTATAGGTGAGGTGAAAATGAGCTGAAATAGACCAAGTTCGGCTGAACTTGGCACATATTCGAGCGAACTTGGCACAAGTTCGGGCGAACTAGGCCAGTTCTGCTGGAATATGTGCAAGTTCGAGCGCTTGCTAGTATTAGAGGGAATTTCTTATTTTGTTCACCATTGTTCAAGTTCGGGCGAACTTGTGATGCCCAAGTTCGGCCGAACTTGGCCAAATGGCGAAGTTTTGTTCGTTATTTTCGCGTTAGGTGTTCGTTTGGTGATTCGATTCGTATTAGATAGTTACATTAAGCGTTTTAGCGAAGCGTTAAGCGTTGCGTTAATAAATAGATGTGATTTAGTGGTTCGAATAAGCGAGTATAATCATAAACCATAAAGCACACATAACACATAATTAACATAACGTAACATAATTAACTGCGTTTGCGATGCAATGCAATAAGCGATGTCGATGGCACAAGTGGTTATTGTACAACAACACACTCGGCTCTTTAAATAGCATAATTAATTGTGATTGTGTTGAGTTAGTGTTGCGTTCAATAGGCGTTTAGATGTGATATAGTTGTGACAAAACATAATTAGTTAACATAAACTTTCTCATAATCGAATCTCGGAGTACAACGATATATATAAATGGAAACAAAATAATGACGAAAATACGAGTTGTTACACTCTCCCCTACTTTAGGAAATTTCGTCCCGAAATTTAAGTAGTGGCCGTAACAAAGAGATGTGGATATTTAGCTTTCATATCACTTTCCAATTTCCAAGTGAACTCGGCACCGCGTTTGCCTTCCCATCGGACTTTCACAATAGGAATGCGAGAGCGTCGAAGTTTCTTGGTCTCTCGGTCCATGATTTCTACTGGCTTTTCCACGAAGTGAAGGGTCTCGTTTATTTGCAAATCCTCGAGTGGAACATGAAGAGTTTCTTTAGCTAGGCATTTCTTGAGGTTCGAGACGTGGAAAGTCGGATGTACGTTGTTGAGTTCCGCTGGTAGTTCGAGTCGGTAGGCCACTTTGCCAATTCTTTCCAGAATCTTAAAGGGACCAATGTATCGTGGCGCTAGCTTTCCTTTTCTTCCCAAATCGGATCACTCAACCTTTAAGAGAACGTGATCTCCAATTTCGAATTGCAGGGGCTTGCGGCGTTTATAAGCATAACTCTTTTGGCAACTCCAAGCTTCCAAGAGGTTGTCTCTGGTTTGGAGGATCTTGTTTGTCGTTTCTTGTATTAACTCGCGACCAGTTATTTGTGCTTCTCCGATCTCGTGCCATGCAATAGGCGATCGATATTTTCTTCCATATAATGCCTCAAAAGGTGCCATTTGAATACTAGCGTGAAAACTATTATTGTACAAGAATTCTATTAAAGTTAAATGCGTATCCCAATTACCACCAAAATCTATGATGCACGCACGAAGCATGTCTTCGAGGGTGCGGATCGTGCGCTCAGTCTGACCGTCGGTTTGAGGGTGAAAATCGGTACTGAGATTAAGCGTTGTACCGAGAGCAGATTGAAAAGTCTCCCAGAGACGTGAGGTGAAGCGACCATCGCGGTCAGAGATGATGTCACGAGTCGTCCCGTGTCGACAAATAACTTCGTCGGTATAGATCCCTGCTAATCGTTCGACCTTGTAGTCTTCCCCTATGGCGATAAAGTAAGCTGATTTAGTAAGACGATCGATGATAACCCAAATGCTGTCGTGACCAGAGGAGGTACGAGGGAGTTTCGTAACGATGTCCATGGCTATACTCTCCCACTTCCACATCGGGATTTCGGGTTGTTCGAGCAAACCAGGGGGCCTTTGATGTTTGGCTTTAACTTTCGAGCTAGTTAAGCATTTTGAGACGTATAAAGCGATATCCTTTTTCATGCCCAGCCGCCAATACTTAGGACGAAGGTCCTGGTACATCTTGTCGGCTCCGGGGTGAATGGAAAAAGTAACTAAATAAACAATCCAAAACCTAAACCGATTTATTCTTCTAAGCTGTCCTATATGTTTCTTACTGCAACTGGATCACCTGTATCATGTGTAAAAATGGGGGTTTTTGGGTCAACAAAAGTTGGCGAGTGAACCTTGTTAGAAAACATTTATTATTGATTTCTTGTTATATTTATTATGGAAAATTGTGCAATAATCATATGTGAGCAAATGTAGATAAACATACAATAACAATAACAATAACAATCCACCTTGCATGAGTATATAACATGAATGATAATGTATTTGTTGGCAACGTCACGTTCACGCTCATAGGTAATGGGGAACGGACGGCCTATGATGATGTATGTGCGATCAAGGCTCAATCAAACGGAGCCGATCGTATGTTGGCAACGCCTCGTTCACGCTCATAGGTAATGGGGAACGGCTCACGCTCATAGGTAATGGGGAGGGTCGACGTGAATTCCTTGACTGTTAATGATATGACAAAGGAATTGGACTTCTTCGAGCCAGAATTCACACTTAGAGAACTTGGCATAGAGGCGATTTCCTTGAAGAAGTTTGAGAACTAAACGGAGATGTCGCGCATGTTCGGCTCTCGACTTCGACTAAATAAGAATATCATCGATAAATACAATAACAAAACGATCCAAGAAGGCTTTAGACACGCGGTTCATCAAATCCATGAAGACTGTGGGTGCATTTGTGAGACCGAATGGCATGACCACAAATTCAAAATGGCCATAACGAGTACGAAATGCGGTTTTCGGAATATCTTCTTCTAGCACTCGTAGCTGATGATAACCAGAACGTAGATTGATTTTAGAAAAACAAGTAGCACCTTGAAGTTGATCAAACAAATCGTCGATTCGAGGAAGAGGGTAGCGGTTCTTTATCGTGAGTTTGTTAAGTTCACGATAATCGATGCACATTCGGAACGTCCCATCTTTCTTTTTCACGAAAAGAACGGGTGCGCACCATGGTGAAATGCTCGGGCGTATGAAGCCTTTATCAAGAAGCTTTTGAAGTTGGCTAGATAGCTCGCGTATTTCGGAGGGTGCAAGGCGATAGGGAGCTTTAGCGACAGGAGTAGCACCGGGTATTAAATCACTACGGAATTCAACATCACGAGTAGGGGGTCAATCGGGTAAATCGTCAGGAAAAACTTTAGGAAACTCACAGACAACAGGTACGTCTTTCAAGGTTTTCTTTTCCTTCTTCGGGTTCACGATGTGGGCTAGGAATGCAATATATTGCTTACGTTAACACTTGTTCGCTTGAGTACATGACAAAAGCATCAACTTCTTTGAGGGTATTTCACCGTAAACATGTAGCTGATCACGGTTTGGGAGGGGAAAGCGAATCATCTTATCGAAACAGATGACTTCAGCATGATTTGCGTGGAGAAAATGTCACACCCCGACCTGCAGCGGAATAAGAGTCGGGGCATAATTGGGTTATCACTAAAGCTCATGATGTTTACTAATATGTTTCATATTTATTAAATTCAAAATTACATCTTCAATATTCCAAACAAGTTCATACAATTACAAGGAAAAAGTAACTAAATAAACAATCCAAAACCTAAACCGATTTATTCTTCTAAGCCGTCCTATATGTTTCTTACTGCAACTGGATCACCTGTATCATGTATAAAAATGGGGGTTTTTGGTCAACAAAAGTTGGCGAGTGAACCTTGTTAAGAAACATTTATTATTGATTTCTTGTTATATATATTATGAATTGTGCAATAATCATATGTGAGCAAATGTAGATAAACATACAATAACAATAACAATAACAATAACAATAACAATAACAATAACAATAACAATCCACCTTGCATGAGTATATAACATGAATGATAATGTATTTGTTGGCAACGTCACGTTCACGCTCATAGGTAATGGGGAACGGACGGCCTAATGATGATGTATGTGCGATCAAGGCTCAATCAAACGGAGCCGATCGTATGTTGGCAACGCCTCGTTCACGCTCATAGGTAATGGGGAACGGCTCACGCTCATAGGTAATGGGGAGGGTCGACGTGAATTCCTTGACTGTCAACGATATGACAAAGGAATTGGACTTCTTCGAGCCAGAATTCACACTTAGAGAACTTGGCATAGAGGCGATTTCCTTGAAGAGGTTCGAGAACTAAACGGAGATGTCGCGCATGTTCGGCTCTCGACTTCGACGTAAATAAGAATATCATCGATAAATACATTAACAAAATGATCCAAGAAGGCTTTAGACACGCGGTTCATCAAATCCATGAAGACTGCGGGTGCATTTGTGAGACCAATGGCATGACCACAAATTCAAAATGGCCATAACGAGAACGAAATGCGGTTTTCGGAATATCTTCTTCTAGCACTCGTAGCTGATGATAACCAGAACGTAGATTGATTTTAGAAAAACAAGTAGCACCTTGAAGTTGATCAAACAAATCGTCGATTCGAGGAAGAGGGTAGCGGTTCTTTATCGTGAGTTTGTTAAGTTCACGATAATCGATGCACATTCGGAACGTCCCATCTTTCTTTTTCACGAAAAGAACGGGTGCGCACCATGGTGAAATGCTCGGGCGTATGAAGCCTTTATCAAGAAGCTTTTGAAGTTGGCTAGATAGCTCGCGTATTTCGGAGGGTGCAAGGCGATAGGGAGCTTTAGCGACAGGAGTAGCACCGGGTATTAAATCACTACGGAATTCAACATCACGAGTAGGGGGTCAATCGGGTAAATCGTCAGGAAAAAACTTTAGGAAACTCACAGACAACAGGTACGTCTTTCAAGGTTTTCTTTTCCTTCTTCGGTTCACGATGTGGGCAGGAATGCAATATATTGCTTACGTTAACACTTGTTCGCTTGAGTACATGACAAAAGCATCAACTTCTTTGAGGGTATTTCACCGTAAACATGTAGCTGATCACGGTTTGGGAGGGGAAAGCGAATCATCTTATCGAAACAGATGACTTCAGCATGATTTCCGTGGAAAAATGTCACACCCCGACCCAGCGGAATAAGAGTCGGGGCATAATTGGGTTATCACTAAAGCTCATGATGTTTACTAATATGTTTCATATTTATTAAATTCAAAATTACATCTTCAATATTCCAAACAAGTTCATACAATTACAAGGAAAAAGTAACTAAATAAACAATCCAAAACCTAAACCGATTTATTCTTCTAAGCCGTCCTATATGTTTCTTACTGCAACTGGATCACCTGTATCATGTATAAAAATGGGGGTTTTTGGGTCAACAAAAGTTGGCGAGTGAACCTAGTTAGAAAACATTTATTATTGATTTCTTGTTATATATATTATGGAAATTGTGCAATAATCATATGTGAGCAAATGTAGATAAACATACATAAATAACAATAACAATAAACAATAACATAACAATCACACCTTGCATGAGTATATAACATGAATGATAATGTATTTGTTGGCAACGTCACGTTCACGCTCATAGGTAATGGGGAACGGACGGCCTATGATGATGTATGTGCGATCAAGGCTCAATCAAACGGAGCCGATCGTATGTTGGCAACGCTTCGTTCACGCTCATAGGTAATGGGGAACGGCTCACGCTCATAGGTAATGGGGAGGGTCGACGTGAATTCCTTGACTGTAACGATATGACAAAGGAATTGGACTTCTTCGAGCAGAATTCACATTAGAGAACTTGGCATAGAGGCGATTTCCTTGAAGAGTTCGAGAACTAAACGGAGATGTCGCGCATGTTCGCTCTCGACTTCGAGTAAATAAGAATATCATCGATAAATACAATAACAAAATGATCCAAGAAGGCTTTAGACACGGGTTCATCAAATCCATGAAGACTGCGGGTGATTTGTGAGACCTAATGGCATGACCACAAATTCAAAATGGCCATAACGAGTAACGAAATGCGGTTTTCGGAATATCTTCTTCTAGCACTCGTAGCTGATGATAACCAGAACGTAGATTGATTTTAGAAAAACAAGTAGCACCTTGAAGTTGATCAAACAAATCGTCGATTCGAGGAAGAGGGTAGGGTTCTTTATCGTGAGTTTGTTAAGTTCACGATAATCGATGCACATTCGGAACGTCCCATCTTTCTTTCACGCACGAAATAAAGGTCGTGGCATACATGGTCACAAATGCACGATGACGTTATATAAGTTTCATTTAATAAGTCAAGTTCATTCTTAAATATCCTAACATGTTCATTCAATTCGGAGGGTGCAAGGCGATAGGGAACTTTAGCGACAGGAGTAGCACCGGGTATTAAATCACTACGGAATTCAACATCACGAGTAGGGGGTCAATCGGGTAAATCGTCAGGAAAAAACTTTAGGAAACTCACAGAAACAGGTACGTCTTTCAAGGTTTTCTTTTCCTTCTTCGTGTTCACGATGTGGGCCAGGAATGCAATATATTGCTTACGTTAACACTTGTTCGCTTGAGTACATGACAAAAGCATCAACTTCTTTGAGGGTATTTCACCGTAAACATGTAGCTGATCACGGTTTGGGAGGGGAAAGCGAATCATCTTATCGAAACAGATGACTTCAGCATGATTTCCGTGGAAAAAATGTCACACCCCGACCCCCAGCGGAATAAGAGTCGGGGCATAATTGGGTTATCACCAAAGCTCATGATGTTTACTAATATGTTTCATATTTATTAAATTCAAAATTACATCTTCAATATTCCAAACAAGTTCATACAATTTACAAGGAAAAAGTAACTAAATAAACAATCCAAAACCTAAACCGATTATTTCTTCTAAGCCGTCCTATATGTTTCTTACTGCAACTGGATCACCTGTATCATGTATAAAAATGGGGGTTTTTGGGTCAACAAAAGTTGGCGAGTGAACCTAGTTAGAAAACATTTATTATTGATTTCTTGTTATATATATTATGGAAAATTGTGCAATAATCATATGTGAGCAAATGTAGATAAACATACAATAACAATAACAATAACAATAACAATCCACCTTGCATGAGTATATAACATGAATGATAATGTATTTGTTGACAACGTCACGTTCACGCTCATAGGTAATGGGGAACGGACGGCCTATGATGATGTATGTGCGATCAAGGCTCAATCAAACGGAGCCGATCGTATGTTGGCAACGCTTCGTTCACGCTCATAGGTAATGGGGAACGGCTCACGCTCATAGGTAATGGGGAGGGTCGACGTGAATTCCTTGACTGTTAACGATATGACAAAGGAATTGGACTTCTTCGAGCAAGAATTCACATTTAGAGAACTTGGCATAGAGGCGATTTCCTTGAAGAAGTTCGAGAACTAAACGGAGATGTCGCGCATGTTCAGCTCTCGACTTCGAGTAAATAAGAATATCATCGATAAATACAATAACAAAACGATCCAAGAAGGCTTTAGACACGTGGTTCATCAAATCCATGAAGACTGTGGGTGTATTTGTGAGACCGAATGGCATGACCACAAATTCAAAATGGCCATAACGAGTACGAAATGCGGTTTTCGGAATATCTTCTTCTAGCACTCGTAGCTGATGATAACCAGAACGTAGATCGATTTTAGAAAAACAAGTAGCACCTTGAAGTTGATCAAATAAATCGTCGATTCGAGGAAGAGGGTAGTGGTTCTTTATCGTGAGTTTGTTAAGTTCACGATAATCGATGCACATTCGGAACGTCCTGTCACACCCCGACCCGCAGCGGAAATAAGAGTCGGGGCATAATTGGGTTATCACCAAAGCACATGACATTTACTATTATGTTTCATAATTAATAAAGTCAAAGTTACATTCTTAAATATCCAAACATGTTCATTCAATACAAAGGAAATAAACTAAACATAACAATCCCAATACTAAATCCTTTTATTCTTCTAATCCAGGTCCTATGTGTTCCTAGCTGCTGCTGGTTCACCTGTATCATGTGTAAAATGGGAGTTTTTGGGTCAACGTAAGTTGGCGAGTGAACCTTATTAGATAAACATTTATTAATGAATTAATGGTTAGTTTATCAAAGAAAAATTGTGCATAATCATAAATGAGCAGATGTAAGTAATCAAGCAATGGCAAATAGCAGTTACAATTATAACATACAATAACACTTGATAGCATACATGAACATACTAATATCATATGATAAATAACATAAATGAACTGTGCGATCAAGGCTCAATCAAACGGAGCCGATCGTATTGCATGTACTGAAAATGTAAAATGAACTGTGCGATCAAGGCTCAATCAAACGGAGCCGATCTTATTGCATGTACTGAAAATGTAAAATGAACTGTGCGATCAAGGCTCAATCAAACGGAGCCGATCGTATGTGGGCACGCCAGGTTCAACCGCATAATAAAATGGGGAACATGCTCAACGCTCATAAATGGGGAGCGGCGGCCTATGAAATTGCATGTACTGAAATAATAAATTGCATCCAATAATAACTACTTAACAGCAACAAACTAAATACACATGTTCATGATATGATGTATGCACAATGGTTTAGTTATGATATGTATATAAACAAAGACACATGATACACCCCAAAACGTGATTAAAACGGGGAATTTGTAAGATTCACTCACATTGGGTGCGTTGGATTGGAGATGGTGAGATGCGCACGATTTAGATGAGCGGATCAACGAGGAATACTAACCTAAATAATAATGGAAAAAATATATTAAATGGATGGATTTTATTAAGGATTTTAATGAAATTTTTAGATATATTTTTGTGAGTTTATGGCTATTTTCTATCTTTAAAAATGTTATTTTTAAGTATTTTTAATTGATTTTTAAATTAAATTAAATAAATAAAAATATAAAAAATATTATTTTTTTTAGCGTTGACCGTTGACCATTGACCGGTTCGGTCAGCGAATTATCTGCGCCAGGTGAGATTCGAACCGGCGACCTCCCGTTCGCGTGCACGCAGCTCTACCAACTGAGCTACGTGTCTAACCCGAAATAATCTCGTTTTTAATTATATTTATACACTTACTCGATTTAACCGAATTTCCTTTATTTGCAAAAACATTTTAATTCAATCGGATCGGTGCTCGTGACGAGTTTCGAACGCGCGACGTGTAGTTCATGTTGCACACAGTCCACCGCTGGACTGTGTGTCTAACCTGGTTAATATCTCGGTTTTTATTATACTTAACAACTAACTGGGTTATCCCGGTTTAGTTTTTAAACAAAAAGGCGCGTTATAATATAATGTGTGCGTATAGCAGGAATCGAACTCGGGACGTGTGTGTGAAATTTGCACACAGTCCACCGCTGGACTGTGTGTCTAACCCGTTTAAAATACCGTTTTTAATTAATCTTATCTTATATTGTGTCTTCATCTTCTTCATCGATTTACACAGACAACATATTCCGACTTGTTATATTTGATTTATGACTTATACACTTTTCAGACATTATCAGTAATTAAAAGTAGAGAATGGAGAGAGTTTAAGGAAAAAGGATATACCGATTGATGTTGTTTACAGAATTCCGGCGGAGGTTCGTCGGTACTGAAAGTGAACTCCGGCTGTTGAAACCAATTAACAGCGTTGATCGATTATTTATGAAGTTGAGTCACTTAAACAAGGTTTAAAAGAAGTTTAGGATATCATACCAGTTCACAGTGTGATTCCGGCAGTTTCAGAGGTTTTCCGGCGAAGATAAGATTTTCGATAAACGTTGACTAGGATCGATTCTGATGGTGGAGTTGTGTTAGAGACTGATTAATCACATGATTTAAGCAGAAAGAGTCGGAGGAAATACCGTGAGGATGTGAGTCCCGGTTTTCCGGTGACTTGCAGAAATTTTCCGGCGAACTGATTCAGATGATCTGGTGGTCCAAAAATGCGACGAAATTGAAATTGAGTATTGATATGATAGCTCTGAATCGCGAGAATGGTCTGAAGCTTGAGTTATTCAGGACTTTGATGAACTTTTGGTTTAAAAAACCGAAAATGATGAAACTTTAAGTTCAATCAATTCTAACTTGATTAGAAACCGTCATACATCGGTTATAAGCTGAACAGGTGAATTAAACAACGATTTGACGATTGGTTTGCCGATTACCGTTTCTCAGATGGCGCCATCGGTTAAACTGATTTTGTGTATAAATTTTATTTGTGTTCCTAGAGTTAACAAAAAACACATTGTGGCGGAGTGGTCTGGGAAGTGAGTGTTAAGTTGTTTGAAGTATTTCTTGGCTGACCCGGGTTCGAGTCCCGGCAGCTTCAAATATTTTTTATTTATTTTATTTTAACTTTTTATCAAATATAATTTTTATAGTTTAGTTTACTTATTAATTATGTATCGTTTTAACTCAAAATAATCATAAATATTTAATGCAACTTTTATAACTTGGTACTTGATTACAAAACGGAGCGGGTTTTGGAGACCCGATTTTTACAAATGTTACAGTATCCCCTACTTTTAGGAATTTCGTCCCGAAATTTAAGTAGTAGGAAAAAGATGCGGGTATTTTTCACGCATTGAGTCCTCACGTTCCCAAGTAAACTCAGGTCCCCGTTTCGACTCCCAGCGTACCCTAACAATTGGAATGCGACTTCGACGAAGACGCTTCTCCCCGTAGTCCATGATCTCCACTTGTCTTTCAATAAAATGCATAGATTCATCAATCTGAATATCTTCCAGCGGAATATGGAGATTCTCATCAGCGAGGCACTTCTTCAAGTTCGACACGTGGAATGTGGGATGAATCCTGTTGAGTTCTTCTGGTAGGTCAAGCTTGTATGCTACAGGACCTACTCTTTCGAGTATCTTGAAAGGTCCTACGTAACGTGGTGCTAGCTTCCCCTTTTGACCAAAACGAACTACTCCCTTCCACGGTGATACTTTTAAAAGCACATGATCACCAATGTAAAACTCTAAGGGCTTCCGTCGTTTATCTGCGTAACTCTTTTGACGACTTTGTGCCGCTAGAAGATTGTTTCGAATTTGATGGATCTTATCTGTGGTTTCTTGGATCAATTCTGGACCAGTAATTTGTGCTTCCCCAATTTCGTGCCAACATACAGGAGATCGGCACTTACGACCATATAAAGCTTCAAAAGGTGCCATGCCGATGCTCAAATGATAGCTGTTGTTGTACGAAAATTCAACTAATGGTAGGTGGGCGTCCCAATTTCCCTTGAAGTCTATGACACATGCTCTAAGCATATCTTCAAGAGTTTGAATGGTGCGCTCGGACTGTCCATCAGTTTGAGGATGATAGGCGGTACTGAGATCTAATCGTGTGCCCATAGCGGATTGTACTGTTTGCCATGTTCGTGAGGTGAAACGACCATCACGATCAGAAATAATACTTAATGGTACCCCATGTCGGCTTACGATTTCGTTGATATAAATACGAGCAAGCTTTTCGTTCTTGAAATCTTCTCGAATAGGGATAAAGTGAGCTGCTTTTGTAAGTCGGTCTATAATCACCCATATAGTGTCATACCCACCAGAAGTGCGAGGTAACCCGGTAATGAAATCCATGGTTATATTTTCCCACTTCCATACAGGTATTTCCGGTTGGACTAGAAGTCCTGAGGGTCTTTGGTGTTCAGCCTTCACCTTGGAACATGTGAGACACTTGGAAACAAAAACGGCAATATCCTTCTTCATTCCAGGCCACCAATAGGTGTATCGTAGGTCTTGATACATCTTATCGGCTCCTGGGTGTATAGAATATCGCGTTTTGTGGGCTTCATTCATAAGAGTTTCACGAAGATTGTTGTGGTTAGGGATCCAGATACGATCTAGGTAATACAGAATACCGTCTGATTTAGTTTCAAGTTTTAGCTCGGCTCCACAGGACATCTCTTTTCGTACATCTTCTTCTGTTATTGAAACGTGTTGAGCTTCTCGAATTTGATCTTTAATGTTGTCACACCCCGACCCGCAGCGGAAATAAGAGTCGGGGCATAATTGGGTTATCACCAAAGCACATGACATTTACTATTATGTTTCATAATTAATGAAGTCAAAGTTACATTTTCAAACATCCAAACATGTTCATTCAATACAAGGGAAAATAACCAAACATAACAATCCCAATACTAAATCGTTTTATTCTTCTAATCCAGGTCCTATGTGTTCCTAGCTGCTGCTGGTTCACCTGTATCATGTGTAAAATGGGAGGTTTTGGGTCAACATAAGTTGGCGAGTGAACCTTATTAGATAAACATTTGATAATGATTTTATGGTTAGTTTATCAATAAAATATTGTGCATAATCATAAAAGAGCAAATGTAAGTAATCAAGCATTGACAAATAGCAGTTACAATTATAACATACAATAACGCTTGATAGCATACATGAACATACCAATATCATATGATAACTAACATAAATGAACTGTGCGATCAAGGCTCAATCAAACGGAGCCGATCGTATTGCATGAACTGGAAATGTAAATTGAACTGTGCGATCAAGGCTCAATCAAACGGAGCCGATCGTATTGCATGAACTGGAAATGTAAATTGAACTGTGCGATCAAGGCTCAATCAAACGGAGCCGATCGTATTGCATGTATTGAAATGTAAAATGAAATGACCGATCAAGGCTCAATCAAACGGAGCCGATCGTTGCGGGCACGCCACAGTTCAACCGCATAATAAAATGGGGAACAAGCTCAACCTCATGGATGGGGAGCAACGACCTCGGCAAATGCATGTACTGTAATAATAATTTGCATCCAATATTAACTACTTAACAGCAACTAACGAATACACATGTCATGATATGATGTATGCACAATAGTTTCGTTATAATATGTAAATAAACAAAGACACATGATACACCCCAAAAACATTATTAAAACGGGGAATTTGAAAAGTTCACTCACATTGGGTGCGTTGAATTTGAGATGGTGAGATGCACACGATTTAGATGAGCGAGTCGACGAGGAATACTAACCTAAATAATAATGGAAGAAATATATTAAGTGGATGGATGTTATTAAGGATTTTAATGAAATTTTTAGATATATTTTTATGAGTTTATGGCTATTTTCTATCTTTAAAAATGTTATTTTTAAGTATTTTTAATTGATTTTTAAATTAAATTAAATAAATAAATATATAAAAATATATATATATATATATTTTTTTTTACTGTTGACCGTTGACCGTTGACCGGTTCGGTCAGCGGTTATTTCTCTCGCCGGGTGGGATTCGAACCGGCGACTTTCCGTTCACGTGCACGTAGCTCTACCAACTGAGCTACGTGACTAACCCGTTATAAACTCGGTTTTAATTATATTTATATACTTATTTGAATTAACCGAAAATTCCTTTATTTACAAAAACGTTTAATTCAATTGGACCGGTGCTCGGGACAAGATTCGAACGCGCGACGTGAAGTTTATGTTGCACACAGTCCACCACTGGACTGTGTGTCTAACCCGGTTATATTCTTGGTTTTTATTATACTTAACAACTACCTGTTTTAAACCCGGTTTAGTTCTGGATCAAAAAGGAATGTTATCAAAGCGTGCGCGTAGCAAGGATCGAACTCGGGACGTGTATATGAAATTTGCACACAGTCCACCGCTGGACTGTGTGTCTAACCCGATTAAAATACCGTTTTTAATTATTCTTATGCTCTCATATAATTTCATCTTCTTCGTCGGATTACACAGACAGCATAATTCGACTGGTTAGGATTGATTTGTGATTTACAAAGTTCTTAGACATTAACAGTAATTCAAGAGTAAGGAATGGAGAGAGTTTAAGGAACAGAATTTACCGATTGATGATATTCACAGAAATCCGGCGGAGGTTCGTCGGTACTGGAAATGAACTCAGAGCTTTGATGAGTTTTCGGTTTTAAAAGCCGAAATGATAAAACTTAAAGTTTCAATCAATTCTAACTTAATTATAAACCGTAATACATCGGTTATAAGCTGGACAAACGAATTCACAACGATTTGGCGATTGGTTTGCCGATTGCCGTTATTCAGATGGTATCAAAGGTTAAATTGAGTTTGTGTTTAAGATCCAATTGTTTTCCTAGAGCTAACAGAAAACACATTGTGGCGGAGTGGTTTAGAGAATGAAAGTTAAATTGTTTAGAGACTCAGCTGACCCGGGTTCGAGTCCCGGCAGCTTCACTTATTTTTTATTTGTTTTATTTTAGCTTTTTATCAAATATGATTTTTATAGTTTAGTTTATTTATTAATTATGTAACGTTTTAACTCAAAATAATCATAAATAATTAATGAAACTTTTATAACTTGGTACAAGATTACAAAACGGAGCGGGTTTTGGAGACCCGATTTTTACAAATGTTACAGTATCCCCTACTTTTAGGAATTTCGTCCCGAAATTTAAATAGTTGAAGTAGTAGGAAAAAGATGCGGGTATTTTTCACGCATTGAGTCTTCACGTTCCCAAGTAAACTCAGGTCCCCGTTTCGACTCCCAGCGTACCCTAACAATTGGAATGCGACTTCGTCGTAGACGCTTTTCTCCATAGTCCATGATCTCCACTGGTCTTTCAATAAAATGCATGGATTCATCAATCTGAATATCTTCCAGTGGAATATGGAGATTCTCATCAGCGAGGCACTTCTTCAAGTTCGACACGTGGAATGTGGGATGAATCCTGTCGAGTTCTTCCGGTAGGTCAAGCTTGTATGCTCCAGGACCTACTCTTTCGAGTATCTTGAAAGGTCCTACGTAACGTGGTGCTAGCTTTCCCTTTTGACCAAAACGAACTACTCCCTTCCACGGTGATACTTTTAAAAGCACATGATCACCAATGCTAAACTCCAAGGGCTTCCGTCGTTTATCTGCATAACTCTTTTGACGACTTTGAGCTGATAAAAGATTGTTTCGGATTTGATGAATCTTGTCTGTGGTTTCTTGGATCAATTCTGGACCAGTAATTTGTGCTTCCCCAATTTCGTGCCAACAAACAGGAGATCGGCACTTTCGACCATATAAAGCTTCAAAAGGTGCCATGCCGATGCTCGAATGATAGCTGTTGTTGTACGAAAATTCAACTAACGGTAGGTGGGTGTCCCAATTTCCCTTGAAGTCTATGACACATGCCCTAAGCATATCCTCAAGAGTTTGAATGGTGCGCTCAGATTGTCCATCAGTTTGAGGATGATAGGCGGTACTGAGATCTAATCGAGTGCCCATAGCGGATTGTACTGCTTGCCATGTTCGTGAGGTGAAACGACCATCACGATCAGAAATAATACTTAATGGTACCCTGTGTCGGCTTACGATTTCGTTGATATAAATACGAGCAAGCTTTTCGTTCTTGAAATCTTCTCGAATAGGAATAAAGTGAGCTGATTTTGTAAGTCGGTCTATAATCACCCATATAGTGTCATACCCACCAGAAGTGCGAGGTAACCCGTAATGAAATCCATGGTTATATTTTCCCACTTCCATACAGGTATTTCCGGTTGGACTAGAAGTCCTGAGGGTCTTTGGTGTTCAGCCTTCACCTTAGAACATGTGAGACACTTGGAAACAAAAACGGCAATATCTTTCTTCATTCCAGGCCACCAATAGGTGTACCGTAGGTCTTGATACATCTTATCGGCTCCTGGCTGTATAGAATATCGCGTTTTGTGAGCTTCATTCATGAGAGTTTCCCGAAGATTGTTGTGGTTAGGAATCCAAATACGATCTAGGTAATACAAAATACCATCAGATTTAGTTTCAAGTTTTAGCTCGGCTCCACAGGACATCTCTTTTCGCACATCTTCTTCTGTTATCGAAACGTGTTGAGCTTCTCGAATTTGATCTTTAATATCGGTTATAATTTGCGAACATAGAAGATGAATGGAGTTCGCATAACCCTTTCGACTAAGTGCATCAGCCACCACATTTGCTTTACCAGGGTGGTATCTAATTTCACAGTCGTAATCATTTAGGAGTTCGACCCATCTTCGTTGCCTCATATTTAACTCTTTTTGATTGAAGATATGTTGAAGACTCTTGTGGTCAGTGTATATTTCACACTTAGTACCATAGAGATAATGTCTCCATATCTTAAGAGCGAATACAACGGCTCCAAGTTCGAGGTCATGAGTGGTGTAGTTCTTTTCATGTGTCTTGAGTTGCCTCGAGGCATAAGCTATGACTTTTCCTCTTTGCATAAGAACGCAACCTAATCCTTGCCCTGACGCGTCGCAATAGACCACGAAATCATCACAACCTTCAGGAAGAGTGAGGATTGGTGCATCACAAAGTTTTTGTTTAAGAGTTTGAAAAGCTTCCTCTTGCTTGGGTCCCCATACGAATGGCTTTCCCTTATGGGTTAAAGCCGTGAGTGGCACAGCAATGCGAGAGAAGTTTGAAATGAACCAACGATAATAGCCAGCTAGTCCAAGAAAAGACCTTACTTCAGTTGGTGTACGTGGAGCTTGCCATTCTTGAACTGCTTTGATCTTTGATGGGTCAACATGTATTCCTTTGTCATTGACTACATGCCCGAGGAATTGCACCTCTTTTAACCAGAATTCACATTTAGAGAACTTGGCATAAAGCTTTTCCTTTACTAGAAGTGCAAGAACGAGTCGAAGATGACGCTCATGATCAGCTTTAGATTTTGAATAGATAAGAATATCGTCGATGAAAACTATAACAAATCGATCGAGGTAAGGTTTGCAGACTCTGTTCATTAGGTCCATGAAAACAGCTGGTGCGCTGGTTAATCCAAACGGCATAACCATGAATTCATAGTGGCCATAACGAGTTCGAAAAGCAGTTTTAGGGACGTCTTCTTCATGCACTCTAAGCTGATGATAGCCAGATCGAAGGTCGATTTTCGAAAAGTAATTGGCACCTTGTAGTTGGTCAAGAAGATCATCTATGCGAGGTAAAGGATATCGATTTTTGATGGTTAACTTGTTGAGCTCTCTGTAGTCGATGCACATACGAAAAGATCCATCTTTCTTCTTTACAAAAAGGACAGGTGCACCCCAAGGCGATGAGCTGGGGCGTATGAATCCCTTGTCAGTCAATTCTTGCAATTGACTGGCTAGCTCTTGCATTTCAGAGGGGGCTAACCTATATGGAGATTTTGCAACGGGTGTAGCACCAGGTAAAAGATCAATACGGAATTCGACATCTCTGATTGGAGGAAGTCCTGAAATGTCGTCAGGAAAAACTTGTGGAAAATCTTTCACTACGGGAATATCTTCAAGTTTCTTCTCTGTGGTCCCCTTCTTGATGATATGGGCTAAAAACGCGACATAATTCTTGCGAAGGTATTTTTGAGCTTGAAGACAAGACATTAAGTTGAGCCCTTCCGACGAGGTTTCTCCAATGATTCGAAGAGTCTGACCGTTTGAAAGAGGAATACGAATAAATTTTTCACGACATACAACTTCCGCATGATGTTGACTGAGCCAATCCATACCGATTATGATGTCGAAACTTCCCAGCTTCATAGGAATAAGGTCGACTGAGAAATCGTGGTCGTTTAAGGTGAGTGTACAGTTGCGTAAAATAGAGTCTAATGAAACTGGTTTCCCGTCCGCAACTTCCACCGTTATGGATTCCGCGAGCTTATCCCGATTTTTGCTTAAGATAGGTTCAAATTCTAATGACACGAAACTTCTATCCGCACCAGTATCAAATAACATAGAGGCATATCTACCATTTATAAGAAACGTACCGTTGACCACATTGCCGTCAGCTCTGGCCTGGTTCGCGTTAATATTGAAAGCTCTTCCTCTAGCAGGTGGAGGAGCTTGGTTCGCTTGATTCACAGGGTTGGCTTGGGCCTGAGCATGAATAATATTGACCAGCCTTGGACATGTGTTTCTGAAATGACTTGGGTCGCCGCAATTGAAACAAGCCCGCATAGGTTGGCCCATAGGGTAATTGGGTTGATAGTATGTTTGGGCTAAATGTTGGGTGGGTGGAAATGGTAGTTGTTGTTGTGCTTGACCCATTAACTGTTGGTGGGTTTGGGTTATAGGTTGGTGGCGGTTTGTTCGTTGAAGCGTGCGGCAGTTTTGAACAGTATGTCCTGCGCGACCGCAGCCGGTGCAATATTGACAAGGATAATCAGGGGAGTGGTGATACTGACAACGGTTACATTTTGGTAATGGGCCTGTGTAGGGTCTTTTGTATGGCGCGGGTGGAGGAGTGGCTTGAGTGATGGGTGCAGCAGGAATAGGGGTGTTTGTTTGGGTGGCTGCAAAGTTCCTGGTGTTACGCTTCCTCTTGTTAGCAAACTTAGAGGAAGGATTGGGGTGGTTTGAGGTTTGTCCCTCGACAGGGGCTTTCTTCTTTTCTTCTTTGAACTTCCCATTGCGAATTCGGTTTTCAGTCAGTTCAGTTGCCAACTCCATGGCAGCTTCGAGTGTTACCGGTGAAACGCTGAGAACCGAATCTTGGATTTTCGAGGGAAGTCCTCGAATATAATGTTCAATCAGACGATAGGTTGGAGTGAATAATTTTGGAACCATTTGGTTCAACTCCAAGAACCTCTTGTTATAAGTAGAGTGATCACCCTCTTTTTGCTTTAAGGCATGAAATTCATCCTCCAATTTCTTAATTTCACTTCTAGGACAGAAACGCCTAGTCATGATTTCTCTTAACTCCTCCCAAGTTAAGGCCATCGCATCTTCAGTTCCCCTTTTTCCTTTCTCAGTATTCCACCAAGTGAGAGCTACACCAAGTAGTCTCCCGGTGGCGTAACGAACCTTGCGATCCTCAGGACAATCGCAATTTAAGAAAACTTTTTCCATCTCCTCGAACCAATGTAGGAGAGCAGTGACTCCCTCAGTCCCTTCAAATTTTGGAGGATCACAGGACTTAAAATGTTTGTAAGAGCACTTGATGGTAGGAGGGTTGTCGATGTTCTGGTCCTGTTGTTGAGGAGGGTTAGTAGGATTGGCAGCAAGGGCTTGTTGTACTTGTACCACGATGTCAGGCAATATCGTGGCCATTTGATTCGCGATATGAGTGGCCAAACGTTCCCGAGACTTTCCCGATTTCTTACCCCTTCGATGCTGTCTAGACGACATCTACAGGATCATGAAATGAGAAGATTGTGAGTTTATGGTGTCTTTTTAGGTGTCATGTGTCTTTAAGAAAATGAAAATAACATAAATATCAATAATGCAACTACATCCAAAAGATGTCTGGGTTCGCTCATGTTGGGCCTCAAATGTCCCCCATACCTTCACCTACATAGTCATGTGGGCCCCCATGGCTATTGGCTTGGTAGGATTCACATTAGTATAGGCAATTTAACACTCGCATCCCCCGAATGCAAACCACAAAATATGTTCATGAGATGTTTGGTCGGAACGTGTCCAGGTGTAGACACAATGACAACTCAAAGTGGGATTAGCTCTCACGACGTTTGGTATAGCATGCTTTGGCCTAATAGGTACTTCGTACTCTCATCGTTAGTCCCCAGGTAGGCATACTGGTCCTTTATTTTGGATTTATACGAATGCCAGCCTAGACAGGACGTTCCGACTGCCGGTACTAGTACCCTTCCAGTTACTACATGCCCGTCATGAGAACTCACTTTGATGAGATTTGAAAACACGAAAATCATTGTAAAATCAATCATGATGTGGTGTGTGCTTTCATGGATGTGATATGTTATGATCATACGATTTCATGATAGGCATTATTTGATAATACATACTTATGAACATGCTTGTACAATATCAAATGTAACATTTAACATAAAACATATAAACATCATGAAATTTGGCATATAACACACAAAATTCTTATAAGTTTCCAATCGACTATAGTATAGGCTCTAAGGGTCTAATAACCTATCCTATATCCCTATAGTCATGGCTCTGATACCAATCTATCACACCCCGACCCGCAGCGGAAATAAGAGTCGGGGCATAATTGGGTTATCACCAAAGCACATGACATTTACTATTATGTTTCATAATTAATGAAGTCAAAGTTACATTTTCAAACATCCAGACATGTTCATTCAATACAAGGGAAAATAACCAAACATAACAATCCCAATACTAAATCGTTTTATTCTTCTAATCCAGGTCCTATGTGTTCCTAGCTGCTGCTGGTTCACCTGTATCATGTGTAAAATGGGAGGTTTTGGGTCAACATAAGTTGGCGAGTGAACCTTATTAGATAAACATTTGATAATGATTTTATGGTTAGTTTATCAATAAAATATTGTGCATAATCATAAAAGAGCAAATGTAAGTAATCAAGCATTGACAAATAGCAGTTACAATTATAACATACAATAACGCTTGATAGCATACATGAACATACCAATATCATATGATAACTAACATAAATGAACTGTGCGATCAAGGCTCAATCAAACGGAGCCGATCGTATTGCATGAACTGGAAATGTAAATTGAACTGTGCGATCAAGGCTCAATCAAACGGAGCCGATCGTATTGCATGAACTGGAAATGTAAATTGAACTGTGCGATCAAGGCTCAATCAAACGGAGCCGATCGTATTGCATGTATTGAAATGTAAAATGAAATGACCGATCAAGGCTCAATCAAACGGAGCCGATCGTTGCGGGCACGCCACAGTTCAACCGCATAATAAAATGGGGAACAAGCTCAACCTCATGGATGGGGAGCAACGACCTCGGCAAATGCATGTACTGTAATAATAATTTGCATCCAATATTAACTACTTAACAGCAACTAACGAATACACATGTCATGATATGATGTATGCACAATAGTTTCGTTATAATATGTAAATAAACAAAGACACATGATACACCCCAAAAACATTATTAAAACGGGGAATTTGAAAAGTTCACTCACATTGGGTGCGTTGAATTTGAGATGGTGAGATGCACACGATTTAGATGAGCGAGTCGACGAGGAATACTAACCTAAATAATAATGGAAGAAATATATTAAGTGGATGGATGTTATTAAGGATTTTAATGAAATTTTTAGATATATTTTTATGAGTTTATGGCTATTTTCTATCTTTAAAAATGTTATTTTTAAGTATTTTTAATTGATTTTTAAATTAAATTAAATAAATAAATATATAAAAATATATATATATATATATTTTTTTTACTGTTGACCGTTGACCGGTTCGGTCAGCGGTTATTTCTGCGCCGGGTGGGATTCGAACCGGCGACCTTCCGTTCACGTGCACGTAGCTCTACCAACTGAGCTACGTGACTAACCCGTTATAAACTCGGTTTTAATTATATTTATATACTTATTTGAATTAACCGAAAATTCCTTTATTTACAAAAACGTTTTAATTCAATTGGACCGGTGCTCGGGACAAGATTCGAACGCGCGACGTGAAGTTTATGTTGCACACAGTCCACCACTGGACTGTGTGTCTAACCCGGTTATATTCTTGGTTTTTATTATACTTAACAACTACCTGTTTTAAACCCGGTTTAGTTCTGGATCAAAAAGGAATGTTATCAAAGCGTGCGCGTAGCAAGGATCGAACTCGGGACGTGTATATGAAATTTGCACACAGTCCACCGCTGGACTGTGTGTCTAACCCGATTAAAATACCGTTTTTAATTATTCTTATGCTCTCATATAACTTCATCTTCTTCGTCGGATTACACAGACAGCATAATTCGACTGGTTAGGATTGATTTGTGATTTACAAAGTTCTTAGACATTAACAGTAATTCAAGAGTAAGGAATGGAAAGAGTTTAAGGAACAGAATTTACCGATTGATGATATTCACAGAAATCCGGCGGAGGTTCGTCGGTACTGGAAATGAACTCCGGCTGTTGAACCAATTAACAACGTTGATCGATTATTCATAAAGTTGAGTCACCTAAACAAGGTTTAAAAGAAGTGTAGGATATCTTACCAGCTCACAGTGGAATTCCGGCAGTCTCAGAAACTTTTCGGCGAAGGTAAGATTTCCGATAAACGGTGGCTAGAATCGATTCTGATGATAGAGTTGTGTTAGAGACTGATTAATCACATGTTTTAAACTGAAAGAGTCGGAGGAATTACCGTGAGAATGTGAGTCCCGGTTTTCCGGTGACTTGCAGAAAATTTCCGGCGAACTGATTCAGAAAATCTTATGGTTCAGAAATGCGTCGAAAATGAAATTGAGTATTGTTGTGATGGTTCTGAATTGCGAGATTGATCTGAAGCTTGAGTTAAATCAGAGCTTTGATGAGTTTTCGGTTTTAAAAGCCGAAATGATAAAACTTAAAGTTTCAATCAATTCTAACTTAATTATAAACCGTAATACATCGGTTATAAGCTGGACAAACGAATTCACAACGATTTGGCGATTGGTTTGTCGATTGCCGTTATTCAGATGGTATCAACGGTTAAATTGAGTTTGTGTTTAAGATCCAATTGTTTTCCTAGAGCTAACAGAAAACACATTGTGGCGGAGTGGTTTAGAGAATGAAAGTTAAATTGTTTAGAGACTCAGCTGACCCGGGTTCGAGTCCCGGCAGCTTCACTTATTTTTTATTTGTTTTATTTTAACTTTTTATCAAATATGATTTTTATAGTTTAGTTTATTTATTAATTATGTAACGTTTTAACTCAAAATAATCATAAATAATTAATGAAACTTTTATAACTTGGTACAAGATTACAAAACGGAGCGGGTTTTGGAGACCCGATTTTTACAAATGTTACAAATGTCGGTTATAATTTGTGAACATAGAAGATGAATGGAATTCGCATAACCCTTTCGACTAAGTGCATCAGCCACCACATTTGCCTTACCAGGGTGGTATCTAATTTCACAATCGTAATCATTCAGAAGTTCGACCCATCTTCGTTGCCTCATATTTAACTCTTTTTGATCGAAGATATGTTGAAGACTCTTGTGGTCAGTGTATATTTCACACTTAGTACCATAGAGATAATGTCTCCATATCTTAAGAGCGAATACAACGGCTCCAAGTTCTAGGTCATGAGTGGTGTAGTTCTTTTCATGTGTCTTGAGTTGTCTCGAGGCATAAGCTATGACTTTTCCACTTTGCATGAGAACGCAGCCTAATCCTTGCCCTGACGCGTCGCAATAGACTACAAAATCATCACAACCTTCAGAAAGAGTGAGGATTGGTGCATCGCAAAGTTTTTGTTTAAGAGTTTGAAAAGCTTCTTCTTGCTTGGGTCCCCATACGAAAGGTTTTCCCTTATGGGTTAAAGCCGTGAGTGGTACAGCAATGCGAGAGAAGTTTGAAATGAACCGACGATAATAGCCAGCTAGTCCAAGAAAAGATCTTACTTCAGTTGGTGTACGTGGAGCTTGCCATTCTTGAACTGTCTTGATCTTTGAAGGGTCAACATGTATTCTTTTGTCATTAACTACATGTCCGAGGAATTGCACCTCTTTCAACCAGAATTCACATTTGGAGAATTTGGCATATAGTTTTTCTTTTTCTAGAAGTGCAAGAACGAGTCGAAGATGACGCTCATGATCAGCTTTAGATTTTGAATAAATAAGAATATCGTCGATGAAGACTATAACAAATCGATCAAGATAAGGTTTGCAGACTCTGTTCATTAGGTCCATGAAGACAGCTGGTGCGTTGGTTAATCCAAATGGCATAACCATGAATTCATAGTGACCATAACGAGTTCGAAATGCAGTTTTAGGGACGTCTTCTTCATGCACCCTAAGTTGATGATAGCCAGATCGAAGATCGATTTTCGAAAAGCAGCTGGCACCTTGTAGTTGGTCAAGAAGATCATCAATGCGAGGTAAAGGATAGCGATTTTTTATGGTTAACTTGTTGAGCTCTCTGTAGTCGATGCACATACGAAAAGATCCATCCTTCTTCTTTACAAAAAGAACAGGTGCACCCCAAGGTGACGAGCTAGGATGTATGAATCCCTTGTCAGTCAACTCTTGCAATTGACTGGCTAGCTCTTGCATTTCAGAGGGGGCTAACCTATATGGAGACTTTGCAACTGGTGTAGCACCAGGTATAAGATCAATACGGAATTCGACGTCTCTGATTGGAAGAAGTCCTGAAATGTCGTCAGGAAAAACTTGTGGAAAGTCTTTTACTACAGGAATGTCTTCAAGTTTCTTCTCTGCGGTCCCCTTCTTGATGATATGGGCTAAAAACGCGACATAATTCTTGCGAAGATATTTTTGAGCTTGAAGACAAGACATTAAGCTGAGCCCTTTCGACGAGGTTTCTCCAATGATTCGAAGAGTCTGACCGTTTGAAAGAGGAATACGAATAAATTTTTCACGACATACAACTTCCGCATGATGTTGACTGAGCCAATCCATACCGATTATGATGTCGAAACTTCCCAGCTTCATAGGAATAAGGTCGACTGAGAAATCGTGGTCGTTTAAGGTGAGTGTACAGTTGTGTAATATAGAGTCTAATGAAACTAGTTTCCCGTCCGCAACTTCTACCGTTATGGATTCCGTGAGCTTATCCCGATTTTTGCTTAAGATAGGTTCAAATTCTAATGACACAAAACTTCTATCCGCACCAGTATCAAATAACATAGAGGCATATCTACCATTTATAAGAAACGTACCGTTGACCACATTGCCGTCAGCTCTGGCCTGGTTCGCGTTAATATTGAAAGCTCTTCCTCTTGCAGGTGGAGGAGCTTGGTTTGCTTGATTCACCGGGTTGGCTTGGGCCTGAGCGTGAATAATATTAACCAGCCTTGGACATGTGTTTCTGAAATGACTTGGGTCGCCGCAATTGAAACAAGCCCGCATAGGTTGGCCCATAGGATAATTGGGTTGGTAGTATGTTTGGGCTAAATGTTGGGTGGGTGGAAATGGTAGGGGTTGTTGGGCTTGACCCATTAATTGTTGGTGGGTTTGGGTTATAGGTTGATGGCGGTTTGTTCGTTGAGGCATACGACAGTTTTGAACAGTATGCCCTACGCGACCGCTGCCAGTGCAGTATTGGCAAGGATGATCAGGGGAATGGTGATACTGACAACGGTTACATTTTGGTAATGGGCCTGTGTAGGGTCTTCTGTATGGTGCGGGTGAAGGAGTGACTTAGGTTATGGGTGCAGCAGGAATAGGGGTGCTGGTTTGGGTAACTGCAAAATTCCTGGTGTTACGCTTCATCTTGTTAGCAAACCTAGAGGACGGAATGGGGTGGTTTGAAGTTTGTCCCTCAACAGGGGCTTTCTTCTTCTCTTCTTTGAACTTCCCGTTGCGAATTCGGTTTTCGGTCAGTTCAGTTGCCAACTCCATGGCAGCTTCAAGTGTTACTGGTGAAACGCTGAGAACTGAATCTTGTATTTTCGAGGGAAGTCCTCGAATATAATGCTCGATCAGACGATAGGTTGGAGTGAATAGATTTGGAACCATTTGGTTCAACTCCAAGAACCTCTTGTTGTAAGTAGAGTGATCACCCTCCTTTTGCTTTAAGGCATGAAATTCATCCTCCAACTTCTTAATTTCACTTCTAGGATAGAAACGCCTAGTCATGATTTCCCTTAACTCCTCCCAAGTTAAGGCCATCGCATCTTCAATTCCCCTCTTCCCTTTCTCAGTGTTCCACCAAGTGAGAGCCACTCCAAGTAGTCTCCCGGTGGCGTATCGAACCTTGCGATCCTCAGGACAATCGCAGTTTAGGAAGGTGTTTTCCATCTCCTCGAACCAATGTAGGAGAGCAGTGACACCCTCGGTCCCTTCAAATTTTGGAGGATCACAGGACTTAAAATGTTTGTAAGAGCACTTGTTGGTAGGAGGGTTGTCGATGTTCTGGTCCTGTTGTTGAGGAGGGTTAGTAGGATTTGTAGCAAGAGCTTGTTGTACTTGTACCACGATGTCAGGCAGTATCGTGGCCATTTGTTTCGCTATCTGAGTGGCCAAACGTTCCTGAGACCTCCCCGATCTTTTACCCCTTCGTTGCTGTCTAGACGACATCTACAGGATCATAAAATGAGAAGATTGTGAGTTTATGGTGTCTTTTTAGGTGTCATGTGTCTTTAAGAAAATGAAAATAACGTAAATATCAATAATGAAACTACATCCATAGGATGTCTTGGGTTCGCTCATGTTGGGCCTCAAATGTCCCCCACACCTTCACCTACATAGTCATGTGGGCCCCCATGGCTATTGGCTTGGTAGGATTCACATTAGTATTGGCAATTTAACACTCGCATCCCCCGAATCCAAACCACAAAATATGTTCATGAGATGTTTGGTCGGAACGTGTCCAGGTGTAGACACAATGACAACTCAAAGTGGGATTAGTTCACACGACGTTTGGTATAGCATGCTTTGGCCTAATAGGTACTTCGTACTCTCATCGTTGGTCCCCAGGTAGGCAAACTGGTCCTTTATTTTGGATTTATACGAATGCCAGCCTAGACAGGACGTTCCGACTACCGGTACTGGTACCCTTCCAGTTACTACATGCCCGTCATGAGAACTCACTTTGATGAGATTTGAAAACACGAAAATCGTTGTAAAAAGAATCATGATGTGATGTGTGCTTTCATGGATGTGATATGTTATGAGCATGCGATTTCATGATAGGCATTATATGATAATACACACTTATGAACATGCTTGCACAATATCATATGTAACATTTAACATAAAACATATAAACATCATGAAATTTGGCATATAACACACAAAATTCTTATAAGTTTCTAATCGACTATAGTATAGGCTCTAAGGGTCTAACAACCTATCCTATATCCCTATAGTCATGGCTCTGATACCAATCTGTCACACCCCGACCCGCAGCGGAAATAAGAGTCGGGGCATAATTGGGTTATCACCAAAGCACATGACATTTACTATTATGTTTCATAATTAATAAAGTCAAAGTTACATTCTTAAATATCCAAACATGTTCATTCAATACAAAGGAAATAAACTAAACATAACAATCCCAATACTAAATCCTTTTATTCTTCTAATCCAGGTCCTATGTGTTCCTAGCTGCTGCTGGTTCACCTGTATCATGTGTAAAATGGGAGTTTTTGGGTCAACATAAGTTGGCGAGTGAACCTTATTAGATAAACATTTATTAATGAATTAATGGTTAGTTTATCAAAGAAAAATTGTGCATAATCATAAATGAGCAGATGTAAGTAATCAAGCAATGGCAAATAGCAGTTACAATTATAACATACAATAACACTTGATAGCATACATGAACATACTAATATCATATGATAAATAACATAAATGAACTGTGCGATCAAGGCTCAATCAAACGGAGCCGATCGTATTGCATGTACTGAAAATGTAAAATGAACTGTGCGATCAAGGCTCAATCAAACGGAGCCGATCGTATTGCATGTACTGAAAATGTAAAATGAACTGTGCGATCAAGGCTCAATCAAACGGAGCCGATCGTATGTGGGCACGCCAGGTTCAACCGCATAATAAAATGGGGAACATTCTCAACGCTCATAAATGGGGAGCGGCGGCCTATGAAATTGCATGTACTGAAATAATAAATTGCATCCAATAATAACTACTTAACAGCAACAAACTAAATACACATGTTCATGATATGATGTATGCACAATGGTTTAGTTATGATATGTATATAAACAAAGACACATGATACACCCCAAAACGTGATTAAAACGGGGAATTTGTAAGATTCACTCACATTGGGTGCGTTGGATTGGAGATGGTGAGATGCGCACGATTTAGATGAGCGGATCAACGAGGAATACTAACCTAAATAATAATGGAAAAAATATATTAAATGGATGGATTTTATTAAGGATTTTAATGAAATTTTTTGATATATTTTTGTGAGTTTATAGCTATTTTCTATCTTTAAAAATGTTATTTTTAAGTATTTTTAATTGATTTTTAAATTAAATTAAATAAATAAAAATATAAAAAATATTATTTTTTTTAGCGTTGATCGTTGACCGTTGACCAGTTCGGTCAGCGAATTATCTGCGCCGGGTGAGATTCGAACCGGCGACCTCCCGTTCGCGTGCACGCAGCTCTACCAACTGAGCTACGTGTCTAACCCGAAATAATCTTTAATTATATTTATACACTTACTCGATTTAACCGAATTTCCTTTATTTGCAAAAACATTTTAATTCAATCGGACCGGTGCTCGTGACGAGTTTCGAACGCGCGACGTGTAGTTCATGTTGCACACAGTCCACCGCTGGACTGTGTGTCTAACCTGGTTAATATCTCGGTTTTATTATACTTAACAACTAACTGGGTTATCCCGGTTTAGTTTTTAAACAAAAAGGCGCGTTATAATATAATGTGTGCGTATAGCAGGAATCGAACTCGGGACGTGTGTGTGAAATTTGCACACAGTCCACCGCTGGACTGTGTGTCTAACCCGTTTAAAATACCGTTTTTAATTAATCTTATCTTATATTGTGTCTTCATCTTCTTCGTCGATTTACACAGACAACATATTCCGACTTGTTATATTTGATTTATGACTTATACACTTTTCAGACATTATCAGTAATTAAAAGTAGAGAATGGAGTGAGTTTAAGGAAAAAGGATATACCGATTGATGTTGTTTACAGAATTCCGGCGGAGGTTCATCGGTACTGAAAGTGAACTCCGGCTGTTGAAACCAATTAACAGCGTTGATCGATTATTTATGAAGTTGAGTCACTTAAACAAGGTTTAAAAGAAGTTTAGGATATCATACCAGTTCACAGTGTGATTCCGGCAGTTTCAGAGGTTTTCCAGCGAAGATAAGATTTTCGATAAACGTTGACTAGGATCGATTCTGATGGTGGAGTTGTGTTAGAGACTGATTAATCACATGATTTAAGCAGAAAGAGTCGGAGGAAATACCGTGAGGATGTGAGTCCCGGTTTTCCGGTGACTTGCAAAAATTTTCCGGCGAACTGATTCAGATGATCTGGTGGTCCAAAAATGCGACGAAATTGAAATTGAGTATTGATATGATAGCTCTGAATCGCGAGAATGGTCTGAAGCTTGAGTTATTCAGGACTTTGATGAACTTTCGGTTTTAAAAACCGAAAATGATGAAACTTTAAGTTCAATCAATTCTAACTTGATTAGAAACCGTCATACATCGGTTATAAGCTGAACAGGTGAATTAAACAACGATTTGACGATTGGTTTGCCGATTACCGTTTCTCAGATGGCGCCATCGGTTAAACTGATTTTGTGTATAAATTTTATTTGTGTTCCTAGAGTTAACAGAAAACACATTGTGGCGGAGTGGCCTGGGAAGTGAGTGTTAAGTTGTTTGAGGTATTTCTTGGCTGACCCAGGTTCGAGTCCCGGCAGCTTCAAATATTTTTTATTTATTTTATTTTAACTTTTTATCAAATATAATTTTTATAGTTTAGTTTATTTATTAATTATGTATCGTTTTAACTCAAAATAATCATAAATATTTAATGTAACTTTTATAACTTGGTACTCGATTACAAAACGGAGCGGCTTTTGGAGACCCGATTTTTACAAATGTTACACGTCCCATCTTTCTTTTTCACGAAAAGAACGGGTGCGCCCCATGGTGAAGTGCTCGGGCGTATGAAGCCTTTATCAAGAAGCTTTTGAAGTTGGCTAGATAGCTCGCGTATTTCGGACGGGTGCAAGGCGATATGGAGTTTTAGCGACAGGAGTAGCACCGGGCATTAAATCACTACGGAATTCAATCACGAGTAGGGGGTCAATCGGGTAAATCGTCAGGAAAAACTTTAGGAAACTCACAGACAACAGGTACGTCTTTCAAGGTTTTCTTTTCCTTCTTCGGGTTCACGATGTGGGCTAGGAATGCAATATATTGCTTACGTTAACACTTGTTCGCTTGAGTACATGACAAAAGCATCAACTTCTTTGAGAGTATTTCACCGTAAACATGTAGCTGATCACGGTTTGGGAGGGGAAAGCGAATCATCTTATCGAAACAGATGACTTCAGCATGATTTCCGTGGAGAAAATGTCACACCCCGACCCGCAACGGAATAAGAGTCGGGGCATAATTGGGTTATCACCAAAGCTCATGATGTTTACTAATATGTTTCATATTTATTAAATTCAAAATTACATCTTCAATATTCCAAACAAGTTCATACAATTACAAGGAAAAAGTAACTAAATAAACAATCCAAAACCTAAACCGATTTATTCTTCTAAGCCGTCCTATATGTTTCTTACTGCAACTGGATCACCTGTATCATGTGTAAAAATGGGGGTTTTTGGGTCAACAAAAGTTGGCAAGTGAACCTTGTTAGAAAACATTTATTATTGATTTCTTGTTATATTTATTATGGAAAATTGTGCAATAATCATATGTGAGCAAATGTAGATAAACATACAATAACAATAACAATAACAATAAGAATAACAATAACAATCCACCTTGCATGAGTATATAACATGAATGATAATGTATTTGTTGGCAACGTCACGTTCACGCTCATAGGTAATGGGGAACGGACGGCTTATATGTGCGATCAAGGCTCAATCAAACTGAGCCGATCGTATGTTGGCAACGCCTCGTTCACGCTCATAGGTAATGGGGAACGGCTCACGCTCATAGGTAATGGGGAGGGTCGACGTGAATTCCTTGACTGTTAACGATATGACCAAGGAATTGGACTTCTTCGAGCCAGAATTCACACTTAGAGAACTTGGCATAGAGGCGATTTCCTTGAAGAAGTTCGAGAACTAAACGGAGATGTCGCGCATGTTCGGCTCTCGACTTCGAGTAAATAAGAATATCATCAATAAATACAATAACAAAACGATCCAAGAAGGCTTTAGACACGCGGTTCATCAAATCCATGAAGACTGCGGGTGCATTTGTGAGACCGAATGGCATGACCACAAATTCAAAATGGCCATAACGAGTACGAAATACGGTTTTCGTAATATCTTCTTCTAGCACTCGTAGCTGATGATAACCAGAACGTAGATCGATTTTAGAAAAACAAGTAGCACCTTGAAGTTGATCAAACAAATCGTCGATTCGAGGAATAGGGTAGCGGTTCTTTATCGTGATTTTGTTAAGTTCACGATAATCGATGCACATTCGGAACGTCCCATCTTTCTTTTTCACGAAAAGAACGGGTGCGCCCCATGGTGAAGTGCTCGGGCGTATGAAGCCTTTATCAAGAAGCTTTTGAAGTTGGCTAGATAGCTCGCGTATTTCGGATGGTGCAAGGCGATAGGGAGCTTTAGCGACAGGAGTAGCACCGGGTATTAAATCAATACGGAATTCAACATCACGAGTAGGGGGTCAATCGGGTAAATCGTCAGGAAAAACTTTAGGAAACTCACAGACAACAGGTACGTCTTTCAAGGTTTTCTTTTCCTTCTTCGGGTTCACGATGTGGGCTAGGAATGCGATATATTGCTTACGTTAACACTTGTTCGCTTGAGTACATGACAAAAGCATCAACTTCTTTGAGGGTATTTCACCGTAAACATGTAGCTGATCACGGTTTGGGAGGGGAAAGCGAATCATCTTATCGAAACAGATGACTTCAGCATGATTTCCGTGGAGAAAATGTCACACCCCGACCCGCAGCAGAATAAGAGTCGGGGCATAATTGGGTTATCACCAAAGCTCATGATGTTTACTAATATTTTCATATTTATTAAATTCAAAATTACATCTTCAATATTCCAAACAAGTTCATACAATTACAAGGAAAAAGTAACTAAATAAACAATCCAAAACCTAAACCGATTTATTCTTCTAAGCCGTCCTATATGTTTCTTACTGCAACTGGATCACCTGTATCATGTGTAAAAATGGGGGTTTTTGGGTCAACAAAAGTTGGCGGGTGAACCTTGTTAGAAAACATTTCTTATTGATTCTTGTTATATTTATTATGGAAAATTGTGCAATAATCATATGTGAGCAAATGTAGATAAACATACAATAAGAATAAGAATAACAATAACAATCCACCTTGCATGAGTATATAACATGAATGATAATGTATTTGTTGGCAACGTCACGTTCACGCTCATAGGTAATGGGGAACGGACGACCTATGATGATGTATGTGCGATCAAGGCTCAATCAAACGGAGCCGATCGTATGTTGGCAACGCCTCGTTCACGCTCATAGGTAATGGGGAACGGCTCACGCTCATAGGTAATGGGGAGCGGCGGCCTATAATGATGTATGTACTGAAAATAATAAATTTAATCTAAACATAAACCACACAAACAGTTGATACATATTGAATACACATTTGATCATGGATATGATGGATGCACAAGTGTTTAAATGTAGTAAATAATAAGACACATGATACACCCCAAAATGTGATTAAAACGGGGAATTTGTAGAGATTCACTAACATTGGGTGCGTTCGTTTGACGATGTTGAATGCGCACGAGTTTAGAGGGTTGATCGACGAGGAATAACTAACCTAAATAATAACGAAAAGGTACGGTAAATAAGTGGATTTTATTAACAATTTTAATTGGATTTTTAGATATATTTTTGTTAGTTTAAGGTCATTTTCTAACTTTAAAAATATTATTTTTAAGTATTTTTAATTGATTTTTAAATTAAATAAATAAATAAAAATATAAAAAAATGTTGACTTTTTGGGGTTGACCGTGACTGTTGACCGTTGACCATGACTGTTGACCGTTGACCGTTGACCATGACTGTTGACCGTTGACCGGTTCGGACGTGTATTTGTTGCACTGAGTGAGTTCGAACTTGTGACCTCCCGTACGCGTGCACGCAGCTCTACCAACTGAGCTACGTGTCTAACCCGAAATATTTCTGTTTTTAATTATATTTATATACTATTTAATTTATTCAAAATTCATTTATTTTTAAAAAGGATTTGAATTATATCGAACCGGTGTGCATAACAGGTCTCGAACCCGGGACCTGTTGTTTAACGTTGCACACAGTCCACCGCTGGACTGTGTGTCTAACCTGGTTAAAATACTTGTTTTTATTTCACTTATATACTAACTGGAAGTTTCCGTGTTTGGGTTTTATAAAAAGTCTGAATATTGTGACGAATCGGAACAAGGACAGACTCGAACCCGGTATCTCTATGATTCAAATGCACACAGTCCACCGCTGGACTGTGTGTCTAACCCGAGATATAATCCGATTTATATTAAATTTATACACAAACTAAACTTCGTCTTCTTCGTTAAAACAACCCAGACAATTGATATTCGACTGATCTTGTTCAATTCAATTAACGGACATATGACTGATTAAAATGAAATGGATAAAGAAGGTTTTGGAAACGAATGTACCGGAAAGATGATTTTCTCAGAATTCCGGCCAAGTCGTCGGCTCTGTTTTATGAACTCCGTCTGAGCGGACCAATTAACACTTTTGATTAACTAATTGTGAAATTGAATGACTAAACAAAAGTTATCAGAGAGTTTAGATGCTCATACCGATTCACAGCGTGATTCAGAAATTTTCAGAAGTTTTCCGGCGATTGCAGATTATCCGGTATCGTCGTCTGGGACCGATTCTGATTGAAGGGTTTGAGTTAGTAAAAGTCTAACAATAGATAGAAGATGAAAGAATTGAGAAATTTACCATTTTAATGAATGACACGGTTTTCTGGCGAAAGTCCGGTGATATCAGATAGCGATTCCGACGAACTGAAAATAGAGCGAAAGTGAAATTGGAGGTTCTCTGAGTGTTTTTGAGTTGCGAGATGATGATATTGCCGGTGAAAATCAGGAAGTAAATGATTTCGGTTATTAAACCCGGAAATCATATGAATTCAAGTTCAATAAAGACTGAATTGATTAAGAACGTGGGTTTATCGGTTATAATCAGTAAAAGCGATCCCTCAACAGTCTGGACGGTTGAAAGCCGATGAGCGGTTTCAGTTTTGGCGCAAACAGATAGATTCACGGGTAGAGTTAAGTTCTATTGTTTCCCTGATTACACAACAAAACAGCAAGTGGCGGAGTGGTTAAATGTTTGATGGTTAAATCATCCGGCTGACCCGGGTTCGAAACCCGGCAGCCCATTTTTATTTTAGTTACTTTATTTTTATTTTTTACCAATTTTAATTTCCATTTTCTAAAATGTTTATTAGTTATGTATTGTTTAAAATTAAAATAAGCATTAAATGAGCAACGAAAATTTGAAACTGATTATTCGATTAATAAACGAAGCGGGTTTGGAAAACCCGTTTTTTCGACGGATGTTACAGTATCCCCTACTTTTAGAAATTTCGGGTCGAAATTTAGGTAGTAGTGGTAACAGGAAAAAGATGCGGGTATTTTTCGCGCATTGAGTCTTCACGTTCCCAAGTAAACTTAGGTCCCCGTTTCGACTCCCAGCGTACCCTAACAATTGGAATACGACTCCGTCTTAAACGTTTTTTCTCCGAAGTCCATGATCTCTACTGGTCTTTCAATGAAGTGCATAGATTCATCGATCTGAATATCTTCCAGGGGAATATGGAGGTTTTCATCGGCGAGGCACTTCTTCAAGTTTGATACGTGGAACGTAGGGTGAATTCTGTTGAGTTCTTCTGGTAGGTCAAGCTTGTATGCTACAGGTCCTACTCTTTCGAGTATCTTGAAAGGTCCTACGTAGCGTGGTGCTAGCTTGCCCTTCTGACCAAAACGAACTACTCCCTTCCACGGTGATACTTTTAAAAGTACATGATCACCAATGTTAAACTCCAAAGGCTTTCGTCGTTTGTCTGCATAACTCTTTTGACGACTTTGTGCCGCTAGAAGATTGTTTCGAATCTGATGGATCTTGTCTGTTGTTTCCTGAATCAATTCTGGACCGGTGATTTGAGCTTCCCCAATTTCGTGCCAACATATTGGTGATCGGCACTTACGACCATATAAAGCTTCGAAAGGTGCCATGCCGATACTTGAATGATAGCTGTTGTTGTACGAAAATTCAACTAATGGTAGATGAGCGTCCCAATTTCCCTTGAAGTCTATGACACATGCTCGAAGCATATCATCAAGAGTTTGAATGGTGCGTTCGGATTGTCCATCAGTTTGAGGATGATAAGCGGTACTGAGGTCTAATCGTGTACCCAAAGCGGCTTGTACGGCTTGCCATGTCCGTGAAGTGAAACGACCATCACGATCTGAAATAATGCTTAACGGTACACCATGACGGCTTACGATCTCGCTGATGTAGATACGAGCTAACTTCTCGTTCTTGAAGTCTTCGCGTATCGGAATGAAGTGAGCTGATTTTGTAAGACGATCAATGATTACCCATATAGTGTCATACCCACCAGACGTGCGAGGTAACCCGGTAATGAAGTCCATGGTTATGTTTTCCCACTTCCATACAGGTATTTCAGGTTGGACTAGAAGTCCTGAGGGTCTTTGATGTTCAGCTTTTACTTTGGAACATGTAAGGCACTTGGAAACAAAAACAGCAATATCCTTTTTCATTCCAGGCCACCAGTAGGTATATCGAAGGTCTTGATACATCTTGTCGGCTCCTGGGTGTATAGAGTATTGTGTTTTGTGCGCCTCATTCATAAGGAAATCACGAAGGTTATTGTGATCGGGAATCCATATGCGATCTAGATAGTACAGAATACCGTCGGATTTAGTTTCGATTTTAAGTTCAGCTCCACAAGACAGCTCCTTGCGTATGTCGTTTTCCGTTACTGAAACATGTTGGGCTTCTCGGATTTGATCTTTGATGTCTGTTATGATTTGCGAACATAGAAGACGAATGGAGTTCGCATAACCCTTTTGACTGAGTGCATCGGCCACCACATTTGCCTTGCCAGGATGATACCGAATTTCACAGTCGTAGTCATTAAGAAGTTCGACCCATCTTCGTTGCCTCATGTTTAACTCCTTTTGGTTGAAGATATGTTGGAGGCTCTTATGGTCCGTGTATATTTCACACTTAGTACCGTAGAGGTAATGTCTCCATATCTTAAGAGCGAACACAACGGCTCCAAGTTCCAGGTCGTGGGTGGTGTAGTTCTTCTCATGAGTTTTGAGTTGTCTAGAAGCATAAGCTATCACCTTTCCTCTTTGCATTAGAACACAGCCTAGTCCTTGCCCTGACGCATCGCAATAAACCACGAAGTCATCACAACCTTCAGGAAGTGTGAGGATAGGTGCGTCACAGAGTCTTTGTTTAAGGGTGTGGAAGGCTTCTTCTTGTTTGGGTCCCCATATGAAGGGTTTTCCTTTATGTCTTAAAGCCGTGAGTGGTACAGCGATGCGGGAGAAATTTGCAATGAAACGGCGATAATAACCAGCCAAACCAAGGAATGATCTTACTTCGGTAGGTGTACGTGGCGCTTGCCATTCTTGCACTGTTTTGATCTTTGAGGGGTCGACATGTATTCCCTTGTCATTGACGACATGTCCAAGGAATTGTACCTCTTTTAACCAGAATTTTCATTTGGAGAATTTGGCGTAGAGCTTTTCATTCCCTAAGAGTGTAAGGATGAGTCGAAGGTGTCGTTCATGATCAGACTTAGACTTTGAGTAAATGAGGATGTTCGTCGATGAAGACTATAACAAAGCGATCGAGATAGGGTTTGCAGACTCTGTTCATTAGATCCATGAAGACAGCTGGAGCGTTGGTTAGACCAAATGGCATGACCATGAATTCATAATGACCATAACGAGTTCGGAAGGCGGTCTTTGGGACGTCTTCTTCATGTACTCTGAGTTGATGATAACCAGAACGAAGGTCGATTTTTGAAAAACAGCTGGCGCCTTGAAGTTGGTCAAGAAGATCATCGATGCGAGGTAATGGGTAGCGGTTCTTAACCGTTAACTTGTTGAGTTCTCTGTAGTCGATACACATGCGAAACGTTCCATCTTTCTTCTTCACAAAAAGGACAGGTGCACCCCAAGGCGATGAGCTAGGACGTATGAATCCTTTGTCAGTCGACTCTTGCAATTGACTGGCTAGCTCTTGCATTTCGGATGGGGCTAACCTATAAGGAGATTTTGCAACTGGTGTAGCTCCAGGTATAAGATCAATGCGGAATTCAACTTCTCTCACGGGAGGAAGTCCTGAAATGTCGTCAGGAAAAACTTGTGGAAAATCTTTTACTACTGGGATGTCTTCGAGTTTCTTCTCCTTGGTTCCCTTTTTGACGACATGAGTTAGGAATGCGACATAATTCTTGCAGAGATATTTTCCGGCTTGAAGACAGGACATTAATTTGAGTCCTTTCGAAGGGGTTTCTCGAAAGATTCGTAGAGTCTGACCGTTTGCAAGAGGAATGCGAATGAACTTTTCGCGGCATACAACTTCAGCATGATGTTGGCTGAGCCAGTCCATACCAATTATAATGTCAAAACTTCCCAAATTCATAGGAATGAGGTCAACTGGAAAATCATGATCGTTTAGGGTGAGAGTACAATTGCGTAGAATAGAGTTTAATGAGACCGGTTTTCCGTCAGCAACTTCTACCGTTATGGATTCCATGAGTTTATCTCGAGTTTGGTTGAGGATGGGTTCAAATTCTAAGGACACAAAACTATTATCCGCGCCAGTATCAAATAACATGGATGCATAACTACCATTGATGAGAAACGTACTGTTAACCACATTGTTGTCAGCCCTAGCTTGATTTGCGTTGATGTTGAAAGCTCTTCCTCTTGCAGGTGGAGGAGCTTGGTTAGCCTGGTTTACTGGATTAGCTTGAGCTTGGGCATGGATAATGTTCACCAAGCGTGGACAGGTGTTCCTGAAATGGTTCGGGTCTCCACAGTTGTAACAAGCCCGCATAGGTTGCACCATGGGATAGTTGGGTTGGTAGTAAGATTGGGCTACATGTTGGGCAGGTGGTAGGAGTAAAGGTTGTTGGACTTGACCCACTATCTGATGGTGGGTTTGGGTTGAGGGCTGATGGCGGTTCGTTCGCTGAAGTACGCGACAGGTTTGAATGGTGTGACCTGCGCGGCCACAGCCGGTGCAATGTTGGCAGGGATGATCAGGAAAGTGATGGTATTGGCAACGGTTGCATTTTGGGTATGGGCCGGAGTATCGCTTTTTATATGGTGCAGGTGAGGGGGCAACTTGAGTGATGGGTGCAGCAGGGATGGGGAAATTTGTTTGTGTGACAGCAAAGTTTCTGGTGTTTCGTTTCCTCTTATTAGCAAACTTTAAGGAGGAGGTGGAATTGTTTGAAGTTTGGCCCTCAATGGGGGCTTTCTTTTTCTCTTCCTTAAATTTGCCGTTATGAATACGATTCTCGGTAAGCTCGGTAGCTAGTTCCATAGCAGCTTCAAGTGTTGCAGGCGAAGTGCTTAGAACTGAGTCTTGAATTTTCGAGGGAAGGCCTCGAATATAGTGTTCGACTAAGCGGTATACTGGGGTGAACAAGTTGGGGACCATTTGGTTCAACTCTAAAAACCGTTTGTTGTAGGAAGTATGATCTCCCTCCTTTTGCTTCAACGAGTGAAATTCATCCTCTAACTTTTTGATCTCGCTTCTTGGACAGAAGCGTCTCGTCATGATTTCCCTTAACTCCTCCCACGTTAAGGCCATTGCATCTTCGATTCCTCTCTTACCTTTTTCAGTATTCCACCAGGTAGGAGCTACTCCAAATAGTCTCCCGGTTGCGTAACGTACCTTGCAATCCTCGGGACAATCGCAATTAAGGAAGGTGTTTTCCATTTCCTCAAACCAGTGGAGGAGAGCAGTTACACCTTCGGTCCCTTCAAATTTCGGGGGATCGCAAGACTTGAAGTGTTTGTATGAGCACTTTTTGGAGAGAGGGTTGTCGACGTTCTGGTCTTCTTGATGGGGAGGATTGATGGGATTTGTGGCGAGAGCTTGTTGGACTTGAACTACGATGTCAGGAAGCACCGCGGCCATTTGTTTTGCGATTTGGGTGGCCAAGCGTTCGTTTGACCTTCCTGACCTTCTACCCCCACGTTGCTGCCTAGCCGACATCTACAGGAACATACATAAGAAGATTGTGAGTTTAAGGAGTCTTTTTAGGTGTCATGTGTCTTAAAAAAATAAAAATAACATAAACATCAATAATGCAACTGCATCCATAGGATGTCTTGGGTTTGCTCATGTTTGGGCCTCCAATGTCCCCCATACCATCGCCTGTATAGTCATGTGGGCCCCCATGACTATTGGCTTGGTAGGATTCACATTGGTGTTGGCGGTTTAACACTTGCATCACCCGAATGAAAACCATGAAATATGTTTGCGAGATGTATGGTAGGAGGGTGTCCAGGTGTAGACACAATGACAACTCAAAGTGGAGTTAGCTCACACGACGTTTGGTATAGCATGCTTTGGCCTAATAGGTCCTTCGTACTCTCATCGTTAGTCCCCAGGTAGGCAAACTGGTCCTTTATTTTGAATTTATACGAATGCCAAGCCTAGACAGGACGTTCCGACTACCGGTACTCGTACCCTTCCAGTTACTACATGCCCGTCATGAGAACTCACTTTGATGTGATTTGAAAATACAAAAATCGTTGCAAAAGTCATGGAAATTATGTGGTGTGTGCTCTCATGGATATGATATGTTATGAGAATATGATTCATGATAGGCATTGTATAATAATATGTACTTATGAACATGCTTGCATAATATTGAATGTAACAATAAACATAAAGCATATAAATATCATGAATTTTGCATGTACACACACAAACAATTTAAAAATTCTAATCAAGTATAGTATAGGCTCTAAGGGTCTAATAACCTATCCTATATCCCTATAGTCATGGCTCTGATACCAATCTGTCACACCCCGACCCGCAGCAGAATAAGAGTCGGGGCATAATTGGGTTATCACCAAAGCTCATGATGTTTACTAATATGTTTCATATTTATTAAATTCAAAATTACATCTTCAATATTCCAAACAAGTTCATACAATTACAAGGAAAAAGTAACTAAATAAACAATCCAAAACCTAAACCGATTTATTCTTCTAAGCCGTCCTATATGTTTCTTACTGCAACTGGATCACCTGTATCATGTGTAAAAATGGGGGTTTTTGGGTCAACAAAAGTTGGCGAGTGAACCTTGTTAGAAAACATTTATTATTGATTTCTTGTTATATTTATTATGGAAAATTGTGCAATAATCATATGTGAGCAAATGTAGATAAACATACAATAACAATAACAATAACAATAACAATAACAATAACAATAACAATCCACCTTGCATGAGTATATAACATGAATGATAATGTATTTGTTGGCAACGTCACGTTCACGCTCATAGGTAATGGGGAACGGACGGCCTATGATGATGTATGTGCGATCAAGGCTCAATCAAACGGAGCCGATCGTATGTTGGCAACGCCTCGTTCACGCTCATAGGTAATGGGGAACGACTCACGCTCATAGGTAATGGGGAGCGGCGGCCTATAATGATGTATGTACTGAAAATGATAAATTTAATCTAAACATAAACCACACAAACAGTTGATACATATTGAATACACATTTGATCATGGATATGATGGATGCACAAGTGTTTAAATGTAGTAAATAATAAGACACATGATACACCCCAAAATGTGATTAAAACGGGGAATTTGTAGAGATTCACTAACATTGGGTGCGTTCGTTTGACGATGTTGAATGCGCACGAGTTTAGAGGGTTGATCGACGAGGAATAACTAACCTAAATAATAACGAAAAGGTACGGTAAATAAGTGGATTTTATTAACAATTTTAATTGGATTTTTAGATATATTTTTGTTAGTTTAAGGTCATTTTCTAACTTTAAAAATATTATTTTTAAGTATTTTTAATTGATTTTTAAATTAAATAAATAAATAAAAATATAAAAAAATGTTGACTTTTTGGGGTTGACCGTTGACCGTTGACCGGTTCGGACGTGTATTTGTTTGCACTGAGTGAGGTTCGAACTTGTGACCTCCCGTACGCGTGCACGCAGCTCTACCAACTGAGCTACGTGTCTAACCCGAAATATTTCTGTTTTTAATTATATTTATATACTATTTAATTTATTCAAAATTCATTTATTTTTAAAAAGGATTTTAATTATATCGAACCGTGTGCATAACAGGTCTCGAACCCAGGACCTGTTGTTTAACGTTGCACACAGTCCACCGCTGGACTGTGTGTCTAACCTGGTTAAAATACTTGTTTTTATTTCACTTATATACTAACTGGAAGTTTCCGTGTTTGGGTTTTATAAAAAGTCTGAATATTGTGACGAATCGGAACAAGGACAGACTTGAACCCGGTATCTCTATGATTCAAATGCACACAGTCCACCGCTGGACTGTGTGTCTAACCCGAGATATAATCCGATTTATATTAAATTTATACACAAACTAAACTTCGTCTTCTTCGTTAAAACAACCCAGACAATTGATATTCGACTGATCTTTTTCAATTCAATTAACGGACATATGACTGATTAAAATGAAATGGATAAAGAAGGTTTTGGAAACGAATGTACCGGAAAGATGATTTTCTCAGAATTCCGGCCAAGTCGTCGGCTCTGTTTTATGAACTCCGTCTAAGCGGACCAATTAACAGTTTTGATTAACTAATTGTGAAATTGAATGACTAAACAAAAGTTATCAGAGAGTTTAGATGCTCATACCGATTCACAGCGTGATTCAGAAATTTTCAGAAGTTTTCCGGCGATTGCAGATTATCCGGTATTGTCGTCTGGGACCGATTCTGATTGAAGGGTTTGAGTTAGTAAAAGTCTAACAATAGATAGAAGATGAAAGAATTGAGAAATTTACCGTTTTAATGAATGACACGGTTTTCCGGCGAAAGTCCGGTGATATCAGATAGCGATTCCGACGAACTGAAAATAGAGCGAAAGTGAAATTGGAGGTTCTGTGAGTGTTTTTGAGTCGCGAGATGATGATATTGCCGGTGAAAATCAGGAAGTAAATGATTTCGGTTATTAAACCCGAAAATCATATGAATTCAAGTTCAATAAAGACTGAATTGATTAAGAACGTGGGTTTATCGGTTATAATCAGTAAAAGCGATCCCTCAACAGTCTGGACGGTTGAAAGCCGATGAGCGGTTTCAGTTTTGGCGCAAACAGATAGATTCACGGGTAGAGTTAAGTTCTATTGTTTCCCTGATTACACAACAAAACAGCAAGTGGCGGAGTGGTTAAATGTTTGATGGTTAAATCATCCGGCTGACCCGGGTTCGAAACCCGGCAGCCCATTTTTATTTTTAGTTACTTTATTTTTATTTTTTAACAATTTTAATTTCCATTTTCTAAAATGTTTATTAGTTATGTATTGTTTAAAATTAAAATAAGCATTAAATGAGCAACGAAAATTTGAAACTGATTATTCGATTAATAAACGAAGCGGGTTTGGAAAATCCGTTTTTCGACGGATGTTACAGAAAATCCATGCCTACTATGATATCGAAGCTACCTAGTTGCATAGGTATGAGATTGACTGAGAAGATGTGGTTGTTGAGATCGAGGGTACAACCACGTAAGACGGAGTTAACAGTAACGGTTCTTCGGGTGGCGACTTCAACATCAAAAGTCTTTGGGAGTTTAGCGCGTTTATATTTTAAAAGTTTTTCGAATTATAACGACACAAAACAGTTATCGGCACCAATATCAAATAAACAAGAAGCATAAATACCATTAACAAGGAACGTATCATTGACAACATTGTTATCGTTCTGAGCCTGGTGGTGATTAAGATTGAAGGCTCTTCCACGCACAGCCTGTGGTTGCTGCTGCGACTGTGGTGGCTGTGGCTGAGGCTGATGCTGCGGTTCTTGCTGATGAGTGTCGTTAATGTCATGCAAAAACCGAAATAAACTAGTAGCTAGAGTAAGTCGGATATCAAACCAGAGGAGGATTGTGGAAAGTTTTCTAATGCAAAGTATGAATTAACTATTACTGAAATGGAAAATCTGTTTGTTTGATTGTGGAAATTATCTAAATTAGCGAATTAAAACGAGATTGTAATCAAATGGAGGAAAAATGGTTCCTTCGGTATTCAGGTTTCCTGTTAAATTCAATTATGTGTCTAACTTAACATTCACATAGACATGAACGTAAACAAACCCTAACTCATCAATTGTGATAATTGCAGACTAAGTACTCCGATCAATACATAAGCGAGGTTATCAAACAATTATCAATTATACTTACCAACGCTAATCCCATGTCAAATAAATCCCAATTACTAGAACTCTCGGGAACTAACTGATTAAAAATTAAACTTAAGCAAGAACAACTGTTTACAATCGATGAATCAAGTTACCGGCAAAAAGCGTCAAATGCTTAGATTGCCGGATTCAAATAAGTTATAAACATATAAACTGAACTAACATACAAAATCCCTCCAACCGGAGGAAACCATAGAAGTTTTAGCCACTCATCTCAATGGAGAAATCAACGAAAGTCTTGAATGAAAATCATGATCTCAATCTTCAGATGTATAGGTGGTAAATGACGATGATGTAGTGAAAAGCTTCGATCTTGATGCCTTTGGATGATGATTTTCGTCCTTAGAAGTGTTGCTTATGATTGGAGGCTTACTCAAACCCTAATATACCTCAAAAGACCAAATTTCGCGTTTTTCCAAAAATATAACCGTCACCGACGGTCCTCCACCGTCAGTGACGATGGAGACTTGCTGTTTCAATTTGTCAGACCCAACCGTCAGTGACGGTTGGGGGACCGTCATCGACGGTCGCCTGCTGCTGTTGATAATGAAAACCAAATAACCTCACAGTCGGTGACGGTGAGTATATCTTCACCGACGGTCGCGCCAATTCCTCTTTTTTTCCTTCTTTGTTTTCATTTTCAACTAATGGCAAACAGGCCCTTTGAACTTTATTTCCCTCAATTCCTCACTTACAAGAGTACAAACCACTTCCATATATGGACCGAATAGTCCCTAAGCTTCGTTCATTCGTGTACCTTGCGCTCTTACAACTCGTAGTCACTTGAACCGCTTCCGAATCACACTTCGAGCTGCAAATATCATCCTTGATCATTCCACTTCCACTTTGACTCTCATAACTTCATCAAATTACCTGCTTTACATGCAAAACAACTATTTCTCGTTGTTAACTCATTCTAGGCAAGTAAACACATAAAACACACATAATATTCCTCATTTAGACACTCTAATGCTCGGCTTTCACCCTCTCCATCACATTCCCACACTTACCTTTGATTGTCCTCAAGCAAACCAACTAGAACTAATCACCACAGTAATCAACACCTCTAAACTCTTAACCAACTCAACCTGTTCAGTTCCCAAGTCATACCCGTTCCATAGATTGACACACTCAAGATTTACAGCCTGACGAGCAATTCATGCAATTTCACAATATAAGACTTGTCTATCTAAAACTAACATGTTTAAAATACTGTCACATGCTACACACCTCTCACAATATTCTCTCCTCTCGGGTTAATATCTAAACTAGCATGTAATGTGCTAGTATATAACACCCAGTCAAGCAAATATGAAATCCTGTAATCATAAGCTTGTATGACAATCACACCTCCACTGTATCATCTAACATGGCACATATCAAAAGGACTTTCTGGTTTTGGGCTTAGGCTAAGGTAGGAAAATATTTTTGATCTTATTTCTTTTCTAATTGGCTCACAAACAATAACCAATTAGCAAGCTTATGGCGATGAAAGAAAATTTTCAAAATTTTCAATATTTTAAGTTTCATCGATTTCCAATCACTAATTCATCTCTTCAAACTTTTATCCGCAAATCCCTTACCGGGCTTCCCATCCCCACACTTGGCATACGTTGTCCCCAATGTATGGTGCTTTTAAAACACTGCCCAGGAATTCAACCAAACATACCTACCTGAGCGGCTAACTCCTAACAAATAAATAAATAACACTTATTCCCATAACACAACATAATAATTTTAAACACCACCAAAATACAGAAACACATCAAAATAAAGCAGTAAATTGTTTAACACAAATAAGAAAAAACACATGGACCTGAACGGGTCAGAGAGTGCTCACTGGTACGACGGACCCGGTTTTCCACCGTAATACTCGCCAAGATGTTCATAAAAGGAGCTCATCTCAAAAATACTCGTTAAGCCTCCTGCTTGCGGGTTTTGCTGCTGAGACGAAGATGACGACTGAACTCCTTGCTGCTGCTGCTGAGACGGGTACTCGTAGGGCGGTGGCTGGTATAGGTAAGAGCTCTGAAAGTGTGGCTCTGAATACTCTCTCGGCAACCACATTGATCCGTGAGCTTGAGGCATTGGATGACGGGGGGTGCCAGGCTCATAGGGAGACAACTGGCTATAATCCACATACGGTGGATTCTCTGTGTACGGAACTCCATTGTAGTAATCATGATAATGCCGTAGCTGGTTCTCATCGTATGCCCACATATTCAACTCCATCTCAACACTAATATGGCGCACCCGATCGGATCGCCTCATGAACCCCATTAAGTCTTCGTGCTGCCTTTCCCACGTAACATCTAATCGCGAGCCCTGATCATATAATGACTGCTGCCATGTCTCCCAACCTGCATACTCTAGCGGTTGACTGCTCCGCACCCTCGCCTGCATGTAACATCAAACACACCCTATGAATAATCGGACTGCCTCGGCTGTTCATGTTTCCTGCTTGACCCTACACCTACATCTATCCCCGCTTCTCTTCTTCTTTTCAACAACTCCTTATCACTTGAATCCTAGTCATCTATCTCTCCTTGACCAGGTTTCTGCTTACCACACTGCAAGATCTTCAACTTAGCACCATCCCCAAATGTCACTTTATGCCACACTTTTGTTTTCTTATAGGTCGTTCTATCCCCCTTGGTCGCAGCTTCAATAGAGAATGTGATATGTGGCTTATTAAAAGGAATTTTAGAAGTTGGCACCACCCCTTGCTTCACAAGAAAAGCACTAATCAATCGCACATGTGGAATTAACTTCTTCTTTTTTGAATTCAGGGCTTGCCAAATGTGCATAATAACCAATTGCCGGAAAGATAAATGAAGCTGCCCTGACGTGATTGCATACAGAACCAACATCTCCGGTTTACGAGTTGCACCCCGATCTCCCAACCTTGGGGTAACATTAGTGAAACACAACATCAAAAGAAGTCTCACCAACGGCTTGAGATTCTCTTTCTTCATTTCTAAACTCCTCTCCGTCACAAACAACTCGTCATACATTACCATTTCTGCAACAACGTTCTTTTGCTCACTAAAATAGTCATCTTCCTTGATATATGTATAAAAACTGTCAGATTTGGAATCAAAATTGCACAGCTGATTCAGCGATGCCAGAGACATTGTTGCCGGCTTCCCATTGACTTTCCCTGTTAACTTGACTGTTTTTGGCGGATTAGCCCCGTCATCCTTAGTTAGAGTGCTCATCCAGGCCATCACACTCTTGACATAAACATCCCCGTTTCTAGCTCCATAAAAATCCACCACATTCTCCCAACCAAGTTCCACAAATTTCTCATAAAATCCCAATGCCTTAAAATCATTCTTTTTAATCAGTTTTCCAAACCCAAATTGTCCCGAATGGACCGGTTATCCCCCATCTTTCCGTAAAACAATTCGGCATGATAGGCTGCTTGTTGTTTGTCAAGCGGTCCTTCTCTCCATGTAGGACGGTACGGAATATCACCAAGCCCCCTTGTGGGCTCAACAACATCCTCCATTTATGCCTCTAATATTTCCACCCCACTTCCTCTTCTTGCTCGTTTTGGAGCATTCGACGAAGCTTCAACTGCAGGTTCCTTGCCTAGCCTTGACCGCACCATCTGCAATCATACACAATCAAAAACACCACAACTCAGTTTAAACCAACGCTTATGTAGACTAGAACAAGTGTGTCATACATGGAACCTACCCATACTTGTTCTATGCCATGACTATACTTGATTATCAGCTAAATCCTTACCAAACATGTTTAATCTTTGATTTGACTTATGGGAATCATAATGTGGTTCATTAACTAATATCAATACAAATCCAATAACACCCCACTAGCTATGACATCTATCCAACCCTCATACAACCTCCTTCTACCCCATTTCCATTCGTTAAACAAGATAACAAGAACAAATTCATACTCCAAACATGCTTAATTAGTCATTAAACAACTAAGGGAACATGAACAAAGCATAAACTCAACATAACTACCTTGGCTTCATCAAATCGGAGCACAAGAGTAGTAAAAATCGTACCTTTTTCGCTTAATTAAGGTTAGACACGCAAGAAGAGCTTAATATTGAAGTTTGAACAAAAAACCCGCAAATTCAGAATCCAGGGTTCTTCGGTTGCGGACTCAATCAAACGAATCTGGGCGTTTTCGGTGGAAACTATCAGTAGGGTTTTGTTCCTCTCGAAAAAGATAATCAAGATGGACTCTTGAATCGCTTGATTTGGTTGAGAAACGAAGCTTTAACAAAGCTTGGTGGCTATGGAGATTTGGGATGGTTGATGAAGAGGATGAAGAAGAATGAAGTGAGATGAGGATTTTGTGGTTAAGATTCTGCCCTAACGTGGTGGGGGATGGATTGTATCCATTTAATTTCAGGTCATAATATGACATCTATGTATTTCCATCAACGTACAATTCTGAAACAATTTCGTATTTAATAACATTGTGTTTTATTCCAATATTTGTGTATTTACTTATGGCATTTCGTATTTTCAATCCTTGTTCAAATTCGACGTTCCAAACATTTTCTAGAAGCGAAATCGCGAACCGTTACGCAAACGTAACCCATTTAACACGACGTACACTCCAGAACAATGACACAAGCTAAACATACCTTAAATATCCTTTACATAACTTAGAATTAAGTTCTGAAGGGTTCGGTATGGCGAAAACATGTTTATTCAGCTCTAGGGGCTATTTTGCAAAATCTGCGAAACTATGCCAATTCGTGTATTTCGCTATCTGGAACATGTACGGACATCCAAAAATTTTTGTAATCATTAAAATATCATATTTTAGTGATAGGAATGCAAAAATGCCATTCGTAACACATTTACGGTTATTTGTGCATTTGTTACGATTTTCGTCGTAGTTAACCGAAAACCGCAACCGTACGACCGAACGAGCCGACATCCGAAACATTTCTGAGAAATTTTCATGTTTCCTATACTTTCTCATCCTAAAGAAGCTGGAAAATGAGGTTAACGGGTGTTAGAAGTGCCATAATGCGTCAAAAACAAGTTCAGGGGCCAAACTGTTATTTTGTGAAAGTTGCTTTCTGCAAGCAGCCGTGCGGACCGTAGCGTTACCCCCTTACGGTGCGTAAGACCTCCCCAGATCAGTTTTCTTAAAAGCCCATGGTTTTCTTGCTTGGTGACCAAGTTGTGTGATGATCAAGGCTTTAATTCCTAGCCTAACAAGTGTATGGTGTAGATTATTCCTTGATCACCACACAAAAACACTTGACATGATCTAATGGTTCAAGAATTCCTATAAATACCCATGATCATCTTCATTCCAATTTGCTCATTTGCTTTCTATCTTCATTTCTGCTCTAAATTGGAGGCTACTACTATTTTGGAGGCTTCCTACTAAGCATTCTTGGATCCTAGAACACAAGTAAGTGTTCAATCTTAGTGTTGCCTAGTTATTTTAGCTATTTCAAGCTAAAAGTCTGTTTGACTTTCGGATTTGACCATGAATTGGTCAAGACAAAGTTCATTTGAACTTTACAACGTGATCGTAATCACGATGGATATAGTCCCTTGCGACTATACCTACTGATTACCACATTGACTAGTTGTAGTGACGAGTCAAAGTTTCGGTCAAAATGCACGATTATGTGCATTTTGCGATGGAACTCTTTTTGGGTATCGAAACACTTTGTTTTGATACCAAATCAGTTTTCTAACTTAGTTAAACACGTTTTAACATGTTTAACTCGTCACTTATAGTTTAGTGCTTATTTAGGGTCGTAGGTCAAGCGGTCTCAACAATCGCTTAGACTTTCGAACCCGACCCGTTTGGTCGATCATTAGGATCCGACCAAACATTTATTGTGACCATAGTTTTATAGGGAATAACCTCCAGGGGTTGTACCTTATGGTTACTTCGTTTAGTTAGTTGTATGATAGGTAGTTTATATGCCTTAGGAAAATGACCAAAATGCCCTTTTTGCGCATGAATTCAATCTAAGCATATGTGACCTAAATTTTGACACTTAAACTGATTATGCAACATTATTAAACATGTTTAGGCATATAAGACATATCATAGGACTAGTTAGACCATCCGAACGCGCTTTTGCGCAAACGACACGATAAAGTAGCTTAAACTACCTTAACGAGTCGTAATGGGTCATAAGCACTCAGGATTGCTTTCAAATCAGAATGTAGGCTTTGTTAAACCATATCATATGAGTTCCGACACTCATTTGGTTTACAAGACCTCATTTTATCCGATCTCGTGATTTAGGTTCCGATTTATTAACATAGTAATTCCATACTAGGTGCCACTTGATTCCTTGACTTTCAGAGCTTTGTTAGTTCACTAGATCAAGGATACTTGCAATCTCAAGTGAGTACATAGTCCCCTCTTTTGCTTTTGCAAATATTTTGGGGTGAAACACATGTGCCCACTTGTTACTTTATTGCTTTCATGCTTTTATGACATATACTTGCTATGTTCATCTAGTACACATATAGTACATGATTTCAAATATGTTGTGCTATGTATGTTGACTTGAGCATGCTAGCACATTTATTTTATGAAATACTTTTGCGGCATATGTTGACTTAGCATATCAGCACATTGATTTTACATTACATTTTGCTATGTATGTTGACTGAGCATGCTAGCACATTGATTTAATGGACATTTCTACTACATATGTTTACTTAGCATACTTAGTACATGGTTTTTACATGACATGCTTACATTGGTTATGACATTTGGTATGTTTAACAGGACAAGAATACATTCATTAACATTGATCACGCCGCTCGGTAGTATGTAATGGTACCATAGGGCTTGACAATTCCCGTTCCCCGCTTCCTAGGTTTGTTTGGAAGTAGGGAATGACAGAATCTGAATACATTTTTGATAAACCTTTGACTTGTTAAGGGTTTATCCGACAGTCTCAAGGCTTGAATGTATGCGATAAACATTACTACATAAATGTTCATATCAAATAAAGCATTGGTTTTGCAAAACATGACTTTTGATTTAAACTTTGGTTTATTCAAGACATTGTTTTGTACATGACATTTGGTTATACACGACATTATACATATGGTTTGAGTAAAGTCTTTTTACTTGCCATACAAGACATGGTTTATACCTAACATTGTGACAAATTACATTGTTTACACATGACATTTGACATTTGTTTGACAAGACATTTTTGGTGGTTATTTGATAAGTGATTTACATAGCGAAATGTGTGTAATATGATAAAAGCATGGTGGATATGCCGCTGGTACTTCCTATATATAAGTGCTTTCATGATATTACATATCGTAGCGTTATTTAGACCACTTCGACAAAGACAAAGACATGACAAATTTGGTACAAATAACATATATATTTCACGAGACCTTGTTTTTCAAATGGCATATTTTATACGATTCATTTTCATTCGGTTAATTGTTTAACCATACATCCTTCTTTTATATCATTTGATTTTTATATTGATTTTCATATGATTTTATAAAAGATAACATTTTACAAGGTTCATGACTACTTTTTGTTAACTATTATTTTAACTTCAAGTCATGAATCCTCTTCAACAAAACCTATGTAACTCACAGGCATTTTTATGCTGACCTACCTATTTTTCACATGTGTTTCAGGAGCTAATATCTGAGGTTGATCATGTTACACTTAGGCGGACTTGGGCTTTAGTGATATAAAATCAAGCAAGACAAATAAATTTATGTTATGTTTCCGTTAAATTCCAGACAATGTAAACAATTTGAATCAATAATACAAAACTTTAATTACCATGGTTGTTGAAACAATACTTCTGTTACGACACTCCCCGACGTTTCCGCCGCGGTTTGTTGTTTTACACGGTCAGAGTGTGACAGAAAGATTGGTATCAGAGCCAATGGTTATAGGGAATTAGGTTATTAGTAATGCTTTGACCAAGACTATAACTTCTCTAGGACCCTAACACAAGTAATCTTGTGTTTAGAATTTAAAACACAACCATCACTATCCTTAGGTGATTACCAAAAACAAATCCACATATTTCAAATCCGTTTTGAAAATCAATCATCTATCCTTAGATGATTTGTCTTTGGCGTTATGCCTTCAAAGTTTTCAAAATCTCGTCAAAGTTTGGGTCTTATTAATGTGAAAACGTGCAATCTGGAAGGGTGGGTGCCTGTACACTGAGTTTTCTTTCTAAGACTAGAGTGTTCACACAAATCCACATTATCGGACCAGTCACTCTTACCTGGGAACTCTTGGGGTGAGTGTCCACTTATAGGCTAAAGCATGTCTTTGCGATACATTATAAAGACTCATTTACTTTGATTAGTCACGGTGTCTCGTTTGTTTGTTTTTGGGTAAACGAACGAATGACCACAATCCTTACATTTGTCGATATTTATCCATCTCATTTTGATTATTCAACCTTCATCTCACTCATTTTCTCTCATGTTTTCTCTCTTATAGAATGCCTCCTCGACGAAACGTAAATACGGACGCCGACATGGCGGCTCTAATCGCTCAACAGTTTGCTGGTGTGCTACCAAATCTCATTACTCAAATTAACCAAGCCAACAACAACAATAATGCCCTCCTTCGTGCAACTTTAGACAGTTTAACTCGGCTAAACCACTCAAGTTTAGTGGTTCTGAAGGAGCAACTGGGCTCCTACAGTGGTTTGAGAGTCTTGAGAGTACTTTTCGCCATGTTCAGTGTCCTGATAATCGTAAAGTTGAATCTGCTTCAAGTGTGTTTCAAAAGAGGGCGCTCACATGGTGGAACAGAGTGATGAGAGATCGAGTGTAGATGTCGCTATGGGTCAGACATGGGAGGAACTTAATGCTCTAATGATGAAAGAGTTTTGCCCCCATCACGAGCAGAGGGCACTAGAAAATAAGTTCCATGACCTAAAGCAAGACAGTGGTGAGCACCGTGCTTACACCGATTGGTATGAGGAGTTAAGTCTGCTATGCCCTACGATGGTAACGCCTTTAGATAAGGCGATTGAGAAATACATCGACGGTTTGCCAGATCCTGTTCAGGATATTGTCACTGGCAGTAACCCCACTACTGTCCGTCAAGCCATCGAACTAGCAGCTACGTTGACTGAATCTCAAGTCAAGAAAGGTAATCTCCACAGAAAGGGTGACAAGAAACAGTCCAACAAGAATGAGAAACAAAAGGGGAAAAAGGCCGAGTCTTCTAAAAAGTCGAGGAAGCATAAGGCTTCCAAGAACTTTGTTGTTGTTACACAGCCCAACCAAGCTGTTCATAATCAGCCTGCACAACCACCAGCAAACAAACAGTATGTTGGCAATGCACCTTTGTGCAACAAGTGTAACAGCCACCATCAACCACATGTACAGTGCCGCATTTGCACTAACTGTGGGAAATCTGGTCATCTTGCCAACACTTGCCGTTTTGCTCCTACCCAAAATCAGGTAGCACAAAACCCTGCTCAGCAGCCCGCACGACCTCACTACTCACCTGGTTCTTGCTATAACTGTGGTGATCTTACCCACTACAGAAACAATTGCCCAAAGTTGGCAAACGCGAATCAGGCTCGTGGGAGAGCTTTCAACATTAACGCAAATGGGGCGCGTGCAGACAACGAAGTGGTGAACGGTACGTTTCTCGTTAACAACCATCATGCTTCTATTCTTTTTGATTCGGGTGCTGATAGAAGTTTCGTGTCTCTTGCCTTTGAACCCTTGCTTTCTATGCCTAGAATCAATCTTGGAAAGCCCTTGACATTTGAAATAGCTAGTGGCAAACCCCTTAAACTTGATTATGTCATCCGTAATTGCCAATTGAACCTTAATAACCATCTTTTTCCCATTGACCTCACGCAAATGCAACTCGGGAGTTTTGACATCATAATAGGAATGGATTGGTTAACCAAGCACCATGTTGAGGTGGTTTGTTTTGACAAAATTGTTTGTATACCTCTCCTGTCAGGTGAAATCCTAGAAGTTCGTGGAGAAAAACTCGTTAGTAGCCTTAAACTCATGACGTGTACCCAAGCCCATAAATACCTACGAAAGAATTATGTTACCTTCTTGGCACATATCGTAGAGGATAAAGGCAAGGGTAAAACTATTAAGGACATCCCCGTTTGTCCGGGATTACCTTGAGATTTTTCCTGAAGAACTACCTAGTTTACCCCCAGCACGACAAGTTGAGTTTCGTATAGATCTTGTACATGGTGCCAACCCTATAGCCAAATCCCATACCATCTTGCACCGTCTAAGATACAAGAGTTATATAAACAGCTTCAGGAGTTGTCTGACAAAGGATTCATTCGTTCAAGCTTTTTTCCTTGGGGCGCTCCAGTCCTATTCGTGAAAAAGAAGGATGGATCCTTCCGTATATGCATCGATTACCGTGAACTCAACAAACTCACGATCAAGAATCGATATCCCCTACCTCGCATTGATGATCTCTTTGATCAGTTACAAGGTGCTACCTGCTTCTCAAAGATTGATCTGCGTTCTGGGTATCATCAACTTTCGTGTTCAAGAGGAAGATATTCCCAAGACTGCTTTCCGCACAAGATATGATCATTATGAGTTTACGGTTATGCCCTTTGGTTTAACTAATGCTCCTGCTGTTTTCATGGACTTGATGAATAGGGTTTGTAAGCCTTATTTGGACAAGTTCATCATTGTTTTCATTGATGACATTTTGATTTACTCAAAGACCCGAGCTGACCATGAACAACATCTCTGTCTAATGATGGAACTCCTAAAGAAAGAACAACTTTACGCCAAATTCTCCAAATGTGAGTTCTGGCTTAAGGAAGTTCAATTCTTGGGACATATTATCAACGAACAAGGTATACATGTAAATCCCGCCAAAATCAGTGCAATCAGGGATTGGAGTATGCCTATTACTCCTACCGAAGCTCGTTCATTTCTTGGTCTTGCAGGTTACTACCGCCGTTTTATTGCAAACTTCTCCAAGATTGCGGATCCCCTCACTACTCTAACTCAAAAGAATAAACCTTTTGAGTAGGGACCCAACCAAGAAGAAGCTTTTCAGACCTTGAAACAAAAGCTCTGCAATGCTCCGATTCTATCTTTACCTGAAGGTAACGAGATTTTGTCATTTATTGTGATGCATCAAACTTAGGCCTTGGCTGCGTTCTCATGCAAAGGAACAAAGTTATTGCCTATTCACCGAGACAATTGAAAGTTCACGAGAAGAACTACACCACTCATGATCTTGAGTTAGGTGTTGTTGTTTTCGCTCTCAAAATTTGGAGACATTACCTTTATGGTACAAAATGTGTGGTTTTTACTGACCACAAAAGTCTCCAACACATTTTTAATCAGAAAGAACTAAACATGAGACAACGACGATGGGTCGAGCTTCTGAACGACTACGACTGCGAGATTCGCTACCATCCTTGTAAGGCGAATGTCGTAGCCGATGCTCTTAGTCGTAAAGAACGTGCCAAGCTGCATTGTGTTCAAGTTTGATCTGACATCCAGACACGTATTCTTGAAGCTCAACGTACTTGTGTTGCACAAGATAAGATGGGTGATGAATTACTGCATCATCTCGAGCTTCAACTTGAAACCAAAGACAATGGGTTATATATATTTCATGGACCGTTTGTGGGTCCCAAGTCAAGACAATCTCCGCACCTTGTTAATGGATGAAGCTCACAAGTCTAATTATTCAATTCATCCTGGTGCAGATAAAATATATAAGGATCTTCGAACCCAGTATTGATGGCCGGGAATGAAGAAAGACATTGCCTTATATGTGTCCAAATGCCTTACTTGTCTTAAGGTTAAAGCAGAACATCAACATCCCTCTGGATTATTGGAACAACCAGAGATACCAGTTTGGAAATGGGAAAACATTGCTATGGATCTCATTACCAAAATACCAAGCACTAATATAGGTCATGATGCCATTTGGGTAGTCGTTGATCGTCTAACAAAGTCAACACATTTCTTGCTAATCTGTGAGGATCTATCTGCTGATAAACTAGCCAAGATATATGTAGATGAGATTGTATCACGACATGGTGTTCCTTTGAACATCGTATCTGACCGTGATGCTCGATTCTCGTCTCACTTTTGGAGAACCATGCAATCTGCCATGGAACCCAACTTAATTTAAGCACAGCATATCATCCTCAAACGAATGGTCAATCTGAAAGAACAATCCAAACACTGGAGGATATCTTAGAGCTTGTGTGATCGATTTTGGTGGTAGTTGGGATTCGCATCTACCGTTGATCGAATTCTCCTACAACAATAGTTATCACTCCAGCATCAACATGGCTCCTTCGAGGCTTTATACGGTCGAAAATGTCGTTCACCGGTGTGCTGGAATGAGATAGGTGGAGCTAAGGTTAATGGACCTGACTCATTCTAGAGACTACAGACAAAGTTAAAAAGATTCGCGATAACCTTCTGACAGCTAGAAGTCGTCAAAAGAGTTTCGCGGACAAACGTCGCAAGCCATTGGAATTTCAAGTCGGTGATCATGTCCTACTCAAGGTATCCCCTTAGAAAGGCGTGGTTAGATTTGGAAAGAAAGGAAAACTTGCACCACGATATGTTGGACCATTCAAGATCGTTGAGAGAATCGGAAAAGTGGCCTACAGACTTGAGCTACCTCCTGACTTGGAAATGTTCCACCAACTTTCCACGTATCCAATCTTAAAAAGTGTTTGGCTGATGAAAACCTCCACATTCCTCTTGATGAAATTCGTGTTGATGACACGTTACACTTGTCGAGAAACATGTGGAAATTTTGGATCGTGAAGTCAAAAAGCTTAAGCGCAGACGTATACCAATTGTTAAAGTTCGTTGGGAGTCCAAACGTGGCCTAGAGTTTACTTGGGAACGAGAGGACCAGATGAAGGCGAAATATCTACATCTATTTTCACAAGTTTCCTCTAATTAAATTTCGGGACGAAAAAAGTAGGGGAGACTGTGACATCTATGTATTTCCATCATCGTACAATTCAGAAACAATTTCATATTTAATAACATTGTGTTTTATTCTAATATTTGTGTATTTACTTATGGCATTTCGTATTTTCAATCCTTGTTCAAGTTCGACCTTCCAAACATTTTCTAGAAGTGAAATCGCGAACCGTTACGCAAACGTAACCCATTTAACGCGACGTACACTCCGAAACAATGACACAAGCTAAACATACCTTAAATACCCTTTACATAACTTAGAAATAAGTTTTTAAGGGTTCGGTATGGCGAAAACATTTTTATTCAGCTCTAGGAGCTATTTTGCAAAATCTGCGAAACTATGCCAATTCACGTATTTCGCTATCCGGAACATGTACGGACATCCGAAATTTTTTTTAATCATTAAAATATCATATTTTAGTGATAGGAATGCAAAAATGCCATTCGTAACGCATTTACGGTTATTTGCGCATTTGTTACGATTTTCGTCGTAATTAACCGAAAACCGCAACCGTACGACCGAACAAGCCGACATCCGAAACATTTCCGAGAAATTTTCAAGTTTCCTATGCTTTCTCATCCTAAAGAAGCTGGACAACGAGGTTAACGGGTGTTAGAAGTGCCAAAACGCGTCAAAACAGGTTCAGGGCCAAACTGTTATTTTGTGAAAGTTGCTGTCTGCAAGCAGCCTTGCGGACCGTAACCTTACCCCCTTACGGTGCGTAAGACCTCCCTAGATCAGTTTTGTTAACAGCCCATGGTTTTCTTGCTTGGTGACCAAGTTGTGTGATCATCAAGGCTTTAATTCCTAGCCTAACAAATGTAACCACACAAAACACTTGACATGATCTAATGGTTCAAGAATTCCTATAAATACCCATGATCATCTTCATTCCAATTTGCTCATTTGCTTTCTATCTTCATCTTCTCTAAATTGAAGGCTACCACTATTTTGGAGGCTTCCTACTAATCATTCTTGGATCCTAGAACACAAGTAAGTGTTCTATCTTAGTCTTGACTAGTTATTTTAGCTATTTTAAGCTAGAGTCAAACAGTGTTTGACTTTCAGCTTTGACCATGAATTGGTCAAGACAAAGTTCATTATAACTTTACAACGTGATCGTAATCACGATGATTATAGTCCCTTGCGACTATACCTACTCATTACCACGTTGACTAGTTGTAGTTACGAGTCAAAGTTTCGGTCAAAATGCACGATTATGTGCGTTTTGCGACCGAACTATTTTTGGGTATCGAAACAATTTGTTTTGATACCAAATCAGTTTTCTAACTTAGTTAAACATGTTTTAACATGTTTAACTCGTCACTTCTAGTTTAGTGCTTATTTAGGGTCGTAGGTCAAGTGGTCTCGACAACCGCTTAGACTTTCGAACCCGACCCGTTTAGTCGATCATTAGGATCCAACCAAACATATATTAGGACCATAGTTTTATAGGGAATAACATCCAGGGGTTATACCTTATGGTTACTTCATTAGTTAGTTGTATGATAGGTAGTTTATATGCCTTAGGAAAATGACCAAAATGCCCTTTTTGCGCATGAATTCAATCTAAGCATATGTGACCTAAATTTTGACACTTAAACTGATTATGCAACATTATTAAACATTTTAGGCATATAAGACTTATCATAGGACTAGTTAGACCATCCGAACGCGCTTTTGCGCAAACGACACGATAAAGTAGCTTAAACTACCTTAACGAGTCGTAACGGGTCATAAGCACTCAGGATTGCTTTCAAATCAGAATGTAGGCTTTGTTAAACCATATCATATGAGTTCCAACACTCATTTGGTTTAGAAGACCTCATTTTATCCGATCTCGCGATTTAGGTTCCGATTATTAACATAGTGATTCCATACTAGGTGCCACTTGATTCCTTGACTTTCCTAGCTTTGTTAGTTCACTAGATCAAGGATACTTGCAATCTCAAGTGAGTAAATTGTCCCTTCTTTTACTTTTGCAAATATTTTGGGGTAAAACTCATGTGCCTACTTGTTACTTTATTGATTTCATGCTTTTGTGACATATACTTGCTATGTTCATCTAGTACACATATAGTACATGATTTCAATTATGTTTTGCTATGTATGTTGACTTGAGCATGCTAGCACATTTATTTTATGAAATACTTTTGCGGCATATGTTGACTTAGCATATGAGCACATTGATTTTAAATTACATTTTGCTATGTATGTTGACTGAGCATGCTAGCACATTGATTTCATGGACATTTCTACTACGTATGTTTACTTAGCATACTTAGTACACATGCTTACATTGGTTATGACATTTGGTATGTTTAACGGCACAAGAATACATTCATAAACATTGATCACGCCGGTCGGTAGTATGTAATGGTACCATAGGACTTGACAAATCCCGTTCCCCGCTTCCTAGGTTTGTTTGGAAGTAGGGAATGACAGAATCCGAATACATTTGTGATAAACCTTTGACTTGTTAAGGGTTTATCCGACAGTCTCAAGGCTTGAATGTATGCGATAAACATTACTACATAAATGTTCATATCAAATAAAGCATTGGTTTTGCAAAACATGACTTTTGATTTAAACTTTGGTTTATTCAAGACATTGTTTTGTACATGACATTTGGTTATACACGACATTATACATATGGTTTGAGTAAAGTCTTTTTACTTGCCATACAAGACATGGTTTATACCTAACATTGTGACAAATTACATTGTTTACACATGACATTTGACATTTGTTTGACAAGACATTTTTGGTGGTTATTTGATAAGTGATTTACATAGCGAGATGTGTGTAATATGATAAAAGCATGGTGGATATGCCGCTGGTACTTCCTATATATAAGTGCTTTCATGATATTACATATCGTAGCGTTATTTAGACCACTTCGACAAAGACAAAGACATGACAAATTTGGTACAAATAACATATATCTTTCACGAGACATTGTTTTTCAAATGGCATATTTTATACGATTCATTTTCATTCGGTTAATTGTTTAACCATACATCCTTCTTTTATATCATTTGATTTTTATATTGATTTTCATATGATTTTATAAAAGAAAACATTTTACAAGGTTCATGACTACTTTTTGTTAAATATTATTTTAACTTCAAGTCATGAATCCTCTTCAAAAGAACCTATTTAACTCACAGGCATTTTTATGCTGACCTACCTATTTTTCACATGTGTTTCAGGAGCTAATATCTGAGGTTGATCATGTTACACTTAGGCGGACTTGGGCTTTAGTGATATAAAATCAAGCAAGACAAATAAATTTATGTTATGTTTCCGTTAAATTCCAGACAATGTAAACAATTTGAATCAATAATACAAAACTTTAATTACCATGGTTGTTGAAACAATACTTCTGTTACGACACTCCCCGACGTTTCCGCCGCGGTTTGTTGTTTTACACGGTCAGAGTGTGACAGAAAGATTGGTATCAGAGCCAATGGTTATAGGGAATTAGGTTATTAGTAATGCTTTGACCAAGACTATAACTTCTCTAGGACCCTAACACAAGTAATCTTGTGTTTAGAATTTAAACACAACCATCACTATCCTTAGGTGATTACCAAAAACAAATCCACATATTTCAAATCCGTTTTGAAAATCAATCATCTATCCTTAGATGATTTGTCTTTGGCGTTATGCCTTCAAAGTTTTCAAAATCTCGTCAAAGTTTGGGTCTTATTAATGTGAAAACGTGCAATCTGGAAGGGTGGGTGCCTGTACACTGAGTTTTCTTTCTAAGACTAGAGTGTTCACACAAATCCACATTATCGGACCAGTCACTCTTACCTGGGAACTCTTGGGGTGAGTGTCCACTTATAGGCTAAAGCATGTCTTTGCGATACATTATAAAGACTCATTTACTTTGATTAGTCACGGTGTCTCGTTTGTTTGTTTTTGGGTAAACGAACGAATGACCACAATCCTTACATTTGTCGATATTTATCCATCTCATTTTGATTATTCAACCTTCATCTCACTCATTTTCTCTCATGTTTTCTCTCTTATAGAATGCCTCCTCGACGAAACGTAAATACGGACGCCGACATGGCGGCTCTAATCGCTCAGCAGTTTGCTGGTGTGCTACCAAATCTCATTACTCAAATTAACCAAGCCAACAACAACAATAATGCCCTCCTCCGTGCAACTTTAGACAGTTTAACTCAGCTAAACCACTCAAGTTTAGTGGTTTTGAAGGAGCAACTGGGCTCCTACAGTGGTTTGAGAGTCTTGAGAGTACTTTTCGCCATGTTCAGTGTCCTGATAATCGTAAAGTTGAATCTGCTTCAAGTGTGTTTCAAATGAGGGCGCTCACATGGTGGAACAGAGTGATGAGAGATCGAGTGTAGATGTCGCTATGGGTCAGACATGGGAGGAACTTAGGGCTCTAATGATGAAAGAGTTCTGCCCCCGTCACGAGCAGAGGGCACTAGAAAATAAGTTGACCTAACGCAAGACAGTGGTGAGCACCGTGCTTACACCGATTGGTATGAGGAGTTAAGTCTGCTACGTCCTACGATGGTAACACCTTTAGATAAGGCGATTGAGAAATACATCGACGGTTTGCCAGATCCTGTTCAGGATATTGTCACTGGTAGTAACCCCACTACTGTCCGTCAAGCCATCGAACTAGCAGCTACTTTGACTGAATCTCAAGTCAAGAAAGGTAATCTCCACAGAAAGGGTGACAAGAAACAGTCCAACAAGAATGAGAAACAAAAGGGGAAAAAGGCCGAGTCTTCTAAAAAGTCGAGGAAGCATAAGGCTTCCAAGAACTTTGCTGTTGTTACACAGCCCAACCAAGCTGTTCATAATCAGCCTGCACAACCACCAGCAAACAAACAGTATGTTGGCAATGCACCTTTGTGCAACAAGTGTAACAGCCACCATCAACCACATGTACAGTGCCGCATTTGCACTAACTGTGGGAAATCTGGTCATCTTGCCAACACTTGCCGTTTTGCTCCTACCCAAAATCAGGTAGCACAAAACCCTGCTCAGCAGCCCGCACGACCTCACTACTCACCTGGTTCTTGCTATAACTGTGGTGATCTTACCCACTACAGAAACAATTGCCCGAAGTTGGCAACCGCGAAACAGGTTCGTGGGAGAGCTTTCAACATTAACGCAAATGGGGCGCGTGCAGACAACGAAGTGGTGAACGGTACGTTTCTCGTTAACAACCATCATGCTTTGATTCTTTTTTATTCGGGTGCTGATAGAAGTTTTGTGTCTCTTGCTTTTGAACCCTTGCTTTCTATGCCTAGAATCAATCTAGGAAAGCCCTTGACATTTGAAATAGCTAGTGGCAAACCCCTTAAACTTGATTATGTCATCCGTAATTGCCAATTGAATCTTAATAACCATCTTTTTCCCATTGACCTCACGCCAATGCAACTCGGGAGTTTTGACATCATAATAGGAATGGATTGGTTAACCAAGCACCATGCTGAGGTGGTTTGTTTTGACAAAATTGTTCGTATACCTCTCCTGTCAGGTGAAATCCTAGAAGTTCGTGGAGAAAAACCTGTTAGTAGCCTTAAACTCATGACGTGTACCCAAGCCCATAAATACCTACGAAAGAATTATGTTACCTTCTTGGCACATATCGTAGAGGATAAAGGCAAGGGTAAAACTATTCAGGACATCCCCGTTTATCCGGGATTACCTTGAGATTTTTCCTGAAGAACTACCTAGTTTACCCCCAGCACGACAAGTTGAGTTTCTTATAGATCTTGTACATGGTGCCAACCCTATAGCCAAATCCCATACCGTCTTTCACCGTCTGAGATGCAAGAGTTATCTAAACAGCTTCAGGAGTTGTCTGACAAAGGATTCATTCGTTCAAGCTTTTCTCCTTGGGGCGCTCCAGTCCTATTCGTGAAAAAGAAGGATGGATCCTTCCGTATATGCATCGATTACCGTGAACTCAACAAACTCACGATCAAGAATCGATATCCCCTACCTCGCATTGATGATCTCTTTGATCAGTTACAAGGTGCTACCTGCTTCTCAAAGATTGATCTGCGTTCTGGGTATCATCAACTTTCGTGTTCACGAGGAAGATATTCCCAAGACTGCTTTCCGCACAAGATATGATCATTATGAGTTTACGGTTATGCCCTTTGGTTTAACTAATGCTCCTGCTGTTTTCATGGACTTGATGAATAGGGTTTGTAAGCCTTATTTGGACAAGTTCATCATTGTTTTCATTGATGACATTTTGATTTACTCAAAGACCCGAGCTGACCATGAACAACATCTCCGTCTAATGATGGAACTCCTAAAGAAAGAACAACTTTACGCCAAATTCTCCAAATGTGAGTTCTGGCTTAAGGAAGTTCAATTCTTGGGACATATTGTCAACGAACAAGGTATACATGTAAATCCCGCCAAAATCAGTGCAATCAGGGATTGGAGTATGCCTATTACTCCTACTGAAGCTCGTTCATTTCTTGGTCTTGCAGGTTACTGCCGCCGTTTTATTGCAAACTTCTCCAAGATTGCGGATCCCCTCACTTCTCCAAGATCCACGCACTAATATAGGTCATGATGCCATTTGGGTAGTCGTTGATCGTCTAACAAAGTCAGCACATTTCTTCCCAATCTGTGAGGTTCTATCTGCTGATAAACTAGCCAAGATATATGTAGATGAGATTGTATCGCGACATGGTGTTCCTTTGAACATCGTATCTGACCGTGATGCTCGATTCTCGTCTCACTTTTGGAGAACCATGCAATCTGCCATGGGAACCCAACTTAATTTAAGCACAGCATATCATCCTCAAACGAATGGTCAATCTGAAAGAACAATCCAAACACTGGAGGATATGCTTAGAGCTTGTGTGATCGATTTTGGTGGTAGTTGGGATTCGCATCTACCGTTGATCGAATTCTCCTACAACAATAGTTATCACTCCAGCATCAACATGGTTCCTTCGAGGCTTTATACGGTCGAAAATGTCGTTCACCGGTGTGCTGGAATGAGATAGGTGGAGCTAAGGTTAATGGACCTGACTCATTCTAGAAACTACAGACAAAGTTAAAAAGATTCGCGATAACCTTCTGACAGCTAGAAGTCGTCAAAAGAGTTTCGCGGACAAACGTCGCAAGCCATTGGAATTTCAAGTCGGTGATCATGTCCTACTCAAGGTATCCCCTTAGAAAGGCGTGGTTAGATTTGGAAAGAAAGGAAAACTTGCACCACGATATGTTGGACCATTCAAGATCGTTGAGAGAATCGGAAAAGTGGCCTACAGACTTGAGCTACCTCCTGACTTGGAAATGTTCCACCAACTTTCCACGTATCCAATCTTAAAAAGTGTTTGGCTGATGAAAACCTCCACATTCCTCTTGATGAAATTCGTGTTGATGACACGTTACACTTGTCGAGAAACATGTGGAAATTTTGGATCGTGAAGTCAAAAAGCTTAAGCGCAGACGTATACCAATTGTTAAAGTTCGTTGGGAGTCCAAACGTGGCCTATAGTTTACTTGGGAACGAGAGGACCAGATGAAGGCGAAATATCCACATCTATTTTCACAAGTTTCCTCTAATTAAATTTCGGGACGAAAAAAGTAGGGGAGACTGTGACATCTATGTATTTCCATCATCGTACAATTCCGAAACAATTTCATATTTAATAACATTGTGTTTTATTCCAATATTTGTGTATTTACTTATGGCATTTCGTATTTTCAATCCTTGTTCAAGTTCGACCTTCCAAACATTTTCTAGAAGTGAAATCACGAACCGTTACGCAAACGTAACCCATTTAACGCGACCGAACTATTTTTGGGTATCGAAACAATTTGTTTGGATACCAAATCAGTTTTCTAACTTAGTTAAACATGTTTTAACATGTTTAACTCGTCACTTCTAGTTTAGTGCTTATTTAGGGTCGTAGGTCAAGTGGTCTCGACAACCGCTTAGAGTTTCGAACCCGACCCGTTTAGTCGATCATTAGGATCCGACCAAACATATATTGTGACCATAGTTTTATAGGGAATAACCTCCAGGGGTTATACCTTATGGTTACTTCGTTAGTTAGTTGTATGATAGGTAGTTTATATGCCTTAGGAAAATGACCAAAATGCCCTTTTTGCGGATGAATTCAATCTAAGCATATGTGACCTAAATTTTGACATTTAAACTGATTATGCAACATTATTAAACATGTTTAGGCATATAAGACTTATCATAGGACTAGTTAGACCATCCGAACGCGCTTTTGCGCAAACGACACGATAAAGTAGCTTAAACTACCTTAACGAGTCGTAACGGGTCATAAGCACTCAGGATTGCTTTCAAATCAGAATGTAGGCTTTGTTAAACCATATCATATGAGTTCCAACACTCATTTGGTTTACAAGACCTCATTTTATCCGATCTCGCGATTTAGGTTCCGATTATTAACATAGTGATTCCATACTAGGTGCCACTTGATTCCTTGACTTTCTGAGCTTTGTTAGTTCACTAGATCAAGGATACTTGCAATCTCAAGTGAGTAAATTGTCCCTTCTTTTACTTTTGCAAATATTTTGGGGTAAAACTCATGTGCCTACTTGTTACTTTATTGATTTCATGCTTTTGTGACATATACTTGCTATGTTCATCTAGTACACATATAGTACATGATTTCAATTATGTTTTGCTATGTATGTTGACTTGAGCATGCTAGCACATTTATTTTATGAAATACTTTTGCGGCATATGTTGACTTAGCATATGAGCATATTGATTTTAAATTACATTTTGCTATGTATGTTGACTGAGCATGCTAGCACATTGATTTCATGGACATTTCTACTACGTATGTTTACTTAGCATACTTAGTACATGGTTTTTACATGACATGCTTACATTGGTTATGACATTTGGTATGTTTAACGGCACAAGAATACATTCATAAACATTGATCGCGCCGGTCGGTAGTATGTAATGGTACCATAGGACTTGACAAATCCCGTTCCCCGCTTCCTAGGTTTGTTTGGAAGTAGGGAATGACAAAATCCGAATACATTTTTGATAAACCTTTGACTTGTTAAGGGTTTATCCGACAGTCTCAAGGCTTGAATGTATGCGATAAACATTACTACATAAATGTTCATATCAAATAAAGCATTGGTTTTGCAAAACATGACTTTTGATTTAAACTTTGGTTTATTCAAGACATTGTTGTGTACATGACATTTGGTTATACACGACATTATACATATGGTTTGAGTAAAGTCTTTTACTTGCCATACAAGACATGGTTTATACCTAACATTGTGACAAATTACATTGTTTTCACATGACATTTGACATTTGTTTGACAAGACATTTTTGGTGGTTATTTGATAAGTGATTTACATAGCGAGATGTGTGTAATATGATAAAAGCATGGTGGATATGCCGCTGGTACTTCCTATATATAAGTGCTTTCATGATATTACATATCGTAGCGTTATTTAGACCACTTCGACAAAGACAAAGACAAGACAAATTTGGTACAAATAACATATATCTTTCACAAGACATTGTTTTTCAAATGGCATATTTTATACGATTCATTTTCATTCGGTTAATTGTTTAACCATACATCCTTCTTTTATATCATTTGATTTTTATATTGATTTTCATATGATTTTATAAAAGAAAACATTTTACAAGGTTCATGACTACTTTTTGTTAAACTATTATTTTAACTTCAAGTCATGAATCCTCTTCAACAAAACCTATGTAACTCACAGGCATTTTTATGCTGACCTACCTATTTTTCACATGTGTTTCAGGAGCTAATATCTGAGGTTGATCATGTTATACTTAGGCGGATTTGGGCTTTAGTGACTTAAAATCAAGCAAGACAAATAAATTTATGTTATGTTTCCGTTAAATTCCAGACAATGTAAACAATTTGAATCAATAATACAAAACTTTAATTACCATGGTTGTTGAAACAATACTTATGTTATGACACTCCCCGACATTTCCGCCGCGGTTTGTTGTTTTACGCGGTCGAGGTGTGACACATAAAACGAAAATACAGGTCAAATATTACCAAACCCAACTCAACCCGGCTCCCCTAAGCGGACCGTCGGTGACGGTTCCTGACCGTCACTGACGGTCAGGTGATTTTGATTGGGATTTTGGCAGCGAGACTCAACCGTCACTGACGGTTGAGCCACCGTCGGTGACGATCGCAAGTTTCTGTTTTTTTTTGTAGTTTAAAAGTTTTATTTAGAGCACGACGTATGAAGACATAATTCACGTTTAACAAATCGAATAATTAAACTCGCCCACTCCACCCCCCTTTAACAATGCGTGTAGACCGCGACACATAGACTGAAAACATACCTGGGCGTCTTCAACGTCCCCACACTTACTCAAAGCTGCAGGTGTACTCACAACAAAACTCTTTAAACCACTTAGATAAGAGTAATAATAAAATAAAAAAGAAATATGTACCAACATCCGGGTTGCCTCCCGGTAACGCAAAGTTTTAGTCTTCAGCCAGACGTCTCGTGACTCTCAATCAGTCGTATATTCTGGTGAGCCTGCAAGAAAGCTCACCTCCTCTGGTAAAGGGTTCAAATCATCACCGTCAAGATATGGCTTCAATCGGTGACCATTCACCACCTGTCTTCGCTGGTCCTTCGGGTCTTCAATCTCCACATCCCCAAATTGACCCACTCTCGTGATAACAATCAGACCAGTCCATTTGCTTCTCAATTTACCTGGAAACAATTTAAGACGTGAGTTATATGACCAAACCCGTTGACCTATCGATAACACTGAACACCGCAATTTTGCATCATGCACCGCCTTCATTTTTTCTTAACGGTATCATACGTCTCGTGACGTAATTCATCAAGCTCACTTAACTTCAATAATCGATGGGCAGTAATCAGTATTGACTTGTTTAACCGCCCATAGGGCCCGATGCGCGATTTCCATGGGTAAGTGACAACCCTTTCCATACACCAATCTGTAGGGTGTAGTGCCAATATGTGAACGCTTAGGATCGGACCTAACTTGTGAGCTTCCGGTCAGACTTACTCAGCTAACAGAGGCGGAATTCATTGTTAGCTAATTGAACAAACAAAGAACAGGCGATGATTACTGTTTAGACCGTCTGTATATTGATTAACGTTGAAACGATTACTGACTCGGGCAGGGCTTCGCCTCTGATCTCCAAAAACAGCATGCTAGACAAACATCAAAAGTCACCTATTTATAGGCAAGACTTGACAGCACCTAGTGACTCAGGACACAGGATTTTTGTACGAAATTTTCGTACGAAAATCCTTATTCATTTTCGTGCGAAAATTCAACTGAATATACAAAACATTCAAAACTAAACTTTTGACACTGCGAAACCCTATCTATACAATAGACTCGTCCTAGACGTAGGCAATAGACATATGTGCACCAACAGACTCCCCCTTGGATGTTGCCGCAGTCTTGGACAGTCTTTCAAAACTTTTCTTCAAAAAACTTTAAACATATCTGACTTGATTCAACCGAAAAATCTCTTGCGTGGCCTTCGACGCTCCTCTGAAGCAATGGGCGTTTGATATGTAGGAGGAGGTCGGTTGTAGGTGTTTCCAAACTTGAACCTTTCACGGGTGGCCAGCTTTCGACGAGCTTCAATCCTTTCTTCATTTTGATCTTTCATATTCTGCTCTTTATCTTCAAGCTTTCTCCATGAAGTTTTCCATTCTTTACCTGAATTAATTTTGTTAGTGTAACAAACATTCACAAATTTCTGGAACTGCATGGCCTGCTCCTTGTCTTTATCTTCATAACTAATCTTGATGAAGAATAGGCGTTCAATATCTTTCTCTGAGCAGTTGACCAGCCACATAGGATCTAATACTCTGATTGCATGCCATAGCCCATAAATTCTCTTGTGCATGATCACGGTTTCGGAAAGATCCTCAGACATATCACATGATCCTTCGTCACGCTCTACACAAATAACAACCTCTTCAGTACTCGAATCATAATGCCACCATTTGAAGATCTTGTAAAAATCTTGTTCCATTTTCTTCAAAGGCATATTCATCATAACTCGTGGCCTTTTCACAATCAAAGTCACATCTTTCTCTTGAGTAACTGGATCAATCTTTGTCAAGGTTTTCGGCTTGTGTGGCTTCCATAAGTTGAAACCATGTTCTGCCTCAAACTTGATAAGCTTCTATAGACGCTGATCATTTGGACGCAGCTTCATACTGAACGTCTTGGTTTGAACCAACTCTTTCACGTCCCATTCTGGCAAGGTCTTTATATCACCCAGTCTTCGGAAGTATTAAACTCCATATTCACGTTTCAACGCATACACATCGAGTTCCTCGATCCATCCCCAACTAATAATGTCTCCCAGAGATGCGTCAGGGTCTCTGGTGAAGACAGCTAATGGATAACGGAACTTTCTTTCAGGCGGCATCTCCTTGAACCATTTCTTTTTCATTTCTATGATCTCTTCCTTAGTTGGTGGTTTAGGAGCCGTTCCCTCTTCACTTCCTCTTGTACCTTTTGCTTTAACAGTTCATCGTTCATTTCAGCAATCATTTCATCAAGTGTAGGAAACACGTCTGTTCCTTCACCTGTATACCTTGCTTCTTCATTATCATCCGAATCCCAATCTTCAATGATGACATGGTCATAATTGTTTGCTTGAGGAATGTCTTCGAAAACATAATCATTCGGCTCTGAGCTCGTGTTCGTTAATTCTTCTTCAAAGTCGAACTCGAAAGAATCTTCTTGTAGGCCATATAAATCTGCAAGATCAGCCTTGGAGAGATTATGAACATACTCCCCTTCTTCAACATCGTGCTCGAGATAGATAACTTTCAGTTTTGGCGCTGTTTCTTCAATCGATGACTCCCCCTGAACCTGTTCATCAGTTAGCTCAAACATAGAGTCGTTCATGTAAGCATCAATAGAAAATTTTTCATTATCAAATAAACTGGCTACATATTCAAACCCTTCCTTTTTCTAACTCATCAAGCGTTCCGTCTACCAAATCATCAATCTCTTTCCTTAGCTCTCTATCAGCAATTGCCTTCTTTCGTCATCGATTCCAGAACACCTTCCCCTTGTAGCACAAACCCCATGCTAACATCAGCAGACGGATCATAGACTACCGTCTCAGAAGATACTGGCACGGATTCAGCTTCCGGCGCAGATTGTTCGATCAAAGGAGCTGATGAAGTAGCATCTTTATCCATGGGCATATCATCAATCTTTTCTTTATCCCAGCCTTCAGCATCTGATAGAGCTTTAGAAGCTCGTTCCCTTTCACCAACCTTCTGTCTAGCTTCCTCTCTCTCAATCTTCTCAATCTCATCAGCGAGAGAGATACCCAGAGTACGAACCAAAATCTTCTTCATAAGCTCCACCTGCTTGTTGTTTGACTCACGCTCAGCATCATATTCTTCCATTTTCTTTATGATCCTCTGATTCTCTGTCTCGTAACTGCTCAGAGTTGCCTTTAGAACCTCCCTTTCATTCTCCAGAACTTTGATTCTTTCTTCATAAACAACAACTTTCTGAGATGCCTGGAAGTATCTTTCACTATCATCAGTCACCAATCTCAAAATCTCTCTGATGCTATCCCTATCAGACTCAAGGATCTTTATCTTCTCATAAGCAGACTTCAATTTTTCTTCCAACTCATTGAGGCTTCCAACATAAACGTCATCAGTTGTGAGCCTATCTCCCCCTGGAATACTACCCATCTCAAAGAAATAGTCATCAAAAGCTGTGTCAACTGGAGGATCTTGTTGTGTAGGATGAGCAGATGATGTAGCTTGCACTTGAGATACAACAGGAGGAGTAACCACTGGAGGCTCTGTAACTGGTGGAGGAGATGGAATACGAGTCTCTGTGTCAATATGCTGAGGAGCAGGAGAAGGAGGGCGTTCAGATGAAGTTTCAACCGTTGGAGCAACTGGTGCCTCCGTAGACTTTAGCTTTAGCTTGATCCGAAGCTTTCTAGCAGTAGACTCAGGCTTTCTTGCTGCTGTATGTTTCACTCTTTGACCAGCTTTCTTCTTTGTAGGCCTGACAGTAGATATATCTTCTTCAGCCTCAGATGGATCATATGTAGTATCGTCATCGTCTGTAGCCTTCCTCTTCTTATCCTCTGCCACCTTCCTTTCCCTTTCTCTCCTCTCTTGTTCTTTTCCTTCTTTCTCTTTCCTCGCACCTTCTCTCCTATCCTCTGAATCTGTGCTTGATGATGGCCCTTCATCATCGCCACCACCTGCTTCGGTTTCAACACCGACCATTCTCTCGATGTCTGCAGTGGCTTGTTCCAGAGTTTCTTCAACTTGAACTGATTTAGTTGCCTGCACAGTCTCTTCAACATTCACTTGCACAACATCTGGTTCATCAATCAGCCCTGTGCTAACACTGCCTTGTTTTCTTTGGCGTTTGGGTGTGGAAGAAGAAGTTTCTGTTGATTTCTTTCTTTTTGAAGAAGCACCACCTTTCTTCTTTCCGTAGTGACCCTTCTCACCTCCGCCCTTAACATACCATATACTTCTCTTTTCGACAAAATCCTCCATCATACTTGCTTCCTCACTTTCATCACCGCTCCCCTCATTCCTCCATTTTCCCTCAGGCGGAGCAATATAGTCAGTCTTGACAAATGTTCCAAACACAGGCTTGAATGCTGGAGCCTTTCCTCCTTTGCGGTAGTTGCTGATGTTGTGGAGGTCAGAAGCGGTCATGTGTTCTAACTTCAAAAGATCATCCTTCTTTTTCTCCAGATTCGGATGTAAGTGATCAAGAATCATCTATACAAAACGAGGGTACTGCAAAAATCGACTCTTCCCCAAATTCATCACCATCTGGTCAAAAATCATCCCACTGAAGTTATAGGGCTTGTTCAATATCACCGCCACCATCATACACATGTGATAGTCCACCAAATCATCCCAACCCCCTTTCCTGTGGCTCAGAGAGCGTGTGATGCAGTGTGCAAGAAATCTGTATGGCAAACCCAGCTGATTGATGTTGTATGGAGCGGAGTTCACATATCCATTGTATCCCATTCGATAAAAGCAGCCCTTAACAAACTACTCTGTCAACCCAATCGGAAAATCACTCTCATTCGCTAAAATGCAGCACTGTGCGAATCAGATCTTCTGTGATCGTAATTTCTACGTCTTTATCCCCAATCTTTACTGTTGACATAATAGCTTTACCATCAGCTCTTAACACTGTTGCACCCCAAAATCTATCAACGTGTGAGGCATAAACATCATGATGATGTGTAAGGGCATGATAAACTGGCAGTCTCTCCAGAAAGTCTATGTATTGCGAGAACGGAGCAAATTCTGGTACATCCTTGTCAATCAAGCAACAGAAGTTGTGGATTGGTTGGAACTCATATACGGTTTTCTGTGAAACAGAGAGATGTGAAAAAGTTAGAAAAATTTTCACAAACAAATATTTCTCTTAATTTTTCATACGAAAATTTTACTGTAGAACTTTATTCAATTTTCGTGCGAAAATTCATCTTTTTTCGCAGTCAACATTTACATACCAACTCAAAAACGCTTGCAATTTATGACTTTTTCAAGAAATTGAAACGGTAAACCTTAGTTAAACAAGCCGATTTTAACATTTAAGGGTTCAATTTTAAGTTTTACGGGCTAGTTTATCCTAGATCTATGTTTTAGTCCGTTTAAGGTCCGACGAGTCCAAATTTACGGTTCAATCTAGGTGAATACCTTCGCCATTACAGGAGGTGTGCAAATCGACCTCCCTAATGTGTGAAATACGTCGAAACGTGAGAGAAACGAGACAAAGTGGACAAAAGCTTATGAGAATCCGCACCCAAATCTTTAACAGTTTCGTGCAGAATGATCTGAGCTCTCTCTTATATATAGGCAGCCGATTTTCGTATGAAAATTTGGCTGATGAACTTTAGCCAAATTTTCGTGCAGAAATTGCATTTTCGTGCGGAAATTCTGGCTCCTTATGACATTTTCTCAACTTTCCAATTCTTTCATTTGTTTTTCAGTTTTAATTATCCACACAGTTGACCAAGTCCAAGTTAATGACCTTGTTTAACTGTTTTAGCTACCAAGTCTAAGTTAATGACCTTGGATGACCACCTTTTGACCAAAACTGATATTATTCTAAGATTTTAAGTTTCAAATTAATTAACTTTTCAACGTTTCAAACCAGACTTGGTTTCCAGATTAGCTCCCAACCGATAGATCAAACGATTTTTCTCTGCATTTTGTCGCTTTTGACTTTGAAGATCTGTTCTCCATCACAGGTAGTCAGAAACTAAAGTAGAAACAGAAAATCCTTTTGAATTTTAATACTTCTATCCTAGAAACTCTTGAAGCAATATGTAGAAACATATTTACCGACATATTTTTGCGAGTTTGTGTTAGAGGATCATATCAGTTTATTGAGACACATTACCAGTACCGTTGCTCTATATGAAACTTTAAGATCTTAAACAAATTTTCTTCAGATTGTCGGTATACTGATCCACTTAAACCTCTACACATTTCTGAACTGCTTCAAGATATGTTAGGTAAATTTTTAGCAACATGGCCTAATCTGTGTTTCCCACCTCAGAATATACTCCCGCATCGAGATTCCCTAAATTTCATCTCACAGGTGAGTATATATAACTGATATCTGTAAGGGGGTGAATTGCGAAACCTTGAGAGCTCAGGTTAGTACTTCCGTACAGAGAAAGAGATGAAGTCTCGACTTTGGTGGTGTTCCTCTTGGGAATCTTTTCATTTTTGTACTGCAGCATGTCGTATTTTTTATGACATTTTTCTTCATTTTTTATGCAGCTTTGGGGGTGAATAACGCGAAAGTATTATACAAGTTCTAGGCCATTGCTGACGCAAAATCAGAAGATCTCGTATAATACCCCAGATATCAACTAAATATAAAGACCTAGTATCTCGAATCTGGCATTCTCTCAAACGAAATTTCGGGGTACCTAGCCCATATATCCGAGAGATGTTAAGCCACAGATTTACTAGTTTATCTCTTTTTAGGTTTATATCCTGAAAGCACTTTATTGAGCGTGCGAAGCCTACCGATATATCCTTAGAAAGACCTGTTTAGATGCTTTTAAACACTACATTTCTTTAGCGTACTGTAATGGTCCACTGATGTACTATCATCTCCTCTTATACACAAAAATCTTTTTGTATTTTTTAATGTTTTTGTATTTTTCATGATTTTTTTAATGTTTTTGTATTTTTCATGATTTTTTTTCAATGTTTTTATATTTTTTTTCACAACTTTATCTCCCCCTAAAAATCAAAAACATATTTTTGGATTTTTGGTTTTAAAGAAAGCATGTAAACTATTTACAGAAAAACATTTTGACTTACCATTGAGGATTACGTCCCAACATCGTCATCCTCAAACTCAACCTCATAAATATCCCCTGATGATAGATTCTTTAAACCATTTAATTTTGAAAGATTTCGAAATCTTGCTCTATCAAAAGCTTTGGTATAAAAATCTGCTTTTTGGTCATCAGTGTGGATTTTCTCAATTAGTATCAACTTTTTCTCATGACAGTCACGGATAAAGTGATATCAAATCTCGATATGTTTAGTGCGTGAGTGTTAACAAGGATTGACCATGATATCAATAGCCGCCTTGTTATCTAGGAAAATGGGCGTATCAAGAAATTGCAGACCGTAGTCTCTCATCTGTTGTTGTATCCATAGTATTTGGGAACAACAACTGGATGCTGAAACGTATTCAGCTTCGCAAGTAGAGAGAGCGACCACGTCTGTTTCTTGCATTGCCATGTTACCAAACGTGTTCCAAAGAACTGGCAGCCGGCAGTTGTAGATTTCGCGTTCTGCTTGCAGCAACAAAAATCAGAGTCAGAGTAACCTGTAAGGTTGAAATTTTCATGACGTGGATACCACAAGCCGATGCTTGGGTATCCTTTCAAATAGCGCATGATCCTTTTGGCGATCAACAGATGTGATTCCTTCGGACTTGACTGATATCTGGCGCAAAGGCATGTGGGGTACATGATATCCGGTCGAGAAGCTGTGAGATACATCAAGGATCCGATCATGGAGCGATATAAAGTTTCATCAACATTTTCTCCATGCTTGTCTGGACAAATGCCGTGATTTGTGGCTAAAGGGGTAGATGCGGTTTTAGTTCCTGTCATGTCGAATTTCTCCAACACGTCATGAACATACTTCGTCTGGTGAATAAAAATACCGTCTGGCAGTTGTTCAACTTGAAGCCCAAGAAGATTTTCATCTCTCCCATAGCGCTCATTTCGAATTTTTCATTCTTGCTTTCATGAAAGAAAACCCATGAGAATCTTGAGAAGTCATCGGTTACGACCAGACAGTATAGATCTCCTGTAATACTTTTTAGATTGACAGGCCCAAAGAGATCCATATGTAGCCTTTCTAGTGGAAATTTGATGGAGTTGAGAAGCTTTCTCGGGTGTGACTTTTTGTGCTGCTTCCCCTTTTTGCAGCTGATACAGTCGTCTGATAAATGAAAATTTTTTAGATTCACCCCTTCAACTAGATTGTTATGCACCAGAAAATTCATCTTCCTTAGGTGTATGTGACCCATCTTCCTATGCTATAAGATTGATTCCTTTTCAGTAGCCTTTGATACAAAACACTGTCCTTCTTTTGAAGTAGTGGGTGTGACGCTCATGTCTAAGACATATAGATCATTTTCTCGCGGAACGCGCATAAGGATCCACTCCTCAGGAATAACGAAACCAGGTTTGAGAATAAGACATTCTTTGTCAGTGAAGTGAGTTGTGAACTTCTTGTCACAGATCTGTGAAATGCTCAAAAAGATTGTTCTCAAGCTCAGCAATGTAGTTTACTTTGTCGTAAGACACGACTCCGTTTGTCAAAATTCCTTGTCCCATGATCCTGCCGCCCTGTGTTCCGGCAAACCCAACATATCCTCCCCTGATGGCTTTAACATTGTACAACAACGCTAACATCCCTGTCATGTGCCTAGAAGCTCCACTGTCCATAATCCACTTTGAAATGATTGACCTTGGAAGCCCCTGCACATATTAAAAGTATATTACTTAAACAGAGAGACCCAAGCCCTTTCGGTCTTGGGTGGGATGACAATGTCGACTTTTGGAACTTTGGCAACTTTGTCATCTTTCTTAACCTCAACCCATTGTCCAATCTTGAATTCAGTCTTATCTTTTGATTTGACTGGAACATTGGTTGAATTTGGAGTTACAGGATATGTCTTTGCTTTGGCTACCTAGGTTTGGCCTTAGAGAATGCCTTTTTGATGTAAAGTTTAGATTCCTTTCTTTCATTTTTCTTTGAAGTTTCTTCAACTTCAAATTTTGAAATGATCTCAGTTGTTGATTCCTTAATAGAATTGGCATTGTCATTTCTCTTTAAAATTTTTGTTGGCACAAACGCTGGACCCTTTTTCTTCTCATCTGCTGTAAACCTCTTTTGTTCATGAACAAGTTTTGGACGATTTGTGAACATTGTCGTGCAATATGCCCAACTTTGTTACACCTGTAACATGTTCTACTGTCATTTCCAACAGTGTGTCCCAGGCTTGTTCATGAAGCTCCTTTTCTTTCTTAAACTCTTTGTTGGTTTGTTTGTTAATAACCTCTTTTTCCTCAACAGTGTTGGTTCCAAACACAAACTCAACTTTCTTTGTAAAATCTAGTTTTCGTGATTTGTTGTTTCGTTTCTTTTCAAACCCTAACACATCCCTTTTGTTTTCAGGATAACCTCTACATCTTGGATGAATGTTTTTGTGAGTTTTCTTTGGTTTTGAGTAGAAACTAGCAACATTCTTCTGAAGTTCAGATGTTTCAACTTCAACGAGTTTAAAGAATTTATCGACACGGTCAAAGTTAACATTTTATACTGGAAATTCTTCATCAGTGTATAGTTTATCTAATCCTTTTAATTTGTAGATAACTACATTAGGATCATCACTTAAACCATTTTCTGACGTTGTGATAAAATTTTCATGAAAACTTTTCTCACTTCCAGAATGTGAACTTGACTCTGACTTCTCATTGTTTGACTCGGCACTTTCATAAACTGTGTTGTCAGACTCATTTTCAAACACACTTTCAAACACTTTGGTTACCACCTCGGATTCACATTCTTTTTCTGTTTTGGAATATGTTACGTCAAGATTTTCAGGCAGCTCGTTATTCTTTTTCTATGAGAAGATTTAAATTCAGCGCGTTATCCACTCCGTCAGGATGTTTCTTAGCATAGCTATTCCACATAGGAGGTGGAACATGATCGTAACATTTTCCAAGATTTTTCTCACTTTTCTTACCATCTTTGCTGCTTTCTGGTTTTGACAGAATGTGATCGAGGACATACACGCTAGTAGAGTAACTGATTAACAATTTGTTAAACCTTTCTGTTTCAATTCTAGTTTTCTCCAGCTCACTTTTTAGCTCAGCAATTGTGTTAATATGAAGATTTATGGCCATTTGTTTGTCCATCACAGTTGCTTTGAGCATTGAAAGTGTTTTGTCATCTTCTTTGACAGTTTTCTCATACTGTCGAATGGTCCTACTGAGCTTATCATATGATTCTTTTACGGTGTTGTAATCGTATGACAGCTTATCAATGTATGTTTTAAGTTCTTTAAACGCTTTTTCTTTCTCAGCACATTGCTCACATGCTTCGACACATTTTAAGCATGGGCTAACCAATTCGACAATTTGAGCTTTAATAGTTTCTTTAGCTGTTTCAACCTTTTCTACCTGTTTTTCCACACTTACTACCTCATTTGTATTGGACATGAGTGCTTTGTTGGCAATATCAGTTAGGCTCTCCAGTGTTACAAGCTTGGTTACATCAATCACTTCCACACACTCAGACTTATTCTCCTTAGGACTTTCTTCTTTGTGACCAGAATCGAAGCTACCTGCAAAAGTTTTAAGAATTGTGTCAAATAAATAGGGTTTAGGGGTACCTGCTAGATGTTCCTCTTCCTCTGCTGAAGTTCTGAAGTAATCTGCCAATACTTCTTCCATCTCTTCTTCTGAAACTTCTTTAGATGCTTCTGGTTCTTCCATGATTTCAGCAACGAGTGCAAGACTTTCCTTTTTGGAGATGAAATTGTTCCAATTGAATCCTTCATCTTCCTGTGTTACCACCAGAGCTTTATCTTTGGAGTTTGAACCTCCATCTTCGATCTGTACCAATCTCTTCTCTGGTTGTGGTCAATGATAGATTGCCTTTTTGTAATAGTCATCCCAAACGGATTATGATTGCCTTTTACTTCTTGGTTTAGGCATTCGCGTTTGAAGTGCCCTTTCTCACTGCAGTTAAAACATGTGACTTTGGATTCATCAAAGCCTAATTTACCGTCAAGGCCACTTAAATCATCTCTTCCAGTAATTTCCATGAAACGTTGAGCCCTTCGAACCACTGATGCCATGCACCACATGATGTCCATTAATTCCATTTCCTCTGGATCAATTTAGTTGTAGTCTTCTTTAGTTATTTCTGGGTTTCCGATTCGACCAGCTACAAGACTTTCATAGGATTCCAGAACAGCCGCAAGGAGTACCATATGTTGTTTAGCTGTCTGTTCATTGAAATCTTGAGCGTTTTGGAGATTTACTGCGATATTGCATTGTAGGATTCTCTGGTTAGAATTGGATTGACTCTGCTGGTTGCTCTATGGTTGATTTGAGCTCTAAGACGATTGTTGTCCTTGGTGATTGTTTGGATTGAAGGAAGCAAACGTTTGAAATCCACTGGACTGGTTGGAGGCTGGACTAGCATTTGTATTAGCAATGAAGGTTGTTTGAATCTTGGGACTCTAAACAGGAGTGTTTGGGTTTCCTTTGGAGTGGTTCCCATTTCATTTTCCAGATTCATGTTCTGGGCTGCTACGGAGGCTGTAACGGCTTGTGTAGCGAGCGCGTTATGGAATTCTTCTTCACCTGACATCTTGACAAAAACTTAAAATAGAAAACAGATTAAAACTGGTTAACTTGAAGTTGACTGAAAATTGGGTTGAGACACAAAATTTTCGTACGAATTGTAAGGCAGAATTTTCGTACGAAAATTTAATTTTTGTGCGGAAATTTAATTTGGTGCGAAAATCTTTGTTGTTTAGATAGTTTAAACTTTTCAGATTTTAGATCCCTAACTTTCGTACGAAATCTAATATTTTGTGCGAAAATACTTGTCTTCTTCAAGTACTTGTTCACAATTTCACGTTTTTGATGATTTCAGTCATGATTTTGATGGATTTTAGGTTTGTTTGATTTAGTAAGCTGATTAGTGTCGATTTTAACACGGTATACTAATAACCTAGTCCAAATTGTCTATGAAATCCTTCAGATCTAGAATAAGTTCCAAGAAAAAGTAGAAGAAGAGTTTCCAATGGATGAATCTTGAACTTTGAAGGTTGAATCTAGCTGAGACTTGGTTGTTTGTTCACAATCAAACCTTAAGGCTCTGATACCACTTGTGAACGCTTAGGCTCGGACCCAAGTTGTGAGCTTCCAGTCAGACTTGCTCAGCTAACAGAGGCGAAATTCATTGTTAGCTAATTGAACAAACAAAGAACAAGCGATGATTACTGTTTAAACCGTCTGTATATTGATTAACATTGAAACGATTACAGACTCGAGCAGGGCTTCGCCTCTGATCTCCAAAAACAGCATGCTAGACAAACATCCTAAGTCACCTATTTATAGGCAAGACTTGACAGCACCTAGTGACTCAGGACACATGATTTTCGTACGAAATTTTCGTACAAAAATCCTTATACATTTTCGTGCGAAAATTCTACTGAATATACAAAACATTCAAAACTAAACTTTTGACACTGTGAAACCCTATCTGTACAATAGACTCGTCCTAGACGTAGGCAATAGACATATGTGCACCAACACAATAGGAGTTTTATAGGCGGTGCGATAAGCCCATAAGGCGTCATCCAATTTGGACGACCAATCCTTACCGTCAGTTCGCACCGTCTTTTGCAAAATTTCTTTAATTTTCCAATTCGACACTTCAACCTGTCCACTCGTTTGTGGATGATACAATGTAGCAATTCAATGGTCCACGTCGTACCGTTTAAGCAGTTTCCCAAAATTAAAGTTTTTAAAGTGGGATCCCCCATCATTGATGATCACACGAGGATCCCAAATCTTGCAAAAATGTTTAATTGGACAAACCTGCATACCACGGCATGGTCATTCGTCTTAGCGGCGATTGTCTCAATCCACTTTGACACATAGTCAACCGCCACTAAGATATAAAGGTATCCATTCGAATTTGGGAAAGGACCCATAAAATCAATCCCCTATACATCGAAAATATCAACCACCAAAATTGGTTGCATTGGCATTTCATCCCGTTTAGATATCCTACCCATTTTTTGGCAAGTTGTACAATGTTTAGCGAACTAAAAAGCATCTTTAAATAAAGTGGGCCAATAAAGACCACACTCTAGAACCTTGTGACTAGTCTTTTGACCGCTAAAATGCCCGCCACATGCAGATGAGTGAGCATGCTGAAGCACTTCCAGAAATTCTGTCTCGGGTACACATCGTCGGATTATCTGATCAACACCAATGCGAAACAAATCTGGCTCATACCAAATATAGTTTTTTACCTGCGTGAGGAACTGCTCCTTCCTACGCTTGTTCCATGCATCTGGTACAATACTTGTACATAGATAATTGGCAAAATTAGCATACCATGGTCCAGAACTTACCGACATTATACACTCATCGGGGAATTGCTCATTGATTTCCGATGTGATATCATCCACTTCAGCCGGAAGCCGTGACAGATGATCGGCCACCACGTTTTCACACCCCTTTTTATCTCTGATTTCCAGATCAAACTCCTGCAGTAGTAGGATCCACCGAATCAGCCTCGGTTTGGCATCCTTCTTTTCCATTAAGTACCTAACTGCACTATGATCAGAATAAACAATCACTTCACTTCCCCAAATATATGCCCGAATTTATCTAACGCATTGACAACCGCAAGCAACTCTTTCTCCGTTGTAGTGTAATTTAATTGTGCATCAGAGAGAGTTTTGCTTGCATAGTAGATAACCACCGGTTTCTTATCTACTCTCTGCCCTAGTACAGCCCCGACAACAAAATCACTTGCATCACGCATTATTTCAAAAGGTTTAGTCCAGTCTGGTGATTGCAAGATCGGGGCTTGTACTAGTTGTTCCTTCAACACATTAAAAGCTTTTAAACATTTATCATCAAATTCAAAAGGAACATCTTTTAGCAGTAGGTTACACAAAGGTTTTGTTATGACACTAAAACCCTTAATAAACCTACGATTGAACCCGGCATGTCCTAAAAAGGAACGAACGCCTTTCACATTCGTAGGGGAAGGTAATGTAGAAATCACTTTGATTTTAGCCCTATCGACCTCAATCCCCTTACTCGACACAACATGTCCTAAAACTATGCCCTCATGAACCATGAAATGGCTCTTTTCCCAACTAAGCATTAGATTTGTTTGGACACATCGTTCTAATACCCTAGATAACTCATTCAAGCAAGTATCAAATGATGACCCAAAAAATGAAAAGTCATCCATAAAAATTCTAGGGCATCCCCGACCATATCTAAAAATATGCTCATCATGCACCGTTGGAAGGTGGCCGGGGCATTGCATAGCCTGAATGGCATTCGCCTGAATGCGAATGTGCCATATGGGCATGTGAATGTTCTCTTTTCTTGGTCATCGGGGTGGATAGCAATCTGATTGTACCCCGAATAACCATCAAGAAAGCAATAAAATTTCTGACCTGATAGTTTCTCGACAATTTGATCTGTGAAAGGCAAAGGAAAGTGATCCTTTGAGATTGCAACATTTAATTTTCTGTAGTCAATACATACCCGCCACCCAGTTACCGGCCGAGTGGCTATCTGCTCGCCGTTTTCGCCTTTTACGATCTGAATTCCTGCTTTCTTTGGAACCGTCTGAGTTGGACTGACCCACGGGCTGTCCAACCATTTAAGCACCTCTTTCTTCACAACTTCTCGCATGTTTGGATTTAGCCGCCTTTTGTGTCGCGTGAAGGTTTTGCATCTGTATCAGTTATAATTTTATGCATACAAATAGACAGGCTAATACCTTTTAGGTCCGCGAGAGTCCACCCAATCGCTGCACGATGGGTCTTCAGCACCTTCAGTAGTGCTTCCTCTTGCTCCTTCTCTAAATTTGCTGCAATAATTACCAGAAGAGTCTGATCCTCCCCCAAAAAAGCATACTTCAAATGCATCGACAGCTCCTTCAACTCGACCTGAGGTGGGTCGATCAGTGACGGTTTAACACCTGACAGAATCTCAGCTGGAAGGCTCTCCACATGATGAGTCCGTGGAGGCCTTCTTTCCTGCACCGCCTATGCTTCCAACTTCTGAACCTCTATCTCCAAATCACACATGTGATTTTCCTCTATCCTGTCACAAATCAAACAAAACTCTGGTGCGTCCTCATCCTGATCAGGATAACAAACATCTATAATATCTGCCATGAAACATTCATCACTAGCAAACATGTCAGAAACATTAGAGAACACATTTAATCGGACCTTTCTATTGCCAAAAGTCATATCGATCGTGCCAGTACGGCATTCGATTTGTGCATGTGCAGTGGCTAAGAAAGGCGGCCCAAAATCATATTCGGTTGATTAGTTTGATCAGAAGAAACGTAATCAAGCACTAAGAAATCCACTGGAAAATAGAATTCTTCCACCTTGACAATCACATCGCGGACTATTCCTTGGGGAAGCTTTGGGGTCAAATCTGCCAACACCACGGTGGTGTCGGCACGACGAAGTGGACCAAAATCGTATTGGTCATACAAGCTCCCCGGAAGAATGATCACACTAGCTCCGAGATCCAATACGCCCTGCTCATTTTAAAATCGCCTACTTGAATTGAAATCAATGGCGTTCCCGGATCTCGTAGCTTTGGTGGAAGGATTCCATTCAAAAGGACACTCACTCTATCTGTCAAGTCAATTTTCTTAGGAACCTTATGCTGCCGTTTCTGAGTGCACAGGTCCTTGAGGTACTTTGCGTAAGCTGGGACCTGCTTAATAGCATCAATTAAGGGTAGATTGATTTTTACTTGCTTAAATTCCTCCTAGATTTCCTAAGGTTGAGGTCCCCTTTTGTTGATTATTTTTGTGTTACCCGGATCTTTCAAGGCTTCGGGAAAGGGAGGTGGAATAGGTTCCCCTTCCTTATCCTTGGTTGCCTCAAATGTTGTAGCACGGGTATTGTTGTAAATATTTATTTCATTAGGTCCCGACTCGTCACTACTCTCACCATCCTCACCCAAATCCTCCACCACACCCTCAACAAACTATGGTGGAATATCGACTCTATTATAGTCAGTCTTTTCCACTACGAAGAGTACTTACCTGGTTGACGGAATTTCCCTTTTTCTGATGGGCAGGATTTGTGGTTGTGTCACTCGGTAATCTTCCGTTTCTCTGCTTTAGATTTCTCATTACAGTTGCGAGTTGGCCCATCTGTGTAGTCAACGTATGGATGGCCTTATCTCTCATCTCATCCATCTGAGTCCTCTTCTGTAGATCTTGCTGAATTGTTTTTAACATTTCCATTACATCATTGCCCCCTGAGCCATCTGTATTACCACCCGGTCTGTTTTGTGCATTGTTATAGTTTCCTTGAAAATTGTTTTGGAAACGTTTATGATTGAAATTTTTCTGACCACTCGACTGGTTATTTCCTTGAAACCCGGGATTGCTTTGGTTGTTCGCATTCCCGTAGCTCAAGTTTGGATGATTCCAAAGGCCCAGATGATATGTGTTCGATTGCAAGGTAAAATTTCTACCTCCACCTCCACCTTGAACAAAGTGGACATCATCACTTCCATCCAGAACCACTGTACACTGATCTGCTATATGCCCAAGATCTCCACAATGCCCACATAGAGGATACTAACCACTAACCGTATCAGGTGTGTCTTCGACGCTCTCACCACAGAATGTCACGAACTACTCGAAGATTGTGCTTTCCATTTCGAATTTCTAGCAGTCCGCTCCAGAATTTCCCAATCTACCGTTCATCATTCGTACCAAAAGTTTCATTAGAAGTAGAACTAATTTCTCTCGCATCTTCCTCGGTTAACCCCTCATGGAATGCATTAAGAAGCTCCCACAATTGAATTCCATGATGTGGGCAGTTCTTGAGCATCATCTTGAAGCGATTGAGTGACTCGTGAAAGAGTTCGCCTTGTTGTTGTCTATAGCCACGAATGTCCTTCCTTGCATTGTTTGTACGCAAGGCGGTGTAAAATTCATTCAGAAACGACTGCTGCATTTCTGGCCATGTGAAGATCGATGCTGAAGGTAGAGAGTGGAACCATTTCTGAGCTTTATCTTCTAGTGTGAATTGGAAGAGTACCAATTTCACGTCATCAGCTGTAAATCCTTGACTTGCTATTATGTTGCACCAAGCGTCATAAGCTGCCAAATGAAAGTAAGGTTCCTCGTGTGCATGGCCATGGTACTTTGGTAAACTAGCGATCAATTGTTCACGCACCTCAAACGATCTTCCTCCTCTTAACCGGGGAACCACTACGGGTGAAGGGTTATTGCCTATCGCTGTTTTAAAGTGGCTCTCCACCCCTCTTAATGGTCCCCGATTGTATCCCATAGGAATACCTTCCGGTGGATTAACTTGGTGAGCTAAATTTCGAGGAAGAGTTCTTGCTTGACCTTGCATCTGAGCAACTGGTGGTGGCAATGGAATGTCTAGTCTATACGGATGCTGATTTAATGGCTCTGGTTGCTGAACTGGCTGTTGTTGTTGTGGAACTCGCTGATACTGTGGTAAGGTGCTACCTGGTTGCTGGTTCAGCTGATGTGTTGTCTGAAAGGACTGCTGCTGCCCTACTGGTTCATAAATTCCCCTACCACTTGATCGAATTCCTACATCAGTCCCAACTTGAATTCCCAACCCCATCATTTGCCTATCGATCTGATTTCCTCTATACCCTTCATATCTGTCATATTCGTCCTCATGACCATTCATACCTTCTTGTTGATTCAAAACTGTAGGTCCTGCCGAATAATGTTTTGGCATTTGTGAAGGCTGGAAGTATGTATATTGAGCTGGTTGAAGGCGATTGGTAGTGGAACTAGATGGTCCGGTTTGGTCTGGTAGAGTTGTAGTACCACCAGTTACAACTCGAACATATGGTGAAGAGTGCTGGAACGTCGAAGTCTGGTCTTAGGTTTGGCTGGGATAAGGTGGAAGGTCACTCAGGTTCGGAAACAGTGATGGTCGCTGATATGCTCTAAAATATACATGTTTTTTTATATAAATATTTCCTACACTTTTGAGTAGCTTTACGGTTGTTTTTATTAAATATTATTCCTGATGGGTTTATAATTAGATTTTAATGTTTTAAAAAGAAAATGAGTTAAATTAAGTAAAATCTAATTTCATTAGCATTAAATTAATTGATTGAATATATTTTTGAAGTGTCGTAGGTTTCAATCATGATTATAATTAAATGAATTCTCATAGGTCATTAATTTTATGATAATAAATTGGTTTTCTTTGTAATTGCATGCCAGGGAAATCGAAGGAACATAAATGATTGAAGAAAGTGATTTTGAAAGGCAGCAGCTCCATGTGCGTTGAGGGTTTGAACAAAATGCTAAATGACCATAAGCCCTTGATGAAATACTCTTAATTACAACATGCTGCCACCACCATCTAGTTTATTGATCCTGGGCTGTAATACGTGAGACATGGCCCAATATCACTTTAGTAATCTGCTAGAAAGGGCCAGATTGTGAAAGGTTGTGTTTTAATGCAAATACATTATCATGTCCACAGATATCACGAGAGAGGATGGCCACAAGTTTGAAAAGGAGGAGAGATACGAATAGAGGAGGCTGTTGACGGCGGAGGTATAGAGAAGAGATTCAGAGAGACGATTCGAGGCGTCAGGTTATACAGTTCAAGATTCAAGGTCGTGATTCAGGATTCGAGTTCGGTTTGTAATTTATTATTTTTAGTTTTGCTAGACTTTGTGTTTTACAAATTATAAATATGATTTATTATCAGGTTCAGACTTGTTTCTTGTTCTTGACTATGATTTTTGGCTAATTCGTTTTTCTACCTAGGCCTAGATGAACTATGATTTAATCTTTTGACTATTCAGTTGTGACTGATGATTAAATTGTGATGACTTACGTATTCCTGCTTTGTGATTGTTTATGAATTTGTATGCTTGTCTTGGCTGTGATTGGTTGTTTGGTTAGATGATCTTGTTAGTCTGGTCTGGAACTATTTAGATCATTCTAGGTTCGTTAATCTGTTAGGTTTTCGGTCTAGAGCTTGAGATTAGTGATAATTCAAGTTTAACTAAATTAATTAAAATCAATTGAGTATAGTGGGCATCCTTTTCTGGCAACTCTAGGGACGAGTCAGGATTGCTAGGTTATTAGCTAGGCGTTGTTTGGTAGTTTGGGTGACCGATAGCTCGGATCCGGCTACTTATTCGTGTTTAGGGTTTCCTAGGTTTTCAATTATTTTGCAGGTTTAGCTTCATGACCGGAGGATTTTAACACCATAGTTGTTATTAGTCTGATACTCGTGGGATTCAGTGTCGATAGGTCGAGTCGTTTCCAATTTAGCACTTCATCGCTCTGTTCCATCTTCTATTTTGGTTGATCATCCCTAGACGGGAGGTTTTTTGGGTAGATTAGGAGCTTTAACCATTGGTCAGGACTAGAGGTAACAGGTTGGTCATAGGAATTCGAAGCCTGGGTAGTTCTTTCTCATCATTGTCTGCTTCCAGTCAGCTCACCATTTTGCTCCCTTGCTCTGTTTTCTTGTTTACTCGCTTTAGTATAATTAGAAAAGCCCCTCAAAACACAAATTAAACCAGTTAAGTAATTAGTTGTGTCAGAGTCTAGTTAGCGTCGCTAGTGTCTCATGGGTTCGATACTCGGACTTCATTAGGCTTTACTATGTACGGTAGGTACACTTGCCTGTCAGTGATCAAGCATTTAGAGAGTCTTAGTTTATAAATTTAAAACTAGGGTGTCTAGATTATGTTAGTTTTTATAGACTGCATTCAGCACATCAGTGGCATGGGTGGCATTTGAGTAACTGCAGGTTGTGTGGTTTGTGTTTGTGATTGTGGTTCAGGTGGTATTGTTGTATTTGGAGCAGGTTGTGATGGTGTTGGTGTAAACTGGGTTTCTGGAGAGGGAGTAACTGGTTGCGTATCGTAACTACTTGAGTTCTCCATTGTTTTAGAGGTGGTTGCTGGTAATTGCAAAACTCTGTTTTCCCGATGTACCACTCGAGTTTGGAGAACTGTTCTCTCGATTTCCGGATCAAAAACTAGCGGTGATGAGTTCCCGGAGTTCCGAGTATGATGCATACACAATTGTGATCACCTGCACGCACAAACAAAAGAAAACATCACGTAATTCCGAACGAAATACAAATAAAAGAAATATTTTTGGATTTTTATTTAAATCTAACTAAACTTAACACTTAAACACTTTGCGCACGTCCCCCGGAAACGGCGCCATTTTGATGACTGTCGTTAAGGTCATGCAAAAACCGAAATAAACTGGTAGCTAGAGTAAGTCGGATATCGAACCAGAGGAGGATTGTGGAAAGTGTTCTAATGCAAAGTATGAATTAACTATTACTGAAATGGAAAATCTGTTTGTTTGATTGTGGAAATTATCTAAATTAACGAATTAAAACGAGATTGTAATCAAATGGAGGAAAAATGGTTCCTCCGGTATTCAGGTTTCCAGTTAAATTCAATTATGTGTCTAACTTAACATTCACATAGACATGAACGTAAACAAACCCTAACTCATCAATTGTGATAATTGCAGACTAAGTACTCCTGTCAATACATAACGGGAGGTTATCAAACAATTATCAATTATACTTACCAACCCTAATCCCATGTTAAATAAATCGCAATTACTAGAACTCTCGGGAACTGAATGATTAAGAATTAAAGTTAAGCAAGAACAACTATTTACAATCGATGAATCAAGTTAACGGCAAAAAGCATCGAATGCTTAGATTGCCGGATTCAAATAAGTTATAAACACATAAACTGAACTAACATACAAAAACCCTCCAACCGGAAGAAACCATAGAAGTTTTAGCCACTCATCTCAATGGAGAAATCAACGAAAGTCTTGAATGATAAAATCATGATCTCAATCTTCGGATGTATAGGTGGTAAATGACGATGATGTAGTGAAAAAGCTTCGATCTTGATGCCTTTGGATGATGATTTTCATCCTTAGAAGTGTTGCTTATGATTGGAGGCTTATTCAAACCCTAATATACCTCAAAAGACCGAATTTCGTGTTTTTCCAGAAATATAACCATCACCGACGGTCCTCCACCATCAGTGACGGTGGAGACTTGCTGTTTCAATTTGTCAGACCCAACTGTCAATGACAGTTGGGGACCGTCACCGACGGTCGCCAGCTGCTGTTGATAATGAAAACCAAATAACCTCACCGTCGTTGACGGTGAGTATACCGTCTCCGACGGTCACGCGAATTCCTCTTTTTTTCTTCTTTATTTTCACTTTCAACTAATGGCAAACAGTCCCTTTGAACTTTATTTCCCTCAATTCCTCACTTACAAGAGTACAAACCACTTCCATATATGGACCGAATAGTCCCTAAACTTCGTTCATTCGTGTACCTTGCGCTCTTACAACTCGTAGTCACTTGAACCACTTCCGAATCACCCTTCGAGCTGCAAATATCATCCTTGATCATTCCACTTCCACTTTGACTCCCATAACTTCATCAAATTACGTGTTTTATCTGCAAAACAATTATTTATCGTAGTTAACTCATTCTAGGCAAGTAAACACATAAAACACACATAATATTCATAATTTAGACACTTTAATGCTCGGCTTTCACCCTCTCCATCACTTACTTCACGACTTTCTTTGGGCAGACATTGCTAAAGTGGTTTGGATCAACACAAGTGTAGCAAGCACGAGCTTTTGGGACTGGTGCTTGCTGCTGGGGTTGCTGCTGGTTGGTTTGAGGAGCACGAGGTGGAGCTGGTAGTGCTGTTTGTGCTTGAGGAGCTTGCTGATGAGGACCAGTACGACAGCTGACAGTGAAATGGCCGTAGATATTGCAGTTGGTACAGAAACGGCAGTTGCCTCCAACTGGGTGATGGTAGGTACACTTTGAGCATAGCGGGTGAGGACCAGTGCACGCACGCTTTGCAGGAGGTGTGTTCGGTGTAGCGGCTTGAAGAGGCTGAGGGTTCAATGGTGCAAAAACGGCACAATTCTTGCTTGGGTTTCGTCTTTTGCGACCTCGGCGATTTGACTTTGATTCCTGGGATGACTTACTAGTAGCACTTGGTTTGGTGATAGCTTGATTCGCGACTTTGTTGTGGTTCTTGAAGTATCCAGACTGGACACGTTTGTCATTAATCTCGGTTGCAAGCTGAAAGGTCTCTTCAATGGTAGTAGTACGTGCTGATTGGACGAAATCAGCAACGCAGTCAGGCAGAGCACAAAGATACTTTTTGGTCGCTTTTTCTGTGTTCTCCACCTGACTAGGACATATGATACTTAGCTGTTTGAAGCAAGCAATGAGACCTGCGTTGTCGGGTCCATCTTGCTTGATATCCATAAATTCATTCTTCAGTTTCTGAATTTCAGGGGGAGGACAAAATTCTTTCACCATGACTGCCTTCAGTTCCTCCCACGTGAGCCCGTAAGCTTCATCATTTTCGCGCCTGTTGTACTCTGCGGTCCACCAATCAAGTGCCCTTGATTGGAACACACCGGTAGGATTGATGGCGCGAATAGATCCGGGGCATCCGCTCTGGCGGAAGATGACCTCAATGTAATCGAACCAATGGAACATTGCACTTGGTCCGTCTGTGCCAGTGAAAGAGAGAGGACCACATGCCTTGAATTGTTTGAAGCTGAACGAGGACTTTGGCGCATCATTCCTAGAGTCCAACTGATGAGTTGTTGCTGACAGCTTGGATCTCATTGACAATCTGAGGTATGAACTTAGACATCTGCTTGGCCACGAGCGAGGCGATACACTTGTCAGCATTGTTGCGCTGGATGTTCCTCCTTGTGTGAGATCCCATGAAGACATCTACACGAAGGATTAGATTAGATTAGATGAGATTATATTTGGTTTATGTTTAAAAGTTTAGTATTTCATTACCGTCATTATTATTATTCAAATAAGGCACAAAATCACGTATTCATGTATCCACATAAGCACAAAACACGTAAGCACATAAGCACGTAAGCACATAATCACATAGGCACATAAGCACGTAAGCACATATTTTGCATGTATTCACCTTTAATCAACATCATGTGTAGCGCGTATGAGATGCGAGTAGTATAAGCGTAATAAGCGAGATAAGCGAGTAACACCGCGTATGAGGACATTCGCGTAAGAGATTTGAGCGTTTTAGTTTGGTTGGTGATTATTTAGCGTTTGAGATTACGAGAGTTGTGCAAGTCGTGCGTATATTCGATGGAGTGTAAAAGCGATAAATCAAGAATCCGAATAAGCGAGAAATCGATAAAGCGTAAAATCCACAAAATTTTAAACATTTAATAATAAAACTCGATGATGCGTAAAATAGGCGATTGCAGGCTTAAATCAATTTGGAGCGTCCTGGGTTTTGAGATAGCGACTACCCAAAGTGGTTCGAGAATTCTCTGTGTTTGGGCACACAATTTGGCCTAATAGACAAATGCTTTCGCCGTACCACGGTTAACTGCATTTATCCTTCCAGTTACGTTGTGTTCCGAGTCATCGAAATAGTCGAGACTTTGGTGAGATTGAAAATCGAAGAGTGGAATTAGTTATTAAGATGCGGGTTTCACCCCTAACTTAACAACTTCATTCCTAGTTGTGGTCGTGCTCACCGATCAAATCGGAAGTTCCACTAGATAGAAATGGAGATTTTCGTCGAGGTTTGGATATAACTCCTAACTCACGAAGGTATCTCGTGTGATAGGATCGTGGAGTGAATGATCTTATCGAGGGTTCTTGATTTTCACACCTTATCTCTGTCACCCCCAACCGATGGCGGAATCATCGGGGCGCGGCACTAGGCGAATCAGATTGCTCAAGAGACATCATAACAACTATTAAACGATAATATTTAAACGTTCAATATCCCATACTATTAAACATAAAATCCCAAATAATTATTACAATATCAAAAAATCTCTCAAACATATCTAATCCGATCTTCCCTAGATTTCTATTACATGAGTTTCTAGAGACCAATCCTAAATCCATTTCAGCAAAAGTCGTCAACCTGTCACATATGTTAAAATAAACGTCAATACAATTAAGTAAAGGTGAGCACACAGGTTTGCATACATAATAGATATAAAAGCGTTTAGCATACGCCGCATGACATACGTAAGAGATGTGAACTATGTATCTACTTAGATTCAAGTAAACCAACAAACCGCGAGTGCCAGGCACGCGAACAAGTGTCCACGTCCTAAAGAGAAAATAAATGTGAAATAAAAATGCGAGCCTTAACAACCCCGGGCCTCCGGGTGGCGGGTCAACCTCTAGCAAGCTATCATGTTGAGGGTGGCGTACTAGCAATCAAGTAACACATACAATTCATCAGATTTCACGTATAGTCATGTATTAGCGGGTTGCGAATAAGCGTTTGAGTTGCATGATGTGATTTGATATAGGAACATATGTGACACCCAAATGTGCGTTTAAGCGAAAAAGGGTTCAAGTATACTCACAGTCGGTGCGTTAAGAGAGAGAGAGATGGGATCTGATGTGGATGGACGGGATTGCCGGTTCACCCTGTAAGCAAACAGAAATGCATCAGTCTTTCGAATTGCTGAAACGGTCAAAAAGTGAAGGAGCAGAGGACACGTTCGGGCGAAGTTGTACAAAATCTCTTGGATTTTGTACAAGTTCGGGTGAACTTGTGTGAAAGTCACTAGAATTGTACAAGTTCGGGGGAACTTGACATATTTGTTTACAGAAGGTACAAGTTCGGGCGAACTTGTCTGATTTTCCTTGGAAATTGGACAAGTTCGGGCGAACTTGGTTGAAATTCCTTGAAGATTGAACAAGTTCGGCCGAAGTTGGCCACAAACCTGTGACAACTTCGAGCGAACTTGATCTATTTGGAGCGAACTTGACTGTTTTGGTCACCAATTCGTGCGTTTTCGCGTCATTTGCTGAGGAAATCGAGTGTCCATCCCTCCAACCTTAAGCCACTAAGAAAAACCTAGGCTGGGGAGGTCATTTGGAGCGAGTTTTAGCCACTTAACAGGAACTCCGGCTAATCCGGGTGAACTTGATGGTTCGTACGAGTTAGTCCAGTTCGTGCAAGGTGACGACATCGTCCTTGTGCTTCCGGATCTGAGATCTTGCTTGCCAACAACTCGTTCCACTTAATAGTGAACGAAACATTCGTCATTAGTCCGTATTTAGTGTAGAAATCAAGGTTCTAAAAGGTTTTTCTTAGATCTAACACTTGGTGAGTCGAAATCATAAAGATTCCTAGCTTGGGAGCTGAAGCTAAGCCCAAATACACTCGTTTAGTGTAGATCTAAGTGGAAAAAGCAGAAGTTTTGTAGAAAAAGATGAAGATTTTCATAAACAGAAGAGATTTGATGAAAACGAAGAAAATCCTTGTGCAAAATCGTTGTAAAATGTTGTTGTTTGCATGAAAATGGGTTGATTCTTACTTGGAAATCTAAGGTTTTCGGTTTCGGGAGGTTTCGGACGAACTTGCAGCAAGGAGTGCACGAGTGGAGGTGTTGGGTATTTATAGGTGAGGTGAAAATGAGCTGAAATAGTTCAAGTTCGGCCGAACTTGGCACATATTCGAGCGAACTTGGCCAGTTCTGCTGGAATATGTGCAAGTTCGAGCGAACTTGCTAGTATTAGTGGAAATTTCTTATTTGTTCACCATTGTTCAAGTTCGGGCGAACTTGGCCAAATGGCTAAGTTTTGTTCGTTATTTTCACGTTAGGTGCTCGTTTGGCGATTCGGTTCGTATTAGATGGTTACGTTAAGCGTTTTAGCGAAGAGTTAAGCGTTATAAATGATGAGATAATGCGATTTAGCGATTCGAATAAGCGAGAGCGATGTGATAGCGAGTATAATCATAAACCATAAAGCACACATAACACATAATTAAGATAACGTAACATAATTAACTGTGTTTGCGATGCGATGTGATAAGCGATGTCGGTGGCACAAGTGGTTATTGTACAACAACACACTCGGATCTTTTTATAACATAATTACTTGTGAATGCGTTGAGTTAGCATTGCGTCCAATAGGCGTTTAGATGTGATATAGTTGTGACAAAACATAATTAGTTAACACAAACTTTCTCATAATCGAATCTCGGAGTACAACGATAGATATAAACGGAAAATACGAGTTGTTACAGTCTCCCCTACTTTGGGAAATTTCATCCCGAAATTTAAGTAGTGGCCGTAACAAAGAGATGTGAATATTTAGCTTTCATATCACTTTCCAATTCCCAAGTGAACCCGCACTGCATTTTCCTTCCCATCGGACTTTCACAATAGGAATGCATGAGCGTCGAAGTTTCTTGGTCTCTCGGTCCATGATTTCTACTAGCTTTTCCACGAAGTGAAGGGTCTCGTTTATTTGCAAATCCTTGAGTGGAACATGAAGATTTTCTTCAGCTAGGCATTTCTTGAGGTTTGAGACGTGGAAAGTCGGATGTACGTTGTTGAGTTCCGCTGGTAGTTCGAGTCGATAGGCCACTTTGCCAATTCATTCCAGAATGTTAAAGGGACCAACGTACCGTGGCGCTAGCTTTCCTTTCTTTCCGAATCGGATCACTCCCTTCTAATGTGCAACCTTTAAGAGAACGTGATCTCCGATTTTGAATTGCGGGGGCTTGCGGCGTTTATCAGCATAACTCTTTTGGCGACTCCGAGCTTTCAATAGATTGTCTCTGATTTGGAGAATCTTGTCCATCATTTCTTGTATTAACTCGGGACCGGTGATTTGTGCTTCTCAGATCTTGTGCCATGCAATAGGCGATCGACATTTTCTTCCATAGAATGCCTCAAAAGGTGCCATTTGAATACTAGCATGATAACTGTTATTGTACGAAAATTCTGCTAAAGGTAAATGCGTATCCCAATTACCACCAAAATCTATGATGCACGCACGAAGCATGTCTTTCAGGGTGCGGATCGTGCGCTCAGTCTGCCCGTCGGTTTGAGGGTGAAAAGCGGTACTGAGATTAAGCGTAGTATCGAGAGTGGATTGAAAAGTCTCCCAAAGATGTGAGGTAAAGCGACCATCGCGATTAGATATGATGTCACGAGGCGTCTCGTGTCGACAAATGACTTCGGCGGTATAGATTTGTGCTAATCGTTCAACCTTGTAGTCTTCTCGTATAGCAATAAAGTGGGCTGATTTAGTAAGACGATCGATGATAACCCAAATGCTATCGTGACCTGAGAAGGTGCGAGGGAGTTTCGTAACGAAGTCCATGGCTATACTCTCCCACTTTCACATCGGGATTTCAGGTTGTTCGAGCAAACTAGAGGGTCTTAGATGTTCGGCTTAAACTATCGAGAAAGTTAAGCACTTTGAGACGTATAAAGCGATATTCTTTTTCAGCTCCGGGGTGAATGGAATATCGAGATTTGTGAGCTTCGGTCATTAGCAACTCTCGAAGATTATCACGGCTAGGAATCCAAATACGATCGAGATAGTAATAAATACCATTAGGTTTAGCTACGAGTTGGGTTTTAGGCTTCGCATTTCATTTCTTCTTGCAAGGTATTTTCATTAAAACAAGCAAATTGAGTGGCTCGAATCAAAACTTCGAGATCATTCAAAGGTTGAGAGTCAAGAACACGATACAGATAGCTTCGTCGGCTGAGAGCATCGGCTACGACGTTTGCTTTGCCGGGATGGTAGCGTATCTCACAATCATAGTCGTTGAGAAGTTCAACCCATCTGCGTTGACGCATGTTCAGTTCTTTTTGGTTAAAGATATGCTGTAAGCACTTATGGTCGGTGAAGACTGTACACTTGGTACCGTAAAGGTAGTGTCGCCATATCTTTAATGCAAAAACAACTGCACCGAGTTCGAGATCGTGGGTAGTGTAGTTCTTCTCGTGGATTTCGAATTGTCGAGACGCATACGCGATAACCTTGTCTCATTGCATAAGAACACAACCAAGACCAAGATTAGAGGCATCGCAGTAGACGACAAAATCGTCGTTTCCGTCGGGTAGAGCGAGTACGGGAGCGTTGCATAGCATACGCTTGAGAGTTTGAAAGGCTTCCTCTTGTTTGGAATCCCAAACGAAAGGCTTGTCCTTATGAGTTAAAGCGGTTAGGGGCACGTCGATTTTTGAAAAGTCGGCGATGAATCAACGGTAGTAACCCGCCAATCCGAGAAAAGAGCGGATTTCAGATACATTCTTTGGCGTAATCTAACTATTTACAGCTTCTATCTTTGCAGGGTCGACGTGAATTCCTTCACTGTTAACGATATGACCAAGGAGCCAGAATTCACACTTAGAGAACTTGGCAAAGAGGCGATTTCCTTGAAGAAGTTAGAGAACTAAACGGAGATGTCGCGCATGTTCGGCTCTCGACTTCGAGTAAATAAGAATATCATCGATAAATACAATAACAAAACGATCCAAGAAGGCTTTACACATGCGGTTCATCAAATCCATGAAGACCGCGGGTGCATTTGTGAGACCGAATGGCATGACCACGAATTCAAAATGGCCATAACGAGTACGAAAGGCGGTTTTCGGAATATCTTCTTCTAGCACTCGTAGCTGTTGATAACCGGAACGTAGATCGATTTTAGAAAAACAAGTAGCACCTTGAAGTTGATCAAACAAATTGTCGATTCGAGGAAGAGGGTAGCGGTTCTTTATCGTGAGTTTGTTAAGTTCACGATAATCGATGCACATTCGGAACGTTCCATCTTTCTTTTTTACAAAAAGAACGGGTCCGCCCCATGGCGAAGTGCTCGGGCGTATGAAGCCTTTATCAAGAAGCACTTGAAGTTGGCTAGATAGCTCGCGCATTTCGGAGGGTGCAAGGCGAAAGGGAGCTTTAGCGACACGGAATTCAACATCGCGAGTAGGGGGTAAACCGGGTAAATTGTCGGGAAAACTTTAGGAAATTCACAAACAACGGGAACGTCTTTCAAGATTTTCTTTTCCTTCTCCGAGTTCATGATGTGAGCTAGGAATGTAATATGTTGCTTACGCAAACACTTGTTTGCTCGAGTACATGACAGAAGCATCAACTTCTTTGAGGGTGTTTCGCTGTAAACATGTAGGTGATCACCATTTCGAAGAGGAAAACAAATCACCTTATCGAAACAAACGACTTCAGCATGATTCTCCGAAGAAAATCCATGCCTACTATGACATCGAAACTACCTAGTTGCATAGGTATGAGATTAATCGAGAAGATGAGATTAATCCATGCCTACTATGACATCGAAACGGCGTAAGACGGAGTTAATAGTAACGGTTCTTCCGGTGGCGACTTCAACATCGAAAGTGTTTAGGAGTTTAGCGCATTTACATTTTAAAATTTTTTCAAATTCTAACGACATAAAACAGTTATCGGCACCAGTATCAAATAAACATTGTTGTCGTTCTGAGCCTGGCGGTGATTAAGATTGAAGGCTCTTCCACACACAGCCTGTGGTTGCTGCTGCTGTAGCTAAGGTGGCTGTGGCTGAGGCTGCTGCGGGTCTTGCTTCACGGCTTTGTTTGGGCAGACACTGCTAAAGTGGTTTGGATCACCACAAGTGTAGCAAGCACGAGCTTTTAGGACTGGTGCGTGCTGCTGGGGTCTCTGCTGGTTGGTTTGAGGAGCACGAGGTGGAGCTGGTAGTGCTGCTGGTGCTGGAGGAGCTTGTTGACGAGGACCAGTACAGCAGCTGACAGTGCAATGGCCGTAGATATTGCATTTGGTACAGAAATGGCAGTTGCCTCCAACTGGGTGATGGTAGGTACACTTTGAGCATAACGGGTGAGGACCAGTGTACGCACGCTTCGCAGGAGGTGCGTTTAGTGTAGTAGCAGGAGCAGGCTGAGAGTTTAGTGGTGCAACCATTGCATAATTCTTGCTTGGGTTCCCTCTTTTGCGACCTCGGCGATTTAACTTTGATTCCAGAGACGGCTCGGTGGTAGCACTTGGTTTGGTGATAGCCTGATTCGCGACTTTGTTGTTGTTCTTGAAGTATCCAGCCTGGACACGTTTGTCATTAATCTCGGCTGCAAGCTGAAAGGTGTCTTCGATGGTAGTAGTTCGCGCTGCTTGGACAAAATCAGCAACGCAGTCAGGCAGAGCACGAAGATACTTTTTGATCGTTTTTTTGTGGTGTCCACCTAACCGGGACATATGATACTTAGCTGCTTGAAGCGGGCAGTGAGACCTGCTTTGTCAGGTCCATCTTGCTTGATATCCCAAAATTCATTCTCCAGTTGCTGAATGTCATGGAGAGGACAGAATTCTTTCACCATAACTACCTTGAGTTCGTCCCACGTGAGCCCGTAAGCCTCATCATTTCCGCGCCTGTTGCGCTTTGTGGTCCACCAATCAAGTACCCTTGAATGGAACACACCGGTAGCATTGATGGTGCAGAGAGATTCGGGGCATCCGCTCTGGCGCAAGGTGACCTTAATGGAATCATACCAATGGAACATTGTGCTTGGTCCGTCTGTGCTAGTGAAAGTGAGGGGACCACATCACTTGAATTGTTTGAAGCTGAACGAGGACTTTGGCGCATCGTTCTTAGAATCCACAGATGAGTTGCTGCTGACAGCTTGGATTTCACTGACAATCTGAGGTATGACCTTAGCCATTTGCTTGGCCACGAGCGAGGCGATACGCTTGTGAGCATTCTTGCGCTGGATGTTCCTCCTAGTGTGAGATCCCATGGAAGATATCTACACGAAGGACTGATTTAGATGAGATTCGATTATAATAGATTTATGTTTAAAAGTTTAGTATTTCATTACCGTGTTATTATTATTATTCAAATAATGCACAAAATCACATATTCACGTATCCACATAAGCACGTAAGCAGGCACATAAGCACATAAGCACATATTTTGCACGTATTCATCTTTAATCAACATCATGCGTAGCGCGTATGAGATGCGAGTCGTATAAGCGTAATAAGCGAGATGAGCGAGTAACACCGCGTATGAGAACATTCGCGTAAGAGATTTGAGCGTTTTAGTTTGGTTGGTGATTAATTAGCGTTTGAGATTACGAGAGCTGTGCGAGTTGTGCATATATTCGATGGAGCGTAAAAGCGATAAATCGAGAAATCGATAAAGCGTAAAATTCACAAAGCTAAACACATAAGAAATAGCAAATAATAAAACTCGATGATGCGTAAAATCGGCGATTGCAGGCATAAATCAATTCGGAGCGTCCTGGGTTTTGAGACATCGACTACCCAAGGTGGTTCGAGAATTCGCTGAGTTCGGGCACATGATTTGGCCTAATAGACAAATACTCTCGCCGTACTATGGTTAACAGCATTTATCCTTCCAGTTACGTCGTGTTCCGAGTCATCGAAATAGTCGAGACTTTGGTGAGATTGAAAATCGAGGAGTGGAACTAGTTATTTAAGATGCGGGTTTGACCCTAACTTAACAACTTCGTTCCTAGTTGTGGTTACACTTACCAATCAAATCGGAAGTATCACTAGATAGAAATGGAGATTTTCGTCAAGGTTTGGATATCATTCCTAACTCAACAAAGGTATCTCTGTCGATAGAGGATGCGTGGAATGAATGATCTTATCGAAAGTTCTTGGTTTTCACACCTAATCTCAACTTGATCACTCGTTTTGTGTGATACGAACGTTTTCAAGTGTGTACATTATGTTAGCCTTAGGAAAGGCATGTAAGCATTTATGGCAAGTAGTTTAAGCATTTAAGTCAAAGATTGGTCAAATTGGGTACTTAAACTATAGACTAGGTTGAACTTGGCAATTCTACCTAATTGTCCTATAGTTATGGCTCTGATACCAATCTATCACATCCAACCGATGGCGAAATCATCGGGGCGCGGCACTAGGCGAATCAGATTGCTCAAGAGACATCATAACAACTATTAAACGATAATATTTAAACGTTCAATATCCCATACTATTAAACATAAAATCCCAAATAGATATTACAATATCAAACAATCTCTCTAATATATCTAATCTGATATTCCCTAGATTTCTATTACATGAGTTTCTAGAGACCAATCCTAAATCCATTTCAGCAAAAGTCGTCAACCTGTCACATATGTTAAAAAAAACGTTAATACAATTAAGTAAATGTGAGCATACCATTTGCATACATAATAGATATAAAAGCGTTTAGCAAACACCGCATGACATACGTAAGAGATGTGAACTATGTATCTACTTAGATTCAAGTAAACCAACAAACCGTGAGTGCGAGGCACGCGAACAAGTGTCCACGTCCTAAAGAGAAAATAAATGTGAAATAAAAATGCGAGCCTTAACAACCCCGGGACTCCGGGTGGCGGGTCAACATCTAGCAAGCTATCATGTTGAGGATGGCGTACTAGCAATCAAGTAACACAGACAATTCATCAGATTTCACGTATAGTCATGTAATAGCGGGTTGCGAATATGCGTTTGAGTTGTGGGATGTGATTTGATATAGGAACATATATGACACCCAAAAGTGCGTTTAAGCGAAAAAGGGGTCAAGTATACTCACAGTCAGTGTGTTAAGAGAGAGGGATGGGATCTGATGTGGATGGACAGGAGCGTCGGTTCAGCCTGTAAGCGAACAGAAGTGCATCAGTCTTCCAAATTGCTGAAATGGGCGAAAAGTGAAGGAGCAGAGGACAAGTTCGGGCGAAGTTGTACCAATTCTCCTGGATTTGGTACAAGTTCGGTCGAACTTGTGTGAAAGTTACTGGAATTGTACAAGTTCGGGCGAAGTTACACCAAATCCCTTGGATTTGGTGCAAGTTCGGGCGAACTTGACATATTTGTTTACAGAAGGTACAAGTTCGGGCGAACTTGTCTGATTTTCCTTGGAAATTGGACAAGTTTGGGCGAACTTGGTTGAAATTCCTTGAATATTGAACAAGTTCGGCCAAAGTTGTTCACAGACCTGTGACAACTTCGAGCGAAGTTGATCTATTTGGAGCGAACTTGACTGTTTTGGTCGCCAATTTGTGCGTTTTCACGTCGTTTGCTGTGGAAATCGAGTGTCCATGCCTCCAACCTTAAGCCACTAAGAATAACCTAGGTTGGAGAGGTCTTTTGGAGCGAGTTTTAGCCACTTAACAGGAACTCCAGCTAATCCGGGCGAACTTGATGGTTCGTACGGGTTAGTCCAGTTCGTGCAAGGTGACGACATCGTCCTTGTGCTTCCGGATCTGAGATCTTGCTTGACAACGACTCGTTTCACTTAATAGTGAACGAAACATACGTCATTAGTCCATATTTAGTGTAAAAATCAAGGTTCTAAAAGGTTTTTCTTAGATCTAACACTTGGTGAGTCGGAATCATAAAGATTCCTAGCTTGTGTCACACCCCAACCGATGGCGGAATCATCGGGGTAGTGGCACTAGGCGACCAGATTGTCTCACGAGAATTCCATAACAATCATTTAACAATATCATTCAAACATTAACGTCCCATACCATTTATATAACATTTTAAAAAATCATTACAGAATTTAAGTTCTCCCACAAAAACAACAAGGTTAGATATCCCCTAGATTTTATTACATCCGTTCTAAACAAAACTAAACTACGCAAAACCACCTCCAAAGCATCCAAGCTACAAATCCTCAACCTTTTACATACGTTAAAATACAAGTCACTACAATTAAGTAAAGGTGAGCATACAGGTTTGATTAATACTAACATAATAGAGAAACCGTTCGCGAAATAGTCTAATTACATATCATGATACACCAAAAACGTCCACAAAGCATAGGCTTATTTATCATGCTAACTACCGTGAAAAGGCTTGCGTGTCCATCCTAAGTAGACCCCGTCGGGTGTTAGCCACACTATAGTACCATACTAGCTAAAGAAGCAAGTTAACAAAAAAAAGTCCTAGTCATATGTTTCTAGTATCACGTATAGAGCATATACAATCAGATTATTCGCGTGTGATAAACAGTTTGATTGTGATGTGATTTTAATAGAGAAACGTATGTAACACACAAAAAGTGCATTAAAGCGAAAATGGGTCAAGTATACTCACTATGGGTGCGCTTTAGGGAGAATTTAGGACCTGCGAAGAGTTGCGGAGTACGCCGGATCAGCCTGTAAACGAACAGAAGTGCATCAGTCTTCTGAAAAGCTGAAAAGGTGAAGTTAGAGTTGGGTAGTAGACAAGTTCGGCCGAACTTGTATGTAAACATACAAATTCGAGCGGACTTGCTATGTTTTGCTGAGTTGGGAGTCAAGTTCGGGCGAACTTGCAAGTTTCTCAAGAAAACTTGGCAAGCTCGAGCGAACTTATGGGTAATATTGATGGATGAGACAAGTTCGACCGAACTTGTGCAGGTTCCTGATAACCTTTGCAAGTTCGAGCGAACTTGAAGGTTTTCTGATGAAGACTTGAGCATGTTTACTCAAGTTCGGCCGAACTTGTCCCTTAGAGGGCAAGTTCGAGCGAACTTGACTAGTTTGTTGTCAAAATAAGTGCAATCTTGAGCGAACTTGATGTTTTCCGGGTCCAAATCTTGCGTTTTCGCGTCGTTTACTGAGGAAATCGAGTGTTCATCCTTCCAACCCTGTGCTACTGAGCAAACTTGGGTCAGAGAGGTCTTTTAGAGCGGTTTTAGTCATTTTACAAAAGCGTAGGCTAATCCGGGCGAACTCGGGGTTCGTTCGGGTTAGCCCGGCTTGTGTAAACCAACATAAACGTCCTTGTGCTTCCAGATCTGGGATCTTGAATGATAAATGCTTCGTTTCATATCAGAAATTGAACAAAACATCACCAAAAGTCCGTATTTTGTGTAAATATCAATGTTTAAAAGGTTTTGCTCCCCGGAAAAAAGATGCAGATTTCCGTAAACAGAAGGGATTTGATGAAAACGAAGGCAATGCCTTATGCCAAAATCGTTGTAAACCTTTGTAAATCGTTGATAAACGTTGTTGTAATTGAAATCAGGTTGATTCTTACTTAGAAAACAGAGGGTTTTGGGTTTCGGAAGCTCTGGGTGAAGTTGCAGCAAGTTCAAATGAGAGGATGGGGCTGAGTATTTATAGGTGAAGGAAAAAGTGAGAGCTGGTGGAGTCAAGTTCGGCCTAACTTGCATGGAAACATGCAAGTTCGTGCGAACTTGTGGGATTCTTGAAGAAACTGAGTCAAGTTCGACCGAACTTGACCTTCTGGAGGTGAAGTTCGAGCGGACTTGAGGCAGTTGAAAGTCTAGTTGGGCCAGTCAAGTTCGGCCGAACTTGGCAACACCAAGTTCGAGTGAACTTGACCCAAATGTTGGGTTTTCTTCGTTTATTTCACGTTAAATGTTCGTTTGGCGATTCGGTTCGTATTTAGATAATTTTATTAAGCGTTTTAGTAAAGCGTTAAGTGTTATACTTGATATAATAGTGCGATTTTGCGATTCGAGTGTGCGAGAGCGATGCGATAGCGAGCGTAATCATAACCACAAACACACATAACACATAAATAACATAAAACCACATAATTAACTGCGATTTGCGATGCGATGAGATAAGCGATGCGATTTAATAAGCGATTAGATTCGATAATAACGTACAACACCATAAGTAATTAACATAAACTTTATTATAAACCGAATCTCGGGATTACAAAGGTAGATAAACGGGAAAACAAAATGAAAAGATAACATTCGAATTTTCGAGTTGTTACAGTCTCCCCTACTTTAGGGAATTTCGTCCCGAAATTAAGTAGTGGCCGTAACGAAGAGATGCGGATATTTCGTTTTCATATCACTTTCGAGTTCTCAAGTGAACTCGGCGCCGCGTTTGCCTTCCCATCGGACCTTCACGATCGGGATGAGTGAGCGTCGAAGTGTCTTGGTTTCTCGATCCATTATCTCAACGGGTTTTTCCATGAAATGGAGCGTTTCATTGATTTGCAGATCTTCGAGAGGTATATGGAGATTCTCTTTGGCTAGGCACTTTTTGAGGTTAGACACGTGGAAAGTCGGATGTACGTTGTTGAGCTCCTCTGGTAGTTCGAGTCGGTAGGCCACTTTCCCAATTCTTTCCAGAATCTTAAAGGGACCAACGTATCGTGGTGCTAGCTTTCCTTTCTTGCTAAAGCGGACCAGTCCCTTCCAAGGTGCAACCTTTAGGAGAACGTGATCTCCCACTTCGAACTGTAGGGCTTGCGGCGTTTATCGGCGTAACTCTTTTGACCAATCCGAGCTTTCAAGAGATTGTCTCTGATTTGTAGGATTTTGTCCGTCGTTTCTTGAATTAGCTCGGGACCGGTGATTTGTGCTTCTCCGATCTCGTGCCATGCAATAGCGATCGACATTTTCTTCCATATCTCAAAAGGAGCCATTTGAATGCTGGTATGATAGCTATTATTGTACGAGAATTCGATCAAAGGTAAATGCGTATCCCAATTACCACCAAAATCTATGATGCACGCACGAAGCATGTCTTCGAGGGTGCGGATCGTGCGCTCAGTCTGACCGTCGATTTGAGGATGAAACGCGGTACTGAGATTGAGAGTAGTACCGAGAGCGGATTGAAATGTCTCCCAGAGACGCGAGGTAAAGTGACCGTCGCGGTCAGAGATGATGTCACGAGGCGTCCCGTGCCGACATATGACTTCGTCGGTATAGATTCGGGCTAACCGTTCGACCTTAAAGTCTTCTCGTATAGCAATGAAGTGCGCGGATTTGGTAAGACGATCAACGATAAGCCAAATGCTATCCTGACCAGAAGATGTGCGTAGGAGTTTAGTAACGAAGTCCATAGCTATACTCTCCCATTTCCACATCGGGATTTCGGGTTGTTCGAGTAACCCAGAGGGCCTTTGATGTTCCGCTTTAACTTTCGAGCAAGTTAAGCACTTCGAAACGTACACGGCAATATCCTTTTTCATGCCCGGCCACTAGTACTTAGGACGAAGGTCCTGGTACATCTTGTCGGCACCGGGATGGATGGAATATCGAGATTTATGAGCTTCGGTCATTAGCAACTTTCGAATATTATCACGACTGGAATCCAAATGCGAATGAGATAGTAATAAATACCATTAGGCTTAGATACGAGTTGAGTTTCGGCACCACATTTCATTTCTTCTTCCAAAGTATTCTTGTTAAAACAAGCGAATTGAGCAGAGCGAATCATGATTTCGAGATCATTCAAAGCTTGAGAGTCACGAACACTATACACATAGCTTCGTCGACTTAGAGCATCGGCGACGACGTTTGCTTTGCCGGGATGGTAGTGTATCTCGCAATCGTAATCGTTGAGAAGTTCAACCCATCGGCGTTGACGCATATTCAGTTCCTTTTGATTAAAGATATGTTGTAAGCTCTTATGGTCGGTGAAGACCGTACACTTGGTACCGTAAAGGTAGTGTCGCCATAACTTTAATGCAAAAAAAACTGCACCGAGTTCGAGATCGTGGGTTGTGTAGTTTTTCTCGTGGATCTTGAGTTGTCGAGACGCATACGCGATAACCTTGTCTCGTTGCATAAGCACACAACCAAGGCCAAGATTAGAGGCATTGCAGTAAATAATATGGGATAGAAAGCAACGCATTGCTTTCGCAAATATTTGTGTGCTCGAGTACATGACAGAAGCATTAACTTCTTTGAGGGAGTTTCACCATAGACATGAAGTTGATCACTGTTTGGAAGAGGGAAACGAATCATTTTATCGAAGCATACAACTTCAGCATGATTTTCCCGAAGAAAATCCATACCTACTATGATATCGAAGCTACCTAACTGCATAGGTATTAGATTGATCGAGAAGACATGGTTGTTAAGATCGAGAGAACAACCACGTCGGACAGAGTTAACGGTAACGGTTCTTCTGGTGGCGACTTCCACATCGAAAGTCTTTGGGAGTTTAGCGCGCTTACATTTTAAAACCTTTTCGAATTCTAACGATACAAAACAATTATCGGCACCAGTATCAAATAAACATGAAGCATAAACACCATTTACGAGAAACGTACCGTTGACAACATTGTTGTCGTTCTGGGCCTGGCGGTGATTCAGATTAAAGGCTCTTCCACGCGCAGCCTGAGGTTGTTGCTGCTGAGGCTGTGGCTGTGCTGGCTGTTACTGCTGCTGAGGCTCTTGTTTCACAGTACAGTTTGGGCAGACATTTGCAAAGTGGTTTGGATCACCACACACGTAGCACACAGGTGCCTTTGGAGCTGCTGCTTGTTGCTGCTGGTTGTTCTGTGGAGTATGCTGAGGAGCTGGCAGTGCTGGAGCTTGAGGAGCTGGTTGACGAGGGCCGGTACGGCAACTGACAGTAAAGTGGCCGTAGATGTTGTAGTTTGTGCAAAAGCGGCAGTTTCCACCCACCACGTGATGGTAAGTGCACTTAGGGCACAGTGGGTGAGGGCCGGTATACGCAGGCTTAGCTGGAGGTGCGTTCGGAGCGGCTGACTGAATCGGCTGAGGGTTTGCTGGAGCTGCGAGCGCATAGTTCTTGCTTGGAATTCCTCTTTTGCGTCCCTAACGCTTTCCCTTCGGATCACTAGTTGGTTCGATAGCAGCAGTTGGTTTGGCGACAGCTTGATTGGCAATTTTCGCATGATTCTTGAAATAACCATCTTGAACTCGCTGATCATTGATCTCAGCGGCGAGCATGTAGGTTTCCTCGATGGTTGTAGTACGAGCAACTTTCATGAAATTTGCAACACATTCGGGTAAACCTCGGATGTACTTGTTGATAGCTTTCTCAGTAGTATCAATTTGGCTGGGACAGATGATGCTCAAAATCTTGAATCGAGTGGTAAACCCAGCATTGTCGGGACCATCTTGTTTGATACCCCAAAAGTCATTTTCGAGCTTTTGTATTTCATGCGGAGGACATAACTCCTTCATCATCACTTCCTTGAGTTCCTCCCTAGATAGATTGTAGGCTTCATCATTACCACGCCTATTCCTTTCAGCGGTCCACCAGTCGAGAGCACGGGACTGGAAGACTCCTGTAGCGTTCACAGTGCGAAGGTTCTCGGGGCATCCACTTTGCCTAAAGGTGACCTCTATGGCGTCAAACCAATGGAACATAGAAGTCGGTCCATCATTGCCCGTGAAGGCGAGAGGAGCACAAGCCTTGAAATTTTTGAAGCTGAATCATAGCTTGGGGTTTTCAGTTTTCGAGTCGACTGAGGAGTTACTGCTCACAGCATGAATCTCGGAGACGATTTGTGGGATGACTTTTGCCACTTGTTTGGCGACTAGTGAAGTGATGCGCTTGTTGTCGCTGTGGCGCTGAGCTGAACGGCGAGTATGAGATCCCATTGACGACATCTACATAAAGGATTTAGATTAGATGAGATTCGATTATAATTGAGTTATGTTTAAATATTTATTATTATTATTATTATTCACACAAGAACCAAGCACATAAGCACGTATCCACGTAAGCACAAAACACGTAAGCACGTAAGCACATAAGCACGTAAACACATAATCACATAAGCACGTAGGCACATATTTGCACGTATTCGCCTCTAATTATCATCATGCGTAGCGCGATATGAGATGCGAGATATAAGCGAGATATAAGCGTAATATATAATAGCGAGATAGGCAAGATAATACCGCGTATGAGTCACACAAGTCCTCATAGGCGTAAGCGAGTTAAGCGTTTTAGTTTGGTTGGTGTATTATTTAGCGTTTTAGATTCCGAGAGCTGTGCGAGTTGTGATTGCGTTTATGGAGCGTAAAAGCGATAAATCGAGAAATCGATAATACGAGAAATCGATAAAGTGAGAAATTGAGTAAAGCGAAAATTCTCAAAATTTAAACACATAAATAATAGTAAACTCGATGATGCGTAAATCGACGATATAGGTTTAAATCAATTGGGAGTGTCAGGGGTTTTGAGACGTTGACTTCCCAAAGTGGTTCGACTATCCTTTGCATTCGGACCCACGCTTTGGCCTAATAGATAAACACTCTCATCGCGAGCGGCTAACGGCGTTTACCCTTCTAGTTAATACGTGTTCCGGATCATCGGTATAACCGAGACTTTGGTGAGATTGAAAATTGAAAAGCGAATTTTTTTACTAAGATGCGGGTATCACCCCTAACTTAGCAACGTCGTTCCTAGTTGTGGCAACGTGCACCGATCACGTCGGGTGTGCCACGAGATAGAAATGGAGATTTTCGTCGAGGTTCGGATATCACTCCTAACTGAACGAAGATATCTCGTGATGAGTGTTATGCGGAATGAGCGACCTTATCAAGAGTTCTTGGTTATCACACCTAATCTCGACTTGATCCTCGTTTGTGAGATACGAGCGTTTCCAAGCGTGTATTCTGTATTCAGCCTTAGGAAAAGCATATTTAAGCATTTATGTCATGTAGTTTAGCATTTAGTTCAAAGAATAGTCAATCGGGTACTTAGACATGCTACAAGGTCGAACATGGCAATTCTTCCTATTATCCTAAGGTTATGGACTGCTCTGATACCAATCTGTCACACCCCAACCGATGGCGGAATCATCGGGGTAGTGGCACTAGGCGACCAGATTCTCTCGCGAGAATTCCATAACAATTATTTAACAATATCATTCAAACATTAACGTCCCATACCATTAATATAACATTTTAAACAATCATTACAGAATTAAGTTCTCCCACAAAAACAACAAGGTTCGATATCCCCTAGATTTTATTACATTCGTTCTAAACAAAACAAAACTAAACTCAACTACGCAAAACCACATCCAAAGCATCCAAGCTACAAATCCTCAACCTGTTACATACGTTAAAATACAAGTCAATACAATTAAGTAAAGGTGAGAATACAGGTTTGATTAATACTAGCATAATAGAGAAACCGTTCGCGAAATAGTATAATTACATATCATGATACACCAAAACACGTCCACAAAGCATATGCTTATGTCTCATGCTAACTACCGTGAAAAGGCTTGCGCGTCCATCCTAAGTAGACCTCGTCGGGTGTTAGCCACACTATAATACCATACTAGCTAAGGAGGCAAGTTAACGAAAATAAGTCCTAGTCGCATGTTTCTAGTATCACGTATAGAACATATACAATCAGATTATTCGCGTGTGATAAACAGTTTGATTGTGATGTGATTTTGATAGAGAAACGTATGTAACACCCAAAAAGTGCATTAAAGCGAAAATGGGTCAAGTATACTCACTGTGGATGCGTTTTAGGGAGAATTTAGGATCTGCGAGGAGTTGCGGAGTGCGCCGGATCAGCCTGTAAACGAACAGAAGTGCATCAATCTTCCGAAAAGCTGAAACGGTGAAGTTAGAGTTGGGCAGTAGACAAGTTCGGCCGAACTTGTATGTTCGAGCGGACTTGCTATGTTTTGCTGAGTTAGGAGTCAAGTTCGGGCGAACTTGCAAGTTTCTCAAGAAAACTTGGCAAGCTCGAGCGAATTTGTGGGTAATATTGAAGGATGAGACAAGTTCGATAGAACTTGTGAAGGTTCCTGAGAACCTTTGCAAGTTCGAGTGAACTTGAAGGTTTTCTGATGAAGACTTGAGCATGTTTACTCAAGGCCGAACTTGTCCCTTAGAGGGCAAGTTCGAGCGAACTTGACTAGCTTGTTGTCAAAAATCAGTGCAATCTTGAGCGAACTTTATGTTTTCCGGGTCAAAAATCTTGCATATTCGCGTCGTTTGCTGAGGAAATCGAGTGTTCATCCCTCCAACCCTGTGCTACTGAGCAAACTTGGGTCAGAGAGGTCTTTTAGAGCGGTTTTAGCCGTTTTACAAAAGCGTGGGCTAATCTGGGCAAACTCGGGGTTCGGATTAGCCCGGCTTGTGTAAACCAACATAAACGTCCTTGTACTTCCAGATCTGGGATCTTGGATGATAAATGCTTCGTTTCATATCAGAAAACGAACAAAACATCACCAAAAGTCCGTATTTTGTGTAAAAATCAATGTTTAAAAGGTTTTGCTCAGATCCAAGTATGGATCTGAGTGAAAACGGAAGTTTTATGGAAAAAAAAAAGATGAAGATTTTCGTAAACAGAAAGGATTTTATGAAAATAAAGGCAATGCCTTGTGCCAAAATCGTTGTAATCCTTTGTAAATCGTTGATAAACGTTGTTGTAGTTGATAAACGTTGATTCTTACTTAGAAAACAGAGGGTTTTGGGTTTAGGAAGCTATGGGCGAAGTTGCAGCAAGTTCAAATGAGAGGATGGGGCTGAGTATTTATAGGTGAAGGCAAAGTAGGAGAGTTGGTGGAGTCAAGTTCGCGCGAACTTGGATGTTTTCCATGCAAGTTCGGCACGAACTTGTGGGATTCTTGAAGAAACTGAGTCAAGTTCGACCGAACTTGAACTTCTGGAGGTCAAGTTCGAGCGGACTTGAGGCAGTTGAAAGTCTAGTTGGGCCAGTCAAGTTCGGCCGAACTTGGCAACACCAAGTTCGAGCGAACTTGACCCAAATGTTGGGTTTTCTTCGTTTATTTCGCGTTAAATGTTCGTTTGGCGATTCGGTTCGTATTAGATAATTATATTAAGCGTTTTAGTAAAGCGTTAAGCGTTATACTTGATATAATAGTGCGATTTTGCGATTCGAGTGTGCGAGAGCGATGCGATAGCGAGCGTAATCATAACCACAAACACACATAACACATAAATAACATAAAACCACATAATTAACTGCGACTTGCGATGCGATTTAATAAGCGATTAGATGCGATAATAACGTACAACACCATAAGTAATTAACATAACTTTATTATAAACCGAATCTCGGGATTACAAAGGTAGATAAACGGGAAAACAAAATGGAAAGATAACAATCGAATTTTCGAGTTGTTACAGCTTGGGAGCCGAAGCTAAGCCCAAATACACTCGTTTAGTGTGGATATACGTGGAAAAAGTAAAAGTTTTGTAGAAAAAGATAAAGATTTTCATAAATAGAAGAGATTTGATGAAAACGAAGGAAATCCTTGTGCAAAATCGTTGTAAAATGTTGTTGTTTGCATGAAAACGGGTTGATTCTTACTTGGAAATCAAAGGTTTTCGGTTTCGGGAGGTTTCGGGCGAACTTGCAGCAAGGAGTGCACGAGTGGAGGTGTTGGGTATTTATAGGTGAGGTGAAAATGAGCTGAAATAGACCAAGTTCGGCCGAACTTGGCACATATTCGAGCGAACTTGGCACAAGTTGGGGCGAACTTGGCCAGTTCTGCTGGAATATGTGCAAGTTCGAGCGAACTTGCTAGTATTGAGGGAATTTCTTATTTGTTCACCATTGTTCAAGTTCGGGCGAACTTGTGATGCCCAAGTTCGGCGAACTTGGCCAAATGGCAAGTTTTGTTCGTTATTTTCGCGTTAGGTGCTCGTTTGGCGATTCGGTTCGTATTAGATGGTTACGTTAAGCGTTTTAGCCAAGAGTTAAGCGTTATAAATGATGAGATAATGCGATTTCACGATTCGAATAAGCGAGAGCGATGTGATAGCGAGTATAATCATAAACCATAAAGCACACATAACACATAATTAACATAACGTAACATAATTAACTGCGTTTGCGATGCGATGCGATAAGCGATGTCGATGGCGCAAGTGGTTATTGTACAACAACACACTCGGCTCTTTAGATAGCATAATTACTTGTGATTGCGTTGAGTTAGCGTTGCGTTCAATAGGCCTTTAGATGTGATATAGTTGTGACAAAACATAATTAGTTAACACAAACTCTCTCATAATCGAATCTCGGAGTACAACGATAGATATAAAGGGAAAATAAGCGGAAACAAAATAACAACGAGAATACGAGTTGTTACATGTTGCTTAAGAAGTTCACTGGTTTCAAGGATCTCATTAGCGTGTGTACCATGTTAAAAAGCAATAGGTTAAATAATAAAAAAAGGTGATATTAAAAAAAATCAAAGTTAATACCCAATCAAAAGAGATTATGTTTTCAAAATTAACTTAACAAAATTTATCACTTCATGTCAATGTTCATTTATTTAAATACGTATGTTAAAGAATTTATGTGCTAACAAATTACGTTATATTTTATTCTATTACTATAATACACGACTTTATTTAAGCGGGCAATGCATATGTTTTTTTAAACATACTTTTTCGTTAATTATATAACATTACTTTTTATAAAAACCCGTGTAATACACGGGACTATAACCTAGTTTGTATATAAACTTTTTAGCTTTCATTGTTTGTCCTCTATACTTTTCATTTTTCGTAAAATTTTCGTTTTATGTTCTGTTTTAAATTTTACGAGCTAACACGGCACAACGTGCGTGTGTGGTTAAACGTTTTTACGTCGTCTATTTTTTTCCCGTTTGACAGGTTTATCGTAATGTGCGGGTCCTAGATCAACTTAGTTATTCTTTTATATGTTTTACATTTTGGTTTAATTTCTTCGCATTAACACGCTGCAACTTCAGTATTGGTAGTCGCTGACAGTAGTGTGACATTGGTGTTCGCCCCCGCCGCAACGCGGTGGTACTTATTACTAGTTAGTATTTAATTTTGATCTATTAAACATACTAAATTGAACGGACAATTATACCCTTAGGAAACTAACGTCAAAGTTAGACGGAGTTAGCCATAAGGAGTCAAATAGTTAACATTCCTAAACCTTAGACTATGATTTAAGAAAAAACAAGAATTCATACTCAGATAGTTAAAATAAGTAAACCTTAAGAAGTCAACCGAAACTAACTCTTTAAAAAAATATCTTCTTTTGTCAATTTCATGATGAAGGTCTTTCTACTCTCTCGCTTAAATAAAAAATATCTTTATAATACGTATATGTATATATTGTATATATAATACGCATATGTATATATCGGAGACAGCATATGATGGAATGGAACGAACTTTTTCGTATGCGAGAATGTGAATATGAATGTGAATGTGACGGCGAAGGGATTGTTAATAATTTCTCACAAGTAATCAATGTTTAAATGAAAGAATAAATAGACGATTATCTTAAACATTATAATTATATATTCTGCATCATAATGACGTCTTGAATTCGTTAGTTTCATTTTATGCGGAGGGTGGGGTCTGCTTTAATCTCAAATTCTAATAATAACTAAATCTTAATATATCGTAACCTTTTTTCGAAAGGCCTTAAGGCTGGGCAGTATGGTGCCCCAGCAAAGGGCCGGCATCAAACGTTGAGGACCGGCGCCGCCTTGCCGCCATTTCGCCCCCCCTTGCCAGCGGCATCTCCAAGCCGTGCAAGCCGGGCCATGTGAGGACAAAACCTCCTCTCACACACATATATACATACACCATATATATATATATTTTAGGCCCATCATCCATTTCCATACCTCCCTCCTCTTTGCCCCATCCTCATGCCCAGTCCGCATGGCACCTACATGGAGGCTCATCCTCCTTTCAGAGAAAAGTAGTAATCCATCTACCGATATCTATTTATTTATATCTATATCTATGTAATTTATGCATGAGCATATGAGATTTGGTAGTTGGTACATGTACCGATTTTTCCGTGCCAAAATTTTTTCGATATCGATTCGATACCCACTTTTTAACGTTTTCGGTATCGGCATTTTCGGCATGGTACTGGTATTTATCGAAATTTACACACAAATATCGGTACTGTACCAAGTTCATCCCTAATATACATATACATATACATATATATACATATACATATACATATACATATATATATATATATATATATATATATATATATATATATATATATATTAAATGACAAAAAAGACATTTTAAAATACACAAATGTTAAGATTTTTTTGTTTTTTTAATACATAAGGTACAATCTACAACGTCATGTCATTGTCATTAACATGAATTGCTCGAATGACTATCTAATAGAGATAAAATACATTTACAAATAAACATAATTACTTTGTAATTCGCTATCCGTATCAGACATCATGAAACTCGCGAAACATGGATGAGGTAACAATTAATATGGAAAATTTGGAGTTAGATTCAAAAAGAATAAACACCTTGACAATAATGGAATGGTTCAAAATATGAGTTAATTACGTTTTTCGTCCACCTGGTTTACTGAAAATAACCATTACAGTCCATTGGTTAAAATATTGCTAAACAGTACTAGTACTTTCACTTTTGAAACAATTATATACATTCCACGTCGTTTAACTCAATCCAATTCACCGTTAAGTTATTCGTGAAAAGACTAAAATACCCCTCATTTGAAAAAAATATTATAAACAAATGAGTTAACTATGTTTTTCATCCATGTGGTTTATTGAAAATAACCATTATAGTCTGTTAGTTTAAAATTACTAAAACAGTACCAATAGTTTTTGGCAATACCAAAAATATATATATATAAAAAAACAAATCTCTCTCTCCCCCTCATGTTGCCACAATAAGCAACCATAACCACCACCACCATTCAACAAAGCCACTACTAGGGGTGTGTGCGCGGTTCGGCTTGGTTTTTGGGTAATACTGAAACCGAAAATTCAGTTTTCTTTTTAGGTTTTTTCAGTTTTAGCAACTGTTCGGTTCGGTTTTTAAAACAAATTATGTACGATTCAAAAAATAAAAGTAGTATAAATTAAAGTTTAAGATTTTTTCTTAAATGTTTACATTAAGTTAATATATTATGTTTTTAATTAATATCGTTAACAAAAACCTAAAATTCTAATCTATTTAATGTTTCTTCAAAGTTTTTATTAAGATGTTTTCTTTAATAATACTTTGAAAATCATATAATTTCTATGTTAAATTAGTATCTTTTAGTAGCATGAGTTAAACACTTAAACAACTTAAAAATAAAAGTATATGGATTTGGCCTACTATTATAACTTATCGGTTCGTTTATTGAAAATGGTTATTCAAAAACCAAAACGATATTTTCGGTTAATAAAAATCTGAAAATCGAACCGTCGGTTTTTGTTTCAGTTAGGGTTTTTCAGTCATTTCTGTTATGGTTTGTTTATTTCAGTTTTCTGCTCACCCCTAGCCACTATCTACTTATTCCCTATTTGTCTATTTCTATCAAATCCGAACTCGGTCACCCACCATGTTCCCACCACCTTGACTCGGTCCAACCTGTTTCGGGTTAAGAAAACACACACGCATACACACACACAGAGATGTATATATATATCCGTATCGAGTTCCTCCACCTCCCCACCAAACCCTTCTCTCCCGAACACGCCACGACTGTCCACAAACTCGAGTACCGATACTGTTTTGGCAATTTTTAAGCTAATGGATTGTAATAGTTATTTTCAACAAACCATTAGGATGAAAAACATAATCAACTCATTTGTGTATATATTGTTTTTTTTAAATGAGCGATTTTTTAGTCTTTTCACCAAAAAAACTTAACGGTAAATTGGATATGGTTAACGAAGATGGACTGTAATTGTTATAAAAGTGAAAGTGTAGTTGTGTTGTGTTGGCAATTTTTAAAATAATAGACTGTAGTGGTTATTTTCAACAAACCACATGGACGACAAACGTACACACACTCTCTCTCTCGCTCTCTCTCTCTCTCTATATATATATATATATATACATAGGTAGAGGATCTTGTAAAAAAAGCCCAAAGTGTGAGAATGGTAAGAAAGAATCTAAACCATTAGATCTTTAATCTAATGGTTGAAATCTTGATTGCAATCTTGTAAATAGTATAACAATTAAAATAATTAATTTTCTAGATTAAGGGTATGAAAGTAAAATTAACATTTTTAATTTTAGAAAGTCAAATACAATCCACATGCAAGTTCCCCTTTTATTTTTTAAACGCCAATAAATTTTTACACGTAACTTGTTTTTTTTAAAATACACCATAATAACGAGTGTTTTTTAATCTTTAATATGATACCATATTACTATACTTATATACAGAAAAAAATTACGTTCAATCGAATGTTTCAGTTAATGGTTTTTTGTTTCAGTTCATGGTGTTATATAATTATTGAATGGTGTTATATACTTATTGAATGGTGTTATATATGTGTTGAATGGTGTTATATTATTATTGAATGGTGTTATATAATTATTGCATGGTATTATATATGCGCTGAATGGTTGTTGCAGTGTTATTCGTAGTGTTTTTATAGAGATCTTTAAAATGGTGTTATATACTTATTGAATGGTGTTATTTACTTATTGAAGGGTGTTATGTAATTATTGAATGGTGTTATATACGTGCTGAATGGTGTTTGCAGTGTTATTCGGTATTCCTATAAATTAGGGTGGCGGTTTATGGAAGGTTTTGAATTAATTAAATCAATTATAAAATTACTTGATTACCCTTTTCGATTAATTTAGATCTAATGGCTGAGGTTTTTTCTTACCTTTCTCACACTTTTGGTTTTTTTACAATAAGCTTACCATATATATATATATAGAGAGAGAGAGTTAATTAATTAATTACTAAAGGTTCCTAGATACTATTAAGCATTAATTGATTAATTACCAAGTGGGGCTAACTCACTTGGTAGAGGCTCTTGCCTTTTAGTGGGAGGTCTTGTGTTCAATCCCAAGGAAAGGTGATTAATTTGTAAATATAGGAGTTTGGGCGAGTAATATTAGCCATTAAAAATAATTAATTAATAAAGGTTTTTAGATGGGTCCTCCACTGTAGCGCAGTGGTTGTTCACATCTCGGTGAAGGCTTGGCCCGGGGTTTTATCCGGGTTCGAGTCCAGGGAGAGAGGGGCAGTTTTACCTATTCCACGGGGTTTTCTACGCATCAGGGGTGTGCTACGCTTTCTAGCGGTGATCGAGTAGTCGGCCTTTGGACATAGCTTCAAAATGGTAGGTTTACACGTGGAAAGCAGTTAGCTTGTTAAAAAAAATAAAGGTTTTTAGATACTATTAAGCACCAATAGGAACTTAAGAAGTTATTACATTTATTATTTATAATAATCAGACACACATTGTGAAGACGAGGTGTGAATTTTAAATTATTGAGGGATGCATGGTTAATTTTTTTAACACTTTTTAAAAACAAATTGTCAAAGATGGATCGATCTCATATTAGCAAGTTGTAATAAATTGCTAATTTGGTTTTATAATTTTATTCTAAATTAGGGAGTGGATTCCAGAATAGAAAAAAATGACACTCAAATCCTTGAAAACTTCTATAAAAAGCATACGGTTTTCATAACCATACAACTCTTGGTTGAGCTGCAACATTTAGAATGTTAAAGCAATCAATAGTTACAAATGTAGTTGCAAATTAAGTCAATGTATTTCAGCTTTTATGGGGCTCCATCAAGAGTTTTTTTTTTTTTTTTGAACTGCAAAATCAAATCTTATTAATAAGATTTACGACCAGCCGGCACTAGCAAGTAGCTAGCAACCGACCCAAATACAAACACCAAAATTTAATGACAAAAACAAAAAAAACGATTACAGAAAGCTTTGTTTGCACCACTTCTCCCAATCTAGCTCCTTTAAGTTTGACCTGTTCTTTACCCAAAGAAAAGACCATGATCTGATATCTTCCATCAATCGCTCCACTCGCAATGGTTTAGCAGAGAAAACAAGATCGTTCCTGGCCCTCCAAATTCCCCAACAAGCTGTAAGAATTACAGACTGCACCACCTTGCTTTTGTCTTTGCTGAGATTTGCATACATGTGGTACTCCATTAGATCGCGAATCGAGAAAGCCATAATGTAAGGGATATTACACCAGACAGCGACCCATTGCCAGATGCGAGTGGCCACGTAGCAAGTCGTAAGAAGATGCTCCATTGTTTCATCCCCTTCGCTACAAAGTTTGCATTCGAGCGAGGGGAGCTGAATGTTCCTTTTAGATAAAGCCATGGATGTAGGAAGACGTTCCATTTCAGCACCCCAAGCAAAGATATTAACTTTGGTAGGCACCCATTTATTCCAATCCAAACAAAATTCTCTAGAATGATTAGACGTGTTTAGGGCCCGTTTAACTGATTTGATTGAGAACTCTCCATCCTTGTCCTTTGCCCAGACCCATTTATCATTGTATCCAGATGGTTGCGCTTGACTCAGAAGAGCCAAACAGTCCACCAATTCACCTGGTTCGCAACCTTCATCCGGTTCATGTATCCAGCCCCATTGCCAGGAGACTACATTATTTTGAGGCTCCATCAAGAGTTAAGGTGTTGTATTATCTTTCATATTAGGGCTGTAAACTAGTTGAGCGAGGGTGGGCAGAGCTCTAGCTTGAAACTAAACGAGGTAGCTCGACTCGAGCTCAAAGTTAAACGAGCCAAGCTTGGCTCAAGCCAGGCTCAGTTACAAAATGAGCTGGCTTGGCTCAAGTCGTTTCAAATCAAGTTTTTTTTGCTAGTTTTTCGAACGACCTCACGCATAGGAGACATGTTTATTTAGAATGGCTAAAATTTTATTACAACACGCAAGAAGCTAACAAAAATACAAAGGGAACATTACATGAAAACAAATGGATTTTGCATCCTCTCCAACCCAAATCATCACCCCTGAATAACTTGAATCGAAAAAAGGTGAAACATCTAACCATTTAACAAAAGAATTCAAAGTTCTTGCGGCTATCTCGCATAGGAGACATGTATTTCTACTGATTCACACCCCCGTACCCTTCTCCCCAGGTGGCATATATGAAATAACGTTACTATATGGTACAAATGTTGAGGTGTTCAATTAACCGATAATACCGGTCGCAGGTAATGCTAGGCACCCTACATGCCCGCGTTTGTTGAGTGTCAATGATAGAAAATGTCACACTAAAGGAACACTGAGGCAATACATGCATGGTCGGTAATATCTAAGTTAATCTATAATTTCAGTTCAAAACTAAATCAAGGTCAAGCACAGCAGATCTTTGACAAGTTGATTTGCTTAATACAAATTTATCTTCTTTTCGACCGGACACAAAAAAATAATTTTCTTTTAGGCAGTTAGGATAGCACATAGTGTTATTGTTGAAAAATCATCATCATCATCTGCATACTCAATAAATCTCATCAATAGCAAAGCTAAGGTAAGGTCTGAGGAAGTTAAGATATAGACAACCTTACCTAAACCCCGTAGGAATAGAGAGGTTGCTTCCAGTGAGCCCGCCAACTCGATTGTCAGAAAATATACAACACACCAAAAAACTTTTATATGTGTTACAATATATAACACATCAAGAAACTTTTATTTGTGTTACATGACTCCAGTATTTGTAGTGTACGTAGGGCCGCAGGTGCATTCGAGCTATAGCCCATAGAAACTCAACTGAATCATTATTGTATGTGTATCTCGCTTCTCCATCCTTAGATAAATAGATAATGCCATAATGGTCTAGGCTTACGAAAAATTTCACCAACACTATGTTTCACATGAAGAAACACACTTTTAGTTAAACACCTGTTTTTTTTTCCCAGTTTTAAGTTAAAGATTATTTTAACAAGAAAATCACAGTTTTTAGTTCGAACAGTTTTGATGAGATCCAGAAAGATAGGGTAAATAAAATGCGAAAAACTAACATTTATTAAATCTAAACAATAACAGAACATTTAAAACAAACTAATGGCAAAAATATGATTTCACGAGGAAGACAGTTTATGTTTATTGTTATTTTAAGCATATGGCTGAAACATCCGACACCATGGACTACGGCTGTGCTGACCCCGTCATGATTTTCACCACATGCCTATCACCAAAACCGGCAACACGCAAGCCTTTTGTTTTACCGCTAACTATCTACCTTGAAATAACCAGTCAAACATTTAGTTTATCAATTCCGATTTCCGAGAAAATATACCATATGTGTTGACCTTACAATAAATAGTTTCTCGTTCTGGATTCGATTCTCATAAGAGAGCTTTCCCGAATCTATTGGGTTTTCTCCTGAATTATTGTATATGCATTATAGCCTAGTGAAGATGGATATGATCGGGTGGTTTCACTGGTGACACGATGATACTCTAATGGTCCGTTAATGATCCAAAACTTTGCCGTTCGAAAAAAAAGTTTCTTGTTTTCAATGGCTAATTTCTTATAACCATTATCGTCTGTGGAACTTGAACCCAAGACCCCTCCTCACAAACTCAGGTGTTTAAAAATTTTGCATTTAACAATAGACCACTACCATATTGGTAATAAACAGTTTTCTTATTCTCTTGTTTAAAACGGTAAATTCTTATTTTGTGTAAGTTAACACTTAGGCTGGAGGGTGTGGGATAAATCCCCTAGCTTAGGACAAGTCAGCGCCACCTAGGATCCACGTCAGCCAGAGGGCTTTATAACGCCCTCCTTTAACTTGCAGGGTGTGGGATAAAGCCCGGTCATCATTACCTAATTATTACTTTTTTTTAAATTTAAAAATTATTTAATTTTGATATATTAATTTATAACTCATTGTTTAAATAATAAAAATAAAATGCCATAATTGAAATAAAATCACAATGTCATAATTAAAATAAAAAAAATACAAAGTCACTCGTCTTCTACATATATTTCGCCTGAATTTGTACCTTACGAGCCTCCAAAATGACTCGATCCTCCTATGCTAGATGTGACAAATCTCTCGCGAGAAAATCCATGTCTTTCTGGATTTGTTTCTTCATTTTCATTTGTTGGTCTTTTTCCTTAATCGATATTATTTTGTTGAGACTTGCCTCGAAGTCGCTCAACTTTGACGGGCCATCCGATGGCGTTGAAGAAGACTTCCTTGTGCCGCTGCCTTACTTTTGTCCCTATCATGTGGTCGAGGCAGCTCTTCTGGTTCTTCAAATTCGTTAACATCGTCGTTTAGATTAATTTTGTACGAGCATCGGACCCGGATGGTTCAGTAGTGGATGTTGATTTGGACCGTTTAGACCTAGCGCGGGTTGGGTCGAACGGTGGTACAAGATGCCACTTGGGAGATTTGCGAACAAGCTCCCATGTTGTTACCATTGTAAAGTAATGCCCATGGTACAATCTATAGTCGTTGTGGGCTTGGGTCATGACGTCCACGTCGCTCGAACCTCTTTTTCTACGATTACTGTTGACGAGATTAGTATATATATTGTTGAAATTGCTAACATTCGTCCTCATATTGCTCCACTTTCCCGAAAAAGAGTCGTGTGTTCGATATTCGCCACGACCCATTGCAGCGAAAAACTTCTCACGTATATGAGCCCAAAATATCTTTATGTCTTGGTCGTTTCCTATAAAAAGTGTATTTACAAAAGTATATGTTTGATTTAAAAAGTAAATTTACAAAACTATATGTTTGATTTAAAAAGTAAATTTACAAAACTATATGTTTATAAAAGTATGTAAAAATATATATGGAGATAAAATTTACCAACAATCTCGTCTGCCGATACGTCGAGCCATGCTTTTGCCAACTCGAACTCTTCCTTAGGCGACCAAATTTCGACCTTCTTAGTAGCACGTTTTTCGGACACATCCTTCTTTCGATTACTTCGCTTTTTTGAGGGAGTGGGTTCGGCTTGGGTTTCGGGTACGAATTCGGTTTGGGTTTCGGGTACGGATTCGGTTTGGGTTTCGGGGTACGGATTCGGTTTGGGTTGTGTTTTGGGTTTGGGGTATGTTTTGAGGATGTATGTTTGGAGGTATGTTTTGGGGAAATAATGGGGGTTGAGAATAATACCCGTAAAAACCGGGCATCGGTGGAGTGTGGGATGAGGAGAAGTTGGGGTGCTTGGTGGCATCGGATAATATCCAAGCTCACCCGTACGCGGGTCTTGTCGATAACGGTCCTCTTGCTCGTTGTTTTGCATACTTTGCCAAAACGGATTGTTCGGATCTCACGGGTTTTGGTTGTTGGGAAACATTGTTAAGAATGATATAAAAAGTGTAGAGAATGGTATAAAAAAGGGTAAAGAAAGTATAAAGAATGGTATAAAAAGTGTAGAGAATGTGGGGTATTTATAGGTTAAATTTATAAATAAGGAAATTATTTTTTTAGATTGTTACCGTTCAACGATAATATTTTGAAATAATCAACCTCGATCATGCCAATGGAGCGCGTTACCATGGTGAAGCTGCACCTATAGCGCCCCACCGTAAACCGCTCGGTGTGGGGGGGTGCCTCCACACCCTCCGGCCTTATGATAAAAAAACATCTTCACTTTTGTTTATTATAGACGTTACATTTTTTTTTTCGCTTTACAATATATGTTTACTCTAATTAACCAAATAATTATTATGTTTCTATGTAAGTATACAGGTGTCAATGTGAACCTCGTCCATTTGTTTGAGGCATACGCCTTTTAAAGAAGAGGTCTTAGGTTCAATCCTGAGTAAGAGTGAATAATTAGAATTATTGGAGTAGAAGCAAATATTGCCATTTAAAAAAGCATGAAAGTGATAATAAGGATGTTTGGGACGAGCAAACATTCCCACCGGTTACCTCACAATCAGGAATTTTTAATAAAACTCTTTGCAGCCGTGTCTCCGATTATAATTGCTATTCCTGTGCTAGCCATTCATTCAAGGGGACATTCTAGTGGTTAAGGCGTGTGTCTTACAGTAAAGGTCAGAGGTTCAAATCCTGCGAACTTGTGCAACAAATCACAGGATTTTCAGTCACAAACGACACCCTACCCTAGTAAAAACCAATCTTTTATAGTAATCAATCGGTGAAGGTTTGTGAGAGAATAGACGTGGGCAAAAGAATTAACTCGGATCACTAGTGGATTTCATTAAGGGGATGTTCAACGGATTTCATCGGCGGGCCCATAAGTATAGTAAATTTCTATGTCGATCTCCATGAGATTTTTTGTTTTAGGGTTATATAAAAACAAATCTAGAACAACCCCGTGAAATTTATTATGTCGATCCCCATCAAATTTTGTAAAAGAGCAAATAAATGCTATAAAAGAATAAATTGTTAAAATCGTTCCTGAGGTTTGGACATGTTTGACGGTTTCATCCAAAAAACTCTTTTCTTTACTAAATAGTCCTTCACTTTTGAGATTTTTTGCCATTTTCATCCAAAAGTCTAATTTACTTTATTTTTTCTGTCAAATATTTGAATGATAAATGACAAAAAATCACAAACCTCAGGGACGATTTTGACAAGAAAAAGTTCGACATTTAAATGAAAATGACAAAAAATACCAAAAATGAAAGAAAATATGATACAAAAAATTGAATGAAATTGGCAAACATGCCCAAACCTCAGGGAAAATTTTGGCAATTTACTCGCCATAAAATTTTGATCAGCCTCACCATGTCCATTCCCGCCCTTTAATTGGCCTTTTGTTGGTAATTTCCCAAATAAAAATTATAAATTATAATTTGATTACATGGCTTTCAATATTTTAGTTTATTTTCTGCTTTATTTAATTCAAACAATAGTAACTAAGTTAGTTTAATAGTTTATTGATGTCTTTTTTCTACTGGTTGGTTAATTACTAGATTATGCTTGTTTATATAATTAGTGAATGCTTGTTCTCAATGTGTACTTTAAGAAATATGAATTACGCATTCGAACGACTTTTCAAATGAAAATTTGAAGAATCATCTTCGAAAATAGTCGGATATGTTGACCCGACCCGATCCAACCCGGGCCGATTTTTTTTAATATTAAGTGATAGTTTATCGACCCCATGAAAAAAAATTTAGGTCTGTCACCGGTAGATTTCATCGAGGGATCACCAATTGATTTATCACCAATAAGTTAATGTCCAAAGATCATACGGTCGTGGCAATATCATCGTGCTTTATAAAACTCGTATTTTATTAAAAGTTATTACGAAGACTGCATTATAAAATAATTATTTTTGGATTAAAATGACAAAAAATCCCAAAAGTAAAGGAATAATATGATACAAAAAAAATTGTTTTGAATGAAATTGACAAACATGCTCAAACCTCACAGACGATTTTGACAATTTACTCGCCATAAAATTTTGACCAGCCTCACCATGTCCATTCCCGCCCTTTAGGTAAGCCACCGATAATAACGGTCAACTTCTTCGATTGGCCTTTTGTTGGTAATTTCCCAAATCAAAATTTTAAGTTCTAATTTTATTACATGGATTTCAATATTTTAGTTTATTTAATTAAGGTCTACATTATTTAACTCAAACAATACCAACTAGGTTAGTTTAATAGTATATTGATGTTTTATTTTCTACTAGTTGGTTAATTACTATATTATGCTTGATTATATAATTAGTGAATGCTTGTTCTCAATGTGCACATTAAAAAATATGAATCACACATTGGAACGACTTTTAACGACTTTTCAAATGAAAATTTGAAGAATCATCTTCTAAAACTATCAGATATATTGACCCGACCTGATCTAACCCGGACCGATTTTTTAATATATAGCGATAGTTTTCGACCCCATGAAAAAAATTCTAGGACGGTCACCAGTGGATTTCATCGAGGGATCACCAATTGATTTATCACCAATTAATTAATGTCAGACATTCGTTCCAATATCACCATGCTTTATAAAACTCATATTTCATTAGAAGTTATTATGAAGACTGTATTATAAAATAATTATTGTTTTTGGATGAAAATGACAAAATATCCCAAAAGTGAAGGACAATATGATACAAAAAACTTGTTTTGGATGAAATTGGTAAACATGCCCAAACCTTATGGACCATTTTGGCAATTTACTCGTCATAAAATTTTGACCAACCTCACCATGTCCATTCCCGCCCTTCTGGTAATCCTCAACGTTCAACTTCTTCAATTGGCTTTTATTGGTAATTTCCCAAATCAAAATTTTAAGTTCCAATTTGATTACATTGCTTTCAATATTTTAGTTAATTTAATTAAGGTCTACTTTATTTAATTCAAAAAATAGTAACTAGGTTAGTTTAATAGTTTATTGATGTTTTTTTTCTACTAGCTGGTTAATTACTAGATTATGCTTGATTATATAATCAGTGAATGCTTGTTCTCAATGTGTACTTTAAGAAATATGAATCTGCACATTGGAACGACTTTTCAAATGAAAATTTCAAGAATCATCTTCTAAAATAGTCGGATATATTCACCCGGCCCGATCCAACCCAGACCGATTTTTTAATATATAGCGATAGTTTATCGACCCCATGAAAAACAATTCTAGGTCTGTCACCGGTGGATTTCATCGAGGGATCACCAATTGATTATCACCAATTTGTTAATGTCCAAAGATCAGACAGTCGTGGCAATATCAGAAACTCATATTTCATAAAAAGTTATTATGAAGACTATATTATAAAATAATTATTGTTGTTGAATGAAATTGACAAAAAAATCTCAAAAGTGAAGAACAATATGATACAAAAAAGTTGTTTTATGTGAAATTGATAAACATGCCCAAACCTCAAGTGCGATTTTTGCAATTTACTCGCCATAATATTTTGATCAGCCTCATCATTTCCATTCCCACCCTTCAGGTAAGCCACCGATAATAACGTTCAACTTCTTCACTTGGCCTTTTTTGGTAATTTCCCAAATCAAAATTTTAAGTTTTAATTTGATTACATGGCTTTCAATATTTTAGTTTATTTAATTAAGGTCTACTTTATTTAATTCAAACAATAGTAACTAGGTTAGTGTAATAGTTTATTGATGTTTTTTTTCTACTAGCTGTTTAATTACTAGATTTTGCTTGATTATACAGTGAATGCTTGTTCTCAATGTGTACTTTAAGAAATATGAATCACACATGGGAACTGTAGGATCGAATTCCTCCTTAGCAAAGGTACCTAACTTGATATCTAGTCCATAATCGTGGAATTATTATGAATTAGTGACAACTATACACGTATTACTGTTTAACGGTTGATTTAATTGATTAATAAACGTTTACAATCTGGATGAAATCCGGCAGAGCTTCGTCGTCAATGTTGCAAAAACTGTTACAATGAAATGACCCAGCAACCTATTTATAGACCTCACAATTCGTACGAAGACATTCTAGTTCGTACAAAGTTGCCACTTCGTACTAACTTTACACTTCGTACGAAGTACAATCTAAACAAACATAACTTTAACATGTGACAAATCTAGACCTGGACATTCAAACTAGACCTAAGACGCAGGCAATAGACATCTTGCATCAACAAACTCCCCCTTGGATGTTGTCGCAGTCTTGGTCAATCTTCAAAATCTTTAACCTATTCCAAAGAAATTCTTGTACGGCTTCTTTCGTCTTTCTTGTGATGGGATAGGTGTTTGATCTGTCGCATGTGCCCATTTCATAAATTGAAATCTCCTTTGACGTGCCACTTTGCCTTTCTCTCTAAATTCTTCCAAACGCTTTTCTTCCTTCAATAATTCTTCACGTTCTAGCTCTCTCATTTCGATTCCCACATATGGCCTGAATTAATACCATGTGCATAGCAAACGTTAATCACAGCCTGGTATTGCTTCGCTTGAGTTTCTTCTCTCTTATCATAGCAGATCTTGTTAAAGAATAGACATTTCACATCTTCCTTCGAACAATTCACTAGCCACATCGGGTCTAATATCCTGATCGTCCTCCATAATCCCCAAATTCTCATTCGTTCGATCAATTCAGGAGTTGTTTCTTTTGTAATATCCCAATTATCTTTTGCTCGCAACACGATCACAGCTTCACTCGTTTCTGGATTTGTTTGCCACCATAAGAAGTATGGATCAAAATCTTGTTCAATCTGCTTCGAAGGCATATTCTTCATGGCTTTTGGACGCTTCATGACCAACGTGATATCCCGTTCTTTTGTCACTTTGTCAATCTTGATTCTTCGCTTGGGAATAAACGGCTTCAAGTAGTTAAAACCATGCATCGCTTCAAACTTTATCACCTTCCATAGTCGTTGATCGTGGAACTTCATTTGATAGCTAATATTCTTCGTTTTCACCAATTCTTCCACATCCCAAAACGGTAAACTCTTCAAATCATTTAGGTCTAATACTGAACTCCAAACTCTCGCTTGATAGCATAGTCATTTAACTCTTTAATCCTTCCCCAGCTTAAGATATCACCAAGTGATTTGTCTTTGTCTCTGGTAAAGAACGCCAATGGTCGTTTAAACTTTCTTTCTTTTGGTAACTCTTTGAACCATGACTTCTTGGCTTTAGCTATCTCTTCCTTTGTCATTCGTTTCGGAATATTTCCATCTCTAACAGCTTCATCAATCTTTCGTTTTAACAAATCCTGATCTATCTGGCTCATGATTTCTTCAAGTGTAGGAAAACTATCAGTATCAGCTCCAGAATACTTTTCAACATCTTCATCATCTGAAGCATCTTCGATTATCACATGATCATAATTGTCTGCTTGAGGCACACACTTGTAAAAATAACTATTCGGCTCAAAAGTGCTTATATTCACTAACTCCTCTTCAAAATCAAATTCAATCGAACCCTCATCAATCTCTAATAGTTGTGAACATGCTCATCTTCTTCAATATTATGCTCCAACATAAGCATCATCGACTTGTAGCAATCAGGAACAACTGTAACAGGAGTAACTGTGAAGATTCCTGATGCTTCTTCAGTTTCTGTTGGCCCTGTTTGCTCCCCCTGAGCTTGAACATCCTCTGCATTACTTCATCGTTTAGCAGTGCATCATAATCAAACTCTCAAGTAAATTTAGCACTTTCAACAGTAACACCAACACCTCCCTAATTGTCATCATCATCATTATCATCTTTCTTGTCAGAATCATCCTTTTTATCATCATCTTTCTTTGATTCATCGTCTTTTTCATCGTCATCTTCAACTGCTTCCTCTTCAGCTAAAGCTCTTTGAGCTGTTTGACGTCTAATTTCAGCAATCCTTTGTAGAATATGATTATCAACAATATCAACAACTTGCCCTACTGCAACCATATCCATTACCGGTTCTTCATCAATCATTGACCTTTCACCAGTTGGTAATGGATCTATCGTTAAAGGTTCAGTTAATCCTTCAGAAACAACTTTACCCTTGCCTTGAGCTGCCGATTATGCTGCAGCTTTTCATTCCCTTTCTTCAACCCTTTGTTTTGCTTCTTGTACTTCTATCCAGTTGTACTCAGCGGCAAAATCTATTCCAAGGTTGTTAGCAAGTACTCGTTGTAACATATCAAACCTTCTATTGCTAAGCGCTCTTTCATTTTCAAGATCATTAACCACCTTTCTTAACCTTTCATTGTTTGTACCCAAACTCTCGATCACATCCTTCATATACTCTCGATCATTCTCCATAAACTTCATTCTTGCTTCTAAAACCTCTTTTTCAGCTTCGTTAGCTTTCATCTGTTCTTCCAAAGCTTTGATTCTATTTTCCAATTCAATAAGCTTGGACTCATTAAACATATCAGCAAAGGCATCAGTAGACATTGAAGCATAATTCTCTGGTGGTAATGAAATATTCCCAAAAGCATCTTGAAATTCACGTTCAGGATTTTGACTCTTTGGTGTTGTTTGTTTGGGTGCAGATTTTGGAGTTGATTGTTTAGGGGTTGATTGTGGTTGTGGAGGTATAGGTTGTGAAGTAGTAGGTGGTGGTTGATTGTGAGTGGGAGAAGCTTGTGGTGTAATGTGTAATGGTGAAGTTGGTGGAATAGAAGCAACTATCTCTGACACATGCTTTGAGTTTTTCAACATTTTCCTTTTAGCTTTCATAGCTGGTGATCCTGTAGTCTTCTTAACTTCCAACGCTTTACTCTTTGTATGCCTTGTTTTCTTTTTCGGCCTAACTTCCTCTTCTGACTCATGCTCAGATGGTACATACACACCATCTCCATTCTTTTTTAGTTTTTCTTGCTTTAACTCTTCTCTGATTTGATGATCTCGTATATCAGTGGAGTCCTCAGATCACCCTTATCTGAAGTAGCAGAGAAAACACCGTGATCATCACCCTCAACATCTTCTGCTTCAACATTTTCAACTTCTATATTTTCTGTTTCAACATTTTCTGTCTCTACATTCTCTTTTTCAATGTTCACAGCTTCAACATGTTAGTACATAATGTCTATGTCTTAGTCTTGGATCGAGTCTGTTTAGTTTGGGCTAGAATATGTTAGAAATAGACGTATTTATATAGTATGTCAAGTTCGCCTGGAAACAATATGTGAGAACAAGTTCGGCCGAACTTGTTCAAGACAAGTTCGCCCAAACTTGTCTATCTCCCAGCGAACTTGCATATCTATAAATAGGTGCCTTGATGTTTTCATTTGTAACTTTTGAAACTTTGGCACACTGACGGCGAAGCTATGTCGGATCAGGATTTGACATGTACAGAACATTTATGATCAATAAACAATGATTAAGCAGTAAATCTTGCAGATTCGATTAACACGTCATATAAATTCCGCTTATACGAATGTTAGATACCAATTTAGGTTCCTATGCTAGTAATGGAGCGATCTAACAAGTGGTATCAGAGCCTGGATACCTGAATTGGTGAAATCTTTGCAAGATCTACTCTTATTCTACCTCTTTCTACCATTTTTTCTTCATTTTTCAAAGAAAACAATGAATTCACGGATAAAAATTGCTAATTTTTGAATATGTCATGTAAAATACACTTGTGGCAAACCCCTGAGAGTTTGGACATCAAATTCAAACGAATTGATATCAAAAAGTTCAAAAAACCATGATTTATAAACTTGTTTTGGTCGAACTTGAGATCGAGATCAAGTTCGCCCGGACTTGATTAAAATTCATTGATTTTAATCAAGTTCGCCCAAACTTGACTGATATTTCAAGGTTTTACAGACAAGTCCGCTCGAACTTACCTATTCTTCATTCAACTTTTATCAAGTTCGCCCGAACTTGATTAAAGATTGTTGAAAATTTAGTATAAGTTCGCCCGAACTTGTTTGTCTTTCTTGAAAATCTTATAAGTTCGTCCGAACTTAATCAGGGAGAAATACAATTCAAACACAAGTTCGCCCGAACTTGTCAGTGTACTGATCGTTTTTCGAAGTTTGTGAACGTGTGTTTTTCAGTAAAATTCGTCAGTTGTTCAAGATGGAAGATCTGCACAGCGCATTTATGACTGCTACAACATCAAATGCTCAAATGGTGAATCAAGTGAACATCGACAACGAAATGGGCACATCCGTGAAAACGCCAAAACTCATGAATATGTGGGTTGGAAAGAGAAATTTTCTAACTGGGCACAAGCTATGTATTTCCACAGTTGGGTTGTAGTTCAAACTGGATATACATGGCCTCTGGATGAAAGTGATAATGAGGTTGATATAAGCAAGTTTTCAACCTTACAAAAGGAAGCTTACATTGCCGAGAAGAAAATGATAAGTTTAATCCAACAGTCTGTGAAAGAAGATATACTGGTGATGCTACCGGAATATAAGACTGCACAGGAATTATGGACATCTTTGCAGAAAAAGTATCAGGGAAGTGTAGAAATGGTCAAAAGCAAGAAAGCGCTGATCATGAAAGAATTTGATATATTCACGATGATTAAAGGCGAAACGATGAAACAGATGATCGAAAGGTTTTGTCATCTAAAACTGATTATGAGGAGACACGGGCTTGAGAAGAAAGAAGAGGAATACATTGATAAACTGGCTGACGCATTGCATGAAGGTGATTGGACGACATATCTCTTGGTTCTTAAAGAAAGTCCGAGCTGGCAGTTCTTTAAACTATCCACGTTTATTGATAAACTGGAAGGACATGAGATGGAGTTTTTAAAGATAGCCAAATCAAAGAATGCGAATGCCACACCCAGACCCGCAGCGGAAAAGGTGATCGGGGCATGATTGGGTTTTCATCAAAGCTCATGACATTTATTATAATGTTTCATATTTATTATTACAATTTAAAGGAGATCATACAATCATAATTACAACATGTTCTATACATCTTTCTAGATTTCATTATTTTCTTCTAAGGCATTTTCCTATGTGTTCCTTGCTTCATCCTGTCCACCTGTATCATGTGTAAAAATGGTTTTTTGATCAACAAAAAGTTGGCGAGTGAATCCTATGAAAAACCTTTAAACAAGTTTATTGAATTGATTATAAAATAAAGTGCATAACCACATATGAGTAACTGTAGATGTAAATTTATTCACAACACACTTAATATTAAATAATACACACACATACACTAATAGATTGTTTTGAGGCACGCGTTGTTCAACTCGTGTCTCACGAGGAACTGATGGGCCTAATGAATGAGTTTTGAGGCACGCGTTGTTCTACGAACTGATGGGCCTAATGAATGAGTTTTAAGGCACGCGTTGTTCAACTCGTCTCCCACGATGAACTGATGGGCCTAACAAATAATTTGCATACAACTTGACAATATGTAATACATAACTATAAACAATATTTACATTCTAAGTTTGGATCATAATATGGTATAGCACGAATTTGAATAAACGAATTAGTTTAAGTGACACATGATACACCCCAAAACATGAATAAAAAGGGGAATTTGTAAGAATTCACTCACAGTGGTTGCGTTGCTTGGATTGATGATGAATGCGCACGTATTTGGATTAACCACGAGAGAAACTAACCTAGATAATAACATAACGGTTCGGTAAATAAGCGGATTTTATTAATCAATTTTAGTAGGATTTTTGGATATATTTTTGTGAGTTTAAGGCTATTTTCTAACTTTAAAAACGTTATTTTTAAGTATTTTTAATTGATTTTTAAATTAAATAAATAAATAAAAAATAATAAAAATTGTTGACTTTTTGACTTTGACCGTGACTGTCGACCGTTGACCGGTTCGGTCGGTTATATAGTTGCACTGAGTGAGGTTCGAACTCGTGACCTCCCGTACGCGTGCACGCAGCTCTGCCAACTGAGCTACGTGTCTAACCCGAAATATTTCTGTTTTTAATTATATTTATACACTATTTAAGTTAATCCGAAAATCATTTATTTTAAAAAGGATTTAATTGTATCGACTCGGTGTTCTCCACAGGTCTCGAACCCGGGACCTGTGGTTTTGTTTGGCACACAGTCCACCGCTGGACTGTGTGTCTAACTTGGTAAATATTACGGTTTTTATTATACTTAACATCTTACTGCGTGTGGATCCGGTTGAGTTTAAAAAAAGAAATTTTTATTACAGCGAATGTGCTTGTGTCAAGGATCGAACTCGGGACGTATGTGTGTTTGTTTGCACACAGTCCACCGCTGGACTGTGTGTCTAACCCGTTCATAATACTGATTTTAATTAATCTTATAATCAATACGACTTCGTCTTCTTCGCTCAAAACACAGACAACGGTTAACCATGCTGTTACTTGTTAAATTAATTTAACGAACTTTATAAGCGATTGTAATGTATTGAACAGAAAGGGTTTGGGGAATGATTGTACTGAACAGGTGACTTTTTCAGAACTCCGGCAAGGATTCATCGGCTCTGTTTTGTGAACTTCGGCTGTTAGGATCAATTAACAGTTTGGATGGATTAGATGTGAAATTGAACTACTGAGCAACGATTATCAGTAGGTTTAAATGATCATACCGGCTCACGGCGTGATTCTGGAACTTTCAGAAGTTTTCCGGCGAAAGCAGAATTTCCAACAACGTCGTCTGGGATTGATTCTGGGTGATAGATTGATGTTAGTAATGGTCTAACAATGGAATGGAATAGAAAGAGTCGAGGTATTTACTGTGATGATGTGAGTCTCGGTTTTCCGGCGAAAGTCCGGTGATTGCAGAAAAATTCCGGCGAGTGAAATTGCGTCGAGAATTGGTGTGATTGTGAGCGAAAAGATTATCAGAGGCTAGAGTGTATATTTATAGGGAAGAATATCGATGAATTGGGTCTGATTACCGTCTTGATTCGTTGGTCAATAATTCTCCGGCGGTTATGACTGATGTCGCGGAGCTGGACATCGGTTATAACCGATGTAAGAGTTATTATGCACGTTAAGTCACAAGAAACCGACAATAAATGGCGAAATCGTTGGGATTACCGGCGACTGCGAAATGGGCGCGTCGGTTGACTGATTTTGAAAACGAGTTTTTGTTATTTGAATTAATTGATTTAATATATCATCAAAAGGCACAAGTGGCAGAGTGGTTGGGCGAGTGTGAGTTAAGTCTTTGAAGCTTTACCCGGCTGACCCGGGTTCGAAACCCGGCATCAGCATAATATTTTTATTTCGTTATTTTTAATAAATTTTATATTCTAATATATTTATTAATTATGTATCGTTTAAAATTAATTTGAGCATTAAATACGCAACGAAATTTTTAACTGGATGTTTGGTTGATAAACGAAGCGGGTTTGGTTAACCCGTTTTTTTTTACGGATGTTACAGCGAACGTGACTCAAGATGTAGGGCTGTACTACAAGTCAGGAGCTCAAGATAATATCACTAGCCCGAAAATTCAAACTGCTTTTAGCGCGAATCTGAATTCTTTGAATCATTCGCCGCAGAGTCAAACACAATCATATCCGAAATATGATCAACGTCCGCATAGTTCTTCATTTTCAAGCACGGGTTCAAATCAGAACAAGCAAACAAATTCTGATTCAAATGTATTCAAATGCAACATTGCAGTCAACCTAAATAATGCCGTTTCTGAACAAGTCACTAAACAACACATGGTACTTCTTGCCACAGTGTTGGAATCGTATGAAAGTTTGGTGGCTGGAAAGATTGGTAATCCGGAAATGACCGCCGAAGACTATGATCAAGTAGATGAAGAAGAGCTTGAGCTGATGGATATCAAGTGGTCATTAGCATCGATTATCTGAAGAGTTACTAAGTTTGTTGCTCTAACTGGCAGAGATATCGGAAATTCAAGAAACAAATTGGGATTCGACAAAACAAAGGTTACTTGCTTCAGATGCCGACAGAAAGGGCACTTCAAAAGAGAATGCAAGAATCCAGAGGCAACGGGTAACCAAAGTCCATTTGGAGGTGGCAGTGAGTATTACAAAAAGTCACTTCAATACAAGCTTTTCCCAAAGAAGACACAAGTCGAAATCCAAGATAAACCTTCAAACACAGTAGAAAAGGCAATGGTTGCTTCGAACGAAGATGATGGCTTTGACTGGAATTCTTATATCGCCAAGAAGACTGTAGTTGCATTAATGGCTGAGATTGTTAAAGATACATCTGCTGAGGATGCAGCTTTGGAGAGTGCATTACTAGAAGAATACATGCAACAAGCTGAAGTAGAGGAAATCTATCACCACACAAAGGTGCAAAGTATCCTTTCACCTAACTTGTCTACTAGTTTTGCAGGTTGTTTTGGTGATACAACAACTATGGAGCATGTTGCTGAGGAGAAACCGGTGGTTGAAGAGGTCATTAACACGACCAAGGAGATGAATGAAGAAAACCTCACAGAGATCGCCAACAAGGCTATGATGGCAAATCTGACGAAGGTAGGTCCAGAGGTAAAGGTTGTAGAAAAGGAAGTGGTTAAAGTTCAAGTCGTAGAGGTTGAGAAACCATGTACAAAATGTGCTGAACCGTGTATTCAATGTGCTGAAAAGACTCAGATCATAACCGAACTCAATGTGCATAATAATAATTTCAAATATGATTATCGCACAATGAAGGAGGCCTATGACAAAATGAAAGATGATTACACGAGGCTTGATAATAATAACATTAAACAAGATGATACTATCAGAATGTTAAAAGCTACTTTAATGGAAAAACAAAAAGCTATTAACGTTTATATAAATAACATTGCTGAAGTTAAACAAGAGCTTCAAGACATGAAAATCGAAACCGAAAGGGTTCGACAGCTTCTGAAAAGGTATACCACAAATGCCTACGTCATTGATCACATTCTTCCAACTATTCAGTCGGAAAAAGATGTTCAAAAAGCCAAAGGTAAGAAACATGGAGACTATAGCAATGTTCCACCACCCCTATGAGAAAAATATTGTCACAAGAAGGCTGAGGGGATGGAAAAAGCACTCAACATTGAACTTTTAACTGAAAAGAAAAATGAGTTGCCTGAGAACATTGATATAACCTACACGAGTGATGATGGCAAAGTAGTGGTTAGAATGTTGTTGAAAAGGTTCTGAATGATTCTGATGATGGCTGCTTTGAAAGTGCCAACTCGAGTTCGAACAGATCTGATTCACAATCTGAAGATGACGATTCATCATCGGAAGATAGCCTAAGTGATGATCCTAATGTTGTCATGTACAAAGTTAAGGATTCTGATAGACTACTTCAACGATAGCTTTCCGATTCGGAATGTGAAAGAGGATTAGCTTGACAAATTCTTCAAACTCTTTGAAGTTACATCAGAAGATTTGGAAATCAATCAAAAAAAATTTTATTCCAAACCTAAAAGAAATAACTACCGAAGGAATGGTGGTGACTTTCCGGAACATAGGAGAGCGGGGTTGGGTTTGGATGTGGAAGAAGAACCGAATAAGAAAAAGTCACCATTTTGAAAATATAAAGATAAAAACATGAAATTTGTGTATGGGACGAGCATGGTTCAAGAGGAAAGTTTGATTGGGAAGCAATTAAACGATGAGTTCAAAAAGGCAAAAGAACTTCGAGATAAGGCCAAAACCACAAATGGTGTAAAATCCATTAGTGGACATTCTCATGATGATCGGACTTGCTTCAAGTGCAATGAAGTTGGTCACATTGCACGCAAGTGTCCGAAATCTAAGCTGGTTTACCCTCGAAGGAAAACAAGTTCAGATGTTGAAAAGCCTAAGCAACCAGAGTTTGTAAAACTGGGCTCAATTCTGAAAAGAAATGAATCTAAACTTGAAGTTAAACCTAAAACTAAGTTTGAAAACTCAACTTTCGAGAAAGGTGAAACTTCCAAGACAAATGAATCAAGGGTTTACATTAAAAAGGCACAAGTTAAATCACAATCATGGATTACCAAAAAGAAATCAACAACATCTGAAGTTATCAAGTCTGAGCTAGTTAAGACTGGTAATAACAAAGAGTCTAATTTGGCAAACCTAAGGTAAACGTGCGGAATCTGTTTGCATAGGTGACATTGGATACAAGTTTGTTACTGTTTAATCACTGTTTCATTGATTAGTAGACGTTACAGATCATAGAAACACTTGGACAGAGCTTCGCCTCTGTCGTGAAAAAATCTCTGAATCCTTTTGTTGCTTCGAACTTGATCATTTTCCACAATAACTGATCAATAAACTTCATATGATATGTGACATTACGTGTCTGCACCAATTCCTCAACATCCCAGTATGGAAGTGTCTTGAAATCTGCCAAGTATTTGAAGTATTGAACTCCAAATTCACGTTTAATGGCATAAATATTTAACTCTTTAAACCATCCCCAACTTAGTATATCTCCAAACGACACATCTTTATCTCTGGTAAAGAATGCTAGTGGTCTTCGAAACTTTCTTTCTCTAGGCATTTCTTTAAACCAGGATTTCTTTGCTTGCGCAATCTCTTCCTTTGTCATTGGTTTAGGGATTTTTCCTTCTCGTACAGACTTTTCAATCTTTTCTTTCAACATATCTTCATTAAGCTGTTCGTATATTTCTTCAAAAGTTGGAAAACTATCAGTATTCAAACCTGTGTACTTCTTAGCTTCATCTTTCTCATCATCTGACGACCAATCTTCGACTATAACCTTGTTGTACTCATCAGCTTCATATCTTCGTTTATAACAATACTCATTTGGCTCAAACGTATTCACATTCAATACTTGCTCTTCAAAGTCAAAGCCGAATGTTTCAGCATCAACATCGATCAGCTTTGCTAAATCTTCTTTTGAGTAGTTATGCACATATTCGCCTTCTTCAACGTTGTGTTCTAATATAAGAATCAATGGCTTTGTAGGCATAGCAGCAACAGGCATAACCATAATAGCATCAATCATATCAATGTCTTCTTTCTGACCAGTTTCCCCTATTTGCTCCCCCTGAGTTTGATCATCCATTCTATTTGTTACATTATCTAGCAACGAAGAGAAGTCAAACTCATCAGTAAATTTAGCATCAACAACCTTTAGACCGAATCCACCCTGATCATCATCGTTATTACCATCATCGTTATCAGAGTCGTCTTTAGTATCATCTACTTTTTCATCATCATCAATCTTTATCTTCAGCTTCTTCATCGTCTTTGTTTTCTGTTTCTGTTTCTGTTTCTGAAGCAATATTAGACTCAGAAGCTTTCGTAGATTCTATCACAGGTTCTGTAATCTCAGGCATACTATCTATAACGTTCTTGCCTTCCCCTATTCAGCCAATTCCTTTTCTGCCTTTTCTTTCGCTTCTTGCAGATCTATTCAAGCATATTCAGCAACAAAATCAATACCAATACTATTTGTCAAGACTTTCTGCAGTCTGGAGAATCTTCAATCATTCAACTCTTTTTCTGATCGTATTTCTGCTATCTCTTTCATTAATCTTTCATTTGCGTCTTGTAAGCTTTCAATTAGGGCCTTTAAATACCCTCGATCACCTTCTAAGAATTTGACTTTGTCGCTTAAGATCTCTTTTTCAACCTCACTTTGTTTCACCAATCTTTCTAACTCAGCTTTCTCTGTCTCTTTCTTTGCGACTTTGTCTTCTAGAGCTTTAACACGCTTTTCAAGTTCATCAACATCCGACTCTAAAAAGAAATCATCAACATCTGAAGTAACCAAGTCTGAGCAGGTTAAGACTGGTAACAACAAAGAGTCTAAATCTGAATTCAAAACTGAAACTGTCAAATCTTTAAAAGATAAAAATAAAGTTAAGTTTGAAAATGTGAGTGTCAGTGATGGTTCAGATGGTGATTTTGAGGATGATTATGAAGCTTTTATCCCAAACCCAAGACCAAGAAGGCTTGGGTCGCGCTTTTCAACTGAATGATAATGTGTGCAGGGGCTCCAGAGATCCGTTCTATCAAAGTGAATTCTGGATAGTGGAGCGTCGAGGCACATGACAGGGATGAAAGCTCTTCTCTTTGACATCAAAGCTATAAACAGTGGATATGTTGGCTTTGCCGGTAATCAAGGAGGAATGATCGTAGCTGAAGGAAAGCTCTCAAATGGAGTTGTATCGTTTGATTGTGTGAATTACATTGTTGAGCTAGAGAACAATCTTTTAAGCATCTCGCAAATTTGTGATAAACAGTTCATAGTTCACTGCAATGATAAAGAGTACATGATATTTAAGCCGGGTTTCAAAATTCCGGATGATTGGATTCTTATGCGTGCTCCGTGCGAAAACGATCTCTATGTGTTAGATATGAGCAACGCTAAATCGGCTCAATGTTTTTGTCACTAAAGCCACGGAGAAAGATTCTATTCTATGGCATAGAAAAATGGGGCACATTCATCTGAGAAAAATGAATCTTCTGGTTCATAACGATTCATCTGAGAAAGCTTCCATATGACGGATCACTATCTTGAATGTAAGAAAGGGAAGCAGAAGAAGAAATCACATCCTAAGAAGATTCTGAATTCTATAAAGTTGCCGCTTGAACATCTTCATATGGATCTTTTTGGTCCGGTGAACGTTCGAAGTATTTCAGGAGATCTATACTGCTTGGTCGTCACAGATGATTAGTCTCGATATTCATGGGTTTTCATTCAAGAGTCCAAAGATGAAACGTTCGATAATCTGGTGATTCTCTTCAAGAAGCTCGAAAATCTATATCATCTGCCTGTCAGACGTATTCGCAGTGATAACAGCACGGAGTTCAAGAACAACAAAATGAAAGAGTTATGCAACTCCAAAGTAATTTTGCACGAATTCAGTGCTCCTTATACTCCACAACAAAAGGGCGTAGCTGAGAGGAAGAATAGAACATTGATCAAAACAGCAAGAACAATGCTTGCAGACTCGAAACTTCCTGTTAGCTTTTGGAGTGAGGCGGTTGCAGCGGCATGCTATACTTTAAATAGGGTCTTAACTGTCAAACCGACTAAAAAGACATGTTTCGATATGATCAACTGAAGGAAACCAAATTGAAATATCTAGAACCATTTGGTGCACCATGTACAGTGATTGATCAAGATGGAAAGTTCGGTGCTAAACCGCTTGAAGGTTTCTTTGTCGGGTATGCTAGTCCGCTAAGGAGAGTTTATGTTCCTGCTTTGAGAAAGGTGATCGAAGCACAACACGTTGATTGCTTTTGGTACACAACTCCTGTTCAAAGAAAGAGAGCGATGCGTGGTTGTTCAATTACCAAGATTTGTGGAAGTCATTCGACTTGCCGAAAGAACCGTCAGATGAAGAAGTTGCAGCTCTTTATTATCTTCAACATTTGGCAAATCAAGAACAGATTATTAGGCCAATTGTGGTTAATCAACCCACGTTTGGTACTTCATCTTCTGGTGCAGGTCCGAGTAATAGTGGTGTTCCGGTTGAACAAGTTTCTGAAGCAGAACCTACTACAACTCCAGCAGATGTTTCCACTGAACTAGGAAATTCAACTACAGAGCCCAATACTTCCCAGAATCAGAATTCCGACTCTGATGAAGCTCCAACTTTCGATGATAATGGAGAATCCTCTTCCGATGAAGAATCTGAGCAGATATCCAACATGTTGAATCAATCTGCTGGCCCGAGCAATCAAAATGAAGCTACATCTAGTGCTCCTAATGTTGAATTGATCGTTAATCTGAATGTTACAAATCAGCAAAGCTCGGTTGATGTTCCTAGCAAGGAGATGCCACGATCTTATTCATACCATCCTTCAACGAATATTATTGGTGAATTATAAACTGGTGTACGAACAAGAAGCCAAATCAACAAAGCACTAAATTGTTTCTACACCCGAGGGCTCCTACTCAAGAATACTGTTATTATTCATGTTTCATAACTCAAATAGAGCCGAAGACTGTGAATGAAGCTCTGGGTGATGAGAATTGGGTGATAGCAATGCAGGAAGAGTTGTTACAGTTTGAGAAACTGGGAGTCTGCAGGCTTGTAGACTTACCACCGAAGTAGAAAGTGATAGACACGAAGTGGGTCTTCAAGTGTAAAAGGGATGATCGCGGTGTGATTGTTAAAAACAAAGCTCGGTTGTTTGTCAAAGGTTTCCACCAGCAAGAAGGAATTGACTATACAGAAGTGTATGCACCGGTTGCACGATTAGAGTCAATCCGCATTTTCCTTGCATTCGCAGCTTGGAAAGGTTTTAAGGTGTACCAGTTAGATGTGAAATCCGCATTTCTCTATGGTAAGCTACGCGAACAAGTGTATGTCGGCCAACCACCGGGTTCGCCGATCCGCTGAACAAGAACAAAGCTTATCTCCTAGACAAAGCCTTATACGGATTACACCAAGCCCCGAGAGCTTGGTACGAGACGTTATCTCAACATCTCGTTGGAAACGGCTTTACTAGACGCACAGTGAACAGTACATTGTTTACCAAGGAAGTCGGCAATCATCTAATCATTGTATGAATCTATGTGGACGATATCATCTTTGGTTCAACGGATGATAGTCTTTGCAAAGAGTTCGAAAAGATCATGAAGAAGAAGTTCGAATTGTCTTCTATGGCGAAATGAAATTCTTCCTCGGATTACAAGTTGATCAGTTACCAGACGGCATATTCATTCATCAAACCAAATATGTTCACGACATTCTGAAGAAATTTGAAATGGATAGCTCGAACCCGCTTCGACTCCTCTGGCGCTGAATCATGGGATTTGCATTGACGAGACAGGAACCAAAGTAGATGATACACTCTATCGATTGATGATAGGATCTCTGATGTATCTGACGGCATCTCGCCCAGATATCATGTATCCTACTTGCCTTTGCGCGATATCAGTCCAGTCCTCGAGTGTCACACATGCAGATAGTCAAAATAATATTCCGTAACTTGAAGGGATTTCCAAGCACCGGCTTATGGTATCCAAAGAACGATAATTTTGATCTAACGGGATACGCTGATTCAGCCTTCGGGGTGGACAAGCAGAATTTTAAATCTACAACGGTTGGTTCCCAGTTCTTCGGAACTCGTTTGGTAACGTGGCAATGCAAGAAACAAACCACGGTCTCTCTTTCTATCTGTGAGGCAGAATACATTTCTGCTTCCAGCTGTTGTTCTCAAATTCTATGGATTCAACAACAGATGAGGGACTTTGGATTGCAATTTCTTGATACGCCTTTATATGTAGATAACAAGGCAGTAATCGACATAACTAAAAATCTTGTTCATCACTCTCGTAATAAACACATAGAAATTCGTTATAACTTCATTCGTGACTGCTACGAAAAGAAGTTGGTGCGAGTAGAAAAAATCCACACCGATGAACAAAAAGCTGATTTTAATACCAAAGCTTTTCCTTTAACAAATTTAAATATCTCATGAGGCTTAATGGTATTAAAAATTTGCTGATAGGTGCGGAAGCAGAGGTTGAATACGGATCGGACGACGAGTTCACGTGATCCACCTTGGTTTGTATATCTTTTAGAAGAATTTCTTAAAAACCTAAAATCCAAAAATATGTTTTTGATTTTAGGGGGGAGTAATGATTGCAGAAAAATAAAAAAAACATATGAAAACGATAAAAATTCAAAAACATTTGAAAAATCAAAAGGTACAAAGTCATTGAAAAAGACAAAAAGAATTTGGTGTCACAAAGGAAATGATAGTACATCAGTGCACTATCACAGTATGCTAAAGATTTGTAAAAGTTTTAAAAGTGATAAACAAGTCTTACTGTGGATGTGTCGATAGGCTTTACACGTTCAGTAAATTGTTTCTGAGATATAAACTAAATTTTACAACTGCTTAATCTTGTGAATTAACATCTCTCGGATATATGGACTTAGTACTCCGAAATTTCGTTTGAGAGATTGCCTGATTCTGAGATACGAGGTCTTTATAGATAGTTGATATCTGGGGTAATATATAAGTTCTTCTGATTTTGCGGAAGCAATAGCCTAGAACTTCTATAATGCTTTTGCTATAAAACCCTAAACTGCATGCAAAGTTGAAAAAATCGAAAGATCTAATCATTTGCAGTGCTAAAAAGATTCCTTAAATGGAACACACCTATAAGTCGAGCCTTCATCTCTTTGTCGACCCGGTGGTATTAACCTGAGCTCTTAAGGCTTCGCATTAACACAGATACATATATCAATTACGCTATATTCACCTGTAAGATGAAATCTAGGGAATCTTGATGCGGGAGTATATTCTGAGATGGGAACCATAGTTAAGTCAAGTTTCATAATTCATATATAACGTATCTTGGAACAATTGAGAAATGTGTCAAAGTTTAAGTGGACAAACATATCGACAATCTAGGTAAACGAGTTTAAAACTTAAACTCAACAAAAGGGTTCAGGTACTGGAAGCCTTTTATTCCGAAACGTCGAATCAAAACAAATAAGAAGACTGGTATAAAAGACATAACGTTGATAAGGAAGCGTCCACGAGCGATGAGGAATATGCCCCTAATGCCTATCGAACAGAATTTCTATCCTCTGTTTAAGTGGTGGCAGGTTGATCCTAATACTTGTGAAGCAGTGATTGTTCTAAAGTTTGAAGATCATTTGGATATCACTCAGGAAAGAGTTGAAATGTTTGGAACAGAAGGTTTGAGAGGGCTGTGGAGAACGATTCGTATACTAGATCCGATGTGGCTAGTAAACTGCTCGAAGGAGGATATCAAGTGTTTATTCTTTAGCAAGATTTGTTGTGAAAAGCGTGAGGAAGAACAAGCGATGCAACATCAGAGGGTTGTGAATGTCTGCTATGCACACGAAGTGAACTCTGGTAGAATGTGGGAATTGAGTTGGAGAGAGATTGAATGTGAAGAGTTCTGAAAGAGGAAAGGCGTCAGGAACAGTTTCTTGAAAGAACAAAGGAGGCAAGATTGAGACGTTTTCAATTCATGACTAAAGTGCCGCCTACAGATCAAACGTTGATTCCATCGCAAGAAAGAAGAAAGAAGCCGATAAAGAACTTCTTTGGAAGAGTCAGACAAAGGTAGAGCTGTGAAGACTGATCAAGACGAAGACGATATCCAAGGGGGAGTCTGTTAGTACATAATGTATATGTCTTAGTCTTGGATCAAGTCTGTTTAGTTTGGGATAGAATATGTTAGAAATAGACGTATTGATGTAAATAGTATGTCAAGTTCGCTCGGAAACAATATGTGAGAACAAGTTCGGCCGAACTTGTTCAAGACAAGTTCGCCCGAACTTGTGTATCTCCCAGAGAACTTGTATACCTATAAATAGGTGCCTTGATGTTTTCATTTGTAACTTCTGCAACTTTGGCACACTGACGGCAGCTCTGTCGGATCAGGATTTGACATGTACTGAACATTTATGATCAATAAACAATGACTAAACAGTAAATCTTGCATATTCGATCAACACGTCATATAAATTCCGCTTATACGAATGTTAGATACCAATTTAGGTTCCTATGCTAGTAATGGAGCGATCTAACACAACATTTTCAGGCTCATCTTCCGGTTCATCAACCAACATATTCTGAACTTTCTTCATAGAACGTTTACGCTTCTTCTCAGTTTCAGCCTTAGTATACCACCGACTTCTCTCTTCAACAAAACCTTTTAAACCTTCTACTCGTCTTTCTCATCACCACTAGTATCCTTACGCCATAGGCCTATCTCTGGGGCAATATAATCTTTCTTAGCAATCGATCCAAACATTGCTTTCGTTGGTGGCTTGGTATCTTGCCTCAAATATTTATCCAGTTTCGACAAAGTGTCATCATCCATGTGATGAAGATACAGAATATCATCGTCTTCTTTCTTTAAGTTCTTTAATTTATCATCAAGGAGCATCTGAACGAATCTCGGATACTGAAGAAACTTGTCAGCTCCAGTATTCTTTGTCATATAGTCAAAAATAACATGAAAAAAATTGAATGGAAGATTCAGCACTAACGTCGTAGCCATACACAATTGATAGTCTTGGATGTCATCAAAACCTACCTTTCTGTGGCTCAACGTGTGTACGAAGGAATGAATAAAGAACTTGTATGGTCTCCCAAGATTTCCCTTTTTCCAAGTTGTTGCGTTCACATATCCTCGATAACCCATTCTGTAAAAACAACCCTTCACCATGTGTTCTGGATAGCCTGTCGGATCTGATTCTTTGTCTTTAAAGTCTAGAACTCTGCGGACATCAGCTTCCGTTATCTTGACTTCAATATCTTTGTCATCAATCTTTACTTAAGAGTATAAAGTCTTTTCAGCCTCGACAAACTTTGCGGCATTCCCGAAATATACAATATGTGATCTATATGTCATATGATGATGTGTTAGCGCCTTGTTTATCTGAATACGCTTCATGAAATCCAATATATCTGCAAACGGTGCTAGTCTCGGAAACTTCTTAATATCCAACACACAACAGGTGTTGTGGAACTTAGAATAATTGGACTTCTTTTCCTACGTGACATACAAGAACAAATACTTAAACAATTTTTCAAAATTTTCAAAAATTTCAACACTTCAGTTTGTACGAATTATATAAACATCAATCCGTACGAATTGACATTTAACAATTCTATACACAATTTGCCATCCACTTCGTATGAACTAGACAAACAAACTTAGTAAACATTCATTTCGTACGAACTGCAACTTTGTACGAAATTGTCATCTTCTCCACTTAAACCTGCAACATGAATTTTTAATGATTTTTAACAATTAAATGGTCCAAAAAATACTAAACATGCCGGTTAATAAAATCCAAGTTCAATTTTGATTTTTGTCCAGTAAACTGTCATAGATCTAAATTTAAAGGTCCGAAAGAGTGTAAACATCAAATTCAACGGTGAAGATCGATTTTATAACTTAACCATTGGATAGAGTGTGTGAATCAACCCTAACAAAGAATTTTTGGCAGTATAACAGCTTAAATTGAACGAATTCTCTCAATTTACCCAAAAACACTCTCAAGATCAACAGTGAACAAGTGTTGAATTCGCACGAATTTGATTCTTATATAGTCCTTGTGTACAATTCGTACGAAGTTGATCTCTGTGTTCAATTCATACGAATTTGACACTTCGTACGAATTGCAAGTTTCAAAATTTCAAACTTTGTTCGTTAAACAATTTTATCAACCCACTCAGATAACCAAGTCCAAGTTAATGACCTTAGTTAACTGATTTGTCTACCAAGTCCAAGTTAATGACTTTGGTTGACTCTTTTTGAGAACAAACTGATGTTTTTGGTACTGTAAAGTTTCAAATTAATGAACTTTTCATCTTTTCAAACGTTTTTCTATTAAAATTAGCTCCCAACCCATTGTCTCATGATTTTCATCAGTATTTAGCACCTCTGGATTTTGAAGATCCGCTTTCCATCATCGGTAGTCAAAACTAAGATAGAAATAAAATCTTTTTGAATTTTCCAAAGTTTATGTGTTGGTCCACTTGGAGGATCAAGATTAACCTACTTCCTTGTTGTCTAACACACACACGAGTGCGGAATCCAAGTGTATATGCAAACCAAAGCAAGAGCACAACCAATATAACAAAAGATATAACTTCAAAGATTCACTATATTGATTTGTAAAGAGACCCAGTACATACACATTGACCAAACTGCTTATCTCTCTAAAAGTGCTCTCTTATAGAACCTTGTAAACAAGTGTGAGTATTTATAGGCCATGGCCCAGTAAAGTTCACGAAGAACTAAAGTCCCACGAACCATGGGTTCTTCGTGACATTCATCTACAAAAAAATGGATTCTTCGTGACATTCATGAACTAAAAAATGTTCTAGTTGCATGGGTTCTTCATGAGAATTACAATGAAATCTTATAATTTGCATTCATATTGCATCATCATGAAATCATCATGATGATGTCATCTCACATAAACTTCGTTCTCGTATCGCGAATGTCGGGTCATACGATGGAGGAACGTCGTCGACTTCGGTCTCGAACCGAACCAAACCGAATCGAGCCGAGTCGAACCGAACCGAGCCGCATCCACACAAATATGCATCAACAAACTCCCCCTTGGATGTTGCTCGTGATGGTTCGTTATTCACATTGTCGGATCTTCGGATGTCTTAACGTGTCACAGTCAGGAGTAGATGTGTACAAATCGGTTATTTTCAAAAATCGGTTTCGGTTATTAACCGAACCGGTTTTTTTATAACCGGTTCCGGTTACTAACTGGTTTTTTTTATAACCGGTTCTGGTTACTAACTGGTTTTTTCAACTAAAAATTATAATTGGACTAACCGGTTATTACCGGTTTATAAAAAAAACCGATTTTTTACCAGTTTAAACCGGTTTTTTTGTAACCGGTTTCGGTTTTAAACTGGTTTCAAAGTCAAAAATCCATAACCGGTTAACAACCGCCGGTTTGGTTTCGGTTATTAACCGGTTAAAAAAACCGGTTTCGGTTTTTTCCGGTTTCGGTTCTAAAACCGGGTTTTTTTTACACCTCTAGTCAGGAGGTGCATCAGCAAACTCCCCCTTGAATATAGCTTGTCAGAATTTGATCTTCAAAGCTTCAGATCCTTGTGGTGTTGATGAGTGGTCAGCTACGGATTGATCTTCTTGATGCGCGACTTGCATCCATGTTGTGTCTTCACTCCTATAACTTTTCTTCAAACACGTTCTATTTGCCTTTAGCTTGCTTGGATGCCACATCTGCACACATAACAAAGCTAAACGCGCAATGAGAACAACCGCTAGGGATTTAATCAACCTTAGAGAATTTTCATTTGAAAACTTACAAAGGATTTATTTTAAACAAAATTAGCAAATGATATACATGAGACAAACTCTCATTCAACTACCAACCGACAACACTTTGAAAGTTTAAAATTGTTCAATTTTAATCCTTTAACATTCAAAACTTGTCAACTTCTACCCTTTATAAAGATGCAATTGTTTTCCGGCTTACAATCAGGATTTTAGGTAGGATAGACTCGAGTTCCAACATCGGTCAATCAAAAATAAACTAGAAGCAAAATCTTTTTGGCGTTTATAAAATTTATATTAAAACTCACCTAAAATCTTTTTGGTATTTTTTTAATATTTCAAATGTAAAGACGGAAAGCAATAAATAAATATTTACAGGCAATCTTTTTGCGAATTTCGAGGGTAAGAGAATCATATCAGTATACGGTCATGCCAAAATACACTTGTTGTTAGACTAGTTAGCATTTAGATAAGTATCCTATAACAATTATCGATATTGTTGTCCACATAAGCTCAACTTATCAGATGTACTTGCGATAAGGGGATACGATTAATGTATGATTTATATTTACCGACCGATGTTCATCCACTCATGACACATTCCCGTATCAAGGTATGCACGGGAATTCATCTTACTGGTGAGTATATCATTTATCATTTGTTTTGACGTATTTGATGTGAGATACTCACTTATTCGAGAATGAATAAAAGCCCTATGTGATAAAATCACTTATTTATGAGGAACTTGATATTCAATGCATGCAGGGCACAAGAGCAAGTCCGTGAACATGTTGGTACCATCGTACCGGCAAAGAGATGAACTTGACTCTCGGATGATAGATGTGATTTAAAATCACTTATTCAGGGGTGATTGTGATATTTTATCATCTATTTGAGGCTCATATGCAACATTGTATTATATACACGTATGTATCGTATGTACACGTATGTATGGTATCATGGAAGTTCTTGATTTGCGTCCCCATTATTTTTCGGTAAAAGAGTCAACCATGATACCCATATGATAAACAAGCATAAAGACCGTATATCTTAGAAACTCGGCATACTATAAAACGAAATTTCGGTACCAAGACCATATGCCAATGAGTGGTTCCCACCTGGCTTTCAGTTCGATTATGTTTATATCGCCCTGTACACTTTAAAATGATTGTGAGCCTACCGACACATCATTAATAGAGCTACTTATCATTTTTTATTTTAGGTTCAAAGAGGTTTTGACAAACCACTGATTTACTATCATTTTCTCTTTTTTCTCGCCAGGAAACTCAAGTTTGTTTTTCTCTTGTTTTTGTCCTTTTTGACGTTTTGCAATGTTTTTGTATTTTTCGGATTTGGATTTACTCCCCCTAAAATTCAAAAAGTAAATTTTAATTTTTAAATAACACCTTTTTAGATTTTCTTCAAGAAAAATATTCACAAAAACGATTTCCCGATGTGGATTAACTCATGTTTTACCTCAATGCCGTTCACCAAAATTAATTTAATCAAAATGATTTATCGAATTTTGGAAAAATTAGTTGGCACGTTGGTAATCGGTGTGGACCTAAACAACATCGATGAGTTTCTCGTTGAAACAATCACGTGTGAGGTGATATTCGAGATCAAAATGTTTGGTCTAGAGTGTTGTACGAGATTTTTAGTCACCCGTAAAGTAGTTTAAGTATCGACAAAGATAGGAAAGATTAGAAGTTTAAAACCGTAATCCTACAATTTCTATGTGCATTGCCAGGAATCTGTGTGCCCTCCCAACTAGATATCCACCCGGTGTGGATTTCAAGGTCGATTTTGTAGCTACTTCAGATATCTGAGAATTTTCTCTACAACAAAAAGAACAGAAACCTCCGGGTCCGGCTGGTAAGAAGCAAGGGAGCATGTGGGAAGCTTGTACACATCATCATAGGACGGTCCATAAATGATGTCGTCCACACACTTTTGCACCAGCAAAGGTCTTCGTCTTTCTCCTTGAGAAGCAGTGTGCGGTTGTTCAATCCACGCCAAGGCATCCGTACACCCAGTTGGTTTGTTCAACAAACACATTTTCTTCAATCACACCGTGTATAAATGTACACTGAAGGTTCATCTTGTAGGTTTTGAAATTCTTGTGGAAGAATAAGCCATGAATTTTCGAAAAGCTTCAGACCTGCTGCAGGTGCGTACACTTCGATTGAATCTATCATGTGGACCCGATCCAAGCATTAAACAACCAAATTGTTGGTCGTTTTTCTTCTTGTCGAAGTTCTCAATTTCATTCACCAACTTTTCTTCATTCATCGGACATTATCTTCTATTTCTCTCCAACAAAGGCAACAATATTTTCCTAGATGTTACAATGTTTTGGAGCCTTATGTCGCCGATCTTGTGCAAGGACGGTCCACTATTAACCCTCCTAAGACTATCAATAGTTCCCCCTGGAACATCCTGCACACTCATTCAGAGATTAGTTGGAGAGGAGGACCCAAGCCTTCATAGACTTGGGTCGTCCAACATCATCGAGGATTGTGACTTCCATTTCTCGATGATTCGGAATTGATAGAGGTCCCCCTGAAACAGTTACCCATTTTGGTTTCCAAATCTGTTTTCGATTTTCATTTTTAACATCTGATTAACAGACTGTGTTTGGATAACGTCTGATTTCAAAGCCTTTTCAACTTCTTTTCTTTGTTTCTTTTTCTGTTTCATTTCACGTTATTTAATAAGACGAGGGTCTTGTTTTGGAGAAACAGATCTTGTATGGTAACTGTTACCATGAGGTGCATCAACTTTTGCTTTTCCCTTTGTGAGATATGGACAGTTCTTGACAATGTGCCCATATTCACCACATTCAAAACATGGTCTCCGCTCAACAAACCTTGAAGTATCATAATTGTAAGAGCTTAATGATGAACTTCATGATCTTGAGGTACTTGGTCCTACATCACAACAGTTTGTGTGTTGTGTGTAGTTGTTTTGGCTGTTTCTTTTCAAAATTTGACTTTGTATAACAAAATCCGTGTTGGATTTGTTTTCAAAAGATTCAATTTTATCAGTCCCTCGGGATTTCACAAAGTTCACCTTCTGAACCTTCTTCTTGTTTTGGCGCTATATGCCTTTTCCCTTTCCTTGAGTAGCGTGATTTTGATTTCGTTGATTGTTTTGTGGTTGCAATTTTTTATTCCCGTATTTCTTTCTAACTTTGAATTTTGGGATATGAGCACATTGAGTTACTGCAACTCTTGGGCTCGACTTTCCCAAAAACTTACTAGTAGAATCCTCGAAAATTTTATCAATCAAAGATTGATTGACATTTTTTATTGGGAAATCTTTATCTGAATATGTTTTATCAGAACCAATCAACGTGTAAAGCAAGTTCACGCTTTCACAGGTTTCAACATGAGCTTCAACAATCTTGACATGGGCACTCACACACGGTTTCGCAGAGGATCACAAAGAATGTGATTCTCGAGTGGAATGCTTTCCTCATCTGTCTCCGTGTTTGACTGCCTAGGTTCGTCCTCATTCGACTCATCATCTGAATTCTCACAATCCTCAACAATGACTGGAGGATCTTGATTCTGTACGGTTGATGAACCTTTGAAATTTGCTGACTGAGCTTGATTGGAGGATATGTCCTTTTGGTATCCAAGCCCAACAGGGAATTCCTCAATGTTTAATGAAACTGACGGCTCAAAATGAGGTATATCCTCCTCATCAGGCATCTCGGTATAATTGTGTCTGAGTGGGGGAGGACACTTCTTATACCCGATGCACGTGACATCCTCTTTCTTTTTCTGTATGTCAATGATGTGATCCAACACATATCGAGAGTTTGAATAGCTATCTAATTTAAGCTGGATCGCCTCATTTTCACACTTAGCACATGCCAATTCTTTCTTTGTTTCCTCGAGCATGTTTATGTAATTGGTAATCGCGATTTGTTTTCTTGAAACAGTTTTTGTTACCTCAGAAAGATCTTTCTTTAAAGTTTCAATTACATTTTTGAAATCTTTTTCATGACTTTTCAAAACCATGTTAGCCTCTTTGCACTTTACAAGGTTTGAGGAATGAGGTTTTCTATATGGTAAGAAGATTGTTTATATATATGAAAAAAGCAAGTATAATTTAAATTGATTGGAGAGAGATACCATAGATTAGGGTTTATGTTTATCCATGAGGTTATTGTTTAATTGAATTACAAGTAAAGTAAAGATTTTGGCATGAGAACTTGTATTCGTATTTCATGTCCAATCTTGTAATCCGAGACTTCGATCACAATTAGGTTAGGCATGCTTGGGGAGGTGATCTGAATCGCTATCGATACGATGCGGGGCTTATTTGTTGACCGTAAGAACCCCCTAAAAAGAGCAGGGAGACCTTTGACCTGGGTTGGGGAGGGCGTTTTACTTTAGAACTTTAGTTCGTAACAAGGCTCGAAGACCTCCGGCTGGATTTGAAATGGATCAGGTAGGGCATCGCGTGGGTAGGATTAGCAGTTTGATCTATTTCCTTCAATGGTAGGAAATCCGCATCCGCAGGGGTGCAAAGAAAAAAGTAAAAAAAATATTTTTTCAAGTGTTGATTGTGGTTAAATGTCAATTCAAATTTACTTTCTAACTCAGACAATTTATCTTCTAGTTCAGAACATTTATTACAATTGACACACTTAGAGCAAATAGAATTTTCGACACTTACCTTACTTGATTCACTCTCATAGATAAATCCATCTGCCTTAGAATCGACAACCCCATTCTTGAACTTGAATCATCCTCATCCAAACTCAAGCTGTATCCCGAACTGTCATCATTTCTTGAGGAATCACCATCACTGACATTCTTAACCATTTCAGCATAAAACACACTTCTTTTTTGACAGTCGTTTCCCAACTTGTAGTCCGATCACAATCACTAGAAGGTTTAGCCAAATAATCAAGTTTTGGTGATGGAAGGTCATTTGATGGTATAACTGGTTTAACCAATTGTTGAGCACGGATATCTAAAGATTGCGGATGCAAAAGAGCTTCAGCATGATAACGACTTGAATTGTTGTGGACCAAAGATTTAAACCATGAGGTTGCAGGACTATTTTGTGATGGACTTGGCTTATACTTGAACTATTAACCCACTCCCAAGGATTTGTACCCATTTTAGTTGTTTAATTTAGAGTGTTTGCTTAAAACTACAAATTTAATGAGTTAACTAAAAAATAAAAACCTTCTGTGACAACTACAAGTTCCAAACCACGAAGTACTACAATTCACGAAGAATACTAGTCAGCGAAAGACCTAGTTCACGAAAAATCTAGTTCACAAAAAACCTAGTTCACAAACTTTGGTCACGAAAAACTTATAAAAAAATCACAACAAACAAAAAAAATAAGAAAACAAAGACTTGGTTAATATGGTCACGAAAAACCTATGCACAAAAAAAACAAATTCTTTTGATTTTAACGAAAAAACAAAGTGCACGAAAAACCTAACTTTCTTTTGACTTTTACAAAAAATATGCACGAAAAACCATTTTTTTACTAACCACAAATTGTGTTTCACGAAAAACGTTTTGACTTTTAGGAAAAACTAGTTCTTCGTCAAATGGTGGTTGAGAGAGAGTATTTCGTGTGAAGGTTTGTGTTGACAGTGAAAAGTTTAAAGCAAACTTACCAAAACGGTTTGAAAACAAACATTCAACTGTAGCCTTTTTCAGAAAATTTTAAAGTTACTCAAGCACTCAAGGTATTTTCCGATCCCTTTTCCGGCCAAAACACCTTACCGGAGAAGATGGCGAACTAAAAGTTTTGCTTGAAATTTAACAAAAACCGTATTTTAACATGTCTCCATGAGTTTTAACAAGGTTTTCAAAAATATTTTCTGCAAAAAACCAGTTTTTTACCAAGTTTTAGACCACTTTTTCTTTCTAAAACTTCACTCAAAACTCACCAAAATGCTTGGTTGTCAACACGGAAGAGAGCCAAAGCTCTGATACCACTTGTAGGTCCACTTGGAGGATCAAGATTAACCTACTTCCTTGTTGTCTAACACACACACGAGTGCGGAATCCAAGTGTATATGCAAACCAAAGCAAGAGCACAACCAATATAACAAAATATATAACTTCAAAGATTCAGAGAGACCCAGTATATACACATTGACCAAACTGCTTATCTCTCTAAAAGTGCTCTCTTACAGAACCTTGTAAACAAGTGTGGGTATTTATAGGCCATGACCCAGTAAAGTTCACGAAGAACCTGCAAGCCACGAAGAACTAAAGTCCCACGAACCATGGGTTCTTCGTGACATTCATCTACAAACAAATGGATTCTTCGTGACATTCAAGAACTAAAAAATGTTCTCGTTGCATGGGTTCTTCGTGAGAACTACAATGAAATCTTACAGTTTGCATTCATATTGCATCATCATGAAATCATCATGATGATGTCATCTCACATAAACTTCGTTCTCGTATCGCGAATGTCGGGTCGTACGACGGAGGAACGTCGTCGACTTCGGTCTTGAACTGAACCGAGCCGAGTCGAACCGAACCGAGCCTCATCCACACAAATATGCATCAACATTATGTTAAAAACACACTGGAAATCTTTTTTGGGTTTTCTAAAATGAAATAGAATACACTATGTACAAACATATTTATAGACATATTTTTGTGAGTTTGTGTTAGAGGATCATATCAGTTTTTGAGACATATCACTAGTACCATTGACCTTTAATTTTGACTTTAAGTTTCAAAAACAAATTCACTTAGATTGTCAGTATACTGATCCATTTAAACTTCATCACTTTTCACAATTGATCCAAGATATGTTAGGTAATCTTAAGAACTTTACTTAATTGTGTATCCCACCTTAGAATATACTCCCATATCAAGATTCCCTAGATTTCATCTTACAGGTTAGTATAGATAACTGATATCCGTAATCTGGGTAATGCGAGACCTTGAGAGCTCAGGTTAGTACCACCGAACCGACAAAAAGATGAAGGCTCATCTTAAAGGTGTGTTCCACTTAGGAATCTTTTGAACTGCTTATTGCAATATCTTTCGATGATTTCAATACTTTTAGCAGTTGTCCGGTTTCATAAGCAAAAGTAGTCTACAAGTTCAAGGTTATTGCTTCCGCAAAGTCAGAAGAACTTCCATGATACCCCAGATATCAATTCGCTATAAAGACCTAGTATCTCAGAATCAGGCAAGCTCTCAAACAAAATTTCGGAGTACCAAGTTCATATATCCGAGAGATGTTACCCACAATTAAGAAGTTATTTCTTTATGTGTACATCTCATAATCAATTTACTGAACGTGCGAAGCCTACTAGCACATCATCAGTGAGACTTGTTTTTAACTTTCCAAATCTTTAGCATACTATGATAGTCCACTGATGTACTATCATTTCCTTTTTTCACACAAAAACTCATTTTGCCTTTTTCATGTTTTTATACTTTCTGATTTTTGTAATGTTTTTGTATTTTTCCATCCTTTCTCCCCCTAAAATCAAAAACAGATTTTTGTTTTTTTGTTTTTAAAGAAAGAAATTCTAAAAACCTAATAAAGTGACAAACCGATGAGGATCATGAAAACTCGTCATCCGATCCATATTCAACCTCTTCCTCCACATCTGATGAAAGATTTTTCATACTGTTTAATCTCATTAAGTACTTAAACCTTGTTAATGAAAATGGTTTGGTATAAAAATATGCCTTTTGTTCATCAGCGTGGATTTTCTCAATTCGAATCAACTTCTTTTCGAAGCAGTCATGAATAAAATGATATCAGATTTCAATGTGTTTGGTTTTAGAGTGTTGAACTGGATTTTGGTTATGTCAATTGCTGCCTTATAGTCTACATATAAAGGAGTGTCAAGAAATTGCAATCCAAAGTCTCTCATCTGTTGTTGGATCCACAATAACTGTGAACAACAACTGGAAGCTGAAATATATTCACCCTCACAATTCGAGAGAGCGACCGTGGTTTGTTTCTTGCACTGCCACGTTACTAAGCGTATTCCAAAGAACTGGCAACCGGCCATCGTAGACTTTGCGTTAAGTTTGTCGCAACCGAAATCAGAATCAGCATATCCCGTGAGATCTAAGTTGTCGTTCTTTGGTACCACAAGCCGGCGCTAGGGCAACCCTTCAAATATCTGAATATTCTTTTCACGATCATCAATTGTGATACTCGAGGACTGGACTGATAGTGAGCGCACAGGCAGGTAGGATACATGATGTGAGGCTGTGAAGCTGTCAGGTACATCAACGATCCTATCATTGACCGATATAGAGTCTCATCAATTTTGGCTCCATGTTCGTCTGGGCAGATTTCATGATTGAGTGCCAATGGTGTTGAAAGCGGTTTAGTGCTAGTCATCTCAAACTTTCGAAAAATGTCATGAACATACTTAGTTTGATGAATATATATACCATCAGGCAATTGATCAACCTGTAATCCCAGAAAGAATTTCATCTCGCCCATGGAACTCATTTCGAACTTCTTCTTCATGATTGATTCAAATTTTTTGCAAATTTCTTCATTTATAGAAGCAAATATGATGTTATCCACATAGATTTGTACTATCAGCAGATGACTTCCAACTTCTCTTGTGAAGAGCGTGCTATCCACTGTACCTCTTGTAAATTCGTTGTCTACAAGGTATTGAGACAAAGTCTCATACTAGGATCTCGGGGCCTGATGCAAACCATATATAGCTTTGTTGAGTAGATAAACCTTGTCTTTGTTTAGTGGATCGACAAACCCCGGTGGTTGTCTGACATACACTAGCTCCTTCACCTTTTCGTAGAAAAAAGCTGATTTGACATCTAGCTGATACACCTTGAAGCCTTTCCATGACACAAATGCTAGGAATATGCGGATTGCTTCTAGTCTTGCAACCGGAGCATAGACTTCTGTGTGATCAATTCCTTCTTGTTGATGAAAACCTTTAACAACGAGCTGAGCTTTGTTGCGCACAATAACTCCTCGATCGTCACGCTTGTACGTGAAGACCCATTTAGTATCAATGGCTTTTGATTTGCCGGAGGATCTACAAGCTTCCAGACTCCCAGCTTCTCAAATTGCTGCAGATCTTCCTGCATAGCACTGACCGAACTTTCATCAACTATTGCATCTTTAACACACTTTGGTTCGATCTGCGAGATAAAAGCACGATAAGAACAATATTCTTGAACAGAAGCTACTTTAGTATAGAAACAACTAAGTGCTTTGTTAATTTGATTTCTTGTTTTAACTCCAGCACACAGTTCTCCAATAATGTTTATGAGGGGTGATAAGATAGAGTTCTTTGCATCACTTCCTCAGAAACCACCACTTCGTTCTCCAGGTTAGTGATGTTTTGTTCAACCAATGAATCAGCAACGATATTGCTTGTAGATGCCTCATTTTGATTACTAGGACTTGCAGACTGATTTAACAAATTTGTTATCTGCTCAGATTCATCATCGGAACTGGATTCGCCATCTTGATCATAAGTCGGAGACTCTTCAGAATCACAATCATTTGATTGAGAAGGATCGGGCTCCATTGAATTTATCCTTGGTTCAAATGAAAATTTGAAGAATCATCTTCTAAAATAGTCGGATATATTGATCCGACTCAGACTGATTTTTTTAATATATAGCGATAGTTTATCGACCCCATGAAAAATAATTCTAGGTCTGTCATCGGTGAATTTCATCAAGGGATCACCAATTGAGTTATCACCAGTAAGTTAATATCTAAAGATCAGACAGCCGTGGCAATATCATTGTGCTTTATAAAACTCGTATTTCATTAAAATCAATTATGAAGATTGTATTACAAAAGAATTATTGTTTTTTTGATGAAAATGACAAAAAATCCTAAAAGTGAAGGACAATATGATACAAAAAAGTTGTTTTGGATGAAATTGACAAATATGCCCAAATCTCATGGACGATTTTGGCAATTTACTCACCATAAAATTTTAATCAGCCTCACCATGTCCATTGCCGCACTTTAGGTAACCCACCGATAATAACGTTCAACTTCTTCAATTCGCTTTTTGTTGGCAATTTCCCAAATCAAAATTTTAAGTTCTAATTTGATTACATGGCTTTCAATATTTTAGTTTATTTAATTAAGGTCTACTTATTTAATTCAAACAATAGTAACTAGGTTAGTATAATAGTTTATTGATGTTTTTTTTCTACTAGTTGGTTAATTACTAGATTATGCTTAATTATATAATTAGTGAATGCTTGTTCTCAATTTGTACTTTAAGAATTATGAATCACCAACCCGATCAGATTTTTTTAATATATAGTGATAGTTTATCGACCCCATGGAAAACAATTCTAGGTCTGTCACCGGTGGATTTCATCGAGGGGTCACAAATTGAGTTATCACCGTTAAGTTAATGTCCAAAGATCAAACAGTCGTGGCAATGTCATCATGCTTTATAAAACTCATATTTCATTAAAAGTTATTATGAAGACTATAAAATAATTATTGTTTTTTTAATGAAGTTGTGATTAACATGGTGCTTCGAGCTTCTATTTGTCGTCACAGAATATTCATCTTCGATAATCACTTTGGATTACAATTCCTTAACATTAAAGTCACGACACATATACCAAAGAAGTAGTTGACGCCAAATGATTAGCATAAAGGACACACTTCTTTTGGAATTTTTGTAACTAAAGTTTGTTGGTTGATCAACATGGGTAACCAAACATTTTATGTAGCCAATATTTCACTTGTAGAGTTGGTTAGGTCAGAATATTGTGTATGACTCAATATGTTTAATCATGGCTAAAACACAAGGTCTCTATCAACTCTCTTACACGACTAGACCCTCAAGCGGTTTCAACTTATGTGACGTTCCGAAGGTTCGTATTATCGGCTCTTTTTCGAAGATCTCCCTTTAATTTTTGTGACTATAGATTCTGATTCCTTCGCTTCACTAAATGAATCTTGCCTATGACAAAAGATCTTGCCCTATCCTTATGTGACTTCATTACCTCGGGAGATCCTCATGCAATTTTTCTACTAAGTGGTTGTTCTTGAACTCATGACAAAGCCCGCACTTAAATTGTCTCTTGATTTATCTAAATACATCCTTCGTTAAACCTATTAAGAAATTCCTCATCCGTTTCATTTTCTCTGCTTGTATGTTTTGAATTTATGTGATGTCCTTGGATAAAGCTGACGACATGAAATGTATACAAATTGCCTTCGAAAATCTTTCAAGTTGTTTATTTCTGATGGGCAAAATATGGCCTATAAAATTAACATAATTTAGACACTCTAATTTTACTCTAGACTATCCTAATGCTAGACCACAAGACAGAAAAGTGTAACTATCGACTATAGCAAAGCCTAATGAAGTTTGGATATCGAACCCTGGAGACACTAGCGACACTAAAGTGACTTTGACTCAACTAAATACTTAATTGGTTTTAGAGGTTTTGATTATTTAAACTAAGGAAATTTACTAATTCACTTAATCTACCAGAATGTAACCAGAACACATAGGGGAAATCAAGGATGAGAAAACACTACCCAGGTAAGGAATCCTAATGAATGACTTAATTGCTAACGGGAATGACTAACGTATGAAACCAGTTCTAAAGATACGACACAATAAGAACTAAAGATAGGCTGAATCTCCTCATTGTCTAATCATTTTCTCCTAAGACTCCTAAAGATCAATAAAGCTCACGTTTTATGTAGTTCGGATCACGTGTCTCACTTCTCTACGGATTACTAAGGAACTTTAAAGAAGGTCCATCTCTCAAATCTACCAACTACAATGCTATGAAAGACTGTGAACCATAATCCCAGAACACAGGAGTCAACTTGACTGAACCAATGAATAAATTGGAAATACTAAACCACGATGGAATGGATAAACGTGATCTCTCACTATCTCCAGGGAATCCAACTAATCTATCACCTCCTGGTCTCAAGATTAGGTAGCACTCTGATTTCAATCAATTAACCAACTCATTCCCTCATATTACTTCTCAGTCTCACCGACTGGTACCAAGTGAAACTAACCTAGCTGATTCGCAACTCAACTAGATTAACCAATTCATTGGAAACAGACAAGAAATCAGATAAAATCAGAATATATAACCATTTTTTATCGATAACAATAAGCCTTTCATTAGTAATCAGTCATACGATAAATCAATCCTCAAAACAAATAAATCGAAACATTATTTAACCAAGCCTAGGTAGCTAACAAGTCTACCTGACAATTGTATTGAAAATACTTAGCAAGTTGTTAAACCCATAAACAAATAAGTAAAAAGCATGATTATAGTACTCGAAACAAGTAATACGATCATACACATTGTAATCAACTTCAATCTCGATCAAGCTTAAAACTTTGGTTACTTGATCTTCTCTCCTACCTAGAAATCTCCCTTAGGTAGTTCCTTATTCGTATGGAAGCGTACTGTCACAACCCCCGACCCTACCCTGGACGAGAGCCGTGAATAGCACAATGGATTTCCATAAATGATTTTCACGGGGATAAACCCTTAATTACAAAATGCGTTTTATTCGGTTACATAGCCACTTATTTAAGCTTCAGTGTCTCGTGGTATTTTTTCCTCTTCACAATAAATCACCTGAAACGTGTTTTAAAAACATTTGATCAGCGGAAAATACCGGTGAGTTCATTCAATAGTATAAAAAGACACCTACTTATAATTACAACATTAAGAGTTTTTACATTTGTTTATATCTTACAACTACCCAAAGTTATTTGTCACTCGGCAGTTCCTGTGACTATGGTCATATCACTGTTGGTCATTCTCCCAATTAGTGAAGGTTATCAAGTAGTGTATACAAAACCCCACATACTGACAATAGTTCCCAGTAAGAATACAAAGACTTAATCATTGTAATATAAGTAACAATTTGAAAACATTTAGGGTTTTGAAAGCATTTGATAAAAGAAAATGACTCACATTGTAAAATTTATTGTTTTTAAGCCTCCTGGGTTTAAGTCTTGGTTCCTAGATATACACACAATGTAACACGCATTAGTGCATGAAACCAAATCAAACTTCAACGATAATCACGAGATCAAAACCGCAACGTATAAGTCTCACCTTATTCAGGCAAAACTGTGGCTTTTCATTGCTGGGGTTTCGGATAAATCGGATAGGGTATCGTTTTAGTGATTAGGGTTTCGTACGCGGAATCGTGACAGAGATTTGAAGGTCCGAGAGATTGATTTTCAAAAGCGAGTTGTGCAACTGAATTACTTCTGAACGACTCTATTTATACCTAAAAATGGCACCGTCGTGCCATGCGACGAGACATGGTTTCCTCGTCGCGTCACTCGAGGAGGCGATGTTTGTCCAGAGGAATCTTGTGCTTGTCGCGCCACACAGCGAATCAAAAGGGTCTGGTAGCGCCACACGATGGAGAGACCTAGGGCATAGGTGTCATGAGTCAGCCACGTAGGCTTGCTACGTGGCACCACATGGCCATCTGGAGGAAACTAGCATCCTCGCGCCACGCGACAATGAATTTGTGGGATATTTTCATTTTCGGTTTTCGTCAGCACGTGTTCGGGGTTTTGATTACGGATTGTTGTGGGATATTTTTTAGGGTTGCTACCTGTAGAATGGCCTAGGGTTTCAAACCGAGCTTAAATAGTCAAAGAAAACATGTTACCAACTCAGATGCACTTTGCGCAACACGATCTACCCACTAAACTCCATCACATGTCGCTTGTGGTTCAAATTACAACAAAAGGTAAATAAGGTGATTCGTTAAGGGTATTTCAGTCTTTTTACGTGTTCCCACTTTCATTCGCGCGTTGTGAGCCACCAAACAATCACCCATTGTAACATGCCAACCTTTAACTTCTCCAGGATTTTTTGGTTAGCACCTGCATTTCCTTATTTGCTCCTGGGTGCTCGTTTCTTCATTGTTTTCCACGTTTTCCCTCCTTTTATGCACCGGGAACTGGCAAAACACCAACTACCTAAATACTAGCCTAAAATAACCAAAAACAACTAAAAACCCATCATAATAATGTATAACATACATAGGAAAAGAGATATGTTTTTGAAACACAATAATTTCTCCATCTGGCAAACCATCAAAACAAATACTAGCCAAGCAAGTTAATGTTTCAATGAACATTTGACACTACGCTGACATGTACCATTGTTCTACCTCTGCCACTCCGCAAAATACCTGCATTTGGTAATGTTGGTCCAAAATTCAATCATACTAACTAATGTTCACTGTTGTATTTGTTTCCTAGCTAGGAATCGTGAGTTAAAAATCTCATGGGTGAACTTAAGGGGGATAACTGTAACATCCCATTTTGGGATTTACATTCGACGTGAAAATGGAAGTTTTTAGTTTCGGTTTGAGATTTCAAAGACCAAACTACAAGGATTATTTATGTAATTTAAACCTCTTTATGGTCACAAGCATACGTAAATGCAAAGGTAAACTCATAATATAGTTAGTGGAACTAACAATGCCAATTAAGTTTGAACTAAAGTGAAAGTTTTAGCTAAATGTGGAAATTACCAAACTACAGGGACTAAAACTATAATTATGCTTAACTTAGCTAAATTTCAGCAAGTATGTTGAAGCGAGTTGGTTTATCACATAATGAGATTGTGAGGGTTATATTTGGATAAAAATGGAGGTGTTAGTTGTAGTTAATAAAGAAACCTAAATGATAGTGGCCAAAGGTGACAAATGGGGAAAATTCACCAAAATTCTGCATTTGTAGAAGTGGGGGTCCACATTTTTATAGGGGATTCAACTCTTGGAAGGCTTTTTGATCAATTCAACACACATACAAAATCCAAGTCAAGATGAATGCTTAAATTCATGTGGTTCTTGTGTAGATTGAAGCTAAAAATCGAATGATTTATGAAGGTTGCAACTTAAGGTATGAATTATGAAACTCTAGATGATGGATGTACACCATTGGAGGTTTCTTGGTGATTAGCCTTAAAACCAAATCCAAAAATTGAAGGTGTTTGCATGAAATATAGATGTCTTATATGTTATCTTCATGACATAAACAATGTGGTTGACGTTATGAGCTTGGAAAGTAGGCATGCATTACTTGTACATTGTACCTTAAATATTGTTGTTGGTGCAGTATGTCTATTGCCTAGGTCTTAGTGTTGTGTCTGTAATAGGGCGGAAATCTTAAATATGTTTTGTTTGTATTTAACTTTGCACGAAGGTAGCTTGTGTGTCTATAAATAACAAGTGTGAGGGAGAGCTAGGTAGAACATTTGTAACTCAGACGGCAAAGCTTTGCCGGGTTTCTTGGTGCATTGTAAACGGTGAATATTGAATGAAATCAAGATAATTTGATAAACAAACTTGTTAATTGTCACTCATTCATATAAATTCCCCATATATGGACAAGAAATCGAATTAGGACCTTTTCTAAAGGAGGAAAACGATCCTACAAGTGGTATCAGAGCTCAGGAAGCCTGATTTGATGACAATCATACAAGATTCAGCCAAGAAGACTTCTATTTCTATTCCTTCTTTTCATTTTTCACTTTTTAAAACGAATTCACGGTTAAAATGAACTGATTTTCAAGTATGTCATGCAAAAACACATTATCCTTGAGAAAATCAGAACTAAAAACAACTGATTTCATGTCGAAAACTTGAAAAAACGTCGAATTGTGAACCTATCTTTGCGCGATTTTAACCCCACCTTCACACGAAGATAAATCTATCTTCGTTCGAATATAGAATTTGTTCAAGTTTAAAAATTCAAGTCATCTTCGCACGAAGATAACACTATCTTCGCTCAAAGATAAAAGCAAATTGTTTGAAAAAATATTTTACCTTCACATGAAGATAATACTATCTTTGCACGAATATAAGTATCTTTGTGTGCTTGAAGTTTTAATCATTTTTGTGATCAATTGTTCTACAAGATGGACAACGAAGAGTTTTTCAATGCGTTCGCTACAACAACTGTTAATGCATCAGTTGCAGCCACATATCTGAGTTTAGAGAACGAAATGGGGACGGCAATGAAACCCCCGAAGTTGATGAACTTGGAAGACTATGATAGTTGGAGAGAAAAGTTTGTTAACTTAGTGCACACAAATCGTTTTGGTTGCTGGTTTCCTATAGAAGAAAAATCCACACCACCAATTAGGGAAAATCATTTGGAAAAGACGCTATCTCTGTTTTCAGCAGTTGAAATGGAGAAATTCATCAATGAGAAGAAAATGATCAGCTTATTGCAACAATCAGTGAAAGAAGATATAATGGTACTTCTGCAACATGATGATCGTGCTCAATCAATATGGAGTGCATTAAGATTGAAATATCATGGTAGTTCGGAGATGAGAAAAAACAAGAAAGCTCTTTTAAAGAAAGAATTCGACGTTTTCAGTTTGATGAAGGGAGAAAACATGAAATAGTTGATCGAACAATATTGTCACTTAGTAGTTCAAATGAAGAGGTTGCGAATTTCGAAAATAGATGAAGAGTTAGTTGATAAGCTGGCTGACGCCTTACCAGAAGGTGAGTGGACCACATACTTAACGATTATGAAGAATGGAACAAAGTACAATGGCTACAGTTTATCAAAGTTTATCGAAAAACTCGAAGGTCATGAAATAGAATTGCAAAAAATGGCCAAGGCTAAAGGTGCTCAAATTCAACAGGATGTGAACCTATATTACAAAAGCAGTTCAGCTGTTACTCAAAGCCCTAAAGTGCAAACTGCATTAAGTGTTAATAACTCTACTAGTTCATTTCCTTGCCAATCCAGTTTTCAATCATTTTCAAGCTTTGAAACTAATACTCCTCAAAGTTCACAAAATTCCAATAATTTCCAAAACTACCAAACAAGCCAATCGAGCCTGTCTAGTTCAAACCAAAAGATTTATAGTGCAACATTGCTGTTAATCTTGACAATGCTCAAGATTTCAATGAACATAGTGCCAAGCAGCACATTGCGTTGCTCGCTTCTGTTCTGGAATCCTACAAAAGCTTGATCGCCGGGAGAATCGAAAACCCGGATATGAAAAAAGAATACTATGATCAAATTGATCAGGAAGAATTAGAACCGATGGATATTAAATGGTGCATGGCTTCCATAGTCCGAAGAGCACAGAGGTTTATGGAAATAACGGGGAGAGATAGTTGGGAGGTTTGAATGGAAAACTTGGATTTGACAAATCTAAGGTCACTTGTTTCAGATGTCATGAAAAAAGACATTTTAAAAGAGAATGTACTAACCATGAAGTTAGTGGTAACCAAAATCCTTTTGGCGAAGACTACTACAAAAAGGCTATATATCACAGACCGTCGCAACCACAGAAAAATTCTAGAATGTTTCAATTAGAAGACGGTTCTTCAAGTTCAAAGGAAACAACTTTCATAGTTGCTCAGGAGGATGAAGGTTTTAATTGGAATAAGTATATCACGAAAAACGAAAGTCTTGCATTGCTGGATGAAATTATTGAATATCCTGACCAGAACCAAAAGAATATTCTGAAGCAGTCTTTGATGAAGCAATTGAAGAAGCTATGTTGGAGGGATATTTACAGGCGCAACGTTCTATAGAAGAAAACATTTTACATAGCGCTTTTAAAAACTTGATTCCACCTGAAATGCTTCCTTCTTTTGTAGGTTATTTTGTTTCGAGCTATCAAGAACCTTCAGTCAAGGAACAAAGCAAGAAGTGGTGGAAGTGATTAATGTGGATAAAGAGATGAACGTCAAGAATCTGACTGAAATCGCCAATAAAGCTATGATGGCCAATTTAAAAGTGGTAGATTCCGACGAAATCAAGAAAAAGTCAAAGGGTGTGAAAGAAGTGATAAAAGAAGTGGTAAAAATTTAGATCGTTGAGGTTGAAAAGCCTTGCAAGAATTGCACTAAAGCTTGCAAGGAATGTGTCGAGAAAGATAACAAATATTTTGAACTTAAAAAACATGCTGATAATTTGTCAAGCAATTATAACGAAACAAAAGAGGCTTATGACAAATTAAGTAAAACAATTAGACAGTATGAACAGATAAACAGAGAAGATGACAAAACTCTTTCAATGCTCAAAGCAACTGTGATGGACAAGCAAATGGCCATAAATATTTATTTAAACATGATTGTCGAGCTAAAAAATGAATTAGAAAAATGAAAATCGAAATAGAAAGAGTGAATAAATTGTTATTCAGCTATTCAACCAAGTCTTATGTCATCGATCATATTCTTCCGAAAATTAAAGAAAATGATAAAAATGGAACGAACAAAACTTTAGGTTACGAATGAGTTCCACCACCCATGTGGGAAAGCTATGCTAGAAAGAAACCATTTGGGGTGGAAAAGGCGCTCAACTTAAAACTGAAAACTGAAAAGAGTAATGAGCTGCCTGAGAACATCGACGTAACATACACTAAATCAGAAGATGACTATGAATCTGATGTGGTAAAAACTGTTGTTGAAAAGGTTTTGGAAAATGAGTTTGATAACACCGAATTTGAAAGTTCTGAATCAAATCTTGAAAGTTCTGAATCAAATTTACATTCTGAAGATGAAGAAAGTTTTCACAAGAATTATGTGACATCATCAGAAAATAGTTTAACTGATGATCCAAATGTCATCTTGTACAAGATGAACAGATGGATGTAGGTCCCCTTAATCCTATGGATCTTAACAGAATTGTCTATCTAACCTAGAGTGCGGAATCCTATAGATCAGATTATCACAGAAAACAGTAGAACAGAATCTCAATTAAACAGTCTTCTATTGATTATCCAAACAATCAGTTCTGCAATCAACTCAAGACTCACCCAACCGCACAGCCTATCTCTGTGATCTTGCACTCACACAATTTCGATTTCTCTCTAGCCTCTACACCTTCTCTCTTTAGAATTCTCTAAGCCTTACAACACTAATCACAAAACATGTTTATATACCATATGTCTGTGAACTGGGCTTCTAACTAGGCTAGACATTCTCGAAGCCCATTACAACAATTAACTCACTAACAATAAGCTAAGCCCAGTACAAAATATCCAAAGACTAAATACTTAAACTATTAAGCTGTTGTCACAAAATATGCACCAACAAACTCCCCCTTGACAATAGCTTCATAGTGTAACTTTGTCTTCAAACATCTTGCAATCTTTTGGTCTTTGGATAGCTTCAACTACACACAAATTCTGACATCAACTGACTCCCCCTTAGCTGATGCTTCCAATCTCCAAAAAAATCATTCGTTGTAGATCATTGGACTAGCAGTCTTTGGTTAAGCAAGTGAACTCTAACATTTCTATATCTCTCTGCAATGTAGTAGAAGGATCCTACCATGCATCTTCACACATCTGCACTTCACTCTCAACCTGCACTTCACTTGTGTTTTGCACTTCATTTTGATAACTGCATCAATCTGTTTAGATACACAAACAAGTATCTCGAAAAACCATGAGTCTTTTTCACATTAAAGATAAGCCACTATTTTATCTCACTATGTAAAAACAACAAGCTATCAGTTCAATATGACTTTTAAAAAGAAAATCTTTTTGGGTTTTTTTATATTTTCAAAACAAAATGAAAAATATATACAAAACATCTTTTTGTGAGAATCATGTACAAGAAGATCATATCAGCCTAATCAAACTGTATCACACTTTCAGCTCATTCTTTCTTTTAATTTTTCATGAAAAGTAGTTCAAAACGATTACAAGTATTGTTTATCCACTTAAACAAAACATATGAACATTTCAAGTAGCTTTACCCAGTGATATGTTAAGATAATTTTATACTGATGTACTAGTGTGTCCCACTTCAGGACATATCCCCACGATTAAGGTATGCACAAAGATTCATCGTAGTAGGTATGTTTTACAACGTTAGATAAATGGTGATCAGGTCAGTACTTCCGTATAGCAAAGAGACCAATATTCAACGAGGGTTAAGACAAATACCACAGATTCTAGTACGATTATGCATTTTGCACATTGAATGACTCTCTAGGAGAGCTTCTTCAATTTATGGGATTTGGCATTTTTAGCTTTTTTAAGATATCCTGGTTGTGCCTAGGTCAGCATATATTTGGATGCAGCAAAAGCACAACCCTGATACCCCAGATGAAATAACAGTATAAAGACCCAAAACTTCAGATTTTGGCAATCCATCAACGCAAGATTTAAGGTTATAAAACCATACGCCACTGATATGTTACCAACTCATACACAGTTCTTTATGTTTATATCACCTTGGTAAGTTGATTATTTCATGCTTTTTGCCTACTGGTACATCGTATGATGAAGCTACTATCACATCTTATTAACTTAGTCTTTTGAAAATACGTCAGTTTTCACTGGTAAATACAATTAACTGACTGGTTTTGAAAAGATTTCAAAAATCGATTTAAGTGCACAAGGCACGAAAAATCTTTGATAACTTGGGACAATCAAAATTTTAATATTGTATACAGTTTTACATGTTTGTCAATACATATGCGGCCTAGTATGGAAACCGAGACATGATTAACCGACACACGACTTACAAACCTTGAAAGGAGTTATCCCCAACTTGTGGGTAAATTATTTAGCATTCACATCTGTCAGGGCGAAAATCATCAAAGGATACATAAAAGAGGAGTTGGATCCAAGTGATTCTATCTTGTCTATTTGTATTTCATTTTTATTTATCTTTACATTTTTATGTTTATTTTTATATTTCAAAATTTTATAAAAAATTTATATCGATTAGACGTTGACGCTAAACCGGTATTAAAAGCTCTTGTGTCCTTGGACGACCTCGGTATCTTACCAACACTATACTACGCTCGCGATGGGTGCACTTGCCCTAGTGTGTGTTTAATTTTAATATAATATCGTGTTTTATAAATTTAAAACTTGACTAATGCGTAAAACGGACTTAAAATATTAATAAATTCATATCACGCTTGACAACCACCAAGTGTTTGGCGCCGTTGCCGAGGACACAATGATTTTCAGAAAGCTTAAAATAGATGGCCTAATCATTTTTACAAAATTTTTCAAAGCTACGCGATCGTTTTAATTTTTTAAATTTTTTAGAGTTACGGTAAGCTGAACACGGGGTCGTGCCCACTTCTCGTGCTGCATTTACCCAGTAAGCAAATACAATTGCCTAGATACATAACAAACCACGGGGCCGTGTCTGCTTAACACGGGGCCATGTCTGCTTAACACGGGCCATGGTGAACCTCTGTTACATTATCAAATTTTGTTTTCTGATCCCGAGGCTCTGTAATCTGCTGAGTATCTTCCAATTTAATGGATTACTACTTAGAAGATCGCATTCATTACTACATAGAGGATTATTGTGAGGAAGAATATTGTACCATTTGCGGTGAATCTCACTCGGTGAAAAATTGTTACCTTTTCCAACCATCCACCTCATACACTTACTACGAGGAACCAAGTTTTGAACTTCCAAAATCAATATTTGATTGGGACACTTATCCGTCCAATCTACATGAAACACCACCAACTGTCATTCCCGAAGCTGAAAGCCTTATACAAAGTATCAAAAATCTCGAACGTATATATAGAAATTCTCGTGAAAGAGAAGAGGATGTTTGTACTAAGGAGGTATTAATTGAAGAAGTAAAAATGGAAGAATAAATAAGTGAAAAACTAACGCATGAACCAAACGATAAAAGAGGTACGCCCGAAAACGAAAATCTTGAAAACGAGTCAATTTTTCAAGAAATTAACATTTTGTCACCTTCTTTTGAAAATCATTGTTCGGTACCTACGCATGCTAAGTTTTTAAAGGAGTTAAACACTAACACTAAAATTGACGAGATAGTTAGCACTAAATTAACAAACGATCAAACTACGCTAATAAAGATGAGCAATTTGAAATGAACATAAAGCCGGTTCCATTTTTTTTTCAAAACACTTTTATTAGTAACATTACAATTGATAAAGATCTTTGTGTTAATATAATGCCCAACTATATTTTCAAAAAATTAAATATCAGCGATTTTTCACCACTTCGAATTCCCATTTTTCTTTCTAACCGGAAAATAATAAAAACAACGGGAGTGATTGAGGACGTGTTAGTACAAACAAATTAAACGGAAGTCGCTTGTGTTGGACGACCTTTTGTGAAAACCCATCAAGCCTTGATCAACCGAAAGCAAAACAACCTTCTAATTCAATTAGGGGACGACAAAAGGTATGTCAATCTTGGCCAATCCATGAAATATCCAATCAACAATGACGACCCCTAAATTGAAGATGAGGATGAGCCACCTGATACGGAGGAAGAAATCGACCATCTCGTCGAAGAAGAAAACGCCATTGAACAAACCTTTTTGGTTCTCCACCAAAATAAAGAGCAAGAATATAAGGAGTCTCTTAGAGACCCACCACTCGAGCTCAAAGAACTTCCAAAAGGTTTGAATATGCATTCCTCAATGAACATGGAATGGCAAACAAGTTCCTCAGGTTCAAGACGTCTGGCTAGATTGTCAGAACCGTTATGAGATTCTACAAACAAGGCACGAAGAAGCACTGAGGCAAACATGCTATGATACCCTTGATGCAGTAAGCCAGAAGGCACGCTACAAGATGTTGGTAACAGGCCCACTTAGAGCCGCTTTTGACACAAAGCTCAACTCGGTTCATGAATATAATATTGAGTTTTATAGCACGTTTAGGCTCAAGAATAAGGCTGGCCCGTTCGACACAGAGGGGGTTGAATTTAGGTGCAGTGGAATGCGGTTCTCCATTTCTATAGCCCAATTTGGCGTCAATATGGGATTGTACACTGAAGAGGAATCGGTTGATGAAGAATTCACATGTGGACTATATGAACTTCCAATCGACATGCGCCAAAATGCATAAGCTGAACCCGGAGATGGGGCGTATGACCAGAGTATAACCTAGAGCTTGCAACTACGGGACCCCCTATACCGCTACATCCACCAGATCCTAAGCTGTTCCCTCTATCAGCGGCCCGATAGTTCAAGGGTGGTGAATCTCCGGGAGCTCACTTGCCTTTATTGCATCAGGAATCACCGACCCCTCGATGTCACCTATCTACTACTCAAGAACATGCACCTTAACCATATCTCCAACCCTCCCACACCGATTTTCTTCGGTTGATGGATCTTCCGCCTCTTCAAGAACTACGTCAATAGCATTCTGCGGGCGTTCCACCGGTGGATGAAGTTGGGGAAAATGGACATCACCCAATGCTGAAGCATGGGACTCATCCAAGACATGGATGACAGAATCATGCGCTTCTGCAAAGCCCAAGGAAACACATAAGGTCCGGAAGAAGTCCTCGCTCTACAAGATGATCCGAACCGCCATCCTCCTCAATATGTAGGCTACCACACAAGATCCTCCTCTCAAGGAAAACTTTCAAACCTTACATGATCTTTTGCAGCAAAAATTGCCATGCACCAGGAATGCCTGCAAAGCGATAAGCAGTGCAAACACCCGGATCAAAGCAGTGGACCGCAACGTCTCCACAATGCAAGATGACATCACATATATCCGGGAGCACATGGCATACTGCGATGAGGAGGATGAGGACTAGGTCATGGACTCCCGTAGGCACAGACGATGGCAATGGCGACGGTGTGGTAGGTGACAAACCCAACTCTCAGGTTAATCCCTGTAATATTTCGAACAATATTTTACCGGCCTGCATGCCATGGTTGAACGGTTTACTTTCTAGACAATTTTACTTTTTTGCATTTTTATTTTGTGGTGATGGATGCTAAACGATCGTAATAATAGGATTTGGGTATTATGTTTGGTTTTGTGTTGTGGTGTGAATGATAGTAAACAGGTACAAGGGAGGCTTGAATGCACTAAGCATTAGTTCCCTCTAAGCCCGGAAGCCAGTAGCCAAAGGCGAAAACCTGAAACTCCACCTTTGCATACTGCCACCATGGGGCCGTGGCCAATGACAACGCCCCCCGTGGACAACCCACTGATCTGTATTGTTCTACATATCCATGACCACGTGCCGTGACCACCAGGCACGCGCCGTGGCCAATTTTATGTAAGTTACGTTACTGACAGTTTGACCACGGGGTCGTGCCCAGTAACACAAAAACTTGTTTTTCACCCGCTTTGACACATTCTAATCAACCGACAAACTTATTTTTTGATACATTCAGGACAATGTGTAATTTAAGTGTGGGGGATGCTAAAACCTTGAATTTTGCAAGTCCTAAAAACAAGCCTTACACAAAACTCGCCTTGGAACCACTATTGACGCCAAATCTTTTCGAACTTTTTTCATTTTTTTTACTTATCTTGGTTTAATTTGGATATCAAGTTCTAAAAATTATGTTTTACAGAATTACAACCGATAGTGTCGTGATAAAAAGAACCACATAAAGAAAATTATAAAAAGGGCATAACAAATTCTTTTAAAATTTGATTATATAGACATGTTCACACTATAAACCCATTTCCCATGATAAGTGAGTTTTAAGCCTTTAACGAGCATACAAGAATACATCTTTAACTAAATGCTCATTTTTTGTTTCTTGTGTGAATAGCCCACTTGGTTCTTACGACTCTAGAACTTGCCAAGACGATACATTCCCGGTCCTTACCAATTTAAACCCAAGTAAGTAAATGATGGAGGAATTAGGACTATCTCATTTCTTTATTCAAAATCATTATTTTTCCTTTTTTAGCCCTCACCCAAAAATCCCCGTTGTAAAACCCATTGAGCCTAAACCTTTTCATTTCTAAACCCACAAAACGTAAAAACACCCATTACCCACCAAATACCTTTTTTTCATTTTAAACCCATTTCTTTTTGTAAAAAACTCGGTTGTCTTCAAAAGTTGTGATGTTGAATGTTGATGCACTTTGTGTCCATCACTGTGCGAATAGGCTAGATAGAGCGTGTATCGAATATTGTATAGACTAGATACGAACACACGACCCGAGTACGAATGTCAGATGAGCAAAATGGACACATTTCGTACGAAAATGTCATTTTTGTACGAAATAGTCAATTTCATATGAAAAAGGTAATTTTCGTATGAAATGCTCATCCCTATATATATATATATATATATATATATATATAGGGTTAGGATCATGTGAGAAGCACTAGGCTAATTGAGAAACTTGAGAAGCATTCTGGACCACACATTTTCTCTAAGTTTTTCGTAATATACACATACGTATAGTTTAAAATTGACTATATACATATGTGTATAATTCAATATACATATATGTATGTAGTCAATTATAAACTATACGTATGTGTATATTACGAAAAGCTTAGAAAAATGTGTGGTCCAGAATGCTCCTCAAGTTTCTCAAATAGGGTGGACTTCTCTTAGGATCCCTACCATATATATATATATATATATGTTGTGTGTTCGTTTGTTTGTAAGTTTTTTGGAGCTCCCAGAGGGGAGACGCTAGCGGAATCTCTCTAGGATCTCCGCCAGCCTGACAAGATGTATGCTCTTTCGCTATGAATGAAACGTATGACTTCCGCTGCATTCTACTTCTACTCCATTCTGTAATAACGTTCTACCGAATCGGTTATGTTTTGCCCAAAACTTCCTTCTAGAACCGCCGCGATCCGGACCGACAATTGGTATCAGAGCTACGGAAGCTCTGCGTGTAATCGTTGATCTAATCGGACGAGTTTCGATGAAATTGAATAAAATTTCAATTGATTTAGGACTGTTTTGATTATTTTCGATGAATTACAAACAAGTTTTCATCTGTTTTGGTTTGTTTAAGATTGATTTCTGTTCATTCCTGACTGATTCGATTGATTTTCGTTCGATGTGATCCGGTTGAAACTTTGAACATGTCGGTTGAACGCATCACTATTTAAACGCATCATATTGAACGAGGATGATTCTTGAGTTTCAAATCTAAACGTTTTTTTTATCTGAGATCTGAACTGTTTGTTTTTTTATCTAACTTGAACAAAATCGATTTTACGGTCAATATCAGATGAGTTTTTGAGTATTTTGTTCATAATGAGTTGGTATACTTTATTACAATCAAAATAGTTAAAAAAACACATAATCTAAAAGAAATTTGAGTTTGAGTTTGTTATTGGATCTGCAAAGTTTTTCTTAAGATCTGAATCTGAGATTTGCCATGTTAATACTTGAACCGAATCAGAGTTGTAGTTATTATTGTTCGAACATAGAAGAAGAATGAAATATTTTGGTAATTTTGGCTGATGTTCAATGTTGTTGATGTAAATCGAAGAAGAAGACTGAATCGAGTTGCTGCTATTGTTCTTTGAGTTGTCGTTATACGATTCAGATTTAAATCCGAGTTGCAACTGGTTATAGATCTTCATCGAGTAGAAAGAATCGATAAGTTGTGGTTGGATCTAATTCGATTTCGGAATTGTTTGATTGTTGTTCTATCGAAAGTAGTGGATTGAAGGCTGCTCGTTGAAGAGAAGTAATAGTACACGATCGATCTGATTGTTTGTTTTGTTGATAGTTGGCGGCTGGTTACAAAGATAGAGATAGTCTATTAGGGTGATATAAGAATAAAAGGAAGCAAATGGAAATATTATAGGTGACAGCTGACGTTTCTTGGTAAAAGAATATTAGGGTTTTCTTTTTACAAAACATCAACATATAATAAACCTTGCGAATCCGTGTTAGTATTTTTAGAATAAAAAATAAAAATAATTCCTAAAAAATAAATATGAAGACACGAAGGTGACGAAGAAGGTCCATCCTCTAGCACTAATACTGAGGATAGGTTGGACGCTCAAAAGAAAGCGAAAGAATATAGAGGATGAGAGAAAGAAAGCTGAGACACGAAAAAGAAAAAAGACAGGAGAAGATGATGATCCGTATGAACCATCTGGTTCAAAGGAAGAGTTCTTGGTTGTTAAGCCTGCGAGGGAACCAGCTGCAAAAAGAGTCAAACATACAGCAGCAAAGAAACCAGAATCAACTGTAGGAAACTGAGAATAGAGTTGAGAAAGAAAGGGGTGCGGATCCTCCAGTAATCCCTCCTACAATTGAGACATCTATTCCTCCACCTCTATTACCACCACCACAACTGTCTCCACATCCTATCTCACCACAACAACCACCATCTCCACCACCTAAACATACCACCCCAGTGTCTCCTATGCCATCACCTCCTCGTCCTCCAATCCTTACTCCTCCTAACTCTCAACCTAAAGCCCAACCATCCTCTCACCCTACACAGGCAACAGAAGATACAGGGTTTGGAGATTTTGATTTCGACATTGGATCTATTCCAGGGTGTGAAGCATTTTCTACGGATGTTGCGTATGAAGGAAGATTATGAGATTTGGAAACAGAAATTAAGAAGTCTAAGGAGCGAATAAAGAAACTGACGGAAGATAGAGATCACATAAGTGAAATTATGCAACTTTGGTCAATGACAATGACAAGTTTAGAGAGATGGAGAAATTGGTGAAAGACCAAGTTGAGAGAATCAAGTCTCTAGAGAACGAAAGACAAGGTTTGGAGGCTGTACTTCAAAGCTATCAAACAGAAAACGAGTGTCTCAGAGAAGATGATTGAGTATGAAGCTGAATGGTTATCGAATAACAGACAAGTGGAGCTCATGCAAAAGATTCTGATCAAGAAGCTAGGAATCAATCTTGCTACAGAAATAGGAGAGGTTTAAAGAGAAGAAGAAAGAGAGAGAATTGCAGAACGGGAAAGATTAGCAAAAGCTTCCTCTGAAGCTCAAGGGAAATGCAAAGGTTTGATGTTTGAGGATCTTCAAAATGTGACAATAGATCCTGTTGTCGAATCTTCTGCCCCTGTCTCTGGGCCTCAAGATGATATTTCTAGATCCTCTGCTATTGTTCCTTTTGTTCCAACAGAGACTAGATATGTGATAGTTGATGTAGGTGTTTTGATCTTCGATACTAAGGAGAAAGCGATAGCAAGGAAGAAGATGGAAGCTAAAATAGAAGAGTCGGTTGTTGAGTTGTTTGATATGATAGATAAAGATGATCTTGATGTTGTAATGAATTTGGTTGTTAATGAAAACGAGGAAGTTGATGCTTACTTGAACGACTCTATGTATGAACGAACTGATGCGCAAGTTCAGGAGGAGTCGCAGAATGATGATCAATGTGTGCCTAAGCCTAAAGTCATCTATCTTGAGCACGATGTTGAAGAAGGAGAGTATGTGCATAACTACTCTAAAGAAGAGGTTGCCAAGATGTTGGGAGTTAATGAAGATTCATTTGAGTTTGATTTCGAAGATGAACTAAATAACATTAGTGCTACACAACCTTATGATTATGTATTCGAGGATGTGCCTGAAGCGAATAACTATGATAAGGTTGTCGTGGAGGATGATTCCGATGATGATTTAGCTGCTAAATACACGGGTGATGGTACGGATGACTTCCCAACCTTTAGCAAGATGTTCACTGAAGCAGCCGATGATCTCTTGAGAAGAAAGGTTGAAGAGGCACCAAAAGATGGTATTGCTCCAAAACCACCAACCCGTGAAGAAAGAGCTGAAATGAAGAAGAAATGGTTTAAGGAGCTACCACCAGAAAGAAAGCTCCGTCGTCCCCTTGCTTTCTTCACCAGAGATCCTGATATCTCTATCGGTGACATCATTAGTTGGGGATAGATTGAAGAGTTGAAAGTTTACGCTATAAAGTGAGAATATGGAGTGCAATATTTTCGACATTTGAAAGATATCAAGACACTTCCATGGTGGGATGTCAAAGAATTAGCTCAGACAAAAGTGATTAACCTGAAGATCAGATTCTTTGATCAGGATTTATGGAAACTCATAAAGTATGAAGCAAGGCACAAATTTCCTCACTGGAAGCCACATATTCCGAGAAAGATGACAAATATTGATCCGGTTACCAAGGAAAAGGATGTGACTTTGCACAATAAAAGGCCACGTGTAATGAAGAACATGCCATTGATGAAATGGAGCAAGATTTTTATAAGATATTCAAGTGGTGGCATTATGATTCGGGCTCGGGAGAGGCTGTTATTTGTGTACATCCTGATGAGGATTCGTGGAAGATTACTGAGGAACTATCTGAGTCTGTGATTGCTCACAAGAGAATATATGGTTTGTAGAGAGGGATTCATGTATTGGATCCTATGTGGCTGGTGAACTGCTCCGAGAAAGACATCGAACGTTTATTCTATGTGAAGATTAGTTACGAAGATAAAGACAAGGAGCAAACTTAACAATTCCAGAAGGTTGTTAGTGTGTGTTATTCTAACAGTATTAATTCAGGTAAAGCATGGAACACAACCTGGATAAAGCTGGAGGATATTGAGCAGAGAAAGAGAGATAAGAAAGAGGAAAGGATTGCTGAGAATGTGAAGCAATCAGCAACAAGAAAATTTCAGTTTAGAAACACCTACAATCGTCCTCCTCCTACAGATCAAACTCCAATTCCATCCGAGGAGCGTCGAAAGACACCAAAGCACTTCTTTGGTTAAAACACGTCAAATGATTTTTGAATATTTTGATGTGCATCCAAGACTGCGGTAACATCCAAGAGGGGTCTGTTGATGCATAATGTCTATTGCCTAGTCTAGGATGAATCTGTTAGAAACTGATTTTTGACCAGATTTGTGCAAAAATCGTCTTGAAATTCGAAGAAATGAAGATTCTGGATCGAAAAGCATTATCAGGCTCTCGTACCCTGGTACGAAATGGACATTTTCGTACGAAATGGACATTTTCATACGAAAAGGAAATTTTCTTACGAAATTTTCATTTTTCCTACGAGTTGATCACTTTCGTACGAGTTGAAAAATTTTGGTTGATCGTATTAACGAGACGAGTCCCCAAAATAAATTGACAATAGAAATTTTTTCGAAATATTAACGTCTAATTCAGCATGTTCTGGGACACCGTCTAGAGCTTCAGAGTACAGTTTTGATGATACTGTTACAAAATGTTGAAGATAATGGGAGAGTCATGGATACCTGTGAAGAGTGTTGATCATTTGGTGTCGTGACTAGTAATGGGCATAACGTTAAATCTGCATTTCATCAAAACTGCAATTTTGGGAAATTTTCCGCAAAATTTGGGTTTGGTGAGACGATATTCAAAACGTCAGAATTTGCTAAAAATGAGGGAAATAAAAATTTATCAAAACATTGAAAATTCCGGTATTTTTAGAAATTCGGACGGTGCAGCAGGCATTCGGGGGGTTTTCGATGCAGATTATCTGATGAAGCAAAGTGTCTTGGATTCTTCTGTAAGAGATCAAAGTGTAGTCAGACTTCATTAGTGATGAGATCAGGTTGATGTCTACTTTTCGTAAAAGTGGGGTAGCATAACTTACTCTAGAAGGAGTTGTTTATCAGATTCGTTAGTAGTGGTTACATTGATGTCTGGTAGTCGCAAAGTTCGCGGAAGCACACACGACCGCTTAGTGATACGGAGTACCCATTTTAACTCTGCATTGCAAATTAACTATTTTTTGGACTAACCGCCAGGAAATAAGGATGTCTTGTAGTTTCAGTGCCCCGTACGCTCCGACCACGGCTAAATGCCTTGTAGTCGTAAAGTTCGCGGAACCACACACGACCGCTTAGTGGTACAATGTATCCAACTTAACTCTGCATTGCTTATGAATTATTTTCTAGACTAACCGACAGGAATAAGGATGTCTTGTAGTTTTAGTGCCCCATGCGCTCCAACCATGGCTAAATGTTTGCAATTCATGACTAAAGAAGATGATATAATGGATCTTTCAGACAAAGAAGTGTACTAGTTGCTCACGAAATAGACTATACATTTGAGATTGTTATGAAACACAAATATTACATGATGATTGATCTTTTACGAAGATGAGAAGATTACTGAGTATTGACAGATATTTTTTCGATGAAGATTTGCTGATTAAGCAGATTACCGATGTGCTAATCAATCTTTCAGGAGTATGCTCAAACGCGATTACGGAGATCGGGATTTCAGATATTCGTGGGTATTCATTGATTTGAAGTTTACTGGTGTAGTAATTCGAAGTTTCTATCAATTGCCGGTTGAGTTTCTGAAAATTAGGAGTTTTGCGGAATATACTCTTGGTGCTATAATGCTCACTCAAAAAACTGAATTCTGATATGCTTAAGGTTGAAACGGAGAAGTTGCTGCATTGATAAGCTTCGAATTGGTGTTTATTCAAGAAAATTTTTCAATCAAGCAAATCAGAGGAGGTCGGAAACCGTGCAAACAATTACCTGAAGATTAATTCTGGAGAGATTATTTTCAGGGGGAATTGGTACTTTAATGTTGATAATGCAAACCCGGATTATCAATTTAAGGGGAATCTGTTTACGCGTTCTACGACATCGATAGATACCTTGATTGAAGCTGTAGAATATTCGAAACACGGCTCAGAGATTTCATGATCAAGATCAAGCTTCGACAGTAACGGACAAGGGGGAATCTGTTGATGCACTTTGTGTCCGTCACTGTGCGAATAGGCTAGATAGAGGGTGTGTTGAATATTTTATAGACTAGATACGAACACACGACCTGAGTACGAACGTCGGATGAGCAAAATGGACACATTTTGTAGGAAAATGTCATTTTCGTACGAAATGCTCATCCCTATATATATGTGTTGTGTGTTCATTTGTTTGTAAGTTTTTTGGAGCTCCTAGAATGGAGACGCTGGTGGAATCTCTCCAGGATCTCCGCCAGCCTGACAAGATGTATGCTCTTTCGGTATGAATGAAACGTATGACTTCCGCTGCATTCTACTTCTACTCCATTATGTAATAACGTTCTACCGAATCGGTTATGTTTTGCATAAAACTTCCGTCTAGAACCGCCGCGATCCGGACCTACATTGAAAAAAAAAGAAAAAATATGTAGTTCTTGAAATAACCAAACAAGATCCTCAAAAATCTTATTTGAAGTTATCTAGTTTAAACAATTATAACAAAAATAAGAATTTTACGACACCGACGTTTTGATGCTTTTCGCCATTTTACTAACTTCTAACCCAAAAACACCTACCCTTAGCCCAAGCCTAACCCTTTTTAAAGTCCTCTTGATATTTACAAAGGTTTTTAGTTAAAAAGGAGGAGGCTTTATCTCTTATCAAGCATATGGTAGAAGTAAGTTCCATGCCGAAATCGAGTGTTATCATAAAAATACATCTTCGGCCGAGTGTTGATTGATCTCTTGTGAGGTGTGTGAACTTGTATATAACTAAATAGAATTATAAAAGGGCATGTTATGTCTAATAAAATAATTTTTCTTAAGAATGTTCTAAATAAATCATGATGAATAGGATTGTAAACAAAATAAAAACACAATAAAATAAATATATTGGATTCCCGACGCTCTAGACAAGCCACAAAAACTTCTTCTTTACCAAGTCCATTTAGGTGTGTAAGCCACATTTAAGAGTTTTGCTTGAGGACAAGCAAATATTCAAGTGTGGAGGTATTTGATGTGTAAAAATACAACATATAAATTACATCAAACAAAGCATAAAACCAACCCTTTTTCAGTACTAATGTTGTAAAAAGCACGTTTCTTTGTTCCTTTTTAATTTACAGTACCAAATGAGCTTAAAAGACCGAAAGAAGTAAATTAGCGACTAAAACCAACATAAAGTACAAGAGGAAAGGATAACGTGACACGCACGGCCCTTTAGCAGCATCCAAAGAACAAAAATAAGAAAAACAGAATATGACCACAGGACCGTGTCCACCAGACATAGGCCGTGGTCAGCTAACAAGACATGCAGAAAAGACAAAAGGCAAATTTCAGGCCACCACGGGGCTGTGTCCATCTCAACACCGGGGCGTGGTCAACGCTAAGATTTGCAGAATCTTCATAGTACAACAAAGAGTTGACCACGGGGCCGTGCCCAGGAGTCACGGGGGCGTGTGGGACCCTCTGCTGACAGCTGCATTAAATGAAGGAAGAGAAGAAGATGGCCACAGGTCGTGCTCAGTGGGCACGGGGCCATTGACAGGGCTCTGTTCTGTCTATAAATAGGGGTGCTTGGTTCCCTTCAAAGGCATCCCTTGGAAAACCACTTTTCTCTCACTTTGGCACCACTCCACCACCGCTACAACACCAACACCCACCGCCATCATCCATTTTTCATCTTTAGAGTGTGTAGTAGTCTCGGGATCCAGGATTGATCGTAAGAGTTGTTGTCAAACAAAGGCCATGCTTGGCTAAACTTTTACATCACTTGGTGAAGACAAATCTTTTATGTATTACTTCTGATTTATAATCTTTCGGCTACTTTTTAATTGGGTATGTATTAATGACTTTAATAACTAGTTTCTTATGTTGAAAGTGAATTTTCATAACCATTTCTTCATGATGTCATTGATTTACGCATTCGTGTTTTTACGGTCTATATAAAGCACGTTAACTACTTGGAAGTGGGTTAGAAGGGTGGTTTGGTAAAGTTCTTGTCACGTCAGTGTATAGATCTTGCGAGGACTTTATTCAAGCTTACTAGGACCTCCTTCAATGCCCTATGGTATGTCACACCCTCAATTTCCACTTGCGGAGTTTTACCGCGAGGCGTGTGAACAAACCAGAATCTGAAACACTAGTACGTCGAACGACTCTATATGATTTGATAATACGTTTTCAAAAATCATTTGTCGTAGATTTTATATTGTCTTGATTAGTTACCAATATTTAACGGAAGCATCAGTTTTTAAAGTTGAGCGGAAGCATAAATAAGTAGTGAAGCGGGCGCCAACACAAACGCCAAAACAAATGAAAAACCCCAAAACAATATTTATAAATAAGACTCGATAAAAGATGTCTTGTTCAATGCATGTGCGTGCACCTAGAGCTCCTAGCGTCCTGAGAAACATGTAAAGAAACAAGTGTCAACATTAAAGATGAGTGAGTTCACAGGTTTTCATAAATTCGTTTGTTCGGTTATAGTTTGTTTTCCCCGTTATCCCTAACCCGGGATAACGTGTTGGTTCCATTATTCCAATCCCGGAATAATAAGTTGTTGCTTCCATTATCCTCAACCCGGGATAATATAGTTGTTGTTTCCATTATTCCATCCAGGAATAATAAGTTGTTGTTTCCATTATCCTCAACCCGGGATAATATAGTTGTTTCGTAATTTAGTTCAATGTTAACATATATAGGTAGCTAGCCTAAAGTTATGTCACGTAAGAGTTCGCGATCGAAGCTGACTGTTGTGCCTCCGTGTTGCCAGGCCTATCACTGACCATGGCGAAGTTAGGCCAAATTATTCACCCGTTGACCATACCCGGTCGGCTAGCGCGACTAGCTCGGATGGGGCTTGTCGGGCCCAGTAGTACTACTTATAATTCCCCCGCTATTAAACCCAATACTAACGATCCGAGAGATTGACGAGGACTTAAGTGATAAAGCTGCTTAGTGACCATAACATTACATTAACATCAACTTAGTTACCGAATAGTTATGTGACGTTAATTTCGTATAACGTAAAGAGATTGAGTTTGAAGAGTGTATACATGTTTCCTCCCCTGTATTTAAAAACCCGATAAAATTAGGGGCCGTGAACTCACCTTTATTTCTCGGTTAGTGTAGCAAAGAAGTTGTAAAGGATGGGACCGCAAATTGCGTCCTAACAAACCAATTGATTTCAAGTCAGTGTGTGATCACACCAATACAAATTCTACACTTAATTTACGCACAAAGTGATGCACACAAACAACATATCTAACACTCAAACATGCATGCAAGTATCCTCATGTGAACCTAGTGATCAAAACAACTTATCATGAACATAAACCAATCCATGCCACAATTTGGTGCACACAATCACAAGTTATCAAATTTCAGCTTAACACTCATAATTCAGCTGTTTTCTAGGATTTTTATAAAATAGTTCCAACGTTCCAAAAATTCCAATATTTTTACAGTAGGTGACATTTATACTATAGAAATTTATATAAATTTTCCAAGTCCTAAACCTTTACCAATTAACCATAAATATTAATATACTAGGCTGCAGTCAGATTTGTCGCCTTCTGACTGCAGTCCACGGAAGAATTTATTTAAAAATCACTGATCGTCCAATTAACAAAATTCCAGTTGGAGTTGCCCGTAAATTTCCATACCTAGTTTTTGTACAAAATTCATGACTCAACTCCCTACTGATTTTAAAATCCAACTCAATAAACAACTAACAAAATTTCAGGATTTTCACAGCTTTAGTTACTGAACTTATTTGGCCCTTTAAAAATATCAAACGACTTCAGAAAAATATGAATCCAGTGCCATTAGATTCGTTATTCAAATCTCTACGTTTTAGACATCAGAAAATCCGTTTTTCGACAACTAACGACCCAGTTACAGCCAGATGAAGTCGGCTGTAACTATTACTCAGCAAACTGTTTTCAGCATATCATTATCATGAATTCGCATAAACCTTCCGTATGATTAACCTAGGTGATCTTTAACCGGTTTCCTAGTCATAATCAATACTAATAACATATCCATGCAAACCCTAGTTCATACCTCTAGTTTTTATAAACAAACAAGGCTTATGATTTCAGATTTTCAAACAAACATCCAACGCAAACATTATTAACAAATCGGTTATCCTAACCTTTCATTCAATCATATAATCCGAAAACAACACAATCAAAACACATGTATCCGAATATTATCTTGTAGTATATGACAAATTCTAATCTTTTAATAACAAGGTAAACGAACCGTGAGTACGATAAGGGACCGGTGATCAAAGATTGCTTGCGACCGAGAGGATGATGATGGAGTAGGCTGTTTTGCTGATCGAATAGAGGTGAGCAAGGGCTGATCTCGCAACTGAATGGAGGTGAACAAGGGCTGTTTGCGGTTGAATGGAATGAACGAAGGCTGATCAGATCGAGATAAAGGCTGCTCGCGACCAATGGGACAAGAGTAAGGCAGTTTACGGTCGAAGAAGATGAAGGATTTGGCTGCCGACGGCTGTTTTGCCTTTTAGGGTTTTGTGTTTTTGATGGATGCATGCATGGTTAGTATATATAGGCAAAGAGATAAGTGGTTACGGTTTTGGTTTGAGCTCGTGGCCGAGGGACTTGGGTTGGTTTGGTTTGGGTTTGATCTTGCGGCCGAATAGTTTTAGTTTAAGGTTTAGGTTTGATCTCGGTTTGGGTTTGCGGTTTGGGTTGCACACGGCCGAGAATGGTTTGAGTTCTAAACTTGGTTAATTCCTAGAGTCACAAGGAATCAAAGTTGGTTCGTGTCGCGGTTCGGTTCGTGCACATATTTGCCATGATTATTCTATAACCAAAATAATCACATAATCACACATCAGGTATTTACTAACTCGTACACGTTTAATACATAGCATATAATTCGTTCGACAAGTATTACATTTAAGTTGTCCGAAAAACCCGGGATGTTACATTATCCCCATGTTGAAAGAATTTTCGTCCCGAAAATTGAGTAAACGCGGTTTAGAATGCAGCGTACATGTTTAGAGTGTCACGCTCAAAGAGTTAGTTCGTTTATGATTGTACGCGAAGTTACAAGAAGTTCCCAAGTGCCATGCACAAAATTCCCAAGTGCCATGCACAAGGACTTAGTTAACCATAGCACGCAAAAGTATGAGAAATTTCCAGGTTGTCACATCATCCCCATGTTGAAAGAATTTTCGTCCCGAAAATTTAGTTACTGGTATCATTAGTTTGCTGCTCAGTTGCGAAGAGGTGTGGGTATTTGCTTTTCATTTGGTCCTCTCTTTCCCACGTGAACTCCGGTCCACGCTTAGAGTCCCAACGAACCTTAACGATCGGAACTTTGCTGTGCCTTCGAGTCTTGATCTCACGATCCATGATCTCGATAGGCTGTTCCACAAAGTGCAGTTGTTCATCCACTTGGATCTCATCCAATGGAATGACTAGAGTTTCATCTGATAGACACTTCTTCAGATTTGACACGTGAAATACGTTGTGAACTCCACTGAGTTCGGCAGGAAGGTCTAATTGATAAGCTACGGGCCCAATACGTTTCAAGATTATAAACGGACCTACGTACCGTGGGTTAAGTTTGCCCCGTTTTCCAAAGCGGATTACACCCTTCCAGGGTGACACCTTTAGTAGGACGCGATCGCCTACTTGAAATTCGAGCGGTTTGCGTCGTTGATCAGCGTAGCTTTTCTGTCGATCTCGTGCCGCCGCCATGCGGTTTCTGATTTGTACAATCTTTTCAGTAGCCTCAAGTATTAACTCAGGGATTGTGAGTTGACTGTCACCGACTTCTGCCCAACAGACCGATGATCTACATTTACGACCGTATAATGCCTCAAACGGTGCTGCCAAAATACTCGTATGATAACTGTTGTTATATGAGAATTCCACTAAAGGCAAGTGAATTTCCCAACTATTTCCGAAGTCTACGACGCATGCTCTAAGCATGTCTTCCAAGGTCTGTATGGTCCTTTCGCTTTAACCATCAGTCTGAGGGTGATAGGCTGTGCTCATATCCAAGCGTGTTCCCAACGCTTTCTGGAGTGACTGCCAGAAGTTTGACGTGAAGCGAGCATCTCTGTCTGAGATGATAGATGTTGGCACTCCGTGCCGAGAAACTACTTCCTTAATGTAGATGCGAGTCAACTTCTCCATTTTATCTGTTTCTTTAATAGCTAGGAAGTGTGCGGACTTAGTTAAACGATCCACGATCACCCAGATGGTATCGCAACCGCCCAAGGTTCGCGGGAGTTTAGTGATGAAATCCATTGAGATCTGATCCCATTTCCACACTGGGATCTCAGGTTGTTGGAGTAGCCCCGATGGCTTTTGATACTCCACCTTGACTTTTGCACAAGTCAAACATTTACTCACGTAGGTGGCTATATCGGCTTTCATGTTGGGCCACCAATACGCAGCTTTAAGGTCTTGATACATCTTATCCGAACCCGGATGGACAGAGTATCGGGATTTGTGAGCTTCATCCATGACTAGCTATCTGAGGTTTCCGTAGAGAGGTACCCATATGCGATTCATGAAATACCGGGCTCCATTAGGTTTTACTTCCCAATCGCGTTCCATTTTTCCCACCGATTCGGCCTTGATGTTTTCCTCCTTAACTGCTTCTACCTGGGCGTCGCGTATTTGTTCGGGTAGCCCAGAATGAATAGTGAGTTGTAATGCTCGTACACGACGTGGTTTCAAGTGTTCCTTCCTACTGAGGGCATCAGCTACCACGTTAGCTTTACCCGGGTGATACCGAATGGCACACTCATAATCGTTCAAGAGTTCGACCCAGCGACGCTGTCGCATGTTCAACTCCTTCTGATCAAAGATGTGTTGGAGGCTCTTGTGGTCTGTAAAGATTGTGCATTTCGTTCCATAGAGGTAGTGTCTCCAAATCTTAAGTGCAAACACTACTGCTCCCAATTCCAGGTCATGCGTCGTGTAGTTTTTCTCGTGAACCTTCAGTTGTCGCGACGCATACGCGATGACCTTGTCGCGTTGCATGAGTACGCATCCCAATCCCTGAATGGAAGCATCACAATACACTACAAAGTCATCTGTCCCTTCCGGCAAGGACAGAATGGGTGCACTGCAAAGTTTCTGCTTCAGCAATTGAAATGCTGCTTCTTGCTTGTCACTCCAAGCATACTTGATGCCTTTCTGGGTGAGGGTAGTAAGCGGTTGTGCGATCTTTGAAAATCCCTCGATGAAACGTCTGTAGTAACCAGCCAATCCCAAAAATTGGCGATCTCCGTCGGTGTCTTGGGTGCTTCCCAGTTTTTGATGGCTTCAATCTTGGCAGGGTCTACGTGGATACCTCTTTCATTCACGATATGCCCGAGAAACTGAACTTCCCGAATCCAGAAATCACACTTTGAAAGCTTGGCATATAGCTTTTCCTGTTGGAGTAATCCTAGCAGTAATCGTAGATGTTCAGCATGTTCTTCTTCACTTTTGGAGTAGATGAGTATGTCATCGATGAACACAATGACAAACATGTCGAGGTATGGTTTACACACGCGGTTCATGAGGTCCATGAACACCGCAGGTGCGTTGGTGAGACCGAAGGGCATGACCAAGAACTCATAATGGCCATACCGAGTACGAAATGCCGTCTTAGCGATATCCTCCTCCCTAACGCGTAGCTGATGGTAACCAGACCGTAAATCAATTTTGGAGTAGTAGCTTGACCCTTGAAGTTGGTCGAAGAGATCGTCGATGTGAGGTAACGGGTATCGGTTCTTGACAGTAACCTTGTTGAGTTCCCTGTAGTCGATGCACATGCGAAAAGTCCCGTCCTTCTTCTTGACAAAAAGGATTGGAGCTCCCCATGGCGAAACGCTTGGTCGGATAAATCCTTTTACTAATAGCTCCTGAAGTTGGGTAGACAGCTCCTGCAGCTCGGCTGGAGCTAGGTGGTATGGAGCCTTGGCGATAGGAGTTGCATTGTTTGCCAATTCGATTTCAAACTCCAATTGTCGATGGGGTGGAAGACCAGGTAGTTCTTCTAGGAATACATCGGAAAAATCACGGACGACAGGGATGTCTTCTATACGTTTCTCGTCCTTAGGCTGTTCGGTAATCAGTGCGAGTAAAGCGAAGGAGTTCTTCCTCCGAAGATACTTCTGTGCTTGCATGTAAGAGATGATGTTGGTGACGGCGCTTGCCTTATCGCCATGTACCGTCAGGATTTCGTCGTTAGAGAGCGGAATACGGATAGATTTTTCGAAGCAGAGAACTTCAGCCCGGACGTCGGATAGCCAGTCCATTCCGACTACCACGTCAAAACTACCCAGGGTAGTTGTCATCAGATCAATGGTAAAGGTGTGGCCCGCGAGTTTGAGTTGACAGCCGGATACTATTTGGGTCACATCTACAGATTTACCATCGGCTAATTCTATAGCATAAGGGGTCTCTAATGGTTTAAGCGCGAGATTTAGGTTCTTCCTAAAAGACTCAGATATAAAGCTCCTATCCGCACCCGTATCAAAAAGCACAGTAGCAAAATGTTCATTAAGGGGAAACTTACCGGTGACCACGTTCGAGTCGTTTCTGGCCTCTCCGCGGCCCAATGTAAATGCGCGACCTTTGGCACCTCCTGTGCCACCGTTCCCATTATTGTTGTTGTTATTATTGTTGTTGTGGTTATTGTGGTTGTGGTTGTTTCCACCATTATTGTTGTTGTTACGCAACCGTGGGCAGTCTCTTCTGAAATGAGCAGTACTACCACACTGATAGCATCCCCGGTTAATACCCTGCTGCTGACCCTGGGGTTGATTTTGATTCTGTCGGGACATGATTTCCCCACGACAATCCTTTGCCGCATGTCCCATCTTGCCACATCGTTGGCAGCGATTCCCGGCACAAGGGCCGTTATGATGGAGATTACAGCGGTTGCACTGCGGCTTTCGACCTGCATAGCCGCTTGCGTTCTGGTTGTTGTTGTTGTTGTTGACGGGCTGATTTTGGTGACCCCGGTGGCTGTTGTAATGATTGAACCGTTTCTGGTTCCCCTGCTGCGGCTGGGATGACGAAGACTGTCGAGCAGACGAGTCTTCAAACTTTCTTTTGTTATCCGGGGCAACTTCAGTTGTACCCCGTGCTGGCAGCTTCTTTTGTTCCACCGCCTTATCGGTGAGTTTGTGAGCCAATCGGATTGCTTGATGTTCAGTTACAGGGTTACTAGCCATTACCATACCCTGAATTTCCGGAACCAGACCCCCAAGATAGAACTCGAGTCTTTTCTCCACAGTGTTGGCCAATTCGGGACACAGAAATACCAAGTCATGGTGTTTTGCGGTGTAAGCTTCAATTTCCGATCCCACCATCTTGTGGTTCCATAAGGCTTGCTCTAACTGTTGCACTCTGTCCCGTGGGCAGTACTCCTCTTTGATTAGGGCCTTAAACTCGGCCCAGGCCATTGCATTCGCAGCTATAAGTCCACGTGTTTGGACTTGTGCATTCCACCATGTCAGTGCCCCATCTTCCAGTGTTGAGGTTGCGTACTTGACCTTGTTGGCCTCTAGACAGTTGCACATTTCAAAAACGGATTCAGATTTTTCGATCCAGCGGAAAAGTCCAATGGGTCCTTCCGCCCCCGAGAATTTGCTTGGTTTCGCGTCGAGGAACATCTTGTAGGGGTTAAAGCCCCCTCCTGCAGACAGAGAACAGGAAGTCAGCAAGGAATTTTACTAGCCTCACTATTATATTTTCACGCGAAAATTTAATAATGGTTACCTGCCGGTTGGTTCTGAACACCCGCTAAAGCTGCGTTCACGTGCTCTTGAATCATGGCAACTAGCTCTTCGGGCGTCAAGTTAAGGTTTCCACGTCTTCCAGTTGCCATTTAGATCTTCGAACACAACACAAACACACCCGATAAGTCTATATATCCAATATAGTTATCCTACTTCGTACTTTAATAATTATTAAGTTATGTCAACTCAATATGTTAAATAGTCAAAAGAAATACTTGATTAATTGAAATTTCAACGTCTTACAAAAGTGCAAATCAAACATACGAATTCACTATGAAGTCTCAAGTTTAAACACAAGTGGGAAAATAAATAGACTGAAGGAAAATAATAAAATAAGCGAGACGTGTCAGTCGTCTACGTCTCCATCCCCCAAGTCACTGTCGTTGCCGTCATCCTGCGCGGCGTTTCCAGCTTCTACAGCTGGGTCCTCCTCCGGATCCTCCTCTGTATCCTCCTCAGGGTCCTCCTCTGGATCCTCTTCCGGATCCTCCTCTACCGGCACTGGAGGGGCCGGTGCTGGTGCAGGTGCTTGATTTTGCTGTAGCTCCTGAATGTTCCAACTATTCTCCAGGACTCTGTCCTCGAGCCAGTCGGCTCTTATCTGCTCAGCACGCAGATCTCTGGCTATGGTGTTACGAGCTATCTTACTCGTATGATGCTCTTCCTCGAGCGAGTCGGTCTTACCTGTAAGTTGTCGGATCATCCATCCTTGTGCTAGGATGGTTTCATGCATTCTTTCTAACTGTTTTTGTTGTTTATGTATCAGGATTCTAAGTATGTCAATTCCTACTTCTACAGGGTTAACCGGTTCAACCGGTACAGCAATGGTTGGGCGTGACGACGACTCCTCCCCAGAGCGAGCCTTTTCCTCGCAGCTGAGCGTGTCTCCACGCCATAAGATGGTATGGGTTCCACCATTGGTGCCTTTCCTGGTGCCCTTGGTGGCGTAAGTTTGTCGGATGATGATGATGATGATGACGATGAGGATGATGACATTGCCTGTTAGGTCGTGTAGTTAGTTACGAGTTGTTTTCATTTCTTATTATGAAGGCATAATCTACATAACACAGTTGTGGTATATTGCATAACAAGATATAATAGTTCGGTGCCAAACTAAGTCTAGTGTCGTGAAATCAGCTATAGTTTAGGTCTACTTCTAATGCAAACCTGGTTCTCTATAGCTAGTGGCTCTGATACCAATCTGTCACACCCTCAATTTCCACTTGCGGAGTTTTATCGCGAGGCGTGTGAACAAACCAGAATCTGAAACACTAGTACGTCGAACGACTCTATATGATTTGATAATACGTTTTCAAAAATCATTTGTCGTAGATTTTATATTGTCTTGATTAGTTACCAATATTTAACGGAAGCATCAGTTTTTAAAGTTGAGCGGAAGCATAAATAAGTAGTGAAGCGGGCGCCAACACAAACGCCAAAACAAATGAAAAACCCTAAAACAATATTTATAAATAAGACTCGATAAAAGATGTCTTGTTCAATGCATGTGCGTGCACCTAGAGCTCCTAGCGTCCTGAGAAACATGTAAAGAAACAAGTGTCAACATTAAAGATGAGTGAGTTCACAGGTTTTCATAAATTCGTTTGTTCGGTTATAGTTTGTTTTCCCCGTTATCCATAACCCGGGATAACGTGTTGGTTCCATTATTCCAATCCCAGAATAATAAGTTGTTGCTTCCATTATCCTCAACCCGGGATAATATAGTTGTTGTTTCCATTATTCAATCCAGGAATAATAAGTTGTTGTTTCCATTATCCTCAACCCGGGATAATATAGTTGTTTCGTAATTAAGTTCAATGTTAACATATATAGGTAGCTAGCCTAAAGTTATGTCATGTAAGAGTTCGCGATCGAAGCTGACTGTTGTGCCTCCGTGTTGCCAGGCCTATCACTGACCATGGCGAAGTTAGGCCAAATTATTCACCCGTTGACCATACCCGGTCGGCTAGCGCGACTAGCTCGGATGGGGCTTGTCGGGCCCAGTAGTACTACTTATAATTCCCCCGCTATTAAACCCAATACTAACGATCCGAGAGATTGACGAGGACTTAAGTGATAAAGCTGCTTAGTGACCATAACATTACATTAACATCAACTTAGTTACCGAATAGTTATGTGACGTTAATTTCGTATAACGTAAAGAGATTGAGTTTGAAAGCGTATACATGTTTCTCCCCCTGTTGTTTAAAAACCCGATAAAGTTAGGGGCCGTGAACTCACCTTTATTTGCTCGGTTAGTGTAGCAAAGAAGTTGTAAAGGATGGGACCGCTAATTGCGTCCTAACAAACCAATTGATTTCAAGTCAGTGTGTGATCACACCAATACAAATTCTACACTTAATTTACGCACAAAGTGATACACACAAACAACATATCTAACACTCAAACATGCATGCAAGTATCCTCATGTGAACCTAGTGATCAAAACAACTTATCATGAACATAAACCAATCCATGCCACAATTTGGTGCACACAATCACAAGTTATCAAATTTCAGCTTAACACTCATAATTCAGCTGTTTTCTAGGATTTTTATAAAATAGTTCCAACGTTCCAAAAATTCCAATATTTTTACAGTAGGTGACATTTATACTATAGAAATTTATATAAATTTTCCAAGTCCTAAACCTTTACCAATTAACCATAAATATTAATATACTAGGCTGCAGTCAGATTTGTCGCCTTCTGACTGCAGTCCACGGAAGAATTTATTTAAAAATCACTGATCGTCCAATTAACAAAATTCCAGTTGGAGTTGCCCGTAAATTTCCATACCTAGTTTCTGTACAAAATTCATGACTCAACTCGATACTGATTTTAAAATCCAACTCGATAAACAACTAACAAAATTTCAGGATTTTCACAGCTTTAGTTACTGAACTTATTTGGCCCTTTAAAAATATCAAACGACTTCAGAAAAATATGATCCAGCGCCATTAGATTCGTTATTCAAATCTCTACGTTCTAGACATCAGAAAATCCGTTTTTCGACAACTAACGATCCAGTTACAGCCAGATGAAGTCGGTTGTAACTATTACTCAGCAAACTGTTTTCAGCATATCATTATCATGAATTCGCATAAACCTTCCGTATGATTAACCTAGGCGATCTTTAACCGGTTTCCTAGTCATAATCAATACTAATAACATATCCATGCAAACCCTAGTTCATACCTCTAGTTTTTATAAACAAACAAGGCTTATGATTTCAGATTTTCAAACAAACATCCAACGCAAACATTATTAACAAATCGGTTATCCTAACCTTTCATTCAATCATATAATCCGAAAACAACACAATCAAAACACATGTATCCGAATATTATTTTGTAGTATATGACAAATTCTAATCTTTAATAACAAGGTAAACGAACCGTGAGTACGATAAGGGACCGGTGATCAAAGATTGCTTGCGACCGAGAGGATGATGATGGAGTAGGCTGTTTTGCTGATCGAATAGAGGTGAGCAAGGGCTGATCTCGCGACTGAATGGAGGTGAACAAGGGCTGTTTGCGGTTGAATGGAATGAACGAGGGCTGATCAGATCGAGATGAAGGCTGCTCGCGACCAATGGGACAAGAGTAAGGCAGTTTACGGTCGAAGAAGATGAAGGATTTGGCTGCCGACGGCTGTTTTGCCTTTTAGGGTTTTGTGTTTTTGATGGATGCATGCATGGTTAGTATATATAGGCAAAGAGATAAGTGGTTACGGTTTTGGTTTGAGCTCGTGGCCGAGGGACTTGGGTTGGTTTGGTTTGGGTTTGATCTTGCGGCCGAATAGTTTTAGTTTAAGGTTTAGGTTTGATCTTGGTTTGGGTTTGCGGTTTGGGTTGCACACGGCCGAGAATGGTTTGAGTTCTAAACTTGGTTAATTCCTAGAGTCACAAGGAATCAAAGTTGGTTCGTGTCGCGGTTCGGTTCGTGCACATATTTGCCATGATTATTCTATAACCAAAATAATCACATAATCACACATCACGTATTTACTAACTCGTACACGTTTAATACATAGTATATAATTCGTTCGACAAGTATTACGTTTAAGTTGTCCGAAAAACCCGGGATGTCACATGGTAGTTGATGGCGGGGGTGCGAATAGCTTGAACCCTTCATATGTAAACTACTATTAATATATTAAACCGGCCTCTTGGGATTGTATCCCTGCTGACTCAAACCACTTGGCCGAGGGTAATGTCACCTTCAAAAGAGGGGCCTACCACTTTTTCGCATTAATAACTTACTTAATTGTGTTTCAATATTCCGGCCTATTGGGATTGTATCCCTACTAACCCAAACCACTTGGCCGAGGGTAATGTCACCTTCAAAAGAGGGGCCTAGTACTATAACTAAGAATATCTCTTAAAAAGTCTGTAAAGGCGAAAATCATCAAAGGGTACATAAAAGAGGAGTTGGATCCAAGTGATTCTATCTTGTCTATTTGTATTTCATTTTTATTTATCTTTTTATTTTTATGTTTATTTTTATATTTCAAAACTTTTATAAAAAATTGTATCGATTAGACGTTGACGCTACACCGGTATTAAAAGCTCTTGTGTCCTTGGACGACCTCGGTATCTTACCAACACTATACTAAGCTCGTGTTGGGTTCACTTTCCCTAGTGAGTGTTTAGTGTTAGTATAATATCATTTTTTATAAATTTAAAACTTGACAAATGCGTAAGACGGACTTAAAGTATTAATAAAATCATATCACGCTTGACACGCACCACTTTGGAAAATACAAAAAGATTTTATTTCTATCTTAGTTTTGACTACCGATGATGAAAAGCGGATCTTCAAAATCCAGAGATGTTGTATGCTTCGAAAACAAGAAGACAACAGGTTAGGAGCTTATCTGAATTGAGAAAATGTTTTGAAAAGATTAAAAGTTCATTAATTTCAAACTTTACATTGCCTGAAAACATCAGTTTGTTCATAAAGTTTTCAACCAAAGTCATTAACTTGGACTTGGAAGACAAATCAGTTAACCAGGGTCATTAACTTGGACTTGGTCAACTGAGTGGGTTGTTAAAACTCATAAACTTGAAAAGATTGGAATTATCTTCACTTAAAGGTTATCTTTGCACGAAGATAACTTATCTTCGCACGAAGATAGGCCAACTATATAAGTTATATTCGCACATAAATCTCATTATCACCGTTACACTTTCCTCTGAGCGAAGATAATTTTTGCAAAACAAGTAACAAAGTGCTGCCCGATTTAAGACTTGTAGTCGTTAATTGGCACACCACTTACAATGACTAAGGTAGAATTAGATCGAAATAACCTCGTATTGAATGTTAAATAATCGATTTCGGTAATCTAGACATTAAACATCAGCTCTAGAATGATTTAACGGACACAAATTAAAAATGAACATACCATTGGATGAATCAGCGCTAGTAGAACACATTAGAATCATCAATTTTTCTAAAAACTATCAAAAAAAATTCTAGTGTTCTAAAGGGTACCTTCGCACGAAGATAAGTTATCTTCGTACGAACGTAAAATGCAAAATGGTAAAAAAATGTTTGTTATCTTCGCACGAAGATACATTATCTTTGCACAAAGATAAAGTGCAAAATGTTAACTTTGTCTGTTATCTCCGCACGAAGTTAAAATGGAAAGCTGTTATTTGACCTTTTTACCTTCGCACGAAGGGAATGGTAAAATGTTTGAAAATTTTTAAAGTGTTTGGTGTTTGTATTTTTGAAGCATAAGAAATCGAATTTTGATAAGAAACACAACATCTGTTGTGCTGGATGAGAAGATTCAGGAAATCGCTCCTTTTAAGTCTGTTTTAAAGTTTAGGAGTGAGCTTCCGATTGCTAAGGCACTCATAGACAAACATAAAGCCTATCGATCACATATAGAGTGGTGCTGGGAGCATGCAAAGTTTGAATCAGAACGTAAAGCAATTGTATCATTTGTTCGTGTAAATAATGAAGATAAGGAAGTGTTGATCACAAAGGAGATTATACGACGTGTGTTAGACTTCAAAGACAAAGAAGATGATCCCATGATGTATTCAGAACGTATGTGCAATTTTTTTTCCTATAGAATGGGATACAAGGGCCATGTTGACATGCAATTCAATAATGCTTATCTTGGGAGGCCATACAAATTCTTTGTGCATTCTGTCATATCAGCACTTAGTCACAGGAAAGGGGGAGGTGATGCTACTGTAACTATCAAATGTGTATGATTGCGGCTCTGGCGCTCAACAAGCCTTACAACTTCACAAAGATGATTTTTGAACAAATGAAGTTGAACATTGAGAAAGACAAATTTCAGTAGTACCCTAGGTTCGTGCAGATGATGTTAGATGACCAGTTTCCTAATCTGGTAAAAGATAAAAAGGATGAGCTAGTTTTGGATCATATGACTGGATTGTATTGGTTAGATTGAACCAGTATTTGAAGCTGGAAAATCAGAACTAGTGGCAAGAAAGTTCTTTGGAAGGTTTAATGACAAAAATTACAAAGCACCCCCGAAGGATAAATGGAGAAACGCAGGTAGTGGGTCTGATGAGGAACCGTCAGATATGGAAAGTTATGAACCAAAGAGGGGTATATGGTATGAAAAGGAAGAATATAAGAAACCAAGCACTCCAAAGGCTAAATCTAGGAAGCGTAAGATTGAAATAGCTTTGGTAGATGAACCAACAGATGATGAACAAGAAGGTGATCAGAATGTTCAACAAAATGTTGAACAAGTTAATGTTCAAAATGTTGAAGTTCAGGATGATGATTCTGATGATGTAATTTCAGCAACGTCAGAACATGATAAAGAAGCAGCTGGTGATGAAAACGCAGAAGCTTCTGATGATTCTTTTGATATCAGGATAAAAGAAGCTGAGAAACAACAACGAGAGAAAGACGCACAAAAGAACAGGAAAAAAGTGGGTGAGGATGATGACGTGTATGTTCCTTCTGATAAAGAGTCTGATGAAGAAACTGCTGAAAGACCGTCGAAGAAAGCAAGACGTGTAAAAAGCAAGTCTACGGTACAACACAAGTATATTGGGTCTCCAAACGTCAAGAAAGCTCGCATAAAGTATTCAAAGAAGAAAAATGTTGAAGCAAAAATTGAAAACATTGAGCAACCACCAACTTCACCAATTCATACTTCATTTATTCCATCACCACCGCCACAACCATCATTACAACCACCACCACCATCACCACCACCACAATCATCATCACAACCTATACCACCACCACCTCAACCAACACCACAACATGTTACACCGCCATAATCTTCTTCACAAAGAAAAACACCACAACGTCGTTCTACACCAAGATCTGGTACAAGAGGTTGTTTGGAAGATAGATTCTCGTTTGACTTTGGTGATATTCTAGTACCTGATGGGATTAATCCAAACATGTTCAATGTTTCAAAGATTGTAGAGTTGGAAAGTCGAATAGTGTTGAACTAGGTTAAAAAATGCAGATCTTGAAAGTCGAATCAAATGGATGGAAGATGACAGGAAGAATCTGGAAGCTGTATTATCAAGTTTTCTATCTGAGAATGGAAGGTTAAGAATGTTGATCGTTGAATATGATGTCAAACGTTTACGAAACAGAAGGCAAATGGATTTGTTTCTGAAGATTCTGGTTAAAAAGTTTGGTATTGATTATGCTACTGAGGTTGATTTGATTGAGAGAGAAGAAGTGAAAGAAAGAATAGCTGAGCGTGAAAAGCAAGTAGAAGTTGAATATGTTGCTTTCGGAAAAGGGAAGGAAAAACTTGATGAAATTCGTATCATTGTTCAATCTGAGCCAGAAGCTTTGTCTGTGCTAGAATCTATTGTTGAAACAAATGTGGTTGAAGCTGAAACTACTATTGAAACAGAGATTGGTGCTATAGTTAATCCAAGATCTGAAGGGTTTGTACTTATAAGAGAACTAGTTGATGTTTCTGATCCAACTCTAAAGGAAAAACTTACTGAGAAAAGGAGATTATATGCAGAGGTGGATGAGTTGTTTGATGATGATGATGAAAATGCTAAGAAAGAGGATGAGGAAGACAAAGATGATAATGTTACAAAAGATGACAAGAAAGATAATGATGATGACAAAGGCGATGATAATGATGATACACAGGGTGGAATGGGAGTTAGAATTGAATCTGCAAAGATCAATGAATCATTTGATTACAATAGCTATTTGCAAGATAATGTGAATGAAGGAAACGAAGCTCAAACTCAGGGGGAGCAGAAAGATCAGGTACACGATGAAGAACAATCAGGAATCCTCACGGCCAAACCAATAACAGTCGTTCCTGATTGTCAACAGCCCTGAATTATCATGTTAGAGCACGAAGTTGAAGAGGGAGAGTTCGTGCATAATTACACAAAAGAAGAGATTGCCAAGATGTTGGGAGTTGATAAAGAATCATTTGATTTTGATTTTGAAGATGAACTCCAAAATATTTCTGATGAACCGAATGATTATGTGTACAAACATGTACCTGATGCTGATAATTATGATCGTGTGATTGTAGTAGATGCTTCAGATGACGATGACCAATCTGTGAAGTATTCTGGAGTTTATAATGATACTCTTCCTACTTTTGAAGAGTTGTTCAGTGAAACTAATGATGATATGCTGAAACGTAGAGTGGAAGAGCCTGTGAAAGAAGGAAGTATTCCAAAAGGGTTAATGAAGGAAGAAATTGCTTAAGCTAAGAAGTCATGGTTCAGGGAGCTTCCCAAAGAACGAAATTTTAGACGACCATTGGCATTCTGTACTCGTGACAAAGATAAATCATTAAGAGATATCCTAAGTTGGGGTTGGATTGAACAATTGAATGTTTATGCCATTAAGAGGGAGTTAGGTGTGCAGTATTTCAAGTACTTATGTGATCTGAAGTCTTTGCCATACTGGGATATAGAAGAGTTGGTTCAAACAAAGACGATAAACTTTCAGATGAAGTTTCACGATCAGAGGTTATGGAGGCTAATCAAGTATAAAGCATTAGTTGGCTTTAACAAATGGAAGCCATTCAATCCAAAGAAGCGAATCAAGATTAATCCTACTACTAAAGAAAAGGATGTGACTTTGGTGGGATGATACGAATACTAGACCCGATGTGGCTAGTTAATTGTTCGAAAGAAGATATCAAATGCTTGTTCTTCAACAAGATTTGTTAAGATGTGAAAGAGAAGACGCAAGCGATGCAATACCAGGGTGTGATTAATGTATGCTATGCACATGGTATTAATTTAGGAAAGATGTGGGAGTCGTCATGGAGAGAACTAGAGAAAGAGGAATTTCTGAAAGAAGAGCGACACTTAGAAAAGACTGAAGAAAGGTCTAAAGTTGCTCGTATCAGTAGATTCCAGTTTATGAAATGGCCTTCGGCAACTGACCAAACATCATTTCCATCAAAAGAGCGTCGGAAGCCGATGAAGCATTTCTTTGCGTGTTAACGTTTACATGTTTTGAAGATTTCGAAGACAGACCAAGACTATGGTAACATCCAAGGGGATTTTGTTAATGCAGTATGTCTATTGCCTAGGTCTTAGTGTTGTGTTTGTAATAGGGCGAAAATGTTAAATATGTTTTGTTTGTATTTAACTTCCCACAAAGGTAGGGTACCTTCATGCGAAGATAGCTACCCTCGCTCGAAGGTAACTTTTGTGTCTATAAATAGCAAGTGTGAGGGTGAGCTAGGTAGAACTTTTGTAACTCAGACGGCGAAGCTCTGTCGGATTTCTTGGTGCATTGTAAACTTGAATATTGAATGAAATCAATTTGATAAACAAACTTGTTAATTATCACCAATTCATATAAATTCCGCGTATATGGACTAGATATCAAATTAGGACCTTTGCTAAAGGAGGAAAACGATCCTACAGTTGTAGGTACACCAAATGTTTGATGTAATGTCTAGATGATGATAATGTGTGAAATTGTATGCAATAACTTAAAAATATGAATGGAATGTGAGAATTGATGTAAGTGTGAGTAAACTTACATGAGGAAGATGTTTTGATGGAATCCATTTGGAAATTTAGATTGGTTGCATGATTTGGTAAAAGTATGCATTAGCAGCTTGTACTCTATGCTTGAATGGTGTGATTCACACCATGTGTTGGATTAATTGTTTAATTATAATTATGAAATGAATGTGTACTAATTGTGAAGCATATGAATTTACTAGCATGAGATAATGTTATCATTATGATGTATTGTGTAACTTTTGATGGCATTGCCAATTGTGAATCATGAAAGTACTACTATATGTAGAATTGATTGTCTGTGTATATATCCATGTACACAAGTGGTCATATGATTGTATATTGTAACACTCGTGTTTTTACGTCCAGTATTTTTCCACACGCGTCCTGGTAATCCTGGTGTTGCCACGTGCTAAAACAGGAGGGACCAGAGTCGTTGAGTTACATTATTATATCTTCGTTGTACCTTGGAACGAAGTTGAGGGGCCAAATATACAAGAAACGAAAGTATAATTAAGTTGGGAGCGCAGGGGCCAAAGCTGCCAAACTTCAAACAAGTTTGGGGGCCGCCGCGTAGCGAGAAGCCCCGAGGGGCTGGCCGTCGGGTAGCGCGAAGGGCCTATCTGGGCAAAATGTTTGAATTCGTTGCCAGCTTGCACTTGGACACTACTTCTACGAATTTGTGCCACATTCCTTGCATTCCTGCCACCATTTGACACATCTAGAACACTTGTAGACACCTAAATTCATACCACAACACCTGGCACCCCCTCTACACTCTTCAAATGACTCATATATGATGCACTCTATGTTGCAACTTTGTTCTTCACTACCTCATTTGCAAACAAGCTCACTTTGGAGAAGTTCCAGGCAATCTTGAGCATTCCTCTGAGTTCTTAGCATTCCCTGGACCTTGTGTAAGTGTTCCAAATTCATGCTAAGCCATTTCTTTGAGTTTTAAGCTATAGTCAAAGTCTTGTCGTAAACACGCATTGACTCTGAGCTAGGGCCTTGATAACTAAGCCATTGTGCGTAACGGAAGTTCCTATGTGATTGTAATGATGGAGGTGTTAATCCCTCAAGTGGGCATCTCCAGATTACCACGGATTTATGGCCAATTGATGAGTCAAAGAAAGTCAAACTGTCCAGATTTGTAAAAACTCATAACTAACAATCTAGATGTTATAAAATATATTTTGATGCACTAATAACCTTAAAATAAGTATTAGAACTTATATCAACTGATTTGGCTCGTTAAGTGTTGGTCTAGGGTCGGTTTGTAACCGAAAGTCGCTATATTTGACTTTTCATTGACTTTTCGCTTCTGACCCGATTTAGCCATTTTGGCTACTGACTTTTGGTCACTTTAAGACCATAATTAAGTTTAGGATGACCTCCTAAGGTTTCGTCACTCGATTCATTAGAAATCTGAGTTTACATACAAGTTCCGCTAAAATTACATAAACTTTGCAAGAAGGTCCTTTTTGTGCAAATCATGATTTTAAACACCCATGCATGTAAATATAAAACCTAAATATATTTGTAAACATAATTTGATTATGTTGATGTCAAGAATCTGATTATAATCTAAGTTTTCACAAAAGATGCGGGTAAGGCATTAAAATGACTAAAATGCCCTTTTCGGCATTTTAGAAACACTTAACATGATTTTATGATCAAGATGATATATTTAATGATGTAATATGATAAGTAGGACCATTTGGGAGGTTTATTCAGATTATAACCTGAATGAAGGCTTAAGATTCGTTAATTGCCGACAAATGACAAAATTACCCTTATCCACGCAAATGATTTTTATCAATCTTTTTATGACCAAAACTTAAACCTACTGATATAATAAGTTAAATGACATATTATTGGTATATAAAACAGGTCATAACTTCTGTTTAACTTAAACATCAATTTAAACGGCATTTAGCGAGTTTTACACCTTTTTGGCGCATAGTATGGTTTAAAACCATAGCTATGAGCTAAGACTTGATACCTACTGATTAATAAACTTATTCTCAACATCTTAACATTAAGTACAAGTCCCGAACCCAGAATCCCAATTTTGGTTTCAAAGTTATGTGTGAAATTACTAAAATGCCCTTACGGGACGTAGATTATTTCAAAATCGTCAAACACAAATATATTTGATATCCTATGGTTATAACATCATTATATAAGTTTTTTTATAGAATATTAACAACCTAGACATCAGATTCATTTTAAACATCTTTTATAAACAGTAAAATGACCAAAATGCCCTTGTAAGGCATAATTCAGTTTCAAATATACCTCGGGTCTATCTTTTGCAAAGCTACTGATTTTATAACATATGGTAAACATGTATTCTTATGGAACTTGTATATGACTCTCTCGGTTACCCAGTTTCGCCTATGTGCGTTCGGTTAAGCTTACGTAGCTAATTTACGTACTTATACCGAAACGGGATTAACTTCGTCATTTCTCTATCAAAATCTAGAATGATGTTGGTTTACCCATGTTAGACAAACTTATATACCTGTCGGGTCCAACTAACATCCTATTCCGATCACCGCTTAATCTAGCGTATCGTACTGTATTATTTTAGCGTAAGACTAACCGATTCGAGTCTAAGACTTAACTAAGGACCCGTTAGCATTCTAATATTGGTTAATAATTACCATCACTCTAGACTAAATGCCTTCCGGTAAATTGTACCTGTACTTGCTTTGATCTACGGTTGAATTTTGGGATACGGTAAATTATTACCGCTTGGTCGGGTATGAAAATTATGTTTTATCCAGTTGTGATAATTAACTAAAATATGCATAACCCGGTTTTGATCTGTTTTGTCTGAAACTCAAACATTGGGGGTGGGCTTGACCGTGTCCAGGATATCATTGGCTCACTAAAGTGTTAGTGGCCATGACTAAAGCATTGCGTGTAGGCATACACTAGTAATTGCTAACTGCTTTCTTTGTGAAAATTCAGAGTGGTGTGTCAGTCGATCATGTCTCGGTTTTTGTACCGGGCCCCATATGTAAAAGCCTGACATGTAAATCTGTATACAAGGTCATTTGTACTATCCCAAGTTATTTATAAAATGTGCTAATGCACCTAAATCATTTTCGAAAAGGTTTTCAAAATGAGTCGGTTGACAGTATTTACCAGTTTAAACTGACGTATTTTCAAAGATTAAAATACAGGTACAAGTACGCAATAGGCCGGAAGCTGCGGGGCTTTGACATTAAGGAGTTACGACCTTAGAGTTGAGCCTGTAGACTTTGATTTCATTTTGTATGTTATCTGATCCGCCTGTGAATCTTATTACAAGCCATGTGTGTATATTATTTGTGTTTTCTGAACTCTTGACACTTATGGTTTGTAATAGTTTATATTTTACTCCAAGCCTTCCGCTGTGTTGCTCTGTGTTGTAATTGGTTATGATAATGTCAACTATACGTCACGATACTCTCCACCGGGCCCACCAGAATACACATGGAAATCGGGGTGTGACAGGTTGGTATCAGAGCCAACGTTTGAGGGAATTCGACACTTATCTTTAGTGTTTGATCTCAAATGACACAGTAACACATTCCTTAGACTCTCGAGTCTAGGCTATGACCTAGGATTACTCACTACCTTATTGATATTATTTTGCCTTGTTTTGTGTTTTGACTTATTTTTGAAGTAGGACAATCCCGCCTAAATTTTCGAGAGGAGCAAAAGGAAAGGGATTGATGAGGAGTGGATCCTCAAAACAAGGGCCTTCCAACACCCTCGTTTATAACCCATATGAGGGCTCAGACGAATCTTCATCACCATGGGAGCCATACCCTAACTTACCTCATGAATACTCACCACCGCCAGACTCCCATCATTCGCAACATTCACACCATAGCCATCAATATTACCATTAACATTCCTATTCTTCTCACAGGAATTATAACACCGATATTCAACTTCGTTCACTTTCAGTAACACCACCCGAACATTCTCCTGAACCTATGGAGGAAGATTTGGAACCCGAAATGCCAGCAACAGGATCGATGGGTCACCCCATTGACATATCCAGCGGTTCAAACTCGTACAATGGAACCCCTCATCATTACATTGATAACTATGAAGAAAGGTGGGGACAATACGTTTTCTATAATACTCCTTCAGTCCATGATACCCCATCCTACCACAACACACCTTCACACCACACTTCACCACAAGAACCCCCAGTGGAGCAGCCACTACCACCTCCACCTCCAAGAAGACGTGGGGCGCGCATGTCGGTGCGCCTAGGACCGAGAGTAGGGTCACTCTCACCTAACCCTTACCCTATTATTCCCGAGGACCCACAAATGGGTAGACCCTCGCATACTTCACCTTTTATGGAGAACCAACCACAACCAACTGTTGAGCCTGAGCCTCAACCACCATTTCCTATAAGTGAGCCGTCACCACTATCACCATCGGGTTTTGATAACCCTATCCCTTCTTATTCAAACCCATCTGGGTATAACCCATTTGAACCTTCTACCTGGCCGGAGCATAGCCACAGTCATAATGTACCTCTTCATGACTCGTATATAGAAATGGCCATGAATGCACAGTATCCCAACCCCTATCCCTACCAACCAAGTGGATATCCTTATTATAGTTATCAACATCCAAGTGCACCATCTCAACCCAAACCTCAAACGCAACCGCAGCAGCCACCGCCAACAATGGAAGTTCTTACTGAAGCAATAGAAAAAGTCAAGGAACTTCAGGAACAAACAGCCAAGGACAATAAGAAGAATAACAAGCTGTTGAAAACGCTAGTAAAAAAGCTAAGAGGGAAAAAGGATTAAAATTCATAACTATCTTTATATTTTGTTATTTAAATTAAGTCCCTACATGGACAAGTCTTATTCAGTCCCTGCGTGGACATTTTAATTAATTCAAGTATAGTCCCTGCGAGGACAATTTTTCCTTTATTAAAGTCCTACTTATGGACACTATTGTATCGCATTACTATTATTATTAATGGAATTTTGAAATTTTAATTATTTATTCCTCTCACCAAGTTGTTCAAGCGATCGTCTCGATTTTTATTCGCAATTAATGATCTGCGAAATATCCCAAAAAGATCTTCTTGATGATTTACACCCGCCAAGTGATTAGATCACATGAATTGGCAAAACGGTAGTTATATGGTTTTCTACGATGATAGTTAAGGTTGAGATTTTCCCTTCTATCCAGAAGTGGTGAACTATGTTCTAAACCTCCCTAGTCTGCCTGATCTGGACTAGTTATTTAAATCATTTTAAGAGCTTATTCTAAAAGTTAATATATTCAAGATATTAACCTCCTGGTAAGTGTGACTTGAGGAACCACACGAGCCATCTAGGTAATGGACTACATCCAAACCTACACGATCTATTTTGATCATGATCAATTATCAATGCGATGATTATTTTACTTAACACCCATTAGTGGTGTAATGCTTACGAGCTATATTTATGTCCGTTAGTGACGAACGACAGCTGTAGTCTATGACTCCCTGTCTCGAGGTAGTAAAACTACGTTCGGACCTCGAAACTTCGCGATTCTTTTGTAATCTTGGCATTTTGTAAACCAAGACATTGCGGCAAGCCCTTGACGCTATTCTTTTGTCCTTAGTGACAGGCCTTTGTGCCATACTTAAATACCCCCATAAAATTGGCAAGTTCGTATGGCTTTATTATGCTATACCATACATTGCAAGTCATCAAGCATGTATGACTAATTTAAATTTATATTATTAATATTATAGTTTCATCAAGCAAGATGACGGATTCTAACGAAGTGAATAGTCAAAGAAAGGATGATGATGCAAATGAGAACATCATTATAACCAAAGGAGATCTTCAAGCACTCATTGACACAGAAGTTGAAAAGGCAATAAAGGATCATGCTGATAAACCATTAGAATCAAGTGCTTCACATTCTAAACACTCGTCCAAGCACTCCTCCAAGCATACCACCAAACAACACTCAAAACCTTCTTCGGAAAAGAATGAATATTCGGAACACTCCTCGAATGTGAGGAGAAAGAGAGAGGAATATCAGAAGAAGACTAAGTTTTCAAAGGACCGTTGCTCGTATAAGTATTTTGTGTCTTGTAAGCCGCGAGATTTTACTAGAGAGAAAGGAGTAGTGGAAACTCTGAGGTGGTTGGACCAGATTGAAACCGTTGTAGAAATTAGCGGATGTGCAGAAAAGGATGTGGTGAAGTATGTTGCACAATCATTCAAAGGTGATGCTTTAATATGGTGGAAGTCAATGATTCAATCATCTGGGAAAGTTCATTTGTATAATTTGAGCTGGGAAAATTTTGTTGTCTGATAAAGGAAACTTACTGTCCACCTCACGAGGTGGAAAAGATTGAAACAGATTTTCTGGGATTGCAAATGAAAAATTTAGACTGCAGAAAGTATTTGTCTGACTACAACTCCATGTCGAGATTGGTGCCTTACCTGATTACCCCCGAACCCAAACGCATCGCGCGTTTTATTGGTGGATTGGAACCAGAGATCAAAGGGAATATCAAGGCTTCAAGGCCCAAAACTTTCAGATCTGCAGCAGAGCTAGCATTGACACTCACTCAAGACTTGAAGAGGCAGCGATCCATCAAGTCTGAAGCAGAGGGAAAGAGAAAAAGAGAGGATGACCGAAGTAATCGGTCAAACAAAAATCGAAGGTTTGGGTTAAATCGGTTTCAGTAAAAGTCGGATGATAGGCCAAGATGCTGGAAATGTAGCCGACGACACTTTGGATCATGTAGGGATGACTCTCAGTCCAAACCCTGTGGTATCTGTAAGAAGATGGGGCACAAGGCCCTAAATTGTAAGGATTTGAAGGAAACCACTTGTTACAATTGTGGTGAGAAAGGGCATATCAAACCCAACAGCCCTAAGTACAAGAAAGATGACGCTGCTAAGGATGATGGGTCGAAGAAGGGAAAGGCTCGTGCTTTTCAGATAAAAGCTAAGGAGGCCATGAGTGACGATAATGTGATAACAGGTACGTTCCTTATAAATGATGTTTATGCAAGAGTTCGTTTTTATTCAGGAGCCGATAAATCTTTTGTAGATCATAAGTTTAGTGCCTTATTAAACTTTCCTGTAAGAACTCTAGACGTAACCTATGATGTGGAACTCGCCGATGGAACGATTGAGACCGCTTCAACGATTCTAGATGGATGCTTCATATTCATCAAGGATCATTCCATTTCTGTTTCACTTCTGCCAACGAAATTGGCGGGATTCGATGTAGTTCTTGGTATGGATTGGTTGTCTTGTAACCAAGCCCATATAGCCTATAACAAGAAACTCATCGAAATCAAAACCCCAAATGGATATGAACTCGCTATACAAGGAGACCGATATTATGGGTTGTCAGAAAAAGCATTGTTACTCAAAGCATCGAAATGTTTGAAGAAAGGTTATGTAATTAATATGGCACAAGTGACCATTAACGAGCCAAAGCCAAAGATTGAAGATCTGCCCGTTATCTCTGAATTTACAGATGTTTTCCCCGAAGACTTGCCTGGACTGCCTCCAGACAGACAGGAAGAGTTTAGAATCGATATCATACCGGGAGCCGCTCCTGTTGCAAAAGCTCCATACCGATTGGCACCTACAGAAATGAAAGAATTACGAACCCAGCTGGATGAATTACTAGAAAAGGGTTTTATTCAACCCAGTTCCTCACCTTGGGGAGCTCCAATCTTCTTTGTAAAGAAGAAAGATGGATCAATGCGAATGTGCGTTGACTACCGTGAGCTAAATAAGTTAACCATCAAGAATCGCTACCCATTACCCAGGATCGATGATTTATTTGATCAACTTCAGGGAGCGAGCTACTTTTCAAAGATTGATTTGAGATCTGGATATCATCAACTCAAGGTTCGGACAGAAGATGTTCCGAAGACAGCATTCAGGACAAGATATGGACATTACGAGTTCTTAGTGATGCCTTTTGGGCTCACAAATGCCCCTGCAGCATTCATGGATTTGATGAACATGGTCTGCAAGCCGTATCTTGATAAGTTTGTCATCGTCTTTATTGATGATATACTTATCTATTCTCGTAATCAGGTTGATCACGAGAAACATTTGAAATGCATACTAGAGTTGTTAAGACAAGAAAAGCTCTAAGTAAAGCTTTCAAAGTGTGAATTCTGGTTGCGTGAAGTACAGTTTTTGGGTCATGTTGTAAGTGAATGTAGAATTCAGGTTGGCCCCGCTAAGGTCGAGGCCGTTATGAATTGGCAAGCCCCTAAAACCCCGTCAGATATACGAAGCTTTTTGGGATTAGATGGTTACTACCGAAGTTTCATCGAAAATTTCTCAAGAATTGCTACGCCCCTGACTACTTTGACTCGCAAGGATGTTAAGTTCAATTGGGGTCTGAAACAGCAGGAAGCTTTTGAAGTTTTGAAGCAAAAGCTAAGTAATGCTCCTGTGCTAACATTACTAGAAGGAATTGAAGACTTTGTGGTTTATTGTGATGCATCGCACACCGGCATGGGATGTGTGCTCATGCAAAGAGGAAAGGTAATTGCTTATGCCTCGCGACAACTGAAAGTTCATGAAAGAAACTACACCACACATGACCTGGAATTAGGTGTCGTGGTGTTTGCGCTCAAGTTATGGAGGCATTATCTGTATGGGACGAAGTGTATTATATACACTGATCATAAAAGCCTCCAACACCTTTTCAATCAGAAAGTCTTAAACAAGCGACAACGGCGATGGATGGAAACGCTTAACGATTATGATTGTGAAATTCGTTATCACCCAGGCAAGGCAAATGTGGTTGTCGATGCCTTAAGTCGCAAGAAAAGGGTTAAACTCATTCGGGTTAACGCCAAAAGAATGGAAATAAAGAACAACTTAAATGAAAAGATTTTAGATGCGCAAAAACAAGCCTTGTTAGAGACAAATCTTCCAACTGAAGAGTTGGGTAAAGTTGAGGAACAACTCACGCCGGGAAGTGACGGAATCCTTAGATTTTGTGGATGAATTTGGATTCCAGTATTTGGAGGACTCGGGGATTTAATTCTCCAAGAAGCACATAGTTCTAAATACTCTGTTCACCCATGTAGTGATAAAATGTACAAAGATTTGAGACCCAACTATTGGTGGGCAGGGCTGAAGAAATCTATAGCTACTTATGTAGCTAAATGTTTGACGTGTTCGCAAGTTAAGGCCGAACATCAGAAACCGTTGGGATTACTGCAGCTGCTGGAAAATCCCATGTGCAAATGGGAATGCGTAACTATGGATTTCATCACCAAATTACCAAAGACAAGTCATGGAAATGACACGATATGGGTAATTATGGATAGGTTGACTAAGTCGGCACACTTTTTGCCCATGAAGGAAACTTACAGTTCGGATGAGCTAGCGAAACTATATGTGGATGAATAGTATCCTTACATGGCGTGCCGATATCCATTGTGTCCGATAGAGACACCAGGTATACTTCTCACTTCTGGAAGAGCTTTCAGCAAGCCTTGGGCACACGTTTGAACTTTAGCACGGCATACCACCCGCAGATAGATGGACAAAGTGAACGTACTATACAAACGTTGGAAGATATGTTGCGCGCGTGTGTAATAGATCTAGGAGGAAGTTGGGACAAACACTTGCCCCTAGTCGAGTTCTCCTATAATAACAGCTATCATGCAAGTATTCAAGCTGCCCCGTTTGAAGCTCTTTACGGGAGAAAGTGTAGGACGCCCGTTTGCTGGGCAGAAGTTGAGGAAGCTCAACTAACAGGACCGGAGATTGTCCTGGAGACGACGAATAAGATTTTACAAATTCGTGACCGTCTCAAGGCCGCCAGGGATAGGCAGAAAAGTTATGCGGATAAGAGGCGTAAACCTCTTCAGTTCCAGGTAGGGGACAAAGTGTTACTTAAGGTATCACCATGGAAAGGCGTAATGCGTTTCGGAAAGAAAGGCAAGTTAAGCCCAAGATACGTCGGACCGTTCGAGATTATCGAACGAACTGGATCGGTGGCGTATAAGTTGAAATTGCCGGAAAAGCTCAGTGGAATCCATAATGTATTCCACATCTCCAATTTGAAGAAGTGTCTGGCAGATGAATCGTTGGCCATGCCACACGAAGACGTGCAAAACGATAAAAACCTGCATTTCATTGAGAAACCCGTAGCGATTGAAGATCGATAGGTTAAAAAGCTTCGTAGGAAACACGTGCCAATTCTGAAAGTTAAATGGGACGCTCGTCGAGGTCCCGAGTATACATGGGAGGTTGAGTCCGTTATGCGATAGAAGTACCCATACTTGTTTGATTGAAATCTCGGGGTCGAGATTTATTTTAAGGGGGTGAGGATGTAACACCTCGTGTTTTTACGTCCAGTATTTTTCTAACACGCGTCCCGGTAATCCTGGTGTTGCCACGTGCTAAAACAGGAGGGACCAGAGTCGTTGAGTTACGTTATTATATCTTCGTTGTGCCTTGGAATGAAGTTGAGGGGCCAAATATACAAGAAACAAAAGTATAATTAAGTTAGGAGTGCATGGGCCAAAGCTGCCAAACTTCAAACAAATTTGGGGGCCGCCGCGTAGCGCGAAGCCCCGAGGGGCTGGCCGTCGCGTAGCGCAAGGGGCTTATCTAGGTAGAATGTTTGAATTTGTTGCCAGCTTGCACTTGGACACTACTTCTATGAATTTGTACCACCTTGCTTGCATTCCTGCCACCATTTGACACATCTAGAACACTTGTAGACACCTGAAGTCATACCACAACACCTGGCACCCCCTCTACACTCCTCAAATGACTCATATATGATGCACTCTGTGTTGCAACTTTGTTCTTCACTACCTCATTTGCAAACAAGCTCACTTTGGAGAAGTTCCAGGCAATCTTGAGCATTCCTCTGAGTTCTTAGCATTCCCTGGACCTTGTGTAAGTGTTCCAAATTCATGCTAAGCCATTTCTTTGAGTTTTAAGCTATAGTCAAAGTCTTGTCATAAACACGCATTGACTCTGAGCTAGGGCCTTGATAACTAATCCATTGTGCGTAACGGAAGTTCCTATGTGATTGTGATGATGGAAGTGTTAAACCCTCAAGTGGGCATCTCCAGATTACCACGGATTCATGGCCAATTGACGAGTCAACGAAAAGTCAAAGAAAGTAAAACTGTCCAGATTTGTAAAAATTCATAACTAACAATCTAGATGTTATAAAATATGTTTAGATGCACTAATAACCTTAAAATAAGTATTAGAACTTATATCAACTGATTTGGCTCGTCAAGTGTTGGTCTAGGTCGGTTTGTAACCGAAAGTCGCTATATTTGACTTTTCATTGACTTTTCGCTTCTGACCCGATTTAGCCATTTTGGCTACTGACTTTTGGTCACTTTAAGACCATTAATTTTAGGATGACGTCCTAAAGTTTTGTCACTCGATTCATTAGAAATCTGAGTTTACATACAAGTTCCGCTAAAATTACATAAACTTTGCAAAAAGGTCCTTTTTGTGCAAATCATGATTTAAACACCCATGCATGTAAATATTAAACATAACTGATTTGTAAACATAATTTGATTATGTTGATGTCAAGAATCTGATTATAATCTAAGTTTTCACAAAAGATGCGTTTAAGGCATTAAAATGGCTAAAATGCCCTTTTCGGCATTTTAGAAATACTTAACATGAGTTTATGATCAAGATGATATATTTACTGATGGAATATGATATGTAGGACCATTAGGGATGTTCATTCAGATTATAACCTGAATGAAGGCTTAAGATTCGTTAATTGCCGATAAATGACTAAAATACCCTTATTCACGCAAAATGATTTTTATCAATCTTTTTATGACCAAAACTTAAACTTACTGATGTAATAAGTTAAATGACATATTATTGGTATATAAACAGGTCATAACTTCTGTTTAACTTAAACATCTATTTAAACGGCATTTTAGCGACTTTTACGCCTTTTTGGCGTATAGTATGGTTTAAAACCATAACTATGAGCTAAGACTTGATACCTACTGATTTATAAACTTATTTTCAACATCTTAACAGTAAGTACAAGTCCCAAACCCAGAATCCCAATTTCGGTTTCAAAGTTATGTGTGAAATTACTAAAATACTCTTACGGGACATAGATTATTTCAAAATCGTCAAACACACATATATTTGATATCCTACTATTATAACATCATTAAATAAGTATTTTTATAGAATATTAACAACCTTGAAATCAGATTCATTTTAAACATCTTTATAAACATTAAAATGACCAAAATGCCCTTGTAAGACATAATTCAGTTTTAAATATACCTCGGGTCTATCTGTTGCAAAGCTACTGATTATATAACATATTTTAAACATGTATCATATGGAACTTGTATAAGACTCTCTCGGTTACTCGGTTTCGCCTATGTGCGTTCGGTTAAGCTTACGTAGCTAATTTACATACTTAAACCGAAACGGGTTTAACTTCATCATTTCTCTATCAAAATCTAGAATGTTGTTGGTTTACCCATGTTAGACAAGTTTATATACCTTTCGGGTCCAACTAACATCCTATTCCGATCACCGCTTAATCTAGCGTATCGTACTGTATTGTTTTAGCGTAAGACTAACCGGTTCGAGTCTAAGACTTAACTAAGGACCCGTTAGCATTCTAATATTGGTTAATAATTACCATCACTCCAGACTAAACGCCTTTCGGTAAATTGTACCTGTACTTGCTTTGATCTATGGTTGAATTTTGGACTTCACGAAGACGTAACTTCAGGTAAATACTCTTAACCTACTTTCCCTATACGGGCTTGGGATACGGTAAATTATTACCGCTTGGTCAGGTATGGAAATTATGTTTTATCCAGTTATGATAATTAACTAAAAATTGCATAACCCGGTTTTGACCTTTTTGTCTGAAACTCAAACATTAGGGGTGGGCTTGACAGTGACCGAGATATCCTTGGCTCACTAGAGTGTTAGTGGCCATGACTAAAGCATGGCGTGTAGGCATAAACTGGGTAATTGCTAACTGCTTTCTTTGTGAAAGTTCAGAGTGGTGTATTAGTCGGTCATGTCTCGGTTTCTGTACCGGGCCCCATATGTAAAAGCCTGACATGTAAATCTGTATACAAGGTCATTTGTACTGTCCCAAGTTATTTTACAAAATGTGCTAATGCACCCAAATCATTTTCGAAAGGGTTTTCAAAATGAGTCGGTTGAAAGTATTTACCTGTGTAAACTGACATAATTTCAAAGATTAAAATACAGGTACAAGTACGCAATAGGCCGGAAGCTGTGGGGCGTTGACATTAAGGAGTTGCGACCTTAGAGTTGAGCCTGTAGAGTCTGATTTCATTTTGTATGTTATCCAATCCGCCTGTGGATCTTATTACAAGTCCTGTCTGTATATTATTTGTGTTTTCCAAACTCTTGACACTTATGGTTTGTAATAGTTTATATTTTACTCCAAGCCTTCCGCTGTGTTGCTCTGTGTTGTAATTGGTTATGATGATATCAACTGTACGTCACGATACTCCCCACCGGGCCCACTGGAATACACATGGAAATCAGGATGTGACATATGTGTTCTAACATGCGAATGTAATACTTATCTTGTGAATTATATGATCTAGTATATCAATATGGACATACGTCTCTAAGTTGAAAGTTTGTATACATAACATTTGACTTTATAGAAAGTCAACGGGTGTATGAATAACATGGTTGATTTCCTAACTATGAACGATGTGGTTGTGAATCTACAAGTTAAATTGCATGTTAGTAGTTGACCAATGAAAGTCAATGAGACACAACAGTTGGAAATGGTTGATATATGAATAATTACATATGCTAATAATGATGTGAAGTTGATGACATGAAATGATAGAGATCATGTCAAGATGGACAAGAATAGAAGGCTAATGAGTCAAGAAGCAACAACAAAACAAGCATTCACATGGCCGACTCGAGGTAAGTGACCCATGAATTTATTAAAATCTCAGCTGATACATTAACATTCATGTGCAATGCAGAATGGAAAAAAACCATTGGATGTGTAATTTATAATATAATAAGGTTATGGGATGTTGATTAATGTGCATGATATACAAGTAGTTGGAATAATCGAGCCAACAAACATAGAAACGACTTTTAAGATGATTAATGTGGGAATCAGGTTAGACACTTATGGTATGGGAATGAAGGAAATGATTACAAATCTTGGTAATATCTTCAAAAAAAATCTTCAATTTACCATTGGGAAGTTGTGGCGATCAAAACTGGGTTTGGAATGCAAGAAAAACAAAAGAAAAAAACAAAATTCAGTAGCATACCAACGTAGGCTACGCTGGCAGGCATAACATACGCCTGATTGCTGTTGTTTCACGTTGATTTATTCGTAAAATTGTTTTTTTGCTGATGAGAGGATGAATGATGTGGATACATATTGAAGCATATGTGTGTGTAGTTTCGTGAATGTTATTTGTAAAGGTTCAAGTAGGGACCAAGGTCTTTGATTGTATGAATGTGAGATTGATATACATATATATATATATATATATATATATATATATGTATGTATCAGTGTTAGGACCTAATACTTAATGTAAGTAGACAAGACGTCATTCGCAAGAAATACGTATATGGAATTTAAACATATACGCATTGTGACTTGGTTGACCATGTGTTAAAGGAATTATAAACATGTTGCAAGGATGAGATGGATGAAGGTACAAGTGTGGATGGATAGACTCCGGAACGAGATTTAGATTGGATGAAAGGAGTTGGAAGCAACTTGTCAAGATATGATGAATGGACCACATGTTGCTACATGTTGATCATAGTAGTTTAAAATTCAGTTCAATTCACTTACTTATAATTGTATATGTGTGGGTGCAAGTTATTCAGTTCTTTCATATGAAGCCAAGAACGGTTGAAAACGGAGTCGGAACGTGGATTGTACGAGGGCGCGGTCACGTAACCTGATAAAGATGAATGGTATTTAATGTAAAAAAGAAAGATTGTAAGATATAGCACCATAAGTACTTTGGTAAATGTTTTTCTAAGTATTTTAAGTAGTTATAATGATAGAAATTTTCTGGTTCGTATTTCCATTGCGTTTTTTTGTTAGATCAGTTTAGGTTGTATCAATCACATCAAAGATGGCCTCACATAAAGGGCCATCGGATAACCCTTTTCTTCCGACTTGGGTCCTTAAGTGCCTTCAAAATATTATTGTGAAATATACTTGTTGATGTTGCAAGGGTTTTGTCCATGCATGAAATTCACCTCTAGAATGGTTGCTTTCTAGTGTTGTTGTTCTTGCGAAGACTTGGTTTGTGGACTTCCGAGACGTTCTTAAACGTCAATTAAAGTGGTCATCAACTACAACAAGGAGTTAAAAGAGGACATACATTGAGAGAAGATAATAGACCCATAAGAAAGATAAAAGATGTCATAGACCTCATAAGTATGACAGATGATGTTATAAACCTCATAAAATAGATAAAAGAGGTCATAGACCTTGTAAAGGAGATAATGATCTCATGGTTTGTGATCATATGTAAGTAAGCTTGTAAACAGCACATACAAACATGCGCAAGAGCATGTTTGTGTTCGTTCATATAACTTTAACCGAATACGAACATGGACGTGGATAATTTTATGAGCAAATCTTCTTGATCATGTTTTTTCTTAAGAAAATGAACATGTTTGTGTTCTTGTATGTCAGTTGATTAAAATTTTAATGAACAGTTCATGAACATAAACGAAAATAATTGGACAAACACAAACGAACACAGATGAACAACTTTAAATGAACTTTTGTATTAAAAATATACATATATATACACACACACGTTAAACTTTTGCATTAATACTTAAACGAGTGAAACATGTGTTCATATCGTTTGTTCATACACATGGACAAAAAAATGTATAATGATTATCGCCCTAACTATATCTGATTGCATCTTCTTACTTTGCATTGGATCTTTTCCATTACAACAAGATTTATTCGCATTGGTATTCCCATTCGATCACCGACAAAGAGTTCCTCGACTAAACACAATCGTTAGCAAAACGGATACCGACAAAAAGAAGAAAAAAAGAGTAATTACACAGTAAACAAATTGATGGCCATTTACCGACAAACTTCTGTCGGTACCCCTTTACAGACAGATTATCGACGAAACAGTCGTTGATATTCTATGTTTTGTAGTGGCATACTATCAACATTACTGACCAATGTACCTTCTCCAAATTGAACACAATTAACACACACCCGTCAAACTTTTAACTTATGAGCTAGTGGTTTAGTAATATGGATTTAAATCCTTATAAGTAGAAGATTATGTGGAATTCGAGTATAAAAAAATATTGTAAAAACAAATTTCTACAAGTAAATACAAAATAAACCTCCTATCAGCAGTGTTCAAAACTAAGTGTTGTTACTTCTTTGTCATCCTCAATTCTTCTAATACGCGGGGTTGGCCCTAATTAAAGGAGATGCATTTATAAAAAAGAAAAATGATAAACCTCAATAAACTATTGGTTAAATAAACTTAATAATAAATTGATTTGATTAATTTTAAAAAATAATTATATATTATATAATAATATAATTAGCATCATTTTCTTGCAATACATGTTGTACCATGTGCTTAATAGCTTTAGTATGTTGTAATGTGTTGTTCTATTTGTTTAATTTGTTGTACATAATACTCTGATATAATTTGCAACACATCTATGCATTATGGTTTGTATCATAATGCTTAGTGGGTTGTATCCACTACAGACAAACTTGTATTTCATTTAAATACTATAAATAATTTTGCGAGTTAACACGACGCGACGTGCGTGTGTGGTTAAACATTTTTACGTTGTCTATTTTTTTCCGTTTGACAGGTTCATCGTAACGCTCAGGTCGTAGATCGACTGAGTTATTTCTTTATATGTTTTACATGTCGGTTTAATTTCTTCGCATTAACACGCTGCAACTTCAGTGTTGGTGATCGCTGGTAATAGTGTAGCATTGGTGTTCGCCCCCGCCGCAACGCGGAAGTGCTTAATACTAGTTACTTAATATTTTGAGACACTGTCTGATTTAACATGCAGATATGCAAATTTATATAGATCAATAACGTGCCATGGGTCCAAAGGAGAGACGAGTGTTCGTGAGTTATGTTATGTAGCGAGCGCACATGACTATCGTCAGACGTGGCAACCCATGGGTAACAATAAATCACCTGGCCCCCCAATGGATTTATATAAATGCATAACTAAAGTCATTCCAGTACAAACGTTTGGTAAATGCTAGATATTTTGTTTTGAAGAAATGCCCTTGCTTTTCACAAAAAACCACCAAGTAGATATTTGTTTTGAGACAGTAATGGAGGACATTTTAGTCACGTAGTGGCAGTGGGTCCTTATCAGTTACCCCTAGTGTCAAATGGAGCCCTTTCACAACTAAGCAATAATCATGAGAGCCCTTGGGTAGGGTTGGGTCACACACCATTCAACCCATTATCCTCAAAAATCTAAACGGGGCCATTGAGTCTTAAGGGAAACATATATGCACATAAATTCAATGTCACTCTTATCTACTAATTTCCCAGCGCCTTGCTAGTGCTGTGTTTTTTAATGAAATTTTTCGTTAAAAAAGAAATTTTTCGTTAAAAAAAAATCTACCAATTTCCTAAAAGCACCCGGATGTAGATGCAAGGGCGAAAGTTAGAAGAGACCATGGGGGCTGAACTTTTCGCTCAGCAGTGTTATATATGTAACTTTCGTATAGAAATTTTTTGGTATACGTTTTCGACCCCCCGGATCTATAGAAATTTTTGGGTATATACGTTTTCGACTCCCCCACCCCCAGGTAATATCTCAAGCTTCGCCACTGCGACATGGCTGGCAAGTCTACGGACTTTAAAGATGGAGAATGATTTGACTGTGAGGATTGACGTTCACATGAGTGGGATTAGAGAGAGACGTCCGTTGATGTATAACATGGCTCACGCGTGTAATATCATCTGTTGTGATGTTCCAATACCTATAGCGTCTTTTTATCTTCGCCTCACTCTTTAGTTCTTGAATCATTATTATTAGGGAAACTGGCCTGTAATAATCCCACTTACACCTTATTGGCCATCAATAATCCCATCTTAGAATATTCTCCCCACCAGTCCCACATTTCACCTATTTTTCTTACAATGGTCCCCCGTTAAAAAACTTAACGGTGTTCAGCTTTTTTCTAAATTACAAACAGATTTTTTAGGGATTTTGATTAGAACGACGATACGAGTCCATTGATGTAAAACTTGCCTAGAAACGGTGCTCCAAACGATGAAAACGACGCTTCAATTCGGGTGTTTAAATTTCCAATTAACCAAAATCAAGTCACTTGGAGCACCATTTCGAAGTAAGTTACATCAATGGACTCGTATCATCGATCTGATCAAAGCCCTAAAAATCTGTTTGTAATTTGGAAAAGAACATAACTTCGTTAAGTTTTTTTAACGGGGTACCATTATAGAAAAATAGGTGAAAGGTGGGACTGGTGGGGGAATATACTGAGGTGGGATTATTAATGACCAATAAGGTCTAGGTGGGATTATTACAAGCCAATTCCCCTTATTATTATTATTATTATTATTATTATTATTATTATTATTATTATTATTATTATTATTATTATTATTATTATTATTATTATTATTATTATTATTCATTTAGAATTGTTATTAATTAAATTCTTCACATAGCTACCACTTGTTACATAATCTCATAAGTGTTCAATCTCAAGTTGTGATGAATATTCCTTCTTTTTTCACGTAATTACTATACATGAATTAAAAGGAGACCCAATCTATTTTCAAGCATTTAATCAGCATATATGATCGTCACTTGTATGATACTATTTTTTGTTAAGATCTAGGTCTTCAATTGCATGCTAGGTTTCGCATCACATTATCCATTTACTAATACGCTTTACCATAGAATAAATGTTTATAACGAATTAATAATCATAACAAGTGGCATCAAATAACTTGATTGTAAAATGTTATATATTAGGTAATACGTTGTGCTACGTGCTAGAGTGTCTCATAAAAAGGGTGATGAGCGTAGTTTTGTACCAAACTATGATATATATGTCACACCCCGAAATATAAGAGTTGGCGTGACTGGACTGGTATTTTCATTGCGCAACGGAAGTATAAAAAGCTAAGACTTCTAGAAAATTGAACGCCCGCTAAGTACTCGAATCCTCATGAGTTCTCCTATTCCAACTGTTCCATAGTTTGACATTTAAAAAACCTGAGAAAGAAACATGCGAAAAATCAACATAAAGTTGAGCGAGTTCATAGTTTGTTTTTAGAAAGATTTTAAACAAATCTTTTTGTTTACCGGTTTAAAAGTTGTTGAGAAAACATAATTAAAATCATTTTTCTCGGCATGTCAATTGAAAACCTTGTTTTTGTAATATTTGAATGCCCGTCGATGTCCGCGGACGACAAAGACAACATGCCCGCATGAGCCTATAACCCACCCCAAGCTAGTAAGTGTTTCGCCAAACCGTTTACTCAAGACAGTGGACTAGCAGGCGGTCATAGTTCTAGTATGTAGCGAGGACTTCACTGTACAGTTTTAAGCAACTCGACGGCCCTTAGTGTTGAGTAGTGGACAATCCAGTCCTTGTGTCTATAAGCTGGACCAACCAGTCCTCTTATTTGTATGTAGGACAAACCAGTCCTTGTGTCTTCGTGCCTCCCACGAGCATGTGTGGGCCTAGCCCACTAGTTTCTTTGTGCCTCGCACAAATGAGAATGGGCCTAGCCCATTTGAGTCTGTATGCAGGATCAACCAGTCCCCTTAGTTGTATGTAGGACAATCCTGTCCCGTTGTAGCTAGGACATTCCCATCTCTAGCCATGAAACTCATGCACGTTCTGAAAATACGCATGTGTTTTGTAAAACTGGTATATTGAGTATAAACCTCTCGTAAACCATTTGAGTTAATTGAAATCCTTTCGTAACATGGTTTAGAAATATGAATCCTTTTGTTTCTTGAAATTTTGTGTACTTTTCCAAAACTTGCATGTCTTTCCACCCCCGAAAATATTTAAGAAAATGTAAAACCATGAAAAGTGAGGGTTATGAACTCACCTTGTTATCCTCATACAAAGCTAGCTTAATGTGATTCCATAGTGTCGTTCCAAGAATGTGACCTCGCAAGCGTGCAACTATAGCCTCCCTATTAAGAAATCGAGCTTATAAGTTTCTATTAAGACAACGTAGTTAAACTACATGTCCGAGCTCTACCGAATCGTTAACCACGATCCTAAAAGGTGTGTTGTTATCTTAACTTAGAATAACCGATCTATGGTTATTTGATCCCGTTTATAGTCGGGATAAAACTAAGTCTTTAAATGCGACTTAGTTTTCGAATGAATTAGGATATATATTTATATATTTAAATATAAATATATACTTACGAAGTCATGTTAGTTATTGTCATTAGAAATACGTAGAAGAATAATGATAATACGATTCTCCGTAGTTTTTCGTAGATGTACACGTATATTTATACATGTAAAATGTTTCGTGTCGGAAAATAGATGTCTTGCGTCTCGTTTATAATTAATAAAAATTATATATTTGAAGCTTGTTATACTCGTGTAATAAAATGTCGTTCTTGTTTAGGTGTCGGAATTAAATATAAATAGTTATATTTATTTTATGAAATCTCGGACTCGTTGGCGTTTGAAAATAATATAAACTATTATTTTCATATAAATAAAAGTATCCGAATCGTCAACAATTGAATAAATATAAACCGCTATGTTTATTTGAACACAAGTATCCGTATCGTTGACACTTAAATAATTATGAAACATGATATTCGTTTTGTAAAATAATCCGACGTTCGAAATAAATATAAACAATATATTTATTTTATAAAAGTATTCGGAGTCATTTGTTTTATTGGTGTTTTGAAATATAGGAATCCGAATTGTTACGAATTATTATTATTATTATTATTATTATTATTATTATTATTATTATTATTATTATTATTATTATTATTATTATTATTATTATTATTATTATTATTACTGATGTTCATTTAGAATTGTTATTAATTAAATTCTTCACATAGCTACCACTTGTTAACATAATCTCATAAGTGTTCAATAATATTCCTTCTTTTTTCACGTAATTACTATACATGAATTAAAAGGAGACCCAATCTATTTTCAAGCATTTAATCAGCATATATGATCGTCACTTGTATGATACTATTTTGTTAAGATCTAGGTCTTCAATTGCATGCTAGGTTTCGCATCACAGTATCCATTTACTAATACGCTTTACCATAGATTAAATGTTTATAACGAATTAATAATCATAACAAGTGGCATCAAATAACTTGATTGTAAAATGTTATATATTAGGTAATACGTTGTCCTACATGCCAGAATGTCTCATAAAAAGGGTGATGAGCGTAGTTTTGTACCAAACTATGATATATATGTCACACCCCGAAATATCAGAGTTGGCGTGACTGGACTGGTATTTTCATTGCGCAACGGAAGTATAAGAAGCTAAGACTTCTAGAAAGTTGAACGCCCGCTAAGTACTCGAATCCTCATGAGTTCTCCTATTCCAACTGTTCCATAGGTTGACATTTAAAAAAACCTGAGAAAGAAACATGCGAAAAATCAACATAAAGTTGAGCGAGTTCATAGTTTGTTTTGAGAAAGATTTTAAACAAATCTTTTTGTTTACCGGTTTAAAAGTTGTTGAGAAAACATAATTAAAATCATTTTTCCCGGCATGTCAATTGAAAACCTTGTTTTTGTAATATTTGAATACCCGTCGATGTCCGCGTACGACAAAGACAACATGCCCGCATGAGCCTATAACCCACCCAAGCTAGTAAGTGTTTCGCCAAACCGTTTACTCAAGACAGTGGACTAGCAGGCGGTCATAGTTCTAGTATGTAGCGAGGACTTCACTGTACAGTTTTAAGCAACTCGACGGCCCTTAGTGTTGAGTAGTGGACAATCCAGTCCTTGTGTCTATAAGCTGGACCAACCAGTCCTCTTATTTGTATGTAGGACAAACCAGTCCTTGTATCTTCGTGCCTCGCACGAGCATGTGTGGGCCTAGCCCACTAGTTTCTTTGTGCCTCGCACAAATGAGAATGGGCCTAGCCCATTTGAGTCTGTAAGCAGGACCAACCAGTCCCCTTAGTTGTATGTAGGACAATCCTGTCCCGTTGTAGCTAGGACATTCCCATCTCTAGCCATGAAACTCATGCACGTTCTGAAAATACGCATGTGTTTTGTAAAACTGGTATATTGAGTATAAACCTTTCGTAAACCATTTGAGTTAATTGAAATCCTTTCGTAACATGGTTTAGAAATATGAATCCTTTTGTTTCTTGAAATTTTGTGTCCTTTGCCAAAACTTGCATGTCTTTCCACCCCCGAAAATATTTAAGAAAATGTAAAACCATGAAAAGTGGGGGTTATGAACTCACCTTGTTATCCTCATACAAAGCTAGCTTAATGTGATTCCATAGTGTCGTTTCAAGAATGTGACCTCGCAAGCGTGCAACTATAGCCTCCCTATTAAGAAATCGAGCTTATAAGTTTCTATTAAGACAACGTAGTTAAACTACATGTCCGAGCTCTACCGAATCGTTAACCACGATCCTAAAAGGGGTGTTGTTATCTTAACCTAGAATAACCGATCTATGGTTATTTGATCCGTTTATAGTCGGGATAAAACTAAGTCTTGAAATGCGACTTAGTTTTCGAATGAATTAGGATATATATTTATATATTTAAATATAAATATATACTTACGAAGTCCTTTTAGCTGTTGTCATTAGAAATACGTAGAAGAATAATGATAATACGATTCTCCGTAGTTTTTCGTAGATGTACACGTATATTTATACATGTAAAATGTTTCGTGTCGGAAAATAGATGTCTTGCGTCTCGTTTATAATTAATAAAAATTAGAGTAAATTGCACAAAACATCCTTTATGTTTCTTCAAACTTGCAGGTTCCAGCCTTAATATTTAAAAGTTGCTAAAAACAGCCTTTAAGTTTATTTTTGTTGCGGGTTCAATCCTTTACAGCTAACCACGTTATTTTCTTCAGTTAAGTTCCCTCACATGCATAACATGTGAGGGTATATTCATCATTTTGGTTGATCTTCCACCCACGTCAATTATAAGAAAAAAGAATATTTAAGGTTTAGCCTATTTTAAAAAAATTTCTAACCGCAGGGACTAATGTGCAATAAAACCAAACTTTTAAAAACCAAACACCCTCTTTTCCGGTCTTCTTCTCCGGCGACTTCGCCAGATTCCGGCGAACCCGGAATTAAGATAGGAATCTTGTTAAGCTAGCCCACTAAGCTGTAAAGATTAACACAGATTTTGATCATGCCAATCAAACTCTTCAGGATTATCATCAGTTGGAAGAATCGGCGCCTTATTCGCATCAGACGGAAACGACAAACGACTCTTCAACCCTAGATACCTCTCACGAAACTCCGATGCCGTCAAATCAGAGAACTTCGTAACACCGTGTTCAGTAGTCGGATCCAGCAACTGGTGACGCTTAGGACGCCGCAAGTTAGACTTAAACACTATCAAACGGTAATCGTGCTCCTCTGTAGTCGCGTACGTTTTACCAAACTTTGTTTAAACTAGGTTAAAACTTAAATATTCTTTTTTTTAATAATTGAAGTGGGTGGAAGATCAACCAAAATGACGAATATACCCTCACATGTTATGCATGTGAGGGAACTTAACTGAAGAAAATAACGTGGTTAGCTGTAAAGGATTGAACCCGCAACAAAAATAAACTTAAAGTTTGTTTTTAGCAACTTTTAAACATTAAGACTGGAACCTGCAAGTTTGAGAAAACATAAAGGATGTTTTGTGCAATTTACTCTAAAAATTATATATTTGAAGCTTGTTATACTCGTGTAATAAAATGTCATTCTTGTTTAGTTGTCGGAATTAAATATAAATAGTAATATTTATTTTATGAAAATCTCGGACTCGTTGGCGTTTGAAAATAATATAAACTATTATTTTCATATAAATAAAAGTATCCGAATCGTCAACAATTGAATAAATATAAACCATTATGTTTATTTAAACACAAGTATCCGTATCGTTGACATTTGAGTAATTATGAAACATGATATTCGTTTTGTAAAATAATCCGACGTTCGAAATAAATATAAACAATATATTTATTTTATAAAAGTATTCGGAGTCATTCGTTTTATCGGTGTTTTGAAATATAGGAATCCGAATTGTTACGAAGAATTATATTAAGGTTATATAAATTCTCGGATTTCGTTGGCTTTTAATTCGTATCTCGTTGAAAGGCTATAATCTTGCTTTGTGAAATGTATAAGTCATCCGAAATATATATATATATATATATATATATATATATATATATATATAATTCATTTGGATTTCCGATACGTTTTCATTCGTGTTAAAACTATAAAATATATATATTTTATCGAAAATCGGGCAGAGTTTCCTCTGTTTTTTAGGGTCCCGACAACACGAGTTATCGATCTAGTTTTCAAAGCTCAACAATTTATGTAACAACAATATATATATCGCCTTTTGTCGTGTTTTAACATAACCTTTGTCGAATACAAGTCAATATAAATATATATATATATGTATGTTATGTGACAATGTCGGTTCAGTTTTTGACGATCAATTACTCGATTCCTATACAAAATCCTTTGCACTTTCCAAGGAATTTTTATAGTTTATTCGGATATACTTGTCGTTAAACAAGCCGGTTTGGTTTGAGCTCGATAACGCGCAAATTATTAATATTTATATAAAAATAAATAACGAACTCATGTCGTTAAACTTTACCAATCTCGCGTCGAATAGTTGACTGAGTTGACCGGCTGACCGAGTCAAACGGGTTACCCATGTTGCCTGAGTTGACCGAGTTACTCGAACTGAAACTTTGTTGACCACTTTTGACCCGCACTCGCAGCTTGACCCGTCGTTGAAAGTTTGACCGAACTCCAAACCTGACCGAGTTGACTCGGGACTGAACCGAGTTGTACCAGGATTAAACTGAGTTGACTAGGACCTAGGAAGGACCCGAAATGAAAGCCACAGCCACCACTACCGCCGCCACCGGGACTGCTGCCCTACGGCCACTACCCTCGTCATATTCACTAACCCGAACAAAGCACCATCGCCACCATCAACCCGAACCCGAACCAAAACATCACCACCGTTCTCGTGTCCACAGCTGACCGATACTCCAAACACACCTAAGAGAAGGAAACATAAAAAGATGGAGAAGCTTATTTGGTTACCGATCTGAAAGAGGGAAAAAGATGGGGGTTCTTACCGAAGTGGTACTCGAACCGCGGCTGCTTGTTCTGAAAGTAGTACTTTCGTTGCTCTAAACTTAAAATGGAGGCCAAAAACGGACTCGGAAGGGCCGGTTTAGGGGGTGCACCCTAGTTCCGCCATGGAAAACCACCCCGTCGCCGTCAGCGGTGGCGTCGCCGCCAGAATTGCTGCCGGAACACCGCCGGCCCGTCGTGCCTCAGCCGCACCATTGCCGGCTCGGCCGGGTTTTGCCGGAAACCTCACCGGTTTCTAGAGAGAGTTGGAGAGAGAAGAGGGAGGAGAAAGAGAGTGTGTGTGTAGGCTATGGTGTGAGTGTGTGTGTGGGTTTATATGTAGGCACGGTTTTGAGTGTTTGGGCCCAAAGCCCATAAGCCCGGTTCTTTTATTTTTTAGCGGCCCGATCGCATTTCTGAAGCCCTTTCTCGCACCCGAACGTCGTATAATGTCGTATGATTGAGTTTTAGAGTCAAAACTATGTAAAATAGCGTCAGTAGTCGTTGTTTAACGTGTTTATTCGTCAGTTGCGTTAAAATTGTGAAATCTGCTTCGGAAGTCATTTCTAACCCGTTTTCCGATGCGATTTCGACTACGTATAATAAATTCGATTATGAAGCTAAATTTGTCATAATATTTCTGTTTTGAATGGGATTCACGTGTCTAATGCCTCTGTTTCGTTGCCGGTGCGCTTCTGTAGTCGCGTTTTTCGTACATGTAGGCGTTTCGTGTCAATCGAAGCACCGTAATCTCGCAAAACCAAGTTTATATGCATAAATTATACGTATAGAATTCGTATTTGTCAGCCTTGTCAGTATTTTTTCCGGTGTCAGTTCGTTGTCGCTTATCGTTCAGCAGTTTTCCTGAAAATCACCATACGCGCCTATAAGGTTAGATAGGCATTTCAAAAGGCTAATTAAGTTAATACCTGCCTTAAACACCATTTATTATTGCCAGTTTGTTAATTGCGTAATTAAAAGCCTAAAAGTTCCGGTTGTCACATTCTCCCCCGTTAAATAAATTCTGTCCTCGAAATTTAGACTTTGTTATCTTCTTAGAGTTTTGTCATGCATAGGTAAGCATGAATAATACCGAGGTAGTTGACCACGAGGATGAATCAAGACTTGCCCCAGTTTTATGAATATAATGACTTACTACAACAATAAGAACCCAACGATTGAACGGTATTTGTTTTCTGAATTGATGCCAAGTGAACGAGATGTTATGATACAGTCACCATTGTGACTAAGTTTACTGGATTCCAACAAAATAGGAAATCAACCAATCATATTTCAAATGGACGTTCACAATATGCAAATGAGTTCTAGAAACAATAAATGTACTATCAATAGTACCTTGCATTAGTTATTGAAACTCCGAATCAACAAGCTGAAATAGAATAGGACCATGAAAATGATTTGTCGACTATCGAACCATTAAATGAAATGACATTTGTGTTGACATTATCGAATTGCAAGGATACACTGAAATACAACCGATTCTGGTGTATCATTGTCTTAATACATAGTTGCATTAAGACTATCTAAATGATAAGTTAAACGAAAGGCTCACGTAGTTTCGCATGAAACGATTGATCATGATTAGCCCAAGCTACAATTTTATGCAATGCCACAAGGCGTTGTAGGAATTGAAATAATTCAATTATAGCGGTAACCGAACAAGTTCATTGTGTTAGCAGTAAGATAGAAGGTTCAACAAAGTAAATTCAAAATTTTATTCCAAATGAATTTCATAGAAATTCGGGTCGATGACAAAAATAAATAACAAATGAATGTCATCGAGTTTGCATGTGGCGTTGAAATAACCGTTAGAGGTACACTGAAACAAACCATGAAATTGTGTACCATTTTCTTAATACACAATTGTATTAAAATTGTTCCAAGATAATGGACCAACAAAGCGGATTTAATAATTAATAAATAAACAAATAATTAAATCCGTATGTGAAGTGTGTAGGCGAAGTTAGCACAAGCTTCAAATTAATGAAAACGCCACCACAAGGTGCCGTAAATAACAACCGATTTAGCGGAGTTTTGATCAAACGAGTCTACTATGGTTCGAAATAAATGAAATGCTTGTTGATAATTTGAATATGATGGCCTCAATCCATCATATGGAATCCATGAATTGAATATGTACAGTGAGCAAATTTAGCCAACTAAACTTGATTTAGGTATTGACCAACAACCATGTATATATTACCAAGGAAATTTTAACATGGCCATACGAAAACCATGTAGGTAACTTGTCAAGAAAAGTGCTTCAAAGAATTTAGTTAACTCGATATCAATGAGTCAACTCCTTCAATAATGTTGGCAATCAAGGTTTCAATGCAATAATTGGTATAGCGTAAACAATAATTGAAGTGCTGATAGAACAACCCATTCGATGTGGAGTCCCTGATGGTTTCCACAAATCAAGCTAACCACATGCCAAACAAACAATTGATGCGTAACGTATGAATTTGTCAAGAAAGTATAATTGGGTGTTCACTAGTCATGAATGAACTCCCCGTGATGAGATGAACTTTAGAAAGAGTAGAGATGCAAGAATCTACTCACTGTATGCAAAAGTCCGAATATTCAACAAAAGAACGTAAGACTTACCTTGAATTTCGTGCAATGACATGGTGTTATGTGACATCACCACAAGATGTCAATCTTGGCGTAGTCGCCGTTAGGAGAGTGGGGAGACGTGAGGACTTGTATTTTCTGTTGCGATGCCCATAATCATGATTTCCACTAGTTCGTAAAGTCCTGGACGTACCTAGGAGTGTCTTACACCGCTTGCAGGGCTATATGACAATATTTGCATTATGAACGACAGTTATTCCACTGACGTGATTTGCATCGCTGTTGTAATCGTTCATTCGTGTTTTCCCATAGGCCTTGCCTCGTACTTCATGCATTTTGTATTTCTACATTCGTGATGTATGCGCTAAGCTTCATGTATTCATGCACATCGGCAATTTGTTTTTCATAGTTTATCTGCTCGGGTTAGAAAAATAACATAAATGACATAGACAAAATCATTTACCCGAGTAAATAGTCACGGTTCCTACGAAGTGACCTTTAATGAAGTATTGTCATAAGTTAACCAAAGGTCCTAAGTTTGTGTTCTCAAAATTTTCAAGTTTTGCGTAGCGTATGTAATCGTTTCATGTAACGTGTATAAAACACAGCACTAATGCATGTTTAGAAATCAATATGGTGACTCCTTGTTTTCAGCCACGGTTGGAACCCATGTATGTGTTCTAGGCGTTCTGTATGTGTTCAAGTCCAGATAAGTTAAGTCCCCAAAGGAAAGTGAGGTTAAAGCCTGGGTATCTCTATGGAAACCTAATTCGCTGAAACCTATAGCTCTGATACCAATCTGTCACACCCCGAAATATCAGAACTGGCGTGACTGGACTGGTATCTTCATTGCACAGCGGAAGTATAAGAAGCTAAGACTTCTAGAAAGTTGAACGCCTGCTAAGTACTCGAATTCTCATGGGTTCTCCTATTCCAACCGTTCCATAGTTTGACTTTTGAAAAACCTGAGAAAGAAACATGCGAAAAATCAACATAAAGTTGAGCGAGTTCATAGTTTGTTTTGAAAAAGATTTTAAACAAATCTTTTTGTTTACCGGTTTAAAAGTTGTTGAGAAAACATAAATAAAATCATTTTTCTCGGCATGTCAATTGAAAACCTTGTTTTTGTAATATTTGAATACCTGTCGATGTCCGCGTACGACAAAGACAACATGCCCACATGAGCCTATAACCCACCCCAAGCTAGTAAGTGCCTCGCCAAACCGTTTACTCAAGACGGTAGACTAGCAGGCGATCATAGTTCTAGTATGTAGCGAGAACTTCACTGTACAGTTTTAAGCGACCCTACGGCCCTTAGTGTTGAGTAGTGGACAATCCAGTCCTTGTGTCTATAAGCAGGACCAACCAGTCCTCTTATTTTTATGTAGGACAAACCAGTCCTTGTGTCTTCGTGCCTCGCACGAGCATGTGTGGGCCTAGCCCACTAGTTTCTTTGTGCCTCGCACAAATGAGAATGGGCCTAGCCCATTTGAGTCTGTAAGCAGGACCAACCAGTCCCCTTAGTTGTATATAGGACAATCCAGTCCTGTTGTACCTAGGACATTTCCATCTCTAGCCATGAAACTCATGCAAGTTCTGAAAATACGCATGTGTTTTGAAAACTGGTATATTGAGTATAAACCTTTCTTAAATCATTTGAGTTAATTGAAATCCTTTCGTAACATGGTTTAGAAATATGAATCCTTTTGTTTCTTGAAATTTTGTGTACTTTGTTAAAACTTGCATGTCTTTCCACCCCCGAAAACATTTAACAAAATGTAAACCATGAAAAGTAGGGGTTATGAACTCACCTTGTTATCCTCGTGCAAAGCTAGCTTAATGTGATTCCATAGTGTCGTTCCAAGAACGTGACGTCGCTAGCGTGCAACTATAGCCTTCCTATTAAGAAATCGAGCTTATAAGTTTCTATTAAGACAACGTAGTTAAACTACATGTCCGAGCTCTACCAAATCGTTAACCACGATCCTAAAAGGGGTGTTGTTATCTTAACTTAGAATAAACGATCTATGGTTATTTGATCCCGTTTATAGTCGGGATAAGACTAAGTCTTGAAATGCGGCTTAGTTTTCGAATGAATTAGGATATATATTTATATATTTAAATATAAATATATACTTACGAAGTCGTGTTAACTGTTGTCATTAGAAATACGTAGAGGAATAATGGTAATACAACTCTCCGTAGTTTTTCGTAGATGTACACGTATCTTTATACATGTAAAATCTTTCGTGTCGAAATAGATGTCTTGCATCTCGTTTATAATTAATAAAAATTATAATATTTGAAGCTTGTTATACTCGTATAAGAAAATGTCGTTGTTGTTTAGGTGTCGGAATTAAATATAAATACTTATATTTACTTTATGAAAAACTCTGACTCGTTGGCATTTGAAAATAATATAAACTATTATTTTCATATAAGTAAAAGTATCCGAATCGTCGACAATTGAATAAATATAAACCGCTATGTTTATTTAAACACAAGTATCCGTATCGTTGACATTTGAGTAATTATGAAACATGATATTCGTTTTGTAAAATAATCCGACATTCGAAATAAATATAAACAATATATTTATTTTATAAAAGTATTCGGAATCATTCATTTTATCGGTGTTTTGAAATATAGGAATCCGAATTGTTACGAAGAATTATATTAAGGTTATAGAAATTCTCGGATTTCGTTGGCTTGTAATTTGTATCTCGTTGAAAAAGGCTATAATCTTGCTTTGTGAAATGTATAAGTCGTCCGATAATATATATATATATATATATATATATATATATATATATATATATTTCTAAAATTCATTTGGTTTTCCGATACGTTTTCATTCGTGTTAAAACTATAAAATATTTATATTTTATCGAAAATCGGACAGAGTTTCCTCTGTTTTTTAGGGTCCCGACAACATGAGTTGTCGATCTAGTTTTCAAAGCTCAACAATTTATGAAACAACAATATATATATCGCCTTTTGTCGTGTTTTAACATAACCTTTGTCGAATACAAGTCAATATAAATATATATATATGTATGTTATGTGACAATGTCGGTTCGGTTTTTGACGATCAATTACTCGATTCCTATGCAAAATCCTTTGCACTTTCCAAGGAATTTTTATAGTTTATTCAGATATACTTGTCGTTAAACAAGCCGGTTTGGTTTAGCTCGGTAACGCGCAAATTATTAATATTTATATAAAAATAAATAACGAACTCATGTCGTTAAACTTTACCAATCTCGCGTCGAATAGTTGACTGAGTTGACCGGCTGACCGAGTCAAACGGGTTACCCATGTTGCCTGAGTTGACCGAGTTACCCGAACTGAAACTTTGTTGACCACTTTTGACCCGCACTCGCAGCTTGACCCGTCGTTGACAGTTTGACGGAACTCCAAACCTGACCGAGTTGACTCGGGACTGAACCGAGTTGTACCAGGATTAAACTGAGTTGACTAAGACCTAGGAAGCGACCCGAAATGAAATCCACCTCTACCACTGTCGCCACCCGCTGCGGCAGTTTGCCGCTGCCACCGGGACTGCTGCCGTACGGCCACCACCCTCGTCATCTTCACTAACCTGAACAAAGCACCATCGCCACCATCAACCCGAACCCGAATCAAAACATCACCGCCGCTCTCGTCTCCACGGCTGACCGACACTCCAAACACTCCTAAGAGAAGGAAACATGAAAAGATGGAGAAGCTTATTTGGTTACCGATCTGAAAGAGGGAAAAAGATGGGGGTTCTTACCGGAGCGGTACTTGAACCGCGGCTGTTGGTTCTGAAAGTAGTACTTTCATTGCTCTAAACTTAAAATAGAGGCCAAAAACGGACTCGGAAGGTCCGGTTTAGGGGGTCCCACCCCGGTTCCACCATGGAAAACCACCCCGTCGCCGTCAGCGGCAGTGTCGCCGCCGGAATTGCTACCGGAACACCGCCGGCCCGTTGTGCCTCCGCCGCACGATCGCCGGCTCGGCCGGGTTTTGCTGGAAAACTCATCGGTTTCTAGAGAGGGTTGGAGAGAGAAGAGGGAGGAGAGAGAGTGTGTGTGTAGGCTATGGTGTGAGTGTGTGTGTGTGGGTTTATATATAGTCAGGGTTTTGAGTGTTTGGGCCCAAAGCCCATAAGCCCGGTTCTTGTGTTTTTTAGCGGCCTGATCGCATTTCTGAAGCCCTTTTTCTCACCCGAACGTCCTATAATGTCGTAAAATTGAGTTTTAGGGTCAAAACTATGTAAAATAGCGTCGGTAGTCGTTGTTTGACGTGTTTGTTCGTCGGTTGTGTTAAAATCGTGAAACTGCTTCAGAGGTCATTTCTAATCCGTTTTCCGATCCGATTTCGACTACGTATAATAAAATTCAATTATGAAGCTAAATTTATCATAATATTTCCGTTTTGAATGGGATTCACGTGTCTAATGCCTCCGTTTCGTTGCCGGTGCGCTTTTGTAGTCGCGTTTTTCGTACACGTAGGCGTTTCGTGTCAATCGAAGCATCGTAATCTCGCAAAACCAAGTTTATATGCATAAATTATACGTATAGAATTTGTATTTATCAGCCTTGTTAGTATTTTGTCCGGTGTCAGTTCGTTGTCGCTTATCATTCAGCAGTTTTCCTGAAAATCACCATACGCGCCTGTAAGGTTAGATAGGCGTTTCTAGGCATTTCAAAAGGCTAATTAAGTTAATACTTGCCTCAAACATCATTATTATTGCTTTAAACGTTTTTTAATCGTGTAATTAAAAGTTGAAAAGTTCCGCTTGTCACATTCTCCCCCATTAAATAAATTTCGTCCTCGAAATTTAGACTTTGTTATCTTCTTAGAGTTTTGTCATGCACAGGTAAGCATGAATAATACGAGGTAGTTGACCACCAGGATGAATCAAGACTTCCCGAGTTATATGAATATAATGACTTACTACAACAATAAGAACCCAACGATTCAACGGTATTTATTTTCTGAATTGATGCCAAGTGAACGAGATGTTATGATACAGTCACCATTGTGACTAAGTATACTGGATTCCAACAAAAGAGGAAATCAACCAATCATATTTCAAATGGACGTTCACAACATGCAAATGAGTTCTAGAAACAATAAATGTACTTATGATATGATAAACAATTAAGCTACAAAGTTTTTTTTTTCCTATAATTAGTTACATGCAGATGGAGTGATTACAAAAACAATTTGATGTGTATTTTCTTAATAGCAGCCAATTTCTTCTTCATTAGCATTATATAGAGATTCCATTTAGGTTGCAAAAAGGTGCTCCCAAAAGCTGAGAGGTTAAGCTGCATATAATATCACTCCATTTACATGAAATACGAGTAACTTGTAAACATGGATCATTAGAACTAATCTTTTCAATACTAAAAATTGAAGGATTTAATGGTTTATTTTTAACTAGTGCTAACACCCGCGAACATTGCGGTTTTCATAAAACAATATGTTTTTGAGGTATTGACAAAGAATATTACGCATTTATGATGGTCATAACGAAATTTTGTGAAAGAAATTATTATTAAACTCTTAGGTTCATGAAGTAAATGAAACAACCAACGTACTATTGATATAAATAAAATGAAAAGATAATTATATGATGAAATTACCTTTCTGTAGCTCGAAATATCAATAGAAACCTTATTAATCTAATACTTCTGCTTTTTAGACCTTTGTAATCAATAATATCGCATTCGTTGTTGACCAATTGAAAAAACAATCATCACCTAATGGTGTGCGTTAAGCATATTATATTTTTATGAACATTTTAAGTTCATTTTACGCATTAGTCAAGTTTTAAATTTATAAACACGATATTGTACTAACACTAAACACACACTTGGGCAAGTGCACCCATCGTGAGCGTAGTATAGTGTTGGTAAGATACCGAGGTCGTCCAAGGACACAAGAGCTTTTAGTACTGGTTTATCGTCAACATCTAATCAACCTAAATTTTTTATAAAAGTTTTTAAGCATAAAATTAAAACTAAAAATAAGTAGATAAATAAAATGAAAGAAAAGATAGACAAGATAGAATCACTTGGATCCAACTCATCTTTAATGTATCCTTTGATGATTTTCGCACTTTCGGACTTTTTAAGAGATTATCTTAGTTATAGTAGTAGCCCCCTCTTTTGAAGGTGACGTTACCCTCAACCCAGTGGTTTGAGTCAGCAGGGATACAATCCTAAAGGGTCGGAATATTGGAAGATAATTAAATAAGTTATTAATGCGAAAAGTGGTAGCCCCTATTTTGAAGGTGACTTACCCTCGGCTAAGTGGTTTGAGTCAGCAAGGATACAATCCCAAGTAGCCAGTTTAAAATATTAATAGTAGCTTACATATGAGGGGTTCAAACTATTTGCACCCCCGCCATCCAATACCTTTGGGGCATTGAAGGAGGTCCTAGTAAGCTTGAACCAAGTCCTCGCATGATCTATACATTGAACGAGACAAGAACTTTACCAAACCACCATTCTAACCCTCTATCAGGTTAGTTAACGCGCTTTATATAGATCGTAAAGACACGAATGAGCAAATCAATGACATCATGAAGAAATAGTAGGAAAATTCACTTTCAACATAAGAAGCTAGTTATTAAAGTCATTAATACATATCCAAATAAAAAGTTTCGAAAGATTAAAAATCAAAAGTAATACATTAAAGACTTGTCTTCACCAAGTGATGTAAGAGATTAGCAAAGCATGGCCTTTGTTTGACAAAAACCCTTACAATCAATCTTTGATCCTGAGACTACTATGCACTCTAAAGATAGATGGATGATGGTTGTGGGTGTTGGTGTTGTAATGGTGGTGGAGTGGTGGCAAAGTGAGAGAGAAGTGGTTTGCCAAGGAATGCCTTTGAAGTGAACCAAGCACCCCTACTTATAGGCAAAACAGAGGCCTGGCCATGGCCCCGTGTCCAGTGGGCACGGCCGTGGCCATCATCCTTTTCTTCCTTCATTTATTGCATCTGACAGCATAGGGCCCCACATGACCCTGTGGCCTTTGGGCACGGCCTCGTGGTCAACTGTTCGCTGTATTATCTGGATTCTGCAAATCTTATAGTTGACCACGTCTCATGTTGGTCTGGGCACGACCCTGTGGTGGTTGTAGAAGCTTTTGCAGGTTTTGTCTTGAAGTGCAGGGTCTGACCACGCCCCGTGTTCGTCTGGGCACGACCCCGTGGTCATCTTCTGTAATTTGTTTCTGTCTTTTCGGGTGTTACTGATGGGTCGGGCATGGCTCGATATTCCTTCTTTTCGTATTTATGTTGGTTTTGGCTGCTTATTTGCTTCTTTTGTTCGTTTAAGCTCTTTTTATCCTGAAAATACAAAAGGAACAAAGAAACGTGCTTTTTTCAACATTAGTACTAAAAATGGTTAGTTTTATGCATCATTTGATGTAATTTATATGTTGCATTTTGTACATATCACCTAACAAAATATGTTTGATTTGAATAATATCATACTATCCAATAACACTAAACCTATTGTAAACAATTTATATGAAAGAAAATATATTAGTAACAAACTGAAAAATATAGTAAAAACTAAAATAAAATTAATCAATAAATGAGTAATAGATTGACAAACTTTTTTGACCATCACTATTCTCTTTACGGAGCTTCATAAATTATTTACAACTTTGATTTTCATTTAAGAAAACTCATCTATACCACCTTAGTCAGTAATTAATTTGGAAAGATCTACATTTGATAACAACATAACATTTTTGTAAATGTTATTACATAAAACAAATTCTAAAAGAAAATATAGGGAGAGAATATATGTTAACGTATGCTCTTTTTTCTAACTGAAATCCAATGTATATGATGTTAATGTGAACCACTAACTTTGGAGTTAAATACGGAGGGCATTTGGGTTTTAAATATATAAGAGATTATTTACCGGAAAAGAAAAATTGTTATTCGAATTTAGTATGGTTGGCAAAAATTAGGGTAAGTAATACAATGTTAGGAAAGAGACTCATATTTAAATTCTGAAAATTTTTATCAATCTCCGTGACCTTGGAAATAAGATAACATTTTTTAAAATTTAGAAAATATGGACATATGTAACTCATTAAGATTAAATATTGAGTATTTTAAAATCTAAAAAAAAGTCAAACAATATATAAGGAAACTAAAATGGAATTTGGAAACAAAATAAATATGTTTAATAATTCAAAATTTGTTAAAAAAATCAAGACAATATTTTTCTACTATAGATAATCAAACCACTTACTTAATGATAATGATCTAGTTTTAATACAATAATACAAATAAAAGACCCATGCCAATAATTGACTTTTTATGAGATGGACAGGAAGGAAAATACCATTAGCCCTTTGCATACAAAATTTACAGTAACACTCCTTGAAAATAAGAAAGAGTAGCAGCCACTACTGAAATCAATTTGGTCCACTTTGAAAGAATCCCTTGATTTTGACTTTTTGAAAGTCAATGTTACCATGAAGCAAATCATACCAGATTGTGTGCCTGCATAACTTGGGATAATTCAAGAAAAGGCCAAATAGAATGGTCAACGTTGACTTTCATATATGCATAACATGTAATAAAGAACAATATTTGTCATGGTTATTAAAGTAATAAAGAATCCTCTGTATATGACTTTTTGAAAATCAATGTTACCATGGCCTATGTAAAAAACATAAAAGGTATGCTTAAGACATACCTTCTGAACTTTTGGTTGATTCGAACATGCTTAAGACAACCCCTAATGCTTTTAACTAAGTTTCAAACAAAAAAGGTTGGAGATTGTTTGATCTTAGGACTTATATAAAACATATATGATAAACATGGTTCTGATTTATTACCCCATAAACCGCACAAACTAACTAAAGATTGAAATTTATAATGCACTGAAACTCAAAAGAAACGAATAAGCTATTTTGTTACTTGGGTCGTCAACTGGAACTGAATCGGAAACTTCAAACGCGTAATTGACATGGATTCGGAACCATATGATAGATAGTACATGCCGAAAGTGCGGTGTGTGTGTGGCACTATTGTAGTTCATAACTGAGGTGTTTTGTGATGCGGTAGTTTGTATGATGCGGCCATAAAACTTGAGCTAGATAGAGAACAATTGTGGAATGCGATTGCAAGGGCTAAGTGGTGGTGATAACTATTTGAATTTTGAACATGAAACAGGCTTGTACGTCGAGGTTTGAGTGCATCCCATGTTCCCACATAATAAGCATGGCTCGAAGGTACATCAAATGGGTTCTGTTAGAGATCCAATATAATTCGCCCATACTAGATAAGTTACAACTTACAATTACAAAAAAGGAAGAACACACCATTTCAATCTTTAACTATAACCCAGCACAAAATGTAATCCAAACATGCATGCATGACGCCAATTAAAATAACTTATAGCGGCGAAGAGTGGTGAACGATGACGGTCTCATTTGGAGAGGAAGGGTTAACATTCTTGTGCGATTGAGGATGAATAATATCTATAATAAAACATTTGACTTTAAAAGAAGTTAAAAGCGACATTAGCATTTTGTCTAACACATGATATGCACAAAATATACAGCAACAAAACTAAGAAAAATTCAAAAACGAAACACCTTTTCTTTATTGTCCGAGCATCGTGGCTGAAACAGAGACCCATAACAAACTCTCAAAAGCCTTCTTTATTATAGAAAATCATAACAACAAAATATGTGAATTGATTATGATAGGAGCTGAAAATAATACGTCAAGAGACCCACATGGATATATGAAAAGTATCTATAATGAGGTGAGAGTTGAAGAAAATCTTACAAATTCGATTGAGGGTGCAATAGAAAGACAAACTTAAGAACATAAAGTAGAATCTAACATCGTTGGAGTACCACTTTTTATACATAATGTACATCTGGTGGGTGTTAATTTTCATATTGGTTTATGGTGAATTTTGACCCATGTAATGACTTCCGGTAGTTGCCATAACCACTTGAAAAGAATTCACCAAATTTCAAGATTATTTTCAAGATTTTTAATCATTATGAAACAACAAATGAAACTATACCTGGATGAGCGATAAAGGCGTCACCTTGGCGAGCCATCTCAGCTTTTCTTTCATGCATATCATCAAATTTCAAACCTAAAAAAGTGAATACATAATCAATTTAAATCAAACTCCCTAGTTCATCTTTTAAGTGGTACAAAAATCTTAAACTTTTGAAAGTTCAAAACCAATCAGCAAGTAAACATAAGCAAGATCCCAGGTGAATGTATCATCATCATCCCTTCCATGTGTAAAATCCTAAAACCTAATACTACACAAGTTAAACAAAAAACTAAATGAAAAGAGGAATGAAGAAATACAATCTTCAATGGAAAGAAGAACTGTGCAGATACGAAACCTACCTGCAGAAAAATTTAAAGTAAAATGAGATTAATATTGGCCGAAGAAAGTAGTGGTAATTGTAGAGTGATAATACCTCTACATCGATCCTCAAAAATAAAAACCGATCTCGTTCTTTCTATTAGCAATCTATGTTCCCCTGATCGTGGACAACTATTTTACAGAAAAAATAAGTTCGATCCGATCCAAAGTACAAATATCTAGCAATTTCACTGTTTAATATCCAGAACCTAATTTCTAAAACTAATCTCTATTAAAACAAATAACCTAACAGTTCATAATTCTATTATTGAAATAAAATCTTACCAAATCAGATAAAAAATCAAATTCTCTTATTCCAACTCTAAACCTTAACAGTGAACCAAAAAACCCTAAAAAAACAATATTTCATTTAAAGTAAATAACAGAATAATAACTTTAAACATCTTTATACAACAACTCATTAAGGCATAATAAAAGATAAAAAAATTTTAAAAAGTAGCAAAAATAGATCTGGAAAAAATTTTAGGTACAATATAATTTTAAATGACATGAATGTTAAAATAGCGAATGTAATTTTCCAACTTCTAACCCTAATTTCGTGACGTGGAAGCTCATTCAGAAGGAGCTTCTAGTTCAATACTATGACCTCATTTGTCAATAAACATATAATGACTACAAATCTCGAAAACCCTAATCAAGGGTAATAGAATCAAATGGAACAAACTAAGATCACAAAATCCACAGTACCTGTGATTAGAGAAAGCAAGATGGAAGGATAAGAGAAGGATCGGAACGCATAGGAGATATAAGAATCAAAAACAAAAGTTCGTTATGAAATCTAACAAAATAAAGAAAGAGATTGGATCATTAGATGAAATCATACCTTGAAGATGATGATAATCAACTTCGCAGAGAATGTGTAGGAGGCAGAGAGCGACTCGAGGGGATGAAAACACCAAAATCGGATAAAAGAATTATACGTTGATGCGAGATTTTCATAACCGTGGCCTTGGAAATAAGATAAAAGTTTTATAGATGTAGTAAATATGGATATATGTAACTGATTAAGATTTAATTTTGAGTATTTCAAAATTTTAAAAAAAGTCAAAACAATATATAAGGAAACTAAAATGGAATTTGTAAACAAAATAAATATGTTCTTTATTAGAATGTATAGATTTGAAACAAAAAATTAAAAGAAAAAAATATTTAATGATTGTATGGTGGATAGAAAAGTGTCATGTGTCAAAGATGACCTAAAAACGCCATGTGTGAAATGAAGGCTAGAAAAGTACCATGTGGCACTCTAGGTATGTTCTTTATTAGGATGTATAGATATAGATTGTATTTTATTTAAGTAGGAGATTTAGGATTTAAGCTACTTTTATTTTATTTGATTTTCTTATATGAGCATGTTACTTGTTTTCCAATGGGTTGTTTAGTATATATAGGGATCATAGTTTAGGGTTTGTTTAATTATATTGAAAAAGGCCTAATTTCCAACAATTGGTATCAGACCGGTTCATCTTTTCATCATCGATTAGTAGGCACGTTATCATCAGATTGTCAATGATTTAGGTTTAAAACTTGACGGCGTCGACAATTTATTCCAACGGCAAGTTGGCGTAAAAAAGGGAATTAAAAGGAAAAAAGGTCGTTGCGATCAAGAAGGCAGGTCCAAGAGGGTTTGTTGATCAGGCGGGAACAACATGCTATAGTGATCGAGGTTGTGATCAACAACAGCAAGACCTTAACATTTAAGGAGCAGTGATTGGAGACTTGATCAAAGGAGAAAACTGAGGTGTAGTGTAGTGTTATATCAGATCAACAGCAGGCTTCAAAGGTGGTGAAGTAGCAAACTTCAAATTTGTTTCCTAAAATCTCTCCTAAAATAGTTAACACATGATCTCATTCTTTAATTGATATTTGATGTTGGGAGTAAATTACATTTTTACCCTTATTCATTAATATAATTGATGGACATGTGTCATCACTAGAATATTTCTTACACTTCTCACACACTTGTCAATTTTTACAGGATTCTTAATATATCAAATTTGTAATTTAACATATTAAAAAAGGTACTTCACAAGGAGAAGTGTTTAGATATATCCATTTTTGAATCTAATAATCAGCTAAAAGGAAAAAAAATGTTATTGGACATACAAATACTTTGCCTTTGGTGCATCGTGATGGTCATGTGCTATGTTAAATCCTAATTATGCACATTATTTTTATAATTACGCATGGGTTGGTTAACTCTAATTACGCACATTAGTTGCATCATTACGCAAGTTATATTGGTGGTCGCGTACCGTCGCACGTTAAGAGCCTTTTGTATTTAAACCCTTCTCTCTGTACACATGCATGTGGATGTGTATATAGATGTATAAATATATTTCTACATGCGTGGAACAAATTTCATTTAAAAAAATAAAAGAAAACGATATTCTAAGTTTTTTTTGTCAAGACGGTGCCTTCTTCGGAAACTATGAGGACTTTAAAGTTGTTTAGTCATGAAATGGCGAATTTCTAAGTTTTTTGTCAAGTCGGTGCCTTCTTCAGGAACTATGAGGACTTTTAAGGTGTTTAGTCATGAAATGGCTCTAGATAAAGCTACATACAGTTGTCCATTAGTAAAATCTGATCATGGTAAATAAATACCTATTTTATTCAACGAGTGTCCTTGGCTTTTATTTTTAGTCATAATAAAGTTTATTGGCAATGTTTTCGTTTGAAAACATCAGGAAACTATAGATCATTTCTTTTACAAAAATAATATGTGGTATAAAAACATGTTGCCCAAACGTTGAGCCTGTTATAACTTGTCCTTCTATAGTCCTTTGGAGTAAATGGGTAATCTAGACTAAAAGATGTATAAATATATTTCTACATGCGTGGAACAAATTTCATTTAAAAAACTAAAAGAAAACGATATTCTAAGTTTTTTGTCAAGACGGTGCCTTCTTCGGAAACTATGAGGACTTTAAAGTTGTTTAGTCATGAAATGGCGAATTTCTAAGTTTTTTGTCAAGTCGGTGCCTTCTTCAGGAACTATGAGGACTTTTAAGGTGTTTAGTCATGAAATGGCTCTAGATAAAGCTACATACAGTTGTCCATTAGTAAAATCTGATCATGGTAAATAAATACCTATTTTATTCAACGAGTGTCCTTGGCTTTTATTTTTAGTCATAATAAACTTTATTGGCAATGTTTTCGTTTGAAAACAACAGGTAACTATAGATCATTTTTTTTACAAAAATAATATGTGGTATAAAAACATGTTGCCCAAACATTGAACCTGTTATAACTTGTCCTTCTATAGTCGTTTGGAGTAAATGGGTAATCTAGACTAAAAGATGTATAAATATATTTCTACATGCGTGGAACAAATTTCATTTAAAAAACTAAAAGAAAACGATATACTAAGTTTTTTGTCAAGACAGTGCCTTCTTCGGAAACTATGAGGACTTTTAAGGTGTTTAGTCATGAAATGGCGAATTTTTAAGTTTTTTGTCAAGTCGGTGCCTTCTTCAGGAACTATGAGGACTTTTAAGGTGTTTAGTCATGAAATGGCTCTAGATAAAGCTACATACAGTTGTCCATTAGTAAAATCTGATCATGGTAAATAAATACCTATTTTATTCAACGAGTGTCCTTGGCTTTTATTTTTAGTCATAATAAACTTTATTGGCAATGTTTTCGTTTGAAAACAACAGGTAACTATAGATCATTTTTTTTTAGAAAAATAATATGTGGTATAAAAACATGTTGCCCAAACGTTGAACCTGTTATAACTTGTCCTTCTATGGTCCTTTGGAGTAAATGGGTAATCTAGACAGTAATAACCTTGTGCCATTACAAAGGCCCGCTGCTTGATTAATACTTTTTAGCAATATAATTCGAGTATTAGGTTTAAATTTAACTAAAACTTAATATGTTAAGATATTCGACCTTATAAATCATTTGAGTGTCACCTTTGTCATTTATATAAGGAGTCAAAGAATCAGAACCTAAATATGTAATGGTAATGCAATAACTCATACTAAGAACTTGGTCACTGATCAACGGTTTTGTTTTTAGGACACATGAATCCCTTGTTGGAAAATTTTACAAGCAATGGATGACTAAGTGTATCAGCATCGTAGATGAATAGAAACAAATCAGTTAGAGAATCTTTTCTGGCAGTTAACAAAAACTGTTGTGGGATATCTAGTACTTTCATGCCTGCCTCATTTTTTGCTACCATATCACCAAACGTACCATTTCCAGCTACAAGTAACCACGAATGTAGTACTAATTTACCACCGAAAGGAATGCTTATAAGGAATGATTCATTCTCCTTCTCAACGGATGTAGGACTTACATCTCCACCCCTCAGGGAGCCCAACATCCTTACTTGTACACCGACTTGGCCCCTGACTTTGATACCATCTGTAACAACCCAAGTAAGTGATGCCAAAATATTGTCAGCTTTGCCCCCGGGTTGCGTAATCAGAAACTCATGGTTTTACCCTGACTAGTTGCTCTTGCAGGAAACACTTGTCCTAGTAAAGAAGGTTTCCACCTCCTTGTAAGGAAGACTTCGTTCTTCTTCTCAACCAATGTGCGACTTACATCTGGGATTGTGCAAATCATGAAATTGAAAGGACGTGTTAGAGAAAAGTTGTCGAAAATTTATCTTCATTCGAGGTATGGTTCTATGTCAATGATTTAAGCAAGAAGCAAGTTTTCATGTGCATGTATACATTTTCTATTTGTAATCTTTAACATACCCATTTTAACTCTTTACCCAACCCTCACGTATTTATAATTTGGCAAATTTCAACTATATTCCAAGTTAGATTCTCAATTGTCTTGATGTATTCTATTATGTAGGGTTGATCAAGAAGTCAAAACTTTCTCAGGTCATAGGGTTATCTATAAAGATTACAGGTAAATATTAGGCAGTTTAATATATACATTTTCAATTATTGTATTTTGATAACCATTTATGGCATAATCTTAACCTTTTTAATCATTGATTCTCCAGGTAATTTAGAGATCGAATTATAGCTTGCTTTCTTTCAAAGCACTCGAATACTCTAGTAACAAAAAAAAAGATTCATGGCTATTTTACAAAACTAATTTTACAAAGCTGTAAAAACGGCAAAAGCATCAAATCAAGATCCAATATCATCTTATTTTTTATAAAAAGACACTTCATAGCACAAAAAAAAAAAAAAAAAACCAAACAAACCCAAACCCAAAACCATACCATTTTGTTCCCACATAACACATGAAAATGTAAAAATGATGCAAAATCACATATAGTAGCCTCCCAAAAACAACAACCAAAAGGGGAAAACAAATGCATAATCAGAATGCAAAGTCAAAAGCCGCAATAGTTAAACCGAAAACAAAACAAAGATAGAACACATGCTTGTCACCGATGAGAAACACTAACACTCCAGAACCAACATGGAAAAACACCTGCAAGCACAAACGATGGTAAATTCAAAAATCGCGAGGCACCATAAACCGAAATAAACAAAATGCAAATAGGGAAAAACCTCATTACAGAGCCTTGGAAAGAAGAAGCAGAGTGAAAGGAAATTAGAAAAACAGATAAAATTTAACATCGAAGATCAAGATGTGGTACACCGTAAGCCAAAAACCTAAGATCTTAGACTTAACATGTGGTAAAAAAACTAAAGTGTATAGAAGTCAGGGATAAAATAGTTATATAAAAAAAGAAGAAGCCCATGCCAGGATCGAACCGGCGGCCACACAATTTACAGTTCCACAAACAACGCACACACTTGGTCAGAGTTCAACACACAATCTGCACCCTAACATAATAACTATAACACCTAATTACTTGTGAAAAAAATATATGAAACGATTGGTCCCCTTGGCGCTGGCCCACCCAAGTGGACGAATTAGATTGAAGAACCTTACATCCCCTTGTAAAATGTACTTTATAAGAATATTCAAAGTTAACATTTGTAGATTTAATGTGCAGATTTAGGAATAATTCAGGGAGAGTGTGAGTTTGATGATAAAAAACGAGGGAGAAGGAAACGCTTGTTTTGATGTGTGTTATGTGTATTTGCATGTCCCACTGCTTTTGGATAATTGTAAGTTTGGAAGAAGTATTCGTAAATATATTTAACTATTTTGGTAATGATACTAATTTAATTCCTTCGATGATATTTGTGTAATGACATTTATGGCATTTTAAATGTTTTCTTTAATTAGAACATCTTCAACCCTTGAATTTTGTTTTTTTTAACTGGGAAAGTATATACATAGTTTCAAACCCCTGGGTTTTATGTGATTTAGTTTATTCAGCTTCTTAGTATTCTGAAATATTAATGGTAGTGGTTTCTCTTAAATTCCATGGTGTTAAATACAATATTACTTGGTAGATGAATGATATATAAACTAACTTTAAGAGTCTTTAAGCTAGCTTGCCTAATAAATCATTTAGTGGTTAGAAGATAATAACGTTTTCAGAAGTAGACGCTAATAATGAGAAATTGATTTGATAGAATGCTTGACAACATGCCAATATAAATGCTCTAAATCAACATATAAAGTTATAAACCATTAAAAAGAGAGAATTTTTGCCAACATGTCAACGTCTCTCTTGTAAATGTGAATGGTTGATCTATTCATCCCTCCGATATAGAATGAGCTGAGAGTTACTTCCCACAAATTGAGTTGTGACCAGTGGCGGACTCAGTATTCTTTTTCAATGGGTCCATATTTTTCGGTATTCAAAATTTTTATAACAAAACGTTAAAATTTTTTGGTCAGTCCTCGTTCGGGTCAGGTCATAGCAAGGTTTTATCTAGATATAAAAAAAAGGAAAACATGCTTTACAAGGAACCCATGACCTCTTGTTAAAGGGAGGATTTACCACTACACTAGCTTTCTTTTTCTTTCTATGGTGTCCACCTAATTGTATTTATGGGATCCTTATACAATTTAATATACCGAATTTACGATTTTTTTATAAAAACATTGGAGTTCGGAGACCCCGACCCACTCTATGTGGGTCCGCCCCTGGTTGTGACATACCAGATCTTTTTTTATTCGTCAGAACCCATGGAGGGCCACTTGAATGCTTTTAACAGGAAAATCCTAGAACTTTCATCAATACTTAGCTAACCGATAGGATAAGGTAAAACATTGGACGAACTCGGTAGAAGGCAAATACCAAAGGGAGTATAATCTCTTATCGTGAGAAAAAGGCCAAGATACTTGCCACCTTGCACCCCATAGAGCGAAAAGAAATGCATGAATTGTTATTATAATCTCATTTGTTCTAACGATTATGAGTTACAAAATTAGCGTCTTAAAGATATATTTATATATATATCATGCATAACCAGAAGATAAATATTTCGATTTTCGTATCCATATTAACGAAAGTTCAATTCATCATCAATCATACTCAGTAAATTCCACCAACAGCAAAACTAAGGTAGGGCCTGAGGAAGGTAAGATGTAGACAGTCTTACCTCTACCCCGCAGGAATAAAGATGTTGCTTACGGTGACATCACCGACTAGATAGTAGTTTTGCATCAAGCGTTGGACGTAAGGCATATAACACTCAGCAATTAAGACAAAAGCCGATCAGTGCATGTACTCCATTGTCTTTCAGCTGTCAACGCCACCACATGATTCATGATTGATCATCCCCTCTTTTAACGTTATTTTCACCAAATTATAAAATAACGTTAAACTTAATGCACTTTTACTTTTACCCCCCCCCCCCCGGACACTGATGACCCACATATATATACATTATCTGCGTATACCGCAAGCGGGGTGTTTAAGGAAAGTTAAATTCCATCATAGGCATTTGACAGTTTATGAGAGATTAGCGATAATGGAATTTTCTCAAAACCAAAGAGATATTTGTTGTCGGTAGCTAGTTGGTCTCCATGTGCATATGCTAACTTTTCTAGAAAACCAGACGTGTATTACCGTCAAAAGCGTACTCGATCTGGAAAATGATGTTAGCTTAAACTTTCATGTCAATAGCTTAAACATCTCTATACAAATAACTTTAGCTCACGATCCTTAATAAAGTTTATCATCTTATAACATTTTGTTAAATTCCTGATAAAGTTATCATATATTTTGTTAAAATGTCAATAAAGGAGGTTGAATAGTGACATATATATTAAGCTTGTACGTGTCCATTCATAAGAATTGATTTGGCTGGTTTCGGTGATCAATTGACGTGACTCGTTTATCCTGCTAAGTTTACAATTATTATGGTGGGGAAGCGATGATTGTGGCTTACATAAGGACGTTTTTAAAAAGTATACACCAATGTTTGAGGATAGACGATGCATGTCATCGTCATGTGAAGTAGATATATTTCAACTTCAAGAAAGAAACTAACTTTATTATTTTGATTTAAAATCACTATTCATTTGTTTTGGTCTGGTCATAACTAATAAACACATTAGCTCATGGATTTTTTTTATTGCTATGTAGTTTTAGGAATCCATTATTGTTTCTACGGTGTTTGGTGTTTCTGAAACTTGTTATACAAATTAGAAGTTGAGAGAGAATGTTGAGGTTAGCCGCCATGGCAAGTGAAGTAGCTTAGTTTAGTCAGTATCGGATCTATAAAATCCTCATAGGGTGACGTTTCAATAAAAAGGGGTAACGAAATAAAAAACAACGTCAAATTTTTCCAAAATTTACGCTACCGTCGGAGCGTCACCGGAGCGTTAGGGGCAATAGATATTGTCCCTTCTATCACTCTAGGTCCGCCCGTGAGTTTAGTGATGTGGCAAGTGAACTTGCCTAATTGGTTTAGGTAGTGTTAGATATTTTAGTGTAATTGGGATTTACTTGGTGACCAAAGGGAATTATAATATACATTAAATAAGTTAGGCGGTGCGGGAGTGTAAGCTTGTTCGAGTTGTTATAATTCCAAGTGTTCGGGTGGAGACCCGAACGGGGGTTCTAAGGGGGCAACGCCCCTGGGAGCAGGGTCCAAGGGGCAGAGCCCCTGCTGGGGTTGAGCTGCCTGTTAGAAAATGCCTTAAAAATAATATCTAAAAAATCGTCATAATTTTTTGATACAAATTTAAGGCAACTAGTAATAAGACCTGCGCGTGTTACAGCACGAGTGCATCGTAAACAACGAATGAATTAATTCAAACGTTATGCGATGCGTTAACCATATGAAAATGTGTGTTTCGACGTATCCGATTGAACTTAATGTAACCTATATAAGTATTGCGATTGGATCAAAACATAAAGTAAAACGAGTTTATATCGTATAATCATAATGTTTATATGTGATCCGACTTATACATTGAAAACATGACGGATATAAAGGAAAAACTGACACATGTAATTAAAAGGAATTAATTAAAGCTTTTGAAAAACAAACCACAATTTGACTCCAATCGGCTGGAAACAAAATTTACGAAACATCCATAAAATAAGAACGACAACATATTATATGGTGTGTTAACTCGTAAAATTTAAAACAAAACGTAAAACGAAAAACTTGCGAAAGATGAAAAGTGTGAGGGACCAAAGTTGAAAATAAAAAGTGTTAGGGTTAAATTGAATAAGATGAAAAACTTTGTGTTAAAAGTAAAAATATTAATGGGTTAAATCACAAACAATGGAAACATTTGGGTTAAGTTTTTTTTTTTTTGAAAAACTCCCAATGCATACAATACAACATCACATAGCATGAACATGTTACTAAATTATAGTATGGAAATTGTTAGGCAATTTGAATTTAAAAAGAAGATAACTGCCTGTTGGCAGTTACCAGCAAAACAATCCCCAACTTCGAATTTTTCCTTTGGTGACATTCCTAGCCCATACGAATTACAAACACATACTGTTATTCTATTTTCTCAATCTGAGTTGAATCTGATTGAATGATTTAGGAGAATTACCGAATTAATTTGATCTGAAAGTGAAATCACTCCTCTTAGATCATCCATGTTTTACAAAATTCCCCAACAAAGATCAAATAAATTTTTGTGAAGATGACTAGTGGGCAATTGATGGAGGATATGACAAGCAACTTTGACAAACTGGAGAAGTTTGAAGGGCAAGATTTCTGTCGATGGCAGAAGAAGATGCAGTTTCTTCTTACAAACCTGAAAGTGGTGTACGTGTTGACTACTCCAATTTCAAATATACTAGAGGATGGCAATCTGGAACAAATCAGGATGCGATCAAAGTGGGAAAACGAAAATTACATCTGTGTTGGCCACATCCTAAATGGTATGTCTGATTCCTTGTTTGATGTTTATCAGAACGTAGAAACTACAAAGTTATTGTGGGACACTTTGGAAGCCAAATACATGGTAGGAGATTCTTCTAGCAAGAAGTTTCTTGTTAGTAATTTCAACAATTACAAAATGGTTGATTTGAGGTCTGTCATGGAACACTAAAATAAACTGTTGCGAATCTTGGGGTAGTATGCCCAACATGACATGAAGATGGATAAATCCATCTCGGTTTCAAGTATCATTGACAAGTTACCTCATTCCTGGAAAGATTTTAAACATAATTTAAAACATCAGAAAAGAGAGTTAAGTTTAGTTGAACTTGGAAGCCCTTCAGAATTGAAGAGGCTTGAGAGCACAAGAAAAGGTGTTGGTCAATGATAAAAAGAAAACGTTGGAACGTCTTCTGGGAATATGGTTGAGACGGGTGAATTATCCAAGGGAAACAAAAAGTTCAAAGGGAAACGAAATTTCAAGGGAACAACAATTCGGGTCCAAACAAGAAGCTGAATTACCCTTGCTGGAAGTGTGGTAAGGTTGGTCACTTTAAGAGAGACTGTAAAGTGGTGAAGAAAAACAACAAGTTTGGTTCAAAGAACAAGAATGAGATTGGTTCTAGCGGGTCCAAGGACCCAAGCAAGCAAGGTCAGAATTTAGTACAAATTAACAATTGGTTCAAAATTATGTATCAATAACTTCTGAAGCATTTTATGTGTAGGATAATGATATTGCTAAGTGGATTGATTCGGGTGCAAAATCCATGTATGCAAGGATCTTCGTTGGTTTAAAGACTTTCAACCAATTGAAGATGGATCTTTCATCAAGATGGGGAATGTTGCAACTCAACCAATTAAAGGAATAGGAACCGTGCAACTTGTTTTTACTTCTTGAAAATCCTTACTTTTGAACAATATTTTGTGCGCGCTTAAAATTCGAAAGAATATGTTTAAGTGATATTGTGTTGAATAATTGTGGTTACAAACAAGTGTTGGAAAGTGACAAGTCTATCTTGTCAAGACATGATACTTTTGTAGGACTTGTTATCTTTGTAATGGGATGTTTATGTTCAATGTTGATATGACTTTTATGAATGAATCTATTTGTGTTGCTTTCACTAGTAATGTTAATTGCATAGCTTCAACTAGTAATAGTAAAAACTTGACTGATTCGGAATTTTGGTATGCTAGACTAGGACATGTACATTATAAAAGAATTAAAGAATGTCTAAATGAGCTTAATTCCTTCTATTAACATAAACAATGATAAATGCCATATTTGCAAGGTGAATAAGAAAATTAAAAAGTGTTTCATGCAACATTTTCATAGGTAAAGTAAAATGGTAGATTTCATACATAGCGATCCATGTGACTATCATGCTACACCATCACTAGGTAATAAAAAGTATGTAGTAACATTTATAGATGATGTTACTAGATTTTGCTATGTTTATTTGTTACATGCTAAGGATGAAGCTCTGGAAAAGTTTAAATCGATAAACAAGAAGTATAGCTTCATCGGAGTGAGTTGATTAAAACTCTGCATACCAATAGAGATCGTGAGTATTTTGATACAATGTATTTCCAATCAACTGGAATAATACACCATACCACAACTCTTTATACATCGGCACAAAATGGTGTGGTAGAAAGGACGAATAGGACTCCAAAGGAAATGATTAATACCATGTTGTCCTATTCGGGCCTAAGTGCACACTTTTGGAGTGAGGCAATGTTAACAGCCTGCTATTTGCTAAATAGGGTTCCAAATAAAAGGAACAAGACTACACCTTTTGATATTTGGTATAAAAAAACCACCTGAGTTGCATAAACTGAGAGTTTGGGGTTGTGGAGCCGTGGTAAGGCTCACTGGTCCTAAGATAAAGAACATATGGGAAAAAAGGTATAAACTGCAGTTTCATTGGGTATGTTGAGTATTCATTTGCTCATAGGTTTATGTCATATTATGATGAGAATAGATTCTCTTCTATACCTAGACCTAAGGATATGGTTCCAAGCTCTACTAAGTCTCAAATGGCTGATCAAGTGATTGATACTCCCCCGGAACCTAGGAGGAGTGGTAAAGAAAGAAAAGCTAAATCATTTGGTGATGATTTTCAACTATACTTGGTTGAACGATCTAGAAATGAGATTCAAACTCAACATCTTGAGGAAGTTCCTAGAACCTATAGTGAAGTCATGGCATCTCGGGATGTAGCATTCTAGAAAGAAGCTATACATGATGAGATGGACTCTATTATGCAGAATAACACTTTGAAATTGTTTGATCTACCCCCTGGGTGTAAACCTCTTGGTTATAAATGGATCTTCAAGAAGAAGATGAAAGTAGATGGTTTAATTGATAAGTTTAAAGCCCGATTGGTTATCCAAGGCTTTAGACAGAAAGAAGGAATAGACTACTTTGATACATATGCTCATGTAGCAAGAATATCCAACATTATATTGTTGGTTACTCTAGAAGCATTACACAATCTTGTGATTCACCAAATGGATGTGAAAACGACTTTCTTGAATGGTGATTTGGATGAGGAGATATATATGAAACAACCAGAGGGTTTTGTTATGCCTGGTAATGAGCATAAGGTGTGTAAGTTGATTAAGTCATAGTATGGCTTAAATCAAGCACCCAAACAGGGCATCAAAAGTTTGATGATGTGATTTTGTCCAATGGTTTTGTATTAAACCAAGCAGACAAGTGTGTATATAACAAATTTGATGCTTCTAGGAAAGGAATCATAATTTGCTTATATGTAGATGACATGTGGATATTCAGTACTGATCAAGATCAAGTTGATAAAAAAAGAAATTTTTGTCATCTTGCTTCGACATGAAAGACATAGGGGAGGTGGAAGTGATCCTTTGTATAAGGATCAAACGAGACAACAATGTTATATCGATCTCTCAATCTCATTATATTGAGAAGATGTTGAAAAAGTTTAATATTCATGATAGTTCTTCGGTTATCACTCCAATGGATCCTGTTTTTAAGCTCTCACCTAATAAAGGTGTTGTTGTAAGTCAACTTGAATATACAAGGGCTATTGGAATCGTTATGTATTTTATGATAAGCACTAGACCAGATATAGCATATGCTGTTGGAAAGCTTAGTAGTTATACTAGCAATCCATGTGCAATTGATTGGCAAGCTATGAATCGAGTATTTAGGTACTTGAAGGGAACCATGAAATATGGTTTGACATATACTGGATTTCCTTCCATTTTAGAAGGTTATTTGGATGCAAGTTGGATTAACACCATGGAAGCTGGATGCAAGCAGGGAATGGGCTGAGAACGTAACACCCGAACGGGAAGTCAGGAATGGGAAAAATGCCCATCTAGTCGGGGAATCCTAATGAAAAAACTGAATGCTATGGGAAATGGAAACTCAGATAAAACAGGGGATCTAAGGATACGCTCCGAAAGGGGTTTACTAAGGTGTCCTAAATCTCCTCTCGGTCTCAATAGGGACAACAAGGCTAACCCAAACGGTCGTGTAAAAACTCACCAGGTGATGAAAAGGATCTCCTTTCGGTCTCACTTAACACTAGATGTTTACGCACCCTAATGTTTGATCTCCTCTCGGTTTCACAAATCTCAAGACACCAAATGATGTCAAGGGGCGAATCTAAACTAATGACAAATGTTTGGATAAGCGGTCAAAAAGGATAATAAGAAAGAATCTCACTCTCGTGCAAATTCTAACCTAAGTCCGACAAACCTAACCGACCCACAACCTATCTTCTCTCAGTCTCAAGGTAGATGCTAACTGGGTATGAAGTCTAAACATGCAAAATCTAAATCTAAAATCGATAAGTCAATTAAATCAATAATCAACACAAAGTCAACTACAAATTCATGCAATTAATTGTCCAAAAACACCAAGTCAAGAAACAAAGATAGGAATTAGATCTAGAATCACATCCTAAACGACATCCAAGTCATAAAACATAACATTTATCGATAAAGTTTCAATCTCTATACAAAAACATCAATTTCCAAGCTTCAAATCCCATAAACATTCAACAAATATCAAAAATCATCCTAAAGACTAGACAATCATCAAAAGATCTAGCCAATCATGGCTCCAAAATACAAAATAAGCTCAAATGTAACAAAAATGGATCTAAAAACTAGTGAAAACTGAAAAACTTAAGTTGATAACCAATCTATAATCACCGGTCTTCAATAATCCAAGCCCGATCTATGAAAAAGTCTTGAAAAACGCTCCAAAACGTCACCAAACACGTCCCAAATACAGCCTCCCTTGTTGCAAAACCCTTAAAATGCTTAAATAGGCAATGTTATTCCAGGGGCCTCTAGGAGGACCGTGTTGGTGGGCTAAACGGTCCTCCTAGAGCTGGCTGAAGAGAAATGAAGCTGCAATAGAACCGTGTTGGTGGGCTAAACGGTCCTCCTAGATTAAGGCAGTGGAGAATGACACATCAGCACAAAAATATCTTCCTAGGATCCAGTTTTAAAACTTGGTGAGCATGGACCGTGTTGAAGTGCCTAGACGGTCCTTCTAAAGCTAGCTGAAGTGAAAGGGGGTTGTAGGAGGACCTTGTTGAGCTGTCCAAACAGTCCTCCTAGAGCTGAAGTTTGCAGTTTCTTTAATTCTTCTATCTTTTTCTCCCGACTCCTATTTTAAGCTCGAATTCCAACCCGCAACATTCCAAACTCTTACCGAACACTACAACTTCACAAAATAATCAACTAAGTACCAATTTATGAAGATTTAAAATACAAAAAACTAACAAAAATGGTAGGATAATTGAGGTAAAAATATATGACTTTTCAAGTATATCACTTATGTTGTTGGAAAGCTTAGTAGGTATACTAGCAATCCATGTGCAATTGATTGGAAAGCTATGAATCGAGTATTTAGGTACTCGAAGGGAACCATGAAATATGGTTTGACGTATACTGGATTTCCTTTTGTTTTAGAAGGTTATTCGGATGCAAGCTAGATTAACACCATGGAAGATTATTCTTTCACAAGTGGATGAACTTTTATGCTTGGAGGAGGTGCCAAATCTTGGGTATCTAAGAAACAGACTTGCATAACTAACTCAACAATGGAATCTGAGTTTGTAGCTGTAGCATTAGCAGCAACTGGCAAAGAAGCTGAGTGTCTAAGTAACTTGATTTATGAAATTTCATTGTGGCGTAAACCTATATCACCAATATATATTACATGTGATAGTGTTGCTAACTTGGCTAAGGCCTATAGCCATGTGTATAATGGGAAGTATAGACACTTAGGTGTTGGCACAACATGATTCGTGAGCTCAACATACGTTTCATGCAAAACTACGTACACTTTTCGCTTGAGTCATCATTGAAATAGTCTTAATGCAATTATGTATTAAGACAATGGTACACTAAATTCTATTGTATTTCGGTGTATCCTTGCAATTTAAAAATGTTGACACACTAACTTTTTTTTCATTATGATATGGTTTGATAACTGACAAATCATCTTCGTGCTCCTATTTCATTTAGGCTTGTTGATATCTAAGTTTCACTTATTTAATGACCAAAGCAAGTTTTCCTTTGGTAGTAAATTCTGTTGTTTCTAAAAGTCATCTGCAAAATTGTAAATATTCATTTGGGCATCTATTGGTAATAATCCCTCTTTTGTTAGACCCATGTAAACTTAGTCACACTGGTGATTATATCATTGCACCTCGTTCACTTGACATCGATTTCTGGAATGAATTCAGTTGAACTGTAGGGTTCCTGTTGTGTAATATGTCCACGTATTCCCATATTTCGAATATGTCGTGTTTCAATTACATTGTCATTTACTTTGATACAATTCATATTGGCCAACTCATGACATAACTCTAAGAGGACATCGTAGTCTAAATTTCAAAGACGAAGTTTCTTTAACAGGGGGAGAATGTGACAACAGGTAAATTTCGGTTTATAATTACGCACATAACAAACATTAAGAGAATAATAACTGATGTTTTAGATCAGCTTAACCAAATTAGGCCTTTGGAAAGCCTAGGAACGTCTATTCGGCTTCATAGTATGTGAATGGTAATTTGCGATATTACAAACTGACACTTGAGAAAATACTGACAACACCGAAAAATACGAGTTGTATACGTATATTTTATATACATGAATTTATTTGCGGATTTATTCTACTCCCAAACACAATAGAACGCATACGTGAACGGAAAACGCGATAGCAAGAACGCACCAACATCAAAACAGGAGCACCGAGCTCGTCAATTATATTAAAACTGATATATTATGATATATTTAGCTTCATAATCGAATTTTAATATTTACGGTTGAAATTAGACCGAAAAACGGATTAGAAACGACAACAAAAGCAATGTAGCGATTTTAACGTAACTGACGAACGTACGCGACAAACATCGACTTCCGACACAATTTTACGCGTTTTGACCCTAAATATAAATTTTACAACATTCCACGAAGATCTGGGCTGAAAACAGGACTCGGAAGCGCGTTTGGGCCGCACCAAAGGCTAGATACGCGTTAAGGGGCTTTAGGCCTAACCCAACATAAACCGTAGCTATATAAGCCTAAACACACACAACTCTCTCTTTCTCATCCTCACCTTATTTCTTGGTTCTCTCTCTATCCCCCTCTTTCTAAGCTTCGTTGGTGGCGGCACAGCGGTGTACAACGACACCCGGTGGAGCCGGCGACCGACGGCGGTTGTGCAGCAGCGGCTGTCCGACGAGTTTTCCAGCCAAACTCACCATACCCGTACTATATTGGACTTTCCGATGCAATGGCGACATCCGTTTTTCCAAATTTGAAGCTGTTTGAGCCCAGGCGTAACTCCGTCGAAGCTCCAGTTAGGATTCCGGCGAACTTGTTTCAGGATTATCACTTCATGCATGCCTAGATCGGGTTGTTGGAAGCTTTTATACAAGTTTTGTGAACTTTTATTTTTTTGGCGACACCACATCACTCCGGTAAGCACACCTAGCCCTTTTCTCACGTTTAGATCAGTATAAATCTCCTACATCTAAACCTCTCCACCTTATTCTTTTTTTCCTGTTTGGGTGTCTAGTGGCTCTGGTCATAACGACGTCGGTTGGGGGGGGTCATCAGAGAAGGCAAGGGCTGAAGGTGGTGGTAGCAGAAGGGGAGGTGCGACCGTGGTGGTGGCGGTAACGCCGCAACCGGCGGCCATGGGTCCGGCTGGCAGCGGCGCCAGTGGTGGTGTCGTGTTCATATTTTGGTTCGGGTCGACACTGGTCAACTCGGTTCGAGTTCGGCTCAACTGTGGTCAACGACTCAGATTTCGGTTCAGGACAAACTCGGTCAACGGGCTAGTTTTGGAGTTCGGGTCAACTAGTCAACACAAGAAGTGGTAAAAATTTGACGTAACGCGTTTTGTTATTTTTATTGATTATATTAACGTTGTTTAAACCCGAAATCGAGCTTAAAACTGAAACGACTAGTGAAACCGTATAAAAAGCGACCCCGTGGACTTGTACATAAACGTATTGATGTAGTATATATATATTAGTTAAAAACCTAAGACGTGACGTAATATATATATACACACACATTGGAATTACGTGAAACAAAAAGTAGCATTGAATACATGATGGAAATCTTTTATATACATTGTTATATTAAATAGTTGTGTTTTGAAAATTATCGACAACTTGTATTGTTGGGATTGTTCTAAACACAGAGGAAACTCTGTGTAACGCCTCGCGTTTCCATGCTTTCTATTTTTAGCAAGCGCGTGTTGTATTTCTATTTTTGGAAACCTTGTATCTCGTAGTTATTCTTCGTTGTAAACCATTGTAATCCAAGACTTGAATCATAATGGAAAATCATATTTTATTCATGTTATACTTAGTCATAATCATTTCATACTTATACATTCAAACATGTAACGCATACTTGCGATATTCGTAAAACGTGTGATGAACTTGCAAATACGTGACATACATACATTATACGGTACTTATACATGATACATATATATAATTTTACTTGTTTATAATTGTTCTTGCGATAAACTGACTTAAAACCCCCTGAAAATGCACTTTTTATGCTTAAAAAACCCCAAACCCCGAAATATAGACCCAGGGGGCTGTTTTGCCAAAAATGAAACTTATCCCAGCCTCTCGGGGGCCGCCAGCATGTCCCCCTTCCCTTCTCGCGGCCCGCCAGCCATCCATTTTGGCAGAAAGTTGATTTAGGCTCATTATTGGTCAATTTTGGTGCACAAGGATTGTGCTTCTTGTACTAAATGCTCACCTAACTAACCCTAATCACCTCCTATAAAACCCAACCCATTCCCACACTTCCTCCACTTTACAAACACTCTAATCTCACTCTCCAAACACTTGAAATCAGTTGGTAAACTCAGAAATTGAACAGAAAGTTCAAAGCTCTCAAAGTGAGTTCTAGCTCACTTCTACTTCACCTTTCTCATTGTTTCTTCTTCCTTAGCACTTGGGACACCTCTAGGATTGTTTCTTTAGGTTCTTCCATGGAAAACCTAGATGGAACTCCTTTATATTGAGGTTGAAGTGCAAGAAAGTCCCTGTTTTAAAACAAACTTTTCCAGAACTTATGTTTACTTCAAACCATCCTAGTGTTCTTGAGCTTCTAATCAATCTTGTGATTAAGGAGACTAACCTAGATTGTTATACATGTAAATAGGAGTGTTAAACACTCCAAACTTTCTGTTTTCATAGAGCTTTTAGCTCACAAGTGATGCAAGGTTAAGACTTGTTCATGTGTGTCCACATTGGTTAGCTTAGGCTATCCTAAACCTTTTGAGACCACACATCACTTGATGTTTTTAATCAAGATCCCAAGCTAGTTTGCTAGACCTAAGGTGTCACAACCCCATATAGCCGTTGACCGTTGTCCTCGTGTTCTCTTCGGGTTGACTCACACTTGGCTACTTGGTATCTAGATGACACCATATTTACATTTTATACATTATGTTCTTGAACCCTCCTTGTCACCTATGGTGACTTGTGTAGTGGTGAACAAACCTAGAGGTTCCTAAGTGGATGGTTAATCCTCCCACCTCCTACTTGACTTACTTGATTCAAGAGGTACCAAAGTGGATGAATTATCATCCCACCTCTTACATGACTATAGGACTAATTATGTATATGAACTAAATAATAAACTTAGAAACCGAACCCTTGATAAATGACTAAGTGAATCATTCGTTAAGTTATTAAGTTTCATCGCTATTGTATGTAGTTCCTTGTCACGATTCTAATAGGTCTTGAACCTATGAAAACACATTCAATCCTTATGGATTTGCTATAGTGTCGATGACAAGTGCTATGTCTAGTGACTATTTTTCATGTTATAATACTTTTCCATACATTATTCTTACATTTACCCGAATACTCCAAATCCACCGTTAACTCGTTACTCATACGCCTCCTTTCCTCTTGTAGGATAACTCGGCGTTTCCTCCCACGAATCAACCACTTCACGGAATTGTTCAAGTGTAGAAAAGACCCAAAAACAAATCGTGAGTATACTCGAATCCCCCTTTCCGTTTAAACACTTTGGTGTGTAACATGTTTACGTATCAAAACAACACAGAACTTATGCTTTATTACTTGCACAAAATAATCCAATATACCTGAACGCTTGACACTTATGTGATTCTTGTACTAGGGATTGAACGTATGTGATACTATAGACATTAGCTTATTTTGAGCCTCCATTTGACATGTATAGCTATAGGAGTAACGCACCGCCTGTGAACGTTGGTCATGTTGAATTATTTATACTAGTTGCGTAAACAGAGGGTTGACTAGAAATATCACATGCCTAGTGTATGCTCGTATGTATTCTTGTTGCCTTGTGGATTTATTTAAACATATGCTTATACTTACGCTATAAACTTGTATACTCGCCTTTGCTTTTGCATTGAACTCATATTTTAAACATGTTACAGGATGAGGAGATGATGCTATGAAAAGAAGTAGCGAATGACGCTTGATACACACATAGACGTTAGGTTTATTATTGTTGTATCAATTTTGTTATGTTGTTATTTGTCAAACTTGTTGTATTGTCGTATTTCCTTGAATTATGTTGTACTTGACAATTTTATTACGAAATGAAATTTTACTTAATTACATATTGTCACAAAGTAGTGTTATGATGCTTTTTGAACGATTTGTTCGTCTCATCCCGATGTTTCCGCCATCGGTTGGGGTGTGACAGATTGGTATCAGAGCCATAACTATAGGGAATTAGGTAAAATTGCCATGTTCGACCTAGTCTATAGTTCTAAGTACCCGTTTTGACCATTCTTGTTTATGCTTAAAATATTATGCTTCCTACTTTGCTTCTTTCTCCTTCTTTTGGTCTTAATACATATTTACAAGTCTTTCCAAAGAAATTTTTTTGCACAATACACGTTTGGACGCTTGAAGACACTCGTAATACAAACGAGATGACTTCACTAAAATAGGTGTGAAAACCGCAATTTGGTGAATGACTCTGAATCCGCTATTCTTGTTATTTTGCACGAAATTACGCCATTAAGCCAGGAGTGAAATCCACAATTTAATGAAAAATCTCCAATTAAAAACTCTAGTGGACCCTTACCAACGAATCGGAACTTGCTCTTCGTTTGGTAAGTACTAACCACACTTAGGGTATGAAATCTTCAAGTTAGGGGTGAAACCCGCACCTTGTCGATTAAGTCTCATTCCTTGATTTTCGCTCTCGCCGAAGTCTTGATTTTCCAATCGATTAGATACGTGTAGTAACTGGAAGGGTAAAATACCGTTAGTCGCTTCTCAATGAGAGTATTTTACCTATAGGCCAAAGCACGTTCCTCTAATTCGAAAGGACTTCGATTCGCTTTGGAATTGTCGACGATTCTCTACCCAAATCATTCCCATGTTTTATAAGCCTTTCGTTTTTATGTGACTCAATTTTTATGCGTTTTAATACGTGTTACCTCGTTCATTTCAAACCGTTACACAATTCGCACGTTATCGCAATCAAAAACAATAATACTCCTCGTGAACCAACTAAATTTATACTCCTTATACGCATTCATACGTTTTTATACATGCCATACTTGTTGAATTCATGTTAATTATGTGAAATATATGTGTTACACCATGCTTAGATACTTATACATGCCAAACTTATTTTTACATTATGATCAAGTCTCATCCTTTCTCTTCCTTTCGAACTTCTAGATGGCATCTCCAAGCTCATCCGTTGAACACAAGAAGAGCAAGAAGGACTTCCGTTCCAACTCCAAGAAAGAACTCGCTAACATTGTCGCTGAGCAAATGGCCGACCAATTAGCCCGAATTATGCCTGATATCGTTAGTAAGATCCAATCGAACACTGAATCGCTTCATGGTTCGGTCGAATCCAAGGTGGAGAAACCCAAGCTGAAATTCCTTTTCAAGCACTAAATTGCATGTAAACCCTTAGAGTTTATAGGTAAGGATGGCGCAACAGCATTGTTGACATGGTTCGAAGCCATGGAACTCGCGTTCCGTCACAGTGGCTGCCCCGACGATCTGCGTACCCAAAACGCCGCAGGGGTGTTCCAATCGAGAGCTCTCGATTGGTGGACCTCCAAACGCAGCACTCGAGGGGATGATGTAGCCCACGCCCCGCCATAGTCCGAATTGAAGAAGATCATGAAGGACGAATTTTGCCCTCCACATGAGCTTAGGAAGGTAGAACAAGAGTTTTGGTACCTCAAGCAAAATGGGGATGATAATGATGGCCTAACTACTCGCTTCAAGCAGCCTAGTATCCTTTGCCCCACCCAAGTTGATACCACCGAGAAGGCTATCAACAAGTACATCCATTGCCTACCCGACTCCTTCATGAACCTCGTGAAAGTTGCCTTCCCAGCAACTATCGAGGAAACCTACCGCTTGGCTGCTCGCCTTAACAGCAACCAGGTCGAGCGCAGGAATGCCACGAAGGCCTCGCTGAAAAGGGCGCACCAAGCCACCGCCGAACCTGCCACTGTTGAACCCTCACCTAAAAACCCCAGAAACAACATCAACCCCAAGAACAAGAAGCGGAAGGCTTCTGGTCAAAATTGCGTGGTTGTTACTCCGCCGAACCCTCAACCCATCCAAGCAGTTGCAGCCATTCTGCCAACCCTCAAGCACCAAGATTGGGCTACGTTGGGTCACATCCCCAATGTAACACCTGCTCACACCATCATCCCACTGGCACCTCATGTCGCAAATGTGCCCAATGCCACAGATTCGGGCACTTTGCTAGCCAATGTCGCAGCAACCCCCAAACCCAAACTAACCAAGCCCTCATGCGTAACCCTACTCAACCTCATTCTCAGAATGCTCCTGTGCGAGCGTGTTTTAAGTGCGGTGACCCAAATCATCTTGCTAACGTCTGCCCTCAGCGCAACGTCAACCAGCAGCCTCAACAACACAGCAGACTCAGCCAGCTAAAGGACGAGCTTTTATGCTTACCTCAGCTCAAGCTCAAAGTTCAAACGACGTCATCACTGGTACGTTCCTTGTGAACCATGTTTATGCTTCATGTCTATTTGATACTGGCGCTGATAAAAGTTTTGTTTCGACCGAATTTGAACCTTTACTTAAGTGCGTGCGTTCCAAATTGCCTAATCCGTTCGCTGTCGAAGTCGCAAATGGTAAAATCGTCTCTGTTGATTCTATCCTTTCTAATTGCTCCTTGATTCTAAACGATCATACGTTTTCGATCGACCTTATACATATGCAAATGGGTAGTTTCGATGTCATAGTAGGCATGGATTGGCTTAAGCGAGTTCGTGCCAAAGTTGTTTGTTCGGAAAAGTTCATTCACCTTCCCCTTCCTAGCAATGATTCCTTACATGTCTATGGTGAGAAACCTTCTAAAGGTCTCAAGCTCATGTCGTGTATTCAAGCAAACAATATTTGTGCAAGGAGTACTTTGCCTTTCTGGCCCATGTTGTGGAAAAGAAAGACAAAGGCCCAAACGTGAGCGACGTTCCTGTTGTTTGCGATTTCCCTGATGTCTTTCCATAGGATCTTCATGTTCCTCCGCCTCCTCGATCTGTTGACTTTCGTATTGACCTCATCCCTGGCGCAACTCCTGTTGCGAAAGCTCCCTATCGTTTAGCACCCTCGGAGATGCAAGAGCTATCTAGCCAACTTCAAGAGCTTCTTGATAAAGGCTTTATACGCCCTGTACTTCCCCTTGGGGCACTCCCGTTTTGTTCGTCAAGAAGAAAGATGGGTCTTTTCGGATGTGCATTGACTATCGTGAACTCAATAAACTTACAGTCAAGAACCGATACCCACTTCCTCGTATTGACGATCTCTTTGATCAACTTCAAGGTGCGACTTGTTTCTCGAAAATCGATCTCCGTTCTGGCTACCATCAACTTCGAGTTTTCGAGGGAGACGTACCTAAGACTGCCTTTCGCACACGTTATGGACTTTATGAGTTCGTGGTCATGCCTTTTGGTTTGACTAACGCGCCTGCAATGTTTATGGATCTCATGAACCGCGTGTGTAAACCTTTCCTCGATCAATTCGTAATCGTATTCATCGACAATATTCTCATCTACTCCAAGATGAAAGAAGAACATGGGCAACATTTGCAACTTATCCTTCAACTTTTGCAAACCGAACGTCTTTACGCCAAATTCTCCGAGTGTGAATTTTGGCTAAAAGAGGTTCAATTCCTTGGTCACACCGTCAATGAACTCGGTATTCATGTTGACCCCGCAAAGATAGAAGCTGTGAAGAATTGGATTGCACCTAAATCGCCTTCTGAAATTCGTTCGTTTCTTGGCCTAGCTGGGTATTATCGTCGTTTCATCTCGAACTTCTCCAAGATTGTCGTTCCTTTAACGTCGTTGACTCAAAAAGATAAACCTTTTGTTTGGGGTCCCGAACAAGAGGAGTCTTTTCAAACCCTCAAGGACATGCTCTGTAATGCTCCTATCCTTACCCTCCTGATGGAAAAGACGATTTCGTCGTGTATTGCGATGCTTCAAACCAAGGTCTTGGTTACGTCCTTATGCAACGGGACAAGGTTATTGCTTACGCATCGAGACAACTCAAGATTCATGAGAAAAACTATACTACGTAGGACCTTGAACTTGGTGCAGTTGTTTTTGCGTTAAAGATTTGGTGACACTACCTTTATGGTACAAAGTGTACGGTCTTCACCGACCATAAGAGCCTTCAACATATCTTTGATCAAAAGGAACTCAACATGCGTCAACGTCGTTGGATAGAATTGTTAAACGACTACGACTGTGACATTCGCTACCATCCTGGCAAGGCAAATGTTGTGGCCGATGCACTTAGTCATAAGACTCATGTGAAGAGTGTTCGTTGCTACCAAATCATGGGAAAACTTCATGAGCTAATTCGCCAAACGCAATTTGCCGTCATTAACGTGGGTAACCTCGATAACGAGTTAAATTGTGGAGTCGAAAACCCACTCGTAGCTAAACCCGTGGTATCCTTTACTATCATGATCGCATTTGGATTCCCAATCGTCTTAACCTTCGAAACACCTTGATGGATGAAGCCCAAAAATCCCGATACTCCATTCATCATGGCGCCTACAAAATGTACCATGACCTTCGTGCATCTTATTGGTGGCCTGGGATGAAGAAAGATATCGCTCTCTATGTCTCGAAGTGCCTTACTTGTTCTAAGGTGAAAGCTGAACATCAACGCCCCTCTGGCTTACTCGAATAACCAGAAATTCTCATCTGGAAATGGGAGAGTATTGCTATGGATTTCATTACCAAGCTTCCCCGTACTTCATTTGGTCATGACAGTATATGGGTTATCATCGACCGATTGACCAAATCCGCTCATTTCCTTGCCATTCGTGAAGATTGCAAGGTCGAGAAATTGGCTCGTATCTACACGGATGAAATCATTAGTCGTCATGGTACTCCCTTTGACATCATTTCCGATCGCGATGCTCGTTTCACCTCCCGCCTTTGGCAAACATTTCAATCCGCCATTGGCACTCGTCTTAACCTTAGCACCGTTTTCCATCCTCAATCCGACGGTCAAACTGAGCGTACTATCCAAACCTTGGAGGATATGCTTCGGTCATGCGTAATCGATTTTGGCGGCAATTGGGATTCGCACTTACCATTGGTAGAATTCTCGTACAATAATAGTTATCACGCAAGTATTCAAATGGCTCCATTTGAAGCATTGTATGGTCGCAAGTGTCGTTCGCCTATTTATTGGCACGAGATCGGACTCTCAAATCACCGGTTCCAAACTGATACAAGAGACACGGACAAGATCTTACAAATACGTGATAACCTCCTCAAAGCTCGAAGCCGACAAAAGAGTTATGCCGACAGAAGACGCAAACCATTGGAATTCAACGTGGGTGATAACGTACTTCTCAAGGTATCCCCTTGGAAAGGTGTTGTTCGATTTGGTAAGAAAGGCAAGCTCGCTCCTCGCTATGTAGGTCCTTTCAAGATTCTCGAGAGGATTGGCAAGGTAGCGTATCATCTGGATCTGCCTCAAGCGCTAACCAACGTTCATCCTGTCTTTCATGTTTCAAACCTAAAGAAGTGTCTAGCTGAAGAAGGACTTCAAGTTCCACTCGAAGATCTTCAAATCAATGAGACCTTGCATTTTGTGGAGAAACCAGTTGAAATCATGGACCGAGGAATCAAGCAATTAAGGCGCAGTCGAATTCCTATCGTCAAGGTTCGATGGGAATGAAAGCGCGGCGCTGAATTTACTTGGGACGAGGTGATCGGGGCATAATTGGGTTATCATCAAAGCTCATGACATTTATTATATGTTTCATATTCATTAATACAATTTAATGGAAATTTACAATAAATGATACAACATGTTCTAACTATCAATCTAAGCTTCTTGGTTCTCTTCTAAGGCATATCCTATGTTTTCCTTGCTTCAACCTGTTCACCTGTATCATGTGTAAAAAAGGTTTTTGGATCAACATAATGTTGGCGAGTGAATCCTATGGAAAAACATTTGAACAAGTTTATCCAATTGATTATAAATAATGTGCATACCACATATGAGTAAATGTAGATGTAAATTTATTCACACAACACATAATATTGAATATTGAACACACATACACCAAATGATTGTTTTGAGGCACGCGTTGTTCGACTCGTCTCCCACGAGGAACTGATGGGCCTAATGAATGAGTTTTGAGGCACGCGTTGTTCCACGAACTGATGGGCCTAATGAATGAGTTTTGAGGCACGCGTTGTTCTTACGAACTGATGGGCCTAATGTATGAGTTTTGAGGCACGCGTTGTTCTTACGAACTGATGGGCCTAATGAATGAGTTTTGAGGCACGCGTTGTTCTTACGAACTGATGGGCCTAATGAATGAGTTTTAAGGCACGCGTTGTTCAACTCGTCTCCCACGAGGAACTGATGGGCCTAAATAATTTGCATACAACTTTGACAATATGTAATACATCACAACCAACAATATTTACATTCTAGTTTAGTTCATATAATGGTATAGCACGAATTTGCATAAGAGAATTAGTTTAAGCGACACATGATACACCCCAAAACATGAATAAAAAGGGAAGTTTGTAAGAATTCACTCACAGTGGGTGCGTTCGGTTGATGACGTTGAATGCACGCGAAGTGGTTTTAACCACGAGTGAGATTTAACCTAGATAAATCGCATTATGGTTTGGTAAGTAAACGGATTTTATTAATCTATTTTAGTAGAATTGTTGGGTGTATTTTTGTGAGTTTGAGGCTATTTTCTAACCTTAAAAATGTTATTTTTAAGTATTTTTAATTGATTTTTAATTAAAATAATTAAACAAAAAATAATAAAAAAAATTGATTTTCTGACCGTTGACCTGATCGTTGACCGTTGACCGGTTCGAGTTGTGTATACAAGTGCGCTGAGTGAGGCTCGAAACCGAGACCTCCCGTACGCGTGCACGCAGCTCTACCAACTGAGCTACGTGTCTAACCCGTTATATATCTGATTTTAATTATATATATATATTAATTAGTTTAAACCGAAATTCATTTTATTTTAAAAACAGTTTAAGCGAATCGGACGGTGCACTCCACAGGTCTCGAACCCGGGACCTGTGGCTTAAACTAACACACAGTCCACCGCTGGACTGTGTGTTTAACATGTTATATAATCCAATTTTTATTATACTTAAATACAAGTTATTTGTTTTCATTTCTGACTTTATTTAAAAAGGTTAATAATCGTCCGGGTCGTTGCAGAAGACCGGACTCGAACTCGTGACGTGCGACTTAAACATACACACAGTCCACCGCTGGACTGTGTGTCTAACTTGGTTATTATTCCAATTATTAATATACTTAACATATACCTGTGGCGACTCCGGTTCAGTTTTAAAAAAAATGATTTTTATTAAGGCAGCGTGTGTGAAACAATACTCGAACTCGAGACCTTAGCGTTCAATGTGCACACAGTCCACCGCTGGACTGTGTGTCTAACCCGAGTAATAAGTTGATTTTAATTATACTTATAAACTACCGAAACATCGTCTTCCTCGTTGAGATTTAACCAGAATCGGTAACAGACTGGTTCGAAGTTTTAACCGGTTTCTTAGTGTGTTTCAGTTCATCATGGTGAGATATAAGTGAAAAGAAAAGAATTTAAGCGAAGAGGTATACCGACTGGACTCCTCTGTTTTCCGGCAGAAACTCCGGCGACAGCAATCACCTCCGGCGACGTGTTCCTTGTAGCAGCGAATCTCCAGGAAGCTTACAAAGGGTGTGGGTATCTCCGGTATAAACTCAGAGGCTCAGTGAGGTTCAGAAATGAGGAAACCGGTTTTCCGGCGACGAACAGAAAAATTCCGGCGAGAGTGTTTTCAGAGGTTCGAGGTGGTTTTGAGCGAAAGTGTTTGTAGAGGTTTGAGGTGGTTTTTATAGGGCAAATCGTCGATGTAGGCCCGATTTCCAACTGGATTCATTGATTTAAATTTCTCCGGCGGTTATAATTTTGGTCGCGGACTCAGACGTCGGTTATAACCGATGTCTTGTTAATGGTTTACGTTATAACGTAAATTGTCGTTAAAACTCGCGATATTTCCGGGATTTCCGACGACTGAACTATTGGGCGCCGGTTTTGAATTCGTAACGTTATTATATCAATTAAATGATTCTATTATTTAACAAACAAAACAAGTGGCGCAGTGGTTTGTGTGTGTGAGTTAAGTCTGTTCGCTGGATCGGTCACTGACCCGGGTTCGAAACCCGGCAGGAACAATTTATTTTTATTTTGCGATTTTTAACAGTTTTTCAAAAACTAATTATATATTCCCGTATAATAAATGATTATGTATCGTTTAAAATTATTTTGGGCATTTAATTCGCAACGAAATTTTTGACTGACTGTTCGGTTGATAAACGGAGCGGGTTTGGTAAATCCGTTTTTTACGGATGTTACAGTATCCCCTGCTTTTTAGAAATTTCGTCCCGAAATTTAAATAATGATATATTTTGACTAAAAGGATGATGATGTTTAGTTTGACAGTTATATGCTTAGGAAAATAAGGGTTTAAGTTTTTGTTCGAGGCGGGTGAACGTTCCTTGTAAGGGTTAAGTACCCTATTACAGGAATCGCTTTTTGTTGCCTACTGTATGAGTATTGATAAACATGAATGATTTGCTAAAAATGATATCATGCATAAGAGTTTAGATACGTTTGAAGAAGTATGGTTATATCCTAAGGCAAAACTTCTAACACTACAACCTACATGGAAACATAAATGAAAACACAACAGCTGATATTTGAACATAAATAAACACAACAGCTAATATTCGAACATGAATAAACACAACAGCAAATATTTGAATCCACATTCTGATTGCATATATGTTTGAATGGTGGAAGTTCCTCTCTCGTTTGTTATGATGGAGAGGTTAGTTTATGTAGAAATGGAACACAATCCAATCTCTTTAAATAGCAAGATGATATAAATTCCAACCAAGGCAATACTAAATCCTACATGGAACTTCTCATAACCGCCTGATAATGCCTCTGATCCTTTGGCAAGAATACTTATATATAGGAAGTACCAGCGGCGTATCCACCATATTCTTGCCAAATTTTCATTAGTTTTATCCACAAGTTATGATTAGTTACCAAGAAACTAATAAATCCTACATAGAACTTCTCATAACCGTCCGATAATGCCTCTGATCATTTGACAAGAATACTTATATATAGAAAGTACCAGCGGCGTATCCACCATATTCTTGTCAAATTTTCATTGGTTTTATCAGTGAATTATGATTAGTCCTATAACTCTACAACCAATACAACAAACATAAATTACTGAAATGAATTATATATCTATGCGATCAAGGCTCAATCAAACGGAGCCGATCGTATTGCATGTACTGAAAATGAAATGTCTGTGTGCTCAAGGCTCAACCAAACGGAGCCGAACGTATTGAATGTACTGAAAATGAAATTGTCTGTGTGCTCAAGGCTCAATCAAACGGAGCCGAGCGTATTGCATGTACTGAAAATGAATAACTTAACCACACAAACAGCCTATGCATGGAACCTCTCATAACCGCCTGATAATGCCTCCGATCATTTGACAAGAATACTTATATATTGGAAGTACCAGCGGCGTATCCACCATATTCTTGTCAAATTCTCATTGACTTTATTCGCCAGTTATGATTAGTTCTATGCGACTCTACAACAAACACAACAACCACAAGATACTGATAATGAAATTGTCTGTGCGCTCAAGGCTCAATCAAACGGAGCCGAACGTATTGCATGAACTGGAAATGTAAATTGAACTGTGTGCTCAAGGCTCAATCAAACGGAGCCGAGCGTATTGCATGAACTGAAATGTAAATTGAACTGTGTGCTCAAGGCTCAATCAAACGGAGCCGAGCGTATTGCATGTATTGAAATGTAAAATGAAATGACCGATCAAGGCTCAATCAAACGGAGCCGATCGTGCGGGCACGCCCTGATCAACCGCATAATAAAATGGGGATCAAACTCAACCTCGATGGATGGGGAGCTAAGGCCTCGGCAAAAGCATATACTGAAAACAATATATAATATATAATATACAATAATTACTCTAACAGTCTACACATGTGATACAGAAAAACATAAACTAAACAATAGGAGTTGAATCTGGATCTTCGGCGAAGAGGACTAGTTGAGTATCTTCGTTTGGGCCGTCATTATCTTCGACAGGATTGGCGTTGATATTGAAGACTCTTCCTCTTGCTGGTGGCATAGTGGTTGGGTTTTCTTGGTTTACTTGGTTAACTGGGTTTGATTGGGCTTGAGTGTTGATAACGTTAACCAATTGAGGGCATGTGTTTCTAAAGTGGGTAGGGTCGCCACAATTGAAACAAGCTCGAGCATATGGGAACATGGGGTATTGGGGTTGGTGATAAGTTTGGCCATGTTTTGAGTAGGGGAAAAGGTTTGGTTTTGAAAGGTGCGACAAACATTGCTCAAATGACCATAGCGTCCACAAGTTGCACATAGACGACAAGGTAGGGTATGGGGATGATGATAAAAACAGTTGTTGCATCGAGGGTGAGGTCCAAGATATGGTTTCTTTTTTGGGTAAGCTGAGTTGGGTGCCACTTGGGTGATTGGGATAGCTCGGATGGGTATGGCGTGTAAAACTGGTTGATTTCGTTGAGTAGCAGCGAAAAGTCGCCCGACTCTTCTTCTCTTAGGATTGGGTTGGGAAGGGGATTCGGTTTGAGTGGAGTCGGAGGTTTCAGTCGATTCTTTATCCTTCTTCTTCTCCTCCTTGAAGTCTTCGTTTCGGATTCGGTTCTCGGTGAGCTCTGTTGCTAGCTCCATTGCTGCTTCCAAAGTTGCAGGCTTGGTACCTATTACAGGGTCTTGAATCTTTGACGGAAGACTACGAATGTAGTGCTCGATCAAACGGTAGAGGGGAGTGAACATGTTGGGAACCATTTGATGTAATTCGAGGAACCTTTTGTTGTATGTGATGTGGTCTCCTTCCATTTGCTTCATTGAGTAAAATTCATCTTCTAACTTCTTGATTTCGCTCCTTGGGCAAAATCGTCTGGTCATGATTTCCTTCAATTCGTTCCAAGTTAAGGTCATAGTATCTTCAACATCTCGTTTGGACTTCTCTGTATTCCCCCAAGTAAGTGCTATCCCATATAGTCGACCGGTAACATAACGCGCTTTGCGATCCTCAGGGCAATCGCAATTTAGAAAAGTATTCTCCATTTCTTCAAACCAATGGAGAAGAGCAGTGACGCCTTCAGTCCCTTTGTATTTCGGAGGGTCGCATGATTTGAAGTGCTTGTAGGTGCATTTAGTGGTATTTGGGGGAGAGTTGATAATGTTTTGGTTTGCTTGATTGACAGGTTTAGTGGTAAGTGCTTGTTGAACTTGGATTACAATGTTGGGTATTACGGCAGCCATATGTTGAACGATTTAGGATCATGGGTCGCATTAGGAATGAACATTCATAAAATAATTATAGAAAAATACTACATCCATAGGATGTCTTGGGCTTTGCTCGCTGTTAGGCCCTACATGCCGCCATACTTTACCTGTGTAATCATGTGGGCACCCATGAATACCGGTTTTTCATATGGTTCGCACGGGTTTGCCAGGTTGCGTACACAAAACCCGGAGAAAATCGAGAAATATGTATACAACGTGTGATATTCGGAATGTGTCCAGGTGTAGACACGGTGACACCTCAAAGTAGGGTTAGTTCGGACGACGTTTGGTGTGGCATGCTTTGGCCTAATAGGTCCTTCGTACTCTCATCGTTGGTATATTGGATTTATACGAATGCCAGCCTAGACAGGACGTTCCGACTACCGGTACTTGTACCCTTCCAGTTACTACATGCCCGTCGCAGAACTTACTTTGATGAGATTTGAAAATTGCACAAAATCTTTGGATAATGAGAGTATGAAAATAAATTGAATACATGAACATCGATATATGTATAATGAATATGTATATATGTATAATGAATATGTATATAAGCATGTATGTTTGACTGTAAATGTAAACAAATATGAAACAAATAAATATCACAAGTTTGTATGTAACCACCTAATCAATTAAAATTTAGGCAGACTATAGTATAGGCTCTAAGGGTCTAATAACCTATCCTATATCCCTATAGTCATGGCTCTGATACCAATCTGTCACACCCCGACCCGCAGCGGAAAAGGTGATCGGGGCATAATTGGGTTATCATCAAAGCTCATGACATTTATTATATGTTTCATATTCATTAATACAATTTAATGGAAATTTACAATAAATGATACAACATGTTCTAACTATCAATCTAAGCTTCTTGGTTCTCTTCTAAGGCATATCCTATGTTTTCCTTGCTTCAACCTGTTCACCTGTATCATGTGTAAAAAAGGTTTTTGGATCAACATAATGTTGGCGAGTGAATCCTATGGAAAAACATTTGAACAAGTTTATCCAATTGATTATAAATAATGTGCATACCACATATGAGTAAATGTAGATGTAAATTTATTCACACAACACATAATATTGAATATTGAACACACATACACCAAATGATTGTTTTGAGGCACGCGTTGTTCGACTCGTCTCCCACGAGGAACTGATGGGCCTAATGAATGAGTTTTGAGGCACGCGTTGTTCCCCGAACTGATGGGCCTAATGAATGAGTTTTGAGGCACGCGTTGTTCTTACGAACTGATGGGCCTAATGTATGAGTTTTGAGGCACGCGTTGTTCTTACGAACTGATGGGCCTAATGAATGAGTTTTGAGGCACGCGTTGTTCTTACGAACTGGTGGGCCTAATGAATGAGTTTTAAGGCACGCGTTGTTCAACTCGTCTCCCACGAGGAACTGATGGGCCTAAATAATTTGCATACAACTTTGACAATATGTAATACATCACAACCAACAATATTTACATTCTAGTTTAGTTCATATAATGGTATAGCACGAATTTGCATAAGAGAATTAGTTTAAGCGACACATGATACACCCCAAAACATGAATAAAAAGGGAAGTTTGTAAGAATTCACTCACAGTGGGTGCGTTCGGTTGATGACGTTGAATGCACGCGAAGTGGTTTTAACCACGAGTGAGATTTAACCTAGATAAATCGCATTATGGTTTGGTAAGTAAACGGATTTTATTAATCTATTTTAGTAGGATTGTTGGGTGTATTTTTGTGAGTTTGAGGCTATTTTCTAACCTTAAAAATGTTATTTTTAAGTATTTTTAATTAAAATAATTAAATAAAAAATATTAAAAAAAATTGATTTTCTGACCGTTGACCTGACCGTTGACCGTTGACCTGACCGTTGACCGGTTCGAGTTGTGTATACAAGTGCGCTGAGTGCTGCTCGAACCCGAGACCTCCCGTACGCGTGCACGCAGCTCTACCAACTGAGCTACGTGTCTAACCCGTTATATATCTGATTTTAATTATATATATATTAATTAGTTTAAACCGAAATTCATTTTATTTTAAAAACAGTTTAAGCGAATCGGACGGTGCACTCCACAGGTCTCGAACCCGGGACCTGTGGCTTAAACTAACACACAGTCCACCGCTGGACTGTGTGTTTAACATGTTATATAATCCAATTTTTATTATACTTAAATACAAGTTATTTGTTTTCATTTCTGACTTTATTTAAAAAGGTTAATAATCGTCCGGGTCGTTGCAGAAGACCGGACTCGAACTCGTGACGTGCGACTTAAACATACACACAGTCCACCGCTGGACTGTGTGTCTAACTTGGTTATTATTCCGATTATTAATATACTTAACATATACCTGTGGCGACTCCGGTTCAGTTTAAAAAAAATGATTTTTATTAAGGCAGCGTGTGTGAAACAATACTCGAACTCGAGACCTTAGCGTTCAATGTGCACACAGTCCACCGCTGGACTGTGTGTCTAACCCGAGTAATAAGTTGATTTTAATTATACTTATAAACTACCGAAACATCGTCTTCCTCGTTGAGATTTAACCAGAATCGGTAACAGACTGGTTCGAAGTTTTAACCGGTTTCTTAGTGTGTTTCAGTTCATCATGGTGAGATATAAGTGAAAAGAAAAGAATTTAAGCGAAGAGGTATACCGACTGGACTCCTCTGTTTTCCGGCAGAAACTCCGGCGACAGCAATCACCTCCGGCGATGTGTTCCTTGTAGCAGCGAATCTCCAGGAAGCTTACAAAGGGTGTGGGTATCTCCGGTATAAGCTCAGAGGCTCAGTGAGGTTCAGAAATGAGGAAACCGGTTTTCCGGCGACGAACAAAAAAATTCCGGCGAGAGTGTTTTCGCCGAGAAAGAGTGTGGTTTTGAGCGAAAGTGTTTGCAGAGGTTCGAGGTGGTTTTTATAGGGCAAATCGTCGATGTATTTGGCCCGATTTCCAACTGGATTCATTGATTTAAATTTCTCCGGCGGTTATAATTTTGGTCGCGGACTCAGACGTCGGTTATAACCGATGTCTTGTTAATGGTTTACGTTATAACGTAAATTGTCGTTAAAACTCGCGATATTTCCGGGATTTCCGACGACTGAACTATTGGGCGCCGGTTTTGAATTCGTAACGTTATTATATCAATTAAATGATTCTATTATTTAACAAACAAAACAAGTGGCGCAGTGGTTTGTGTGTGTAAGTTAAGTCTGTTCGCTGGATCGGTCACTGACCCGGGTTCGAAACCCGGCAGGAACAATTTATTTTTATTTTGCGATTTTTAACAGTTTTTCAAAAACTAATTATATATTCCCGTATAATAAATGATTATGTATCGTTTAAAATTATTTTGGGCATTTAATTCGCAACGAAATTTTTGACTGACTGTTCGGTTGATAAACGGAGCGGGTTTGGTAAATCCGTTTTTTACGGATGTTACATATACATCAACGAATGCTGAAGTACATCACATACGACTTTCGAAGCAAGGCCTTTGGGAGAACACGATTGGGCATTACAACAACGATGCTAATCCCGTCAGCAGGAGAACTATAGACCAAGTTGCAAAAAGTTAACACTTAGCCCCCACAAGTGATATGAATCACGCCGAGGTACGTCCAAACAAGACTTCACAACAATCAGTACATAGACTAATGGGAAATCACAATTATTGGCATCGCAATAGAATCCAAAGGTCTTCGCGTCTCCCTCCTCCCTTTATGGCGGTTACGCCATGTTTAACATTCTGTGGTGATGTCACATAACTCCAAGTCATCACATGAGTTCCAGGTAAAGTCTTCAAAGAGTTAAGTAGAGATCTTGTGCACAAGGTAGTTGTAGGGATGGGATTAAAGTCCACGTGAAATTTCACGTGTTAAGATACCTAATTCCCACCTAATATGACGTTAGGTGTAGCATTCGATGCGGAAAGCTTAACATCTAGATTTGGAACACATTAGTAGCATCATCCCAAGGTATGTGTTCAAACCTGCAAATTAAAGGAGGTTGAAGGTTTCTTCTTAAAAGTTCTTTAAACAATTGCACATGCAAGTGCAAGAATAAATAGCTACCTATATGAGTATGAAGTTTAGCCACTTCAAGAAGCTAGGACTTGGCTTTGATATATTCGTTGAAGGACACACATGCTAGTAAAAATAGTGACAAGAAAGAACATAAGAGTATGTAAACTTGTGTGTATATTATCTTCATGTATTCACTATGAATATAAAGGGTTCAATCCTTAGCGACACCCCTATATTCGAATATTTGGAATGTGTAATATACTAATGTGAAATTCAGTCGTCTCGATATTTCGTTTATCCATAAGTTTGATTGTTGTGAATTTGTTTAAGTTAATCAAGGATTATGCTAAAATGGGGCTGGATTGTTACATATTTTAGTGTGATCGGATTTAACTTGGTAACCGGAGGAAATTATAATATACATCGAATAAGTCAGGAGGTGCATGAGTGATCACTTGTTCGTGTTGCTATCATTACTAGTATTCGGGCGGAGCCTCGAATTGGGGTTCCAAGGGGGCAACGCCCCCTTGGCGGGGGTCCAGGGGCATCGCCTCTGGGAGCAGGGTCCAAGGGGCAGAGCCCTTGGCTGAAGTCGAGCTGCCTGTTGGAAAATGTCTTAGAAAAATAATTTCTAAAAAATTGTCATAATTTTTTGATAAAAATTTAAGGTAGTTGTAAGACAATTTAAAATATAAAAAGAAGATAAACGCATGTTGGCCCCAAATTCAAAATTTCTATTTGGTGACATTCCTGGTTTATACGAATTTACAGACACATTGTTCTATTTTCTCAATTTGAGTTGTATCCGATTGAATTATTCGGGAGAACCACCAAATTAATTTTATCTGAAAGTGAAATCACGCCTCTCGGATCATCCGTGTTTTACAAAACTCCCCTGGAAAGTGAAGTCGATAGATTTGTTTATTGTGCTAGCAAACTCAAGCCAAAGGTGAGTTGGCTTTGTTAAGTAGCCAACCCTATCACATCAAATAGGCCTTTATTAAATCCATGTTGGAATCTTTGTGCAAAAGAGATGACGATTCCATGCAGACATGCTGAAGTTATTGAGTTTGCTAGTCAACAAAGCTAACTCACTTTTGACTTGTCATTTTTCATGAGACCTTATTGTTAGTAGAACATCCGTCGGTAATTTGAGGATGAGATTTTTGTAAATATTCTTACCCAGGCTTTCCATATGTTTGTCGGTGTGTGGTCCAACTGTGACAGACTTCCGTCAATAATAATGTCTATAAATAATACACGCTTAATGGCAAATGTCAGTTTTTAATTGGCAACTTCCCTGTATTTCAAATCTAACAAATCAAATATTTTAGTATTGTATGTGGAAAGAGTTTTTCAATGGAATATAGAGTGTGACTTTGAATTCGTATCAAGAGTTAGTCTGGGGTGGAAGGCAACCCGTAGCATGATTTGGTTTCTCATGTTTGTGTTGTATCATGTGTACTCCTTTCTCTAAAGTTAGTTATTTAACATTTTTTTAATTTGCAATAGCAAATACTTTAATGTAGTTTATCTGTGATAGAAATAATACATATTAGTACCGATGGTATTAGTTGGGGATGTTGGTCTAGGTAGAAAGTAATACCATATGTGTATGGTTTAGTCATGTGCACAAATATAAGGGTGACATGGTTCACCTATCAAATTTGAAATTGAAATATACTTTATCTATAAGATTTGGAATCATAATGTGGTTTATCTATAAGATATGGAATTGTAATGTGGTTTATGTATAATGTGGCATGTTATGACCTAATGTATTTAATCATACACATGTGTGTAACACCAAAATGATTTGCCAAGACCATAAGCAAAATCAACCCACTAACGCATTACAAGGCTCATTAAGGCCCCAAAGTGTACAACTAGTTATACACGTTTATTTAACACCAAAATATTGTTGTTGTTGTTGTTGTTATTATTATTATTATTATTATTATCATTATGACCTAGTGTAGCCTTTTGTAACCTAAACTAACCAACTAACACATGAAACGACCCATTCACACCCAAGAGTGTATGGTTAATCATACACGTTTTTTTAATACCCAATCAAATTGTTATAGCCTAATATGGCATTCTGTAACATAAACTAATACATGGCAAGGCCAATTATGGCTTAATGCGATCGTGTGTTAGCAAAACCAATCATGTCATTTTGTAACTATAAACATGATTCTAACACCAAAAAGACCTATCATTGCTTAATGTAACCATGTGTTAGCAAAACCAATCTACTATCACATGGCCTAAAGTGTGCCATTGATCATACGTATGAACTTAACACCAAAATTACTTGTTATGGTCTAATGTGGCTTTCTATAACTTAAACTAACACGGTAACACATGGAAAGCAAGAAAACACAGTTAATTATACACGTCTTTAAAATTAAGACGAGTTTTTATGACATAATGTGACCCTGTGTTACCTAAAAGAACCAAGTAATACATGACAATGTCATCAAGACATAATAAAAAAGTTATCATAATGATTCATCGATATTTATTAACGCAATTACCAATGGAATTTGTATTTTTATTTTTTTTAGATTTTCGTACCATTGCTGGTAATTCAGTAACTTTTAGGTCAAAATAGTTTGCGTCGCTCCTCCATTCCAGTTTCTCTCATTCATATTTATGAACTATTAAACCACCACCATCCAAGCTTTGAGCACCACCGCAACCCCTACAACCACCACCGTGAACATCACTCTATCTGAACATCCATTGTCACATGACAACTCCATATAGAGCACCAATATTGTACATCGCTCCGATCATACCACTACTATCATACCTTCACTTGTATCACCACCAACATCAACACCACCACCATTCTACAACACCACTATTTTATTTATTTCCCCTTACCTCAACGAGGCTTAGTTTCTTAATTAAGTTACATTTCTCAACTAGGTGCAGTTTCTTAAAATGGAATTTGTATAGAGATTTTGACATTTTCTTTCTTAGTTGTGAATATGAATTGTTAATTTGAAATTATATGTATGTACATATGTAAGTGTGTAGGTATGTGCGTATGTGTGTATTATAATGTGTAGGCATGTATGCATCCTGACTTGTAAAGATTTAGATAAGCGAATTTCCAAATCATGTTCAACCACTTTCTTGTAAGTACGTTTTCACTCGTATAAGTGTATACGCATATTTAAATTTATATCATTATCAGTGGCATCCTAACATAGAGAACACGATCTACACATGGAAAGAAGTCACGGCAGTTGATAGAATTGCACTATGAGGACTCCGCGTAGTTATGCCTCAAGAGTGACAAAACAGAGAGATGATGGACGAGATTTTGTGGCCATTCTTGAGTACAGCATCATCATGGCATACCCTCTGTCATGGATATCACATGTTCATATGCTTACATGGATACCTTAATGATAATTGTTAATAATCCTATATTGGTGAGCTCGGTACTTCTAACACCAGGAGATCTAATGCTTCTCTTTCTCATCCAAGGTACGTAGACAAGTTGTCTAATATTTGTAGATTATCATCATAACTAATGAGTTGGAAGTGGAGAAAGCAGATATCTCGGTGGTTATGTCACATAACCATGCATAGGATGTGGAGGTGTAAGTGATGGAATCTAACCAAACAATGGCGAGATTCCTCAAACAGAACATGAAAGATCAATTAAGCAAACAACTGTCAAGATCAACACTGCCCACATAGAACTCTTCCCATGCTTAGCTAGATTTTATATATAAATATTTTGTATTTAATTTTTTTCTGGTTATCTTATTAAATTATTCATACCATTTTTATTTTATTCTAAACTATTTTTAAATTCTAGAAAACTCAACAGATGTATTTTTTTATTAAAATTCATTTTACCGTCGATTACAAAGGGAATATCCATTGGTAAAGTTTCAACGAACGCGTTCGCAACCCATTGTTAACGTGCATGTCGGAATTTTCCCTCACTAACTACCAATGTTTTCATGTCCGGACAGAACCGGTCGGTCGGATCGGGAACCAGTGCCACTGATGGTCTTGTTGTGACTATGCCGGTTACTTTAATCGACCGTTTATGGGCAGCTAGACTACTAGAATTTGGAACTAGGCTGGGACTAGGTCAGGAACAGGTAGCGACAAATGATTCAAGAATTTTTTAATGACTTCTCAATTTATAAAGGTTTGAATGAATGAAACGTGTTTAGGTTAAGCAATTTGACACAATGGAAGGGATCATGATTAAAAATGCACCATTTCTTGATGATGGCAAAGATAACATCTGATATTCGATGTTAAGTACAACTATTCATATTTTCTTAATTTTTACCTATGATTGTTACATGCATAAAGTCGCACATATGATGTTAAGACGATAAAGAAATATAACACAAAAGCATTACAAATCAATTACGAATTAACGTTACAGAAATGTGTATCAGATAACAAGATCTACAAAAGAAGCATCATGGTTGATGCCAATATAACTTTCATTAATCATTAGGGCATTTACAATTAAAAAGTCACATACGTATTTACTCTTTCACATTGGCCACAGACAAGTGGTTATACAAACCTTCCCCTCTCTATCTCCAATTTAATCACTCCCTCTCTTGTATATATAGCATGTGCGATCTGTAGTGATAAATGCGGTGGCGTTGATAGCCAAAAGAAAAGGGATACATGCACTAACCGGCATTTGTCTCAATTGCTGAGTGTTACGTGCCTTACGTCCAAGGCTAAGCAGTCTCTCCATTCCTACGGGGTAGAGGTAAAGTTGTCTACATCTTACCCTCCTCGGACTCTACCTTAGCTTTGCTATTGTTGAGATTTACTGTGTATGATGATGATGATGATCTGTAGTGATAAGCTATTTGTCTTCACCGTCTATTGAAGTTGCATCTAAGTGCGAGTTGCATCTATCTAAGTGCCACGTCGGCCACAAACCATACCAAAGACCACATGTCCATATGCTTGTTGCAATGATGATGAAAAAAATTGTGAGGAATAACTACTATTGATCAATGTGAGAATTGTTGGGTTATGTGTGGAGGCTTGATTTGGGTTGGGTCTGATTCACTTTTAGAAGACACTTTTGGAACAGACTGATTAAATTGAAGACCTGGTCCGTTTTATTTAATTATAGCTCATTTAGTCTTTTCTTTATGAACAAGTTTTGTAACCTTAATCTATGACTATATATACATAGCCTTGTACTTGTAATTCCTCATCACGAGCGGTAAGAGGTAGAAAGCAATAAAAATACTGGTTGCAGCCCGTGGACGTAGATCAGTCGACCGAACCACGTAAATCTTTGTGTTTTCGTGTTCGTTTATTCTCTGGTAGATTAATCATTGATGGTGTGTGTCTTCCGCGTGCATGTACCTAGCAAGAATCTCTTTATTAATTAACATAACTTTTGATTTACACCTTAATCTAAGTAAAGTTAAAACCAAATTTAGCCTTACCTGAAACTCATGTATACACTTTATATATTATTTTTATCAAAATAAACATGTATAACGAAAATAAACATTGATAAAACCATTTTTATCAAAATAAACATCTGAATAGGTTAAGGTTAGAAAACACATAAAAATCCATTAGTTCAGAACTTGACACGTATCTAAAGGGTCTAAAAAATAGACTCTTAAATCATTAGTGCCTCACCCTGATATCTAATAGTAAATAGCCACGTCTAGATAGACTCTTTATCTACTCATGTGTCTAAAATTTAGACTCTACTTTGAAGAGGCCACCATGATTTAAGAGTCTATTTAAGACGCTTCAGACACGTGTCAAGTTCTGAACTGAATGGATTTTCATGCATTCTCTAACCTTAGCCGCTTCAGATGTTTATTTTGGTAAAAATGGTTTGGTCATTGTTTATTTTCGTCAATTTCCCTGTATAAAACGTATTTGTCCTTGAAACACATGTAATATTTTGAAATTAAAAACATTAATAATTGTTAATCAACAACACCATCGAAATTGTAGAGTACGAGATCTTCCTTTTCTTTTATTATCTTTTCTCTTTTTAGAAAAAAAAAAGTTGTTTGCAGGTTTTATGGAGACATTACAAAGAAACACTATTGCAATTTGCAACAAGTCACTAGTGGATTCCCCTCCACTATATCATGTTATGTGCATAGCATAACATAACATACTCCATGTGTGTATTTATGTATGGTTTTAACAACTTTATTCGATTTCGTCACATTTCCAAATTCCTTTCAAACATGCTTTAATTACTAGATAACACTTTTCTAACATTGAAATAAAAGTTAGTGATGCTTAGGTCAGCCAAATACATATTACAATGTGGACTAGCTCGTTTAATAGAATTGCAATGATCTTGGGTAATTAAATTTGAATTTAACTGTTGTTTAAATTATATTGCCAAGTGTTCAGATTATACTGCACTATGTGGATAGGCACGAAACACCACGTGACAGCCACGTCAGCATGCATGGTAAAAAAGCAGAGGGTGGAAGGGACTTGAAAGGGCGGTCTTAATGGCCTATTGGTTATAAACGCCTCAATGCCATTTCAGCGCCTCGACACTGTCCGGTCTTAAATGGCCTATTGGTTATAAACGTTACACTTTATTTTGTATGAACAAATTAATTAAGCTGACCAAAATCAGGGAAAAGGTCTTTATAGTTTCCATCTTATTTGTTTGATACTGATTATTTGATTTATGCCTCATCCCATGAGTGATGTAATAGGTTAATTTTTATACCTCATTAAACAACACATGTTAAAAATATTGATTCCAAATTTATTTCTTGTAAGCAAAAATTTTAAACCATTAAAAATATTAAACTTTTATTTTAAATCACAATTTTGAACCATAAAAAATATATGAAATTATTTATTTTTTGGATCATTTAACCATAAAAAATGTGAAACTTTTATTTTTTGGATCATAAGGATCACCAAAAGGATCCAGTTGCAACTCAGCTCGGCCCATTAAGTTGACCCACTTTCTAAAGATAAACCTATCAAAAATGTTTATATTAGAAGACTTGCAAAACATAGTTTAATTGTTTTGGAAACAACGAAATTAAATTATTTAGAAATTTATGTCATGTATTAGGATATATAAACTGGAAATTTGCGGCATTGCGTTGCAGCAGGGCAAAGCTTCGACTAAATTCGTTTATTTTAATTAGGTAGATTGGATTTGAATAATCTTAACTAGTTTTTTTTGTCAACAATAATCTCAAGTAAGTTAATTACCCATAATAATCCGAACTCTTTTATTTTATTTGTAATATAATCCGTAATTAAAAAAAACTTAACGGAGTTAAGTTTTTTCCCAAATTACAAACTGCTGTTTTCGGGCTTTTGATCAGAACGAGGATACAAGTCGATTGATGTAAACTTTTCTCGAAACAGTGCTCGAAAACATCGGCTTGTAATTTGGAAAAAAAATTAACTCCGCTATGTTTTTTTAATGTCGAACTATTTTACAAACAAATGGAAGAGTTCAGATTATTGTGGGTAATTAACTGAGTTGAGATTACTATCGGCCAAAAAGAGTTAGTTCAGATTATTAAATCCAATTTGCCTTTTAATTAATATCATTACCACGTTACGGTATTGTTGTTTGTTATATTAACTAACACAAATGCCGAAGCATTTCGAACTTCAACAATGAAATTTCACAATAGAAAAAATTAGACCGTTAGTCCTTGTGGTTTCTGTCAAATTTCAATGTCGAGTACTAATAGTTTTTTGTTGCAAAATTAGATATTAACGTTCTAATTTGTCACAATATTAAGTACTGAGACCAAACCTTGTCACAATTTTGAGTACTAAGGCTATGGGGTATGGGGCTTGGGTTTCGACGTGGGTTGGTAAAAACGCCCAAGTCACCACCCCGGGTGGGCTTGGGTTTCGGCGTGGCCCCTTGGGCGGGGGTTTCAGCCCAGGCGTTGGGCAGGCCTAGCGGTCCACTGTGGCGGTTTCTTATTGGCTGGCTTGGATAGGTCGCTGACCAGTTTTTTTAAATTTTAAATTTATAACCGTTTGGCTTGGCCAAGCCAACTGCCACCCCGAGTTTTAAATTATAACCGTTTGGCCAAGCCAAACGGCAGCCCCGAGTAGTATAAAATCCCCCACCACCATCCCTGTTCGCTATCCCTGTTCGCTACCCCGAGAAGAAATCCCCCACCGCCATCCTCACCCGACACTCGAAATCATGGCCTCATGGACAAACGAGGAAGAGATAGCACTAGTAACGAGCGTGGTGGACGCTATGAAGGCCCGCCGACCCGGTGATACACGTTACTGGCCGGAAGCTTTCGCGAGCTACCGACACAACGTTGGGAACGACCGACACAATCTAAACGCGTGCCAACACAAGTGGCGCGAACTTCGACCCAAGCTCGACCGGTTTAAAGCGTACTACGACAGCGTGCCCGGTGGTGACGTAAGTCACGACGACCGGGTGGCGGTGGCCAACATCGAGTACCGAGGCAAGGAGCGGAGGTCGTTTGAGAAGTTGGCCCTCTTCGAAATCTACCTAACGCTTTAGGGTTTTTTTATGTTTAATTATGTTTTTTTTAGATTTGTAATTTAGGGTTTTTTTAGATTATAATATGTTTTTTTTAGATTTGTTATTTTTAGAAAATTTTAATAATATTTTAATGTTTGTTTTATTTTGGTTTTTTTTTATAAAAAATGGAAAAAAAATAATTAAACGTGCCCTAGCCACGCGGGCTAGCCACGCCCCACCATACCCCATAGCCCCTCCAAGTCCACGTGTCAGGCCATGCCCCAAAGTCCCGCCCCATCATACCGCATAGTCTAATGCCAAACCTTATTAACTTTTTTGTTAAGTCTTACCAAAATCACTAAAATGCCCTTTAATAACTAAAGAGTTTATTTTTAAATTAATTATATTTGACTAAAATAATTTGGAGTAATGTTTTTCTATTTTCTTTATATTTTTTTATAAAATTAAATGGATTTGAAGTTTATTATTTATAAACTTCGAGTTTATAAATGCTAGTAAAATAAACTTTTTAACTTAATCCAAATAATAAATCAAGTTAAGATTTATAAAAATAACTAAAACAAATTTCCGATTAAGGAATATAATAGTTTTGTAAGTTGAAATAAATATGGAGTTTTGGTTCTGTGTGATAAAACGAACAAAGCATGTAATATTCGTACTAGTTTGCGATGCTATGTACAAGAATTGCATCATCGGAGTTCCGGAATGCCGACGCGGCTCCGATCAGTTGTAGAGACGAAACTGGTTGTAAAATTGCGTGGAATGAGGTCCCATCGGGTCAGGCATATATTTTACTCGAATTGAAGATATAACGGATCAAGATGATGATGAGAATTTCGGAGTTAAAGGGGTTAGCGGATAAACATAATTTGCAGTTTATACGCGACACAAACGAGTTGTTAGTTTTGATTATAATGGAGATAAACATTAACGAAAAAAAATAGTTAAACAGACAATTTTTACGGATTCAATATGGCTAGAATACGGCGACTTTCCTGGAAAAGACCCCATGAAAGGCGGGCTTTCTTTTTGTTTATTCAACAAGTTTGGTTATTTAACATATATAGTCCATGCTATTTCTAAGTTTTACAAAATGACTAAAAACATTAATTATTAAAGGGCATTTTAGTCATTTAGTTATATTAGTAAGATTTAGCAAAAAAGTTAACAAGGTTTGGCTTGGTACTCAACATTGTGACAATGTTTGGCCTTAATACTCAATATTGTGACAAATTAGAACATTGATACCTAATTATACAACAAAAAACTAATAGTACTCGATATTAAAATTTGCCAGAAACCACAAGGACCAACGGTGTAATTTTTTTATATATTATATTGTTAGTAGTGGTAACAATAGATAGCACAATAGTAGCAACAAATAGCACAACACTTTATAAAAAAAATATAAACATGCCATCAAATCTATCATTCTAACTTTCAGAAGAAAACCATCGCACATGCAAATTCAAAAAAAAAAACTTAAAAACTTTTTTACTCGTTTCAAAACAATAAATGGCACAAGTTTTGGGTTGTAAACGAATCGAACGAACACGAACACAGTCTTCTTCGTGTTCGTTTGTTAAGAAAATAATGTGTTTACCAGCTGTTCCTGAACATTTACTTTACTGAACGGGATTTTTTTGTTCGTTTTCGTTTGTGATGGAAAGGAGCATGTTCATGTTCGTTTGTATTTGTTCGTTAATTGTAGATACCAGACATAATCAAAACAGACAAATACAAATGAACGTTCATAAATAAAGACGAACTTGTAAGTGTAGTATTCGTTGACTGAAGATATCAATGTCATACAGAACTGATAGCAACAGTTAAGGGGAGATTGTAAGTGCAGTTCCTGCCGGGTAACCGTGCTTTATCAGTTCTGGGCAACGAAGTCAAAGGTCCAAGTCAAAGAATAAAGTGAAGTTCCGGATTACCTATATCGTGTAAGCTCCGAGTTTATGATGTTAAACTCGGAACATTTAATCATTTTAGTTTGTCTGAGTTTGTATATCCCGGTTAATATGTTTTGTCCGGGTTTAGTCCCTAGCCTATATATATATATATATATATGTGTGTGTGTGTGTTGTGTGTGTGTGTGTGTGTGTGTGTATAGAGTAGATTAGGGTAAGCTTGGTGCACCTCTCATAACCTCTTGTAATCCTCCTGGTGTGGCATTCTAGAGAGAGAGGCTATGTGTTAGAGAGAGAAAGCTAGGGTTTAGATCTTTGTGATCTAAACCAGCTTGTAGAAGATATATACTCGATCGGTAATGTAATCTATGTTGATTATAATGATATGAATGAGTTTCTTCTACATCTTATTCTCTATCTTCTATGTTTATGATGTTTCACGTCTTGAATTAAGTGCAATGTTGATGTTCGTCATTGATCCAGTGCTTTCACAGTGGTATCCGAGCATGGTTACCACTTCGGAATGGTCTAACCGCCCTCCAAATCATCTTTGCTCTTAATTTGATGTTTATTTCCGCCAAACATCATGATGACGTGAAGATTCTACAGAAAACTTGAAACAAATGAAGTTGTTCATCGTCTCAGATGTTGTCTTGTTTTCCAAGTTTTGCAGATCTAGGGTTTTGATCTGAAAAAGACTCGTTCCAGATTTCTGTAACCGTTAATAGGCTCTGAAGTTGTTGTCCGAACTTACCAGTCTTGTCCAAATTTGTGATTTTGGAAGAAAAACCGGATTTAACATTAGGGAGTGAGGTTCTCCGGGTTTGGTGTCGCTTATTATCCTCCGGGTTTATTAAAAACTGTGTGTTCCGAATATATATTTAAAGAGTTTCCGGGTTTGCTGATCGTCGTAGTTGAGAAATAAAGAATGGGTCCGGGTTTGATATCTATCCGAGGTTAATGTGTTCCGAGTTTGCAACTTCCGGGTTTATTGATGATCGTGTGTGGAGTCACGCATGGGAAATAATACGGAAGAAGTGTATAGAGTTTGCTTATCCGAGTTTGAGGTTCTCCAGATTTGCTTCCGTGTTTACCAAGTGTCCGGATTTGTGGATTTGGAAACTGTCCGGGTTTGGTTTAAGTATCAAACTATTCCAGGTTTGATGATATCATTTTTCTGTCCGAATTTAAGGTTTTTTCAGAGTTTATAAGTTATACTCGGAATGTACAAGCTAAATTCGAATTATTTCATGCCAAATTCATAATATAAGTGTCAAATTCGGACTACATGAGTAAAAATTCGGAATAGCGGTGCAAAATTCGGACCATAGAGAAAAAAAATCCGAATTTATGTTAAATCCGGAAATTATAAGTTAAATCCAGAAATTTGATAAAGTGAGACTTTTTTTTTTGGATTTTATTAGTTAAATCCGAATTTATGGGTTTTATTCGGATTTCTTTGCTTGTTACGAATTTCTTTGTATTCTAAGTACTGTTCAAATGATATGATCCAAGGTTTCAAGAGCTTCCGGGTTTTACGAGTTCTGAATTTGCCAAGAATTCCGGGTTACCTGGGGTACCAGATTTTTAGCTAAGTTTAGAAGTTTATGTAGTTCAGAAGTTTTGAGTTGTGCATGTTTCGAGTTTTTCTAGTTATTCCGGGTTACCTGGGGTAGCTAAGAGTCAGAATTGTTTGTAGTTCGGAAACTTGAAGTCTGCTTTGGATTATTGAAAAGCTCCAGGATAGTTATGTTGTCCGGATCAAGTGAGGAGGTGAAGATAATATGACTTCGTTAGACCATGAAAATTTACAAAGAAAAAGAGGGAGTAAAAAATTTAAAAGTATCTCATTATCTTTGTAAATTTCTAAAAGCTCGTGGTGCGACAGTGAACCTTGTTGTGGTGTGCAACAGTGAAACAAGTTCGTGTTTACAATTATGAGACTAAATGAGTTTTAATCTCGCGGGTACAGAAAAGTTAAAAACATGATGCAAGTTTCGAGCTAGTGTGTTTGATTAAGTTTCGTCAAGTTTGTTCGAGATTTAATCAAGTGTTGACGTGATGAAGCTGATTGTTCGTTTGGCAACTACTTGAAGATTAAGTCTTTATTGTATGCCGGTTAGAGTAGGGAAGATTAGTCTTCTTGGTCCCTCTTCCAAGTTGTTTACAGATCGGATTCTCAAAATAGGGGTTCTTACATTGAAGGGGAGATCGGAGATGAAAGTCATCTGGTAATTGGTGGATTCGTGAAGATATGAGAATGGATCTTGAAGATTCGAGATGAAATGATTTCAGACACATGGTTGAAGACCTTGACCAAGATGGTGGAAGTACTTTTTCAAAGTTCAGTTTGTTATTAACTTATCGACCTGAACTTCATGTCTTTGCGGCAATTGAAGTGTTTGATGTTGGGATTGGAAATCCGATGTTTCGCTCTTCTACTTGTTAAGTTTGAAGATTAGTGTATCAAGTGATGTTCTTACATGTTGTTGTAGGTAGGTTCGTTAATTTGATTCGGGAGAAGTTTGAGGGGGAGGATCTACAATGTTCGATGTTGGATTCTTCGGGTTTCACAAAGCGGCCATTTAAGTGATCGTCAACAAGTCTTTGATTAGAAGGGTTGAATATCGTTGTGTTCTGGCGGAAAGATCAAGTTCTCAGCCAAAATTTGAAAGCAGGCATGATATCATCAGTCAAGGGGGAGACTGTAAGTGCAATATTCGGTGACTGATATATTAATATCAAACAGAACTGATAGCAACAGTTAAGGGGGAGACTGTAAGTGCAGTTCCTGCCGGGTAACTGTGCTTTAACAGTTCTGGGCAACGAAGTCAAAGGTCCAAGTCAAAGAATAAAGTGAAGTTCTGGATTACCTATATTGTGTAAGTTTCGAGTTTATGATGTTAAACTCGGAACATTTAATCAATTTAGTTTGTCCGAGTTTGTATATCCTGGACAATATGTCCAAGGAACTTTTTTTTTCACAACCATGAAACCTAATTGATCCATATTTCCTTCATTTCTCCATGACTTTAACCCGGATCATTGGGTATCATCACTAATACACCTGCCTCTTTTTTATGAACGGCAAAAGACTATATTTCATCACCAAAAAAGTTGTACAAATTACATCATCATATGGTTAATAAACTACTAAGCCAACCACCCAATTACCATCACCAAAATTTAAACCAAAAAACAGGAAATTACATTGTAGATTCCAGATTCAGCACCTTGAAACAATTCCATTTGCTCCCACCCATGTTTTTCTTCGCTCCATGTTTAATCCATGTGAATGTTATCGCTTGCATCTCACCAAATATGGCATATATGTTAAATCATTTACCTCTGAAGATGTTTTCGTTTCTTGCTCTCCATATGCCCCAGCACGTTCCCAGAATTATTCCTTGTATAAAATTCCTCTTCGGTTCTTCAATCATTGCATTAGTATGAAATCCCAGTAGGCCTTTCGCAGTAAAGGCAAAGATCTGTTGTACTATACACCATGAACTCACATTGTGCCATAATATCGACGCTGAACGCCCATTCTTTCAAGTGGTCAAAACCAAATTTTAAATAACAATAACTTTTATACATTAATTGAAATCCGGCCAAATTATACAAAGTGAACCTTTTAAAAAAACTAGATACAACCAACTACCATTTAAACAAAAGTTATAATCACATGTTTTGGAGCATGTCTAACAACTAGACTTTAACTACATAAACAACCAAAAGTTTTGATGTAACATCCGTCGAAAAACGGGTTTCAAAACCCGCTTCGTTTATTAATCGAATATTTCAGTTATAATTTTCATTGCGTATTTAATGTTCATATTAATTTTAAACGATACATAACTAATAAACATTGTTAGAATTTTAAAACATAACTAATAAAAATAATGAAATAGTGAATAAAAAAAATAAATACCGCTGCCGGGTTTCGAACCTGGGTCAGCCGGTTCATTAAACTAACAACTTACCACTCCGCCACTTGACTCGTTTGTGATAACTATTAAAACAAATAATATTTATAATAAAACTCGAAACCAAATCCAGTAATCAGCGCGCCCAATCCGCAGTCGCCGGAATTACCGACGATTTCGCGAGACTTCGACCGTTTCCTTTGACTGAACGCATGTATTAACTTCGACATCGGTTATAACCGATGTCTAATCCCGCAATCCCAGTCATAACCGCCGGAAAAGTTTTGACCACGAATCAAGATCAAATTCGGACTCGATTCATCCTGTTTCTTCCCTATAAATTCACACCCAAGTCTCACCTTTTCGCTCAAAATCGCACAATTTATCGAAGTCTTAGCACTCGCCGGAGAAATCCTGCACTCGCCGGACTTTCACCGGAAAACCGAGACTTACACCAAATCGGTAACTTTCTCGACTCTTTCGTTTTCAATCCATTGTTAGACATATACTAACTTCAATCCTTCAACCAGAATCGGTTCGAGACGACGTTGCCGGAAATTCTGCACTCGCCGGAAAATCTCTGGAAATTCTGAAATCACACTGTAAATCGGTACAATCATCTAAACCCCCTGATATCTCTTATTTAGTCACTTAATTTCACAACTCATTGATCAAAACTGTTAATTGATCCGCTCAGACGGAATTCACAAATCAGAGCCGACGACCCTTGCCGGAGTTCTGAGAAAAACATCCTGTTCGGTACATTCGAATCCATAACTCTCTTTATCCATTACATTTCAATCAATTATATGTTCGACGAACGGTTTAAACAAGAACAGTCGAACATCTTTGTCTGTGTCGTTATAAATGAAGAAGACGAAGTCGAAATGAGTATAAGATTAATATAAACTGAATGTTTAACCGGGTTAGACACACAGTCCAGCGGTGGACTGTGTGCAAACATACAACGCACGTCACGAGTTCGAATCTTACAGCGTACCGACTTTCAGAATTAAAACCAACCTTTTTAAAACTAAATCAGAACGAGTCACAGCATGTGTATAAGAATAATATAAACCGTAATTTAAACAGATTAGACACACAGCCCAACTGGTTGGGCTGTGCCATACGAACCGAAGGACCCGAGTTCGACTCCGGGTCCCTGCAAGCGGTTCGGCCATTTTAAATCATTTTAATATTAATTCAAATAAAATAACAATTAATTAGTATATTATATAATTAAAACAGAGAATATTTCGGGTTAGACACGTAACGAGAGGTCCCGGGTTCGAACCTCACTCAGTGCACACTCAACCACAGTCCGACCGGTCAACGGTCCGCTCAACGGTCAACGGCCGGTCAACGGTCAACAAAAGTATAAAAAAAATTTATTTTTTTTATTTATTTAATTTAAAAATCAATTAAAAATACTTAAAAATAATATTTTTAAAGTTAGAAAATGACCTTAAACTCACAAAAATAAATCTAAAAATCCTATTAAAAATTGTTAATTAAAAGTATTAGTCTCCAATAAAATCCAATTATTTACCGAACCATTTCGTTATTATTTTAGGTTAGTTCTTCCTCGTCGATCAAATCCCAAATCTCGTGCGCATCCAACAACATCAAAAGAACGCACCCAATGTGAGTGAATCTCTACTAATTCCCCGTTTTAATCACATTTTTTTGGTGTATCATGTGTCGCTTAATTATTTATTATATTTAAACACTTGTGCATCCATCATATCCGTGACCAAATGTGTATTCAAAATGTATCAATTGTTGTGTGGATTATGTTTAGATTAAAGTTATCATATTCAGTACATGCACTTCATTAGGCCCATCAGCTCCCCGTGGGAGACGGGTTGAGTACAGGTGCCTCATTCGATCGGCTCCGTTTGATTGAGCCTTGATCTCACATACATCATCATACATTTCATACGATCGGCTCCGTTTGATTGAGCCTTGATCTCACAATACATTATCATTCATGTCATATACTCATTCAAGGTGGTTTGTGATTGTTTGTTTATATATGTTTGCTCACATATGAATATCGCACAACTTTTCAATATGAAATACAACAAGAAATCAATAACAATGTTTTTTAAACAAGGTTCACTCGCCAACTTTTGTTGACCCAAAATTTTCCCCATTTTACACATGATACAGGTGATCCAGTTGAGACAAGAAACACATAAGAGGATCTAGAAGATTAAATCAGTTTAAGCTTTGGATTGTTTTACTTAGTTTCATTTTCTTGTATTTGTATGAATTTGATTTGAACATTTAAGTTGTAATTTGAATTTAATAAACATTAAACATTTTAGTAAACATCATGAGCTTTGGTGATAACCCAATTATACCCCGACTCTTATTCCGCTGCGGGTCGGGATGTGACATTTGACCCAGATCATGTTGAGGGCGAAAAAGAGTTGTGCGTGTGTTCGTTCCAAGCTCGTGGGTCCCCTTATAGTGCGGTTTTACCTACAAAATAAACAAAGATTTATTTAAGTAAGAGAAGGGTAAAGTCCTAACTTTCATTAAACATGTCATTCAACCATTTTCATTATTCCCATAAACTTCATGTTTAGATTTCTTCCATTACATTAGATTTGGCTTACTCATCTACTCGATTTTTCACTTTAATCTTGTTCATAATCAATTTATAAAGATTTTCCCCACTCACAACAGAATAAATACATGACCATTTCAAACATTATATTCTAGCTCGTTACTGCTTCGTCTACATGATCATTCCAAACATTACATTCTTATTATTTGACCTGTTCGTACCGGATCTTCTACGTATTCATTCTAAACATAACATTCTTATTCTTTGACCCGTTGTTGGTGCATATTTCTGACACAACTTTTAGATTTGGTCTTTGGATATCTTGTAATTAGTGAAACGATGAAAGGTTAGCGGGTTTAGCTTTGTAATAGTTAGTTGTAGCGATTGTGCTAAACCAAACCCACATTCGGGGAATTGTAGGTGAATTGGGTTTGTCCAATTCGCAGCCCACATAGGTTAAACCCTAGCCCAAGTTGCAAATTTGTCCTATATAAACTAAGCTTTACATTAGGGTTTAAGGTTAATCAATTTCATCACTTTAGAGAGAGTTGAGAAAGAGAATTCGTAATAGCAAGAGGCTTGGAAGAATTCGTGTTTGGGTGTGATCTTGATTGATTGTAATCGTTTGATAGATAATCAATAAAGATCGGTTTGTGGTGATATCTGCTTCTACTCGTTTTCTGTGTAAATCTGATCTAAGGATTCCGCACTCTAAGTTGGATAGAAGATTCTGTGAAAGATCCGTTGGATTAAGGGACCTACTGTTTGGATCTGAGTTTGAATTGTTGTAAATGTTTAAAAATGAAAATGACGAATGAAGATAAATTAAGAGTAAATGCAGCGGAAATGTAAACTTTGATTCACGACAATTGGAAGATTGTTTTCATAAACATGCTTTTGTAATATTAATCACGAATGCATGCAAATTCACAATCTCTCCCTCAGCCTAAGATCACTATCTTTGTTCGTACAGAATGCAATAAGAAAGATAGATAAGTGATGAAAGTGATCAATAGAACAGTACAGGCACTGTTCTATTTATAGTACAACCGAAAACTCTGAGCATCTTATGATGACGTCACTGTAAAAGTGACATCTAACTACCTAAACAAACTCTAACATCTGCTAGACTAAACACTGTTGCAGACAAGTGTATGCATTTCTTTTTGATCTTCCAGGAACCTTTTTCTGAAGAAATTTAGGATCTCCTTTTTTACTTTTGTCGGTTTCGAATTCCAATTACCATTAATGAATAAACCCGGATGCAGTGTCGAAGCTTGTCATCGAAAACGGGGGGGGGGGGGGGGCGAAAACCTATATACACAAAAATTTCTATAGAACCGGGGGCGGAAACGTATATCCCTAAAAATTTCTATACGAAAAACACATACGTAACACTACTGACCGAAAAGTTCGGGGGACGGGCGCCCCTCCCCACCCCTCACATGCTGCGCCACTGCCCGGATGCAACATCCTTATATATTATTTTAAGGTATAATACAGAAATGATGATCGGATACATCATTATATATTATTTTAAGGTATAATACAGAAATACAATAACATCGTTGTGCTGAAATACGCAAATAAGTTCTCTGCCTACACCTCACTGATCGTACCGTTTGAGTACAACGTACATGTGACCGAGCGGTATGGGTTGGTTGTTTTAGGAAAAAACAAGTTGGTGGTGATATCTAGGGCATTATCGTATAAGATAAGTGATTCTCTTAGTAAAGGTGGCAATATATCAATGTTGGGACTTGAGAATGAATTTATATACCGAAAGGAATAATATAGAGATTGCTTGGCTCTGCGTTTGTTTGTTTTTTATTCAAAAAGTGTGGTTAGTTGAGCGTCCATGTCTTTCACTATTTAAGTTAAGAATAGGATTATTCCCTTTCTCCCTTACAATGGTCAAAACTTACAAAACAGAAAGATCATGTGTGTTGTGTTGAGTTTGCGCACATGAAACCTATAACTTTTCATCACATTATCATTACCCATCTATAATTTATCAAAATCTTAATGCGAGTGTGTTTTATTATTTCATTTTGAATATTGTTGATTGGTTGATAAATTTTGTATGCCAATTAATGAATGTCACGTGGCATCCACTGATTTTTTTTTAAATTTTCGTTTATCTATATGTACAAGCCTTATAGCTATTTGTACAAGTCTCTATTGCATATAAGTACTTATGTTTTCTTTCCTAAGACTATCACTAAATGTAAATTTTTTTCCTTAAAGTATTAATATAATTACCAAATAACCCTTATAGTATTATAATGTATAGCTAGCTACACGTAACCATACATTCTCCTTTTCACAAAAAATCTTGTTGCATTCGCTCGTTTGATAAATATAACTACATAACCTGATTACATCTCGTGTAATATGTTCCTAGAGAGATTAAACGTTAAAACAAGTTTTAATCAAGTTTATAAACGAATTGGAAATTGGAAATGTTGTTTTAATCAGGGTTGGTAGCGGGACTAACATATCTATATAGGGTTATATTCTTGAGAAAATCACTAAAAAAAGAAAACCAAACTACAGCAAACTAATTAATATTTTAATTTTAATTTTTATATTATAAGGTTAGTATTGTAGAAATGAAAAAAAAATTCAAAAAGTGATTTTCTTAAAGTTTTCAAAATTTTTTAAATCTAGGGTAAGGTTATTGTAAAAAAGTTTAAAAGTGTGAGAAATATTGTGAAGATGATATGTGTCCTCATTTTAAATTAATTCAAAAGGGTAAACAAGTAATTTTAATCATTAATTTAATTAATTGATAACCTTCCATAACAGCCACCCTTATTTATAGGAACATGATTTTTTAAAGATCTCTATAAAAACACTACGAATAACACTGCAACCACCATTCAGCACATATATAACACCATTCAATAAGTATATAACATCATTTTAACGATCTCTATAAAAACACTACGAATAACACTGCAACCACCATTCAACACATATATAACACCATTCAATAATTATATAACATCATTCAATAAGTATATAACACTATGACTGTAATCATAGTACAATGTTACATACTCTAGATGTTAAAACACCATGACTTGAATCATAATTCATTATTTGCAATGTTATTGTGTCTTATTTACGTTTATGGTGTTTTATTGTAAAACACAACGTCTTGAATCCCAATACAATTAAAACACTATTGTATGAACATAGATAAAACACTATGGACTAAAACATTAAATCGAAACGTAATTTTTTCTCTACATAAGTATAACAATATGGTACTCATATTAAAAATAAAAAACACTCATGGTGTAATTTTTTTTTAAAAAGAGTTACGAATAAAAAGTTATTGATGTTTAAAAAAGAATGTGGGAACTTGCATGTGGATTGAATGTGAGTTTCTAAATTTAAAAATGTTAAATTTACCTTTATACCCTTATCTAGAAAATTGATTCTTTTAATTGTATTCACTATTTACAATTTTGCCATTATAATCTCAACCATTAGATCAAATATCTAATGATGTAGATTTTTTCTTACCTTTCTTACAAAAAACCTCTTTTTTACAGGATCCTCTACGTATGTATATATATATATATATATGTGTATATATAGTTTCAAACATTTGGTAGGGTATTGTTTTTTTGTTTTTAATTTCTTTTTTTTTTCCTGAGGGGTGTTTAGGTTTTTGGATAGTGGTGGTATAAGAGGTTCTTTGTTTGTTTTGGATTTATTTTGTTTTGGATGGTGGTGGTATAAGGGGTTCTTTGTTTGTTTTGGATTTATTTTGTTTGTGTTCATACTAGTTCTCGTGCTTCTCAATTTAAATGGTGGTTCTCGTATGAACTATACTCTATATATGTGTGTGTGTGAGAGATATATATATTAAACGGGTTAATAAATTGAACAAGTTAGGCATGTCACCCGTATGCTAATTAAACGAGTTACACTTGGCAACTCAAAATTTAACCATATAATTCGTAATGTATATTCATTACATGACAACAAAAAATCATTTGAAAAACATATTATGGTTCTTCAAAAAATAAATCCCTACAGTCAACCAATCTTGTTTCTCTCAACATTTCGGCAAATCCTTTGGAGGTGGTAGAAGCGACTCATTTGGTCCATTTCCATTTTCAACCAAAAACGCCATCTTCAACCCCCAAGTTGTATGCACCTCCAAATGACTATGCAAGAACCACACACCAGGATTATCAGCTCGAAATCGAATAGCAACCCAACCACCTGAAGGCACACCAATCGTATTCCTCTCAACAGGATCAACAAGGTTAAACTTCTTCGAATCTATCTTCGGGTTATAGTTTCCAATCCCCTTGCCAACAGCGAAGAAATTGAAGCGGTGTAGATGTATCAGGTGATTCTCGGCAGCAATGATACTTGTGTCTTGAAGTACCAACTCGACAGTGGAGTTGTATTTTAACCGATAGAGCCTAGTCCCACTGGAGGTGGCCAAGTTTGCGGGCGGGGTTCGGGTGTAATTGAAAGCAATAGGTGGGTTACCCGGATAATCTGTAGTAAAGACTCCTTTCTTTTTGAAGTAATGTGTTTGAAGAACAGCTGTGTGGGCATAACAAAGGTAACATTGTTTACACCTGCCACAACTCGACTTCCATTACCCGCTTTACAAGTCGGGCATGGGTTGATACCAAGCCCAACCGCGAAATATAAGGTGTGGTCAATTTTCAAAGGCACTTTGGCGGGGAATCTTTTTGAATTTAAACTACGGAGGGAATCTACAAATTCGTTAGCCACCGCGGTGGCATTTTGTGGCGGTGGGGTGGTTAAGATGGTAGTGGTGGGGGAAAGGGTGCCAGTGTAGTGAATGGTGGCGGTGGCGATCTTGTTGTCGACCGCAATCGGTGAGTCCATGAATGGGGAGGCAATCATCATGTGCTTACCGGATTTCTTGTCGGCTTTGACGATGACATTGGTGGTTTGGCCCGGTGCTATGACAATTATATCGGTTTTAAAGGGTTTGACATAGACGGCATCCACTTCAACCACCGTGAGCTTGTGGCCGGCGATCTTAAAGAACAACTCTTCATTGAGTGCAGCGTTAATGATACGTAGCATGTACGATTTTCCTTTTTTCCACACTCAATTGAAACCCTCCTGCATGGGAAAGGAATAAGGAACAAGCTTAGATGTTTTCTTATTTTTTTAGGTTTTTTAGAACTACTTGCTACTTCTACATAGTTTGCTGGTACGGCAAGCGAACTCAACAAGTTTGCTTGGTGTTGCAAGCAAACTCCAGAGAGATAATGTCTTTCTAAAACGCTTGGCGTACCAGCCAACTAGAAGTAGTAGTCTCATTCCCAAACAACATACTGATATAAATATTTGATGTTTCTTTCCTCACCTTGTGTTTGACAACCATGAACTCGTCCCGGGTGACCATTAATAGTATGGGCATCTGAAACGTTTGGTGCCAACCCAGATTTTAATGCTTGATTGATCACCGCTTCGGTATCTGATTTCCACCATCCACCTACGTATATCCACGATAACAGTCAAATTTCCAGAGGTGCAATTATATGTTAGATCATTTATAACAATAGTGAATGAAGTTAATTTATCAAAATAGTGACCTAAAATCATAACTTGTTCCATATGGAGTTTAGGAAAGGGATATGGAACACCAAGTTTGGGCAAGATGACTATAGCACCATGTACGGTAGCTCTTAACCAAAGAATATGAGCATGCCAAAAAAGTGTGCCTCGTTGCCCTGTAATGGTGAAGTTGTACACATAGTTTTGCCCTGGCTGGATCGGGCATTGTGTTAGTATGCAGGCCCGTCTGCCCAACCTGTGCGCAATTGTCTTATTCCATGCCTACCAATAAAAAGAGAAACTATAAGTCTCAATTTTAGGTAAAAGTACCCAAGAATTGCATGATTTTTGTAACTAAACCATACCAATGGATGGAGACGTTATACTTGACATGGTTGACAACCTTTACGAGGACATTGTCACCCTCCTGAGCATAAAGTGTCGGTCCAGGAAATCGACCATTAACCGTGACAATGGGCTTGCTTGAGCATAAACGATTCGCGTTATTTGTAACCACCTACATAATTTTTGTGATAAAAATCCGTGAACTCATTATACCAATTTAAAGACCTTTACAAGTTTAATGAATAAGTTATTATCATGCATGCATGCATACCCTTTTATATATGTTAACCATGAAAAATAAAAAAGAAATTTCAGCGCGAGGTTCAGTTCGACGATTATTAATTAATTAGACAAGGTACTCAAGAACTGAGCATGAATACTCACATTGAACTTGGAGTGACGAATGCGACCTTGAACCAACAACGGGAACAAGAAGCCGACTATGATTAAAGCTCAAACCCAACCTTCCATCTTCGTTAATTGAACTTGTGAGTAGTTGATGGTTAACAGCTGGATTTGAGTGATGAGGGATGACTAGCCAGCGCAAGCTTATATATGGACTATGGCCTGATTGCTGCGATGTCATTTTTGGTTGGTTATGGTTAGGTGTGGATGCCACCCAGCAGCAGGAGCAGCAGCTGACTGCTGGTAGTAGTTTTATCTTGATTAATATCTTTAACTGAAAGCAAGTTTGATGTAGATATATTATATTGTTAATTAAGATTATTGGTTCATAGCATTTCTTCCATTTCACATAAAGTAACTAGCGGGTGTGAAAGTTTGTTTAGAATGTCTATTTCTTATCAAACATTATCAACGATGTGACAATTAGAATATATACCAACTATCCGGAATTTTTATCTTGCATTATTTGTTAATGTCAAGAGACTAAATGAAAATAAAAGTAAATTAACCAGTTAAATGGTCCAAGGAAGTCTAAATACTAGCGTTCTTCTAACAACTAGCCATAGGTTTTACAAAAATCGAATAGGTTTGAATTAGGGGTATGCATGCGTCTCTTTTAGTCTAAAATCAAAACCATAATTGAGATGTCGTTTAATGTATAATCATAACAATAACCGATCGATTATGACGATCTTGGTAATCTGTTTTGAAGGTTGTATATAGCAGGTTGGTTATGAGTCGGTCAACCGTGAATTTCAGCTTATGGTGAAGGGAGTGGTTAAAGTGGAATAGGTAAACTCTCCATTCACCCAAACACACAGTGTCACGTCAATTCACCTTTTTTGTTTACCTAATGCTCAAAAACGTTGACAATGGTTTACCGATCTTGGATTAGGTAAACTATTTTTTTATATTTTTATTTTTTTAAACTAGTATATTAAACAAAATAAATCTAGAATAAATTAAAAAACATTACATTAAATTAAAACAAATGAAATAACACTAAATTACACCAGAGCGGGCTCGACCGGAGGATCCCGAATGTGTACCGAATGCTACTACCGGATGAATCGTCACTACCATCGGGTGGGAAAACAATGGAATTTCATGTCATTTTGTTTTGGAATGCTTAGGTAAAGGTATGGTATTTTTTGGTTTGGCTTGGTATGAATTTGAATGGGTTTGGAATTAATTATAGTTAAATTTTAAAAATATTAATTTTTTTGTTTTGAAAGGCTATATAGCCGTTGAGAAGTCCAACGGTCACAAACATCAACCCTTCTCGCATCGGTAAACCTTCACTGCCCCACTTCATTACCGATCGGTAAACACGGACGGCGGCGGTGTTACCGATCGGTAAACCGCGATACCGCCGTGTTTACGATCCCACTCTGCTCACCCTTAGATAAAAGCAGCTCAAAACAATATAACTTTGCATTATATGAGCCTAAAAGTTTGGGTATGAATTTTTTTACCGTGGAATAAATTGTTATTACACATACAATTTTTATATATTTGTGTATTACATAGCAATTAAATATATATATATATATATATATACACTATATATATATATATAATCTATAATACTAATACTAACTTTACCACATATTCAAATAAAATGATATAATATAATAAATTCAAATAAACGTACAACCAAAATGAAATGATATAACCCAATAATTTAAACAAATGTTCAATAAAGATTTTAGTACATGTCAACTTAGTTTGGATTGGTTATGTCGGGCATCGAAACATTGATAAAGATAACTGACCCGCTAGTTTGGTTGCTTCAGAAAAACAATTAACCGACATAAAGGTTTTTTATTCGATAATTTTTTTTGTTTGGATTCGTGTGTTAATAAGGTTTTTTCCACACCCCTAAAAATATTCTGATGGTACAAATTGAAATTTGAATCAAATAACTCACAGAGTGTAACAAGGACGAATAATAAAACTGAGTGTACCATAAATAGACCAGAGATCGCCTTTATACAGGGGACAAACCATTGCAACTTTTAACATCGCAGTTGCCGATTAGCAATTATAAGCATCGGACAGTATACATTTACAATGGAAAGTCCTCCACAAATAGCTCTGTAGGTGGTAATGTAATTGCCATTGACATCCAAGTTGCAACTAACATTGAGTTACCACTCACATTTTATTACCACTAACGGTCAGTTACCATTAACCATCATCAATTGAAATTGATGAACTAATTTCTATAGATTATCACTTACAACGCGTGCTCCACCTTGGGGAAAACGTATGTTAGAATATATGGTATGCAAAATCTTGTTGGTTTATTTATGCTATGACTTTGGTTGATAAATTTATATGAAAACGGAAAGAAAAAATCAGGTTGCAATTGTATGTTTGAACGTGTGTTTAGTAATTTTTTTGCAAAATATCATCAGTTTATTCGCTCGTCAATTTTGAATAAGAATTTATATGAAAACGTAAAGAAAAAATCACGTCGCAACTCACAAGATTAAGCTAAAATACAACTTAAAGAAAGAAAAATATAAAGCAAAATAAAAAAAAAAAAACATAATGGAAAAACAAGAAAAAAAAGCCAAGTGGGTTGAATAGGTTTAGATGAGGGGTAGCGGGAGCCTTTTTCTCAACTCTTCCAATCTGCTCTCTTGACCACGAACATGTGCAGGCATGGAGGTGGTACCAAAAGTGGCACCACCACCAGAATCATCATGGCCACCGGCACCAGCACCTGCACCACCAAGACCAAGGTACGTCTCAGACATTATGACGTAATCATCATCACTTTTCCTCCTCTTCCTATACTGACAAGTCTTTGAGTTATCTTTCTTCTTGCCTAAACCATCACCACCACCGCGCGTGGCAGTAGACTTCAACGAGGCATTAATATCGCCTGCTACAGAAACTACCGTCTTTCTTTCCACCTTCACTACCACTTGTGCTAGAGGGCTTAGACCTTTGCCTCTGCACCACATTACTAGTTTGACCACCAGACCACGAGCTTTTTCTTCTTCACTCACCTGCACCACCACTAATTAACACGTCTGTTGGACCTTCTATACGCCTTATGGCTACAATACGGCCAACCACGGACCCGGAAGTCCCACCTTCACAAGTCATAACGCCGGGAGGAGTTAGAGACTCTCGAGATGATGTGACTGACTCCTCGCTCGAGATGATTAGGACTTCATTCCTCGCAGGATTAACAAAAATATAAGGTTTTACAACTAAATCTGGATATGCACTTGTCGCAGTAGCAGTTGGCACATCTAACTCTGCTACGTTAGCATGGAGGAACTAGTCGTCAGTCTGTTTAATTAGGGCTAGCTTCTCGCCCGTAGGCAATAGTCTCATGTCCATTTCACCTAACACATCATCCAACATCACATTGTAAACACTCGCAACCACAAGAAAGAAGGATGAATCAGGTTAAAAGAAATATACCCGCAAGGGAAGAAATCAACTATACATTTACTAACACCCTCAAGCCTATAGACTAGTGCCCAACGCTCTCTCTTCGGGCCTCATGGATCTGCTTCAAGGGAGAGGGGTTGGTAGTCAACTTCACATACCATGGATGATCCTCAAATGCAGTCACCATATATTTCAGAAACTTCTTCCCTTCATCCCGGAAGGTCATTTGTGTATATCACACCTCAATCGATGGCGGAAACATCGGGGTGGGACAAAATAGATTGTCGAGACATCACAACTTGCGAAATGTGGCAATAATTAACTAAATTCAGATTTCATGGATATACTAAGTGATACATTATTTTGAAATGGAAATACAACATAGAAGTCCAACTACGACAAAAGAGAAGTACACAAAAAATAAAATGTGTTTCTAAATCCATCCAACTAGATTCTCGAAATGTCACATTATCAATTTCCTGCAATATATATTAAAATAAATGTTAACACATAAAGCATTGGTGAACATACAAGTTTTGATTGCTAGCATAGATAGAAAAGTTGTCATAAATCCTACATGGCATAAAAAATATGCTAAGGCATGAAAACATAACAATACTAGCATGCATCAAATATAGGTCAAACCAATTGTGTCCATAAACTTGCGTATTTGTCACCGAGGAATACAAAACCGTGATTGAATAACTTAACATAGACCATTCCTAAGGGTGGTGTGTTACTCCTATAACGCTATATATGTTAAGGTTGGCTCATGACATTAATGACAAATATTTGAGCAAGAAAGGCTTCTAGCATGTATGTATCCAAGCATATCATTTAAGCATGTATTAACGGATTGATTGTTGTGAATAATGTGATTGAAATCGTGATTATGATTTTGATAATGTTGTACATATCCCACCCAAATGTGTGAAAAAAGGTAAAATGGGATCATGTAAATTCATGGTTTGCATAGAAGTTTCCACGTAGGTGAGTTGATGCGTTTGAGAGTTTGGGGAGCCGCCGAGTTATCCTACAAGGATGTATAAGGCGTGTGAGTACGATGGGTTGGATTAGGAATTTGTATGCGAATTATAACTAAGTATGAAATTACATAAAAGTTATCTTGTTAAAATACTCATATTCGACACCATTTTAATCCAAGATAGTGTCTACCATAATACATAACATTCAACCATGAGTTTGGCTGGCGTTAAGATTCGGTTTTGGATATATATATATATATATATATATATATATATATATATATATTATAATTTATATAGTTTTAGCGTCTTAGGAAGTGATTTTCATCCATTAAACCTCATTATATAATTCACCAATGCATAAAATCATCAACATAATTGATGTTTTTGGCTGGTCAGAATATGAGCAAAATAAAACTCCTCATCCACCAAGTAACCAAGTGAGCTTAAACTAGACTAGTGCATTCCAATCATGGCAAATGTTTGGAGACTTGTTGTAGTTTGGACACTTTGTGTCATAACCCCCAACCCCACCCCGAGAGCGGGAGCCATGAACCAGTCAAGTGATACCGGTGTTTATTAAATATGCAGCGGAAAAATTATTTATCAGGATCGTAGTTAGGAAACAAATTATCAGAGATTTAAAACACCAACTTTTACATTAAACAAATGGGATGAAACCCAAGTTTTTTTAAGCACAATACATCAGTAGGGATAAACCCTATTTTATAGAAACATAAACTCCTTTTATTTAGGTAACTTTTGTAGCCATTTTTCTAAGCCTTTAGTGCTCTCCAGCTGACTTTTATTAGCTTCCCATTAAGTTACCAACGCGTTTAAAAACATTTTATCAGCAAGAAATACTGGCGAGTGCATCCCAGTTTAATCAAAACGAGTGTTATACTTTACAGTTATTGAGAGCATCCGCATTTACAATGTTTATATCTACACAATTACTCATTCAGTACTGTCAATCCTGACTTGTGGGTCATATTACTTTGGGTCCTGTCACCCAATAGTAACGGTTCCTGTCACATTCCCATGACTGTGGACTAGTAATGTATACAAAACCCCAACATAGCAGCAGTAATTGTAGAATACATATACTCAATTACTGTTAGGCATAATTAAAACATTTGAGGTTTTTGGTAACACATTTTGACTCACAAAAAGATTTACAAAAAGAGAATGTACTCGCCTGGTAATTTTAGGATCTAACTACAGGCCTCCTAGTATAATCTTGGGCATAGCTCCTGAGCTCTTAATAAAATATATATTGCACTTGTGTTAAGTATAATAACCCATGTCACATACAACCCAAGACAAAACCCCAACGACTGAGTCGGACAGAGCCTTGATATGCGTTGATGAGTCCTAAATCAATTGAACAGGGTAACGAATTAGCGATCATGGGATAAAACATGGGGCAGGGATTTGAAAGATTCATGAGTTGAAAAGAAAATAATTTAGAAGAACAGAGAAAGAGAAAAAGGAAGGAGAGCGAGAGAGAAAGGGGCAGAAGAAATGGAAGATTGATGATGGCTATATATACTACAAAGTTGGCGTGGAGGCTAAGCCTCAACTTCCACGTACACCCACATATGTAATTGTTTAGTTTTAATTTATTATTATTATTTTATAATTATATATATTATAATTAATTAAGTAGCTCAACTCATTTATCGCTTATAACCTCTAAAATATGACGTTTTACAAAACAATAAATATGCCATTAGAACGAGCATATTTTTAGCTACATTTTGACCTAAGTTTCATTAAAAACGGAGTAAGGTTAAATATAATGTATTTTTATAATTTTTAAACGGTTCTTATATTCGTCTAACCACCTCATATTTCCAACAGTCAACTTACTCGTACTCTACCCATTTAATAATATAAGTTTCTATATACTTTATTTTAAATTCTTATAAATACAAATTTTTGAGATGTTACACTTTGTTACTAGAAAGTTTACTTAGTAGCTTAGTTTATGGATTAACTTACTAAGTGAGGAGGTGAAACTAGGGGTGTGAATTTCTGACACGACTCGAAAACCGACACGAACCTAACACGAAATTCGCGGGTTTAGGTTTCGTCTAAAAGGGTTCGGGTCAGTTTCGGGTTGAACCCGCGAACCCGTTTAGGTTAACGGGTCAGGTTCGGGTCAACCTGGTCGGGTTGGCGGGTTGACCCGTTTAACACATTTATACTATATATTGTATTTTTTATAATATATTTTATGTCATAAACTAAATGGGGCGTGTATTTTATGTCATGATTGTAACTTACAAAGAGAAATTAACATAGATTTTATAATTTAAATATGATAATATTATATACATTTGTGTTTTTTTAAGTAATTTTTAATTTTAATATATTAATTTCATAATAAAATTAAAAATTTCGGGTTAAACGGGTCGTGTTCGGGTCAACCCACGAAACTTCGGGTCGTGTTCGGTTCATATATATGATACGATTTTCGGGTTCGGGTCGGGTTCGGGTTCATGTAAAATTTTCGGGTTCGGGTCGGGTTGAATCCGCCAACCCGCGAACACGACCCGTTTAGCACCCCTAGGTGAAACCATGGTTGGAAAGCCAAGGCTCCCATTGTTCACACCTTACCAAAACACAAGTCTTACAACATAGAAGGTTATGGGCTTGGATGGTTTCAACACTTTGTAGGTTGTTTGGGAACTTTAAGGTAGTAGCTAAGTAAGGTTTTGGGCCTCTAATCTTATGGAAATCAACTATACACAAGCCCTACAACCATAAGTTTGGTTGGGAACAAAGTTGGTAACAAGATTCTCACAAGATGAAGAAGTAATGAAACATGTTTGTAAAAGTTTTATAAAACAGAATTCAAATCTGATTTTGGAGCCTCGTATAAGTGATGTACCACTTTGTCACACCTTGGTGGACCTTGAGTAACATCATTGAAGGTCATCCAAGTAGATGGAAGAAAGAAAACAAGAAGAAAAATGAAAAGCAAGGTCCAAAACTCACTATTTTGGGCTTGTGCACAAATCTGCCAGCATTTAGAAGTTTGTATATTTTGTAGGATCTTGGAAGTCATTTAAAAGAATGTAAAGGGTTGATGGTGTGTAGATGAGGCTTATTTATAAGGGGGATATAAGTGTTGACGTTTAATGAAGTTTAAGTGGAGGTTAGTTGGTTGAAAAATGCAATTAAGACAAGATTCGTGAAGCTGAAACAAGGAGTCTGCTGCTAGACATCCTTAGGGACCGTAAGGTAAGGCTTGCGGTCCGTGAGCCTTCTCACAATCACAAAATTACATTTTTAGCTCCTCTTTGGTATTAGTTAGGTCATATTATGCAAAAAGCTTATATGTTAATCATAAATTCTAAGGGATGGTTAGGCATGTTATGAATGTGGTATATGATTGACTGAATTTCAAATATCGAATAAACATAAATATGTGCCAGTTATGTATAAATTATTTATATTGAGTGATTGATTACATGTTGCGTAAGCATGATTAAACAAGATCGAAATAAACATGATTTCCATTATGATCAAAGTTTCGAGATTACAAAGGTTGATACGAAGTATGAATACAAACTTTCTAAAAATAGAAAGTACAATATACGGATCGTTACAGTCTCCCCTACTTTAGAAAATTCTGTCCCGTAATTTATTCAAGAGGAAGAATCGAGTAAAAGATACAGATACTTGGTCTTCATATAACTTTCGAGTTCCCAAGTGAATTCGGCACCACGTTTTCCTTCCCAACAAACGTTGACAATTGGGATTTGACTTCGCCTAAGTTGTTTTGTCCCACGATCCATTATCTTAGCAGGTTTCTCGACAAAGTGTAGACATTCGTTGATGCACAAGTCATCAAGTGGGACATGAAGTCCTTTTTCGGCTAAACACTTCTTGAGATTTGAGACGTGGAACGTTGGGTGGACGTTGTTGAGCTCATGAGGTAAGTCGAGGCGATAAGCAACCTTGCCAATCCTTTCAAGAATCTTGAAAGGACTTACAAAACAAGGAGCTAGTTTTCCATTCTTACAAAACGGACGACTCCATTCCAATGGGATACCTTGAGAAGTACGAAGTCACTAACGTTGAATTCTAATGGCTTGTTTTGCTTGTCCGCATAACTTTTTTGTCGACTTCTTGCCTTAAGGAAGTTGTCGCGGATTTGCAAGATCTTGTCCGACGACTCTTGTTTGAGTTAGCATTCTAATTGGTTATAAATACCATCATTACAAACTAGAAGCCTTCCAGTAGATTGCTACCTAAAACTTTTCTCTTGATTAACGGCTGAGTTATAAAACATTGAAGTAATTAGCTCAGGTAAATACTTTTAACCTATTTTCCCTATACGGGCTTGGGATACGGTATATTATTACCGCTTGGTCCGGTATGGGATCATGTTATCAGATTGTGATTTAACTAAATCTCATAACTCGTTTTAATCTTTATTGTCTGATAACTTATACATTGGGGGTTAACTCGACCGTGTCCTGGATATCCTTGGCTCATTTAAGTTAGTAATGGCCACGTCCTATGCACGGGGTGTAGGCATACACCCGTCAAATGCTAATGCTAAATTATTTTATATACTCCTTGTGAGTTATTTAAGTGGCGTATCGGTTAATCAGGTTATTCGGTTTTTGCACCGGACCCCATATGTATTGACAGACCTGTAAAACTGCATACAAAATCATTTTAAATTGTCCCAAGTTATTTATGAAAATGTTCCATGTGCACTTAAAACAATTTTGAAAGATTTTCAAAATGTGTCGGTTATTTGTATTTACCAGTGTAAATTGACGTATTTTCAAAAGACTAAACTACAGGTACAACACGTAATAGGCTAGGAGTTGCTTGGTAGCGACGAAGAGGATCTTGCAAGTCCTTAGTTGTGCTCAAAGTCTGCTGATCATTTTTGTACATTTTACGATCCGCCTGTAGATCTTATTACAAGCCGTATGTATTTATTATTTTGAACTTTTGAACATTAACGGTTTGTAGTATTATTTTAAATCCAAGACTTCTGCTGTGTACTATGTGTTGTTTGGTTATGATGTTATCAATCTTACGTCACAATACTCCCCACCAAGCCCACCAGGATCTACATGGAAATCGGGGTGTGACACATGTCACTCACATGTCAAAGACCATGCACATGCCTCTTACATGTCATTTCTTCCGATCATATTTAAACGCCAATAACTTTTTTATACATGATTACTTTTTTAAAAAAAATTACACCATAAAATTGAGTGTTTTATTATCTTTCTAATGAGTATACTATTGCTATACTTTTGAAATTAAAAAAAAATAACATGAACTGGGTGTTCAAATATAAACGCCATAAAAACACCCAGTTCAGAAAACGCCATGAAAAATAACCATTTGAAAACGCCATAGAAACACCTAGTTCAGAAAAACGCTATGAAAATACTCAGTTGGAAACGCCATACAACACCCACTTCAGAAAAACGCCATGAAAAACTCAGTTGAAAACACCATAAAAACAGTGGGTTCTTAAAACGCCATAGAAGTTGGTTGTAAAACGCCATAAAAACACCAACTTCAGAAAAACGCCATAAAAACCCAGTTGAAAAAGCCATCAAAAAACAAAGTTCAAAACACCATAAAAACCCACCTCATTTTTTTCGAAAAAATAGTATACTCGTTAAAAAGATTAAAAAAACGTTGAATTTTATGGTGTGATTTTTTCTGAAAAAATAATCACGTATAAAAAAATTATTGTAGTTTAAATATGATCGGTGGAAATGACCTGTGATTAGCATGTGCACCTTTGTTTGGATATTCTTATAATACCCCTCCTATTAGTTCCAAGACCCCTACTATTTACAAAAATGTCACCGCGTCAATCTCAGCCACAAACCACTAAGATCTTGTGGCTGAAAATCGTTCTCACCGTTTTCACACTTTGGGGCATTTTCTCCTGATCCTGTTTATATATATATATTTAGGGGAAGGCTCATTTCAGAAGAAAATTTATGAGAAGAAAAAGAACAGAAGGGTATAATTGTAAAACAATAAATAGTTTTTTTCTCATCTCATTTATTATTATGTTTGACTAATTAATTAGTCATAAAGACTATCATCCTCCACACTAAAAATTTTTGTCTACACACTTAAAAAGTTATCCTACACATTTTGAAACTTATCCTACACATTTTGAAATTTATCCTACACAATTCGTAATTTATCCTACACTATACATGAATTTTTATTTTTATTTTTTGAGAAAAATATATATCTTAAAAATAAGTTACAAATTTAATATAATTAGATATTAAAGATTAAACTACCAATTAATGATGTATGTAAGTTTACCAATGTACTCTTATAGTCATTAACTACAAATAATAAATGAAGTCTAAAGAAGCATTCCTATTGGTTGAGATTTCTTATTTTTTCTTCTTACAAAGAATTTCTTCTCATTTGAACCATCCACTATATATATATATATATATATATATATATATATATATATATATATTTGTCGTTAATTATACCGATTGACGACATCGTACCAACGAAACAACGTCAATACCATTAGACCACCCGTAGTGGGCTAGATCCCGGCGCCCCCCCCCCCCCCCCAATCATGCCCTAAAACGCGGTCCCCCCACCCCTCTCGGCGTGATCCGGCATGATTTCACAAAAAATCCCCCTCCGCGTGATTTGAAAAACGCTCAAATGTGCATCTCTTTAATATGATTGGCCAATGAAATCATTCCAACTCAAATACCATTAATTTTAAATTAAAAAAACAAGAAAATAATTATTGGGTAATCATGGATGAGGCATTATTGGGCATTATCCCACTACGCTCATTTGTGAAAAACGCCCATAATGCAAGGGCGGATCTACATGGTGGTCAGGGGTTGCGCGGGATACCCTCAACTTTCTAAGCGAAGTACAAAATTTTTTATTTTTATCTATTTTATGTATTCGAATACCTTGAAAAATGTTAGGATACCTCTAAAGATGTAATATAAGACAGAGTTCGAGAAGAAATTGAAATTTTTGGAAGAAAAGAGCTTTTCAGGCGAAACTTAGTTGCAGACAAATGTCAAGGAAGAAGAAGGCCCTCTTTAAAAACTAAAAAAACAATTGTTTATTATTTAATTATGAGTAAACTGCTATTTTGGTCTCTGAGGTTTGGGCAGTTTTGTCACTTTAGTCTAAATCTCAAACCTTTTGCATCTGGGTCCATGTGGTTTCAATTTTGTTGCCATTTTGATCTAAAAGCAAAGTCGACTAAGTTTTTAAAAAAAAAACCTTAGTTTTTTGTTTTTTTCTTAGAGAGAGTGCAGAGTTTTGAGGTTTTTTATTTTATTTATATATATATATATATATTAATACTTAAAATAACCAAAATCCCCTTCAGAAAAGGGAAAAACCAGTTTTTTTTTAGAAATCTGAGCTGACTTTACTTTTGACCAAAATGACAACAAAATTGAAACCATAAGGACTCAGATACAAAAGGTTTAAAATTTGAACTAAAATGGCAAAACTGACCAAACCTCATGGACCAAAATAACAGTTTATTATTTAATTATTTTTCTCTTTCTTGAAATTTGGAAACTAACTCACGTGGCTTATTCATTCTTTTCTCTATTACTTTTATTACTTCCAGTTTAACTTTGATCATAATTAAACTATAAATTAGCAAAAAAAAATTTGTGCTTTATGTTGTTGAAACATAGGCATTTGGAGTTTATAAAAAAAAAATTGCAGTTTTCACTTTTAACCCATAGATTTTAGTCTTTTGCATTTTAACTCCTTTGACTTTTTTACTTTAAACAAAAAGTTTTTCATCTTTTACATTTTAACCCCCAACGCTTTTATATTTTCAACTTTGGTTCTCCGTACTTTTCTTCTTTCGCGAGTTTTTGTTTTAAGTTTCATTATAAGTTTTTCGAGTTAACACGTCATAACCCGCGTGTAGGGTTCAACGTTTTTTCATCTTTTTTTTCCCGTTTGACATGCAGTCGCAACACGTCTATTTTTCTTCGTTTGACAATTTCTTCGCAACACGCCGACTTAGTTAGTCTTTTCTACGTTTTACATTTATATCTATTAAATGGTATTAACACGCTGCAACGGGCGTGCGTGGTTCAACGATTTTACGTCTGTTTTTCGTTCGGTGTCATTTTTTACTTTTTTATTTATTTTATTTTTACGAGCTCTTCTGATGTTGGTGGTCGCTGACAGTGGTGTGACATTAGTGCTACTTGGCACGATTTTACGAACGTATTTAACCTATTAAGTTTTTTACTAATTATTTGTTTCGAGTTTATAGCTATATCTATTTTACTTAAGAAAAACTATTTTTATGAGCATATTTTTATGTAGGTGTCGATATAAATTTGATTTGTTGTATGTTTCGACATAAAATTTTTACGGAAAACGAGTCTGGTTAAATACAATACGTTTTCGTTTAAAAAACAAATTTTAGGTAAATATTTTACGTACATTTCCGTATAATTTCAAGTTGGTGTATGTTTCGACGTGAACTTTTTGGGAAACGAGTCAGGTCAATATAATATGTTTTCATGATTTTTATTAATGTTTTGTAAATTTTGTTTTGATCCGAGTGGAGTCAAATTGCGGTTTTTTTTTTCCTTTTTTAAAGCTCAAATTAATATATTTTAATTCCACGTGTCAACATTTCCATTATATTCGTTACATTTTCTGTGTATGACTCGGGCCACATATAATATGTTATAATTGTACGGTATAAATTTGATTTCTTTATGTTTTGATTCAATCGCAACGCTTGTGAAGTTTGCATTGAGTTCAATAAGATACGTCATAACGCGTGTTTTCATATGATTAACGCGTCGCATAACGTTTGGACTAATCCATTCGATGTATCCGCGCCGCAACGCGCGCGGTCTTATTACTAGTTATTATTATTTTCATTATTATAATTATTCTATTACATGTAATAGATTTAATCAATTAATTGTTTACTTATTTATTAACTTCTTATTTTTTATTTGAAGCTTACTACTTATAACAACATTTTATCATAAGTAACATGTTATTTTTAACATGTAAATGACTAGATAACATTTTTCCCATGTAAAAATATTTTATTGTCAAGATTATTTAGTAATAAAAAACTTCAAGCACATTAAAAAATATACTCAATTAAAGTTTATAATGAATTATTAGTACATATCATAAAATACAAAAACTTGTGTTAGAACCCAAATAGAGTTAGAAACTATTATGTTCGCTTGTATAAAACTGAAGCATCTAAAAACAGTGACTCCATACGAATAAAGAGCTGGACCGGCCACTGAATGTGCAGTAAAGAAAAATCTCAGTTTTATGAATGAACGACGAAAAAAAATTAGGATATCCTTGAATTTTTCTTCTAGGTCTGCCACTGCCATAATGTCCCTTTATTGACTGGAATGACACGTGTCCCGCAATGCACATAAATAAAGGCATTATTTATGTGTATCACTACCCTTGTTTTTATCAATATTTTCTATATTGGTTTTTCAACTTTTCAATCGTTGGGAACAAAAGACAAAAAAAAAGGAAGAAAGGTCACGGATGCGTTTTTGGACCCAATTTAATGTTGTCAAATCAAGCGGTTGGATAAAACATCTAACTTTTTAACACGATTTAATAGATATCTAACTTTTAAACCCGATTAAAATTTATCATCTATACGTAATATGTCAAACATACGTCATACATGACACATATACCTAACTTTTGCACCCAAATCCAAATGACGTCACAACGTTACAGACATCTCGAGAACTTATGAGGTACAACCACCCTGTACCAAGAAACCGTACATAGGCTTGATTTCTTAAAGGTGTACGTGATCATCTAGGAAACATTTGTGATACGCTATAAGAACTAGTGACTTGTTAAAGGTGTACTTGATCATCTAGGAAACATTTGTGATATGCTATAAGAACTAGTGACTTGTGGAGAACTTGTTACAAAAGGATTCACCGATTGTTTGCCTCCGGATTTTGTTGTTTCTAGTGACTTACTACGGCCGTTAGAGGATGTACGCAGTCGGTATATCCCCGGTTCGGTTAACAATCTTACGTTAAGTCTGACTGATCGTGAGAGCATCACAACTACTTGGCTCATTGAGGGTCTTTGGTTTGAAACCGCTTGTGTGCAAAATAATGCGACTGTAATGAAGCGCATAACCTCATCGTCCGGATAATTTGTTAGGTCGGGGTGAACCAGATCTAGAAGTCTTTCTTCGTCTTTTAGCTTCCACGCCTACAAATTAATATCGTTATGTTATGTCATGTCATACAGTTTCTATGAAAAAACATAAGCATCCATTCTCTGAAATCAAAATTCAGATGATGAAATTAATCACTTAATTTGATAACCGCTAGCAAAACAAACAAATGCTAAAACAGTTATAGAAAGAAAGCATCCATTCAGCAAGCCATGGTTGTAAAAATCTCGGCTAGTCTGCGATTAGTCGCTGATTAAATACTAATCAGAAGTTCACCGATTAATCGCTAGGCGGTCAATGGAGGTCCTATTCTGGCCATATTTTGGCCAGACGTCGGCCAAATTTCAATCAAACCTTATAAATTCTTTCAGTTAATTAAAAAAGTGGGTTAATGATAGGTTAAAACATGTATGCTTTAAAAAACTACGTATAAAAATGTGTGTGTATATATATAACTAAAAATTACATATAAAAAACTAAATCCGATTAATGGTACCCTACCGCCCGACTAATGCCTAGCGATTCTTACAACACGGCCCAAAAAAGAAAAGATTATTCATGAAGCTAGATGGTTACATACCCATTCGACAAGACTCAAGAGTTCCTCCCCGAAGGCCGCTTTACTGCTACTTCTACAACTTATAACTTCCAGCATAAGTATCCCAAAACCATATACATCCACTTTCTTTGTAAGTTGTTCTAACAATGCATACTCAGGAGCCAAGTATCCCCTATCATAAACATTCAGACAATTATTATATGAATGAAGGGGAATACATATATGATGAAATTAGATTTCTTACGCGGTTCCAACAACCCGAGTACTAATATGGGTGACATTATCCGGGAAAAGTCTTGCAAGCCCAAAATCTCCTATTTTGGGATCAAAGTTTCCATCAAGGAGTACATTGCTGGCCTTTATATCTCGATGGATAATACGCGGTTCAGCTTCATCGTGAAGAAATACAAGACCCGAAGCGGTGCCTTTGCATATACTAGCTCTTGTAGCCCAGTCTAGCTCTACTTGTTTCCCTCGTGAACCTACAATTTCATAACTTTACTCTTATTTGCCTGCCTAAACATAGATTCATCACAAGCCTTCCATACTATAAGAGTTAAGTGATATTTACGTCTATATGGTTTGTTTACTTTTGCCATTTCAGGCAAAATTTCAAAATTGTACCATTTTCTTCCCAAACATTTTTGAAACGTGCCATTACAGTCCAAAAACTAACCTGAGTTGAAAAAACTCAGTTAGCTCAGGGACAAAAATGACATTTTATTCTAGATTTTTTGGACTGAAAAGGCACGTTTTGAGAATGTCAATGAGGATAATGATACAATTTTAAAATTTGGTCTGAAATGGCAAAAATGAACAAACCACAAGGACGTAAATGAGAGTTAACTCATACTGTAATTTTCTTTACCATAATTAGGAGATACCAAAACCATAGAAACTAAAACCATTTTGTTCAAGAAAATTAGCTAAAAGTTCAAATTTAGGAAGAAACAAGCCATGTGGTGGTTGAAAACTTATACCAAGTATGGCGTTAGCAAGACTGTTGTTGTTGAAGTACTCGTATATCAGAATCCGATTACCGTCCTCGACACAGCAACCGATGAGTTGAACAAGGTTTGGATGCTTAATCCTTGAGATCATATTAATTTCGGTCAAGAATTCGATGGTCCCTTGTTTGGATTCAATAGAAAGAGACTTGATGGCCACCTGAGTGCCATCTCTGAGAACCCCCTTGTGGACAACTCCAAAACCGCCTCCGCCGATCTTATTCTCAGGGTGGAAGTTTCTGGTGGCTGATCTTAATGAATTGTACGAGAATTGTTTAACGTTGTTGGTAGCAATTTCTTCTAACCAACATAACATAACATAAGTTTCAGTAAAATTATAAAACACTTAATCATGTTGAATAATGTCTTACCATCTTGGAGATTTCTACTTTTGGCTTTACATGAATCAAAAGCACCGAAACAGCCAATACCCATTGCTCCACTATCTCATGAGTCTCATTTAATTTACTCATCCATCTCTTTGATCTTCATGAGACAAATTGATTAAAACTAGAAGATGATACCTGAACTCAAGAAGCAATGATTGAAAGATACTTGCACTTAGTTGTTAAATGGGGCAAAATATTTAATGATGAAATTATTGATGTAAACAAATGGCCAATGGTTTCTTATGGGAAGGGGAAGTTGACAATGAGGGACAGGGAGGAACCACCAAAATATCAAGTTTTACTTTTAAGGACATAATAATAATTTACATAATATAACTGATGTCGTTTTTGATATTTTAAAATATGTAAATTAAGGAAATAAAACACTAATATTTAGGGCTGGAAACAATTCAAGCCTAACCTAAAGGGAATCAATTAAAATTTTTTTGAAGTATGAGAAGGGTACACTATTAGATAATACCCAATTCAATTGCTTATAACAAACATACTCGTTTACCCGAATCATATATCTACACATTTTCTTTTTATTTTTCGTTGTCCTAGGATAATAGAGTATCTATTAGTCCACTCACATTTTGTTTTTAAATTTGAATTTATTTGGGTAATAAAATTATATAAAAAGGTAAACTGTAAAATAGTAAAGGATATATTCAATAATCTCAATGGGCATTTTTGAAAAACTAGTTTGTATACCTAATACTTGACAGTTAATAAATAATGGGTACCCAATAATGACAACTAGTTTTGTATAAACGTTTACTTTGGTCATAGAAATTATTTTAATGAATATGTGTGAACTTTATAAATATATATTTTTTGAACAGCAAAGATTATAAAATTATCACTCTTAAATTACACCAAATTTATCTCAATGCTAGGAATTAAACCCTGATCTTTCCAAGAAACACAAAACTTCTACCAAAAATATTTTGTTTAGTGTAATATGAACAAATAGTATAATATTTTGACAAAATCCTAAGCAGATGTAACAACCGGCAATATCATTCTTATTTTAAAAGATAATCCATATCAAAATTGAAGCCTTTACTTAATACAATTTATTGCTTGAGTTAGTAAGCCAATTAAAAGTTATAAAGAAGTATACTTTCATTTTTTTCAAATTATATACACATGTGAATAGTAAGTCAGCCACTAAATTTGTAATTATAGGCCTATAAATAAAATTATGACCCACCCCAAATAGTAGAATGAAAGGGACCGGCTGCTATTCCTTTGTACCTTAAAGCTTACCTTTTGACTTGTGATGGCGTTTCTTTTTTTGTGGTTAAAATTTAATTATTACACATCATACGGTCTTAGAATCAAGAAAATCTAAAGCTATTTCACACGGGAAAGTATATCACTAAATCTCCCTTTATTATATGACTGATTCAACAAAGGTTAAGGAGGATACATGTCAATTCATCTCCACTTTCGTTTCAAATCCTAAACCGGTATAAAAATCAACATACATCTATCTACAATAAATCCCTGAACTGCCAGCCCCGGACGACTGGATGGCCAGGCATAGATTGGTTCAGAAACTGTGAAATAAGAGCATGCAATTAAGAAGGAATCTAGTTGGAGGAGTAACGCTCGGACAAAGGTCAGACGTCAATCGCCTGACACTTTGTTAGTTAAAAGAGCTAAAGAGGGTGAACGGAATATTGGATTGGACCGGGCCTCGTCAAGTGGTTAGGGGAAACGACAACACCAAATCTTTGAACTGGGACACTAAAAGATAATCAAACAAATAATTAAAAAAACAAAAAAAAAAAGATAATCAAACAAATAATAACTTCTCAGACATTGAATACTAAAGATCTTAACAGTTATGAAGATAAGGATTTTGATTTTGGTTAGAAATTATTTTACATGAAACATGTTAAAAGTAATTTACTATGTGGGTCAGTTTTGTAACCACATTTAACATATCAATAGTTTAAGAACTAGAAAAAGAGACAAAAGTGTTTTCTAATAATTTCAATCCTGTGTTTTCTGATAATTAACCAATAATTTTATCTAAAGTCGTTTGTATGACCAAATGTTAGCATATATACAATAAACTTCAACTTTTTGGTCGGTGGTTTTTTATGTAGTATATTTCAGTTGTATTTAAAGTTGCGTTATTGCTATTATTATTATATATATACACACACATGTCTTTTAGTTTGATAAAATAAAAGTTTAATTCTATCGACCCTTCAAAAGAAAAAAACAAATACGACATTTAGTTTTAAACAATGTTCTTTTAAATGAGTGGTCAATTTATAGTGACCACAAATAAAGCGATGTCTTTATTGTAACATGATATTTCATTTAGTTTGTGACTTAAGTTAAAAGAGGTGGTTGCCAGTCATATAGCTTAACGTGATGTAAGAGAAAATGACGATGGATCATAACTTTTAGAGAAATATGAGATCAGAATGGGTGTGACGTTTTTCTTAATCAACAACCACGTTTAGCTAAATGAGTCATGTTCTAGTTAATTTAGCTAGTTCACGGTATTTTATGTCAAAATTTAAAAAATAAAAATGAAAGAAGCAACTGTGGAGAGTAGTTTAAGGTTATCGTTGGTTTGTTGGTTTGTGGTAGAATATACATCAATATGATTGATTGGGATGAGACTTTATTGTCCGCCTCTTGATCACAAATGTTGTTCGCTTTACCCACCAACAACTCACATTTACTTTTTGGTTGCCCAAGTGAATATTTTCTGGATGTCACCCATCCTGATACTACGCCCACCTAAATACGTTATACTGTGAAGTTCTCTTATCCACTATCAAATAAGGCAAAAACACGTTGGTGATTTAAAAGGTGTGACATTACTTATGAACCAAGAATCTCTCATGTTTACGGTCGAATATTTTAAGAAGAAGGAATGTGGATTTGATAAGGGTTTTGTGCCCTTTTTTGAGGACTTTGAGGAAACGGTGGAGCATCTTTTCACAGCGTGTTCTTTGTCGAATCGTGTTTGGTCGAAGTTCAGTAGGTGGTGCAAAATCCCGTCGATATATAGCTTCGATTTTAAAGATATTTTGGAAATACACAATTTCTCTCAAGTTGGTAAGAAAGCAAAGAAAATTATTCAAGGTTTGGTGATTATCGCGTGTTGGTGCATCTGGAAATGAAGGAACGATTTGGTTTTCAACCAGATGAGACGCAGTCCGAATGAAATTTTAGGAGAGATAAAATCGAGAGGTTTTGCTTGGGCTAAAAATAGAACGTCTTGTATTTATATTAGTTGGATTGAATGGTGTAAATTCCCCTTGTATATATTGTATATTGTAAGTATCTGCCCTTTGCCCGCTTGGGTCGGGGGCGTGTGTTTTGTATTGGCCTTTTGCCCGTTTGGGTCGGTGGTTGTTTCTAATGAAGTTTTATTTTCAAAAAAAAAAATCTATTTTGCTTTTTACATATCAATGTTTTCTTCTAAAAGAAGATAATGTGTTAAAAGCAGTGTTGTAAAAATCGCGATTAGTCGGCGATTAATCGCTAGTCGTCCAGTTACTGAGTAATTTTTCTTAAATCGGTCCATTAATCGACTAGGTCCGACTAGGCCAACCAAAAATCGACGATTCCAGCCAGATTCTAGAAAAAACTTGTATATTCCGGCCAAAACCTCTAAATTCCGGTCAGTTTCCAACTAAATCATATGAATTCCAACAATTAATCATGTATACTTAAATAAATGAGTTAAGTAAGATTTAAAACCTAGCTACTTAAAATATTTACCTATAAAAATGTATATATGTATACATAAAATTGAAAATTACATATAAAAAACCCGATCCGATTAATCTTATTATTCCCGAGTAGTCGCTAGTCCCCGCTTCACCGGCCAACTAGCGACTAACGAGTTCTTCAACCTTGGTTAAAAGAACTTAAAGTAACAGAGCAAAAGTTTTGTTTATGATTAATGATTTACATGTATTCTACATTCTCTTAAAGAACAAAGTCGGTTTTACGCCACTAACACCTCTAACTTTCAAACCTTGTCACCATCAGCACTTTTACTTTGAATTTCCACAACAACATCATCATCTTTTTAACTTAGCCAATGTCACCCCTTTACTTTGCTTTTTACCATCACCTCTCAGTTTTTTCATATTTACGCCACCACCCTTCTACTTTTACATTTCCACCATCACTCCCTCATCTTTTACATATTGCCGCCACCACCCTTCTACTTTTACACTTTTTCTTTTGTAAGACTTTGCGTTTTTACCCTTTGCACTATTACTTCATTTTTATACCAGCTCAACTTTAAAAAACTGCAACTTTAACTCTATAACCCCTAGACTACTACTCCTACTTTTGCAAATGCCATCGCATTGTGTTTTACGAAATGTCTTAGGCATTGTATTTTACACTTCGTGTCAACCTTTGTGTTTTACACTTTTTTTTAATTCTCTTTTACGCATTGTGTTTTACATTTTTTTTAAATTGTTTTTTACACATAGTGTTTTACGCATTGTGTTTTACATTTTTTTTTTAAATTGTCTTTTACACATTGTGTTTTACAAATAGTGTGTTGTCTTAAGACACGTTTCCACCTGTCGTGCGCCGTCTCAACGCGCGGCGAGCAAAATACTAGTTTCCTATTAAAAGAAACATGATGTTTTATTTTGGATAAAAAGTTAAAACACAACCAGAAATCCTTTGGTTTATAGAAAGGTTTTTGCATATTATACATATATACTAGGTTATATACCCGTGAGCTTCACGAGTTGTGGGTTTTGTTAAAAAATTTACAACACATATATAAATATTAAAGTAATGTAACCTTTGACCGAATAATAGTTTCAAGTAACAAAGCTAATAGATCATAATGTCGGCTCGCTTATATTGGAGATTGGAAAGATCACAAAGCTAATAGATCAGTATAATATCGGGTACGTTGATATTGAAGATTAAGAAATTGATCCATTTGAGATAATAGATCGGGTTATTAAAATAAGTAAAATACAAAACATATCTATGAAACAAAAATCTACAAAAACTTGTCAGTTTTGGATTGCTACAATGGTGGTGGAGGCTTAGAGATAAAGGGGAACAGTTGTGGGCAAAAGTGGTGACTGCTATGCACAATGGTGGAATTCTGGCAATTTCATTATGTTAAAGAACAGTATTAGCGGGATGTGGAACTCCACTGCTGCAGTTAATAACGAATTTATTAAACCGAGCAAAGACTTAAATGAGCTCATTGTGTGCGACATGGGGAAAGGCGATAAGGTTCAATTTGGAATGATTTTTGGTTGCAACGGGGCGGGTCAGGGACAGGTAACAGGGGCTGCTTGCCATAGCCAAGTTAAGAAAAAGAAGTTTTGTTTAGGAGTGTTATAGCAGCAATGCGAGGGCCCTCTACTACCTTTATTCTTTTCAAATAGTCTAGAAATCATTTACGAACAAATGAAATTCCTTATTTGATGAACATCCAATACTCTAGAAACACATCTTATCCTATAGATAACTTATTCAATATTGTACATCAAAAACATGTCTATAAAGCATTAACTATTTATATAATACAAAAGCAGAGAAAATGTATGCGGGTCAACCCCGACTGACTTGTTTGACCTGTGGAAAAAACATGTTTCAGCCTAACCGTTTTGACCCACTATCAACCCGCCCTAACTGTTAACTACGTATCACCATTTATCTTAATTGATTCTTTTTCAAGAACATGAATTGGTGATTCAACTCTTTGATCTTCTATAGCAGTTTTGATCCAAACCACTGCTTGAGGACAAACCCCCATAATATTTGCATCTTCAACCGTGGACTTCTGAACCACGTAATTCACTTCTTAGTCGGATACAGAGTTTATGGTCCAAATCGTTGTTTCAGTAGTGGTCAAGTAAAATATGCTTCTTCCACCCATGGATCACCTATTCAATCACAAATTTATTCAGAAACCCACACACAACCTTTTAAATTAGAACATGTTTAGATTAAAAAAAATAATCAATTAACATTGGTTACAAAAGAACATGCCTAAATAACTTCCAACATTGGCACTTGCTTTCGAATGAATGCGAAAATGAAAGTTCACTGCAAAACTCTAACCAATGACATCAATAGATACATTTTTTGAAATTGTGATGCTTTATACTTCAAAAAGCATACAAGTATACACAATTCAGTTCAGTTAATTGCGTTTCTCTTAAAGCGTACGACCGAAACCAGACCACATTTCCTGGTTAACTTTTTTCTATTATTGATTTGGTTTGGCGTTCCTTAGAATGTATCAATCTTGTTTAGGGTGAAGGGAGTGGTTAAACACTTGGAATAGGTAAACTCCCCATTCACCCAATCACACAGTGCCACGTCAATTCACCTATTTTGTTTACCTAATGCTCAAAAACGTTGGCGGTGGTTTACCTAATTGGGTTTAGGTAAATTAGTTGGTTTAAAAAAGCGCGCCTGAGGCGCAGGTCATGGGGCTTTACCACTCAGCGCCTTGTGTTTTTTCAGGAAGCGACCAAAAATTGTTTTTTTAGTAAAAATAAGCGTTTTCTAACAGCCTGGGTTTTTGGAGCTGCATTCGTGTCCGCAGGACGTGCGGGCAAGCACGAGTTCAACCAAATTCCAGCTCCGAAACTCAATTGTTAGCACCCCCCTGCGCGCGCGGGTAGGACTTGTGGTAAAACATGTCATAAAGTTACAATTGTTTAATAATTGTTTTACCTTATAAACAACCATTCCCTTTGTTCCCATACCTATGTGGGACAAGGTATAAAAGCCTTATTTATAGCTATATTTTGGTTAAAGGAAGCTAAAAACCTATAGGATATGTATGGGATATATAAAAAAAATTATATAAAGACCTAGCGCCTCGGGTACGAAAAGCCCACCGCTTTTGCGCTTTGCGCCTCAATTTTAGACCTCGTCGCTTTTGTGCGCCTCTCGCTTTTTTAAACCAAGAGGTAAAAAAAAAAATTTAAAAGGAAAAATGTGTGATTGGCTGAGAAGGAATGGACCCCACCACACTCACATCTCTCTCCCCTTCCCTCCCTCTCCACGAAACGGTGAAGCTTCACCGAAAATCAACACATTTCGGTAAACATTGGCGCGGTAAACTTGTTGGCAGTGGAGGGAATCTCGGTAACGAATGGGTTACCGACTCCACTCCGTTCACCCTTAGTTGAAAAGGAAAAAGTAAAAAAAAAATAATAATACATGTCATATCACTTACCATACCCGCAACCACTATTTTTATTCTTCTGGAAGAAGTTTAGGGTGTCATCTTCACATTTTCTTCTTCTGAGCCAGTCAGGCATTCTTAAATATTACTCCCTGTCATCTATACCCAAATACTTAAATGCAGAACCGTTAAATGGGCTAAACGAATCAAAAGTCAAGTAAATGTTCCTAAGTCACCCTATGCTAAAATGAAGTCCATTAAATGGGCTAAACGAATAATAACACGAAAAATATACATGAGTGGATTCAAGAATAATAACATGAATAATAGTAAAAACTTGAAGTTCTTTCAGATGCAATAAATATTGTGATCTACATTCAAGAACAGATTTAAAAAACACATGACATGTGTTTTATAGTTTAAATCATTTGTTGAATTGACGTCAAAATTAACCAACATCATAACAGATCAACAGAACAATAATTATCTATAACTAATTACCAATTTAAAGCATGATTCATTGAGAATATTTAGTTGCTTAAAAACACCGAATATAGACATTAATTGCTACGAATCGGACATGTATTTGAAAACAAATGGAGCTCAGAATCGTCATAACTCACCTACTCGTTGGAACTGTTTAGAGTGGAATGTGGTTGTCGGCGTAGCATCATCGTCATAACTCACCTACTCGTTGGTACAGTGGTTTAGATAAACCATTGAGCTACTTTTCTCGGTAGCTATATTTAAAACAACATAGAGTTTCCATTCCAACTTTGGTTACAACATTTAGAACATAGGTTTCCATTCCATTGTAATTTCCCCAGAATCACCATCATCTATAGACAATTCTACATGACAACAAAGAACACCATATCTAATATATCAAAAAACGTTGAAGTAAAAAATGAAATAGATAACAAACCTGTAAACTTCAAATAATCTAATTGTTTGATCGGCGGCAGTAGTGGGTTTCCGCCGCCGGTGACTACCTTAACATTTACCATTGTCAAAACCGCAATCAACCATCACCATTATCCAAATCGCAAAAAACCACCATCCACCTCTGCTAAGATCAAAAAACGTCGGAAAGTATAAGTTGGGGAAATAAGGTGTTTACCTCGTCACCGCCCACCGACCGGAGTAAGTTCATACATCGTCGCCAATGACGACCACCACATCAGCATCGTCGTCTCCATTAAACCCTAACCATAGTCACCATCTCCGGCTATATCCATCACCGTCGCTGCTTACCATCAGAATCCAAACACCACCAATACTATTACACCCCATCATAATACCCTTGTATTCCGTCACTCACATACACTGTACCATCATCAATGATGTTAACCTTAATCACCAGCGCCACCTCCATCATCCACAAGTAACCACAACCACCGCGTTCTTTACAACAATCCGATCGTTAGGGTTTCAGATCTCATATGATAGTTTAGTGTAGGAATTGAGAGGATTGACTTAGAGATTTGTCGACAAACTGGAGTATAGAACTACATTTTAGGGTTTTTGATTTGAATCAGTAGAAAGGAAAGAGGAAAGTGTGCGGTGTAAGAGAGAGATAGGATTTTGATTCAATACCGAGGATAAGTTGAGTTTGAATTTTGAATTTGAATGTGATAAGTTGTTTTTGGAAAACTGGAAAGACAAAGATGTTGTGCTCTGAACAAGATAAGCTGGTTTGGGGAGAATGAGAAGTTTCAGAGATATGTAGAGCATAAGACTTTTGACTTTGTTTTTTTAGAATTAGGGTTTAATTAAAAAAAATCTAGAAAAATTACACATAGGATGAAGATAAAGGGAGGGCTTGTGGGATTGACACCTAGGATAGACAACTTTTCCTTTATTATAGTAGAAGATTTCTAAAACCTTAAACCATCAAATTGTAAGACTGAAAACCGGCCGGTTCAGCCGACCCCACCAACTCGACCGGTTCGGTTTGTCGTTTTCCAAGACCATAGTTAGTGGTTCGGCCCCAGAATTTTCATCAAAACCAGCCAAACCGGACCCATAAACATCCCTAATAACCAGTCTTTAGAATTTATGTTTGAAACCGACTTTTGCACGCCACAACCATTATCTGTACATAAATCATGTGGCTCAAAAGTTCACACTTGAACATACGACTCTTTTAACAATTTAATGCTTCATTTTTGAGGTTTTACACAAACTGTCTTTCTTTATCCACCATAAGAAAACTATTCTTTGCAACAACCTAAAGAAGCAGAACCATACTCGGAAACTGATTTATTTCATGAATACAAAAAATGAGACGAACGTTGCACAAACAAAGAGAGAACGAGGGAGATCAAAAGGCAAGCCTGTCTTGAGCAATTCTTCTATCAACTTTTTTCATTCTTTGTGGTGGCCAGATGACATGAGTAACCCTTCCACGTATCAACCCCAATGGAATCTGTAACCCAAAAGCATTTTCATTTGGCAATTAGCTAAATTCTAGTCAAAATGTTCAAAAAAAAACATTAAGATTCAGCCGAGTAATATACTGGGCCATATGTTCTTGAATCACTGCTAAACGCTGAATTGTCTCCTTCGACCCAACAATGTCCCTCCGGAACCCTTGTAGCACCATTCACATTACTGATGTAGTCACCTTCCATGCGTACTATTCTTTTCACGCACCTCTCCTTGTAATTAGTTGGATTACTGCAAATTTATAGACTTCACTTTTTATTTTTTATATTTTTGATATTTTGACTCTTTTACTTACCAATAGGTTGTTCTGACATGTCAAGTGGTAATTTAGAACATTGCTAGATAAAAAGAAAACGGTTGTAATGGGTGTTCAAAGTGTATTTGTAATGCGTAAAACCACATAAATCATTTTGTTCAGAAGATCCGAAATAATTTTTGAAATAAGCGTTAACTGCCATTTTCGTCCCTGTGGTTTGTCCAATTACGGCAGTTCAGGCAAAATTTCAAATGTGTACCATTTCCGTCCCTGACATTCTTGAAGCATGCCGGTTCCATCCAAAAACTTAACTTTTGTTAAAACCTGCCGTTTAATGAAGGGTAAAAACGTCATTTTCCTTTTATTTATTTCCTTTTTTCCTAAACCCTATTAAATCCCCAAAAACAAAAACAAAAAAAGGAAAATGGTGGCAGATTTGAACAGACAGGAAAATGGCGTTTTTTACCCTTAATCAAACCGCAGGTTTTAACAGATGTTAAGTTTTTGGACAAAACTTAGCATATTTCAATTAGGTCAGGGACGGGAATGGTACAAATTTGAAATTTGGCCTGGACTTGCATATTGTACAAACCACAGGGACAAAAATGGCAGTTAACTCTAGAAATAATATTCGTTCTATAATCGTATTTAACAATTAATTATTTATAGAAAGATCAAAAGATTATTTACAAAGTGTTACAGGTCAACCCAACCAAACCTGTTTTGACCCACACGTAAAAATTACTCAGTTTGACCTGAAACCACATTGACGTTCATTTTTGCACCTCTGGTATATACCAGAACAGTAAAGCTATAATGAAGAGCATAAAGAAAATTATTCAGTTAACTTTTCAAAATGGATTCTTTTAAAATCTTCGACATAACTCAATATCAATATCATCACAACATGTTCATAAAATACACATATCTTACTATACAATCAGTGACGGAACCAGGATTTTGTACTGTGGGGTCAGTATATATCGGTTCTCGAATTTATAACCAGGCGTAAAACTTTTTGGCCGGGTCGGGTCGGGGCACATGATAAAAGACAAAACCGTAATAAAAGTATTTTGTCACTAGAAAAAACACACAATAAAAATACAAAGTAACTTGAAATATAGAAAAAAAAAAACATTTTATAGTTGTTCCCTACGTCTTTTCATTTTGGGCTTAGTTAAATGTATAAGTTGGGCTTATTTAAACTGGAAGTATGAAATTGGACTTGTTTACTACACTATAACTTTTTATTCGGTTAAACGTTTTACATAAAAAAATTATTCGGTAACAAAATATTCAACATTTTCATAAAACCCATGGACAATGAGTAGAATACATACCTGAAAATTACTACATCGCCATGTGAGAATTTGTATTTGTCAAGGCAAAATTTCTCCAGAAAAACATAATCATCTGCCACCAAATTTGTCATTAATGTGCCGCATGATGCCATCAAGAACTCTAATTAGATGTACTTTTCAATAAAAGTTACCTGTAAATGATTCCAAAGAAGGATTAAACGTTGGAGTCATTGAAGAACCTCGAATAGGACATACTCCAGCATAACGGTCTGTTACAGTTATTCCCACAAGCCCGAATGCAATAGACTTGCTAAACATTTTCATCATAGTATTCTGTATTCCCATATCCCTTCAAATAAATCCTCAAAATTGAAAGTATGAAATCTGCACAAGAGATTTCAAAATTGTTAAAAGCCCTTTGGGCGTGCCTAGCCCTCAACAGAGGCGAGGTGCAGTGAAAACGCCCTGCAACCTTCAGGGGAGATTCCGGACAATTTTCGGTTAGATTCCGGCGAGCTTCAGGGAAATGTTCTGCAAATTTTAGGCAAATTGGTCAGACACATCCTATGCTAATTCAACTATGGCGAAAGGACCAAACTATAAGGTGTAGATTCGCAATCTAAGACCAGAATAATTAATAAAAACTCACCTTTACTTTACTTTCACAAGAGATCCCCGGAGAATAGGCTGGATTGCTGCTTCAAGTTAGGGTTAGCTCCTATGAAATCAAACAATAACAAAAGCCAACGTCGGTAGTCGATAAACAAATGATTTTGTGTCACTTTTTATCTATATACTCTGGCGACAAAATCCCTCGGTTTTTTTAATCACTTTTTCAACTAATAGTACTTCTAAACCCTAATTTTGTTGTCGGTTTGATGAGGATGGAAATTTGGGGAAAGTAGATTGAAAGAAGAAGTTGAAAATGTGTGGTTACCGGAGATGATCGATGTCGATGAGGTGAGATCGGAGGAACGATGTCGATGAGTAGGGCGCCGAAGTGGAGACAGAAACTAGACTCGTTTGATCTTGGCCTTATGCAAATGTTCGTACTTCTTAGTTATTGGATTCAATTGTTGTCAAGTTTGGATAGGATTGGTTGGGTTTGTCACAATACTATAATGGTAACTTCACTCAATATAGCCTATGATAACAAAAAAGCTTGATTTTAAATACAACCTCTTTTTCAAAAAAGTCTACACCAGAACTGTTTTGGTCAAAATTATCAAGAAGACCTTTGTGATCAAATTTGTAGGTGAGATAGTGTGCTTGATTAATTCGTGTAACAAATGAAATAATGAAAGTAATAAGATGTCACGTATTGGTACGAGAAAAGCCCTTGATCTTTGGGATTTTCGACATAAAACCTCGGAGGTGACCAAATATCACATTGCCTCTTGTTCTTATTGAATGTATGAAAGATTACAAGTCGAGAGTAATTGAGATCGGTGCTAAGTGTTAAAGAGGAAGTGTATGGTGTGTCTTGTCGTGTGGAAGCGAAAGAAAGTGTAATTCGGTGACCTTTTACAATCTCAATTGCCACTTTATATAAAAAGTGTAAACAACAAATATCCCGATAATTCTAGGAAATATCCCATCTTCATTCCTGAAAATTGGAGAACTTTTCCACATGTTTTCTTCAACCATATTAGTAGTTCTTTAGCATGGACTAAGTCAATAGTAATTACCTACGAAGACAAGTCAAAAGCAAAAGAGTAAAAGTCCATTAATATAGTTAGTATTCACGATACTGAGCTTACTCGGGATCTAGGATTCCGAATTATAAAATCAACCCCTAACAATTGTCCCCAAAATTTGAAAGCTATTTATACTGTTACATATATAAAATTTTCAAATATTCACCATAAAGTTGTGATAAGATGCGATGCGGATGGAACGATATTCAAATAGTGAGAACAACATCATTGCGGTTATAAATATATCCTATATTTACTCCTTTTTGTTTATCATTTTTCACCATCTGCCTCATTATTCTTCTGCAGAGCTTCAAAGGTAAGCGCTTTAATCCTTCAAATCTTCGTTCTCTTCTACAATTTTTATGCTTTTGATCATGAGCAAAAAGATGGCTCGCTATACTTCTTCTTCTGCTGGTGATTCCGGTGAGGATTTCATCAATCAAAACCTTTTGGAACATCCTACCATGAATGTTACTCTTTTTCTGATCACGATGTTGAACTCCTGATGACCAGAAAGGCATTTCCTGATAATACCATTTTTAGGTCTTTTGACCCGAAAATCAAGTGTGATTTCGTTTCAAAAGTGTGGGTTTGTTTCCTTGCTTATCCTTTCACTTTGGGTCTGACATATCCTTTTCCTCCATTGATTCCGGAGTTCTTTAAACTTACTGGCCTGAGGTATTCTCAAACCATGTCGGTGGTTTAGAGGATTTTGTATACTCTAGAAAAATTGATCCGAACCCACAACCTTGACATCGGTGTTTTTGAACTAGCAGGTGTCTATAACTTTAGAACCCACAATTCAACCCGCTTTGTTTTCCAACTTCAGTCAGCCCATGCACACGTGATTCTGAAGTCCACTCAAAATGACAATGATTGAAGGGCAAGTTCTTCTTTGTGAAGCGTAACTCCATTCCTGGTGGGGATAAGTTGCCCTTCGAGTGGATCAGAGGCCAGTGGTGGGAAAGGATATGAAAGACCCAAAGAGAAGGGGAATGCCATATAGTCCCAAATGTGGGAGACAAAATCGGACTTAGAACTCCGATCATAAGGGCAAAAGACGACAGACTTTGGAAAGGCGCCTAAGGATTTGAGTTGGGAGATCTCTAGGTCGGAAAAATCATAAACCTCCTCTTTAGGGTGTTTAAGCAGGTTTTGGACGATGAAACCCCCAATTGTAGAGGATGAGGAACGAGTTCTTTTATTCGCCATTGATGATAAGAGAAAATAACACTAAAAGGAAAGAGGAATCGAGAGAATAAAAGAGAGGATTACCTTTGATCTTCTGGAAGTTTGCTAGAATGAGATAAATAAAGGGAAATACAAGAGATAATATATGCATTTATCATCTACAACCAAACGACATTGTTTCATGCCGTGAACCTCGTACCACGTCTGTAACAACTCTAAAATTTCGTTGTTATCTTTTTCGGTTATATTTATCCGTTGTACTCCGAGATTCGTTATAAGAAAAGTTTATGTTAATTAATTACAATTATGGATGTTATATCGTATCTAATCGCTTATTAAATCGCATCGTAATCTCATCGCATCGCAACTCGCAGTTATTATATGGTTTTATGTTATTTATGTGTGGTGTATGTTTGTGGTTATGATTGTGCTCGCTATTGCATCGCTCTCGCACGCTCAACTTGCTAAATCGCACTATTATATCAATTATAACGCTTAATATAACTATTTAATACGAACCGAATCGCCAAACGAACACTTAACGCAAAATCAGCAAACGAAATTTGATCACCAGGCCAAGTTCGGCCGAACTTGACTACCACAAGTTCGCCCGAACTTGCCTGAGACACAAGAACCTTCTGTTTTCCACAAGTTCGATCAAACTTGTACACATATGTACAAGTTCGGCCGGACTTGGCTAACTTCTCTAAAAAAATCAAGCAAGTTCGTCCGAACTTGCATGAATTTCATGCAAGTTCGACCGAACTTGACTCCCACCAGCTCCATTTTGCCTTCACCTATAAATACTCAGCCCCATTCTCTCATTTGAACTTGCTGCAACTTCGCTCTGAGCTCCCGAAACCCAGAACCCTCTGTTTTCTACGTAAGAATCAACCCAATTTCAACTACAACGATGTTCAACAACGTTTTACAACGATTTTGCACAAGGCATTCCCTTTGTTTTCATCAAAACTCTTCTGTTTATGAAAATCTTCATCTTTTTCCATCAAAACTTCTGTTTTCACTCAGATCTATACTAGATCTGAGGAAAACCTTTTAAAACCTTGATTTTTTACACCATTTTCGAATTAATGACATATGTTTCGTTCACTTTTGAGTGGAACGAGGCGTTGTCGAAGCTAGATCTAAGATCCGGAAGCACAAGGACGAAATCGTCACTTTACACAAGCTGGACTAACCCGTACGAACCTTCAAGTTCGCCCGGATTAGCCCGAGTTTCTGTAAAATGGCTAAGTTCGCTCCAAAAGACCTCTCCGACCTAAGCTTTACTCAGTGGCTTAAGGTTGGAGGGATGGGCACTCGATTTCCTCAGCAAACGACACGAAAACGCAAGATTTTGGACCCGAAGACATCAAGTTCTCTCGAGATTGCACTGATTTTGACAGCACAGGAAGTCAAGTTCGCTCGAACTTGCCCTCAAGGGGTCAAGTTCGGCCGAACTTGAGTGGAAATACTCAAAACTTACTTCAAAAACCCTCAAGTTCGCTCGAACTTGCAAAGTTTCTCAGGAAACTTCACAAGTTTGGCCGAACTTGTCTCTTCTCTTACCAAAACCCCACAAGTTCGCCCGAACTTGTCAAATTTCCTTGAGAAACTTACAAGTTCGCGCGAACTTGACTCTCAGCTCAGCAGAACTATACAAGTTCGCTCGAACTTGCCTACTGCTCAACCCAAACTTCACCGTTTCAGCTTTTCGGAGACTGATGCACTTCCGTTCGCATATGTAGGCTGATCCGGCACTCCTTTTCATCCCTCGGCAGTCGTCATCTCTCTCCTAAACGCACCACAGTGAGTATACTTGACCCGTTTTCGCTTTAACGCACTTTTTGGGTGTTACATATGTTCCACTATCAAAATCACTTCACAAATCAAGCTGTTTATCACACGCGAATAATCTAATTATGTATGCTCAATACGTGATACTAGAAACATGTGACTAGTACTTCTTTTCGTTAACTTGCCTCATTTGCTAGTATGGTAATATAGTGTGGCTAACACCCGACGGAGTCTAGTTAGGATGGACGCGCAAGCCTTCTCACGGCAGTTAGCATGAGAAATAAGCCCATGTTTATCTGTGTGATGTGTTTTGGTGTATCATGATATGTAGTTGGACTATCTTGCGAACGGTTTCTCTATTATGCTAGTATTACTAAAACCTGTATACTCACCTTTACTTAATTGTATTGACTTGTATTTTAACATATGTAACAGGTTGATGATTTAGCTTAGCGGATGCTTTGGATAGCCGAGCTTAGTTGTTTTTGTTTATTTTGTTTTGTTTAGAATGGTTTATAATAAAATCTAGAGAATATCAAACCTTATTGTTTTATGAGAAAGTTATGTATTTCGTGATATTGTTGATGACGTATTGTTTAATAGTACGGGATATTAGACGTTAAAATATTGTTGAATGAATAGTGTTATAGTCACCTAGTGCCACTAACCCCGATGTTTCCGCCATCGGTTGGGGTGTGTCAACGTCCCACCCAACTGCGCACTCTGCCATAACTCGAGTATGCCATAAAACCGTTGACCCTCCACCTTGGTCCTATTTTGGGGACAATTGTTATGGGTGAAAATTCTTACCCGTATTCCGAACTTAATATAGGAATCTCTGATTACGAATAGGTTTGATATCCTGAACATATTCCTAATACTTTACTAACTTATTTCTTGCGTATATTATTTAATGAATGCATGGAATAAATGAAAGACTTGGTCAAGCCAAAGACTCGGAATTGTTGTTTAAAGGTGGACGTTGGAACGTGGTTAAAGAAGTCTACAAACGCTCATAAGAGCATATTCGCTGTATCCCGACTATTTTGGGATATATTGTTACATTTTGTAGTTTAAATAATGAGGTTAGCTGATGGTTTAGGCACATGACACATCATAATACACTCTCATTTCTATCGCAACTAATATTTTTTTTGCAAGTCACTCAGACACACTCATTAACACTCGCAATCATCATTGTAATACTTAGTAACGATCAGAATAGTTCTCGACTTGTATCTTTTCAAAGTCAATATTATCAATTAGGACAGACGAATTTCAAGTCGGTGTCCGAGGTTTTGTGTCGGCGATCTCAATAGATCAAGGGCTTTCCTCGTAACATCTCGTGTTGTTTACTACTTTATCGTTTATTTACATTTCAATATCCTTATATACTGAGCTATATTCCAATATCTTGATCATACATTTCCATATCCCGATGAGATATTCCAAATATTTTGAATGACACATTACCTCACAAAACTAATTTGATCATTAAACTGCTTAGGTAATTTTTGACCAAACAGATATGAGATATGATGAAACATATATTCTTTACACAATCATTAACTTTTGAGTAAATTGCCATTTTAGTCTATGAGTTTTGTTCAAAATTACCACTTTAGTCCAAATAGTTTTTTTCTCCTCTAGGTCCATGAGTTTTCCATTTTCTTGCCATTTTGGTTCAACCCACTAACTTCGTTAAAAAATATTAGTTAACTCACATTAAATAGTTTGATAGTTGCTTTTTTCATCCAATTTTTTTTCTTTTATTCAGTCATATAATATATATATATATAAATATATAACGAAAAAAATAAAAATACATATTAAGATGAATATATAAAAACTCTTTAATTTTTTAAAAACAGAATAATAATTAATATATATTAAAAATCATTTATTTTTTTAATTTATATAATAAAAATCCTCTGTCACCCCAACCCACCCACCCCTTTCTCTCTCACCACAGGTCCACAACCCCCACCTCCACCTCCTCCGTCACCCATCAGCACCCACCTCCGCCACACACCTCCACTACTCGTCACCGCCCACCTCGAACATATTAAACAATTGAGTATTGGTGGATTTTTATTATCTATAAAAATATTCTAAAAAAATTAAAGGGTTTTTTAATATATATGAGTTAATATTATGTTTTTAAAAAATTAAAGGTTCTTTTTATATATTAATATGAATATGTATTTTTATTTTTTTTAGTTTAAGGGTTTTTTAAATGTATTAATAATTTTTTTTGATAAATAAAGGTTTATTTTTTTCTCAAATATGGGATTAAAAGTACCAGAAAACTTGCCAAGTTACATCAAAACAGAAGGTAGCCGGGCAACAAGCTGCGCCGCCAATCCTTTCTGAATTGCAAACTCCAACCTTCCAAATACAAACCCTTGCCCCCTTGGGGTTGAACAATTGCTGTAGACGACCCGTTGAACCCTCGTCAAGAAGTGGATAACTTCTGGCGCTAGGGAGCCAAAAGTATCAAAGGCAAAAGGGACAAAGACATGCTGGTTCTTTGCGCAAGCTTTAGCGTGCTTATCCACTTTCTTTGATTCTGCCTTTCTTGCTGCTTGTCCAGCTACAAACCCATTTTCCCTTAAACCAACCAAAGGGAAAACCCCCGTGAGGTCTACATAAGCATGTTTCCCCCCAGCCCAGCCAAAGACGAGCAGATCCGCTGGTCGCAGAGTAGATCTCCCTTCCATAGGGTCCGTGAGGAAATTCACAGGGGCCAAACTATTTAGTGTGAGTTAACTGACATTTTTTTTAACGAAGTTAGTGGATTGGACCAAAATGACAATAAAATGGAGAACTTAGGGACACAGAGGAGAAAAACACTGTTCGGACTAAAGTGGAAATTTGAGGCAAACCTCAGGGACTAAAATGGAAATTTACTCTTAACTTTTTCAAGGCGGTGAAAGTACAATTATAGGCCAATATGTCACACCCTAACCAATGACGGAAACATCGAGGCGAGACGATAATTAATTAATTGTGACAACAATTCAAATACAACAACATAAATATAACAAAATTTGATACAACAATATTAAACCTAAATGTCTAAATGTGTATCTATCGTCCTTGCTACTTTGATTTCATAGCATCATCTTCATCAACCTGTAACATGTTTTACAATTCAATGCAAAAGCAAAGGCGAGTACACAAGTTTAAGCATAGCATACGCATATGAATAAAGTTTAAACAAATCCTCATGGCAACTATGATTTTTACAAGAGCATATACAAGGCATGCAATACTACTAGTCAAACCCTTAACGCAATCATGATATTTTAACATGGCCTCTAGATTTCATGAGGAGGGGGTGCGTTACTTCCTATAGCGCTAGACATGTCAAACGAATGCTAAATTAGTTAATGACTAAGGTATTACATAAAGAATGTCCAAGATATAAGCATTAATGTAACGATTCAAGTATTCAAGGATATAAGATTGTTTGTGTATTTCATAAAGTTTATGTGTTATGATTTTGTATATGGAAACATGTTACACCTAAAAGTGTTATAAACGAAAAGTGGGTCGAGTGTACTCAAGGTTTTGCTAAGTCTTCTAACTTGACAAGTCCGTGAAGGTAGTTGATTGATGAGATGAACGCCGAGTTATCCTACAAGAGGAAAACAAAGGCGTATGAGTATTTTGGGGATGATGATGGAACATTCGGATTTAAGATTCAACATGGGACAAAGTATATGATACGAAAATAGTTACTAAGGTATTAGCACTTGTCTTTGACACTATAATAATCCATAAGGATTTAATATGTTTTCATAGGTTCAAGACCTATTAGAATCACGACAAGGAAATATACACATGAGTGATAAACTTAATAACTCGATAGATGATTATTTAGTCATTATCAAGGGTTCGGTTTTAAGGATTTATATTATAGTCCATATACATATATAGTTATCATCATGTAGGAGGTGGGAGGATGAACCATCCACTTTGGTACCTCTAGTATCATGTAAGTCAAGTAGGAGGTGGGAGGATTAACCATCCACTTTGGAACCTCATATGATGTTCACCAGTACACAAGTTACCATAGGTAACAAGGAGGATTCTAGAACAATACTATGAACAAGAAAGTAAAATACAAGAATGTAAATGTGTTACCATGATACCAAGTAGCCAAGTAAGCTACAACCCGGGGAGCCGACGTCGACACAAGTCGAAGGCTAGGCGGGGTTGTGTTACTTTGAATCTAGCAAACTACTTGGGATAATGATGAAAATCATCAAGTGATGTGTGTTCTCAAAGTTAGGATAGCCCAAGCTAACCAAGGTGGACACACTATCATCAAGCTCTTGGCTTGGCATCACTTGTGAGCTTAAAGCTTTTCCAAAACAGAAAGTTTGGAGTGTTTAAACACTCTTGTTTACATGTACTACAACCTTGGTTAGTCTCACTAATCATAGCTTTGATTAGGAGCTCAAGAACACAAGATTGGATGAAGAAATGATAAGTTTAAACAAGTTTTGAAAAGATTTGAACAAAACAGAAAGTTTTGGACACTTTGGGAGCATTTCCAGGTCTTTATTCTTCATGGAGAACCCTTGGATTCAATCCCAATGTTTATCCAAGTATTTAGAAGGAATAATCAAGCAAAAAGAACAAGATTTGAGCAAGTTATGCTCACTTTGTGCAAGAAGGTGAATCTGCCCGGATTTCTGATTTGCAAGAGTTCTTGAGGTGATTTGAGAGAGATTAAGGAGTTGTGAAATTGTAACGTGTGGAGAGGACATGTGTTTTATAAGGGAAAGAGTTAGGGTTGGTTTGGGGTGTTTAATGATGCTTTGGAGGTGATTGTGTGAGGAGAAGTGGTGTGGATCCGTGCACCATCGCAAGCCAAAACAAGTCTGTCCCGCCCAGATACCCTTGCTGTGTGAGATTCCATAATTAGTTCTCGAGCTTCTGGGTCTCGTGGGGAGGACATAACTGATCCCTCTTGAGCTACTTAAGCTCGTCCCAAGTTAGAGCGTGAGCTGCTTCGTTGCCATGCTTTTTGCGTTCAGTAGTCCACCACTCGAGGGCTCTCTGGCGAAAGACCCCGTTAGCGTTGAGGGTTCGAAGTTCATCAGGGCACCCACCCTGAAGAAAGGTAAGTTCCATCGCGTCAAACCAATTGATCATGGCAGTGACACCATCCATGCCAGTGAATTCGACTGGTTTACAAGCTATGGCATGCTTGAATTGGTAGGACGTTTTGGGGGCTTCAGTTTTCGAATCGGCGGAGGATTTGGGTGTTTTGGTGTTGATGGTTTGAAGTTGGCTAACAATATCGGGGATGACGCGGGCCAGTTGATCGGCCATTTGCTCAGCAACAAGACCAACGAGGTCTTGCTTGGAGATGGAGTCTTCATTGTTGTTGTTGTTGTTGCTGTTGGACCTCTTGGACTTCTTTTTAGAGATTGGGGAGTTCATCTAGAGATTCAACATAGAAGAAAAGGGGATGAGACTCGATCATAATAAAGAAAACAAGTTTTGCATGTATAGGCATGTATAAAGTTCAAGTATGGTTCACAAGGTTTGCATGAATGTATCAAGTATAGCATGTATAATCACGTATGAATGCGAATAAAGAGTATAAATTTAGTTTGTTCACGAGAGTTAGTATTGTTTTTTATTGCGATAAACGTGCGAAATGTGTAACGGTTCGAAATGAATAAGGTAACAAGTTTAAAATCACATAAAAATTGAGACAACATAAAAGATTGGCTCTTTATGTGGCTCAATAAAACATGGGATTGTTTCAGGTAGAGAAACGTCGACAATTCCAAAGTGCATCGAAGATCCTTTCTAGTTAGAGAAACGTGCTTTGGCCTATAGGTAAATTACTCTTATCGAGAAGAGACTAACAGTAATTTACCCTTCTGGTTACTACACGTCTCTAATCGATTAGAAAATCGAAACTTTGGCGAGATTGAAAATCGAGGAACGGGACTTAATCGACAAGGTGCGGGTTTCACCCCTAACTTGACGATTTCGTACCGTAAGTGTGGTTGTTTCTTACTAAACGAGGAGCATATTCCGACTCGTTTGTAAGATCCACTAGAGTATGAAATGGAAGTTTCCATCAAGATGTGGATATCACTCCTATCTTGATGGTATAACTTCGTGAAAAATCGAATACGTGGAATGAGGGATTTCACCAAAAATTGTAAGTCATTAGACCTATCTTGGTGCACATCGCCTCGTTTGCATCATGAATGTCTTCAAGTGTATTATGTAAACGTCTTAGGAAAGACGTTATGTAAATTTTTAAGACCAAAAGATAAGGAAGAAGCAATGAGGAAGAATAAAGTTTTAAGCATACGACAAGAATGGTCAAAAATGGACACTTAAACTATAGACTATGTCGAACATGGCAATTCTACCTAATTTCCTATAGTTATGGCTCTGATACCAATCTGTCACAACCCTAACCGATGGCGGAAACATCGAGGTAGGACGAAATAGATTGCTCATTGCTCATAAAACTAATTGTGACAATAACTAATTAAACCGGATTTCATTTCATACATGAATTGTCATACATTACAAGGGAAATTCAAATACAACAACATAGATATAACAAAATTTGATACAACAATATTATACCTAAACGTCTAAATGTGTATCTATCGTCCTTGCTACTTTGGTTTCATAGCATCATCTTCATCAACCTGTAACATATTTTAAAATAATAATTTAATGCAAAAGTAAAGGCGAGTACCCAAGTTTAAGCATAGAATACGTATATGAATAAAGTTTAAACAAAATCCTCATGGCAACTATGATTTTTACAAGAGGATATACAAGGCATGCAATACTACTAGTCAAACCCTTAACGCAATCACGATATTTTAACATGGCCTCTAGATTTCATGAGGAGGGGATGTGACACTTCCTATAGCGCTATACATGTCAAACGAAGGCTAAAATAGTTAATGACTAAGGTATTACATAAAGAATGTCCAAGATATAAGCATTAATGTAACGATTCAAGTATTCATGGATCCAGGATTGTTTGTGCATCATAAAGTTTATGTGTTGTGATTTTGTATATGGAAACATGTTACACCCAAAAGTGTTATAAACGAAAAGTGGGTCGAGTGTACTCACGGTTTTGCTAAGTCTTCTAACTTGACAAGTCCGTGAAGGTAGTTGATTGATGAGATGAACGCCGAGTTATCCTACAAGAGGAAAACAAAGGCGTATGAGTATTTTTGGGATGATGATGGAACATTCGGATTTAAGATTCAACATGGGACAAAGTATATGATACGAAAATAGTCACTAAGGTATTAGCACTTGTCTTTGACACTATAATAATCCATAAGGATTTAATATGTTTTCATAGGTTCAAGACCTATTAGAATCACGACAAGGAACTATACACATGAGTGATAAACTTAATAACTCGATAGATGATTATTTAGTCATTATCAAGGGATCAGTTTTAAGGATTTATATTATAGTCCATATACATATATAGTTATAATCATGTAGGAGGTGGGAGGATGAACCATCCACTTTGGTACCTCTAGTATCATGTAAGTCAACTAGGAGGTGGGAGGATTAACCATCCACTTTGGAACCTCATATGATGTTCACCACTACACAAGTTACCATAGGTAATAAGGAGGGTTCTAGAACAATACTATGAACAAGAATGTAAAAATACAAGAATGTAAATGTGTTACCATGATACCAAGTAGCCAAGTAAGCTACAACCCGGGGAGCCGACGTCGACACAAGTCGAAGGCTAGGCGGGGTTGTGTTACTTTGAATCTAGCAAACTACTTGGGATAATGATGAAAATCATCAAGTGATGTGTGTTCTCAAAGTTAGGATAGCCCAAGGTGGACACACTATCATCAAGCTCTTGGCTTGGCATCACTTGTGAGCTTAAAGCTTTTCCAAAACAGAAAGTTTGGAGTGTTTAAACACTCTTGTTTACATGTACTACAACCTTGGCTAGTCTCACTAATCATAGCTTTGATTAGGAGCTCAAGAACACAAGATTGGATGAAGAAATGATAAGTTTAAATAAGTTTTGAAAAGATTTGAACAAAACAGAAAGTTTTGGACACTTTGGGAGCATTTCCAGGTCTGGATTCTCCATGGATAACCCTTGGATTCAATCCCAATGTTTATCCAAGTATTTAGAAGGAAGAATCAAGCAAAAACAACAAGATTTGAGCAAGTTATGCTCACGTTTGTGCAAGAAGGTGAATCTGCCGGAATTTCTGATTTGCAAGAGTTCTTGAGGTGATTCGAGAGAGATTAAGGAGTTGTGAAAGTGTAAAATGTATGGAGAGGACAGGGTTTATAAGGGAAAGCGTTAGGGTTGGTTTGGGGGTGTTTAATGATGCTTTGGAGGTGATTGGGTGAGGAGAAGTGGTGTGGATCCGTGCACAATCGCGAGCCAAAACAAGTTTGTCCCGTCCAGATACCCTTACGGATTGTAAACGATTAAGTACGAACATCACGTTTAAGTCTCGAATAAGTATAATCATCATGTTTTGCAAGTTTGTCACACGATTACGAGTATCACGAATATGTTCCAAGTGTATGCATATGTATAAGTATAAAACGGTCATGAATAAGAAATATATGAACAAAATACGAATTTTCATTATGATCTAAGTCTCAGAATACAACGATTACAACGACAATTCGAATACGAGATACAATGTTTTCCGAAAATAGAAATACAATACGAGCTAGCTAAAAATAGAAAGTATGGAAACGCGAGGCGTTACAGTGTCCCCTGGTTTAGGAAATTTCATCCCGAAATTTAGGAAGATGCAACGAAGAGATGCGGATACTTACTCTTCATATCATTCTCGAGTTCCCAAGTATACTCGGTGCCACGTTTTCCTTCCCATCGAACCTTGACGATAGGGATTCGGCTGCGCCTTAGTTACTTGACTCCTCGATCCATGATTTCGACCGGTTTTTCCACAAAAGGCAATGTATCATTGATTTGAAGATCTTCGAGCGGAACTTGAAGTCCTTCTTCAGTTAGACACCTCTTTAGATTTGAAACGTGAAACACAGGATGAACATTGTTGAGCGTTTGAGGTAGGTCCAGTCGATACGCTACCTTGCCAATCCTCACGAGAATCTTGAAAGGACCAACGTAGCGAGGAGCGAGTTTGCCTTTCTTACAAAAAACGGACAACGCCTTTGCAAGGGGATACCTTGATAAGTACATGATCACCTACATTAAACTCCAAGGGCTTTCGTCTTTTGTCAGCATATCTCTTTTGTCGAATTCGTGCTTTGAGGAGATTATCACGTATTTGTAAGATCTTGTCCGTTGTCTCTTGTATTAGCTCGGGACCGGTGATTTGTACGTCTCCAATCTCATGCCAACAAATAGGCGAACGGCACTTGCGACCATACAATGCCTCAAATGGAGCCATTTGAATACTTGTGTGATAACTATTGTTGTACGAGAATTCAACCAAGGGTAAGTACGAATCCCAATTGCCACCGAAATCGATTACGCATCATCGAAGCATATCCTCCAAAGTTTGGATAGTACGCTCGGTTTGAACATCAAACTGAGGATGAAAAGCGGTGCTAAGATTAAGCTGAGTGCCAAGGGTGGATTGAAAAGTTTGCCAAAGGCGAGAGGTAAAACGAGCATCGCGATCAGAGATAATATCAAGTGGAGTACCATGACGACTAATGATTTTATCCGCGTAGATACGAGCCAATTTCTCGACTTTGTAATCTTCACGAATAGCGAGAAAATGCGCGGATTTGGTCAATTGGTCAATGATGACCCAAATACTATCATGACCAGACGAAGTATGAGGCAATTTTGTGATGAAATCCATGGCTATGCTCTCCCATTTTCAGACAGGAATTTCTGGTTGTTCAAGCAAACCAGAGGGACGTTGATGTTATGCCTTGACTTTGGAACACGTAAGGCATTTGGAGACGTAAAGAGAGATATCATGTTTCATTCCAGGCCACCAATAGGATGCTCGTAAATCATGGTACATCTTATCAGCTCCAGGATGAATGGAGTGCGTGATTTGTGGGCTTCATCCGTCAAGGTAGTCTGAAGATTGAGACTATCGGGAAACCAGGCTTAGCTTCGAGTGGGTTTTCAACTCCATAATTCAATTCACTATCGAGGTTACCCTCGTTAATAAAGGTAAATTGTGCTTGTCGAATCAACTTGTTGAGTTTTCCCACGATTTGGTAGCAACGAAAACTCTTAACATGAGTCTTACGACTGAGTGCATCAGCCACGACATTCGCTTTACCAGGGTTGTAGCGAATATCACAGTCGTAGTCGTTTAACAATTAAACCCAACGACGTTGACGCATGTTGAGTTCCTTTTGATCAAAGATTTGTTGGAGGCTCTTATGGTCGGTGAAGACCGTACACTTTGTACCATGAAGGTAGTGTCGCCAAATCTTTAATGCAAAAACAACTGCACCAAGTTCAAGGTCGTGAGTAGTATAGCTTTTCTCATGAAATTTGAGTTGTCTAGACGCTTAAGCGATTATTTTGTCTCGTTGCATGAGAACGCAACCAAGACCCAGGTTAGAGGCATCGCAATACACGCCGAAATCGTCGTTCCCATCGGGGATAGTGAGGATAGGAGCATTATAAAGCATGTCCTTGAGCGTTTGGAAAGATTCCTTTTGTTAGGGACCCCAAACAAAAGGTTTCTCTTTTTGAGTCAACGGAGTCAAAGGAACAGCAATCTTAGAGAAGTTCGAGATGAAACGGTGATAATACCCGGCTAGGCCAAGAAACGAACGAATTTCAGAGGGCGAATTAGGTGCAATCCAATTCTTCACAGCTTCTATCTTTGCAGGGTCAACATGAATACCGCGTTCATTGACGGTGAGACCTAAGAATTGAACCTCTTTTAGCCAAAATTCACACTTGGAGAATTTGGCATAAAGACGTTCGGTTTGCAAAAGCTGAAGAATGAGACGCAAATGTCGTCCATGTTCTTCTTTCGTCCTGGAGTAGATTAGGATATCGTCGATGAATACAATGACGAAATGATCGAGAAAAGACTTACACACGTGGTTCATAAGATCCATAAACACTGCATGCGCGTTGGTCAAACGAAAAGGCATGACCACGAACTCGTAGTGTCCATAACGTGTGCGAAAAGCAATTTTGGGTACATCTTCCTTGGAAACTCGAAGTTGATGATAGCCAGAACGGAGATCAATATTTGAAAAGCACTTCGCACCTTGCAGTTGATCGAAGAGATCGTCAATACGAGGAAGTGGATAGCGGTTTTTGACTGTAAGCTTGTTGAGCTCACGATAGTCAATACACATGCGGAATGATCCATCTTTCTTTTTGATGATAAGAACGGGAGCGCCCAAGGAGAAGTACTAGGGCGTATAAAGCCTTTATCAAGATGTTCTTGAAGTTGGCTCGATAGCTCTTGCATTTCCGAGGGTGCTAATCGATAGGGAGCTTTCGCAACAGGAGTTTCCGCCAGGAATGAGATAAATACGAAATCAACAGCTCGAGGAGGCAGAGGACCAGGAAGATCCTCGGGGAAAACAGAAGGAAACTCGCAAACGACAGGAACATCACTTACGCTGGACCTTTGTCTTTCTTTTCCACAACTTGGGCGAGAAAGGCAAAGTACTCCTTGGTAAAGTACTTGTTCGCTTTGATGCATGACATAAGCTTGAGACCTTTAGAAGGTTTCTCGCCATAGACGTGTAGAGAATCACCTTGAGGAAGAGGAAGACTAATGAACTTTTCGGAGCAAACAACTTCGGTACGAACTCTCCTAAGCCAAAACATGCCTACAATGATATCAAAACTACCCATTTGCATGGGAATGAAATCGATGGAGAACGTATGATCGTTAAGAATCAAAGAGCAACCAGAAAGAACGGAATCGACGGAGATGGTTTTACCATTAGTGACTTCGACAGCGAAAGGATTAGGCATTTTAGTTCGCTCGCACTTAAGCAAGGGTTCAAATTCTAGAGATACAAAGCTTCTATCGGCACCAGTATTAAATAGACATATATCATAAATATGGTTCACAAGGAACGTACCGGTAATGACGACATTAGAGCTTTGGGCTTGAGCGAAGGTAAGCATGAAAGCTCGTCCTTTAGCAGGCTCAGGCTGCTGCTGCTGTTGTTGGCGTGGTTGGTTGAGAAGAGGACAAACATTGGAGAGATGGTATAAATCACAACATTTGAAACACGCTCACACATGAGCATTTTGATGTTGCGGTTAAGCTTGGTTCGGGTTAGGGTTAGGATTTTGCATGATGGCTTGGGCTTGCTGGTTTTGGGGTGGAGGAAAGTTTCGGCAACGGTTAGCAAGATGTCCTAACCTTTGACATTGGTACACGTGCGACAAGGCGTGCCAACGGGTAAGTGGTAAGAGCAGTTAGTACACTGCGGATGAGGTCTACTGTAGCCTCGCTTGGGTTGTTCGGTGGTAACGGGGGGATGGCTGCAAGGGTTTGGAGGGGTTAAGGGTTTTGCGGAGTGACGACCGCATTATTTTGCACAGAAGCCTTCCGCTTCTTGTTCCGGTTGATGTTGTTTTTCTTGGTTTGGGGGGGGGGGGGAGATTCGGTAGTGATGGCGGTATCGGTGATGGCTTGGTGCACATTCTTAGTAGGAACCTTGTCGTAGGCCCCTTGAAGGATGCAGTTATGGTTAAGCTCTATGATGGTGCTATAGGCTTCTTCGATGGTTTTGGGGCGTGCGACGGCTAGATGGTTCATAATCATAGACGAAAGCCAACGAATGAGCTTAGTTATTGCCTTGGGGACCGTATCCACCTGTCCAGGACAGATGACACCTTCAACTGTTTGAAGCGAGCGATCAGTCCCTCAGCGTCGCTCCCTTGCTGTGTGAGATTCCATAATTCGTTCTCGAGCTTCTGGGTCTCGTGGGGAGGACAAAACTGATTCCTCATGAGCCGCTTAAGCTCGTCCTAAGTTAGAGCATGGGCTGCTTCGTTGCCACGCTTGTTGCGTTCAGTAGTCCACCACTCGAGGGCTCTCTGGCGAAAGACCCTGGTAGCGTTGTGGGTTCGAAGTTCATCAGGGCACCCGCCCTGAAGAAAGGTAAGTTCCATTGCGTCAAACCAATTGATCTGGCGGTGACACCATCCATGCCAGTGAATTCCACTGGTTTACAAGCCATGAAATGCTTGAATTGGTAGGACGTTTTGGGGGCTTCGGTTTTCGAATCGGCGGGAAGATTTGGGTGTTTCAGTGTTGATGGTTTGAAGTTGGCTAACAATATCGGGGATGACACGGGCCATTTGATCGGCCATTTGCTCAGCAACAAGACCAACGAGGTCTTGCTTGGAAATGGAGTCTTCATTGTTGTTGTTGTTGCTGTTGGACCCCTTGTTGGACCTCTTGAACTTCTTGTTAGAGATTGGGGGGTTCATCTAGAGGTTCAAGATAGAAGAAAGGGGGATGAGACTTGATCATAATAAAGAAAACAAGTTTTACATGTATAGACATGTATAAAGTTCAAGTATGGTTCACAAGGTTTGCATGAATGTATCAAGTATAGCATGTATAATCACATATGAATGCGAATAAAGAGTATAAATTTAGTTTGTTCACGAGAGTTAGTATTGTTTTTTATTACGATAAACGTGCGAAATGTGTAACGGTTCGAAATGAATGAGGTAACAAGTTTAAAATCACATAAAAATTGAGACAACATAAAAGATTGGCTCTTTATGTGGCTCAATAAAACATAGGATTGTTTCGGGTAGAGAAACGTCGACAATTCCAAAGTGAATCGAAGATCCTTTCTAATTAGAGAAACGTGCTTTGGCCTATTGGTGAAATACTCCCATCGAGAAGTGACTAACGGTATTTTACCCTTCCAGTTACTACAATCGAGGAACGGGACTTATCGACAAGGTGCGGGTTTCACCCCTAACTTGACGATTTCGTACCCTATGTGTGGTTGTTTCTTACTAAAAGAGGAACATATTCCGACTCGTTTGTAAGATCCACTAGAGTATGAAATGGAAGTTTCCATCAAGATGTGGATATCACTCCTATCTTGATGGTATAACTTCATGAAAAATCGAATACGCGGAATGAGGGATTTCACCAAAAATTGTAAGTCATTGGACCTATCTTGGTGCAAATCGCCTCGTTTGCATCATGAGTGTCTTCAAGTCTTTAAGTGTATTATGTAAACGTCTTAGGAAAGACGTTATGTAAATTTTTAAGACCAAAAGATAAGGAAGAAGCAATGAGGAAGAATAAAGTTTTAAGCATAAGGCAAGTGTAACACCCCAATCGCGTAATACAACAAGACGCGGCGGAAATATCGGGGAGTCACGTTACAAATTGCTCACAACTACTGGTACTAAATTGTTTCATTATTGTTAACATCGTTTTACAATACAAAGAATACATGAAATTGTCTTTTTATTTAAAGAAGTCTAAAGCCCGGATGCATTCCTATGTGCAGCATGCTTGAATAATCGAAACCTGAAACATATGTGGAAAAGAGACATCAACAAACAATGTTGGTGAGTACATAGTTTTGTTAGCCAAGTAAATGGCAAAAAGTTTGTGTTGCAATATTTCGACAACTACAAGAGTCGTCTATTGTTGAAGCCAAGGAATGGCAAAAAGAACTAGCATTTCAATACTTTAACTTGATTATGAAACTTGTGACAAAATAGTTTTGTATATGGCAACATGATTAATACTAAGAAATTTTTATGCCATTGAAAATTCTACTTTGTTCATTGTAATCGCCTTGAATTTAGTCATAAAACTTGTGAGCATGTTATTAGAAATCCAATCAAGGATTAATAATAACAATATTGAAATTTGTCATATCTCGCGTGAGTATTATTAGAAATCAAATCAATGATTTAAAATCATACTTTGGTTATCCTTATGATAATCTAACATATAAAAATATGCAAGAGTTCTACAAGGATTTGGATATTGTACTTTGAATCAATCGAACACAAAATCCTAATGTGATTCGGATAACGCTACAAGAGTAATACAATAAGAACACTTATATATAGGAAGTACCAGCGGCGTATCCACCATGTTCTTATGGTATTACACTCGTTTCGTTATCTAAATCACAACTAATCACAATAGCCACATAATCATCGTTAACTTGTCACATTGTCTTGTCACATACGCATTAATGTACACAGAATCCAATAAAGGACTACCAATTAGTACATTAAACATCCCACGAGTATCTGACTATAAAGATAGATAGATGCATTAGGGATTTTGGTTTAGTCACTTGTCTTGTCACATTGCCTTGTCATATACGCATTAATATACACAGAATCCAATAAAGGACTACCAATTAGTACATTAAACATCCTACAAGAGTCTAACTATGAAGATAGATAGATGCTTTAAGGATTTAGTTTAGTCACTTGCCTTGTCTCATTGTATCACAATATCCTAAATCCTAAAATGTGATTCGGATAAGGCTACGAAGGGTAATACAATAAGCACACTTATATATAGGAAATACCAGCGGCGTATCCACGATGTCCTTATTATATTACTCTAGTTTCAGTATCTAAATCACCAAAATCTCTACACATAAATAATAACCATCGTCTTGTAAAGCACTTCTTAGAAATCCCACTATGAAGATAGGAAGATTTAAGACTGTACTTAAAGTATCCTACAAGAATCAATCTATAAAGATAGAAAGATAATATAAGGATTTGTTTTGTGTCCCCAATTGTCATGTCTTGCATAAAAGGAATATTACACAAAAATTCATTTAGTAAATACAAAATTGCCATACATTGTGAAAAATTGATTACACATATGAATCACCCGAAAAACATTTGAAAAATGTAAAAGAGGGGAGCTAAGTATTCGCCTGGGATTGTGTATAGATCTTGTTCAAATGATATAACAAAGCTCAAAGTATCAAGAGTTCAAGTGTCGAAGTGGGTCCTAGTGTATCGGATAACTACATGTTAGTGTGTCGAACTTGAAAACGAGGAATCAGATAGAATGAGGTATATAAACCAAACAAGAGTTGGATCTTGTATAATATGGTTTATAATATCAAACATTCTGAATTGGAAGCATTACAAAGTGTTTTGACTTGATACGGCTCACCAAAGTGGTTTACGCCATTTTAACGGATCATAAACGTAACTGTGGGTTCGAATGGTTAAATATGTCCTAAGACAAGTCTAATGTGCCAAAATTAGTTTATATAAGTTGTATAATCAGTTTAGATGTCAAAACAATGTTCTTATATCTTCAAAACTAATTTATATGCAAAAAGGGCATTTTCGGCATTTTAAAGAATATATAGTCGACTTGTCATTTGACTAACCAAACGGTATGACCATAAGGTATAACCTCAGAGGGTTATTCCCTATAATACTATGGTCATAATAATGGGCTTGGTCGGATCCTAAAGTTGACCAAACAGGTCGGATTCGAAAGTCAAAGCGGCGGTCAAGACAGCTCGACTTACGACCCTAAACAAATACTAAACTAAAAGTGACGAGTTAGACATGTCAAACATGTCTAACTAAGTTTATAAAACAGATTTGGTATCAATACAAAGTGTTTTGATACCCGAAAATAGTTTCGTTGTATAATGCGCACTTTACGCATTATTGACCGAAACTTTGACTCGTCACTACGACTAGTAAACGTGGAAATCAGTAGGCACGATCGCTAAGGATCATAGCCATCGTGATTACGATCACATTGCAAAGTCCAATTGGACTTTGTCTTGACCACTTAATGGTCAAAGCTGCAAGTCAAACAGGGTTTGACTTTTAGCTTGAAATAGCTAAAAGAATGAACAAGACTATGGAAGAGTACTTACTTGTGTTTGAGAAACACTTAAGAACTCAGAGAGGAGGCCTCCAATTGCTGGAAACAACTCCAAAAAGATGGGAGGAAGAAAGAATGGAATGAGAAAAGAGAAATGGTGAAGATCAAGCCTATTTATACTAATCTTGGAGCTCCCAAATCATGCCAAGTGTTGATCCAGGTGTTAAGGCATGGATTAGTGTCCCTCCGGGTGTCTAATGCAGGTTAAAGGTGGCATAGATCGCGACTTGGTGGCCAAGGAAGTTAACAAGAAGCTACCAGCTTGAATTTAAGAAGCTTCTGAGCTGGGGACCCCTTACGGACCGTATGGGGTTTTGCCTTACGGTCCGTAAGAACCTTGCAGGGGCAGAAGTTTCAAAAATTGGCAGAAATGGCCCTGAACTTGTTTTCATCGCGTTTTGGCACTTTTAACACCCATTAACCCCGTTTTTAAGCTCCATAAGGATGAATAAATGATACGTTTGAACAATTTTTGGAAGATTTGAACATAACAGAAAGTTTTGGACACTTTGGGAGCATTTCCAGGTCTGGATTCTCCATGGAGAACCCTTGGATTCAATCCCAATGTTTATCCAAGTATTTAGAAGGAAGAATCAAGCAAAAACAACAAGATTTGAGCAAGTTATGCTCACTTTTGTGCAAGAAGGTGAATCTGCCGGAATTTCTGATTTGCAAGAGTTCTTGAGGTGCTTTGAGAGAGATTAAAGAGTTGTGAAAGTGTAAAATGTGTGGAGAGGACATGGGTTTTATAGGGGAAAGAGTTAGGGTTGGTTCGGGGGTGTTTAATGATGCTTTGGAGGTGATTGGGTGAGGAGAAGTGGTGTGGATCCGTGCACAATCGTGAGCCAAAACAAGTCTGTCCCGCCCAGATACCCTTACGGATCGTAAGGGTATCCCCTTGCGGTCCGTAAGGACCGGGCCGGGACACATTTTCTTATTTTGTTGCTCTGTTCAATTTTGACGGGTCTAGAACATTTTTAAGGACATTATATAATATGTTAAGGCAAGTATAAATAACATGTTGTAACATAGGTGTAAGTATAAAATGAATACGATTAATTATGAACACCACGTTTAAGTCTCGAATAAGTATAATCATCACATTTTTCAAGTTTATCACACGATTACGAGTATCAAGAATATGTTCCATGTAACATCCGGCCCCTCGCACCACCAATATTGTCCGCTTTGCCCCCGATGGGTTGCCCATCTAGGAACTCATGGATTTGTTTTTGGTTGCCCCGGTGGAGACGTGTCCTCAAGCACGCTTAACTGTTGTAACACCTCGAAAATGTCGTCGAATAAAAATCTGACACGTGTCCCGAAGATTCTTGGTTGCCACGTGTAACTGAGAGGGACAACGATGTTGTCATGTTATTTTAATAACCTATGAACGAGCATCGGAAAAAGGCAAAGGACCAAAGTGATAAAATTCCAAAATTCCATCTTCTGGAAGGTCCTTACGGACCGTAACCATCAATGGTTACGACCCGTAAGGCAATAAAATCATTGTTTCAGTAAGGCGGTTACGGACCGCAAGCCTCAATGAACCTATTCAAATCTGTGGGCGCCAGAGGTCCTTACGGACCGCAAGGCTTAACCCCTTACGGTCCGTAAGGGGTACTGCAGCTGGCAGATTGTTGGCAGCCAGCATGTTTGCCACCTTTCTCACGAACTTGAGCCATTCCTCTGCATTTGCCACGACCCTAAACACTTGTTTTCATCTCATAACCCCTGCCAACACTTGTAATGATCTGAGCCTTGATCTTCAAGTATAAATAGAGCTCCCTTGCAACCATTTCATTTGCTCATTCTCAAAATCCTCATCTATTCTTTCTCTGGAGGTTCCTGATCCTTGGGAGCTTCCTAATTAGTCATATTTCGTGCTAAGGACCTTGTGTAAGTGTTCTTAGCCCTCCTTTTCAGTTTATTTAAGTTTTAAGCCAATGTCAAAGCGTTGACGTAAAAACGCCTTGACTTTGAGCTAAGACCATTATGGTCCAGCCAATGTTCGTAACGAACATGGCTATGTGATCGTAATAAGGTAGGTGTTAATCCCCCAAGAGGGCACCTCCTGATTACCACGTTTGCTTGGTCAATTGACGGGTCAAAGTTATGTTAATAAAAAGTCAAACGGGTCAGTTTTGAAATAAAATCATAATTAGCAATGTAGATGTTATAAAACCTGTTTTGGCACTCTAATAACTTGGTAATAATTGTGAGAACATGTGGGAGCATGTTTGGCTCGTCAATTCCAGGTCTAAGGTCGGTTCGCAACCGAAAGTCGCAAAAGTTGACTTTTGCTTTGATTTTCAGTTCTGTCCCGATTTAGCAACATTAGTTACTATCCCTAAGTTGCATTATGACCATAATATAGCATATTATAACCCTTTGGAGTTATAGGACATGGTCATGTAGTAATCCGAGTCTTCACACAAGTATCCATTAAATATGCCTAAAATGCCCATTTGATGTATAAAATGGTTTAAACATAATTATCACATCCAAACTCATACCTGCTGATGTAATATCATTATTATGATTATTTGGGATATTCATTCAGGTTGCAAACAGAGTTTAAACTATAGTTTGCATATTTTGTCCTTAAATGACGATGTTGCCCTTTCGGCACTAAAAATGGGTTTTAAACATTCAAATGGACCAAAATTTATACTTACTGATGTAGTATATATATTAACATATTTTGGTCATACAAAGCTAGTCACAACAACAGTTTTACTTAAACACCATTTAAATCGTCATTTAGCGACTTAATCACCGTTTCGGCGCATAGTATGGTTTAAAACCATATTAGAATGTTAAGGCTTGATACATACTGATTTCAAAACATATTTTCAACTTATTAACAATAGGTAAAGGTCCCAAAATCAGATTCCCAAATAAGTTGTTAATTATATGTGAAATGACCAAAATGCCCATTTCGGGACATAGTTTGGTCTTAAACTATAAACCACACATATAATTAATGTCCTACTAATATAACATCATAAAATACGTATTTTTACAGAATGATTATGATAATAACATCAGTTTACATATAAGCTCGTTTATTATATTGTAAATTGACCAATTTGCCCTTTTAAGGCATAAAATATTTTTAAAACCATAACGGGCCAACATATTGATAACTTACTGTTATAATAACATATTTCAAACTTAATGGCATATGGAACTTGTATAGGACTCACCCGGTTACCCGTTTCGCTTATATGCTTACGGTTAAGCCCACGTGACTAGTTTACGCAACTTAACCGAAACATGATTAACCATATCAAAATATTCTCAAATTCCAGAATGTAAAATGGTAACCCATATTATACAAGTCCTAGTACTTGTCGGGTCCAAAATACGTTCTTTTCCGGTCATCCCTTAATCTAGCGTTTTCATACCGTATTCTTTATTTTAAGTTAGCCGGTCTAAGTCAATGACTAAATAAAGACCCGCTAGCTAACTAATCAGTTAATAATACCATCCATTCCAGACTAGAGACTTCTGGTTTATTGTCGCCAAGCTAGTTTAATTGATTACGTCTGTGCCTTGCTTATTTTCTTATTATTTAAAGATTTTTGCAAGCCAGGTAAATACTTTAACTTATTTTTCTTTATATGGGTTTGGGATACGGTATACTAAGACCGCATGGTTGGATATGGAAATCAAAGACCAATGAGTCAGGAATTCAAATAATCCATTTTAATTCGTATTGCTTAATATTAAACATTTGGGGGTTAAAACGACCGTGTCCTGGATATCCACGGCTCATTTAATTGCAAATGGCCACGACCTAAGCATGGGGTGTAGGCATACACCCGTCAGATGCTAAAAAAAGTATAACCCATTAGGGGTGCACCTACTAAAGGTGTTAAAGTGGCGTGTCGATTAATCAGGATCCCGACATAGTTTTCGGGCTCTAAATGTATTATTAGCATGTAAACTGATAACATGAAAATCATTTATCCCAAGTTATTTATTAAAACCAAGTACCATTGCGTACATTAAATGTTTTCTAAATGGTTTCAAAATGAGTCGGTTAAATGTATTTACTAGTGAAAACTGACGTATTTTCAAAAGACTAAGCGCAGGTGACGAGTATACGTAATTAGGCTGGAAGTGCTGAGGCGAAGCTTAAGAGGAATTGCAACCCTTGCTTAGAAGGCCTTAGTCTATTAAATTTCCTTTTGTATTCACATTTCGATCCACCTGTGGATCTAGTTGCAAGCGTTGTATTATTATTTTTGAACTTTGAACATTCAAACGTTTGTCATAGTAATTATCCGGACTTCCTCTATGTTATATTCTATTGTTTGGTAATGATGATATCAACTTACGTCACGATATTCCCCAACCGGGCCCACCGGGTTACATGTGGAAATTAGGGGTGTGACAGGTTGGTATCAGAGCCAACTCTCGAGTGAATTAAACACTAGACTTTTGTGTTTAATGTCGGGAATACATATTAACACATATCTCTTAGACTTTCGAGTCTAGACTTTGACCTAGGTGTAATCATTTCCATCTTATTATTCTAGCTTTGTATTTTGTTTAACTTGTTTTTGAAACTGGAATAATGCCGCCTAAATTTAGACGTGGAGGAAAGGGCAAAGGACCCATGAGGGGTGGACCCTCTATGACCGGACCATCTTTTCGGCCACCTTATAGACCATCTCTAGCCGAAGCAGCTGATCTGCCTGACTATAATCCATACGAAGATCCAGAGATTCTTCGTCTCCTTTTGAACCTTTCAGACACTCCATTTCACACGAATACTCCTCGCCTTAATCACACTCTCATCATTCCTACCATTCTCACCATTCCCACCAATCGCACCATTCTCATTCTCAATCACATCAAGATTTTTTCAACTTTAATTTTGTCAACCCAGTCAACCAACCCTCACCAGAAACCCCTCCAGTCGACTCGCCAACTCACATGGAGGAGGATTCCGATCCGGAAGAATTTCCTCAAACCGGATCCTATGGCCACCCCATCGAGCTATCTAGTGGCTCGAACTCTTTGGCAGGGTCTCCGTTTCGAGGTCCTGATGAATATGAGCAACGATGGCACAATATGTGTTTGTCAACACGCCCTCCTACCACAACACTACCCAACATCATGCTCCATCACCACATCCTCAAATCGAGGATGTAGCTATGCAACATGTGGATCAACCTCAGCCACCACCTGGATCATCATCACAACCAAGCCTAAGGCGTGGGGCACGCATGTCGGTGTGTGCTGGTCAAAGGTCGGGTTCGCTACCACCTTTGCCACCTTCATACCCCATTATCCCCGAGGACCCACAAATGGGTGGGCCCTCAAACACTTCACCTGTGGCGGTTCCAACCCCACAACCTGCTGCTGATCCGACGCCCCAACCAGCAGTTCAGCCATCTTCGTCGGGTTTTGGTAACCCGATTCCCACCTACCCAGATCTATCTGGATATGGTGCTGATTTCACTGCTCATTCATATGATCCGTATCTTGAAGCAGCCATGTATAATGCCCTTTATCATTCCCCTTATCCAAGTTACCCACCTTCTTACCCTTCCTATGCGACTACTGGGTATCCACCATATGTGTATACACACCCGGGTATGTATCAACCGCAACCGCCTCCACCGCAGCCTCAGCCCCAACCACAAGAACCACTTGAGGCTATTAATGAGGCCTTAGATCAGGTTAGAGAAATGCGGCAACAAGTTAAGAAGTCGGAGAAGAAAACGACCAAATTTATCAAGAAACTTTACAAAGCTGTGAAAGGGAGGAAATATGACTAGTTTTGTATTTTCATATATGTAATTTAAATTCCAAAAGTCCCTGCGTGGACATTGTTATTTCTGTTAAGTTCCTACGTGAACTACTTTTGTTATTTCCAAGTCCTATATATGTAATGTTCTTTCTAGTAAGATTTCCTTATTTATGTATTTCATTTAATCAATCATCATGATTCTAATCAAATTTTATTGATCCGCTATATTATCCCAAAATCTATCAAGCCAATGACTATAATCAAATAGATTGGCAAATGAAAATTTCGGAAGTAACCTTCTGTCTAGCAAAGGTGAACGATGTTCAACTTCCAAATTTATCATTTCTCTGTGTTAAACTCGTTGGGAGATAACTCTTAAATCCTAGTGAAGAATGTTGTCACATTAATATTTTGGGTAAATGACAATGTTCAAACCCTATCGCCTAAGTGATCAAGTTAGATCCTGGCTAAAATTTTCAAACACTCAATAGTAGTGTAAAAGCTAATGAGCAATAATACAGTAGTGACGCATAACGCACTAACTGATAAATTTTGGACTATATCCGATCTATAAATGCTTATGATGGTCCTCTGAGACCTAGGTTATATATATAAATATACCACATCTTATACTTAAAATTCTGTATGGTCATAGAGCCATATTATGAATAAGGGTACGCCATAGCATCTAACTGAATTCATCTTAATATTTAGAAGTAAAATTGCAACAATGGCGGGATCAAACGAAGTAAATAGCAAACGCAACGATGACGACGCCAATGAGAACATCATCATAAGTAAGAATGACTTGAGAGAACTTATTGCACAGAGGTTGGCAAAGCCTTAAAAGATAGGTCTGAACGTTAACCTGAGTCAAGCGCTTCTCGCCCTAAGCCCGTCTCTAAACCTAAAACTCAGCCTAGCCACTCAAGAACGAAAAAGAGTGAGGCACACTCCTCGAATGTGAGGAGTATAGCAAAGAGTGATGAGCATCCTAAGAAACCAAATGTCAATGGTGACGGTTGCTCCTACAAGTACTTTGTATCTTGTAGACCTCGTGATTTCAACGGGGAAAAAGGAGCAATGGAATGTCTACGGTGGTTGGACGAGATGGAAATAGTAGTGGATATCAGCGGCTGCGCTGATAAGAATGTTGTTAAATATGTGTCTCAATCATTCAATGGTGATGCCCTTATTTGGTGGAAAGCCTTAGTCCAGTCTACGGGCAAGGTTCATCTCTTCAACTTGAGTTGGCCCAAGTTTGTAGAATTAGTGAAGGATACCTATTGCCCACCCCATGAGGTAGAGAAAATCGAGTCAGATTTCTTAAATCTGACTATGAAGAACATGGATTGTCGAAAGTTTGTCACCGACTACAATTCTCCTTCTAGGCTAGTGCCTTATCTAGTTACCCCGGAGCCCAAACGCATTGCGTGTTTTATTAATGGGCTAGCTCCTGAAATCAGGAGTATGGTTAAAGCGGTGCAGCCTGGCACCTACAAGTCCGTTGTGGAGTTATCCCTCTCCCTCACACAGGACTATGTGAGGCAATTGTCAGTCAAGACTGACAATGAAGGAAAGAGGAAGCGGGAGGACGGAACCTCCCAGAAATTTAATAAAAAGGGTAAGCATGGGTTTGTCAAGGATAATAAAAAATCAAGCAACAAACCAACGTGTAAGACGTATGGAAAACAACATTATGGGCAGTGTTGCTTAGACCAGAAGCCGAAGCAGTGCAATATCTGCAAGAAAACAGGGCATCGGACGCATGAATACTGAAATATAAAGGATGCTACCTGTTTTGGATGTGGTCAAAAAGGTCACATCAAAACAAACTGCCCTAAGGCGAATACTGAAGGTAAGGCTAAAACTTCTGAAGCTAAGAAAGCCACTGCTAGGGCCTTTCAAATGAATGCCAAGGAAGCAGTGAAAGATAATAATGTCATAACGGGTACGTTCCCTATCGACGATGCTTTTGCTAGGGTTCTTTTTGATTGGGGCGCCGATAAATCGTTTATAGATAATAAGTTTAGTGAACTATTAAACTTGCCCGTAAGAACTCTAGACATAACCTATGAAGTAGAGCTCGCTGATGGAACTATAGAAACCGCTTCATCCATTCTTGACGGATGCTTCACATCCATCAAGAATCATCCTATCCCTGTTTCTCTTTTACCTATGAAACTAGCGGGATTCGATGTAGTCTTAGGCATGGATTGGTTATCGCATAATCAAGCTCGCATTGCCTGTGATAAGAAGATCATTGAAATCAAATCCCCGTCTGGTAAAATCCGCACCATTCATGGAGACAAACACTTTGGATTGCCTGATAAAGCAGTTTTGCTTAAGGCATCTAGATGTATGACGAAAGGATATGTCATCTACATGGCACAAGTCACCGTTGATGAATCCAAACCAAAGATTGAAGATATACCAATTAGTTTTGAATACCCAGACGTGTTCCCTGAGGAATTACCTAGCCTACCTCTGATAGGCAGGTAGAGTTTCGAATCGACATCATACCTGGAGCAGCTCCCATACCTAAAGCTCCATACCGTTTAGCACCCACCGAAATGAAAGAATTGAGAACCCAATTGGACGAACTCTTTGAGAAAGGTTTTATTCAACCTAGTTCTTCGCCATAGGGAGCTCCTATCCTGTTCGTCAAAAAGAAGGACGGATCAATGCGGATGTGCATTGATTACCGTGAACTCAATAAGATAACAATCACGAATCATTATCCCTTGCCCAGGATCGATGATTTGTTTGACCAATTGAAGGGTGCAAGTTACTTTTCGAAGATCGATTTAAGGTCAGGATATCACCAACTTAAAGTTAGAAACGAGGATGTTCCGAAAACTGCTTTCAGAACGAGATATGGTCACTACGAGTTCTTGGTGATGCCTTTCAGGCTCACTAATGCACCCGCAGCATTCATGAATAGAGTCTGCAGGCCATATTTAGATAAGTTTGTTATTGTCTTCATAGACGACATACTTATCTACTCTCGTAATCAATCGGATCACGAGAAACATTTGAGGTGCATTCTTGAAATTTTACGTCAAGAAAGGCTATACGCAAAATTTTCTAAATGCGAATTCTGGCTCCGTGAGGTTCAGTTCCTTGGTCATGTAGTAACTGAACGTGGTATCCAAGTAGATCCAGCAAAGATAGAAGCAATAATGAATTGGGAAGCCCCAAAGATACCTTCCGAGATACGTAGTTTCCTAGGACTGGCTGGTTATTGAGAACTTCTCACGAATAGCCGCTCCTTTGACAATCTTAACTCGTAAGGATGCTAAATTCAACTGGGGTCCAAAGCAACAAGAATCCTTCGAGACTTTGAAGCACAAGTTAAGCAATGCCCCGGTGTTAACCCTGCCAGAAGGTGTTGAAGAGTTTGTAGTTTACTGTGATGCTTCACACACTGGCATGAGATGTGTGCTGATGCAGAGAGGCAAAGTGATTGCCTATGCATCACGACAACTAAAGGTGCACTAGAGAAACTACACCACCCATGATTTGGAGCTGGGTGCGGTAGTATTTGCACTTAAACTTTGGAGATACTATTTATATGGAACAAAGTGTATCATCTACACTGACCATAAATGTCTGCAACATTTGTTCAATCAAAAAGATTTGAACATGAGGCAACGTCGATGGATGGAAACACTCAATGACTACGATTGCGAGATTCGATATCATCCAGGAAAGGCGAATGTAGTCGCTGATGCGCTTAGTCGCAAGGAAAGAGTCAAACCTCTAAGGATCAATGCCAAAAGCATTGAATTGAAGAATAGTTTGAACGAGAAGCTACTAAATGCTCAAAAAGAAGCCATGTCAGAGAATAACATTGCCAAGGAAGGATTAGGTGCAACTATTGATCAGTTAGCACCTGGAAAGGACGGAATGTTCCGATTAAATAATCGGATCTGGGTTCCGATCTTTGGAGGACTTAGAGATATAATCCTCCAAGAGGCTCATAATTCTAAATATTCGGTTCACCCAGGAAGCGACAAGATGTATCAAGACTTAAAGCCCAATTATTGGTGGATGGGTATGAATAAAGATATAGCCAATCATGTAGCAAAGTGCTTGACGTGTTCTCAAATTAAGGTAGAACACCAGAAACTGTCAGGACTTCTACAACAGCTCGAAATCCCAGTTTGGAAATGGGAAATGATAATTATGGACTTCATCACTAAATTACCTAAGACCAAGCGTGGCAATGACGCGATTTGGGTTATCGTGGATAGATTAACCAAATCCGCTCATTTCTTGCCTATCAAGGAAACATATGATTCTGATAAACTGGCCAAGCTTTATGTCGATGAAATTGTGTCTTTGCATGGTGTGCCGACATCCATTGTATCTGATAGAGATACAAGATACACATCTCACTTTTGGAAGAGCTTCCAACAATCTCTAGGCACAAGATTAAATTTAAGTACGGCTTACCATCTGCAGACGGACGGACAAAGCGAGCGTACCATTCAAACCTTGGAGGATATGCTTCGAGCTTGTGTCATCGATTTAGGCGGAAGTTGGGATGATCATTTACCCCTAATCGAATTTTCTTATAACAATAGTTATCACACAAGTATTAAGGCCGCTCCTTTTGAAGCCTTATACGGAAGAAAATGTAGGACGCCTGTGTGTTGGGCTGAAGTTGGAGAAGCCCAACTATCCAGACCCAAGATTGTTCTTGAGACCACGAAAAAGATTGTGCAAATCCGTGATCGACTTAAGACAGCTCGTGATAGGCAAAAGAGCTATGCCGACAAAAGGCGTAAACCTTTGCAATTCCAAATTGGGGACAAAGTTATGTTGAAGGCGTCACCTTGGAAAGGTATAATGCGCTTTGGGAAGAAGGGCAAGTTAAGCCCAAGGTACATCGGACCATTCGAGATAACCGATTGTGTAGGATCAGTAGCTTATAGGTTTAAGCTACATGAGAAGCTTAGTGGAATCCATGATGTCTTCCACGTCAGCAACTTGAAGAAATGTCTAGTGGATGAGTCGCTAGCAATGCCTCATGAAGACATTCAAATTGATGAAAACTTGCGTTTCGTGGAGAAACTAATTGCGATCGAAGATCTGCAAGTTAAGAAGCTTCGTATGAAACACGTACCTATTGTGAAGGTTAAGTGGGATGCCCGTCGAGGTCCTGAATATATTTGGGAGGTCGAATCCAATGTACGACTAAAGTACCCTTATCTATTTGAATAAATCTCGAGGTCGAGATTTTAATTAAGGGGGTGAAGATGTAACACCTCGAAAATGTCGTCGAATAAAAATCCAACAGGTGTCCCGAAGATTCTTGGTTGCCACGTGTAACTGAGAGGGACCAACGACGCCGTCATGTTATTTTAATAACCTCTGAACGAGCATCGGAAAAAGGCGAAGGACCAAAGTGATAAAATTCCAAAATTCCATCTTCTGGAAGGTCCTTACGGACCCTAACCATCAATGGTTACGGACTGTAAGGCAATAAAATCATTGTTTTAGTAAGGCGGTTACAGACCGCAAGACTCAATGGTTACGGTCTGTAACCTATTCAAATATGCGGATGCCAGAGGTCCTTACGGACCACAAGGCTTAACCCCTTACGGTCCGTAAGGGGTACTACTGCTGGCAGATTGTTGGCAACCAGCATGTTTGCCACCTTTCTCATGAACTTGAGCCATTCCTCTGCATTTTCCATTACCCTAAACACTTGTTTTCATCTCATAACCCCTGCCAACACTTGTAATGATCTGAGCCTTGATCTTCAAGTATAAATAGAGCTTCCTTGCAACCATTTCATTTGCTCATTCTCAAAATCCTCATCTATTCTTTCTCTGGAGGTTCCTGATCCTTAGGAGCTTCCTAATTAGTCATATTTCGTGCTAAGGACCTTGTGTAAGTGGTCTTAGCCCTCCTTTTCAGTTTATTTAAGTTTTAAGCCAATGTCAAAGCGTTAACGTAAAAACGCCTTGACTTTGAGCTACGACCATTATGGTCCGGCCAATGTTTGTAACGAACATGGCTACGTGATCGTAATAAGGTAGGTGTTAATCCCCCAAGAGGGCACCTCCTGATTACCATGTTTGCATGGTCAATTGACGGGTCAAAGTTATGTTAATAAAAAGTCAAACGGGTCAGTTTTGAAATAAAATCATAATTAGCAATGTAGATGTTATAAAACCTGTTTTGGCACTCTAATAACTTGGTAATAATTGAAAGAAAATGTGGGAGCATGTTTGGCTCGTCAATTCCAGGTCTAAGGTCGGTTCGCAACCGAAAGTCATGAAAGTTGACTTTTGCTTTGACTTTCAGTTCTGTCCCGATTTAGCAACATTAGTTACTATCCCTAAGTTGCATTATGACCATATTATAGCATACTATAACCCATTGGAGTTATAGGACATGGTCATGTAGTAATCCGAGTCTTCACACAAGTATCCGTTAAATATGCCTAAAATGCCCATTTGATGTATAAAATGGTTTAAACATAATTTTCACATCAAAACTCATACCTACTGATGTAATATCATTATTAGGATTATTTGAGATATTCATTCAGGTTGCAAACTAAGTTTAAACTATAGTTTGCATATTTTGTCCTTAAATGACGATGTTGCCGTTTCGGCACTTAAAATGGGTTTTATACATTCAAATGGATGAAAACTTTATACTTACTGATGTAGTACATATATTAACATATTTTGGTCATACAAACCTAGTCACAACAACAGTTTTACTTAAACACTATTTAAATCGTCATTTAGCGACTTAATCGCCGTTTCGGCGCATAGTATGGTTTAAAACCATATTAGAATGTTAAGGCTTGAAACCTACTGATTTCAAAAAATATTTTCAACTTATTAACAGTAGGTACAGGTCCCAAACTCAGATTCCCAAATAAGTTGTTAATTATATGTGAAATAACCAAAATGCCCTTTTCGGGACATAGTTTGGTCTTAAACTATAAACCACACATATAATTAATGTCCTACTGATATAACATCATAAAATAAGTATTTTTACAGAATTATTATGATAACAACCTCAGTTTACATATCAGCTCGTTTATTACATTGTAAAATGACCAATTTGCCCTTTTAAGGCATAAAATATTTTTAAAACCATAACAGGCCAACATATTGATAACTTATTGTTATAATAACATATTTCAAACTTAATAGCATATGGAACTTGTATAGGACTCATCCGGTTACCCCGTTTCGCTTATATGCGTACGGTTAAGCCCACGTGACTAGTTTACGCAACTTAACCGAAACGAGAATAACCATATCAAAATATTCTCAAATTCCAGAATGTAAAATGGTAACCCATATTATACAAGTCCTAGTACTTGTCGGGTCCAAAATACGTTCTTTTCCGGTCATCGCTTAATCTAGCGTTTTCATACCATATTCTTTATTTTAAGTTAGCCGGTCTAAGTCAATGACTAAATAAAGACCCGCTAGCTAACTAATCGGTTAATTACCATCCATTCCAGACTAGAGACTTCTGGTAGATTGTCCCCAAGATAGGTTAATTGATTACGGCTTTGCCTTGCTTATTTTCTTATTATTTAAAGAATTTTGCAAGCCAGGTAAATACTTTAACTTATTTTCCCTTATACGGGCTTGGGATAGGTATACTAATACCGCATGGTTGGATATGGAAATCAAAGACCAATGAGTCGGGAATTCAAATAATTCATTTTAATTCGTATTGCTTAATATTAAACATTTGGGGGTTAAAACGACGGTGTCCTGGATATCCACGGCTCATTTAATTGCAAATGACCACGACCTAAGCACGTGGTGTAGGCATACACCCGTCAGATGCTAAAATAAAGTATAACTCACTAGGGGTGCACCTATTAAAGGTGTTAAAGTGGCGTGTCGATTAATCAGGATCCCGACATAGTTTTCGGGCTCTAAATGAATTATTAGCATGTAAAACTGGTAACATGAAAATCATTTATCCCAAGTTATTTATTAAAACTAAGTACCATTGCATACACAAAATGTTTTCAAAATGAGTCGGTTAAATGTATTTACTAGTGAAAACTGACGTATTTTCAAAAGACTAAGCGCAGGTGACGAGTATACGTAATTAGGCTGGAAGTGCTCAGGGAAGCTTAAGAGAAGTTGCAACACTTGCTTAGAAGGCCTTAGTCTATTAAATTTCCTTTTGTATTCATATTTCGATCCGTCTGTGGATCTAGTTGCAAGCGTTGTATTTATTATTTTTGAACTTTGAACATTCAAACGTTTGTAATAGTAATTATCCAGACTTCCGCTGTGTTATATTGTATTGTTTGGTAATGATGATATTAACTTAAGTCACGATATTCCCCAACCGGGCCCACCAGGTTATATGTGAAAATTAGGCATGTGACAACTGTGGAGTTCTCCGCTCATCCACTAGCATTAAGCCCAAAACGCGTTGGTGATTTTAAGAGGCAGGACATTCCTTTTGAACCAAGATCTCTCCTGGCCACGGCCGATGTGAGATTTACCTAGGGTGTCCAAATGGTCCATGTTAATCTCTCAGTAGTCAGTATCGGTATCATTACAATCACCCCCCTTAGGGACTCATCGTCCTCGATGAGGTTTGCCCCACCATCCCGAACGACTCAAGAGTGGCTCTGATACCATTTGTAACATCCGGCCCCTTGCACCACCAATATTGTCCGCTTTGCCTCCGATGGGTTGGGTTGCCTATCCAGGAACTCACGGATTTGTTTTTGGTTGCCCCGGTGGAGACTTCCCAGAAGGTCACCCATCCTAGTACTACTCCCACCTGAGCACGCTTAAATATGGAGTTCTCCTCTCATCCACTAGCATTAAGCCCAAAACGCGTTGGTGATTTTAAGAGGCAGGACATTCCTTATGAACCAAGATCTCTCCTGACCACGGCCGATGTGGATTTGCCTAGGGTGTCAGAATAGTCCATGTTAATCTCTCAATAGTCAGTATCGGTATCATTACATTCCAAGTGTATGCATATGTATAAGTATAAAACGGTTATGAATAAGAAATATATGAACAAAATACGAGTTTTCATTATGATCCAAGTCTCAGATACAACGATTACAACGACAATTCGAATACGAGATACATTGCTTTCCGAAAATAGAAATACAATACGAGCTAGCTAAAAATAGAAAGTATGGAAACGCGAGGCGTTACACTATAGAATGAAAAACCGATCCGTCTTCATTGTTGGGATGATTCAAAACCGTATCATTCTTTGGTTAACCATAGGGTTGAGCCACATTATCATAACGTGAGGTTTGATTATGTCCATTACATCATGTATTTGTTTTATAATGCGTTTATTGGATACATATTTTATTATGTTTATTTTAAAACTATGTTTTTCACCAACTATTTTGTACTTGACATGTTTCTACATATTTTAGGTAATCTTGCTCAAAGCTAGGTTCAAGCCAAGAACATGTAAGGTTGCCTATGTATCAATTAGACGAGGCATTATTTATGTTTATGTTGATTGGTTGAACAAGTTGTTTTGTTTACTTGGTTGAATTTTAAACAATGTACTTTTAATTATTTCAATTAATGGTAAATTTTCTTTATTGTCTTAGTCTCTTATAACAATAAGACACCATCGTGGATTCTGCACATGATATTGTTGTGACAACTAACCTTTCTTGACAAGGGACACAAAATGGGCATTGGAGATGTGTATCAAGTACACAAGCTTAAAAATGGGAACTTTTAGTTTGTAGTTAGGTTGGTGTTTATGTTTGTAACTCGCACTCTCCAGGGTCAACTATTTTACCTTAAAAGTCATGTACAATTCCCCTACTAATTTACTGTGTTACCTCTAAACTTTAATTAAGTTATCATACGATCCTGAACTTTCGTTGTCACCACGCGTTTTTCACATGTTGAATCTTTGCCGCAATGCGCAGGTAGGAAACCAACTAATTTGTTATATTTGTTTGTATTTATTTTGATATCAAATGTGTTCCTAAATTGAAAGTTTACCAAACACTTTCACTTTTAGTTCAACTTGTATTAAGCCCTTCGCAACGGGAGTAGGCGTAAAATCATGCCAAGTAGCACCAATGCCACACCACTTTCAATGACCGTCAACACCAGAAAAGCTCGTAAAAATTAAATAAATAAAAAAACAAAAAATAACACCGAATGAAAAGCAAATTAAAAATCACTTAACCACGCACGTATGCTCGTTGTGGCGTGTTACTTCGAAGAAATTAGACCAAAACGTAAAACATAGAAAAGAATAACTAATCGTTCTAAGACTTGTGCATTACACGAACCTGTTAAACGAGGAAAAATATATGCATTACAACGGCATGTCAAACGGGAAAAATAGATTAAAAACGTTGAACCCATATGCACGTTGTAGTATGTTAACACGCAAAATTTAGAACGAAATATAAAACGAAAACTTGCGAAAGATGAAACATATAAGGGATCAAAGTTGAAAATAAAAATGTGTTGTGGTTAAATTATAAAAGATGAAAAACTTTGGGTTAGAAGTAAAAAAAATCAAAGAGGTTAAAATGTAAAAAGATGAAAACCTTTGGGTTAGAGCATTCACATCCCTTCTACCAAATTCTGTAAAGGTGTTCTTTATATTATAAAAGCTAGTTGTGAGTGGAAGATACAGAAAATGTTACTATTTCTGTATATTTAAGGGGACATTGCTCACCCTCTATAATTTTTTTAATATATTTTGAACTTCGTTGTGAGTGGAAACAGAGAAAATGTAATGATAAATGTATAAAATGTATTATTATTAAATTGAAAGGAATGTAATGATTTTTAATGTAAATTTAATTACGTTTTTCGTACATGTGGTTTGTCAAATACTACTATTTCAATCCATAAGTTTAAAATTTGTAAAAACAGTCCCCGTAGTTTCATTTCGTAACTATTTCAGTCCAATCACTTAATATTGTTTTATTATTTGTTAATTTTAGTAAAATTGTCAAATTGCCCTTTTGACCCAACTGGCTGTACACAAAATTTAATTAAAAAAAGATACGAGTCATAGGATTTAAACCTATGACCTTTGTTTTGAAATGTAGTTGTTAAACCATTAAGACATGTGTTCATTTGTGAATTATTTCATATCGTTTTATATAATATAAACTGAATTGTTGTTTTCCTTCCTTTTTAATCGTCTTCATCATCAACTTAATTTCTATAAAAACATCAAAACTTTTTTTCAACAAAAAAAGAAACAATCAAGGCCGATCAGGTCCTTTCCGGCGAAGAAGTGAATTTGTCTAGCCTTCTCAATACCGTTTTGATTGTTTGCTGACTAACTTATGGCTACAATTTCGTTTAAACGTCACACGTTAATTGGCTCGTACACAGCTATTTTGCACCGTTTCCAATTCCGGTGAGTATCCCGTTTTTCGGTGATCTATAAACGATTACTTTGACTCTGATTATTGCATTTAAACGTTGCCTTCTTCTTTAAGCGCGTATGTAACTGCCTTAACAAACGTTTTTGTATAAATTGTCACTCCGGAGCAATATCTGGAATTTTTCTCACTCATACTCACTCGCAATTTCGCATTGACTCGTCTGCGTGTTCGTCGGAAACCCCTCGGATAACCATAACTCCGACCGAGTTCAAAACTGCTCATTTCTATCGTTTCAGTAAAATTATTTTGTGAATACCATTATTTTGATTAATACTAATCATAAGCCCTATATAAATTTGATAATATAGAGGCTTGTTTGGTACAATATTGCACTTGAATGATCTAGGGTCTTTGTTGTTCTTGTGGTTTGGGAATTATGAACAAGTTTGAATAAGTTTATATTGTATTTTACGTTAAAAGTAAAACGATATGAAATAATTCACAAATGAATACATGTCTCTGTGGTTTAACAGCTACATTTCAAAACAAAGTGTCTTTTTCTTAATTAAATTAGAGTAAACTCTCAAAATGGTCTATCAGGTTTGGTCACTTTAGTCCAAAACTCAAACCTTTTGAATCTGGTTCAATGTGGTTTCAATTTGTTGCCATTTTCATCCAAAAACAAAAAGTGGTTAGATTTTTCAGTTGACATCTAGTTTTTTTTTGTCTTTTTCCTTCAATTTAATGAAAGGTAAAATTGTCAGATTTTTTTAATTTGTTATAATAAAATGTTAAAAGACCATTTTACCCTTCATTAAAAGGGAGGAAAAAGACAGAAAAGCTGGATGTTAACCGATTTCAGTTTTTGATTTTGAATGAAAATGACAACAAAAGTGAAAGCACATAGACCCAGATTCAAAAGGTTTGAATTTTGGACTAATGTGGCAAACGTGACCAAACCTCAGGGACCATTTTGGCAGTTTACTTATTAAACAATGTCTACAACCAGTTTGGTCTACAGGGGCATTACACAAAAACTTAATAGAATAATTAAATTGTGTTAAGTGATTGGATTGAAATAGTTACGAAAATGAAACCACAGGGACTGTTTTCACAATTTTTAAACTAATGGTGAAATAACGATTTTTGACAAACCACATGGATGAAAACGTAATTAACTCTTAATGTAATTATATGGTAGAAATAAGGGATGTGAATGCTCTTAGAAATGAAAAACAAAAAAACTCATGCATGAGGTATAACATCATAAAGAACCAAGATGTTGCTAATTCATAGTAAGAAAATATATGAGATTGTAACACTAATCTTGAAGTTGATTGTACTAATACATAAATTTGGAAAAATCATTTTATCATAACTAATACTACACATGATTAGGGATGAGCAAATGGTACCGAGTATCGGTTCGGAACCGGAATTGGTACCTAATTTCCTGAACCGACTCGATTTTCGGTACTGGTTTTTACCTTCAAATACCGGTATGTACCGGGTATTTTCGGTACCGATACCGATAAACATTTTTAGGATTTTCAATAACGGTTGGTAACAAGCTTATCCCAACACATGATCATGTTATCGGGGCTCAATTAATAACATAAACATTATTTTTCCATAGAATAAATCGGCATATAATCTTGATTAGCTAAATCAAGTGCATTTTCAGTTTTTCACATCCAAAAGACTATAATACTTCAGTACAGTCAAATGTGACAAAGTTTACAAGTTCGGTCTGAAACACAAATGTAATATCATCAATATATATATATAAGGGGAGATCGTAAAACAAATTAGATCGAAGAAAAGACACCAAAGGTATCAAGAATGGTTGTGTGAAATGGGTCACTCAAATGGGTAACCCAATTGTTGAGCGGACCCTTTCCAGTGGCGGCAGCTTGGACCGCGAAAGCAAGAAACGCCACCATAGCAAGACGGGCGTGCTTGATCTCTGCTAGTTGGAGCCTCTCTTTCTTTTCAGGGTCTTCTGCCAATTTTAACGGGTCGAATGGACCACCCGGGTAGATCCTTTTTTCAGGATCAAGTTCCGCATTCCTTTGAAACTCAATGTACCCAATAACCAAAACCTCAATCCATATCAAAGTGGTGATGGAGAATGGCAACGGTTGACCTAAGTATGATGATCCATCGATCAGTTCCACCTACAAAAATTAACAAATGCATTTATATGAGCCATGCTTATGCATATGCCAAGTGTTGATATTAACAAGTTTTAACTCTAATAAAAAGTAAATAAATAATTAAAAACCTTGTGACACCATATATCTAAACAAAAATATTAACTATAATGTGCAGAACCGATGAAGTCCTAAGTTCCGAGGTAGTAACATTAGATTCGCTACAAATTGTGTGTTCCTTAATTACTCTAGTTATAAAATACGATGTTAGATATCAATTAGAACATTATGTATTGCAAGAAACAAGTTCAATCTTAATAAAATTAAAAAATTAAAAGAAAAATGTACAACTATATGATTATTGTTTTCGTTATCTCCTTGCATTTAGAAAAAGGATATGAACATGTTGATTTGATTATTCGTTTTTATAACTAGTTTGATTATTCTTTAATTATTTGCAGATCCAAAGTCCCTAAGTTCTTAGGTAGTAGGTGTGCCCTTATGTGTGTCTATAATATAAATAATACAATTTGAAAATAATATGAATATATTATTAATTTGATTGTCCGTTTATGTATATCAATTAGTCAAACGTAGGTAGATAAACGATAAAAAAGGATATTGTCATGGAATCATTAATCTATCCCATCAAACATTGATATTTCTATAAAGACCTTGCTATTAGATGCATGTATATTGTTAGTTTTCCATATTATGAGTTATATATAACGAATTCCTTAAATGTTTTATGGTGGTACCTTTCCAGCATCTTGCCATGTAACACCAGTGACCGATTCAACGGTGAGCGCGCCAAGCACTGCCAACATAGCCCACCTACCATGGATCAGCTCACACTCTCTAAACCTCTGGAGCCCAAACACCTCGGTGTATGGTTGGAATGGGGTCGGCTTCACGTCGCTGCTCTCAAACCTGGTCCCGATCACATCTCCAGCGACGTTCTTAGCCAAGTTCTGGTCCAACGAGTCCAAGTCAAACTGTAGGTACTCTGCGGGTTTGCCCAGACCGAATGGGTCAAACCCGTAGTCCCCAACCAGACTTCCGTCAAGGTAGTCTGGCGCTTTTGCGCCAGGGTACCATAACGGCCTGTCTGATGTGACTGGTTTTGGTTTGGAGACCTTTTTAGGTGCCGCAGCTTTCTTTCCTAAACCAAACAAGGCAGTGACCCGACCAGATTTGCATTTGGAATGCAAATCCGGGAGACGGGTTCCGATGAAGGAGGATGCTGTTGCGGCGGTGGATGCCATGACAGTGGTGCTAGTGCCTAAAGTTTGGTCTGGGTTAAGGTATAAATTTAGTTGGTGATGCATGTATTGTTGGTGTTGGAGGGTTTATCTGAATGAGGGGTTGATGGCCGTTGGATGAAGTGGGTTCATCCATCTGACGGATGAGAGTGCCTGGGCCTTATCTAACCCTTATCTATTGGCGTTATGTGGTTCAGAAGAACATGTAGGACCCCAGGAACTTAAGGTGGCGAACGGTTAACGTGTTCATGAATATCGTCACATCATATTATACATTAGGTTGTTGTACCTCAGAGTACAAGTAGCAGTTTACATTTGTTTAAAGCTTTATTCTTGCAATTTATGTTCTGTCCTTCTCTTATTGTTATTATCAAACAATAAATATTTTTAACGTGACACTGAACCACGCAAATATAAATATCAAGATGGTGATATAGACTACGGTTTTAATTTCATTGCTCTTAATTAATATGCAAACTAAAAGCCCTATTTATTGGTGATATAGACTCTACGGTTCTAATTTCATTGCTCTTAATTCATATGCAAACTAAAAGCCCTATTTAATAACTCTTCAGTCTACCAAAATAAATCACTATTTTTAATTTTAAAAACCTAAAAAGTATAGGAAAATGTTATAAATGAAAGATATTGTTTCTCACACTAGAATTTAAAACAAAATATGAAAAAATTCATTTTTTTATATACCTACATATATCTGCGTTGTGTAGGTTAAATTACCTCCATGTATGTAGGCTAAGTATAGGTAAAAATATAAGTTTTTCCATGCATATATAACATACAGGCGAATGTAGGAAACATAAAATTTAAAAATATGAACTTCGAATCATAAAATCTAGTGATTTAGAGTTGTTCTTTTTGTTCTCGCAATAATTAGTGTTATGTAATGCTCCTCATCATATGTATAGAAGACATAGTAGTGGGTGGCGGCCCCTTCTTTGGTGACCTCCAGTGGCGTCTGGCATCTTTGCCAATGCGTCTAGGTGGTTTGGGCCTCTTCTCAACTCGAGATGTTGGGGCTTGTGCCTTTGTGGCGTCAGAGCTCAGTCTTAGGAACTACAGGATCATATCCTTCGAAACCGTGAGGTCGTCGGGCTTGACCCGGACTATCAGCAGGCGCTTGAACGCTTAAATGTCTCTCTCCCAGACTTGGATATTGGCGGTTTTTCTATTAAGGACACCGCCCCCTCGAAGCCACAAAAAACTTTGGCGAATGCTCTGTTTAGCAAAATCGCTCAAAGCCTGGGAGAAGCTTTTAATTTGTCATCCCGCCAAAAGGCGGTGTTTAAGTGCCTGAAAGGTCCTCATGCTCAGGAATTTTTGACCGTTATACCAATTGAGGTGTTGGGACAATGTATGTCTGCAGTAGAATATAGAGCCATTCTCAAATACCGGTTGATGATCCCTATGTACCCGGAAGATGAAACTTGCCTGATATGTCGTAAAGCTTGTATGGATAAATACGGGGAGCATGCAGTTCACTGTAAAGAGCTCACTGGGTTCAGATATCGGCACGACTGGGTGCGTGATGCTTTGTGGGACATCTTAAGAAGAGCTAGGATTTCGGCTAAGAAAGGCCTGTGAATTTCCTCACGGACCCTATGGAAGGGAGATCTACTCTGCGACCAGCGGATTTGCTCGTCTTTGGCTGGGCTGGGGGGAAACATGCTCGTGTAGACCTCACGGGGGTTTCCCCTTTGGTTGGTTTAAGGGAAAACGGGTTTGTAGCTGGACAAGCGGCAAGAAAGGCAGAATCAAAGAAAGTGGATAAGCACGCTAAAGTTTGCCCAAAGAACCAGCATGTCTTTGTCCCTTTTGCCTTTGATACTTTTGGTTCCCTAGCGCCAGAAGCTATCCACTTCTTGACGAGGGTTTAACCGGTCGTCTACAACAATTGTTCAACCCTAGGGGGCAAGGGTTTGTATTTGGAAGGTTAGGGTTTGCAATTCAGAAAGGATTGGCGGCACAGCTTGTTGCCCGGCTACCTTCTGTTTTGATGTAACTTGACAAGTTTTCTGAATCTAAAATAATATTATCTAAAAAAAAAGAAAAAAATTTTTCCCTAAAAAAAATAACAAGTTATGAAAACAATAACAAAACAATGTGCATGTAGACATAATATACACCATAGATGCCGAAGGAGCAAGCTAGGCGCACTCAAGGCGCAAAGAGTGACCTTTGAGCCTCAGGGCAAGGCACTTAAAAAGCGAGCGCTTTTTAGGCGAGTCGTATAGTATAAATATACAATTTTAGGGTTTTAGACATGTTTTAGCTTTTTTTAGGGCTAGTTTAGTTGTTTTAAATTGATTTCAGGCTTGCTTAGGGCAGATATAATGTTTTAAACATGTTCACATGATTTTGGCTGGAATTTTGTCGAAACTTGACCCGAAATACATGGTTAAGAGCCCGAAAGTGGAGCTTTAGATGCGAAACGAGAAGATTGTGCTATGCCTAAAAAGTACGGCTAGGTGGCGACTGAGTAACGTCTGACAAAAGAGATATACACCCATTAGTAATTATCCTAAAAAATGATTAAATATATTTAAAAAGTTGTATAATCATATATTTCTATCAAATAAACTATTTCAAAACACTTCAAGTTTTATACTTTTCTAAATTCATTAATTGACATTTCATAATATACGTATTGTACCTATTTCCCTTTCACTGCATTTCCACCTCTCATGATCTAGACATATACATATAACAAGATAGTAGATGTTAGAGTTACGAAATTAGTATATTTGATATTGCGATTTTTTATTATGTAAATAAAATTTTATTAAATTTTGAATGGTAAACGTGGTATTATCCCGTTTATATGAATCTCTAAATTATTTAAATAAAGGTTCAATTTACAATAATAATACTAATAATTTTAGTAACAATAATAGTAATGAAAATAAAACATGTGTTAGCAAGGTTACCAAATACATATACTCACAATCCACTTCCTCGGTGTCAAACACAAAACGACACATAAAACAACAAAAGATCAAAGATCAATAGAAATTATGCACAACCATGTGTGAGATGTGTGATCAAAGTTCAAACATGATCTACAACACCATAATCAAGAACATAACGATTAAAGATCATGAGACACGCAGTCAATGCATCAAATCTTCCGTTGGTAAACCGTGTCATTGAGCAAATGTAATGATTTAAGCAAAATAAGAACCACAGTCTATGCAAACTATGAACTAACTAGTTGTACATCAATCATATTATGTATACGCCAATAGAACAAGTCAAAATTTTATTTGTGAAATCATTCAACAAGCTACGTAAAAGACTAAAAAAATAAAAAAAAAGATAATTGCAATAACCAACACAATAAATATATATAAACTGTATATCAAATAAAAGTTGAAGAATAAAGATAGTAGCATAAGGATGAAACACAAATTAATGATCAAGACAAGTTTGAAGCATTTGAATTTGAATATGTAACAGTTCATATCATCACTAAAGTTTTATAAAATTACCAAAGAATTATTTTTCTTTGTAAAAATGATTATCTTTATCAATAATAAATCAGTCATTTGACACTTTTTTATAAAATCAATCTGATGGTGACAAAGGTCTTTAAGCTTTGTAAAACACTTGAGTTGAGATGGTGAAAAAGGTCTTTAAGCTTTTATAAAAAACTTGAGTATTTTGTATTAAAAATATAGCTAAAAAGAATCTTCCATCACGAAGAGTTTTTGAGAGTCTTAAAACACGACATATGTTTTTGATTTAAGACTTGGCCATCTATCAATTTGCCACAAGTAAATTCTCGAAACCACTACTCAACCAAATCAGTGATTTGGTATAAATACTTGACTTGGTTTCAAGTTTGGTGTGGTTGAGGGAAGAAACGTGTTATAAAAACCAAATCGTAATTTGGTGAGATTTTATCGGTTAATTCGAAGCATAACAACACCAAATAAAGGGTCACAAAATCGTAGCAAAAAATACACCTTTAGGATCAAATTTCTCTTTCTTTGTTGAATTTTGAGTCACTGCAAAGGAAGGCTCATAAAATCAAACCATGTGAGTTATGGTTGGATGATCGATTTGGTTATGGTTTCGTATTTTTTCACTTGGAATTATGCTTGGTATATGGTTACTTATATATTGGTTGTGCAAGTTTGCAATGAAGATATCACGAGTTGTTGGAGCTTTACATGTACACGAGGATGGAAATAAGACAAAGATGAGCATGGACATAACTATAATCCCAAGGGCGTAGCCCTGCCCCCACTCTATTTTGATATTTTGGTGTATTTAGGGCGTACGAAAGGTGAATTTCAAAGATTCATAAAAGTTAACTTTAGAGAGGTCGTAGCCCTACTCTCCCAAGCGTAGCCCTAAGCTCGACCCACGATCACCAATGGTTTTCAACAATTTTTGACGAGTTTTATGGTCCTGTTCGTGGAAAACCCACCATTCAACATCGAGGGGAGCAAAGGAATGAGAATGGTGTTTAGGAACTTCCGTGACAAAGTATCTTTTCACCTAATTCATGCCTTTCACTTCCCGAATTCACATTTTATCAATAATTTCCATCTTCATGAGTAGTTAGATCTTCCATGCATGCATCCAGGCCTAGGGTTTGATTTCATTTGGTACTCAGTTAAATTGTAAGTGACATGAATTTGCTTTGATTTGTTAAGTACTTGACATATTATTGTGATTTCATGTGTTTATCAGATTCCATGTTGAACGATTTACTATTTTGAACACGTCAGTTCATCGCTTTTTCTATTTGGTCTTTAACGTTAGAGAACAAGTTGTTTTGATTGATAGGGTTGGATAGTAAATTGATGATTGATAAGTACCCCCATCATACAATTCGGTCAAGAATCGTTAAAATAGTTGTTGGTTGAATGAAGCATCCTCGTTAAAATAGTTGTTGGTTGAATGAAGCATCCATATATTATCATGTGTGTGAATTGGGTAAACTAAAGTATGGTTGATTTAGATTGATTATTGAATGTCCAACCCAAGCCTTGGTGTGGCCATGTTTTAAGAGTTTGAACTATAATTCGTTAACTTGTCTTTAGTTATGCAATTCACTTTGTTTGACAATCACGTCTTCGTGTTTTATTGGTACCAATTAAACTAAACATGTAATACTAACTACATGCGCCTCATGGATACAATACCCTAGTAATTTTTGTATGACTTGACGACGGTCATCAAACCATAACAAAACCAAGGTTCACAAACATGCATAAACTTGCAAAAGATATCAAATAAACCTATCACCCATTCCAAATTATTCTTCAATAATAAATTGGCCAGTAAAAAAAAATCTGATTCGTGATTAACTCACAAATATGTCAGCGTCTGAATCACAGTCGGACGTTGCAATTTTGTCATCCTCAAGTATAACAATCATCATTTGATATGGGTGAACCTGAATCTCGTCACAACATCCTTTGCAATTTCATCGTCATCAATTTTCTCTACATTACAGTCTCCGTAAAATGGGTGAAGTTCAACAGAGTTGGCCATCGACGATTTGAGGAAATAAATGAAACCTGATTGGTAAGGGGGTATAGTGTGCCCCACAAAGTACACTTAATTTATTTAATTGTTTATTTTTTTAAATTTCAAAATCTTTTATTTTTTACTAGTAATGGTAGATAGGTAATTTTACACTCATTTAACAATAAATTTAAACGCTCATCCATGGTAACTGTCACACCCCGCCGAAGGCGGAAACGTAAGGTGCGACATGAAAGGTTTTCAAGCATACGATAAGCAAATATGTTTAACATGATTAAGCATCAACGTTACCGAGGTTTAAAGTTTACAAACCATAACAATATATTTAGTTTACACAGCCCAAATATAAAACACTAACTTTCAAAACACATACGACCAAAAGTTATATTGTTTATAAAGTTCCTAGGATTTGTCGAGTATATTTCTGGTACGGTGAAATATACAAGGCAAAACCCACAAAAGGTATCATCCATGATGCATGTAACTTCCAAAAGCCGTGAACTGACATGTACTTACCTGAAAACATGCTTAAAAATATCAACATAATGTTGGCGAGTTCACAGGTTTAAACAACACATATGAAACTTAAAATCATTTGATAAAAATTTTGTATGCGTACTTAATGAAAATCACGAGAGTCAAATCATGGTCTTGCAAAAACCGTGATACATGTGCCGACATAAGTGTTTGGATCGCTCCTCCACTGCTTAGGAACCTAATTTGTATCTAAAGTCATCGTAAGCGGAAATTACGTGAATTGTTAATCGAATACACAAGATTTACTGTTTAAAGTGTCTGTTTATTAGTCCAAAATCATATTACATCTAGAATCTAAACAGACAGAGATGCAAAGTTACAAATGACAAAGACCCAAGACGTATATATATAGACCACCAAGTTCGCTCGAAGTGTGACATGGTTAGGACAAGTTCGGGTGAACTTGTCCTTCCAAAGCATAACTTCGGCCGAACTTGTGTCTTTACACATAAATACTTCCAAAATCTAACATTTACAAGCTCTAATCACACAGACTCGATCCAAGACCTAGACAATAGACATCATGTATCAACAGACTCCCCTTGGATATTGTCGCAGTCTTGATCAGTCTTTACAATCTTCAGCCTCTTCCAAAGAAGTTCTTGTACGGCTTTCATCTTCACTCTTGCTTAGGAATAGGCATTTGGTCACTAGGAGATGCCCACTTCATGAACTGAAATCTTCTGAGCCTTGCCTCTCTACCCCTTTCATGTATCTTCTCGAGACGCTTTTCCTCTTTCAAGAACTCTTCCCTTTCTAACTCTATCCATCTTGATTCCCACATATGATCGGAGTTAATACCGTGTGCGTAACAGACATTGATCACACCTTGGTATTGTTTAGCTTGAACTTCTTCACGTTTATCAAAACAAATCTTGTTGAAGAATAAACACTTCACATCTTCTATTGAACAATTGACTAGCCACATCAGGTCTAGTATACGTATAGTTCGCCACAATCCATAAATCCTTCTTCGTTTGATGCATTCAAGATCTTTTCTTTAGTGATATCCCACGTTTCATTAGATCGTAACACTATCACTGCTACACTTGTTTCAGGATTCGTTTTCCACCAAAGAAAATAAGGATGAAAGTCTTGTTCAATTGGTTTTAGCGGCATATTCTTCATAGCCCTTGGCCTTTTCATTATCAGCGTAACATCCTTTTCCCCTGTCTTCTTGTCGATCTTGATTCTACGTTTCGGAATAAACGGCTTCCATAATTCAAAAGCTCTAGAAGCTTCAAACTTGATAACCCTCCATAACCGTTGTTCGTTGAATTTCATTTGAAGACTAATGTTTCTCGTTTGCACCAACTCTTCTTCAAAATCAAACTCGAAAGAATTAGCATCAACTTCGAACATTTTGGCCAACTCTTCTTTCGTGTAGTCGTGAACGAATTCCCCCTCTTCAATATTCGGATCTAACATAATCATCAAAGGTTTATCATGAATAGCAGCAACATGCATAGCAACTATTGCATCAGAAACATTATCATCTTGAGGCCCTATTTGCTCTGTGTGCTCCCCCTTACTCTGATCATCCTCCATGTTTACTTCATCATTTATCAAGGACTCAAAATCAAAATCAGTATGAACCTTAGCAGAATCAATCCTTAGACCAACACCACCTTGATCATCATAACCACCATCATCGTGATCTGAATCATCTTTCGTATCATCACTTGCAGGGTCGTCGTCTTTATTATCATCTTCATCGTCGTCATCTTTCTCTTTTGTTTCTTTCTCTAACTCAGAAGTCTTGACAGATTCATCAATCTTTTCAGCTTCATGGACAATTTCAAATTCTGGAGCTTTTGCAACTTCAACAATCTTTTCAATCACAGGCTCCTCTTTTGGTTTAGGAACACCATCAACAATCCCTTTTCCCTTTCCCTGTTCTGCTAGTTCCTTTTTTAGCTTTCTCTTTAGCTTCTTGTAGATCAAGTCTTTCATATTTTGCTCTAAAATCAATACCCAAGCTATTAGTTAAAACTTTCTGTAGCCTGGCAAACCTTCTATCATTCTGATCTCGTTCAGATCTAAGTTCAGCGATCTCTTTCTCCAATCGTTCATTTGCAGCACTCAGACTATCAACCATAGCTTTCATATAACCTCTGTCATCTTCGAGAAATTTAACTTTGTCTTGAAAAATTTCTTTTTCAACTATACTCTGCTTCACTTTATTCTCCAGAGCTTCTTTCTCGATTTCATTATGTTTAAGTTTATCTTCCAGAGCTTTGATCCTTTTCTCTAACACATCTATTGGAGTATCTTCAAACCAATTTTCAAGATCTTCAGCTGTGACAAGATGAGTAACATTATCTGGAATATCGCCGAAAGCATCTTTAAACTCTTTAGCTCATACACTTTGTGGAGTAGATTGCTTCGATCTCGGAGTCTCTTTAGAAGTACCCTTTGTAGTAGGTTTTGGCGTTGATTGAGGTGTACTTTGAACCGGTACTTCAGTAGTACTGTTAACCACTGATTCATCATGTACAGTAACAAACGGTGGTTCTTGAGTTGCAGTCGTCAGTGGTTCTTGAGCTTCAACAATTGGAATATCTTGCAAATCAGAAATAGGAGGTTCTTGCGTAACTCCTTTTCTCTTTTTCTGGCTCAAATATCTTCGACTCTGAGGTTTCTTTCTGCCTTTTGTGCTTGGAGAGCCAGTTGTTTTCTTTGAATACCGGCCTTTGATTTTGTACGCTTTGATTTCCTTTTAGGCCTTTCTTCATCAGACCCTTCTTCAGTAGACGGTTCATACAAGTCTTCACCACGCTTTTTCAAACGTTCTTTCTCTTTTTCTTTCTCAGCTTCTCTCTGTCGAATATCAGGAGAATCTTTAGAAGATTCATCATCTTTGTCAGAAGTAGATGAAATAACACAATCACGTTCACCACCTGCTGTACCAGTCTCAACTTCCTGACTTTCAACATTAACTGTTTCAACCTCAGGTTCATAGACCAACATTGTTTCAACTTTCTTTGAAGCCCTTTTTCGTTTCAGCTTCTCAACAACAACAACCTTTTTTATATACCAATCTCCTCGTTTTTCTTTGAACGTCTTTAACAACTCAACCTCGTCTTTATCATCTCCGCTACCATCCTTCCTCCACTTATCATCAGGTGGTGACACATAATCAGCTTTGACTATAGCACCAAACACAGGTTTCGCAATTGGAGCAGAATCTTGTCTTTGAAATATTTTAAGCTTCTTCAGAGTTGTCTCGTCCCTTGGCTCAAAAACAGAATATCATTCGTATCTTTTGCGATCTCTTTGAATTTTTCGTCTATCAACATCTGGACGAATCTTGGATACATTACCAATCTGTCTCTACCAATATTCTTCGACATAAACTTGAAAATCACTTTTGAAAAGTTAAACTTCTTGTTGAGCACCAACGATGTCACCATGCAAGCTATATAATCTTGAAAATAATCTAAACCGGCTTTCATGTGGCTGAATGTGTGAATAATGGCATGAATAAGAAACTTATATGGAACAGGAACACCGCCTTTCTTCAACGTTGGCTCATTTGCATGCCCTTTGTACCCCATTCGAAAGAAAACAACCTTTCACCATCCTTTCTTTGAAGCTAATCGAATCATCTGTATTGTCGTTGAATTCCAGAACCCTTCGAATATCAGCTTCAGAAACTTTAATCTCTTTATCTTCGTTTCCAACCCGAACAACAGAAGTAATAATATTTGTTTCTTCATTGAAGGTCGCTGAATTCCAGAAAAAGTATACGTGCAATCGATAAACAACATGCTTGTCTGTAATAGCCTTTGTAATTGGAATTCTTCCCATAAACTCAAGAATCTCTGTAAAAGCAGCCAGCGAAGGATATATCTTCTCATCTAGAGAGATGCATGTGTTGTGGAACTTCGAAAACGAAAGCTGAATATGTCACACCCCGACCCGCAGTGGAATAAAAGTCGGGGCATAATTGGGTTATCACCAAAGCTCATGATGTTTACTAAGATGTTTCATATTTATTAAATTCAAATTACAAACTTAAATATCCAAAACAAAATTTGTACAATTACAAGAAAATGAAACTATATAATTATTCCAAAGCCTAAATATGTTTATTCTTCTAGGCCTTCCTAAGTGTTTCCTGTCTCAGCTGGATCACCTGTATCATGTAAAACGGGGGAGATTTTGGGTCAACAAAAGTTGGCGAGTGAACCTTGATAAAACTTTTTTTTTACTAATTTCTTGTTTTATTTAATAAAGAAAATTCGTGCAATAATCACACGTGAGCAAACATATATAGATAAACAATCACAAACCACTTTGGATGAGTATATGACATGAATGATGATGTATGTGAGATCAAGGCTCAATCAAACGGAGCCGATCTAATGAGGCTCCTGATGCTCAACTCGTATCCCACGGGGAACTGATGGGCCTAATGAAATGTGTGCACTGAAAATGATAAATCCAATCTACATATAATTCACACAACAATTGATACACATTTGATACACATTTGATCACGGATATGATGTATGCACAAGTGTTTAAATAAAATAAAAGAATTATACGATACATGATACACCCCAAAACATGATTAAAACGGGGAATTGGTAGAGATTCACTCACAGTGGGTGCGTTCTTTGATGACGATGAATGCGCACGAATTTATGATTCAACCGACGAGTGAAAAACTAACCTAAATAATAACGAAATGATTCGATAAATAAGTAAATTTTATTTGAGATTAATATTTTTAATTAGTGCTCTTTAGTGAGATTTTTAGATTTATTTTTGTGAGTTTAATGAAATTTTCTAACTTTAAAATCTTATTTTTAAGTATTTTTAAATAATTTTTCAATTAAATAAATAAATAAAAATAATAAAAAATGGGTTGACTTTCTGACGGTTGACCGGGTCTGACCGGTCAGACTGTGTTTATTTCATGCGGTGCGTGGGATCGAACTCGGGACCTTTCATTTGTGTGCACGCAGCTCTACCAACTGAGCTACGTGTCTAACCCGAAATATTCTCTGTTTTAGTTATATATATATATACTAATTAACTTTAACCTTATTTAGTTTTTATTAAAAATGATTTAATATGGCCGAACCGGTTGCAGAGACCCGGAGTCGAACTCGGAACCTTCGGTTCGAGTGCGCACAGCCCAACTGCTTAACTACTGGATTATATTCCTCTTATATACATTCTGTGGATTGATCTGAATAGGTTTTAAAAATGTTGGTTTTATTTCAGAAAGTCGGTAGCATGCGTGATTCGAACTCGGGACGTGTGTATTGTATTTGCACACAGTCCACCGCTGGACTGTGTGTCTAACCTGATTAAATATCCGATTTTAATTATACTAATACACTTGTTCAACTTCATCTTCTTCACTGTGAAGAACACAAAACAGTGAAACCCGATTGTTTTGTTTAATCAACTAACAACTTATAATTGATTGAAAATAGAATAGAAAGGTGAAGATTAAGTAATATGGTATACCAAACAGAGAGTTTTCTTCAGATTTCCGGCAAGATTCGTCGGCTCTGATTTGCGATTTCCGGCTGAGTGAACTGTTTTAACAGTTTCGATTATTGGTTTGAACAATTAAGTTATAAATCAAGAGATAGCAGGGAGGTTTAGACAATTATACCGTCTGAAGACAACTGCGGTTTTCTGTTCAGTGATTCCGGCGATATTTCGGCGAGTGCAAACAAACTCCGGCGACGTGCTTTGGAAGGGATAAAGCTTCGGAAAGAGAGTTCGGTTCTGAGCGAAAGGTTTACAGGAGGTTGGAGTGGGTATTTATAAGAGGGCAGCTGATTTGGGTTTGAATTGAGGTCAACAATCGCGATTAAAGATTTCCGACGGTTTTTGACTAAAATTGATTGCCGGCGACGGTTATAACTGATGTCGAAATCAGTTTATCCATTTCAGTCAAAGGAAAAATAGCCAAAATCGAAGAGTTTAGGTTTCTCCGGTGATTGCGAGTTCTGGCGCGCTGTTTTATAGATTTGACTTTCGGTTTTTATTATAAATGTTATTTGTTTCGGTATTAAACACAAAAGAAGTGTGTGGCGGAGCGGTGTGGTGTGTGTTTGTCTTTGTGGGCGACCCGGGTTCGAAACCCGGCTACCCTATTATTATTTTTTTTATACTTATTATTATTAGTTATAAATTATGGTTTTTAAATTCTAATATATTTATTAATTATGTGTTGTTTAAAATTAATCTGAACAATAAATACGCAACGAAACTTATAACTGAATATTTGATTAATAAATGAAGCGGGTTTTGAAACCCGTTTTTCGACGAATGTTACAGAATATTCTGCGGACAAGAAATTCAAACAAGTTAGACAATTTTCACAATTTTTTCAACATAACACATCAAGTTCGGGCGAACTTGACATACCAAAACATTACACTTTTAAACAACTTCGCTCGAACTTGTATTACACATCAGTTTTTAACAACTTCGGGCGAACTTGTGAATATTATACATTTTGAAAGATTTACAATAAGTTCGGGCGAACTTGTTGCATTTGCAGTTTTATTTAGGATTTGAACAACTTCGCCCGAAGTTGATATAAAACAACTTCAACAAGTTCAGGCGAACTTGTCATATTCCCCAATTAAACTTGCAACATCAAACATAGTCCAATGTTCAAATTTTTTATTTGATTTTGTTTTAACATATTTATTAACATTATTCACCGTTCAATTTGTTCAAGATAAACCTAGATCTATTTGATTTTAACAGATTCGGTCCAAGATGTTCAAACTCAACGTTTTATGGATGGTTCAAGCAATTTATACCTATGCCATGTTCATAAGTGTGCCAATCACTTATAACAGGTCTAGATTTGGGCAGTATAACGACGTTTGCTATGCAATTTCACAAAAACTCTCAAATCGCTCAAGTTCGCTCGAAGTTATAAGATCTGATGAAATGAATTTTTAAGCGAACTTGATTATTTATACTCAGACAAGTTCGGGCGTACTTGTCAACATCTCAATAATATCTTCACAACATCTTCTCGCGAAGTTATCATATATTGAAACAATTCATGACCAACAACTTCGGTCGAAGTTGTTCAAGGCCCAATTTCAAACTTTTCAAAATTTTCACTTTTAACCTTGAACGTTTTCAATTTTACCAGTTATGAAAATCCACTCAGTTGACCAATGTCACACACCAACCGATGGCGGAAACATCGGGGCGCGGCACTAGGCGAACCAGATTGTCTCACGAGAAATTCCGTAACACTATTTAAGCAACAATATTTAAACGTCAATATCCCATACTATCAACATACAATCCTTAAACAAGTTGCGAAATACAAGCATTCTCATAAAACAAAAACAAGTTCGATCTTCCCTAGATTTTATTACAACGAGATTCTAAAAGTATTTCTAAACTAAGCATCCATAGCTAATGTCCTCAACCTGCCACATATGTTAAAATAAAACGTCAATACAATTAAGTAAAGGTGAGCATACAGGTTTGCGTACATAATAGATATAAAAGCGTTTAGCACACACCGCATGACATACGTAAGAGTGGTGAACTATGTAACTACTCAAATTCAAGTAAACCAACAAACCGCAATTGATTGAGGCATGCAAACAAGTGTTCACATCCTAAAGAGAAAATAAATGAGAAATGAAAATTGCGAGCCTTAACAACCCCGGGCCTCGAGGTGGCGGGTCAACCTCTAGTATACTATCATGTTCAGGGTGGCGTACAAGCAATCAAGTAATACATACAATTCATCAGATTTCACGTATAGTCATGTAATAGCGGGATTGCGAATAAGAGTTGAGTTGTTTGATGTGTTTTGATATACGAACATATGTGACACCAAAAGTGCGTTTAAGCGTAAAGGGGTTCAAGTATACTCACAGTCGGTGCGTTTCGGGAGAGATGGGGGATCTAAGATGAGTTGAGAAGAGCGCCAGATCAGCCTGTAAGCGAACAAAAGTGCATCAGTCTTCCGAAATGCTGAAATGGTTAACGGGTGATGGAACAACAGACAAGTTCGGGCGAACTTGTATGACTGAACTTACTAGAGGTACAAGTTCGGGCTAACTTGTCTGATTTCTTGAGAAATAAGACAAGTTCGAGCGAACTTGCCCTGGTTGCTGAGGAGAGATACAAGTTCGGGCAAACTTGTCTGATTTTTTGGAAATCAGTACAAGTTCGGGCAAACTTGTGTAAATCTGATGAAGAATTGATCAAGTTCGGGCGAACTTGGTCACCCATCAGGTGACAAGTTTTGGGCGAACTTGATGCTTTCCGAGCAAACTTGACTGTTTTGGCATCCAAACCGTGCGTTTTCGCGTCGTTTGCTGAGGAAATCGAGTGTCCATCCCTCCATCCTTAGGCTACTGAGCAAAACCAAGGCTGAAGAGGTCTTTTGGAGCGAGTTTCAGCCATTTTACAAAAACTCGGACTAATCCGGGCGAACTTGAAGGTTCGAACGGTTTTAGTTCAGTTTGTGCAAAGTGACGATTTTGTTCTTGTGCTTCCGGATATGAGATCTAGCTTTACAACACCTCGTTCCACTTCAAAGTGGACGAAACATACGTCATTTAGTCCAAATATTGTGTAAAAAGAGATGTTTAAAAGGTTTTACTCAGATCTAAACATAGATCTGAGTGAAAAACAGAAGTTTTGCATAAAAAGATGAAGATTTTCGTAAACAGAAGAGATTTGATGAAAACGAAGGCAAAGCCTTGTGTAAAATCGTTGTAAAACGTTGTTGTAGCTTGAAAACGGGTTGAATCTTACTTAGAAAACAAAGGGTTTCGGTTTTGGGGAGCTCCGGGCGAACTTGCATCAAGTTCAAATGAGAAGAGGAGCTGGGTATTTAATCGGTGAAGTGAGAAAGGTGGGCTGAAACATCAAGTTCGAGCAACTTGCTTGTTTCTTGTGAGTTTGAGACAAGTCCGGGCGGACTTGTTAGATTTGAGGGATCTTGATGGCTTAGACAAGTTCGGCCGAACTTGACCTATTGGCGAAGTTTTGTTTGATTATTTCGCGTTAAGAGTTCGTTTGGCGATTCGGTTTGTATTAGATAGTTATATTAAGCGTTTTAGCGAAGCGTTAAGCGTTATATTACCATTGATTTGAGAGAGAGAGAGCGAGTTACGTGAGCGTGTGAGCGTTTTAGAGATAATAAGCTATACATAAACAAACATAACACATATAAAACATAATTACACATAATTAACTGCGTGTTGCGATGCCATGAGATAAGCGATGCGATGGCACAAGTGTTTATTAAACAATAACACACTCGGCTCGTATAGTAGCATAACTACTTGTGATTACGTTGAATTAGCGATTAATAAGCGATTAAATGCGATATAGATGTGACAAAATGTAATTCCTTTAACATAAACTTTTCATAATTTAAATCTCGGAATACAAGTGATTGAGATAAACAAAATACACGAAAAAGGAAATAAATAAATAACAACGAAAATTTGGAGTTGTTACAGTCTCCCCTACTTTAGGAAATTTCGTCCCGAAATTTAAGTAGTGACCGTTTCAACGAGATGCAGATATTTAGCCTTCATGTCACTTTCCAATTCCTAAGTGAACTCGGCACGGCGTTTGCCTTCCCATCAGACCTTCACGATAGGGATGCGAGAGCGCCGTAGTTTCTTGGTTTCTCGGTCCATGATTTCGACTGACTTTTCCACGAAATGCAGAGTCTCGTTTATTTGCAAGTCCTCGAGAGGGACGTGGATATTTTCTTCAGCTAGGCATTTCATGAGGTTCGACACGTGGAAAGTCGGATGAACGTTATTAAGTTCAGCCGGTAGTTCGAGTCGATAGGCTACTTTGCCGATTCTTTCCAGAATCTTAAAGGGGCCTACGTATCGTGGCGCTAGCTTTCCTTTCTTTCTGAAGCGGATCACTCCTTTCTAAGGTGCAACCTTTAAGAGCACGTGATCTCCCACTTCGAACTGTAGGGGCTTGCGGTGTTTATCGGCATAACTCTTTTGACGACTCCGAGCTTTCAAGAGATTGTCTCTGATCTGGAGGATCTTGTCTGTCGTTTCTTGAATCAGCTCTGGACCGGTGATTTGTGCTTCGCCGATCTCGTGCCATGCAATAGGCAATCGACATTTTCTTCCATAAAGTGCCTCAAAAGGAGCCATTTGAATGTTGGTGTAATAATTAATATTGTATGAGAATTCAATTAAAGGTAAATGCGTATCCCAATTACCACCAAAATCTATGATGCATGCACGAAACACGTCTTCGAGGGTGCGGATCGTGCGCTCAGTCTGACTGTCGGTTTGAGGGTGAAAAGCGGTACTGAGATTAAGCGTAGTACCGAGAGCGGATTGAAAAGTCTCCCAGAGACGTGAGGTAAGTGACCGTCACGGTCAGAGATGATGTCACGAGGCATCCCATGTCGACATATGACTTCGTCGGTATAGATTCGTGCTAATCGTTCTACCTTAAAGTCTTCTCGTATGGCAATAAAGTGCGCAGATTTGGTAAGACGATCAATGATAACCCAAATGTTATCGTGACCAGAGGAGGTGCGAGGGAGTTTCGTTACGAAGTCCATGGCTATGCTCTCCCACTTTCACATCGGAATTTTGGGTTGTTTGAGCAAGCCAGAGGGCCTTTGATGTTTGGCTTTAACCTTCGAACAAGTTAAGCACTTTGAAACATACACGACGATATCCTTTTTCATGCCTGGCCACCAGTACTTAGGACGAAGGTCCTGGTACATCTTGTCGGCTCCGGGATGAATAGAGTATCGAGATTTATGGGCTTCGGTCATTAGCAATTCATGAAGATTATCACGGCTAGAATCCAAATACGATCGATATGGTAATAAATATCGTTAGGTTTAACAACGAGCTGAGTTTCGGCACCACATTTCATTTCATCTTCCAGAGTATTCTCATTAAAACAAGCGAACTGGGCAGAGCGAATCATGATTTCGAGATCATTCAAAGCTTGAGAGTCACGAACACTATACACATAGCTTCGTCGACTAAGAGCATCGGCTACGACTTTTGCTTTGCTGGGATGGTAGCGTATCTCACAATCGTAATCGTTGAGAAGTTCAACCCATCTGCGTTGGCGCATATTCAGTTCCTTTTGATTGAAGATATGTTGTAAGCTCTTGTGGTCGGTGAAGACCGTACACTTAGTTCCATAAAGGTAGTGTCGCCATATCTTCAATGCAAAAACAACTGCACCGAGTTCGAGATCGTGGGTTGTCTAGTTCTTCTCGTGGATCTTGAGTTGTCGAGATGCATACGCGATAACCTTGTCTCGTTGCATAAGAACACAACCAAGACCAAGATTAGAGGCATCGCAATAAACAACGAAATCGTTGTTTCCGTCGGGTAAGGCGAGTACGGGAGCGTTGCATAGCATATGCTTAAGAGTTTGAAAGGCTTCCTCTTGTTTGGAATCCCAAACAAAAGGCTTATCTTTATGAGTTAAAGCGGTAAGCGGAACGGAGATTTTCGAGAAGTCGACGATGAATCGACGGTAGTAACACGCCAATCCAAGAAATGAACAGATTTCAGATGCATTCTTTGGCGTAATCCAACTCTTGACAGCTTCAATCTTTGCAGGGTCGACGTGAATTCCTTGACTATTAACGATGTGGCCGAGAAATTTGACTTCTTCGAGCCAGAATTCACATTTTGAGAACTTAGCGTAAAGGCGATTACCTTGAAGAAGTTCGAGGACTAAACAGAGATGGCGCGCGTGTTCGTCTCTCGACTTCGTGTAGATAAGGATGTCATCGGTAAACACAATGACAAAACGATCTAAGAAAGCTTTACACACACGGTTCATCAAATCCATGAAGATCGCGGGTGCATTGGTAAGACCGAAAGGCATGACCACGAATTCGAAATGGCCATAATGGGTACGAAAGGCAGTTTTCAGAATATCTTCTTCCAATACGCGTAGTTGATGATAACCGGAACGTAAATCGATCTTAGAAAAACAAGTAGCACCTTGAAGCTGATCAAATAAGTCGTCGATTTGAGGAAGAGGGTATCGGTTCTTTATCGTAAGCTTATTAAGTTCACAATAATCGATGCACATTAGGAACGTCCCATCTTTCTTTTTCAAAAAAAGAACGGGTGCGCCCCAAGGTGAAGTGCTTGGGCGTATGAAGCCTTTATCAAGAAGCTCTTGAAGTTGGCTGGATAGCTCGCGCATTTCGGATGGTGCGGCGCGATAAGGAACTTTAGCAACGGGAGTAGCACCGGGAATCAAATCGATACGGAATTCAACATCTCGAGTAGGGGGTAAACCGGGTAAACCGTCGGGAAAAACCTTAGGAAATTCACAAACAACGGGTAAATCTTTCCAGGTTTTCTTTTCTTTCTCCGGGTTCACGATGTGGGCTAGGAATGCAACACATTTCTTGCGCAAATGCTTGCTCGCTTGGGTATATGACATAAGCATCAACTTCTTTGAGGGAGTTTCACCGTAAACATGGAGTTGATTGTCACACCCCGACCCGCGGCGGAATAAAAGTCGGGGCATGATTGGGTTATCACCAAAGCTCATGATATTTACTATTAAGTTTCATATTTATTAAATTCAAATATTCAACAAAATTTCATACAAACACAAATAATAATCTAAATGCTTGTTCCAACGAAATAACTTGATTATTCTTCTAGGCCATCCTAGGTGTTTCTTTCCTCAACTTGATCACCTGTATCATGCGTAAAACAGAGGAAATTTTGGGTCAACAAAAGTTGGCGAATGAACCTTGATAAAACATTTAATTAATTGATTTTTATGTTTATTTAAATAAAATTGTGCATAAATCACATGTGAGCAAATGTATATATGTAACCAATCACAAACCACATTGAATGAATATATGACATGAATGATGATGTATCTGAGATCAAGGCTCAATCAAACAGACCCTCGTTTTGACTCCCAACGCACCCTGACGATTGGAATACGACTTCGCCTCAAGAGCTTCTCACCGAAATCCATGACTTCTACTGGTCTTTTAACGAAGTGCATTGATTCATCAACTTGAATGTCTTCTAGAGGGATATGGAGGTTTTCGTCAGCGAGGCACTTTTCCAAGTTTGATACGTGGAAACTGAGGTGAATTCTGTTAAGCTCTTCTGGTAGGTCAAGCTTGTATGCTACAGGACCTACTCTTTCGAGTATCTTGAAAGGTCCTAGGTGCTAGCTTGCCCTTCTGGCCAAAACGAACCACTCCCTTCCACGGTGATACTTTCAAAAGTACTTGATCACCAACGCCAAACTCATAGGCTTTCATCGTTTGTCAGCATAACTCTTTTGACGACTTTGAGCCGCTAGAAGATTGTTTCGTATTTGAACGATTTTGTCGGTTGTTTCTTGAATCAATTCAGGTCCGGTGATTTGCGCTTCACCAATTTCGTGCCAACATACTGGAGATCGGCATTTACGACCATATAAAGCTTCGAAAGGAGCCATGCCGATACTTGAATGATAGCTATTGTTGTACGAAAACTCGACTAACGGTAGATGAGCGTCCCAGTTCCCTTTGAAGTCTATGACACATGCTCAAAGCATGTCTTCAAGGGTTTGGATGGTGCGTTCAGATTGACCATCAGTTTGAGGGTGAAAGGCGGTGCTAAGGTCTAACCGTGTACCCAAAGCGGTTTGTACGGCTCGCCATGTTCGTGAAGTGAAACGACCATCACGGTCTGAAATGATGCTTAACGGTACACCATGACGGCTTACGGTCTCGTTGATGTAGATACGAGCGAACTTCTCGTTCTTGAAGTCCCCGCGAATCGGAATGAAGTGAGCTGATTTTGTAAGACGATCGATGGTTACCCATATGGTGCCATACCCACTTGAGGTGCGAGGTAACCCGGTAATGAAGTCTATGGTTATGTTTTCCCACTTCCATACAGGTATTTCGGGTTGGACTAGACGTCCTGAAGGTCTTTGATGTTCAGCTTTCACTTTGGAACATGTAAGGCACTTGGAAACAAAAACAGCGATATCCTTTTTCATGCCAGGCCACCAGTAGGTGTATCGTAGGTCTTGATACATCTTATCGGCTCCTGGGTGTACAGAGTATCGTGTTTTGTGTGCTTCATTCATGAGGAAATCACGAAGGTTGTCACGATCGGGAATCCATATGCGGTTTAAATAATATAGAATACCGTCGGATTTGGTTTCAATTTTGAGTTCAGCTCCACATGACAGCTCATCGCGTACGTCATTTTCCGTTACAGAGATATGTTGAGCTGCCCGGATTCGATCCTTGATATCGGTTATGATTTGGGAACATAGAAGACGAATAGAGCTCGCATATCCCTTTCGACTGAGCGCATCAGCCACCACGTTTGCCTTGCCAGGATGATACCGAATCTCGCAGTCGTAATCGTTGAGCAGTTCGACCCATCTTCGTTGCCTCATATTCAATTCTTTTTGGTTGAAGATATGCTGGAGACTCTTGTGGTCAGTGTATATTTCACACTTGGTACCGTAAAGATAATATCTCCATATCTTGAGAGGGAACAAAACGGCTCCAAGTTCCAGGTCGTGGGTGGTGTAATTTTTCTCATGAACTTTGAGTTGCCTAGAGGCATAGGCTATCACCTTTCCTCTTTGTATCAATACATAGCCTAGACCTTGCCCTGATGCGTCGCAATAAACCACAAAGTCATCGCAACCCTTAGGGAGTGTAAGGATAGGTGCGTCACAAAGCCTTTGCTTTAAAGTTTAGAAGGCCTCCTCTTGCTTAGGTCCCCAAATGAAGGGTTTTCCCTTGTGAGTCAAGGCCTTGAGCGGAACGGCGATACGGGAAAAATTGGCAATGAAGCGTCGGTAATAACCAGCCAAGCCAAGAAATGACCTAACTTTGGTAGGGGTACGTGGCGCTTGCCATTCTTGAACTGCCTTGATTTTCGAAGGATCGACATGAATCCCTTTGTCATTGATGACATGACCAAGGAATTGTACCTCTCTTAACCAGAATTCGCATTTTGAGAACTTAGCGTAAAGCTTTTCAGTCCTTAAGAGTGTAAGAATGAGTCGAAGATGTCGCTCATGATCGGATTTTGACTTTGAGTAGATAAGGATATCGTCGATGAAGACTATGACGAAACGGTCGAGATAGGGTTTGCATACCCTATTCATTAAATCCATGAAGACAGCGGGGGCGTTGGTTAAACCGAAGGGCATAACCATGAACTCGTAATGACCATAACGAGTTCGGAAGGCAGTATTTGGAATATCTTCTTCGCGCACTCTAAGCTGATGATAACCAGAACGAAGGTCGATTTTGGAAAAACAGGTGGCGCCTTGAAGTTGGTCTTGAAGGTCATCAATACGAGGCAGTGGATAGTGATTCTTAACCGTCAACTTGTTGAGTTCTCTATAATCAATGTACATGCGAACATTCCATCTTTCTTCCTCACAAAAAGAACGGGCGCACCCCAAGGCGATGAGCTAGGACGTATGAATCCTTTGTTAGTCAGCTCTTGCAGTTGACTGGCCAACTCTTCGGATGGGGCTAACCTATAGGGAAATTTTGCGACCGGTGTAGCACCAGGCACAAGATCTATTCAAAATTCGACTTCTCGCGCAGGAGGGAGTCCTGAAACGTCATCGGGAAAATCTTACGGAAATTCTTTCACAATTGGAATATCTTCGAGCTTCCTTTCCTTGCCTTCCTTCTTGACGACGTGAGCTAGAAATGCGACGTAATTTTTGCGAAGATAACTTCGGGCTTGAAGGCAGGACATCAATTTGAGCCCTTTCGAAGGAGTTTCCCCAAAGATACGTAGTGTCTGACTGTCGGCGAGAGGAATACGAATAAACTTTTCATGGAACACCACTTCAGCGTGATGCTGGCTGAGCCAGTCCATGCCGATGATAACATCAAAACTTCCCAATTTCATAGGAATGAGATCAATTGAAAAATCATGATAATATAGAGTGAGAGTACAATCGCGTATAATAGAATTTAATGAAGTGGGTTTTCCGCCAGTATCGAGTGAGAGTACAATTCAACGAGAGTACAATCGCGTATAATAGAATTTAATGAAGTGGGTTTTCCGCCAGTATCTCGTTGAATTGTACAATCGCGTATAATAGAGTGAGAGTACAATTCAACGAGATTATCACGAGGTTGGTCGAGAATAGATTCGAATTCTAAAGACACAAAGCCCTTATCCGCACCAGTATCGAATAATATGGATGCATAACTACCATTTACGAGAAACGTACCGTTGACCACATTGTTGTCAGCCCTGACTTGGTTAGCAATGATATTGAAAGCTCTTCCCCTAGCAGGTGGAGGAGCTTGGTTAGCTTGGTTTACCGGGTTTTCTTGAGCTTGGGCATGTATGATGTTCACCAGGTGTGGCAAGTATTCCTGAAGTGGTTTGGGTCCCCACAATTGAAACAGGCTTGCATGGATTGCATCATGGGGTAGTTGGGTTGGTAGTAAGGTTGGGCTGCGAGTTGTGCAGGTGGTAGAAGTAAGGGTTGTTGGGCTTGTCCCACCATTTGATTTTGGGTTTGGGTTGGAGGTTGACTGCGGTTCGATCGCTGAAGGGTACGGCAGGTTTGGATAGTGTGACCCGCACGGCCACAACTTGTGCAATGTTGGCAACGGTTACACTTTGGATGTGGGCCAGTGTATGGCCTTTTGAATGGTGCGGATGGAGGAGCGACTTGCGTGATTGGAGCAGCAGTGATGGGAGGGTTGGTTTGGGTGACAGCAAAGTTCTTGCCATTTCGCTTCCTCTTACCAGCAAACTTCGAGGATGAACCTGAGTGGTTTGGAATTGGGGTCTCAATGGGTGCTTTCTTCTTCTCATCTTTAAAATTGCCATTTCGAATGCGATTTTCAGTGAGTTCCGTAGCTAACTCCATTGCGGCTTCGAGTGTTGCAGCGAAGTGCTTAAAATCGAATCTTGGATTTTCAAGGGAGGCCTCGAATGTAGTGTTCAATTAAGCGGTATAATGGGGTGAATAGATTGGGAACCATTTGGTTCAACTCAAGAAACCTCTTGTTGTAGGAGGTGTGATCCCCTTCTTTTTGCTTTAGAGCATAGAATTCATCTTCAAGCTTCTTGATCTCGCTTCTAGGGCAAAAACGTCTTGTCATGACCTCTCTTAATTTTTCTCATGATAAGGCCATGGCATTGTCTACACCTCTCTTTCCTTTTTCCGTGTTCCACCAGGTAAGGGCTACCCAAACAATCTTCCAGTCGCGTAACGTACCTTACGGTCCTCAGGACAGTCGCAATTGAGAAAGGTGTTTTCCATCTCCTCAAACCAGTGGAGGAGAGCGGTGACACCTTCAATCCCTTCATATTTTGGGGGATCGCAAGACTTGAAGTGTTTGTAGGTGCATTTAGGGGTTTTGGGAGGAGGGTTGGCGACACTTTGGTCTTCTTGGTTGGGAGGGTTAATGGGATTAGCGGTGTGGGCTTGCTGAACTTGTAGCACGATGTCAGGAAGCACTGCGGCCATTTGTTTAGCAATTTGCGTGGCCAAACGTTCGTTTGACTTTCCTGACCTTCTACCTCCACGTAATTGCCTAGCAGACATCCATAGGAATATATGTAGGGAGATTGTGAGTTCAAGAATTTCCTAGGTGTCATGTGTCGTAAAAAGAATGAAAACAGCATAACTGAAAATAATTTAACTACATCCATAGGATGTCTTGGGTTTGCTCATGTTTGGGCCTCCAAATGTCCCCCATACCATTGCCTGTGTAGTCATGTGGGCTCCCATTGGGCTTGGTAGGATTCACATTGGTGTCGGCGGGTACTCGCACCACCCGAATGAAAATCGTAAAACATGATTGCGAGATGTATGGTCGGAGGGTGTCCAGGTGTGGACACAATGACAGCTCAAAGTGGGGTTAGTTCACACGACGTTTGGTATAGCATGCTTTGGGCTAATAGGTCCTTCGTACTCTCATCGTTAGTCCCCAGGTAGGCAAACTGGTCCTTTATTTTAGATTTATATGAATGCCAAGCCTAGACAGGACGTTCCGACTACCGGTACTCGTACCCTACCAGTTACTACATGCCCGTCGTGAAAACTCACTTTGATGTGATTTGAAAAATATGAAAACATTGCAAAAATTGTGAAATTGTGAGGTGTGTGCTTTCATAGATATGATATAATATGAGGGTATGATCTATGATGAGCATTGCATATTAACATGTACTTGTGAGAATGTTTGCATAATGTTGTGTGTGAATATAAACATGAAACATATAAACATCATGAATTTTGCATGTAACACATAAACAATTTAAATCTAGTCAACTATAGTATAGGCTCTAAAGGTCTAATAACCTATCCTATATCCCTGTAGCATTTATGAAAAACGGGTTCAAAACCCGCTTCGTTTAATAATCAAGTATTCAGTATAAGTTCGTTGCGTATTTATTGTTCAGATTATTTTGAATAATACATAATTAATAAACATTTTAGAATTTAAAAACCATAATTAATAAATAATAATAAGTAAATAAAAAATAAAATAGAGTCGCCGGGTCTCCCGCGAACACACACACACACATCACACCACTCCGCCACACACATCATTTGTGTTATGTACTGAAACAAATAACACTTAAAGTAAAATCCGAAAGTCAAAACCGGTAATCAGAGCGCCCAGAACTCGCAATCGCCGGAAAAACCGAAACTCCGCAAATGTTGCCATTTCCCTTGACTGAAACGCATAAACTGATTTCGACATCTGTTATAACCGTTGCCTGACACTCAATTTCAGTCAAAACCGTCGGAAATCATTTGACCGCGAATCTTGACCCTTAATTCGAACCCAATCGGCCTGTCCTCCTTATAAATACCCACTCAAACTCCTGGTAAACATTTCGCTCAGAACCGCACTCTCTTTCCGAAGCTTTAATTCTTCCAAAGCTCGTCGCCGGAGATCTTCGCACTCGCCGGAATATCGCCGGAATCACTGATCAGAAAACCGCATTTGTTCTTCAGACGGTATAATTGTCTAAACCTTCTTGCTATCTCTTGATTGATAATCTAATTGCTTAAATCAATAATCAAAACTGTTGAATCAGTTCATTCAGCCGGAAATCGCAAATCAGGGTCGACGAAACTTGCCGGAAATCTGAAGAAAACTCTCTGTTTTGGTATATCATATTCCTTAATCTTTATTTTCCTATTCCATTTCAATCGGGTATAAGTTTGTTGGTCGATTAAGCAAAACAGTCGGGTTCACTGTTCTGTGTTTTCTTAAGTGAAAAGGACGAAGACTAAATTGTATATTAATGTAATTAAAATCGGGTATTTAACCGGGTTAGACACACAGTCCAATGGTGGACTGTGTGCAAATATAAAATACACGTCCCGGGTTCGAATCACGCATGTTTCCGACTTTCTGAAATAAAACCAACATTTTTAAAAACCTATTCAGATCAATTCACAGTATGTATATAAGAGGAATATAATCCAGTAGTTAAGCAGATTAGACACTCAGCCCAACTGGTTAGGCTGTGTGCACTCGAACCGAAGGTCCCGAGTTCGATTCCGGGTCTCTGCAACCGGTTCGGCTATATTAAAACATTTTTAATAAAAACTAAATAAGGTTAAAGTCAGTTAGTATATATATATAATTAAAACCAAGAATATTTCGGGTTAGACACGTAGCTCAGTTGGTAGAGCTGCGTGCACGTATACGAGAGGTCCCGAGTTCGAACCTCACTCAGCATAGAATACATGCTGTCTGACCGGTCAGACCCGGTCAAACCTGACAAAGTCAACCCATTTTTATTTCTTTTTATTTATTTATTTAATTGAAAAATTAATTAAAAATACTTAAAAATAAGGTTTTTAAAGTTAGAAATTTGCATTAAACTCATAAAATTAAATCTAAAAATCTCATTAAAGAGCACTAATTAAAAATAATAATCTCAAATAAAATTTATTTATTTAATCGAACCATGTCGTTATTATTTAGGTTAGTTTTCCCTCGCCGGTTGAATCATAATATTCGCGCGCATTCATCGTCATCAAGAAACGCATCCACTGTGAGTGAATCTCTACCAATTCCCCGTTTTAATCATATTTTGGGGTGTATCATGTGTCGTACTATTCTTTTATTTTATTTAAACACTTGTGCATACATCATATCCGTGATCAAATGTGTATCAATTATTGTGTGAATTATATGTAGATTGAATTTCATCATTTCAGTGCATGCATTTCATTAGGCCCATCAGTTCCCCGTGGGATACGGGTTGAGCATCAGGAGCCTCATTAGATCGGCTCCGTTTGATTGAGCCTTGATCTCAAATACATCATCATTTCATGTCATATACTCATCCAAAGTGGTTTGTGATTGTTTACATATATGTTTGCTCACATGTGATTAATGCACGAATTTTCCTTATTAAATAAAACAAGAAATTAGTTAAAATGTTTTATCAAGGTTCACTCGCCAACTTTTGTTGACCCAAAATCTCCCCCGTTTTACACATGATACAGGTGATCCAGCTAAGACAGGAAACACTTAGGAAGGCCTAGAAGAATAAACAAGTTTATGCTTTGGAATAAATATATAGTTTCATTTTCTTTGTAATTGTATGAATTTTGTTTTGGATATTTAAGTTTGTAATTTGAATTTAATAAATATGAAACATCTTAGTAAATATCATGAGCTTTGGTGATAACCCAATTATGCCCCGACTTTTATTCCGCTGCGGGTCGGGGTGTGACAGATTGGTATCAAAGCTTGTGACTATAGGGATATAGGATAGGTTATTAGACCCTTAGAGCCTATACTATAGTTGATTAAATTTTAATTGTTTATGCGTTACATGCAAAATTCATGATATTTATATGTTTCATGTTTATTTTCACACCCAATGTTATGCAAGCACGCTCACAAATACATGTTATTATGCAATGCTCATCATAATTCATATCCTCATAACATATCATATCTATGAGAGCACACACCTCACGATTTCCATGATTTTTGCAATGATTTTGTATTTTTCAAATCACATCAAAGTGAGTTTTCACGACGGGCATGTAGTAACTGGAAGGGTACGAGTACCGGTAGTCGGAACGTCCTGTCTAGGCTTGGCATTCGTATAAATCCAAAATAAAGGACCAGTTTGCCTACCTGGGGACTAACGATGAGAGTACGAAGGACCTATTAGGCCAAAATATGCTATACCAAACGTCGTGTGAACTAACCCCACTTTGAGCTGTCATTGTGTCTACACCTGGACACCCTCCTGCCATACATCTCGCAATCATGTTTTACGATTTTCATTCGGGTGGTGCGAGTGTTAACCCGCCGACACCAATGTGAATCCTACCAAGCCCAATAGTCATGGGGGCCCACATGACTACACATGAAATGGTATGGGGGACATTGGAGGCCCAAACATAAGCAAACCCAAGACATCCTATGGATGTAGTTAAATTATTGTCAGTTATGTTGTTTTTCATTCTTTTTACGACACATGACACCTAGAAAATTCTTAAACTCACAATCTTCCTATACATGTTCCTGTAGATGTCGGCTAGGCAACTACGTGGAGGTAGAAAGTCAGGAAAGTCAAGTGAACGCTTGGCCACACAAATTGCTAAACAAATGGCCGCAGTACTTCCTGACATCGTGCTTCAAGTTCAACAAGCTCTCACCGCTAATCCCATCAACCCTCCCAACCAAGAAGACCAGAGCGTCGCCAACCCTCCTTCCAAAACCCCCAAGTGCACCTACAAACACTTTAAATCTTGCGATCCCCCAAAGTATGAAAGGACCGAAGGTGTTACCGCCCTCCTTCACAGGTTTGAAGAAATGGAAAACACTTTCCTCAATTGCGATTGTCTCGAGGACCATAAGGTACATTACGCTACTGGAAGACTGTTTGGGGTAGCCCTTACCTGGTGGAACACGGAAAAGGGTAAGCGATGAGTTGAAGATGCCATGGCCTTAACATGGGAAGAGTTAAGGGAACTCATGACAAGACGCTTCTGTCCAAGAAGCGAAATCAAAAAGCTGGAAGACGAATTCCACGCACTGAAACAAAAGGAAGGAGACCACACTTCATATAATAAGAGATTTCTCGAATTGAACCAGGTGATCCCCAATTTGTTCACCCCTTGTACCGCTTAGTCGAACACTACATTCGAGGCCTCCCCTCGAAAATCCAAGATTCGGTTTTAAGCACTTCGCCTGCAACACCTGAAGCCGCAATGGAGTTAGCTACAGAACACACTGAAAATCGCATACGAAACGGAAAATCCAAAGATGAGAAGAAGAAAGCACCCATTGAGACCCCAACTTCAAACCACCTCGTCTCATCCTCGAAGTTTGCTGGTAAGAGGAAGCAAAATAGCAAGAATTTTGCTATCACTCAAACCAACCCTCCTATCACTGCTGCACCAATCACCCAAATTGCTCCTCCAGCTGCACCATTCAAAAAGCCATATACAGGCCCACACCCAAAATGCAACCGCTGTCAATACCATCACCCTCCCGAAAATCCTTGCCAACATTGCACAAGTTGTGGCCGTGCGGGTCACACCATCCAAACCTGCCGTACCCTTCAATGAATGAACCGCAATCAACCTCCAACCCAAACCCAAAATCAGATAGTGGGCCAAGCCCAACAACCCTTACTTCTACCACCTGCACAACACGCAGCCCAACCTTACTACCAACCCAACTACCCCATGATGCAACCCATGCGAGCCTGTTTCAATTGTGGGGACCCAAACCACTTCAGGAACACTTGTCCACGCCTAGTGAACATCATCCATGCCCAAGCTCAAGCGAATCCGGTAAACCAAGCTAACCAAGCTCTTCCACCTGCTAGAGGAAGAGCTTTCAATATCAATGCCAACCAAGCCAGGGCTGACAACAACGTGGTTAACGGTACGTTTCTCATCAATGATAGTTATGCATCCATATTATTCGATACTGGTGCGGATAAGAGCTTTGTGTCCTTAGAATTCGAACCTATCCTCGACCAACCTCGTGTTAATCTCATGGAATCTTTAACGGTGGAAGTTGCTGACGGAAAACCCACTTCATTAAACTCTATTATACGCAATTGTACTCTCACTCTAAACGATTTTCCACTTTGGATGAGTATATGACATGAAATGATGATGTATTTGAGATCAAGGCTCAATCAAACGGAGCCGATCTAATGAGGCACCTGATGCTCAACCCGTATCCCATGAGGAACTGATGGGCCTAATGAAATGAGTGCACTGAAATGATAAAATGTATCCACATATAAACCACACTACAAGCAATACACATTTGATCACGAAATGATATAAGTACAAGTGTTAAATAAAATAAAGAAATGATACGACACATGATACACCCCAAAACGTGATTAAAACGGGGAATTTGTAGAGATTCACTCACAGTGGGTGCGTATTCTTGATTGATGATGAGTGCGCACCAGGAAAAGATTTGGATCGAACAATGAATACTAACCTAATATAATAAATACGATAACAATATAAACAAATTAATATTTGGACTTAATACTTTTTATTAGTTTTTTTTTATTGTTATCAAAAAATCTATTTAAAAGATTTGGGTTATTATTAAAAGTTAAGGTTTTTATTATAAAAGATGAAAGAAATAAATAGAATAACAAAAAGGATATAAACTGGTTATGTTAAAAGCAAATAAAAGTCCATCCTAGCGCATCAGACCGGGTTCGAACCTGCGACCTCCTGGTCATTCAACACACCCTCAACCACTGGACTATTGAGTTCACTGGTGTTGAATAACTTTTGTTATAAAACTTATACTGCCATTAGGGTTTCATATATAGGGTTTTTATTTAAAAAGAATAAGCTGCAGCGAATAACCCGGGGTCGGGACTCGAACTTGTGGCATCCGTGTTCGTCAGAGTTAATTATAATCACTGGGCTATCTTGTTTCTCTGTTCGTTTTAAAGTCCTTTTTATATAAATGAAGAGATGACAGTGTCATCTTCTCCATTGGATCACCCAAACTGAAAGTTCCTCACACTTTACAGTTCGTTTTCATTAATCAAATGATAATGTTTCTTTTTGTAAATAGAAATAAAAATGAAAAGATTTGAATTATAAAAATATACCGAAACTGTAGTTGGTGGTCTCCGGCTTGTTTCCGACGAGATCTTCGAACTCCGGCAGTTTTGGTAACTCCGGTTGGTGATGAATCAGCCACTGTTTATTAGTATCTAGAGCGGAAAAAGGAGAGGGTGGTGAGAAGGATGAGGGAAAGAGAGGGGAGCGAAGTAGAAATGTTTATCGGTGAACGGATGTCGGTTTTATAGGGTGTTAGGATTCGGGTGTCGATCATCATGGAAAGGAGAGAGGCACAAAGGATTGATGAGGGAGATAACAGCCGTAAACGCGTTTAAGAATATGGAAACCTAAAATCACAGCCTGTCTGCAGATGATTAGATAGGCGGGAAAGTTTGAAACATTATTTTGAATCATCGTAAGAGCTTATAATTAAAACGTTATGGGTGTTGATTACATAAAGAGCAATGGTGGAGTGGTTGTGGTTGTTATAAGTTGGTGAACCAGAACAGGCGCGGGTTCTAGTCCCGTTGTCTGTTTCGTTTGTTTTTTTTCCTCACATTATATAACTTTCTAAGAATGACTCAAAGGCCCTTCAGGTTTAACTTTCAAATACATACATATTAGTCCCTTTACTTTCAGGACTTAAATTATGAATATCAATTTTATAACTTTATAAAATGCTTTATATATATATAGTTATATATATATACATATATATATATATATATATATGTATTTGTATGCATGTAAACATATCCAATGAAATGCGTACGATGATAAGTTTCGAAACGAGTCTGACTTTGGGTGACCCATTTTTGGCGGATGTTACATTGATCACCGTTAGGAAGAGGGAAGTGAATCATTTTATCGAAGCAAACAACTTCAGCATGATTCTCACGAAGAAAATCCATGCCTTCTATGATATCGAAGCTACTTAACTGCATAGGTATGAGATTAATCGAGAAGACATGGTTGCTGAGATCGAGAGTACAACCACGTAGGACAGAGTTAACGGTAATGGTTCTTCCGGGTGGCGACTTCGACATCGAAAGTCTTTGGGAGTTTAGCGTGTTTACATTTTAAAACCTTTTAGAATTCTAACGATACAAGACAATTATCGGCACCAGTATCAAATAAGCATGAAGCATAAATACCATTGACAAGGAACATACCGTTGACAACATTGTTGTCGTTCTGAGCCTGGCAATGATTGAGATTAAAGGCTCGTCCACGCGCAGCCTGTGGTTGTTGCTGCTGAGGCTGTGGTGGCGGTTGCTGCTGAGGCTGAGGTTGCTGTTGTTGCGGCTCTTGTTTGACGGCTCTGTTAGGGCAGACATTACTGAAGTGGTTTGGGTCCCCACATGTGTATCAAGCACGGGCCTTTGGGGCTGGCGCTTGCTTCTGGTACTGCTGCTGACTAGCCTGAGGAGTACAAGGTGGAATGGTAAAGCTGGTGATGCTGGGGCCTGAGGAGCTGACTGACGAGGGCCTAAACGGCAACTGACAGTAAAGTGGCCGTAAATGTTGCAGTTGGTGCAGAAGCGACAATTGCCTCCAACCACATGGTGATAAGTTCACTTCGAGCACTGAGGATGAGGACCAATATACGCACGCTTTGCTGGAGGTGCGTTTGGTGCGGCTGAGGGTTTTGCGGTGCGGTAAAGGCAAAGTTCTTGCTCGGGTTTTCCCTTTTGCGACCTCAGCGGCTAGACTTTGACTCTCGAGACTGATTGGTAGGAGCTGCAGACTCGGTGATAGCCTGATTTGCGACCTTGCTGTTCTTAAAGTAACCAGCATGAACCCTTTTGTCGTTGATCTCTGCGGCTAGCTGGTAAGTTTTCTCAATAGTGATAGGGCGTGCGGCTTGAACAAAATCAGCGACGCAATAGCGTAGAGCACGCAGGTATTTCTTGATCGCTTTCTCGGTCGTGTCCACTTGACTGGGACAGATAATGCTCAACTGCTTGAAACGAGCGGTTAGGCCAGCGTTGTCTTGACCGTCTTGTTTGATATCCCAGAACTCATTCCCCAGCTTTTGAACCTCATGTGGAGGACAGAACTCTTTCACCATGATTTCCTTGAGTTCCTCCCAAGTGAGCCCGTAAGCTTCGTCGTTCCCGCGCTTGTTGCGCTCCGTTGTCCACCAATTGAGAGCCCTCGATTGGAACACGCTGGTGGCATTGATAGTGCACAGAGCTTCGGGACATCCACTCTGACGGAAGGTAACCTCGATAGAATCGAACCAGTGGAACATAGCACTCGGTCCTTCAGTGCCAGAGAAAGTGAGTGGTCCACATGCCTTGAATTGCTTAAAGCTGAAGGAAGTCTTGGGCGTTTCGGCTTTGGAATCCGCAGACAAATTACTGCTGGCGGCATGGATCTCACTGACGATCTGAGGAATGACTTTAGCCATTTGCTTAGCTACCAGTTAAGCGAGGCGCTTATCAGCGTTGGCGCACTGGATGTTCCTCCGTGTGTGAGATCCCATGGAAGACATCTACATTGAAGGATTTGATTGGATGAGATTTGATTATGATAGGTTTATGTTTAAAAGTTTATTATTATTATACAGTTAAGGCATATAACACATAGACACGTATCCACATAAGCACTTAAGCACATAAGCACATAATCACATGGGCACATAATCACATAAGCACATATTTTGCACGTATTCATCTTCAAACTAAAATATGCGTAGCGCGTACGAGATGCAATATAGTAGCGTAAATAGCGAGTAGAGCTGCGTATGAGACACGCATGTCCTCCTGAGCGTAGGCGAGTTGAGCGATTAGTTTGGTTGGTGAATTAATTAGCGTTTTAGATTGTTAGAGCTGTGCGAGGTGTTCATATATCGATGGAGTGTAAAGGCGATAAATCGAGAAATCGATAAAGCAAGAAATTGAAATAAGCGTAAAATCCATAAATTTAAACACATAATAGCAAAAAAACTCGATGATGCGTAAAATCGACGATTGTAGGCTTAAATCAATTGGGAGCATCCTGAGTTTTGAGACATCGACTACCCAAAGTGATTCGAAAATTCTCTGAATTCGGACACACGATTTGGACTAATTGACAAATGCTCTCACCGTACAACGGTTAACGGCATTTATCCTTCCAGTTACGTCGTGTTCCGAGTCATCGAAGTAATCGAGACTTTGGTTAGATTGAAAATCGAGGAGCGGAACTAGTTATTAAGATGCGGGTTTCACCCCTAACTTAACAACTTCATTCCTAGTTGTGGTTATGCTCACCGAACAAATCGGGAGTTCCACTAGATAGAAACGGAGATTTTCGTCGAGGTTTGGATATCACTCCTAACTCAACGAAGATATCTCATGCGAGAGAATGCGCGGAGTGAATGATCTTATCGAGATTCTTGGTTTTCACAACCATTCTCGACTTGATCACTCGTTTGGTGTGATACGAGCGGTCTTCAAGTGTCTTGTGGTTGCTTTAGGAAAAGCAATGTTTAAAAGTTCAGTTCATAAGATTCTGGTCAAGTTCGGGCGAACTTGGCATCAGTCTGATGTCAAGTTCGAGCGAACTTGCTAAATCCACTTGAACTTGTTTGATGTTGAAGGGACTGACAAGTTCGGGCGAACTTGGTCAAGTCCAGGCGAACTTAATCAAGTTCGGGCGAACTTGATCAACTCGAGCGAACTTGCCCCCAAGTTCAGGCGGACTTGTCTGTTCGTTTTGGTTACGGCGTTTAATCGATGCTTAACGGTCTGATTTGGTATCCTAACTATAGACTAGGTCAAACATGGCAGTTCTACCTAATTTTCCCTATAGTTATGGCTCTGATACCAATCAGTCACACCCCAACCGATGGCAGAAACATCGGGGTGCGGCACAAGGCGAACCAGATTGTCTCACGAGAAATTCCACAACACTATTTAAGCGACAACATTTAAACGTCAATATCCCATACTATCAACATACAATCATTAAACAAGTTACGAAATACAAGCATTCTCATAAAACAAAAACAAGTCGATCGTCCCTAGATTTTATTACAACGAGATTCTAAAAGTATTTCTAAACTAAGCATCCATTGCTAATGTCCTCAACCTGCCACATATGTTAAAATAAAACGTCAATACAATTAAGTAAAGGTAAGCATACAGGTTTGCGTAAATAATAGATATAAAAGCGCTTAGCATACACCGCATGACATACGTAAGAGTTGTGAACTATGTAACTACTCAGATTCAAGTAAACCAACAAATTGCGAGTGATCGAGGCATGCAAACAAGTGTTCACATCCTAAAGAGAAAATAAATGAGAAATGAAAAATGCGAGCCTTAACAACCCCGGGCCTCCGGGTGGCGGGTCAACCTCTAGTATACTATCATGTTAAGGGTGGTGTACAAGCAATCAAGTAATACATACAATTCAGCAGATTTCACGTACAGTCATGTAATAGCGGGATTGCGAATAAGAGTTGAGTTGTGTGATGTGTTTTGATATACGAACATATGTGACACCCAAAAGTGCATTTAAGCGTAAAGGGGTTCAAATATACTCACAGTCGGTGCATTTCGGGAGAGATGAGGGATCTGAGATGAGTTGAGAAGAGCGCCAGACCAGCCTGTAAGCGAACAAAAGTGCATCAGTCTTCCGAAATGCTGAAATGGTTAACGGGTGATGGAACAGTAGACAAGTTCGGGCGAACTTGTACCTTTGGGTACAAGTTCGGGCGAACTTGTATGACTGAACTTACTGGTGGTACAAGTTCGGGCGAACTTGTCTGATTTCTTGAGAAATAAGCAAAGTTCGGGCGAACTTGCCCAGGTTGCTGAGGAGAGATACAAGTTTGGGCGACCTTGTTTGATTACTTTGGAAGTGTAAATCTGATGAAGAATCGATCAAGTGCGGGCGAACTTGGTCACCCATCAGGTGACAAGTTCGGACGAACTTGATGCATTTCGAGCGAACTTGACTGTCTTAGCATCCAATGCGTTTTCGAGTCGTTTGCTGAGGAAATCGAGTGTCCATCCCTCCATCCTTAGGCTACTTTGCAAAACCAAGGCTGAAGAGGTCTTTTGGAGCGAGTTTCAGCCATTTTACAGAAACTCGGACTAATCCGGGCGAACTTGAAGTTTCGAACGGTTTAGTCCAGTTTGTGCAAAGTGACGATTTCGTCCTTGTGCTTCTGGATCTGAGACTAGCTTGACAACGCCTCGTTCCACTTCAAGTGAACGAAACATACGTCATATAGTCCGAATATTGTGTAAAAATCGATGTTTAAAAGGTTTTACTCAGATCAATACATAGATCTGAGTGAAAAACAGACGTTTTGCATAAAAAGATGAAGATTTTCGTAAACATAAGAGATTTGATGAAAACGATGGCAAAGCCTTGTGCAAAATCGTTGTAAAACGTTATCAAACGTTGTTGTAGCTTGAAAACAGGTTAAATCTTACTTAGAAAACAAAGGGTTTCGGTTTTGGGGAGCTCCGAGCGAACTTGCAGCAAGTTCAAATGAGAAGAGGAGCTGGGTATTTATAGGTGAAGTGAGAAAGGTGGGCTGAAACATCAAGTTCGGGCGAACTTGTATCAAGTTCGGGCGAACTTTCTTGTTTCTTGTGAGTTTTGAGACAAGTCCGGGCGGACTTGTTAGATTTGAGGGATCTTGATGGCTTAGACAAGTTCGGGCGAACTTGTGATACACAAGTTCGGCGAACTTGACCTATTGGCCAAGTTTTGTTTGGTTATTTCGCGTTAAGAGTTCGTTTGGCGATTCGGTTCGTATTAGATAGTTATATTAAGCTTTTTAGCGAAGCGTTAAACGTTATATTACCACTGATTTGAGAGAGAGAGCGAGTTACGTGAGCGTGTGAGCGTTTTAGAGATAATAAGCCATACATAAACAAACATAACACATATAAAATATAATTACACATAATTAACTGCGTTTTTCAATGCGATGAGATAAGCAATACGATGGCACAAGTGTTTATTAAACAATAACACACTCGACTCGTATAGTAGCATAACTACTTGTGATTGCATTGAATTAGCGATTAACAAGCGATTAAACGCGATATAGATGGGACAAAATGTAATTCCATTAACATAAAATTTTCATAATCCAAATCTCGGAATACAAAGTGATTGAGAAAAAGAAATACACAAAAAAGGAAATAAATAAATAACAACGAAAATTTGGAGTTGTTACAACCAAGTCCAAGTTAATGACCTTGGTTAACCAATTTGTCTTCCGAGTCCAAGTTAATGACCTCGGTTTGACCCGTTATGAACAAATTGATGTTTTTCTTCAAATTAAAGTTTCAATTTAATGAACTTTTCATCGTTTTTCATGTAAATTGAATTTCCAGATTAGCTCCCAACCCGTTGTCATCAAGATTTCCAACAACTTGCACCATTCCGAACTCCAAGAACTGCTTTCCATCATTGGCTGTTGAAAACAATGTAGAAACAAAATCTTTTTGAATTTTTGAAAGTTTATGCTAAAACACACTGAAAATCTTTTTGGGTTTAAATCTGAAATCAAATACGCTATGTACAAACATATTTACAGACATATTTTTGTGAATTCGTGTCTAAGGATCATATCAGTTGATTGAGATGTATCACCAGTACCGTTGACCTTTTGATGACTTTAAGCTATAAACTTGTTTACCTAGATTGTTGATATATTTGTCCTCTTAAACTTCGACACATTTCTCAATTGTTCCAAGATATCTTAGTTAGAATTATGAAACATGACTCAACTATGGTTCCCATCTCAAAATATACTCCCGTATCAAGATTCCCTAGATTTCATCTTACAGGTGAGTTTTGCGTAATTGATATTTGTATGTGGGTTATGTGAAGCCTTGAGAGCTCAGGTTAATACCACCGTATCGACAAAGAGATGAAGGCTCGACTTTAAGGTGTTTTCCAAAAATGGAATCTTTTGACTGCAATTGATTAGATCTATCGATTTTTTCAATTTTGCTGCAGTTTTAGGGTTTTTAGCAAAAACATTATAGAAGTTCTAGGCCATTGCTTACGCAAATCAGAAGAACTTGTATAATACCCTAGATATCAATCATCTATAAAGACCTCGTATCTCAGAATCAGGCAATCTCTCAAACAAAATTTCGGAGTACTAAGTCCATATATCCGAGAGATGTTAATCCACAAGTTTAAGCAGTTGTAAAATTTAGTTTATATCTCGGAAACAATTTACTGAACGTGTAAAGCCTATCGACACATCCACAATAAGACTTGTTTAAACTTTTTAAAACTTTACAAATCCTTAGCATACTGTGATAGTCCACTGATGTACTATCATTTCCTTTTTGACACAAAATTCTTTTTGACTTTTTCATGTTTTTGTACTTTTTGGTTTTTCATATGTTTTTGTATTTTCTCGTTTCATTTCTCCCCCTAAAATCAAAAACATATTTTTGTATTTTAGTTTTTAAGAAATTCTAATCCTAAAAGGTAACAAACCAATGAGGATCACGAAAACTCGTCGTCTGATCCATATTCAACCTCTGCTTCCGCACCTGTCAAAAGATTTTTTATAACGATAAGTCTCATTAAGTATTTAAACCGTGAAAGACTGAAAGGTTTGGTATAAAAATCAGCTTTTTGTTCATCGGTGTGGATTTTCTCAATTCGTACCAATCTTTTTTCGTAGCAATCACGAATAAAGTGGTAACTAATCTCGATATGTTTTGTTCGAGAGTGATGAACTGGATTTTAGTTATGTCGATTGCTGCCTTATTGTCTACATATACTGGAGTGTCAAAAAATTGCAATCCATAGTCTCTCGTCTGTTGTTGTATCCACAATATTTGTGAACAACAACTGGAAGCCTAGATGTACTCAGCCTCACAAGTAGAGAGAGCGACCGTGGTTTGTTTCTTGTACTGCCAAGTTACTAATCGTGTTCCGAAGAACTAGCAAGCAGCCGTCGTAGACTTTGCGTTCAATCTGTCAACACCGAAATCAGAGTTAGTATATCCCGTCAGATCGAAGTTATCATTCTTTGGATACCACAAGCCGGTGCTTGGACATCCCTTCAAGTATCTGAAATTCCGCTTCACGATCTGCATGTGAGATATTCTTGGACTTGACTAATAACGTGCACAAAGGCAGGTAGGATACATGATATCCGGGCGAGATGCCGTCAGATACATCAAAGATCCTATCATCGACCGATAAAGAGTATCCTCAACTTTGGTTCCGGTTTCATCAATGAAAATTCCGTGATTGAGTGCCAGAGGAGTAGATAACGGCTTTGTGCTATCCATCTCAAATTTCTTCAATATATCATGAACATATTTGGTTTGGTGGATGAAAATACCGTCTGGCAGCTGTTAAACTTGCAATCCAAGGAAGAATTTCATTTCAGCTCATCTCGAATTTCTTCTTCATGATAGTTTCAAATTCTTTGCAAAGATCGTCATTGTCGAACCAAAGATGATGTCATGCACATAAATTTCTACGATAATCAGATGAATTCCAACTTCTACGGTACATAGCGTACTATCCACTGTTCCTCTAATAAAGCCGTTGCCAACGAGATGTTGAGATAACGCCTCGTACGAGGCTCTCGGGGCCTGATGCAAACCGTACAATGCTTTTGTTGGGGTTTTGACATGTTTATCAAAGTTATTTTATCCGTATAAAATAAAAACGCAGCGGAATAAGTATTTAAAACAAGTTACTTACAAGATATAAAACCCATTTTATATGTAAAAGCAAAACCCGGATCCATATGTGTATATGCATGCTATCAAAACACAACCATAGGGTGTTTAGAATACTACCTTTCAAGTAGTTAGGAGATGAAGAAGATGATGTTCTTAAATGGAAATCTTCAAATGAGAAGACCTCAAGCTTGTATACCTCAAGCCTTCCAACAAAACACTATGATTATGCTAGGATTTCTACACTTATGAACTCACTTGAAATACCCTCTTGATCAACCACCTATGGCCGAAAATTAGAGAGTATGATCTTCAATTCTTGCATATATCTTACATGATATTATGTAAGATCTTAAGACATGTTGCATGCAAAACTATTGGACAAAATCCCATCTAGGGAACCCCATATGGATGGCCCTATGGGTCTTTTATAAAAAAATAATTTTTTTCTTTTATTTAAATCTTGTATTTATATATTTTATAACTTTTATAAGATATAACATAACATAATACAAGACTTTATGCAACATATCATAATAATATATAATGTTATTTAACCTATTAAATAACAATATAAAATATTCTCTTAAAATAAATTATCTATATAATTTATTAGTTTCTCAAGTGGAATTATTTAGAAAACCAGTTTCTAAATATTCTAAGTGTTAATATTTATTTGTTTGATCATATCATAAATAAATATTATAAGTGTTTGTCTAGCTTGTTATTGGGTATGACCCGACTTGGATCATAACTACTAGCCACATCAATTTAATATGTGACTTGGGCATACCGATTCCAACAATCTCCCACTTGCACAAGATACATAGAAGATTGATGCAAGTAGTAAATACCGCCTAACAACGGTTTACTACCCCTAATACGTATGACGAAGTGCCATTCAATAACATCATCCCCTTCAAGTCCCTTACTTGAATATGATTTAGGTGAATCAATCATTTATCCTTTCGTTACAGATGTCATGTCAAATCCAGAGACATAGAGTGATCATTCTCTGTTGATTTAACTTTAGCAGGCCTTAGACATCTTACTCTCAACTAATAAGAGGAACAAATCCCATCTTGACTACATACGTCTCTCACAATCACCTTGTACCACACTTGAGCTTAGCCTTATGTATTGCCATGTTTCAGAACAGCAAAGAACTAAGTCAAAGTGTAACATTTGGTGAATATCAAGACCCAATATGTGTCTCAGGTCAGAGGATACTATGATATTCGCCTTTACTCAAAATTACTTATGATCAATCACAAAGTTTCCATGTAGTAATATCTGAGAGCGGGCCAGTCCAATACTTGTATCCCACAAATATCCATGAACTTTGACAGCAACACTTTGCTCTATATTCATACCTAATGAATGTCCACCAATCCAAGTTCATAATAGTCTTACCTTCATATTTGTTCCCACAAATATGATCGACTACAGACATTTAGAATAATTAACTTATTCATGGATTTAAACATGCTAAAATGGAACATAACTCAAAATGCCATAATCATTAAAATGAGTCAAAATAACAATTGTTCCAATATCCAAATACAAAGTAGATCAATTCCAATCACTAGAATATCGAAGTCCTAAGGCACAAGTATGACCCTCATGCTTTGGCCGTTCAAGGAGCTTCGTGAGAGGATCCGCAATGTTTTGATCGGTGTGAACTTTGCGAATACATATCTTTCCCTTTTCAACTTCATCCCTTATGTAGTTGAATCTCCGCTCAATGTGCCTAGTCTTCTGATGTGCACGAGGTTCCTTATTTTGTGCAATTGCACCCTCGTTATCACAAAAGATTTCTAGGGGATCCTGAATGGTAGGGACTATCCCTGGGTCGGTGATGAATTTCTTCAACCATGCAGCTTCTTGTGCTGCCAATGAAGCGGCGATGTATACTGATTTTGTAGTGGACAATGCTACAACATCCTGCTTCGAGCTCTTCCAAGAGACTGCAGCTCCATTCAAAATGTAGACATACCCAGATTGTGATCGAGAGATCAGTTTGGAAACTCGCATCCATGTAACCCTTTACAACGAGTTCCTCTTCACCAGATCCATATATTAGAAACATATCCTTAGTCCTTCTAAGGTATTTCAATATGCTTTTAACAGCCATCCAATGACTGTTACTTGGATTTTGCTGGTATCTACTTGTCATGCTTAAGGCACATGACACGTCCGGTCTAGTGCATATCATTGCATACATGATGGATCCTATAGCAGACGCATATGGGACTCCTTTCATTCTCTCTTGCTCATCCTTTGAGCTTGGACATTGAGATGCATTCAATATCGTTCCCTTTTGAATAGGTACAAAACCTTTCTTAGAGTTCTCCATCTTGAACCTTTTCAAGACTTTGTCAATGTATGCACTTTGGTTCAAACCTATCAAGCGCCTTGATCTATCCCTATAGATCTTTATTCCCAAAATATAGGCGGCTTTACCAAGATCCTTAATGGAAAAACAACTTCCAAGCCAGGTTTTAACACCTTCCATGGTTGGAATATCATTTCCAAATAGTAGAATGTCATCGACATACAGTACTAGGAAAGTGATGATGCTCCCACTAGCCTTCTTATACACGCAAGCTTCATCGGCGTTCTTGATGAATCCAAAATCCCTAATTTCTTCATCAAAACGATGATTCCAACTTCTAGATGCTTGTTTCAATCCATATATTGATTTCTTTAACTTGCATACTTTGTTAGGATGTTTTGGATCGACAAAACCTTCAGGCTGAACCATATAGACATCTTCATTAAGATATCCATTGAGGAAATCCGTTTTGACATCCATTTGCCAAATCTCATAATCGTAATATGCAGCTATGGCAAATAATATCCTAATTGACTTTAGCATCGCCACGGGTGAGAAGGTCTCATCATAATCAACCCCTTGAGTTTGAGTGAAACCTTTTACTACAAGTCTCGCTTTATAAGTATCCAAGTTACCATGCATATCGGTTTTCTTCTTGAAAACCCACTTACTTCCAACTACTTTGGAGTTAAGAGGTGGTACAACCAATTCCCATACTTGGTTGTCATACATGGATTGCATCTCTACGTTCATGGCTTCAAGCCACTTGTCACAATCGGATTGTGACATTGCATCATGGTATGTGATTGGTTCATCTGAATCTACCACGTAGCATCCATCCATATCCATATCTTTCGGGTGGATGACTAATTCTACCAGATCTGCGAACGTTTTGTGTGTATTGATCAACCATTTGATCCTCTTCAACAACCTCTTGTTGAGTGCTAGTATCAACCAAACGTGTATCGGCTTGTGGTTCTTGATCCTCATCAAGTTCCACTGTTCTACTACTAGTTCCTTCCATAAGGAACTTAGCCTCCAAGAACTTACCCTTTCGAGCAACAAATACCTTTTGCTCTGTTGGATCGTAAAAGTAATATCCTATATCATCTTTAGGATATCCTACAAAGATACACTTAGTGGATCGTACTTCCAATTTGTTTGGGGTGTATTGCTTCAACCCCATACCTTCAAATATGATAATGATCGAGCCTTTCCATGCCATATTTCAAAAGGTGTCTTATCCACTTTCTTGGTTGGGGCCATATTCAGTATACAGGCCGCGAAGAGCAAAGCGTAACCCCAAAATGATAGAGGCAATGTGCTTCTAGCCATCATAGATCAAACCATATCCAATAGAGTTCGATTCCTCCTTTCAGACACACCATTATGTTGTGGTGTTCCAGGTGGAGTAAGTTGTGAGATAATCCCACAACTCCTAAGATGATCTTGAAAAGCATCCCTAAGGTATTCACCTCCTCTATCGGTGCGAAGGACTTTGATTGTTTTCTTGAGTTGATTTTCTACTTCACTTTTGAAATCTTTGAACATTTCAAACGCTTCATCTTTGTGTCTTATCAAGTACACATAACCATAACGACTATAGTCGTCGGTTAAAACTAATGAAGTATCTTTCACCATTCCTAGTCATTGGCTTAAAAGGACCACATACATCCGAATGTATGATACCTAATAAGTCTTTTGCCCTTTCAAAGGTGTCACTGAAGGGTGCCTTAGTCATTTTGCCTTGTAAACAAGATTCACATACATCAAATGAATCATCTCCATTTGTTTCCAAAAGAGCATTCTTTCGAAGTGTTTGCATGCGATTTTCGTTTATATGTCCAAGGCAACAACACCAAAGATAGGAATCACTCAAATCTAATTTGAGTTTCTTGGTGGTTGCTTGGTACATTGAACTATCAAATGTATTATCATGAACCAATTCATAAATACCATTTGAAGGCATAGCTTTAAAGTAAAACATGTCATTCAACAAAACATAAATGTCATCGTTTACAAACCATAAATTAAAACCATATTGTAGCAAGAGGGAAACTGAAATAATGTTCCTAGTTAAACTAGGAGCATACAAAACATTTTTCAAGATGATTTCCAAACCACTTGGAAGTTTCAAAACATAGTCTCCTCGGGCTTCAACTTGAACCTTTGCTCCATTGCCCATGAAGAGACTAATGTCTCCCTTCTTGTAATGTTTATTTCTTTTGAACCCCTGCAACAAATTGCAAATATGAGTTCCACACCCGGTATCCAATACCCATGTGTTTGAAGAAATAACATTAAGGTCGATATGTATCATAAAGATTGTACCTGAGGTTTGCCCCGCATCCCTCTTGTTTTTCAACTCCTTAAGATAGGTTGGACAATTTCTTTTCCAATGTCCTATCTCTCCACACTCAAAGCATGGGTCAGTCGAAGCAACCTTTTGCTTCTTTTCCTTTGGTTTCGTGGGTTCCGCTTTAACCTTTCCTTTCCCTTTCCCTTTGACGTGACCCTTCCTTTTGGCAAAACTTGCCTTGGAGTCGGGGTGGGGCCTCTTCTTGTTTCCTCCCTCATTGATCGTTAGAACGGGTAAAGCCTTTTTACCCATGCCTGCCTTGGCAGTTTTGAGCATTGCATGAAGCTCACCAATGCTCTTGTCCCATCCGTTCATGTTATAATTCATGACAAAAGTCTCAAACTTCTTTGTTAAAGAGTTGAGGATCAAATCCGTAGCCAACTCTTTAGAGACGGGACAATTAAGCCTTTCGAGGCGATCAATGTGGCTTTTCATCTTCAGGACATAAGATGAGACCGATTGGGTTTCCTCCATACGACATGCATGAAGCGCCCGAACCGTTTCGAAGCGTTCTACCCTTGCTTGTTGAAGGAACATTTCCTTCAATTGGGTAATCATGTCATATGCCCCATGATGTTCAAAATCCTTTTGAATATCGGGAATCATAGTTCCCAACATGAGGCAAGAGGCTTGCATGGAGTCCTCAGTATACTTAACCAATCGTTATAGGCCTCCTCATCTTCCACGTTAGGTTCATTGGGAATAGGATCGTCTAACACATAAGATATCTTTTCTTGCTTGAGAACGATTCTCAAGTTTCGATACCAATCCATGAATTTGTTATGGTTGAGAGATCCTTTTCAAGGATGGTTCTTAGTGATAGGTTATGGACGGTTTGGGTAATTGTGTTTGCATTGTTAGCGGCCATCTACAAAATTTTAACAAAGTTTAATTTTAGTATTTTCGATATTATTAAATTTTAATTATTAATACCTTTTGTGTCTCATAGACAATTAATATTTAAAATCTAGAATCCAACGTTACATTTAAATATTGGTTAGGTGACCTTTATCCCATTATTTAAATTAACAAGGTAGTCAACGTTTGACAATTGCATCTCTTTGCAATTTCTAGCCATATGGGATCGGTTAAACATCTTAATGTTTAGTTGGCATGTTTGATCCCATCAACACCTTTGTACGCCATGCTTCGGTGACCCTAAGCACATGGTTTCCAAATCAAATCGTCCTACTTACACACACATGTAAGTTTACACATACAAGTGGTTAGGTGACCTTTATCCCACAAATATTGTAAGCCTACCTCCAATTCACAAGTTCCTTCAAATGTGGTTAGGTGACCTTTATCCCACAAAGAATTCCCAAGTGATTCGAGTGTTGTATAAAAGGATGGTGTTTGACTTGTTTTATAAAAGGGATTTTATGTTTTCAAAAATTCTAGTTTTAGAAAACTTTATGTACCATACATTTGCATGCATTCAAATTCATGGTACCTTAGTGAAAACCAATTTTCAAGGTTCTTTTAATAAAACCCCTTTTATTATAAAATCATTAATTTTTAATAAAACCATTTTATTAACAACTTTAATGTTTTAAAGAACCAATTTTAAGCTTGTTATGGATTATAAGTTGTTAAGCATGCATATCCAAATATCATCTAAACAACCATAAATAAATAATCATACAAGCATAACACACAAAACAATAGGTGCATAACCATAGCCAACTATTTTTTACAACACTTGTTAGCCGAAACAAGTGTGCCAAAAAGTCCTTCCTAAAGAGTGAATATTGACACAAAATGTGTCGTTGAACTCCCATTTGAACCCGCATCCAAATGCTTCAAGTCTTCCTTTTGTGTTGTGATTTCTCCACTTTCTTTGGGCTTCCAAATGAACTTTAAATTCAGCTCCAAACTCCTTTGGGCTTCAATAAAGTGTTTTGATTATTGGGCTAAAATCCCGTTAAGAACCATCAAGTTCTTTACACCAAAAATTGGCCATAACCAAAACCGCATTTTTGTGTGCATCTTCTTTTACAATAAAGTATCCTAATACATTTTTCTAGTAAAATAAAATGCACATAATCTATTTATTTACATACCAAATGAAAATAAATAAATTACATATTTTTCAAATGGAAGAACAAAGATAATTAACTATTACAACCCATTGAATAATTAAATATAAATCACAAACACAAACATTCAACATATTTAAACACAAGGTCATGGCTAGGTTATGAACACCAAAAAATATATATCCACATATATATATTTAAATTCAAGAGCAAAAATGGTTACCTTTTTATAACCCGATTTTCGGCCAAGTTAAGAACCGAAAAGATGGGTTTTTGTCCAAACAAACAAATTATCCAAATGAATAATTTTTCAAGATACTTTTATGCATGTATAATAAACATCTTGAAAAACAAAAGGAGAACCATGATCAAGTTTTTTGGCCATAGGGTTTCTCCAAACCTGAAACCCAAAAATTTTAAATCTTATGAAGCATGCGTTCACTGTTGGGGTTTTGACATGTTTATCAAAGTTATTTTATCCGTGTAAAATAAAAACACAGCAGAATAATTATTTAAAACATGTTACTTACAAGATATAAAACCCATTTTATATGTAAAACCAAAACCCGGATCCATATATGTATATGCATGCTATCAAAACACAACCATAGGGTGTTTAGAATACTACCTTTCAAGTAGTTAGGAGATGAAGAAGATGATGTTCTTAAATGGAAATCTTCAAACTAGATGACCTCAAACTTGTATACCCCAAGCCTTCCAACAAAACACTATGATCATGTTAGGATTTCTACACTTATGAACTCACTTGAAATACCCTCTTGATCAACCACCTATGGCCGAAAATTAGAGAGTATGATCTTCAATTCTTGCATATATCTTACATTATCTTATGTAAGATCTTAAGACATGTTGCATGCAAAACTATTGGACAAAATCCCCCCTAGGGAACCACATATGGACGGCCCTATGGGGTCTTTTATAAAAAAATATTTTTTTTCTTTTATTTAAATCTTGTATTTATATATTTTATAACTTTTATAAGATATAACATAACATAATACAAGACTTTATGCAACATATCATAATAATATATGATGAATTTAACCAAATAACAATATAAAATATTCTCTTAAAATAAATTATCCATATAATTTATTAGTTTCTCAAGTGCAATTCAATTATTAGAAAACCAGTTTCTAAATATTCTAAGTGTTAGTATTTATTTGTTTGATCATATCATAAATAAATATTATAAGTGTTTGTCTAGCTTGTTATTGGGTATGACTCGACTTGGATCATAACGTACTAGCCACATCAATTTAATATGTGTCTTCGGCATACCGATTCCAACAGCTTTATCCAGAAGATAGGCTTTCTTTTTGTTCAGCGGATCGACAAAACCCGGTGGTTGGACGACGTACACTTGCTCTCGTAGCTTACCGTATAGAAAAGTAGATTTCACATCTAATTGATACACTTTAAAACCTTTCCAAGCAGCAAATGCAAGGAAAATGCGAATGGACTCCAATCTTGCAACTGGTGCATATACTTCTGTGTAATCAATTCCTTCTTGTTGATGGAATCCTTTGACAACGAGCCGAGCTTTGTTGCGCACTATAACTCCACGATCATCACGCTTGCACTTGAAAACCCATTTAGTATCTATCGCCTTTTGATTCTTAGGTAGATCAACAAGTTTCCATACCCCCAACTTTTCGAACTATAATAATTCTTCTTGCATCGCAAGCACCCAATGCTCATCTCCTAAAGCTTTAGAAACATTCTTCGGCTCAATCTGGGATATGAAACACTAATAAGAACAATAATCTTGAACTGGAGCTATTTTAGTGTAAAAACAACTCAAAGCTTTGTTGATCTGGCCTCTCGTTCTTACACCAGCTTGCAATTCTCCAATTATGGAATCCGATGGGTGGTATGAGTAAGATCTCGGTATCACCTCACTTGGAACATCAACAGTACTCTCCTGATTAGTAATATTCAGATCAACCACCGATTCAACTGCAGGAGCACTAGAAGACGCTTCATTTCGAGTACTTGGGCCAGCAGATTGATTCAACATACTTGTGATCTGCTCAGATTCTTCGTCAGAAGAAGATTCTCCATCATCATCAAATGTCGGAGCCTCATCAGAGTCGGAATTATGTGCTTGAGAAAGATTGGGTTCTTCTATAGCATTTACTGGGTCTGTAGCCGGTGTCACTTATTCAGCATGTGTTTCTTGAACACCGTTACTGCTTGGACCTTCACCAGAAGAAGATGATCCAACAATTGGTTGATTAACCACTATTGGTATGATAATATGCTCTTGATTAGCTGACTGATGTAGATAATATAACACAACAATGTCTTCTTCAGAAGGCTCTTCTAGCAAGTCAAATGATTTCCACAATTCACTATAATTGAACAACCAAGCATCGCCTGCTCTTTGAATTGGAGTTGTATAACGAAAACAGTCGACGTGTTGTGCTTCTACCACTCTTCTTAAACTTGGAAGATAAACTCTCTTGAGCGGACTTGCGTAGCCGACAAAGAAACCACCTATCATTTTGTCACCAAACCTTCCGTCTGAATCAATGACTGTACAAGGTGCGCCAGACGGTTCTAAATACTTCAGATTGGGTTTCCTTCGGTTTAGCAATTCAAAGCAAGTCTTCTTGGTAGGTTTGACCGTCAAGACTCTGTTCAATGTAAAGCATGCTGCTGCGACTGCTTCACTCTAGAAACTGACAGGAAGGTTTGAATCTGCAAGCATAGTTCTTGTTGTTTCTATTAACGTTCGGTTCTTCCCTCAGCCACTCCATTTTGTTGCGGAGTGTATAGAGCACTGAATTCATGTAAGATGCCTTTGTCATTGCAAAATTCTTTCATTTTGGGCGTTCTTGAATTCTGTATCGTTATCGCTTCGGATTCTTCTAATAGGGAGGTGGTACAGATTTTCAATCTTCCTGAAGAGGATCATGAGATTATCGAACGTTTCATCTTTTCTCTCTTGGAAGAAGACCCATGAAAATCTTGAATAATCATCGGTGACGACAAGACAATAAAGATCTCCAGATATACTCTTCACATTCACTGGACCGAAGATATCCATATGCAGTCTTTCGAGCGGCAGCTTGATGGAGTTGAGAATCTTTCTTGGATGAGATTTTTTAATCTGCTTTCCTTTCTTGCATTCCAGACAATTATCAGTCATGTGAAAGCTTCTAAGATTCAATCCTTCAACTAAATCATTGTGAACCAGGTGATTCATCTTTCTGAGGTGTATATGACCCATCTTTTTGTGCCAAAGAATTGATTCCTTCTCTGCGGCCTTCGTTACGAAACATTGAGCCGACTTCAAAGTAGTAGTAGCAACGCTCATATCCAGCTCATAAAGATCATTCTCATGAGGAGCATGCATGAGAATCCATTCCTCTGGAATTTTAAAACCCGGTTTAATGATCATGCACTCCTTATCGTTGAAATGGGTGGTAAACTGCTTATCACAGATCTGAGAAATACTAAGAAGATTGTTCTCCAGCTTAGAGATATAGTTTACCTTATCAAATGACCGCACACCATTAGATAGCTTTCCCTCTGCAACAATTCTACCTCCTTGATTACCCGCGAATCCCACGTACCCTCCATTAGTTGCTTTAATATCGAAGAGCAAGGCACGCATCCCAGTCATGTGACGTGAAGCTCCACTATCCACAATCCACTTTTACAAGATGGATCTTGGGAGCCCTTGCACAAGCAAAGAACTTATTTAAAGAGGGAACCGCAAGCCTTTCCGGTCTTGGGTGGAATCGGAATGTCATAAGTAGGAACTTGCAAATCAACATTCGGTAACTTCTGATTAGTCTTTGTGTCATTGACATTTTCATTCTTGACTGATGCAGTAGTTGTCTTTGTACCTTCAGATGATGATGATGTTTTCTTTGCAACCCATGATTGAGATTTCATTTGAGCTTTCTTGATGTAGAATTTTGAATCTTTGTTCTCATTTGATTTAGAAGTTTCGCCCTTTTCAAAAGTTGATTTCTCAATTTTAGATTCACTTTTAGGTTTCACTTCGATGTTAGATTCATTATTTCGTTTTAAGATCGTGATTGGCTTTACGATCTATGGGTGCTTAAGTTTCTCATCATCTGAAGTTTTCTTTCTTCGTTGATACATAGGCTTTGATTTCGGACACTTGCGTACAATGTGACCAACTTCATTTCATTTGAAGCAAGTCCGAGTATCTGCAGAATATCCACTCGTGGGTTTTACTCCACTTGTGGATTTAGCCTTATCACGAAGTTCTTTTTCCTTCTTAAACTCATCGTTCGATTGTTTTCCAATCGAATTCTCTTCCTGAACTGTGTTTGTCCCAAACACGAATTTCATGTTTTTATTCTTATATTCGTGAAATGGTGAGTTTTGTTTCCTTTATGATTCATCTTCTACCTCTAAACCCAAACCCGCTCTCCTATTCTCAGGAAAGTCACCACCATTCCTTCGGTAGTTGTTATAATTTTTCTTGGGTTTTGAGTAAAACGTTTTCTCATTCTTCTCTAGATCATCTGACGACACTTCAACAAGTTTGAATAGTTTATCAATCTGATCTTCTTTCACATTCCGAATCGGAAAACTATCATCAAAATATAGTCTATCAGAGTCCTTAACTTTGTACATTACAATGTTAGGATCATCACTTAGGCTATTTTCCAATGAAGTATCTTCATTTTCAGGTTGTGATTCAGAACTATCTAAACTCGAGTCGGCGCTTTCAAAGCTGCCATCATCAGAATCATTTCTCAAAACATTTTCAACCACATTTTTCACTACTGATTCACTGTCATCATTAGATTTCGTGTAGATTACATCAATGTTCTCAGGCAACTTATCATTTGTTTCTGATAAAAGTGTTACATTAAGTGCCTTCTCAATCCCTTCCACTTTCTTTCGGCAGTAACTTGCACACAATGGACGTGGAACATTGCTATAATCTCCACGCTTCTTACCTTTTGGTTCACATCATTTTCTTCCGACGGAATTGTTGGAAGAATATGATCGATGACATAAGCGTTCGTTGTGCAACTGAGCAACAACTGTCTTACTCGTTCAGTTTCAATTTTCATTTCTTGAAGCTCATGTTTTGTTTCAGCAATGATGTTAACGTACATATTAATTGCTTCTTGTTTTTCCATTAGGGTTGCTTTTAAGATTCTTATTGTGGCACCTTGTTCTAAGTTAGCTTTTTCAACATTGCTATAAGTGCCTTTCATCTTATCATAAGCTTCCTTCATTGTGCGATAATCGTATCTAAAATTTTCATTATGCACAAACAATTCGCTTATGATTAGGGATTTCTCAGCACATTGCTCACAAGGTTTTGTGCACTTTGTGCAAGGTTTTTCAACCTCCACAATTTGCACTTTCACAACTTCTTTCTCAATCACCTTTACCTCTTGACCTACCTCTTTCAAATTGGCCATCATTGCTTTGTCAACAATCTTTGTGAGGTTTTCTTCATTCATCTCCTTTGTCACATTAATGATTTCCTCGACATCCGATTTCTTTTCTTCAAACACCTGCTCCTGAGTCACAGCATCAAAGCAACCTGCAAAACTAGAATGAAGGTTAGGAGGAATAATGTTCATCATCTTTGTCTCGTGATAGATCATCTCCTCATCTTCTGTTCTTTGCAAGTACTCTTCTAAGATTGCATTCTCAACAGCTGCATCATCAACTGTTGACTCTGGCTCTTCCACAATTTCAGCCATCAATGCAACACCAGTTTTCTTGGAAATATATTTATTCTAATCAAACCCTTCATCCTCATGTACAACAACTAAAGCCTTTTCATTTGTCTTTGACGAATTGTCTTGTACTTCAACTTGAGTTCTTTTTGGATATGGCTTGTACTGCAACGCTTTCTTGTAATCGTCATTGTTGTTGCCAAAAGGGTGTTGATTGCCGCTTGCTTCTTGATTTGTGCACTCGCATTTGAAATGCCCCTTTTGTCTGCATTTGAAGCACGTTACTTTTGATTTATCAAATCCAAGCTTATTGCTCGAATTTCCAATGTCTCTTCCAGTAAGCGCGACAAACTTTGTGACTCTTCTGATAATCGATGCTAAGCTCCATTTGATATCCATCAGTTCTAACTCCTCTTCATCAACTTGATCGTAATCCTCAGCAGTCATCTCTGGATTTCCGATCTTTCCCGCAACTAAACTTTCATATGATTCAAGCACAGTTGCAAGAAGTGCTATATGTTGTTTGGCCACTTGTTCAGGGAAAACGTTCTTTAGATTGAACGCAATGTTGCACTGAAATACATTTGGATCAGAACTAGAATGATTTGCCTGATTAGTTTGGTTCTGGAACGAAGAATTTGAACTAGCACTCGAATGTCCTGTGTTCAGAGGACTCTGATCATAACTCGGGTATGATTGAGTGTTTGGTTGACTTTGGAACGAATGATTCATATTCGCACTGAACATCGTTTGAATTTTCGGACTCGAAATCTCCTAAACACCTCCTCGGTAGTACAGACCCACGTCTTGCACAACATTTGCATTCTTTGATTTGGCCATTTTTAGCATCTCCATTTCATGTCCCTCCAACTTGTCAATGAAATCTGATAGCTTGTAATGCCTCCAACTCGGACCATTCTTCAAAACCATTAAGTAGGTCGTCCACTCCCCCCTTAGGAAGTGCATTAGCCAATTTATCAATCGTTTCTTCATTAGTTTTATGAATATCGTGTCTTCGCATCTTAACCATCAAATGACAATATCTATCGATCATCTGCTTCATGGTTTCGCCTTTAATCATCGTGAAAATATCAAACTCTTTCTTGATTAAAGCCTTCTTGCTTTTAATCATCTCAGCACTTCCTAGATATTTTGCACATAATGCATTCCACAATATCTGTGACGTCTTGCATTCGGGTAGCAAAATCAAGATGTCTTCTTCACTGATTGTTGTATTAGACTTATCATCTTCTTCTCTGCCACATATGCATCTTTAAGTTCTGGCGTCAACTTTACCAATACAAGATCTTGTCACGTTCATCTTTTGGCCATGTATATCTGGTTTGCACAGCAACCCAACTGTAGAAGTGATTTGCTTGAACCGAGTTCACTAATTTTTCTTTCCAGCCGTCAAATTCATCCATGCTCATCAACTTGGGCGGCTTCACAGAAGTTCCCATTTCGTTGTCTAGATTCATTTGATTTACTGCATTTGCGTTTGAAGTCGAAGCCTGAGCTGCTCCCATAGCAAAAGCATTGTGAAAATCATCCATCTCGAAAATCAGACGATTATGACTGAAACACGTTCAAAAACACTTGAAGATTGATTAGCAAACAAACAAGTTCGGGCGAACTTGTGCAGAAAAACAATTTCAGATTCAGTTTTAACAAGTCCGGGCGAACTTGTGTGAAAATATCAGAAAGTTTCACTTGATGACAAGTTCAGGCGAACTTGCAATGAATTTCAGAGAAAATTTCACCCTTTACCAAGTTCGAGCGAACTTATGATAATTTTCAACATAATTTTGACAAGTTCGGGCGAACTTGATCAAAATCCTTTGAAAAATTCAATAACTTCGCGCGAAGTTGTTCAAAATCGGCAAAAACTTGTGTTTTTAGGCAAACTTCGGGCGAACTTGATGTATAAGTTCAGCTGAAATGAGTTTATGAAACATGTTTTTTGACATTTTGGACATGAAATCGTTTGAATTTACCTATGAAACTTTCATGGGTTTGTATTTAGGTGATTTTATGTGACATATTCAAAATTTAGACATTTTTAACCGTAGGTTCATCATTTTTGTGAAAAAGTGTAGGAAAATGAAAGAAATGGGTAGAAATAGAGAGTGTCTTATGTAGATCTCAGCAAATTAGGTATCCATGGCTCTGATACCACTTGTTAGGATCGGTCCTCCGCTGCTTAGAAACCTAATTTGTATCTAAAGTCATCATAAACGGAAATTACGTGAATTTTTAATCGAATACACAAGATTTACTGTTTAAAGTGTCTGTTTGTTAGTCCAAAATCATATTACATCGAGAATCCAAACAGACAGAGCTTCACCGTCTAGAATGCAACGTTACAAATGACAAAGACCCAAGACGTATATATATAGACTACCAAGTTCGCTCGAAGTGTGACATGGTTAGGACAAGTTCTGGTGAACTTGTCCTTCCAAAGCATAACTTCGCCCGAACTTGTGTTTTTACACATAAATACTTCCAAAATCTAACATTTACAAGCTCTAATCACACAAACTCGATCGAAGACCTAGACAATAGACATCATGTATCAACAATAAGCCCGTAACCAACCCATAACGATGATGCCTCTCCACATCGTACACCACGACGATGTCTAAGAATAATTTGACACAATTGCTCTCCCACAAGGACACGACCGACCAGGAGCGGGGCTCGTTAAACCCAATAGATCTATTCGACTGTTCCGCGGTCATTACCGCGACTAATGGTTACTAAACGAAACAGTAACACGAGGACTTCCGAGCTCTAAAACCAACCAACTTATGCGCACAAATATACTAAAATGGATTTCATACCCCACTACCATACCCCGTAACCAAGCATGAATTTCCCCCGATTTAAATAAACATTTAAAAAGTAAAAGGGGTCGTGAAGACTCACAAATTGCGTTCCGTGCGTATGTTAGCAAAACCAAATGTCCAAAATAATTCCCGACCTACACGTGTCCTAATTCAATAAGATACTAGGTCTATGTGCGTGTCCACCCGACTAGTTGTTCACCAAACTTGTTTAGACAACGAGATTTTAACCTTTTCAAATAAAATGTTTAATTCTTACGTCGGGTTGGTGGGTAATTATCCAGATGTTTCTATAATATATATATATATATATATATATATATATATATATATAGTATCACACCTTGTCACATAAATCGGGACCTAGTCCCAAAACTATAAATACGACCAAATAAACATATACTTCACTAATAAACTACCAAATTTACGTGGAACGACATCCATTAAAACCTTTTGAATAAGTATATATTTTACGACCAAAATACTATATTTGTTCATATGGAACGACATCCACAAAACAAGTATGTCGAACTCGACCGTATATTTGTTCTTAAAATAAATATACGTTTCCAGATACGATAAATAGTCAAAAAGATAATAATTTTTTTTAAATTATTTATATATTTATCAAAAACCCGTTCGTTGACACGGACATTTTGCTCACATATTGTATACACATATTCAGATACGTACGTTTCTATACAACGAGTATGTAACAATCAATATTGGTTCACATACGTATACACATATATTATTAGCATATAATCTTTACCACTAAAACACGTTCAATACATATTCTCATATTTATACAATTCCATAGCGATCACACATAAGTACCTATATTTATTCTAAAAAACAATATATATTGTTTGGATCATGATAATACCCGAAAATGATACACTTTATACTATTTTTACATAGCTTCAAAACCGTTTGTCAACACGAATACCACCATACATATGCATAAAGATATAAATATACATACACACTTAGCGAGAAATCACCCATACACATGTATAATTATAAATATCACAAGTCTATGATTCGCAACTTTTTGTCAATAATTTTCTAAAACTTATTTTAGTTACTTTTAGACTTTTCTTTGTCAACTATATATTTAGAGTTTTTTTTAACCATATTTGGCAGAAAAATACATTTTCTTGCTTAATATAATTGCTCCTTTTTATACAAAATCTATAGCTTTTTACTATAGCATGTTTAATATCATGAACCTCACACTTTTTAAAAACCATCATTTTTTATATATATTATTCAAATTACAAACATAAAAATGCTACCAACATGCACATAAGTACTCTTCATACCAATACCAATTTAACATACTAGCAAATAACAGCAACACGTATACTAGATATTAGCACATAACATATATATACTCACTCACCCACGCCTCATGTACATAAACCATATGGACATACCCTTTTACATACAAGAATCGTCATTCAAGTACCTTAAGCATGTTTTTAACAAACAAGAGTACCGACACATACATGTATACCCACGACCCAAACTCCATCATTTTAACATTAAAAAAAATACTTTCATTTCAACAATAGGCCAGTTGTTTTTTTAAAAAAAACATTAACCTCTCATTAGGTGAACATATCTTGAACAATATATAGTTTAATAAGATAAACGCAAGAGATAAAACATTACTGCTAGCATAGCTAGGGAAGATTTCCACAAAATTAGATGATGGGGTTTAGCTAGTGTTTTGAGATGTACTCCAAGATTAAGCTCCAAGCCTTCCTTATATCTCAAAACTAAGGTGATTTGGACTAGATTTTTAGTGATTTGTTTAACTAAAAAAATGGACATGGAACCTAGATTGTTTGGCAGTGAGTTTAAGAGCAAAAGATATATGGATGGTGTTTTCATTAGTAAATGTGAAGATGGAATGATATAATGCCTTAATTTGATAAGTTTTCAAGTAAAACAATCATAACTTTTCACATCATGACCATACTTTCCATTTCTCCAAGTTTACAAGTAATAAAAACAATAATGTGGGTGTGGGTGAATGGATTCAGCCGAGAAGGGGTGGAGGGTTGGTAATTCATAAGTATTTTTTTTTGTCATGTAGTGTTTGCTACCTTCTATTATGTAATTCGGAGATTAATTGTGGCTTAATTGTGTGTTTTAATATTGTTTAAAACACTAATCTAGTTTAATATCATTGGACAATAATACTCGCACAATAACATTTTGTTTGGTGAAAATCCACAAGTATAGATGTTAAAACGCGGTCGAAATAACATTTATGCGATAAACTGAATAATTACCATACTTTCTTATCCGAAATAAGTATTACCTATTATTCACACTAAACACATAATAATGCTATAAATTTTAAAGTTCCAGACATATTGGAACCGTGTCAGTATTTTTTTTATAGTGTACCAGATAATCACGCAATGCTCGTTTATTTTAATATATACTTTTCTTGCTACACGATAAGACGATACCAAACGACATAAAATGCGACTCATGCATTTGCCTGGACATTGCTAGACTTTATGGACTCAAATAATTTATATAATTAAGTCTTATGCACGTAATTTAATAAATAAATAGTGATTAGGTCGTACGGATTAACCTGATAATTTTCCGGTTGTCACATCCCCCCCCCCCCCCCCGTAAAAGAATTTCGTCCCGAAATTCAAGCCGAGTCATCCTGAACATGAGTCTTCTCAAATAGGTGGGGATACTTCGTCTTCATTTGATCCTGGCGTTCCCATGTAAACTCAGGTCCGCGCTTTGAGTTCCAACGAACTTTAACCAATTTAATATTGCTCCTCCTCAACTTTTGGACTTTCTAGTCCATAACCGTGACCGGTTCTTCAATAAAGTGGAGTTTGTTATCTTGCAGATTTCATCGGCAGGTATGATAAGTGTCTCGTCGGCTAGAAACTTTTTCAAGTTCAACACATGGAATGTGTTATAACGCTCCTAAGCTCATCGGGCAACTTTAGTTTGTACGCGACGGTACCAACCTTGGCCAAAACCTCGAACGGCCCGATGTACCTTGTATTAAGCTTACCACACTTACCAAATCTTGCTACACCCTTCCAGTGCGAGACTTTTAACAAAACTTTGTCTCCAACCTAAAAAGCTAACAGTTTACGCCGAACATCCGCGTAACTTTTTTGACGATCACGAGCCGTCTTGATACGGTCTCGGGTGTGGTTTCTTGAACCAACTCAGGACTAATAAAATGTTTTTCGCCGACCTCCGCCCAACATAATGGGGACCGACACTTCCTTCCATACAAAGCCTTAAACGGAGTAGCTTTGATGCTCGTTGATGACTGTCGTTAGTGTCATGCAAAAACCAACTAAACTATGTAGATAGAGTAAGTCGGGTATCGAACCAGAAGAGGATTGTGGAAAGTGTTATATGAAAAGTATTAATTAACTATTACTGAAATGGAAAATCTGTCTTTTTGATTTTGAAAATTATCGAAAACAACGAATTAAAACAAAGTTGAATCAATAAGAGATGAAATGGTTCCTCCAGACTTTAGGTTTTACAGTTAGTTTCAACTATGTGTTCATAACACCTACATAGACATAAGTGTAATTCTGATTAACTAATTGTGATAATCAACGACTAAGTACTCCGGTCAATACATAACAGGAGGTTATCAAATGATTATCAATTGCAATTACCAACCCTAACCCCATAGCAAATATATCCCAATTACTAGAACTCTCGGGAATTGAATGTTTAGAAATCATGGTTTAAGTGAAAAGCAATTTTTTACAATCAACGAATCAAATCAAAGGTGAAAAGCATCGAATGCTTAGATCACCAAATCAAAACAATTGTATCAACAAATAGTATCAACTACTTACAAAACCCTCCATCCGGAGGAAACCATACAACTTTAGCTGCTCATCTCACTTGAAAAACCAACAAAAGTCTTGACTGATGATGAATTCATGATCGAATGATTGATTCGGTGGAAGATTATGATGAAACGGGTGATAACGCCTTCAACTTGTTGCCTCCTTAATGTCCTTGCTCGTCCTTGATGAAAAAGATAATCCTTAATGGCTTTTGGAAAGCCTAATATAAGTCACAAGAACCAAAATTCGCGAATTCTCGGTAACAGGACCGTACCTGACGGTTTTGGATCGTCGGTTATGGTCCCAACATTTTGTTTGCTTTGTTTAACCCAACCGTAAGTGACGGTTTTGGACTGTCGGTTACGGTTCACTTATGCTGTTTGTTTCTTCGCCAAATACAACCAACCGTAACCTAATCTCTTATTTCCTTCTTTATTCCAACTTTCATAAAATGTCCAGCAGGCCCCTTAACTTATAATCTTGTCATTCCTTGCATAAAGAGACACAAAACAACTTCCAATTAATTACCAATTGGCCCTTGGACTTCACTCTTCCTTAATTCTTTCACTCTCACATCGCATTGTCAACCGAACAAAGTTCCCAAATCATACTTTAAGCTGCAAATGATCCTTTATCATCCACTTCATCTTCATCCCCCATAACTTAGCCAAATTACGTGTTTTACCTATAACATTCCGAATCCTCGTAGTTAACTCATTCTAAGCAAGTAAACACACAAAACACACATAACATGCACAAATTAGACACTTAAATGACCCTCTCCATCACATTCCCACACTTGCCTTTGATTGTCCTCAAGCAAACCAACTAGAACTAATCACCATAGTAATCAACACCTCTAGACCCTTGACCAATTTAACCTGTTAAGGTCCCAAGTCATACCCGTCCCATAGACTGACACAATCAAGATTTACAACCTGACAAGCAATTCATGCAATTTAAAAAACAGACGACTTATCTATCTAAAACTAACATGTTTACAAGATTAACACATGCTACACACCTCTCACAACATTCACTCCTCTCGGCTTAATATCTGGACGAGCATGTAATGTGCTAGTATATAAACACTCCAATAAGCAACATGAAATTCTGCAATCATAAGCTTGTATGACAATCACACCTCCACTGTATCATCTAACATGGCACACATCAAAAGGACTTTTTCGGTTCTGGGCTTAGGCTAAAGTAGGAAAAAGTTTTGGTTTTTCTTTTCTTTTCTAATTAGCTCAAAACAACAACCAAACCGTGACAACTTATTCAAAACTCAACCTTGGGTTGGTTTCTACCCAAACAAATAAACATTCAACTTTCTTTTTGTTCTTTTCTTTTTCATTGTCTATATTTTTGCAATTTTCTGTTTTTCTCTCTCTTTTTTTATCATCACGGTCAGTCTTCACAAAACAACATGTGAACAAACAAAAGGTAATTAGGCTCTACAGGGCTTCTAAGGGAATTTAGTGGATATAACGCAATAATAAACACAAACACAAATGAAGAACATATATTCTAATTCCTTTATCACATATGTGCACATGTCAAACCCACAATCTCAGCATGCATCAAATCACACAAGTTCTAACACAGAATAACATATAGTCTGCACTCAACAAATGAATTCATCATACAATGCATCATATCCATCTACAGGCTCAAAATCTCACCAAGAAAAGGTAAAGAGGGTTAACGACATGTAGCATATGCACTTAAAACATGTTACCTCTAGATAGACATCTCTTTTTACTCAATTCCCATAAAAACGCTTGTCAAACCTACTCTCATGAAACTTAAAGGAACAACCATGAAAAGGGAACTAATCTAGTCTACTACCGGTAAGGAATCTATTAGTGATTGAAACTTTAGGATTTCATATCCAATTAGCACACTTAAGACGATGAAAAATTTAGCAAAAATTTAAAAAAAATTCAATTTTTGTCAGTTTTCATTCCAATCACTATTTCATCTCTTCAAACTTTATCCACAAATCTATTCCCGGGCTTCCCCATCCCCACACATGGGATACATGTCCCCAATGTATGGTGGTTTTAAAATCTTTGCCCGAGAATTCAACCAAACCTACCCGAACTGAGCGGCTAACTCCTAAACAAACAATTAACGCTCATTCCCATAAACACAACATAAATACTAAATAGTCTAAACACCACCAAATCAGAAACACACCAAAATAAAGCAGTAAATTGTCTAACACAAATAGAAAAGAGCACATGGACCTGAACTGGTCAGAGATTGCTCAATAATACGATGGACCCGGTGGTCCACCGTAGTAGTCGCCAAGGTGCTCATAAAAGGAACTCATATCAAAAATATCCGCCAAGCCTTCTCCTTGGGGATTTTGCTGCTGCAATAATGATGATGATTGAGCTCCTTGCGGCTGTTGGGACGGGTACTCGTAAGGCGGCGGCTGATATGGATGAGAACTTTGGAAGTGAGGCTCGGAATACTCTCTAGGCAACCACATAGACCCATGAACCTGTGGCATTGGATGACGGGTCATACCAGGCTCGTAGGGAGGCAACTGACTGTAATCCACATAAGGTGGATTTTCGATGTACGGAACTCCATTATAGTAATCATGATAGTGTCAGGTCTGATTCTTATCATATGCCCGCATATTCAATTCCATTTCACCACTAATGTGACGCACCCGATCAAAACGCCTCATAAATCCCATCAACTCCTCATGTTGCCTTTCCCTATTAACTTCCAACCGCGAGCCTTGATCATACACAGACTTTTGCCACATTTCCCAATTAGCATATTCCGGTAGCTGACTACTCTGCACCCGCGCTTGCATATCATCGTCAAACACTCCCCACGAGTAGTTTGACTGCCTCGGTTCTTCACGTTGCCTACTCGAACCTTCACCTACATCCATACCCGCTTCTCTTCTCAATCTCAACACCTCTTCATCACTCGAATCCTTGTCATCCATCTCTCCCAGACCAGATCGTTGTTTACCCCACTGCAAAATTTTCAACTTCACTCCATCCCCAAATTTTACCTTGTGCCACAACTTGGTCTTCTTGTATGTCGTTCGATCACCCTTTGATGCATCCTCAATTGAAAACGTAATTTGAGGTTTTTTAACGGGGTTGTCAGACTGTGGATTCACCCCTTGCTTCACAAGGAACGCACTGATCAAACGAGCATGCGGAATTAGCTTCTTCTTCTTTGAATTACGCGCTTGCCAAATATGCATCATGACCAACTGACGAAAAGACAAATGAATCTGTCATGTCATAAGCGCATAGAGAACCGCTAATTCTGGTTTACGGACCGCCACTCTATCCCCCAACCTTGGGGTAACATTGGTTATGCATAACATCAGTAAAAGCCTAACCAACGGCTTGAGATTGTCTTTCTTCATTTCCAAACTTCTCTCCGTCAAAAATACCTCTGAGTACATGACAGGTTCGGCAACAAGATTCCTTTGTTCTTTGAAATAATCATTTTCGTTGATATAAGTATAAAAACTATCTTGCTTCAAATCAAACTTGCACAATTGATTCAACGAAGCTAATGACATCGTCGCTGGCTTACCATTGACTTTTCCCATTAGCTTGACAGTCTTTGGCGGATTAGCTCCATCATCCTTTGTTAGAGTACTCAACCACGCCATTACACTTTTGATGTACACATCCCCATTCCGAGCCCCACAAAAATCCATCACATTTTCCCATCTGAGCTCCGTGAACTTCTCATAAAACCCCAAAGCCTTCATGTCATCCTTCTTAATCAAATTCTGAAAACACATATTATACCGAATTGATCGGGCATCACCCATCTTCTCATAAAACAACTCAGCTTGATAAGCCGCTTCTTGTTTGTTAAGCGGTCTTTCTCTCCACGTAGGACGATAGGGAACATCACCATGCCCCCTCGTAGGCTCAACGACATCCTCCATATTTCTAGCCCACTGCCTCTTCTTGCTCTTTTTGGTGCACTTTGAGCATTCGACGAAGATTCAACTACATGCTCCTTTCCGGGTCTTGATCGCACCATCTGCAATCAAATACACAATCAAAAACATCCCAAATTAGTCCAACTCAATTCATAATCAAATTAGAACAAGTGTGTAGCCCGTGAAGCCTGCCCATACTTGTTCTATGCCATGGCTATAGCTTGATTACTAGCTAAATCCTTACCAAACATATTCAATCCTCAATTAATTATAGAAATCAGAATTTGGTTCATTAACTAGTATCGACAAATTTAATAATGCCCCACTAGCCATGACATCCATCCAAACCCTCATACAACTTCCATTTACCTTGTTTTAATTTATCAAACATGATTACACTAAGAAATTCATACTCAAAACATGTTTAATTAATCATTAGATAACTAAGAAAAACACGCACAAAGCATAAATTTAACAGTACTACCTTGACTTCATCAAATCGGAGCAAACGTGTAGTAAAAATCATACCTTTATCACTTAAATAGCTTTGGACACACAAGAATAGCTTGAGGATGAGTTTAAGCAAAAAACCCCCAAATTTGAAATCTAGGGTTCTTCGGGTGCCAGCTGACTTAGTCGAATCTAGGCGTTTTCGGTGAAAATCAATGGTAGAGTTTGGCTCCTCTCGAAAAATTAGCCAAGATAGACTCTTGAACCACATGATTTGGTTGAGAAACGAAGCTTTGGTGATTCTTGATGGCTATGGAGGTTTTGGGTGTTTTGGTGAAGAAGAGGGAGAAGAAGACTTGAGAGATAAGGGTTTTGTGGTTGATATGTGGTAAAAACCTGACCTAAAGTGGATGAGGATGGATAATATTCGTTTAAAGTTCGGGTTGTAACACAAATTCGGGCCAAATCTGACCCAACTCAATCCAACCCGTCGACCCCCACTCACGACCGTAACTTACGGTCTCAAACCGTCAGTTACGGTTGGGCCTTGTTGTTTAAACAGAAGCCTTGAACCGTAACCTACGGTCCAGGGCCGTAAGTTACGCTTATTTTTATTTTTTTTATTTTTCATAATGGCTTATGAAAGAGTTGTTTAGAGTACCAACGCGTGAACACATAATTAACATTACTTAACAATTCTCTTAATAATTACTTGCCCACTCCATCCCCCTTTAATAATTCGTGTCGGCCGCGATACACAGACTCAAAACATACCTGGGCGTCTTCAACTTCCCCACGCTTGCTCAAAGCTGCGGGTGTACTGACAACAAAACGCTTCAAACCATTAACATATGACTAATAAAGAAAAATCTAACGAAAGGAATATGTGCCGACATCCGGGTTGCCTCCCGGTAGCGCTAAGTTTTAGTCTTCAGCCGGACTTTTCATGACCCTTAATCAGTCGTATATTCCGGTGAACTTGCATGAAAGCTCACCTCCTCTGGTAGCAGATTCAAATCATCACCATCAAGGTATGGTTTCAATCGGTGACCATTCACCACCTGTCTTCGCTGGTACTCCGGGTCCTCAATCTCCACATCCCCAAATTGACCCACTCTCGTGATAACAAACGGGCTAGTCCATTTGCTTCTCAATTTACCTAGAAACAAATTAAGACGTGAGTTATAACCATACTCGTTGACCTACTGATAGCACCGAATGCTGCAGTTTCGCGTCAAGCTCCGACTTCATTTTTTTCTTTATATGCGGCTGCAGTATCATACGCCTCATGACGTAATTCGTCAAGCTCACTTAGCTTCAACAATCTATGGGCACCTGCATCAGAGTAATCAGTATTGACCTCTTAACCGCCCATAGGGCCCGATTCGCGATTTCCATGGGTAGGTGACAACCCTTCCCGTACACCAATCTATAAGGTGTAGTGCCGATAGGCGTTTTATAGGCGGTTCGATATGCCCATAAGGCGTCATCCAATTTGGATGACCAATCCTTACGGTCAATTCGCACAGTGTTTTGCAAAATTTCCTTGATTTGCCTATTTGACACTTCAACCTGTCCAGTGTCCACTCATTTGTAGATGATATGGTGTGGCAATTCGATGGTCCACGCCGTACCGTTTAAGCAGTTTGCCGAAATTAAAGTTTTTAAAGTGGGATCCCCCATCACTAATGATTACCCAAGGAATCCCAAACCTTGCAAAAATGTTTGATTGGACAAACCTGCATACCACGGCGTGGTCATTCGTCTTAGTGGCGATTGCCTCAATCCACTTTGAAACATAATCAACCGCCAATAAGATATAAAGGTTACCATTCGAATTGGGGAAAGGAACCATGAAATCGATCCGCCATACATCAAAAATATCCACAACCAAGATTGGTTGCATTGGCGTTTCATCCCTTTTCAATATCCCACCCATCTTTTGGCAATTTGTGTAATGTTTCGCGAATTCAAAAGCGTCTTTAAACAAGGTGGGCCAATACAGACCCCATTCAAGCACTTTGTGACCCGTCTTCTGACCGCTAAAATATCCACCACCTGCAGATGAGTGAGCATGCTGAAGCACTTCCTGATATTCTGTCTCGGGAACACATCGTCGGATTATCTGATCAGCACCAATGCGAAACAAATCCGGTTCGTCCTAAATGTAATTCTTCACCTGCGCTAGGACCTGCTACTTCCTATGTTTGTTTACCGACATAATAAACTCATCGGGGAATTGTGCATTAATTTCCGGTGTGACGTCCTCCACTTCTGTTGGAAGTCGTGACAAATGATCGGCCACCACATTCTCACACACATTTTTATCTCTGATCTCTAAATCAAATTCCTGCAGTAATAGGATCCACCGAAGCAGCCTCGGTTTGGCATCCTTCTTTTCCATTAAGTACCTGACTGCACTATGATCATAATAAACTATAACTTTACTTCCCCAAATGTATGACCAGAATTTGTCTAGCGTGTAGACAACCGCAAGCAACCCTTTCTCCGTTGTGGTGTAATTCAGTTGCGCATCAGAGAGAGTTTTGCTTGCATAGTAGATAACTACCGGTTTCTTATCTACTTTTTGACCTAATACAACCCCGATAGCAAAATCACTTGCATCACACATTATTTCAAAAGGTTTAGTCCAGTCTAGTGATTGCAAGATCGGATCTTGTACCAATTGTTCCTTCAACACATTAAAAGCATTTAAACATTTATCATCAAATTCAAAAGGAACATCTTTTAACAATAGGTTACACAAAGGTTTCGTTATGACACTAAAACCCTTAATAAACCTACGGTAAAGCTTGGCGTATCCTAAGAAGGAACGGATGCCTTTAACATTTGTATGGGGAGGTAATGTAGAAATTACTTTTATCTTGGCTCTATCAACCTCAATCCCCTTACCCGACACGATATGCCCTAAAACTATGCCCTCCTGAACCATGAAGTGGCTCTTTTCCCAACTAAGCACTAGATTTGTTTGGACACATCGTTCTACTACCCTAGATAACTCATTCAACCAAGTGTCAAATGATGACCCAAAAATTGAAAAGTCATCCATAAAGATTTCTAGGGCATCCCGACCATATTGGAGAATATGCTCATCATGCACCGTTGGAAGGTGGACGGGGCATTGCACTGCCCAAATGGCATTCGCCTGAATGCGAAGGTGCCATAAGGGCATGTGAATGTAGTCTTTTCTTGGTCATCGGGGTGGATGGCAATCTGATTGTACCCCGAATAACAATCAAGAAAGCAATAATATTTCTGACCTGATAATTTCTCGACAATCTGATCTATGAAGGGCAAAGGAAAGTGATCCTTTGAGGTGGCATCATTTAATTTCCTGTAGTCAATACATACCCGCCACCCGGTTACCGGCCGAGTGGCTATTTGCTCAACATTTTCACCCTTGATAATCTGAATTCCTGCTTTCTTCGGTACCGTTTGGGTTGGACTGACCCATGCGCTATCTGAAATGGGATAGATGATCCCATTGTCCAACAACTTGAGCACCTCCTTCTTTACAACTTCTCTCATGTTCGGATTTAGCCGCCTCTATGTGTCGCGTGTAGACTTTGCATTTGTATCAGTTATAATTTGATGCATACAAATATACGGGCTAATACCTTTTAAGTCTGCGAGAGTCCACCCAATCGTTGCTCGATGGGTCTTCAGCACCTTCTGTAGTGCCTCCTCTTTTCCTTCTCTAAATTTGCTACAATTATCACAGGAAGAGTCTGGTCCTCTCCCAAAAATGCATACTTCAAGTGCATTGGCAGATCCTTCAATTCGACCTGTGGTGGGTCGATTAACGATGGTTTCACACCCGATAAGATCTCAGCTGGAAGGATCTCCACATGATGAGTCCATGGAGGTCTTCTTTCCTGAACCGCCTGTGCTTCCAATTTCTGAACTTCTTCCTCCAAATCACACTTGTGATTTTCCTCTATCCAGTCACAAAACAAACAAAACTAGGGTGTTTCCTCTTCCATGTGAGGATAACATCCATCTATAATATCTGCCATGAAACATTCATCACTAGAAACATGTCAGAAACGTTGGAAAAATATTTAGTCGGACCTTTCTATTGCCAAAAGTCAAGTCGACAGTGCCTGTGCGGTAGTCGATCTGTGCATGTGCAGTGGCTAAGAAAGGTCGGCCTAGAATCACATTCGGTTGATTAGCTTGATCAGAAGAGACGTAATTGAGCACTAAGAAGTCCACTGGAAAATAGAATTCTTCCACCTTAACAATCACATTGCGAACTATCCCTCGGGAAAGCTTTGGAGTCAAATCTGCTAACACCACGGTGGTGTCGGCACGACGCAGTGGACCAAAATCATATTGCGAGCTCCCCGGGAGAATGCTCACGCTAGCCCCGAGATCCAATAACGCCCTGCTCATTTTAAAATCACCAACTTGAATAGAAATCAAGGGCGTTCCCGGATCTCGTAGCTTCGGTGGAAGCACTCCATTCACAACGGCAATCACTCTATCAGTTAAATCAATTTTCTTAGGGACCTTGTGTTGCCGTATTTGAGTGCACAAGTCCTTAAGATACTTAGCGTAAGTCGGAACCTGCTTAATGGCATCAATTAAGGGTAAATTAATTTTCACTTGCTTAAATACCTCCCAAATCTCCTCCGGTTGATGTCCCCTTTTATTAATTATGCTCGTGTTACCCAGATTTTTCAAAGCTTCGGGAAAGGGAGGTGGAATTGGCTCCCCTTCCCTAGCCTTGGTTGGCTCAACTGTTGTAGCATGGGTATGGTTATCAATTTTTATTGCATTCGGTTCCGACTCATCACTACTCTCACCATCCTCACCCAAGTCCTCCACCACACCATCAACAAACTGCGGTGGAGTTCAATTTTATTGTAAACCTTACCACTGTGGAGAGTACTTACCTGGCGGACAGAGCTACCTTTCTTCTGATGAGTAGGATTTGTGGTGGTGTCACTCGGTAGTCTTCCGTTAGTCTGCTTCAACTCTTTCATCTTCGTTGCGAGTTGGCCCATCTGCATAGTCAAAGTCTGAATCGCCTTATCTCACATCTCGTCCATTTGAGTCCTCTTCTGTAAATCTTGCTGGATTGTTATCAACATTTCCATTACATCACTGCTCCCCGAACCATCTGTGTTACCACTCGACCTATTTTGTGCATTATTGAAGTTCCCTTGAAAATTATTTTGGAAACGATTCTGATTGAAGTTTCTCTGCCCACCCGATTGGTTATTGCCTTGAAACCTGGGGTTGCTCTGGTTATTAGCATTCCCATAACTAAAGTTCGGGTGATTCTTCAAACCGGGGTGGTAGGTGTTCGAGTTCATATTAAAGTTCCTACCACTACCCCCTTGCACAAAATTCACGTCTTTAGCACTTCCCAAAATAACCGAGCATTGATCAACAATATGCCCAATGTCACCACAATGTCCATAAACAGGGTACTGACCACTAACCGTATCATGTGTGTCTTGAACTGCTCTCACGACAGGATGTCGCGTACTTCTCGAAGATTGTGCCTTTTGCTTCGAGTTTCTAGCAGTCCGCTCAAGAAATTCCCAATCCACCAGTTCATCGTTAGTGCCAAAGGTGCCGTTTGATGTGGAACTCACATCTCTCGTATCCTCTTCAGTTAAACGCTCATGGAATGCATTAAGAAGTTCCAACAGCTGAATTCCGTGATGTGGGTAATTCTTGAGCATCATCTTAAAACGATTCAACGCTTCGTGGAAGAGTTCACCCTGTTGTTGTTGGAAGCCTCGAATATCTTTCCTTGCATTGTTCGTACGCAAGGCGGTATAAAATTCATCTAAGAACAACTGTTTCATTTCAGGCCATGTAAAGATCGATGCCGAAGGAAGGGAATGAAACCACTTCAAAGCTTTATCTTCTAGTGTGAATTGGAAGAGTACCAATTTCACATCGTCTACGGTAAACCCTTGACCTCCAATTGTGTTGCAACAAGAGTCATATGCTGCCAAATGGAAGTATGGCTCCTGGTGTGCTTGACCATGATACTTTGGTAGACTGGCGATTGATTGTTCACGCACTTCGAATGACCTTCCTCCTCGTAATTGCGGAACCACCACCGGTGAAGGATTATTTGTTATGGCTGGTTTAAAGTGACTCTCTACCCCTCTGAGTGGTCCCCGGTTGTATCTAATAGGGATGCCCTCTGGTTGGTTAACCGGGTGAGCTAGATTTCTAGGAAGAGGTCTTGCCTGACCTGGCATCTGAGGTACTGGTGGTGGTAGTGGAATATCCAGTCTATAAGGCTGGCTCAGGCTGATGAACTTGTTGTTGTTGCAATGGAACTTGTTGAAACTGTGGTAAGGTGTTACCCGATTGCTGATTGACCTGGTATGTTGCCTTATCTGACTGTTGTTGCCCTGCTGTTTCGTAATTCTCCCTGTCATTGACCGAATTCCGGTACCATTTCCAAGTTGAATTCCTAACCCCATCATCTGCCTATCATGCTGATTTCCTCCGTACCCTTCATATCTGTCATACTCGTCCTCACAACCATACATACCCTCTTGTTGGTTTAGCATCATAGGTCCTGCTGAATAGTGTTGTGGCAACTGTGAGGGTTGGAAAAATGCATATTGAGTTTGTTGAGAACAGTTGGTAGTGGCGCTAGATGGTCCGGTTCGGCCTGGTCGAATTGCATTGTTGTCAGCAACAACCCGAACATAGGGTGATGAGTGTTGAAAGGTTGATGTTTGTTCATATGTTTAGTTGGGATAAGGAGGAAGGTTGCTAAGGTTCGGGAATGGTGGTGGTGGCATGGGTGGCATCTTTGTAACAGCCGGTTGAGTGGTTTGCGATTGTGGTTCCGGTGGGAGAGTTGTATTTGGTGCTGGTTGTATTGGTGTCGGTGAGAACTGGGTTTGTTGAGATGGATTGACTGGCTGGGTTTCGTGACCACTTGAGTTTTCCATTGCCTTTGATGCTGTTACTGGTGATTGCAGAACTCTATTTCCTCGATGTACAACCCGAGTATGTCGAGCTGTTCTTTCAATTTCTGGATCAAAGACTAACGGTGATGAGTTCCCGGAGTTCCGAGTATGATGCATACACAATCACGATCACCTGCACACACAAACAAAAGAAACCTCGCGTAATTCTGAACGAAACAAAATAAAACAAAAATATTTTGGATTTTTTATTTATATCTAACTAAACTTAACACTTAAACACTTTGCGCACGCCTCCCCGGCAACGGCGCCATTTTGATGATTGTCGTTAGTGTCATGTAAAAACCAACTAAACTATGTAGATAGAGTAAGTCGGGTATCGAACCAAAGGAGGATTGTGGAAAGTGTTATAATGAAAAGTATTAATTAACTATTACTGAAATGGAAAATCTGTCTCTTTGATTTTGAAAATTATCGAAAACAACGAATTAAAACAAAATTGAATCAATAAGAGATGAAATGGTTCCTCCAGACTTTAGGTTTTACTGTTAGTTTCAACTATGTGTTCATAACACCTACATAGACATAAGTGTAATTCTGATTAACTAATTGTGATAATCAACGACTAAGTACTCCGGTCAATACATAACAGGAGGTTATCAAATGATTATCAATTGCAATTACCAACCCTAACCCCATAGCAAATATATCCCAATTACTAGAACTCTCGGGAATTGAATGTTTAGAAATCATGGTTTAAGTGAAAAGCAATTGTTTACAATCAACGAATCAAATCAAAGGTGAAAAGCATCGAATGCTTAGATCACCAAATCAAAACAATTGTATCAACAAATAGTATCAACTACTTACAAAACCCTCCATCCAGAGGAAACCATACAACTTTAGCTGCTCATCTCACTTGAAAAACCAACAAAAGTCTTGACTGATGATGAATTCATGATCGAATGATTGATTCGGTGGAAGATTATGATGAAACGGGTGATAAAGCCTTCAACTTGTTGCCTCCTTAATGTCCTTGCTCGTCCTTGATGAAAAAGATAATCCTTAATGGCTTTTGGAAAGCCTAATATAAGTCACAAGAACCAAAATTCGCGAATTCTCGGTAACCGGACCATAACTGACCGTTTTGGACCGTCGTTTACGGTCCCAACATTCTATTTGCTTTGTTTAACCCAATCGTAACTGACGGTTTTGGATCGTCGGTTACGGTTCACTTCTGTTGTTTGTTTCTTCGCCAAATAAAACCAACTGTAACCTACAGTAGATGTACGTAGGCGACGGTCGCTTCCCATCTCTTCTTTCCTTCTTTATTCCAACTTTCATAAAATGTCCAGCAGGCCCCTTAACTTATAATCTTGTCATTCCTTGCATAAAGAGACGCAAAACAACTTCCAATTAATTACCAATTGGCCCTTGGGCTTCACTCTTCCTTAATTCTTTCACTCTCACATCGCATTGTCAACCGAACAAAGTTCCCAAATCATACTTTAAGCTGCAAACGCCATCCTTTATCATCCACTTCATCTTGATCCCTCATAACTTAGCTAAATTACGTGTTTTACCTGCAACATGCCGAATCCTCGTAGCTAACTCATTCTAAGCAAGTAAACACACAGAACACACATAACATGCACAAATTAGACATTTAAATGCTCGGGTTTCACCCTCTCCATCACTCGTGTGATAACTATTATTATAAGAGAACTCTACCAACAGTAGGGGAGTGTCCCAATTTCCACTGAAATCCATTACGCATGCACGAAGCATGTCCTCCAGTGTTTGGATGGTCCGTTCACTTTGACCCTCCGTTTGAGGATGATAGCTGCACTTAAATCTACTCGAGATCCGAATGCCTTTTGGAACGAACGCCAAAACCTTGAAACAAAACGACCATCTCTATTAGAGATTATAGAAACCGGCACTCCATGGCATGCCAACACTTCCTTGATATACATGGCCACTAGTGTATTCATACTGTCCTTCTCGTGAATATGTAGAAAATGAGCAGACTTTGTCAGACGGTCTGTTATTACCCAAGTCATGTCATTACCCCTAGATGTTCTAGGTAACTTCGTAATGAAATCCATAGAAATTTGTTCCAATTTCCAAACCGGGATTTCAGGTTGGTTTAATAAGCCAAAAGGCTTCTGATATTCGGCCTTAACCTTAGAACAAGTCAAACACTTTCCCACGTAGGTCGCAATGTCACCCTTAAGATTGGGCCGCCAATAAAATTCCTTCAAATCATGATACATCTTATCGGCGCCTAGATGAATCGAATACTTCGACTTATGAGCTTCATCTAAAACTAGATTACGTAACCCGCCAAACAATGGAACCCAAATACGACCCATGAAATACAAGGTTTAATCTTCCTTTGGTTCCAGTTGTTGTTCCATACCTCGCAATGATTCTTCCTTAATAAACTCCGATTTACGAGCCTCACGTTGTGCGTCACGAATTTGAGCGGTGAGGCTCGTTTGGATCTTTAATCCTAACGCACGAACACGTAAAGTTTTAACCCTTTCTTTTCCGACTCAAGGCGTCCGCAACAACGTTGGCCTTGCCTGGATGATACTTTATCTCACAATCATAGTCGTTCAACAACTCCACCCAACGACGTTGGCGCATATTTAATTCCTTCTGATTAAATATATGTTGTAGACTTTTATGATCCATGAAAATGGTACACCGAGTACCATAGAGATAGTGTCGCCAAATCTTCATAGCGAACACTACCGCACCCAATTCCATGTCATGGGTGGTGTAGTTCTTCTCATGAACCTTTAACTAACGGGATGCATACGCGTTGACTTTATCTCGTTGCATCAGTGCGAAGCCTAAACCTTGATGCGACGCATCACAATAAACCACAAAGTCATCCGTGCCATCGGGTAGTGACAAAATTGGAGCACCACAAAGTTTCTCTTTAAGTAACTCGAACGCTGATTCTTGTTTATCTCCCCAGTTAACTTTCTATCCTTTTGGATCAAGGCGGTTAAAGGCTGTGCTATCTTTGAATAATTCTCAATGAATCGTTGATAGTACGCCGCCAATCCTAGAAATTGGCGTACTTCAGTTGGAGACTTTGGCGCTTCCCAGTTCTTTATATCCTCGATCTTGGACGGATCAACATGAATCCCTTTCTCGTTCACTACATGACCAGAAACTGAACCTCGCGAATTCAAAATTCACACTTTGAAACCTTTGCGTATAACTTATCGTTCTTCAGCAATTCAAGAATATGCCTTAAATGTTGCTCATGCTCTTCCTTCGACCGTGAATATATTAATATATCGTCAATAAAAACCGTCACAAATTTTTCCAAGTAAGGCTTGCACACGCGATTCATCAAATCCATAAACACTGTTGGCACGTTAGTCAAGCCGAAAGGCATGACAAGAAACTCATAATGACCATAACGAGTTCTAAACACCGTCTTGAGAATACTCTCCTCTTGAATCCGCAATTGGTGATAGCCCGAACGCAAATCAATCTTTGAATAGAAACTGGAACCTTGAAGTTGATCAAACAAGTCATCGATCCTTGGTAAAGGGTACCTATTCTTGATAGTGAGCTTGTTCAACTCCCGATAATCTATACACATACAGAAGGTTCCATCTTTCTTTTTCACAAACAAGACCGGAGCTCCCCACAGTGAGGAACTCGGTCAGATGAAACCTTGTCTAACAACTCTTGAAGTTGATTAGACAATTCTTGTAGTTCTGACGGAGCTAAACTGTAAAGGGATTTAGCTAGGAGCAGCTCCTGGGATCAAGTCGATACGAAACTCGATTTGTCTTTGTGGGGGCAATCCTGGCAAGTCTTCAGGAAAGACTTCAGGGAATGCCCTCACAATAGGAATATCCTTGAGTTTAACCTCCTCGGTCTTCTTATCAACTACGTGTGCCAAGAATGCGAAGCAACCCTTTCGCAGACACTTTTGGGCCTTCATACAAGTAATAATTCGCAATGGAGTTCCACGTGTTTCTCCATGGATAGAAAAAGTCTCACCATCAGATAGGGGAATGCGAATTATCTTTTCATGACAAATCACCTCGGCATGGTTGTTCGACAACCAGTCCATTCCGACTACGACATCGAAGCTACCCAACTGAACCGGTAAAAGGTCTATACTAAATTCCTGGTTGCACAAGACCAACGTGCAACCTTTAACGATCTCACATGACTCAACTAATTTCCCATTGGCCAATTCAATAGAATAAGGTATATCAAATTTATTTGACTCTAAATTCAACATACGTTTAAAGTCGGTAGATATGAAGCTAAGGTCGGCACAGTATCAAAAAGAACTGAAGCATAATGATTATTAAGAAGAAACGTACCTGTAACTACATTCGGGTCGTGACGAGCATCCTTAGCTCCAATCATGAAGGCTCAACCCTTGGCTTGGTTCAACTTAGGACATTGCCGCTTGAAATGATCCTCAGTACCGCACTCGTAGCATCCTTTGTCCTTCTTTGGTAACACCACCCTGCATGTTTCCATTTTGTGTCCTACCTTTCCACACCTTTTACATTTAGCACTTTCACAAGTGCCCACATGATGGTAGTTACATTTGTTACACTTCGGTAGAGGACCCGTATACTTCCGTGGACCAGAGCTTGTCGCGTTCACAGTAGCTGAGAAAGCTTTCACATTTTGAGTTGTTTCAGTTTGGTTTGCAGCTTTGTTACCCTTCTTAAAGTTAGACCATTTCCGTTTACCCGAACTCATGGATTCGCCAACCGAATCCTTCTTATCACTTCCCTTCCTGGTTAGCGTTTTCATACGCATTGCGTCTTCGGTTAAACTAACCGCTAGGCTCACTACATTTCGAATTGTGGTAGGGTGAGACGAGGTAACCATGCTACGGATTTGGGGCGCCAAACCCCATATGTATCGCTCAATCCTCTTAAACTCCGGTGTCACAAGGTAGGTACCAACACTGGACAAATCATGGAACCATTTCGTATACCCCGCAACATCAACACTGATCATAGTTAAATTCCAAAATTATGTCTCTAGTCTTTGGATTTCAGTTCTCCGCGCATCAATTCCCGAAGTTCTTCCCATGTCATGGCATGAGCGGCTTCATCACCTAATGTTTGAACCTGAAGGTTCCACCAAGTCAATGCCTCATCCAGAAAGAGGAAAGTAACATACATCACTGTTTGTTCCGGGGTACATTTGCTGATACGGATCACTGATTCCATCTTCTCCACCCAACGTACAAACCCAACGGCTCCCTTGGTATCATTGAAGTTTAGAGGCTTGCGGTCGAGGAACGCCTTATAAGTGCACCTTGGAATAGTAGTACCTCCTGAATTATCAAGATATTATTATTACGAGAAAAAATACAAACAAGAAAATCGTTAGATTGTGTAACATTCCGTAATTATTGAAGTATTTGTTTCCGTGTTTTTCGTATTCAACCATTGTAATCCGAGACTTATGATCATAATGGAATTTATTTTATTTTATTTTATTTTATTTATCAATAAGTGTTCAATTAAACATAGGTGTTATTCCTATAATCATCAAGACACGATTAAATCATTCAAAAACCGACTCATGTTGTATAAGTGCACTACCGTGGGAGGAAGTGAAGCAACTCATGATGGATGAGTTTTGTCCCGCTCAGGAACAGCAAAAGCTTGAGGAAAAATTTTGGGTTCTCAAGCAAATTGGAGATGACAACCTAGCCTATACCACCCAGTTGAGTTTCATAGTACCACATCCGGTGTCAACCACTGATCGTATGATCAGGAAGTATATCAATGGGTTACCCTCCAGCATGCGTGACACCATCGAGGCAGCCAAACTTGACAACATCGAGGCTGTCTATCATCTCGCTGCTAGCCTAAACAATAATCGCATTCGTGATAAACAAGTTGCAATGCCTGTTTCCTCAAAACCAGCCAACCAAATCACCCAATAATCAACTGGTAGCAATGGTAAGAAGTGAAAGTTTCAAAACCCCGGCCGCAATGCGATTGTACCTACTGCAACCCCAATCCCTGCTGCACCAGAAAACACCAAAAAGGGGTTCATCCCAAGTGTACCACTTGCAACTATCATCACCCTGCCCACTCTACCTGTCGCCATTGTATTGCCTGCAACCGTTTTGCTCACACTATACCTTATCGTCGCAACAACCCGACACCACAAGTTCAACCCCAAGCCCAAAACCAACATTCCGCGCCTCCGCGTCTTCCTTTAGAATAAATTTCGGGACGAAACTTCCTAAAGTAGGGGAGATTGTAACATTCCGCAATTATTGAAGTATTCGTTTCTGTGTTTTTCGTATTCAACCATTGTAATCCGAGACTTATGATCATAATGGAATTTATCTCATTTTATTTTATTTTTTTTAATCAATAAGTGTTCAATTAAACATAGGTGTTATTCCTATAATCATCAAGACACGAATAAATCATTCAAAAACCGACTCATGTTGTATAAATTCGATATTCGTGACCCAATCAATCAACTATTGTGTCATACTATGTTTATATATTATGTTGGAAACTCAAATTTATACAAATAGAAAAAGAGAAATGCATAATACAAATAAGCCCATGACATTAGGCCCATATAAAACAAAAAAATATATTAATAGGCCAATTTTCAACTTTCCATATTTCTTTCACTACATTAAACCCTAATCCATCACCTATAAATACCGCACTCATTCCACCACTTTTCTTTGCCATTTCTTAAAGAATTCTTCTCCCCTCTTGAAAGTGAGTTCCTTCTCCTCTCACCTTCTTCTCTTCTTCTTGTTTTTTTTTCTTTGTGTTTTCATACTTTCCCATTTTGGAAAAATCCTTATGGAGTGTCACCAATATTTTCCATGGCAAACAAAGATGGTGCATCACCAAAATAAGGACCAATCTTTGGTTTTCTTTTATATTTTTTTTACCTTTAATTATGCAGTTTTCATCTTACATTACTAACCATGATCAATTATTATAATGCCTAACTATTTATTATATGTATAACATTACTAACCATTCTAACCTTTTTAACCAAGCTAATAATCACTAACATTTTAATCATGCTACTAACTACTAACTCTTTTACTTTTGCAATTTATTTATTTCGTCTTACAATTACATAATTATTACCAATTCATTATTTATTATTACATTCTAAAATGTATAAAACTAACTCTTTTAATTTTGTCATTTACCCATTTAGTCTTTTAATTAGTTCATTATTACTAATTCATTAATTATTATTACATACTAAAAATATATAAAAGTACTAACTCCTTTAGTTTTTGTTATTTACTTATTTAGACTTGCAATCTAATTATCATTTCAATTCATTATTTATTATATAAATATATTATTATTATTATTATTATTATTATTATTATTATTATTATTATTTATCTTTTATTCAAATCCTATTTACATTCTAACTTTTGAATCCTTGTACTTACACACCTTGTTCATCCATGTTAGGATAAATTGGTGCTTCAACCGCTCAAGATGATCATCTCACGTTTGTAGAAACCACTTGCAAACAATGAGTATACTTGATCCCATTTTATTTTAACACTTTTGGGTGAAACATGTATTCGTTATCAAACACACGACACTTGAAACTTTTATTCACAATCTACCCACTTTTAAAGATGGAACGTGTGATGCTTGTTAGACTTTATGCTATGTAAACTTTTTGTATCTATGTGCTCATTAACTTTGCTAGCCTACCCTAACAATTATAGCGCTATAGGATTAACGCACCGCCCTTGAGACTTGGGGTATTGTTAAGTAAAACACTTTAACCTCCCGCTAGACTTTGGGAAAGGCACTTTGCGTTGGAAACTTGAGTTTGAACACATAGTTTACACCGTTTCAGCATACTTGTTAACTTGGATATTGTATTCATATTGGGTATGATTATTAAACAATTTATTCTAATTATTCTATGTATCAAACCTGTATGCTCGCCAACTTTTTGTTGATGTTCTTTTAATACATGTTGCAGGTTGATAGTTAAGATGGTGAAGAATTAAGATAGGATGGACTAGAAACACATCTAGATAATAAACTATGTTTGAAATTTAATTTATGTTTTGTTTGAGACAATGTATTCGAATCTAGCATTTATTGAAACTTGAACTAATTATATTATCACATTTAGTGTTATGATGCTTTGAACGATTTGTTAGTCTCATTCCGATGTTTCCGCCAGCGGTTGGGGTATGACAGATTGCCATGCAAAACCAACTATTACCAATCACAACGTTCCTGATCCTTCGTGTCCGGAACCGCCAGAGCCTCCGGTACCTCATGTGCCGCCTCTGGTATCGACGCGGTTTGCCTCATACTACGCGATTGCGGTGGTGATGCGCTGTTCCATCAAAGCTTCTAACTCCGCCTCCGTGGCTGGAAGTTGGTAAGTCGGTCTTTTACGAGAATTTCTTCGTTTCGGAGCCATGGTCTTCTAATATAAAATATCAAAAGAATTTAGACATATATTTCGACAAATATTGCCAACCATGCACGAATAAATACAACCAATTGTAATAACCATATGATAACGTCAACAAGTATCACCAACTAAAATGAGTGCACGAATAATAACAGTTATATGATTAATGATCATCATAATAATCGCAATATCATATAAGTACCACACCATAACACCCGCAACATCATGATAACCATGACAAGAATAAAATACAACACATCAAAAGAAAATACCATAATTTACATATCATTCAAACTTGTTACATTGTTTCGTGAAAGATCCAAAAGAGCTCGAGGCTACATCACCTCGGCTTACAAGTTTAGACAATATACAAAAAAGTAAAATTTCTTCCACGAGCAATCTTCGTAACCAAAAGTAGGATAGTCATATGATAGCTACTGGGGTGGGGGGTAGGGTGGTCGTGTCTCGAGTGCTGCTCTGACTCTGGCTAAGTCCTCCTCGATAACTCTCATCTCATGAGCGAGTGTAGCTACCCTAGCCCGAACCTCTGAGATATCACGATCCGTCATACCAAAAGTCACATCATGGCGTGCTGAAGCTGAAGTGAGGGTAATCATCTGATGACCATCATGGAAACGCTGCTGACGGATAGAATCCAACTCCTTATCAATCCTATGCGTAAACACATGAAAGTGCATCTCAAGGGAACCCATACGCTCCTCGAGAGTGGGTGGAAACACGGGATAATGATAGTATGCATCGAAAGGTGACAAGGTGGGAGGAGGTCACCCGACTCGAGCTCCGGGGGTACAGGAAAGCCAACAGCTCGGAATCTCTCAATGAAAGAACTAGTAGGAGCGGGACGTGAAGGTCCTCCAGTCTAAAAACGGAAGGAATCTCCCTCCTAGGCTCACTAACTATCTCATCATCAACTCGAGCAAGAACAATGCGAGATGGTCCACCCATCTCGAGAGTAGTGGGAGCGACAGGCTCCACAGCAGAGCCACAGTCCGTAGCATAAGCGCTCAGACCTACGGCTCTAAGAGCAGAAGAAGATACACTATCAGTAGTATCGGAAGATGAAATGTCCATAACGGACACTACCGGGGAAGAGACTATCATACCCCAACCGATGGCGGAAACATCGAAGCGTGGCACTAGGCGAACCAAATTGTCTTATGAGAAATTCCATAACACTATTTAAGCGACAATATTTAAGAGTCAATATCCCATACTATCAACATATAATCCTTAAATAAGTTATAAAATACCTAGTAATCTCATAAAACAATTCAAGTTCGATCTCCCCTAGATTTTATTACAATGCGTTTCTAAAAGTAGTTCCTAAATCCAATTCAGCAAGAAGTCATCAACCTGCCACATATGTTAAAATAAAACGTCAATACAATTAAGTAAAGGTGAGCATACAGGTTTGCGTACAATATAGATATAAAAGCGTTTAGCATACACCGCATGGCATACGTAAGAGAAGTGAACTATGTATCTACTTAGATTAAAGTAAACCAACAAACCGCGATTGATCAAGGCATGCGAACAAGTGTCCACATCCTAAAGAGAATATAAATGTGATATAAAAATGCGAGCCTTAACAACCCCGGGCCTTCGGGTGGCGGGTCAACCTCTAGCAAGCTATCATGTTAAGGGTGGCGTACTAGCAATCAAGTAACACATACAATTCAGCAGATTTCACGTATAGTCATGTATAGCGGATTGCGAATAAGCGTTTGAGTTGTGTGATGTGATTTGATATAAGAACATATGTGACACCCAAAAGTGTGTTTAAGCGTAAAAAGGTTCAAGTATACTCACAGTTGGTGTGCTTTGAGAAAGAGACGGGATCTGATGTAAGTTGAGGAGAGCGCCGGATCAGCCTATAAGCGAACAGAAGTGCATCAGTCTTCTGAAATGCTGAAACGGTTAACGGTTGAAAGAACAGTAGACAAGTTCAGACGAACTTGTGCTATTATCCTTGGAAGAGTACAAGTCCGGGCGAACTTGTCCTGATTCCTAACCCAAAAGTGTGTTTAAGCGTAAAAAGGTTCAAGTATACTCACAGTTGGTGTGCTTTGAGAAAGAGACGGGATCTGATGTAAGTTGAGGAGAGCGCCGGATCAGCCTATAAGCGAACAGAAGTGCATCAGTCTTCTGAAATGCTGAAACGGTTAACGGTTGAAAGAACAGTAGACAAGTTCAGACGAACTTGTGTTATTATCCTTGGAAGAGTACAAGTCCGGGCGAACTTGTCCTGATTCCTAACCCAAAAGTGTGTTTAAGCGTAAAAAGGTTCAAGTATACTCACAGTTGGTGTGCTTTGAGAAAGAGACGGGATCTGATGTAAGTTGAGGAGAGCGCCGGATCAGCCTATAAGCGAACAGAAGTGCATCAGTCTTCTGAAATGCTGAAACGGTTAACGGTTGAAAGAACAGTAGACAAGTTCAGACGAACTTGTGCTATTATCCTTGGAAGAGTACAAGTCCGGGCGAACTTGTTCTGATTCCTTGGAATCAGTACAAGTTCGGGCGAACTTGTGCTATTATCCTTGGAAGAGTACATGTCCGGGAGAACATGTCCTGATTCCTTGGAATAAGTACAAGTTTGGGCGAACTTGGGTGTTTTCTGTAAAAATTGATCAAGTTCGGGCGAACTTGGTCACCAATCTGATGACAAGTTCGAGCGAACTTGGTCACCAATCTGGTGACAAGTTCGAGCGAACTTGATGTTTTTCTAGCAAACTTGACTGTTTGGCATCTAAATTGTGCGTTTTCGCGTCGTTTGCTGAGGAAATCGAGTGTCCATCCCTCCAACCTTAAGTTACTGAGCAAAACCTAGGCTGGAGAGGTCTTTTGGAGCGAGTTTTAGCCATTTTACAGAAACTCAGACTAATCCGGGCGAACTTGATGGTTCGTACGGGTTAGTCCAGTTTGTGCAAAGTGACGATTTTGTCCTTGTGCTTCCGGATCTGAGTATTTTGCTTGACAACGCCTTGTTCCACTTCCAAGTGAACGAAACATACGTCATTAGTCCGTATTTTGTGTGAAAATCGATGTTTTAAAGGGTTTTACTTAGATCTAAGTAGTGAAAAATAGAAGTTTTGTAGAAAAAAGATGAAGATTTTCGTAAACAGAAGAGTTTTGATGAAATCGAAGGTAAAACCTTGTGCAAAATCGTTGTAAAACGTTGTTGGTTGCATGAAAACGGGTTGATTCTTACTTGGAAATCAAGGGTTTTCGGTTTCGGGAGGTTTCGAGCGAACTTGCAGCAAGGAGTGCACGAATGGAGGTGCTGGGTATTTATAGATGAGGTGAGAATGAGCTGGAAATGATCAAGTTCGGGCGAACTTGTCACAAGTTCGGCGAACTTGTTACAAGTTCGAGCGAACTTGATGAATTTCATTGATTTGGAAGCCAGTTCGGGCGAACTTGGCTTATATGCTCAGTTCTGATAGCCTGAGCAAGTTCGAGCGAACTTGGCCTAAAGGCAAGTTTTGTTCGTTATTTTCGCGTTAAGCGTTCGTTTGGCGATTCGGTTCGTATTAGATAGTTATATTAAGCGTTTTAGCGAAGCGTTAAGCGTTATATTATCATTGAATTGAGAGGGAGAGCGAGTTGCGTGAGCGTTTTAGCGATAGCAAACCAAACATAACCAATTATAACACATATAAAACCTAATACCACATAATTAACTTCGTTTTGCGATGCGATAAGATAAACGATGCGATGGCACAAGTGGTCATTGTACAACAAGACACTCGGCTACTGAAGTAACACCGTTACTTGTGATTGAGTTGGAGTAGCGTCTAATATGCGTTTAGATGTAATATAGTTGTGATAAAAAGTAATTAACAAACATAACCATTTCATTAATCAAATCTCGGATTACAATAACGAGTACAAACGAAATTGACGGAAAAAGATAACAGCGAAATTTACGAGTTGTTACAGAGACCTCTAGAATCGCAACATCGAACGCCTCACCCTCTCCTAGGTCATCATCGACATGATCTATGTGAAATACTGGAACCTCGTACCCACGACCCAAACTCCATCATTTTAACATTAAAAAAATAAAATACTTCCATTTCAACACTAGGCTAGTTGTTTTTTTTTTTTAAATATATTAATATCTCATTAGGTGAACATATCTTGAACAACATATAGTTTAATAAGATAAACGCAAGAGATTGAACATTACCGTTAGCCTAGCTAGGGAAGATTTCCCAAGATTAGATGATGGGGTTTAGCTTGTGTTTTGAGATATACTCCAAGATTAAGCTCCAAGCCTTCCTTGTATCTCAAAACTAAGGCGATTTGGACTAGATTTTTAGTGATTTGTTTAACTAAAACAAATGGACATGGAACCTAGATTGTTTGGCCGTAAGTTTGAGAGCAAAAGATATATGGATGGTGTTTTCATTAGTAAATGTGAAGATGGAATGATATCATGCCTTAGTTTGATAAGTTTTCAAGTAAAACAATTATAACCTTTCACATCATGACCATTCTTTCCATTTCTCCAAGTTTACAAGTAATAAAAACAATAATGTGGGTGTGGGTGAATGGATTCAGCCGAAAAGGAGTGGAGGGTTGGTAATTCATGAGTATTTTTTTGTCATGTAGTGTTTGTTACCTTCTACAATGTAATTAGGAGATTAATTGTGGGTTAATTGTGTGTTTCAGCATTGTTTAAAACACTAATCTAGTTTAATATTATTGGACAATAATAATCGCACAATAACATTTTGTTTGGTGAAAATCCACAAGTATAGATGTTAAAACGCGGTCGAAATAACGTTTATGCGATAAACTGAATAATTACAATACTTTCTTATACGAAATAAGTTTTATCTATTATTCACCCTGAACACATAATAATGCCATAAATTTTAAAGTTCCAGACATATTGGAACTGTGTCAGTATTTTTTTATAGTGTACCTAATAATCCACCAATGCTCGTTTTTTTAATATATACTTTTCTTGCTACACGATAAGACGATACCAAACGACATCAAATGCGAACTCATGTATTTGCCTGGACATTGCTAGACTTTATGGACTCAATTAATTATATAATTAAGTTTAAATGCACGTAATTTAATAAATAAATAGTGATTAGGTCGTACGAATTAACCTGAAAATTTGCCGGTTGTCATAGTAACGACTACCATAGTTATAATTTTCATATCCATGTACTTTCAAAACAAATAAAGTAAATTTGTGTCCATGTGGTTAACACCAGATTTCATATTGAACCCCTATGTTTTTCATTTCAAACCTTTGAATCCCTAACATTGCATTTTTTTAACAACTGGGTCTCTTTTAACAGAAGTTATTGGTTGTCAATTTATTAACTTGGGTGTATTTGTCTTTTTATGTATTGTTAGGGGTATTAGTGTCTTTTACTGTATTATTATTAATAATATTATAATAAGTCTATTTATTTATTTTTTATTATTTATATATTTTTATTTATTTTTATTATTATTTATAAACCGTTATCACATTATTCTTCATTCAATTTCACTACAGTTCACATACTCACATTATTATTAATTAATAACACCATCACATCTCTTTCAATCGGATCCCACAACGCCCACCACAATATCTCTCCCCACAACACCCAACGACAACCAACGGCGCCCCTACCTTTTCCAATACAACCACCACCCTTGACCCTACCTTCCTACCCGTTCCCTATATAACCACCATCGTCGTCCTTCCTCTCCATAACAATATTTTCTGAAGCTTTTCGTTTGAATTAGGGATGGGTTTTTGTAATTCTTTGTTTTCGAAAAAACCAAGATCGGAAACAATTTGCAATTTTGATTAGATTTAATTCGATTTTGTTGTTGGTTTGATTTGGGTGTTAGGTTTTGTTGCTGATTTTGATGCTTAGGGTTTATTGTTTTGAATGGCAATATATGGTTGATCAGGTTTAAAAGATTGATTGTCTATGTTCTGGGTGATTGTGGTTTTTGTTACTTGATAGTTTTAGGGGTTTACAGTAGTGATATGGAATTTATCAAAATTCGTAAAAAGTTGTACAAAGGATGCTGTTTGGACATGTTTATTTACTCTTGAATTGATAATTGCATTTTGTGGTGTTGTGAAAATGAAAGTGAAATTAAAGGTTGAAGATGAGGACAATTCACCCTTTTTGTAACGTTGAACTCACAAATTTTGTTAACAAGGACTCCGTTGTTAAAATAATGCATGTAGACTCATAGGTTGAAATTTAAAAAATAGGAGGAATTCAAATTATAGTTTACTCTTCAAAAAGTGAAGGTTCAAGGTTGCAATACGGAAAAAACATTAATAACTCTTAAATGTACGAGTTAATTATGATTTTCGTTCCAGTGGTTTGTTAAAAATAACAATTACAGTCCATTAGCTTAAAAATTGATAAAACAATACTAGTACATTCACTTTTATTATCATTACAGTCCACTTTCATTAACACATCCAATTTACTGTTAAGTTTTTGATGAAAAGACTAAGATACCCCTATGTTAAAAAAAACTACATAAAATTAAACCAATCTTCTCCTACTCTATCTCTTTCTTTAAACAAGCACCACCAGACCACTACCCACCCACCACCAGACTAAAACCCATCGTCTTTTAAGACCACCACATCTTCATCATCGTTTTGGAAAATTTATAGTCCAAAAGTGACATCTCCAGCATCATCTCTATCTCAGCGAATACCAACATCATCTTCGGCATCCCCATCTCCAGCGATGGTCACCATTATCATCTCCAACCATAACCACACAATCTCATTGGAGATTTCGAAGTCTAGAGAGAACGAGAGAGAGGGGGGATAGAGAGAGAGAAACCGGTTGGAGAAAGAGAGAGAATTGGAGGAGAAAGAGACCTGACTGGAAAAAAGAGAGAGGATCAAAGGAGAGCGAGAGGTGAACGGTGACGCTCACCACCATCTTCTTCAAATTCGAACGCGATGGAGGCAAACGATGGACATTGGCTGCCTAGCTAGGATTGGGTTTATGGAGGTGGTCCATCAATGGTTGCACTTTGTTGGTAGGAAGTGTGGTGACTATGATTACAAGTTATGTTAGGTTTTGGTTTGCTGCAGAATGTCCATCTCCACCACCCACAACATTTAATGCTAACAACTAACAATTAAGACTTAAAACAATAATAGCAACAATAAAAAGAAAGGCGAATGGTAGAACTAAGAAGAAAAATTCTGATATCGGGAAAATCGATGATAAATCGGTCAATATCGCCAATATTATCGGTACCAATACTCTGACCGATATTTTGTACCGGTATCTCGGCAGGGGACCGATAACCGACATATCATTGATATATCGGATATTAACCACATAGGGTAGCAATGGTTTTAGGTGGTAAAGAGTGGTGGGTTTAGGTGGTGGGTGGGTTTGATTTGCGCAGAGAGAGAGAGAGCATGTGTATGTAGTTTTTTTAATATAGGGATATTTTAGCCTTTTCTCAAAAACTTAAGTGTAAATTGGATGGGTTAATGGAGGTGAACTATATTTGTTACAAAAGGGAAAGTATTAGTATTCTTTTGATAATTTTTAAACTAATGAACTGTAATGGTTATTTTCAATAGACCATATGAATAAAAAACGTAATTAACTCTTGTTTTTTGTAGTATTTTTAACATAGGGGTATTTTATTCTTTTCATTAAAATTTAACGGTAAATTGGATAAGATTAACAGAGGTGGATTGTAATTGTACGAAAGTGAAAATACCAGTATTGTTTGATAATTTTTAAACTAATAAACTATAATAGTTAAAAGATATTAAAAGCGTAATTAACTTTAAAATTATTAACTCTTAATATCTATAAAGTATAGACACGAAAAGAAATAAAAAAATAAAATTTCTATAGACACGAACGAAAGGAAAAAGAAAATAATTTGAAATGATGGTCAACAAGCTGGTCCCGTCACTCAATGTTTGATTCCAGTGTTGTGTTCTTCACTCGTTAATCGCTCACCGATCAGGTATCTTCTTCTTCTTCAGATCTGTTTACCCATTATTCACGATATTTTCTTTTGTTTCGTTACCTTTTCATTTCATCTCCAAGATCCCTATTCAGTTCAGGTTTGTAAATTAATGTAGACGATATCTTTTTGGTTCTTGTTTGGCAATTCGACATGTTTTGGGTTGCTTTCAGCTGTTTCAAAACCGTTATTGGTTTTTCATTTGTTTTATTAAAATGCATCAGCAATCTAAAGTACATTTGTTTTTGTTTGGATTTGTGATTGTATTGTAGATATGAAGGGTGCAAAGGGTAAAGGTGCTGCAAAAAGAGATACCTTGAAGCCTGTTGATGACAGGTTTATTTATCATTTTATTGTCTGTTTTGATGTTTCATTTACTTTATACATTATATACAAGTTGATAATTTTGGTTTGAAATTATTCACTCACCATTGCAATTTAGGGGCCCCAAATATTATTGCGTTTGACGACGATCATTTCGCATACGATTCTTACTCTCAGATCATAATTCCCATGGCTTTCAGTCTCTCTAATTTTCTGTTAGAATTGTACCTTTTAGAAATCGTATACAAAAAACGTGTCACATATTTTCACGTGTTGGGATCCTAAGCAACAAAATTTTTTTACTAAAAGAGCTCCGATTTAAAATTTTGTTTTAGGTCCCAGAAAGGTTGAGCTGGCCCTGAGAGTTCTTTTAGGGGTGCAAAGGAGCCGAGCCAAACTTATGAGAGCTCGAGCTTGAGCTCGGCTCGGTTCAAGCTTTGTTTTAGAAGCTCGAGCTTGGCTTGGGCTCCTCTCGTTTATTATTTATTAATTAATATATTATATAAAAATAATATAAATAATAGACTCGTTTAGGCCCGTGAGCTCAATAAGTGATATTCGGGTTTGGGCTCGTTTTCTAAACAAGCTTATTTTTAGGTTCGGGCTCGGCTCGTTAACATGTTTAAATAAGCTCAGTTCGGCTCGTTTACTAGGCAACTTAAAATAAGGGGTAAACGTTATGAAATATCAATAAAAACAAATATTACACAAAAGGCTCGACGAGCCTGAGTCCTGATGAGCTGCACATGCAAGGCTCAAGCTTGATAAATAAACGAGCTTTATTTTAGGCTAAAGCTCGGCTCAGGCTCAATAAGGCTCAGCTCGTTTCGAGCTTTTTCTTGAGCCGATCTCGAGCAACTCACTAGCCGCTCCGCTAGTTTGGTATATTGTATATGGTTCATACTGAAAATTAATCTGAATTTTTGGAGATTGACCTTAAATTCGCTTGTTTGGTGTTAGAAAACACTGATAATCTACGATATTGCTATGTTTTGTGTTTTATTTTGATGATAAAATTATTAATCTTTCAGAAAAGGAGGTAAGAAAAAGGCGGCAGCGAGCAAAGGCAAGACTAAGGCAGCTAAAGATCCCAACAAGCCCAAGAGAGCTCCAAGTGCTTTTTTTGTTTTCCTGTATGCATGGAACTTAAACTCAAAAATGGAAGTTATATTGATTGTCAAATAAATATCGTTGCTGATTATTGTCATGTTCTTTTTCAGTGAGGAGTTTAGGATAACATTTAAGAAAGAAAATCCTAACAACAAGGCTGTGTCGGCTGTAAGTAATTGTGTGACATTAAGCTCTTTATTTTGCATTTTATCATGCAATTTTTCGTTATATTCATGCGTTCATTACTCTAATAGGTTGGGAAAGCTGGCGGAGAGAAGTGGAAATCCATGAGTGCAGCCGTAAGTGAGCTCAATATATTTCATATGGATCAATGTGTATTCTTTGTGTAGACAAAGTTTTTGTGTGAAAATGATGATATGAGTGTACCCATTTTATATATTGTTGGCAGGAAAAAGCTCCTAATGAAGCCAAAGCTGCAAAACGGAAGACCGAGTATGAAAAACTTATGAAAGCATACAATAAGAAATAGGTGAATAACTTTGTGCATTTTCTTTACATTGTTGCTAGAGATGGCAATTTATGTTTTCTCTCGTTTGTGTCAAACAAGAAAAATAAAATAAATAGCTAAAAAGGGAAACCCGTTTGAAAGTCGTCCTAAATCTATTATATTGCATAAAACCTTTTTAACCATTTTATTAACACAAGTTATCTTATTATTAATATAATGAAAGATTTGTAATCATATTTGACACATTAGGTACTTATTATAGCTTAAAAAATATACAAAATAGTGCATTATGTCAACCAAGAAGCCCTGACCGATCTCACCCACTTTGGTTGCTAAAGCGTATTAAACGCCGTTTTTTTTTTGCATCGTCTGATGGATTTGTAATTTTGTATGTATAACTGATAAACAGGAGAGTGAAGCTGATGATGTCGAAGAAGAATCAGATAAGTCAAAATCCGAAGTCGACGAGGAAAGCGGGCAGGTAGTATACTTCACATTTTCATACTTCCTCCGAATTATGATCATATACTTTGCATATGCATATCGGGTGACTGGACTGACTCATAATTATAACAAAACCTGAAAAAGATTTAAGTGATGTAAATGTATTTAGTTAATAAAAAGCAAACGTTATGAATATATGAAGTTAGTATAAAATTGTTGTCAAGCTTGATGTAAATTTATATATACGGTGTAATGAAATTTAAATTTGTTGCTAATGACTAGGATGATGATGACGAAGACGAAGATGATGATTGAATTATATGAGGGGAGGGGGTGTGGTGCTGGAGGATCCATGGGTTTGACATTTGGTATTTGTATTTTGATCTCTAGTTTAGGTCTATCTAATAGTTTCAACTTTCAAGTGACAGTTTATAATTACAGCAATGTTATTTTATAATTGGCATAAAGCTCTCCAACTGTTAAGTATGTCAATAATGATCTATACGGACAATTTAACCAGTGACACTTATAAGTGAAAAATATACAAGTCTCTTGTCATCTACCATATCGTCTTAGTCTGTGTTGAAAGGCCCGCAAAGCATGTAAAAATTCATCTTCTCCAAAATCTGGCCAAAGCGATTCTGTGAAGTACAATTCAGTATACGCCAATTGCCATAGAAAGAAGTTACTCACTCTAACCTCACCGCTGGTCCGAATAAGAAGATCAGGGTGAGGGTCAGGGTGTGTACCAAGTTCATTTTCAATCATAAGCTCGTTGATTTCCTCAGGGTCAACAAGACCATCTTTGACTTTTCGAGCGATGCTTTGACAGGCTTGGACGATATCATTCTTTCCACTATAATTAATAGCTATAACAAGATTGAGCCGCGAGTTGTTCTTCGTTGTGGTTTCAGCATATGTAATGAATTCTTTTAGCGATTTTGGAAGCTTAGACGAGTCACCGATGACAGAAAGTTTGATATCCTCCCTATGTACATATAATGCACAATAACTTATACTTGTATTTCATAGGTAATGTGATTGCTGCAAACAAAATGTTATATACCTCAACATATAGGCAATTTCATCTTTTAGAGCACTTTCAAGCAGCCTCATTAAGAAATCAACTTCAGCCTGCAACAAAACAAGCAGTTAAATCCAAAAAACACAAACATATAGCACTCTAATTTACCTTGGGTCTTAACCAGTTATCGGATGAGAATGCGAAGACAGTAACAACCCGGATACCCCAGTTACAACAAAGGTTCACAAACAGCTTCAATGAGCGAGCACCCGCCAAGTAACCGGCTTCAGGCATCCCGGGAGCGAGCCCATCTCCTGTTTCCGTCCATTATAACTGCCACATGGTTGGGCATTAACGGCGAACACCAGGTGTCTGGTTGTGTGAGTACATGAACACGGTGGTTGTCTGGGTTTGGTCGGAAACACAAACTCATAGAGCGAGGAAAGAAGGAAGGAGGAGGAGGAGAGAGCATCATCTTCTTCTTCTGTTTTGGCCTTCAACTTAGACTGGATAATAAAATTTCAAAATACAAGTGGAACGCTGTCGTTTTGCAATTTCATTTAACTCTTTTGTTTAATATGACTAACTAATAAACTAAATGATGTGTGGTTTTGATGAAATTTCAGGTTCCTATTTTTTTTGTTACTCTTATCTATTTATTTTATTGTGATTCTCAATCCCACACCTTTTTATACCAACACACCAAACAAATCAATCCATGCTTATTGCTAAGTGAATTGGCTGATGCTTTCTTTTTAGCTTTTCTTCCGGTTATGGCTGGTATCAAAGCTTAAGTCACTTGTTGGAATATCCAAGTGCAAACAAAGAACAACTTAATAGTTTTATAAAGAGCAACCCGACTTAAAGGTGCTAAACGGGCCAGGTTAGCGGGTTCAACCCGACTAGAACCTAAAACTTTTAGCCGAACCTGAACACAACTGAACCCAAAAATCATTCCATACATATAAACCCGAATACGCCCCCTACAACCCAAATTTATTTTTACTTTTTAAAATTTTCACAAATTAATATATTAAGATTAAAATTTATTTAAAAAATATAAATGTACAATTACATTTTGATTATACAAACTTATTATAATTTCTCTTTTTAAGTTATAATTATGGCATAAAATACATATCCAATTTAACTCATGACATAAAACATCGGTTCGACTTGGATAGGAGGCGAGGTTTTACCAATTATTCCACTGTCGTGCGTTTGGGCGGGTGGAGGTCGGGTTTCCGCCCATCTGGGGAGAGTCAAGGGGCTGGCGGCGGTCGAGTAATCGACCTTGGCCACAGTGTCCGGTGTTGCGGTGGTTGGCACGTCGTTCCTTGCCGTTAAAAAAAAAGTAAAATATAATAAAAATGGGTTAAACGGGTCAACCCGACCGGGTTGACACCAACCCGATCCATTTAGCTAAACGGGTTTGCAGGTTCAACCTAAAATTGATATGATCCTGTTTAGAGTAAACTCAAACCCGTAAATTTCATGTTGGGTTCATGTCATGTTAGACCCTACCCCTTTTCACCCGTACTAAAGTAACATGCTTCAACCCGAACTAGTTAAATACAACAGCTTCAAGTTGTACTGGGACAAGTTACATGTACATGGTTTGCATTGCAGTTTTACAACAATGAAAAATGAATTCAGTATCATGTATAACACAATATTAGCAAAAAAGAAATAAACTGTTGCATCCGTTATTGAACATATAGATTATTCCAACATCTATCAATATCAGCTCTAATCTTTTTCGGTTTACAAATCTGTTGAACAACAATTTCCCAGGTGGATTCTTTCGGTACAAGATACTTTCGAAGCATCACCTCAATAATATTACAAGCCCCCACAACTCTCTTTTGCTTATGAAGCCGAATCACAAGTTCTTCAAGGAATTCACTCCCATCTTGTCCTTGCTCTTTCAACGTTTTCAGAAAAACGTTGCACGTCACCAAATCAGGATCGCACCCATGATCCAGCATGCGGTTTAGTATATCAATAGCTCGGGAAACAGAACCATTGTTGCACAAACTGTTTAAAATTATATTATACGTCACTACATCAGGCTTAGAGCTCGACCCTTTGCATAACATCTGGTTAAAAAGTTTTAAACCTTCTTCCACAAACCCGTTATAGCATAACCCATGAGTCAATGAACTGTAAGCGATAACATCCGGTTTATACCCTTTTGACAACATATTCTTCCAAACCGCGATAGCTTCCTTTAGCCTACCGTTACTGCATAGCCCGTCAATAACTACACTGTAACAAACTTCGTTTCGCACATAATCATTACGTTCAACCTCTTTCCAAACATCCAGGGCTTTATCGGTATTACCCGTACTGAAATAACCCTTCATTAATGAGCTATATACAAAAGCATTCGGCTTGCAACCCATCTTCTCCATTTCGGTTATAATATCCTTAGCTTTATTTGGTTTCATTTCTCGACATAAACCATCTACAAGAGTACCATAAAGTACAATATTCGGCTTCAATCCCTTGTTTATCATATCTTTCCAGATTTTCAATGCCAATTCGGGTTTTCCCTCTTTGAAGAACCCATTTATAAGCGTTGAATAAACATACTCATTTGTTTTATGTCCTCGTTTTTCCGTCGATATTAACAAAGACGCGGCATCAACAGCCCTTCCTTGCTTTACCAACCCGTTTACAAGTGTACTATACGTAACATCGTTAGGAATACATTTATTACTAACCATTCTATCCAAAAGACTAACCGCTTTGTCTAGTTTACCCTTTAAGCAGAGACCGTGTATAAGAGTGTTATACGTTACCTCATTTGGAACACAACCTTTTAAAAACATGTTTTCTACAACCTTTGCCGCACGAGCTAAATCACCCTTTTTACATAATCCATTGATCAAAACATTAAACGTTGCAGCAGTTGGAACACAACCCTCAACATGCATCTCATCCAAGAGACAAACCGCCTCATCGATTCTCTCTTCTTTGCACAATCCATCCATCAAAGTGCAGTAAGTAAACACATCCGGTACGCATCTTTTAAACGGCATCTCCCTAAACATCTCGATGGCTCTATCAACCCGTCCTAATTTGCATAACACTTTGATGATCAAATTATAAGTTAACACATTCGGTGATACGCGTTTCTCCTGGAGAATAACACGAGAATAGAAATCTAGAGCCTTATCGTATAAAAATGACTGAGTTAAATGATCGAACAGTTGGTGTGCATCGGTACTCAACCCACATTTTATGAAACAAGTCCAGAGCTTTTTCTGCTTGATTAGCTTTGTTATAAGCTTTGAATGCTAGAATAAAGTTACCCTCTATAAAGGCTCTTCTTTCATGCTTCATTTGAATGAAAACATTCTCTAAGGATGTCATATCTCCTGCTTTTGCAAAGTTCTCAATGAGGGTGTAAAATGTGGAGTCGCCCACTCTAAAGGAACCGAATTTCTGACCTGATTTGAATATTTCTTGATGAATTGGTGGTCCGATGCTCGGTTCCGGGTCGTTTTCGGGTGCTTCTTTTGGGCTGATAACAGAAAAGTATCGAATTTGGAGGAAATATTTTGAAATTAGTTGTTTCCTGATGGAAATAACATTGATGCGCATGACGGTATGAGCTAAGGTGTTCTTGAAGAATTGAGAAGGAAATTCAAATACTGAGCATCTCTGTGGAAGAAGAAAGTTAATTTCTGTTCAGGAATACACAGAGGTATATGAATTGCGAAATGGGGAAAAGAGAAGAGAAGCAGGGAGAAATGGGCCTGAAACATTAGGCTGGGCGGTGTGGGGTCGGCATAGGGCCGGCATGGCTCGGCGCCGCACCCAACACCATCCCCCCAGTAACGTCAATCCCGGCCTCCCTAAGCCGTTGATGTCGCCCACTACAAAATAAAACCATACTCACACACATATATACATGCAACTCATATATATATATTTTAGGCTCATCACTCATTTCCCTCCTCCCCATCCTCTCTGCCCCATCCTCACACCCGATCTATGTGGCGCTTACGTGACAGGTCATCCTCCGGTCACCATACCGCATAGTCTTATAGGTCCAAATTTAGTCAACTGGGTTACACTTTACACCATATTTATTTTTTCATATCTATCTATACTTAGTTTGGATGAGTTTGGTACCGGTATTGACACCGAAAACGTCAAATATAGGTACCAGTGTTTCAAAGTAAAATTTTGTATAATACCGATACAAAACCGGAAATATCAGTACCAAAAACAACAAAAAGTGGGTACCGAAAGTAATTTGGTATGGGAAATTCGATACCAAATGCTCATCACGCATCGGAGGCATCCCCCCTCCCCCTTTCCATCCCATTAGGTTTCTTCTTCTTTTTCTTTTGTGTGTGTGGGTTTAGAAGAGTTTAGAGAAACCGTAATTTCATTCCATCATCTACGCCTTATTTTCTCTCATATTATCTCCGAGCATTGTCAGTATGCAAAACTCTAATCTCATTGATTGTGTTTCTCTGCAATCATCGCCTTCATTGATGTCCAAATACGCCTCTTTGTTCATCAATATGAACATGTAAGGTTTCTATCATTGATGTCAAGAACTTACAACATATAACAAAGTCAAACAAGTGTAATGTCACGTGCGGGCATCACACGTTAATGTTATCATCGTACAATGTAACCGCACTGCTTATACAGATTACACTTAGTTAGATCAGATACGCCAAAACATGTATTTTTATATGGTTAACGAATCACATAACATGCCGCCGAGTATAAACAACTAAGATGTTGCCACCGTAACGTGCGGCGTATGGCAGTTTTAACGTACCTATCATTTTAAATTCACGTTTCAACGTAAATGACCACGTTTTGACATAAATTTGTTTCTCAAACGAGTCTGGTAAAAAAATAATACGTTTTTATACTTATTTTGTGTACGTTCGTAAATTGTATTCGAAAGCGAATCGGGCCAAATATAATACGTGTTCATTCGATTAAGTTTTTTTCGATAAAGAGTTAGGTCAAATATATAGTATAAATGCAAGTTACTTTAACTTTCGATACCACCACAACGTGCGGCAGGTCAAGATCCTAGTATATGTATGTGTGTGTATATATATATACACATTTTGTTTGGAATTGTAGCATGATAAATTTAAAATCACAAGGTGGTGTTGAGTGTTGACCAATGTAGTTACTACTGTTTGTTTGAAGAAAAAAGGAAAACACCAAATTGTGTCTGTTGCTTGTTGTTTGTTATCATGTTTGATCACTATGTGTTTTTTATATATATTTGTTAAATTTAGGTATTAATTTAGTTCATACAGTTTAGGGTTTTTTTATTTTTTTTTTCAGATGTACCATTTTGGAAAGTTTGCAATCTTTAATTGGTGGCTTATTGGCTTTGGTGCTAATCGGATAATCCCAACAACAGAATCCACATTCAGCAGAATTGATAAATCTGAGAAGAAGCATGTACAGGTCAGAATTAAGGAGATTATTGTAGTTAATTCGGACCCAATAAGAGCATTCGTAATGAAACCCTTAAAATATGTGAGATGGTTTAGTTATATTATAAGGAATGATTGTAGTGTTTTTGAATGGTTGTGAGTAGAGGAGAGAGAAACTATATGAGAAAGTTCTGTTTATCTGTAAATATATAGGAAATAAATTATGAATAGAGAAAACTGTATAATTTTTTTAATATTTTTAGAAATGGTTGTGAGTGTAGGAGAGAGAAAATGTAATAACAAAGGTATAAAAAATATTATTTAATTGAAAAAGGGAGAGAAAATAGTTTTTTTTAGTGAAAATATATGAATATATATAGGGATTTCATTATGAATGCTCTAAAAAAGAGCAGATAAATGTAGATTATTATTATTATTATTATTATTATTTAGTTTATTAGAGTTATGGTATACTTTGAATTTTTAAGTAAGGGCGAAGGTAAGTTTATTATTGAGTTTATTTAATAGGTATTTATTTCATTCAATTATATTGCTTCTGGGCAACAAACACCACCACTTAGTAACTACGTAGAACATGGGTGAGAATGGCATTCCAATTCTCCCCTTTATTTGCAATAATACACCACGAACCAAATGAATCAATTAAAATAAGAAAGGACATGCATACGTGTTAAAGGACCCGTATCCTTGTCATCCACCATATCGTCTTACTCTTTGTTGAAAATCCCGCAAAGCATGTAAGAATTCATCTTCTCCAAAACCCAGCCAAAGCGATTGAGTGAAATGTAATTCAGTATACGCCAATTGCCATAGAAAGAAGTTGCTCACTTTAACCTCCCCACTAGTTCGTATAAGAAGATCAGGGTGAGGGTGCGTACCAAGTTCATTTTCAATCATAAACTCGTCGATTTCTTGGGGGTCAATGAGATTGTCTTTGACTTTCCGACCGAAGCTTTGACAACCTTGAACAATATCGTACTTTCCGTTATTATTGGCTGCTATAACAAGATTGAGACGGGAATTGTTCTCCCTCATGGTTTCAGCATACGCAATGAATTCTTTTAAGGATTTTGGAAGCTTAGACGAGTCACCAATGACAGAGAGTTTGATATCTTCCTTATGTACATATAATGTATAATTAAACTTGTATTTCATAAGTAATATGATTCCAAACAAAATGCTATATACCTCAACCAGAAATAATCAAATACAAAGGACTTTAATTGTAATAAGGATAAAAAAGATTATACTCTAATGTGAACATAACCAAAAATACTTAAAAAAAACTAAAAAACATACAAATATTTTTTTTCAATATTCTTTTAAAATAATCGCTACTTTTTCGTCATTAAAAATGACGGAAAAGTAGCGTTTTTTATAAACAATATTAAAAAAAGAAAAAGATTTGTGTTTTTTAGTTTTTTATAGGTTTTTTGGAGGTTGAGTTTTTAGTTTTTAGTATTTAGCTTGGGTTTGGGGGGTTAGGTTTTTGGGGTGTGGGGTGGGGGGTGTTTAGGTTTTTGGGGGTTTAGTTTTTAGCATTTAGCTTGGGTTGAGGGGTTTAGGTTTTTAGGTTTTTCATGTGTATGTTCTTTTTCTCTTATGTACAAAATTATGGATACTTGTCACTCTATGGTGGCTTCTTACACTTCTTATTTTAAAACCATTTTCATCTTTTAGAGCACTTCCAAACAGCTTCATTAAGAAATCAACTTTGGCCTACAACAAAACAATAAAGTAACTCACAAAACACAAACATCCAGTAAAATCTCAACCATAACAGGTTTTTGATACATGTACGGTCTAAAAATAAGATGTAGGCAAACCATACATTTATCCTCATGCATTGAAGACGAGACATATGAGATTATTAACTTACTTTGGGTCTTAACCAGTTATCGGATGGGAATGCGAAGACGGTAGCAACCCGAATCCCCCATTTACAACACAAGTCCACAAACAACTTCAACGAGTGAGCACCCGCCATGTAACCGGTTTCAGGCATCAACCCCTGGGAGCAAGCCCATCTCCTGTTTCCGTCCATTATCATTGCCACGTGGTTGGGCATTAACCCGCGATTCATTGCCATGTTGGCGAGTGTCACACCCCGATTTTCAACACAAATCCCGGTGGGCCCGGGTGGGAAATATCATGACGTAAGATTGGAATCATCATAGTCAACAACACAGCACAACAAAAGTCTTAGAGTTTAAAATATTATTACAAACCAAAATGTCCAAAGTTCAAAATAATATACAGACGTGTTTGTAATAAAGATCCACAGGCGGATCGTAAAATGTATAGAAGGAATCAACAGACTTTAGGCATCTTTAAGGATTTGCAAGATCCTCTTATTTCAATACCAAGCAGCTTCCAGCCTATTTCGTATTGTACCTGTAACTTAGTCTTTTGAAAATACGTCAGTTTTCACTGGTAAATACAATTAACTGACTCATTTTGAAAATATTTCAAATTTGGTTTAAATGCACAAGGCATATGAAATTCTTTTATAACTTGGGACAATTAAGAATTTTAATCTTGTATACAATTTTACATGTTTGTCAATACATATGGGGCCCAGTATTGAAACCGAGACATGGTTAACCGACACACCACTTATAAACCCACACGGAGTTATCCCCAATTGTGGGTAATAAAATATTTTAGCATTCGCATCTGTCAGGTGTATGCCTACACCACGTGCTTAGGTCGTGGCCATTAGTAACTTAAATGCGCCGAGGATATCCAGGACACGGTCACGTTAACCCCCAATGTTTAAGTTATCAAATAATATAAATTAAAACGGGTTATGCAGATTTAATAGCCACAATCCGACTAAATGATCTCATACCCGACCAAGCGGTAATAATTTACCGTATCCCAAGCCCGTATAAGGAAAATAAGTTAAAAGTATTTACCTGAGCTAAAACTTGATTCAGATGCAAGATTTTATTAACTCAACCGTATTCAAAATTAAATAAGTGTACCCAAAGGCTCTATTCTGGAATGATGGTATAAATAACCAATTAGAATGCTAACGGGTCCTATTTAAGTCATAGACTTAGATCGGCTAGCTTAAAGAATGAACAACGGTACAATACGCTAGATTAAAACATGACCAGAATAGAATCTGGTTTAAACCCAACAAGTACTAGGACTTGTATAATATGTGTAAACTATTTACATTCTGTAAATTTGAGATTAAAAGATAAGGTTAAACCCATTTCGGTAAAATTACGTAAACTAGTTACATAAGCTTAACCTTGTGCATATAGGCGATATCGGGTAACCCGATGAGTCATGGACAAGTCCTATATGCCATTGTACTTTAAACAAGTTAAAATATCAGTAGGATATCAACTTGTATGCCCGTTAAGGTTTTAAAATGAAGTTATGCCTCATAAGGGCGTTTTAGTCATTAAGTGACGTATAAAAGGAACTTGCGTATATTCTGATGTTATGATCATAAACATTCAAGAAAAATACTTAATTTGTGATATAATATCAGTAGGATCTCAAACATATGTGTGGTTTATAGTTTCAGACCAACTATGCACCATAGGGGCATTGGCATTTTTGTCATTTCATACATAGTTTTAATAGATTATTTGGGATTCTGAGTTTATAACATGTACCTACTATAAATACATTTTAAATGAGTTATAAATTCAGTAGGTAACAATTCTTGGTTGATAAATATGGTTTAAAACCATACTATGCGCCGAAACGGCGTTAAAGTCGTTAAATGACGATTTATGCGATGTGTTATGAAAACTGATGTCATGATCAGATTTATATGATCAAAATATGTTATTTAATATAACATATCAGTATGTAATTATAAAAGTATGATTAAAACCAATTTAAGTGCCATAAGGGCATTAACGTCATTTATCGATATATCACAAGAACTTGTGCTAAAACTCATAATGTAATCTGACTTGATATCCCAAATAATTTTATTTATGATACAACATCAGTAGGTAATGAGTTTTATATAGAAATTATGTTTAAAACCATTTTAGATGCCGAAAGGGCAATTTGGTCCTTTAAAAGCATAATTTACGATGTTATAATAAAACTCAGTTTATGATCAGAAATATAACATCATAATATGTTAATCATATAAACATATCAGTATGTAATCCATTTGCAAGTTCATTAATGTTTAAAACCTTATTTTTTTTTAAAAAAAGGGCATTATGGTCAAAGTATAAGATATTAACGAAAACTTGCATAAAACTCAGATTACTATTATGATCATGTTATATAACCTCAGTGGGTTATGCTACATAATAATATGATCATAATGGAACTTTAAAACAGTAGGAAAATAATCTAATTCTGGTCAGAATCAAAAGTCAAAGCAGAAGTCAAACTTCACGACTTTCGGTTGCGAATCGACCCCTAGAACTAGAATTGACGAGTCGAACATGTTACCACATGCTCTAATAATTATTACCAGTTATTAAAGTGTTAAAACATATTATATAACACCTATATTATTAGATTTGGATTATTTCAAAACTGACCCGTTTGACTTTTTAAGACATTAATATGTTGACCTATCAATTGGCCAAGCAAACGTGATTCTTAGGAGGTGGCCTTTATAGGTATTAACTTACGATCACGTAGCCATGTTCGAATCGAACAATGGCTGGACCATAATGGTCTTAACCGAAAGTCAAAACGTTTATCGAAAACGCTTGACTTTTGGCTTTAAAAAGCCTATAAATGAAAAAGCAGGAGTTAGGAACACTTACACAAGGTCCTAGCTCGAAAATAGAACTGAGGTAGAGTCTCCCTTTAGTTGGGAATCTCTAAAAGAGTAAGAAGAAATGAATGGAGAAGGTGCAAGGGTAAATGGCAACCCAAAGCACCTATTTATACTTGGAGCTTTAAATGTAGGATCAAGCCAAGTGTTTTGAAGGGTCTAGAGATCACTCCAGGTGTCCTATAATGTGTCTAATACCATAATTCAACTCATAGTTTCGAATTAGAGGTGCTATGGTGGTATGAGTGGTGCCCAAGGAAGAAATTGGCAGTTGTGTAGCAAATAATCTGCCCAGAGGGGGTCGCGCCCCGCGACCGGATACAGACAAGGGGGTCGCGCCCCGAGAGAGACCCCATTTTCAGCCAACAACTTTGCCACTTAGACACAATCAGCCCCTCAACTTTTAAACTCATAATAACTTTCAATATAGCACTTTTAACCCTTCAAGATAGGTCGTTGGTATTTCCAAAAGTATAACCGAACATTATTGAGCTCCGAGTTCGTTTAAAGGTCACTCAAAGATATAAATTAATATGTTGATGCTTTTAAGCCTTTTAGTTCACAACTTCTTGAATTAAATCATAAACGGTTTCGTTCGTTTAACAACTGGTTTGTTAAAGAATGCGATTACCATAAAAGTTCATTCAGAGGCTTAGTTTAAGCATGTTGACACTTCTAGTCCCTCCTAGTCAACGTTTGACATTATTAGGATTAGGGACACGTGTCAATACATTATTGAACACGAATTACGAGATGTTACAGCGAGTACATGAAGACGGGCTTGTTTGGTCGGAAACACAAAGGGCGAGGATTGGATGAGCAGAAAAGGGACATAGAGAGCATCTCTTTAGTTCTTCTGTCTAATTTAGATTGGATACCTGATTTCATTTAAATCAATTTACTTCTTTAGTCAAACTAGTTAATTTGGTTGTTCACCCATTACTACGACTCAATCTCTAGATAGCGACATCAAATCTATTTTATTGCTTTACACAGGTGCTGGACGATCGACGAGCAGCAAGAATAGTATTCAACACGTTTTCACACCACACACAACTTGTAACATCACAAATTTTATATGTATATATTTTATGCATATATCATACGATGTAACAATGGTGAGCTTTCATTTGAATTATATATATTATTAAGCCTACTTAGTCTAATTGTCTTTGAAATCAATCTTCATCGTTAGACCTTGCAGAAACTAAATCATGACCATTTAAACTAAATTTTTTAACCGCTATTGCGGTACGTATAATACTTGTATAGACCGTATTCGAGCTGTATACGGTACGTATAGTACTTGTAGAGACCGTATACAAGACGCATAATACTTGTATGGACCATATTAGAGATGTATAATACTTGTACGCACCATATACGAGTCGTATACGGTACGTATAATACTTGTATGAACTATATTCGAGACATACAATACTTGTACGGACTGTATACCAGTCGTATACAATAGGTATAATACTTGTACAATAGTCGTATAATACTTACCGACTTATGATTGTTATTGTTTACAGACAATATTGACTTGCTTTATGAATGAATGAGTCTTACAAAGTCTAGCAGTGATAGGACATGTTAAAACATTACAATTTATATTTCCACTTTCGCCGTGTCGCGAAACCAAACAACCTAATACGTTGGTAAACAATGCGAACACACTATTCATGCCAGGAGAGTTTAGAAACTCCCCGAAACGACTAGCGGATAATATGAAAGCATATCATGTTAAACATATATATATATATATATATATATAATACCCTAAATTAGGGGAACCATTTGCAACAATATATAAACTTTGTGAAAAATGCCTAAACACATAAATTGTCCGATCCGAATAATAAACTAACCATTTCAGCACTTTGCAGCAAATTTCAGCATTCCGCAGCATCAACAAAGCTATTAGATAACGTTGATTATCTTAAACGATCCCGAGAATATCAAATATATATTAAAGGTATTATTACCTGTATCATCAAACACCTTCAGTATACTAACCGGTAATAGCCGACAGCAAAACTAGAAGCTAAATTTAACATCCTAACTTCTAATTAACTAGTCTGGTGAACTAGTTAAAGTCAATTAACACCCTAAACTATCATGATTGACTTAATGATGCATGAATGTGACTAATTGTATAATATCCTAACTAAATATTTAGCACATATTTATTACATTTTATAATTAAAAACCCATAACATACCCCCCCCCCCCCCCCCCCCCCGCCAATCCCCATTTTCAGCCATGTAGGCCCCTCACACACTACTTATATTAGATGAAAGATGATGATGTTAGAAGTATGGTTGTAGAAATTCATGTTAACTCTATGGATCACGCAAGATTATAAGACTTACCTCACTCACAATACTCCTCACTTTACAACTTTCAAACAACACCAAAATCCTCTCTTCTATCCTCTCAACTTACGGCCCAAAAACAAGCACTCACCTATTTATCTTCAACCTCTAAACTCATAATATCAAGCATCATACACCTATTTTATGAAGATCTAAGATGGCTCAAAGCAATAAAGTGCACTAGGAGCTTTATTCTCACCGTTGGAGCTTCAAGATCATCTTATCTTCTTCATCATCTTCACATTGTTCTTCTCTAGCCTTAGGGCTAGTTATAAGATCATCCAAACCCTTGTTTATGCTTCCTATACTTAGTAGATTATAAAAGTACCCATTGATCATCTTGAAGCTCATTAAACAAACACTTGAAACCCAAAATTCAACAATATAATCTTACTTAAATATGTGTTTTATGTGTTGATCTTGATGTTTAGTGTAATGTAGTTAATGTAGACTTGATGATCTTGGATGATTATACTTAAAAATGTGATCTATACATAAAAATGTTTGGATCTAGCAAGATCTCCATCTTTGAAGTTCATGAACTTTAAAACTAGTCTTGAAAATGATTTTTGAAGAATATTAGTTTATCAAGAAGCTAAAGATATATCAAGAAGTTCATGTAACGTTGTTAAAATGAAAGATGAACATAAAAAGTAATATTATTTTAAAGTCTTGATAAAATATATAAGAAGTTCATGAAACTTGAAGATGTATTTATGTTATATGCATGAAGATTGATGTTTTGGGAACTTGGATGTGTTGATGATGATATTGGGGATAAAAATTGGTTAAAATACGTTTTAAAAACGTGAAAAACGTCCATAGTATAGGGTAAACTATGGCGAAATTTTCTAAAATCCTAATCATGAAAAGTGTGGTTTAACAAGTGATTATCATGAATAAACAGGATTTGCAACTTTAATCATGATTAGGCAAACCTCCATGAAGAGTTAAGTAAAATACTTAAGGGTTAGGTTCATTTGTGAACAACATCTTGAGAGTGAACTGTATAAACTAATCCTGACCAATGATTTTCTTTTTAGTTGTAAAGGGTAGGATTGTAATTACCTGATAAATTAGGTTTAGATCTTTATTTTAATCATTTAAAAACAGTTACACATTTCCTATTATTTTGTGATCATTCAAAATATCTTTTAAATTTAACAAAGATCTTTATCTTAATCAAATAATCAGATCACATCAGTTTTTTTTTTCCAACGATAAAGTAGTTCTTCATTTTCTAGCAATTTTCTTTCAAGTACGAATTGTTCCTCCTAATTATCTATCATGGCCGACCCAGAAAATAATGTTCAAATTAGCAACGACCACGTTGATGAACACAACAGTGCAGTTAACAATAATGTTTTTGTTACAACAATGGATCGCCCAAGTATATTGTAAATGAGTTCAAGGTTAGTAATATACATTTAACGTTTTTTTTTACCTTTTTTATGTGAAAAAAACGTGGTATCCTTATATGTACACATGTTTATAAAGAGCATTTTCGAGTAACTGGTCATTTTTTAACTGTCTTCCATATGTCACTTTTAACAAAGACGATTTATTCATTTATTGTGTTTGCATGGGTTTCACCCGAGACGGATATCTATGTCGTCATGTGTTTTGCATATTCAGGGCTCTTAACATGCGGGAGATTCCAACTATAAAGGAGGTGTTAATATATTTTGCTATCAATAAAATTTACCGAGGTGTCATCCCCATAAGATACTATATTGTTTATTTCATAGTTTACACATGTGTAAATGAGCTGCAAATGTGTAAAACAAAAACAATTACTTGACAGGTAACAATTTACACATGTGTTAATGAGCTTTCCGGACCCCATCGATACCAATATCGTTTTCGCCGCTAGCTAGTGACTTGTTGCTTGCTTGGTGGTGCTTCTAGGCTTCATATTCTTCGTTATCATCATTAGACCAGTAGTACTAAAAAGTTAACCCACTGAAGTCACCACGTGACACTTGATGCTAGTGTAAATACTACATCCGCTAGAATTCCTCCCCTTCACTACTGTTCTTGGTGTTATAGGCTTCATCTTGGTATCTCAAAATTGCATCTGCCTTTTGACCCTCTTAGTCAGCTTGCCGCAGCATCGTAAGCACGCATTGCCTTCTTTATAGTATTCAGAAACAAATGAGGGAAATAAACTATTTACATAGTTGACAACTCTAGCTCCAATCCACTCACTAAGGAAACAAATCTTTCACTTGAAATTGATATAGACCGATTCCAACTTCGGTTTCAAATACACGTTGTTGCCTGCACATAGAGACTAATATTACTTATTTGGACACTTTTTAGTAGTTATTAAACTATCTAGTGTTTTTTTATATTGTGTATAAATGAAACATACACATGTGTACAAGTAAAAAGATAGTTATGTACACAGGCTTGTACAAATATGCACGTCCAAAGAAAGCTAATATACACTAGTGTACAACCTTGTTCACAAATGTACACAGCCTTGTACACATATGTACAGGCTTGTACACTATTGTACATTGGTTGAAAATAGAAATTCATTTATGCATACATGTTACTATACTATTACATCTACACCCGTGTCTATTACTTATATGTATAGTCTTGTAAACTGTATATTACCAACTTTGTTTCCTACATTCGAATGTATTATCTATACATATTGTACAACTTACTTATTCTCATCGTAACCTTTTTGTTTACCTACAACTGTAAACAAACTGGAATCATTAATTATTACCTAGTATAAATCATATATACATACCGAGTCGAATTCGATATTTTTATTGGCATTATTCAACTACACAACTGTATTATTCACTGCTTAATGTACACAAATGAATTTCAACTTTCCATGACATTTGAACTAACTTTGTATATTTAACATAAGCAAAATGCACACTAATATAAAAATCATTATACACCTGTGTACATTTCATACGACACTCTCGGATGAATTTTACCCAAATCATTATCAATCACCAAAATACACATGTTTACCCAAATACACTCTCGAATGAATTTTATTATTTTTTTTCAAATAACAAAATACCAACTATCACACTCTAAACTGTTTGGTATAGCATTGTTACGGCAAAAAGTTGTTTTTTTGTTTCATTAAAATAACTTCACAACTTATAACAATAATCCAATGTATAAAACAAAGTTATACACGCATGTATATTAAACACAAACTTATAATAATAATCCTATCAGGTTTAAAAAAGAAAGATACACAGGTGTATCAATCAACGCAATTACACAACTATCCCCCTTTTCGGTTTGGAAGCTACATGTACAATCAAAATCAAGTTGATCGGAATCAATATTACAAACTAACTACATGAAATAACTTAATAACTACCCTAATACACTAGAAATTATTGGAAAAAAAATTGTACCAAAATTCAACTTCAAGCCCTAGATTCAACAAATATGAAAGAAAACCAAAATCAGTCACAAATCATATCAAGATTTAAAGTTCACGAGCATTATTGTGTACCTTGGTTGCTTAAAACAGTAGGAAATGGCGAACTAATGAAGATCTTCGGTGGGAGCTCTTCAATGTCGCCTGGGAGTTTTTTTGATCGAGAATGATAAAGAGAGAAACAATGATATAATTAAAAATGAAACCTATGAATATTATAACTGAATATGCGATATATTAGGAGTTTGAAAATTTCTAGAAGAAAAAGAAACCAATCAGTTTCCCTAGTTTATGATATTTGGGGTGGATAAGTACAAAAATACCCTTTTCACTTTAATTTAATAGGGAAAATAATACATCATGATTACCATCTTGCCATTGTAATAAAATCTCTAGATGACGTAATCTAATGGCACAAATTAGTCCACACAATTAACTCTCAACATAATGTTCACTCTAGAACCTACCCTATATATATATATATAAAACCATTTTTATGTGTATACGTATAAGTGTGTATTTATGTGTAAGTACTTAGAAGCTAGAAAACTTGCTTAACTAAATACATAAATACAAACACTTGAAAACACCAAATACTTGAAAATAACCAAGAGGAGCATGTATACTTTACCGACAACGCTTAGGCATTTTCGCCACGAAAATATATATAAACGACTACGACGACAAGATTCTAAAAATAATATATTTTTAGACAACTTAGAAAATATATACATTTTTAACACTCTTAAAAACCCGAAAAGGGTTATATAAATAACTAACTAAGTGAAGATACACAAGTATATAAGTATAGTCATACGTACACTAAAACACTTAGAGAAAATGCAAGATTACAAGTCATGTACATGTATACATATACGTATAAATACCACACATAAACCTATAATAAAAATATACAAGTGAAGTATATACATGGTATACATATACGTACAAATACACAAATACAATGGATGTATACCAATACACTTAAGGAAGTGTACACATATAAAGGAATACTATACATGTACACCGACACGAATATGATGCTAAAAATAAATATTTTTTAACTAATATATTTAGTATATATATATATATATATATGAAGAACAAATATAATACAAACAAAACGAACGCACATATACAAGTGAACGAGGTTCACCATCCTTAAATATATATATATGTTAGAAGAATATATATACAATTCATAACGACAAAACACCCGTGTGAGACATATAGACGCATATGGGCTAGGCCCACTCACAGCATGCAAGCACGCAGACGCATATGGGCTAGGCCCATTCTTACTCGTGCGAGACACGAAGACACATGAGCTAGGCCCACTTAAACTCGTGCAAGGCATGGAGAATCATGAAGGGCGAGGCCCGTTCATACACGACAAGGATACAAAGATGTATATTGTTGGGATTGAACCCTACAAAAGAACAGATGAAAAAAAATGCCAAAACAGGTCTGCTATATATGATCCAGAATAAACAGAGTTTAGAGTCACTCTTCTCAAAGACCGGCTACCAAACCGCTGATAGTTCTAACAACTGCCTTGTGTTAATGCTCTATCAGTTATAAAGGCTGTTGTATCACCAAACCTCTGATGGGTCAAAGATCTGCTAGAAGTTAAAGGTCTCCTGAAAGTCAAAGGTCTGATCACCCTTTGAAGAACAATCTGCTATTGCTTCATCAGAGCTTAAGCTATCAGAGGATAGGATCATCAGTGCTTTGCCATCAGTTCTTATACCCACTATCAGAGGATAGCTTAGGCAGTGGTTAGAGTTTGTTATTATTGTTAGATGTCACTGTCAATGTGATGTCAGCATAGACGATCAGTGGTTAGGATTGTACTATATATAGACAGTGTTTGTACTGTTCTATTTAGCTTTTAACACTTACACTTTCCTATACATTTTTCTGTGTGTAGCTCGGTCTGAGGGGGAGCTTAGTGATTCATTCATGTAGTTACTTTGTAATGATTTAAATCTTTTGAGTAATGAAAACATGTTATGATGAAAACTATTCTCTCGTTGATTGTGTTATAAAGTTTTAATTGTTCTTCCGCTGCAAAGTTCTTTATGATTTATCATTTTGTTATCAATTTGGTTAAAACAATACAGTCAATCCAAACTCAGATCCTAACAATTGGTATCAAAGCTTGGTCAGTTGAATTGATCTAACCGTCAGTTTGACCTAAAAAGATCAGCTCTATCTCCTTAATATTGTGTTATTCTTAATTGTTGAAACGGAGTCGAAATTGTGTGGAAACTCACGATTCATGTGGTTTTATTGTTTGTGTTGGGGTTTATGTTGATTTCGGGGTTAGTTGATGAAGAGGATCCATATCAGTCTCATAAAAATGACTGAGATAAACTCTTAATTCATAAATTTCTCAAAAGGATTGCTGGAAATCTATCAGATCTAATCGATTCACGCATCACGAAATTTTCTACGAGTTTTTTAGTAGAAATTTCATGTTTATATCAGGTCTTGTATTTCTCCTATGATTTTTTTTGGAGATAATACACCTTGAGTTTTGCTTGTTTTTGATAGATAAAACTTAAGTACCTGCCTGATGTAGAACCCTATTTTTGAAAGGGAAGATACTTCCTCTGATAGTGAATCAAGAGGACTCTGGAGATGACCAGTTCAAATCAGATTTAAATGTCCTTGAAAACCTGTCCCTACAGACAAAATAGTTGTATCATCTGGGATATTCATCCTCTGCCAAGGCCTGTAAAGTGTTTGTACACAAGGACGAACATGTGAATGAAGCCTTGACTGAAAAAATTTTAAAAACTTATGTCATTGAAAAATCTCAGAATGACATTTGAAAGGGTCTATCAAAACTAACCTTGCAAATTATCAAAATTTTTATCAAACACATTGACATCAGACATCACTTTGTGAGGGATTGCTATGAAAAAGGTCTGATTTTAACATGTCCATACCAAGGATCAACTAGCTGATGTGTTGACAAAAGCACTTGATGCTTCCACATTTGATAGTTTGATATCTAGGCTCGGAATGCTAAACATGGATTAAAAACAAATTTTCTTGTGATTCATGTGTAAATAGCAATAAAATGTTTTTTAGAAAATCAGAAATTCATCCTTAAAAATAGTTAAAATTGAATTTTTCAATAAATCCTTAAAGTTTGTTCAAAGCTCTGATAGCCTAAAAACACTGTTGATAGAAAAACCTATCCACTGATGTGGAACCTCTGATAGTGTTAACATTTGGTTACAACCACTGATTGTTTACTCTGTCAGTGGTTAGCCAAACAACTGTCTTCCATTGTCAATCAGAGGTTACACGTGGACAGATGCTATTCGACAGTCGTTGCGTCAGATGCCACATCATCATCACTTTTTGAAAACCCTATAAGACCCTATTTCATCCACAAACAGAGTTTTCACTTCTACTGTGCCATTTCAAAAACTTTCAAAACCATTTTCTCTGAAAAATCATGGCACCCAAAGCGAAATCAACACATGAACCACCAAAACACACTCCTAACATCAAAAATCCACACAATTACCTTTGTACTTTTGAAAAGACCAAGAAAAATACAGAGTTTCATGAAATCATCGATATCTTGTCTTCCTCAATGTATAAGACTCTGTTAACCTGTAACGCACCGATTTATCAAGATGCCCTTCGAGATTTCTAGGCAAATGCTGAGATTGAAAGTCTAAACAAGAAACCTTGGGCAATCACGTCAAAAGTGGGAGGGATTTTGGTTCCAATAACCCCACAAACCATCTCAGAGGTTTTTCAGATGAACGATCTAGAAGGTAAAATTTCTTTCTCTAAAAGTGAGTATCAAATTGTTTTGGAAAACAAAGGTATACAGGAGATTTATCAAAAGCTACCATGAAAAGGGGAAAATTCCCACCTCCTATGAAATTTTTGTTTCATACCCTGCTCACATGTGTGTCAAATAAAACAACCGGTTTTGATGAAATACCATTAAAAATTCAATACTTGAGGTATGCGATTATGTCTAAAACTGATTACAATTACTTCCAAGCGTTTGGTAATAAATCTAGAAAATGTGAAAAACAAAAGGGAAAATGCTCTTCTTCTATTTCCTAGGTTTTTAAGTTATTATTTACTAAATAAAATCCCAAAAGAAGGTGTGCCTTTTCAAATAAACAGTTTATCATCTGAAACATATACTCGCCTTATGGCCAAAGAGTCAAAAGTTTCAAAAACACAAGTAGGGGAGTCTGAGCAAAACTTTGATGAGTCCACATCTACTCCTCAGATCCCAGCTGCTGAGCCCACTGCTCTTGGTGACCACAGCAGCAAAACCACTACTGTGCAACCCACACCAAAAACCACTAAAAAGACAAAAAAGAAACATTCAAAACCCACCAAACCTATAAAAAAGGACCTTCTGGAAGATGAAATCCCAGAAGTTAATCCAGTGACAACACAAAAGTCACATGAAACCACTGCTGCTACTTCCTCATAGCAGATGGTAGAAAGATCTCCACCCAAAACCATGACTCCTCATGATTCCTCACAAAAGGAACATGTTGTAAGCACAAGGATCCCACAACTGATAACATCACCCTCATTTGAGAGTGTGTTAAATGTCCATCTCCCAGGACAAACTTGCTTTCCACACCACTCTCCACATTTCAAATCACAACAACCACCACATCACTATTTGAAGCCTTTGATAGTCAGTCACAAAAAGGCCACTCTTACCAACACATTACTGAGAGCAAAACTTCTATAATGGCTGTGTCTGATAAAAATCAATTGGTTATCCCACAAGCAGTTGAGGAGGCTACATCACTTGGATTTCACGAAATCCTTGATGATAGTTCAAATGGAGCAGTTACTACAGATGTTGAATCCACTGATTTACATATGGAAAGTAGTTTCGTATATAAGTCTCCTTTGAAGGCAACCACTGTTCCAGTGGGAAGACCCCAGTACCAAGAAAAAGGGGCATCTAAGGTTGAAGCAAGTGATAAATCACATGCTCATGATACCCTAGATAAAACTACCACCTCTGGTAGGAGCTCAGATGATCCTATTAACTTAGGAGATGAGCTAAAACATAAGGAATTGACGGATAAAGTCACAAAGATTGAGGCATCAGTGGGAGATATAAAAAATGTGCTGCAACAGATGTTACATTCTGCAAAATCTCGAAACACTGCCCAATCCTCTACTCAAGCCACCAGAATTGCAAACCAAGTGTATCCTCTGCTTCAACAACACTATCAGCATGCTAATCAGTTATATGATTCAAAAGTGCAGACATTCAAAGAAGAAGTTGAAGCAAGGTATAAAGGTACACATGAAGAGCTAGTGATCAAGAAAACTCTCATTCCTGGCACTACTCCTGCACCTATCTTCGAAAGAGTTGATGATGCCAAAAAGGGGGAGAAAAATGACTGAGGAAAATCTCTCAGTAACTTCTGCTGAAACATCTGTCAAAGAAAAGGAAAAGGGAGGTGATGAAACCCTGAAAATTCAAGCAGATGATGAAGATACACAAATGAGGATCGTTCAAAGTCATGTCAGGATAAAAGAGAAGGAGATGAAGGATACCACTGCTGGTCCCAAAACCACTGCTGGTATTAAAAGGCAAACCACTGACAGTTCAATTTTATTGCCTTCCTCATCTCAGCAACTGTCACACCCCGACCCGCAGCGGAAAAGGTGATCGGGGCATGATTGGGTTATCATCAAAGCTCATGACATTTATTATGCGTTTCATATTCATTAATACAATTTAATGGAAATTTACAATAAAGATTACAACATGTTCTAGCTATCAATCTAGGCATCTTTGTTCTCTTCTAAGGCATTTCCTATGTTTTCTTTGCTTCAACCTGTTCACCTGTATCATGTGTAAAAAGGTTTTGGATCAACATAATGTTGGCGAGTGAATCCTATGGAAAACATTTGAACAAATTCATTTAAATTGATTATGAAATATGTGCACAACTATACATGAGTAAAAATAGATGTAAACTTAATCAACAATCATAAGTATTAAATGAAACACACATGAACAATAATGGAACATTTAGAGGCACGCGATGCTCAACTCGTCTCTCACGAGGAACTGAGGGGCCTAATGAATGAATTGCATAAACATGATAATATGAATGACACAACTACAAACAATATAAACTCAATGATACACACATAAACAATAATGAATTTGATTTGTGGCACGCGTTGTTCAACTCGTCTCCCACGAGGAACTGATGGGCTTAATGAATGAGTTTCATATAATTTGACAAAAGGAAATAAGTAATCACAACAATATAAACAATCTAAGTTTAGGTCATGATGTGGTATGGCACAAGTTTAAATAAATAAGTTAATTATTTTCATAACACATGACACACCCCAAAACGTATAATTTAAAAGGGGGAGTTGTAAGATTCACTCACAGTGGGTGCGTTCGGTTAATGATGTTGAATGCACGCGAAGTGGTTTTAACCACGAGTGAGATTTAACCTAGATAAATCGCATTATGGTTTGGTAAGTAAACGGATTTTATTAATCTATTTTAGTAGGATTGTTGGGTGTATTTTTGTGAGTTTGAGGCTATTTTCTAACCTTAAAAATGTTATTTTTAAGTATTTTTAATTGATTTTTAATTAAAATAATTAAATAAAAATAATAAAAAAATTGATTTTTTCTGACCGTTGACCTGACCGTTGACCGTTGACTGACCGTTGACCGGTTCGAATGCGGAATATAAGTGCGCTGGGTGAGGCTCGAACCCGAGACCTCCCGTACACGTGCACGCAGCTCTACCAACTGAGCTACGTGTCTAACCCGTCATGTATCTGATTTTAATTATCTTTATACATTAATTAGTTTAAACCGAAAATCATTTTATTTTAAAAACAGTTTAAGCGAATCGGACGTGCACTCCACAAGTCTCGAACCCGGGACCTGTGGGTTAAACTAACACACAGTCCACCGCTGGACTGTGTGTTTAACATGTTATATAATCCAATTTTTATTATACTTAAATACAAAATATTTGTTTTCATTTCTGACTTATTTAAAAAGGTTAATAATCGTCCGGGTCGATGCAGAAGACCGGACTCGAACTCGTGACGTGCGACTTAAACATACACACAGTCCACCGCTGGACTGTGTGTCTAACTTGGTTATTATTCCGATTATTAATATACTTAACATATACCTGTGGCGACTCCGGCTCAGTTTAACAAAAAAAATGATTTTTATTAAGGCAGCGTGTGTGAAACCGGATTCGAACTCGAGACGTTTGTATGTTTAATGTGCACACAGTCCACCGCTGGACTGTGTGTCTAACCCGAGTAATATCCTGATTTTAATTATACATATACGTTCCGAAACATCGTCTTCCTCGTTGAGTTTTAACCAGAATCGGTAACAGACTGGTTCGAAGTTTTAATCGGTTTCTTAGCGTCTTACAGTTCATTAAGGTGAGATATGAGTATAAAGAAAAGAAAATAAGCGTGAGGTATACCGACTCGTTTTCCTCTGTTTTCCGGCAGAACTCCGGCGACAGAAAATAACTCCGGCGTCAGGTATCTTGCAGCAGGGAAACTTCAGAAAACTTACAAAGGGTGTGGGTGACTTCGGTATAAGCTTAGGAGGTTCAATAAGGCTCGGAAATGGAGAAACCGGTTTTCCGGCGACAAACAGATTAATTCCGGCGAGTGGAATTACGTCCGGTAAAGGTGTGGTTTTGAGCGAAAAAGTTTGCGGTGGGTTGTGGGTGAATTTATAGAACAAATCGTCAATGTATTTGGCCTGATTTCCGACTGGATTCGTAAATTATAAAAACTCCGGCGGTTATAACTTTGGTCGCGGACTCAGACGTCGGTTATAACCGATGTCTTAGTAATGGTTTACGTTATAACGTAAGTTGTCGTTAAGACTCGCGAGATTTCCGGGATTTCCGACGACTGAACTATTGGGCGCCGGTTTTGAATTCGTAACGTCATGATATCAATTAAATGATTTCAATATATAACAAACAAAACAAGTGGCGCAGTGGTTTGTGTGTTGTGTGTTAAGACTGATGTTGAACCGGTTCAGACCCGGGTTCGAAACCCGGCAGGAACAAAACATTTTTATTTTGCGTTTTTTAACAGTTTTTCAAAAACTAAATATATATTCCCGTATAATAATTGATTATGTATCGTTTAAAATTATTTTGGGCATTTAATTCGCAACGAAATTTTTGACTGACTGTTCGGTTGATAAACGGAGCGGGTTTGGTAAATCCGTTTTTGACGGATGTTACAGCAACAACCTGTCACAGTAGAAGATGTTGATACTACAAAAAGTACAACAGATGTTACGACATCAGTGGTTTGCACAAATGCTCCTGCACCAAAACTGGTTTATGCTAGAAAAAAAGAATAAAGGCTACAGTGAATGATGATGACATACCATCTTCACTTGTTATTCAAACAAATCCAAAACCAGCTATCATCCATTCATCATCACTACAAATCAGCTTTGTTGAGTCACTCAAAGGTCAAAATCTAAAAAGAAATATTCCTATGGAAACATTATATCCTTTAGAGTTGGCTGCAGTAAAAGGAGAAATGCTACAATTCTATACAGAAGCTGATCCAACCAAAAGAACCTTCCCATCTCTTCATGGCTATAGAAATCCCAAAACCATTGAGGATTATCTAAAACTAAAGAGTAGGCAAGCCAAAATCATAGCAAAAAAAGAGAGTGAAGGAAAGGGTAAGGCTTACTTGTCAGAAAGGGAACAACATGAGCTTAACAAGGTAAAGAATTTAGAAGAGTATGCAAGAGAGTTAAATGAGAAAATGACTGTGGATTCTCCAAAAGATGATCCTCAAAAGAAGCAAAGGGTAAACCTCATCAGATTTATCATGAAAGAAAAACCCTATCAAGCTGCGGAGAACCAATTCAAAGAGTGGTCCATCCAAGCTCTCAAACAAGAAGCAGATAGAATTGATAGGATGAAGAAAGACCCTCAAATAAGACAGAATGCACCAGATTGGAAAGATGTTAAGAACCTTAGTGCAGATCTGGTCTTAGAAACAACCATCCAAGCCCTCAACCAAAAGAAGAGGCAGCTGCTGATGGATAAGCAAGATCAGCAAAGGGATGTTAACAAAAGTAAGCAGGCTATCACAAAGAAACCTTTGCCTGACTTGAATAAAGAACCATTGAAGCCTCAAGCTGAATCTGAAGATCTTTTTCAAAGGCTTTCAAGAAGTTCAGATTTTCAATTCTCATCACAAATAACTCCTCTCCCAAGAAACCCATTGAACTCAAAAATACTAAAGTGGCTCTCTAATAAAAAGACCCATGTATTGACTCTGCTCAGGTCCAATGGGAAAGTTGTGAGTATATCAAGGAAGGATGCACTAAGCCTGGGTGTAGCTGACCTTCAAGATCTTTTGGAACTACAACTATGCAGGGATGAGGATGATGAAGATTCCTTGAACTTTGAATCACAATTCAAAGTACAAATCAGGGAAAAGCTGATGAGACATAAAGATCATGAATAAAGAAGAGTTTTGGCATCATCTGTTCTAGGGGAGATTGTTGGGATTGAACCCTACAAAAGAACAGATGAAAAAAAATGCCAAAACAAGTCTGCTATTTATGATCCAGAATAAACAGAGTTTAGAGTCACTGTTCTCAAAGACCGGCTACCAAACCGCTGATAGTTCTAACAACTGCCTTGTGCTAATGCTCTGTCAGTTATAAAGACTGTTGTATCACCAAACCTCTGATGGGTCAAAGGTCTGCTAGAAGTTAAAGGTCTGCTGAAAGTCAAAGGTCTGATCACCCTTTGAAGAACAATCTACTATTGCTTCATCAGAGCTTAAGCTTATCAAAGGATAGGATCACCAGTGCTTTGCCATCAGTTCTTATACCCACTATCAGAGGATAACTTAGGTAGTGGTTAGAGTTTGTTATTATTGTTAGATGTCACTGTCAATGTGATGTCAACATAGACGATCAGTGGTTAGGATTGTACTATATATAGACAGTGTTTGTATTGTTCTATTTAGCTTTTCACACTTACACTTTCCTGTACATTTTTCTGTGTGTAGCTCGGTCTGAGGGGGAGTTTAGTGATTTATTCATGTAATTACTTTGTAATGATTTAAATCTTTTGAGTAATGAAAACATGTTATGATGAAAACTATTCTCTTGTTGATTGTGTTATAAAGTTTTAACTGTTCTTCTGCTGCAAAGTTCTTTATGATTTATCATTTTGTTATCAATTTGGTTAAAACAATACAGTCAATCCAAACTCAGATCCTAACATATATATATGAAGTGTGTGTGTGTGTGTGTATATATATATATATTAACAAAGAATATACAAATCAAATACAAACGTATTAAAAACAAACAAGGGTTTCCAAATAAACAACAAGTACAAACCTAAACTCTTTCCAAAAGCTTATTTTTTGGAACAATAAATTTCTTGCGTTAGGCCACCGCACTCCCTAAATTGAAGAGCCTCGTTGCCTCACTATGTCCAGACTACGTTGTCTTAATCGGGCCCACGTTGGCTTCAGAGTTCGGCTTAGGCGTTTTCCCGTGAAACCATACCACCGATTGCCACTTGATAGAAGTTGTGCCAACACAAGATCTGAACACTCTCTAACGTAACATGGTGGGACGAAAACCCGGGCGCGCTCATGATAGAACCTGGCCCCTCTGCAAGGAGACTAGGCTCTATTCATCATTGCCTAATTCACCAAAGTGACACAAGTGAGGATTAAACTTGGGTCTCCATTAGAAAACCCAAACCTCTCAACCACTAGGCCACAAATGATGGATTTCCAAAAGCTTAACTAGTCAAGGATTATCGCAGCAAGGATTCAACGGTCACAAAATTCGCTGCCTAATCACACTACCTCACTCGGCTTCCACCACCCATGCACCCAACTAAAACCCCCTGCCCGGGACACCGAGGATGGTGTTCTCGGTCAGGTAGTAGGTATAACATGGCAATTCGAGGGACGTCCCTAGCCTCTTATATTGTTGCAATATGAAAATATATGAACTCATTACACAACCTTATCAGTCATATTTAAATATTATTATATAGAACTTCGTTATACTTAAATTATATTATGGCCAGCCCCACATTGGAAGCAAACAAGCCATCTGCGTGCATATGAAAGAGGTTTTGCTCTATAAAAAGTCATAATCATTTGTCTATATATATAATAAAAGAAACCATTATATAGACGCTTTTCATCATATTAGACTATGTAATCTTATTTTAATCATAGATAATCTCCTACTAAATTATAAATAATTGTTATTTTATCTCATACTTAATTGTAGATAATTATTATATAGTATAATCTCTTATAGATAACTCTCCTACTAAATTATAGATAATTGTTATTTAGTTTAAATATAAATTTAATTTTTTCATTATTAAAAAATTATATCGATTTTATTATATAATTTATAAATCAAATTGTATATAACTTGCAAATAATAATTTGATATATAAAATTAGAATTATTCAAATCGTGTAATACACAGGTTTTTTGAAAAATATAATTTTTTATTAATATATTATTTATTTTTTCATTATTAAAAAAGTATATTGATTTTATTACATAATTTATAAATCAAATCTTCTATACTATATAATAAAAAGAAATCAATTAATGGACACTTGTCATCATATTAGGCTATGTATTTTATTTTAATTATAGATAATCTCCTACTAAATTATAGATAATTTCTATTTTTTCTGATCCTTAATTATAGATAATTGTTATTTAGTTTAATCTCTTATAGATAACTCTCCTACTAAATTATTGATAATTGTTATGTAGTTTAAATATAAAATTTATTTTTTCATTATTAAAAAAAATTATATCGATTTTATTACATAATTTATAAATCAAATTGTATATAACTTGCAAATAATAATTTGATATATAAATTAGATTTATTCAAATCGTGTAATACACGGGGTTTTTAAAAATATAATTTTTTTATTAGTAAATTATTTATTTTTTCATTATTACTAAATTATATCGATTTTATTACATAATTTACAAATCAAATTGTATATAACTTGCAAATAATAATTTGATATATAAAATTAAATTTATTCAAAGATTGTAATACGCGGAGGTTTTTAAAGATATAACTTTGATTGATGTATTATTTAATTTTTATTATCATTATCAAAATATTATATCGATTTTATTACATAATATATAAATCAAATGGTACATAACTTTCAAATAGTAATTTGATATATAAGATTCGATTTATTGATACCGTGTAATACACGGGGATTTTTAAAGATATAATATTTTTTATTTATTTGATGTGTTAAATTACGTTGTTTTTCAATATGTGTAATACACGTGGTTTTTAAAGATATAACTTTTTTTATTATTTGCTATATAATATTACATTTATTCACTTTATACAATAACGGAGTTTTTAAAGATATAATTTTTTTTATTATTTAATATATAAAATTACATTTATTCAACTTATGTAATAGATGAGGTTTTTAATGATATATTATTTTATTATGTAGTATATCAAATTACATTTATTCAACGCGTGTAATACACGAGGTTGTAACCTAGTTTTAATATATATAAACTCTATTTATATACACAAAATCGCTAAGTTGCACAGTAGAAGACAATTTTGACAACCAAACAAGCAACCCGTAAGGAGATAAACTATTACTTTCAAATTATTGATCAATCTTTTTCTTACTTTTTAAATAGATATATAGTTGTAAACAAGTCCATGACACTAGGCAACAAAAATGATTGATTTCAAAAATAAATAAACAAAAGAAGAAACATATTTTACATCATAAACCAGTGAACTAGTGTACCTTGGATCATCTCACACTATATATCATAATATTTACTGGTTTTAAAACTAACGCATATATCATAATATTTTACATCATAATACTCGGTTTTCAAAATATCGCATACATATCATAATGTTCCAACATATCATAATACTGATTCTGAAAACATTTTACATCATAAACTAGTGTACGTTCGATCTTCTAACCCCATATATCATAATATTTATAGGTTCAAAAAACATACATACATCATAATATTGATTTTGAAAACATTTTACATCTTACGCTAGCGTACGTTCGATCATCTAACTCCATATATCAGAATATTGGTAGCATTACTGAGGATTCGGAGGACGGCTATTGGCAGCTGAGACTCTTGAACCCCACTCAAGCAACTCTTTGCTGGTATCATCCTTGTGAACAATCACTTCGATGAAGCACAAGCAATCCTTTTTATCTCTGGTTGCCGTCTCGATTGCTTTAACAAGTTCTTCTTCACAAAACACCTACACATTCATAAACAAAATGGTTCGATTTATTTATTTATTTATTGTTACATGGTCCTTTGTTTGTTTTATAATTCAAATATACCTTGCTAGTCCAGCATTTGCCCTCCCCATTGTGGATTGCATCAACAAGACCCGTGTAGTTCCAGTTCTTTATGACATTGTAAGGCCCATCATGGATCTCTACTTCTATCGTGTAACCACCGTTGTTAATCAGAAAAATTATGGTTTTCTGCCCACACCGGATCATCGTCGACACATCTTGTGCGGTAACCTGGAAACTGCCATCACCAATACAAGCAATCACTCGTTTACCCGTCGCAGCCTGTGCATACCCGAGTGTAGCACCAACTGACCACCCGATCGATCCGTATTGCATCTGGAACTCGTACCTGTACACACGATTCAAACATCAAAAATCAAAAAATTAAAGCTACCATAGTTAATTAACAATTAATCTTGATGCTTAGTTACCCGCATCCTTTTGGGAGTTTTAGCTTCTGGCAGTTGAACCAGGAATCTCCGGTTTCAGCAATCACAGCGGTATCACCAGACAACATATTTTGTATGTGCTCAAACAGAACATTAACCCGCAATGCTTCCTTTGGATCACTCTTCACCGGATGTCCTTCAGGGACATAGATTCTATGGTAATTCTCATACGCAGTCGTGTTCTTCTTAAGTCTCTTTGCCAAACCGACCAAGAAATCCTTCATTAACACACAACCAAACGTTGGTCCGTTACCGATCACTACACGATCAGGCTGCACGATGATCGCCTTGTCTTTTTTGAGAAGGAGAGAGTAACCCACAGAGCTGTAATCGTTGAATATAGGTCCGGCGAATAAGTAAGCATCCGCCGATTCTACAATCTCTGCACAAAAAGGTGTGCTTACAGCACCCCAGTATGTGCCAATGAAATGCGGATGGTGTTCCGGAACTAGCCCTTTCCCTGATGGCATGACGGAAACCGCATAGCCACATGAATCAGCCATTTCAACAAACGCCTCACACGCTTTGGCAACTCGCATCTTGGGACCGCCAACCATCACTGGCTTAACCGCCTTGTTCAGGAAGTCCGCTGCAGCCTCGATTGCTGCTTCTAAACCCATCTTGTTGCTCAACCTACAACATCCAAGAGTTAAAATGGCAACGTTTCAAACCTTTGGACCAAACTGGCAAAATGGCCAAACCACAGGACTAAAACGGCATTTAACTCAAAATGAAATGAATGAGATGTGATTTAAAGTATATGGTTTTGCGATATGCTTTTTTTTATCTACGTTTTGATAAAAATTTTATAAAAAACAGAGTTGTATCAAATATAACGTTTTACAAGTCGTTATAAAATTTTATATTCTGTTTTTTTTATATAAATTTACATCAAAACGTAGATAAAAATAAGCACATCACAAAACCGTATTCGTTTTTTAATAAAATGTTATATATCGAAAGTTTATAAAAAAACACACATTTGAATTTTTTAATGGTCAAATCACTTTTGATGTAATTAGTAAAAAGTTGATCCTAAATAGAATCACGTATGTGATTAATAGTGAATGAGATAACTCACTTGGGCGAGAGAGAAAAAGGAACCGGTTCTCGGCTAAAAGTAGGATGAGGAATAGCAGGTAAATTGCAGCTGATGCTGATATAAACCGGCTTGCTTTCTTTCAAAGCAGTAGAAATCGCGGTATCGATCAGTTCATGTGCATCTTCCAAGTTGTTAACCACAGCCTACAATTAAAAACTACTAATAAACTTAAAAACAAAAAACCTTCAATGATCAAATATCCCAAAATACCAAAATCGATAACCTCAAACAGTTAAAACAATACATACTTTGGTAGCAAGTGACGGTCTGGAAGCAACGAAGCTCTTGACTAAAATCAGGCAATCCAATGGTATGATGCAGGATTCTGTTGGTACCGTAGTCATTAGAATTGGGTCCACCGACAATACAAATAAGCGGTAGATTTTCACTGTAAGCTCCAGCGATGGCGTTGAGAACACTAAGACCGCCGACGGTGAAGGTGACAACGCAGGCGCCAACGCCGCGGGACCTAGCGTATCCATCAGCGGCGTATCCAGCGTTGAGCTCGTTGCAGCACCCCACCAGGTTCAACCCAGGCTCAGCGAGAAGGTGGTCAAGCAAAGTCAGGTTGAAATCGCCGGGAACAGAGAAGACGTCAGACACTCCGATCTGTACGAGTCGTCGAGCCAGGTGACGGCCCAGTGTCGCCTCAGAGAAGTTGAATGGAACGGTTGACGTCTGGACCGGTGAAATACCACCGTGTGGAGGAGGACAGCATACGTCGCCGTTTGGGACGACCGCTTGCACTGAACCGATCTTGGTGTCCATCTTCAAGGTTGACACGTGTGCTGTTATAATGTGCATTGGGTTGTAGTTCTAGTTTGTTTGTATTAATTTTGAAGCACCCAGGGATATATATAGTTGGATATGAGGTTAATGGGTGGTTTCATTGATGTCCCTTACTAATTCAAATTTGTGGTTAAATAAAAATACTCCAATGAATAGAATATGCGGAGTGGTTTCTCAAAACACTGGCAAGCCGTCAATTGTGCTTTGCTGGTAAAATAATTTATAATATTTTTATAACATAAAGTATCTTTCAAATTCATGATGTTTTGTCTTTTGCTTAAGAGTTAAAGTTAAAGTATAAGTCCTCTTTCATTTAATTCGTATCATATTCCAAAAATTTATAACTTTTCTCATAATATAATATAATATAATATGATTTGTTATATAACAAGTTTTGATTTTGATTTGTGTTTATATAACTAGACTATTTTAATAAAAACAACAAAATTTTGTATTCAGTACTCAATATGCATTTTGCACCTGACTTGACTAAATGAAAAGCAGAAGATTCCTTGTGACCGAGAGAGGTCTAGAATGAACCCCTGAGTGGGGTCATAAAACACACACGTAGCATCATTAATAAATTTCACAAAATAACCAAACGATAAGTGTAAATTTTATTTTATTTAGAAGCTTTTTGTTTCAGTTTCTAACAGTTCATACGTTTTACTGGTTCAGCACTTAATAGTTTAGGTTGTATGTTTCACAAGCAGATGTCTGAATAATGCAAATCTTTTTATCTGAATTGGTCAAACATTTATCTCTGAATGGTTAAACATTATGCTGGCTCTTAATTGTTCACACCTCTTACTGGTTCAACATTTACTTATTCAGAAGTTACCAAACAACAATTGGCTATGATATTAAAATCATTGTTTTTTTTAATTTTCAATTAGTGATTGATCATTTTATAGGTGTGGTTTTCTCACAGCGGCGGATCTAGAAAACCCGCCAAGCCGTAACGTTTTATAAAAAAGTCGTAATGAAATCGAAAAAACGTCAAAATTTTCCAAAATTTACACTAATTTTACACTACCGCCGAAGCGCTAAGCCGTAGCGGGGGTTGCTCATTCGCATAAGCTAGGTCCGCCCCTGTTTTCTCATATCTTGGTTTGTCCATTCAGATTCTTGATGGACAGTTCCCTCATCACACGTGTCCGCATCATCTATATTCCCTTGTTGCTTTTAACTCTGTTTCTCATGAGACTTGACATTCTCAATTGGGTCATCCGTCTGATGTTGTTTTGTCTAAATGTTCGTTTTTACATCTGACAAACAAACCCACACACGCACATTATACAGCTTGTAGTGTTTCAAAATCGACTAGATTACCTTTTACATCAGTTGTATCCCATACTACTTTACCTTTACATATTATACATTATGATACATGGGGTGCATTACCGACTATGTCTAGAGATGGATTCCTATATTTCATTACCTTCATTGATAATTTTAGTTGATTCACATGGATGTATCATTTGACTTGTCGTTCTTAAGCGATCGATTGTTTTCGGCATTTCAAACTGCTTGTTGAGAACCTCTTCTCCTGTACCATCAAACACCTTCAGTGTTGTGTGGTGCTCCTGAGCTTATTCGTGATTCTATGGCTCATTTTCTTCAGATTTTGGCATTACTTATCGCATTTCATGTCTCTATACTCTCCAACAGAATGGGGTTGTTGAGCGGAAAGACCGTCATCTTTCCGCTGTAGTGAGCTCTTATGTTTCATGATCGGTTCTTAAAGAAAATTTGGCATGATGCATATGCCACTGCTGCCTTTCTTATTAACCGGTTACCATCATCGGTCTTCATCACTAATCTCCCTACGAGGTGCTATTTGGATCTCGTCCAGTTACATTCTTCTCCTCACTTTTGGGTGTTTGTGTTATCCGTTTCTATGTGATACTCGAGCGGATAAACTCTCACCCAAGTCTACTCATTGTATCTTTGTTGGCTATACTCCATCTCCTATCAGTTATCTATGTTATGATCTTCATACGTCTTGTACATATACTTCTCAACATGTTCGATTCCATGAGTCGACTTTTGATATTTCGAGAAGTTCTACTACTCCCGCAACTTCTTCGAATCTATCATTTCTTCATTCTTCCTCTTTCGATTCTGAATTCTGTTTCTTCTCCTTCTTCTTCATCCCCTCCTATTATTCCTTCCTCATATTCGCCTGTTATTTCCTCTTTTGATAATCCTTCATCTCATTTTCCTATTTTTCTTTCTCCCCTCCTCTTGTTCCAACTTACCCGATGGTTACACGATCTCGTGATCATACACGGCAGCCATGTCAGTTTCCTGATCATGTACTGTTTCATGTCTCTACTACACTCACCACTGAGCCTTCTACATTTCAACAGGCTCAGCAGTACTGTGTTTGGTGGGATGCGATGCGTGCTGAGATTGATGCTCTTCATGCTAACCAGACTTGACGTCTGGTTCAGGCTCCCACTGACTCCAACGTTGTTGGTTGCAAGTGGGTTGAAAGGATTAAACCTAATCTTGATGGATCAAACCTAATCTTGATGAATCAGTGAGTCGTTATAAAGCCTGGATTGTTACCAAGGGCTTTACTAATACTGAGGGTATTGACTACCCTATGATCAAACCTACTACTATTCGTCTAGTTCTTTCAGTCGCTTTCTCTCGAGATGGTTTATTCGTCAGGTCGATGTCAAAAATGCGTTCTTACATGGGGATCTTTCTGAGGCTGTGTATATGACCCAACCCCCAGGCTTTGTTGACTCATCTAAACCACATTATGTTTGTCGTATGCAGAAAGCTCTTTATGGCCTAAAGCAGGCTCCTAGAGCTTGGTTTTCTAAGTTATCCACCACTCTACTTGCTGAGGGTTTTACCCAGTGTCTTTCAGATGTATCTCTTTTGTTTACTAGCTTGATTGGGCGCTTACATTCTCAGTTTGCACTCAAGGATTTGGGACAGTTGTTATATTTTCTGGGTATTCAAGCCACTTTTTTTATGATATTTTACACTTATCTTAGTAGCGATTACTTGATTTACTACATCACACTGCTCTTGTTGATTGTCAACCATTATCTACTCATGTCTCTTTCGGTAGGCAGCTTTCTCGACATACTGGTGATCCTTTATCTGACCCTACGAAGCACTGTTGGTGCATTACAATATCTTGTGTTGACACGACCAGAGATTGCTTATGAAGTCAGTAGGTTGTCATAGTTTATTCAGACACCTACTAATCGACACTAGGTTACTGTCAAGCAGATTTTGCGGTATCTTAAGGGTACAATTTCTCATGGGTTATGTATACGTCGGTCTACTTGCATTGATTTACATGCTTATAGTAATGTTGACCAGGGGCGGACCTACTACTATCTCAGGGTGGGCGAGCGCACCCCTTGAAAAATAAACTTTAAAAGTTATACGTACGTGAAAATCCCGAGCGCACCCCATGAAATTTTGACACCGTACCCCTTGAATATTAGAGTGAGAATGGAAGAATGTAGAGAAAAGTAAACATATAAAAATAAAACCTATTTTTCCGGCGGCTACTATTTCCTTAAGATTTTTCTCCGGCCGCCAATTATAGACAGGGATGTGAATTGATTATGCTGTGTCCTGTTGTGTTGTGTTAGAGAAGACGAAGGTTGGGAAAGATTAGATTTTTTTATTTTAAGTAGGTGTTGGGCCCAATAAGTATTACAACAGCCCATTAAGGCCTAATATTTTGATCCACTAATTTTTTTTTCTCATTTAATTATTGTTTTGTTCTTTTTTCGTTGGTTGACTAAGTAAACGTTTTAACGAAATAGTAAGCCTTAAAAGTTTTTATATACTTTTATTGTATCAGTTGAATTTTTTATTTATATATATTTTCATATTTTCACGGTAAACTTTCTGATCAAAGCGTAAAGCTTTAAAGAGTAAAGCCTTAAAAGTTTTTATTTTCTTTACTATGCCTTAAAAGTTTTTATTTTCTTTACTATGTCGGCTCATTTTGGTTAATTGATTTTAACTCAAATATCCATATTTATTCTTTTATTTAATGGTTTTGTTTATTATTATTTATTTAATTTAGGGGTTAATCACTTATTTAAACATTAATTCCGTCAGAGAAAACTAATGTTATTCGAACATTCTTAGGTTTATACAAATAGTAATTATAACATATTAGAGAATATAAACTTTTTATTATGACCCGTTATTTCGTAAAGATCTAGTTCTACCACTATTTGTTAGACTACCTTTTAATAATAGGATGTTAGGTTAAAAGGGAAGAAAATGTGTGCTTGAGACTTTTGGTTTATAGCTTAGATATTTTAAGATTTCCATACGTTTTATTTGGTTATTATTTTTTTTAATATGGTTCAAATTATTTGTTTAGAGGGTTTTCTAGTTTTTTAATTTTATTACGTTATGGGTAAATTTTAAAAATAAAAATCTATAAAGAGTAATTGTTAATATATTGTACTTTGTTGTGTATTTCTAGTGAAGAATGATGAATTTTTAATATATATTTAGAAATTAATTAGGTTTAATCCTTTTAGTATGTGACCCGTCTTGACTCGACCCGACCTGACCCGAACTAAAGTGGACCATTTTTATAATATTTAATGATCGATAAACCACCCCATAAAATTTCCGCCCCACATGAAAAAAATTCCTAGGTCCGTCACTGATGATGACTGGGTTGGATGTCCCGATGATCGACGTTCTACCACAAGTTATTTTTCTTTCTTGGCTTAAACTTATTAGTTGGAGTTCCAAGACACAGCATACAGTTGCTAGGTAGAGTACAAAGGTTGAGTACAGATGTGCTAAAAGTAGTTTAATAAAAACAACTAAAATTAATTTAAATCTAGACTCAAAGTAATACTCTAGACTCTCTAAACTCGACTAAACTACTAACCGGCAAGTGAACCGATCGACTCTAGTAAAACTAAGTAAGTCTGGATATCGAACCCACGAGACTCTATTTAACTACGTTAACGACTCTATCTAGACCTAGACTGACACAAACATAACTATTTGTTTATTTGATGAGGGGGGTTACTAAAAATCCTAAGAATGCAATTAAATAAAATTAACTAACTAAATTAACTAGAAGACTATTTATTCGCGTCTAAAAGATTCTAGATTTTCGGTGTATCAATTTAAAACTAGCTTCACAATTAAAAGTTGATAAAGTGAGTTACTTTTTCATGTCTCTAGTTGTGTGATTCGGCATCGTAGGTCGAGTCGTTACAATCTAGCACGTTATTCACTATCTGATTGCACTTTATAGATTGGTTCTTAGGCTTTTGTGTGTGGGTCACCTTCACCTTGTCTAATTACTATACGATTTGTCCTCTTTCACGAGAGGGTTGTCGGTCTAAAATCAGAAAACTTGGTAATTGTCAACTGTAGAAGTCTTGCATATGGTTAGGGATTCTTGCTTAGGTGGTTTGTTCATCATTACTAGTTACACTCGTGCTCATTATTTGCTCTAGTCTTCGTTTTAGTTCTCGTTAGTTAAATTTAGGTTATTAGTTAGTTAATTAAAAATAAATAATTAAAATCCCAAACTAATTTTAGCTAGTTGTTCGTTTTAGATTGAGTTTTAGAGTTTGCCACATCTAGTCCCTAGGTTCGATACTCGGTCTTGCTTAATATATTATACACGGCTGGTACACTTACCGTTGTGTGTAGTTTTTAGGTAATTCCTTCTTTTAGAACTTGGTCCAATTTTGAGTACACATTCACACACATCAGATACTAAACAAAATATAATTTTATACAAAACAACTATCCCAGTTAGTGATGTACAGGTTCATCAGTCGTTTCTTCAAACAACAATTCTTCAAAAGCTTCAGCACTTCAAGTCTATAGTAGTTTAGTACTTTATTCTAATCAGTCTTTTTGTCTTCCGTATTTGTCATTAGACAGTGCAGTAGTTTGGTAAGTTAAATCAAATCTTTAATTATTTGTAAAGGATTGATCTAAGGTGAAGTCACCTATTAGAGAGATCAACGGGTGTGAAATAGAACTAAAGTCGGAACATTGTGGTTCTCAATCGGAAAAAGAAACCTCAATAATAAGACTTTTGAAGACATAAAATATCCGTCGTTTTTTTGGATCAAGCCCATGTCAAGGGGGAATTCCAATGACCGGGAATCTTGGTGTAAATCGCCTTATGCATGTTTTTAGTAATCCAAGTTGTTTTGTTTAGAAGCATACCGATCTTCTTTTCCTCTTAGCCAATGTTGTGAGTTTCCTTTCTTTTCCGTGTAATCTCCCCCTCATCATAAATCAAGAATCTTTATTCTTTAATTCCTCTGGTCGCTTTATTTGGTGTCTCTTGTAATTTCTCTCCAGCTAAAAAAACAATAAAAAATCTAAAGTAGTTAGTGTTCCACAAGATAGTGAGATATGAGCATGATTAATAGATGATACATGGTCAAATTTAATGTTAAGGTGTTAAAAAATATTCCTAAAAATAAAACTAAAGTTTGTTGGACTTTAATTGTCTAAGTGTAACACCTCGGAAATTTCATCAAATAAAATTCCGACACGTGTTCCGTGAATTCTTGACCGCCATGTGTAGCCGAGAGGGACTAAAAATGCTGTTATGTTATTTTAATAACCTATGAACGAGTATTGGAAAAGTCGGAGGACCAAAGTTGTAAAAAACGCCAAATTTCAAGTTCTGGAAGGCTGTTACGGACCGCAAGCCATTATGGTTATGTCTGTAACCATTTAAAATCCTGTGGGCGCCAGAGGTCCTTACGGACCGCAAGGCTAATCCCTTACGGTCCGTAAGGGACTGCCAGTGGCAGATTCTTTGGCTGCCACCTCTCCTGCAATTGCCACCCTTTCTCTTAGTTGTGCCACGATCAAAAACACTTGTTCTCATCTGGAAACAAGCCTCAACACCTGTCATGATCTTATGCTTGGCCTTCAAGTATAAATAGGTGGTGTTTTGCAACTTTGAACTTGCTCATCCTATTCCTCTTCTCTCTATAACTCAATTGGAAGGCTCCTGATCTTCAAGGAGCAATCCCCTGAGTTCCTTAGTCATTTTTGGTTCACTAGTAATTGTTCCAACTCAGTTCTTTCATTTTTATTAGGCTTTAAGCCAAAGTAAAGCGTTGACGTAAAAATGCTTTGACCTTGAGCTAAGACCATTATGGTCCAGCAAATGTTCGTAACGAACATGGCTACGTGATCGTAATAAGGTAGGTGTTAATCCCTCAAGAGGGCACCTCCTGATTACCACGTTTGCTTGGTCAATTGACGGGTCAAAGGTCGGTTCGCAACCGAAAGTCGCAAAGTTTGACTTCTGCGTTGACTTTCAGTTCTGACCCGAATTAGCAACCTTTGAAACTGAATCTAGGTTGCATTATGACCATGTTATGTTGTGGTATAACCCTCTGGAGTTATATTATATGGTCATGTAGTAATCCGAGTCACTATACAAGTATCCGTTAAATATGCCTAAAATGCCCTTTTGTTATAAACTAAGGTTTTAATCACCAACAAGCATACAAATGATTTACGTACTGATTTTTTAACTCAAATAAATTATTTTGATGTCAACATTCTGACCATAAGCTGCATTTTTATTAAAGGTCATTATTGATGCTTATAAATGACTAAAGTGCCTTATCGGCATTTTCGAAGGTTTAAACATGCTTTCATCACCAAAACAAATAACTCACTGATATAATATCATAATATGAATTATTTGGGATATCAAAACAGTTTATAAACTGAGTTTACCTACAAGTCCTTGTATAATATAGATAAATGACGATAACGCCCTTACGACGCATAAAATGGTTTTAACAACACTTTTGACATCCAAATCTTTTACCTACTGTTATATTATATTAAATAACATATTTTGGGTGTATAAACTTAATCATAATCTCAGATTTCTTTAAGCTTCATTTAAATCGTCATTTAGCGCATTTAACGCCGTTTCGGCGCATAGTATGGTTTAAAACCATATTTAAGGACCGAGACTTATTACCTACTAATTTCTAAACTTAATTTGAATATTATTACAGTAGAAACAAGTACGGAACTCAGAATCCCAAATATGATATCAAAGCTATGTGTGAAATGACTAAAATGTCCTTACGGGACATAGTTTAATTCAAAACTATAAACCACATATATAATTGATATCCTACTGATATAACATAATAAAATAAGTGTTTTTACAGAATGTTTATCACCACAACATTAGTTTACATATAAACCCATTTATTATGTTGAAAATGATGAAATTGCCCTTTTGAAGCATAAATTGAGTTTAAAACCATAACGGGCTAAATTAATGATATCTTACTGATATTTGAACATATTTTAAACATAATGGCATATGGAACTTGTATAGGACTCATCCGGTTATCCGGCTTCGCTTATATGCGTATGGTTAAGCCTACGTGACCATTTTACGTAAATAAACCAAAGCGGGTTTAACCATATCAAATTATTCTCAAATTCCAGAATGTAAAATGGTAACCCATATTATACAAGTCCTAGTACTTGTCGGGTCCAAAATAGATTCTTTTCGGTCATCGCTTAATCTAGCGTTTTCGTACCGCTATATTTATTTTAAGTTAGCCGCTCTAAGTCAATGACTAAATAAAGATCCGCTAGCTAACTAATCGGTTAATAATACCATCCATTCCAGACTAGAGGCTTCTGGTAGATTGTCACCAAGCTATTTAATTGATTACGGCTGTGCTTTGCTTATTTTCTTATTTATTAAAGATTTTGCAAGCCAGGTAAATACTTTTAACTTATTTTCCCTTATACGGGCTTGGGATATGGTATAATTGATACGTGGGTGAAAACCGGTGTTTGTTTAGGTTTAAGTTTATGTTTTTACGTGACTTTTAATTCCAGATAGCCTACTTTCAATAAGATTTGTGTTTTGCAGGTCTTACGGAGTTTAAGGAGCTAATCGGAAGCTTAACGGAGCACCGGGATGTGAATTGGATCAACCAGAACCAAGAAACGAAGAAATCAGAAAGTTGATTTTAGGCGCACCGTCGCCGACACCATAATGGGCCGTCGGCGACGCCTCGTAGATCCTCCCCTGTCGCCCAATGTTCATCGTAGGCAGCAGGTTTAAGCGTCGGAAGAATATAGAGTTTCCACAGCCCGTCGTCGACCCCATTATGGGCCGTCGGTGACGGCTCTTCCTTGCCTGCTTCGTGAATTTTTGAGTTTGTTGAGTTTGGGGACGGGTTTAAAGATACTTTTTGACCTATTTTGAAGAGTTACGAATTATTGGAGTTTGAAACTAGTTCTTGAAGCCATAATCACCTACCATCATCATCTTCCATCATCCGAATCCATCAGAATCATTCGTTTGTTCATAACCCTAACATTATCACCATCACCTTCATCATCAATCCCTTCATCCATTCATCACCATCATCCAACACAAACTCTAATCACCATCCATCTCCATTACCGAGTTTCAAGATGACAAGGCTCGAGCTTTCATCATCCGGTGATCAAGTTCCTTCGACCATGAGCGGCTAATCACCTCGGTTTCACCCCGGTGTAGGTAGTTGTTATTTTTAGGGTTTTGATTTGTGCTAGTTTTGACTTGTGTGACAAATTGTGGTTTGATTAGAACATCTTTGATAATTGTCGTGTATTTGAATTGAATTTGCAAATCGTCGAACGATGATAAAGTTATGACTTTGTGAAATGAATTTGTGCACTTATGCGTTATCTTGATTAGGATTTACTTGTGTTGATTATAAAGTGTATTCTTGTCCATTCTCATGAATGTTGATAATTATTGACACCTAAGTCACGGTACACTAAATCAGTTAATCATTTATCCAATTAGGTCAATTCTAAAACTTGTAGAAACCCTAGGATTGCAATTACCGAACCCGGGTATGAACCCTTTTTCTCATTATTGTTTAAATCATCACTTGCAATTGCGTTTACTTATGTTTGAACAATCGTAGTAATTAATCACATTCATAAACATTGTCGGTGATCTACGACACCTTTTCCAACCAACACATTAAGCTAATCAAAATAGCATGCTTCATAAAACGTGACAACTTCATAATTAGATTAATCCATACGTAAACCACATACTCTTCGTGGATCGACCCCTTACTACCACTAACACATTTTGTTAAGTGTAATTCGGGCATATAAGTATTATCTTTGACCGGGGCGTGACACTCCGATCAAATTTTGGCACCGTTGCCGGGGAGTTAGTGCGCTTTGCGTTTGGATTTTTGTTTGATTGCGTGATTATCTGTTTAATTGCTTGTTTCTTTCAGTTATTTGGTTTTGTGTTACGCGGGGTGTGTTACTGTGCAGATTACAGGTAGTGCAGGCATACACGGAATTCTGGGCGAACATCACTGTTAGTTTACGAACCGGAAATCGAGCGAGTGGCAAGAAGGAATCTAGCAAGCCGGTTAGAGGCAACACTTGCCCCTAACCAAAACACCTAAAACTCACCATCCACCGTCTGTTGGAACCGTTCCAATGGACCAACAAAACCCAAACCCTCAAAACCGTAACAATCGCTCGGGGGGGCAACAACAACCGCCCACCGGCTAACCCACTTTGACAAAATGAACCTCAAAACCAAAACCCTCTACCCAACCTTAACCACCGTAACCGTAACCAAAACTTGGGTCCTGAGCAAAATTTTAATCAACCCGAATTGGTTAAATGTTTTGTTAGAGGTTTGGATGGAGAAACTTGTAATCATCTCGAGTCAACGAGTAATGGGATGTTACTAAGCAATCATGAGGAAGACGATTGGGAATTCCTCAAAAGAATGGCAAAGAGGTCGAAGGCCAAAGAGTCGGCCGATCGGTCTAAGAAGCATCCTATTTCTCGATCACTCCCCGATCTCGATTCTAGTTCTAAGGATTGGTTTTCTACCTTGGAGCGGGAACTAGCACGCATGAAAAAGAGAGATGTGAATGCGGTACAGTTTGCGGGTTGCGACGGGTGTGGGGGACTTGACCATCGTACCAGCGAGTGTCAAATGGGAAAAGCCGAAGACGTCGAGGAAGTAAATCAAGTGGTTGGTGGTCGCAAGAATAACGACATGAATTCAAACACTTACCATCCCGGTTTGAGAAATCACCCTAATTTTCGTTATGGGAACGCCGAGAACCAAATGAACCCGAATTTTCATACGGACACTCAAGGCGGGTCTTCCTTCCAAAACCGTCAAGGGGGTAACCAAGGAGGTTATCAACGTAATTACAACCAAGGGTACCAAGGACGTGACAATAGTAATTATCAAGGGGGTACCAAAGGAATTACAACAACCAAGGTGGCGGTGGAAGTGGTACGGGAAATCAGAATGGGGGTGGTAGTGATTTGAATGCCAAAATGGATGCGATGCTTTCGATGATGCAAGAGTCTAAGAAGGAACAAGATTCGAGACAAATCACATGAAGCATTAGCGAAGCAAGTGGGCCAACTAGCAGAGGAGATGGCTCAAATGAGAGGTAGCGGAGGAAGACTTCCAAGCGACACCACGGTAAATCCAAAACATCAAGGCTCTTCCGGAAAGAACACATGTGAGGTACCAATCAATAAAATTTCTTTACGTAGTGGTTGAGTCGTTGATAATGGTGTCAAAACCCCACCATCTCAGTTTGTTGAAGGGGTGGTGGAAGACGTGAGTGATGAAGAGAGTGATGATGGTCAAACGGGTCAAAATGAAAAAGTTGCAAAAAATGATAAAAAAACACCCGTTGTGACCACATCCATCCCTATTGCTAAGGAAAAGGGTGTGGAGGGTAATACCGCCCCTTATCCTAAAGCATTGAAGGGACCCATTAAAAAGATTGTAAACAAAAGAGGTCCACAACAAGAAGAGTTGTTAGAAGTTTTTAAACAAGTAAAAATCAATTTACCTCTTTTGGATGCAATCAAACAAGTTCCATCTTATACTACGCACCTAAAAGAATTATGCACCTAAAAACGAACTCATAAATTTCCAAAGAAATTAGATTTAACCAAAAATGTGAGTTCGATCCTTTCGGGTGCACTTCCACCTAAGCTTCAAGATCCTGGCGCACCCATTATCTCGGTCCAAGTGGGAGATTTTAAAATCAACCGGGCGCTCCTTGATCTTGGTGCTAGTGTGAGCATCTTACCGAGTAGTTTATACGACCAATACGATTTTGGTCCCCTTCAAGCGACAAATACCACCGTGGTGTTAGCCGACTTGACCCCTAAGCTACCTCGTGGGATTGTCTCCGATGTGATAGTGAAAGTTGAGGACTTTTATTATCCGGTGGACTTTTTAGTACTTGATTATGTGGCCATGGACCCAACCAAACAACCTACGATGATATTGGGTCGACCGTTCCTTGCAACAGCGAATGCTCAGATTGATTATAAAAAGGGGACGGTTGACATAACATTTGGGAATCGTAGGTTGAGGTTACATGTTTTTTCCGGGCTGATGAATCCTTCAGTTGATGACGAATGCTATATGGCAAATGTTATTGACCAGTGTATACCTCTCTGCGACACTGTTGTGGATGAGGAGAACACAATGGAGGAGTGTTCTATGTTTGACAGGTCACAGGTGGAGACAAACAGGAGCATAGACGTTGAGGTGAAAAGTTTGGAGTTAAAGAAGGAAAACCGACATGGACGCACCAAGTGGAGAGCTTACCGGAGACTATTGATACAAAGTTGAAGCCATCATTAAGAGAACCTCCAGAAGTTGAGTTGAAGGTGTTGCCCAAACATCTCAAGTACGCTAATGTTGGAGAGGACAACACACTCCCGGTCACAATTGCTTCGAATTTGACCGAAGAACAAGAGAAGAAGTTGATGGGGATTTTGGTCACTAATATGGCGGCTATTGGATGGACCATTGCGGATCTAAAGGGGATTAGTCCCTCGGTAGTGATGCACAAGATTATCACTGACGACACCATAACACCCACCCGGGATGCACAAAGGAGATTGAACCCAAACATGCTGGAAGTTGTCAAGAAAGAGGTGTTGAAGTGGCTCGATGCGGGTATCATTTACCCCATCTCTGATAGCCAGTTGGTGAGTCCTACACAAACCGTCCCCAAGAAGGCAGGTATTCAAGTCGTCAAAAATGACGCAGGTGAGGAGGTGGCTACCCGGCTGGTAACCGGGTGGCATATATGTATAGATTATAGAAAGTTGAATAACGCTACTTCTAAAGATCATTTTCCCTTACCATTCATTGAACAAATTGTGGAGAAACTCGCCAGACAAAATTTTTATTGTTTCTTGGATGGATATTCCGGATACAATCAAATTGCTATTCATCCGGAAGATCAACAAAAGACTACCTTTACGTGTCCATACGGCACATTCGCATTTAGGCGAATGCCGTTTGGATTGTGTAACGCCCCCGCCACCTTTCAAAGGTGTATGATGAGTATCTTTTCGGATATGGTGGGGGAGTCTTTGGAGATCTTCATGGATGATTTCTCCATTTTGGGGTCATCTTTTGAAACTTGTCTAGACCGACTTGAAAAAGTACTAAAAACATGTGTTGAAACTAATTTGGTTTTGAGTTGGGAGAAGAGCCATTTCATGGTTCAAGAGGGGATAGTTTTGGGACACGTGGTGTCGAGTTGTGGGATAGAGGTAGACCGGGAAAAAGTTAAGGTTATTTCTACTTTACCCTACCCCACGAGTGTTAAAGGCATTAGGTCATTTTTAGGGCACGCGGGTTTTTACCGGAGGTTTATTAAGGGATTTAGTGATATTACAAAACCTTTATGTAACCTTTTATTAAAAGATGTCCCATTTGAGTTTAATGAAAAATGTAAGGAAGCCTTTAACATATTGAAACAAAAGTTGGTTGAAGCCCCAATTTTACAATCACCAAATTGGTTGCTTCCATTTGAAATTATGTGTGACGTAAGTGATTATGCGGTTGGGGTCGTTCTGGATCAAAGGGTTGATAAGAAACCCGTTGCGGTATACTACACAAGTAAGACTCTGTCGGATGCACAATTGAATTACACGACAACCGAAAAACAGCTACTTGCGGTGGTATACGCGTTGGATAAGTTTAGGGCTTATATTTGGGGTAGTAAAGTGATTATCTACTCGGATCATAGTGTCGTACGGTACCTCATGGAAAAGAAGGATGCTAAGCCTAGACTAATCCGTTGGGTTTTGTTGTTGCAGGAATTTGATTTGGAAATCCGGGACAAAAAGGGAAGTGAGAATGTGGTGGCCGACCACTTGTCTCGGGTGATTTTTAGGAGGATCCAACATCTGTAGAGATCAATGAGTCATTCCCGGATGAGAATATTTTGAATTTATCTAAGTTGCCATGGTATGCTAACATTGTTAATTACCTTGTTACAGGTGATTTATCGGAGCATTGGGATCGACGGAAGAGACAACATTTTTTGTCTCAAATCAAGTATTGCCGGTTAGAGGAATCGGATCTGTGGAGAGAGTGTGCGGATCAGAGAATCCAGAAATGTGTAGCCGATGAAGATATTCTTAGCGTGTTGAGACACGTACACTCATTTGCATGTGGTGGCCACTTTAGCGGTCAAAATATGGGTCACAAAGTATTGAATAGTGGCCTCTATTGGCCAACTATATTTAAAGATGCCAAAGAGTTTTCCAAAAATTGTGTTGAATGCCAAAAGTTAGGGGGTATTTCAAATCGGGACGAGATGCCCATGCAACCAATCCTCATCGTTGATGTTTTCGATATGTGGGGTATGGGCCCATTCCCCAATTCTTATGGCAATCTATATATTTTGGTGGCCGTTGACTATGTGTCAAAATGGGTCGAAGCAATAGCCACCAAGACTAATGACCATCCCGTTGTTTGTAGTTTTGTCCAATCCCACATATTTTCAAGGTTTGGGATTCCTTGTTTCATAATAAGTGATGGAGGATCCCATTTTAAAAACTTTCGGTTTGGCAAACTCTTAAAACGGTATGGTGTTGACCATAGAATTGCTACTCCTTATCAAACAAGCGGGCAAGTGGAAGTGTCAAATCGGCAGATCAAGGGAATCTTGCAAAAGACCGTACGGACGGACCGTAAGGATTGGTCAATTAAATTGAACGATGCTTTATGGGCCTACCAGACGACACATAAGACACCCATTGGCACTACACCGTACCGGCTAGTTTATGGTAAAAACTGCCATTTACTGGTCGAATTAGTGCATAGATCATTGTGGGCGATTAAAGAAGTTAATGTCAAATATGATGATGCAGGTAAGGAGAGAAAACTTAACCTTTGTGAGTTGGAGGAGCTACGGGAAATGGAATATGAATGCGCATCCAAATACAAGGATGGAATGAAAAGAGCGCACGATGCTAAGCTGAAGAACAAAGAGTTCGCGGTGGGACAAAAGGTATGGTTGTACAATTCGAAACTCAAGTTTTTCCCCTGGAAGCTCCAGAGTAAATGGGTAGGACCATATGTGATCACCCGGGTCGGACAATTGGGTGATGTTATGATCGAGGATCCAAAGGATGGGTCGTGACAAACGGTGAATGGTCATAGACTCAAGCCATTTCTTGATGGTAACGAAGGCGTAGAACACGACAAGGAAGTGGTGAGCTTCTTGGCAACCGTTCCGGTGTATGAGGTCGACTGAAAGAGGACGGTAACACAATTTTGTAGAGTTCTGTATCTTTTTCATTGTTTGGTTGCATTTTTTTAAATAGTTATGCTTATTGTTTCGATCTAACAACTCTTTGAGATGTGTGAAGTTCCGGAAGCTATGAACGAGCTTTAGAGACATGAGGTATGTTTTTGAACTTGTTTATGTGTATTGGGGACAATACACGATTATTTGGGGGGTGGTAGGATTGTTAAGCGATAGGTTGTTAGTGAGTGTTAAAACAGAAAAAGTCGCACAAAAAGATTTTTAATAATTTTTAGGAAATTTTCTAGGATATGTTCCCTTTATAAAAAGTTCATATTTTTAACCGCATTTCAAAAAAGGGGTTTTGGAGAAGCCGTCGGTGACGGGGCTTCAGGCCGTCGTTGACGGGCTTTGGAAAGGTGGTCGTCGGGTAAGTTTACGCGTAGACAGCGGGTTAGTGCGTCGGGTTAAAATTTGAGAAACCCCACTTTTGGGGAGCCGTCGGCGACGGACCAAGGCACTGTCGGCGACGGTGCCTGGTTAGTCAGCCGTCGCTGATTCGTTTTGACGCAAATTTTGGACCCGAACCCGTATAGTTACCCGTTTGCAGCAACCCATAAGCCTTTTTAACCACAAACTTGACCCATGTGAACCTTATCTCATCCACACCTTCATTACAACACCAAATCTCTGCATTCTCTCACCAAAATCCTCCATCTTCTTCATCTTCTTCTCAAGAACCCTAATCTTCATTCTTCCATAACTCCTTCAATTCTCCACCAAATCAGTTGATTCTTGAGCCCATCTTGAGTAAATTTTCGAGAGAAACAAAAGCCCCAACTTTGTTTTCAGTATTTCTTGCTAGCTTGCAAGATTTATGGGCATGAATTTTCGGGTTTTTGAAGAAGTTCATCAAGCTTCAAGCTTTTCATCTTTTTGTAGTTCTTTTTGCTTAAACAACATAAAAGGTATGGTTTTTACTCAAAGTTAAGCATGATTATCATATGGTTAGTCAATTTCTTCCGAAATATTTAAACTTTTTGTTTAAGAGTAGGTTGTTTATTGTGATTTATGACGTTATAGCTTGATTGTGAGGTTGAATATATGATTTGGGTGGGTTTTGAGCGTACAACAACCATAGTGATGTGATTACACTTGTTGTTTGTGTGATTGAACATAAATATGATGTTGAATCTTGTTGAACTTACATGGATTTAGGGGTAAACATGATAAAAATTAAGCTCTAGATAATAAAGTTTGCTACTTTTCAAGTTTAAACAAGCTAATTTATGTCTAAAGCAAGAATTTTGTCAACATCATAGTTTGTGTTCAAAGTTTGGAGTGTTTGAAGTTTTGGTTATACTAATTGGTTCCCTTGTTTGTGGTTGTAGCCATGTTTGGAAGGAAAAGAAGCAAGACCTCCGGTGAAGGGTCCTCTTCGGCAGCCGGATCAGGTTCTGGCTATATTCAAAAGAAGTGGGAGCAGTTAAGTAACGTTGAGGAAGGAGATGGTCAGTTGGAGTGACAGGATTGGGATTGGGAAGAGTTCAGAAATAGCCGAACAGCTTCACAATGGAATGACAATAAGAAGAAACCGTTGTCAATATATAATAATAAAAAGATGGAGGCGAAAATGTGGAAGTGGAAAATGGTTTCAGGGAACATCACTACTTCAATTCCGGAGCGAATTATTCCAGAGAGATCGGTCAACGTGGAGGAGTTTACGGCAATTGGGATTGCCCAAAAGTTCAAGAAGCTTGGATGGGAACGTGTTTTGGATTGGTGTGAGAATATCACCTCACGGGTTTATTTGGCTGCGATCTGCGAGTGGTTGTCAACCTTACGGTTTTTGAATAAGGATGGACCTCCTCACACTTGGCAATTGGTGGGGGATATCGGAAAGAACCAAATGGTGTTGTCTTTAGAGCATATGAACTCTATTGCTTGATTCGATTCCTTGGGGGTCGATGATTATTATTATATAACATCGATCAATTTTTGGATAACAAGGCAAACACCGCCGACCCCGCTGGTATGTTGACAGCGGTGTTGCCAGGATCGGGATGTATGTCGGATTTGAGAAGCGATCTATCGTTGGAGGAGAGAATTCTACAAGGTATTTCTCTCGAGAATGTTATGGTGCGGTTCGGGGACCGCGGGAAAGTGAAAGTGCCAGATTGTCGGGTGTTATACTCCCTCTTATTTGGGTCGCCAAAGTTGTCATGGCGACAAATTGTCATGATGAACACGTGGGATACGAGGGAGTCTTGTACAAGAAAGACAATTCCATACGTTCGATTGATAAACGCTATGATTTTGCAGCAGAATGCGCTACCGGCAAACTCGTTGTGGGTCTCCAAACCAATCGACCAGATCTGTTTTGCTTCCATGAAGCGACATTGGAAGATCCAAGTCAAGGTGCTCGGTCATCAGTACACCGTGGAGGATGACCAAGGTCATAGCTTTCAGTTTGTGGAGCCTAGTGCAGCTCAAGAGGCTGCGAGAGAGGAGGAGATGTTTGATGCGAAGGATGAGGATGAGCCCGCCGGTCCGAGGGGACCAAGACAGAGGTATGCCCGAGGACATCGGGAAGTTTCAAATGAGGTGGCTCAGATTGTTGTCTCCCGACGTAGGCTGGATTACACTAACTATAACCACAGACAACAAGGGGTGTATGATAATGTATCCACGGTCATTGGGGAGAACCGTGGGTAACACGAGCAAGGGCACCAGTGGGAGGAAAGCTTTCAAGCACAATATCAAACTCACTGGTATGAGGAAGCTGCATCGGGCTAAGGCTGAGCAGTTTTGGGAGGAGCATCCGTTGTTCCAAGCCCAACAACAATCCCAATGGGATATAATGGAGCAACAAAGGGTTCAAGAGAATGCTCAAAGAAGAGCATGGGAGGATGAACAGGATCGTCTCCGTAGGGAGCGAGAGGCTTTTGAGGATCGCCGTTGGATGGCGACGGGCACGGATCAACAATTAGCAATCCTTAATGCCAAGGCCCTTCATGATCAGGAACGGCATCAGCGAGATTGGATGGCCGGCTTGCCGTATAGCGAGCACTCGCCATGGACTAATTTCCAAAACTACCCGTACCACGAGGTCCCTCCGACCCAACTCCTCATTGGCCCGAGGCGTCGTGCTCTAGCTTCCTCCCATCGCATATACCCCACCACCTGAAGGGGAATCGGGTCCACTCGACAATTGGAAAGAGGTGATGTCATCTCTCACCAGGTTCCCATATAACCCGTGCCCGCCTAAAGACCCAAACGAGCGATACCAGCGGTAGGCGAGGTATGTATTATGTTTTTGTTGTATTTTTTGTTTTTTTAGCTTTATTAGATAGTTTTTATTGCTTTCTTAGTTAAATGAACGTTGTGGGTGTGTTCCCTATATAACCCTCCCGAGACCTACTCGTCCTTCCGAGCTATCGGAAGGTTTAAAAGGGCTTGTTGCATAAGCTAAATGCAACCGTGATTCCTACGAAAGAGAGTTAGGATTGTTATTGTTGTATATTATTTTCCACACAAATCAAAAGTAAATTAACGTATGGCTTGGTAAATGTTCATAAAAATGGTAGAACTAGGTTGTTAACAAATTTTGATGGTTGTGAGAAGCATGCTTCTACACAAGGATTGAGATTTATAGGTACATCATGTTCGTGAGGCGACCATTTTGTTGGAGAATGAAGAGCACATGACGAACGAGCTCGAAAAATCAGGTGCACACGTTTCTTTTTTACTTTTGATATTTTAGTTAGAAAACAAGTGGATTGTAAATTGTATAGTATTTTCCGAGGTGAAATTTCGGGGAAGTTAGCCGTGTCACATCCCTTTTGCGGTTTAAAAAGCCTATTCTTGCACATTGAGGACAATGTTTACCTCAAGTGTGGGGATGGGGGAGAAAAAAAGTTTTTCGATTTTGACTCGTTCATTTAAACACTACACATTGAGGACAATGTTTACCTCAAGTGTGGGGATGGAGGGAAATTTCAAAAAAAATTTCAAAAATGTCTTTGTTTGGAGCGATCTAAGAAGCACAAGTAACTAAGTTAGCGAGGGATGGCACGACCCATTTGGTCTTTCGTCATGGTCGGGTTCAAATTAATAGCATGAAGGGTATTTAATGGGTGGTTATTTGGGAATAATTCGCCTAAGGAACCTATAATTTGTGCATATTACACGTCATACCCTTTATATGTGAGGTTTTGAGCCACTTATATACATTATGCATACATATGTTTCTTTGTTGAGTGGGCCATTAGTCATGTATTGTAGAACTTGCATCTTTTGATACGTTTGAGACCATAGACCGAATACAAGCACGAGAGTAATTAGGCATTAGGTGAACCTTTTCCTTTAAACCCATTTATTTATCCTTACCCAAACAAATCCCCTAGTCGCCCAGTTTGAGCCTAAACCTTTCGTTTGACAACCCACTTAGCTCACGACCATAAACCTTTTCCTTTTAAGCTCGTGTGATGAAAATTCGATTATGAGAGTTTGTATTTGTATAGTTATGACTTATGCATTTCAAAAAAAAAATCCAGAAAATGTTATGAAAATTATGAGAAAAACATTGAGAAAAGTACAAAAATATGAGTTGTAGTGTTGAATAAAAGGCGAGATTGTTGCCTCGTAGTTGATTAATTGTAGTTAATTTTGTTTAGATAGTTGTTTTGTAATAAAGAGCGAATTTTCATCACCTTAGTCACTTTAAAAAATATCCTATTCCACACACTTCGCCTAGCCCAGTTACAACCCTTTAAAGACCTTTTGACTCGTGCTTAGTATTCGTGTTCAGTGGTGGAGAATGATTGAGTTGCAAGCTTATGCGGGTACATGTTTTATTCGGTTTCGAGTGATCAACTTCAAAAGTGCTAATACATCATATAATTAGGCAGCAGGTTTAAGCGTCAGAAGAATAGAGAGTTTCCACAGCCCGTTGCCGACGCCACTATGGGCCGTCGGCGACGGCTCTTCCTTGCCTGCTTCGCGAATTTTTGAGTTTGTTGAGTTTGGGGACGGGTTTAAAGATACTTTTTGACCTATTTTGAAGAGTTACGAATTATTGGAGTTTGAAACTAGTTCTTGGAGCCACAATCACCTACCATCATCATCTTCCATCATCCGAATCCATCCGAATCATTCGTTTGTTCATAACCCTAACACCATCACCATTACCTTCATCATCAATCCCTTCATCCATTCATCACCATCATCCAACACAAATCCTAATCACTATCCATCTCCATTTCCGAGTTTCAAGATGACAAGGCTCGAGCTTTCATCATCCGGTGATCAAGTTTCTTCGACCATGAGCGGCTAATCACCTCGGTTTCACCCCGGTGTAGGTAGTTGTTAATTTTAGGGTTTTGATTTGTGCTAGTTTTGACTTGTGTGACAAATTGTGGTTTGATTAGAACATCTTTGATAATTTTCTTGTATTTGAATTGAATTTGCAAATCGTCGAACGATGATAAAGTTATGACTTTGTGAAATGAAATTGTGCACTTATGCGTTATCTTGATTAGGATTTACTAGTGTTGATTATAAAGTGTATTCTTGTCATTCTCATGAATGTTGATAATTATTGACACCTAAGTCACGGTACACTAAATCCGTTAATCGTTTATTCAATTAGGTCAATTCTAAAACTTGTAGAAACCCTAGGATTGCAATTACCGAACCCGGGTATGAACCCTTTTTCTCATTATTGTTTAAATCATCATTTGCAATTGCGTTTACTTGTGTTTGAACAATCGTAGTAATTAATCACATTCATAAACATTGTCGGTGATCTCCGACACCTTTTCCAACCAACACATTAAGTTAATCAAAATAGCAAGCTTCATAAAACATGACAACTTCATAATTAGATTAATCCATACTTAAACCACATACTCTTCGTGGATCGACCCCTTACTACCACTAACACATTTTGTCAAGGGTAATTCGGGCATATAAGTATTATCTTTGACCGGGGCGCGACCATGTCTTGGATATCCACGGCTCATTTAATTGTAAATGGCCACGACCTAAGCACGGGGCGTAGGCATACACCCGACATATGCTATAATAAATTATAACCCATTAGGGGTGTAACTATTAAAGGTATTAAAATGGTGTGTTGATTAATCATGTTTCCGACATAGTTTTCGGGCTCTAAATGTATTATTAGCATGTAAAACTGATAACATGAAAATAATTTATCCCAAGTTATTTATTAAACAAAAGTACCATTGTGTACACTTTTCAAAATCTTTTTAAAATGAGTCGGTTAAATTGTATTTACTAGTTAAAATGTATTTTCAAAAGACTAAGCGCAGGTGACAAGTATACATAAATAGGCTGGAAGTGCACAACGAAGCTTAAGAGGAATTTGCGAATCCTTGCTTAGAAGGCCTTAGTCTGTTAAACGTCTATTATAATCGTATTTTGATCCGCCTGCAGATCTATTTACAAGCTTTGTAATTATTTTTGAACTTTGAACATTCAAATGTTTGTAATAGTAAATATCCAGAATTCCGCTTGTTATTTTGTATTGTTTGGTAATGATGATATCAACTTGCGTCACGATATTCCCCACCGGGCGCACCGGGTTACACGTGGAATTAGGGGTGTGGCAGGTTGGTATCAGAGCCAACTCTCGAGTGAATTAAACACTAGCCTTTTGTGTTTAATCTCGGGAATACATATTAACATATATCTTTTAGACTTTCAAGTCTAGACTTTGACCTAGGCTTAATCATTTCCATCTTATTATTCTAGCTTTGTATTTTCTCGTTTAACTTGTTTTTGAAGCAGGAATAATGCCACCTAAATTCAGATGCGGAGGAAAAGGCAAAGGTCCCATGAGGGGCGGACCTTCCATGACAGGACCATCTTTTAGACCTTCCCTAGCCGGAGCATCTAATATACACAATTTCAACCCTTACGAAGGATCGGGTGATTCTTCTTCGTCACCATTTGAACCATATAGACATTCCATCTCACATGAATACTCTCCACCCCAATCACACTCCCAACATTCTTACCATTCACACCATACCCACCAATCGCACCATTCTCATTCCCATTCTCACCAAGAATTCTTTAACTTTAACAACCCCGTTAACCAACCCTCACCTGAAACCCCTCCAGTTGACTCACCAACATATATGGAGGAGGATTCTGATCCGGTGGAATTCCCACAAACCGGATCATATGGTCATCCCATCGAGCTGTCTAGTGGCTCGAACTCCTTGGCGGGATCTCCGTTTCGAGGTCCTGATGAGTATGAACAAAGATGGGCACAGTACGTGTTCGTCAACACTCCCTCCTACCACAACACTCCCCAACATCAAGCCCCATCACCACACCCTCACCAAGAGGATATTGATATGCAACAGGTGGATCAACCTCAGCCACTACCTGAATCATCACAACCACGTCGGAGGCGTGGTGCACGCATGTTAGTGCGTGCTAGCCAAAGGTCGAGCTCGCTACCACCTTCGCCACCATCTTACCCTGTCATCCCTGAGGACCCTCAAATACGTCACCTGTGGCGGTTCCAACCCCACAACCTGCTGCTGATCCAATGCCCCAACCGGCAGTTCAACCATCATCATCGGGTTTAGGTAACCCGATACCCACCTATTCAGATTTATCTAGCTATGGTGCTGGTTTTGCTGCTCCTGCATATGACCCATACCTTGAAGCAGCTATGTATAATGCCCTTTATACTTCCCTATCCCTAGTTACCCACCTCCTTACTCCTCTTATGCGGCTACCGAATATCCACCTTATAGATATTCGCACCCGACTATGCCTCAACTGCAACCTCCACCTCAGCCTCAACCCCAAGCGCAAGTACCACTCGAGGCTCTCAATGAGGCTTTAGATCGAGTCAAAGAAATGCAGCACCAAGTTAGGAAGTCAGAAAATAAAACAACCAGATTTATCAAGAGACTCTATAAGGCTGTGAAAGGAAGGAAGGATGAGTAATTTTATGTTTACATTTATGTAATTTTAAATTCCAAAAGTCCCTGTGAGGACATTGTTATTTCTTTTAAGTTCCTGCGTTGACTACTTTTGTTATTTCAAAGTCCTATATTTAGGCAACTATGTAATGATCTTTTTAGTAAAATTTTCTTTGTTATATATATTTCATCCAACCAATCATCATGATTTTATTCAAGTTATATTGCTCCGCTATATTATCCAAAGATCTATCAGCCAATGACAATGATTAATTGAATTGGAAAATGAAAATTTTGGAGGTAACCTTCTATCTAGAAAAGGTGAACAATGTTCAACTTCCAAATTTATCATTTCTCTATGTTAACTCATAATGTGGAGATAACTCTAAAATCCCTGTGATAGATATTGCCATTTGAGTATTGGCAATCGCCTAAGTGATCAAATTAGATCCTGGCTAAAGCATTCAAACACTCAGTAGTAGTGTAAAGCCAATGTGCGGTAATATATTGTCCTTAGTGGTGACAATAGTGACATTTGATCCACTGTCTGATAAATTTTTGGACTATGTCCAATCCATAAATGCCTATGATGGTCCTTTGAGACCTAGGTTATATGTATATACCACATCTTTTTATCTAAATCTGTATAGTTATAGAAACCATATCATGAAAAAAGGTACATTATAGCAACTAACCAAATTCATCTTGAAATTTAGAATTAAGTTGCAACAATGGTGGATTCCAATGAAGCTAATAGCAAACGTAATGACGATGATGCTAATGAGAATATCATCATTAGTAAGAACGAGTTACGAGACCTTATCGCTGCAGAGATTGGCAAAGCCTTGAATGATGCACGACAGCATGAGTCGAGTGCTTCTCGCTCCAAACATGTCTCCAAACCGCTATCTCAGCCTAGTCAGTCAAACCGAAGAAGAGTGAGGCACACTCTTCAAACATGAAAAGTATAGTTAAAAGTCAAAAGCATCATAAGAAGACACACTCCAACAATGATGGTTGCTCCTACAAGTACTTTGTATCTTGTAGACCTTGCGATTTTAACGGGGAAAAAGGAGCTGTAGAATGTCGAAGGTGGTTAGACGAGATGGATACGGTGGTGGATATCAGCGGTTGCGCTGATAAAGACATTGTTAAGTATGTGTCTCAATCGTTCAATGGTGATGCTATCATATAGTGGAAAGTAATAGTCCAGTCTACGGGAAAAGTTCATCTCTACAACCTTAGTTGGTCGAAGTTTGTAGAGCTGGTGAATGATACCTACTGCCCACCTCATGAAGTAGAGAAAATTGAGTCAGATTTCCTGACTCTGACTATGAAAACATGGACTTTCGAAAGTTCGTCACTGACTACAACTCTCTATCAAGGCTGGTACCTTACTTAGTCACTCCTGAACCCAAACGCATTGCGCGTTTTATCAATGGGCTAGCTTCTGAAATTAGGAGTATCGTTAAAGCGGTGCAGCCTGGCTCCTATAAATCTGTTGTGGAACTATCCCTCTCCCTCAGACAGGACTATGTGTGGCAAATGTCGGTTAAGACTGACAACGATGGAAAGAGGAAGCGGGAGGATAACTGCTCCCAGAGGTTTAATAAAAAGGGTAAACATGGGTTCAACAAAGGAAATCAGAAATCGAGTGACAAACCCACTTGTAAGACATGTGGAAAGCGACACCATGGATAGTGTCGCTTAGATCAGAAACTAAAGCACTATAACATCTGCAAGAAAACAGGGCATCGGTCACATGAGTGCCGAAATATAAAAGATACTACTTGCTTTGGATGTGGTGAGAAGGGCCACATCAAAACGAATTGCCCAAAAGCAAATGCCGAAGGAAAGGTCAAAACCACTGAAGCAAAGAAAGGCACTGCTAGAGCCTTCCAAATGAATGCCAAGGAAGCAGTGAATGATAATATGTCATAACGGGTACGTTCCTTACAACGACGCTTTTGCTAGAGTTCTTTTCGATGCGGGCGCTGATAAATCGTTTGTAGATCATAAGTTTAGTAAACTATTAAACTTGCCCAAAAGAACTCTAGACATAACTTATGAAGTAGAGCTCGCTGATGGAACCATAGAAACCGCTTCTTCCATTCTTGACGGATGCTTCATATCCATCAAGAATCATTCTATCCCTGTCTCTCTTTTACCTATGAAACTAGTCGGATTCGATGTAGTCTTAGGCATAGACTGGTTGTCGCATAATCAAGCTCGCATTGCCTGCAACAAGAAACTCATCGAAATCAAATCCCCGTATGGTAAAATCCTCACCATTCATGGAGACAAATACCTTGGATTGCCTGATAAAGCAGTTTTGCTTAAGGAATCTAGATGTATGACGAAGGGCTGTGTCATCTATATGGCACAAGTTACCGTTGATGAACCCAAATTGAAGATTGAAGATATTCCTATCATCTCAGAATACCTAAACGTGTTTCCAAAAGAACTACCTGGTCTACCTCCTGCTAGGCAGGTAGAGTTTAGAATTGACATCATACCCGGAGCAGCTCCCATAGCTAAAGCTCCATACCGTTTAGCACCCACCAAGATGAAAGAACTAAGAACCCAATTGGACGAACTCTTAGAGAAAGGTTTTATTCAACCTAGTTCTTCGCCTTGGGGAGCTCCTATTCTGTTTGTTAAAAAGAAGGATGGATCAATGCGGATGTGCATTGACTACCGTGAACTCAATAAGATAACGATCAAGAATCGTTACCCCTTACCCAGGATCGATGATTTGTTTGATTAATTACAAGGGGCAAGTTACTTCTCGAAGATTGATTTAAGATCGGGATATCACCAACTTAAAGTTAGAAACGAAGATGTCTTGAAAACTGCTTTCAGAATGAGATATGGACATTACGAATTCCTAGTGATGCCTTTTGGGCTCACTAATGCACTAGCAACATTCATGGATCTCATGAATAGAGTCTGCAAGCCATACTTAGATAAGTTTGTCATTGTCTTCATAGACAACATACTTATCTATTCTCGTAATCAATATGATCACGAGAAACATTTAAGGTGCATTCTCGATGTGCTGCGTCAAGAAAAGCTTTATGTAAAGTTTTCCAAATGTGAATTCTGGCTCTATGAGGTTCAGTTCCTCGGTCATGTAGTGACTGAACAGCGTATCCAAGTGGATCCTGCAAAGATAGAAGCAATTATGAATTGGGAAGCACCAAAGACACCTTTCGAGATACGTAGTTTCTTAGGACTGGCTGGTTATTATCGAAGGTTCATTAAGAACTTCTCACGTATAGTCGCTCCTTTGACAATATTAACATGTAAGAGTGCCAAGTTTAAATGGGGCCCAAGGCAGCAAGAATCTTTCAAAACCTTAAAGCATAAGTTAAGCAATGCCCCAGTGTTAACCTTGCCACACGATGTTGAAGAGTTTGTGGTTTATTGTGATGCATCACACACTGGTATGGGATGCGTGCTTATGCAGAGAGGCAAAGTGATTGCCTATGCGTCATGGCAATTAAAAGTGCACGAGAGAAATTACACCACCCATGATTTGGAATTAGGTGCTGTGGTGTTTGCACTTAAACTGTGGAGACATTATTTGTATGGAACAAAGTGTATCATCTACACTGATCACAAAAGTCTTCAACATTTGTTCAATCAGAAGGACTTGAACATGAGACAACGTCGTTGGATTGAAACACTCAATGACTATGATTGCGAGATCCTATATCATCCTGGAAAGGCAAATGTAATAGTTGATGCGCTTAGTCGCAAGGAAAGAGTTAAACCTCTAAGGATCAATGCCAAGAGCATTGAACTAAAAAATAGCTTGAATTAGAAGCTATTAGTTATTCAGAAACAAGCTATGTTAGAGGAAAATATTGCTGAGGAAAAATTAGGTGCAACTATCGAGCAGTTAGTACCTGGAAAGATGGAATGTTCAGACTAAATGATCGGATCTGGGTTCCGATCTATGGAGGACTTAGAGATATAATCCTCCAAGAAGCACATAATTCCAAAATGTATCAAGACTTAAAACCAAGATATTGGTGGATGGGTATGAAAAAGTCCATTGCCACCTATGTAGCAAAGTGCTTGACGTGTTCACAAATTAAGGCAGAACATCAGAAACCGTCAGGACTTCTACAACAACTCGAAATCCCTGTATGGAAATGGGAGATGGTAACTATGGACTTCATCACTAAGTTACCAAAGACAAAGCGTGGAAATGACACAATTTGGGTTATTGTGGATAGATTAACCAAGTCAGCTCATTTCCTACCAATTAAGGAAACTTATAGCTCCGATAAGCTGGCTAAGCTTTATGTGGACGAGATTGTATCTTTGCACGGCGTGTCGATATCCATTTTGTCTGATAGAGATACAAGATACACATCTCACTTCTGGAAAAGTATCCAGCAATCTTTAGGCACGAATTAAATTTCAGTGCTGCTTACCACCCATAGACTGACGGAGAAAGTGAGCGTACTATTCAAACCCTGGAAGATATGCTGCGAGCATGTGTGATCGACTTAGGCGGAAGTTGGGATGATCACTTACCCCTAGTCGAGTTCTCTTATAACAATAGTTATCACACAAGTTTTAAGGCCGCTTCTTTTGAAGCCTTATACGGAAGAAAGTGTAGGACGCATGTATGTTGGGCGGAAGTTGGAGAAGCCCAACTATCTGTGCCAGAAATTGTTCTTGAAACCACAGATAAGATTGTGCAAATCCGTGATCGACTTAAGGCAGCTCGTGATAGACAAAAGAGTTACTCCGACAAGAGGTGTAAACCTCTACAGTTCCAAGTTAGGGACAAGGTTATGTTAAAGGCATCACCTTAGGTGTAATGCGCTTTGGGAAAAAGGGCAAGTTAAAACCGAGGTATATTGGACCATTCGAGATAATCATCGAATGTGTCAGATATGTAGCTTACAGGCTCAAGCTACCTGAGAAGCTCAACGGAATCCATGATGTTCTCCACATCAGCAATTTGAAGAAATGTCTAGCGGATAAGTCGCTAGCAATGCCTCACGAAGACGTTCAGATTGATGAAAACTTGTGTTTTGTGAAGAAACCAATTGCGATCGAAGATCGGCAAGTCAAAAAGCTTCGAAGAAAGCATGTGCCTATTGTCAAGGTCAAGTGGGACGCTCGTCGAGGTCCCGAATATACTTGGGAGGTCGAATCCAATATGCGACAGAAGTACCCTTATCTATTTGAATAAATCTCGAGGTCGAGATTTTTGTTAAGGGGGTGAAGATGTAACACCTCGGAAATTTCCTCAAATAAAAATGCTGTTATGTTATGTTAATAACCTCTGAATGAGCATCGGAAAAGTCGGAGGACCAAAGTTGAAAAAATGCCAAATTTCAAGTTCTGGAAGGCGGTTACAGACGGCAAACCATTATGGTTACGGTCCATAACCAATTTAAAATCATGTAGGCGCCAGAGGTCCTTACGGACCGCAAGGCTAATCCCTTACGGTCCGTAAGGGACTGCCAGTGGCAGATTCTTTGGAAGCCTGCTGCCTTGCCACCTCTCCCGCAATTGTCACCCTTTCTCTTGGTTGTGCCACGACCAAAAACACTTGTTCTCATCTGGAAACAAGCCTCAACACTTGTCATGATCTTATGCTTAGCCTTCAAGTATAAATAGGTGGAGTTTTGCAACTTTGAATATGCTCATCCTATTCCTCTTCTCTCTATAACTCAATTGGAAGGCTCCTGATCTTCAAGGAGCAATCCCCTGAGTTCCTTAGTCATCTTTGGTTCACCAGTAATTGTTCCAACTCAGTTCTTTCATTTTTATTAGGCTTTAAGCTAAAGTCAAAGCGTTGACGTAAAAACGCTTTGACCTTGAGCTAAGACCATTATGGTCCAGCCAATGTTCGTAACAAACATGGCTACAAGATCGTATAAGGTAGGTGTTAATCCCTCAAGAGGGCACCTCCTGATTACCACGTTTGCTTGGTCAATTGACGGGTCAAAGTAAAGTTAATAAAAAGTCAAACGTGTCAGTTTTGAAATAAATTCATAACTAGTAATATAGGTGTTACAAAATCTGTTTTGACACTCTAATAACTTGGTAATAATTTAAGAACATGTGGGAACATGTTGGCTCGTCAATTCCAGGTCTAAGGTCGGTTCGCAACCGAAAGTCGCAAAGTTTGACTTCTGCGTTGACTTTCAGTTCTAACCCGAATTAGCAACCTTTGAAACTGAATCTAGGTTGCATTATGACGATGTTATGTTGTGGTATAACCCTATGGAGTTATATTATATGGTCATGTAGTACGAGTCATTATGCAAGTATCCGTTAAATATGCCTAAAATGCCCTTTTGTTATAAACTAAGGTTTTAATCACCAACAAGCATACAAATGATTTATATATTGATTTAGTAACTCAAATAAATTATTTTGATGTCAACATTCTAACCATAATATGCATTTTTATTAAAGGTCATTAATGATGCTTATAAATGACTAAAGTGCCTTATCGGCATTTTAGAAGGTTTAAATATGCTTTCATCACCAAAACAAATAACTCACTGATATAATATCATAATATGAATTATTTGGGATATCAAAACAGTTTATAAACTGAGTTTACGTACAAGTCCTTGTATAATGTCGATAAATGACGATAACGCCCTTACGGCGCATAAAATGGTTTTAACAACACTTTTGACTTCCAAATCTTTTACCTACTGTTATATTATATTAAATAACATATTTTGGGTGTATAAACTTAATCATAATCTTAGATTTCTTTAAACTTCATTTAAATCGTCATTTAGCGCATTTATCGCCGTTTCGACGCATAGTATGGTTTAAAACCATATTTAAGGAATGAGACTTATTACCTACCGATTTCTAAACTTATTTTGAATATTGTTACAGTAGAAACAAATCCAGAACTCAGAATCCCAAATATGATATCAAAGCTATGTGTGAAATGACTAAAATGTCCTCACGAGATATAGTTTAATTCAAAACTATAAACCACACATATAATTGATATCCTACTGATATAACATCATAAAAGAAGTGTTTTTACAGAATTTTTATCACCACAACATCAGTTTACATATAAACCCATTTATTATGTTGAAAAATGACGATATTGCCCTTTTGAGGCATAAATTGAGTTTAAAACCATAACGGGCTGAATAATGATATCTTACTGATATTTGAACATATTTTAAACATAATGGCATTTGGAACTTGTATAGGACTCATCCGGTTATCCGGCTTCGCTTATATGCGTATGGTTAAGCCTACTTGACCATTTTACGTAAATAAACCAAAGCGGGTTTAACCATATCAAATTATTCTCAAATTCCAGAATGTAAAATAGTAACCCATATTATACAAGTCCTAGTACTTGTCGGGTCCAACATACCTTCTTTTCGGTCATCGCTTAATCTAGCGTTTTCGTACCGTTATCTTTATTTTAAGTTAGCCGGTCTAAGTCAATGACTAAAAAAGGACCCGCTAACTAACTAATCGGTTAATAATACCATCCATTCCAGACTAGAGGCTTCCGGTAGATTGTCACCCAGCTAGTTAATTGATTACGGCTATGCTTTGCTTATTTTCTTATTTATTAAAGATTTTGCAAAGCAGGTAAATACTTTTAACTTATTTTCCCTTATACGGGCTTGGGATACGGTATAATAATACCGCATGGTTGGATATGGGATCAAAGACCAATGAGTCGGGAATTCAAATAATCCATTTTAATTCGTTTTGCTTAATATTAAACATTTGGGGGTTAAAACGACAATGTCTTGGATATCTGCGGCTCATTTAATTGTAAATGGCCACGACCTAAGCACGGGGTGTAGGCATACACCCGACAGATGCTAAAATAAATTATAACCCATTAGGGGTGTACCTATTAAAGATATTAAAGTGGTGTGTCGATTAATCATGTTCCCGACATAGTTTTCGGGCTCTAAATGTATTATTAGCATGTAAAACTGATAACATGAAAATAATTTATTCCAAGTTATTTATTAAACAAAAGTACCATTGTGTACACTAAATGGTTTTCAAAATGTTTTCAAAATGAGTCTGTTAAATTGTATTTTCCAGTGAAAACTGACGTATTTTCAAAAGACTAAGCGCATGTGACAAGTATACGTAAATAGGCTGGAAGTGCTCGGCGAAGCTTAAGAGGAATTTGCGACTCCTTGCTTAGAAGGCCTTAGTCTATTAAACATCTATTGTAATCGTATTTTGATCCGCCTGTGGTTCTATTTACAATCGTTGTAATTATTTTTGAACTTTGAACATTCAAACGTTTGTAATAGTAAATATCTAGACTTCCGCTGTGTTATTTTGTATTGTTTGGTAATGATGATATCAACTTGCGTCACGATATTCCCCACCGAGCCCATCGGGTTACACGTGGAATTAGGGGGTGTTGCACTAAGGCTTGTTGATCAAGTTTGAAAGAGAAGATACGGGTAAGAAGTGTAATTAGTGTAGCGTTTGTTTATGTTTTAATTAGAAGTTGTGTCATAATATGAGGGTTAGATGTGTCAAGAAGCAAAGATAAAAACCTACAAGTGAAGAGGTGTATCGTACAGAAGGGATGTGTCGATCAAGAGTTTGGGTGCCGCATCCAAGAGATGCGACATTTCATGATAGGGGCAAAGGATTTAACATCATCAAGAGACATATTGTTTCGTGAAGAGACGCAACGGTTTCAGACGCAACTCTCCAATATGTATAAATAGGTCTAGAATTTCAGTTTGTAAATTGTCCAACTTTAGTTGGCAATACAAAGTTTATATCCCTTTCTTCTTGTTCGATTATTGTTATTGTTCTTGATTGTGGGTTAACTTCATGGTCTCCTGGGATCTATAGTGGTATCAGAGCCAAGGCTCAAAGAATCAAGATCATGGATTCAATTCTTTAATCAAGGCAAGCGTTTCACGATTCAGAAGAATCATCAGAGGGAAGGCAAGAAATCATCGGGTGAACCGAGCATGTTGGTGCGGGTTTGAATGGGGGAAAGAATGGCCAGGGCAGCGACACTACGAAGAAAGTCGGGCAGGGGACATCATCCTTCGTTCATGGAAATCACCAATTAACAACTCTCCCAAAAAAGTTGATCCTGAAGTCGCATATGGTTGAAGACATTAGTCTCAGAGATTGCCCAAGAAGGAGCATGAAGATTGGAAGAACAAGACTTAAACAATTAGGGGCGAATTATTGGACTTTAATTGTCTAGGTCTTGTTGTTCAAGTTTGAAAGAGAAGATACAGGTCAGAAGTGTAATTAGTATAAAGTATGTTTATGTTTTAATTAGAAGTTGTGTCATAGTTTAAGGGTTAGATGGGTCAAGAAGCAAAGAAAAAAACCTACAACTGAAGAGGTGCATCGTAGAGAAGGGATGTGTCGATCAAGAATTAGGGCGCCGCATCCAAGAGACGCGGCGTTTCATGATTGGCGGCAAGGCTTCAGACATCTTCAAGAGACATGTGGTTTCGTGAAGAGACGCAATGGTTCAGACGCAACTCTTTAGTATGTTTAAATAGGTCTAGAATACCAGTTTGTAAATTATCCAGTATTTTGATTATCAATACAAAGTTTATTTATGGCTAAATTAGTTAATCTCTTTCTTCTTGTTCGATTATTGTTATTGTTCTTGATTGTGGGTTGAATTCGTGGTCTCCTATAGTCTATAAAGATTAAATGTGATTTATTTTATACAATGAAAATATGTTGTAGTTCACTACCTAAATCACCATCCAAAATAGTTACTGGCCCAAGTAGTTCAATTTGGGTTGTGTTTTTAGTACACTATTTGTGCTGGGAACATCTTCAATGATTGTTTTTCATTTAAGGCGAAGATAAAGATGAAGAGAATGCACATAAATCGATTATGTGAGGAGGATAGAGGGAATCGAAGTCTCGTGTTAAAAACAGAAACTAACAAATATATCGGTACAGTTCTTAAAAATACAAGAAGATAAACACTTACATAAAAAGCACCTATCCAACTCAAACCATAAAAAAAACATTGACATTTCTACCTACACCCACACATCCTAATCCTGGTCTGAAACTCCGTCAACGCTGCCAAAAACTTGACCTTCTGAATCGATGTCAATATCTCCACCACCCTTTCCGCCGTCCTTGTCCTCAACATATCCGCCTTGGCCAACACCGTCACCATCTCCACCTTCAAGTTCTCCATCTCCGCATCCACCTTAACCGCGGCCACGCCCTCCTGAATCCTCGCCAATTCATCCTCCAATTCCTTCTCCTCCGCCCTCGTCCCCTTCTTCAGCCTCCCCATGCTCTCCGCTTGCTCCCCACTCATATCCTCCACAGCACTCCTAACTAACGAAAACGCCAGTCCCGGTTTAACTCCAGCGATCCAGAAAAAACTCCGCTCAAACTGAGAAAACCACGGCGGAGAGAAAACGAGCAGAACGTCGTGATTGGCGAGGCGAGATTTGTGCTCGTAGTACTCCTGGTAATGGGCCAGGACGCGATCGATCAAATCTCCATAATCTTGGTCTTTAGATGCTTTAGAAGTTGATAGTGTTGATTGGAGCTCATGCAGGTAACCTTGTTGACGTATCAACCATCCTTGAAAGAAGTTTTGGAATATTTTTGAGTTTGTGATGGACATTTTGTTATGTTGGGAAATTGGGTTTGTGCATGCAAAGATAGGAGTTTTAACTTTTATGGTTGAGATATTTTAGGACAATTGGAGGATGAAACCCACCCTTAGAAGGAAGCTGTAGACACCTAGGCTAACACGGAACACCTCAAAGTAACACCACATGCTTTGATTTATACGATAAAATAATGTTGTAAAACTATTGCATTACGCGATAAAAGAAGTTATAAAAAAGTTGAATGAGAATTTGCGGTGACGGTTGACCCGCGTATAGAAGCATGCAATAAAGAAAGGGAAAATATAAAAGCATGCAATAAACAAACTATAACTAAATAGCCACCAAATTTAACTCTTATCAAAAAATGATAGGTTGCGTATGCAACTTTTCATGTCTCGTCTCACGCATCACAAATACGATGTTACTATCCAACAAATACGATTTTGCTAACCACACTTAGTACAACAGAAGCTTGCTAAAATAAAACACAAATTGTCCCTAAAATGCATCGGTGACCAGACATTAAATTTTTATGTTAATTAGCGAAAAGACTAATAATAATAATAATAATAATAAAAACAAAACTAAAACGCCATGGACCCGTCCAATTTAAATTAAAGAGTTAATGTCATTTTAGTCCCTATGGTTTGAGTCATTTTGTCAGTATAGTCCAGAGGTTTGATATGTTGCCATTTTAGTTCAAATAGTTTCAAATGTTGCTATTTTAATCAACTGAGTTAACTTCATTTTTTTTATTAACGAGAAAGACAATTCGGTTATTTTATATGTAATTCTGTTAATTAAAAGGACAATTTGGCCATATAGAATGACTGAATTACCTTTCTCGTTAATAGAAAAAATGGATGAAGTTAACGCAGTAGACTAAAATAGCAACGTTTAAAACTATTTGGACTAAAATGATAACGTTTCAAACCTTTGGACTATACCGATAAAATGATCAAACCACATGAACTAAACTGACATTGAATTCTATATTAAAAGTGGAGCCTAATCTTAAAACAATACCAACAAATCCAATCTCTTCCCTATCTCAATGTCGGCCATCTCATTCAACGATTTCGCTTTTGCGGAAGACTAACACCATCCCAACTAGATTTACAAAACACCAACGGAAACGAGCCATAAGTCTTAAATCCCCTCGTGAACCCACTTGAAAATGGCAGGACAAAGAATTCACTTGTACCTGCATGAAAGCTTCATTTGAAAATCTTGACCACCAATCAATCTATGTGTACATCTCTCAATCGATGGGTCACTTGATAGTGCATCTGTTGTTTTCGTCTCATCGTCATATCTTTCAACATATTTGAGCTATAGATTTTGGAATGTTTTTACAACAGATTTAGCTACGCATTTGGTTTGGAATTTTTCAAGAAAGAAAAAAATATTTTTTTATATATTTCTTCTCTATAAACATCATATTCAAATCTCAATAAATACAAAAAAACTTATACTAAAAATAAATACGCAAACCATATAGATAACGATTCAAACGTATCAACAAATATAGAAACACTCATACTAAAAAATCCAGATTATCCAAATGTAACACGATAGAGATTAAAACTATCCTAAAGTAATATATAAAATTTCAACATATCTTAAGTTGATGCCAGGTTTTGTGGTGGGTTTTATCACAACAATTGAATCTTCTCATTCATTTCGGCATACAACTTCGAAATTTCTTCAATCTTATCCATCATAGCATGTTTCTCTATTTTATCTTGTTCCAACTCCGCTATTTTTTCCTTCAATCGTTGCACCTATAACATCCAAAGCAAAAATAGTCCGTTAACATCCATTATGACACCTAATAAGTTATGACACATCATAACAAGTTATAACAAAATATAACTTAATAAAGGTTATTATACCCATATATGTGATGTTATAGAACATTACCAACAAACTAACTTATATAGCTCAATTCATTTAAATAACCCATTAGTAGTCGTTATCACATGAAAATATGGACTTTTTTCTACTAAAAGAGAATACGAACCTCATCGTTGTCACTTCTCTCTTGTGGATATGAACTATGGGTACTTAACATTCTCGGTGCATCCGTCATCATGACACGCAGGTCAGGGATGTTGCCAATCCCGTACATTCTACCCTTTTTTCCTCCATAAGTTTGCGACCACAGTTCCATGTCAATTTTCAGGTTTAAGGTGGTATCTTCTCCATATTTCTCGATAACACATTTATTATATGTTTTATGTGATGGGGACATAAAACATTTAGTATTTTAGCGTTATATAATTATTTAGAAAAGCATAGCTTTTAAAAGCACTCACTTCTTGCGCCTAGGCGCTAAGGCAAGGCGAGTCGCTGGAAAAACGCCTCATAGCAATCCATGCGTAGTTTTGGCAGCATTTTAAAATTCCAGCGAGTTTTCAGGCAGATCTGGCAATATTCCGGCCAGATTCAGCACTAATAGCCTGTAAGTTACCAAAATATATTATTCTTGAAAAGCCTCTTAGCTTCATGCTTGTATATATTGAAAGGTTCATCCTAAAACTTGAAGAGAAAAAGAAGAACATAAGAAAGTAACTGAGAAACACTATTACATAATAACAACACATGCTCAACATTCTTTCTTTCAAAGTGCTAATTAAGAGCATTCATAATCACAATCCGTATCCTATATTCTGTGAATGAGCTTTTTATATTTTAAGATGTAATTGTGGATGGTTGGAAGTGTTTGTGAGTAGTGGAGAGAGATCCTGTTACTGTTTATCTGTAAATTGTTCACCCTCTATAATTTTTTAATATATTTTTTTAAATGGTTGCGAGTATAAGAGAGAGAGTAGGTAATGATAAAAGTATAAAAAAATATTATTTAATTGAAAAAAGAGAGAAAATATAATTGTTTTTAGTGAATTTATAGGATAAAAAGATGGAATGGATGTGAATGTAAGTTGTAAGTTATTTTAAAAGGTTTTTAGTTTTTTTTTTTAATATTGGTTAGATATATTTAATTTTCAAATATATTAGTTGTATAAACATATTTAATGGAGGTATAATATTTCAATGCATAATATTTTTTTCATTTAATGATGTTTTTTATTTCTCAGGCTCTCGCATTTTTTTTGCGTCTAGCACATTACATAAGCTTCATTCGCCCTTGCGCCAACCCAAGTCATTTTATGCTCATTAATGGTCTCTTCCATCTCATTGCCTTCTTCCGAACCATACTCTATCGACCTGCTACACCCCGGCAACCCATCTCCCGAACTCAACCCTTTATGTTTAAATTCTTTTGCTCATGTGTATTATGTTATTTGTTTAATTTTACAAATTTGTATTTGAAAGAATAAGAAATGTAAAGATGATTAAGGATAACATTTCATGCTTTCAGTTCATGACATGTACCCAAACTAACCGCACTTATGGAATTAATTTAAGCTAGTCATTAATTAATATTAATATTTGGAATAAAATTTTGTTTATATTGTTATAAACATAAAATGACACGGTTTGTTATACATTTATAAGCATAAAATGACACGGTTTGTTGAAATCGACGTAGCCGGTATCACTATATCAAACACTTTTAATTATAAAAAATATGTTACATATTTTTAAATTAAAAAAAATGTAGGAAATACCTACTTAATTTCTCCTGAAGCACCACCCACCCCATATCCTTTCTTGGATCTAAACAACACACCTATCATCTTCTATATGTATCAACATTGGTCAAAGCCAGTTTCCTTCAATCTCTATTCTTCCCTTCTTAATTCCCCACCCACCCAACTCTCTCTCTCTCTCTCTCACACACACACACATGACCAATTCAAAGGAGCATGCATCTAAAAACGGATGCTTCTCCACCATCCTCCACCGGTTCCTGTGCACCGACGGCCTCCTCACCCACCCATCCTCTGACATCGACAGCCCCAAACAAGAGTCAACAATCAGACCACCATCCCCTACCCGTAACACCACCCCAGCTGGTCTAGTAGCAAGACTCATGGGCCTTGACTCATTCCCTAACTCACCTAAAACTACAAATACAATCATGCAAAAAAGCAGGTCAGTTGGTTCTCTAGACTTGATCTTACCAAATTTTCATATAACCAAACAACCACTTCATCACCGTCGTGTCAAACTTCTCTATCTTTCCGGGAAGTCCCCACCACATTCTTGCACGATCTTGCAAAACCCGACATTGGTTTCATTCCAATACCAGAAAAGCCCATTAATTTGAAGCAAAGAGCGAGTGTTAATGCACGTATGACCAACATCACCACCACCAGCAACAACAACAACAACAACAACAACGAGAACACCATTAAGAAACGTCAAAGTGTGAAGGTAAAGAATGAAGAACAGGAAGTGACTTCAGTGCCATTGAAGACGAGAAGGAAGAGGAGAGTGCATGGTACTGCTAAGAAGAAGCTAGTTGATGATGGATTTCCAGATCATGAGAAGAACAAGTACAGATCAAGAAGTAAAACGTTCAACCATCCATTGCCGACGATGGGGAAACAACATGACATCAGAAAAGAGAAGAAAAAGCCAATGTTGTACAATGAAGATTACTGCATTAAAGTGTTGAAGGAGGTTTGTAGGTTAACAATGGTTGAAAGGAGGTAAGTAATAATATACAAGAATTAAGCTATGAGATTGGTCAACAAATTCTCCAAGTTCTTATGTATGAAATGGTTCATGAGTTATGTAGTTCACTCTAGGTTTATCTCTAGAGGATTTGTGTTCAATACAATTTTATATCATAGATAATATTTGATATCGACATCCATGTGTTAACCAGGAAGATTTTAATGCATTCGATATAATGTGTTAGTTGTTACATTTTGACATAGGACCGTGCTATTCACATACCCACCATCTTATTTTCACACGTTGAAGTGTCAAGCTTGGCATATTGGTTTGTTCAACCAGACAAAGACTAACGTGTGTTAGTCTTTGTCTGGTTGACCGGACCAATATGTCAATATTTGGCCAAAGCTTGGCACTTCAGAGGCAATACTCCAAGTTTTGGCCAAAGCTTGGCGTTTTGTTTGGTTTTTTATTTTTTTTAAATTTGTATTTAATTAAAAAAACGCACATGTACTTGTCGATTTTTGACGTATTTTGTTATTACACGTCATTTTATGAAGCATATGGTCTATATGGCACGTTCTGGATAAGTTCGGTTATGTGTGTTTACGTATTCCATGATTTCATGTGATTCTGTTTTACTTTCACTAGTAGTCCAACGTGCCGTTTTGTATGTATACGCATCCTACCAGATCAATACTTGACGTATTTGTCATTTAATGTCGTAGTATGACGTGTATTGTCACTATTGTTCTGTACTATCGCGTATTTTGGCCTTACGGGTCGTGTTGGTGGCATTCGGTATAGTGACGTTTATTGTCTGTAAGTGTCGTATTAGTTTATTTAGATTTAGGATGTGACTTGATCATATTGTAAAAAATCATATTCAATAACAAATAAGTGCATTTTTCAAAATAATGTGACAAATTTGTTTTTGACACTATCCAATGACTAATAACTGTTTCCAAAAGATAGGTACTAAACATTTTGTTTCCATATGACATGAACGGGAATTTTACTCTTTTAAGCAGATTCATTTAGCTTTAAATATTTATCTGAAATTTCAAAACCTATAGAAAATATAAATTCTGCTTTTTATTGGTTCTTAAGGAAGCAATTTGCACACAGATACCATATGTTTCATGAGAAAACACCTTCTAAATACATGATGAGTATAGATTTTTTTAATAACAATTTCAATATTTTTTAGGATAAATATATAACACGTGCACTATATAGTATTTGAATTCTAAATTTTTTAGTTATGAAGTACACAACTTATCAACAGTATTTGAATTCTAAATTTTTTAGTTATTAAGTAAACTTTTTAGTTATGAAGTACACCACTTTTTAGTTTGAAAAATGCACATTTTGTAAGATCAACAAACTCTCTAGTCAAATCCTAAATCTAAATAAACTAATACGACACTTACAGGCAATAAACATCACTACGTGATAGTACGGAACAATAGTGACAATACACGTCATACTACGACATTAAATGACAAAATATGTCAAGTACTGATCCGCTAGGATACGTAGACATACAAAACGGCACGTTGGACTACTAGTGAAAGTAAAACAGAACCACATGAAATCATGGAATACGGAAACACACGTAACCGAACTTATCCGGAACGTGCCGTATAGACCATATACCTCATAAAATGGCGTATAGTAACAAAATACGTCAAAACTCGACAAGTATAGGTGTGTTTTTTTAATTAAATTATAAAAAACCACCAACACGCCACGCTTTGGCCAAAATCGAAGTATTGCCCCTGAAGCGTCAAGCTTTGGCCAAAGTTCAGCGCTTCAATGCGTGAAAATAGACAAAAAAAATGTATGAATAGACAGGGCCCTTGACATAATCATGTTCTAGAAAGAAGCGTTAGTTCTAAGACTTTCAACAGGCTTAGCGTCAATCTACCATGGAAGACTTATTTTGGTTAACGCGTCTTATTCCACATTTGTGGTGGATGTACAATTACTAAAGTCAATGTAAGGTACGCTACTATATATAGCCACCGTGTGCTACAACTTACCAAACAACCATCTATGTGCATTATAGGACAACTTATTGAGCATTACAATTTTAGAGGGTGATTGACAACTTCTGAATGTTTTTGTGCTGAACTAGTAAGATATATGAATTATTAAGTGTTTAACCAGTAAGGGATCTGAATCATTAAGAGTTATTATAACGCTTAACCGTCCAGAGACAAATGTCTAACAGTTCAGACTAGAGGTCTTAACCATTCAGACTTAGTATAATGTTTAACCATTTAAAGACAAATGTCTGAACCATTTAGACATTTGCTCGCGAAATAAAGAACCTGAATCATCAAGTGTTGAATCAATAAAAGGTCTGATCCATTATAAGCCCCATTAAGGGGCTGTTTGTTTACATCTTAATGAGGCTCTGAATGGTTCAGACCTCTTACTGGTTCAACACTTAATGGTTCAGCCTGTTTGTTTTGTGAGCAAATGTTTTAATGGTTAAGCATTATACTAAGTCTGAATGATTAAGACCTCTAATCTGTATTGGTTAGACATTTACCTCTTAACGGTTAAATATTATACTCTCTCTTAATGGTTTATTAAAATAGTTAAATAAAAAAAATAACATGAACGTGACCTGAGAAGAAAAAGAGGGAATTTTTTTGACTTGTAAATTGGAGTTGTGTGACGACCAAAAGAAGGTGTGAAAGTAGACGTTGAAATTTTGTGTGATGGAAAGAAAGGTGGGTTGACTTTCGGTGACTGACAAAGTGCAATAATGTCCCCTTCACTTCCAACATTTTACAACCCAAGAAATTTTCACTAGTTTGGTATCTCATTGACACGTCACGTTATTTCTTGTTTACATGATAGATTGATATGACGTTGAAATAGTAGTTTGTGAAGTCTAGACATCTCGGTTGAGTAGGACGATCCTTCGTCTTAAACTTTTGCACTAAGTGAAATTTAAGCATACCTAACTATGTGACGTTGAAATAGTAGTTTGGAGCCAGTTTGGTATTATTTTTTTAAATTTTAATAATAAATTTATTAAAATGTTAAAGTAACAAATTACAAACAAGTGGCAGGTAAACGGATAATAAATTGCGCCTCAACCCCCTTTTGAATTGCAAAACCGATCCTATTAAAGACGAAACGACCCTTGAAAGTTGAGATATTACTATTTACCACCCGTTAGACCCTGTTTAGGAATTCCACGGCCTATGGGGCTAGGGAACCAAATGTATCAAAAGTGAATGGGATAAACACATGTTGATTCTCTAAACAAGTCTTCTCGTGTTTAGCAACCTTGCCTGATTCCTCCTTCAACGCAGTCTGGCCAGCAATAAACCCATTATCCATGAGCCCAACAAGAGAGGACACTCCTGTAAGATCCACACAAGCGTGTTTTCCCCTCGCCCACCCAAACATAAGAATATCAGTTGATCGAAGAGTAGACCTCCCATCGAGCAGATCCGTCAAAAAGTTCACCGGAGCCTCCTTTTTTGCCGAAATCCATGCCCGCTTCAGCTGACCGAAGAGTAGACCTCCCATCGAGCAGATCCGTCAGAAAGTTCAACGGAGTCTCCTTTTTTGCCGAAATCTCTGCCCGCTTTAGAACATCAAACAAAATATCCCTTACCAAATCATGCATGTATTTGAAACCAGATAACTCCTTACATTGGACCGCATGCTCGCCAAAAGTATCTAAACAACCTTGTGGCAAACTGGGCAGAGCTCATCAACCGGAAACAGAGGTATCATTAGCCAATACTTAAGATTTGTCCGGTATTCCATTGCCGACATGTTTTGGCCTAATCCTTCAATGAGGATGACTGTCAGGAAATCATGAGCATGAGGAGCCAGGAGATAATCGAACACGACTTTCTGACGAGAGGATAGACTAAACTTCTCTTCAAACTCTGGACAGTTCTGCTAAATATGGGGGCTTTAGGGGGACGGTATAGTGCAATTAATAAATAATAAATAATTTAATATAATTATTTAATAATTAATACATGATTTCATTATGCTATGTATCAAATAGTAGAGCGATTATAGTGTAATTGTTCATCGTATAAGATGACAAGTGTTAACTGGGACGTTTACTTAAAAAATTTTCTTCTTCTATGTGTTTTTCTATTATCTCTTACTATTATGATTTATTAAAATTTTTAATCGTAAAATGGTACCTTTTTACGTTGAAATAGTGGTATATCTCTTCGTTATGGGTCTTTGAATGAGAAATTGGTGAAATTCTTAAAAGGGTATCATAATCTTGACAAAATTCAAAGGCTGGAAGAGGCATTTTCATTGACCAGATTACAAGTTAGGGGTCTGAATTTGGATTTAGATCAAGAAATCATAACTTATCCATCACGCCAGTTGGATGAAGTCGAGACTAATCAAACGAACAAGATTATTGAAATTCAAATTCCAAAGTTCAATGGAAAGGAATTGTTACGGTCATAATAGTAGAGGGACTTGAGATGTAATTGTGGAATAGAATAGGGGGATTTTGTTATAGTTAGTTCCTTAATCTGGTACTTAAACATTATGATTGAATGAAAATGGTATCGATGAATTGAGTTTACTTCTTCTCTAAGGGTTTCTTCTTCTCTTTGTCGATCTTACGCTCGATTACCATTTGTGTTCGTATCAATGGTATCAGAGCTTTCTTTCCTCTTGACCTTGGGTTAGGGCAAGAATCGGTATTCAGCAACAAACGAATAGTTACAATCAAAGACATCAGGGATTCAGCAGCAAGAACAAATCAAGAACAACGGATTATATGGAATTTGTTATGGACGAGATTATAGTACTGATCCAAGAAGGTACAATGAAAGATTATTGTGATTCATTTGAGGCTCTGTATAATAAGGGCAATATTGATGAGGGTTATGCTATATACCTCTTCATTAATGGTCTAAAACTAGATATAGGTGATGTTTTTATGCAGTGGCACCAACATAAACTTCAAACATTGAAGGATGCATTTTCCTTAGCCCTAAAATTGGATTCAAATAAATTGAAAGATACATTTCTCCTGATGATCCATATTCATCCGAGTTCATGAAACTGGAGTCTGCTCACCAGGTATTCGATGAAACGTCTAATACATTTGAAAATGAGAATAGCTTGTGTGTAAAGGAAATTGGGTCTTTAAATCAATATTTGAGTATTCATGAACTGTTTGATAGTGCTGATTCAAAAGAAAATGAAATGGATAACGAAATGACTCAATTTTTTGGAAGTGAAGCGAATTCAGATATGAGTGGAAGTTTTGCAATTGAAGGCAATATAGTAGAATCAATTGAGGATGATGTAATTGTTGAAATGTTGTGTCACACCCCGACCCGCAGCGGAACAAAAGTCGGGGCATAATTGGGTTCTCACCAAATCTCATGATGTTTACTAAGATGTTTCATATTTATTAAATTCAAATTACAACTTAAATATCCAAAACAAAATCCATACAATTACAAGAAAATAAAACTACATAATCATTCCAAAGCATAAAGTTGTTTATTCTTCTAGGCCTTCCTAAGTGTTTCCTGTCTCAGCTGGATCACCTATATCATGTGTAAAACGGGGGATATTTTGGGTCAACAAAAGTTGGCGAGTGAACCTTGATAAAACATTGTTACTAATTTCTTGTTTTATTTAATAAGGAAAATTTTGTGCAATAATCACATGTGAGCAAACATATATAGATAAACAATCACAAACCACTTTGGATGAGTATATGACATGAATGATGATGTATGTGAGATCAAGGCTCAATCAAACGGAGCCGATCTAATGAGGCTCCTGATGCTCAACCCGTCTCCCACGGGGAACTGATGGGCCTAATGAAATGCGTGCACTGAAAATGATAAATCCAATCTACATATAATTCACACAACAATTGATACACATTCGATACACATTTGTTCACGGATATGATGTATGCACAAGTGTTTAAATAAAATAAAAGGATTATACGACACATGATACACCCCAAAACATGATTAAAACGGGGAATTGGTAGAGATTAACTCACAGTGGATGCGTTTCTTGATGACGATGAATGCGCACGAATATTATGACTCAACCGACGAGGGAAAAACTAACCTAAAATAATAACCAAATGATTCCGTAAATAAATAAATATTATTTGAGATTAATATTTTTAATTAGTGCTCTTAATGGGTTTGTTAGATTTATTTTTATGAGTTTAAGGAAATTTTCTAACTTTAAGAATCTTACTTTTAAGTATTTTTAAATGATTTTTCAAATAAATAAATAAATAAAAAGAAAATTAAAAAGTTGACTTTTTGACCGTTGACCGGGTCTGACCGGTCAGACTGTGTTTTCTATGCGCTGAGTGAGGTTCGAACTCGGGACCTCTCGTATACGTGCACGCAGCTCTACCAACTGAGCTACGTGTCTAACCCGAAATATTCTCTGTTTTAATTATATATATATACTAATTAACTTTAACCTTATTTAGTTTATATCAAAAATGATTTAATATGGCCGAACCAGCTTCAGAGACCCGGAGTCGAACTCGGGACGTTCGGTTCGAGTGCGCACAGCCCAACCAGTTGGGCTGTGTGTCTAATCTGCTTGACTAGTGAATTATATTTCTCTTATAAACATTCTGTGACTTGATCTGATTAGGTTTTAAAAATGTTGGTTTTATTTCTGAAAGTCGGTAACATGTGCGATTCGAACTCGGGACGTGTGTATTGTATGTGCACACAGTCCACTGCTAGACTGTGTGTCTAACCCGGTTATATACCCGATTTTAATTATACTAATACACATGTTTAACTTCATCTTCTTCACTTATAGAAATACAGAACAGTGAAACCGACTGTTTGTTTAATTGACCAACAACACTTATAATTGATTGAATTGGAATAGAAGAAGAAGATTAAGGAATAAGATGTACCAACACAGAGTGTTTTCTTCAGATTTTCCGGCAAAATTTCGTCGGCTCTGATTTGCGGATTCCGGCTGAGTGAACTGTTTAACAGTTTCGATTATTGATTTGAACAATTAAAGTATAAATCAAGAGATAGCAGGGAGGTTTAGACAATTATACCGTCTGAAGACAACTGCGGTTTTAGGTTCAGTGATTCCGGCGATATTCCGGCGAGTGCAGAGGAACTCCGGCGACGGGCTCTGGAAGGATTAAAGCTTCGAAAGAGTGTGCGGTTCTGAGCGAAAGGGTTACCAGATGTTTTAGTGAGTATTTATAAGGAAGATCATCTAATTTGAGTTTGAATTAAGATCAAAGTCCGCGGTCAATGATTTTCCGACGGTTATGACTGGAATTGAGTGCCGGCATCGGTTATAACTGATGTGGAAATCAGTTTATCCGTTTCGGTCAAAGGAGAAACAGCCAAATTCGCGGAGTTTATGTTTTCTCCAGTGATTGCGAGTTCTGGGGCGTTGTTTACCGGATTTGACTTTCGGGTTTTACTTTAAATGTTATTTGTTCAGCATTTGTCACAAAGGAAGTGTGTGGCGGAGTGGTGTGGTGTGTGTTTGTGTTTGTGGGTGACCCGGGTTCGAAACCCGGCTGCCCCAAATTTTATTTTTTGATACTTATTATTGTTGGTTAAAATTTTGGTTTTTAAATTTTAAATATTTATTAATTATTTATTATTTAAAAATAAACTGAATCAATAAATACGCAACGAACACATAACGGAATATTTGATTAATAAACGAAGCGGGTTTTGAAACCCGTTTTCCGACGAATGTTACAGTATCCCCTACTTTTAGAAATTTCGTCCCGAAATTTAAGTAGTGGTGGTAACTGGAAAAAGATGCGGGTATTTTTCGCGCATTGAGTCTTCACGTTCCCAAGTAAACTCAGGTCCTCGTTTTGACTCCCAACGTACCCTGACAATTGGAATACGACTCCGTCTTAAACGCTTCTCTCCGAAGTCCATGATTTCTACCGGTCTTTCAATGAAGTGCATAGATTCATCGATTTGAATGTCTTCTAGAGGAATATGGAGGTTTTCATCGGAGAGGCACTTCTTCAAGTTTGATACGTGGAATGTGGGATGAATTCTGTTGAGCTCTTCTGGTAGGTCAAGCTTGTATGCTACAGGACCTACTCTTTCGAGTATCTTGAAAGGTCCTACGTAGCGTGGTGCTAGCTTTCCCTTTTGGCCAAAACGAACCACTCCCTTCCACGGTGATACTTTTAAAAGTACTTGATCGCCAATGCCAAACTCCAAGGGCTTTCGTCGTTTGTCTGCATAACTCTTTTGACGACTTTGAGCCGCTAGAAGATTGTTTCGAATTTGAAGGACCTTGTCGGTTGTTTCTTGAATTAATTCTGGACCGGTGATTTGCGCTTCCCAATTTTGTGCCAACATACTGGGGATCGGCACTTACGACCATATAAGGCTTCAAAAGGAGCCATGCCGATACTTGAATGATAGCTATTGTTGTACGAAAATTCCACTAATGGTAGGTGAGCGTCCCAATTCCCTTTGAAGTCTATGACACATGCTCGCAGCATGTCTTCAAGGGTTTGGATGGTGCGTTCAGATTGACCATCAGTTTAAGGATGAAAGGCGGTACTGAGGTCTAATCGAGTACCCAAGGCGGTTTGCACGGCTCGCCATGTTCGTGAAGTGAAACGACCATCACGGTCTGAAATGATGCTTAATGGTACACCATGACGACTTACCATCTCGCTGACGTAGATACGAGCTAACTTCTCGTTCTTGAAGTCCTCGTGAATCGGAATGAAATGAGATGAATTTGTAAGACGATCGATTATTACCCATATGGTGTCATACCCACTGGAGGTGCGAGGTAACCCGGTAATGAAATCCATGGTTATGTTTTCCCACTTCCATACAGGTATTTCGGGTTGGACTAGAAGTCCTGAAGGTCTTTGATGTTCAGCTTTTACTTTGGAACAGGTAAGGCACTTGGAAACAAAAACAGCGATATCCTTTTTCATGCCAGGCCACCAGTAGGTGTATCGTAGGTCTTGATACATCTTGTCGGTTCCTGGGTGTACAGAGTATCGTGTTTTGTGCGCCTCATTCATGAGGAAATCACGAAGGTTATCGCGATCAGGAATCCATATGCGATTTAAATAGTATAGAATACCGTCGGATTTGGTTTCGATTTTTAGTTCAGCTCCACACGACAGCTCATCGCGTACGTCATTTTCTGTTACAGAAACATGTTGAGCTGCTCGGATTCGATCTTTGATGTCGGTTATGATTTGCGAACATAGAAGACGAATGGAGTTCGCATAACCTTTTCGACTGAGCGCATCAGCCACCACGTTTGCCTTACCAGGATGATACCGTATTTCACAGTCGTAGTCATTGAGAAGTTCGACCCATCTTCGTTGCCTCATATTCAACTCCTTTTGGTTGAAGATATGTTGGAGACTTTTGTGGTCAGTGTATATTTCACATTGGTACCGTAGAGGTAATGTCTCCATATCTTGAGAGCGAACACAACGGCTCCAAGTTCCAGGTCGTGGGTGGTGTAATTCTTCTCATGAACTTTGAGTTGCCTAAAAGCATAGGCTATCACTTTTCCTCTTTGCATCAATACACAGCCTAGTCCTTGCCCTGACGCGTCGCAATAAACTATGAAGTCATCACAACCCTCAGGGAGTGTGAGGATAGGTGCGTCACAGAGTTTTTGGTTTAAAGTCTGGAAGGACTCTTCTTGCTTAGGTCCCCATATGAAGGGTTTTCCTTTATGAGTCAAGGCCGTGAGTGGTACAGCAATACGGGAAAAATTGGCAATGAAGCGTCGATAATAATCAGCCAAACCAAGAAATGACCTAACTTCAGTAGGGGTACGTGGCGCTTGCCATTCCTGCACTGCCTTGATTTTTGAAGGATCAACATGAATTCCCTTGTTATTGACGACATGTCCAAGGAATTGTACTTCTCCTAACCAGAATTCACATTTTGAGAACTTAGCGTAGAGCTTTTCAGTCCTTAAGAGTGTAAGGATGAGTCGAATGTGTCGCTCATGATCGGATTTAGACTTGGAGTAGATAAGAATATCGTCGATGAAGACTATGACGAAACGGTCGAGGTAGGGTTTGCAAACCCTATTCATTAGATCCATGAAGACAGCGGGGGCGTTGGTTAAACCGAATGGCATGACCATGAATTCGTAATGACCATAACGAGTCCGGAAGGCGGTCTTTGGGATATCTTCTTCATGTACTCTGAGCTGATGATAACCAGAACGAAGGTCGATTTTTGAAAAGCAGGTGGCGCCTTGAAGTTGGTCTAGGAGGTAATCGATGCGAGGTAGTGGATAGCGATTTTTAAACGTTAACTTATTGAGTTCTCTATAATCAATGCACATGCGAAACTTTCTATCTTTCTTCTTCACAAAGAGAACAGGTGCACCCCAAGGCGAGGAGCTAGGACGTATGAATCCTTTGTCGGTCAGCTCTTGCAGTTGACTGGCCAGCTCTTGCATTTCGGATGGGGCTAACCTATAAGGAGATTTTGCGACTGGTGTAGCGTCAGGTACAAGATCGATGCGGAATTCGACTTCTCTCACAGGAGGAAGTACTGAAATGTCGTCGGGAAAGACTTGTGGGAATTCTTTCATAACTGGGATATCTTCGAGTTTCTTCTCCTTGTTTCCCTTTTTGACGACGTGAGTTATGAATGCGACATAGTTCTTACGGAGATATCTTCGGGCTTGAAGGCAGGACATTAATTTGAGTCCTTTTGAAGGGGTTTCCCCAAAAATACGTAGGGTCTGACCGTCTGCAAAAGGAATGCGAATGAACTTTTCGCGGCACACTACTTCAGCGTGATGCTGGCTGAGCCAGTCTATACTGATTATAACATCGAAACTTCCCAACTTCATAGGAATGAGGTCAACTGGAAAATCGTGATCGTTTAGAGTGAGGGTACAATTGCGTATAATAGAATTTAATGAAACGGGTTTTCCGTCAGCAACTTACACCGTTAGAGATTCCATTAACACGAGTTTGGTTGAGGCTAGGTTCAAATTCTAAGGACACAAAGCTCTTATCCGCACCAGTATCGAATAATATGGATGCATAACTACCATTGATGAGAAACGTACCGTTGACCACGTTGTTGTCAGCCCTAGCTTGGTTGGCATTTATGTTAAAAGCTCTTCCTCTGGCAGGTGGAGGAGCTTGGTTAGCTTGGTTTACCGGGATTGCTTGAGCTTGGGCATGGATGATGTTCACCAACCGTGGACAAGTGTTCCTGAAGTGGTTTGGGTCCCCACAGTTGTAACAAGCTCGCATGGGTTGCATCTGGGGTAGTTGGGTTGGTAGTAAGTTTGGGCTGCGTGTGGTGCAGGTGGTAGAAGTAAGGATTGTTGGGCTTGACCCACTATCTGATGGTGGGTTTGGGTTGGGGGTTGATTGCGGTTCATTCGTTGAAGGGTACGACAGGTTTGGATGGTGTGACCCGCACGGCCACAGCTTGTGCAATGTTGGCAGGGATTTTCGGGAGGGTGATGGTACTGACAACGGTTGCATTTTGGGTGTGGGCCGGTGTATGGCTTTTTGAATGGTGCAGCTGAAGGAGCAATTTGGGTGATTGGTGCAGCAGTGATAGGAGGGTTGGCTTGAGTGACAGCAAAATTCTTGCCATTACGTTTCCTCTTACCAGCAAACCTTGAAGATGAGACTGAGTGGTTTGTAGTCGAGGTCTCTGTGGGTGCTTTATTCCTTTCATCTTTGAATTTGCCGTTTCGAATGCGATTTTCAGTGAGTTCTGTAGCTAACTCCATCGCGGCTTCAAGTGTTGCAGGCGAGTGCTTAAAACCGAGTCTTGAATTTTCGAGGGAAGACCTCGAATGTAATGTTTAACCAAGCGGTACACGGGGGTGAACAAATTTGGGATCATCTGGTCAGCTCGAGAAATCTCTTATTATAGGAAGTGTGATCTCCTTCCTTTTGTTTCAGTGAGTGGAATTCGTCTTCCAACTTTTTGATTTCGCTTCTTGGACAGAAGCGTCTTGTAATGAGTTCCCTTAACTCTTCCCATGTTAAGGCCATGGCATCTTCAACTCATCGCTTACCCTTTTCCGTGTTCCACCAGGTAAGGGCTACCCCAAACAGTCTTCCAGTTGCATAACGTACCTTGCGATCCTCGGGACAATCGCAATTGAGGAAAGTGTTCTCCATTTCTTCAAACCAGTGAGGGAGGGCGGTAACACCTTAGGTCCCTTCATACTTTGGGGTTCGCAAGATTTGAAGTGTTTGTAGGAGCACTTTTTGGAAGGAGGGTTGGCGACGCTCTGGTCTTCTTGAGTGGGAGGGTTGATGGGATTTGCGGTGATATGTCAGGAAGCACTGCTGCCATTTGTTTAGCAATTTGTGTGGCCAAGCGTTCATTTGATCTTCCTGACTTTCTACCTCCACGTAATTGCCTAGCCGACATCTACAGAAACATACATAGGAAGATTGTGAGTTTAAGAATTTTCTAGGTGTCATGTGTCGTAAAAAGAATGAAAAACAACATAATTGGCAATAATTTAACTACATCCATAGGATGTCTTGGGTTTGCTCATGTTTGGGCCTCCAATGTCCCCCATACCATCGCCTGTGTAGTCATGTGGGCCCCCATGACTATTGGGCTTGGTAAGATTCACATTGGTGTTGGCGGATTTGTCACACCCCGACCCGCAGCGGAAAAGGTGATCGGGGCATAATTGGGTTATCATCAAAGCTCATGACATTTATTATATGTTTCATATTCATTAATACAATTTAATGGAAATTTACAATAATTGATACAACATGTTCTAACTATCAATCTAAGCTTCTTGGTTCTCTTCTAAGGCATTTCCTATGTTTTCCTTGCTTCAACCTGTTCACCTGTATCATGTGTAAAATGGTTTTTGGATCAACATAAAGTTGGCGAGTGAATCCTATGGAAAGCATTTGAACAAGTTTATCCAATTGATTATAAATAATGTGCATAACCACATATGAGTAAATGTAGATGTAAATTTATTCACACAACAAACAATATTGAATATTGCACACACATACACCAAATGATTGTTTTGAGGCACGCGTTGTTCGACTCGTCTCCCACGAGGAACTGATGTGCCTAATGAATGAGTTTTGAGGCACGCGTTGTTCTACGAACTGATGGGCCTAATGAATGAGTTTTGAGGCACGCGTTGTTCAACTCGTCTCCCACGAGGAACTGATGGGCCTAAATAATTTGCATACAACTTTGACAATATGTAATACATCACAACCAACAATAGTTACATTCTAGTTTAGATCATATAATGGTATAGCACGAGTTTGCATAAGAGAATTAGTTTAAGCGACACATGATACACCCCAAAACATAAATAAAAAAGGGGAATTTGTAAGAATTCACTCACATTGGGTGCGTTCGGTTGATGAGATTGAATGTACGCGAAATGGTTTTAACCACGAGTGAAATTAACCTAGATAAATAGCATTTTAGTTCGGTAAGCAAACGGATTTTATTAATCTATTTTGTAGGATTGTTGGGTGTATTTTTGTGAGTTTGAGGCTATTTTCTAACCTTAAAAATGTTATTTTTAAGTATTTTTAATTGATTTTTAATAAAAAAAAATTAAATAAAAATAATAAAAAAATATTTGATTTTTGCTACAGTTGACTTTGACCGTTGACTTTGACTGACTGTTGACCGGTTCGAAGGCATATTGTTGTGCGCTGGGTGAAGCTCGAACCCGAGACCTCCCGTACGCGTGCACGCAGCTCTACCAACTGAGCTACGTGTCTAACCCGTTATATAACTGATTTTAATTATATATATTAATTAGAATTAAGCAGAAAGCCTTTTCTTTAAAAACGATTTAAATCCCGAAAACCGGTGCGCTCCACAGGTCTCGAACCCGGGACCTGTGGGTTAGCGTACACACAGTCCACCGCTGGACTGTGTGTCTCACTTGGTTATAAACTCGGTTATCAATATACTTAACATATACCTAATTCAATCCGGTTCAGTTTGCGGAAAAAGGAATTTTTATTAAGGCAGCGTGTGAGGGACAATACTCGAACTCGAGACCTTAGCGTTCAAAGTGCACACAGTCCACCGCTGGACTGTGTGTCTAACCCGGTAAATAACTTGATTTTAATTATACTTAACCATTACCGTAACATCGTCTTCTTCACTGGTTTTAACCGGAAGTGACGACTGACTGGTTCGAAATGTTGATTCAGATTTCTTTAGCGTTTTATGATCAATTACAGACGAGATAAAAGTAAAAAGGAAAGGAATTAGGCGTGAAAAGTACCGACTGGTTCTCCTCTGTTTTCCGGCAGAACTCCGGCGACAGCAAGCTCTTCCGGCGACGAGTGTCTTGAAGCAGAGAATCTTCAGAAAGTTTACAAAGGGTGTGGGTGACTTCGGTATAAGTTTAGGGGGTTCAGTAAAGCTCAGAGATTAAGGGCTCGGTTTTCCGGCGACGTATAAAATATTTCCGGCGAGTGAGTTTTCGCCGAGAAAGGGTGCGATTTGAGTGTGAAAGATTTCTGGTGAGTAGTGGGTGAATTTATAGGGTAGTATCGAGATGTATGGGGTCTGAATTTGGTCTAAATTCGAAGTCAGCCGTCCTCCGGCGGTTATGGCTGATGTCGCGGGTTCAGACGTCGGTTATAACCGTTGTGGGAGTTAAGTCTTCGGTTAATTTGAGCGGAAACGTATAATAACGGCGAAGTCGTCGGGATTTCCGTCGACTGCTATTTGGGCGGAAAATTGATTGAATTTTGACTTCCGAACATTATAATTTGAATTAATTGATTCCTTTTAATAACAGAAAATCGAAGTGGCGGAGCGGTTGATTGGCTGGGTGATAAGTCATTGTTGAGTCGGTACAGACCCGGGTTCGAAACCCGGCAGAAGCAAATCATTTTTATTTTGCGATTTTTATCAGTTTTTCAAAAACTAAATATATATCCCCGCATAATAATTGATTACGTATCGTTTAAAATTATTTTGGGCATTTAATTCGCAACGAAAATTTTAACTGACTGTTCGGTTGATAAACGGAGCGGGTTTGGTAAATCCGTTTTTGACGGATGTTACAGGATTAACACTCGCACCACCCGAATGAAAATCGTAAAATATGATTGCGAGATGTATGGTAGGAGGGTGTCCAGGTGTAGACATAATGACAACTCAAAGTGGGGTTAGCTCACACGACGTTTGGTATAGCATGCTTTGGCCTAATAGGTCCTTCGTACTCTCATCGTTAGTCCCCAGGTAGGCAAACTGGTCCTTTATTTTGGATTTATACGAATGCCAAGCCTAGACAGGCCGTTCCGACTACCGGTACTCGTACCCTTCTAGTTACTACATGCCCGTCATGAGAACTCACTTTGAAGTGATTTGAAAAATACAAAAATCATTGTAAAAATCATGGGAATCGTGAGGTGTGTGCTCTCATGGATATGATATGTTATGAGGATATGATTCATGATGAGCATTGTATAATAACATGTATTTGTGAGCATGCTTGCATAACATTGAGTGTATAAATAAACATAAAGCATATAAACATCATGAATTTTGTATGTAACGCATAAACAATTTAAAATTTTAATTAACTATAGTATAGGCTCTAAGGGTCTAATAACCTATCATATATCCTATAGTCATAAGCTCTGATACCAATCTGTCACACCCCGACCCGCAGCGGAACAAAAGTCGGGGCATAATTGGGTTATCACCAAAGCTCATGATGTTTACTAAGATGTTTCATATTTATTAAATTCAAATTACAACTTAAATATCCAAAACAAAATCCATACAATTACAAGAAAATGAAACTACATAATCATTCCAAAGCATAAACTTGTTTATTCTTCTAGGCCTTCCTAAGTGTTTCCTGTCTCAGCTGGATCACCTGTATCATGTGTAAAACGGGGATATTTTGGGTCAACAAAAGTTGGCGAGTGAACCTTGATAAAACATTGTTACTAATTTCTTGTTTTATTTAATAAGGAAAATTTTGTGCAATAATCACATGTGAGCAAACATATATAGATAAACAATCACAAACCACTTTGGATGAGTATATGACATGAATGATGATGTATGTGAGATCAAGGCTCAATCAAACGGAGCCGATCTAATGAGGCTCCTGATGTTCAACCCGTCTCCCACGGGAAACTGATGGGCCTAATGAAATGCGTGCACTGAAAATGATAAATCCAATCTACATATAATTCATACAACAATTGATACACATTCGATACACATTTGTTCACGGATATGATGTATGCACAAGTGTTTAAATAAAATAAAAGGATTATACGACACATGATACACCCCAAAACATGATTAAAACGGGGAATTGGTAGAGATTCACTCACAGTGGATGCGTTTCTTGATGACGATGAACGCGCACGAATATTATAACTCAACCAACGAGGGAAAAACTAACCTAAAATAATAACGAAATGATTCCGTAAATAAATAAATTTTATTTGAGATTAATATTTTTAATTAGTGCTCTTAATGGGTTTGTTAGATTTATTTTTGTGAGTTTAAGGAAATTTTCTAACTTTAAGAATCTTATTTTTAAGTATTTTTAAATGATTTTTCAATTAAATAAATAAATAAAAAGAAAATTAAAAAGTTGACTTTTTGACCGTTGACCGGGTCTGACCGGTCAGACTGTGTTTTCTATGCGCTGAGTGAGGTTCGAACTCGGGACCTCTCGTATACGTGCACGCAGCTCTACCAACTGAGCTACGTATCTAACCCGAAATATTCTCTGTTTTAATTATATATATATATACTAATTAACTTTAACCTTATTGAGTTTATATCAAAAATGATTTAATATGGCCGAACCGGCTTCAGAGACCCGGAGTCGAACTCGGGACGTTCGGTTCGAGTGCGCACAGCCCAACCAGTTGGGCTGTGTGTCTAATCTGCTTGACTACTGAATTATATTTCTCTTATAAACATTCTGTGACTTGATCTGATTAGGTTTTAAAAATGTTGGTTTTATTTCTGAAAGTCGGTAACATGTGCGATTCGAACTCGGGACGTGTGTATTGTATGTGCACACAGTCCACCGCTAGACTGTGTGTCTAACCCGGTTATATACCCGATTTTAATTATACTAATACACATGTTTAACTTCATCTTCTTCACTTATAGAAATACAGAACAATGAAACCGACTGTTTGTTTAATTGACCAACAACACTTATAATTGATTGAATTGGAATAGAAGAAGAAGATTAAGGAATAAGATGTACCAACACAGAGTGTTTTCTTCAGATTTTCCGGCAAAATTTCGTCGGCTCTGATTTGCGGATTCCGGCTGAGTGAACTGTTTAACAGTTTCGATTATTGATTTGAACAATTAAAGTATAAATCAAGAGATAGCAGGGAGGTTTAGACAATTATACCGTCTGAAGACAACTGCGGTTTTAGGTTCAGTGATTCCGGCGATATTCCGGCGAGTGCAGAGGAACTCCGGCGACGTGCTCTGGAAGGATTAAAGCTTAGAAAGAGTGTGCGGTTCTGAGCGAAACGGTCACCAGATGTTTGAGTGAGTATTTATAAGGAAGATCATCTAATTTGAGTTTGAATTAAGATCAAAGTCCGCGGTCAATGATTTTCCGACGGTTATGACTGGAATTGAGTGCCGGCATCGGTTATAACTGATGTGGAAATCAGTTTATCCGTTTCGGTCAAAGGAGAAAGAGCCAAATTCGCGGAGTTTATGTTTTCTCCGGTGATTGCGAGTTCTGGGGCGTTGTTTACCGGATTTGACTTTCGGGTTTTACTTTAAATGTTATTTGTTCAGCATTTGTCACAAAGGAAGTGTGTGGCGGAGTGGTGTGGTGTGTGTTTGTGTTTGTGGGTGACCCGGGTTCGAAACCCGGCTGCCCCAAATTTTATTTTTTGATACTTATTATTGTTAGTTAAAATTTTGGTTTTTAAATTTTAAATATTTATTAATTATGTATTATTTAAAAATAAACTGAATCAATAAATACGCAACGAACATATAACGGAATATTTGATTAATAAACGAAGCGGGTTTTGAAACCCGTTTTCCGACGAATGTTACATGTTGCCACCGCATTTGCATCAACATGAAAAGTTGTTGGTAGCAAATTCTATCAGATCAAAGGATCACATGAGTGGTCTGAAGGATAATTTGAGCAACGAGTTTAATGGGATACAAGATGATTTGGCTTCTATGGATTTTTTCAATGCTCCTGAAACACAGATAAATGGTTCTTTAAATAAGGACATAGCAAAAAGCCATGGATCTGATGTTGACCATGAAAACGAAAATTGGAAATCTAAAGAAAATCAACAAAGGTCCAGTTCATGTGGATTTTATTAATGCTGAAATGGTTGGTGAAGTTTCACAAATTGAAGAAGAGAAGGCTACACATTCAGTTGTGGACAGAAACCATAGAATTGCATTAAAAGCCGTCAAAAAAGATAATGAAGCTATTATTATCAAAATTATGAAAACATGGCAGTTGGGTTTGGAATTGATAGCTGTTAGTTTTGAATGGAAGCCGGGTTGGAACGGTTTTCCAAGTGAAAAATTGAGGAAGGTTCAACATGTGTGCAATGGACGTGTTGATAATTACATAGCAATGGCAACTATTAAAACTGTAGGAGCAACACCAGTGGGAAAGAATAGCTTACGAATTACAGCGATGGTTCCTTATGGTGACCCTAATGATTCTCAATACATAAAGAATGTATTTGATGTAGGAGAAGGTAGACTAGTGGATGCTGCAACAGTTGCTGACATGAAACACATTGCAGTTTGGCGTGGATGGGAAATTTTGGAACAAATGGGTATTATAGATTACTGGGTATATGAGCCTCTTACAAACACATTAGCATCTCATCGGAAGGAAGTAAGAAAAAAAGAGGACAACAAAAATCAAGGAACAATAGCTATTATAGATTACTGGTAAGGAACCCGAGTGATACGGCGACGGCTACAATTTACAATACGATACTCGTTTTCCGTTAATTTATCAATCGTCTCGTGATATATCGTATAGTACTTAAGTTAGTTTTCTTATTTGTGTAATATGCAAAATAAAAGTAACAAAAATACAGATTAAAAGCCAAGAATGGGTCTTAAAATTTTGGGTAAAGCAAAAGTTAGGGCAGACTAAATAAAAAGTTGATGTTTCAAGTCATAAACAAAAATTATAAATCTATACTTTTGACATCTGATTTGTTGTTGAATACATTTGACACTTTTTAAGGATTCATCTTTTAGCAACATAGTTGTAGGAATCCGTTTGCATAAAATAAAATAAAATAAAATAAAACTTTACTAACTTGAATTACAATACAGAAATAACAAAAGCAGTAAATTACAGTACTGAATTACAACTGAAAATAAATACAAAAACAAGATTTTAACAACAGAAATAAAGTTCTTGGCTGAGGATCGTGTTAGACACGGGTCCCTTAAAAAATATTTCGACTCTCCCAGGAGAACTCGTTTGTTTTCAGGATACAACAGCCTAAGCAGTTGCACTGCCGGAGATGACGAAACCCGAAGATATACCTTGAAACTAGAAGGAAGATCAGAAGAAATCTGCAAAGAATTCTTTGCATATGTTGGTGAATTCGGTGTATCTGCTGGAGTGGTGAAGCTGCTGTATTTATACAGCTTCTGGGATGAAACAACAAAAATGAATTAACTCAACGAATTGAATTGCATTAAACGTCTTTAATGCACTTTAATTCGTCAGTTATTTCTTAGTCAAAACCATTGACTCGTCTGTTTCAAATACTGAAATGTAACTGCTCTGGCATTAATGTCTGGAAGCTTCTATTCGCGTGCGTGCGCCATTCTGGCTCAATTCCATGCACAAGTCCACTCCCATACACGAGTCTGCTAGTGCGCCTCCATGCCACATCATCTGGGTCTGCCACCTGGTCCTTGCAGCTTCTATGCTGAGCCATGCGCACGCGGTCAAAAATACAAACGCGGCTCTCAATCGGTGCGAAGTGCAAAGTGCACCGTCAAAGCGCCACATTGCCCCCATCGCCCACGCCACACGCACGCGCGCGTGAGTTAGGGTGCTACGTATGCACCCTTCGCGAGTACACTTAGTGTGTGCTTCCATGAAACAATACGGAAGGAGTGTTCTTACTTAAATACCGCTTTAAGTTTCGTCTCTCCTCTGATGTGGGACAATGTGCTACTTTCCCATTTATTTCAGCATTTAATGTTTCATACACCAAACGTTGAGCATCGATATCTCATTCATCTTAGCTCCGTTTTGGACGCGGTTTGATTCGTTGCGAAGTCCTTCCAACGTAGAACACAAACCCACAAAAAAATATATATATTAGCCTCAGTTTATAATATTTATTTCTAGTCCAAAATTAGGAAACGTTCATTTCCTATATTTGTGAAAAATGCTATTTTCACAAATTTCCAACAATAGTTTTATCAGTAAATAGTTTTTTCATCACTAATTTGTAGTTTTTTTTCTTTGTAAATAGTATCTTTTTATCACCTGATATTTTTTTTACTTCTTATTTATAATCTCCCAGTTTTAATTTTGTTCAATGGACACAATAGATACACAGAGATGTTAAATTCAGAACCTTTCATCCAAATCAAACTATGAATAGAGACATTGCAACCTAGATAGAGATCATGAAAATAAAATAACACACACATATATACATATATAGGGAAAGTTTTATGCAGATTAAATATTGCGAGAACACACAGAACAAAATGAACCACCTATTTTTTCAATCCTAAAATATAAATGAAAATGTTACAAATATAAGATTTATTATTTCTCACACTAGAATTTAAAACTAAGTATGAAAAATTTTCAATCTCTATATAAGTTACACATATGTAAGTTATGTGTAGGTTAAATTACGTATATGTAAGTAGGCTATGTGTAGGAAAAAATATATGGTTCTTTTACATATATATATAATACATATATGAATGTAAGAAACATAAAATTTAAAAAATATGAACCGTAAATTCCAAAATTTAGTGATTTATAGTTGTTCTTTTTGTTTTCGCAACAATTAGACTTCTGTAATGATCCTCATCATACATATATATATATATATATATATATATATATATATATATATATTATATTAATAAATATAATGTGGATTTGCCACATATACGCACAGCCATATATAGACTTTATAAGATCTAGAAGTAAAAGCACCTGAAACATTGAAGTGATTCCAGCACCTCGGACAAGCATTCCAAAAGCTCTCACTTGGCCAGGTTTATACTTTAAAATGGCCTAGACTTGACTATATCCGGCTAAACAAGCCAATTAACGCTCTAAATCAGCAAAAAAATTGGCCTAGACTTGACTTTATCAGGCTAAACAAGCCATGCCTAAACCAAGCTCGCGTTTGAAAAAGTGTCTGAGCTTAAAAAAAGAAACTCAGATTCGAACTCTCCATAGCCAAAAGATCCAAGCTCGAGCTAAGCAAATCCAGGAAACAATTTCTAGTAGCAATCAATATAGTAGTAAAATAGTAACTTAAAAACAAATGGTATACCCTTGGGTGACTAAACGACTTTGGAGGCTCTCGATTCTTCCTATTAGTCCAAGATCGAACCCATACAGCCTTAGAGTGAATTGCACAAAAAACATACTACAGCCTCCTCAAATACAACTTTGGAAGTGTGTACTCTACAACAGCAAAATACAAAAGTTTTGTCAAACTGGTCAGACGGAAATACACATTTAAATTGGCTAATGTCGAAAATTTTACAATCATTAGCACATGCTTCTTGAGCTTCTAGAACTAATGCTTGCTCCACAATGTTCCTCGCCGTAAATTTCTTGCTATGTTTTTGAGAATCACCGCCAAAAATGATTTAACATATACAGTACTCAAATTCCTTAAATTAGAAGTACCTGCAAGGTAACAACACCTTCATAGTTCGTACATGTCCCTTAAACATTAAAACATAGTTAATCATAAAAAGACAGATATAATATAAATATCGTATCACACCCAAAAATCGGCCAAAACATTTTCCTTTAAAGATCTTCAGCTCTCAAATGGAGCTTCCTTAGGAACGATACAACATTCAGGAGGCCTGCAACATAATGTTTAAAATGTAACTTAACAACAAAAAGTTTATGTAAAAGTTTATGAAGGACAGACTTTACTTGACATGCCAAACCCGATTACCCTATCTGGATCTCAGACCTAATAAGCCTTTTAACCCCTGCACATATGGCAGTGAAAAAAAATGAAAAATAGCAACGAATGGCAAAACCGAATTAGGGCTTGGAATCATACTATTGTTCATTTTCCTAAGAACGAAATCGAAACCTTAACGCACCTTGAGCCGACAATAGCTTGAACTGGAAACAAAACGGGGAAGAAGAGGCGAAGCAACAACAACGCAACAAATCTGAAGTGGAAACCATAGCGTTCGACGCTGCCTCCTCACCTTGTTGGTGCTTGTTATGTGACAACAGCTTTGACTTGGTATTTGGATATTAATCAAGACATGGAAATGTAGAATTCATGAAGACTTGTCCAAGTTTGTGTATGGGAAGTCTAGTCCGAATTTGTGGGCTTCACAAGTTCGGAATACGTTCAAGAGAATCCGAGTTTTGAAGCTTTAAAAGGGTTCCGATGAGAGGCAAGGTGTCTGAGGTTGTGAAGACTTGGGAATTCCGAGTTTGTTGTAGTCATGTTGAGTCCGAGTTTAGTAGTTTTCTATTCAGTCCGAGTTTTGTCATTTGTATTTAGTCTGAGTTTATTATTGTTGTACGTGGGCCTAGTCCAGTTGGATGGCTGTAGTATATAAATAGTGCTTGCATTAGGGTTTGAGGTTAGACATTCTAAGAGACATTACAGAGAAGTTACAAAGAGATTTGTGAGAGAATACACAGAGAGTTGCTGTGAGGTTCTTGTGATCTTGAGTGATTGTAAAACTTCGTGTTTGATAATCATAGAAGATTGATTAAAGTATTTCTACGTGTTCTTCAACTATATTCTTGTTTCTGTGTTTGTGTGATCTATCAAGGGGATTCCGCACCCTTGATTGATTATCAATCTCATAACGATCCACGGGATAGGGACCTACACACCTGGATTTCACTTTTCCCTGTTTGCGAGCGAGAGAGAAAACAAAGGAAGATGTGTATTTATATTATGAGATAACATCAGGTTTTCAAGGTGAGGTGTCTGAAATTTTGGTTCTTGCAAGGTTTGGTTCTCACTAGATCTACGATTTTGGGGTAGAAGAAGATTAGGGTTTGTAAAGAAAGGAGGAGGAGCAGCTGGATGAAATGATTTAGGGTTTAGAGAGAGAGAAAGAGAGAGAGAGAGTCATAGAAACATTATATTGGATCCATAGAAGTACAACAGGTCAAAGTGATCGGGTTAAGATCCATGTAGCTTCACAGCATGTTAAGACCAACTTTTCAACAAATTGGTGCTTTAAATACTTGTACAATGTGCTTGAAATGCTTGTACATGTAAATTGGAGTAAAAGACTATATTGTCATCCTAATATGCATTATAATGTAGTATAGATAAACTCGTGTACTACACGCAGTTGTATAAAGACCCGATGTATAATAGAAAAATGAAATCACAATAATGTTTAAAAATTTACAAATAAATAATGTGTATAATAGTAATTATATAACCATGTGATCTTGATAAAAAAACCATATCTGTTATCTTGAAAGTTTGTTGTAATAACAAAAAAACCATATGCTTTTCAATTTTTATGTTTGTACCAAATTTCAGCGGGGGTGCCCTCTACCTTTTAAATTAACAAGGATCATCCTTTACATTTAAAAACCTTGCACCGACTGTCATTTCCACTAATGGTGTCAAATTTCTATGCTAAATCTAATCACCTCCTTATGAAATGACCAAACTACCCTTACCTATTATAAATTAAAAAATATATATTATAACTATAACTCTTGTTCTCCCAGCCACCATCACCAGCACCCAGTTTCAATACAGGTATTTAAAAGGTTCATAAATTGGTTAGCTAAGGTTGGAACGGTGCTTTGAATTACAACGACTTTGTTGAAAAAAATGTAAGGATGTCGAAACTTCACGAAATAGTTCTTTTGGTAGCTTAAGTTCACGTCTAAAGCTTCGGGTAGGTCAACTAAAGGGTAGAGGGGCTGCTTTCAGTGGTCACAATACACAACAGGATTGGTTTAGGCCGCTACAATTATGGTCGATATGGCGGTGGTGGGTAGCAAGGGTTGGTCCGGTCGTTACTATGGCTGCCAGAGCTCGATAGCAAGTGAAGGTAAAAGCGGTGAATTGTGACACCCGGTTATTTTGAGTATGTACTAACGTGACACGTGTTATGAATAAATAAAAGGAAAAAAAATATTGAATATGATGTTATTTGGTGTTATTTGATGTGTTAATAAATTTAAAATTTATTGGAAACTATGCTGGCCAATTTAAGATAAACGCTTATCGCGTAACGGTTAAAATGCCCAACTAACGTTGGTGACCGCCCGATTAATGTTAAAATCCTAAAAATAGTCCATTATGATTAAAATAATATATTTAATCATATTCGTGAGGAAAAATAATTTAAAACGCTAAGAAACTCTATTTTTCGAGTTTAAGTGCGTACTGCGCGCATCTGACAAAATACTGTCAACACAGCCAGTTATGGCAACTGATAATTATTTTAGTAATAATTTGGCGAGTTTATTTCTATAGAATGAAAAAAATAAATTAAAACGCTTAGAAACTCTATTTTTCGAGTTTAAGCGCGTACTGCGCAACACAGCGCGCATTCTGCCAAATACGGGCAACGTAGCCAGTCCAGGCAAATAAAATATTGATCAGTAATATTTTAGTGAGTATATTTTTATAGAGCATTAAAAATAATTTAAAACGCGTTAAAACGTGAGATAAAACACCCAGTATCCAGTTAAATACCAGTTTTTGGCCTACAATTCATATATATATATATATATATATATGCTTGTGGTATGTGTGTGTAGAGGGTATATGGCATTGGAAATGTTGCATGATGATTAACCTTTTACAAAATCCTTCTAAAAATCCATCAAATCCAAGACACAATTCAAAATCAACTCTCACTCTCTCCCTCTCTCACAATAAGCTCGACCGAACACCCCCTTAAACATATACATTTTCAAATTTCAATCTTGTTCAAGAAGATCCAAGCTCATTTAAAGGTGTTTTCTAGTGTTTTTGAAGATCTAAGTGTGTTTTCAAGGAGTTCCAAGCTAGAACCATGCTCCATATCATTGTTCTTGTCAAAACCCACTAAGAACCTTGAAGGTATAACATCATTTCTCTAAATCTGGTTCATGATTCATAGTGATATCAATGGTTATGGAAGGTTTCTCTTGTTCTTGGATTTAAGCATAAACTTGAAACTAATAACAAATGGGTTTTTAAAGAAATTAAAAATGGAAGTGTATGTATATGTATACATAGCCGTGAGTGTGTATGTATATACGTATGAGATTGAGTTTTGAATTTTGAATGTTTTTGATTGATAATGTTCATGAGTATTTGATGCATGCACATTCAAAGGTTGTCATATGAAAGTTATGTGATTGAAAAGATGAATATGAAAAGTGAAATTTTGGAATTATACATGTGTGTATATATGAGCTGTGTATGTATATATTTATGAATATATGCATTGCATGTGAATTTTGTTGTTAAATCTTTAAAGTGTGAGAATGTATATGTCTTGCATTTATGATGAATGATTGGAAGATGATAATATGAAGATGATGATGTTCTTGAATGGTTGAACATGAATTAAATGAATGTTGGATGCATATGAGTTCATGCATGTTGATGATAATATGATGACATGCATTAGATGCTTGTACTTAGGCATGCATGTGGATGTATAGTCATGAAATGATGATTAAATTATGTTATGATGAAAATAGTTTTAGATCAGATTATAAACCTTAAAATTAAGGTTATTTGATGTGATAAAGTGGTATGAAACTTGTCATAAAGTTTACTAGCTTTGCATGTAGTACATTGTGCTTAAAGAGTTGTAAAATACGTGAAATCGCATGATTTGTATCACTTACACAAAAACTGCATTAATCTGAATATACCATCATTTTATTCAGTAAATAACATGGATTATGTTAAATTTGGGATGGTTATGGTAACGTTTGATGCAAAACTATGCGATAAAAACGGTAAAAATCCATTTTTAAGATATTTTTATAAAACTATTTTAGATCAGTAAGTAAACTGATATTTTTTGATATAAATATAAACATTGTTTTAGTCATATGTGACATTCGACGCCCGAAAACGTTACCAAATCACTAAAATACACGTTTTACAATGTACACTAGAATGGGTTGTTCATAGGTGAACCTCATATGTTTAAAAGTGTTATGTGATTTAAATATGTGTATATGATGATATGTTAAGTGTTGACATGATAGCGGGAATTTAGACTATGCATGTACACTTGTGTGTTAAAAACGGTAGAATCGGTGAAATCGTGTTAAATGTGTAACTTATTTGTCGAGCATGAAAATTGATACATAGGTTAACGAATAAGTTATTTCATGTATACAGGTTTTAAAAATGATAAAGTGTATGAGTTAACGAGTTTTCGGGTGTTATGATATTGAATATTTGTGTACGTTTATGTATATATATTACGACGCGCAAATCGTAGATATATAGTACGTATAAACGGGAGTGTTAACGGATATAACATATTAAGGGTCACCAATAAAACCGTTCAAGTCGCAAAATCTTAATATATATATATATATATATATATATATTTATATATATGAATTCATGTATATATTAAAGTGCCACATAATAAAAAATAATGACTTTTCAAGAAAATCTCAAAGTTATGTGAATTATGTGAAAATTCCCTGATTTGGAGAAACTTAGGAATTTTGTGATATATTGTTTGATAAATCGTTCCTACGTATATTAGGACATATAGAAACAATTGTGGGATTGTTCTATTTAAAATACGCACCCAAATGTGAGTGTCACTAAATCCCTCTTTTTACTGTTTTATAATTGTTTTGGGGGAAGGACACACCTTAAAAGGATAAGTATACACTTTTGTATAAAATATGCCTTTGATTGAACTATGGATATATTTTCATGGAAATTATATAGTTTTGATATAAATATGTTTCCGGGAGAAAGGGATTTTTGGATATATGTGAATATATGTTTCGGGGAGAAACGGGTGTTATTACGGTGTTTTAGAGAAAACGACCATATAGATTTAAAATTGCTTAAATCTAAAGTTGTGACGAATTCGCTCGGTCTCAAGAGAGTAACTACCGGGTATGGTTTACGTTTCGGTGGGGACTTCGGGGAAATTCGTACAACTCGTTATATATTAAATTTATTACTTTAGTAGGATATAATTGTCGTGAGGCAGGCATTATATAAGAGACCCATTGCGGGCTCTTGCGCAACTTTTGCCGTTTAATCATTAATATTATATGCGTGGAATTGTTGATAGATGTGACTACCCCGTCGTGACCGGTAGCTCCGTGTCAGTCAAACGACGAATTGATATTCTGTAGTGAGTCTAGCTTTGATTATACCTTCATAGTAAATATATAGTTCGTATGTCTTGCAAACATACGAGTCTGAACACTTGATGCTATCAATTTAATATGGAAAACTTGGAAAGATGTTGTGTATCGAAGGTTTTAGGAAAATGCTTGCGATGGCTGACCCTTGAATTTTTATAAGGAAATGAAAGTGGCTTTCACAATATTATATGGATGTTTTATTAATTAAACACATAATTTGAAAGTTTTCCTTGGATCAAATTGTTTAAAATTTGAATACGTGAACTCACCCTCCTTTGTGTTGACACTTGATTTTAATGTGTTCTTCAGGTACATGAGTTCGGCTTTGGGGGTCTTTGGCGTGTCTTGTGGTTGTGATGCATGTTTTGTTTAATAATAAACTTTGGACAACTTTTAAAACTTATTTGGGACCGATTGTATTAAGATCCATAAGGATCAAGACAACTTAACTACCTTATGGTTGTGGTTTATGTTTAAACTTTTAAACTAGGTTTTAATTAAGTTAATGTCCAAAACTAACAATGCATCGTCAATTAAGATATTTATAAGCACCAACTTCCGTCACCATTACGTTTGTATTTCCGCTACGACGTTTTTGGGGTGTTACATGAATAAGCAGTTGAAGGATGATGAAATGGTTAAGATGAGGTGCGAAGATCCGTCTATTTGTTTATCTATTTATATAGGAGAAGAGAAGGTTCTAGTTGACTAATTGGCAAGTGGACAAGTTGAAGTGGTGTATGTGCAGGAGTTCTATGACTAATTAAAGTTAATGAATGTATTTTAGTTCCGGATACTGAAGCACCACCAAGTTTAATACAAAAGTACAATTATTTGTATATAAGCCTTATGTGGTAAATTTGTAAAGCTGAAAAATAGTTTGGCATATATGAATCACCCCAAAGGTTTAAGAAAAAAAGGAACTATGTACTCACTTTGTTTGTGGATGATGATTTTACACGTGCCTGAAGAGGTTCGAGTGTTTTCTTGTAATTAGGATGATTATATATGGAAGCCTAGGTATCCATACCAAATACCTAATTCGCTAAAACCTTTGGCTCTGATACCAACTGTGACACCTCACCCGAAAATGGATGCCTTATAACACAGTTGATACAAAAAGTGCTTATTTTATTCCTAACAACTTACTTTACAAGGTCTGAAAACGGAAATACAACATCTGATCAGACTAAGCCTAGTCTGATATTACAAAACTTCCACCATATTACACCATCTGGGAGATACAGTTCTACCAACTAAAAAGAGTCTAAGGTAACTATTCCATTGCACTATTATCAGCCTGGACTATAGCTCACATTCATACCTCCTTACCTGTGACACATGCTTAAAAGACGTTAGATATAACTGGTGAGTTCATCAATATACACCACTCATAAATCACATTATTTCAACATGACTTTGTACCCGCCCATATCATCATAACCAACATCAACACGTAACACATCATCATACAATTAATGTCTCTACACCGACCGGTGTAGTACCAGACAAATCCCGCCCAGCGGCACGTATAAGGGACCACAAATATCGTGTGTATGAGTGCACAGGTTATGTACACGCGTACAACAGTCATGCCATATTATTACAGTTTAGGACAAGCATGCTCACATTTTAAAAGCATTCATAAAACTCACCTCTTGCTAGTTGCATAATAGTTGATACTAGTTGCTAGTGTATTCAGGTACTATCACAAGGTCCTGACACTTTACATAATCCTTCGTTAGGTAGCGGTACCTCTAACTAGTTATTATCATGGTTGGATATTGGTTAACGCTGCCTTGTTTAAGCATGAGTGATCAGTCCATGCCTAACTAAGGCTAGGCTACCCAATACCCACCCCTAATAATAACCCTAATACCTAAAATAATATTACTACTAACTACTAAAATAAATAAATAATAAATACTAAACATAAACTTAAACGGGAACATACCTTAACTATCTACGACAATTTGATGTAGAGTCTCCCCTACTTCAGCTCCTACCCGTGCTCCAAAAACGACTACTAACAACACCTAACTGGGTATCGTATGCTTGGAATTCTCTAAACTAGAGCGTTCCTGTTAAAATTTGGTGTACTAAAAACCTAATAAAAAAGTTCTATATATAGAAAGAAATGGAATGTGACTTTGCTAAAGCCATCAATGTGGGATAACATTGTTGTGTATGGGTGGGTGCTAGCTTCTCACGTAGTATTGTTTCATTTTGATTGTTATAATTATATATTATTATATTATAATAATTAATTTAATTGCTTCACTCGTTTATCGTTTATAACTTTTAAAATATGATGTTTTATAAAACAACAAATATGTCATTAGAACGAGCGTATTTTTATCTACTTTTTGACCTAAGTTTCATCAAGAATGGAGCAGGGTCAAATATAATATATTTTATTATTATAGTTAAACGATATCGTATAATATTAATATTTCGTCTAGATATTTCATATTGCGATTAACCATCTAACTCATTACTTACTTGCTCAACCATATTTGAAATATAAACTTTAAACATTATCATATTGGTTCACAAAACAGGATGTTACAACCACCGACCCAGGTGCTGGAGCTTTGCCCCAAGCTATACGCATTGCGGGACACTTGAAGCGTTTCCTGCATGATGTTATACAAATGTGCAAACTAGGGAAATCGTTTCCCCCTTGGGAGGAAGATCCCGGAGCATAACTGTAAGAGTAGCGTGGAGGACGGTGGGGTATATCTTCGATGGCAAGGCTTGATCTGGATCATGCAGGCTCCAAAATTTTCCTTTGTTATGTTTGAATTGCAAGAGACCATTGTTACAATCGACGAGGAGACTCATACTTCGGCATAGGTTGATACCGGCCTGGGTAACGCGAACCCCGGGGTGAAGCTTCATGGGGTTTGCTTTCCATAGGCCTTGTAGACCCATGCAATCCAACCGCCAACAAAGATGGGCATTGGATGTGTGGCGATGACGTTTGAGGCCATGTTCCTTAAAAGTATGTAGGTGACATTGAGGGGTTGTCGGTTCAGGATGCAATATAGGCATGTTAGATCCCGAAGGTTCACGACTCCCCCACTATCCTTTCTCTGGCAAAGGGTACCACTTAGGACCCAGTGGATGTATCGAATGAGCTGTTCCCTTATCTTTGTGCTATTGGTGGTGCTCAGGTTGTATAGTTCATCTCCGATTTGTGCCCAAAACGTATTCTTGTGTTTTCGAGCATTTCACGGAGGCTATCCGTGAAAACTGGCTCAGAAACTTCTTCTTCGGAGTAGACTCCGATATTCACACCAAACAGAGCCACGAAGATGCTATACCATTCACCCCTGCCCCTAAACTGTACCGAATCGGTATCGAACATCCTCGTTGTCTTTCTAAAAAGTAAGTGAGCTAAAAAATTCCAAGTTGAGCTCAAAAACTAACTGGAGCTCTTTTTCCAGAAAGGTACATAGGGGTCCCGTAACCAAGTTGTCATAGTGCTCCCTTTGGCCAACTGTTTCCAACGTATCGTAGCACATTGTCTTGGAGGTTTCTCGTGTCGTGCACTTAGTCATTCCGAGCGTGCTTCGCACCCTACGTGTGCAGCTTAGAACCTCAACCATCCGTGGGGAGCCATTTGCCTTTAAAAAGTGGGCATTAAAATAGTTAGGTGCGATAAAAATTGCGAAAAACAAGAAAAACAGGAATTCTAGGATGCGCACACGACCCCGTGTTCTAGAGGCACGACCCCATGCTGCAGGTTTTTCGAAGGGCACGACCTCGTGTGAACCTACTGTTTGCACAAAAATTCGGATTTTCTTACCGGCTTCGAAAAGTTCAAAATTTTTGGTCCCCCATGTGCGGTTTTCCCCGAAAAACTAACCCCAAGTGTGAATTTCAAGTAAACAACCCGTTTTATCCCTTAATTATTAGATTTTTCGGTAATGAACAAGGGTTTGCATAAATTACTTGAAATCTTTTGTTTATTCAACAATGGTTTGATGTTTTACTCTTCAAAACCATTCCATAGTCTACTACTAACAGAACCCACCCCAAATTTTCTACAAATCTTGGTGTTATACTACATGCAAAACAATAATCTAACTTAGATAGATGTTAGGAAAACATACCTCGTTGGTAGATTATGGAAGGAAATCGTCAAAAAGTTGCGAGAGTGGCCAAGGAACCCGTGGGTGCAGAGAAACGGTCTGTGTGAGTTATGAGAAAGAAAAGAATGAAAACAAGGGTGTTACCCCTTCTGTAGATAGGCACTGCCCCGTGCCTGGTTGGCACGACCCCATGTCTACGTGAATTATTTTGTTATGGTCGTTTCTTTGTCCACCTGACTCGTTTTACCTGGTTTGTAGTATTTTTGGCGTTGTCCTCCATAATATACATACAAGATAGATTATTATAACAAGATAATAAAAATATGTACAAGTAACTTCTTTTCCTGATCACTTATCAAGTGGCTATGGCTCATCTTCCAACAAGGGGCCGTCATTGCTTATTGGGTATTTCATGAATCTATCGAGATTAAAGCCTCATTTGTCAGCCCCAAGTTTAGTGAGAAAATTATGGTGTTTTTGTTAGAGCAAATCTTGATGGTTTTTGCGAATGGTTGTCCCAACATGAGTGGAGAATTATCTAAGATGATGAAGTCAGTTGGCACAACCGTTTGGTGTGTTTGAATGAGAACGTCCTCAATCACTCCCCTAGTTTGCTTTGTTTTTCGATTAGCCAAGAGGATAAGAAATATGATCGGAAGGAAATCACCAATACCTACTCTTTCAAATACATATCTAGGAATCATATTAATACAAATATCTTTATTTATTGAATATTACTAATATAGTTGTTTTGAACAAAACATGGTACCGGTTTTATGTTTAATCCAATTTGTTCATTTTGTATTAGTGAAGTTTGATCTTTAGTTAAAGTAATACTTGCCATTTCTTTGATTTTAGGATGAGTGTTTAACTCTTTTAAAAACTTAGCATGAGATGGAACTAAAATATGATTTTCAAAAGAAGGTTGTAAAATATGTATTTCTTGGAGGTCTTGTTGTTCCTCTTTGACATTTACCTTTGTAGACATACCTTCCTTGTGGCCTGGCTTGGTTTTTTTCATCTTCATGTGTTGAGTTTTCTTTGAGTGGCTCCTCTTTCTTTGGCTCTTGAGGTTTTACCTCTTCTATAATTAACTCCTTGGTACAAATAGTCTCTTCGCTTGCACGAGATTTCTTGATTAAGCGCTCTAAGTTCTTGAGACTTTATATGAGGCTTTCAGCTTCGAGGATGATTGTGGGTGGTGTCTCGTACGTTTCAAACAGTGGAGTGTCCCAATCAAAGCTCGATTTAGGGAGCTCAATCCTCGGTTCCTCATATGTTGTGTATGAGGTTGATGGTTAAACGAGGAAACAATATTGTACCCAATGGGATTCACCGCATATGGTACCATATGGTTCCTCATAATCATCGTAATAGGAGTACTCATGATATCCATGTAGTAATCCATTATTTGGATAATACGTAAAAGATCACGGCTCTCGGGAAAAAAAGTTTTTTCTGAAAACAGAAGGTAAACACGACCTCGTGTAGATTAGGCACGGCCCCGTGTATGGGTCTGTGACTTTTCTAGTACCAGGCGTTTTTAGCACGCCACGTGTCTAACTCGACACGACCCCGTGTGAGCCTTCTGTGTAGAAAATTGTGTTGATTCTCACATAATGAAAGTCAGACACGACCCCGTGTCAGATGAGGCATGGCCTAGTGTGAAGCTTCTGTAACTGAAAATTTTAGAAAAAAGAAGAATTTGAAAAGAATAACTGAAAAAGATGATTAGGCCGTTGATTTTAAACTTTTTTAAAATCCTTATGTCCGGAGCAACGGCGCCAAAAGCTTGACATGGTGCGAGCGTGGTACTTATTAATATATAGCACGATATAACACGATCACTCTCTACAACACGTTACGGCAAGTGCACCCATCGTTGGTGTAGTATAGTGATGGTAAGATATCGAGGTCGTCCAAGGACACAAGAACTTTTAATACCGGAATATCGTGAACGTCTAATCTAACCAAATTTTTGAGAAAAGATATTTAGTAATAAAACTCAGAAAGAGGTTAAAATATTAAAAAGAAACAAATGACAAGATAGAATCACATGGTTTCGATTCCACTTTTACGTATCCTTTGATGATTTCGGTACTTTGGGTTTCTTAAGAGATTATCTTAGTTATAGTGGCATGTGTCTCTTTTGGAGGCAATGCTACCCTCGGCCATATTGGTCTGAGTCAGCAGGTATACAGTCCCGCAAGGCCGGAATATTGAAAGATGATCAAGTAAGTTATTAATGCAAAATGTGGCATGTCCCTCTTTTGGAGGCAACGTTACCCTTGGCCATATTGGTCTGAGTCAGCAGGGATACAGACCCACAAAGCCGGTTTAAAGTTTTAATAGTAGTTTATTTATAAGGGATTCAAGCCGTTCTTACTTCTCCCAATTTAATGTTATCTGCCTAAGAGAAGTCCTAATAAGCTTGAATCAAGTCCTCGAAGGATCTATACTCTGAACGAGGCAAGGACTTTACCCAAACCACAGTTCTAACCCCCTTTCAGGTTATTAACATGCTTTTATAGACCGTAAAGACATGAATGAGTAATTCAACAAAACATGAAGAAATGATAGAATAAAGTTCACTTTCATTATAAAAAACTTGTTATTAAAGTCATTAATACATATCCAAATAAAAAGTTAACCAAAGCTTGGAAATTAAAAGTAATACATAAAAGATTTGTCTTCACCAAGTGATTTAAGAGATTAGCCAAGCATGACCATTGTTTGACAAGAACTCTTACAATTAATCTTGGATCCCAAGACTACTACACACTCTAAACTCTAACGGATGTGGCGGAAGATGGTGTTGGAGTGGTGGTGAAGTGAGAGAGAGGGCTGCCAAGGGATGAATTGAAAATGAATCAAGTTCCCCTATTTATAGATGGAAACAGACCCTTCACACGACCTCGTGCCCAAGTGGCTTAGCCACATGTCCTCTTCTTCTCTGTCTTTATTTAATGAGATGTGTCAGTCCGTATGCACACATGGCCCGTGTGTCATAGGGCAGGCCCATGGTCTTGTATACCTTGGGAGATTTTGCATATCTGGGAGTTGACAACGGCCCGTGTCCATGGGAAACGGCCCCGTGTCTCTTGTCTGCTTATGTTTGTCTTGTTCTTCATGGACTCTGGAGTGGGGCACGACCCTATGCCTTGGTGGCACGGCCCGGTGCTTATCTTCGGATTTGTCGTTTTGGTCTTGGGGCGAAGCTTGGAAGGTAGGTAAGTTGTGTCAACTTCTCTTCTTTTGTATTTATGTTGGTTTTTGCCGTTAATTTGTTTCTTTTGTACATTTAAGCTCTTTTGATCTTGAAAATTAAAAGTATATAAAGAAACATACTTTTCCAACGTTTGTACATAAAATGGTTGATTTTATACCTTATTTGATATAATTTATATATTGCATTTTGCGCATATCAATGGTCAGTTACTATTTTCATAGCAAACCTCTGTTCAGAGAGTAGGTCCTACATAGGAAATCTACTTATGAAGATACCAAATATCTGTTTTACAAAATATGTGTTTGAAACCTCTGTTGGGTTCAACAGACTTTAGAATAACGTGATCAGTGTTTTGAAACCTCTGTTGGACTCTTAGTTAAATGAGTTTTGAAAAGCCTCTATTTGGAACCTTTATAGGGTTCAACAGAGTTTTGATGAAAACAATGGTTCTGTTTGATTTTCAAATGCAAACAGTGGTTTTGGAAAATAGTGGTTTTTTTACCTTAGACAGTGGTTATCACACTCAAACAGACTTTTGAACCACTTGAACAGTTGTTTTGGCTCTTTTGAACATAGTTTTTGTTTTCGTTGATTTTGTCAATCTTTTCTAGATTTAAAAAAAAGTTTTACTTTTTTTAAGACAAAGATAGAATGAAAGAAAGTAAGATTTTGGATTTTTTAAAACATTTTTCTTTCTATTATTGGGAAAAAGGATAGATGTGTAGGTAATCTCTATTGGCACTTTAATATTACCATCAATGGTTCCCTGCAGAATGTGGTAAATGGGTCAATCTTGCAGATGGTCCAAGGCATTATCTGCCTTAGATTTGGTGTTGTCAACCACTACAATTGCTTGTTGGGACTGGTCTTTGGTCAGAAGAAGTTGTTGAACAATCTCCAACAGATGTTTTTAACTCTCTGCAAGTGCTTGTACACTTGGGTCAATGGGTGGTTGACCTCTCGAAACAAGGTGTTGATACCCATGAGAATGCATGTTAACCCTGGGCTTTTGTGGCTATGGTGCAAGTTCTATATACCTGTAAGGCACCATATTGCAAGGTGATTGCCCATATCCTCTCGGTAATGCATTCTAAGGTACATCAGTATGATCAGACTCAACTCTTTTGGGAAATGATTGAGAATACCTGTTACCAGGCTCATTATCCCTTTTGAAACTCATATTTCTTTTTGATCAATTTTTAATAGAATTTTGTGATCTCAGAAATGAGCACTGTTGAGTCAAACGGTTGCTTTTACCATAGAATGTGCACCCAAAATTGGATTCACATATGTTGTTTCTTTGATTCACCTTAAAGGCTTTTAAATTGAAACTGTCTTTTACCCAATGGTTTGTTTTGCCACAAAACTGCACAACATATCTAAAATCTTCTCTTTCCTTTTACCTTTATCTCTCTATTCAGAAACATATGGTTTAACATTTGTTTAAGAGTTGGTAATAGGAACAAGTTTTATCTTAGGTGGCTTGAGACCATCTGGATTTGCAAAGTCAATTGGTTTGAAATTTTCAAGATCATCACACTCATCTGCGAGGTTAGTTTAAAACATATTTTGGTTTTTCAAACTGAGTGGAACCTTGTGGCTTTTCAAGAATGCCATTCTTGCCACTAGTTTTAATAATCTTGTCTTCTTTTCCAATTGACTTGTTTGAAATATCTTCAACCAACTTTGAGCAAACAGAAGTGTTGACAATTTGGTTAGGTTTAGCAAGACTTGCAACAAACTTATCATTGCTTTTTATCTGTTCTTTTAGCATCTTTTCATAATCAGAGCAAGACTGTACCCATTTATCACAAGTGACTTGGGTGTCTTCCAACTCCTTTTGACATTTGTGTATTTTTCTATCATTGACTGGATTTGGTCTCTGATTATTGATGCTTCATGTTTTAAGGTGTTGATTTCCTGATCATTTTCAATTAGTCTATTTTTAAAGTCATTTTTTTTGTTTTTCTAGGATAATATCACTAACTTGGATCTTTTCACAAAGGTTTTCAATTACCTCCTTGATGTTAACAAATGCAATGATACATTTGTCTGAACACGGTTCTTTCAAAACTTGAGGTCATACATTGGAAGCAGCAACCTTCAGATGATCAGCATTGATAAGGTTAATGGTACTTTTGGGATAGTTTTTGGTTCCTTCTGCATCGCCCTCTTCACAAACCAGTGTTTGTCTTGGGCTCTCAGCAGTTTCACCAGCCAAGCTTTCACTAATAGAGATTTCCTTTTCGTGAGGTTCTTGACCTAAGGTATGATCCAAAGCCACAAAACAAAAGTTTGCATGTTCAACATTATCACTTGCTATTAAAGCAAGATTTTCATCAGTTAAGTTTTCAGGCATACTGCTCCAATCAACATAAGCCTTGTGTAAAAAAGCTTTGTTGATTTGGCTCAACTGCTGTAGGAATAGGAGCAGAAGTTGTTTGCTGTGCTAGAACATGTGTCATGGGCATCTGTACATACTGAACTTAAGAAGTGGTGCTTGGATTTATTACACAGGTGCAGGACTTGCAAAATGGGCAGTGTTTTGAACATTTGATACAGGGGTATTTTGATAAAAGTGTGTCTGTTTTACAGCTTGAGGTCTTTGATTTGGATATGTAATAACTGGAGTAGAACTTCGACTCCTACAATCCCTAGCAAAATAACCTAGCTGATTACATTTGAAACACTTTATCTTGGAGTTGTCTAACGCAACCCTAGATCTCCCATTAAGTCTTGGATAGGGATGAGCTCGCTACCGTCCGGTACCGAAAGAACCGGTACCGAAAATCCTCAAAAGTGGGTACCGGTACCGAATATACCCGATTCGGTACGGTTCGGTACCGGTTTGGTATCGATACGGTACCGGTATTTGAGGGTAAAAACCGGTACTGAACCGGTACCGAAAATGTCAAAAGTCGGTACCGAATCGGTACTGAAAAAGTACCCGGTTTGGTAAATTCGGTACCGGGTCTGATTTGCTCATCCCTAGTCCTGGATAGCTTCTACCAGTTTTCTTATAAAAGTTGTTTGGTCTTACACTTAGTAGAGCTAACTAGTGCAAAATATCCATTTCCTCAAGATCAATGGGATCATTGTACTTAAGATCATTAAAAATAAATGACATGTTATCTTGATTATGATTGTCATCACTAGCTGTACAAGCATAGTTTGAGGAATATTGACTAGAGTTGATTCCTGTTGATATGTCAATGAAGTGATCATAAATCTGGTCATTTAACATCCCTGTTAATGAAATTTCCTGACCCAAAAGTGTTGTATTTCCGAATACATATTCGTCGGACAGTTTCCCAGATTCATGGAGCTTCTTTTTTTGGATAAGTTCTCTTTCGAAAGTCAAGAGCCTCCCATGAAGCGTCAAGAGCCTCCCATGAAGCTGGGTCAGTGTTAAATCATTGAAATCCGAATTTGTTCTCATCATTATGGCTATAGTATCCCATTTCTCAGGTAAAGACCTTAGAAATCAGTTACTTAAAGTTTATTTGTGAACTATTTGTTCACCAACTTAAGCTCACTAGTAAGACAAAAAAAACCTCTCAAATTGATGTGTGAGGGTCCCCCCTTTGACATGAGTGAAAGTCTTGTATTGTTGGTTAAGGATTTCTCGTGGGTTTTTTAGAACCTCCTCTGTACCACCAAAATACTCTTTCAATACATCCACAACTCTTTAGCACTATTACAATGTAGTAGGCCGACATAGATATCATTCGGCAATGCCATTGCCACAATGCTTAAGGCTTTTGCATCGAGCTGGAATTTTGAAAATCTTGCTCTGAGTAGTTTTTTTCAGGCTTCTTTGGCTCAAACACATGTGGGTTCTCAGTATTTGGTATGGGAAATGTGGTCCGAAAACCACAGATCTCCAACACCCGGTATTTTGTTAAGATAGCATATGTTCCATCCTACGTCACAAAATATTGTATACAGATCTGACGAGCATAGGTGGCATATTGCTGAAGCCTGTGTTATGGGGATCATTTTGTGCCATTTTCTCAAGTCCTTTTGAAGGAAAACAAAGTCTGTGAGAGATACATTATTAGTTCTTCACTAAACAACCCTAAGCTACGAACTGAAATTGGATCTTTTAAGAACTGACTTTTTGTGTTAAACTGATTGTAAAATCAAGTTTAAACGTGGCCAAGTTTTGATACCAATTGTTAAAAACTGAGTTTATTTGTTTGTAAACAAATACTGATTATCACAATAATATTCACAAACTAGGAGTTATCATTAACGAATTGTGAAAAATTCAAAAGTTTTACAACTCGATCGACTCAACAAATTCCACCTCAGCCGATACAAACAGATCAGTTCGTACAAGAGAATATGTGATGGTGTGGTGTGTGATGAATAAATCACTAACATGAGTGATCTATTTATACACAAATACGAAAGCTCTGCTATGAGATTAGCTGACGTCACCCTGATAGTGACATCTAACAGTCCTAACAGAAAAGATTCTCAGATGTATGCAAACATCTGAGCAATCTTATCATCTGATCTTGGCTATACTAAAACATTGATAAAATAAGTACTATTACATTGAATAAACACTGTCTAAGCTATCCACTAGTGCAGTTGTCCAAACATTTGTTTTGCCTAACAGAGGTTTCATCTTCTTCAAAAGACATTTGCTTGATCAGGGCTTTGGTTTTCAATAGATGCTAGCCTTCAACAATTGTTTTACTCTTGAACAACGGTTCCAAGTCTTCATCAGATGTTAGCCAAGCTCTAGAACAGATGTTCAAGATTCACTATTTTTGGGGAGAGTCTGGTTCGATCTTTTGCTTATCTCTTGATCATAAGGTCATGTTATGGCTTTGAATATCATATCTTCTTTTGTAGGTCCAACAGATAGAGAAAAATGTAGCACTTTACATTTTTTGTTAGATTATAACATTTGTATCTTTTTAATATCCTCCATTAATCAAATGAGATGGATGGTAAAGATGAAGTTTTATGGGTTTCTTTAACTAAGGTGAGTTTTGGATTTATCTTTTTCCTATATATATAAATATATATGGAAAGGGTAAAATAAGAGACCACCTTGAGTTGTAAGAACCATGAGAATAGGCCTTCCAAATTTTTTTTTCAAACTTTTTTTTCTCAAAAAAAATTTAGAAAATCACTTGTTCCGGCAAAAAAAATGCTAAAAAATAAAAAAAAAAATGTCGGGTGCAAAAATTTACGTCCGATGTAAAAAATTTACATCGCCATAAAGAAAATTTGCATCAAGCGTAACTAAAATTTACATTGGACGTAACTACCGACTCGACAATTTTTTTGTGTTTTTGTTTTTACAGATGCATTTATAAAATTTTCATCTACATTTGTGCAAAAAGTGATAGCCCAACTCATGCGGAAAGTAAGAGTTCTAATGGTTCTCACAACTGATAGTTTTTAATTGAATTGAATAGTATATATGTATAGGGCAGTTATTCACATAAATCCCTATAGAGTTACCAAACAAACTTATTATGTGGCCAAGATCTTGCGAGCTAGTATATGTTACTTGGTTCTGAAAGGGTATAATAGTAACTTTACCCTCAATCACTTTTGAATGTTGACTTACACATCTCTTTCTCTCACTTCATTTATTAACAACTTTTATCTTTCTTCTGTTTTTTCTCTTTTAGTCATCACTTTACCCATTTTCATTTTTATTCTATATAACTTATATTAAAAAGCTTGAACCTCATACCCACAATAAAAAAACATACTTGAACATCTTACTTTTCTCTTCATCTGCAAACCCTTCATGAAAGCTTTACCGAGCTTTAGCGTTTTCCATAACAACATTACCATTTTCACACCAAGTAACGAAGCTCTGCAACAACATTCAGACTAGGAACTCAAAACGGTTCTTACTTGTACCCAGTAACCTCAAATCGCTTCAATTTTATTTTTTTTTCACTCGTTTTTTTTCCTGCCGAGTTTTGATGTGTTGGGCTTGTTTGGGGGTTTGATGTGTTTATGTTGTTTGTGGTTTTTATGTGTTGTTTTTGTTTGGGGTTTTGATGTTTTGAGTTTAGATGTGATTTTGATACTGCAAGATCTGTAAAGAGGGCGGTGATTATGAAGTTTTTGCATTTGTAAGTTTTTCATTTTGATACAATTTATATCATACATATTTTCATATTTGCTATACTGACTTGTAATACATGTATTAGAAATTACACACATTTTTTACTTTGATGTTATATGCATCCTTTAATATTGGCAACTCAACTTAGAAGAGATTTGTGGTTGTGACTCGGATATGCCACATTTTTTTCGGCAGTTACATGTATTTTTTGATAAGTAATACATAACTTTTATGTGGAGTAACAATAGTAACAATTTTCTTTATGTGCACAATGAATCATTTTTTGATCTAGTAAGATGTAGCATTTAAAATTATTAACACTACTATTTTATTTGTGATACGTATTGTTAGAATATTCGGCTAGATTGGAAGGTCTCAAATCATGGAGCAACAGCAGTGGTCAAACCATGACCACGATTTTAGGGATTGTATAGACTGTCCATAATCATCTCCCTGTTATTCAATTTATTAAGTTTCCTTGTATAGGTTTCTAAGTTCTCTATATATTGTCATTGTCTCTCTAGTATTTATCAAGCAATAACATAATAAAAATCCTCTTATTACCAGTTGAATACGTATCAAATTTCTACAGTAATACGTAACTAATTACATTTAGTAGGATTCATGTTACATATTTAACAAATACTTTTATATATGTAATAATAATCAGTGTTACACCAAATATATTAAAATGTTACACTATTATTTTAGATACTTAAAATATGTGACATGAGAGAGAAAATGAGAAAAGAGAATGGATTGGATGGTGCTGCAGGTTATATGTTTTCATGACAAAACTCATTTCATAAACTAACCCTTTTAGTACTTTATATAATATTATATATTAAAAGCAATCAATCATTTATCTTCAATTCATCTCAGTCATAGATGAGATTTAATTAATCACTTATATATAGTTTTCATGCTTTTTGAACTCAATAGGGTTTTCTGTATATCCTTCTTGTATATGTGTGTATATATATATGTGTATGTGTATATAAGAGATTTATGTTTTTTTTAGTTTTCCATTGTTCCTAGTTGTAAATCCTAACCTTTCATAAGCCTTTGTGTAGTGGAGTGTGATAAAGTGGGTTATGTAACCCATAGCGCCCGGAACACTCCCCCTCGGGGCGCTATGAGGGGTTATAATTGAAGGGGTGATACATGTAGCGCCGTTATGGGAGACTCAAGTTACATATATATAAAGTATATACATACATATGTAACCCCTTATCTACATAACTTCCCACTACATACTCAAGTTACATAATCCATCTTTCTTGCACAACTTTCTTTATGTAATCTCCTACTACACATGACTTAATAGCCTTATCATATACAGTATCATTATCGTGCCTCTTTCAGCAACAATTACCATTTGCTTATAAGGCTTTTTGTTTTTATCTTCAAGAAAGTTTGCTTCTCTTATGTCAACGCTTTTTTTTTTTCATTTTTCAGCTACAATCTTATTAAGCGTCCAATATCCACTCATTCATAATGACATACCGTGGGGATACTATAAATTATTTAGGAATTATTGTGTAGATAGTTAATCATTACGACACTATCAGTATAGTATAGTACGAGGTACACATTATGCTATAATCAGTCCCATCATATAATGTTAATCCATACACACTAGTCTTTAGGTATCTGAGTTTTTATTAATATTCTTATACTTTAACTAAAAAATACATTTGCTTTATTCATTAAAAAATCCTATGTAAAATTACATATTAATACTCATTTTTATTTTAGTTTAATATAAAAGGAATATAATTAATTATTTTGTTGTGTTATTTTTGCATGTGGTGTGGGCTGGACATAGAAGCTGAGGAGCTGGACTTGAATGTTGCCGGGCTTGAAAGCTGGACTTGAGTGTTGCTGGGCTTGGAAGCTGCTTGATTGGATTTGGGCTGCTGAGTTGTTAGGCAAGTGCAAGTGCAGATGAGAGGATATAACAAGTGGTTCTATTAGTCCGGGTATGGATATAACCAACCGATGTGATCTAAAAGGCAGAGACCCGGTTTAAAGTGTTTTTACTTGAGATATTTTGTCATATTTTTCTTCTAGAGTCTTCCATTCTCTCTAAGGAGAATTAGGGTTCCTAGTGTCTGTAATAACTTTGATTCATTCTGAATCAAAGTTTATAGAGTTGATCCATTGTAGTTCGTGAGAGATTATCACTTAGATATGTGAGTTGAGAGTTATATTTTTTTGGTAGATCTGTTGATTGTTCTTGAGTCATAAATCTGTATCAGAATATTTTCTTGGGTAATATACTTAGGTTTGGGTATTCTATGTTTTTTTATTCGTTGAGATACCTGTGTTTTGACATGGTATCAGAGCTTAGATAGCTCTTGGAGTTTCTTCGGTGCGTATTGATTCTTCGATCCTCGTTCGACTGCGTGTTCGTGACCAGATCTGGTCAGATCTGTTGGTTTTTGAGGTGATTCTGGTATATCTGGGTAGTATTCTTGCTGCTGATTCCAAATCTTGAAGATTAAGTTGCTTAGGAGATTGTGCTATTCGAGAATCTGAAACCCTAGATTTAGGGTTTGGAGTTTGGTCCGAGTCCTGGTGAACTATTGTTTGCCGATTTCGGATTTAAGCGTTGTGGCTTTCTTGGAGCGGATTTAGGAAGCTGCCGCTCTGGTTAGGGAACAATCCTTGAAGTTTGTAAACCCTTAACCAGATTTGGAGAAACCCTGACTTGTATTGCTTATTGCTTATTTCTGTTTTGCATTTAGGCATTATTGTTTCCGGACTAGTCGGGCTGGTCTTGTAGGGACACAGTGTGGGTCATCCCCTATTGCATTATCCGTGTTTGGTTGTGATTGTTTACCTGTGTTTTTTTTTGCATTGTTGATTAGATCTAGGTGCAATCTTGACACGGTTTGCGGTGGCACCTTCAGTGACGAACCACTGATCTGACCCTCTGTCTTGTTTTGCTTATTGTGTTGTTCGTTTCTTTCTTGGTTCAATTGTTTAAGGGCTGTGTTGACTGTTGATTAAGTATGGTTGATGGTGTTGTTACCGAAAGTAGACCTAGTAATCCACCTCCTAAGACATTGGTAAGTAAGTTGGATGCAAGTGATCCATTGTACTTGTATCCATCCGACTCTAGTAATCTGACAATTGTTTCTGTTAAATTGAAAGGGTGTGAAAATTACACAGTATGGTCTAATGCAATGCAGTTGGCATTACAGGTTAAAAATAAATGGGGTTTTATTGATAAAACTTGTATTAAATCTGAAACTAATGAGGTTTTGGCCAGACGATGGGATAGGTGCAATTCAATAGTTCTTACTTGGATATTAAATTCTATTAGTGAAGAATTGTACATGGGGGTCAAGTCTTGTCTAAACTTGCTAGTGATGTGTGGACTGATTTAAAAGAAACCTACAATAAAATAGATGGGTTGGTTGTGTTTGATCTTTATTAGAAAATAAACAGTTTTTCTCAAAATGGTTTGAGTGTCTCAGACAAGTTTTGATAAACAGTTTTTCGCAAAGGACTTTAATAGTATTAATCATATGATAAAACTGATGCAGTTTCTAATGGGTGTATATCAAAGTGTTAGGACAAATTTGTTATTAAAAGAAGATTTACCTATTGTTAAGGAAGCATTTGCTGTTGTTTCTAGGGAAGAATCCCATAGAAATTCTAGCAGTGGTGGTAAAAAAGGGCAGACTATGTCTTTTGTTTCTAAAATAAATCAACCTATTGAGTTTAAGAAGAACAATAAAATCAAAATTTAAAATGTTCTCACTGTAATAAAGTAGGTCACTCTATTGATAAATGTTTTGAAATAATTGTTTATCCAATTTGGATGAAACCACCAAGAAACAGTCAAGGCAAGAAAGCAGTTGCAAGTAATAGTAGTTCTGTCAAGTCATCTGATAATTTTGTTAATTCATTGACTAGTGATCAAATTTCAAGGCTTCTTAGTTTGATAGGAGATAAGCCTAGTGGATCTGTACAGAGTTGTAATGTTTCAGGTAGTCCGCTTTGTGCTAGTTTGTTTGCCAAACCTGTTTTCTGTTTTAATAGTGAGTATGGTTGTGAACAAAGGGTTGGTTGGATTGTTGATTCAGGTGCGAATCAACATATGATCAAAGATGAAAATTGTTTACTTGATTTTATAGATGTTTCTGAGTTTAAAATAACAGTTAAACATCCCAATGGAACAAATGCGTTGGATGGTTTGTATTTTTGTGGCAGTGCTTGTATGTCTAATAAGGTGTGTTGTAGTTCTAGTAGTTACATTAGATGTGCCAACTCTGTACAGTTTAATTCTCATTTTTCAGTTTAATATAAAAGGAATATAATTAATTATTTTGTTGTGTTATTTTTGCATGTGGTGTGGGCTGGACTTGGAAGTTGAGGAGCTGGACTTGAATGTTGCTGGGCTTGAAAGCTGGACATGCATGCTGCTGGGCTTGGAAGCTGCTTGATTGGATTTGGGCTGCTGAGTTGTTACGCAAGTGCAGATGAGAGGATATAACAAGTGGTTCTATTAGTCCGGTTATGGATATAACCAACAGATGTGATATAAAAAGCAGAGATCCGGTTTAAAGTGTTTCTACTCGAGATATTTTGTCATCTTTTTCTTCTAGAGTCTTCCATTCTCTCTAAGGCTAATTAGGGTTCCTAGTGTCTGTAATAACTTTGATTCATTCTGAATCAAAGTTTATAGAGTTGATCCATTGTAGTTCGTGAGAGATCATCACTTAGATAATCTCTGTGAGTTGAGAGTTGTATTTTTTTGGTAGATCTGTTGATTGTTCTTGAGTCACAAATCTGTATCATAATATTTTCTTGGGTTGGGTATTCTGTGTTTTTTGATTCGTTGAGATACCTGTGTTTTGACATCCTACCACATCTAATTCCTCTATTCAATTAAATAATGCTCCTTTGATCAATTTTTACTATTTTTTTCTTTCTCTTTCACTCACATAAAAAAATCATATAAGGTAAGGGATGAATAGTGAGTTTAATTATATGGATTGATTGTAGCTTTTCTTAGAACTTTATGGATGAGGAATAAATATACAAAACATAACGTAGAAGTAAAGTGAACATATTTTTCATGTTTTCCTTATAATTTTTAAGGTGAGGATAAGAACAAAAACTCAAATGTGAATGCTCTTAAATCTAATAAAATTTTTCGTAATAGGATGTCTTGTACAAAATGAGCGTAGTGACTTGTTTATATAGAATCAATTTTAAGTTAAATACCGCATAATGCGTTTGTGTGCATATATAGTGCTTAAAAGTGTATGAATTAATATATTTATATATCGGCATCATTTATCTTATATTATTTGATCAAAATTATATTCTAATTAGATTAGTTGGTAATTATTTGATGAAGTAATTACCATTATCACCTAATTAAGAGTTTCTCTTTGAGTGTATATATAGAGATATAATTAGAGTGATTACCTATTACCCAATTAAATAGCATCAACAACTCTTATATCCGTCTTCTCTCTCTCTCTCTCTCACACAAAACCGTGTTCCTCAAGAACACATAAACCCATTAGAAAATATACATCCTAAACGGAAATTCGACCAAGCTAACAACGATGTCCGTCTACTTCTATCTCTGTTGCGGTAACTGGACTGTCTGGCATAACATTTTTTATCGTTTATTATGTTTTCTATTAGTTTTTACATAATTGATCAATAGAAAGATATACTGAGAGTGAGAAAGAGAATGAAGTATGGGTTAAATAAGTGTATTATGCATCACATTTAAGACAAAATGTACAAGTGTTACACAACAAAAAATTGTTCTGTCATGAACATGAACATGTCTGGTTTTTATGTACACTGGACATGTGAAAACAACTTGTATATATGTGTCCTAAGACTATGAAGATTTTGTTTTGGTTTCGAGGACATGTAATTGATTATCGTTATGAACTTATAAAATACTAATTAGGTGTAAGCTTGTTTAAAAGCTCAGTAATAAGAACATCCCGTTTCTCTGCTCTAGCTTCCTCTCTCACCCTTCTTTGGTCTTCTCTTTCTCTCCATTGCTCATCAAGCATTAATCTCTCCTTCTCCATTTCTTCCATTGTTTTCCTCCACTCCATCTCCTTCATCCTCCTCTCCTCTTCCTTCGCCTCATACATCTTCATTAATTGCATTTCAGTTTGCATTTGTTGCATTTTAAACTTGTTTAATATCTCATGTAACCTACCACTCTCATCCTTCTTTCTCTTCTTATTATTTCCACTTGCCTTCACCGCATTGCGGCTCTTCTCATCGTCTGAAGATAACTCCATCGCTCTTTTCGGCAGTCCACTCGGTTCCATCCACAATAGTCTTTGCATCCGATTTGAGAAAATCGTTTGCAACTCATTGTAGAATGGGAATTGTTGCATCATACCTTCTTGCTCCATCGTCTCGCACCCCTAACCATATTCCAAGAAACCCACGTTAAGTTTCTTCATTTCATGCACAAGGAATTAAACATAAATCAACATATTCATGCAAACGAATTTGGATCTTCTGTTTTTAAAAGAATCTTGTTAACCTTATAACAAGTAACAAGAGTCTTCCACTTGCTTTTGCACTGTTCGACACTACGATTATAACCCCTCTCCTTCATCTTTGTAGAGATAACTTCCCAGAGGTGCTTGTTGTCTTTCGATTCCATGAATGTTGAATCAAGTTCTTCCCTTATCATCAGTAAATCTCTGGTTTCTTGTATACTCCATTGCGGAAACCTATCAACGCCACTGCCACCACCACCGCTGGTATCACCACCTTCACTGATATGATCATGAAGTTGTCTGGGATCCATATATTGATCAAACAAATGGAGTTTTGTGATGGAAAAAATGAATGAAGGAGAATTTGCATAATTTATAGTTAGGAAAGTCAAAGTTTGATGGAGAATAATAAAAGAAAAGGGACGATTTGCCTATGTGCTTGAATGACAAATCAAAGCATGCAGTAAATTGGTGGTTGAGACCGTGTAAAATTAGGTCTTAGGTAACATGGAGTAAATTGATATTCTGTGATCATAAATATTAAAATATAAAATATTCGTAACTCGATCAAATTTCAAAGCATTAAATCATAATTAAGATGAATTTATTAGAATGAAGGATATGTGTGAAGGAATGAATGGAGGCTTTAATTCCGGGTTTGAATCTGACGGGGCGAGAGCTTATGGAATCTATCCAGTTCCCATGTATCAGGAGGACACGGTCTTATTGCAGTCAAAAAGTCAACCTTGAATATAGTCTCCAACAAGATAAGTTTATACATGAGATTTTTTGTTGTTAAAGAAAACATGTATGTTATAATAATTTGTGAAAAATGTTTGACCAATTGTTGATCCTTAATTAACTTTATTGTCTTGATGCTTCAGCAATTTGTCTCTTCTTTGTTTGTCAAAGTCAAAGGCAGACCCTCGCCTAACTCTTACCTTGGTTGACTAAATCAATAAAGATATGCTTCTTTAAACCAAGTTTACCTTGCCAAAGTCTTGCTGGTCTATAACCACAGACTCAAATATATATATTAGTGACTCGTATAAAACATCGATGAATACATCAAACAAAAAAGATATTTTTAACATAATATTAATAATAAATGATTATTCTAGGTTCATTAATTTAGGTAGTTTAGAAAAGCATTAGCTTCAAATTTAAAGTCAGAATCATAATTGTTGAATTAACATTCTATTTCACATATATTATCACCCGCGAACTTCCCGGGTCGAAAAATTTGATCTACATTATCACAAAGTGTATAAATAATATAAATATAAAAGTAATTCATTACATAAATTACTTATTGACAAAGTGAAAATATAGTTAAAATGCATTGAAGTATAACATTTTTTTTTACTTTTATTAAGAATTAAAGTGTCTCGAGACGAACAACAGATACTCTTTCTCAGAGCAATCTAGAATTTCTGGCTACGACCATCATTATAGATCTGCAAATTACAAGACAAATATTAAATAACATCAAAAGGTAACTAAGCTCCCAGTGGAAGACATGTTCACAAAAAGTATAAAAAATTAAAAAAAAATAACAACTGAATTTAGCCAATACATTCGACCACAATTTAAAATTGGGAAAATACAAGGGATTTTGAGTTTTCCAAGTAATCGAATTATATATTAATTTGGTATCCACACACTCATTTCACAATCTATACTAATTCCAGAAAGATAATCATATTCAACTTTCAGATATAAAATTAAAATTAAAATACTTTTTGGAAGATGCCTGCCATGTTAAAATCCATAATCTTTGTATTAATAGGAATATATGTTATAACTGTCATTCCTACAAAATATGTTCGGTCATATGATAGGCTATATGTTACTACCGACTTAAACGTATGTTGAATTCATACATAAATGGTTAAAACTTGTTTTTAACAATATCTAAAACTTATTGAGCATAAGTATGGAGTGTAAAGGCTTCAATAGTGAGTTTTGATAAAAATGCCATTGAAAGTTACCTAATTGACTTAATATGCCGATTTTTCATTTTTTTTCTTTTTGTAAAAGAGATTTTTTAATTTGTGTCCATTGAATGCATAACTTGTTTTAACCCAAGTTTTTTTTTCCGAACTCGTCTTGCTAAGAATCTATTTAGGCTGGGCTCAATTTGACCCGACACCCAATCCGACATGTCCACTTTGCCAAGCATATATATATTCTAACTGGAAAATTGAAAAACTTGTAACATCCGTCGAAAAACGGATTTACCAAACCCGCTCCGTTTATTAACCGAACAATCAGTTAAAAATTTCGTTGCGTATTTAATGCCCAAATTAATTTTAAACAATACATAATTAATAAGTATATTGGGTTATAAAAGTTTTATTTGAAAAAGTAATGAAATTAAGGAAATAAAAATAAATTAGTGCTGCCGGGTTTCGAACTCGGGTCAGCTAGAATCATCAACAGCCTTAACACTTAACCATCAAACCACTGCGCCACTTATGTTTCTTGTTAATTATTGGAAACAATTAATACATAAAATAAATCTCGAATTCAAATACCGACGCGCCCAATTGCAGTCGTCGGAAATCCCGACTAACTCACCAAGACTGGACGGTTTCTTCAGTCTTAACGTAAACATTAAACCTACATCGGTTATAAGCGACGCCTGAACCCGCGACGCAAGTCATAACCGCCGGAAAACGTAATGACTTTGAATCAAGTCTGAAATCCGACTCTATACATCTCGATTCCTCCCTATAAATTCACCCACAATCCACTGGTAGCCTTTTCGCTCAAAACCGCACATTTTCTCGACGAAAATTCACTCGCCGGAAAATACCTGCAAATCGCCGGAAAACCGAGCTTTTCACCTTTGAGCCTTACTGAACCCCCAGAGCTCATACCGAAGCCACCCACACTCATCTCAAGCTCCCTGAAGACTCTCTGCCGCAGGACATACGTCGCCGGAATAATCTGCTGTCACCGGAGTTTTGCCGGAGAAACAGAGGAGTTCAGTTCGGTATACCTTACGCTTAATTTTTCATTCTTTTTATTTATCTCACCTGTAATTAACCTCAAAACACTAAAAGAACATGATTAAATCGACGAACCAGTCGGACTCCGATTCTGGTTTAGTCTAACGAAGAAGACGAAGTTTCCGTTGTCTATAAGTTTAATTTAAATCAAGATATAACTCGAGTTAGACACACAGTCCAGCGGTGAACTGTGTGCAAATAAAACACGCAAACGTCTCGAGTTCGATACATGTCCCACGCATACTCGCTTTAATAAAAAATGTTCCTTTTTATTACTAAACCGGATTCACTTCATATAAATGTTAAGTTTAATAAAAATCGGAATAATAACCAAGATAGACACACAGTCCAGTGGTGGACCGTGTGAACGTTTAATCACAGGTCACGAGTTTGAGTCCGGACTACTGCACCGATCCGGACAATTATCAAACTTTTTAAATAAGGCAGAAATGAAATAATGAAGTTTGAATATAAGTATAATAAAAATCAGATTATTTAACAAGTTAGACACACAGTCCAGCGGTGGACTGTGTGTTAACTCAACCCACAGGTCCTGGGTTCGAGACCTGTGGAGCGCACCGAGTCGTTATGATTAAAATCTTTTTAAAAATAAATTGATTTTCGGATTAATCTAATTAGTATATAAATTTAATTAAAAACAGAAATATTTCGGGTTAGACACGTAGCTCAGTTGGTAGAGCTGCGTGCACGCGTACGGGAGGTCTCGGGTTCGAGCCTCACCCAGCGCATACATACACACATACGAACCGGTCAACAGTCAAAGTCAATGGTCAATGGTCAACGGTCAAAAAGTCAACATTTTTTTATTATTTTTATTTATTTATTTTATTTAAAAATCAATTAAAAATACTTAAAAATAACATTTTTAAGGTTAGAAAATAGCCTTAAACTCACAAAAATACACCCAACAATCCTACTAAGATGGATTAATAAAATCCGTTTACTTACCGAACCATTATGCCATTATCTAGGTTAGTTCACTCGTGGTTAAATCAAACTTCGTGCGCATTCAACATCATCAACTGAACGCACCCAATGTGAGTGAATCTTACAACTCCCCTTTTTAATTACACGTTTTGGGGTGTGTCATATGTCACAAAATTAACTCGTTTACTTAAACTTGTGCCATACCATATTGTGATCTAAACTTAGATTGTATATAAATTGCTTGTAGTTATGTATTTCATTTTGTCAATTTATATGCAATTCATTCATTAGGCCCATCAGTTCCTCGTGAGAGACGAGTTGAGCAACGCGTGCCTCAAAACAAATCCATTGTTGTTCGTGTGTGTATTATATAGTTTATATTGTTTGTAGTTATGTATTTCATATTGTCAAGTTTATGCAAATCATTCATTAGGCCCATCAGTTCCTCGTGGGAGACGAGTTGAGCAACGCGTGCCTCAAAACGATCCATTATTGTTCATGTGTGCAGTATTTAATATTAATTGATTGGTGAATAAGTTTACATCTATTTTTACTCATGTGTGGTTGTGCACTTTATTTTATAATCAGTTAAATAAACTTGTTCAAATGTTTTCCATAGGATTCACTCGCCAACTTTTTGTTGATCCAAAAACCATTTTTACACATGATACAGGTGAACAGGATGAAGCAAGGAAAACATAGGAAATGCCTTAGAAGAAAACAATGAAGCCTAGATTGATGTTTAGGACATGATGTAATATTGATTGTAATTTCCCATTAAAGTGTATTAATGAATATGAAACGTTAAAATAAATGTCATGAGCTTTGATGATAACCCAATCATGCCCCGATCACCTTTTCCGCTGCGGGTCGGGGTGTGACAAAACTAATACTAACAAATCAAAGGCAGGCCTATCCAAGTGACCGATTTCTCTTTCGGACGGGTTGGGTCCCAAACAAAACCATAGTTTGTATAAAATTTTAACATTATATAGTTTGGAAAATATAGATATTAAACATCACTTCAAATTGAAAAAAAAGTTTGGACTAGTAATTGTTTCTATAGATAATGTGAGATGAGAACAATTTTCTATCTCTATAGCCAATAACTGAAATAGAAAGTACTGGTACCTTTAGTCAATGAAATGAAAACTTAATCCTTGTTTGTTTACTGAAATCATGCCATAACTCTGCAATTCAATGATCAAATCATGTGATTACGTCTAATTATACAAAAAAAGATACATGAAAATATCCATTTTTAATTAAAAAGGTTACCTCAATGCTTGTGTAATGAGCATAGAGATCTCCAACATATTCCTCAACATCAAGTATATTTCTCGTATTAAAAATGTTAATATCAACAAATGGTTCTTCAATTTAACTTACTTAAATTATAAGAATTTACCTGTTTATAAGTTTTTATTCAGGGGCTCAACCAGTTTTTATTGTTTTTGATATTACTGGCGATACCTATATTAAAAAACAACCCTGAATGTGAAAATGAATAAAAACGATAGTGTAAAAAATATATATTTACCTGTTAAGGTTTAATTCAGGTATAAAGGTAAAAAATGGTAGTATTTAAAAAAAATGGTAATCAAAACAAATATATAAACATAGTATTAAAAAAATGATAATCAAAACTATAAAATATGAAAAAAATGATATAACCTTAGAAAAATTCAAGAGGAATAGATTGAAATTCCGACATATGAACATCAAATGATTCTGATATCGTTTGAAATCCCTCAAGAATTGAACACATACAATCTATGAGTAAAATATAAATATATAAGATATTGAAATAGTTATAATGATTTGATTAAAAAATAACATATTCAAATATTTAATTAAGGAAAGAGAATTTAAATTCGAATTTCAAATCGAAATATACTAATTATTCAATAAAAAATAAAGTGAGTTTTATATAAATTAATAACTTGATTAGTTATTAATCTATGCGGTAAAATTAAAAATTAGTAAAATAAAAAGTGGATTAGTCTTAAATTAAGAAGTTAACAAATGATCATTACAAATTAAAGAATAACTGAAATTGATTTAAAAATCCGCCATAAAACGTATTTAAAATTTCAAATTTGAAAAAATATACATAACTGAATATGGTAATAATTTAGACAATGGTTAACAAATTTTAGATTCAAATTATTCAATAGATTAATCCATGCTTTAATATTATAAGTTAGTAAAATAATAACCTGATTGGTTTTAATTTGTTCCATAATTATATACCTCCATAATTAAATATTTATATTCGAATAAAGAAATAAAATAAGTTTCGGTTATAAGATTATTAAATTAGAAAGTTAATGAATAATAATTACAAGTTAAATCGTCCATAAATAAACATAATTTGAATTTTAAAATTTTAAAAATATACATAACCTAATATGGTAATTATTTACTTAATGCAATAAATATCCAATAATTTTTTTACAAAATAGAAAATCTAATTATAACATGCAATAATCTTTTACAAACATAGATAAAAATTTGAAAAATCTAAGAATAAATATTGTTATTGTTATTATTATTATATAGCATAAAAAATATAATTATTTAAATAATATAATTATTTACATATAGATAAAAACTATATATATTCCAAATAAAAATCTGTTTAGTACCAACTACTATCAACTAAAATCATGAAAAAATAGACTACATAAAATTTTATCAAATACCATCTCTTCAAATCTGATTTTAAAGTCAATACCAAAAACTTTAAATATTTCAAAAATTTGAGTTGATCTTGAATGTTAATATAACACATCAAAGAAAGAACATATACAAAATTCATAAAAAGATACCTGAAGAAAGAACATATACGAAATACATAAAAAGATACCTGAATCATCGATGATGAATTTTTTTGGTGATGAATAGGATGCGGATGAACATATATCTAAAGAAGTGATACTAACCAGAAAAAAAAAAACACAGAACTAATACAATGTTAACAATAAAACATGAAATTAATGAAAGAAAAATATACATTTTATTAAGATTGAAGAATCATAGTGAAAAGAACCATGTATCATAAAGTTGAGTTTTAATGATTATAATTTAACGAAAAAACAAAAGATAAATAACTTCGATTAACATATAAAAGTAAATAAACACCAAAAGAATCATGATACCATAAATTAAAATTATAGAATCTCCGTGAACATCAACCACATCACACATGCATCGATAAATATGATTTATAAAGCAACAACAAAAACAAAATCAAAGCAAACATCAGTATCTTCGTTTACCTAATAGACTTCACAAAGGTTACGCTTAACTTCACCAAAGAAAATGATGATTTCTGGTTCCTTTGAATACAATTATATATAGGCATTGAAGACACAACATCATACAAACAAATATATAAACATAGTTTTAAAAATGTTCATCAAAACTATAAAAAAATCAAAAAATATTTGATATAACCTTAGAATAAGTGTCGGTTATAAGGTTATTAAATTAGGAAGGTAATGAATAATAATTACAAATTAAATCGTCCATAAATAAGCATATTTCAAATTTCAAATTTAAAAAATATACATAACTTAATATGGTAATTATTTAGTCAATGCAATAAATATACAATACTCTTTTACAAAATAGAAAATCTAATTATAACATACAATAATCTTTTACAAACATAAAAAAGTTGAAAAATCTAAAACATAAATATTGTTATTGTTATTATTATATATCATAAAAATATAATTATTTACATATAGATAACAAACTACATATAATCCAGATAACAAATCTGTTTAGTACTAAATACTATCAACTAAAATCATGAAAAAATAGACTACTTAAATTTAATACCAAAACTTCAAATATTTCAAAAAATTGAGTCGATCTTGAACGTTAATATTACACATCAAGGAAAGAACTTATATAAAATACATAAAAAGATACCTAAATCGATGATGAAGTTTTTTGGTGATGAACATGATGTGGATGAACATATATCTAAAAAGTGATATTAACCGGGGAAAAACACATAACTAGTACAATGTTAACAATAAAACATGAATTAATGAAAGAAAATCATACCTTTTATTAATATTGAAGAATCAGAGTGAAATGAACTATGTATCATATAGATTGAGTTTTAATTATTAGAATTTAACGGAAAAAAAACAAAAGATTAATAACCTCAATTAACATATTAAAGTAAATAAATACCAAAAGAATCAACATACCTTCAATTAAGATTGTAGAATTTCATGAACATCAACCACATCGATTAAACTCCAAAATCTAAGTGAATCTATATCGATTGATTTAGGGTTTCTAATTAAAGGAAAAAGAAGAAGCCACACATTATAGAAAACCCTAATTACTCTCAAATCCCGATTAAAATACCTGCTAGGTTTACATACCCGATGGATTGTATTGTATGGATCGTAGATGATTCAATCAGAAGGAAACGTCGTCATCTTGTGAACTTGTGGAACTGATGGAGAATCTTAGCGTTGGCGATAGGAGGGAGAGAGAGAGAGAGTTGCAGTTTTGTTTTTCTAGGGTTTGTGGATGAGTAAAAAGCAAGCGTGTGAAGGAAGAATGAGTAAAAAAGAAATATAGAGGATCCATTAACTCTAACCCAATTATAATTCGGATCTCGTGTCCAATTCTCAACACATCTAATATTGTGTTTTCCCTTCTAAAAATTATCCTCTACTCCACCATAACATGCCACATCAGTAAAAAAAAAACTCCACCATCACATACCACATGGCCCAAGATGTTTAATTGTTACCTTATTTATTGATTACAATTTGACTTTTAAAAATATTGCAAAAATTCAGATGTAGTTAGAAAATGATCTACAAAATAATGAAATTAAATTTCCATTTTAGAGTATATCAATTAGTATCAAAGATTGTAACTTAAAAATTTAAATGACTTTAACAATAACACTAACAAAAATGAAAGTCATACAATAACACTAACAAAAGTGAAAGCCAACAACCTTTTTGTTGCATTTAATTAATACTAAAATTTAAATTTATCTTTCATTGTTAACTATTTATTTATTGATTAAGAATTTGGATTTTGAAAATAGTGTAAGAAAATGATTTCAAATGATTTTAAATTTAATGCAAAAATTTAATGCAAAAATTTCATTAACAAACAAAACATACCAAATCTCGTACTTGATTATAAAAACTTATTTTAAATCTGACCCTCCAGTAGCAGTTAACGTCTATCAGGTATAATTATTCACCATATATAGGATAAACTCTTTAGTTTATTAAAAATATCAGTTGGGCATACTAACACAAAACTCACCCGATATCTATGGAATAACTATTATGTAACACCTCACTCGCGTGGAACATGTGGCGGAAACATCGGGGAGTCACGTTACAAGTTTGTTTACAACACATGATACTATTAAAATTGAAATATTGTATTTATATTGTTCTCAAAATGTCACATAATATTTGTTATTTATTAAAGCAAGTAAGGAATAGTCCATTTCCTTATATGTAGCAAACTTGGATAAAGTCATCAAACACTAGTACCTGAAACATATGCGCAAAATAAATGGTCAACTAAAAAGTTGGTGAGTTACATAGGTTTTGTAACCATATATATGGCAAAAAGTTTGGTATTACAATACGTTGTTCAACTACAAGAATTGGTGAGTAAAATTGGTTTTATGGCCAAGAACATGACAAAATATTTAGTATTGCAATCCGTTGGTTATAATAAAAAGTTTTGTGATGGCAACATATGATAACTAAAGCTATTTGCATTTAACAATGTATAGTAACTAAGAGGGGCGCATTCAAGCCTAACGTTGACATATACGCACGGATTGTATCATCTCACGAGATACATCCCATGTACCATGAGCAAGTCCATGCATGGAGGATAGGTCGTTACACCTATAGCACTATAATATACTATCGGCGGGCATGATCAAAGTTAATGAATGCAACACGAGGAGTTATCCAAACGAGTTTCATACAAATGCATTTAGGAACATATAGCCATAAAAATCTTGTTTTATAAGTAAGCATATGTTTCACCCCAAAAGTTTAAGAAAAAGGGAACTATGTACTCACCTTGATGTCCTAGTGATGAGTTTGTGTTTCTCAAGGTTTACAAGATCACGAGTAATTCCGAATAATAAGGATTGTTCGTTATGGTTTTGTTGTGATGATGTTTGTGGAAGGTATTGGTTAAAAGGACCATTATAAAGTAAAAAATGTTTAGACTTTTAGAAAATATAAATTTTGACAGCATTACATTTTAAAAAAAAGTAAATGGTGTCGAAAAATTATAAAAAAATCCAGTCTAATAAATCAGAGTGGGTTCTACAACTTTTATTAGAAAATATTTTATGTTACAAACCTAGAAAATGGTCAAATTGTTATCTTTACAGATTGTACAGTTTGGCGCTTCAGATTGGTTTTAAACGGATGAGAGTCCAAATTAAAGTGTTTTTAAGTGTTTTATACATCGTTGAAAATCTATTTCGATGTACTTTATCATGGTATAAGAGTTTCCTATATTTAGTTAAGTTTTGATCAAGTTGTGGTTGTTTAACGTGTCAACGCAGATTCTGTCCAAAACAAGATTACACTCATGTGTTCCCGTTGGTAGTTTTTAATGCGAAAAAATATAGGTTTGGACGGAAATAAGCTATGAAACTATTTGTTTATTGAAAGAGCTAAAGGAAGGGAACTTACTATCAATTAGGATAACTTCAAATGACTCCTTCAAAAGACCAGGAGAAGCTTACAATTTAGGAACTAAAGAACTTACTGATGTGCTAAAAGTAGTTTATTAATTAACGACTATATTAACCTACTCTAGACACAAAGTTATACTCTAGACTCTCTAAAACTCGACTAAACTACTAACCGGCAAGTGAACCGATCGACTATAGTAATGCTAAGTAAGTCCGAAAATCGAACCCACGAGACTCTTTGCATTACGTAAATTAGACTAACGAGACTAAAAGACTGATGCGGCTAATTGTTTTTATGTCTTGAGGGGGGTTTTCTAAAATCCTAGAATTGCAATTAAATTAAGTACTAACTCAACGAATAAATTAAAAATGTAGACTGGACTTTGAAGTTCAGATGATGATTAAATAACTACCTAGACTTGAATCCTAATCAACTCGAAATGGATTTCAACTGGCGTGACTAAACTATGGAACCGAGATCTTAATATGCTAACCTCACAACACGACCCCAACCCTTCTCAGGAAGACACCTACGAAAACTTAGCGAGAGTTAAATTACCGGTTTCTAGAAAGTTTTCCTTACGGATTTCCAGGTTATGTTAAGTAAGTACCTTAGTACGAAAATTACTCTCACGATGCAAGAATCTAAGGTAACTATGGTAAACTAGTTTAACTCGGTTAGCACGAATTGCAAGGTTAACTAAATTAGTCTTTTCTAAATGATCCTAACTTATGGTTTTAAGATTAGTAACCACCTAGACCTACTCGATTCACAAAATTACTTCCTAGATATATTGGCCAATTAACCGCAAAGAATATGAACATGAATGCAAATAATCTAACACGAACCTATTACATGAAAGACATTCATCAAGATACATGTTGAAGCAATAATCATAAAAACGAACAAGTGAAGATAGTCAAAAACATCAAACTAATATTACCAAGTCTTAACTAAGTTAACAATCCATAGAAAATAATCACGACCAACAAAATTAAACTTTATCAATTATTCATCCTAATCTAGGTAGTTTAAAGTGTTTAGCCAATAATCATCTTATGAAGAAAAATGATGAACATAAAGGAAGTATGAAACATGATCAAAACAACAAAAGTGAAAGAACAAAGGAACCCTAATGATTAGTCACAAGCAACCCTGATCTCCGACCTTCGTATCTTCAAACGGTGCTCGAAAACCTCCAATTTTAGCTCTAAGATCTTCAGAATTCATCCAAAGTGCTCCTAGATTCGCAGGGTTATTATTTCTCTAAGTTTATGATGTTTATATACCAATCACCAGCTTGAAACCCTCAACTGGACGAAACTTTCTATGAAAAAGGGCTCCATCCGTCGCGCGGGAGTATATGTCTTGAGCTACGTGCGACGTGACGCTATCAACTTACTCCGGACTAATGACATCTCCTCACGTCGTGCGAAGAGATGGTGTTCATAGAACACGCTACGCGACCTGAAGATTTTCCGTATTTTTGTGTCGTTTCGGCTCTCGTACTCCTGAACTCGATTCAGTGCTTGGTTTTTAACAAACATGAACCCTTTTTCGACCTTATCAGTTATTATTCACTCATGAGACTTGGAAATCGCAATTCAATCAGTAGTACGCAAATTCTACATAAAAACTAATCTAAAACTAATAAAAACTATACAAATTGTACACGAAAAAGAGATGCATTTTGCAATACATCAAATATCCTCACACTTACTCTTTTTTCGTCCCTGAAAAAGAATTATGCTAATGGAATCATGGTCAGGTTATAATCCGGTTTCAAAAACATGAAATACTTAATTAAGAATTTATTAACATGTTAACCATGATTGCAGGTGTATAATCCATTTAAACCCAACATCGGTTCTAAGACCCTTATCGTGTTTATTTAAATTCAAGTTCGATCAGTCAACCTAGGGTCTCACACTAAAAAGTCGTATTTCCACCTAATCCCGCCTCAAACTTTTGTGAACCTAGAGGAAATCTAAAAAAGTCACCATCCACACTAAAGATTACAAGGCCTCGTTATATCTATAACTCACTTATTTTATACCAATTTTTTCATGATAAAAAATTCTAAAAGTTTTAACTTATAACGGCATTTTTAATACTAATTTTGGCGGTTTCGGTTTTCATACTTATCCTAGATGAGAACCACTGGCATCCTAACATTATTAGTTATATTTCAGATCAAAAGAGACCTATCACTTGATGGGCCTACCCACATATCCTAAATTAGACACATTTTCATTTATTTATTAATCTCTTATTAATATTATTATTCGAAAACTAGTTAAAACCCAACTTCTCAATCACTTTCCATATTTTATTTTGGAAACTTCAAAAGAAGAGACACTTTCAAAATTTTCATTTTTTTGGATTTTTAGTTTTAAAATTTTTGTATTTTTTTTAATTTTATGACTCAAAACTAACTCAACTAACACTACGACTCAATATCCCATCCCACACTGTAAAACCCTTGCTTAAAGATGTGAAAAATCTCATAAAAATTTCGCATATAAATGTATTTATACAAATACACGTCCGTTAAAATTTTCGAGTTTCATAAAACTTCTTAAAATTTAAACACTTCAGCATATAATTATAATTGCTTGTTTAGTTTCGTATGGATTAAACATAGTGCGGAAGCTTGAACTTTGAATTTTGTTCGATTCTTCATTGAGCTTGATCGTCATTCGGTACTCAAATCATCACCTACATTTCATAATCATGAAATGTGTTAATTATATGAGGTTTATAACAAATCTAGTCAAACCCGAAAACTTACAACAATGAAAACAATAATTTCTATAAGTACCCCCCCATAAGCTACGGTTCCGTACCGTAGCTTAAGGTACATGCACTCTATTTCATTCAACATTTGCCTATCGTAATCCCTCATCGAGAGCATAGTCACTACATGTACCTGACGCGGGTCTAAGTATTGACCCGTTAGCGATACTTTGCGATTCTATATACTAACTTGCGGCAATTCATGCCCACGAATCATGCTTAGCTTTAAGCATGAAACATAACAAACGAAATATTAAATATCATTTTTAAATGGTGACATCACCATTTGACCTGTTTGTCCGTTTGACTTATTTCTTGGCTCGCCCTTTTACATATCCATATAATTGTTCGACCCATTTGGTTCGTGTCAGAAGGTTTTATACCAAAAACTCATTTTTACTTGCTCGGCCCATTCGGTTCGTGTCAGCAAGTTTTATACAAAAAACTAATTTTTATTTGTTTGACCCGTTCAGTTCGCGTCAGAAAGTTTTATACCAAAAAACTCATTTTTACTTGCTCGACCCATTCGGTTCGTGTCAGCAAGTTTTATACCAAAAACCAATTTTTTACTTGCTTGTCCTGTTCAGTTCGCGTCAGAAAGTTTTATACCAAAAACTCATTTTTTACTTGCTCGACCATTCATTTCGTGTCAGCAAGTTTTATAACAACAACGAATTTTTACTTGCTCGACCAATTCGTTTCATGTCAGCAAGTTTTATAACAAAAACTAATTTTTACTTGCTTAACCCGTTCAGTTCGCGTCAGAAAGTTTTATACCAAAAACTCATTTTTACTTGCTCGACCCATTCGGTTCGTGTCAGTAAGTTGTATACCAAAAACCAATTTTTACTTGTTTGACCCGTTCAATTCGTGTCAGAAAGTTTTATACCAAAAACTCATTTTTACTTGTTCGACCCATTCGGTTCGTGTCAGCAAGTTTTATACCAAAAACCAATTTTTTACTTGCTTGACCCTTTCAGTTCACGTTAGAAAGTTTTATACAAAATACTCATTTTTACTTGCTTGACCCATTCTTTTCGTGTCAGCAAGTTTTATAACAAAAACTATTTTTTACACTCTTGACCCGTTCAGTTCGCGTCAGAAAGTTTTATACCAAAAACTCATTTTTACTTTCTTGACCCATTCAGTTCATGTCAGCAAGTTTTATACCAAAAACTAATTTTTACTTGCTTGACCCGCTCAGTTCGCGTCAACAAGTTTTATACCAAAACTCATTTTTACTTGCTCGACCCATTGGGTTCGTGTCAGTAAGTTTTATACCAAAAACTAATTTTTACTTACTTGACGCGTTCAGTTCGCGTCAACAAGTGTTTATTATTATTATTTTTTTAAATTTCCTTATGTTAATCACCTAAACGTTATTACTCGCCATTTTGCCCGTTTGACCCTTATAGTTTACCCCATAGGGTCTCGGTTCTAACAATTCATTGATTTGTTTAATCGTATACTTCTCATTTAAAAATATAGCTTCTTTTTGGGAGGTGTAAGTTATACTTACCTTACATCCGATTATGCTTCTCGTGTCTTTGACCCACTTGACCCATCCCTTTCAAAGCTTACATCTAGCTTATCAAGAGTCAAACTGTTGGTGCATATGTATGTTGCCTACGTCATTATGTATTGAGTCTGAGTGAAAAGGGCTTAATCTGTTAGAGACGAGGCGTATTTAAGTGAGTTAGTAGCCAAGTTCGCTTGAGATGGTTCTTGGGATATCAAGTTCGGCCGAACTTGACTAAGTCAAGTTCGCCCGAATACCCTCACCAGCGAACTTCCAACTCTATAATAGGTGCCTTGGGATTTCATTTGTAACATGGAGAGATTTTGGCACAGAGACGGTGAAGCTTTGTCGGATCCGGTTCTCGAATGTATTGAACTTTAGATCAATGAAAACAACATTTAAATGAGTAATTCTTGTTATTTGGTTAACTTGTCATTAGTTTCCGCCTAATCGGACAATAGATAACAAATTTAGGTTCCCGTGCTAATCGTGGACGTTCCTACACAAACTATAATACAATATCCACATAATGGTTAGATTAGCCCACTCTTATGGATTTTACTACCATATTTCGCATTTGATTCCATTATTGGTCAGTTTGACCTTTAAAAGTCAAACTGTCAATTAACATATATATGCACTAATAAGATCAGTGAAACTCATTTAGGTACTTTATCAAACATTTGGTGTGCATCATATTTAGGCCACCATTTTAACTAAATTTCTCAACCAAATTCAACTCATTACTTCAATTTAACAAGTTCATACGATTATTAATATCATATCAACATAGTTTTTAGTCATCGTATGCTAATTCATCAAACTATCATAGAAGAATTTTGGGTTTTCATCTTTTATGCATAAACTCATTTCATCATACAAATGGACATTCATCCAAACATCTAGTTTACTCAAATATCTCACATTTTCTTGTAAATATGATGTTATATGCAAACTTGAACATTACTATAACATCAATTTCATCCTATCATCAAAACCCACTTCATGTCATGTATGAACACTTGACATAATCATTAGATTGTTCAAGTATTTCATCTATACTAGTAAGTATGGTGATCATAAACACAAATACATCATCAATTTTACCAAACTAATAATAATATTGAACTCAATGTTATCACCTTCTCTTCACATGGAATTCATAAAAATCAAGTTTTACAACATACCTTATGCTTGGTAGGCTTAGATGAACACGAATTCGAGATCATGCATTGTTGGGATTGAACCCTTGGAAAGGAACAGATGATACAAAGTCAAAACACACTATCCGAGCTTTGGTCCAGCTATCAGATGTTCCTATCCTCTGATAGGCTTTTACTGCATTCAATAAACACAATGCTACCTATCCTCTGACAAAAGAACTCCCAACCGCTGATAGAAGATTACAAGAACAGAGGATGGCCAGCAGTGCTTAGTCTAGTTTTAGTTTAATTAATGTAACAGGGCTATGCACTGATAGTTTTAGTTTAAGCAGTGTTTGTAGTTAGTTACGTTTGTTAGCTGACACTATCAACCATGACGTCACTGTTAGACGATCAGTGGTTAGATAGTTAGTATAAATAGGCGCTCAATGTAACAGTTTTTACTTGTCTTCTTAAAAAGATCAATTTCGCATATCTTCTTAATTTCTCACTATCAAACGATCGTTATTGGGCTAAGGGGGAGTTTGTGAATCACATGCAATAGTTTAATTACTTGAAATCATGATGGTGATGAAAACAAATGACCGATTGATTGTTGTAAAGTTTTCCATTGATCCGTTGCACTTACTCTCTGTTTTAAATCATTTTCCATTAGTTGAAACAAAAACAACAATCAATTCAAACTTAGATCCTGACAATTGGTATCAGAGCATGGTCAATCGATTTTGATTTAAACATCAAATTGATTTGAACAGATCAGCTCTTTGTTGCTAATTTCGTTGGATAAGTTTTGCTTGAATACAGAGTTTTATTACTACAAAAGTTTTTAAAACACAAATCTGTTGTAAACAAGAGAAATGGCACAAAACACACCAGATTTCAATATTGGATCCATGTTCAAACCACCTATGTTGAAAGGAAATGAGTATTTTATTTGGCAACGTAGGATGGGTCACATTCTCGCTCAATAGAACACCGGATGCTGGAGATCCGTTGTGTTTGGACCCCATGTTCCCATGGTTCCAAGTACAGAGGATCCCCACACTCAAGTCCCTAAAAAACTTGAAAATTACTCTGAACAGGATTTCCTCAAAATTGAATTGGATGCTAAGGCTTTTAGCATCGTTGCTTCAGCTTTGCCCAATGAGATTTATGCAGGATTACTTCATTGTAATAGTGCTAAAGAGTTGTGGGATGCTCTTAAAGAGCAATTTGGTGGTACTGAAGAGGTGATCGAGAATAATAGAGAAGTCTTGAATCAACAGTATGAAACATTTTGCCATGTAAAAGGTGAGTCACTAACCCAACAGTTCGAGAGATTTAGCTGTCTCACAAGCGAATTGAAACCGGTAGATGTGAAATTTCCTAATTCGACTATCAATAGTCGTTTCTTAAGATCACTACTAGAAAAATAGGAGACAATAGTTTATGTTACTCGAACATCTGTTGGTTATAAAGAAATGACCCTCACACAGCTTCATGGTCGACTTCTCACTTATGAGAAAGAGTTGAACCAGAAAAAGAAGCTTCAAGAGTCTGGGAAAGTCTATACACTGGGAAACACTGCTCTCTATAGTCATGAAGAGGGGTCTGGTAGTGGAAAGGATCAGAGTTTTGATCATTACATTGACATAACTTCTGGAAACAATTTCAACTCTGATCTCTGTAAACCCAATTTTGCTTTTGCTGCAAATTGTGAAAGCCAAACCTCTGACAATCTAAGTTTTGAGATGAATGACTTACAACACTTTGAACCCACGGATTTGGAAGAAATGGACATCCTACACCAGTTGGCACTTTTGAGTGTCAGGGCTAGTAAGTTTTACAAAAGAACTGGTAGGAGGTTTCCAGGATTGCATGGGGTGTTAAAAATTGGGTTAGATAAATCAAAGATAAAATGCTTTAAGTGCAATAGGATGGGACATTTTGCCAGGGAATGCAGAACTCAAACTGCAGGACCAATTGTTACCCATCCTGGCCCCAGTTCTCAAAGCACTGTCTAATATTCCTAGTTTGCCCCTACACAACAAATGCAAAACACTGCTCATTTTGCAAGTCCTGTAACAACTGTTCCTATTCATTATGTCCAAACCTCTGCTCCATAGATTCAATATGTTCAGGCACCACCTCAAGTGCATGTGCAACAAGCTCCACATGTCACTCAAACTACTCAAACCACTGCTACACCAGCAGAGGTTACACAACAAAGCTTCTTTACCCAAGGTTTTGTTGACTGGAGTAGTTTGCCTGAGGATTTAACTGATGAAAACTTTGCTCTCATAGCAAAAAATGATTTTGAAAATGAAAACTTATGTTTTATGGCTCTCGAGACCATAGTTGAAGGCAATGAGTCTGTGGAACAGGAGTCAAAATCTGATGTGGTTGAATGTTGTGAAGCAGTGGTTACACCAGAAATCACACCTGTGGTTGAAATGAATGCTGCTGAGGTTGAAAAAGAAAATCTATCTGACCCATGCGACACAGAGGTGTGTGAAGAAGAATGTGAGTGTGCTCTTATGGCTGCTTCGAAGGTATCACCTTAGATCCTAAAAGATCTATGTTCTGAAAAATGCATTATTGCTTTTGCAAACATAAAACAGGTGAATGAAAACCTGAGAAACAAAATTTTGGAAGATGAACTTAAATTTGAAAAACTTGTTAAAGAGTTGAAAACAAAATTAAGTGAAAAGATTCTGAAATGAGTAGCCTAAGGCATGAATCAAGCATAACCAAAGATCAGCTCCAAAATATGGTAGAAAAATACCAAGTTTGCAAACAGGAGCTAGAATCTACCCAGATCACTTGTGAAAAATGGGTAGAGTCTTACAAAGGTTTTGAGCTTATGCTTGATGCTCAAGTCAAGAGCAACATAAAGTTTGGTTTAGGCTTTAGGGAATATGACCATACTTATGAAAATGTTGCAAAAATTGACTCTGAGCTGGTTGAAATAGTCCCAACAAACTTGGCTGGTGAAGAAATTAAAATCACTGATAAAAAGGGAAACAAAATTGTTCTTGAAAAACTAGAAGTTTCACCAAAAGAAAAAGCAGTTGAAAAATATCAAGTTAAACCAACCTGGTCAGATGAGTGTGATATTTTGGAAAACTTCAAGCCAATGGACTTTTCAACTCTTGATGGTATAAAAGCACCAAAAGCATTGGTGATCCCTATCAAAGACTTGCCAGCAAAGGTTACATCATCTGCTCTCAAAAAGTCTGATAGGAAAAGGAAGGAAAAGGTTAAACACTTGTTTTCTAAATTTTGTGAAAAGAGAAATCATGATACAGCAGATTGCTTCCTTTTGAAAGCTAATGATATAAACAAAACTTGTGTTATACCTAAATCTCCTAGATGCACCATTTGCAACAAAACAAATCATCCAACTCAAGAGTGTGTCTAGCTCAAAACCTATCACCATAAGGTAAAAGAGATTAGAGAAAAGGCTCTAGAAAGAGAAAATTCAAATATTGCAAAACAAAAATTTGAATCATGTGAAATATTTGTCACCAAAGCTTTAAATCAAGCCTCTGTCCGCAGAGAAATTCAAGTAACAGATGCACCTCCATCAAACCAGTTTCCAAGAGGTAAAAGCCAGCCTAATTACCAAAAGGTGCCTATGACTTATGAGACTTACAAAAAGCCTTCTAAGCCAAGGGTAAATAGGAATCCTCATGGTTATCAATAGTTGATAGTGTGAATGCTTAGGATCGGACCCAACTTGTGAGCTTCCTGTCAGACTTGCTCAGCTAACAGAGGCGGAATTCATTGTTAGCTGATTGAACAAACAAAGAACAAGCGATGATTACTGTTTAACCGTCTGTTATATTGATTAACATTGAAACGATTACAGACTCAAGCAGGGCTTCGCCACTGATCACCAAAAACAGCATGCCTAACACACATCCTAAGTCACCTATTTATAGGCAAGACTTGACAACAACTAGGAGACTAGGAGGCTTGGATTTTCGCACGAAATTTTCGTGCGAAAATCCTACCAGATTTTCGTACGAAAATAACCAACATCATACAAAACTTTCAAAACTAAACTTTTGACACTACGAAACCCTATCTCTACAATAGACTTGTCCTAGACGTAGGCAATAGACATATGTGCACCAACAGACTCCCCCTTGGATGTTGCCGCAGACTTGGACAGTCTTTAAAACTTTTCTGCAAAAACTTCAACTAGATTTGACTTGATCATCCGAAAAATCTCTTGCGTGGCCTTCGACGCTCCTCTGAAGCAATGGGAGTTTGATCTGTAGGAGGAGGTCGGTTGTACGTGTTCCCGAACTTGAATTTTTCACGGGTGGCCAGATTTCGTCGTGCTTCGATTCTTTCTTCGTTTTGATCTTTCTTTTTCTGTTCTTTGTCTTCAAGCTTTCTCCATGAAGTGTTCCCTTCTTTACCTGAATTAATGTTGTTAGCATAACAAACATTCACAATTTTCTGGAACTGCATGGCCTGCTCCTTGCCTTTTTCTTCATAACTGATCTTGATGAAGAATAAGCGTTCGATATCCTTTTCTAAGCAGTTGACCAGCCACATTGGATCCAACACTTGATTGCACGCCACAACCCATAAATTCTCTTGTGCATGATCACGGTTTCAGACATATCCCATGATCCTTCATCAGGCTCAACACAAATAACAGCCTCTCCAGTACTCGAATCATAGTGCCACCATTTGAAGATCTTGTAAAAAAATTGTTCCATTTTCTTCAAAGGCATATTCTTCATAACACGTGGCATTTTCACAATCAAGGTCACATCTTTCTCTTAAGTTACTGGATTGATCTTTGTCACGGTTCATGGTTTGTGTGGTTTCCAAAAGTTAAAACCATGCTCAGCTTCAAACTTGGTTAACTTCCAAAGACGTTGATCATTTGGTCGTAGCTTCATACTAAACGTCTTGGTTTGAACCAACTCTTTCACATCCCATTCTGGCAGTGTCTTTACATCACCCAGTCGTTTGAAGTATTGAACTCCATATTCACGTTTCAACGCATATACATCTAGTTCCTCGATCCATCCCCAACTGATAATGTCACCCAGAGATGCATCAGGGTCTCTGGTTAAGGAATCTAATGGATGACGGAACTTTCTTTCAGGCGACATCTCCTTGAACCATTTATTCTTCATTTCTATGATTTCTCTTTTGTCGGTGGTTTAGGAGTCGTTCCTTCTTTAACTGCCTCTGCTACATTTTGCTTTAGCATATCATCATTGATCTCAGTAGTCATTTCATCAAGAGTAGGAAACACATCTGTTCCCTCACCCGTATACCTTGCCTCTTCATTATCATCTGAATCCCAATCTTCATGATGACTCTGTCATAATCATTTGCTTGCTGGATGTCTTCAAATACATAATCATTCGGCTCTGAGCTTGCGTTCTTTAATTCTTCTTCAAAATCGAACTCAAATGAATCTTCTTGTAAGCCAAATAATTCTGCAAGATTAGCCTTGGAGTAGTTATGAACATACTCTCCTTCTTCCACATCATGCTCAAGATAGATCACTTTGGGCTTTGGCACTGTCTCTTCAATTTAAATCGACGACCCCCCCTGAACATGTTCATCGGTTAGTTCAAAAATAGAGTCGTTCATGTAAGCATCAACAGACATCTTTTCATTATCAAATAAGTTTGCTACATATTCAAATCCTTCCTTCTCTAAATCATCATACGTTCTGTTTACCATTTCGTCAATCTCTTTCTTTAACTCCCTCTCAGCAATCGCCTTCTCTTTCGTCATCTTCTCTAGAATCCCTTCTCCTTGAAGCACAAACCTCTTGCTAACATCAACAATTGGATCATAGACTACTATCTCAGAAGATACTGGCACGGATTCAGCTTCCGACGCAGATTGTTCGATCAAAGGAGCTGATGAGGGAGCAGCTTGATGTACATGCTTGCTGGAGACAGGCATATCATCAATCTTTTCTTTTCCTCGGCCTTCTGCATCAGATAGAGCTTTAGAAGATCGTTCCCTTTCAACAACTTTTTGCCTAGCTTCCTCCCTCTCGATCTTCTCAATCTCATCAGACAATGATATACCCAGAGTACGAACTAGAATTTTCTTCATAAGCTCAACCTGCCTGTTGTTCGACTCTCTCTCAGCTTCGTATTCTTCAATCTTCTTGATAATCCTCTGGTTCTCAGTCTCATAACTGCTCAGAGTTGCCTTTAGGATCTCCCTCTCATTCTCTAGTACCTTGATCTTTTCTTCATACGTAGTAAATTTCTGGGAAGCCTGAAAGTATCTTTCTCTATCGTCAGTGACCAACCTCAGAATCTCTCTGATGCTATCTCTGTCTGACTCAAGGATCTTAATCTTTTCATCAGCAGTCTTCAACTTTCCTTCCAACTCATTGAGTCTTCCAACATACACATCATCAGCTGTGAGCCTATCTCCCCCTAGAATAGCACCCATATCAAAGAAAAAATCATCAAAAGCTGTGTCTGGTGGAGAATGTTGCTGTGTAGGATGAGCGGATGATGTTGCTTGCGCTTGAAACTCAGTAGGAGGAGACACAAATGGAGGTTCATCTATTGGAGGAGGAGATGGAATACGAGTCTCTGTAGTAGTGTGCTGCGGGGGAGGAGATACATGCTGTTCAACTATTGGAGGTTCAATAGTTGAAGGAGGCTGAGACGAAGGAGGAGGAGATGCAGGACGTTCAGAAGTTGTTTCAATCGTTGGAGCAGCTGGAGTCTCAGTAGGCTTTGTCTTTAACTTGATTCTCAGTTTCTTTGCCGTAGACTCGGGTTTTCGAGCAGCAGCACATTTTTCTTTTACCAGCTTTCTTCTTTGCTGGTTTGACTACAGAGATATCCTCTTTAGCCTTAGACGGCTCATACGGAGTATCGTCATCACCAGTAGCCTTACGCTTCTTTTCCTCAGCCAACTTTCTTTCTCTTTCTCTCCTCTCTTGCTATTTTCTTTCTTTCTCTTTCCTTTCTCCTTCTCTCCTATCCTATGAATCGGTATTTGATGATGGCCCTTCATCATCAACACCACCTGCCTCAGTCTCAACACCGACCATTCTTTCTATGTCAGCAGTGGCTTCTTCCACAGTTTCTTCAACTTGAACTGCTTCAGTCGTTTGCACTGTTTCTACAACATTCTCCTTCTCAACATCAGGTTCATCAATCAAACCCGTACTAACACTTGCTTGTTTCCTTTGAAGCTTGGGTGCCGAAGAGGAAGTTTCAGACGCTTTCTTTCTTTTAGTTGCAGACGAAGTAGAAACTGCTTTCTTTCTACCGTAGTGACCTTTCTCAACTTCGCCCTTCACATACCATATACTCCATTTTTCAACAAAATCTTCCAACTTCTCTATTTCATCAGCTTCATCACCGTTGTCCTCATTTCTCCATTTGTCGTTTGGCGGAGCAACATAATCAACCTTCACAAAAGTTCCGAAGATAGGCTTAAACGCTGGAGCCTTTCCTCCCTTACGGTAGTTGCTGATGTTGTGGAGGTCAAATGAAGACATGTGCTCTAATTTCAAAATGTCATCCTTCTTTTTCTCGAGATTTGGATGTAAATGGTCAAGAATCATCCGAACAAATCGAGGGTACTTAAAAAATCGACCCTTACCCAAATTCATCACCATCTGATCAAATATCATCTTACTGAAGTTGTAAGGCTTGTTCAAAATCACCGCTACCATCATACACATGTGATAATCAACCAAATCATCCCAGCCCCCTTTCCTGTGGCTTAATGAGCGTGTATGTAGTGGGCAAGAAATTTGTAGGGGAGACCCAGCTTGTTGATCTGGTGTGGAGCGGAATACACATAACCATTGTAGCCCATTCGGAAAAAGCAGCCTTTCAGTAACTTCTCTGTGAACCCTGTAGGATAATCGTTTTCATCCCTAAAGTGTAACACTGTTCGGATCAGATCCTCTGTGATCGTAATTTCCACATCTTTATCTCCAATCTTAACTGCTGATGCAATAGCCCTTGAATCAGCTTTCAACTCTGATGCTGCCCAGAAACGATCGATATGTGAAGCATAAACATCGTGATGATGTGTAAGGGCATAATAAACCGGTAGCCTCTCTAGAAAGTCTATGTACTGCGAGAACGGAGCAAATTCTAGCACATCAGCAGCAGGAGTTGTGTACTCGATGAAACTCATACACGGTTTTCTGTGAAACAGAGAGATATGAAAAAGTTAGAAATTTTTTTCACAAACACAAGATTCTTTAAATTTTCGTACGAAAATTGGCAGGATGTATATTATCTATATTTTTGTGCGAAAATAAAGATCACATAAGTAAACCATCTATCTGTTGAATTTTCATGCGAAAATCTTCTTCGTCCCAATAGTTATACTTTTTCAAACCGACTCATAACGCTTGCAATTTTTTACATTTTCACGAAATTGAAACGATAAAACTTGCCGATTTTAACGTTGGAGAGATAAATTTTAAGTTTTACCGGCTAGTTTATCCTAGATCTACGTTTTTGTCCGTTTAAGGTCTAACGAGTCCAAATTCACGGTTCAATCTCGGTATATACCTTAGCCATTATAAGAGGTGTGTAAATCAACCTCCCTAATGTGTCAAATACGTCGAGAAGTGAGTGAATCGAGAGAAAGAGCACAAAAGTCTTCAGAGAATCTGCACCAAATAATCTAACAGATTTCGTGCGGAATCTGTTCAACACTCCCTTATATATAGGCCTAATAATTTTCGTGCGAAAATTTAGCTTCTGAGATTTGGCCAAATTTTCGTGCGAAAATTATTGAGCCTCTTGAAATGTTTTCAATTTTTCAACTTTTTCGTTTGTTTCCAGTTTTAATTGTCCACACAGTTGTCCAAGTCCAAGTTAATGACCTTGTTTAACTGTTCTGGCTACCAAGTCCAAGTTAATGACCTTGGTTGACCACCTTTTGACAAAAACTGATACTGTTCTTAGATTTTAAGTTTCAAATTAATGAACTTTTCAACGTTTCAAACCAGACTTTGTTTCCAGATTAGCTCCCAGCCCGCAATTCATACGATTTTCTTTTGCATTCTGTCGCTTTTGACTTTGAAGATCTGTTTTCCATCACTGGCAGTCAGAAATCAAAGTAGAAACATAAAATCTCTTTGAATTTTTGAAGACTTCTAAACTAGAAACACTTTTAAAGCAATATGTACAATCATATTTACAGACATATTTTTGCGAGTTTGTGTTAGAGTATCATATCAGTTTATTGAGACATATTACCAGTATCGTTGCTCTATATGAAACTTTTAGTTCTTAAACAGATTTTCTTTAGATTCTCGGTATACTGATCCACTTAAACCTCTACACGTTTCTCAACAGCTTCAAGATATGTTAGGTAAATTTTAGCAACATGGCCTAATCTGTGTTTCCCACATCAGAATATACTCCCGCATCGAGATTCCCTAGATTTCATCTTACAGGTGAATATATCTAACTGGTATCTGTATAGGGGTGAATTGCGAGACCTTGAGAGCTCAGGTTAGTACTTCCGTACACAGAAAGAGATGAAGGCTCGACTTTAGGTGGTGTTCCTCTTGGGAATCTTTTCATTTTTGTATCGCAGAATATCGTATCTTTTTATGACATTTTTCTTCATTTTAATGCACCTTTTGGGGAAAAAATGCAAAAGTATTATACAAGTTCTAGGCCATTGCCGATGCAAAATCAGAAGAACTCGTATAATACCCCAGATATCAATTAAATATAAAGACCTAGTATATCAGAATCTGGCATTCTCTCAAACGAAATTTTGGGGTACCAAGCCCATATATCCGAGAGATGTTAAGCCACAAATTTACCAGTTTTTCTTTTTAGGTTTATATCCTGAAATCCGTTTACTGAACGTGCGAAGCCTACCGACACATCCTTAGAAAGACCTGTTTAAACGCTTTTTAACAATGCATTTCTTTAGCGTACTGTAATAATCTACTGATGTACTATCATCTCCTCTTATACACAAAACTCTTTTTGTATTTTTCATATTTTCAATGTTTTTGTATTTTTCACAACTTTTTCTCCCCCTAAAAATCAAAAACATATTTTTGGATTTTTGTTTTTAAGAAAGCATGTAAACTATTTACAGAAAAACATTTGACGATCACGTCCCAACATCGTCATCCTCAAACTCAACCTCATAAATATCCCCTGATGATAGATTCTTTAAACCAATTAATTTTGAAAGATTTCAAAATCTTGCTCTGTCAAAAGCTTTGGTGTAAAAATCTGCTTTTTGGTCATCAGTGTGGATTTTCTCAATTCGTATCAACTTTTTCGCGTGACAGTCACGGATAAAGTGATATCGAATCTCGATATGTTTAGTGCGTGAGTGTTGACAAGGATTGACCGTGATATCAATAGCCGCCTTGTTATCTACGAATATGGGCGAATCAAGAAATTGCAGACCGTAGTCTCTCATCTGTTGTTGTATCCACAGTATCTAGGAACAAAAACTGGATGCTGAAACGTATTCAGCTTCGCAAGTAGAGAGAGCGACCGCGGTCTGTTTCTTGCATTGCCACGTTACCAAACGTGTTCCGAAGAACTGGCATCCTGCCATTGTAGACTTGGCGTTCTGCTTGCAGCAACCAAAATCAGAGTCAGAGTAACCCGCAAGGTTGAAATCGTCGTGACGTGGATACCACAAGCCAGTGCTTGGGCTTCCTTTCAAGTAGCGCATGATCCTTTTGACGATCAACAGATGTGATTCCTTCGGGCTTGACTGATATCTGGCGCAAAGGCATGTGGAGTACATGATATCCGGTCTTGAAGCTGTGAGATACATCAAGGACCCGATCATGGAGCGATATAGTGTTTCATCAAATTTTTCTCCATAGTCGCCTGGACAAATGTCGTGGTTTGTGGCTAAAGGGGTAGATGCGGGTTTAGTTCCTGTCATGTCAAATTTCTCCAACACGTCATGAACATACTTCGTCTGGTGAATGAAAATATCGTATGGTAGTTGTTCAACCTGAAGTCCCAAAAGGAGATTCATCTCTCCCATAGCGCTCATTTCGAATTTTTCTTTCATGACTCTCTCAAAGTCCTTACACAGTTGTTCATTTGTCGATCCAAAGATGATATCATCCACACAGGTTGCACAATAATCAGATGTCCATCTACTTCCTTGGTAAAGAGGGTGCTGTCTACTGTTCCTCTGGGGAATCGGTTTGCCAGAAGGTGCTTGAAAAGCGTCTCGTACCAGGCTCTCGGGGCATGGTGTAAGCCGTACAAAGCTTTGTTCAGCAAGTAGACCTTATCTTTGTGAATCGGGTCGACAACCCCGGTGGTTGGCCGACATATACTTCCTCTTTTACCTTACCGTACAAGAAAGCATACTTCACATCCAATTGGTACACTTTGAAACCTTTCCATGAGGCGAAGGCCAGGAAAATGCGGAAAGCTTCTAGACGTGCGACTGGGGCATAGACCTCGTTGTAGTCTATCCCTTCTTGCTGACGGAAACCTTGAACTACGAGCCTAGCTTTGTTTCGAACAACCACTCCTCTATCATCTCTTTTGCACTTGTAAACCCACCGAGTGCTTATCTTTTTCTGCTTTGGTGGTAGGTCAACAAGTTCCCAAACTCCAAGTTTCTGGAATTGCAATAATTCTTCCTGAATTGCTTCCACCCAACTGTCATCTTTAAGTGCATCTCTGATGTTTCCTGGTTCTACCTGAGAAACAAAACAACTATGAGAAAATTTATTTTGGAGTGGAGCAACTTTGGAATAAAAGCAACTTAGATCCTTATTGATCTGATTTCGCGTTTTCACGCCAGCTTGCAGTTCTCCAATGATGTTATCTGTTAGATGGTAGGAGACTGATCTCGGCATTACTTCCCCTGGAACATTCACTGAGCTTTCCAGATTTATGATATTCTGATCTGCAACATGTTCTGAAGAAGTAGCCTCATTTCTCGCACTGGTTTCGGCAGCTTGATTGTTGAGATAACTTGTAATCTCTTCTGATCCTTCATCGGAACTGGAATCCCTATTTTCAAAGGTAGGATCTTGTTCAGGTTCTGCATCAGCTGGCTGCGGGGAAGATGGTTCTGCAGAATTCTGAACTGGTGGAACAACTGGTTCTGACTGAGTGTTGCTCGGACTTGCTTCTCAGGAAGGTGTTGTTGTTGGAGAAATAACCAATGGCCCTGTTACTTGCTCTTGATTAGATATCTGATGTTGTTGAAATAGCAAGATGAGTTCTTCCTCAGATGGTTCTTCAGGTAGATCAAATGAATTCCACAACCCGTCGTAATTGAACAGCCACGGATCTCCAGGTTTTTGCATGGGCATTGTATATCTCTGGCAATCAACGTTTTGAGCAACAATAACCTGATTCATGCTTGGCAAATAGACTCTCTTTTGTGTTCTTGCATATCCTACGAAGAAACCTTCCAAAGATCTGGCTCCAAATTTTCCTTCCGGGTCCAAAACGGTACATGGTGATCCAAACGGTTCCGAAAATTGTAGATTAGGTTTTCGCTGGTTAAGAAGTTCAAAGCATGTCTTTTTGTGCTTCTTGACCGTCATTACGCGGTTGAGGGTGTAACATGCAGAGGCAACAGCTTCACTCTAAAAACTGATAGGTAACTTTGAATCAACAAGCATCGTGCGTGCAGTCTCAATAAGCAATCTGTTCTTTCGTTCAGCTACTCCATTTTGTTGAAGAGTATAGGGGGCACTGAACTCATGATGAATACCCCTAGCATTGCAGAATTCGAGCATCTTGTTGTTCTTAAACTCAGTACCGTTGTCACTTCTGATTCTCTTGATAGGAAAATGGTAAGATTTTCAATCTTTCGAAACAAGATCATCAAACGTTTCATCTTGCTTTCTTGAAAGAAAACCCATGAGAATCTTGAGAAGTCATCCATTACGACTAGGCAGTATAGATCTCCTGTAATACTTTTCACATTGACAGGCCCAAAGAGATCCATGTGTAGCCTTTCTAGTGGAAGCTTGATGGAGTTGAGAAGCTTTCTCGGGTGTGACTTCTTGTGCTGCTTCCCCTTCTTGCAGCTGATATAGTCGTCCAACAAATGAAAGTTTTTGAGATTCGCCCCTTCCACTAGATTGTTGTGCACCAGAAAATTCATCTTCCTTAGGTGTATGTGACCCATCTTCCTATGCCATAGGATTGATTCCTTTTCAGTGGCATTTGATACAAAAAACTGACCTTCCTTTGAAGTAGTGGATGCGACGCTCATGTCTAATACATACAAATCGTTTTCTCGCGGAGCGCGCATGAGGATCCACTCCTTAGGAATTATGAAACCAGGTTTGAGAATAAGACATTCTTTGTCGTTGAAGTGAGTTGTGAACTTCTTGTCACAGATATGTGAAATGCTCAAAAGATTGTTCTCAAGCTCAGCGATGTAGTTCACTTTGTCAAAAGATACGACTCCGTTTGTCAAAATTCCTTCTCCCACGATCATGCCGCCCTGTGTTCCGGCAAACCCAACATATGCTCCCCTAATAGCTTTTACATTGTACAAAAAAGCCAACATCCCTGTCATGTGCCTATAAGCTCCACTGTTCATGATCCATTTGAAATGATTGACCTTGGAAGCCCCTGCACACACGAAAAGCATATTACTTAAACAGAGAGACCCAAGCCCTTTCGGTCTTGGGTGGGATGACAATGTCGACTTTTGGAACTTTGGCACTTTGTCATCTTTCTTAATCTCAACCCATTGTCTAGTCTAGAATTCAGTCTTATCTTTTGATTTGACTGGAACATTGGTTGATTTTGGGGTTATAGGAGATGTTTTTGCTTTGGCTACCCAGGTTTGTGCTTTTGAAAATGCCTTTTTGATATAAAGATTAGATTCTTTTCGTTCATTTTTCTTTGAGGTTTCTCCAACTTCAAATTTTGAAATGATCTCAGTTGGTGGTTCCTTAAAAGAACTGGCATTATTATTTCTCTTTAAAATTTTTGTTGGCACAAACTCTGGACCCTTTTTCTTCTCATCTACTGTGAACCTCTTTTGTTCGTGAACAGGTTTTGGTCGATTTTGAGAACATAGTCGTGCAATATGCCCAACTTTGTTGCATCTGTAGCACGTTCTACTGTCGTTTCCAACAGTATGTTCCAAGGCCTGTTCACGAAGCTCCTTTTCTTTCTTAAACTCTTCGTTGGTTTGTTTGTTAATGATTTGTTTTTCTTCAACAGTGTTAGTTCCAAAAACAAACTCAACTTTCTTTGTAAAATTTGCCTTTCGGGTTTTGTTACTTCTTTTCTTTTCAAACCCTAACCCATCTCTTTTGTTTTCAGGATAACTTCTACCTCTTGGATGAATGTTTTGGTTAGATTTCTTTCGCTTTGAGTAGAAACCAGCAACATTCTTCTCAAGTTCAGATGTTTCAACTTCAATGAGTTTAAAGAATCTATCGACACGGTCAAAGTTTACATTATGGACTGGAAATTCTTCATCAGTATATAGTTTATCTGACCCTTTTAGTTTGTAGATAACTACATTAGGATCATCATTTAAACTATTGTCTGAAGTTGTGATAAAATTTTCATGAAAACTTTTCTCACTTCTAGAAGGTGAACTTGACTCTGATTTCTCATTGTTTGACTCAGCACTTACGTAAATTGTGCTATCAGACTCATTTTCAAAACATTTTCAAACACTTTGTTTACCACCTCGGATTCACATTCCTTTTCTGTTTTGGAATACGTTACATCCAGATTTTCAGGCAGCTCGTTATTCTTTTCAGTGAGAAGATTTAAATTCGGCGCCTTATCCACTCCGTCAGGATGTTTCTTAGCATAGCTATTCCACATAGGAGGTGGAACATGATTGTAACATTTTCCAAGACTCTTATCATTTTTCTTACCATCTTTGCTGCTTTTTGGTTTTGGCAGAATGTGATCGAGGACATACATGCTGGTAGAGTAAATGATTAACAACTTGTTAACCCTTTCTGTTTCAATTTTAGTTTTCTCTAGCTCTCTTTTCAGCTCAGCAATTGTGTTAATATGAAGATTAATGGCCATTTGTTTGTCCATCACAGTTGCTTTGAGCATTGAAAGTGTTTTGTCATCTTCTTTGACAGTTTTCTCATATTGTCGAATGGTCCTGCTGAGTTTATCACATGATTCTTTTACGGTGTTGTAATCGTATGACAGCTTATCATTGTAAATTTTAAGTTCCTTAAAAGCTTTCTCTTTTTCAGCACATTGCTCACATGCTTCTACACATTTCAAGCATGGGCTGACCAATTTGACAGTTTGAGGTTTGATTGTTTCTTTAGCTGTTTCGACCTTTTCTACCTGTTTTCCACACTGACTACCTCGTTTGTATTGGCCATGAGTGCTTTGTTGGCAATATCGGTTAAGCTCTCCAGTGTTACAGGCATGGTTACATCAATCACTCCACACACTCAGACTTTGTCTCCTCAGGACTCTCTTCTTTGTGACCAGAATCGAAGCTACATGCAAAAGTCTTAAGAATTGTGTCAAATAAACAGGGTTTAGGGGTACCTCTGATACATTCTTCTTCTTCCTCTGAGGTTCTGAAGTAGTCTGCCAGAACCTCTTCCATTTCTTCTTCTGTAACTTCTTCAGAAGATTCCGGTTCTTCTATGATTTCAGCAACAAGAGCAAGACTTTCCTTTTTGGAAATGAAGTTGTTCCAGTTGAACCCCTCATCCTCCAGTGTGACAACAAGAGCTTTGTCTTTTGAGTTTGAAGATCCATCCTCGATCTGCACCATTCATTTCTCTGGCTGTGGTCGATGATAAATCGCCTTTTTTGTAATAATCATCTCCGAACGGATTATGATTGCCCTTTACTTCTCGGTTTGGGCATTCGCGCTTGAAATGCCCTTTCTCCCTGCACTTGAAACATGTGACTTTGGACTTATCAAAGCCTAATTTACCATCAAGGCCCCTCAAATCATCTCTTCCTGCAATTTCCATAAAACGCTGAGCCCTTCGAACCACTGATGCCATGCACCACATGATGTCAATCAATTCCATTTCTTCCGGATCGATTTGGTCATAATCTTCTTTGGTAATTTCCGGATTTCCAATTCTTCCAGCTACAAGACTTTTGTAGGATTCTAGAACTGCTACAAGTAGTACCATGTGTTGCTTAGTTGTTTGCTCATTGAAGTCTTGAGCATTCTGGAGATTCACTGCGATGTTACACTGCAAGATTTTTTGGTTAGAGTTGGATTGACTTTGCTGGCTGTTCTGTGGTTGACTTGAGATCTGAGACAATTGTTGTCCTTGGTGATTGTTTGGATTGAAGGAAGCAAACGTTTGGAATCCACTAGATTGGTTGGAGGCTGGACTAGCACTTGAGTTCGCATTAAAGGTTGTTTGGATCTTGGGACTCTGAACAGGAGTGTTTAGGTTTCCTTTGTAGTATAGACTCACATCCTTTTGCGAGTTTGTCTTCTTGCTTTTCGCCATTTTCTGCATCTCTAGTTCGTGCCCTTCCAATTTTCTATGAATCTCGGCAGACTGAGACTGTCATACTCAGCTCCATTCTTCAGGATTGTTAGATATGTTGCCCAATCTCCTTCAGGAAAAGAATCTGCCAGTTTGTCAACTAGCTCTTCATTCGTCTTGATAATTCCCATACGCTTCATCTGTACTACCATGTGGCAATACCTTTCTATGAGTTGCTTCATGTTCTCGCCTGGAAGAGCATTGAACACTTCAAATTCTTTGTTCAGTAATTCCTTCTTTCCTTTTCTGACATTAGTTCTCCCTTGAGCCCTAAAACGTAAGGCGGGCCACAATGAATGAGTGTCGTCATCGTGTTGCAGGAGAACTAAAATCTCTTCTTTTATAGCCTGCTGAAGGAGTTTCATCATCTTCTTTTCAATGATGTATTTTTCTCGTTCGTCATCGGATAGACGAGCCACAGTTTTCTCAATGCCAAGTTCATTCAGTGGTGGTTGATACTTGTTCTCAAGTGCAAACCAAACTTTTAAGTTTGTCATTTGAACCCAGTTTTTGAAACGCTCACTCCAACTCTCGTAGTCTTTGATGTTCATGAGCTTTGGAGGCTTCGTAGTGGTTCCCATTTCATTTTGTAGATTCATGTTCTGAGCTGCTACGGAAGCTGTAACTGCTTGTGTGGCAAACGCGTTATGAAATTCTTCCTCACCTAACATCTTGACAAAAACTTATAACAGAAAACAGATTAAAACTGGTTAACTTGAAACTGACTGAAAAATTGAAAGATACTGAGAATTTTCGTACGAAAAGTATCTTAAAATTTCATGCGAAAATCTTCTAATTTTCGCACGAAAATTTATATTTCGTGCGAAAATTGTGTCTGTAGTTGATTCACACTTTTCAGAGGTTAAGTTCCTGATTTTCGTACGAAAACTAGTATTTCGTGCGAAAATACTTGTCTTCTTCGAGCACTTGTTCACAATTTCACGTTTTTGGCAATTTCAAGCATGATTTTGATGGATTTTATGTTCGTACGTTTTTAGTGAACTGTTTAGAGTTGATTTTAACACGTTATACTAATAACCTAGTCCAAATTGTCCATGAAATCCTTCAGATCTAGAATAAGTTCCAAGAAAGAGTAGAAGAAGAGTTTTCAATAGATGAATCTTGAACTTTGAAGGTTGAATCCTGCTGAAACTTGGTTGTTTGTTCACAAATCAGACCTTAAGGCTCTGATACCACTTGTGAATGCTTAGGATCAGACCCAACTTGTGACCTTCCGGTCAGACTTGCTTAGCTAACAGAGGCGGAATTCATTGTTAGCTGATTGAACAAACAAAGAACAAGCGATGATTACTGTTTAACCGTTTGTTATATTGATTAACGTTGAAACGATTACAGACTCGAGCAGGGCTTCGCCACTGATCACCAAAAACAGCATGCCTAACACACATCCTAAGTCACCTATTTATAGGCAAGACTTGACAACAACTAGGAGACTAGGAGGCTTGGATTTTCGCACGAAATTTTCGTGCGAAAATCCTACCAGATTTTCGTACGAAAGATTTTCGTACGAAAATAACCAACATCATAAAAAACTTTCAAAACTAAAATTTTGACACTACGAAACCCTATCTATACAATAGACTTGTCCTAGACGTAGGCAATAGACATATGTTGAGTCTGGATCACCTGATACCCCATCCAAAGCCATTTTGGCTTTGGAGACTCACCTGAACTAATTATTTCAAAACATGTGCAGGGAGCTTCTACTTGCCTTGACAGTCTTTGGTATGTAGATAGTGGAGGCTCCAGGCACATGATAGGATGTAAAGCCCTACTCAGAGATTTTAAAGCTCATGGAGAGGGTGATATATCTTTTGGGAATAATTCAAAAGGAAAGGTGTTAGGGTTAGGATGTGTCTCAGCAGGAAAACTCAAGTTTGAAAATGTGAATCTCATTGACAATCTAAAATTCAATCTTTTAAGTGTTTCACAGATGATTGATAAAGGTTATGGTTCCTTTTTCACAAAGAAAACTTGCTAGATAGTAGGGCCAGAGGTTGTAAAAAAGATTAATCAAATCATTGCAGAGAGTAAAGCACAGTTGACTGCTCATAGAGTAGGAAATGAGTATGTAGTTGATATGTCAGAGCTATGGCATAAAAGACTAGGACACACAAATCTAAAAACTATCTCCACTCTCTCAAAACAAAATCTGGTTAGAGGTTTACCCCAAAAACAATTTACTTGTGAAGAGCATTGTGTTTCCTGCTTAAAAGGTAAACAACATAAAAGTTCTTACAAGTCAATTGAGGAATCCAAAACAAGTCAGTGCTTACGGTTACTTCATATGGACTTGTTTGGACCTGTAAAAATCATGAGCTTAAAACACAAAAGATATTGTCTGGTGGTAGCTGATGATTTTTCCAGGTTCACTTAGACTTTCTTTTTACACTATAAGGATGAAACAGCAAACATTTTGCAAAACTTTGTTAAACAAGTTGAAAAGCAATTTGATTTGCCTGTAAAAATCTTTAGGAGTGATAATGGGACAGAGTTTAGGAACAAGGAGTTGGATGCCTTCTGTGAGTCAAAAGGGATTGTTAGATAATACAGCATCCCTAGAACTCCAGAACAAAATGGGGTTGTTAAAAGGAAAAATAGAACTCTAGTTGAATCAGCAAGGACTATGCTTGCAGACTCAGGTTTACCCTTGTCTTTTTGGGCAGAGGCTGTAAACACTGCCTGCTATGTCCAGAACAGAGTTTTGATAAACCCTAGGCATCAAAAGACTGCCTATGAATTGCTTTACAAAATCAAACCTCTGATCTCTTATTTCAAAGTCTTTGGCTGCCCATGCTTCATTTTAAACATCAAGGATTCAATATCCAAGTTTGCAGCCAAAGTTAATTTTGGTTATTTTCTGGGATACTCAACCACTGCCAAAGCCTACAGAGTTTTTAACTCAAGGACCAAGTGTGTTGAGGAAACTCTAAATGTGAAGTTCAATGAACTCTCATCCTTGAAAATCCCAGCAAATGGACCTGCTGAATTATTTGATCTATCTAAATTTACATGTGAAGATGTGTCTATCAAGACTAACCCTGCAGGTACCCCATAATCATCATTTGAAGAGCAAGGATATGATTCCATTCTTCCAAGTTTCAAAATCAATCCTACAGACAGAGGAGCAGATGTTAGTAGCAATGGTGAAAGCTCTGCCAGGTCAACAGTGGTTAATACTCAAACATCTGCCAGCTCTCAAAACCAAACATCTATTGATAAAAGTCCACAACAAATGGATTAAAATCAACCCACTTTCACATCCATACCACCAATTCCTCCACCACCATTTCAATCAGAGGCTGGACCATCAAATTCACCAGCAGAGGATAGCTCAGATGATACACATTTGCAAGCTTCACCTCAAAATGCCATTGTCCCATATAAAGGTAATTTGATTTTCCTCAAAAGCCATCCATTGGATCAAGTTATTGGCAACATCAATGAGGGTGTGCTCATAAGAAGCCAAGCCCAAAACATTTGTCTTTTTGCTGGTTTTCTATCACTTACACAGCCTGTCAAGTACCAAGAGGCACTGAAAGACAACAGCTGGGTAGAAGCAATGCAAGAAGAGCTCCTACAATTCAAGAGACAACAAGTATGAGAACTTGTACCACTACCAAAAGATGTGAGTCCCATTGGCACAAAGTGGGTCTTTAAGAACAAAACTGATGAAAGGGGTATTGTTGTCAAAAACAAAGCAAGGCTCGTGGTTCAAGGCTACAGACAGGAAGAAGGGATTGACTATGATGAAACTTTTGCTCCAGTAGCAAGGCTGGAAGCCATTCACCTGTTCTTAGCCTTTGCTGCTAACCATAACATCAAGGTGTATCAAATGGACATCAAAAGTGCATTCCTGTATGGAAAGATCAAGGAAGAAGTATATGTTTGTCAACCTCCTGTATTTGAGGATCATTTCCATCCTGATCATGTCTACAGGTTAAACAAAGCACTGCATGGTCTAAAACAAGCACCAAGAGCCTGGTATGAAACTTTATCCACTTTTCTCTTATCCATTGGTTTTACCAGAGGTAGGATTGACAAAACCCTATTTTTAAAATGGAAAGGAAAAGATTTGATGCTTGTCCAAATTTATGTGGATGACATCATTTTGGATCCACATGCCCTGCCATGTGTGAAGAGTTCAGAAAACTCATGGCAGCAGAGTTTGAGATGAGTGCAATGAGTGAGTTGCAATGTTTTCTTGGCTTACAAGTCAAAAAAATGTAAAAAGGCACTTTCATTCATCAAAATAAATATGTGAAAGAACTACTTAAGAAATTTGATATGAATGATTGTAAACCTTGCAGCACACCCATGGCAACATCCAAGCTAGTCACTATAGATGGCAGAGATGACCTTGTTGATCAAACATTGTATAGAAGCATGATTGGGTCTTTATTGTACCTAACTGCATCACGGCCAGACATTATGTTTGCCACATGTGTCTGTGCCAGATCACAGTCAATGCCAAGAAAATCAGATCTTATTGCTGTAAAAAGGATATTCAGATACATAAAAGGTGCTTCCACACTTGGTATCTGGTATCCAGCTAATGGTAACATTGAGCTTGCAGGATATTCTGATAGTGACTTTGCTGGATGTAAAACAACAAGGAAGTCCACATCTGGAGGGACCCAATTCCTAGGGGATTGCTTAGTGTCTTGGAAGAGTAAAAAGCAAGTTGCAGTATCCACATCCACTGCTGAAGCAGAGTATATAGCTGCTGCAAGTTGCACTGCTCAAATTTTGTGGCTTCAAAATCAACTCTTGGATTTTGGTGTGACTGCCTTGAGGACTCCTCTCCAAATTGATAGTTAAGCAGCAGAAAACATCATCAAAAATCCAGTTTCACATTCCACCACCAAGCACATTGACATCAGACATCATTTTGTGAGGGATTGCTATGAAAAAGGTCAGACTTCTTTACAACATGTCCATACCAAAGATCAACTAGCAGATGTGTTGACAAAAGCACTTGATGCTCCCACATTTGACAGTTTGATATCTAGGCTTGGAATGCTAAACATGGATTAAAAACAACTTTTCTTGTGATTCATGTGTAAATAGCAATAAAATGTTTTTAGAAAATCAGAAATTCATCCTTAAAAGTAGTTAAAATTGAATTTTTCAATAAAATCCTGAAAGTCTGTTCAAAGCTCTGATAGCACAAAAACACTATTGTTTTGAAAAATCTATCCATTGTTGCAAACCTGTGCTAATATTAATTTGGTCACAACCACTGGTAGTCTTGCTCTAACAGTGGTTAGCAAAACAACTGTTTTCCATTGCCAAACAAAGGTTACACGTGGACAGATGTTATTCGACGGATGTTGCATCAGACGCCACATCAAGTGCACTTTTTGAAAAACCCTATAAAACCTTGTTCTATCCCCAAACAGAGGTTTCATTTTTCTTATGCGGTTGAAAATTTTTCAAAGCCCTTCTATAAAAAATCTTCCAAAATCATGGCTCCTAAAACAAAATCGAAGAAGAAATCGACACAAGAACCACCCCCATTTGTCCTCATCATCAAAACACCACACAATTACACTACTATTCTCGAAGAAACCGACACAAACACTCGTTATCATCCAATGATCCGGATTCTAAAAGAATCAAAATTCAAACACATGTTGGAAGTCAACGCCCCAGTTTACATCATTAAGAGAATTTTGGGCAAAGGCCAAAGTAAACTCATCCGCTGATGGTGTGCCCTATTCTATCACTTCCAAAGTTGGTGGCACACAACTACAGATAAGTCCACAATCTATCTCCCAAGTCTTCATGTTAAATGATATGCAACATCCGGTATCATTTCCTTTGAGGGAGATGCAGCATGAATTCGTTGAAAGAGGTTACACCAGACAGTTGAAAGGTATGACAATCTTCAAACCTAATTTTCCAGCATGATGAAATTCTTTTCCCACACTTTACTTACATGTGTCTCTACAAAGATAACTGCTTTCAACAAGATTCCATTGAACATGCAGAATCTGGGATTTGCGATTTTAACTGGTTCGATTTTAACTTCTCCCAGGTGTTGTTCAATGATCTTATAATTAATTTTAAAAATATTTCAAAAAGAAAAGCTTTCTTGATACATCCAAGATTCATGAGTGTTTACTTGCAAGATCAGATCAAATCAAATGCAAGTAAACAAGGCATAGTTACAAACGCTGGCAGCCTAAACCATGTAACGTTTACACGAATTACAAATCAAGATAAAGTTTCCAAAACAGAAGCAGAGGAGGCTGAGCCTATTTTACAAGAACAAAATGTTCAAGCTCAACCTCCGGCTGCTGAGCCTACTGCTCTAGGTGATCAGGGCATCACAACCGCTGCTCTAGAACCCACACCTAAAATCTCCAAAAAGATACCATCCAAAGCATCCCGAAAACCCACCAAACCCAAAAAGGGTCCTCTAGAAGATGAGATCCCAGAGGTTAACCCAGTGACATCACCAAAGTCACCAACCACTGCTGCTACTTCTTTACAGCAGATGGTAGAAAGATCTCACACCGGCTTTGAAACTCCTCATGCATCCTCACAAAAGGTTCAGGTTGTAGGCACAGGGACACCAATTTATGAAGCTCTAGGATCACTTGTTTCTATCTTCCACAGCCCCTCTCCCAGGGCAATGTCACTTTCTACACAACCACTTTCACCAATGCCATCACTCCCACCTACCATGTTACCCTTGCTGAATGCAATAGATATTGAGCAGACATTATCCAGCACTTATCACCAACCGATCAACGAGAATATACTTCAACCAGAAGCTGGGTCTGACTTATTTCTAAATGCTAGCCCATCAGCAACTGAAGAGGCTACATCCCTTGGGTTACATGTAACCCTTGGTGATAGTTCAACAATGGCAACCACTACATTTACTGAACTCCCAAGTTCTCAATTGGACAGTGGTTACATAGGTAAGAGCTTGTTGAAGGCAACAACTGCTGAGGCTGCTAAGGTAACCTCTGCTCCAGTGGGAAGTCCCCAGAACCAAGACAAAGGGGCACCTAAGATTGAAGCAAGTGGTAAACCACTTGCTCATGATATCTTGGATAAAACTACCACATCTGGTAGGAGTTCAGATGATCCTATTAAGTTTGGTGATGAGCTAAAATATCAAGAATTGACGGAAAGGGTTACCAAGGTTGAAACCACTGTCGATGAAATAAAAGATCTTTTGAAACAGCTGATCACTATACAGAGCCAACCCCCTGTTCCAACCACTACTGAGCTCAAATCTGCAATAACTCCAATCTTTCAACAAGAGAAACATTTCCTGGAGCAAAAACATAAGCATCATATGATGGAACTCATGAATATGGTTGATGCAAGATACAATGATACTGCTGCAGATATCAAGGCAATCAAAGCCCACTTGCTCACCACCACTGGTAAATCTCCTCCTACTGTTATTCTTGTAAGTCCAGATGAAGCCAAAAAGGGAGAGAAACCTTTGGGAAACAAAAAGTTGAAGACGGATGATGATAAGGCAAGGCCTACTGTGAATATTCCTAAGCCAGATAGGTTAAAGAAACCAGATTTAATTGAAGATATCTTGGCAAGGGCAAAGAAGTCTCATAAGAAGACTGTGTTTGATGAAGGCAAAGTACTGGTTGAGAAAAAGATTGATCAACAGTTAGAAAAGGGAGAGACTGGTACCTCAATAAAGAGGAGATCTTCTACAAAAGCAAGAAAACCAGAATCCACACCTCTCAAAACTAAAGTTGCTATCAATCCAACCACAAAAACCCTCATAAAATCAACCACATCTTCTCACACAATTCCCATATCCACCCCAACAGATGTTACATCAATTGTTGTGCCAACATCTGTGGACACAGCAGAGGTTGTAGAAGATGTTATTACAACCACTGCCATCCTCACTTTTCCAACTTCCAGATAACAACTACCAACACCACCAAGAATTCCAAGCCATCCATCGTCACCATCAACCAGTTTTAAGAGGAGGAAAGTCACAAAGGTCATAAACGAAGAAAAGATCCCTGCTCCTATGCCTCTTGCATCCGCACCAATGCTAAATCTAACCTCTGCTTCCCCAACTTCAACACCTCCTCCTTCAAAATAAGTGATTCCTGTAGCTATAAAATTTCCTCTTGATTTGCTTGCGGTTAAGAAAGAAATCATATCTTTCTATGCTGAAGAAGATCTAGACAAAAGACACTTCCCATCTCTTCCAGGTTATCCAAAGCCTACAAACATTGATCAATATCTAGAAATCAAAGAAAACAGGCAGAGGATATTGCTAGGAAGTTGTCTAAAGGCAAAAGTGATAGAGAAGTGCAGAATCAACTTCAATTTCAATTAAGCAAAGTCCAATCACTAGAAATATTTTCAAAGAATCTATCCAATAAGATCTCTGAAGCAGATGATAAGTTCCTAAAAGAAAAATACATTTCACACATCATGGAAACAAAAAAATATGCTGCTACTAGAGCGTAGTTCAAAGATTGGTCTGTGAGTGAGCTTCAAGAAGAAAATGCAAGAATAGAAGCACAATGAAAAGATCCTCACAACAAACCTACATGCCCAGATTGGAACAAATACAAAAAGAATGTACCTGAAAAGACCCTGAACTCAGAATAATGAAGGAAGAGCTAATTCAGAATCACTATGGGTCAAAGAACCAGGTCATGAGATGGGGGAGATAAGAGTGTTGGATACTTACAAAATGCTTGAAGCTAGAAGGAAAAAGGATCCATCAATGCCTCCCAAACCTGATTATACCAAAGAAGATGGTGCTCTCAAAGCCCAACTTTCTAAAAGGCCTAGCTCAACATCTGCCCAATCCACACTTGCCTTGCTAAAGCGAAAAGGCAAGAGGAGACGTTTGAGAAGGTTGACAGAGAGTTTGAGGAAGTATTTATCAAAGAAGGTATCAAAAACATGATGGACTATCCAACAGATGATAGAAGTGCCAAGTTGGCCGAAGATCTGACAAGAGTAGCTCCTTTCCTATCCTCAGCAATAAAAGCTCCTTCAAGAAAGCCTTCAGACCCAAAAATTCTACAGTGGAAGGTCGACAAAGACACCCACGAATTGACTCTGCTCAAGTCTGATGGTAAAGCTACTAAACTATCTATGGAAGCTGCTTATGGGCTTACAGTAGAAGACTTCCACGAACTACTAAGTTTAGAGCTTGAGAAGGATGCTGATGACTTAGAATCTCTTAACTTTGAACTACAAATCAAGGGCCAAATAAGAGAATTCTTTCTGAGGAATAAAGATTAAGAATAAGGTGTTTTTGGCATCATCTGTTCCAGGGGGAGATTGTTAGGATTGAACCCTTGGAAAGGAACAGATGATACAAAGTCAAAACACACCATCCGAGCTTTGGTCCAGCTATCAGAGGTTCCTATCCTCTGATAGGCTTTTACTGCATTCAATAAACACAAAGCTACCTATCCTCTGACAGAAGAAACTCCCAACCGCTGATAGAAGATTACAAGAACAGAGGATGGCCAGCAGTGCTTAGTCTAGTTTTAGTTTAATTAATGTAACAGTGCTATGCACTAATAGTTTTAGTTTAAGCAGTGTTTGTAGTTAGTTACGTTTGTTAGCTGTCACTATCAACCATGACGTCACTGTTAGACGATCAGTGGTTAGATAGTTAGTATAAATAGGCGCTCAATGTAACAGTTTTTACTTGTCTTCTTAAAAAGATCAATTTCGCATATCTTCTTCATTTCTTACTATCAAATGATCGTTATTAGGCTAAGGGGGAGTTTGTAAATCACATGCAATAGTTTAATTACTTGAAAGCATGATGGTGATGAAAACAAACGACCTATTGATTGTTGTAAAAGTTTTCCATTGATCCGTTGCACTTACTCTCTGTTTTAAATCATTTTCCATTAGTTGAAACAAAAACAACAATCAATTCAAACTTAGATCCTGACATGCATTGGTTCCATAACGAATCCTTCTTCAATTTTGACATTTCTTGAGATTTTGGAAGAAGTCTTCTTCCCCTCTCTCTCTATACATGACCTAAACACACACTGTGTGTTTGTATTTTATTTCTTTTTTTTTCCTTTTATGTTTTCACAAATGTAGGATATACAATTTTAGTCCCTCCATGTTTTGTTAGCTATTAAATAGGCCACAACCTACTTAGTTCCACTAATATTGCCTCTTATTAACTAGTTTAACATTCCTAGTTAACTTAGTAGGTTCCGGGGGATTATAATCCGTTTCATTTTAACTCCCAAAAACCCGGCTTTTCTTCAACTTTGTTTACTAAAAGCAATCTTTTAATTCACATTAGGTTTAATTAATTAAATCCTACTGCTTATCGGGTTAACATTTACCCAACGGTATTTTTCTTCTTCATTTTTTACTCGCTTATTCTTAGTTAGTTTGGTTTAGTTACTAAACCCGTTTTTGGGGTGTTACAAGTCTACCCCCATTAAAGAGGTTTCGTCCCTGAAACCTTTCTTACGTAGTTCCTTGAGTTGAACCCAATGGTCTTTGTTTCGTTTTCACTTGAGCGTTACTCATATTTTAATTATTCAGAAATCTTATAAGAAAGGTATGACGGTGTCTTTCGGCTCCAAGGTGCATGCGCCTTTCATGTGTAAGGCCTCGTGAGCCGTTACTTTCATCTTATATCCTTTATCTTTATCATTTACTTGATTGAGTCGCCATTTGGCCACTCGGTCATATGAATCTATCAACATGCTTATTCCACGTTAATCCTATAACGATAAGCGCATTAAACAAGTTCTAAATTTAAATTAAAATTTAACCTTGACCGGTCTTGCCGGTTAGACTTTATTGGTCACCGGTTATCTTATACCCTGTCGTTCAGGTATACCAGCATTGCCTCCCCAAGGCTTATAAGCATTTATGATCCCCCAATCCCGTAGCTCGTGCTACAATGTAATCATATACCATGTTACTTTCTTGTTCGTGATCGCATCACGTCATGTTTAAGTTTATATCAACCTTTCGTTTTTCGAAAATCTTCTTTCCGAATTTATCGTCTTGCACCTATTGGTGCCGAGACCTGTTTCTTTTAATATTAACTATTTTCCGAATTCATCTCGTACTATTTTTATTTGTTATAAACGTTGTTTTAACTAAAATTGAATTTTAGTTTAACGTCTTCTCTTTAACTTGTGTCAATTACTCGCATAAAGAAATTGACAACCAAGATTTTTTTACTATTCTTATTTTACGCGGGGAATCGTAACCGGTTCCCACACTTTACCCAAGAGACTCGTAAGCCCCTTTCACTTAGACTCGTAGGCTATTTCTTTAGGCTTTCACCTTTTTAAAGTAAGGCCTTTAAGGTTCATTCATCTTGATTCGTGAACCAAAGGTCATTTTCGTCTCGTAGACCTTTACATCATTTATGACCCAAAGGTCATGGTGATCCTGTAGAACATCCTTTTACCGTTTAATTCTTTATCTGTATTTAGTGTTAATGCACCCCTTTTATACTTAAAACTCTTTATTTTCATATTTGAGATCCATTAGGTTCTAGCGAACCCATAGATCATTTGTTCATATATATATATATATTATTATTTTTAACTTTGACCGTAGTCCATAACTACGATCGTTTTCCTTCCGGGCAATATTTCTGTTTCTATGACCCATTACCCGGGCTTATTATTTTGTAATTCACGCTCCCGTTACCTGGTTTGCATTTTCGTTTATATCCATTCACGTCCCATTACCCGGGCTAGTTATTCTAATGCTTTAACGCTCTTGTTACCCGGTCTGCGTTTACATTTACTATCAAACATTATTTTTATTTGACCCGTTTGACTTGTTCGTGTGAAATCCATCACTTATGAACAATCAAACATTATTCTTTATTTGACCCATTTGACTTATTCGCGTGAAATCCATCACTTACGAACAATCAAACATTATTCTTTATTTGACCTGAAATCCATCATTAATGAACAATCAAACATTATTCTTTATTTGGCCCGTTTGACTTGTTCGCGTGAAATCCATCACTTATGAACAATCAAACACTATTCTCTATTTGGCCCGTTTGACTTGTTCGCGTGAAATCCATCACTTATGAACAATCAAACATTATTCTCTATTTGACCCATTTGACTTGTTCGAGTGAAATCCATCACTTATGAACAATCAAACATTATTCTTTATTTGAACCGATTGACTTGTTCGCGTGAAATCCATCAATATGAACAATCAAACATTATTCTTTATTTGACCCGTTTGACTCATTTTTAACTCATCCCATTAGCCTTTTCTTTACTACATCGGACGTATATGCGCTTATTAAAAGAAGTTCATGGTATCATGTGTTTATTACTTACTTGGCCAGGGTAAGCGATCAACACATGGTACGCGTGACCTTGTTATAACTATCACATTGCTCCCCATGTAAGTAAATCCTCGGTTCATGTCCGTATTTTTGATATTATTTGGTAAAACCTTATTTAATTGTTATTTAACAATTTTTAGGTTTTACCATTTTTATCTCAAAACGTAGAATTTTTTTAACATTTGTGTAATCACATTCGTTAATGTAATCGTTACTTTTCCTCAATAAGATCTTATTGATAATGTCTACTTGGATGGTCACTCCCATTCAAGTTTCTAAATCTGAATTATTTTATTGTTTTGTTATCACGATTGTGAATAACTCTTATTTTCCACCTAATTTACCTTGGAAACATCGTCCTAGATGGGTATCCCATCCGGATTTCCCAATCCTTAAATTTTGTATGAAACCGTCATTCACTGCACATCTATTGCATAATACGATTCGTACAATAATTTAAAATGTGCACATGGGTGATATTTACCCTCATGGGATTTCATTGTTGTTCCACCTTTATTCCGTATCATTACTTGATTTAGGTCCTTGGTGAGCATGCCCGACTTGTCATACTTCCAACCGTTCCATCATCATAACAGAAAATCATTAAACTCTCGCCATCTTCAGATGCGAGCATCCTTCAATTTGGCGTTCACAAATATTAGTGACGTTGAAATTAATGAGCGCCGGTACTATAATACAAGGGTCCTATATGTTTCTTGCTTCAACTTGATCACTTGTATCATGTGTAAAAATGGGGAATTTTGGGTCAACAAAAGTTGGCGAGTGAACCTTGTTAAAAACATTTGATATTGATTTCTTATTGTAATTAATATGGAAAAATGTGCAATAATCATACATGAACAAACGAATGTAAACAAACAATCACAAACACCTTGCATGAGTATATGATATGAATGACAATGTATATGTTGGCAACGTCTCGTTCACGCTCATAGGTAATGGGGAACGGACGGCCTATGATGATGTATGTGAGATCAAGGCTCAATCAAACGGAGCCGATCTTATGTTGGCAACGCCTCATTCACGCTCATAGGTAATGGGGAACAGCTCACGCTCATAGGTAATGGGGAGCGGCGGCCTATGATAATGTATGTACTGAAAATGATAACTTTAATCTAAACATTAACCACACAAACAATAGATATATGTTGGCAACACATTTGATCATGAATACGATGAATGCACAAGTGTTTAATTTAAATAAATAATAACGACACATGATACACCCCAAATGTGATTAAATGGGGAACTGGTAGAGATTCACTCACATTGGGTGCGTTCGGTGGATGATGTTGAATGCGCACGAGTTTAGAGGATTGATCGACAAGGAATAACTAACCTAATTAATAACGAAAAGGTACGGTAAGTAAGTGGATTTTATTAACAATTTTAATAGGATTTTTGGATATACTTTTGTGAGTTTAAGGCTATTTTCTAATTTTAAAAACATTATTTTTAAGTATTTTTAATTGATTTTTAAATTAAATAAATAAATAAAAATATAACAAAAAAATGCTGACTTTGACCGTGACCGTTGACCGTTGACCGGTCCGGTCGCTTATATATGTGCGCTGGGTGAGACTCGAACCCGTGACCTCCCGTACGCGTGCACGCAGCTCTACCAACTGAGCTACGTGTCTAACCCGAAATATTTCTGTTTTTAATTATATTTATATACTATTTAACTTAATCCGAAAATCATTTATTTTTAAAAAGGATTTTAATTGCATTGAACCGGTGCCGTCAACCAGTCTCGAACCCGGAACGTATGAGTTAGTGTTGCACACAGTCCACCGCTGGACTGTGTGTCTAACCTGGTTAATAATCCGGTTTTTATTATACTTAACATGATTCTGTGAGTTATCCCGGTTCGGTAAAAAAAAGAGCATTTTTATTTAAGAGAGTGAGGTTGGGGCAGGAATCGAACTCGCGACGTGTATGTATTTGTTTGCACACAGTCCACCGCTGGACTGTGTGTCTAACCCTTTCATAATACTGATTTTAATTAATCTCATGACATAACCGGACTTCGTCTTCTTCGCTCAAGAACACAGATAATGATAATTCAACTGTTTCATGTCTAATTCAATTAACAAGCATTATAAGCAATTGAAAGGTAACGAACGGAGAGAGTTTGGGGAAAGGATGTACCGATCAGTGTCTTTCACAGAACTCCGGCAAGGATTCGTCGGCTCTGTTTTGTGAACTCCGGCTGTTAGGATCAATTAACAGTTTGGATGGATTAAATGTGAAATTGAACTACTGAGCAACGATTATCAGTAGGTTTAAATGATCATACCGGCTCACAGCGTGATTCTGAAAATTCCAGAAGTTTTCCGACGAATGCAGAAATTCCGACAACGTCGTCTGGGATTGATTTTGGATGGTGGATTTGTGTTAGTAATGGTCTAACAATGGAATGAAACAGAGAGAGTCGAGGTATTTACCGTGTTGATGTGAGTCTCGGTTTTCTGGCGAAAGTCCGGTGATGACAGAAAAATTCCGGCGAGTGAAATTTCGTCGAGAATTGGTGTGATTGTGAGCGAAAAGATTATCAGAGGCTAGAGTGTGTATTTATAGGGAAGAACATAGATGAATTGAGTCTGATTACCGTCTTGATTCGTTGGTCAAAAATTCTCCAGCGGTTATGACTGATGTCGCGGACTGGACATCGGTTATAACCGATGTAAGAGTTATTATATACGTTAAGTCACAAGAAACCGACAGTAAAAGGCGAAATCGTCGGGATTTCCGACGACTGCGAATTAATTGTTTTGATATATTACTAAATAACACAAGTGGCGGAGTGGTTTTATGAATGAGAGTTAAGACTTTGGCTAACCCGGGTTCGAATCCCGGCAGCCTTGTTTTATTTTTAATTTTCTTATTTTCACTTTTTAACAATTTTTGTTTTTAAATCCTAATTTGTTTATTAATTATGTATTGTTTAAAATTAAAATTAATCATAAATATGCAACAAAATTTTATAACTTGATATTCGTTAAATAAACGAAGCGGGTTTGAAAACCCGTTTTTCGGCGGATGTTACAGTATCCCCTACTTTTAGAAATTTAGTCCCGAAATTTAAGTAGTAGTAGTTACAGGAAATAGATGTGGGTATTTCTCGCGCATTGAGTCTTCACGTTCCCAAGTAAACTCAGGTCCTCGTTTCGACTCCCAGCGTACCCTGACAATTGGAATGCGGCTTCGTCTTAAACGTTTTTCTCCGAAGTCCATAATTTCTACTGGTCTTTTAATGAAATGCATAGATTCATCGACTGGAATGTCTTCTAGAGGAATATGGAGATTTTCATCAGCGAGGCACTTCTTCAAGTTCGATATGTGGAATGTGGGATGAATTCTGTTGAGTTCCTCTAGTAGGTCAAGCTTGTATGCTACAGGTCCTACTCTTTCGAGTATCTTGAAAGGACCTACGTAGCGTGGTGCTAGCTTGCCTTTTTGGCCAAAACGAACTACTCCCTTCCATGGCGATACTTTTAAAAGTACTTGGTCACCAATGTTAAATTCCAAGGGCTTTCGTCGTTTGTCTGCATAACTCTTTTGACGACTTTGTGCCGCTAGAAGATTGTTTCGAATTGGATGGATCTTGTCTGTTGTTTCTTGTATTAATTCTGGACCGGTGATTTGAGCTTCTCCAATTTCATGCCAACATATTGGTGATCGGCACTTACGACCATATAACGCTTCGAAAGGTGCCATGCCGATACTTGAATGATAGTTGTTGTTGTACGAAAATTCAACTAATGGTAGATGAGCGTCCCATTTCCCTTTGAAGTCTATAACACATGCTCGAAGCATGTCTTCAAGAGTTTGAATGGTGCGTTCAGATTGTCCATCAGTTTGAGGATGATAAGCGGTACTGAGGTCTAATCGTGTACCCAAAGCGGCTTGTACGGCTTGCCATGTTCGTGAAGTGAAACGACCATCACGATCTGAAATAATGCTTAACGGTACACCATGCTGGCTTACGATTTCGCTGATGTAGATACGAGCTAACTTCTCATTCTTGAAGTCCTCGCGAATCGGAATGAAGTGGGCTGATTTTGTAAGACGATCAATGATTACCCATATAGTGTCATACCCACCAGAAGTGAGAGGTAACCCGGTAATGAAGTCCATTGTTATGTTTTCCCACTTCCATACAGGTATTTCAGGTTGGACTAGAAGTCCTGAGGGTCTTTGATGTTCAGCTTTCACTTTAGAACAGGTAAGGCACTTGGAAACAAAAACAGCAATATCCTTTTTCATGCCAGGCCACCAGTAGGTGTATCGAAGGTCTTGATACATCTTGTCGGCTCCTGGGTGTACAGAGTATCGTGTTTTGTGCGCCTCTTTCATAAGGGTATCGCGAAGGTTATTGTGATCGGGAATCCATATGCGATCTAGATAATACAGAATGCCGTCAGATTTTGTTTCGAGTTTAAGTTCTGCTCCACAAGATAACTCATTTCGTATGTCGTATTCTGTTATGGAAACATGTTGAGCTTCTCGGATTTGATCTTTAATGTTGGTTATGATTTGCGAACATAGAAGACGAATGGAGTTCGCATAACCCTTTCGACTGAGTGCATCGGCCACCACATTTGCTTTGCCAGGATGATACCAAATTTCACAGTCGTAGTCATTAAGAAGTTCGACCCATCTTCGTTGCCTCATATTCAACTCCTTTTGGTTAAAGGTATGTTGGAGGCTCTTGTGGTCAGTGTAAATTTCACACTTGGTACCATAGAGGTAATGTCTCCATATCTTAAGAGCGAACACAACGGCTCCAAGTTCTAGGTCGTGGGTAGTGTAGTTCCTCTCATGAGTTTTGAGTTGCCTAGAAGCATAGGCTATCACTTTTCCCCTTTACATTAATACACAGCCTAGTCCTTGCCCTGATGCGTCGCAATATACCACAAAGTCATCGCAACCTTCGGGAAGTGTGAGGATAGGTGCGTCACAAAGCTTTTGCTTAAGGGTTTGGAAGGCTTCTTCTTGTTTAGGTCCCCATATGAAGGGTTTTCCTTTATGTGTCAAAGCCGTGAGTGGTACAGCGATACGAGAGAAATTTGATATGAAACGGCGATAGTAACCAGCCAAACCAAGGAAAGATCTTACTTCGGTTGGTGTACGTGGCGCTTTCCATTCTTGCACTGCTTTGATCTTTGAGGGGTCGACATGTATTCCCTTGTCATTGACGACATGTCCAAGGAATTGCACTTCTTTTAACCAGAATTCGCATTTGGAGAACCTAGCGTAGAGCTTTTCGGTTCTTAAGAGCGTGAGGATGAGTCGAAGGTGTCGTTCATGATCAGTCTTAGACTTTGAGTAAATGAGAATATCGTCGATGAAGACTATAACAAAGCGATCGAGATAGGGTTTGCAAACTCTGTTCATTAGATCCATGAAGACGGCTGGAGCGTTGGTTAGACCAAATGGCATGACCATGAATTCATAGTGACCATAACAAGTACGGAAGGCGGTCTTTGGGACGTCTTCTTCATGTACTCTGAGTTGATGATAGCCGGAACGAAGGTCGATCTTTGAAAAAAAAGTGGCACCTGGAGTTGGTCTAGAAGATCATCGATGCGAGGTAATGGATAGCGGTTCTTGACCGTAATTTGTTGAGTTCTCTGTAATCGACACACATGCGAAACGTTCCATCTTTCTTCTTTACAAACAGAACAGGTGCACCCCAAGGCGATGAGCTAGGACGTATGAATCCTTTGTCGGTCAGTTCTTGTAATTGACTGGCCAGCTCTTGCATTTCGGATGGGGCTAACCTATAAGGAGATTTCGCGACGGGTGTAGCGCCAGGTATAAGATCAATGCGGAATTCGACTTCTCTCTTGGGAGGAAGTCCTGAGATGTCGTCGGGAAAGACTTGCGGGAATTCTTTCACTACGGGTATATCTTCGAGTTTCTTCTCTTTGTTTCCCTTCTTGACAACATGAGTTAGAAATGCTACATAATTCTTGCGGAGATATTTTCGGGCTTGAAGACAGGACATCAGTTTGAGTCCTTTCGAAGGGGTTTCTCCAAAGATTCATAGGGTTTGACCGGCTGTAAGAGGAATGCGAATGAACTTTTCGCGGCTTACCACTTCAGCATGATGTTGGCTGAGCCAGTCCATGCCGATTATAATGTCAAAACTTCCCAACTTCATAGGGATGAGGTCAACAGGAAAATCGTGATCATTTAGAGTGAGAGTACAGTTTCTGATAATGGAGTTTAATGAGACCGGTTTTCCGTCAGCAACCTCCACCGTTATGGATTCCATGAGTTTATCACGGGTTTGGTTGAGGATGGGTTCAAATTCCAAGGACACAAAACTCTTATCTGCGCCAGTATCAAATAACATGGATGCATAACTACCATTGATGAGAAACGTACCGTTAACCACGTTGTTGTTGGCCCTAGCTTGGTTGGCGTTGATGTTAAAAGCTCTTCCTCTAGCAGGTGGAGGAGCTTGGTTAGCTTGGTTCACCGGATTTGCTTGAGCTTGAGCATGTATAATGTTCACCAAACGTGGGCAAGTGTTTCTAAAGTGGTTTGGGTCTCCACAATTGTAGCAAGCCCGCATGGGTTGCATCATGGGGTAGTTGGGTTGGTAGTAGGTTTGGGCCGTATGTTGTGTAGGTGGTAGTAGTAGGGGTTGTTGGGCTTGACCCATTATTTGATGGTGGGTTTGGGTTGTGGGTTGGTTACGGTTCATTCGCTGCAGCGAGCGGCAGGTTTGGATGGTGTGACCTGCACGGCCACAGCTGGTGCAATATTGACAGGGGTGTTCGGGGGAGTGATGGTATTGGCAACGGGTGCATTTTGGGTAGGGGCCGGAGTATGGCCTTTTGTATGGTGCGGGTGAAGGGGCAACTTGAGTGATGGGTGCAGCAGGGATAGGGAAATTGGTTTGGGTAACAGCAAAATTTCTAGTACTTCGTTTCCTCTTGTTTGAAAACTTTGAGGAGGAGGTGGAATGGTTTGAAGTTTGGCCCTCAACGGGGGCTTTCTTTTTCTCCTCCTTAAATTTACCGTTTCTGATGCGGTTCTCGGTAAGTTCGGTGGCTAATTCCATAGCAGCTTCGAGAGTTGCAGGCGAAGTGCTGAGGACTGAGTCTTGAATCTTCGAGGGGAGGCCTCGAATGTAGTGTTCAACCAAGCGGTACATTGGGGTGAACAAGTTAGGAACCATCTGGTTCAGCTCAAGAAATCTTTTGTTGTAGGAAGTATGGTCTCCTTCCTTTTGCTTCAGCGAGTGGAATTCGTCTTCCAACTTCTTGAGTTCGCTTCTTGGGCAGAAACGTTTTTGTCATTATTTCCCTTAACTCTTCCCACGTTAAGGCCATAGCGTCTTCAACTCCTCTCTTACCCTTCTCGGTGTTCCACCAGGTCAGGGCTACCCCAAATAATCTCCCGGTTGCGTAACGTACCTTGCCATCCTCGGGACAATCGCAATTGTGGAAGGTGTTTTCCATTTCCTCGAACCAGTGGAGGAGAGCGGTGACACCTTCGGTCCCTTCATACTTTGGGGGATCGCAAGATTTGAAGTGTTTGTAGGAGCACTTCTTGGAGGGAGGGTTGTCGATGTTTTGATCCTCTTGATTGGGTGGGTGGATAGGATTCGCGGTGAGAGCTTGCTGGACTTGAATTACAATATCAGGAAGCACCGCGGCCATTTGTTTTGCAATTTGAGTGGCCAAGCGTTCGTTTGACCTTCCTAACTTTCGTCCTCCACGTAGCTGCCTAGCCGACATCTACAGGAATATACATAGGAAGATGGTGAGTTTAAGGAGTGTTTAGGTGTCATGTGTCGTTTAAAATAATAAAATAACATAATCATCAATAATGCACTACATCCATAGGATGTCTTGGGTTTGCTCATGTTTGGGCCTCCAATGTCCCCCATACCATCGCCTGTATAGTCATGTGGGCCCCCATGACTATTGGTTTAGTAGGATTCACATTGGTATTGGCGGTTTAACACTCGCATCACCCGAATGAAAACAATAAAATATGTTTGCGAGATGTATGGTCGGAGGGTGTCCAGGTGTAGACACAATGACAACTCAAAGTGGTGTTAGTTCACACGACGTTTGGTATAGCATGCTTTGGCCTAATAGGTCCTTCGTACTCTCATCGTTAGTCCCCAGGTAGGCAAACTGGTCCTTTATTTTGGATTTATACGAATGCCAAGCCTAGACAGGACGTTCCGACTACCGGTACTCGTACCCTTTCAGTTACTACATGCCCGTCATGAGAACTCACTTTGATGTGATTTGAAAATACAAAAATCGTTGTAAAAATCATATGAATTGTGAGGTGTGTGCTCCCATGAATATGACATGTTATGAGAATATGATTCATGATAGGCATTGTATAATATGATGTACTTATGAATATGCTTGCATAACATTGAATGTAACAATAAACATAAAGCATATAAACATCATGAATTTTGCATGTAACACACAAAAAAAAAATTTAAAAATTCTAATCAACTATAGTATAGGCTCTAAGGGTCTAATAACCTATCCTATATCCCTATAGTCATGGCTCTGATACCAATCTGTCACACCCCGACCCGCAGCGGAATAAGAGTCGGGGCATAATTGGGTTATCACCAAAGCTCATGATGTTTACTAATATGTTTCATATTTATTAAAATCAAATTACATCTCAAAGTTTCAAGTCAAATTCATACAATACAAGGAAAGGAAAAATTAACTAAAACAATCCAAGTCTAAATTGGTTTATTCTTCTAGGCCGTCCTATATGTTTCTTGCTTCAACTTGATCACCTGTATCATGTGTAAAAATGGGGAATTTTGGGTCAACAAAAGTTGGCGAGTGAACCTTGTTAAAAACATTTGATATTGATTTCTTATTGTAATTAATATGGAAATTTGTGCAATAATCATACATGAACAAACGAATGTTAACAAACAATCACAAACACCTTGCATGAGTATATGATATGAATGACAATGTATATGTTGGCAACGTCTCGTTCACGCTCATAGGTAATGGGGAACGGACGGCCTATGATGATGTATGTGAGATCAAGGCTCAATCAAACGGAGCCGATCTTATGTTGGCAACGCCTCGTTCACGCTCATAGGTAATGGGGAACAGCTCACGCTCATAGGTAATGGGGAGCAGCGGCCTATGATAATGTATGTACTGAAAATGATAACTTTAATCTAAACATTAACCACACAAACAATAGATATATGTTGGCAACACATTTGATCATGAATACGATGAATGCACAAGTGTTTAATTTAAATAAATAATAACGACACATGATACACCCCAAAATGTGATTAAAACGGGGAATTGGTAGAGATTCACTCACATTGGGTGCGTTTGGTGGATGATGTTGAATGCGCACGAGTTTAGAGGATTGATCGACAAGGAATAACTAACCTAATTAATAACGAAAAGGTACGGTAAGTAAGTGGATTTTATTAACAATTTTAATAGGATTTTTGGATATATCTTTGTGAGTTTAAGGCTATTTTCTAATTTTAAAAACATTATTTTTAAGTATTTTTAATTGATTTTTAAATTAAATAAATAAATAAAAATATAACAAAAAAATGTTGACTTTGACCGTGACCGTTGACCGTTGACTGGTCCGGTCGCTTATATATGTGCGCTGGGTGAGACTCGAACCCGTGACCTCCCGTACGTGTGCACGCAGCTCTACCAACTGAGCTACGTGTCTAACCCGAAATATTTCTGTTTTTAATTATATTTATATACTATTTAACTTAATCCGAAAATCATTTATTTTTAAAAAGGATTTTAATTGCATTGAACCGGTGCCGTCAACCAGTCTCGAACCCGGAACGTATGAGTTAGTGTTGCACACAGTCCACCGCTGGACTGTGTGTCTGACCTGGTTAATAATCCGGTTTTTATTATACTTAACATGATTCTGTGAGTTATCCCGGTTCGGTAAAAAAAAAGAGCATTTTTATTTAAGAGAGTGAGGTTGGGGCAGGAATCGAACTCGCGACGTGTATGTATTTGTTTGCACACAGTCCACCGCTGGACTGTGTGTCTAACCCGTTCATAATACTGATTTTAATTAATCTCATGACATAACCGGACTTCGTCTTCTTCGCTCAAGAACACAGATAATGATAATTCAACTGTTTCATGTCTAATTCGATTAACAAGCATTATAAGCAATTGAAAGGTAATGAACGGAGAGAGTTTGGGGAAAGGATGTACCGATCAGTGTCTTTCACAGAACTCCGGCAAGGATTCGTCGGCTCTGTTTTGTAAACTCCGGCTGTTAGGATCAATTAACAGTTTGGATGGATTAGATGTGAAATTGAACTACTGAGCAACGATTATTAGTAGGTTTAAATGATCATACCGGCTCATAGCGTGATTCTGGAAATTTCAGAAGTTTTCCGGCGAATGCAGAAATTCCGACAACATCGTCTGGGATTGATTCTGGATGGTGGATTTGTGTTAGTAATGGTCTAACAATGGAATGAAACAGAGAGAGTCGAGGTATTTACCGTGTTGATGTGAGTCTCGGTTTTCTGGCGAAAGTCCGATGATGACAGAAAAATTCCGGCGAGTGAAATTTCGTCGAGAATTGGTGTGATTGTGAGCGAAAAGATTATCAGAGGCTAGAGTGTGTATTTATAGGGAAGAACATCGATGAATTGAGTCTAATTACCGTCTTGATTCGTTGGTCAAAAATTCTCCAGCGGTTATGACTGATGTCGCGGACTGGACATCGGTTATAACCGATGTAAGAGTTATTATATACGTTAAGTCACAAGAAACCGACAGTAAAAGGCGAAATCGTCGGGAGTTTCGACGACTGCGACTTGGGCGCGTCGGTTGACTGATTGAAATCGAGATTTGATATTTGAATTAATTGTTTTGATATATTACTAAAGAACACAAGTGGCGGAGTGGTTTGGTGAATGAGAGTTAAGACTTTGGCTGACCCGGCTGACCCGGTTCGAATCCCGGCAGCCTTGTTTTATTTTTAATTTTCTTATTTTCACTTTTTAACAATTTTTGTTTTTAAATCCTAATTTGTTTATTAATTATGTATTGTTTAAAATTAAAATTAATCATAAATACGCAACAAAATTTTATAACTTGATATTCGTTAAATAAACGAAGCGGGTTTGAAAACCCGTTTTTCGGCGGATGTTACACTTGACCCGTTCAATTCGTGTCAGAAAGTTTTATACAAAAAACTCATTTTTACTTGCTTGACCCATTCGGTTCGTGTCAGCAACTTTTATACCAAAAACAATTTTACTTGTTTGACCCGTTCAGTTCGTGTCAGCATGTTTAATACCAAAAACCAATTTTTTTACTTGCTTGAACCGTTCAGTTCGCGTTAGAATGTTTTATACCAAAAACTCATTTTTACCTTCTACACCCATTCGTTTCCTGTCAGCAAGTTTTATAACAAAAACTAATTTTTACTTGCTTGACCCATTCAGTTTGCGTCAGAAAGTTTTATACCAAAAACTCATTTTTACTTTCTCGACCCATTCGGTTCATGTCAGCAAGTTTTAAATTAAAAAGTCATTTTTACTTGCTCGACCATTCGGTTCGTGTCAGCAAGTTTTATACCAAATACTAATTTTTACTTGCTTGACCCATTTAGTTCGCGTTAACAAGTGTTTATTATTTTTTTTTTAATTTCCTTATGTTAATCACCTAAACATGATTACTCGCCATTTTGCCCATTTGACCCATTATAGTTTACACCATAGGGTCTCGGTTCTAACAATTCATTGATTTGTTTAACCGTATACTTTTCATTTAAAAGTAAAGCTTTTATTCTAGGTAGTGTAAGTTATACTTAACTTGCATCCGATTATGCTTCTCGTATCTTTGACCCGCTTGACCCATCCCTTTCAAAGCTTACATCTAGCTTGTCAAGAGTCAAACTAAATACAATATCCACATAATGGTTATATTAGCCATCAATACAATGACCATCACCCTTATGGATTTTACTACCATATTTCGCATTTGATTCTATTATTAGTCAGTTTGACTTTTAAAAGTCACACTGCCAATTAACATATATATGCACTAATAAGATCAATGAAACTCATTTAGGCACTTTATCAAACATTTGGTGTGCATCATATTTACGCCACCATTTTAACTAAATTTCTCAACCAAATTCATCTCATTACTTCAATTTAACAAGTTCATACGATTATTAATATCATGTCAACATAGTTTTTAGTCATCTTATGCTAATTCATCAAACTATCATAGTAGAATTTTGGGTTTTCATCTTTTATGCATAAACTCATTTCATCATACAATTGGACATTCATTCAAACATCTAGTTTAGTCAAATATCTCACATTTTCTTGTAAATATGATGCTATATGCACACTTAAACATTACTATAACATCAATTTCATCCTATTATCAAAACTCACTTCATGTCATGTATGAACACTTGACCTAATCTTTAGATTGTTCAAGTATTTCACCTATACTAGTAAGTATGGTGATCATAAACACAAATATATCATCAATTTTACCAAATTAACAATAATATTGAACTCAAGGTTATCACCTTCAAGTTTCTCTTCACATGGAATTCATAAAAATCAAGTTTTAAAACATACCTTATGCTTGGTAAGCTTAGATGAACATGAATTCGAGATCATGCATTGATTCCATGACGAATACTTATTCAATTTTGACATTTCTTGAGATTTTGGAAGAAGTCTTCTTCCCCTTTCTCTCTATACACGACCTAAACACACACTGTGTGTTTGTATTTTATTTCTTTTTTTTTCCTTTATGTTTTCATAAAAGTAGGATATACAATTTTTGTCCCTCCATGTTTTGTTAGTTATTAAATAGGCCTCAATCTACTTAGTTCCACTAATATTGCCTCTTATTAACTAGGTTAACATTCCTAGTTAAATTAGTAGGTTCCGGCAAGTTATAATCCGTTTCATTTTAAGTCCCGAAAACCCGGCTTTTCTTCAACTTTATTTACTAAAAGCATTTTATATATCTTTTAATTCACATTAGGTTTAATTATTTAAATCCTAATGCTTATCGGGTAAACATTTACGTCAACGGTATTTCTCTTCTTCTTTTTATTTACCCGCTCATTCTTAGTTAGTTTGGTTTAGTTACCAAATCCATTTTTGGGGTGTTACACACACTTAAATTTCGCATTGTCCCTAATGTAGGAATGAGAACCGACTCAAAACAAAAAGAAAAAGAAATAAATTACTAAGTATACAAAAAATATACAATGGAAAAGACTTGGCTGGATATTTGCGAGACTGTCAAAGTGCCAGTCAATTCCACAAATGCCATCCAACCTAAACGTGCTCAGCAAACCGTACCTCAACCATCACACATGAACGAAAGCGGCAAAAATCACATCAACCTAAAATCATCATCAAAAACCACCAGACAAACGAATAATACCATAAGATTGTTCAGACAAACCACAACCAGCCCGACCAAACCAACCCACGTATCAAAGTATAATATCAGTACACACCATAGAAAATGAAAACAACATAAAAGAAAAACAAAGATAAAGGATACAAAAACAGTTGGGTGGAGTATGTTATAATTTTTAAATATATTTTAGTACTTTTCACAAGTTTATCAAGCTTTAAATTTATAAAACACAATACAATACAATCACTCTCTACAACACGTTAGGCAAGTGCACCCATCGTTGGCGTAGTATAGTGATGGTAAGATACCGAGATCGTCCAATGACACAAGAGCTTTTAATACTATTGTCAACGTCTAATCTAACCCAATTTTTTTGAGAAAAGATGTTGGTTTGAAAAGAAGAAAATAAAAATACAATAAAATGTTAGAAGACCACAAGCAAGATAAAATCACTTGGTTCTGACTCCTCTTTTATGCGTCCTTTGATGATTTCTATCACACCCCAACCGATGGCGGAAACATCGGAGTTAGACGAATATGAAAGGTGACGTGATGCAAGCGTGGGTGATTTTTAGATATATTTTAAGTAATTTTCACTTGTTTATTCAATCTTTAAATTTATAGAAACACCATATGCAACTATCACTCTCTAGAACTCGCTAGGGTAAGTGCACCCATCGTTGGCGTAATATAGTGATGGTAAAATACCGAGATCGTCCAAGGACACAAGTGCTTTTAGTACCAGAATATCATTGACGTCTAATCTAATCAAATTTTTAGAAAAGGTTTTTAATAAAAAAAATAAGAAATAACTAAATAAATAAAATAAACAAATAACAAGATAGAATCACTTGGTTGCGACTCATTATTTACGTATCCTTTGATGATTTCCACGTTTTGGATTTTTTAAGAGATTATCTTTGTTATAGTGGCGTGCCCCTCTTTTGGAGGCGACAATACCCTCAGCCATATTAGTCTGAGTCAGCAAGGATACAGTCCCGCAAGGCCAGAATATTGAACGATCATTAAGTAAGTTATTAATGCAAAATGTGACATGTCCCACTTTTGGAAGCAACGCTACCCTCGGCCATATTGGCCTGAGTTAGCAGGAATACAGTCACCCCAAGGCTGGTTTAAAGTTTTAATAGTAATTTATTTATAAGGGGTTCAAGCTGTTCTTACTTCCCCCGATTTGATGTTATCTGCCTCATGGAAAGTCCTAATAAACTTGAACCAAGTCCTCACAGGATCTATACACTGAACGAGGCAAGAAATTTACCCATACCACCCTTATAACCCCCTTCCAGGCAGTTAACGCACTTTAAATATACCGAAAAGACACGAATGAGTGAATCAACGAAACATGAAGGATGATAGAATAAAATTCACTTTCAATATAAGAAACTAGTTATTAAAGTCATTAATACATACCCAATTTAAAGATTAACCAAAGCTAGGAAATCAAAAGTAATACATAAATAACTTGTCTTCATCAAGTTATGTGAGAGATTAGCCAAGCATGACCTTTGTTTGACAAAAACTCTTACGATCAATCTTGGATCCCGAGACTACTATACACACTCTAGGATGGATGATTGATGATGGTGCTATTGTGGTGGTGGAGTGGTGTCAGGTGTGAGATAAATGGTTTGCTAAGGGATGAGTTAGAATGAAACCAAGCACCCTTATTTATAGCTGAAAAGAGTAGCCTCACACGGCCCCATGCCTGCAGGGCACGACCCCGTATCTTCCTTCTTCTATGTCTTCATTTAATGAGAGTGTAAGATCAGTCTGCTACACGGCCCCATGTGTCAACAGCACGGCCCCGTGGCCATTGTACTTGCTGTACTATCCCAGATATGCAAATCTGGAAGTTGACCATGGCATGTGTCCAAGGGACACGGCCCCGTGTCTCTTGTCTGCATTTGTTTGTCTTCTTCTGTTATGGAATCTTGAAGGGGCACGACCCCGTGTCTTGATTTCTGATTCGTTTTTTAGTCTTCGAGTGAAGTTTGGAGGGTTGGTATAGTGTGTTGTCTTCCCGTCTTTCATACTTATGCTGGTTTTCGTCGTAAATTTGTTCCTTTTGTACGTTGAAGCTCTTTTAATCCTGAAAATCAAAAGTATACAAAGAAATGCACTTTTTCCAACATTAGTATTAAAAAGGGTTGATTTTATACCGTATTTGACACAACTATATGTTGCATTTGACGCATATCAAAAGATAACACGTATATGTATAAAATGAAATCTCAATTTGATCAAAGCCTCGGATTACAAGATTGGAAATGAACCAAGAATACGACATGATTACAAGTTTCTAAAAATAGAATTGCGAATACAACTTTTTAAATATGGAAAGTACATAAATGCGGAGGATTACATTTCCGTACTTTGGGCTTTTTAAGAGATTATCTTAGTTATAGTAGCATGTCCCTCTTTTGGAGGCAACGCTACCCTCGGTCATATTGGTCTGATTGAGCAGGGATACACTCCCGCAAGGCCGGAATATTTTAAGATAATTAAGTAAGTTATTAATGCAAAATGTGACATGTCCCTCTTTTGGAGGAAACTCTACCCCTGGCCATATTGGTCTGAGTCAGCAGGGATATAGTCCCGCAAGGCCGATTTAAAGTTTTAATAGTAATTTATTTATAAGGGATTCAAGTCGTTGTTACTTTCCCGATTTGATGCTATCTTCCACAAGAGAAGTCCTAATAAGCTTGAATCAATTCCTCCCAGGATCTATACACTAAACGAGGTAAGAACTATACCCAAACCACCCTTCTAACCCCCTTTCCAGGTAGTTAATGTGCTTTATATAAACTATAAAGACACGAATGAGTGAATCAACAAAACATGAAGAGATGATAGAATAAAGTTCACTTTCAATATAAAAAACTAGTTATTAAAGTCACTAATACATACCCAAATAAAAAGTTAGCCAAAAGCTTGGAAGTAAAAAATAATACATAAAAGATTTGTTTTCACCAAGTGATGTAAGAGTTTAGCCAAGCATGACCTTTGTTTGACAAGAACTCTTACTATCAATCTTGGATCCTGAGACTACTACACACTCTAAAGATGGATTATGGAGTAATGTGGTGGATGATGGTGTTATAGTGGTGGTGGAATGGTGGCAGGTGTGAGAGAAGTGTTTTGCGAAGGGATGAGTTGCAAGTGAACCAAGCACCTCCTTTTATAGCTTCAAACATACCCTTCACCCGGCCCCATGCCCATGAGGCACGGCCTCGTGTCCTTTCTTCTCTGTCTTCATTTAATGATATGTGTCAGTCCGTATGCACACACGGCCCGGTGTGTCAAAGGGCACGGCCCCGTGGTCTGTACTTTAAGAGATTCTACATATCTGAGAGTTGACCACGACTCTGTGTCCATGGGACACAACCCTATGTCTCTTGTCTACTATGTTTGTCTTGTTCTTCATGAACTCTTGAAATGGTGCACGGCCCCATGCCATTCTTCTGATTTATTGTTTTGGTCTTGGGGTGAAGTTTGGATGGTAGGTATGGTGTCAGCTTCTCTTCTTTTGTATTATGTTTGTTTTTGCCGTTATTTTGTTTCTTTTGTACATTTAAGCTCTTTTAATTCAGAAAATCAAAAGTATATAAAGAAACACATTTTTTCCAACATTAGTACATAAAAAATATTGATTTTATACCTTGTTTGATATAATTTATATGTTGCATTTTGTGCATATCACTACTTGACCACTATAACCGCCATACTTGCCATACCCACCATATTGGCCATACATACCGAACCCCCATAAGAAGTGTGTGGGCAGCCTTCAATCTTGGTAGTCTTGTGTTGTTTCTTGCGGTTTATTGTTTGGATGGTCAGGTGTGGTTTATTTTGATGTATCTAGTGTGTTGTATTTTGTGGCTAGTAACCTGCTAGCTGATGTTTGGTGGAATAAAATTTATATAGTTGGCCTTTAAGAAAACTGTAAGCTTATCGTAATTATGATATCAACTAGAGTTGGTAGATTCGGCTCATTTAATTCCTGCTCATTTTGCCTACTCCTTCATTTGTAAGTATTAGTAGCATGCTTGAACTCTATGCCTTTCGGAAAACATGCAGCATTCCAGACTTAGGTAAAAAGTTTCAGCATTACCGTGAAACATGAAAATAGTAGCATTCCAAACAAAAGTTACTTCATGCCAGGGCAGAGAGTTTGTGTAGCGACCGACATACAATTTATATCGATAAAGAAGATAATAAAGATAATGATAAGAGCATCCTCATTCCACTTGACTAAGAATGCATGCTTACTTATGGTAAGATTTTCAAACTCTGAGATGGGTCAAATTTTAATTCAACTGGTCCAACTTAAAGTGTTCGTTAAGATGTTGAAGAGGCAATTAGAGAACAAGAAGGTTCACTAGGTTTTTTCCCATGGTTCCTTCTCATCTTCTTTAGATTTATTCAAATTTATAATTATAATGTATAAAAATTTGTCTATTAGAATTACAATGTGACAAAATAGATCATCCTTAACTGCAAACATGTTCAAATAGTTCAACATTACCCATCAATACTATTTCTGGTCGACACCAATGTCACTATTCACCATCGCTGCCTCCGCCTTCGCCACATGAACTAGACGCAATAAAAGATATATAGCCGGTAAATGTGTTTGTATACCTATTATTCAAAAAGAATATATTTCAGTTTCATCTTGACCTTAAAGCAGATTCATATCACATTTTAACCTGAGCGTTTTTGACAATCATCAACATATGTACTACATCATGTAATCCATAGCTATTAAAGGCGCTAGGCGCACTCAAGGCACACAGGCCTCGCCTGGATGTGCAAACGCAAAAAAAATCGGGGGGGTTGAGCAAAAAAACGCGTAACGAAAAAAATTAAAAATATATTACTTCTTAGAAAAATATTACTATTCTTCACATAAAATAAACAAAATCTATTATACAACACTTTGTATCATCTATTTAGTAGCAAAAGTTCTAAAATATTAATGTATTAGTGTAAACACTAGTTTTCCTTGGATAAAAGTAGAAATATCACTGAATCTTGCCGGAATTTAGATAATTTGGCCGGAAACTCTCTGGAATCTCATCGGAATTTGCGTCTAAACCATCACCCGGATAATTAAAGCACAATTTCCTCGAATTAAAGTGCAACTGCCTCGTCTCGCCTAGAAAATGGGACCAGGCGCAAGAGGCGATGGCTTTTAACAACTATGATGTAATCAATTCATCAAATGGGTAGAATAATCAGATTTTGCTATAGTGTAGTAGCATCTGCAGCAAGGAGTACTATGGGTCTTTGTGACATGAAAATGGTGTTAACAAACAGCATCCATAACATTAGACCATTGGGGATAATCTATCTATATTTCAAATACCATGATCAGCAGTGGGTGTAAACATTAACCATTCCAAATTCATCATTGTAGATATCCTACCTCAACTTTTTAATAGAACAATTGAACATTTAATCATGTATATCTAATTCATACCCCATACACACATTTAAACCAAATGTCTTTACACCAACAAATTCAAAAACAAAATCAATAGTAAAAGATAACAAAACATAGATCGGATCAAACCGGATTAGACACGGGCTGCAGCAGCAACTACCGGGGCGGCGGCATTGGTGGCGGCGCCGCTAAGGAAAGATAGGAAACCGGTGGAAGCACCAGGCTCTTGCTCATCAAGAAACAAATCCTCAGGAGTCCTGAACGCACCATGAGCAGCAACAACCGCTGTTCCAAGAAGCAACGCGGAGATCAACACAGATCCAACGCTCGTCAGAAAGATCACCACAATGCTCGACACAATCAACAGCCCTAGGGTTTCACGCTCAGAGAACGTACGACCCAGGATCACCAGCGGCGGATCCGACGGACGGAACAGGTATAGGAACAACCACGCAGCAAGAAGACCCAGAAGGGTGATGAGAGAGAAAGGGTTTGTGAGGAGAGAGAGAAACCCAGAACAGCGGCGATGATGGTTATGTAGTTGACGCGGAAGTAGGTGTAGTTCTTGCGCATCCGGCCGGCGGCGTCGGTGATGGATTCGGGTTTGGAGAATGCTGAACGGTCGACGAGTTCGGACCATGGGCGGCGGGTGGAGAGGCCAGATCGGACGTTTTCGGTGATGTTGTTGATGAAGGCACGGAAAGCAGGGGTGGCTACAGGAGCCTGGGATTCAACGGTTTGGGGGTTTGAGATTGGGAGGATCGCCGGTGATGATGATGCCATTAGGACTACTAGTGCTGCGGTTGATTGGAGGATTTGAGAGAATTTGTAGCCGGAGAATTTTGCTTGTGGGCTAAGGATTTGGTGTTGGTTGAGTCTTGAAAGGGGTTACGCGACGGTGGATCTGATTTCAATTAATCAGATCGTGCGTGGTACGTGATGCATTACAAACTGTACAATACGAAAACAATGGGAAATTACCTAAACCTGTTTTAATTTTATCTTTGATTTAATTTTTCGAATGCAAGAAAAGGGTAACAACACCACACGCTACTTTTTATTTAAACTATTCGAAATGCCTATACGTTACGACGGGTACTTGTATTTTTTATGGACATTATGTGATGGATTTCACATAATTTATATCCATGCACCACCACAAAAGACATATAGTGCACCACCACCTTTTAGTGTCTTAAATTGTTGAGCTAGCTCTATTTATACTTGTACACGTTGCTTCAAAATTTGTATGCGTGGTAAAATTAAAATCCAGTCCATCACATTTGCTCTTTATAGTTAATAATAATAGTCAAATTGACAAACCAAGTCGAAACTGAATTCATAACAATATTATTGAAAATCAAGGGACCAAAAGGTGAAACATGAAAATTTTCATGCCCTGGAGACCCCTTGCGGGCCGCAAGGCAATATCCATACGGTCCGCAAGGTCATTGATTACTGTGGGCGCCTGAGGTCCTTACGGACCGCAAGGCTTGACCCATATGGTCCGTAAGGTAGTGGCAGCGAACAGAAATGTGGCAGAACCTAGTTCTACCACCTATGGACGTTTTGTTGCGATTCTTGCATGTTGGACACGTCCTAGGACACCTATTGTCGGTCATAAACACCTGGTAACTCCATATTTCAGATCCTTTGCCATTTAAGTTAATGAAAACTTGGTTGCAACACACTTTCATCACCATCTTGCACCAAGTTCATGCTAAGGAGCTTCAGATCAATTCCAGGCTTCCCAATCTGTTCCTAGCATATATTTGGACCTCTGGTAAGTTTATAATTCATGCCAAGTTCAATTTATATAGCTCCTTGCTTGGATTAAAGTCTTGTCGTAAAAACGGCTTGACTTTGTTATAAATCCGTGTATACTCCGCCATTGTGCGTAACGAAAGGTCCTGTGCTCATAATGATGGAGGTGATAATCCCTTAAGAGGGCATCTCCAGATTATCACGATTCATGACCAATCGACGAGTCAAACGAAAAGTCAATAAAAGTCAAACTAAGCAATTTTTGTAAAATCCATATCTAGTGATCCAGAAGTTATAAATTATGTTTTGAAGCATTAATAACCTTGAAATAAGTATTAGAACTTATGACAACAGATTCGGACTGGCAAATTTTGGTCTAGGCTCGGTTTGTAACCGAAAGTCTCAAACAGTTGACTTTCTGTTGACTTTCAGTTCTGACCCGTTTTGAGTCCTCCTTGCTACTGAGTTTTGGTCATTTTATGATCATGTTTATGTTTATAATATTGTCCTAAAGTTTCGTGACTCGATTCCTAAGAAATCTGAGTTTTTCATAAGTTCCATGAAAATCTTTAAAACTTTGCAAAAAGGGTCCTTATAAGCAAAAATGAGATTTTTAGCACATATGATTATAAATCTAATTACTTACTGATATCTTATGATAAGTAGGACCATCTGGGATGTTTGTTCAGTTTATGACTTGAATGCGTGCTTAAGAATCGCTAATCGCTGCTAAATGACCAAACTACCATTTTTTACGGAAAAATAGCTAAAAATCAAACTATTTATAACCAAAACTTTAACCTACTGCTGTTATAAGTTAAATGACATATTTTTGGCAATTTAAAACAGGTCCTAACATCAGTCTATATTAAATACCGATTGAACGGCATTTTAGCGACTTTTACACCTTTTCGGCGAATAGTATGGTTTAAAACCATAACCATGAGCCGAGACTTGATAACTACTGATTTAAACTTATTTTTAACATAAAAACAGTAAGTACAAGTCCCAAACTCAGAATCCAAAATTCGGCTTCAAAGCTATGTGTGAAATTACTAAAATGTCCCTACGGGACATAGTTTGTTTCAAAATCATCAAACACACATATATTTGATATCCTACTGTTATGACATAATTAAATATATGTTTTTACAAAAGAAATAAGGTCTTAACAATCAAATTCACTTTAAACGTCTTTTATAAGCCTAAAAATGACCAAAATTACCCTTATCAATAGGTTTTAAATGTAACTTGGGCTTATCCTTGCAAATGTTACTGATTTTGTAACTTATTTTAAACATATCTCATTATGGAACTTATATACGACTCTTACGGTTACCCGGTTTCGCTTATACGCGTTCGATTAAACATACGTAGCTAGTGTACGTATTTTAACCAAGACGGGTTATATCAAACTAAGCAATTTTTGTAAAATCCATATCTAGTGATCCAGAAGTTATAAATTATGTTTTGAAGCATTAATAACCTTAAAATAAGTATTAGAACTTATGACAACAGATTCAGCCTGGCAAATTTTGGTCTAGGCTCGGTTTGTAACCGAAAGTCTCAAACAGTTGACTTTCTGTTGACTTTAGTTCTGACGCGTTTTGAGTCATCCTTGCTCCTGAGTTCTGGTCATTTTATGATCATGTTTATGTTTAGACTATTGTCCTAAAGTTTCGTGACTCGATTCCTAAGAAATCCAAGTTTTTCATAAGTTTCATGAAAATCTTTAAAACTTTGCAAAAAAGGGTCCTTATAAGCAAAAATGAGATTACATACTGATATGTTATGATAAGTAGGACCATTTGGGATGTTTGTTCGGTTTATGATTTGAATGCGTGCTTAAGAATCGGTAATCGCCGCTAAATGACCAAACTACCCCTTTTACGAAAAAATAGCTAAAAATCAAACTATTTATAACCAAAACTTTAACCTACTGATGTTATAAGTTAAATGACCTATTTTTGGCTATTTAAAACAGATCCTAACATCAGTCTATAATAAATATTGATTTAACGGCGTTTTAGCGACTTTTACGCCTTTTCGGCGTATAGTATGGTTTAAAACCATAACCATGAACCGAGACTTGATACCTACTGATTTATAAACTTATTTTTAACATAAAAACAGTATGTACAAGTCCCAAACTCAGAATCCCAAATTCGGCTTCAAAGCTATGTGTGAAATTACTAAAATGCCCCTACGGGACATTGTTTGTTTCAAAATCATCAAACACACATATATTTGAATCTATATGTTTTTACAAAAGAAATAAGGTCTTAACAATCAGATTCACTTTAAACGTCTTTTATAAGCCTAAAAATGACAAAAAATGCCCTTATAAGGCATATAGGTTTTAAGTGTAACTTGGGCCTATCCTTGCAAATGTTATTGTTTTTGTAACTTATTTTAAACATATCTCATTATGGAACTTATATACGACTCTTACGGTTACCCGGTTTCGCTTATACGCGTTCGGTTAAACATACGTAGCTAGTTTACGCATTTTAACCAAGACGAGTTTAACTTTGTCCATTCCTTTATCAAAATCCAGAATGTTATTGGTCATCCCATATAATACAAGTTTATATACTTGTCGGGTCCAATTAATATTCTATTCCGGTCACCGCTTAATCTAGCGTATCGTACCGTATCACAATTTAGCGTAAGACTAACCGGTCCAAGTCTAGGACTTAACTAAGGACCCATTAGCATTATAATATTGGTTATTAATTACCATCACTCAAGACTGAATGCCTCCCGGTAGATTGCTCCTGTACTTGCTTTGCAATACGGCTGAATTTGGATTACTTGCGAACTTCAATTCAGGTAAATACTCTTAACTTATTTTCCCTATACGGGCTTGGGATACGGTAGAATACTACCGCTTGGTCGGGTATGGGAACATGTTTTATCCAATTGTGGTAATTAACTAGATTATTATATAACCCGGTTTTGATCTGTTTTGACTGAAACTAAAACATTGGGGGTGGGCTTGTCCGTGTCTGGGATATCCTTGGCTCACTAAATTGGTAGTGGCCATGACAATATAGCATGGCGTGTAGGCATACACTGGGTAATTGCTTTCCTGCTTCTGTGTGAAAGTTCAGAGTGGTGTGTCAGGCGATCATGTCTCGGTTTCTGTATCGGGCCTCATATGTAAAAGCCAACATGTAAATCTGTATACAAGGTCTTTTGTACTGTCCCAAGTTATTCATGAAAATGTGCCTTGTGCACCTAAAACCATTTTTGAAAAGATTTTCAAAATGAGTCGGTTGAGCGTATTTACCTGTGTAAACTGACGTATTTTCAAAAGCTTAAGTTACAGGTTGCATGTACGGAATAGGCCGGGAGCTGCGGGGCAAATAACCAAGGAGTTGCGACCTTAGGATTTGCCTGTTTATAGTCTGTTATCATTTTATATGTATTTCGATCCGCCTGTGGATCTAGTTACAACCATGTTTGTATATATTTATTTTGGACGCTGGACATTATCGGTTGTAGTAGTTTAATTATTCCAAGCCTTCCGCTGTGTTATTCTTATTTGGTTATGATGATATCAACTGTACGTAATGATACTCCCCACCGGGCCCACCGGTAGACACGTGGATGTAATAATGTTGAATTCCCTCAAGCGTGCAAGATTAAACACTAATGGCAAGTGTTGAATTCCCTCAAACATTGGCTCTGATACCAATCTGTCACACCCCGACATCCACGTGTCTACCGGTGGGCCCGGTGGGGAGTATCGTGACGTACAGTTGATATCATCATAACCAAATAAGCATAACACAGCGGAAGGTTTGGAATAATTAAACTATTACAACCGATAATGTCCAACGTCCAAAATAAATATACACAGACATGGTTGTAACTAGATCCACAGGCGGATCGAAATACATACAAAATGATAATAGACTATAAACAGGCAAATCCTAAGGTCGCAACTCCTTGGTTATTCGCCCCACAGCTCCCGGCCTATTCCGTACTTGCAACATGTAACTTAAGCTTTTGAAAATATGTCAGTTTACACTGGTAAATACGCTCAACCGACTCATTTTGAAAATCTTTTCAAAAATGGTTTTAGGTGCACAAGGCACATTTTCATGAATAACTTGGGACAGTACAAAAGACCTTGTATACAGATTTACATGCTGGCTTTTACATATGAGGCCCGGTACAGAAACCGAGACATGATCGACTGACACACCACTCTGAACTTTCACACAGAAAGCAGGATAACAATTACCCAGTGTATGCCTAAACGCCATGCTATATTGTCGTGGCCACTACCAATTTAGTGAGCCAAGGATATCCCAGACACAATCAAGCCCACCCCCAATGTTTTAGTTTCAGTCAAAACAAATCAAAACCGGGTTACGTAAGAATCTAGTTAATTACCACAATTGAATAAAACATGTCCCCATACCCAACCAAGCGGTAGTATTCTACCGTATCCCAAGCCCGTATAGGGAAAATAAGTTAAGAGTATTTACCTGAAGTGAAGTTCGCAAGTAATCCAAATTCAGCCGTATTCGAAAGCAAGTACAGGAGCAATCTACCGGGAGGTGTTCAGTCTGGAGTGATGGTAATTAATAACCAATATTAGAATGCTAATGGGTCCTTAGTTAAGTCCTAGACTTGGACCGGTTAGTCTTACGCTAAATTGTGATACGGTACGATACGCTAGATTAAGCGGTGACCGGAATAGAATGTTAATTGGATCCGACAAGTATATAGACTTATATTATATGGGAAGACCAATAACATTCTAGATTTTGATAAGGAATGGACAAAGTTAAACCCGTCTTGGTTAAAATACGTAAACTAGCTACGTATGTTTAATCGAAAGCGTATAAGCGAAACCGGGTAACCGTAAGAGTCGTATATAAGTTCCATAATGAGATGTGTTTAAAATAAGTTACAAAATCAGTAACATTTGCAAGGATAGGCCCAAGTTACATTTAAAACTGATTTATGACTTATAAGGGCATTTTGGTCATTTTTAGGCTTATAAAAGACGTTTAAAGTGAATCTGATTGTTAAGACTTTATTTCTTTTGTAAAAAAATTATATTTAATTATGTCATAACAGTATGATATCAAATATATGGTGTTTGATGATTTTGAAACAAACTATGTCCTGTAGGGGCATTTTAGTAATTTCACACATAGCTTTGAAGCCGAATTTGGGATTCTGAGTTTGGGACTTTTACTTACTGTTTTTATGTTAAAATTAAGTTTATAAATCATTAGTTATCAAGTCTCGGCTCATGGTTATGGTTTTAAACCATACTATGCGCCGAAAAGGCGTAAAAGTCGCTAAAATGTCGTTATATCGATATTTAATATAGACTGATGTTAGGACCTGTTTTAAATAGCCAAAAATATGAAATTTAACTTATGAAATCAGTAGGTTAAAGTTTTGGTTATAAATAGTTTGATTTTTAGCTATTTTTCCGTAAAAAAAGGTAGTTTGGTCATTTAGCGGCGATTAGCGATTCTTAAGCACGCATTCAAGTAATAAACTGAACAAACATCCCAAATGGTCCTACTTATCATAACATATCAGTAAGTAATTAGATTTATAATCATATGTGCTAAAAATCTCAGTTTTGCTTATAAGGACCGTTTTTGCAAAGTTTTAAAGATTTTCATGGAACTTATGAAAAACTCGGATTTCTTAGGAATCGAGTCATGAAACTTTAGGAAAATATTCTAAACATAAACATGATCATAAAATGACCAAAACTCAGTAGCAAGGATGACTCAAAACGGGTCTGAAAGTCAACAGAAAGTCAACTGTTTGAGACTTTCGGTTACAAACCGAGTCTAGACCAAAATTTGCCGTGCCGTATCTGTTGCCATAAGTTATAATATTTATTTTAAGGTTATTAGTGCTTCAAAACATAATTTATAACTTCTGGATCATTAGATATGGATTTTACAAAAATTGCTCAGTTTGACTTTTACTGACTTTTCGTTTGACTCGTCGATTGGTCATGAATCCTTGATAATCTGGAGATGCCCTCTTAAGGGATTATCACCTCCATCATTATGAGCACGTAGGACCTTTTTTTACGCACAATGGCGGAGTATACACGAATTTATAACAAAGTCAAGCCGTTTTTACGACAAGACTTTAATCCAAGCAAGGAGCTATATAAATTGAACTTGGCATGAATTATAAACTTACCAAAGGTCCAAATATATGCTAGGAACAGATTGGCAAGCCTGGAATTGATCAGAAGCTCCTTAGCATGAACTTGGTGCAAGATGGTGATGAAAGTGTGTTGCAACCAAGTTTTCATTAACTTAAATGGCCAAGGATCTGAACTATGGAGTTACCAGGTGTTTACGACCGACAATAGGTGTCCTAGGACGTGTCCAACATGCAAGAATCGTAACAAAACGTCCAGAGGTGGCAGAACTAGGTTCTGCCACATTTCTGTTTGCTGGCACTACCTTACGGACCGTATGGGTCAAGCCTTGCAGTCCGTAAGGACCTCAGGTGCCCACAGTAATCAGTGACCTTGTGGACCGTATGGATATTGCCTTGCGGTCCGCAAGGGGTCTCCAGGGCATGAAAATTTTCATGTTTCACCTTTTGGTCCCTTGATTTTTTGAACCGTAGCGTAAATGAGGATAATAATAAGCGATTTAACGACTTTTGGGTCCCTCCTGGTTTGACATACATCATATTTAGGATTCCCGGGACACGTGTAAGATAATTATAGGACGTAAAAACACGTAGTGTTACATCCTCACCCCCTTAAAATAAAACTTGACCCAAGATTTCAATCAAACAGATGTGGATACTTCTGTTGCATGACAGACTCCACTTCCCAAGTGCATTCGGGACCTCTACGGGTGTCCCATTTAACTTTTACAATCAGCACGGGCTTCCTATGAAGCTTCTTGACCTGACGATCCTCGATCGCCACTGGTCGCTCGATAAAACGTAGGTTCTTATCAATCTGAACATCGTCGTGTGACATAGCCAACGACTCATCTGCTAAACACCTTAAGTTGGAGATGTGGAATACATCATGGATTCCACTAAACTTCTCGGGCAATTTAAGCTTGTACACAACAGCTCCAATTCGTTCGATAATCTCGAATGGTCCAACATACCTTGGACTTAGCTTGCCTTTCTTTCCGAAGCGCATAACGCCCTTCCAAGGCGACACTTTAAGCAAGACTTTGTCCCCAACCTGGAACTCGAGAGGTTTACGCCTTCGGTCTGTGTAACTTTTCAGCCTATCTTTAGCAGCTTTAAGACGGTCATGGATTTGCAAAATCTTGTCCGTCATTTCCAGGTCTATCTTCGGTCCTGTTAGTTGGGCTTCCCCAACTCCTGCCCAACAAACGGGCGTCCAACACTTTCTCCCATAGAGTGCTTCAAACAGGGCAACTTGAAACTTGCATGATAGCTGTTGTTGTAGGAGAACTCAATAAGTGGTAAGTGGCTATCCCAACTTCCACCTAGATAAATCACACAGGCGCGGAGCATATCTTCCAAAGTATGTATAGTGTGCTCGCTTTGCCCATCCGTTTGAGGATGATAAGCTGTGCTAAAGTTTAATCGAGTGCCCAAAGCTTGCTGGAAACTTTTCCAGAATTGTGAAGTAATCCTTGTGTCTCTATCTGACACTATGGACACTGGCACACCATGCAAAGATACAATCTCATCCACGTACAGCTTTGCTAGCTTGCCTGAACTGTAACTTTCGTCAATGGGCAGAAAATGAGCTGACTTAGTTAGTCTGTCTACATTTACCCATATTGCATCCTTTCCGCGTTTAGTCCTTGGTAACTTAGTGATAAAATCCATAGTCACGCATTCCCATTTCCACATGGGGATCTCTAATGGCTGCAATAATCCTGACAGCTTCTGGTGCTCTGCTTTAACTTGTGAGCACGTCAAACATTTTGATACATACTCAGCTATAGATTTCTTTAATCCGGACCACCAATAATCAGGTCTCAAATCTTTATACATTTTATCACCATCCGGGTGAATCGAATATCTGGAACTATGTGCTTCTTGGAGAATTAGATCTCTAAGTCCACCGAAGACTGGAATCCAAATTCGTCCACAAAATCGAAGAATTCCATAATTTCCCAGGGTTAATTGCTCCACCATTTTCCCCAGTTCTTCCTTAGGAAGATTTGCTTCTATCAAGGCTTGCTTCTGTGCTTCTAGAATTTTGCCTTTCAAATTATGTTTACCTCGATACTCTTTGCATTAATCCGTATGGGTTTAACCCTTTCTTTACGGCTCAAGGCATCAGCAACCACGTTCGCTTTGCCTGGGTGGTAACGGATCTCACAATCATAGTCGTTCAACGTCTCCATCCACCGACGTTGTCGCATATTTAAGTCCTTCTGATTAAACAAATGTTGGAGACTTTTATGATCAGTGTATATAATACACTTAGTTCCGTATAAATAATGTCTCCATAGCTTAAGCGCAAACACCACAGCACCTAGTTGCAAGTCTTGTGTGGTATAATTTCTTTCGTGTACCTTCAATTGCCTTGAAGCGTAGGCGATCACTTTTCCACGTTGCATAAGTACACACCCATGCTGGTGTGTGAAGCGTCACAATAGACCACAAAATCTTAAATACCTTCGGGTAAGGTTAATACAGGTGCATTACTTAGTTTCTGCTTTAAAACTTCAAAAGCTTCCTGCTGTTTCAGACCACAAACAAATTTCACATCTTTACGGGTCAATGTAGTTAATGGGGTAGCTATTATGGAGAAATTTTCAATAAATCTTCTATAATAACCAGCTAAACCCAGAATGCTACGAATCTCTGATGGTGTCTTAGGGGCTTGCCAGTTTATTACTCCTTCAACTTTAGCAGGGTCGACTTGAATTCCATGTTCACTGACTACGTGGCCTAAGAATTGCACTTCCCGCAACCAAAACTCGCACTTTGAAAACTTTGCGTAGAGATTTTCTTGTCTTAACAACTCTAGAATACACCTCAATGTTTCTCGTGGTCTTCCTGACTACAAGAGTATATAAGGATATCGTCTATGAAGACGATAAAAACTTATCCAAGTACGGTTTGCAGACTCTACTCATCAAATCCACAAATGCTGCTGGTGCATTAGTGAGCCCAAATGGCATCACTAGAAACTCATAGTGCCCATAACGAGTTCTAAATGCCGTCTTTGGTACATCCTCAGTACGAACCTTGAGTTGATGATAACCTGACCTCAAATCAATATTCGAGAAGTAGCTTGCTCCCTGAAGCTGGTCAAATAAATCATCAATTCTGGGCAATGGATAACGATTCTTAATTGTTAACCTATTCAGTTCGCGATAGTCAATGCACATTCGCATTGTACCATCTTTCTTTTTCACAAGCAGCATTGGAGCTCCCCAAGGCGAAGAGCTTGGCTGAATAAATCCTTTTTCCATTAATTCTTCAAGTTGTGGCTTCAACTCCTTCATTTCTGTAGGTGCAAGTCTGTACGGGGCTCTAGCAACTGGAGCTGCACCAGGTATGATATCAATTCTAAATTCTACTTGCCTGTCTGAGGGTAGTCCAGGAAAGTCTTCAGGAAACACGTGAGCAAATTCTGAGATAACAGGTAGATCTTCGATCTTTGGCTTAGCTTCATCAATGGTTACTTGTGCCATGTAAATGACACAATTTTTCTTCAGGCATTTCGAAGTTTTAAGCAACGAACCTTTTTCAGACAAACCATAACATACATCACCTTGGATAGGCAGCAATTCACCAGACGAGGTTTTGATTTCGATGAGCTTCTTGTTATAGGCTATATGGGCATGGTTAGTAGACAACCAGTCCATACCAAGAACTACATCAAAACCTGCCAACTTCATTGGCAATAGCGAAACAAGAATAGAGTGATCCTTAATGGAAATAAAACATCCATCGAGAATTATAGAAGCGGTTTCTATCGTTCCATCAGCAAGTTCTACATCGTATGTTATGTCTAGAGTTCTCATGGGCAAGTTTAATAAGGCATTAAACTTATGATCTACAAATGATTTATCCGCCCCTGAATTGAAAAGAACTCTAGCATAGACATCATTAATAAGGAACGTACCTGTTATCACATTGTCATCGTTCACAGCCTCCTTGGCTTTCACCTGGAAAGCACGAGCCTTTCCTTTCTTCGCCCCATCGTCCTTAGCAGTGTCATCTTTCTTATACTTAGGACAGTTGGGTTTGATATGTCCTTTCTCGCCACAGTTGTAACAGGTAGCTTCCTTCAAATCTTTGCATTCCAATGCCTTGTGTCCAAATCCCTTACAAATACCACTGATTTCGCCCATGACTCTCACGACATGCACCAGAATGTCGTCTATTACATTTCTTGCATCTTGGTCTATTATCAAACCTTTGGTGACCTTTGCTGACCCGAATCTTTTGTTCATGCTGAAATGGTGTAACCTGCCATCTTCTCTCTTCCTTTTCTCTCCAACTTCTGCCCTAAGAGACCTCTGTCTTTTCAAATCTTGCATTAATACCATAGATAGGTCCACATCAGACCTAAATGTTACGGGCCTAGATGCCCTAACATCTCCCTTAATCTCCGACTCTAACCCGCCAATGAAACGTGAAATGCGTTTGGACTCGGGAGTGATCAAATATGGCACCAATCTCGACATAGACTTAAACTCTGATACATACTTCCCACAGTCGAGATTCTTCATGGTTAACCCAATAAATTTTGTCTCAATCCTCTCTATCTCGTGTGGAGGACAGTAGGCGTTCTTAACCAATTAAACAAACTCATCCCAACTCAGATTGTACAAATGAACCTTCCCATAAGATTGGAATCATCGACTTCCACCATGAGAGGGCATCGCCCTTGAAAGATTGCGCAACAAACTGAACTATATATTTCTCAGCACATCCACTGATTTCCACAATAGTCTCAATCTCATCCAACCAACAGAGCGTTTCCACAGCTCCCTTCTCCCCAGTAAAGTCTCGCGGTTTGCAAGACACAAAATATTTATACGAGCATCCTTCTTTCGTGAACTGGGTTTTCTTTCGGTACTCCTTTCTTTTTCTCCTTATGTTAGATAAGTGTTCAGACTTTTCATTTTCTTTTGACGGATGATCCGATTTCTTCTGTGATGAGTGCTTTAAATGATGTGTCGATGAATACTTTGACGTGCGCTTTGATTAAGATGCACTGGGTTCTCTATTCTTCTCATCACGTTCCTTCATTGCTTCATCAACTTCTGTAGCAACAAAGGCTTGTAACTCATTTCTTGTCATTATAACTTTTTTATTATCATTGCTATCCTTACGTCGGCTACTAACTTCATTTGAGTTTACCATTTCTCAGTTTGATGCTGAAGCAACAATGTGGAGTTTTAATTAGTCACTTGTTTGATTGATTGAAGACGGCATAAAATCCTTAATTTAGGGGATGATTAGTTGTGGCACAAAAGGCCTGTCTCATAGGACATTTAGGGAGATAGCACAAATGGCTTGTCGTAACGACTAAATTTTTACATAAGTCAAGATCACTTATAGGATCATATAAATTCGAAGCTCGGACGTAGTCATACTGCTTCGGGACAGGAAGTCGTGGAATATAACTGTCATAGTCACTAATGGACATAACATAGTCGTAGGCAATATCTCTAATGGATATTTGAATAATGAGTTCATCGCACTGATGATTTTTGAATTGATCATAATGATTACATAGGTTTGGACGTAGTCCATTTACCTAGATAACTCGTATGGTTCCTCAAGTCACACTAGCAGATGGTTAATACCTTGAATATATTAACCTTTAGAATAGTAACCCTTAAAATGATTAAAAAAATAACCAATCCACATCGGGAAGACTAGTGAGGTTTAGAACGTAGTTCACCACCCCTGGATAGAAGGGAAATCTCAACTTTAACTATCAAGGTAGAAAACTATATAACTACCGTTTTGCCAATTAGTGTGACCTAATCACTTGGCGGGCGTAAATCATTAAGGGGATCTTTTGAAAATATTACGCAGATCATAAATTTCGAATTAAAATCGAGACGATCGCTTGAACAACTAGATGAAAGGAATAGATAATTTAAATTTCCAAAATTTCATTAATAATAGTAGTACGATACAATAGAGTCCATAATAGGACTTAACTAAAGGAAATTGTCCTTGCATGGACTATACTTGAAATAATTAAAATGTCCACGCAGGGACTAAACTAGACTTGTCCACGCAGGGACTTATTTGTAAATAATAAAATACGACAGATAATTTGAATTTAATCCTTCTTCCCTCTTAGCTTCTTTACTAGTCTTTTCAACAGCTTGTTATTTTTCTTGTTGTCTTTCGCGGTTTGTTCCTGAAGTTCTTTGACCTTTTCTAATGCTTCAGTAAGAACTTCCATTGTTGGCGGTGGCTGCTGTGGTTGCGTTTGAGGTTGAGGTTGAGATGGCGCAACCGGATGCTGATAACTATAATAGGGATATCCGCCTGGTTGATAGAGATAAGGGTTAGGATAGTGAGCATTCATGGCCGTTTCAAGGTAAGGGTCAGGATGAGATATGTGATGGCTATGGCTATGCTCTGGCCAGGTAGAAGGATCGAAGGGGTTGTATTCTGGCAATTGTTAGTAGGTGGGTATGGGGTTATCAAAACCCGGTGGCGGAGGTGGTTGAAAAGGTTCGCCAAATGGTAAGGGTGGTTGAGGCTCAGGCTCAATAGTAGAAGGCAGTTGCTCGTTGTAAGGCGAGGCATAAGAAGGTCCACCCATTTGTGGATCTTCCGGGATAGGGGGCAAGATGAAGGCTGGGGGATAGTGACCCAACCCTAGGTCCCATTCACACGGACATGCGTGCGTTCCTCTTCCTAGGTGAATGAGGTGGTAGTTGTGGCTGTTCCATCTGTTGTTATTCAGGTGGAGGGGTATGGTGTACAGGTGTATGGTAAGATGGAGTGTGGTGGGATGGTGTGTTGTGGTAAGATGGGGTGTCGTAGAAAATATATTGTGAAAACTTTTCATGAAATTCATCAGGATAGTGTTGTGGTGTTCCAGCGTACGAGTTGGATCCGCTGGATAAGTAAATGGGATGACCCATCGATCCCGTTGCCAGCATTTCTGGGTCAGAGTCTTCTTCCATGGGCTCCAGGGAATCTTCCGGTAGGTTACAGAAGGTGAGTGGAATTGGATATCAAGGTTATAATTTCCATGAGAAGAATGGGAGCATGAGTAGTGAGATTGGGTAGGTTGTGGTGGCAGTGAATCTGGCGGTGGAGAATACTCATGGGATATAGAGTGACGATGAGGGTACGGTTCCCATGGTGATGAGGAGTCTCCTGAATCCTCGTAAGGGTTGTAGTTATGCAGGTTCGAAGGTCCTTGACCCGCTGCTCCACCTCTCATGAGGCCTTTTCCCTTCGCTCCTCTAGAAAATTTTGGAGGCATCTTCGACAATTCCTGTCATAAAACAAATTAAAAACCAAGGCAAGCAAAATAACAAAAAATAAGGAAACGAATAATCCTAGCTCAAAGCCTAGACTTGAGAGTGAATGTGTTTTCTTATATCGTTTAAGATTAAACACTAATGGCAAGTGTTGAATACCCTCAAACGTTGGCTCTGATACCAACCTGTGACACCCCGACATCCACGTGTCAACCGGTGGGCCCGGTGGGGAGTATCGTGACGTACAGTTGATATCATCATAACCAAATAAGCATAACACAGTGGAAGGCTTGGAATAATTAAACTATTACAACTGATAATGTCCAACGTCCAAAATAAATATACACAGACATGGTTGTAACTAGATCCACAGGCGGATCGAAATACATACAAAATGATAATAGACTATAAACAGGCAAATCCTAAGGTCGCAACTCCTTGGTTATTCGCCCCGCAGCTCCCGGCCTATTCCGTACTTGCAACATGTAACTTAAGCTTTTGAAAATATGTCAGTTTACACTGGTAAATACGCTCAACCGACTCATTTTGAAAATCTTTTCAAAAATGGTTTTAGGTGCACAAGGCACATTTTCATGAATAACTTGGGACAGTACAAAAGACCTTGTATACAGATTTACATGCTGGCTTTTACATATGAGGCCCGGTACAGAAACCGAGACATGATCGACTGACACACCACTCTGAACTTTCACACAGAAAGCAGGATAACAATTACCCAGTGTATGCCTAAACGCCATGCTATATTGTCGTGGCCACTACCAATTTAGTGAGCCAAGGATATCCCAGACACAATCAAGCCCACCCCGAATGTTTTAGTTTCAGTCAAAACAGATCAAAACCGGGTTACGTAAGAATCTAGTTAATTACCACAATTGGATAAAACATGTTCCCATACCCGACCAAGCGGTAGTATTCTACCGTATCCCAAGCCCGTATATGGAAAATAAGTTAAGAGTATTTACCTGAATTGAAGTTCGCAAGTAATCCAAATTCAGCCGTATTCCCAAGCAAGTACAGGAGCAATCTACCGGGAGGCATTCAGTCTGGAGTGATGGTAATTAATAACCAATATTAGAATGCTAATGGGTCCTTAGTTAAGTCCTAGACTTGGACCGGTTAGTCTTACGCTAAATTGTGATACGGTACGATACGCTATATTAAGCGGTGACCGGAATAGAATGTTAATTGGACCCGACAAGTATATAGACTTGTATTATATGGGAAGACCAATAATATTCTGGATTTTGATAAGGAATGGACAAAGTTAAACCCGTCTTGGTTAAAATACGTACACTAGCTACGTATGTTTAATCGAACGCGTATAAGCGAAACCGGGTAACCGTAAGAGTCGTATATAAGTTCCATAATGAGATATGTTTAAAATAAGTTACAAAATCAGTAACATTTGCAAGGATAAGCCCAAGTTACATTTAAAACCTATTTATGCCATATAAGGGTAATTTTGGTCATTTTTAGGCTTATAAAAGACGTTTAAAGTGAATTTGATTGTTAAGAACTTATTTCTTTTGTAAAAATATAATTTAATTATGTCATAACAGTAGGATATCAAATATATGTGTGTTTAATGATTTTGAAACAAACTATGTCCCGTAGGGGCATTTTGTAATTTCACACATAGCTTTGAAGCCGAATTTGGGATTATGAGTTTGGGACATGTACTTACTGTTTTTATGTTAAAAATAAGTTTATAAATCAGTAGTTATCAAGTCTCGGCTCATGGTTATGGTTTTAAACCATACTATTCGCCGAAAAGGTGTAAAAGTCGCTAAAATGCCGTTAAATCGGTATTTAATATAGAATGATGTTAGGACCTGTTTTAAATTGCCAAAAATATGCCATTTAACTTATAACAGCAGTAGGTTAAAGTTTTGGTTATAAATAGTTTGATTTGTAGCTATTTTTCCGTAAAAAATGGTAGTTTGGTCATTTAGCAGCAATTAGCGATTCTTAAGCACGCATTCAAGTCATAAACTGAACAAACATCCCAGATGGTTCTACTTATCATAAGATATCAGTAAGTAATTAGATTTATAATCATATGTGCTAAAAATCTCATTTTTGCTTATAAGGACCCTTTTTGCAAAGTTTTAAAGATTTTCATGGAACTTATGAAAAACTCAGATTTCTTAGGAATCGAGTCACGAAACTTTAGGACAATATTATAAACATAAACATGATCATAAAATGACCAAAACTCAGTAGCAAGGAGGACTCAAAACGGGTCAGAACTGAAAGTCAACAGAAAGTCAACTGTTTGAGACTTTCGGTTACAAACCGAGCCTAGACCAAAATTTGCCAGGCCGAATCTGTTGTCATAACTTCTAATACTTATTTTAAGGTTGTTAATGCTTCAAAACATAATTTATAACTTCTGGATCATTAGATATGGATTTTACAAAAATTGCTCAGTTTGACTTTTACTGACTTTTCGTTTGATTGGTCATGAATCCGTGATAATCTGGAGATGCCCTATTAAGGGATTATCAACTGCATCATTATGAGCACGTAGGACCTTTTGTTATGCACAATGGTGGAGTATACACAGATTTATAACAAAGTCAAGCCATTTTTACGACAAGACTTTAATCCAAGCAAGGAGCTATATAAATTGAACTTGGCATGAATTATAAACTTACCAAAGGTCCAAATATATGCTAGGAACAGATTGAGAAGCCTGGAATTGATCAGAAGCTCCTTAGCATGAACTTGGTGCAAGATGGTGATGAAAGTGTGTTGCAACCAAGTTTTCATTAACTTAAATGGCCAAGGATCTGAACTATGGAGTTACCAGGTGTTTATGACCGACAATAGGTGTCCTAGGACGTGTCCAACATGCAAGAATCACAACAAAATGTCCCTGCCACATTTCTGTTCACTGGCATTACCTTACGGACCGTATGGGTCAAGCCTTGCGGTCCGTAAGGACCTCAGGCGCCCACAGTAATCAGTGACCTTGCGAACCGTATGGATATTGTCTTGCGGTCCGCAAGGGGTCTCCAGGGCATGAAAATTTTCATGTTTCACCTTTTGGCCCCTTGATTTTTTGAACCGTAGCGTAAATGAGGATAATAATAAGCGATTTAACGACTTTTGGGTCCCTCCTTGTTTGACATACATCATATTTAGGATTCCCAGGACACGTGTAAGATAATTATAGGACGTAAAAACACGTAGTGTTACAGTTAGGCCAGGTGGGCCATTTATATGTGGACCCTGTATAATGTTATGTGGACCCTATATAATGTTATGTTTAGTTTATTATTAGGGTTAAACATTAAGGTTGGTTGTTAATTGTTTTTATGTTCATGCGAATTGTACCAGATAAGTCATAGAACTTGTGTGCAAACTTTGATAATACAATTGACTTCTTGATTTCTTGTTCCACACCTTCTTTGTTTTCCGCACTTAGAATCGTGTTAGTGATATCCTGTTGAAGGTCTTGGACTTACAATTGGTATCAGAGCCTAAGAAGTCTTTTGAAGGCTCGGTTCTCTGGATATTACTAGAAGAACATGAAAAAATGTGTTTGCAGATTCATCAAGATCGAAAAGGTTTGAAGAATAGTTTGAAGACTGCGTACCTTTTTTCTTGAAAGAACAGTTTGAATATTGGAAAACAGTTTGAAAATTTTGTATTTTGATCTGTTTTGGGAAGAAAAACATTATGTTTGCTAATTTTTCGAAATTGTTGGTGGAAAGGATCTCAGAAAACTGAATTTCGAGTTGTTTCCTTTATTATCGGGATTCAGTTTTGGATTGATACTGGAAAATTATCCGTATACGAGATCAAAAAAGGTGTGCTATCAGTTGTTTGTGGTTGGCTTGTGTACGGGATAGTTGTGTGAGACTGGTTTATTGGATTATGTACAGGACAGAAGTGTGAGCCCTAAACAGTTAGTGTGCGGCCCAAGAAATAGAGTGTGTGGCCCAAGAAATAGAGTGTGCGGCCCAAGAAATATGTCTAGTGTGCGACCCACCAACTAGTGTGCGACATATTGTGTGTAAAGTCCAAGTAATCTAGTGTGCAGCCCAAATATACAAGTGTGCGGTCCAAAGAAAGCTGTGTGCGGCCCAAATTGATGTGTACGACTTCATTGTGTGCGGCCCAGATAGAGTGTTAGAGTGTGCGCAAAGGTGGAATTTTAACCAGCTGACATATTTGGTTTTAAATGTATTTAAGTGCAAAATTTGATCTGCAAACAATCTTAGCAAACTGACTACACGATTAGATTCATTTTATTTTTAGGATTAAAGAAAACTTTTTCAGACATAATATATATGAGTGGACTCGTAATTTCGAGACGAGTCTAACGGCATAATTTGGGAAAGACTGTTTTGGACTAATTTTGAACGTTTTTAGCGATACGGTTATGGTAAAATAGAAATTTCCGGGGGATCACGTTTTAGCAACTTAGAAATGTCTTCTCAAAGTGATATGCTTAAGCAGAAACTTGAAGGTTTTAGTTATATTTCTGGTGAATCTGTAGAAGGACTAATTGGCTGGTTTGCTGAACTGCTCTCTGAAATGAAGAATTTAGAAATTGTGGTGTCTAATTTTAGGGGCAACAAGAAACTTCTAGATGCTCTAAAAAGTATTCCAGATCAGTCAAAGAGTAGCTGGTTTAGAAATGTTAACCAGATTGTGTTAACAACCAACTGTTACAAAATGAAGCCGAATGAGTTGGTCTCACTCATCAAATCATATGATAAGGCTGACAAGCAAAAGGCTCAAGGTAACACATCTGCTGCAGTTTGCTCATCCACTCCTGCTACTCCATTGTCTGGTGTACTGAGCTCAGTAATCAAATTTGCTGATTCATCACCGATTTCAGAATCAGGTTGTTGTGCAGGCACTTAGAATCATGTCATGGCTCGAATTCATGGTTTCACTCCCACTCCAGCTGAGGTATGTGTAGATGATTGTTGTTGTACTGATCCTTGTAGAGAAAAGGTAAGTGGTTACAAAGAAGAAGCCAATTCCTTAATTATGCAACTCCAGTTTTCCAAATCTGATTTATATCAGATCCAAGAGAAAATTAATGGATACAAGGATATGGTGGAGGCACAAAAACTTGATATCCGACAGTTGCATAGAGATTTGAGTCAAAAGAAATGCAGGCATCTCCATTTTAAAGAGCTTTCTGAAATTTAACTGTTGAACTTGATTCATTAAAATCAACTTTTGAAAATGCGAACTTTAATTTTCGAAAATTCGATGTTTCTAGTGAAAAAGTTGAAAACATTATAAATAAGCAGTTACAGTTCAGTAAGAAAGAAACTAGGAATAAAGTTCTAAGGGTATGTTCGGTATAGGGTAATGGAATAGGTGGGGGAATGGAATGGACGAGGTAATGGAATGGATGAGGTAATGGAATTGATCATTATCATTCCATGTCTTGTTTGGTTACCATTTGAGAATGGAATGAACTATTACTTTTTGTTGTTTGGTATGCGTGAAAAGATGAAGGAATAAAATCGGATGGCGGTGGTCAATGATAGGCGGTGATGGTGGGTGGTGATAGATGACAGTTGTAGCAACATCGGTGCTGGTGGGCGGAGACGGCGGCGAGTGGTGATAGCGATGGTAGTGGCGCGTGGCGACGGGTGGTTGCAGAGGGTGGAGGCAGCGGGTTGCGGCAGCGGCGGAGGCAGGTGGTGGTGGAGGCAGGTGATGGTGGTGGCATCGGTAGTGGGTTGTTGTGTTGTTAATGCAGGGTGAAGAGGGAATGGAATCGAAAAAAATAGGGGGGATGGATTGAATGCTTTGAGGGAATGGAATGCATTTTGAAATGAACGATTCCATTCCATTGACCAAACAAACACTCTTTTCTTCATTCCCTCACAATGATCCATTCCTTCCGCCCTCTCATTCCTGCATACCAAATGCTACCTAAGATATGTGAGTATTCGTCCACCATACAATCATTCTTACACTACTATTCCTATGACTGAAGAGGAGATTGCAAACATTCCTGACATGGTTTATGGTGGGGTTATGGGTCTGAAAGTTGAACCAGTCAAGACGCCAAAAATTTAAATCTCAAAGCCTAAAAAGAATGAAACAAAGAAACCTGAACCATTATTTGCACCTGTTTTTGTTTAATCAGAGCATGTCTCTAAGCAAACAGAGACATTGAGTTTTGCGAAAAATGCAGAGGTTGATAAACATTTTCAAGTTTTAAATCCTAATGAACAAAGGGCTTTTGAAACCAACCTGAAAGTCAGTCTTCAAATGAAGAATCAGCGAATGAACCGAATGAGCCAGCTGCACCATCAAACTCCAAATGTGAATCACCTAAAGCAACTGATTTAGAGAAATTGGAATCAGTTGAATCTAGTGAATCCAGTTGTGAGTCCTCTAGAACAGCTAAATCAATAACAGAGGATTTAGCAGAGCCACTCCAAAAGAAATGTAACGCAAGTGGTTCAGCTGAATCAAGTAGAGAAACAATGACTGAGCCCACAACATCTGAAATTGAAACAACAAGCCCAGTAAAAAATGTAAAAGAATGCGAGGAAGCCTCGTCCAAGACTGTTGGTACAAGTGAGGTGAGTCTAATAGTCCCTGAGTTTAAATGTGTGAACGATACTGATGCTTCTTCTTCGTGTGCAAATGAGGTTAAAGTAGAGGATTCGGTTGAGGGGGATGATATTGTTTTCCAAGAGATTGTCGATGTTTGTTTGAAAACATCCAATTTGTCTGGTCATGCTCGTCCATATGTGAAAAAGGCTGTTTCTGAGCCAGCTTTGAGAGGCCCGTCAAATAAATAAAACCAACAGGTTTAAATGAAATTGCAAAATCTAACACTGTCGTTAAGATAGAAACAATGAATGTACTAACTGTTGTAGAAAGGGACAAATTAAGCAGGGCAAAAAGTTTGAAAAGTCCGCAAACAAATCATCCAACAGATTCTATAACTCAAATTCATCATCGATTAGGTCGAATGGATCGGGATATGCTCCTTATGTAAAGAAGCAAACATGCTACAACTGTGGCATACACGGTCACATTGCACGGAATTGCACACATCATCCCTATGTGCCATATTATACACAGAATCAGAGGGTTAGACCAAGGAATAGATCTTATTCTTAGCCAACAAAGGCTGAAAAGCCTAAGGAAATGATGAATAAGCATCCCAAGGTTAAACCATTTGATAAGGATTGGAATGTGGTGAAAGCAAAAAAAAAAAAGCTTTGAGACCTAAACAAGTTTTGAAACATCACAAGGTTGAAAAACAAACTATTTTACCAAAGGCACCTAAGAAATTAGAAAATCCTAAACAAACTTGGAAAGCTAAATATAATGCAGCAACATCACCAATCCTTGAAACAAAAAGGGGACATATGCTTACGGGAAGTTTCTATTATTTTGATGCTTTAGGAAATACCAAGACCACGACGGCTTGGGTACCAATGTCTCACTAATATTCTTATTTTTCACGGACAACCAAGGAGGAGCTGTTGAGAATCCTTGAAATGTTGATAGCGGTTGTTCTAGAGACATAAGGGGTAACATCTCATTGTTGCAAAAAGTTCTATTTTTATAGTTGATGTGTTTCCTTTGGAGGAGGTAACGGAGGTAAGATAAGATCAGCGAAAAGGTACAATTTAAATTTCGTGTTCTAATCTTAATATTGAATAGTCTTAAATCTGGTGATGGAACGGTTAAACAAAAACAACAAAAATATTTTCATTTTCTTTCGTTTTTCTTTTTGTACATACATTTTCTTTATAAGGTAAATTTGTGCATAAGATTTATGTACAAATTTAGGGAGATAGAGAGAGATATATGTATGCTTTGTTTTAGAGGGAGAAAAAGAGAAATAGCAAAAAGAGTTTGTGCATATATGGGAAATGAAATAAATGTTCGTGTTTAATGGCTTGACTGACACATGTAAGGTGCTATCGCTGAAAAGATGAGGATCTAATGTGATATGTTGATAGGCTTGACGTTCAAAGTAATAAAAGAGGACAAGTGATACAAACATAACAAACTATGTACCATGTGGGTAACATACCATCAGCGTATGATTTTATGATCTTAAATCTCGCGTTGATAGATAGCCAACGTCTGAGGTTTCGGGTCTTTATACTGATTAGTCATCCGGGGATATGATGGTTGTCCTTCTGTTGCATCCAGATTATATGCAGACCTAAGCACAGTCAAGATATCTTAAAAGAGCCAAAGAAGCCAAAAACCTTAAAGGAAGATAAACTCAAATTGAGGGAATTCCAAAGAGCTTAATAGCTAAATTCATACCAAAAGGTATTTTCCTCACCCTCGTTGGACAAAAATATTGGTCACTATGTTGTACGAAAGTACTGACCTGTTCACCAATAGTCTGACGTTGTAAATAAAAAAGGATGAACTCAATGTACTCACCTGCTACGATGAATCGTTGTGCTTACCTTGATCGCGTGGGTATGTCATGGAATGGGACACACGGGCATTATGGTATAATATTGCCTTAATCATATCATGAGGTTGAAAGTTGAGCGTTAGGTTTAAGAGGACAAATTGGCAATCACTTAGACTAGTCCGAATAAGTTCGTGCCGAAAAATGTTCCTAGGCCAGCCTGAAAACAATTTTGATCCCATTACAATTGTAATTCTATAGTTGTAGCTGTTGAGTTAATTTCTTTGTTTGTTTGCATCTCAATATTATTCTCCTATCAAAATCCAAAAATAGTGTCTTGTTCTTTGTTCATAAAATCAAAAATCCAAAAATAGAGTGTTTTATTTCTCTTATTAAAATTTATTAACCGCTCTTGAAGATTTGACTGATCATCAAAAGTTGAAAGAAATTTGAATTGTGAAATCCGAGTGCATGTACTTGGATGTACTAAGTGTTCATGTGGTACGTTCCTCTGTTTTATAGAAATGTCTGCTTATGAATTTATGAGCATGTGAAGAACTTGATTTAGATCAAGAAACAAAGGTTGATGAAGAATGAGATGATGTTGGTTGATGTCAAGCATGAAGAATCGTGACAAAATGTACCTGAGTCAGAGTCAGAAGAACCAGATACGAGTCATCGTCTGACAGTGATAGTACTTTTGAAGAAGTACTTGTGAACCTGATTGAAAGAGAAAGATTGAAGAAGAAAAGAACTGCTAAGAATCCTCCTCTCATATTCTTTTAAGCAAGATGTTCAAGCAAAAGCTGCTGATGTTCAAGAAGAACAAAAGAGCTAAGTTTGAGGATGAAGAGATGAAGTATCTTTCTACAGAGACATGATAAAGACAACATAAACCTAGGGGGATATTGTAAGGCCATGAAATTGAGTAGGTTTATGCTTGTCTTTACCAAATACACTTGCATATTATTGGACTTAGTTCTCTAGTGGGCTTGGGTTAGGCTAGGTGGGCCGATTTATATGTGGACCCTATATAATGTTAAGTTTAGTTTATTATCAGGGTTAAGCATTAAGGTTGGTTGTTGATTGTTTTTATGTTTCATGCGAATTTTACCAGACAAGTCATAGAACTTGTGTGCAAACTTCGATAATACAATCGACTTCTTGATTTCTTGTTCTACATCTTCTTTGTTTTCTGCACTTAGAATCATGTTAGTGATATCTTGTTGAAGGTCTTGGATTTACAATCGGTTGGTCTTTCGAATGCACCAAGTACTTTTATGCGCCTTATGAACCATGTGTTTAAAAATCTGATCGAGCGGTGTGTCGTAGTTTATTTCGATGACATCCTTGTGTTTAGCCACAATCTTCCACAACATCCGTGACAAGTTTTTTCTATTCTTCGGGAACAAAAACTCTATGCCAACGGAAGTAGTATCACTTTTTGTCGAGCAAAATTTAGGGTATCTCATTTCGGGGAATGGGATTCATATGGATGAATCAAAGATCGAGGCTATCACTTCATGGCCACCTCTTCTACCATTCACGGGGTTCGGAGTTTTCATGGTTTAGCATCATTTTATCGTCGTTTCATACAAAATTTTAGCTCAATCGTGGCGCCTATAGCTGATTGTCTCAAAGGAAGCCACTTTAAGTGGACTCCCGTGGCCTCAATGACTTTCGAAGAATTAAAACTCTGAGTAACTCAGGCGCCTGTACTCACTTTACCTGACTTCCAAATCACCTTCCAGGTTGAATGTGATGCTTCTGGGTTTAGAATTGAAGGTGTTTTAAGTCAAAATACACAACCCATAACATTCTTTAGTGAGAAGCATAGTGACGCAAAATAGAAATATAATACATATGACAAAGAGTTCTATGCTACCATTAGGAGTTTGGAGTATTGGCGACATTACTTGTTACCTAATGAATTTGTTTATTTTCTGACCACCGGGCGTTGAAATATATTCAAGGGCAACATAAGCTTAACCCACGTCATACCAAGTGGGTTGAATTTTTGCAAGAATTTTCATTTGTGATCTAACACAAATCGGGTATTACTAACACCGTCACTGATGCTCTGACTAGGCGACGTGGTTTGCTTACCTCTCTGCAAATTTGGGTTGATGCTTTTTGATACTTTTGGTACCCTTTACCCTAATGATCCTGAGTTTTCGACAATATAGGCTTCATGCCAAGTCATGCCTAAGGAGGGGTATTCATTGCTGGAAGGATTTTCATTTGAAGGGGTGTGATTTTGTATCCCGGAGTGTTCGTTGTGGGATGCTATTGTTTTACAAGGGAACAAAGGCGTTGAAATTTATTCAGGGGCAACATAAGCTAAAAACAATAGTTATAAAGATTTGTATGGGTTTAAAATCGTTATTTACAAATATTCGAACTATAACTATATGTGAAGATTCTCTCCTATACTTTTGAAAAAACTAATAAACTAGTTATTTGGTAAAAATTATTGTACATATAAAATTAATAAATCACATGACGATCAAAATGACTTATTTCATTTACATTACTCTAGAAATATCCATCCACTATATATATACGTATATATGTGTATATATATACATATATATGTATATATATACATAGTAAATAACAAGTTTTTTCTTTTACGTTTACACCATTTTGTAAGCGGTGTCCTTCAGTGTAACACTTTGCAAGTTTTGTATTTTACGTTTTAAATCTTTCACGTTTAACCTTTAGCCCAAACCTAGTTAATTTTTTTGGTTAAATCATGCCCTTATTTTTATTTTAGAATTAAGGGTATTATGTGATTTTATCCATTTAATTAAAAAACAAAAAATTAAACATATATAAAGTTGAAACCTTCTCTCTCTCTTTGGTCTCTCTATATCTCCCTCTCTTCTTTTTCATTGTCTTTCTTCCTCTCTCTCTGCCATCATCCACACAAACCATCACCACTACCACCTCCGACGACCCATCCTTCTTTCTCCCTCTTTGCCACAACCACTACTCCTAATTTGGGTTCGTATAACCACTACACCGTCCAGCCACCACCAACTTTATCCACCAACGTGCAACCAACACCAACCAACTGCAACCATCCCCCTTCATCATCAACAACCACTACCATACAACGCCTTTCATATTTTCTATCTCTATCACAAGCTCATATTTGTACGGGATGGATGTTGGCGGTTGGTGTTTTACAAGATTCGAGACGGTGGCAGGTTTTGATGGTGGCTCGATGTGGTGGTTAGATCTGAACAAGGGACGGTGGTGGGTTGGAATCTGAGATGGTGGCGGGTTATTAAGGTGGATGTGGTGGACGGTGGTGGGTGGGCGTTTGGTTAGGGTTGAGGTTTTATTGGTGGGAGTTTCAATGGTACGGAGATTGGGGTTTCAATGGTGGGGGTGGGTGGTGGTGGTTGGTTGTGGTGTTAGGTTGGTAGTGGTGGGACGGATGGAGATCGAGGGGGAGAGAGAGAGAGATGTATTTCATTATTGATCTTGATATATGTATGTATTTCATCAGTGATCTTAATTTGCGAAGATTTTTGTTTCCTAAAATTATGGATGTAAGCATTTTTGTACTTTGTTTTAATTGGTCATCTTGATTTATGTTTCCAAGATTTCATTAGTGATCTTGAAGTATAGATTTGTGGATGATCTCATTCTTTAGAGCTATATATATGTATATATATATATATATAGAGAGAGAGAGAGAGAAAGAAAGAGAGAGTGATGGAGAGAGAGAAAGAAAGGTAAGAGAAAGGGGTTTTAAAATAACAAGGGTAAAAAGACAATTATACCTTCATGGTTCTTGCACATGATTTGATTTAACAGAAAAATTAACTGGTTTTGGCTTAAATGTTAAAACGTGCAAGATTTTAAAACATAAATTACAAAACTTGCAAAGTTTTACGCCAAAGGACACCGCGTGCAAAATGGTATAATCATAAAGGATAAAACTTATAGTTTGCTCATATTTATTTATGGACATATTTGGTTCAAGTAACCCACATGGGCCGCTATGCATGCACAATAAAACCTAAACAAAAAGTCTAACTAATTCCACCATCCTCTTCGCATGATATTACAGTGGCAAGAAAAATTGTCTTGATACATGGAACTAGATGCACACCTTAACCTAGCTGATTTAATTGACTTGGTTACCTTGGATTATTTCTAAAACCAAACTCTAGATTGAGAACCTGGAATAAACGACCTATAAGTGACCAAAACGTGTCTTGGTACAGCCAAGAACTAGCATACATAATCATATCTAGCAACAAATAAAAGTTAGTTTAAATCAAAATGCCTCGTAGTCGAATAAGATAAAAATATAACAATCAAAACAGAGGTTCCAAGTTCATCACGACCTAGGTAGTATGATAAAACTATTCAAAAATCATGTTCGAATAATCAAAACAATAATATTCAGTAGCAAGTATCATGAATGAAAAAAGATTAAACGAAAAAGAACCAAAAAAATAAAGACTAACAACGTGTTGAATCTTTAATTCTTCGAACCCGGCTTCGTTCTTGAATCAATCACCTTCCTCCCTCTCCTTACAGTCGTGCTCTTGATCCCTTTATCCGTATAGCAGCCACCTCTCTACGTCTTACCTAACAGTAGCTTACTTCCGTCTGCCTCCAATTAAATCCAACCGTCCTCACAACCTTAACATGATAGCTGCTATAGGTTGACCCGCCACCCGTTAGTTTGGGGGTTGTTTAGACTCGCTCTCGCTTTACTTTACTTGTCTCACTCGCGATTGTGTTGGTTAGTCTATTTCGGTATAGGTAACATATATGTTCACATGACTATGTTAGTACATGCTAGTTTCGTTAAACTCTTTATTACTATTATTATGCTAAACCTGTGTACTCACCTTTACATTATCGTATTGACTTTTATTTTAACATATGTGACATGTTGATGGATTTTTCATATGCTGCAAATGGATAGGATTTCTTGAAACTCATTAAAATCTAGGTTTTCAGATTTTGTATTGTTTAAGAAACTTGTAATTCGTTTTGACTATTGTGGAATATCTGTTTGATTGTATGGGAAATTGAACTTTATAAATATTATCGCTGAAATAATCGTTATGGATTCTGTTGAACAATCTGGTTTGCCTAATGCGACATCCCGATGATTCCGCCATTGGTTGGGGTGTGACAAATTGGTATCAGAGCTATAACTATAGGAATTAGGTAGAATTTCCATGCTCGACCTAGTCTATAGTCTAAGTACCAAATCAGACCGATACGAACAAAAAAGATCAACTTGTGCAAACGGAACCGCTCCGTACGAGGAACAACTCGTACGAGGAGCCACTCGTACGATGGGTGCCTCGTACGAGGATCGCTCGCACAGGGCAAACCGACTAGTACGAATTGGAACAGTTTCTCGATTACAAATGATCGAATTTTACTTGCTATGCTTCTGATCTAGCCCTGTTAACTAAACTACATATGCTTTTCATAAAGCAACCACAATACACGCTTGAAGACACTCGTGTAACACAAACGAGTCGTTGTGTCGAGATTAGGTGTGAAAACCAAGAACTCTCGATAAGACCACTCATCCCGCGTATTACTCTCTACACGAGATTCTTTTGTTGAGTTAGAAGTGATATCCATAGCTCAACAGAAATCTCCATTTCTATCTTGTGGATGTTCTTACTATAGTTATGGTACAAAGTTGTTAAGTTAGGGATGAAACCCGCACCATAATGACTAGTTCCACTCTTCAATTTTTCAATCTCACCAAAGTCTCGATTGTTTCAATGATTTGGGGCACATAGTAACCGGAAGGGTAATGCCGTTCGCCGCGAGGCGGTGACAACATTTACCTATTAGGCCAAATCGTGTGCCCAAACTCAAAGGAATGGTCGAATCACTTTGGGTAGTCGCTGTCTCAAAACCCAGGACGCTCCATTTATTTTAAGCCTACAATTGCCGATTTTACGCATCATCGGATTTTATTATGTTTATGTGTTTTAAATTTGTGAAATAAATTTTTTTACACTTTATCGATTTATCGCTTTTCGCTCCATGAATGTAAGACAAATCGCACAGCCTCGCAATAAAAAACGATAATTATGCTCGCAATCGAACTAATCGCACAGCTCTCTTACGTGCATGTCCTCATACGCAGAGTTACTCGCTATGTTGTTGGTGCATATGTCTGTTGCCTATGTTATTATGTATTGAGTCTGAGTGAATAGGGCTTAATCTGTTAGAAACGAGGCGTATTTATGTGAGATATAGGCCAAGTTCGCTCATGAAGGATATGTTGATGTCAAGTTCGCCCGAACTTCCTCACTCATCAGCGAACTTGTGTTTCCTATAAATAGGTGCCTTGTTGATTCATTTGTAACTGGGAGATATTTTGACACATAGACGACGAAGCTCTGTCGGATCCGGTTCTCGAATGTATTTAACTTTAGATCAATGAAAACAGCTTTTAAATGAGTAATTCTTGTTATTTGGTTAACTTGTCATTAGTTTCCGCCTAATCGGACAATAGATAACAAATTTAGGTTCCCATGCTAATCGTGGACGTTCCTCCAAGTGGTATCAGAGCCTGGATACCTAAATTTGCTGGAATCAAGACAAGAATCTCTCTATTTCATCTCCATTCTATCATTTTTGTTAACATTTTCACATATTTGATGATTTCATGGACAAAATCAGCTAAAAATTGAATATGTCATGTAAAATACAGTTGTGATAAACAAATTCAATCGAATTTATATCAAAAAGTTAGAAAATCCATGTTTTCAAAAACTCATTTACATCGAACTTAGAAGCCAAGTTCGACCGAACTTGACGTAGAAACTCACTTTTTAAGTGATTTTCTATCAAGTTTGACCGAACTTGAGGATTTTTGGGAGAAATCATTGATAAGTTTGACCGAACTTGAAGCATAATTCAACAATTTTACACAAGTTTGACCGAACTTGAGTAATTTTTCTTGAATGTCTCACATAAGTCTGCCCGAACTTGATAAACCTCTTGAAAGTTCACATAAGTTCGACCGAACTTATCCATTTCTTGAAATTTTTCACAAGTTCGCAGGTAAAGAAAATTTTTCTCAAATCTCACTTCAAGTTCGACCGAACTTGAGGCTCGTGAGATAAAATTTGAAACTTGTCATATAAGTTCAACCGAACTTGTGGAAACTTGAAATCAAAAGCTGATTTTCATACAAGTTCGACCGAACTTGTCTGTTTCTAATAAATTTTCGAGTGTTTTTTATTGTATTTTCAGATAAGTGCTCAGATTGTCAAAATGGAAGATTTCCACAACGTGTTAGTTTCACAGATGGCTTCTTCATCAAATGTTAGTACTATTGCGGCGAACCAGATGAATATCGACAACGAAATGGGTACTACGTCGAAACTGCCAAAGCTTATGAGTATGGATGAGTTTGAAGGATGGAAGGAAAAGTTTTTGAATTGGATACAAGCGAATCAATTCAACAGTTGGGTTGCAATTGAGGATGGGTACAAATGGCCAAAGGATGAGCGTGATCAAGATCTTCCGCTAAACAAGTTTTCAGCAACCGACAAAGAAAATTATGTTGCTGAGAAGAAAATGATTAGCTTGATATAACAATCAGTTAAGGAAGATATCTTGATTCTTTTGCCAGAATATGAAACATCACAAGAATTATGGCACGTTCTTTGTGATAAATTCAAAGGAAATGATAAAATGATCAAAAGCAAAAAGGCCTTGATCAAGAAAGAGTTCGAGATCTTCACGATGATTAAAGGTGAAACAATGAAGTAGATGATCGATAGATACTGTCACCTCATTGTTCAGATGCGGAGACATGATATCAAAAGGTCTAATGAAGAGCAAATCGAGAAGTTAGCCGATGCACTTCCAGAAGAAGAATGGACAACATATCTGATGATTCTGAAGAATAGTCCATCTTGGAGATATTTCAAATTGTCATCCTTCATCGACAAATTGGAAGGTCATGAAATGGAGTTGATGAAAATTACGAAATCAAAGAATGCTAATGTTGTTCAAGATGTCGGTGTTTATTATAAAGGAGGTATTCCAGATACTCCGATTCAAAGCCCGAAAATTCAAACAGCATTTAGTGCAAATACAAACTCTTCTCCAAATCAAAGTTCTCCATATGCTGGATATACTGGTGCTAGTTCTGATTCCAAATCAAAGTTCTCAAGCTCTTCATTCCAAAATCTGACAACCCAAACCAGTTCTATTCAAATGTATTCCAGTGCAATATAGCAGTTGATTTGAAGAATGTATTTCCTGAAAAAGTTGCCAAACAGCACATAGCACTTCTTGCTACTGTTCTTGAATCATACGAAAGTCTTGTTGCTGGAAAGATTGGTAATCCAGAAATGATTGCCGAGGATTATGATTAGGTGGACGAAGAAGAGTTGGAACTGATGGATATCAAATGGAGCCTTGCATCCATCATCAGAAGAGTTTCTAAGTTTGTGGCACTCACTGGAAGGGATATTGGTAATTCAAGCAACAAGCTTGGATTTGACAAGTCTAAAGTCACATGCTTCAGGTGTCGACAAAAAGGGCACTTCAAACGAGAATGCAACAATCAAGAAGCAAGTGGAAATCAAAATCCTTTCGGCAACAACAATGAGTACTACAAGAAAGCTCTTCAATATAAGCCATATCCAAAAAGAACACAAGTCGAAGTTGAAGATAAATCTGCAAAGAAAGTCGAACAAGCTCTTATTGCTAATCACGAAGAAGATGGTTTCGAGTGGAACAGATACATCGGAAAGAAAACTGGTGTTGCTATGATAGCAGAGTTAGTGGATGAATCAGATACATCATATATTGATGCTGCTCTAGAAAATGCTATTCTGGAAGGTTATAGGCAGAGAGCTGAGGAAGAAGAGTTAGCTTACCTTGAGTTGCAGAAACAAGAAGCATTGAAATCAGAGGTAGAAAAGGTAAAAGCTAAGGTAAGTGTGTCTGAAAAGGAGGCTGTGAAAGTTGTGGAGGTTGAAAAATCTTGCACAAGGTGCACAAGTCCTTGTGAACCATGTCTTGATAAAGTCAAAGTCATAAGAGAATTGACTGTATACAGCGAAAACTTTCGTTATGATTACAGAACCATAAAAGAAGCTTATGACAAAATATCAAGCAAATATAAATATGTTGAAAATGCTAATCGTGAGCTAAATGCTAATGTTAAAATGTTAAATGCAACCGTAATTGAAAAACAAAAGGCAATTAACATGTACATTAATACCATTGCTGAGACAAAGTGTGAGCTTCATGACATAAAGATAGAAATGGAACGGGTAAGACAACTTCTAAAGAGCCACACCACAAACGCATATGTTAGTGATCACATTTTACCTACAATTAAGTCGGAGGAAAATGGGGATGAATCAAAGCGTAAAGAATACAAAAGTGTTCATCCACAATTTCTTGCAAGTTACTCATGAAAGAAAGATGATGAGATTGAAAAGGCATTTAATCTTTTACTCTTATCAGAAATGAAAGATAAATTGCCTGAGAACATTGACGTAGACTTTACGAAATCAAATGATGACAATACAGCGGTGGTAAAAAATGTGGTTTTAAAAATGTGTTAGGAAATGATTCTGATGAAGGCCGCTCCGAAAGCGCCAAATCAAGTTTGACAAACTCGGAATCTCAATCTGAAGATGATGATACATCATCAGAACATGATCTAAGTGATGATCCTAATGTTGTCATGTACAAGATTAAGGAATATGATAGATTATACTTCGATGATAGTTTTCCGATTCGGAACGTGAAGATGATCAACTTGATAAATTTTTCAAACTTGTAGAAGTTTCATCAGATGATCTTGAGAAAAATGAGAAAAGATTTTACTCGAAACCCAAAAGGAATGCTAATAATTATCGAAAGTTTGGTGGTGATTTTCCTGAGAACAGGAGAGCAGGATTGGGTTTGGAGGAAAGTGAAGAAGAACCGAGAAAGAACAAGAAGTCGTCATTTCATGAATACAAAGGTCAACACATGAAGTTTGTGTATGGGACGAATACGGTTCAGGAAGAAGGTATGATTGGTAAGAAATCGAATGATAAATTTAAAAAGGAGAAAGAACTCCGGGACAAGGCTAAAACAAAGTCCACAAGTGGAGTGAAACCCACTAGTGGAAATGTTCATGATAATCGGACTTGCTTTAAATGCAATACTGTTGGTCATATTGCTCGCAGTGTTTGAATCTAAAGCCTGTGTTTCCACGAAGAAAAAATGTTTCAAAATATGAAAAACAAAAACAACCAGAGATTGTGAAATCTAACACAGAGTCAAATAGAATCTATGAATCTAAATGCGAAGTGAAACCTAAAATGAGTTCAAAGCTTGAAAACTCAACATTTGAAAAAGGTGAAACTTCAAGATTTAATGAAAACAAAGATTCTAGATTCTATATAAAGAAAGCTAGAAACAAGTTACAATCTTGGGTTGCTAAGAAAAAGCTTTCATCTTCTGTAAAATCAAAGTCTGTTACTGACAAAACTGAAAATGTCAAATCAACCGAGTCAGTAATCAAACAGACAAAGAAAGAAAAAGTCAAAACGTTTTCAGAATCGACATCGGACGAAATGTTTGATGATGATTTTGATTTTGATGATGAATTTGAAGAGGTTTATGATGCTTATCAGTACAAACCCAAAACCAAAAAGGTTTGGATTTCATTTTTCAAATAGTTGCTTTGGTGTGCAGGAGTACCAATATTCACTCTACCAAAGTTGATACAGGATAGCGGAGCTCCATGAGTTTTTAACTTATCTAGAAAGTCGTAATCTTTGTCGTTTTTGAAATTACAAGTGGTTGAAAAAAAATTGAAAAGAATGTTTAAAAATTGAGAAAATCCACAACGTTAAACAGAACACTGATTGTTATATTGAAAAATCATTTAAAAATTTATTTCCTACAAGTGGTTCTTACAAGTGGTTTCTACAAGTTGATGTTATCAAAGTTTAATAGTTTGTTCTGCTGACATGTGATAATGCAGAAGATGAAAAAAGGATCAGACGACGAGTTCTCGGGATCCTCATTGGTTTGTTATATTTTTAGAAGAATTTCTTAAAACCTAAAATCCAAAAATATGTTTTTGATTTTAGGGGGAGTAAGAAATTTTTTAGAAAAATAAAAAACATATGAAAAAGTTGAAATTGTTTTAGAAAAATAAAAAAATATGAAAAAGTTGAAATTTTTTTAGAAAAATCAAAAACATATGAAAAAGCTGAAAATTCAAAAATAATTAAAAAAATTCAAAATGTACAAAAATATTGAAAGAGACAAAAAGAATTTGGTTGTCAAAAAGGAAATGATAGTACATCAGTGGACTATCACAGTATGCTAAAGAAATGTAAAGTTTAAAAGTGATAAACAAGTCTTACTGTGGATGTGTCGATAGGTTTTACACGTTCAGTAGATTGTTTCCGGGATATAAACTAAATTTCGCAACTGCTTAATTTTGTGGATTAACATATCTTGGATATATGGACTTAGTACTCCGAAATTTCGATTGAAGGGTTGCCTGATTCTGAGATACGAGGTCTTTATACAAGTTATTCTGATTTTGCGAAAGCAATAGCCTAGAAATTCTATAATGCTTTTGCTAAAAACCCCAAAATAGCAAGCAAAATTTGAAAAGAATCGAAAGATCTGATCATTTGCAATGCTTAAAAGATTCCTTAAGTGGAACACACCTTAAAGACGAGCCTTCATCTCTTTGTATGTACGGTAGTACTAACCTGAGCTCTCAAGGCCTCGCATAACCCAAATACAGATATCAATTACGCTATATTCACCTGTAAGACGAAATCTAGGGAATCTGAATTTGGGAGTATATTCAAGAAGTGGGAACCATAGTTAAGTCAAGTTTCATAAATCATATCTTAACATATCTTGGAACAATTGAGAAAAGTGGTAAAGTTTAAGTGGACAAACATATCGACAATCTAGGTAAACATGTTTAAAACTTAAAGTCATAAAAAAGGTCAACGGTACTGGTGATATGTCTCAAATCAACTGATATGATCCTTTGACACAAATTCACAAAAATATGTCTGTAAATATGTTTGTACATAGTTTACTTTACTTGTTAAAAATTATGTGAATACTTTACTTGCTTTTCAAGAATCAAAAAGATTTCCAGTGTGCTTTAGCATAAATTGTCTAAAATACAAAAATATTTTGTTTCTACATTAGTTCAACGAGCCAATGATGGAGAACGGATCTTCGAAGTCTGATATTTAGACATGAATTAAAGATTGAGGGGGAGTTGATAAAGCAAAGATTGAAGATACCGGAAAGCTTAAAGCAAGGGGGAGAGCTTAAAGCTAGGGGGAGCATGTTGATTAAAGTTTTATCAAAGACAAAGCTCAAGAAAAAGGGAGAGGATATAAAGATCAAGATGTTAAAGTTTATTCAAGAACTAAAGATTGGAAGACTCATAATATTTTAAAAGTCAATGACTACGGAAACATCCAAGGGGGAGTCTGTTGGTGCATATGTCTGTTGCCTACGTCATTATGTATTGAGTCTAGGTGAATAGGGCTTAATCTGTTAGAAACGAGGCGTATATATGTGAGATATAAGCCAAGTTTGCTCATGAAGGATATGTTGAAGTCAAGTTCGGCCGAACTTGACTAAGTTAAGTTCGCCCAAACTTCCTCACTCATCAGCGAACTTGTGTTTCCTATAAATAGATGCCTTGTTGATTCATTTGTAACTGGGAGAGATTTTGACACATAGACGGCGAAGCTCTGTCGGATCCGGTTTCTCGAATGTATTGAACTTTAGATCAATGAAAACAACTTTTAAATGAGTAATTCTTGTTATTTGGTTAACTTGTCATTAGTTTCCACATGATCGGACAATAGATAACAAATTTAGGTTCCCGTGCTAATCGTGGACATTCCTACATATGTTACTCGCTTATATACGCTTATACTACGCACATCTCATACGCACTATGCATGATTTAATGAAGATGAATATGTGCAAAATATGTGCTTACGTGATTATGTGCTTATGTGCTTACGTGATTATGTGCTTATTTGCTTATGTGATTACGTGATTTTGTGCCATACATGAATAATAATAATAAATTATATGGTGTAAACCGCAAAGTTTTAAACAAAACCCGTTATAATCGCATCTCATCCAACGTCTTTCTGTAGATGGCATCCATGGGATCTCACACTGGCAGAACCGTCCTGCTAAACAACGCTGACAAGCGAATTGCTTCCCTTATGGACAAGGTAATTCCTCAGATCGTCAGTGAGGTTCAAGCTGTTAGCATCAACTCATCTGTTGATTACAAGAATGAAGCGCCGAAAACTTCGTTCAGCTTCAAACAGTTCAAAGCCTGTAGTCCTATGACTTTCACAGGTGAACATGGTCCTAGTAAGATGTTTTACTGGTTCGACACAATTGAGGTCACTTTCCGCCAAAGCAGATGTCCAGAAAAACTTCGCACCGTCAATGCTACCGGTGTTTTTTAGTCAAGGGCACTTGACTGGTAGACCACCGAGCGCAACAGGCATTGAAACGATTCAGCTTATGGGCTCACATGGGAGGAACTGAAGGAGCTCATGATAAGTGAATTATGCCCTCCTCACGAAGTATAGAAGTTATAAAACGAATTCTGGAACATCAAGCGAATTGGTGGTGATAATGCAGGCCTCACTGATCGATTTAAACAGCTGAGTATCATCTGTCCAAATCAAGTGGACACCACAGAGAAAGCTATCAAGAAGTATCTCCCTGCTCTACCCGATTGTGGTGCTGATTTTGTTCATGCATCAAAGCAGACTACTATTTCAAAGTCCCGACCAAGAACCTCAGTCAAGCTACTATTGAGCCAAGCGCTAATGCTACTCCATCTCAAGCCGCCAAGTTAAACCGCCAGAATCGCAAGCGAAGGAACACCAGCAAGAATTGCGCATCAGTTGTGCAACCGAACCACCAGTCTCACCAGCTTACTACTCCCAAAGCACCTCCTGCTAAGCGTGCGTATACTGGTCCTCATCCTCTATACCCTAAGTGCACATGTCATCATGCAGTTGGAGGTAACTGTCGTTTATGTGTCAACTGCAACATTTATGGTCACTACACGGACAACTGTCGCTCAATACTACCAGCTCCACCTCACGCTCCTCAGGTCAACCTAGCACCGCAAGCACAAGCCACTCCTGCACGTGCTTGCTACACATGTGGCGATCCCAGCCACTTTATCAATGTTTGCCCACACCGCATCGTGAAATAAGAGCCCCAACAGCAGCAGCAATCACTGCCACCACAGCAGCAGCAGCAGCCGCAACAACCACAGGCTGTGCGTGGAAGAGCTTTTAACATTAACCACCGTCAGACTTAGAATGATAAAAACGTTGTCAATGGTATGTTCCTCGTTAATGGTATTTATGCTTCTTGCTTATTTAATACTGGAGCCGATAACTATTTTGTGTCGTTTGAATTCGAAAAGCTTTTAAAATGTAAATGCGCTAAACTCCCAAAGACCTTCAATACCGGAAGAACCGTTACTGTTAACTCCATTCTACGTGATTGTACTCTCGACCTCAACAATCACAACTTCTCGATCGATCTCATACCTATGCAAATAGGTAGTTTTGACTTCATAGTAGGCAGGATTTTCTTTGCGAGAACCGTGCCGAATTTTTCTGTTATGATAAAATGATTCGCTTTCTGCTTCCAAAAGGTGATCCGCTACATGTTTACGGAGAAAGACCCTTGAAAGAGTTGGAGCTTATGTCGTGTATTCAAGCAAACAAGTACTTACGCAAGGAGTACATCGCTTTCCTAGCCCATATTGTGGAGACGAAGAATGAGAAGAAAACTTTAAAAGACGTACCAATGTTTGTAATTTTCCTAAAGTTTTTCCCGATGAGTTACCTGGTTTACCCCTTACTTGTGATATTGATTTCCATATCTTCTTACACCATCCAAAATTCATGAGCTATCTAGCCAACTTCAAGAATTGCTTGATAAAGGCTTTATACGCCCGAGCACATCACCATGGGACGCACCTGTTCTTTTTGTGAAAAAGAAGGATGGATCATTCCGAATGTGCATCGATTATAGGGAACTTAACAAGCTTATAATTAAGAACCACTATCCTCTAACTCGAATCGATGATCTATTCACCCAACTTCAAGGTGCTACTTGTTTTTCGAAGATTGATTTACGTTTTAGATATCATCAGCTACGTGTACATGAGTAAGACATTCCAAAAACCGCCTTTTGTACACGCTATGGCCATTATGAATTCGTGATCATGCCTTTTGGTCTCACAAACGCACCCGCGGTCTTCATGGACTTGATGAACCGTGTGTGCAAAGCCTTTTTGGATCGCTTCGTTATTGTGTTTATCGATGATATTCTTATCTACTCGAAGTCGAAAGCCGAACACGTGCGACATCTTCGTTTAGTTCTCGAGCTTCTCCAAGGAAATTGTCTTTACGCAAATTCTCCAAGTGTGAATTTTGGCTTAAGGAAGTTCAGTTCCTCGGTCACATTGTCAACGACCAAGGAATTCACGTCGATCCTGCGAAGATAGAAGCTGTAAAGAGTTGGAACACTCCAAAGACTCCATCCGAAATCCGTTCTTTTCTCGGATTGGCGGGTTATTACCGTTGATTCATCGTCGAATATTCAGTACCAAGTTCATCACGACCTAGGTAGTATGATAAAACTATTCAAAAATCATTTTCGAATAATCAAAATAATAATATTCAGTAGAAAGTATCATGAATGAAAAAAAGATTAAATGAAAAAGAACCAAAAAAAATAAAGACAAACAACGTGTTGAATCTTTAATTCTTCGAACCCGGCTTCGTTCTTGAATTAATCACCTTCCTTCCTCTCCTTACAGTCGTGCTCTTGATCCCTTTATTCGTATAGCAGCCACCTCTCTACGTCTTACCTAACAGTAGGTTCCTTCAGTCTGCCTCCAATTAAATCCAACCGTCCTCACAGCCTTAACATGACAGCTACTATAGGTTGACCCACCACCCGTTAGTTCGGGGGTTGTTAAGGCTCACTCTCTCTTTACTTTACTTGTCTCACTCGCGGCTGTGTTGGTTAGTCTATTTCGGTATAGGTAACATATATGTTCACATGACTATGTTAGTACATGCTGGTTTCGTTAAACGCTTTATTACTATTATTACGCTAAACCTGTGTACTCACCTTTACATTATTGTATTGACTTGTATTTTAACGTATGTGACAGGTTGATAGATTTTTCATATGCTGCAAATGGATAGGATTTCTAGAAACTCATTAAAATCTAGGTTGTCGGATTTTGTGTTGTTTAAGAAACTTGTAAGTCGTTTTGACTATTGTGGAATATTTGTTTGATTGTATGGGAAATTGAATTTTATTAATATTGTCACCGAAATACACGTTATGGATTCTCTTGAACAATTTGATTCGCCTAGTGCCACATCCCGATGATTCCGCCATCGGTTGGGGTGTGATATAAAGGACCAGATGGAGGATCGGATTGAGATCGAGTGATACTAGGGACAGATAGAACTTGAACTCAGATCCAGGGTTTTCAATGACTGTCGACCACCAAATCTCGTCGTCTGCCTATCTCAATTGTAGAAGATGGTGACGACACCGTTTCTGAAGGTGCTGGTTTTGCTTGTAGTTGGTGAAGTTAGAGAGAGGAACAGAGCAGGGATAAAGAGAGAGAAGGAGAGGAGAGAGATGAGGGTTATAAGGTGAGATGAGACATGGGTAAAATGACATTATTGCCCTCAAATGGGGTGCACGTGACCTCACCTAACATTTAAAATAAACTAGGTTAATTCTAAAGGACCTAGGATGTAACGGGTTTAACAAATAAAGGACTGTGACTGTAATTATTGAAGTTAAAGGCTATCCATTGCAATCCGATACAAACATAAAGGACGAAAAATGTAATTTACCTTAAAATTGGCGAATGCGACGAAGGCTAAAGATGGATGGCCCAAAGAGTAGCACTGGAAATTGAAGCCTTAATTATGGAACTGAGGTAGACCGTATTCGTCGATGTAAATAATGAGAAAGGAAAGGAAAATGGTGCATAAACAAGGTGGAAATATGGTTTCTTTGTTTGATTGTTAGGGTGATAAAATACATGAAAGTACAAAAATCTTTAATTCAAAACACAAACAAACGAACATAAATGAACGCAAATTAATGAATGTTCACAAACACGTTCACGAACACCTTACCGAACGTTCAAGAACACAACTGAACGAACGAGACCTTTGTTCATGTTCATTCATTTAACTAATCGAACGAAATTTCTTGTTCATGTTCGTTCGTTTATTAAATGAACGAACATAAACGAACTTTCCGCCGAATGGTTCATGAACGGTTCGCTGAACGTTCAGCTAATTTACAACCCTAATCATATATACTCACGGTTTGGCGAAGGTAAACCGAGAAGTCACGAACAAGCATAAATGGTACGATGAAGCAAAAGAAGACTATCCTAAAAGAGTACAATGTAAAATGTATAAGTACAAAAAGGAAAAGTAAAAGATAAATAACATGAACAAAGTTTGAGTCTTAGGTTGGATCTTCTTTGTATGAACTAAAAGAAAACAAAATGTATTGAACCATGACATGTTAGGTAATAACCTTCTAAGTATTGAAAACTTGGGGGTTTATTCTCATGTAATTGATTTATTTTAATCCACATTCGGTGACAATCATAAAAGCATATTTTAACTTAGAGATTATTCCACGTGCGACTTTGAAAGCAAGCAACCAATAATAACCGTATAAGTATTGAAGAACTTATAGGTTATCTAGTCGTATATGTAAGGTTTCAAATAAATAAAAACCTAAGTTAGTTGTGTGTAACAACTACTATATAAATATAAATCCGAAGTAAATATGAGTATTTATTTAAAGAATATTCATATCTTTAGTGGTTCGAAAATGGTTTATATTATTTATAAACAAGATAATTATTCATGGTATAATATGTAATTTATTAGCTAGATGGTTAGATTTGCTAGTATAGTTAGTCAAGAGTAGTTAGATTCGTCAACGAGGTTTGTGTATATATATATAAAAAAGAACAAATGTGGGGAGTAGGGATTGAACCCAAGAATTCCTACTTACACCCAACCTTAACACAAAGAGCTAACCATTGGCTAGGTTAGTTCTTTGGTTTGGTAAAGGGAATTAAAGTAAGCTAAACATGTTTTTGAACAAGATCCAACTCATCTTCTTACTAAGTTAGAACAATTCCAGTAGGGTAAGCCAAAACACTATTATGGGTTTTGTTCTTTGGGTGATATCTAACATTTTATAAGAAAGATGGAGCTCAAAGGTGAAGAATTGTAGTGTAGAACTCGAGTCAAAACTTCTGTCTTTGCTTTGCAAAATTCGCAAGTTACAGAGTATAATCGATAATGAGAGTTGAAGGGAAATGTAGAGGAAAAGGGGAAGAGTGAAATGGTGTCTTCAATTTATAGAGAAAGGTAGTAGAGTGGGAGATATGGATGGGTCAATTTAAAGTTGTTTGACCGCCCAAATGTAGTTGTAGTATTAATTAGAGGGGTTGAGGGTTAAAAGCGGATGGAAAAGGTTTAATTTAGATGCTAGGTAATAGGTTAGGGTAATTGTGAATGGTTAAAATTAAGTTATTTGTTTGCATTTGAAGGTTAAAAGGTTAAAAATGGTGAAATCCCGTAGTTGACAGATCCAGTGATTTTGCATGGCCGTGTAGATCAGGTGCATGGTCATGCGGATAACAGCACGCATGGTCATGCGAATAACAGATGCATGGTCATGCGTATCACATCTCGCATGGTCGTGCACTGTCAAGTGCATGGTCTAACGAATGTTCAGAATTTCAAGAAACTTTCAGAATTTGCAGTTTGACCCTTAGAGTTCGATAATTCCATTATGATGTGCTAAAAACTCGTAATTAAGCACGTTTACATATTCATAAGCGTATGTAAAGGTGTAAAATAATATAAATAACATAAGTAGGCATATATAAGTATATAAAATGATATAAACAATACATGAAAACATTCCAAATGATTTTTATTGATCCAAATGTAATAGATTACAAGACTTGAAAATGAAAATGAAAATGAAAGTACAAGATTACAACGAACGGAAAAAGCACGGATATCACACTAGAGAGTTTTTCGTGAAGGGGGTGGTCTTAGGTGGTGGTGGTGGTGGCTCTACATTAAATATACAGGGAGCAAAAGTGTTAGCAGTGGACGAAACGTGTTAATTCAAGCAAACCGTAGGGACGAAAATTATAGTTTACTCTACGTTAAATATATAAGGTGGTTCTTTACGCTAGAAACTAGCTTTATTCTTTAGAACTTGTAAACTTTCTAATTCTAATACTAAACTACACATTTATATCCACCATGAGAATTAAACCTTCATCACTTGAAAGAACAAGCCTTAAATTGGTACCAGTATGCCAAAGGCCCTTCGGTAACTAGAAACTAGCTAAGATCTATAAATATTCTCTAAAGATAAGACACAAATATTACAAGAAATACTTACAGATACAAAAATTGTTTATTGTATTGGTTTTCCTCTAATTGTTTCCTCTAAAACAATAACTTCTTCTTTAGTATGAGGTGTCTTCGTCAGTAGTAACTTACTCAGTAGTATGAAGATCAAGTAAGGGTCAGGTACTTCTGTTTAAAAACAGGTCAAAATAGTTACCATTTAGTCTTTAATATTGTATTTCTCAATAATTAATGTGTCTTAAGAATATCAAGTAATGGGGCTGGGTACTTCCCTTTTGGTCATTTGTTAACTTTTCCTAACCGTTATTAGTCTAACCAAATGACCGTTTAGCTCTGAATCATGAAAAGTTTTATGGTGGGTTTCATAACCATTAACCAAGAGAACCCTGCAATTTAAGAAGATCCTCGATTCAAGCCACACGTAACTAGACGAGCAGAAGAACCAGCAATCGTAGATGTGGTGTGGGTCTATCCAGGCTCATGGTGAATGCAGCCAACAATGTAATTGCAACCCTGAAATATCAAGCTCCAGAGCTGTTAAAAATAAATATAATATCATTTTTTCAATCATGAGTTAGATCAAATAAGTTACAAATTGCTAATTTGTTTTATTTGAACATATGTAGTGTTAAAGTAAAGAATTTTAAGTAAAAATATAAATGTTGGAGCTTAAGAGACATCTGGTGCAACTTATTGATTCCAGAGTGCATTGTGACATGAATGTTGGTTGATAATCAAAAGTGTTGTTCATGTTACAAAGCAAAGATTAATTTCCTACTTGGTATAAACAAAATTGATAACAAGGTACTTACACAAAGTAGTTTAATTTCTGTTGGCATCCAATTGTAGATCATTCTTCTCCAAACAAACAAGCACGCGTTTTGTATGAAAAATCCATGGAGCTCAGGATGGATAGCGTCTAAAACAAACGATGATCATAACACGTAAAATTTGACGCTATCCCTCCTGAGCTTCACCGATTTCTTTCACACCAATTATCAAACAGAAGTAGTGAGGATTAATGGTGTAGAAATAAAGTCTATTTATAGAATGCAAAAAGGGAGGAAGATGGTGATCTCCCACTCTCCTCCATATTGGGTAACATTTGACCAAACATTGAGTATATTAATGTAATTAGTTAAAAAAAAAATTAATGGAACTAATTTGATATGATGAGGGAGGCATGTACCAGTACATGATAAAGTTAACTTAGATCGAATCTTGGAGTGAGATTTTGTGTGATGGACATATATTATTCATCTTAGACAATTGTATAAGACAAGTTTGATTTCACCAACCACTTACTCTTTTCTCAAAATTTTTATTATATTCTTATTCCATTTACTAATGATTAAAGACAAAGACAAAAAAAAAAAAAACAAAATACCATTTCATTAGTAGCTATATCGTATTTGTCGTCCGCCTTAGTCGTTGATCTGTCGATACTTTACTCACGTTCGGTTTTTCCATATACCTTTATTGACAAATTACTAATCATCTTTACCTTCGTTAATGGATATTTTTGTCCGTCCATAAAAGCAGTGGCGGAGTGCCGGAGGTAGCCAAAAAATTCAGGGTATCCTAAATTTTTTTTGTGGATTAGGGTTATCCTTTATATAAAAAGATAAAAATTTTACACTATGTACACGGAATCGAATGGTACTTTTACACTATATACGAGTTGATAAAGTATTCGAACCCTATATCAGCATTCATATGTTTGGTTACTTTTATCAAGATAATAAATACAGTTATAAAAGTTCTAAGTATAAAATTAAATAGCAGAAATTGTCACCTTATAACACATGTGTACAAAAGGTATATTATTAGGGATTTGACTTCAGGGTTACGCTGCCGACAAGGTAGCGGCCTTCTTCCTGTCGGTACGGTGTTCGTTGGCTTATAAATCATTAGTCATTAATCTCTAGTCTTCTTTGTAATCCACCAATTTGCAACTATAATTTCGAATCTAAAGCTTTAAGTTTATAACATAGATGACGTCTGAATGGAAAATCTTCAATTGTACATGTTAGAAAAACTAATAAATAATAATCTTAAAGTATTGTTTTTTTAACGATAAATTTCTTTTAATTTTTGTTGTGTGTGCAACTTAAACCTAAGACCTCTCACAAAGTAAGATTTTGTCTTTGCTAATAAACCATCATCCCATTGGCATGCCATGCCACTTCTAAACCACCCAGTTAAACTAGTTATTTTATATATTAATAGCTTAACTATAATTTTATTGGATATATAAAAAACATAATAGTGAAAACATTATAATGTGTCCATGAAGAAAGGCATCTCTAAAGATTTAAGTGTTTTGGATGAGTAAAAAACATTTTTTACCCTAACAAATTATATAAACTATTTTAAACGATGATTATCTTTATAGCAATAAACATAGCAAAACTATAGTATTAGAGAAAGATAATTACATATTGTATTAGCTAACCGATTATTCGTGAAGCTCTCGTAGCATTCTTGATAGCAAACTATTTGATCACATCTTCGCAGTATATACCCTCTAAAGTTTCATTTTTTTATATCTATCATCGCCAACTAGATAAGTCTTTCACGGCAACTTCAACTAGTTTTCTCTTTTTACATTTTTGAGTATCAGATGATTGTTTAGGAGACATAATTTCTAAAAATCAAATCCAAATTTACAAGGCAAAACCATTACTCAATTCTATATTAATATCTAAAAATTAACAATTACTCAATTCTAAGTCTAACAATTAACAGTTACTCAATTCTAATCTTACAATAAATAAACACACAATTTAGGGCTCAACATTCAACAATCACACACCGAATTTAGGCTCAACATTCCAACAACAATACAGGAGTGTTTATCGAATCAAATAACGAACTTTCGAATACTCGAATCGAATTTTTCGAATTAATATTTTTTTGTTGGAATTCGAATTGGATTAAAAATAGGTCAATTCGATTCGAATTTGTATTCGAATTCAAACGGCAATTCGAATTCGATTAAAGATTCAAATTAATTCGTTTTGGTTCATATTCATTTTAAATATGTAAATTCGTAATGGGCTATTTGAGCTTGGTAATGAGGTTTTCTTAGGACTTCAATTAAATTTATCGATTAGTTTATACTATAGCCAAAAATTAGAGTTATATGTGTGTATTATATTGTCACACCCCAACCGACGGCGGAAAAACCATCGGGGCGGGGCGAAAACATGATTGCAATAGACTCCATAACACTATTTATGACAATATTTGATAATTCAAAATTTCATTGATTCTAAAATGATAACATATTGTTCGAAAGGAAAGGTACAACAAGTTGCAAATAATGAAATGACAATAAACGAAGTACATAAGTTTAAATCTAGGTGTATTCCTAATCCACCCTAAGTAGTGTTCTTCATCAACATCAACTAGTTTCATGCAACATGTATTAAAATAAAGATCAACAAAAGTTGGCGAGTATACAAGTTTGATACGTAGCATAATAATGATTTAAAAGTTGTCTCATATCCAAAATGGTAATTTGCATACATTGTTACTAGCATACTAACATGTGTTAACTATATGTCAAACCAAAGTTTAACGCAATCGTGCATACCACTGTTACCGAAATGACAAGGTTGTAAATAGTTTACTTAACAATACCACAAGAATATGGGTGGTGCGTTAATCATATAACGCTATAATTGTTAAGGAAAGCTAGCAAAGTTAATGAGCATATAGGCACAAGTATACATTGCATGTGATAACAAGAATAATACAAGCAACATGTTTTAGATGGATAGAGTGTGATTATAACAAGTTTAAATGTGCCCCCAAAGTGAAATAAAACGGAAAATGGGATCGAGTATACTCACGGTTTTTCAAAGCGTTCCTAACAATCCGTGAGTCGTTAAGTTTGGAGTATGGAACACTGAAATTACCCTACATGGGGAAACGAAGGTGTGTAAGTATCCAGATTGGTAGAGAGTTTGGATTTGGGAATTTTTACGTATGTAAAAGTATGTATACGAAAAGTAATTATCTAGTCTTAAGCACTCGTTTTGGGCGCTATTAATTTCATGTGGTTTCATGGGTCGAATTTGTCCATTAGAATCGTAACGAGAGGTTTCAAATAAGATAATATAACATATATCCATGACATGTAACGATAATCTGGTTAACATCAAGGGTTCGGTTAAGTATATATTTGCAAATTATATAGTATATTTTATATGTCCATCATATATTATCATAGAATTCAATTAAGTCATGCATGTAGGTAGGATTAAACAACCATTAAACGTCATTGAATGATTCACCAATGCACAAATCACCACAAGGATGATTCGGATGGTCATGAATGAAAAGAAAATACTACTAACTACTAAGTCAACTAAAACTATGAACAACCAAGTAAGCAAGCTAGGTGCGTGCATCCCGAACATGGTAACGTTTGGGGACGTGTCGTATCCTTGTTACTTTAATGAAATTTGAACAATTTTTAGTGATATAAACTTAGAAAACATCAAGTGAGGTAGTGAAAATATGTTAGGACAGCCAAGGCTTCCAAGATTCACACTTTTACCAAAACACAAATCTTGCCATAAGAACTATGGTGAAGTTGGATGGTTTCATCACTTGTGTGTTGTCTAAACCCTAACAAAATAGATAGTTTATGAGGTTCTTAGACCTCTAAAGTGATGAGAATCAACTCTGAACAAGTCCCATAATCTTGGAAAAGATTAAAGACAAGCTAGGTGTAAGAATGTTACAAGGAAGTTGAATAGAAACAAGTTTAAGTAAAGTTCTTTAAAACAGAAAGTTGTACCTCAAATGTGATGTTCCACCTTAGTTTACCATGGTAAACTTGTGGAAACACTCCTAGAGGCGTTCTAAGCTTTCATGAGGAAGAAGAAGTGAAGAAAATGTCACACCCCGACCCGCAGCGGAATAAGAGTCGGGGCATAATTGGGTTATCACCAAAGCTCATGATGTTTACTAAAATGTTTCATATTTATTAAATTCAAATTACAACTTAAATGTTCAAACCAAATTCATACAATACAAGGAAAGGAAAACTAAATAAAACAATCCAAAGCCTAAACTGATTTATTCTTCTAGGCTGTCCTATGTGTTTCTTGCTTCAACTGGATCACCTGTATCATGTGTAAAAATAGGGGAATTTTGGGTCAACAAAAGTTGGCGAGTGAACCTTGTTTAAAAACATTGTTATTGATTTCATGTTGAATTTAATATTGAAAAATTGTGCAATAATCATATGTGAGCAAACGTATATAAACAAACAATCACAAACCACCTTGAATGAGTATATGACATGAATGATAATGTATTGTGAGATCCAGGCTCAATCAAACTGAGCTGGCCTCGTATGTTGGCAACGTCACGTTCCGCTCATAGGTAATGGGGAACAGACGAGCCTATGATGATGTATGTGAGATCAAGGCTCAATCAAACGGAGCCGATCGAAATGAGGCACCTGTACTCAACCCGTCTCCCACGGGGAGCTGTTGGGCCTAATGAAATGTATGTACTGAAAATGATAAATTTAATCTAAACATTAACCACACAAACAATTGATACATATTGGATACACATTTGATCATGGATATGATGGATGCACAAGTGTTTAAATATAATAAATAATTAAGCGACACATGATTCACCCCAAAATGTGATTAAAACGGGGAATTGGTAGAGATTCACTCACATTTGGTGCGTTCTTTTGATGATGTTGAATGCGCACGAGTTTTGGGATTTGATCGACGAGGAAAAACTAACCTAAAATAATAACGAAATGGTTCGGTAAATAAGTGGATTTTATTAACAATTTTAATAGGATTTTTAGATTTATTTTTGTGAGTTTAAGGTCATTTTCTAACTTTAAAAATATTATTTTTAAGTATTTTTAATTGATTTTTAAATTAAATAAATAAATAAAAAAAATAAAAAAAAATTTGACTTTTTGTTGACCGTTGACCGGCCGTTGACCGGACCGTTGACCGGTCGTACTGTGGTTGAGTGTGCACTGAGTGAGGTTCGAACCCGGGACCTCTCGTACGCGTGCACGCAGCTCTACCAACTGAGCTACGTGTCTAACCCGAAATATTCTATGTTTTAATTATATATATATACTAATTAAATGTTAATTTATTTGGTTTATATTAAAAGGATTTAAAATGGTTGAACCGGTTGCAGGGACCCGGATCGAACTCGAGTCCTTCGGTTTGTAAGCGCACAGCCCAACCAGTTGGGCTGTGTGTCTTATCTGTTTAACTTACGGTTTATATTAATCTTATAAACATACTGGGACCTGTTCTGATTCAGTTTTTAAAAAAATTGGTTTTAATTCGGAAAGTCGGTGCGTTTGTAAGGTTCAAACTCGTGACGTGCGCTATGTGTTTGCACACAGTCCACCACTGGACTGTGTGTCTAACCCGGTTTAATATCTTGTTTTAATTAAACTTATACACAATGTCGACTTCGTCTTCTTCATTCAAAGACACAGACAAACGATATCCAACTGTTCTGGTTTAAATCGTTCGTCGATCATATAAATGATTGAAATGTAATGAATAAATAGAGTTACGAAATCGAATGTACCGAACAGAATGCTTTTCCTCAGAATTCCGGCAATGGTCGTCGGCTCTGATTTGTGAATTTCGTCTGATTGAATCAATTAACAGTTTTGATCGATGAGTTGTGAAATTGAGTTACTAAACAAGGATTATCAGAGGGTTTAGATGTTTGTACCGATTCACAGCGTGATTTCGGAAATTTTCAGAGATTTTCCGGCGAGTGCAGATTATCCGGCAACGTCGTCTGGGACCGATTCTGGTTTAAGGATTGAAGTTAGTGTAAGTCTAACAATGGATTGAAAACGAAAAAGTCGAGAAATTTACCGATTTAATGTAAGTCTCGGTTTTCCGGCGAATGTCTGGCAATACAGAATATCTCCGGCGAGTGTAATTGCTTCGAGAAATTGTGCGATTTTGAGAGAAAAGATTATCAGAGACTTGGGTGTGTATTTATAGGGAAGAATCAGGATGAATTGAGTCCGAATTTGGTCTTGATTCATGGTCAAGGTTTTCTCCGGCGGTTATGACTGAGATCGCGGGATTAGACATCGGTTATAACCGATGTCGAAGTTAATATACACGTTCAGTCAAAGGAAACGGTCGAAGTCTCGCGAAATCGTCGGGATTTCCGGCGACTGCGGATTGGGCGTGCTGATCACTGGGTTTGATTTAGAGTTTTATTATAAATGTTAATTGTTTCAACATATATCACAAACGAGTCAAGTGGCGGAGTGGTTAGGTGTTTGTTTGTTTCTTCCGGCTGACCCGGGTTCGAAACCCGGCAGCCTCTTTTATTTTTTTCCTAACGTATTTTTACTTTTTAATAATTATAGTTTTTAAATTCTAAAATGTTTATTAATTATGTATTGTTTAAAATTAATATTGATCATAAATACGCAACGAAATTTTTATAACTGATTATTCGATTAATAAACGAAGCGGGTTTGGAAAACCCGTTTTTCGACGAATGTTACAGAAAAGATGAAGATATGTGAGTTTGGACTCACTTTTAACACTTGGAGTAATCTGCCAAGAACTTGTAGTTGCAGTAGATTAGAGAGTAATTTGAGAGTGTAAGTGAGTTGGAAAGTGAAAATGGGAGGTAGGAAGCTTGTTTATGTAGTGGAGTAATTTGGGGAAGAAATAGGTGGGAAAAATGGACCAACCCGTAGCTGGGAAAACACAGTCCACAGATTATGGGGCATTGCGCTACGCCAAGCCTAATAGGGTTTGGCGTCCGTAGCGCCATGCTTCATTTAGTCATAACTTTCAGTTTTTTGCAATTTGGCCCCTAAACTTTCATTTTTCCTCATTTTAAGCTAAAACTTGGTGTTTTGGCATGCTTTTAAGCATATAACACGTATGCAAGGATATTTCGAGTGTCGTGATTGTACATATGAGTATTTGCAACGTATAAAAGTGTCGGTTTGTATGTAAACGTGAATTTAACGACTGAATGCATGTAAGACAAGTATATATAAAGTATGAATTTCATTATGATCAAAGTCTCAGATTACAAGGTTGGAAACGAAATACGAATATGACACGAATACAAGTTTCCATAAATAGAAATATGATTACACTTTCTAAATATGGAAAGCACAAAATGTGAACTGTTACAGTCTCCCCTACTTTAGGAGATTTCATCCAGAAATTTATTCAAGAGGAAGACTCAACGAAAAGATGCGGATGCTTGGTCTTCATTTCACTCTCTAGTTCCCAAGTGAATTTAGCGCCATGTTTGCCTTCCCATAGAACCTTGACAATGGGAATACGACTACCCCTTAGTTGATTGGTTCCTCGGTCCATGATTTCGACCGGTTTTTTCCACAAAGTGTAAGGACTTGTATTTGAAGATCGTCGATTGGTACTTGAAGTCCTTCTTCAGCTAGACACTTCTTGAGATTCAAAACGTGAAACGTTGGATGAACGTTGTTGAGTTATTGAGGTAAGTCTAGTCGATACGCCACTTTGCCAATCCTCTCGAGTATCTTGAAAGAACCAACAAAACGTGGAACGAGTTTGCCTTTCTTACCAAATCGAACCACTCCCTTCCAAGGGGATACCTTGAGGAGCACATGATCGCCAATGTTAGATTCCAACAGTTTGCGATGTTTGTTGGCCTAGCTCTTTTGTCTGCTTCTAGCTTTAAGGAGATTGTCGTGGATTTGTAGGATCTTTTTCGTCGTCTCTTATATGAGCTCGGGACCAGTGATTTGTGCACCTCCGATCTCGTGCCAACAAATAGGTGAACAACACTTACGACCATACAATGCTTCAAAAGGAACCATTTGAATACTAGAGTGGTAACTGTTATTGTACGAGAATTCTATCATGGGTAAATGTACATCCCAATTTTCACCAAAATCAATTACACACGAACGGAGCATGTCCTCGAGGGTTAAGATATTACGTTTGGTTTGACCATCCATTTGAGGATGAAAGGACGTACTAAGATTAAGGTGTGTACCCATCACGGTTATGTATTGCAAAATACATCTATTTATCGTGTAAAGTTTGTTTAGTTATCGTATCATTTCGTTTCGGTTTCATAGTTAGAATAGTTTCTTTTCATAGTTTTTGTTTGTACAGGTCCCGGTTGCTGAAAAGAGCTTAAAACGAATCAAATTAGCTGGAAAAGAGTTAACGGTTGAGTTCGGGACTAGTTGGAATGGAACGGTAACGCAAAACGATGAAATCTGGCGAAAACAGGCCTAGACGCTACGCGAAGGCTTTAAGTGTTGAGATACGCCCAAAGTGTAGCTATTAAAGAATTTTTTATTAAGATGGTAGCGTCGCGCTACGCGGCGTGTTTCTAGAGACCCTACGCATGACGCATAGGGTGGCTTTTACGGCCAGTGATGTGTTGATCTACAGAAGACTTTGCTGAAACATATATATTCATTCTTAAGGTCAAGTTTGACCTAACTTATGAATTAGCAAAGTCTTGGGTGAATTTGGGTATTCTTTTGAGCGTTTTCGAGTACTTGGAGCTACCGGTTGAAGATTCGAAGCTTGGGAAGTCATCGTTGATGCAGTTTTTCCACTCGGGTGTCTTTATTCTTGTTTCTTTTCTTTAGCCATGTTTCGTGTGTTTGATAATACTTTGTGTTTGATGATTATAATGACTGTTATTGGCTAAATCTTTCGTAGCTACCTAGGTTAAGATGAACTTAAGTTAAAGTTTCGATTTTTATGGGATTTTGATGTTGAATTTGGATTTTTAGTAAAGTTAAAGACTTTTGTTCTTGGTTTGGTGCGTACACGTATTAATCTCTGATTTATGATTGTTTGCATGTTTCATACAAGTTTTGTTGAATGTCTTTCATGATAAACTTGTGTTAATTATTCGGGTCCTAGCGGGTTTGGGTAATTTTATGGTGAATTGGCCAATATCCATAGAAACGGTAAACAAGAGTAAATTGGATCTTAATATTCTGCCGATTTTAACATTGAAAAGTGTTAGGTTATTAGTAGATCTTGTTTGGTAAATTGTTAGGTTAGGTTTTGAGAAAAGCCAAGTCTAGCTTACTGACCAAGTCCTTACATATTAAACTGTTCCAAGCCATTAGTTGCCTTAGGTTTTCAACTGAGAGGGTGCTAATCATATTAAGGTACTTTATTAGAAACTAGGTGACCGAAAGGGAGTCTAACAACACGTTAATCTTAACAGCCTTTTAGAATCCATAGGTGTCTTCCCGAGAAAGGTCGGGGGTCCTGTTCGGTATCTCTCAGGGTTTAGAATATAACGATCCCGGTTCCAAATCACATTAATTTCCTGTAAAAGTCTTAACTATAGCGAGAAGGATTCCAGCCCAGGTAGTCTTTTCATCATCACTGAATACAACTTTCGTTCAAGTTTGTGTCTAATCTCTTTCTTAGTTAATCTAGTTTAATTTAATTGCATTCGTAGGAATTTTAGAAACCCCCTCAATCAAACAAACAAATAATATGTCTGTGTAAGTTAGAGTCTAGATAGAGTTGTTAACGTAGTTAATAGAGTCTCGTGGGCTCGATTTCCGGACTTACTTAGTTATACTAGAGTCGATCGGTTCACTTGCCGGTTAGTAGTTTAGTGTGTTTTAGCGAGTCTAGAGTATTAATTTGAGTCTAGATTTAGGTTAATTTAGTTGTTTTTAATTAAACTACTTTTAGCACATCAACGGTTTGAAACGTTTGCTAAAGACGAGAAGTGAAACGACCATCAGGTCCGAAATAATGTCAATGAGGATACCATGACGACAAATGACTTCATTCGTATAGATGCGAGCTAATTTCTCAACTCGGTAATCTTCACGAATGGGGGGGAAGTGAGCAGATTTGGTCAAGCGACCGATATTCACCCAAATGCTATCGTGACCATAAGAGGTTCTAGGAAGTTTGGTTATGAAATCAATGGCTATACTCTCCCATTTCTAAATTGGAAATTCTGGTTGCTCGAGTAAGACAGAGGGACGTTGATGTTCAGCTTTGACCTTGGAATATGTGAGATATTTGGAAACGAAGGTGGCGATATCCTTCTTCATATCGGCCCACCAATAAGACATACGAAGGTCTTGGTACATCTTGCCGGCACCAGGATGAATAGCGTATAGAGACTTGTGTGCCTCCTTCATTATGAGTGTGCGAATGTCATCACGATTCGGTACCCAAATGTGATCGAGGTAGTAAAGCAGTCCATCAGGTTAGGACACGAGTTGGTTTGCAGCACCACACTTCATCTTGTCGTATAGGTTGTTTTCGTTTACGGATGAGTATTGCGCTTCACGAATACAATTCTGAATGTTGTTTAGAATTTAGAAGCAATGAATAATTTTCACATGAGGCGACTGAGAGCGTCAGCCACGACATTCGCCTTGCCAAGGTGGTAGCGAATCTCGCAGTCGTACTCGTTGAGCAACTCTACCCATCATTGTTGATGCATGTTGAGTTCTTTTTGGTTAAAGATGTGCTGAAGGATCTTATGGTCGGTGAAGACCACACGCTTAGTACCATAAAGGTAGGGTCGCCATATCTTTGACGAAAAAAACTGCACCAAGTTCAAGGTCGTCGGTAGTGTAGTTATTCTCATGTATTTTGAGTTGTCTTGGCGCATATGCGATAACCTTGTCTCGTTGCATAAGAACACAACTAAGACCTCGGTTATTCGCATCGCAATACATAGTGAAATCATCGTTACCATCGGGAAGAGTGAGAATAGGAGCATTGCAAAGCAAGTCCTTGAGCGTTTGAAAAGTCTCCTCTTGTTCGGAAGCCCAAACAAAAGGTTTATCCTTTTGGGTCAATGAAGTGAGAGGAACGGTGATTTTTGAAAATTTGGAGATGAATCGACGATAGTAACCCGCCAATCCAAGGAACGAACGAATTTCAGACAGAGATTTCGGTGCAATCCAATTCTTGACAGATTCAATTTTAGCGGGGTCGACATGAATACCTTATTTGCTCACCATGTGGCCAAGGAACTGAACTTTTGTTATCCAAAATTCACACTTGGAGAATTTGGTGTATAGTTGCTCGTCACGTAGGAGTTCGAGGACTAATACCAAATGACACTCGTGTTCGGCTTGGGTTTTGGAATAGATAAGGATATCGTCTATGAATACGATCACAAAACGGTCCAAGTAGGGTTTACACACATGATTCATCAAATCTATGAAGACCGCGGTTGCATTGGTCAAACCGAAATGCATGACCACGAACTTGTAGTGACCATATCTAGTTTGAAACGCGGTTTTAGGAATGTCCTCTTCGAGGACTCAAAGTTGGTGGTAGCCAAAACGAAGATCGATTTAGGAAAAGCACGGTGTGCCATGGAATTGATCGAAAAGGTCGTCGATGCAGGGAAGAGGATAGTGGTTTTTGACGATGAGTTTGTTGAGCTCGTGATAACTGATGCACATTCAAAATGAAGCCTTTATCGAGTAACTCTTGAAGTTGGCTCGACAATTCTTCCATCCCCGAAGGTCCAAGAGGATAAGGAGCTTTAGCAACGGGTGTAGCACCGGGGATAAGGTCAATACGAAAGTCAACTGAATGAGGAGGAGGACCAGGTAGGTCTTTGGGGATAACATCAGGAAAATCACACACCATCGGAACATCACTTACGTTTTTACCCTTGCTATTTTCTTCCACAATGTGGGCTTTAAAGGCAAAGTACTCCCAACGTAAGTACTTGTTCGCTTGGGTGCATGACATGAGTTTGAGACCTTTGAAGGCTTTTCGTCGTGTGCGTGTAAAATGTCACCAGACGGAAGAGGTAGTTGAATGAACTTTTCATGACAAGCGATTTCATCATGGTTCTTACGAAGCCAATCCTTGCCTACTATGATATGAAACTACCCCTTTTCATGGTTATGAGGTTGATATAGAACCCATGGTTGTTAAGAGTGAGAAAAAAATCACGAAGGATGGAGTCAACGGTGATAGACTTGCCATTGGCAACATCGATAGTGAAAGATTTTGGAAGTCATTTTAACATTGGTTCGAATTCTATGGATACAAAACTTTTATCTGCACCAGTATCAAATAGTAAAGAAGCATATAAACCATTACCAAAGAACGTACCATTCACGACTTCATTGTCGTGTTGCGCCTGATTTGCGTTAATGTTGAATGCGCACCCATGAGGTTGTTGTTGTTGTTGTTGTTGCTCCTGATTGTTTTGCGGGCATTGGGTCGAAGGTGAGTAGGATCACCATATTTGAAGCAGGCTCGAACGTTGTTGGCAGGAGCTTGTTGGTTTTGGTTTTGGGGAGGTTGTCTTGTGGCACTGGGCCATTTCGTCATGCGGCGGCTAGATGCACAAACCTATTGCAATTCATACAATGGCGGCATGCGATGTTGGCGGGTGATGGTAATGACACGTGGTACACTTGGGATGAGTCCCAGTGTATTTTCTAGCTGGTTCTTGAGGGGGGTTTGGGTTGACAACATGTGTTATAGCATTGGAACTCTGGTTTTGAACTTTCATTTCTTACCATTGTTTTTTTTTGTGTTGACACTTATTTTCTTTGGTACGATGGTAACTTGGTTAACGGATTTAGAGGTGATAGGGGTTGAGTATTGTTTGTCTCTTACACGATTGTCGTTGATACTAGCGGGTAGGCGGTAAACTAGCTCTACGGTGTCGGGTCTAGTGGTTTGGATAACATCACGAATGGCGGGAGGAAGACCCTTGAGTTCCTAATCGCACGTTCAGGCGTGCTAACAAGGTGAGGAACGATGATGCTTAACTGCTTGAAATGGGTGGTGTAACCGAGGTTATCATCACCCACTTGATTGTGGTGCCATAATTCTTCCTCGAGCTTTCCCTGCTCATACGGATGGCAGAATTCAGACATCATCATTTGCTTAGCCTCCGCCCAAGGGAGGTGTAGGCTTATTCGTTGGACCGATATTGCGCTCGTTTGTCCACCAGACGAGAACCCCCGCCTGGAAGACGCCGGTTGCGCTTCGGGTTTTCAGATGTTCAGAACATTGACTGTTGATGAACGTCACCTCAATGCTATCGAACCACTCAAGCATTTTAGTGACGTTGTTTTGCTAGTGAATGACCTAGGGTTGCAAGAAGCAAACTGCTTGTAGTTGAACGAGGTTTGCTTAGGTTGGTTGACTTTGGAATCGACTGATGATTCAGGGGTATTGGCAGTAACCTTGCTCACAATATCGGGAATCACTTGAGCCATTGTCTTAGCCATGAACGCAAGCATCTTCTTGTTAGAACTCGACTTTGAACCCTTCTTGGAGTTGGAGAAACGGTTGAGAGACATCTACAAGGTTGACGAGGAGAGATGACACTTGATCATAATGTTTTTTAAAAGGATAATTTGCATAATTTAGCATGTAATATGTCACGTAACACGTAAGTTTCAAGTAGTTCACATAGGCATAACAAGAATTCACATTGTATAATCACAAACAATGACAAAAGAATTGTAAATTTTAGTTTGTTCACGAAGAATTATTATTGTTTGAGATTGTGAGTAAAGTGCGATTTGTGCCTTCGACATTGAAATGAAATGCGTAAAAATGTAAAACACATTAAAATTGATAAGACAAAAAAGGTTCAATGTAACACATGGAACGTCTCGGAACGGAACTAAGACTTTTCCAAGGTGGTCAAAAATCCTTTTGTGTTTCAGAAGCATGCTTTGGCCTAATAGGTAAAATACTCTCACTGAGAAGCGGTTAACCCTATTCACCCTTCGGTTACTACATGTACCTAGTCAATCGAAAATTCGAGACTTTGGCGAGATTCAAAATCGAGGAATGGGACTAGTTATCAAGATGCGGGTTTCACCCTAACTTGATAGCATCATACCCTAAGTGTGGTTAGTACTTACCGAATGGGGAGCAAATGTCGACTCGTCGGTAAGGGTCCACTAGAGTATGAAATGGAAATTTTCCATCAAAATATGGATGTCACTCCCAACTTGATGGTGAAATTTCGTGAAAATTGATAAACGCGGATTTAGGGATTTCACCAAAAATGTTATGGGTTTTCATGCCCTTTTTTGTGAGATCCTCTCGTTTGTAAACTAAGAGTGTCTTCAAGTATTCATATGTGTATTGTGTTTGCCTTAGGGAAGGCATGTATATTTGGGATCAAAGAAAATAGGTAAGAAACAAGTAGCAAGACTTCAAGTAGTTTTAATCATGACATGGATGGTCAATATGGTTCCTAAACTATAGAATAGGTCAAAAGCATGCCAATTTTTTCTAATTCCTATAGTTATGGCTCTAATACCAATCTGTCACGCCCCAACTGATGGTAGAAACATCATGGCAGGACGAAAACAAGATTGCAACAGACTTCATAAAACTATTTGTGACAATATTTAATAATTCATAATTTCATTGATTCTAAAATGATAATACATTGTTCGAAAGGAAAGGTACAATAAGTTGCAAATAATGAAATGACAAGAAACAAAATACATAACTTTAAATCTAGGTGTATTTCTAATCCACCCTTAGTAGTGTTCTTCACCAACATCAACTAGTTTCCTGCAACATGTATTAAAATAAAGATCAACAAAAGTTGGCGAGTATACAAGTTTAATACATAGCATAATAATGATTTAAAAGATGTCTCTTATCCAACATGGTAATTTGCATACATTGTTACTAGCATACTAACATGTGTTAACTATATGTAAAACCAAAGTTTAACGCAATCGTGCATACCATTGTTACCAAAATGACAAGGTTGTAAATAGTTTACTTAACAATACCACAAGAATATTGGTGATTATGTTCATGTGTAACACCACAAAAAACGGGTTTGGTAATCAAACCACGTTAATATTAAAGAGCGGGCAAAATATCGTTAGTGGTAAAAGTGAACCCGTAAATAGAATAACTAGGAACAAAATGACTAGGAAATACTTAACCTAGTTAATTATTAGTATTGTTAGTGATGAATGTCGGATTGAATTTATCTATAATAAAAAACCTCAAACATGAGGGACCAAAAATGGAAAAGCTGAAACATAATAATCAAAATTAAAACAAAACACAACACCCACTAAGTGTGTGTGTGTGTGTGTGACAATCAGGAGGAGAACAAGGGAGCCAAAACCCTTGTTCAACCTAAATCCATCAAATTGAAGGGTGAATTAGGGCCAAATAATATGCATGAACATAGAATTGTGATCATCTAAGCTTGGAGATCATAAGGTATGTGGTAATTTATGTTTTGGTAATGATAAATATGTGGATGAACTTGAAAATAGTAACCTTGAGTTCAATATTTTGATAATATGATGATGTTGTAGTGTTGATGATCACTATAATTGCTAGTATAGATGAAATACTTGAACAATCTAGAGACTAGGTAAGTGTTCATGCATGACATAAAGTGGTTTTGATGGTAGAATGAAATTGATGTTATAGTGATGTCAAAGCATGCATATAGTCTTCATATTTACAAGAAAATATAAGATACTTGGCTAAATTTATGTTTGGATTAAAGTCCATATATGTGGTGAAATGGGTTTTAAGATAGTAATAAAATCCCCAAATTCTAGTATGATAATTTGAGGGATTAGCTATGATGATTGAAAGTTTTGCTAACTTGATGTTAATAATTGTGTAAACTTGATGAATTGAAATAAATAAGGTAAATTGGTTAAGGAAGTTAGCCAAATTGGTGGCCTAAAAATGATGCCCACCAAGTGTTAGATAAAATGCCCAATGAGTTTTATTGAACTTGTTAGTGCATATATATGTAAAACGGCAGTTTGACCTTTAAAAGTCAAACCAGCCTATAATTTAATCGAATACGAAATATGGTAGAAAAGTCCATAAGGGTGATGGTCATGGTATTAATGACTAATCTAACTATCTTATGGATATTGTATTATAGTTTGACTCTTGACGAGCTAGGTGGAAGCTTGGAGAAGAATGGATCAAACGGGTCAAAGGTGCGAGAAAGCATAAACAAACTTAAGGTAAGTAAAACTTACACTTCCTAGAATAGAATTCCTATGTAAGTGATAGGATATATACATATATATATATGGTTATGAAACGGGTAAAAATGGATAAAGTTATGACGAACTGACGTTCGTGATAACTGAGAAATGTTAATAAGAGACTCCATGGCAAAAGCCCTGAAACGGGTCAAAACGGATGGAACTAGTTGACTTATAATTTGGCGATAAACAAATATCTTAGAAATAGGACCCTATGGCGTAAGTCATAACGGGTCAAATAAATAAGATGACATTTAGCCACATGAAGGTGATCAAACCATGAATCATAAGAATAAGACCCTATGGTATAACCACAACGGGTCAACGAGCAAATTAGCGAATAGCCATATATTGGTTATTAACATAATGAATTTTAGAAATGGAACCCTATGGTGCGAACCATAATGGGTCAAACGAATAAAAGGGGTAGTATTTGTGTATTCGTAATTAAACAAGGAGATATTGAAGTAATATCATTCGGTGTAAACCGGGAACGGGTCATAGGGACATCGTTTCAAACGGATCAATTGGTGATGTTATCACCAGTGGAACATGGTATTTAATGCCTTGCTTGTTAAGTGTTATGCTTGTAGGAAAGCATAAGGATTGGACATGCATTGCTATGAATTAGAAATTTGTATTACAAGATATTGCTTACGGGTCATTGCTTTGACCCGCGCCAGGTATGTGTAGATATTCAAACTCTTGATGAGGGCTTATGGTCCGAATAGAGATGGTCGAGACATGGGTGGACACTAGACTACCTCATGTGAGGTATATCTAGTATTTGGGTAAAGCGGCCATTAGAGCCGTGTAATTATTATTGTTGCAAAAATACATGAATAATTGAGTTTTAAATCACTAAACGTGTGGAAAGTTTTATGTTCTTAGGGACCTAATATATCTAGATGGGATAACGAGTCAAAAGTGCCCACTACTTATAATTTAACTTAAAATTTCGTTCGGTTGTAAAATGACCAAATTTGACTAAAACGCCCCCGGAATACGAATCGGGAAAACTACCCTTAAGGGTAGATTAATATGAGACCAATAGTTGGGTTGGTCCTTCCATTAATGAAAAAGTAGGAGGCGTAAACCTTTTTGGCTTAAAGCTTCTAACGGGTCATTTTCGCTAATAGCCAAACCGGGTGGTAAATTCGAAATATGATGGTTATCCTATGAGGATCCATCATAAACGAACTCGGCATACTTGATAAATGATGTTTTTTTAATGTGAAAAGAAAGGCGTGAAAATATTATGGACGATTTAAGCTTTAAATGCTTAAATCCCAAATGGGTCGAATAATTATGCGCACAAACCGAGTAACGGTGGCGGACGTAGAGAAGTCATGAATCCAGGTTAAGGATTTAGGGTTAAATATGTAGGTAAACATTTTACGGACATTTAGAAACAAGGTTCAAGTGAAACGGATAAAAATCAAATGAGTTACAAAAGTTTTCGTAACAAAAACGACAAACATGAAAATGGCTGCAGCAGCCCACCGTAAGCTACGGTGGCGTACCGTAGCTTACGGTAGGAGTCGGCTGGTTGCAACGGAATCCATAGACTGTAAGATACGGTTCGGAGGCGTAGCTTACGGCGAGAATCGACAAAAATTATTATTTGTTTGATGTTTGGTCATTTTTTCCATTCGGGTTCAATTAGACATGTTATATACTTGATATAACTAACGTATTTCATGTTTTTATGAAATACAGGTTGCTTCGAAGTACCGAATGACGATCAAGCTAAATGAAGAACCAAACACGATCAAGTTAAAGCTTCCGCACCTTAGCTTTATACAAAACGTCTAACCTCTGAGCATCTTTGACGACGTCAGGGTTGAATGTGACTGCTAACAACTAAAACTAACCCTAACCACTGATTAACATATCATCTGCTTATTACAAAGTACTGTTACATTAAAAAAACTGATATCTCTAAACTATGTTGGTCTTCATCAGACCTTAGCTTTATTCTTCATTAGCGCTTGGTGTCATCAGACCTTAGCTTTAATAATACTTGTATAGAAGACTTAGCTTCATCAGAGGCTTGGGTCAGAGTTTAGAAACTCTGTTCTCCTAGGATCAATCATCTGATGAAGTTTTGGCTTTATATCTTATGTTCCTTTGATAGGGTTCAATCCTAACAATCTCCCCCTAGAACAGATGATGCCAAAACCCATATTTATTATTGAGCTTTATTTCTCAACATGAACTCTCTTATTTGGCCTTTGAACTGCAATTCAAAGTTAAGAGATTCAATATCATCTTCATCCTTTTCGAGCTCTAGATTCATAATATCTTGGAGGTCTTCTTCACACAGCCCATATGCATCCTCCTTGCTTATCTTGGTAGCATCGCCATTAGATCTGAGCAAAGTCAGTTCGTGGGTGTTTTTATCAAACTTCCACTTTAGAATTTTTTGATCAGATGGCTTTCTAGGATGGCTCTTTATTGTTGAGAATGATGGTTGGATTTGATGAGCAATTTGGATAAAGTTTCTCTCAGCATGTCACTTGCATCATCGGTGTGGAATTTAGCTTGATATATTATGCCCTCTTTGATAAAGGAATGTTCAAACCTTTTCTTATACTCCTCAGACATCTCCCTTTGCCTTTTTCTTTGATTTAAGGCAAGGATGGATGGGGTAGATGTTGAAGTTGATTTTTGAATAGGTTGGGTCTGATGAACAATAACCTCTGATGCTGAGTAATTTGGCTTCTGTAGCACTGTTGGATCTTTCTTTCTCAGCTGTTCTAAACCCTTGTAAGCTTCCACAACCTTAACCTCTGACCACCTTGTAATTTGATTCTTTGTTCCATAATTAGCAGCTATTAACTCTTTTTTCATCCTTCTCAGTTTCAAATCTTTGTCTGGCACATTTTTCTTGAATTTGTTCCTGTCTGGAGGAGTGGGTTTTTTGTTAGGATCTTTCAACATTTCTTGCATCCTTTCTACCTCTTGTTTCAAATCACTCACAGACCAATCTTTGAATTGTGCCCTTGTTGTCTTGTATTGCTTGTTTTCCATGATGTGATCAATATAGTCTTTCCCTAGGCTTTCATCATCATTCACAGATAATCTATTGCACAGGTCTTTGGAGAAGTCTTCAAGTCTTCTGACCTTGCTGAGTTGATATTGCTTGTAGTTTTAAACTTCTCTATCACTTTTTCCCTTTGTATCCCTTTTAGTGATATCCTCTACTTGTTTGGCCTTCAAATGCAGGTATTCATCAATGTTCTTTGGTTTAGGATAACCTTGCAGAGATGGGAAATTTCTCTTTTCTGGATGTTCTTCAGAATAAAAAGACTTGATTTCTTCCTTGACAGCAGGTAGATCCAGTGGGAATTGAGTGGTAAGAGGAAGCACTTGTCTCACAGTGGTTTGAGATGATGTGGATTTTTGAAGAGTAACAATGGTTGTGGTCAGTGGTTGTGAAGATAATGGAAGTGGTGAAGGAATGATATTTTCATCATTTATAACATTTGTTGTCCTTCTTCTTATGAAAATGAGTTTGGGTGATGGTGGTTGGTTTGGAATTCTTGTGGGAGTAGGTATTTGGTGGGTGGTGGTTTGAAAAGTGATTAGGGTAGTGGATGGTGTAACATCTGTTGTAACCACTGTTGTATCAACAATTGTTGATACAACAGGTGTAATAACATCTTATGGTTCAGGGTTTGATGGAATTTTTGGTGATGATGATGGTTTTGTTGTGCTGTCAGATTGAACAGTGGTTTTGGAAGGGGTGGATGCTGGTTGGTTAACCTTTCTGGTTGACTTTCTTCTTTGTTTTGAAGTACCAAGCTCTTCCTTTCCAACTGTGCAATCTTTTCTTTCTCAAATCTGTCTGCACCTTTAGTTCCAACCTCTCTTTTCTCTTTAGCTTTTCCTCAGCAAAGAAGTTGAGAGTCTCATCAATTTTCTTTGACCCATCTGGCTTTAGAATTTCGACAACTGGTTTAGCTTTAGGATCAGGCTTCAATTTTAACCCTTCTTTATCTTTCTCCACCTTTTGCCATCAGCTTTATCAACAAGTATCATAGTAGGAGTAGAAGTAAGTGCCAGTGGTTTGAAGCAAATGAGCTTTGATGGCTTTAATGTCTGCAAGTGTGTCTTGATATCTTGTATCAACCATATTTCAAAATTGTTGCATGTGCTGCTCATGTTAAAGATCAGCATGTTGTCTTTGTTGTTGAGGCATGGGATACAAGAGTTGCCATAGCTCAGCAGTGGTTGATGATGATGTAGCAGTGGATTGACTTTTGAAAGTTTGTAACATCTGTTGCATCTTATTTTTTATATCAGCAATAGATGATTCAATGTGTGATACTCTCTCCGTCAATTCCTTTTATCTTAGCTCATCACCTAACTTAATAGGATCATCTGAACTTCCACCAGTGGTAGTTTTATCTGTGTTATTATTAGCAGAAGTTTCCTTCATAGCTTCAGACATAGATGCCCCTTTTTCTTGGAACTAGGGACTTCCCACATGAACAAAGGTTACCTTGGTAGCCTCAACGGTATTTGCCTTCAAGAGAGTCTTATAGATGTAACAACTGTCTAATTTAGAACTTGGGAGTTCTGCAATTGTAGTGATTGCTCCGCTTGAATTATCACCAAGGAGTTCTGCAATTGTACCCTCCTTAGCTGTTGACGCGATAGCAAAGATAGAGGCATCAGACTCATTCACTTGTGGAAGTATATTCTCAGTGATAGGTTGGTGAGAAGAACTGATTTGTGTCTGATGCATATCTATTGCATTCAACAGAGAATGATAGTTTGTGGAAGATTTGTTGGTGAGGGTTATGGTGTCGAAAGCGACATTGCCCTGGAAGAGGGGTTGTGGAAGATAGAGCCAAGTGGATCTAGAGCTTCATAGATAGGTGTCCATATGCCTACAACTTGTTCCTTATTGTGAGGAATCAAGAGGATTATGGCTAATAGGTTGAGATCTTTCTAACATCTGCTATGAGGAAGTAGCAGCAGTGTTTTCAGGTGACTTTTGTGTTGTCACTGGATTAACCTCTGGGATCTCATCTTCCAGAGGACCCTTTTTGGTTTTTGGTTTGGTGGGCTTCTTGGATTTTGTTTTTGGTTTCTTTTTGGAAATGGCTGGTGTGGGTTTCAAAGCACTGGTTGTAGTACTTTGATCACTAGGAGTAGTGGGCTCAATGGAAGTGGGTTGAGCTTGTGATGTTTGTTCTAAAATTTGCTTAGCCCCCTCTACTTGTGTTTTTTAAACCTTTGATTGATTGGTGATGCAAGCAAAAGTTTCATGTGTTAGGCTACCATGAGGAGTCACAACACCTTGTTTAATAGCATCACCAATTTTCTTTTGAAGATAAACACTTCAAAATCTAGGGTGCATAAGAAAAAGAGAGCGGCCCTTTTTGATGTTGTCAATGTTTGTCACCAAGTCATTAAACAATACTTGAGAGAAGTTAAAATCAGATTTTGTTAAAATTGCATATCCCAAGTATTGCATGTTTAAAGGTATCTCATTAAAAGTAGTTGACTTGACCGACACACACGTTAACAACGTGTGAAAGAAAAATTTCATTTCAGCAGGAAATTTAGTTTTGTAGATGGTTTAACCTGTAAGTTGACCTTCATACCCTCTTTCAATGAATTCATTGTGTAGATCAGGGATAGGAAAAGAAGTAGCATGATTTAGGTCTTTCAAACGAAAGACCCCTGAAATGGAAGTAGGGGTTACATCAAGAAGAGTTTTTCCCACCGTGGAAACAATGCCATAAGGTGTTTTCTTTATATAATGAACTTTGGCATTTGCCCAGAACTGTCGTAATGATTCTTGATAGATTCGGGCAGTGATTTCTATGATTTCTTTGTATTTGGACTCTTTTAAGACTTTTATCATAGCATGATATTGCCTATTTGAGTCAGTTTCTTCAAAAATGGCAGTGTAATTGTGTGGTGTTTTGATGATAAGCGTCGTCATGGTGAATGTGAATGAAGAACAGTTGCAAAGAAGAAGAAGATTTGAGAGAAATACCCCTGAAATGGAAGTAGGGGTTACATCAAGAAGAGTTTTTCCCACCGTGGAAACAATGCCATAAGGTGTTTTCTTTATATAATGAACTTTGGCATTTGCCCAGAACTGTCGTAATGATTCTTGATAGATTCGGGCAGTGATTTCTATGATTTCTTTGTATTTGGACTCTTTTAAGACTTTTATCATAGCATGATATTGCCTATTTGAGTCAGTTTCTTCAAAAATGGCAGTGTAATTGTGTGGTGTTTTGATGATAAGCGTCGTCATGGTGAATGTGAATGAAGAACAGTTGCAAAGAAGAAGAAGATTTGAGAGAAATCCGCTTTTAGAATTTTAAATTCACTATAGCAGAGTAAAAACCTCTGATTGGGATAAAACAGGGTTTCATAAAGTGAATAAGTGATGATGACATGGCAAAGATCTGACGGCTATCATTTGTCCACGTGTATCCTTTGATAGTGAATGGAAGATAGGTGTTATAGCGAACTATTGTTGTGTGTCAACAATGGATGGGAACAATGCATTGATTTTACACTATCAGTGGATAACTTATCAGTGGATAAGGTCAACACAGTGGTTTGACCAAGCAGAGGATACACTTTTGACAATGAATAGATTTTCAAGCCCATCAGTGGATTTAAGAGAACAGTGGATGTAACAGACTTTTGAGATTTTTTGAAAAACTTCAATTTTGAACTACTTTTAAGGATGGATTTTTTATTTTCTGAAAACATTTTCTTACTATATACACATGGAACACAAAACCTTGCTTTTAATCCATGTTTAGCAATCCAATCCTAGTGATCGGACTTTCAAAGGTTGATGTATCTAATGCTTTGGTTAGAACATCTGCCAGTTGATCTTTAGTATGGACATGTTGTAAAGAAATCAAACCTTTTTCATAGCAATCTCTCACAAAGTGATGTCTGATGTCAATATGCTTTGTTGTGGGGTGAGAAACATGATTTTTGATGATGTTTTCAGCTGCTTGACTGTCTATTTTGACAGGAGTCTTTAATGCAGTTACACCAAAATCCAGCAGTTGATTTTGAAGCCACAAGAGTTAAGCAGTGCAACTTGTAACAGCAATGTATTCTGCCTCAGCAGTGGATGTGGAAACTGCAACTTGCTTTTTACTTTGCCAAGACACTAGGCAATCACCTAGGAACTGAACTCCTCCTAATGTGGACTTCCTTGTTGTGTGGCAACTAGCAAAATTACTATATGAGTAACCTGAAAGCTCAATGTTTCCATTAGCATGATACTAGATACCAAGTGTGGGAGCACCTTTATATATCTAAATATCCTTTTCACAGCAATTAAATTTTACTTTTAGGAGTTGACTTGGATCTGGCATAGACACATGTTGCAAACATGATATCTAGCCTAGAAGCAGTTAGGTACAGTAAAGACCCAATCATACTTCTATAGAGAGTTTGATCAACCAAGTCATCTTTGTCATCAACAGTGATAAGCTTTGAGGTTGCCATGGGTGTGCTACAAGGTTTACAGTCATTCATATCAAATTTGTTAAGTAGTTCTTTGACATACTTATTTTGATGAATGAAAGTGCCATTATGCTTTTGTTTAACTTGAAGACCAAGAAAACATTGTAACTTACCCATTGCACTCATTTCAAACTTTGTTGCCATGAGTTGTCTAAACTTTTCACACATGGCAGTGCATGTGGATCCAAAAATGATGTCATCCACATAAATTTGGACAAGCATGAGATCTTTTCCTCTCCATTTCACAAATAAGGTTTTATCAATTTTACCTCTTGAAAATCCAATATATAAGAGAAAAATGGATAGAGTTTCATACCAGGCTCTAGGTGCTTGTTTTGGACCATACAGTGCTTTGTTGAGCTTGTATACATGATCGGGATGAAAAGCATCTTCAAATCCGGGAGGTTGACACACATACACTTCTTCTTTGATCTTTTCATACAAGAATGAACTTTTGATGTCCATTTGTAAAACTTTGATGTTGTGGTTGGCAGCAAAAGCTAAGAACAATCTGATGGCTTCTAACCTTGCTACAAGAGGAAAGGTTTCATCATAGTCAATGCTTTCTTCTTGTCTGTAACCTTGAACCACGAGCCTTGTCTTGTTCTTGACAATAATACCCATTTCATCTTTTGTTTTTGAAGACCCACTTTGTGCCAATTGGACATACATCCTTAGGCATTGGTAGAAGTTCCCAAACTTGTTGTCTCCTAAATTGTAGGAGCTCCTCCTGCATGGCTTCTACCCAACTATTGTCTTTTAGTGCCTTTTGGTACTTGAAAGGTTGTGTGAGTGATAGAAAACCAACAAAAAGACAAATGTTTTGGGATTGGCTTCTTGTGAGCACTCCCTCATTGATATTGCCAATAACTTGATCCAATGGATGGTTTTTAAGGAATATCAATTCTCCTTGGTATGGGACAATGGCATTTTGAGGTGAAGGCTGCATATGGGAATCATCTGAGCTAACATCTGTTGGCAAATTTGAAGTGCCAACATCTGTTTGGAATGGAGGTGGAGGTATAGGAGGAATGGATGTGAGGTTGTGTTGACTTTTGTTCACAGTGTGTGGACTTTTATCAACGGTGGTTTGAGAGCTGGCAGAGGTTTGAGGATCAACAATTATTGAGCTAACAGTGGCAGAGATTTCACAATTGTTATTAACATCTGCTCCTCTGATGGAAGGACTGACTTTGAATTGTGGAAGCACATAGTCATATCCTTGATCTTGATGTGAAGATTGTGATGTAGCTGCATGATTAGTCTTGATAGACACATCTTCAAATGTAAATTTATCTAAATCAAACAGTTCAGCAGGATTTGCTGGGATTTTCAATGAAGAAAGTTCATTGAACTTCACATTCAAAGTTCTTCAACACACTTTGTCCTAGAGTTAAAAACTCTGTAGGCTTTAGCAGTGGTTGAGTATCCCAGAAAATAACCACAATCAACTTTGGCTGCAAACTTTGAAATTGAATCTTTTAAGTTTAATATGAAGCATGGGCAACCAAAGACTTTGAAATATGAGATCAGAGGTTTGATTTTGTAAAGAATTTCATAGGCAGTCTTTTGATGCCTGGGATTGATCAAAACTTTGTTCTGCACATAGCAAGCAGTTTTTACAGCCTCTGCCAAAAAAGACAACGATAAACCACCCCATTTTGTTCTGGAGTTCTTGGAATGCTATATTGTCTAACAATTCTTTTAGACTCACAGAAATCATCCAACTCCAAATTCCTAAACTCTGTCCCATTGTAACTTCTAAAAATTTTTACTGGAAGGTCAAATTGCTTTTCAACTTGTTTTACAAAATTTTACAAAATGCCAGCGGTTTCATCTTTAGAATGCATGAAGAAAATCCATGTTAACCTTGAAAAATCATCTACAATGACTAGACAATATCTTTTCTTTGGGAGATTCATGATTTTTACAGGGCTAAACAAATCCATGTGCAACAATTGTAAGCACTGGGTTGTTTTGGACTCTTTAATGGACTTGTAAGAACTTTTATGTTGTTTACCTTTTAAACAGGAAACACAATGTTCTTCACAGATGAATTGTTTTGAGGGTATAGCTCTGACAAGATTTTTTTTTAGAGAGTGGTGATAGTTTTAAGATTTGTGTGTCCAAGTCTTCTATACCATAATTTCGTCTCTTTGCTAGAAGCAACTGCGAACAAGCATGCATTGGACATTGGATTAACTTTCAACATAACCACATACACATTGCCAATCCTATGAGCAACAAGTTGTGCTTTGCTTTCAGCAATGTTTTGATCAATCTTTTTAACAACCTCTAGTCCTACAATTTGACATGTTTTCTTTGTAAAGAATGATCCATATCCTTTGTCACTCATTTGTGAAACACTCAAAAGATTGAATTTTAGATTATCAATGAGACTAACATGCTCAAATTTGAGCTTCCCGGCCTGAACTGATCCTGACCCCAACACCTTCCCTTTTGAATTGTTACCAAATGATATATCACCCCCTCTATGAGCCATGAAGTCTTTGAGAATGGCTTTACATCCTATCATGTGCTTGGAGCCTCCACTATCTACATATCATAAACTATCAAGGCAAGTAGAAGCTCCTGGCACATAAGTAAACAATTAGTTTAGGTGGGTCTCCAAAGCCAAAATGTCTTTGGATGGAGTCACAGATTATCCAATCTTAAATTCAGGAATATGGACAGTGGTTTGATTTGGTCTTTGTAACCACTATTGTGAACCATTTCTTATCAAATGTTGGTAACCAGGAGGATGCCTATTGACTCTTGGGTTTGAGGGTTTTTTGTAACCCTCATAACTAAGAGGAACCTTTTGGTAGATAGGTTGGCCATAACCTCTTGGATACCTGTTTGCAGGTGGTGCATCTATCACTTGTACCTCTCTTGGAACAGAGGTTTTGTTCAGTGCTTTTATAACAGATGTTTCAACAGGTTCAAAGGTCTGCTTAGATTTATTTGTAGCAGAGCTTGAACTTTGACTCTCAAGAACTTTTGATTTAATCTCTTTTACCTTTGTGTCATAGGTTTGAAGATAAACACACTCTTGGGTCATGTGGTTTGTTTTACCACAAATGATGCACTTTGAAGAATTTGGGATCACACAAGTTTTGTTTATGTCATAAGCTTTTAACAGAAAACAGTTTTTAGTGACATGATTTCTTTTCTCACAAAAGTTAGAGAACAAGTTTTTGACCTTTTCTTTCTTCTTCCCCTTTTCAGACTTCCTTTTAGCAGACGTTGTAACATCTGCTGGAAGATCCTTTATAAGGATTATTCTTGCTTTTGGTGCCTTGACACCATCAGTGGTTGAGAAGTCCATTGGCTTGAAATTTTCTAAATGTCACACTCATCTTACCATGTAGGTTTGAATTGATATTTCTCAACTTCCTCAAAAGTTGAGGATCCATCATGTTTTTCCAATGATTTTGTTTCCATTTTTATCATTGACTTTTATTTCTTCACCAGCCAAATTTTTTGGGACAATTTCAACCATCTCAGATTCATTTTTAGCAACACTTTCAGAAACTTGCTCATTTTTCTTGAAACCAATGCCAAATTTTATGTTACTTGTGATCTGATTTTCTAACATGATTTCATAACTTTTAGAAGATTCTACCCATTTTTCACAAGTGATTTGGGTAGATTCTAACTCCTTTTTTGCAAACTTGAGATTTCTCTATCATAATTTGGAGTTGATCTTTGGTTATGGTTGCCTCATGCTTTAGGCTGCTGATTTCAGAATCTTTGTTAACCAACTTTGTTTTCAACTCTTTTGTGAGAATTTCAAAATTTAATTCATCTTCTAAAATTTTATTTCTAAGATTTTCATTCACCTTTTTTATGTTTGCAAAAGCTATTATACATTTTTCAGAACATAGATCTTTGAGGACTCGCAATGCGACCCATCTGTTCGTCCATCACCACTCTCCGTTCAACCGTCAGCACTATGGAAGACTAATGCACTCTGTTTCTACGCGCAGGCTGACCCGACGCTCCTTCCACTCCATCTGGCTCGTGACTTGCTATTAAGCACTCACTTTGAGTATACTTGACCCCTTTTCGCTTTAGCGCACTTTTGGGTGTTACATACGTTCTCTATCAAACGATCACTACACATAACACTAAAACGCTTTTAAACACAAAATCGCTCTCGCATGACCTTACGTGAAACGCTGAATTGCTATGTGTAATTTGTATGCTTTGAGATTTGCCGTCCACCCTAACATGCTAGCTGTTATAGGTTGACCCGCCACCCATTAGTCCGGAATGAACAGAATCATTCCTGGTTTTAGAGTACATTTCAGTTCCATCTACAGACACATGCGAAGGCGCACGAGCATGGTTTTGAGTATTATAACTCAACACTCGAGGTGCCGGCGAAGCACGGACCTGAGGAGCGTTAACCGGAGCTTGAAAAGCTGGAGTTTCGGTCTGAGCACATAGTTGAGCATACATAGCGTTTAAAGCAGTTTGAGATTTGATTAACCACGACAATGGAGTCTCTCCAGGTGGTAAAATTGACGCGACATCAACATGAGGAGCTGCCGGAGTCACTGGAATAATCGCATGATCTGGATCATACGGAGCATCAGCTTCTTCGGATGAGTTTTCAACAATCTGTCTGTCGATCTGAGGACCGCCAACGACGCGACGGATCTCCGATCGAGAACGTGGAAACGATGATCCATCAGCCATGATGCTGTAGATCTAAGTGAAATGAAACGAAAGATGAGAAGAGAATCGAAAATCAGTGGGCGCCAATGAAGAAACATAGATCAAACAGATCGGAATCTGATCAGATATAGGGTTTAGTTTCTTGCATAAAGGGGCTAATCCTTCGTTTGGTCTCAGGATGATGATTGCAATTACTTCCGACGATACCTACAAAACAGAAACGCCGTTAGCCTCGCCACGGGGAGAAGGGGGTTCTCTCCGTGACCACCCTCCGGCGTGAGAATAAGTATCGATACTTGGAGAAAAGTTGAAGTGAAGTAAGAGAGATAGTAAGTGAGAGTGAATGACTTTCTTGTACCTGAAGTTACCTATTTATAGCCAGATTTTGGGCACCAAAAGGAGAGAGATGAAGATCTAACGGAATCTTTTGTTATTCCGTTAAATGTAAGTCGTTCCGTTAGTGCACACGGATCGACTAGTCATCTAAGGCCAGGGAGATGCCACTTGTCATTATGAGATCATTCCACTTCCTTGATGCAACCATGCCATCACCGTGATCTCCCTGGTCGTCTCAGATGCTGCCATGTGGCATTCGGTTATAACTGAAAAATACTCTGTACGATTGGGCATTAATGGCTTCTAGAAGGTTTCACAGCTGTAACCTATCTATTGCTCGCCACGTGTCCAGTTTGTTACAACAGAAAATATTCCTTTTGTTACTGCACCATATCTTATACTCAGACATCATTTGCTAAGGGAAATACTCAAGATTAACTATCTCATTGCGCGAGGTAATTAAATGATCTTTCTCCTTTCTAGATATGTGGCACAGAGATTTATGAGACCTTCTGCTGTATTAACTGTCTGCGCAAGGTTTAGGAATGAAATTTTACCCAAGGAAATTAATCAATGTTAACTTTGAACCTTGCGCGAGCCCGCGCAAGGTAGTTAAATGATCATACTCTTCTTTGGATACCTGGCACAGAGTTTAGTGAAGTCTTTCTTTGGCAGAAATGTCTGCGCAAGGCTTTCTTGTTAGATAATAATGGGTATGGTCTTTTGCTTGGCGCAAGGATTTGGGACCATACCTCTTCAGGGGTTGTTAAGGCTCGCTCTCGCTTTACTTTACTTGTCTCACTCGTGGTTGTGTTGGTTAGCTTATTTCGGTGTAGATAACATATATGTTCACATGACTACGTTAGCGCCTGCTTGTTTTCGCCAACACTTTATTACTATTATTATGCTAAACCTGTGTGCTCACCTTTTTTATTTTAACGTATGTGACAGGTTGTTGATTATCATATGTTGCAAATGGATAGGATCTCTAGAAACTCACTAAAAATCTAAGTTGTCGGATTTTGTTTTGTTTAAGAAACTTGTAGTTCGTTTTAACTATTGTATGTATATTTGTTTGAGTGTATGGGAAGTTGAACTTTATAAATATTGTCATCAAAATAGTCGTTATGGATTATTTTGAACAATCTGATTCGCTTAGTGTCACATCCCGATGATTCCGTCATCGGTTGGGGTGTGACAAATTAAGACAAAGGCCGATCAGTGTGTGTACTCCATTGTTTTTCGGCTATCAACGCCACCACATGATGCATGATTAACCATCCCCATATTTTAATGTTATTTTCACGAAATTAGTAAAATAACATTAAAATTAGAGCACTTTTACTATTGCCATCCGAACGCCCACACATATATATATATATATTTTTTAATGGCAAATTTGGATCACTGACGGACCACTGGAGTATCATCATGCCACCAGAGGAACCACCCGATCATATCCATCTCCACTAGGCATAATGTCACACCATTCAGGAGGAAACACAATAAACATGGGAAAACCCCCATTGTGGGAATCGAACCAATGACCAATTGGTCCAAAGCCTTATCTCACCACCCACAAACTATTTGATTATTTTTTTCTTTACCATGAAAAACCGAACCGATGCCATACAAACAACTTAGATAACGGTACCCGTAATAACTTTTATAGTTTGTGGTCTAAATTTCATTAAAAACTGATAGGGGTGTGTAATAAACCGCATCCGAAACCAACCCGAATTATCACAAAATTCGATGTCTAAAACCTTTGGATTTGGATTTTGATTTTGATTTTGATTGTATAAACTTCTTAAAGAAATTTGGATAATTCGGATATGTCGGATATCCAATTTTTGTTAAAGTATTAATTTTTTTTTCTGGTATGTAACGAGAATTCATATATTAATATAAAAACTGGCCGAGTTACTTCAAAATTGCAGGTAAGCGAGCAACAAGCTGCGCCGCTACCCCTTTTTAAATAGCAAACCCTAGCCTATTAAAATATTGTAAATATAATAAATATTAATTATAAGTTATGGATTTTCATGAGGGGGTGAATTTCGTGATTGAAATGATGCTTGGTAGCCACCTTATCGCTTGGAATAACCCAATATTCCTCAAGATTGTTGCAGGGGTGCGTAATCTTTGTAACTGTAGGCTTCTGGGTTAAATAGGAATCACAAACCACCATAAAACCCTAAATCTTGCTTCTGGTTTTGCAACCCATTGGGCCATCTAGCAGTGCCTTTGGAGCAAACCGCCAACAGGCAACAGCCCACAAGAACCAACAACGCAAGCCCGAACAACCCCACTTGCCCAAGCCACCAGCCAACCTCCGTGGCCCAACACCATCAGCCGAAAAACCCATCAGCATCGCACAACCGACCTCCTCACACTACTCCTATCGAAAACCCACAACCACCGCCCCAAGTGCAGATTTAGAAGACAAGTTCAGGAGTATCCTAATATTTGCTCACGAGTATCCCTGATACATCAAGCGGAGAGAAAATATATTTTTTTTTGTACTAATTTTCAGGGGCGGACCCACATAGAGTGGGCGTGTCCCCGGACCCTAATGTTTTAAAAAAAAATAGTAGATTCGGTATATTAAATTGTACAAGGACCCCATAAATATAATTAGATGGACACCATAAAAGGAAAATAAAGGTGGTGTAGTGGTAAATCCCTCTCTATTCTAACAAGATGTCATTGGTTCAATCCTTGTATAGCCTATTTTTTCTGTTTTTTATTAAATCTAGTTCAAACCTTGCTATGACCCGACCCGACCCGAACGAGGACCGACCCAAAAATTTTAAGTTTTGTTATAAAAGTATTGAACACCGAAAAAAATAGACCCCATTAAAAAAAAAATCTTGGGTCCGTCACCGCTAATTTTACACTCCGCCAACAAAGACGAGAGGTCGCCCGGGCTACCCCTACCGTCTACATCTTGATTAAAAGACAGTACCACACAAAACCAAACCCATAATTTAACCTTCGTACCGATACCATTTCATCATTGCCAACTTCCTATAGAAAAGGCCATGTCTGATCCAAAAATCTAACCACTATGACTAAGGAAAATAAAGCTTTGATGTTATGTTAGATATATTCTCTAATACATTCAGCACAACAATCATTTGCAACGATTGTAAATACAATAATCTTGTTTATTTCTTCATAATATGTTATAATCTACTTGAAATATCAAAGTTGACTCATTTAACTAGCTTAAATTAGATACGATCAATCTGAAAATAATGGAACTCACTGAGTTGTTCATTGGATTGCAAATAGAGAAGAGAATATTAGTTGCTTTATGAAAATGTCATATATCTTTCAAATGAATGTTATCCTATACATCGTATATTCAGCTCGTAAGGCCTTTTTTTTAACTCTTGATCTTCGTTTAGTTCATTAGATTTTGCTCTTTTTTTGAGCTGACTCGAAGTAATATGAGCCTAGTTACATTATCAACCATTGTTAGACTACATATCGTATATCTCGAAATTTAAAGTAACAACTAATCAATAAAAATAAAGAGCTAAATAAGAACATAAAATGTTGTTAAAAATTGTACTTTTGGACAAGTTGCAAGTAATATGTGACACTAATGGTGTATTTATTAAAAAAAATTAAAAATTGTTGTTAAAAAAACAAATAAGAACATAAAATCCTTGCATTCAAATGATTTACACGGTTTAAAAGGAAATGATTCAAAGTTGTTAAACATAGAAAAAAAATTATCTTGTAAACCAAGTAACATTACAAAATGCGATGATGAATTCACTACCACCCAAGAGACTATTAACAACAGGTCAACCATTATTAAAAAAGAGGTCAGCTTACAAAATCAAAATTCTAATCTAGTCATGAATGATGGAGTGTAACAGAATCGAAGCCTCGTCCGTCGCCGGTCCTGTATCCTCTGTTTCCGAAAAAAAAAAAAAACAATTAAAATATCAAATATCATTTTTTTAGCGGTTACTTTCTTTTTTAGTGACCCAATCTCACACCGTCTCAACGTCGACCCTAGCCAAAATCTACCCAGACTATGTTGTCTTTACCGGGCCCGCGCTCGGTTGTTCAGACTTGGTTACGACGTTTCCCCCGGAAACCGTACTGCCTCCACAGTTGCCTCGCTGAAGTAACAGCCAAATGAAAACCGGGGTGCGGCTCAGGATCGAACCCCCTCAGTGGGTTTGTCACCATCATTACCCAATATCCACCCCAATATGACACAAGTGAAATTTAAACTTGAGTTTTTATTGAAAAATCAAAGTCTTCTAACACTAACACTAGACCACAACCGAATGGGATAAATATCAAATATCATTACTTTTGAGTTTTCTTTTTTCATAAAGTCCAATGAGTTTTCTTTTTTAAATACTAAAATAGTAAAATCCAATGAAAAAAACAAAAAAAGTATACCTGAGAGAGTTCTAGGCAACTGGGCCACAATGTTATCGATGACGCTCTCACTCTCACCACCGTCTTTCCCATCCTCACAACCACCATCCTCCACCACTTCTCCCTCATTCGCCACCTCTCCTTTCTCCGATTGATGACCGGATCTCGGACTATTAACCAGATTGGTAATGAGTTGATCGAACAAGCCAGTACCAGTGCCGGTACATGTACACGTACTAGTAACAATATCATCAGTACCCGTAACAGTATCAGTACCTATACTGGTAACAGATGCAGTACCAGTACCAGTACCAGTAACCATATCCGTACCCGTACTAGTACCTTTGGTAGGAGTGTCCTTTTCTTCTTCATATTTGACTCCATTAATCATCTCATCACCACTATAAGTGTAACTGTATTCCTCAACCACACTTGGCCGTTTTTCAAGTCTTCCCACAACCACCTTCTCATCATCTCTTCCTCTCTTGTTACCGCTCCTCTCATCTCCTTCCATCTCGACCACAACCCTTTTGTTAGTTATTAATCGTTTCTGTTGATAGTTATAAATTATAAGACCTATTTTATAAAGATCTGTGCTTGGGACACGTGCTCTGCCCGACCCAACCACTCTCCTACACGTGCTACACTCCTTAAATTGTCGGTTCGTTGAATGGATAAAAAGGATCACTTTTATTTGTCAGTACTCTACCATTTAATATTAGTTATTTAACCGACTTTTTAGCACCACCCACTTTTAAATTTATGGTTTTTTTATTTAGTTTCACTCTAACTAATATTTCCAGTTAATTACAAAAGTTAGAAATTTTGCATTTTTCATAGAAGATTTTGAATCCTTCCTTAGATAATGGATTGGCTAGATGCATCCCTTAGACCTCTTTATCTATACCATGTATAGAAGATAGTTACACGTGTATACCAGGGTATAGAGAGTGGTATACGAATGCATAGATTGCCAATTTGCGATACACGAATATAGATTGTAATATACAGGCGCATAGAAAGAGGGGTACACTAAAATAGATGAAGAGTAACTAGTAAGTTTAAGGCTAAAGGGTATGGGGAGGGTCATCTTCAAAGGGATGGACCGTCATGCAGGATGTCACATCCTCATCTTTTGGAGGATGGCCCTTCTAGCAAAATGAGAGGGGTGAAGGGATGGACATGACTCACCTAAAATTAAATTAATTTTTAGTTTTTATTAATCTAGTTTTATAAAAACATTACATATATTAAATAAAAATAAAACTTGAAACACGATAATTATTCCTAAAAACAAATTACGATTCCTAAAAAATAAAATTTTCGAATCCTAAAAATAAAACTTCGATGTCCACTTTCTTTTAACGTCCTCCTTCATCCTCCGGTAAATCTCCCGTTCATCCTCCGGTACGGTATCGAGATCCAACTGTAGAATTTTAAAATCACTCGCTCGAGCGAAGTCGGCCGACAAATCTTTCTTATATTCATTTTTTTTCTCTGTGATCTCTCGGAACGAACGTATCTCGTTTATCAACTCATTCATTTTCGAATCTCTCCCGAAAGATGCCGCTTTTTTTCTTTTCGACCGCCGCCGCTTTTTTCGGGGACGACTTCGACGTCATTGTCGAATCGAACCGGAGATGATCGAGATTGAGATTCGAACGGTGGTTGAGATTCTAACGTTGGTTGAGATTCTAACGGGTTTCGGAGCATCATTTGATGAAGAGCTTGATATTGTTGCATTTGTTGTACTTGAGACATGGAATGAAAGGCGTTCGGTGTTTGTTGGAATCCCAAAAAGGTGAATTGCGGTGTCGCCCAAGAGGGGTCAATAGCCGGTGTGTAACCGGGCGTGGAAAAAGGATTCGGGTTCGTGTTGTTTGGGTTGTTCGGGTTGAACGGGTTCGGGTTCGTGTTGTTTGGGTTGAACGGGTTCGGGTTGTTTGGGTTGTTCGGGTTGAACGGGTCCGGGTTCGGGTTGTTCGGGTTGAACGGGTTCGGGTTGTTCGGGTTGAACGGTTTGAAAGGATTTTTTTTTAATTTAAAAAGGATAAGAAATTTTTAAAGTGGATGAGAAGAGTGGGTGGATTTTGGATGAATGGGGTATAAAAATGGGTGGTTGAATGGTATTTAAATTAAAAAAAATCAATTTTTTTAAATAGCTGTTGGGTAACGGTCCTCAATCGAAATTTGTGCCAAATTGGAGCGGCAAGGGCGGCAGGTGGAGGCCGGGTGTGCCGCGGCCGGGCCAAGGGCGGCGGTGTGGGGGTCCGACGCCGGGCATGGCCGGGCATGGGCCGACCCCATACCGTCTGGTCTAACACAAACCTTATATTTATTGTTTTATAAAAATGGTAGACTTCTCGTTTTGAAAGCTAGTATGTTTACCTGTCTTTTATGAATTTATGTGTAAAAACTTGAATTTCATTTACGAGAGAATAGAAAATATATGAACAAGATTACAATAAAAACCTATAATTAAGCTATCTAGAGCACGGTAACTTTGTATAATAGTAATCAACTTTTAAAAGTGTTTTAATTAGGTCACTCAAGTTTCAAAAGTGTTCCAATTAGGTCACTCAACATTTATTTTTTATTAAAATTAAGGGTTTTTTCATCAATTTCATAGGTAACCGTAGTGATGCGAATTTTTGTTTATTTTTTCCCTTTTCATTCGATGCTAACGTCGAGTGATGACGTGAATTTTAACTTTTTTTTTTAATTTTTAATGTAATTAAAGTGTTTTTATTTTTAATAAATTAAATTTCATATATTAAAATAATCCGCCCTAGCATCTTATGCTCAATTTTTCTCTTTACACATGAAAAAAAGGACATGACTCGATGTGAATGCTAAGTTATCTAATTAGGAAGGATTTTGAATTCCTTTAGTTAAAGGAATTTAAAGGAATTCATGCCTAATTCCAATTTCAATTCCATCGCCAACCAAACACATGAAGAATGGAATTGAGATTCCAACTCCATCAAATTCTTTGAACCAAACATATTAAGGGATGAAATTCAGATTCCAATTCCCTTAAATTCCATTGAATTCCTACCAACCAAACGAGTTTGGTTCGCGGAAAGTTTTGGAATTGGAATTGGAATTTGTATAGGAATTAGAATTTGAGCGAATTGAATTTGGAATTTAAGCATTCCAATTGGAATGGGAAATTGTTGGAATTGGAATCTTAATTCCATTTTTGTTGTGTTTGGTTGTCAAATGAATTTGAATCCATCACGTCGTCACCCACAACCCCCGGCTCGGGTCGAAACAGTACGGGTCAAAACGGTTCGGGTCGAATCGGTTGTGAAGAAATGGTTCAATTTGAAACGGTACGGGTTGAAACTGTTCGCGACGAAAAGGTACGGAGCGAAACGGTTTGGATCGAAACGATTCGATTCGAAATTGTACTGGTGAAACGGTTCGCGTCGAAATGGTTCGTGTCAAATGGTTCGCGTCGAAATGGAGCACTTCAATTCGAAACGTTACGGGTCAAAAGCGTTCGCGCCGAAACGGTGCGGGTCGAAACGGTTCGCGTCAAAACGGTTCGATTCGAGACGGTTCGTGTCGAAAAGGTTTGCATAGAAACAGTACAGGGTCAAAATGGTTCGCGTCAAAACGGTTCGTGTCGAAACGGTACGGGTCCGAAACGGTTCGTGTCGAAATGGTTCGATCAAAACAATTTCCGTCGAAACGGTACAGGTCGAAAAGGGTTCGGATCGAAACGGTACGGGTCGAAACGGTTCGGATCGAAATGATACAGGTCGAAACGGTGCGAGTCGAAACCATTCGGGTCGAAACGGTTGAAGATGCCAATGAATTTACTTTAATTCCTTCACATATAGGAAGGATTTTGAATTCCTTTAGTTAAAGGAATTTAAAGGAATTCATGCCTAATTCCAATTCCAATCTCATAGTCAACCAAACACATGAAGATTGGAATTGAAAATCCAATTCCATCAAATTCTGTGAACCAAACATATTAAGAGATGGAATTCAGATTCCAATTCTCTTAAATTCCAGTGAATTCCTGCGTACCAAACGCCCCCTAGGTGTTTCATGCGTGAATGGAAAACTAGGTTAGTTGAATAATTTGAAACACTTAAGTTATCACAATAAATAATATAAACTAGTGGGATTCTATAGCTCTACGCGGCAGGCTTTCAGTCAGTATTGGTTCGGTTCATTATAGTACCAATATGATACCGACACTCGACATAGCAATCGACACGTGTTTTACCTGATTGAAAACCATAAAAACGAATACTTGTATCGGTATCGGTGATGTTCGGTTGGTATTGGTCCGCTTCGTTACGGTACCACTATGGTACCTACACTTGATATAGCTTATGATACAAAAAAATAATTATTGTGAATACAACTCTGTGTTATACGAATTTTCTACCGTCACGTCGAGAAAACCATAAAATCGAATACGGTACCTGTACCAATGTTGATCCCTGCGTTACGTACGCGGAGTTCATAAAACCAAGCTACGTAGTAAGTAAACAACGAACAAAATCGGGAAAATCGTAAAACAAAAAACACGAATTTACATCGTCACGTGACATAAAACGTAGATAAAGACAAAGACAAAAACAAACTTATATTGCAAATAGGCGTAACATTAATAAAGAGAATGAAAGACAAAAGAAACCACTACAAGACAAGAATCATAAAAGACAAAAAAAACTTATTGATAAAAGATTTCAATATTTGATATATATATATATATATATATATATATATATAGGGTGGGAGTTCGCTACAAAGTCTATTTTTCCTACAAAGTGTAAAAAGTCATAAAACACCATGAAGTCAACCATAAAACACACACAAAACCCACAAATAACAAAGTGAAGATTACTAAAACGCCATATATGTGGGTTTTGTGTTGTGTTTTGGATTATAAGGCTTTGATTATCGAATGACTAACTTAGTGTGTTTTATGTTGATTATCATATTGTGTTTTATATTCATAGTTCTACGATGGTATGTTTGATATTTTTATGGACTGATAGGGTTTGGATATTGTGTTTTAGTGATCTTCACTCTGTTATTTATGGGTTTTGAGTGTGTTTTATGGCTGAAATCATAGTGTTTTAAGACTTTTTACACTTAGCAGGAAAAATGGACTTTATAGCCGAACCTCACCATATATATATATATATATATATATATATATATATATATATATGGCCAGGATTTAGAGAAAACGGTGGGAAGTGTGAAAACGATGAGAACGGCCACCAGCCGTTGGATCAAAACAATAAATGGATTAGATTGACATGGTAGCGTTTTTGTAAATAACCCCAACTTTATTACATTGACGCGCTTCATTAAGGGTAAAGAGGTCTTTTAACTTCGATAACATAAAACGGCAATATGACACATAAAACGCCATACTAATGTATAAAACGCCATTATGACACATAACACACCATATTTATATAAATCGCCAATATCATGCATAAAACGCCATCAGCCGTTGGATCAAAACAAATCAATGGCGTTACAGAGTTAAAGAAAAAGGCTGACCAAAAAGAAACTGAAAAACTATTACTAACATTTATTATAAAAAATTCCCGCCTAAACTACGAGCCAAACACATCATTATATAATTGATGTTAACGTCACTTCCATTGATCATAATCAGAAAACGCTTTTTTAACCAACACGCCAAAAAAAGGGACAGATAGCAAACATTGTTTCATGGAGGTTCAACCAGAGAATCAATAAATTCGTAATCCTCTTTGACAACAGAAGAAGGGTGTTTGTGAAAATTCCCCAACCAATTCTGAACTTGGACGAAGAAGTTCAAAGGGGGATACTAGCGCTTGGCATTCCTCTTGATAACCTATGTGACAAAACACATACGGTTATAAGAAGATTAACAAGAAAATTCGGTCCGTACCCAGAAAATGCAATAATGATCTAGTCATCCAATCTTGGTGTTATGATTGAAAAAACCGAATTAGTGAGTGTTTTATGGAACAACGGTGAGCAGCAGACCTACCCAATTGAAAACATCATGACCGAACAAAAACTTGACTTCATGAAGGAGATATGCAGCGCAACATGTTTGAACCCGAACATGACAACCAAATTGGCGTTGTTAACTGATATGTTCTTATGGAGGTGTCAAAGTCTTCAAGAACAAGAAAATGATGAAGGTGAAGATCTAGATGAGAATTTGATAAGGAATCGAAAGATGAAGACGAGGGAAGCGATGGATACTTCTCAGACCAGATCCCTTTTGATGAAGAGTTTTAATTATTTTTTTGTGGAATGTCATTCTCAATGGTTTATAGTAAATTTACTTCACTACTTATATGTAAAACGCCAAAAACACCAGACTACTCTTCACTTGCTCTCGAAGACCGTGTCGTTCTTCTTTTGATTACGGGCTTCGAACATGTCGATGCATAGTGTCAGAAAGCTTTACAATTCTTACACTGGCTTTCTTTAGCCCCAGCTTTCTTTTTTGTTTTTGTTTTTCAATAGCTTCCCCCTGTTTTGATTTTAACCACTTGCGAGATCCAAAACCTTTCGACTTATACCTAACAGGGACTCTAATCGGATTCTTGTCGTTTTGATATTGCCCTGTTATCTCAGCAAATCTATCCCTAGTACTAGGAGGAGGAGCAACAATCTACATATCTTGAACTTTCTTCATATAAGATTGAACATAATCCTTAAATAAGGATAGCTCCTCCTTATTACCAGATAAACGGTTCAAAGTATGCTCCGTTGCAAAAATAATTTCTCGCATCATACTTTGCACATCGGAATCAAGCTCAGTTTGGATAAAATCACAATTCATTGAGCAATCTGAAGAGCAATTTGGCGAAGAATCTTTACGCCATCTGTTCAAAATGTACTGTTTTGGAAATTTCCTAATATCCAAACTTCTCAAAACATAAAATATATGTCTGCATAGCAACCAAACTGCTCAAAACGCCTACAGGAGCAAGTGCTAGTGCAATCAGACTTACGGTACAATACCTATAAAACGCCAAAAGAGAGTTGAATGTATAAAACTCCATGCACATAATGTATGTATAAAGAAAACAATAAAAGAAACCAAACCAAACCAAAACAAAACACCATGTTGAAAACACATACATAAACGCCATGTTGAAAAAACATACATAAACGCCATACTCATATAACGCCATTATTTACCTCGAATAAGGATGTACAGGGCTGCTCGAAATCATTTATGTTGAACTTAAGAAACCCATCCTCCGGCTTTTCATACCGTTAATTTATGCAATCCGCAAGCCCAATCAGCTCGGTTTGAATGTCACAAAAAATAGTTTTTGTGTATATATCAGAAGCTTGGTTTTCCAACACTTTATAATTACTTTTTAGCTTGGGACGTTTGTAATGAGATTCATGATTATTTTTCCTGTGCGTGTGACGCTGTCCTTCTATTGCAGTCTTATAATGAGTCATGAACTCAACAAGAACAGATTTGGAATTGCACACTTGGCCAAAAAAATGGTTCTCACATTCCGACCTCAATGTCGTACGCATAAGGCCTGACAGTTCCTCCATTCTATAATATGCAGGAATCCAAGAATCCCTAAGACCAAACATATCAGAAAGCTAGTCATTATCCTTTAAACTGAACTCTTTAATAACCTCTTCCCATTCTGTTTCAAACTCTTCAAGACTAAGAACATCCGTCCACACAACACCACAAATACGTTATTTGAAATTGGTTGAATTGCATAGCCTCACACCAACCTATATAAAAAGCAGCAAGACACCATGAAAAAAAATACAATGTGAATATCAAATAACTAACATGTAACACACTTGACATGAAAACGCCATATATCATAAAACACCAACACATTGGAATAAGAATAAAATCAACCTTTAGAGACAGTTTATGCATCACGTGCCACATGCATTACCGATGCCTCGTTTCAACAAATACAACAGAAATAGCCTTCTTCATTGCTGGATCCTGATCAGTGACAACAACTTTTGGTTGAGAACCAACAACTTTTAGAAAACTCTCAACAACCATATATACATATCAGCCGCTTCTGAGGCCAATAATGCAGCACCAAATGTAACATTACAATGGTGATTGTCTATACCAATAAACAGTACAAAGATCATAGAGTATCTGCATATGAAAAACGCCATTTATAAATAAATTGCTATAAAACGCCATTCATCCTATGGTTGAAAAACGCCAAAAAAACATAGAAAAAAATTACTTGTTGGAACAATATGTGGCGTCAAACGAAATCACATCACCAAACACTTGGCAATTACGTTTGCATTGATCATCACACCAAAAAAGTCCCTTCAAACGGTTATCATCGTCTGTGAAGTAGTCGTACGAGAAATTAGGCTAGGACTGTTTTTTTCATGCAAATGTCTCACGACCATCTCAGCATCATATTCCCCTATAAATAAGTTGATTTGCCTTTTGTAGTTCTTAAAATCAACTTTACTTGCACCAACGTCTTTAAAACCACCAAAACAAGTCTTCATAAAATTAAACGCCTTAACCGGTCCCAAATTCAACTTAGACATGCTATGTATAACATGCTTCTGGAGCTGAGTGAGGTGTCGTTCAGACGGGAGAAAATGCATATCAGGCTGTACAACAAGACCATGGTTGTGCTCCTCAACAAACTTATAGACCTTCCATGATCCAGACTCAAATATAACACATAATTGTGCTCCACAATCAGTCCTCTTGGAGAAATTTGATCGCACATTCCTTTGCTTTTGATTAGGGTCCAACGTATCAACCTTCTTGTCCTTATACACCCCAGCTCTCGTACACATATAATACTTAATATGTGTTTCTCCTTTGGCGTTTACCTTTACAATACCTCTCCTAACAGAAAAACCACAAGCCTTCGCATACATAACATACATTGAATAACAATCATCAAGGTTTGGGAATATCATATCTATTTTTGGCTTTATCTCTTCACTAACGTCGGGAATGACAACTGGCAAACAGTTCTCGAAGAAACACCCTCGTCTGAACACACATTATCGATAAAAACAAACACTATTGATTAAAACGCCATTTATTGAAAGGTAATCAATAAGAAGTTGTACACATAATACTAAACACATATTAGTCAAAACTACATAAGAATAATAATCAACGAATAATAGGAAAAGTTTTTAGATATTAACACACCAGTATCTACTTTTTAGCTACAACAATAATCATATGTACGTAAAAAAATAATGTTTACAGATCGTAGAACATAATTAAAACACATGAAAACACCAATTGAGATTAACAATGAAAACGCAATAAGTTGAATATGAAATTGTACAGATAATACAATAATCCTAAAAACAAACACCAATTATTATACGAATTAACAATACAAACGCCAAACAGTGAATATATGATGAACTACATTAAAAAAAATAAAACGCCATCTTCAAATATTACCCTGTGAATCAGAATCCATGTTAAACGCCAAGTGTCTCGAAAGCTTGGAGGGAGGTAAACAATTTTTGGAATTTTGTAAGAAACGAATTGAAAACACCTTTTATTGGACGGAAACTGTAGAATGACATTCTTTCCCCGCATATAATTTAGCGCCCCTTTGCCACGTGTTAGGCCAGGATCCGTTCTCACTGTTCTCACACTTCAAATCGTTTTCTTCTAATCCCGTTTATATATATATATATATATATATATATATATATATATATATATTGATCAACTTGAAACCAAGTTAATAGTGAGGCTATCCATTGCACCTCTGTTGTCGAAGTGGGTATAACACAAAATTAAGCTTTAGTGGAAAACCAAGCAGATGTTGACTGACGTTTGGGTGACCACGCAACCGGACATTGTATCAGGTTTATTATTTGGATTTTGAGTAGTTCGAGTCAGGTTTTCGGGTTTTTCGTGTATGATATTGTATCCGAGAACCGATCTGTATCACAATCGGGATTGGATTGGTCGAAAAAGGGTGTTTAGGTCAAGCTACTGGGTAGTTCGGGTTTGGACATATTTGTTAATAACCCTCGTAATATCTAGAAATTTAATGTGCATTCACAAATTCTTGATAACAGAACAGACCAAAAGATGAACCGATGTAGTTCGGGTTAATTGGTTCGGCTAATCCAGTTTTTGATGTTTACAGGTCTTAGTGATCCGGTTTTTGATGTTTACACGTCAAAGTGATTTGTGGGTTTGTTCTGGTTGGGTCGGGTACAAGTGATATCAGGTTCGGGTAAAATCGACGGGCCTACCACATATAGGGTGAGAGACCCAAATGTACCATATACGTGTAAAGGGTGTAGTCACACACAACCATCCAACAGATCACGTACTTAAGATAGCAGATTACTTACACATGTAGCCACGTGCTGGTAGGAACACAATCAGCACATATATAAAAATATTGTATACTTGGGTTAAACAAAAACGTCCCTTAAACAAATTTGCAAGGTGGGCTTGTGCACTTGGGCTAAACTAACAAATGATAGGGGTGCTCCTTGGGCCGGTGCACAAATCAAGTATCTAAAATTTCTATTTTTAATTTGTAACTCTAAAATATTTTTATCAGTTTGTAACTCTAAAATATTTTTATCAGTAGTTTCAACTTATGAGCATGTCTGTGTAAGAAATGTGTATACAAGCTAGTAAAGCATTATAACTCACTTAATCTTAATCTATAATGAATTGACACAACTCATTCACGTAAACTAGTATAGATACCATGCTTGAAATAATTTAAAAAAAATATATAAATGTCCCTTAAAAACTTTGTACAAATTTAATAAAATTTTGCTGGGTGGGGCTATGCACTCTGTACATATTTAACATAAATGTCCCTTGAACAAAAAAATATATCTCATGTTTTCTAGGGTTTTTGATTTGTGATTGACTAATGCTTGATCTCGTATTTCAAAAGTTGTTGAACCTGATTCAACGTTTGAAGTTGCTAAACATAATTTAGTGAGTTATAGCCTTATACTTATATTTGTTTTGTTTACGTAAAGAGACATAAAGGTATAGTATTATTTCTTTTATTTAAGTGAGTTGATTTTTGTGTACGTTAATTTATATTTGTTTTTCGTAGAGGAACTTTTAACACTTTTTTTGAAAGTAAAGAACGGTCTTCAAGTAAAATTTATCATATTAGTAACTAAATGAAATTTTACAATATCATTAAGTGGATAAGTATGAATTGGTTACCCGACTCATTTTGATCTGCCTTGTTTTAACTCAATTAGAATTTGTGCCCCCGCCAAAAGAAAAATTATAGATCCGCCACTTTGGATGAATATGGATTATTGAAGAGAAACAAGTAGATAGTTAGTTAGAAAAAACCCATTGTGTTAATGTATTTTGATAATTGGTTGTTTAAATTATAAATTCCGAAGTGTTCTTGCTGGCTTTAAGGTTAATTACTTTACTTGTTTCATGATATTCGTATTCACTATATGTTTTATTATTAATTTGTTTTGTAATGTCACTATTGTATACTTATGATTCGTTGCATGCATGTCCTAGGAGTTTATATTCTGGTACTCAGTGTCGAATCCCAGAAAACCAACGATTGACATAAGCTAATAGAGCTTCGCCGACGTTCACGTTCTCACCTGACTAATTCCTGCAAAGTAATCACTGTTAGCCTCGCCATGGAGGACCCCGAGGGGGGGGGGATCCGTGACCAAGCTCCGGCGTGAGAATAAGATTCTGACCGGAGTAATAAAAAAGAATCCGACTCAAGAAATTAGTCGGAGCCTTGGTGTGGATTATGAATTGAATGCCCGAATTGAAAGTGTGTGAGAATGTTTTTCGAGTAAAGAGTGTTGTAGGTTTTTCTTCATTTACATTGTCAGGATCTAAGTTTGAATCACTTGTAGTTTTTGTTTCTAAGAATGGAAAATGGATTGAATTAGAAAGATATACAGCGGAATTAATGGAAAACTTTTATTACAAGCAATTGGTCGTTTGTTTTCATCACCATCATGCTTTCAAGTTGATAAACTTTGCATGTGATTCACAAACTCCCTCTTAGCCAATTACAATCGTTTGATAGTAAGAAATGAAGAAGATAAAATGCGAAATGATCTTTTTCAGGAAGATAAGTTTAACAGTTACAACATTCACCTATTTATACTAACTATCTAACCACTGAGCATCTTTTGTGACATCATGGTTGATAGTGACAGCTAACAAAATTGTAACTAACTAAAACACTGCTATACTAAACTATCAGTGCATAGCACTGTTACATTGAATAAAGTAAAAACTAGTCTAAGCACTGATCTCTATCCTCTGATCTTGTTTCTTCTATCAGACCTTTGCCTTTTAAACGATCAGATGATAGGAGCAGTTGTTTAGAGAAAGCAGTGTAAAGGTAGATCAGAGGTTGTAACCTCTGATAGTTGAACGAAAGCTCAGATAGTGTATTTGGCTTTGATATCATCTGTTCCTTTGTTAGGGTTCGATCCCAACAATCTCCCCCTGGAACAGATAATGCCAAAACAAAATATTCTTGGTTTTTATTCCTCAACAGAAGTTCTCTGATTTGCCCTTTAAACTGTAATTCAAAATTTAGAGAGACTTCATCAGCATCATCATCATCATCATCCTTTTCGAGTGTCAGATCCAAAAGATCTTGAAGGTCTTCTGCATTTAGCTCATATGCAGCCTCCATGCTCATCTTGACAGCATCACCATTAGACTTGAGCAGTGTCAATTTGTGGAGCCTTTTTCGACTTTCCACTTTAGAATTTTTGGGTCTTCTGGCTTTTTAGGATGACTTTTATTTGTTGAGGTTTAAAGAGCTTTTTGTTGAACTATATTTGTCAAATCTGCTCTGAGCTTTTCACTAGCTTCATCTGTGTGATAGTCAACCATGTTTTTAATTCCCTCTTTGATGTGTTCAAACACTCTCTTGTCTTCTTCATCTATCTTTTCTTGCCTTTTTAGTTGATTGAAAGCAAGGATGGAAGGGACAGATGATGAGATAGACTTTTTGGAGTGTTGAGCTTTATGAACATCATCTGATAGAGGGTAAACTGGTTTAGAAGGCATGTTTGGATCTTTCTTTCACCTCTCTTCTAAGATCTTATACGTATCAATCACCCTCGCTTCTCCCCACCTTATCACTTGGTTCCTGGAACCATAGTGATTCTGTATCAATTCTTCTTTCATCCTCTTAAGCTTCAAGGCTCTTTCCGGCATGTCTTTCTTATGTTTTTCCTAGTTAGGAGAGTTGGCTTCTTGAGAGGATCTTTTAACATTTCTTGCATTCTTTTAATCTCTTCTCTCAACTCATCTATACTCCAATCCTTGAATTGTGCCTTTGTTGCCTTATATTGTTTGTTCTTCATGATATGTTCAACGAGTTCACTTTTAAGATATTGATCTTCCCTTTCTGACAGCTTGTTGCTCAGATCTTTGAAAAAATCTTGCAACGTTCTAGCTTTGCTTAGCTGAAAAGACATGCTGGTTTGTATCTCTCTATCACTTTTACCAGTTGAGTCTATCTTTGCTATATCCTCTGCTTGTTTCACTTTAAGTTCCAGGTAGTCATCAACATTTGCAGGTCTTGGGTAGCCATCAAGAGATAATATAGTTCTTTTGTCAGGGTCTTCCTCAGAATAGAAGCTTAGAATTTCTTCCCTGACTGTTGGTAAATCAAGAGGATATTTCTTTGCTGCAGGGTATAAGTTTAAGGGGATCAGTGGTTGGATTTGAGGATGGTGGAAGCATTGATGTGGAGATCAGTGGTTGTGATGATAAAGGAGTAGGAGTAGGAAAGATCTCTTCTTCATTCACAACTTTTATAGTTCTTCTCCTCTTGAATTTGACCTCAGGTGATGATTGATGAGTTGGTATTCTGGTTGGTGTTGGTAGAGGTTGGGTGGATGTATTAAATATGACCATGGCAGTGGATGAGATTGCATCTGCTGCAACCTCTGCACATGTACTTGAGGTGGTGCTTGGACATATTGAATATGTGGTGCAGGTGCTTGGACATAATGGACAGGAATTGTAGCAACATGATGTGCAAAATGTGCATTGTTTTGCAATCAAGGTGCAGGGGTATATTGGGAATAATGGACAGTGCTTTGAGGATTGTTGCCAGGATGTGTTACAATTGGTCCTGCTGATTGTGATCTGCATTCTCTGGCAAAGTGACCCATCTTGTTACATTTGTAACACTTGATTTTAGACTTATCCAACCCAACTTTCAACCCCCATGCAATCCTGGAAATCTCCTACCAGTTCTTTTGTAAAATTTACTTGCTCTAACACTTAAAAGTGCCAGCTGATGCAAAATGTCCATTTATTCAAGGTCAGTGGGTTCAAAATATTGTAAGTCATTCATTTCAAAAGAAAATTTGTCAGAGGTCTGGTTTTCACTATTTGCAGCAAAGGCAAAATTGGGTGTACTGGGATTAGAGTTGAAATTGTTTCCAGATGTTATGTCAATGTAATGATCATAACTCTGATCTTTTCCACAGCTAGACCCCTCCTAATGACTATATAAAGCAGTGTTTCCCAAAGTATAGTCATTAGTCATTTTCCCTGACTCTTGCAACTTCTTTTTCTGGTTCAATTCTCTCTCATAAGTGAGGAGTCGTCCATGAAGTTGTGTCAAGGTCATTTCCTTGTAACCAACAACTGTCCTAGTGACATAAGCTATAGTCTCCCATTTCTCAGGTAAAGATCTCAAGAAACGACTATTGACAGTCGAATTTGGAGATTCCACATTTACCAATTTGAGCTCACTGATGAGACAGCTATATCGTTCGAACTGTTGGGTTAATGACTCACTCTTAACGTGGCAAAATGTTTCATACTGTTGATTTAAAACCTCTCTATTATTCTCGATCACCTTTTCAGTACCACCGAATTGCTCTTTAAGAACATCCCATAACTCTTTAGCACTATTACAATGAAGTAATCCCGCATAAATCTCATTGGGCAAAGCCGAAGCAACAATGCTAAAGGCCTTAGCATCCAATTCAATCTTGAGGAAATCCTGTTCAGAGTAATTTTCGAGTTCTTAGGGACCTGCGTGTGGGGATCCTCTGTACTTGGAACCATGGGAACATGAGGTCCAAATACAACGGATCTCCAACATCCGGTGTTCTGTTGGGCGAGAATATGACCCATCCTACGTTGCCAAATAAAATATTCATTTCATTTCAACATAGGTGGTTTGAACATGGATCCAATATTGGATTGAGGTGTGTTTTGTGCCATTTCTCTAGTTTACAACAGATTTGTGTTTTAAAAACTTTTGTAGCAATAAAACTCTGTATTCAAGTAAAACTATCAAACGAATTAGCACAAAGAGCTGATCTGTTCAAATCAATTTGTCTGTTAAATCAAAATCGATTGACCAAGCTCTGATACCAATTGTCAGGATCTAAGTTTAAATCACTTGTAGTTTTTGTTTCTAAGAATGGAAAATGGATTGAATTAGAAAGATATGCAGCGGAATTAATGGAAAACTTTTACTACAAGCAATTGGTCGTTTGTTTTCATCACCATCATGCTTTCAAGTTGATAAACTTTGCATGTGATTCACAAACTCCCCTTAGCCAATTACAATCGTTTGATAGTAAGAAATGAAGAAGATAAAGTGCAAAATGATCTTTTTCATTTAACAGTTACAACTTTCACCTATTTATACTAACTATCTAACCACTGAGCACCTTTTGTGACGTCATGGTTGATAGTGACAGCTAACAAAGTTGTAACTAGCTAAAACACTACTCTACTAAACTATCAGTGCATAGCACTGTTACATTGAATAAAGTAAAAACTAGTCTAAGCACTGATCTCTATCCTCTGATCTTGTTTCTTCTATCAGACCTTTGCCTCTTGAACGATCAGATGATAGGAGCAGTTGTTTAGGGAAAGCAGTGTAAAGGTAGATCAGAGGTTGTAACCTCTGATAGTTGAACGAAAGCTCGGATAGTGTATTTGGCTTTGATATCATCTGTTCCTTTGTTAGTGTTCGATCCCAACATACAACTTCATGATCGCCTCATTTGCTTATAACAAGGAGCGTTGCTTATCGAGGTAGGTCCCTCTCTGCCAGGATCCACTGATAATTCACCGGACAAAAGGAATGTCCGGATATATGGTAGAGATTTGTTCCCTTTATAAGATCTGATCAGACCTCTTCATTTGATATTAATCTCTTTCACGAAGTAACTTCACCGCCCCATTCTTTGTTGTGTTCGGGCATTGAATGCCCTTGACAAGTCATGTCACTCATGTCTCTGCCGGAATAGTATCCATGCATGCCGGGCATGGACCCAGTTCGGAGACCTTTGGCTGGGACCCTTTTATGGAAATAGGAGTCTTATTGTGGATTTGGGCTTAACTATCCAGATAAATGCGATGGGCCTTTTGCTAATGAATAATGGGAAGCCCAGACGAGGGGCCTAGTAACGGACCCTCGTCATCACTTATTATCTCATGTTTGGTGTTGCTTTATCCTTACTTAGACACCCATCGGTTGTTGGGAGACGGTTAACTTTGTAGTTATTTATTTTTGACTTTTAACTTTGTTGTAGAATTTTCTTTTTTACTGTGATACTGGAACAATCCCACCTATGGTGTCTGCTTAAAGCCCATCTTGCAAATTTGTTTATGGGACGTTTTTGTTTTGCCAAAGTACACAATACACTTTCTATGGGTTGGACGGTGCGGTGGGCACAAGACTAGTCTACCATCTTAATGATTCCGCCACTGTTCATCCTATGTGTTATGATTGAGTGCCACTCTAACTTACGAAAGATAAGCATACAAGTGACAAGAAGATATTTGTCATTTTAGGGTACCAATACATAAACCAGAACATTTACAAGATATCCTTTTACTTAAATGACAAGAGTTTATTAGATTGGACATCTTACAAAAATAACGACTTTCCAAATTTCATTACTAGTCTCAATATCACTCATCACCTAGGAATAGAGCTCTAGTTTTCTCAACTACTTTCTTCCCTTTATAGACAATATCAGTGATTTATGGTGAATTTAAGAAAACTGCCTAAATGCAATTTAATATAATGAGTAACAAGTGGGAGAAAACAAAAACAAAAGGATACGTGCAGATTTCTTGACTGCTTTGAAATTTTGATTGATGCTTATTGCAGATGCATGCATTGAGAGCTCCTCAAAGACACATGGAAAGGAAATATTCGCTTTATTTCTTGCATGACCAATAACCTAAGAAATATTCTAGTATGAAAATGTTTATTTAAGTTGGCATAAGCATGAATAAGGAAAGTAAAATTGCAAATGTTGGAGTGATTTCAACATACATTATTTAAGTTGATGATTTATTGGCTTACCGCCTTCATTAGATTTTGTTTTAGTTTCTTCACCACCTGTCTTCTCTCTTCAATAAAACTTGTTCGCTCTTTGTAGAGGTAATACCGATTACCTCCAGATGTCACATCCGGCCACTGAACAATAAAGAGATAAATCTGGTTCAAAGGACACCCAAAAACACTTCGTCCAAATAACAGGTCTCATATTAAACAAGACAGAAGGGCCGGAAGACGTCATCTCACTCTACGAGTATAAATATTGTACTCCAAGTACACTCAAAATACGTTGTCCTATATCTTCATCCTTTCTAACTCTCTTTATCTTCTCTCTCTAAAAATGCATACTTACTCCCATACCAGAGCGTGGTCCCAGAGTGGCCCTCCTACCTATGCGATGAGCCTAATGGTTTGTTGGTTTGGCAGGTCATTTTCCTTGCAACTTGAGGATCACTCACTAGATCAATATACATGTCTGGTTTTTGAATATTCAATTGGTGCCATCTGATTTCTATTCATAATCTTTCACTAGTTGAAATTCATGAACAATACTGAATTATGGAGGCTCCGTGTCCTCTAGATATGGGTACTTCTTTCACAGTAACAACGTCATCTACAACTCTGGCCGAAGTTTCCACATTCTCAGCTCCTTTGAGCTCAGGGCCTAACTATTCCATGTCGTTGTGCTGTTTGTGCTGATTGATACTCTATCTCTAGGAAAGTTCAATACAATGTTTCTTGCAAAAAATGCTACTCTTTTGCAATGCTTACAGGCTCATCGGGCAAGAAAAGTGCAGATCCTTAGTTTACGAACCAGGCCGTTCAATGAAGAAAAAGATGTAAGAAATCACGGTTTAGTTGTCTCAACAGCATCAACCGTCTCCACTATTGTTACTTCTACTCTGCTCCAAAATTCTATCAATATAAACTCCTTGCAGGGCTATACGGAATTTGCTTCGGCAGGCCCCACTACTAGACCCGACTCGCAAGGATTCACCACGGAGGAAATAGAGCTAACAAAACCATATCACCCTGTCTCCATGATAGCAAAGTCAAAGTTCTCACCAAGAATTGTCAACGCTAAGTTGCCACCGAAGCTAAAAATGTCATTAATTGTCAAGAAGTACGATGGTACCATAGATCTGGACGACCATATATTCGACTTTGATGGTGCAGCTAAGGTGGAACAATGGTCGATACCAACGTGGTATTTTATGTTCGCTCAAACTCTTATGTGGGCTGCAAGGGTGTGGTTTGATGCACTCTCCGAAGGATAAATCTATGATTTTGAGAAGATCCAGGGGTTATTTCTCCAAAATTCTAGCCAATAGAGGCATTATTCAAAAGAAATTACAGCTCATAACATCTGTCGAAAGGACAGGGAATCTTTGGATAACTTCAATGATCATTTCAATTAGGAAAGTACGCAGATTAGTGGAGTCGTTTATCAGTTATGGGTCTCCGGCTTCTGCTATGGAGTCCGGAACAATCAACTTATGGAAAAATTGCATGAAAATCTCCCTAAAACCATGGAAGTTTTGAAGGACATGGCTCGAGCCTTTGCCAGGGGAAAGAATGCATGTAACCCGGCTTCAGAGTCTGATAAGAAATCTTCGTCTTGGAAAAGAAATGGTGGCTCAGCCTTTGACAAAAGCTCTTCTGGGAGCAAAAGCCGACACCACCCCTACGATCAAAACGATCGTAATAATTCTAAAAGCCGAAGCATCACTTCATGGTTCCATCATTTATCCGACCTTAATCTCCTAGCGAGATCTTGAGTGCTGAAGGGGCTAATTTTACCACACCTCCTAAGCTGCGCTCAACCGGAGATAAGAACTCAAATAAGTATTATGAATATCACTGAGGAAAAGGACATAACCCCGATGATTATTGGTCATTAAAGCAAGAAATTGAGAAAGCTATTCGGTTTGGAAAACTATCACATCTTGTCAAAGAGGTGAATGAGGGAAAAACAGATCCGATTATGGTTGTCAATCCGAACAATCAATCTGGAATTTCCATGATCTGAAAGTTGCAAAATCAAGGAATAAAACGTACTGGGCGTCGTATGGCGCCATGGATGCAACAGTTAATATCTTTCCCTCTCATTCCGATGAAGGAAATTAAGGAAGGACCTATAATCATATCATCCATTACGTGGACATTGACAGTGCATCTGAAATTATGTATCAGCAGTGCTTTCAGCAATTGGCCCAATCACCAAGGCAAAACTAATACATGTCTCCATCCCCTGGTAGGCTTTTCCGGGGAGGTGATCCAGCCGATTGGGCAAATCACCCTTTACGTAACCCTGGGCACCGGAGCATTAGCCCGAACGGTACACCTTACCTTCCTAGTGGTTGGTGCAAAGTTAGTCCATGACATCATTTTAGGAAGACCTGACATGTGCACTTTCGACATTATTAGCTTCACAATCCATGTTTCTTTAAAATTCCTAACAGATGCTATAATCGCAACCATCCAATCTGAATCAACTCTCTGTGTAGCCGAGGCGAGGCAAGTTCATCAAGTTCGCAGACCGCTATAACCAAGGAATGGTCCATACATCCAAATTTCTTGGAACAAAAAGTCTCCATTGGTGCTCAATTTTTGGAGCTGAAAAAGGCGACTTTATTGAAGTTGATGTCTAGTTCGTTAGATGTTTTCGCCTGGAAACATTCCGACATGGTGGGGGTCCCCAGGGCTATGGCCGAACATAAGCTTAATACTTCTCATTCGGCTAAACCCGTGGCCCAAATAAAACAAAGCATGGCTCCGACTAGAATAAGGCCATCGCCGAAGACGTAAAAAAGGATGCTGGAATAATTAGAGAAGTGGGTACCAAAGCTGGGTATCGAATCCGGTCATGGTCACCAAAAAAGACAACACATGGTCGATGTGCGTAAACTTTTCTGATCTTAATAACGCCTGTCCAAAAGACTGCTACCCATTATCGTAGATTGATTTTAAAGAAGATTCCATTGTAAGCTATCGTCTCAAATGCTTTTTGGACGCTTATAAAGGATACGACCAGATTCAAATGGTGTTAGAAGATAAGGATAAAACAACTTTCGTCAAGAATGAGGGTTTATATTGTTACACAAAGATGCCTTTCGGCTTTAGGAATGTCGGAGCCACATATGGATAAGGTGTTCAAACAACATATAGGCCGTAATTTGAAAATTTACGTAGACGACCTGGTGATCAAAAGTAAGACCTAAGATAGCATGATAGAAGATATTTTGGAAACTATTACCAGATTGCGGAGTATGAGTAAGAATATGAAATTGAATCCAAAGAAATGTTCGTTCGGATTGGAAGAAGGGAAGTTCCTTGGAGTTTGGGGTACATAGTCCGGCATCGAAGGTCTTCTGGATAAAATTCAAGTTGCTATAAAAATGAAAGCTCCGAAGTCTGTCAAGGAGATCCAGTCTCTAAATGGCAAGTTTGGTGCATTACATCATTTCCTATCTAAACCTGGGGAAAATTCTCCCCTTTTCGTGACAGTACTAAAGAAAAGCTTCGGAAAAGATGAGGTCCAATGGACTCCAGAGGCCGAAGCCGCATTCGAGGAATTAAAGGTCTGTTTAAGTTCCTTGCCAACATTAACCACGCCGATTATCGATGAGGTTATCACTATATACCCGTCGGCCTCTAACTTCGTTGTCAGCATTGTATAGGTCGTGCACATACAGTTCGCTCAAACACCCGTCTATTATTTTAGCCGCATTCTAAAAAACTACTAAACCAGATATCCCATGATCGAGAAATTAGCTCTGGCACTAGTACATGCATCAAGACGACTCCAAAGATACTTCCGGGCTTTTGAAATTGAAGTTCAAACTAATCTATAGATTCAGCTGGTACTCCAGAAGCCTGCGGTTTCTGGACGATTGGCCAAGTAGGCCCTTGAGCTCAGCGCCTTCGATATGACATACCGCACTAGGGGCAGTAAAGGGGCAAGCAATTGTCGATTTCCTAGCTGAAGCTCCCGAAGGTACTTGCAAAGGTATCCCGAGATCAGAAGAAGTCACGAAAATATGGAATTTCTTTACCGATGGGGAGTCAAGTAAAGAAGGAACCAGAGCAGGTCTGATCCAAAAGGAATAGAGTTCACATATGCCATGCGTTTCGACTTCCAGAGCTCTAACAATGAGGCAGAATATGAAGCCCTTCTGGACAGACTCCAAAAACTTCCAAAGCTGGAGCAATATCTCTCCCGCTCAGGTTGATTCAGTAGTCGTGGCTAATCAAGTTATTGGAGAATACGAAGCTAAGGAACAACCATGTCCAAATATTTAAAAAAGGTTCAAGAGCTGGTATTATCTTTCGAAACTTGTAAGGTGGTTCACATTCCTCGGAGTAAAACCAAGAAAGCTGATGCTTTAAGCAAATTTGCTTCGGTTTCATTCAGTTATTTATCCAAGGAAGTTTTGGTAGAAGTTCAAACCCAACAATATCGCACCTCGGGAGAAGTCATGGCGATTTCCCAACGTCCGGATTCTTGGATGGCACCGATCCTTAATTAGATTATGAATGATTGGCTTCTAGATGATAAAGCATAAACTAAAAAGTTAAAGGTCAGGGCCCTCCAATACCAAGTGCATGCTGGAAAGTTGTACCGAAAAACATTCTTGGGACCTCTTCTCCGATGTTTAGATCTAGAGGAAGCAAGTTATATGAAAAGGGAAATCCATTGGGGAATTCGCAGTATTCATGGCGGGCCGAGGCTGGTTATCACTAAAGCAATGAATGTCGGGTACTATTGGCCCAAAATGCACCAAAGCGCCACGACTGAGTTACAAAGTTCGGATGACTGACAGAGGCATGCCCCGGCCAGTCTCTGGGCAAAGAACGACATGATCCCGGTGTCATCGGCCTGGCCCTTTCAAAAGTGAGGCATTTGCATAGTTGGTCCATTTCCATTCCGGTGATGGGCACCCTCAGATAATAACCATGCTTTGGCTGAGGCCAGCTCCTCTACACTCTTCCTCAAGTCGTCGTTCTCTTACTTCACTTGGGATATCTTCTCGTCATGCCTCGTTTTTAGATTCTGCAGATCAAACTTCAACTTTGCCTCTCCTGCTTGGCACAAATCCCTCTCTAATAAATTCAAGTCGGAGCATATACAAGGGATGTAATATGAATATAAAACTAAAACGCCGAAGTTTAAATAGAAAAATCTTTCATTATTTTCTCATAAGCTCGCTGGGCATTGTTCAGCGACTCCTCCAGGTTCCTCATCACCTCTTTATGAGCGGAATTATCACGCTCAACATCAGCCGAGAATTGAGCAAGATATGCGGCGTGTTTATCCCAACTCTCGCAAGTGGTCGTGGCCGCAGCCGTAGCCAAAGCTGCCTGATGTTGAAGGATCAAGGCCCTATCTTTTCCTTAATCTAGGCAAGCTCGCCAGACAATTGTAACACTTTCTACTCAAAACCCGATGCCTTTTGAAGCTTTTGAGAAGATACCTTCGACTTTCTCTCCAATCCCCTCTTCTCCATCCGTCTACAATCCACCTCTTATAAAGCTCCACCACATAAACATTCGACTAGGCTTGATTCTACAAAACAATAGCACCTAACTCTTGGCCATTTTTCCTTCGGCTTCTAGCATGATCAACCAGAGTGTTAAGGTTGAATAAAAATAGTTTAGCAGTTAAGGCATCCATACCAGAATCCTTATTCCTCACATCCCAGTCCGGGATAGGCTTCTCCTTGGCCACAACGAGGTTAATATCCATCTCATATGAAAAAAATATCAATAAAATGATATATGCTCATTACTTCGGACTCGAACCATGAGGGAGACGAGGAGGAAATTTGATCTCCGCCACCCTTATGGACGTGGGCCGAACCTGGTGACGGGCCTATTCCCATACCTGAAAAGCTAACCTCCTTTTTTGCATCACCTTTGGGCGTGATCACCTCCATCTCTGTATCAGTATTTTCATTATCTACATCTATCACTTGGTGAGTCTCTGAAAGAGGTGTTAGACTGGACTTTTTTTTTTGCGGAGCTTCATCCCTGGCCGATTTGCCACCCATCAGGTGCTCAAGTAGGTTCTCTGAAATAGGTCCAGAAAAAGAAGAAGTTTTGGGTAGATTAAATTTTTCGTCGTTTATGTCTGTATCGAATTGCAAGTGATAGTCACAATACTTTATTTGTAAAATCCATTACACTCCTTTGACCCTAACCTAGTTAAAATTTTAAGTTAAATAAAGCATGTGTGTTGCACATGAGGGTAGATTAGTAATTTTTTCCTTTATTTAAAATATATAAAAAAAAGAAATAAACCATTTCCTATAATAATTATATTATATATAAAAAATGATAAAACCCAATCTCCCCCTTGTAACTATCTGCAACTCCCTCTCTTTATACCTTTTCTTCACCACCACCACTTAACCTCCGGCAACCACGAGCACCACCACCATCTTCGCAACGACCACCATTGGAACACCTTCTCTCTCTTCTCACTCACAAAACCATAACCATAAGAAGCCGTAATCAACCCCAGATCTGAAAATTTTACTTGTTTATTGGTCGGTTTGGGAGGTTGTTTCAGGAGTTTTAATCGAAGAGGATGAGTTGGTTGGCTAGGGATAAGCTTGTTGATAGTGAGAATTCTACTGCGATTAGGTCGAATTGGGTGTTGTTGATGGTGGAATTTATTTGGAAGTGGTGGAATGCTTTGATGGTGAGATCGTTGGTTCTTCCGATGGAGAGTTTTAGGGCTAGTGTATATCCTCTTGTTATGGTGTGAATTCGGTTGCATTTGGCTCGATTTAGGCTTTTCAGATGCCCTCAAGGTCTAAAAAGAAAACAAATCCTGCCTAATTGAAATACTTTTAGTACCTGCATCCACAATTTCATACATAGGGTTTTAAAAAGGCTCAAACTATCCACACACCTCAGCTGCCTATTTGCACACCCTCTGCAATGTATATGCCTCGTATAGGCCTATACGGGGCGTATAGGGTTACATAAACTCAGTGCCTGACCCATGTAAGTTCTGGTTTGGCTGCTCCTATACGTGCGTATATGACCCCTCATATAGGTCTCGTATACGACTCATGCCCATATACGCCACGTATAGGCCAATATGGGGGTGTATATAAGGTTTTTTTTGACAAACATTTTATACAATATTAAGTATAGGATATGATACAACACCTGTGTAGGCGTATACAAGACTTATATTATACACTATATGATACGATACGTTACAATAAGATACGATCCTATAAGATACAATACAACACCCGTGTAGGCCTATAGGTATAGTATAGGCCCCGTATAGGACTATAGTGTGATTTATGTCACGTATAGGCCTATATAAGAAGTTGTAGTATAGGTCCCATATAGGACTATAGGTGTGTTTATGTCCCGTATAGGCCTATACAAGACCTATACGAGACATATACCACACTATATGATACGATACTATAGGATACGATAAAACACTCGTATAGGCCCGTAGGTGTAGTATAGGTCCCTTATAGGCCTATATGCATATAGATTACCTATAAGGGACCTATACGCGACTTATACTATACATTATATGATACGATACTATAAGATACGATACAACCCCGTATAGGCCTATAGGTGTAGTATAGGTTTCGTATAAAACTATAGGTGTGATTTATGTCTGGTTTCTGAATCTTTACTCTTCAAGACTTTGGGCCTTAAATCTTTTATTAACCACGATATTTTGTTGGGCTTCCGTAGATTAAATGATCACATATCCCCCAGACACACCTCCTATGTTGATGACTACCATGTGTTGTTTGATCGTTGACCTAGATGTTGAGTTTCAATCGTCACACATTTCGTCCAACGCATAATATTCTTTTCCGACCAATTAGCTAGCAACGCTTGTTTGAATTGCTACCTTAGAAACGTGGACCCCCACCAAACTAATAGTAATACAAACCATATACTATCCGAATTATCAATCCAAGAATTATTGTGCCTAATAAATTGATTACTGGTCATATATATATAATGCCCCTCTGATCTATCATGATGGTGTTTACCAAAAGGAATCTTTGGCTAAAATATAAGCCAATGGGAGTTTGAACCTTCATAATAAATGCTTCACCACAATCGGGTTTCAGGTTTAGAGTTATAAGGTTTTAGAGTTTGGATTTTGAGGTTTAGGATTTAGGATTTTGTTTTCGAGTAGAGAGATCCGTCTGACAAACTTATCAATAAAAAGAATAAAAATACAAGACCACTCTTTGAGTAAGCCAAGGACATACCCAAAGGCTAAGTCTATCCCAGAACCGATACTTGTTGGTGTTGGATATTTATGTCCGGTTCGATAAGTCAACGCTGCCGACCGGGTCTTGACCCGTAAGAGTTACACCGTGGGTAACAAACTTAAATCCACTTAACTAGTTTAACTGGTAATTACGAGCAATATGCGAAACGCATCATAATTATACAAACCTATCAATAAAAAGAATAAAAATACGAGACCACTCTTTGAGTAAGCCAAGGACATACCCAAAGGCTAAGTCTATCCCAGAACCGATACTTGGTGTTGGATATTTATGTCTGGTTCGATAAGTCAACGCTGCCGACTGGGTCTTGACCCGTAAGAGTTACACCGTGGGCAACGAACTTAAATCCACTTAACTAGTTTAACTGGTAATTACGAGCAATATGCGAAACGCATCATAATTATATTTATGATCATAAACGGGATTATTTCATTGTTGCGGGTATTAACTGAGAGGCGGGTGCATTGACCGGGCGAGACGGGTATACTTGCTACGCCACTTACCGCAAATGCAAGGGACCTCCAACACTTGGCACACATGCATTAAGTCCACCAATTGGAATGCATGCATTATGTCCACCAATAAGAATCCATGCAAAGGATCTCCATGTACTATAAAAGGGGGTGCTGGGTCTTGCTTTGAGATGTAGGAAGAACTTGGAGAAAACAAGAAAACTCTCAAGAACACACATACACCCACAACCAGTCAAGAACCGCGGCTGGGTAGCCCGCCGCTGCCACCGATGCCGCCGCCGGCTCCGCCCCACTGCCACAGCCGCCGTGCGCCGCCAGAACCGTCGGCCTCCTCCGCCGCTTCCCGACTCGTTCTCGTGTTTCGCTAGTTCGGATAACTAGCACTTGTTCGTTGAACCTCGGTGTCTCAACCGGTTTATTACTAACCGAAGGTATATCTAAACCCCATATGGTTTGCGTTTATATTTCGTGTTTGCATGTAGGTGACCTTGTTCCATTACAGATATTCCTTGGTATAAAATGTTCATGTCATTTTTTTACATACGCTTCCGTTGTTTAAATATGTACATATACATATTGTTCACTAGTTAAAGATTTATTTTAACTAACATAAATATATATATATATGCATACTTGTCAAAAGTGTTTTAACTAATCCTTGTAACAAAATAAATATGCACCTATATGAACCGGGTTCATAAAATAAAAGTAAAATTATACCCCAGATTTCCTTCAGTGGTATCAGAGCCGATGCTCACCACATGCAAATCAAAACCAATCTTTATTTTTCACCGGAATAATAAGTCACAAACTTTAAAGTTTAAAGTTTTTGATTTATTTTATTTTAGGCAATATATATTTTGGTCATTTTTAATTATTAATAGTTGACCAAATATTGCCTCAAGAAACCTTTGGTTATGTTGAATATGTAAATCGGGCCCGACCTTGTGGTTGTGTTTTATGTTTGGTTTTGTCTATGGTTTTGATCCATTTTGCGGCTCAAAGTTGTAATAGATTAGTTTATGGTTTTGGCCCGGTTTGTGGTTCAAAGTTGTAATAGATAGGGTTTTTTCGTATATATTATGTTTACTTGTTAAATGTTGTTGATACGAAGACCCGAAGAAAAACCGAATGCCAAGAGGAGTCTTGGAGTTAGTGGGAGTCGCTCAAGACAACAAGATGCACTCAAGTCTACCTTGTGGTTGTTTTTTGTGTTGTGACCGTGACCCCTTTGATCTTGCTACTTGGCTCTAGCAAGATCATAACCATGCCCATATGATTTACATATTCATTTTTTTTTTGCTATTATGGTTGACTTTAATAAATGTTATTACAAATCAACATAATACCAATACGCATTTTTAAAAGGGGTTTTAAAAATGAAATCAAGAAAAGCAAGTTCTAGCAACTTGTAAATTTTTATAACCACTAGAGTTTTAAAACCTTTTTCTCACATCTTTAAAACTCATGAACTTAATAGTCTGCACTATTAACTTTAATTGGTTATTTCAAGTCGCGACAAACTTAGTTTTATAAGTTATCTAAAACTAATTGTCCCGAGAGGTGAAAGGGCCTTTTTGGTATAGTCGTAAATTTAATATCTAAATTAAAACCGACTATAACGACCCTATTTGGTAAAATTAAAATCAATGGTCTATGCCATCCTACTACTAGTAACACTTGGGGAATAATGCGAACCATCAGTGTTGGAGCCACAGCACGACACTTGGTGTCTAGTTTATCCTTCCATGGTGCAAGGGCTTCGTCGACACATCCGACCCTTCCACATGTGACCGTTTTAGGACGACTACTTTTCTTCTCGTGTTACGTGCTACAGCTGTCTCGAGAATAAAAGTGGCATAGATGAGGCCAAATGTATCAATGCAAGGGCAAAAAGGTTGTCCTCGCAGCCTCATAAACCCTGGGAGTTGTGCTTTTCTCACAATTGACAATCGTTGTCAGTCCGCTTGAACTTCTTACTAATGTTGCGTGCTACAGCTGCCATTAGAAAGAACTTCTAACCGGATTCTCATTCCTTATCGTCTCACCTCACTAAATAAGGAAAATACATTAAAAATACTAATTAAATAATTTTTTGCTTAACAGATGTCATCTGAAAACAACTCCTGTTTTGCTCTCAAGTCCATACTTGAGAAAGATAAACTAAATAACACCAATTTTCTTGAGTGGCATCGCAACTTGAGAATTGTTCTCAAAATGGCAAAGAAGCTCTATGTTTTGGAAACCCGATCCCAACAGCGCCGGAAAACAATACTGGGGCTGCGAAGAAGGCTTTCGATAAACATAGAGAAGATGCCCTAGAAGTTGTGTGCCTCATGCAAGTCACCATGTCCCCAGATCTTCAGAAGAATATGGAAGACATAAGTGCCTTTGACACGATTGAGCAACTCAAAGGCATGTTTCAGAAACAAGCCTGCTAGGAACGCTATGACACCATGAAATAGCTCATAAGCTGTAGAATGCAAGAGGGTTCCTTAGTTAGTGCTCATGTCCTCAAGATGAAAGGCTACATCGACCAATTAAACAAACTTGGTTATCCTCTCCAAGATGAGATGGCTGTTGACTTCATTCTCAACTCTCTTTCCAGTCACTATAATCAATTTGTTATGAACTTTAACATGAATGACTGGGTAAAGGCAGTGCCGGAGCTACATGGGATGCTCAAAACGGCAGAGATGAACATTTCCAACAAAACAAATCAAGTGTTAATGGTTCGATCTGGTGTTAGGAAGCGCAGAACAAAGAAAAGTCACAACAGCAAAAACAAAGGAAAGGCTCCTGTTGCTGCCAAACCTGCCACCAACAAGAGCAAACAAGCTGTGAAAGCCCCTTATTCAGAAGAGCGGCAATGCTATAAGTGTAACAAGATGGGAACTGGAAACGTAACTGCCCCGAGTATCTTGCTAAGCTCAAAGCAAAGAAGACCAATGGAGAAGGCACTTCTTCAGGTATTCTAATATATGTTATCGAGCTTTTCACTTTTCTAGCAACACATGGGTATTTGATACCGGATGTGGTTATCACATCGTTAATGTCTTGCAGGAGCCTGAAAAGTGGAAGAAATTGAGACCAGGGAACATGGAGCTCATTGTTGGCGATGGGAAGAAAGTCCCAGTTCTAGCAACTGGCACATTTAATCTTACATGTCCTTCTGGTCTTGTTGTTGTTTTGAACAGTTGTCTTTTTCCACCTGGTTTGACCAGGAACATCATTTCAGTTTCGTTGTTGTTTGAACAAGGATTTAGATATGTTTTTAATAATGTTGCTATTTCTGCTTATCTAAATGGTACTTACTATTTTGAGGCTAAACCTCGAAACGGTATTTACGAAATTTATGTTCAACCTAACAATAAAATATATCACCTTTCTAAACGCCAGAAAATTGGCACTAGTGATTCATTCCTATGGCATTGTAGACTTGGCCACATGAGCAAGGCATGCATAAAATGGCTCCAATCTGAGGGGATTCTTGAATCCACCGGAGCAGACTCATTTGATGATTGCAAATCATGCTTAGCTGGCAAACTCACCAAGGATCCCTTCACCCATGTTGGTGAACGAGCTAGTGATCTATTAGGACTCATACATTCAGATGTATGTGGTCCTTTTAGAACCATGACTAGGAATCACGAGAGATACTTCGTTACATTCGTCGATGATTATAGTCGATATGCTTATGTTTATCTTATGAAGCATAAGCATGAAACCTTTGAAAAGTTCAAAAAATTTTCAGAACGAAGTTGAAAACCAACTTAATAGAAAGATTAAAATGTTTCGCTTAGATCGAGGCGGTGAATACATCAGCTTAGAATTTCTCGATCATCTAAAGGAACGTGGAATAGTTTCACAACCCACTCCACCAGGCACACCCCAACTTAATGGCGTGTGTGAAAGGAGAAATTGAACCCTCTTGAATATGGTTCGATCGATGATGTGTAGAACAAATTTGTCTCACTCCTTTTGGGGCTTTGCTCTTATGACTGCTGCACGACTCATAAATCTAGCGCCGACCAAAAAGGTGAACAAGACTCCATATGAGATATGGTATGGGCGTAAGCCAAACTTGAGTTACCTTAGAATATGGGGTGTGATGCGTACATCACAAGTGATTCTGATGACAAACTCGACCCTCGAGGCGAAAAGGTTGTTTTCGTTGGATACTATAACCAAAGTGGTTATTACTTCTACCATCCTGATGCAAATACGATTTCCATCAAAAGGAAGGCTAAAAAATTCCTTGAAGATAAACTTCTTAGTCGAGGAACTGGAAGTAATACAGTGGATCTTGAAGAAGTTCAAGGACCACAAACAACCGTTGAGGAGGTCGGAACGTCTGAACCACATCAAATTATTGACACTGATTCAGACTTAAACGCAAGCCTTCGCAGGAGCATCAGGACTCGTAGAGAAACCGATAGATACCTTTGGCATATTGAGGGTTCTGAAGCCCTGACAGTAGCCGAGTCTGATGACGAGCCTACTAGTTACAAATCTGCTATTTCTAATCCGGATTCTGCGAAATGGCTAGAGGCCATGAAAGCCGAGATGCAATCCATGCGTGACAATCAAGTCTGGGACTTGGTTGAGCTACCTCCCGAATCTCGGGCAGTAGGGAGCAAATGGGTTTTCAAGAGAAAAACCGACATGCATGGAAATATACAAACCTATAAGACACGGCTAGTAGCGAAAGGTTTCACTCAAACTCAAGGTATTGACTATGATGAAACCTTCTCGCCCGTTGCAATGATCAAGTCGATCAGGATATTACTTGCCATAGCTGCGTACTATGATTACTAGATTTGGCAAATGGATGTTAAAACCGCCTTTCTTAATGGACATCTTTCTGAAGATGTTTATATGGTTCAGCCTGACGGTTTTATCGATCCAAAATATCCCAATAGGGTATGTAAGCTAAACAACCATTTATGGACTCAAGCAAGCATCTCGGAGCTGGAATCTTCGTTTTGACCAGAAAGTCAAAGAGTTTGGTTTTGTCAAGAACAAAGACGAGCCTTGTGTTTACAGAAAGGCTAGTGGGAGTGCTATATCATTTCTCATCTTGTATGTAGATGATATATTGATCATTGGAAACAACATCCCCATGCTTAAGGAAATTAAGCATTGGTTGGGATCTTGTTTCGCAATGAAGGATCTTGGAGAAGCCGTTTACATTCTGGGAATCAAGATCTATAGGAATAGATCTAAGCGACTTCTTGGGCTAACTCAGAGCACATACATAGATCAAGTGATAAGACGCTTCAAAATGGAAAACTCCAAGAAAGGAGGTGTTCCAATGACTAAAGGAACTGTCTTGAATAAATCACAAGCTCCCTCTGAGGACCGTGAGATAAAGCAAATGGAAGCAGTTCCATATGCTTCCGCGATTGGTTCTATCATGTATGCTATGGTATGTACTCGACCAGACATCTCGTATGCTTTAAGCATGACGAGCCGTTACCAGCAGAGCCCTGGGATTGCCTACTGGACTGCAGTTAAGAACATCCTTAAATACTTGAGAAGGACAAAAGATATGTTCTTGATATTTGGAGGAGTCAACGAGGAGCTCACTGTAAAATGTTACACTGATGCTAGTTTTCAAACTGACCGAGACACCTCTCGCTCACAAACGGGTTTCGTGTTCACTCTCAACGGAGGAGCTGTTTCATGGAAAAGCTCCAAGCAGAGTGTTGTGGCTGTTTCCACCACGGAATCTGAGTACATTGCCGCATCGGATGCCGCAAAGGAAGCTGCTTGGATGAAAAAGCTCATAACAGATCTCGATGTGGTTCCAAGTATCATGAAACCCATCCAGATATTTTGTGATAACACAGGTGCTATTGCTCAAGCCAAGGAGCCTAGATCCCATCACAAAGCTATTCGGTAATGCTATTCGGTGTTACTAATTAACAAAGGTCGGTTTTTATGACATATTTAAGTTACTTGTATACACTGTCATATGATAATAATAAATGTCAGTTATTTGGCTTAGCTTATTTAACTCAAAAATGACTTTTTGTTAAAATGAGTTATTGACTTATGACTTTTTTAAAAAGAGTTTTTAAAAAAGTGTTTAAATTAGCTTATGGGATGGGATCCGAAGCTGCAGGGTCGCTTGGTGGGAGATGGAACTGGGAGGAGTGAGGGAGGCTGTGGAGAATGCAATGGGTGTTTTGGGCGTAGGGTAATTGTGTATAATTGTTTTGAAAAGTTATAAAAGTTCCAAAAAGTCACACAACAATAGCTTTTCCATCACTTTTCCTTAATATACAAGAAGTTGTTTTAAAAAGGCTTTTTCAATTACCAAACACTAGTTTGGCTTATTGGCTTTTTAAAAACCTAATATGTCACTAAGCTTTTTAAAAAAGCTAAGCCAAACACCCCTTATGAAACAAAATGCATGCCTGAAATTTCTTACATTTATAAGTTAATCAATTACACTTTTTTGTTTCAAAAAAATTAATTAAATTGTAATAGTTTTTTTGCAAATTTTAGAGCATTCACATTGAACCCTCTATCTCTATTTACTTTTTTTATATTGAACAGTGAACTTCATGTATACACTACAAGTGAGAAATGAACTTGAATCTCAATTGAAAAACCCAAGCCGCTTACCACTAGCCTCTATTTATGTAATTACACTAACAATTATTATTTTTCTTTCTTCTTTTTAATTAAATAATACTTATTATACGTTTATCATTACTTGTTCATTCTTTTTTACTCACAATCACTTTTAAAATATTAACAAAAATATATTAATTTCAACATACTCTTACAAACTTGAAAATTTTCATATATACTCAACAAGAACTAAAAATATCATATATGTCATTCCAAAATAGTTAAAATATCAAATATACCCAATTTATTAAAAACAATCTAATAAATAATCATTTTACACTTATTTTTTTAATTTCTAAGTTTTCATATATGCTCATTTTTAACATCATATTTTTATATAACACATTTTAAGATTAATTTACTTTACCCATTTTTTTATTTTTTCCATAAACAATAGTATTATATATATATATATAATATTTAAGCTAAAAAAGAGTAAATATAATATTTGAAGTTAAAGTTCAGATTTGAGATCTCAAAGTTACAAAAAAATAAAGGTAAAATTGTCTTTTATTAAATGGTTTTTAATGAATTGAGTATATATGATATTTCAACTACTTTGTAAGAGTATATATATGATATTTATAATTTTATAGGGGTATATATATGATATTTTGTAAGTTTGTAGCGGTATATATGAAATTACATCTAAAAAAATTATAGAATGTGAACAATGTTTTCTCTAAATTTACAAATAAACAATAATATTTTTTCTTTCCTCTACTCAAGCCACTTACATTAATATGGAGATCCATCGTAAATGACTTTGTTAAATAATAAAAACTTGAAATTTTATTATTATTTTTTAAACTCATTTCGATGGGTTTTTTAAAAGTTCATTTCAGTTTTACAAGTTTCATTTTAAAATCTCCATATGGTAAACTTATATTTATATTAAGTTTAAAAAAATCTTCATTTTATAAACTTATTTATATCTCGTGTCCCCTCCATTTTACCAAACTTATTTGAGCTTTCTTTTAAAACCACCATTTTATAAAACTCTTTTTATTGCATTGTTTTTTTTTTTTTGTGAAAATAGTTTTAGCATGTAACAAACAACCAAACATGCAAAATAAAGTGCAAACAAAAAGCATGACCAAGTTGGTCATTCATAAGCATAAACACATCCTTAGCAGCAGAAACATTCGAACATTTGGGATTAAACAAGAAATTAAGTCAAACAAAGTCTAAATCCCACTAAACAGCTTAAAATAGAATACCAATCACCTCGTGCGGTAACTCCATAAGGCAGCCAAGAGATCCTCCTCCAGCAACCTAACCTGAAATCAGTTTGACATGCAAACCGGCCAAGAGTCAAATATACCGAGTGAATTATAGTTTTATATTTCATAAATAGTTGAACAGTGAATAAAAATCATTTCCTTATAAACTTCACTAGGAACATTTAAACTTCATTAAAATGTGCTTTTATTTTTATAGGGAAAAAAACCTCTTTTCATAACATTTAACATAACATAACACATGGTCTATCTTATAGAAATGACTATCTTCGACATTTGATTCGAGACACCTATGTCTTTCTTCCTATTTTCCTCTAACAACCTAAACACAAAGTCACAGTACTGTCAAGTTACGTCTCCCCTTGTGAGGCAATGGGTTTAGTAGTACGTCTCCCCAGCATATCTCATGTTCTTTTGCCTACAGGTCCTGAGTTTAGGTGCGATTCTTCAATGTGATTCTAGGTTTAGGTACGTCTTCCTAGTATCATAAATAGGACTTTCTTTCATTCGTTAGCTAGTAAACAACATATTTTTTTTGTCACTATCATTTAAGCATTCTTTAAACTCGTATCTTCATCGTACCACTATCATAGATTTATCACAATCAAGAAACAATTAATTACGAATTTAGTTAAGTAACTTTAGTGCGATGCTTAGAGAATTTGATTATTATAGGATAAACTTTTCTTCTTATATAATGTGGTATATTATGAGGAGTGTAACATTTTAAATGTACTTGTAATTTATCTTTAACATATAGTTAGACTATCGATATGATTCAAGGAATTTTTAAGTTCAAAGCTTTCCTCTTTGGCAAAACATATATCTTTTCATATACTACAAGCAAACTAGTACCTTAAACTTCAATTTTATAAAAAAATAATTTCGCAATTCATAAAGATATCGACAAACGCAAGACATATAACATCTTAAGTTGTTGGTTACTAGTACATAAGTTATATGGTATTAACCATGGCATGATTGTAAAAAATTAAAGAAAAGAATGGTATTAACCATGGCATGTGGATTATAAAAAAACTAAAGAAAAGAAAAAAAATAATAAACGAAGAGAGCCACAAATTTCATGTTTGCCAAACCAACTGTGGGTTGACACCTGAGCTCAAATTTGACACTGAATGGTCAAAACAGTCTAATGTTCCAGGTGAAATTTGAATGTGAAGGGGTGGGTACTCAGGAGCCCGTGATTCATCTCCTAAACTAAGCTCCCCCGTGACATGTTTAGACAAATCATATTTTAATAATTAATTTCATCATCAAATAAAACAAGCACAATTGTGGTACCTTACAAATTGCATTATCAGATTAAAGCTTAAATAAATAGCATCTTCAACTGCCGGGTTTTACCTTAATCTTGTTATTACATGCTATTTGCCAAATAAATTAATGACAAAAGGGAACTCTCATATCAATGAATATTTTGATTTCACAAATTAATTTTCCCCCATACATGCTTAGTTGAGGTGTTGAGAATTCGACTTGGATTCGAAAAATTCGAAATTCGACTCTATTCGAATTCGATTATCGAGTTTATTCATATTCGAGTCTAGTGGTCGAATTCTAATTTATGATTTTCAATTAGATTCGAAATTTGAATTCAATTGATATATATATTTTTAATATACACACACACATGACTTCAAAATTTGGCCAAGGTATGAATTACATCCATAAGTGATAAGTTTATTATTTAAAACAATACCAAACTTAATGACAAATAGCACATACTACTTATTTCTAATTTTTACCTAATTTAAATCGCTATAATATATCAATATCCTTATAATTTGGTAACTAGTTGCAATCCTCCTAGAATAGTAGATATGTACTATATTGCATATTGGAATGAGAATTGGAGAGGGAGCAAGGATCCCAGTTTACGTATTTTGTGTTCTACATGGTATCACAAGTCTTGGTACCCTAATCCTGGCCATCTCTTGCATTCCTCTTCTTCTACTTCAATCTCACATTCTCCAATTCTCCTTCATCCTACACTCCCCTATTTACGTCAATTGATACCAAAATACAACCCGCAACAACTCTACCTTTGCAGCAATCTCCTCTCAACTTTGGCATCAACGCCTCGGGCATCCAGGAGATTTTTTGTTACGTTCTTTAAAACATTCAAGTTCTGTTGGTATTGGCAAATTGAATAAACATATTTGCAAATCATATGTCGTTGGTAAAAGTGCTAGAGTACCCTTTGCTACGTTTTATACTCGTGTCTTTCAACCTTTTGACATTATCCGGAGTGATTTGTGAACGTCTCCTATATTAAGTTCAAACAGTCACCGCTATTACATATTATTTTTAGACGGCCTAACCGATTTCTTATGGACCTTCCCATCTCTAAAAAATCTCAAGTCGACTCTATTTTCACTCAATTCCACAAACAAATAGAAATACAATTTGTAGAAAAATTAAGACTTTTCAATGCGATAATGGTAAAGAATACGTCAATTCGGCCTTCCAACAATTTTTTTCAACAACATGGCATGATTTTCCGACTTTCATTCCTTCAGACCTCCTCTCAAAATGGCAAAGCCGAACGCAAAGTACGCACAATAAACAATATGGTACACACTCTCTTAGCTGATGCCAGTCTTCCAAACACTTTTTGGCATCATGCCCTTGAAACCGCCACTTACCTTCTAAACATTTTACCCATAAAACATCTCAATCACAAAACTCCCACCAGACTTTTATACCACCGCATACCCTCCTACGACCACCTCCGCATGTTTGGTTGCTTATATTATCCCCTCATCCCATCTACCTCTATCCACAAGCTTGATCGTCGGTCTTTCCCTTGTGTTTTCCTCAGGTATCCAACTACGCATAGGGGCTACAAATGCTTCCAGACACAACAAATCATCTAATCTCGTCATGTTGTGTTTGACGAAAAAACATTTCCCTTCGCCAATACAATCTATCACCCCCTGCAAATTCCTTACCGATGCCTTCCAGCCCCATCTCTGGCCTTACATCCAGGTCCAACCCACTAAACCTACGGCCCACAATACAGCTTCCACTAAAACAATACCACCTTCACCACAGGCTTCATCTACCCCCCTCACGGCCCACTCCCGTCCTACTCAAACATCACTGTCCTACTTCACGGCCCAAACTCTTTCAGGCCCACACCTTTCACCTCTTACCTCAGCCCAACAACACTCGCCATTCCCGGTGCGCCCCACATCACTTATCCAATACCCGACCTTACCTCCTCGGCTCGGCTCACACCTACCCCCATGATTCCTTCACCATACGCTACTATAACCCCACCCTCGACCACTGCTGATACTGCCCATGCTCATCCCACTCGCAACATGCAAACCTGAGCAATGAATGGCATTTGTAAACCGACAAATAAACTTAACCTTCATGCATCCACACTCATTCCCATACCCAAATGCCTAGTTGATGCCTTGTCTATACCGGAATGGTACGATGCTATGAACAATGAGTTCCATGAACTTATTAAAAATGCGACTTGGGAATTAGTTCCACGTCAACCGAACATGAATATTATCTGTAGCATGTGGTTGTTTAAACATAAATTCAGATCTGATAGCAGTTTGGAACGTCATAAGGCGCGTTTGGTATGTGATGGTCTCCTCCAACAGGTGGGTATTGATTGTAGGGAAATGTTCAGTCTGGTTGTTAAACCGGCGACTATTCGGATTGTCTTATCCATTGCGTTATCTAAGTCATGGTTTGTACATCAATTAAATGTTACGAATACCTTCTTACATGGTACACTCAATGAAATTGTCTACATGTACCAAACCATGGGTTTCTGAAATCTGGATTTTCCGGATCATGTTTGTCGCCTCAAAAAGTACCTATATGGGCTCAAGCAAGCACCGTGCGCTTGGTATCAACGTTTCACGGACTACGTTCTTACCTTGGGCTTTATTCAGATTTAATGTGATGCTTCTTTATTCCTTCTTCATAGAGGTAAAGATGTTGCATTTTTACTCTTATATGTGGACGACATCGTACTGGTCACTTCCTTAGATCAGCTTCGCCACCAACTTAAGGGTTATCTTGCTAGTGAATTTGCAATGAAAGATCTTAGGCCTCTAAGCTTTTTCCTCGGTATCTCTGTCACTCGCCATCACGATTCTATGTTCCTGTCCCAACAGAAATATGCTCATGAAATTATAGAACGCGCCGGTATGACATCTTGCAATCCCGTCTCTACACCGGTTGACACTACAAAAAGGTTGAGTTCATTCCACGGCCCTACCCCTAATCAGAGTCTTGCCGGTGCGCCACAGTATCTAACATTCACTCGACCGGACATTAGTTATCCGGTGCAACAGATATGCATGCACATGCATGCTCCGAAAACTCCGCATTGGCTTGTGTTAAAGAGCATTATTCGTTACATCAAGGGCATTGCTTCATATGGTCTCACCCTCGGTTCCACGTCGGACCCGAATAACTTGTGTATACTGACGCCGATTGGGCGGGATGTCCCGACACCCGACGTTCCACCAGTGACTATTGTGTTTATTATGGAGACAATTTAATCTCATGGTCATCCAAAAGGAAACCTACTATCTCTCGATCAAGTGCCAAAGCCAAATACCGCGGTGTAGCTAATGTTGTCGCTGAAATATGTTGGTTGCGTAACTTGTGGAACTTCATCATCTGCTGACTCGCGCTACTCTTGTCTACTGTGATAATGTTAGTGCCATTTACTTATCCGAAAACCCCGTACAACATCAACGAACGAAACACATTGAGTTAGACATTCACTTTGTTCGCGAACACGTTCAGCGAGGTCAGGTTTGCATTTTGCATGTTCCATCTCATTACCAGATCTCCGACATTTTTATCAAGGGCCTACCTCGGGTTCTATTTGAAGATTTTTAGATCCAGTCTCAGCATCCGGTCACCTCCCGCTTCAACTGCGGGGGTGTAATAGTATATGTGTGTCAATCGTATATATATAGATAATATATCAAGAAACGGGATCGGGAGAAAACGATTGGAAGTGTGAAAACGATGAGAACATATCCTTGTCAAACACGGGGCAGGGCCGCTAAATTATATCTATGGGGCATGATTGTCATTGTAAATTAGTCGCGTTATATGCAATAGAGATGGCGTTTTGTTCTCTAAGCTTGTTTCAATGGCCTCTTTTACAAATTAATTTATGAAAATGGCGATTTAAAATCCAAAGCTAAAGAACAGTTTCAGTAAATAAATTACGTTTTTGAAGTAACGACGTTTGCCATATTTGGTTTTTGAACTTTTTGGCGTTTTAGATTGAACGACGTTTTGTTTTCCATCATTAGGTTTGCTTTTTTGTTTGATGACGTTTTAGATAAAGATGTAAGGCGTCCCATCTTTAAGTTTGGCATTTTTCTGTTAAAGTTGTAAGGCGTCCCATTATAGTTTTGGTGTTTGGCGTTTGTGGCATTTTGGTGTTTTATAACTAATTAGAGAAATAAAGTATTCTTTTAGTAGAAAAGTACACAACAAACCACAGAAAATGACACAATAATAATAATAATAATTAGTAAAAAATAAACTCCTCATCCAATTTCTCATCCAAATCTTCATTGTCGTCGGTCTCTTCTCATCCCAATCTTCACTGTCGTCAGTCTCTTCTTCTTGAGGTTTTTGCCGCCGGAACTTTTGAATTCGTTAGATAGATGCGGAATTCCTATACGGCTGAACCCCCGGATCTAGACGAAGCTAATCATTCAGTGGGAGTTGCCGCTTGTTTTTGTTGGCATCAGTCTCTTCTTCATCCTACTGTCGTCGGTCTCTTCTTCTTGAAGAGTTTGTCCATCTCATTCATCAAAATGTTATTGAGTTAATCCTAACTTTAAGAATGTTGTCAAACCCATTCAATGAAATTTCATTGAGAACAAAACTGAGTCTCCAAGAAACGACGTTTGCCATCTATGGTTTTTAAACTTTTTGGCGTTATAAATTGGATGGTATTCAGTAAAATATGGTGTTGTTTATATAGATGTTTTTTGTGTGATCAATGGAAGGTCCTGAGACGTTTATATCAGATGTTTTTGGTGCATAGTTTAGGTAGGAATTTATTAAATAAATGTTAGTAATAAAGTTTCCATCGTTTCAGTTACTTTTGTAGATACTATTTGTTCAGCTTCATTTGTTAAAGCTGTAAGGCGCCATATCTTTAAATTGGCGTTTTGTATGAATGGCGTTTTAGATAAAGAAGGCAAAATACAATTTAACTAACTTTTGGTGTTTTGGCGTTTGTGGAATTTTGGCGGTTTATATGGAGTTATAGAAATAAAGTATTTTATTAGGGGAAAAGTACATAACAAAGCAAAGAAAATGACACACACAAAAAAAAAACTCCTTCTCCGAAGGGTTTGTAACAACCCGCTTCCTCGCAAGCACGTCACTCTCGTTACGCCTAGCACCAGAGATTCGGATCATAATGTAACCTAAATCGCTTATTACGCTTTATCGCATATCTTCGCATCACATCGCACATCACAACACTTAAGCATATATCGCAGTCGCTAAACACTACAAACATTGCGTGAAGTTCCAAGGCTATCTGCTCGCTTAAAATGCAACGCGACTCTCGCAAGACTTGGGAACAAAGTCGCATGCTACCTCCCTTATCTTATCGAATCTTAACTTAATTTAATCGATTAATACACTTAACGCTTTGCTAAAATGTTTAATATAACTATCTAATAAGAACGGAATCGCCAAACGAATGCTTAACGCAAAAATAATGAACAAAACGTGGCTAATAGGTCAAGTTCGGCCGAACTTGTGCATCACAAGTTCGCCCGAACTTGCCAGGCCACCAGAAAATACCCAACTCACCAAGTCCGCCCAGACTTTTCTAATATTCAGGAGAACAAGCAAGTTCGCTCGAACTTGTAGCTAGTTCGCCCGAACCTGATACAAGTTCGCCCGAACTTGATGTCTCCAGCCCTCATTTCCACCTCCACCTATAAATACTCAGCTCCATTCTTCATTTGCACTTGCTGCAAGTTCGCCCGGAGCTCCCCAAAACCAAAACCCTTTGTTTTCTAAGTAAGATTCAACCCGTTTTCAACTACAACAACGCTCTATAACGTTTTATAACGATTTTGCACAAGGCTTTGCCTTCGATTTCACCAAAACTTCTTCTTTTTACGAAAATCTTCATCTTATTATACAAAACTTTTGTTTTCCACTTAGATATATGCTTAGATCTAAGTAAAACCTTTTAAACATCAATTTTTACACAATATTCGGACTAATGACGTATGTTTCGGTCACTTTGAAGTGGAACGAGGCATTGTCAAGCAAGATCTCAGATCCGGAAGCACAAGGACAAAATCGTTACTTTACACAAGATGGACTAACCCGTACGAACCATCAAGTTCGCCCGGATTAGCCTGAGTTTCTGTAAAATGGCTAAACTCGCTCCAAAAGACCTCTCTAGCTGAAGTTTTACTCAGTGGCTTCAGGTTGGAGGGATGGACACTCGATTTCCTCAGCAAACGACGCAAAAACGCACGGTTTGGATGCCAAAACAGTCAAGTTCGCTCGGAATAGAGCAAGTTCGCCCGAACTTGCCCTAAACTTCATCAAATCAGACAAGTCCGTCTGAACTTGTCCAATTCCCAAAAGAATTAGACAAGTTCGCCCGAACTTTGTCCCGTTTTTTAGAAAACCAGACAAGTTCGCCCGAACTTGTATCTCCTGTAAGTCTTAGCATACAAGTTCGCCCGAACGTGTCTACTGCACCTTCACCCGTTCACTGTTTCAGCAATTCGGAAGACTGATGCACTTCTGTTCGCTTACAGGCTGATCCGGCGCTCTCCTCGACTCCTCTCAGATCCCGTAAATCCCTCTAAACGTACCAAATGTGAGTATACTTGACCCATTTTCGCTTTAATGCACTTTTTGGGTGTAACATACGTTTATATCAAAACACACGAAACACGCTAAACTGATTTATCACACGCGAACATCTGTTTTACATGTTAATACATGATACTAGGAACATGTAAACTATGACACATTTTCGTTGACTCCACCCTAGCTAGTATGGTACTATAGTTTGGCTAACACCCGAAGGGGTCTATTTAGAAGTCCACATCATGCATCGCAGCCTTGTTGAGAGCTTAGCATGTGAAATTTGTCTTGTGAGTTTGTATGTTATGTGTATCATGTTTATGTATGTGGAAATTCGCAACATAGTTTTATCTATTATGCTATTATATTAAAACCTGTATGCTCGCCAATACATTATTGTATTGACAATTATTTTAACGTATGTTGCAGGTTATTGAGATCTACTCGCTGCAAATGGACTTAGGATTTTTGCCTAGAAACTTGTAATAAGTTGTAATCGACTTTGAAAATTGTTTGAGATTTATGGAATTGTGATGATTATGTAATGATTGTTGTTGATTATATGGGAAATTGACGCCTAAATATTTTCATTTAAAAATAGTCGTTGTGGATTCTCTCGAACAATCTGAGCCGCTTAGTGCCGCGCCTTGATGGTTCCGCCATCTGTTGGGGTGTGACAGATTGGTATCAGAGCCATAACTATAGGGAATTAAGTAGAACTGCCATGTTTGACCTAGTATATAGTTAGGACACCAAATCAGACCATTACGCATCGATTAAACGCCAAAACCAAAAGGAACAGGCAAGTCTGCCCGAACTTGTGGGCAAGTTCGCTTGAATTGATCAAGTTCACCCGAACTTGATCAAGTTCGCCCGGACTTGACCAAGTTCGCCCGAACTTGTCAGTCCCCTACAACATCAACAAGTTCGCTTGGGTTTAGCAAGTTCGCTCGAACTTGACATCAGTCTGATGCCAAGTTCGCCCGAACTTGACCAGAATCCTTCGAAACGAACTTTAAAACATACGCTTTTCCTAAAACTACCACAATACATGTGAAGAGCGCTCGTATCACACAAACGAGTCAATTTGTTGGGATTAGGTGTGAAAACCGCAAACTCTCGACGAATCACTCACTCCGCGTATTCTCATCTGCACGAAATTGTATGTTAAGTTATGAGTGATATCCACATCTTAACAGAAATTTCCCATTCTATCCGGTGGAAGCCTCCTGATGGGTCCGGGAGGTGAAACCACAATCAGGGATTCGAAGTTATCAAGTAAGGGGTGAAATCTGAACCTTGAAAACTCGTCCCACTCCACGATTTTCAATCTCACCAAAGTCTCGATTGTTTCCAACGCTTGGGACGCGTAGTAACTGGAAGGGTGATGTCGTTAGCCGCGGGGCGGCGAGAGCATTTACCTATTAGGCCAAAGCGTGTGCCCGAACTCGGCAGAATGATCGGATCACTTTGGGTAGTCGCTGTCTCAAAACCCAGGACGCTCCATTGGTTTTAAGCCGCAATCGTCGATTTTACACATCATCGATTTACATGTGCTTCGCACACGTTTTAACAAATTTTAAACTTTTATGTTTTCGATTTGTCGCTTTACGCTTACCGCTTTATCGCTTTCATCCTGCTATGTTAATGCACAAACTCACACAGCCATCGCAATCCAAAACAATAGCTAATTCTCGTAACATAACTAAATCTTAACAACCCTCTTAACCGCGTCCTCGCGTTATACTGCAATTATACATATACGTATCTAAATATATACATATATAGTATATGATTACACGTGCTTATGTGAATACGTGAGAATTTAGGAGATATGTGTTTTCCTATGTGGCTCCTATGTGAATCCTAGAAATACGTGTTACTATAACAAGTTTTTAACGCGCTAAATCGCATCGCAATTACAAATCATTATGATCGAATCTCATTCCAAATCTCTTTGTTCAGATGTCTTCGAACGCTTCCAACTCTCGACGTCAGGCTCGAAGGAACTCCGACAAGAGGATTGCTTCGCTTATGGCAAAGGAATGGCCAAGGTCATTCCTCAAATCATCACCCAAGTTCAAGCCCTCAGCAACTCTCAAACTTCTGAAGACTCCAAATCCAGCGCACCAAAGTCTACTTTCTCCTACAAGCAATTCAAGGCCTGTGACCCGATGGTTTTCACAGGTGAAGGAAGTGTATCTCAAATGCTCCACTGGTTTGATGCCATCAAGGTGACCCTTCGTCAAAGTGGGTGCCCTGAGCATTTCCAAACCACCTGTGCTACCGGAGCATTTCAATCCTGAGCCCTCGACTGGTGGACAGCCGAGCGCATCAAACGTGGGAACGACACAGCTTACGCACTATCGTTGGAGGAACTGAAGGAGCTCATGAAGAGAGAGTATTGCCCTCCCCACGAAGTCCAAAAGCTCGAGAACAAATTTTGGAAAATCAAGCAAGTCAAAGGAGACAACGCCGGCTTCACAGCCAGGTTTAAACAGCTTAGCATTATTTGCCCTAACCAAGTCAACACTCCTGAAAGGCTATCAAAAAGTACATACGTGCTTTGCCGGAGTGTGTGGGTGATTTTTTCGAAGCTGCAAGACCGGCTACCATCGAAGAAACCTATCAGTTGGCCGCGGAACTCAATGACAAACGAGTCTTGGCTGGATTCTTCTCCAAAGATTCCACCAAAAAGCTGAACCAAGCGACTGTTGAACAGTCTGACGACGACGATGATGACGACACATCACCGCAAACTGCCGTCGAGCCTAGCCACAAGAGAAAGAGCTCGAATTTCAACTACTCCGCAACTCAGCCGATCAACCCTGAATATCTCCAGACAGTTGCACCCCTACCAATGCGTGTTTACACTGGCCCTTATCCCTAGTGTCGGATGTGTACTTATCACCACCAGGCCGAAGCCAGCTGCCGCTACTGCATCAACTGCGAGATTTATGGCCACTACACCAGCAAATGCCGCACAGGATCACGACAACCCGAGACGCTAGCACTTCCCGCACTAGAGGCACCAGCAGCCGCAGCCCCAGCAGAAAAAGACGTCGACATCAACACCGACCAGGCACAGGACGACGTCCTCAACGGTATGAATTTCGACGCTATTACTTATGCTTTATAATTATTCTATTATTTGATGTCGCTTCAAGATGCGACGACGTCTTTCTATCTCGAATCCTCACACTTAGTCTAAGCTCGCACACACTAGTTATTACTACTAATGTTATATAGTATATCACGATATAATACATTTTTGCCCCTGCTACGCGCTTTTAAAACAAGCTACAATAAATGTGCAAACACCCAACTAATCACGGGTGCACACGGGATTATCTTGGGGTCTGCACGGGGATCGTAATGAGTTCTAATGGTACCCTCAAATGTTAAAAGTGTGGTTAAAACATGGTGGATACGCCGATAGTACTTCCTACATATAAGCGTTTTAACCATGTCGACAAAGGGCGACACCTATCCACGGGACGAAGGAGGTGTGGTTAAAGTATGGTGGATATGCCGCAGGTACTTCCTATATATAAGTGCTTTGCTATGCTAACAAACTTCCGTGGAGACGGGCCATGTGTAGTTGAACGTTATTAGACCTTCTATATTATGATGATTATTTTCGCACGCTAAACTCTTCTGCAAGGGCGTAACATCTCATCGCTTTCTCGATCGCGCAAACGCTAGATACCCCGCGAATCTACAACAACGCCAATCGCACTATCGCAAGGATCTACCTCGCATCGCTTATCGCTTATCGCTTATTGCTTATCGCTATCGCCTCGCCTGTCGCTTTTCGACGTTTCAACGCTCTCGCTTTGCTTATCGCATCCTTACCTCGACGCTCGAACGCTATTCCTTCGCGTATCATCTTCGCTTTGTGACGCTTTAACGCTTATGGCATCTCTCGCTCGTACCGCTTCGCTATTCCAATCGTCAATCTATCCATGTCATGTCGGCACGCATGACATCACTCCACGGAACGGAGGCCGTATGGCTAAAACATGGTGGATACGCTGCTGGTACTTCCTATATATAAGTGTTTTAGCCGTATTTACGAACTTCCGTGAAAGGATGCCATGTGGGGTTTGACGTTATTCAAGCCTCATAAATTCTTGGTCCCCCCTTCACCGTGTGGACCAATGATACCGAAATCTATCTATATCGTGTCAACACGCCTGACATCGCTCCACGAAATGGAGGCGATATGGCTAAAACATGGTGGATACGCCGTTGGTACTTCCTATATATAAGTGTTTTAGCCATATTACAAACCTTCGTGGAAAGGTGCCATACGGGGTTTGGCACTAATTAAACTTTTTGATACCTTTAAAATTAGTTTTACCATTATGTTTTAGTAATTAAATGGAAATTTTTTCTAAGAATTTTGAATTTTTACAAAAAAAAAATCTTTTAGGTAAGTAAAACCCTTCTCACAATGGGAATCGACCGCCTAGCGCCACGTTGTGAGAAGATTTTCATAAATCGAACTTCTTTAAAACGCTTTTTGTGCTGGTTAATAAATCTTTCAAAACTTAAAAGCATTTTCTTGATCGCCAGCTCGTGAATTATCAACCACAAGTCAATTAATCCGTTTTTACTCATCGATTCATTACACCTTTGTGACGCTTTCACTATTCAATCTTCAATCGACCGCTCGACCATCCTCGACTTACGCTAAACGCCTTATCGCTATCTATCGCTACCTGTTCGTGTCAACTCTCAAGTCTTCCCTTCGAATAAATTTCGGGACGAAATTTCCTAAAGTAGGAGAGACTGTAACAACCCGCTTCCTCACAAGCTCGTCACTCTCGTTACGCCTAGCACCAGAGATTCAGATCATAATGTAACCTAAATCGCTTATTACGCGATATCGCATATTTTCGCATCACATCACACATCACAACGCTTACGCATATATCGCACTCGCTAAACTACAAACATTGCGTGAAGTTCCAAGGCTATCTGCTCGCTTAAAATGCAATGCGACTCTTGCAAGACTTGGGAACAAAGTCGCATGCTACCTCCCTTATCTTATCGAATCTTAACTTAATTTAATCGATTAATACGCTTAACGCTTTGCTAAAACGTTTAATATAACTATCTAATAAGAACGAAATCGCCAAACGAATGCTTAACGCAAAAATAATGAACAAAACTTGGCTAATAGGTCAAGTTCGACCGAACTTGTGCATCACAAGTTCGCCCGAACTTGCCAGGCCACCAGAAAATCCCCAACTCACCAAGTTCGCCCGGACTTGTTCTAATATTCAAGAGAACAAGCATGTTCGCTCGAACTTGTAGCAAGTTCGCCCGAACTTGATACAAGTTCGCCCTAACTTGATGTCTCCAGCCCTCATTTCCACCTCTAGCTATAAATACTCAGCTCCATTCTTCATTTGCACTTGCTGCAAGTTTGCCCGGAGCTCCCCAAAACCGAAACCCTTTGTTTTCTAAGTAAGATTCAACCCGTTTTCAACTACAACAACGCTCTATAACGTTTTACAACGATTTTGCAAAAGGCTTTGCCTTCGATTTCATCAAAACTTCTTCTATTTAAGAAAATCTTCATCTTTTTATACAAAACTTCTTCTTTCCACTTAGATCTATGCTTATCGAGAGCTTAGCATGTGAAATTTGTCTTGTGAGTTTGTATGTTATGTGTATCATGTTTATGTATGTGGAAATTCGCGACACCGTTTTATCTATTATGCTATTATATTAAAACCTGTATGCTCGCCAATACATTATTGTATTGACAATTATTTTAACGTATGTTGCAGGTTATTGAGATCTACTCGCTGAAAATGGACTTAGGATTTTTGCCTAGAAACTTGTAATAAGTTGTAATCGACTTTGAAAATTGTTTGAGATTTATCGAATTGTGATGATTATGTAATGATTGTATGTTGATTATATGGGAAATTGACGCTTAAATATTGTCATTTAAAAATAGTCGTTGTGGATTCTCTCGAACAATCTGAAGCGCTTAGTGCCGCACCCCGATGATTCCGACATCGGGTGGGGTATGACAGGGTTTTTGTCTGAGAAGTATCCATCACTTCCCTCATCTTCTTCGGATTCTTCATCCAATTTCTCATCCAAACCTTCACTTTCATCGGTCTCTTCTCCTTGAAGATTTTGAAACCTCCGTATGAATTTGTCATGCAACAACGCCAACTTTAGGGTCATGTTTGTGTTCAAACATGTTACATTGTTTAACTCCTTTGGGAACCCAAGACTCTGTTTGGTTATGATGTTATCAACCGTGTAGTCTTCCTGCTCCATGTTGTCACATACAACAGTCACTATGTCAGTGTCTTCATCATAACGCCATGATTAGATTACTGGGTCCACATTTCTATTTCCATTGTTCAATCCAAATTTTCTGGTTAATTTTCGTATAACCGTCTGTGTTTTCTCACAGAGGTTATCAAGAGGAACGTCATGTGCTAGGATCCCCCTCTGTACTTCTTCGGCCAAATTCATTATGGCTTTGATGGTTTTCACAAACACTCTTCTTCTGTTTTCAAAGAGGATTATGAATCTATTGATTTTAGTGTTGAATCTCCATGAAACGATGTTTGCCATTTGAGCCTTTTTAAAGGTTTTTTTATTCTGACGTTTTGGGTAAATATGACGTTTTTTAGTATGATCAATGGAAGTTATGGTAAGGTCGTTTATATAATGATCTTTTGGCGCGTAGTTAGGAGGGAATTTTTTTTATAATAAATGTTATTAATAAAGTTTCAGTAATAAATATGGCATTTCATAGTAATAAATATGGCATTTCTTCTGGAAAGGGACTGTATGGCTTGTCACTTTAAGGCGGGAATTTTTAATGGCGTTTTACTTATTGTTTTGGTAAAAAAATTACCGAAGCAATTAAGTGATCAAATTTAGTTTGTGAGGTAGCATGCTATTGAGGTTTTGTATAAATATGCTAAGTTAATTGATTATGAAAATAGTTTAAGGATATTACTTCAGTATATTGAGCTATATCAAATAGACAAGTGAGGGGGATAAAAGTAAAAGTTGACACAGGATGTACGAGGAAAGCCCTTGATCAATCAAGATCGCCGGCACAAAACATCGGGAGCTGACAATCGTCAGCTGCCTTGTTCTTCTTATTGCTTGAAATAACAGGATACAACGTTAGGATAGTGCTCGGATCAACTCTAAGTGTTACAACTGCAACAACCCGACTTTACCGGTTGTTCCGTTACTACCGCTATTTACTTTTTTAACCGTTTTGTAATCCGGGATTCGATAAATAATGGAATTATGTTTTATTAAATACATTTTCATCACACTGCATAACATCACACTTGAAACGCTTTTATACCCGTAACGCTAACGCTTCACAAAACACAGTAACTTATGCTACTTTATATGCCGAGTGTGTTTGTTTGTTCGGTGACCTCTCGTGCCTACGACCTTGCTTATCGCACAAATCGCAATCGCAGTCAATTATGTTACTTTATGTTATTATGTGTTATGTGTGCCTTATATTTTATGGATTGTACTCGCTCTCGCAACGCTCTCGCTCACACAACTCGCTATATCGCATTACAATGTTAATATAACGCTTAACGCTTCGCTAAAACACTAAACAGAACTAACTTATACACACGAAAACGCCAAACGAACAACCAACGCGAGAACTAGAAACGAGATACGCAAAACAGACCACTTCGTGCAAACTGATCAGTTCGTACGAACTGACCAATTCGTGCGAATTGGACAGTTCGTACGAAGTGATCACTTCATACGAACTGATCACACTCTCCTCCTCCTAAAAATACCCAACAGACCCATGCTCCCACTCTTGCTGCCACTTCGCACAGAAACTCCCTCTGCTCGTTTTCTCTGATTTTCAAGTAAGAAACAACTATTTTCCACGCAAACACAACGATTTCCACTACGTTTTTACACAAGTTTATCTTCGATTTCATCTAAACTTCTCCGTTTATGAAAATCTTCATCTTTTTCACAAAAACTTCTGATTTTACTTTGGATGTACATTGAATCGAGTGTATTTGAGTTAGCCTTGGCTTATCAAGATAGAAACCTTATTGTCTCAATCTCACTAAGTGTTTTATCCAACTAAAATTGTTTTAAACTTGATTTTTGCACTAAAACGGATCAAAATCGACATATGTTTCGTTCACTTAACAGTGGAACGGAGCGGTGTCTAAACCGTCATGAAAAGGACTCGAAATCACATCCGATTCAGACGAAAACTCAGTTCCGAATGCACGAAGATGCAAACAGTCAGCTTGTGCAAACTGGACTGCCTCGTACGAATTGGCTTAGTTCGTACGAACCATCCCAAGTTCCTATAAGTGACTAAACTGCTCTAAAATACCTCCCCAGCTTTTGGTTTGCTCAGTAACTTGAGGTTGGAAGGATGGACACTTGATATCCTGAATAAACGACGTGAAAACACACGATTTTTGGACACGAAACAACCTAGTTCGCACCAAACTCAATTCGTACGAATTGGTAATAGTTCGTGCGAACTGACCTGTTGCTTCCACACCGTCACTCTATTTCGACCGATTCAGCACTATGGAAGACTGATGCACTTCTGTTCCTGCTTACAGGCTGACCCGGCACTCTCCCCGCTCTTCTCCATTCTTACATCTCAGTTTACACACTCACAGTGAGTATACTTGACCCCTTTTTGCTTTTATGCACTTTTGGGTGTTACATACGTTCTCTATATAAAAAACAGCACATAAACGCTCACACGCTTTATAACGCAACCCACTCTTACATGACTGTACGTGAGTCGCTGAATTGTATGTTACATGCTTGATGGCTTGTATGCCACCCTTAACATGATAGCTTGCTAGAGGTTGTCCCGCCACCCGGAGGCTCAGGGTTGTTAAGGCTCACACTCTTACTTTTCGCTTTATTTTCTCTTTAGTACGGGGACACTTGTTCGCGTGACTCGCACTCGCGGTTTGTTGGTTACTTATATCAATGTTGTTAACATAGTTCACATCTCTTACGTATGTTCATGCGGTTTTTCCAAAATGCTAATCTACTATACTTATGTTAAACTTGTATGCTCACCTTTACATTATTATATTGACTTTTATATTGACGTACGTGACAGGTTGATGGATTATCGTATGCTGAAAAGAGATAGGATTGCTAGAAACCCACAATAAAATCTAGGTTGACGGATTAGCTTTGTTTGAGAAACATGAAATCTGTAATGACTACTCGAAATGTTTTTGTTTAATTGTATTGGAAGTTAGACTTTTAAATATTGTCATATTAATAGTTGTTATGGATTCTCTTGAACAATCTGATTCGCCTAGTGCCACTCCCCGATGATTCTGCCATCTATTGGGGTGTGACAGATTGGTATCCGAGCCATAACTATAGGGAATTAGGTTGAATTGCATGTTTCGGACTAGTCTATAGTCTAGGAAACCCAAAACAGACGCCGAATCGTAAATTTACCTCAATCCATACGAACTGACCAGTTCGTGCAAACTGGCCACTTCGTACGAAGTGTTTCTCCTCAGATAGGGAAGGTGCACTTCGTACGAATTATACAATTCGCACGAAGTGGGAACATCGTACAAAGTGAACAAACACCCGATCGAAAACGAACAAATTTGCTCCTGTTCTACTTTTGATCTAGCCCTGTTAACTAAACTACATATGCTTTTCCTAAAGCTACCACAATACACGCTCGAAGATACTCATATAACACAAACGAGTGATTGTGTCGAGATTAGGTGTGAAAACCGAGAATTCTCGATAAGATCACTCACCCCGCGTAGTACCCGGTGCACGAGATCCTTTCGTCGAGTTAGGGGTGATATCCACATCTCGACGGAAATCTCCATCTCTATCTCGTGGTGATTCCTTACCACAAGTTATGGTACGAAGTTGTTAAGTTAGGGGTGAAACCCGCATCTTAATAACTAGTTCCGCTGCTCGATTTTCAATCTCACCAAAGTCTCGATTGTTTCACTAGTTTGGAACACGTAGTAACCGGAAGGGTAATGTCATTAGCCGCGAGGTGGTGAGAGCGTTTACCTTTTCGGCCAAAGCGTGTGTCCAAACTTAGAGGAATGGTCGAATCAGTTTGGGTAGTCAACGTCTCAAAACCCAGGACACTCCAAATTTTTTAAGCCTGCAATCGCTGATTTTACGCATCATCGGATTTCATTATGTTTATGTGCTTTAAAATTACGAAAATTTTATGCTTTATCGATTTCTCGATTTACCGTTTTTCGCTCCATAACCGTACGCACAACTCGCACAGCTCTCGCAATCTAAAACAATATTCATAATCACAATCAAACTAATCGCACAACTAAATCACACGCATAACCTCACGCGCTATATACTCGCTATACTACTCGCTTATGTACGCTATAAATCGCATCTCATACGCGCTATGCAAGATTTAGTGAAGGTGAATACGTGCAAATATGTGCTTATGTGCTTACGTGATTATGTGTTTACGTGCTTATTTGGAAACGATGCAGCTTATGGGCTCGCATGGGAGTAATTAAGAGAGCTAATAATTAAAGAATTCTGCCCTCCCCACGAAGTTTAGAAGTAGGAAAATGAGTTCTGGGATATCAAGTAGGTGGGAGGTGATAACGCGTGTCTCACCGCCCGATTCAAAAAGTTGAGTATCATCTGTCCAAGCCAAGTGGATACTCCAGAGAAAACCATCAAGAAGTACATCCCCGTGCTCCCCGACTGTGTCGCTGATTTTGTTCAAGTAGCGAGACCGGTTACGATTGACGGAACTTATCAACTCGCGGCCGAGATCAACGACAAACGAGTCTTGGCTGGAGCTTTCAAGGCCACAACCAAGAACCTTACTCAGGCTACTACTGAGCCAAGTACCGACACCACACCGTCTCAATCCTCCAAGTTAAACCGTCAAAATCGCAAACGAAGGAACACCAGCAAGAACAACGCAGCAGTCACACAATCGAACCATCAGTCTCATCAGCTTACTACTCCCAACGCACCTCCTGCGAAGCGTGCGTATACTGGTCCTCATCCTTTGTGCCCTAAGTGCACCCATCACCACGCAGTTGGAGGCAACTGCCGTTTTGTGTGAACTGCAACATCTATGGTCACTACACCATCAACTGTCGCTCAGCTCCACGTCAGCAAGCTCCTCAGCCTCTCACAGCACTGCCAGCTCCACCTCAGGCACCTCAAGTCAATCCAGCTCCCTAAGCACTCGTTTCTAACGCACGTGCTTGCTACACTTGTGGCGATCCTAGCCACTTCTGCAACGTCTGCCCACATCGCGTTGTGAAACAAGAGCTGCAGGAGCAGCAGCCTCAGCCACAGCCACCACAGCCACAACAGCAGCAACAACCACAGGTTGTGCGTGGAAGAGCTTTCAACATCAACCACCGCCAGGCTCAGAGCGACAACAATGTTGTCAATGGTACGCTTCTTGTTAATGGTATTTATGCTTCTCGTTTATTTGATACTGGAGACGGTAACTGTTTTGTATCGTTCGAATTCGAAAAACTTTTAAAATGTAAACGCGCTAACCTCCTAAAGACCTTTAACGTTGAAATCGCCACCGGAAGAACCAATACTGTCAACTCTGTTCTACGTGATTGTACTCTCGAACTCAACAATCACAACTTCCCGATCAACCTCATACCTATGCAATTAGGTAGTTTTGATGTCATAGTAGGCATGGATTTTCTTCGCAAAAATCATGTTGAAGTCGTTTGTTTCGACAAAGTGATTCGGTTCCCACTTCCTAAGGGAGATCAATATGTTTACGGCGAAAGACCCTCAAAGAAATTGATGCTTATGTCATGTTCCCAAGCGAACAAGTACACGCGCAAGCAGTACGTCGCTTTCCTAGCCCATATCGTGAAACCGAAGAATGAGAAGAAAACCTTGAAAGACGTACCCGTTTGTTAATTTCCCAAAGTATTTCCCGATGATTTACCTGGTTTACCCCCTACTCGTGATGTTGAGTTTCGTATTGATCTAGTTCCCGGTGCTACACCTGTCGCTAAAGCTCCCTATCGCCTTACACCATCCGAAATGTGCATGCTATCTAGCTAACTTCAAGAGTTACGTGATAAAGGCTTTATACACCCGAGTACGTCACCTTGGGGCGCACCCGTCCTCTTCATGAAAAAGAAGGATGGATCGTTGCGAATGTGCATCTATTTTAAGGAAAATAACAAGCTTACGATTAAGAACCGCTACCCTCTTCCTCGAATCGATGATTTATTTGACCAACTTCAAAGAGCTACTTGTTTTTCAAAGATCAATTTACGTTTTGGATATCACCAGTTGCGTGTACATGAGCAAGGCATTCCGAAAACCGCCTTTCGTACTCGTTATGTCCATTATGAATTCGTGGTCATGCCTTTTGGACTTACAAACGCACCCGCGGTCTTCATGGATTTGATGAATCGTGTATGCAAAGCCTTTTTGAATCATTTCGTCATTGTTTCATCGACGATATTCTCATTTACTCGAAGTCGAGAGCCGAACACGCGCGACATCTCCGATTAGTTCTCGAACTTCTCCAAGGAAACCGTCATTACGCCAAATTCTCCAAGTGTGCATTTTGGCTTAAGGAAGTCCAATTCCTCGGTCACATCGTTAACAACCAAGGAATCCATGTCGATCCCGCCAAGATTGAAGCTATAAAGAGTTGGAATACTCCGAAGAATTCATCCGAAATCCGTGTTTTCCTCGGATTGGCAGGTTACTACCGCCGATTCATCGCTGACTTTTCAAAAATCGTCGTACCTCTTACCTCTTTGACTCATAAAGATAAACCTTTTGTTTTGGGTTCCAAACAGGAGGAAGCTTTTCGAACTCTCAAGTGTATGCTTTGCGACGCTCCCGTCCTTGCACTTCCCGATGGAAACGACGACTTCGTCGTATATTGCGATGCCTCCAACCTTGGTCTCGGTTGTGTTCTCATGCAACGAGACAAGGTTATCGTGTATGCGTCTCGACAACTCAAAATCCATGAGAAGAACTACACTACCTACGATCTCAAACTCGGTGCAGTTATTTTTGCATTAAAGATATGGCGACACTACCTTTATGGTACCAAGTGTACGGTCTTCACCGACCATAAGAGCTTACAACATATCTTTAGCCAGAAAGAACTGAACATGCGCTAACGCAGATGGGTTGAATTTCTCAACGACTATGATTGTGAGATACGCTACCATCCTGACAATGCAAACGTCGTAGCCGATGCTCTCAGCCGACGAAGCTATGTGTATAACATTTATGACATTCAAGCCCAGAACAAGCTCGAAACCCTAATTCGCGAAATCTAGCACGCGTGTTTCATCGAGAATACCTTGTATGACGAAATGAAATGAAATGTGGTGCCGAAACCCAGCTGGAAAATAAATCCAACGAAATCTATTACTTCCTCAATCGCATTTGGATCCCTAGCCGCAATAACCTTTGAGAGTTATTAATGACCGACCCCATAAATCCCGATATTCCATTCACCCCGGTGCTTACAAAATGTACCAGGACCTTTGTTCTAGGTATTGGTTGCCGGGCATGAAAAAGGATATCGCTCTGTACGTTTCAAAATGCTTAACTTGCGGGAAAGTTAAAGCAGAACATCAACGACCCTCTGGCTTACTCGAACAACCCGATATCCCGATGTGGAAATGGGAGAGCATAGCCATGGATTTCATTACGAAACTTCCTCTCACCACTTCTGGTCACGATAGCATTTGGGTTATTGTCGATCGTCTCATGAAATCTGCTCACTTTATTCCGATACGAGAAGACTATAAGGTTGAACGATTAGCACAAATCTATACTGACGAAGTCATTTTTCGACACGGGACGCCTCGTGACATCATCTCTGACCATGATGGTCGGTTTACCTCACGTCTTTGGGAGACTTTTCAATTCGTGCTCGGTACTACTCTAAACCTCAGTACTGCTTTCCACCCTCACACACATGCTCCCACTCTTGCTGCCACTTCACACAGAAACTCCCTCCGCTCGTTTTCTCTGATTTTCAAGTAAGAAACAACTATTTTCCACGCAAACACAACGATTTCCACTACGATTTTACACGAGTTTATCTCCGATTTCATCTAAACTTCTTCGTTTATGAAAATCTTCATATTTTTCACAAAAACTTCTGATTTTACTTTGGATATACACTTAAATGAGTGTATTTGAGTTAGCCTTGGCTTCTCAAGATAGAAACCTTGTTTTTTCAAGCTCAGTGTGTGTTATATCCAACTAAAACTGTTTTAAACTTGATTTTTGCACTAAAATGCATCAAAGCCGACATATGTTTCGTTCACTTAACAGTGGAATGGAGCGGTGTCTAAACCGTCATGAAAAGGACTCGAAATCACATCCGATTCAGACGAAAACTCAGTTCCGAACGCACGAAGAGGCAAACAGTCAGGTTGTGTGAACTGGACTAGCTCATACGAATTGGCTTAGTTCGTACGAACCAGCCCAAGTTCCTATAAGTGACTAAACTGCTCTAAAAGAGCTCCCCAGCTTTTGGTTTGCTCAGTAACTTGAGGTTGGAATGATGGACACTCGATTTCCCGAAGAAACGACGCGAAAACACGTGATTTTTGGAGACGAAACAACCTAGTTCGCACCAAACCCAATTTGTACAAAGTGACCAATTCGTACGAATTGGTAATAGTTAGTGCGAACTGACCTGTTTCTTCCACACCGTCACTCTGTTTTGACCGTTCAGCAATATGGAAGACTGATGCACTTCTGTTCCTGCTTACAGGCTGACCCGACACTCTCCCCGCTCTTCTCCATTCTTACATCTCGATTTACGCACTCACATTGAGTATACTTGATCCCTTTTTGATTTAATGCACTTTTGGGTGTTGCATACGTTCTCTATATCAAAACACAATACACAAACGCTCACACGCTTTAAAACGCAACCCGCTCTTACATGACTATACGTGAATCGCTGAATTGTATGTTACGTGTTTGATGACCTGTATGCCACCCTTAACATGATAGCTTGCTAGAGGTTGACCCACCACCCAGAGGCCCGGAGTTGTTAAGGCTCACACTCTTACTTTCCGCTTTATTTTCTCTTTTGTACATGGACACTTGATCTCGTGACTTACACACACGGATTGTTGGTTACTTGTATCAATGCCGTTAACATAGTTCACATCTCTTACGTATGTTCATGCGGTTTTTGCGAAATGCTTATCTACTATACTTATGTTAAACCTGTATGCTCACCTTTACATTATTGCATTGACTTTTATTTTGATGTATGTGACAGGTTGATGGATTATCGTATGCTAAAAAGAGATAGGATTGCTAGAAACCCACAATAAAATCTAGGTTGACAAATTAGCTTTGTTTGAGAAACATGAAATCTGTAATGACTACTCGAAATGTTTTTGTTTAATTGTATGGGAAGTTAGACTTTTAAATATTGTCATATTAATAGTTGTTATGGATTCTCTTGAACTATCTGATTCGCCTAGTGCCACGCCCCGATGATTCCGCCATCGGTTGGGGTGTGACAACAATGATTGTGAAATGTAAGTATTGTGAGTGAATGTGATCGTAGCTACAATCAGTAAGTGAAAGTGTGCAGGATTACATGTGTTTAACTACTGATCCAACACCCCTTTATATAGTTATAAAAAATATCTAATTATCCTATAATTCCAGGATACTGTGAATATTCCCCTATGACAGTTGTAGACTGCTTCTCCGGCTTCCAACGTTCGTCTTCCAACCATCTTGAACGAGTCTTCAGGAAGACTAAGTCCATGCATCTGTTGGTCCCTTGCAGCCAAAGAAAATTGTTAGTGGCGAGTAGGATACCCCCACAAGATGTTACCAATATATTCTAGTTCAGTATCCTTGTCGCGGTATTAAATATATAATATCAGGATACGTATTCGAGATATAGATTCTAAATTCCACCCATAACAATTGTCCCCAAAAATATAACTGTTGGGATCCTCTGATCCAAACGGATATATTTTTCTTTATGTTGTTCGATGCTCTTAATGGGATATAGACGTTGATGAGAAACGGTACAACTTCCGAAGCTATTTTTACTCATCATATCTATTCTTCCCCTATATTTCCTCCTTTCTTCTTGATAATTGTCACATTGTTTCCGAGTTTTCAGGTATCATCTTCTCCTATCCTTCACTGTTTTCTCTGTTTTATATTTTGCTCTTTCTTTCTTTATGGCCAAGCGACCCGATCACACACCGGTGATTCCACTCCAACCTTCGTCGAGAAAAACTCAAGTACCCTGAAAAGGAAGTATGTTCTTTTAATAACGCCGACATCGCTGCTCTGAGGGCCTCTGGCACTTTCCCTGACGGAGCGATCATCCGGCCGTTCGATCGGAATCTCTGATCAGACGTGTCGTCTAGCGAATGGGTTTGTTTCTTAGCTTATCCTTTCTCTCTAGGTCTTCGATATCCCTTTTCCAGATTTCATCATGCAGTTTTTTCGTCTTACCGGCCTTAGTTTTACTCAGACCATGCCTATGGTCTGGAGAATATTAGTAGTACTAGACCGGATCAAGACCCAGCACATCCCTGATCTTTGTATTGAGGACATACCCATCGCTTACCATTTAAGATCTCATGGTTCTAGTCGATTCCTGCTTTTCTCCACCTCTAACAGCCCCCTCATCCTCAAAGCGATTATTAAAGAGGATGAGTGGAAGCGCAAGTTCTTCTTTGTTAAGAGAGATTCCATTGAGAAGGGTGATAGCTTTCCGGTGGAATGGTTGACCACGGGTAGGATTTAGGGTTTTAAGGATATCCCCAAATGTATCTTAAAGTTATATCCCGGACTAATATCCTCGTCTTTTTGTGCAGCATGTAACATCCGTCAAAAACGGATTTACCAAACCCGCTCCGCTTAGTAACCGAACAGTCAGTCAAAATTTTCGTTTCGAATTAAATGTCCAAAACATTTTTAAACGATCCGTAATCAATTATTATACGTGAATATATATTTAGTTTTTGAAAAACCGTCAAAAATCGCAAAATAAAAATAAATTACATCTGCCGGGTTTCGAACCCGGGTCTGTACCGAGTCACTCAGTGACTTATCTTCACACACACAAACCACTGCGCCACTTGTTCCGTTTGTGATATAATAGAATCAATTAATTCATAAAGTGTCTTTGCGAATTCAAAACCGGCGCCCAACGATTCAGTCGTCGGAATCCCGGATTATTCGCGAAGTCTTAACACCAATTTACGTTATAACGTAAATCTTTAATCACATATCGGTTATAACCGATGTTTGAAGTCCGCGACCAAAACCAAAACCGCCGGAAAAATTTAAATATCGAACATAGTCCGAAATCAGACCAAATACATCTCATTTTTCCCCTATAAATTCAACCACAACCGTCTACAAACACTTTCGCACAAAAATCACATCTTTTCACGGCGTATTTTCACTCGCCGGAACTTTCCTGTTTTTCGCCGGAAAACCGTGTTTTAATCCCTGAGCTTTATTGAATCCCCTAAACCTTCACCGAAGTCACCCTTACCTTTTTCCAAGTTTTCTGGAGACTAGCTACTACAAGGAACACGTCGCCGGAGTTGTTTTTCTGTCGCCGGAATTCTGCCGGAAAACAGAGGAAACGAGTCGGTATACCTCACGCTTACTTTCCTTTCTTTTTACTTCTATATTACCAGTAATTAACCTAAAACGCTAAGAAACCGATTTAAAATCTCGAATCAGTCTGTCACCGATTCTGGTTATTCTTTCAGTGAAGAAGATGAAGACTTGTTATCATATAAGTTTAATTAAAATCATGAAATTAATCGGGTTAGACACACAGTCCAGCGGTGGACTGTGTGCACATATAAAACGCAAGACGTCTCAAGTTCGATTCCCGGTTCACACACGTTGCCTTAATAAAAATCAAGTTTTTGTTTAACTGAACCGGATCGCCTTAGTTATATGTTAAGTATATTGATAACCAGAATAATAACCAAGTTAGACACACAGTCCAGCGGTGGACTGTGCGTTTGTTTATATCGCTGGTCACGAGTTCGAGTCCGGTCATCAGCACCGACTCGGACAATTATCTTTTCTTTTTAAATAAGGCAGAAAAGGAAATAATTAATTTGTCTTTAAGTATAATAAAAATCAAGTTATCTAACATGTTGAACACACAGTCCAGCGGTGGACTGTGTGTTATATTAACCCACAGGTCCCGGGTTCGAGACCTGTGGTGTGCATGACCGTTTCGATTAAACTATTTTTTAAAATAAAAAGGATTTCTGTTTAAACTAATTAGTGTATATATATAATTAAAATCGGATATATAACGGGTTAGACACGTAGCTCAGTTGGTAGAGCTGCGTGCACGCGTACGAGAGGTCTCGGGTTCGAGCCTCACTCAGCGCACAATAAACTGTCAACGAACCGGTCAACGGTCAGGTCAACGGTCAACCGGCCGGTCAACGGTCAGAAAAAAAATAATTTTTTTATTTATTTATTTTTATTTAATTATTTTAATTAAAAATCAATTATAACTACTTAAAAATAACATTTTTAAGATTAGAAAATAGTTTCAAACTCACAAAAATACACCCAACAATCCTACTAAAATAGTTTAATAAAATCCGTTTACTCACCAAACCATAATGCGATTTATCTAGGTTAAATCTCACTCGTGGTTAAAACCACTTCGCGTGCATTCATCATCATCAACCGAACGCACCCACTGTGAGTGAATCTTACAATTCCCCCTTTTAAATTACACGTTTTGGGGTGTGTCATGTGTTATGAATTAATTAATTTATTTATTTAAACTTGTGCCATACCACATCATGACTTAATCTTAGATTGATTTATTGTTGTGATTTATTTTCCGTTTGTCAAATTACATGAAACTCATACAATAAGCCCATCAGTTCCTCGTGGGAAACGAGTAGAACATCGCGTGCTTCAATTCAAATTCATTATTGTTCATGTGTGTTTTCATTGAGTTTATATTGTTTGTAGTTGTGTTATTCATATTATCATGTTTATGCAATTCATTCATCAGGCCCCTCAGTTCCTCGTGAGAGACGAGTTGAGCATCGCGTGCCTTTAATTGTTCCATTATTGTTCATGAGTGTTTTCATTTAACATCTTATGATTATTGATCAAGTTACATCTAATTTTACTCATGTTTGGTTGTGCACATTTTTCATAATCAATTTAAATAAATTGTTCAAATGTTTTCCATAGGATTCACTCGCCAACATTATGTTGATCCAAAAACCTTTTTACACATGATACAGGTGAACAGGTTGAAGCAAGGAAAACATAGGATATGCCTTAGAAGAGAACAAAGAAGTTAGATTGTTAGTTAGATCATGTTGTAGCAATCATTGTAAACTTTCATTTAATTTGTATTAATGAATATGAAACGTTTAATAAATGTCATGAGCTTTGATGATAACCCAATCATGCCCCGATCACCTTATCCGCTGCGGGTCGGGGTGTGACAGATTGGTATCAGAGCCATGACTATAGGGATATAGGATAGGTTATTAGACCCTTAGAGCCTATACTATAGTCTGCCTAAATTTTAAATTGATTAGGTGGTTACATACAAACTTGTGATATTTATTTGTTTCATATTTGTTTACATTTCAGTCAAACATACATGCTCATATACATGTTCATTATACATATATACATATTCATTATACATATATCGATGTTCATGTGTTCAATTTATTTTCATACTCTCGCTATCCAAAGATTTTATGCAATTTTCAATTCTCATCAAAGTAAGTTCTGCGACGGGCATGTAGTAACTGGAAGGGTACAAGTACCGGTAGTCGGAACGTCCTGTCTAGGCTGGCATTCGTATAAATCCAATATAACGGACCAGTTTGCCTACCTGGGGACCAACGATGAGAGTACGAAGGACCTATTAGGCCAAAGCATGCCACACCAAACGTCGTTCGAACTAACCCTACTTTGAGGTGTCACCGTGTCTACACCTGGACACATTCCGAACATCACACGTTGTATACATATTTCTCGATTTTCACCGGGTTTTGTGTACGCAACCAGGCAGAAACCGTGCGAACCATATGAAAAACCGGTAATTCATGGGGCCCACATGATTACATAAGGTAAAGTATGGCGGCATGACGGGCCTAACAGCGAGCAAAGCCCAAGACATCCTATGGATGTAGTATTTTTGGTATAATTATTTTATGAATGTTCATTCCTGAATGCGACCCATGATCTCAAAAGCATCCAACTCATACCCTTGTCATGTATTCATTGTAGATGTCTTCTAACCTCGCCCGTAGGAAGACGAGAGCAAGAAAAGCCCGCGAACGCATGGCTACCTTAATCGCTCAACAAATGGCTGCCGTAATACCCAACATTGTAATCCAAGTTCAACAAGCACTTACCAATAATCCTGTCAATCAAGTAAACCAAAACATTTTCAACTCTTCCCCAAACACCACTAAATGCACCTACAAGCATTTCAAATCATGCGACCCTCCGAAATATAAAGGGACTGAAGGTGTCACCGCACTCCTCCATTGGTTTGAAGAAATGGAGAATACTTTTCTAAATTGCGATTGCCCTGATGATCGCAAAGTGCGTTATGCTACCGGTCGACTATATGGGATAGCACTTACTTGGTGGAATACAGAGAAGGCCAAACGAGGTGTTGAAGATGCTATGTCCCTAACTTGGAACGAATTGAAGGAAATCATGACCAGACGATTTTGTCCAAGGAGCGAAATCAAGAAGGTAGAAGATGAATTTTACTCATTGAAGCAAGTGGAAGGAGACCACACCACCTACAACAAAAGGTTCCTCGAATTTCATCAAATGGTTCCCAACATGTTTACTCCCCTCTACCGTTTGATCGAGCACTACATTCGTGGTCTTCCGTCAAAGATTCAAGACCCTGTGATAAGTACCAAGCCTGCAACTTTGGAAGCAGCAATGGAGCTAGCAATAGAGCTCACCGAGAACCGAATCCGAAACAAAGACTTCGAGGAGGAGAAGAAGAAGGATAAAGAATCAACTGAAACCCCCGAATCCCCTTCTCAACCCGAATCCCCTTCTCAACCCGAATCCCCTTCTCAACCCAAACCTAAGAGAAGAAGAGTCGGGCGACTTTTCGCTGCTACTCAACGAAATCAACCAGTTTTTCACGCTATAACCCATCCGAGCTGTCCCAATCACCCAAGTGGCACCCAACTCAGCTTACCCAAATAAGAAACCATATCTTGGACCTCACCCTCAATGCAACCACTGTTTTTATCACCATCCCCTTACTTTACCTTGCCGGCTATGTACAACTTGTGGACGTTATGGTCATTTGAGCAATGTTTGTCGCACCTTTCAAGACCAAACCTTTTCCCCTACTCAAAACATGGCCCAAGCTTATCACCAACCTCAATACCCCATGTTTCCATATGCTCGAGCTTGCTTCAATTGTGGCGACCCTACTCACCTTAGAAACACATGCCCTCAATTGGTTAACATTATCAACACTCAAGCCCAATCAAACCCAGTTAACCAAGTAAACCAAGAAAACCCAACCACTATGCTACCAGCAAGAGGAAGAGTCTTCAATATCAACGCCAACCCTGTCGAAGATAATGACGGCCCAAACGAAGATACTCAGCTAGTCCTTTTCGCCGAAGATACAGATTCAACTCCTGTTGTTTAGTCCTATGTTTTCTTTATCACATGTGTAGACTGTTAGAGGAATCATTGGATATTATATATTATATATTGTTTTCAGTATACGATTTTGCCGAGGCCGCAGCTCCCCATCCATCGAGGTTGAGTTTGATCCCCATTTTATTATGGGTTGATCAGGGTGTGCCCGCACGATCGGCTCCGTTTGTTGAGCCTTGATCGGTTACGTAATATTTATTTTCATTTCAGTACATGCAATATGCTCGCTCCGTTTGATTGAGCCTTGAGTACACATATTTATTCTCATTTCAGTACATGCAATATGCTCGGCTCCGTTGGATTGAGCCTTGAGTACACAGATTTATTCTCATTTCCAGTTCATGCAATATGCTCGGCTCCGTTGGATTGAGCCTTGAGTACACAGATTTATTCACATTTCAAGTTCATGCAATACGCTCGGCTCCGTTTGATTGAGCCTTGAGCACACATACAATTTCATTATCAGTATCTTGTGGTTGTGGTGTTTGTAGTAGAGTCGCATCGAACTAACCATAACTTGCGGATAAAGTCAATGAGAATTTGACAAGGATATGGTGGATACGCCGATGGTACTTCCTATATATAAGTATTCTTGTCAAATAATCGGAGGCATTATCAGGCGGTTATGAGAGGTTCCATGCATAGGCTGTTTGTGTGGTTAAGTTATTCATATACAGTACATGCAATATGTTCGGCTCCGTTTGATTGAGCCTTGAGCACACAATTTCAATTTCAGTACATTCAATATGTTCGGCTCCGTTTGATTGAGCCTTGAGCACACAATTTCATTTTCAGTACATGCAATACGATCGGCTCCGTTCGATTGAGCCTTGATCGCACAGATATGTTTCATTTCAGTAATTTATGTTTGTTGTATTGATTGTAGAGTATAGGACTAATCATAATTCACTGTTAAAACCAATGAAAATTTGACAAGAATATGGTGGATACGCCGCTGGTACTTCCTATATATAAGTATTCTTGTCAAAGGATCAGAGGCATTAACGGATGGTTATGAGAAGTTCTATGTAGGATTTATTAGTTTCTTGGTAACCAATCATAACTTGTGGATAAAACTAATGAAAATTTGGCAAGAATATGGTGGATACGCCGCTGGTACTTCCTATATATAAGTATTCTTGCCAAAGGATCATAGGCATTATCAGGCGGTTATGAGAAGTTCCAGGTAGGATTTATTATTTGCCTTGGTTGGAATTTGTGATACATTTATATCATCATGTTATTTAAAGAGATTGGATTGTGTTCCATTTCTACATAAATTAACCTCTCCATCATAACAAACGAGAGAGGAACTTCCATCATTCAAACATATATGGATTCAAATATTTGCTGTTGTGTTTATTCATGTTCAAATATTTGCTGATGTGTTCATTCATGTTCGAATATTTGCTGTTATGTTTATTCATGTTCAAATATTTGCTGATGTGTTCATTCATGTTTGGATATCAGCTGTTGTGTTATTATTTATGTTCCATGTAGATTGTAGTGTTAGAAGTTTTGCCTTAGGATATAACCATATTTTTCCCAAACGTATCTAAACTCTTATGCATGATATCATTTTTTAGAGAATCATTCCTCTTTATCAATATTCATACAGTAGGCAACAAAAAGCGATTCCTGAATAGGGTACTTAACCTTTACAAGGAACGTTACCGCCTCGAACAAAAAAACTTAAACCCTCATTTTTGCTAAAGCATACAACTGTCAAACAAAACATCATCATTCTTATAGTCAAAATATATCATTATTTAAATTTCGGGACGAAATTTCTAAAAAGCAGGGGATACTGTAACATCCGTCAAAAACGGATTTACCAAACCCGCTCCGCTTAGTAACCGAACAGTCAGTCAAAATTTTCGTTTCGAATTAAATGTCCAAAACATTTTTAAACGATCCGTAATCAATTATTATACGTGAATATATATTTAGTTTTTGAAAAACCGTCAAAAATCGCAAAATAAAAATAAATTACATCTGCCGGGTTTCGAACCCGGGTCTGTACCGAGTCACTCAGTGACTTATCTTCACACACACAAACCACTGCGCCACTTGTTCCGTTTGTGATATAATAGAATCAATTAATTCATAAAGTGTCTTTGCGAATTCAAAACCGGCGCCCAACGATTCAGTCGTCGGAATCCCGGATTATTCGCGAAGTCTTAACACCAATTTACGTTATAACGTAAATCTTTAATCACATATCGGTTATAACCGATGTTTGAAGTCCGCGACCAAAACCAAAACCGCCGGAAAAATTTAAATATCGAACATAGTCCGAAATCAGACCAAATACATCTCATTTTTCCCCTATAAATTCAACCACAACCGTCTACAAACACTTTCGCACAAAAATCACATCTTTTCACGGCGTATTTTCACTCGCCGGAACTTTCCTGTTTTTCGCCGGAAAACCGTGTTTTAATCCCTGAGCTTTATTGAATCCCCTAAACCTTCACCGAAGTCACCCTTACCTTTTTCCAAGTTTTCTGGAGACTAGCTACTACAAGGAACACGTCGCCGGAGTTGTTTTTCTGTCGCCGGAATTCTGCCGGAAAACAGAGGAAACGAGTCGGTATACCTCACGCTTACTTTCCTTTCTTTTTACTTCTATATTACCAGTAATTAACCTAAAACGCTAAGAAACCGATTTAAAATCTCGAATCAGTCTGTCACCGATTCTGGTTATTCTTTCAGTGAAGAAGATGAAGACTTGTTATCATATAAGTTTAATTAAAATCATGAAATTAATCGGGTTAGACACACAGTCCAGCGGTGGACTGTGTGCACATATAAAACGCAAGACGTCTCAAGTTCGATTCCCGGTTCACACACGTTGCCTTAATAAAAATCAAGTTTTTGTTTAACTGAACCGGATCGCCTTAGTTATATGTTAAGTATATTGATAACCAGAATAATAACCAAGTTAGACACACAGTCCAGCGGTGGACTGTGCGTTTGTTTATATCGCTGGTCACGAGTTCGAGTCCGGTCATCAGCACCGACTCGGACAATTATCTTTTCTTTTTAAATAAGGCAGAAAAGGAAATAATTAATTTGTCTTTAAGTATAATAAAAATCAAGTTATCTAACATGTTGAACACACAGTCCAGCGGTGGACTGTGTGTTATATTAACCCACAGGTCCCGGGTTCGAGACCTGTGGTGTGCATGACCGTTTCGATTAAACTATTTTTTAAAATAAAAAGGATTTCTGTTTAAACTAATTAGTGTATATATATAATTAAAATCGGATATATAACGGGTTAGACACGTAGCTCAGTTGGTAGAGCTGCGTGCACGCGTACGAGAGGTCTCGGGTTCGAGCCTCACTCAGCGCACAATAAACTGTCAACGAACCGGTCAACGGTCAGGTCAACGGTCAACCGGCCGGTCAACGGTCAGAAAAAAAATAATTTTTTTATTTATTTATTTTTATTTAATTATTTTAATTAAAAATCAATTATAACTACTTAAAAATAACATTTTTAAGATTAGAAAATAGTTTCAAACTCACAAAAATACACCCAACAATCCTACTAAAATAGTTTAATAAAATCCGTTTACTCACCAAACCATAATGCGATTTATCTAGGTTAAATCTCACTCGTGGTTAAAACCACTTCGCGTGCATTCATCATCATCAACCGAACGCACCCACTGTGAGTGAATCTTACAATTCCCCCTTTTAAATTACACGTTTTGGGGTGTGTCATGTGTTATGAATTAATTAATTTATTTATTTAAACTTGTGCCATACCACATCATGACTTAATCTTAGATTGATTTATTGTTGTGATTTATTTTCCGTTTGTCAAATTACATGAAACTCATACAATAAGCCCATCAGTTCCTCGTGGGAAACGAGTAGAACATCGCGTGCTTCAATTCAAATTCATTATTGTTCATGTGTGTTTTCATTGAGTTTATATTGTTTGTAGTTGTGTTATTCATATTATCATGTTTATGCAATTCATTCATCAGGCCCCTCAGTTCCTCGTGAGAGACGAGTTGAGCATCGCGTGCCTTTAATTGTTCCATTATTGTTCATGAGTGTTTTCATTTAACATCTTATGATTATTGATCAAGTTACATCTAATTTTACTCATGTTTGGTTGTGCACATTTTTCATAATCAATTTAAATAAATTGTTCAAATGTTTTCCATAGGATTCACTCGCCAACATTATGTTGATCCAAAAACCTTTTTACACATGATACAGGTGAACAGGTTGAAGCAAGGAAAACATAGGATATGCCTTAGAAGAGAACAAAGAAGTTAGATTGTTAGTTAGATCATGTTGTAGCAATCATTGTAAACTTTCATTTAATTTGTATTAATGAATATGAAACGTTTAATAAATGTCATGAGCTTTGATGATAACCCAATCATGCCCCGATCACCTTATCCGCTGCGGGTCGGGGTGTGACACAGCAAACTCCAAAGAACTAGCCCCTCCAACTGCAGAATCGGAAGGGAGGATCAAAGCCATCTACCAGCTAACGGAGAGTGAGAGAAGTTTTTCTCTAATCCCAACAAGTTCAAGCCGGCGTTCCAGCTCCAATATGTCTGGTAAGAATATTTGTTTCTTGTGCAAGTTAGTTAATCAGGATATAATAGAGTTTTGAAATTACTCCCTTTTGTGTGTAGACTCAGCCAAGGTTCCCATTGTCTTTGATCTTGATGAACTGGATAGCTATTCAGGGCCTGTCCAGGTGAAGAAGGAGACACTGGCTACTACCAGTTCCAAGCTATCTGCACCTCCCAGACCTACTCCTCAGCCTAAAGCCCGAGCTTAAGGGACCAAGAGGAGGAAGGGTTCAGATACTGTCGCTGCTGGACCTGAAGGCTCTTCTTATGAGGGGCTTGGCTTTGTCAACTCCTTCGAGCCTATGACCTCCTCCCTTAGTATAGTAAGTATCCTGGTCCTGTATCCCGTACATGCATATTGAGTCAGCATCTTGGTTTGTTTATCTTAAATGATACTTATACTTCACTTTGTATGGTTCGAACCATCTGCTGGCCCTGTACGAGGAAGCTTGTGGAACTGCAATGTTCCATGAGACCAAGGCGAAGAAGTCGGAGGTGACCATCGAGGAACTGAGGACAACCGCACCTACCAGGACCCGGCATTACGAAAACAAACTGAAAAAGATCATCCAGGATGCTCATGCTGCTACAAAGAAAGCCACTCGGGACGCCAAGATTGAGCTGGCTGCTGTCCATGCCCAACACGAGCAGGATATGATTTCCTTTAGGGAAGGCCTTAAAAGCTCCGTTGTAATTTCCCTCCTCCAGGCCAGGCTAAAAATGGCTTATGAAGCCAGGATTGCGGGCTTTGAATGCCCAACCTGGACCATTGAAGGATCTTGGTCGCAGTCCCGTGGAGTATCCTGTTAAGCCAGAGGTTGGAGAGTCGTCCAAGGCGGCTTAGGTGTAACATTCCGCAATTATTGAAGTATTCGTTTCCGTGTTTTTTCGTATTCAACCATTGTAATCCGAGACTTATGATAATAATGGAATTTATCTTTTATTTATTTATTTATCAATAATTGGTGTTATTCATATAATCATCAAGACACAATTAAATCATTCAAAAACCGACTTATGTTGTGTAAATTCGGTATTCTAGACCCAACGAATCAACTATTGTTTCATACTCTGTTTATAAATTATGTTGCAAACTCAAATTTATACAAATAACAAAAAATAAATGCATAAAACAAATAAGCCCATGTCATTAAGCCCCAAAAAGAAAGAAAATATATTAATGGGCCAATTTTCAACTTTCCATATTTCTTTCACCACCTTAAACCCTAATCCATCACCTATAAATACCACACTCATTCCACCACTTTTCTTTACCATTTCTCAAAGAATTCTTCTCCCCTCTTGAAAGTGAGTTCCTTCTCCTTTCACCTTCTTCTCTTCTTCTTGTTTTTCTTTGTGTTTTCATACTTCCCCATTTTGTAGAACTCCTTATGGAATGTCACCAATGTTTGCCATGGCAAACAAAGATGATACATCACCAAAATAAGGACCAATATTGAGTTTTCTTTTACAGTTTTTACCTTTAGTTATGTTGTTTTCATCTGACATTACTAACCATTCTAACTTAATTAACCATGCTAACAATCACTAACATTTTAATCATGCTACTAACTACTAATCCTTCTAATCATACTATTAACTCTTTTAATTTTGCAATTTACTTATTTAGTCTTACAATTACATCATTATTACCAATTCATTATTTATTATTACATTCTAAAAATGTATAAAACTAACTCTTTTAATTTTATCATTTACCTATTTAGTCTTTTAATTAGATCAGTATTACTAATTCATTAATTATTATTACATACTAAAAATATATAAAAGTACTAACTCCTTTAAGTTTTGTTATTTACTTATTTAGACTTGCGATTTAATTATCATTTTAATTCATTATTTATTATTATATAAATATTATTATTATAATTATTATTATTATCATTATTATTATTATTATTATTATTATTATTATTATTATTATTATTATTTATCTCTTATTCAAATCCCATTTACATTCCAACTTCTAAATCTTTGTACTTACACACCTTGTTCATCCTTGTTAGGATAATTTGGTGCTTCAACCTCTCAAGACGATCATCTCACGTTTGTGGAAACCACTTGCAAACAGTGAGTATACTCGATCCTATTTTAGTTTTAAACACTTTGGGTGCAACACGTATTCTATACAAAAACACGCAATACTTGAAACTTTTTTATAGTCACACTCTATCCACAACTAAACATGAAGACATTTTGATACTTGTTAATCTCATATGCTATGTATACATTTTGTGTCTATATGTTCATTAACTTCGATCAAGCCTACCTTAACAATTATATCGCTATAGGATTCACACACCGCCCTTGAGTCTTGGGGTATTGTTAAGTAAAACATGTTAAACTCCCTTGAGTCTTGGGAAAAGTCAAGATTGCGTTGGAAACTTTGGATTGACATATAGTTTACACCCTTTCAGCATTTTAGTAACTTGTATTATGTTATTCATGTTGTATGTGAGCACGTTTAAACATTTTATTGTATTTATGCTATGTATCAAACTTGTATACTCGCCAACATTATTGTTGATCATTATTTTAATACATGTTGTAGGTTGATAGACGAAGTGATCAAGAAAACAAGCTAGGATGAACTTAGAAACCCGTCTTAGAAATAAGCAATGCTTGATTATGTTTGATACAATTTTGGTCATGTTTGAATCTTGTGTAACATTTTAGTATTTCTTATGAAATTTCATTTAAATTATATTGTCACAATAGTGTTATGATGCTTTGAGCGATTTGTTCGTCTCATCCCGATGTTTCCGCCATCGGTTGGGGTGTGACAGATTGATATTACAGCCATAACTAAAGGGAATTAGGAAATGTAGGAATGCTTTTACCTAGTCTATAGTTTAGGAGCCTTCTCACTATGTGTTCTTTAAAACTATTTGCCTTCTATCTTATTTGCTTCTCTCTATTCTCTTTGGTCTTTTAATATACATGCCTTTCCTAAGGCTAACACCAAACACACTTGTGGGCTTTAAAGACACTCTTATAACACAAGCGAAATGACTCACTAAAATAGGGGTGATTCCCACGTTTGGTGATGACTTTCCTTCAGCTATACTTGTTATTTTGCACGAAATTTACCCTCAAGATAGGAGTGAAATCCATATCTTGAAAAAAATTTCCATTTCATATTCTAGTGGACCCTTGTCATTTGATAAGAACCAACCACACTAGGGTACGAGGTTATCAAGCTAGAGGTGAAACTCACATCTTGATAACTAGTCCCACTCTTCGATTTTTAATCTCTCCAAAGTTTCGATTTTCCCAATCGATAAAGGACGTTTAGTAACTGGAAGGACAAATATCTTTAGTCGCTCCTCGATGAGAGTATTTGTCTATTAGGCCAAAGCATGTCTCCTTAATTCGAAAAGGACTTCGATTTACTTTGGAATAGTCTTATATTACGTTCCGTGACAATCCAATTTTTATGTTAGATCTCTTTTATGCTACCTCAATTTTTATGTGTTTTACATTTGTAAGTTATATCATTTCAACCTTAGAGTCACGAATCACACTATTCTCGCAATCTAAAACAATAATAATCTTTCGTGAACAAATTAAATTTATGATGCGTTCATTATTCTTGTTACACTATGTGGATTTCTTGTTATGCTATGTGAAATTATTTGAAACTTTATGTGCTATGTGATGCATTCATGAAAACAATTTCCTTAAACAACAACATTATGATCAAGTCTCATCTACTCTTTGTTTTGAATCTTTAAATGTCTTCAAGCCAACTTTACAACTCAACCAAGAAGTCCAAGACTAGCTCCAAAAAGATTATGATGGCATTCATGGCCAACTAGATAGCGCGCGTTGTTCCCAAAATCTTTAGTGAGATCCAAAACTCCTCTACCCCAAACTCCTCTGTTGATTTGAAAGTTGTCCAACCCAAGCCTGTGACTTTTAACTACAAACACTTTGCTGCCTGCAACCCTAAGCCTTTCACTGGCAATGATGGAGTGACCGCTATGCTAGAATGGTTCAATAGCATTGAGGTTACTTTCATCAACAGTGAGTGTCCTGAGGAACTCAAAACTCGCAGCGGTACTGGGGTCTTCCAAGCTAGAGCTTTGGAATGATGGACCAACGAGAGGAACATTCGCTCTAATGAAGTAGCCTATGCATTGCCTTGGAATGAAGTTAAACAACTCATGATGGATGAGTTCTGTCCTGCTCATGAACAGCAAAAGCTGGAGGACGAGTTTTGGCACCTTAAGCAAATTGGTGATGACAATCTTTCCTACATTGCCCGTTTTGAGCAGTTGAGTTTCATAGTACCACACCTTGTGTCAACCACTGATCGCATGATCAGAAAGTATATTCATGGTTTACCCTCTGGCATGCGTGACACCATCGAAGCAACCAAACTTGACAATATCGAGGCATTCTACCATCTAGCAGCTAGCCTAAACAACAATCGCATTCGCGATAAACAAGTTGCAATCCCTGTTTCCTCAAAACCAGCCAACCAAATCACCTAGCAACTGTTCCTTTTAGACTTAGTTACACCCTTGGTGGATGGGTTTCGGTTTGAAACGAATCCGAGGGTGTAACCTTTTGATTAGTTAATCTAAATCTGACATTTTAGTGTATGTTTAGTGTTAGTTAAATATCGTGTTTTATAAATTTAAAACTTGACTAATGCGTAAAACGGACTCAAAATATTAAAAAAATTCATATCACGCTCGACACGCACCACCGTTCTCACGGTTCTCGTAATATTTAGCGTTCTCAAGATAACCCTCCCATATATATATATATATATGGCAGGGTTCATGCGAGAACCACCTTTATTGCGAGAACCGCGAGAACCAATGTGAACACAACAAAATCCTACCCCCCCCCCCAAAAAAAAAAAAAAAACCTAAACAACATACAATTTTTTTTCAAATATTGTTTTATTACGGCGAAAACCAACGATTTTTTATAAAAAAAAAAATATTTTTTTTTTTCTTAGATTTTTTTAGGTATTTTTGGTTGTGTTCACATTGGTTCGCGCAATAAAGGGTGGTTCCTAACGGATCCCTCTCCCATATATATATATATATATATATATATATATATATATATATATATATATATATATATATATATATATATATATATATATATATATATATATATATATATATATATATATATAGAGTGGGGATCCTGCGCAAAGTGTGTTTTTCCTAGAAAGTCTAGGAAGCGATCTGGGCCATCCGATAGGTGTGTTTAATGGTTGAGATCATCTTGGTGGCATTTTGGTAATATGTGTGTCTTAAAAATAGGATTATTTAATTAATTAGGGGTAGATGTGTCATTTAAGTTATTTTAAATAAGGAAATAACTACCAATCATAAAACCACCTCCAAAAATGTCGCAATTTTCTCTCTCTCTCTCTCTCTAATCCCTCACATTTGAAAACACCAAATCATACAAAAATAACGATAAATTAGATCTAGATGTGTTCATGGTAGTGTGTTTAAAGCGATAAAACACAATGTGACGAACTAGTGACTGACTGCTAAAACACAATGTGACGAACTAGTGACTGACTGATAAAACACAATGTGACGAACTAGTGACTGGCTGCTAAAACACAACATGGAGAATGCCAAAATCACATCAACCAGTAACTGATAAAACACATTGTGATGAAACTAGTACTGATAAAACACAACGTGAACCAGTAACTGATAAAACAGAACATCAAGAAGGCCAAAAATTATATCAACCAGTAACTAAAAAAACACATTGTGATGAACCCAGTAACTGATAAAACACAACGTGGTGATGAAACAGTAACTGAAACCGATAACTGCTAAAACGATGAACCCAATAACTGATAAAACACAACATAAAGAAATTGTTAAATATTTGAACTTCGTAATTTAAAGTAACTACCCTTTTGAAATCGTAATGATTTGAAATTGTCAAAGAGATATACGTTTCTATAAATATCTGGATAGTTAGTTCTAGGATATATAATATTCCAAAATTAAATTAGTAATAAAATTACCATCATGACCTTTGGAATAAAAATAACTAAAAGCCACATGTCACCTCCTAATTGCTTCCTAGACTTTCTAGGAAACTTAGGCTTTCTAGCCAACTCCCACTCTATATATATATATATATATATAGGAGAGGGATCTGTTATGAACAACCCTTTATTGCGAGAACCAATGTGAACACAACCAAAAATATCTAAAAAAATCTAAAAACCACCCAATTTTTTTAACATTTTTTACAAAAAATCGCTACTTTTCGTCAACAAAAAAAAATGTTGACAAAAAGTAGCGAGTTTTTTAAAAAAAAAATTGAGTGGTTTTTAGATTTTTTTAAAGGTCTTTAAAGGTTTTTTTGGATGTAGTTATTAGCATTTACTTGGGCGGGGTGGGGGGTTTTAGGTAATTTTAGGTTTTTGGGGGGTGGGGGGGTTAGGTTTTTTTTTTTTTTTTTTTGGGGGGGGGGGGGGGGGGTTTAGCTTTATGGTTTAGTTTTTTTAGCATTTAGCTTGAGTGGGGGGGTTAGGTTTTTTTAGGTTTTAGGTGGTGATGTAGTGGGTTACTTTAGTGGTTCTCGCGGTTCTCACAATAAAGGTGGTTCTCGCATGAACCTTACCATATATATATGTTTAAATGAGAACGCTAAATATTGTGAGAACCGTGAGAACGAATGAAAGAACCATGAGAACTTGGTCAAAAACAATTTAAATTCAATAAAAATTTTACACTTATCATTATTATTCGATTACAATGTTAGAAATTTAATATAGATGTTTAAAGGTACGTGAATTCGTAAATTTGTTATATTTACATATGTGTAAGTTTTCCATTTACACGTGTGAATTTGTTATATTTACACATGTGTAAAAAATCTAATAAGATTATTTTTTTGAGAGTAGAAATGAATTATTAGATGTTTTAAATTCTTTTTATGTTGTATTTTAATTACCATGAGTGTTTTATGAATTTTTTTTGTTTTGATTGGTTTTTTCATTCGTTCTCACGATTCTCGTAATATTTAGCGCTCTCAACATAACCATCTCTCTATATATATAGGGTCAGGATTGTGTGAGAAGCGTTGGGCTAATTGAGAAACGCGAGAAGCATTCTGGGACCACACATTTTCCCTAAGCAAAGATGCAAAAAGAAAAGCAAAATAGTTTTTTTCTAGAAAAATCAAAGTTTATTTTGGAAAAATCAAATGTCAGTTTTTTGAAATATACACATGTGTATATTCTCATGTTTAATAATACATATATGTATTGTTAATCTTTTAGCTACACATATATGTATATACATGTTTAAAACTGAAACATAAGTATTATACATCTATGGTTATCTATGTTTGAGGGGAAGGATTTAGTTTTAGCTTTTGGGTTTAGGGTTTAGCAATAATATTTAGGGTTTAATTTTTGTGTTTAACATTAGTATTTAGGCTTTAGCTATAGGGTTTAGCTTTTAGGGTTTATAATTTAGTTTTTAGGTTTTAGCATAGGGTTTATCATAAAGGTTCAGAGTTTAGATTTAGGGTTTAGGTTAAGGGTTTAGAGTTTCTAGTTAGGGTTTGGTGAGCAGGTTCCAACGTCTCTAGAATGAGTTCAATCGGAGTTCGTTTTGTAATGCTTCGCTTTTTGTACTTTCCTTATTTAGAAAGTGTGTTCATATTTCTATTTGTCGAAATTTGTAATCCTATTGTATTCGTATTTATCGAAATTTGATCGTAATGGAATTCATACTTTATACATACTTGTCTTACATGCATTTCGGTCGTTAAATACATGTTTACACACAAACCAATACTTGTTATACATGCAAATACTTATTCATACACTATCGATACTTAAATTATACTTACATACATGTTAAACACTTAAGAACATGCAAAAATACCAAGTTTTAGCTTAAAATGAGGAAAAATCAAGTTCAGGGGCTAATTTGCAAAATCTGCCTAAATTAGGCTCTGGCGGGGCGCGAGAGATTTGCCTTTGCCTCTCACGGGCGCGAGAGACATCGATTCGTAGTATGTTGTTCCAGCTTACGGGTTGGACCAATTTTCCCACCTTTTTCACACCCAATCACCTCTAAACCTCATTTAACTCAAAACCCTACTAACCCGCTATATAAGCAAGCTTCCTAACACCCATTTTCACTTTCCCAACTCATCTACACTCTCAAAACTCTCTCAAATCAATTGCAAACATCAGAAAAGTCAGATTGTTCTAAGTGCCAAAGTGAGCACTTTACTTCATTTTCGTCATCTTTTCTTCACCAAATCTTTCTCTACAAAGCTTGGAATGCCTCTAGGATTGTTTCCACATGTTCTCCATGGCAAACCAAGGTGGAAAATCACTATTTTGAGGACCAAACCTTCTGTTTTGGAAGATTTTGGTTGTAACTTTCATTAAACTTCTGTTTTCTCATACCAACTTGTGCCTCTTATGCAACTAATCAAGTCTATGGTTAGTAAGCTTGGCCAAAGTTGATTCATACATATTAGAGTTGTTAATTTCCCTCTAAACTTTCTGTTTTCAATAGGGTTATCAACCACAAGTGTTGAAACTATCTAAGCTTGTTCTTGTGACACGACTTGTGCTTTGGTATGAGTGTGATTACTTGGAAGCCTTGGCTATCCTACCTTCAATCCACCACCTCACTTGATGATTTACCCTTGCTATCCCAAGTGGAATGGCTCACCGGGTTAAAGATTGCTTACTTGGCTACTTGGTATAGTGAGAAGAATGTATATTTCCTTTCCATTTCATTCATGACCATCCTAATTGTCCTTATGACAATTTGTGTATTGGTGAATTGTACGAAAGAGGTTAAAGGACGGTTATCCTCCTACCTCCATACATGACTTCTATGAAATTCCTTGATAACATGTTGGACATACTATATACTATATATATATATATATACATTAAACTATGCATAACCGAACCCTTGATAATAATCAAAATGATTACTTGTCATGACACTAGGTTATATTACTAAGTCTTGAACACATCGTTACGATTCTAATGGGTAATTTAACCATGAAATCACATTAACCCATACGTGTTGCTACAGTGTCAAAAGCGAGTGTTTCAAGTCTAGATAATTACTTTCTCCTATATATATACTCTTCATATTTAAAATCCGAATCCAAATCCTCCATTATCATCCGAATACTCATGCATCTACGTTTCCTCATGTAGGATAACTTGGTGTTCCATCCTCCAACCTTCCAACTTTTATAGGATTAACAAAGGAAAGCTTTGCAAAACCATGAGTATACCTGAACCCATTTTCTGTTCACACATTTTGGGTGCAACATGTTTAACTATACAAATCACGATTTACATTTAAACTTGTTATAATCACACTCTATCCATTTAAACATGATACTTGTATTATTCTCCTTATCACATGCTATGTATACTTGTGTCCATATGCTCATTAACTTTGCTAGCCTCTCTTTACAATTATAGTGCTATAGATTGACGCACCGCCCATATTCTTGTGGTATTGTTAAGTAAACTATTTTACACCTTGTCATTTCAGTGACTATAGTAAGCATGATTGCGTTAGACTTTGGTTTGACATATGGTTAACACATGTTAGTATGATAGTAACATAATATGCAAATTGACATGTTGGATATGAGACAACTTTTACACTATTATGCTATGTAACAAAACTTGTATGCTCGCCAAGACTTTTGTGTTGAACTATACTTTTACACATGTTGCAGGTTGATGATGTTGACTATGACGAAATCTAGTAGGAACGACTCTAGAAACGTATTCAGAAATATTGGATTTTGTTATTTCATTATGTTACAATTTGTTGTACTTTGACTTTCAAATGTTGTACTTTATTTTCCTTGTATTGTATTTGACAATTTTTTTACCAATGAAATAGGGTTATCAAGTCTCTTGCAATCTCGTTTTCGTCTCGCCCCGATGATTCTACCATTGGTTGGGGTGTGACACGTTTGAGCCACTTTTCTACACCGCCTAGGTTAAATTCTTAAAAATTGACTATATATGTGTGTATAATTCAAAATTGACAGTATATATATGTGTATATATTAAAAAAATCTCTTAGGGGCGTGGGATTAAAAGTAAAAGAAAAAAGAAAAAAACTGGCTTAGAGAAAATGTGTTGTACAAAATGTTTCTCACATTTCTCAATTAGAAAGTGTTTCTCTTAGGATCTCTATCATTATATATATGTGTATGATCAGGTTCATAGGAGTACCACCCTAAAACTAAGAGAACCGCAAGAACTCCTACTTCCCGTGTGAGTTTTTCAATGAAATTTTGCACAAAGGTAGAGTAACATCTAACTAAGACATCAGTAAAAAAACAAAAAATTACAAGTCGTTTTTCTCGATTGTAAGTATCATTTATGGTGGCGTAAATCATTATAGCATACATGTTTTAGTGATTCTGGCCCACCGTAAAAAAGTACCCTATGGGGTTTTTTTTTTTGGAAAGGTAAATTTAAAAAAAAATTGGTGAAATTTTTTTTTTGAAAAAAATCTTTGGAAGTCGAGTTCTCTCACTAAAACTAGTTCTAATATGATTTGTTCCATATATATATATATATATATATATATATATATAGAATTGTTGCACATATAAAATGAGTTTTTATTCTAACCATTCCATATATATATATATATAATCTTTAAAAGGAAAAGATAGAAACCATATAGATTTCCATAGTTTCATGAGTTAAAAAATTGTTTCTTCAAACTTATAATGTTTAGAGTGGGAATAGAACACAATGGCAATTAATTGTAGAAGTAATTGCTAAACTAATGGATCAACACATCAAGTTATTTTTGTTTTAAAATAAATGTTACTTACCAATTTACACTACTGGAAAAAAAAACCAACGCCAAGAATCAAACCAGGTACCACCAAGGGTTTAAAAGGTGACGTGCATACAGCTGCACTGTTATCGGCGTAGGGTCTTAATTTTTTATACAATACACACATAAAATTTAAGGCTCTCGGGAAAATTGGGCATCGGTTGGGGAATGCGGCTCGCCCACCCCTAGGGTCAGCCTTGATTAATTCCAATCAATTTTCTTGTCTAAGGGAAAGTCAGTTTCCTTCGTATTCCTTTATGTATGATGGAATTTCAAACTTTTTATATGAATTTAGAAAGCTTACCAGAAAGCCCCTCAAACTTTTTAGGAAAATCGTAAACCACTTGACTACAACACAATTTGAGACAAAATAAAAAATACAGAAACACAAATTGAAGAATGATGAATCTGGAACCGCTACACAATCAAATATTTTGATTAAACCATAATCAATTAAGAACTGATGACATCTTTTTTTTATTAAACTAGAATTAATTAAGTAGCGATGATTGATTTTGATTATTCCATATTATTCATCTAGACTTGTGTAATGATGAACCACTTATTTCCATTAAATTGGGGTTAATTGAGCTCTAATGTACCATGTGTCTTCGATTGTTCTTATTCGTGTTCGAAATTAGGCATTCTTCGATATAATCTACAATAGTTTTAACAATTAAGAATACACTGATTAAATTTGAAGGTACATGAACCCTAAACATATAACCCTTATTTATACTAAACAACCCTCACAAATAACCTAGTCCTATACTGAAACTAAATAAAATAAAACTAGTATTTCCTAAATCTTCCTACTAAAATAAAATACAAAGAAAATAAACAAGTTAAGTCCTCCAACTTTTGATTATTGCCCAGATTAGTTCCAACAATCACCCCTCTAATCTTGCCAAGTTCCTCCTAAGTCTTGAATACTAAGGAAGACCCGAAGTTCTTTAACCTTAATACTCAGTCTCTTATGTTCGTTTTGCATTAACACTTGTTGCAGCCAACCCAATACTGCACACCCTTGACTCCTTTGTGATCACACCCAAAACTTGTCCAAACACTTGAACCATCAATGTCACATCCCGACCCGCAGCGGAATAAGAGTCGGGGCATAATTGGGTTATCATCAAAGCTCATGATGTTTACTAAAATGTTTCATATTTATTAAATTCAAATTACAACTTAAATATTCAAATCAAATCCATACAATTACAAGGAAATGAAACTAAGTAAAACAATCCAAAGCTTAAACTGATTTATTCTTCTAGGCCTTCCTATGTGTTTCTTGCCTCAACTGGATCACCTGTATCATGTGTAAAACGGGGAATATTTTGGGTCAACAAAAGTTGGCGAGTGAACCTTGTTAAAACATTGTTATTGATTTCTTGTTGTATTTAATATGTGAGCAGACATATTTATATAACAAACACAAACCACTTTGAATGAGTATATGATATGAATGATGATGACTGTGAGATCAAGGCTCAATCAAACGGAGCCGATCGAATGAGGCACCTGATACTCAACCCGTATCCCACGGGGAGCTGATGGGCCTAATGAAATGCATGTACTGAAAATGATAACTTCAATCTAAACATAATTCACACAACAATTGATACATATTGGATACACATTTGATCACGGATATGATGGATGCACAAGTGCTTAAATATAATAAGGAATTAAACGACACATGATACACCCCAAAATGTGATAAAAACGGGGAATTGGTAAAGATTCACTCACATTGGGTGCGTTCTTTGATGACGTTGGATGCGCACGAGTTTTGGGATTTGATCGACGAGGAAAACTAACCTAAAATAATAACGAAATGGTTCGGTAAATAAATAGATTTTATTTGAGATTAATACTTTTAATTCATAATCTTAATAGGATTTTTAGATTTATTTTTGTGAGTTTAAGGACATTTTCTAACTTTAAAAATATTATTTTTAAGTATTTTTAAATAATTTTCTGATTAAATAAATAAAAAAATGTTGACTTTTGACTCTGACCGTTGACCGTTGACAGTTGACCGGTCGGATTGTGTTAATTATGTGCGCTGAGTGAGGTTCGAACCCGGGACCTCTCGTACGCGTGCACGCAGCTCTACCAACTGAGCTACGTGTCTAACCCGAAATATTCTCTGTTTTAATTATATTTATATACTAATTAAGTTTAAATTTATTTTGTTTTTATTAAAAGGATTTATATGGCCGAACCGGTTGCAGGGACCCGGAGTCGAACTCGGGTCCTTCGGTTCGTATGCGCACAGCCCAACCAGTTGGGCTGTGTGTCTAATCTGTTTAACTCACGGATTATATTACTCTTATACACATACTGTGACTTATTCTGATTCAGTTCTAAAAATATTGGTTTTATTTCTGAAAGTCGGTACGTTGTGCGATTCGAACTCGTGACGTGTGTGTTGTTTGCGCACAAAGTCCACCGCTGGACTGTGTGTCTAACCCGTTTGAATATATGATTTTAATTATACTTATATTTATTCTCGACTTCATCTTCTTCGTTTACAAAACTCAGATCAGTGAGATCCGACTGTTTTGTTTAATTCGATTATCAAAACTTATAATTGGTTGGAATGTAATAGTTAACGAGATTAAAGAACAGAATGTACCAAAACAGTGCGTTTACTTCAGATTTCCGGCAGGAGTCGTCGGCTCTGATTTGTGACTCTCGGCTGAGTGAAATGTTTGACAGTTTAGTTTCTTGTGTTATGAAATTAAGTTACTGAGTAAGAGATATCAAGAGTTTTTAGATGATTATACCGATCGACAGTGAGACTTTGATGTTTCAGTGAAATTCCGGCGAGTGTGGGATTTCCCGGCAGCGTAGTCTGGGACAGATTCTGGTTGAAGGATTGAAGTTAATATATGTCTAATAACAGATTACAAACAAAAGTGTCGAGAATTTTACCGATTTGAAGTAAGTCTCGGTTTTCCGGTGAAAGTCCGGCGACTGTAAAGTATCTCCGGCGAAGTGTTTTGAGATGAATTAAGGTTCGGAAACGATCGTGTTCTGAGCGAAAAGATTCTCAGAGTGTTCAAGAGGGTATTTATAGTGAAAACAGGCTGAATTGAGTCAAGGTCCGGCAAGTTAAGATTTCCGTCGGTTATGACGGAAATTGATTGCCGGCAACGGTTATAACCGACGTCGACATCAATTTGAGCGTTTTAGTCAAGACTGATTTGGCCAAAATCGCGGATTGCCGGATTTCCGGTGATTGCGATTTCTGAGCACGCGGTGATTCTCTGGTTTGAATCCGGGTTTACTTTAAGTTTTATTTATTTCAGTATTATTCCAAAGTAAAGTGTGTGGCGGAGTAGTGTGTTGTGTGTTTTTTGGAGCGGCTGACCCGGGTTCGAAACCCGGCAGCCCTATTTATTTTTTATTCACTTATTTTTTATTATTTATTAATTATGGTTTAAAATTCTAACAATGTTTATTAGTTATGTATTGTTTAAAATTAATATGAACATTAAATACGCAACGAAAATTATAACTGAATATTTGATTAATAAACGAAACGGGTTTGGAAAACCCGTTTTTCGGCGAATGTTACAGTATCCCCTACTTTTAGAAATTTCGTCCTGAAATTTAAGTAGTAGTGGTAACAGGAAAAAGATGTGGGTATTTCTCGCGCATTGAGTCTTCACGTTCCCAAGTAAACTCAGGTCCTCGTTTTGACTCCCAGCGTACCCTGACAATTGGAATACGACTTCGTCTTAAACGCTTCTCTTCGAAGTCCATGATTTCTACTGGTCTTTCAATGAAGTGCATAGATTCATCGATCTGAATGTTTTCTAGAGGAATATGGAGGTTCTCATCGGCGAGGCACTTTTTCAAGTTTGATACGTGGAATGTGGGATGAATTCTGTTGAGTTCTTCTGGTAGGTCAAGCTTGTATGCTACAGGTCCTACTCTTTCGAGTATCTTGAAAGGTCCTACGTAGCGTGGTGCTAGCTTGCCCTTCTGGCCAAAACGAATCACTCCCTTCCACGGTGATACTTTTAAAAGTACTTGATCACCAATGTTAAACTCCAAGGGCTTTCGTCGTTTGTCTGCATAACTCTTTTGACGACTTTGTGCCGCTAGAAGATTGTTTCGAATTTGATGGATCTTGTCTGTTGTTTCTTGAATTAATTCTGGACCGGTGATTTGTGCTTCCCCAATTTCGTGCCAACATACTGGAGATCGGCACTTACGACCATATAACGCTTCGAAAGGAGCCATGCCGATACTTGAATGATAACTATTGTTGTACGAAAATTCAACCAATGGTAGGTGAGCGTCCCAATTTCCCTTGAAGTCTATGACACATGCTCGAAGCATGTCTTCAAGAGTTTGGATGGTGTGTTCAGATTGTCCATCAGTTTGAGGATGAAAAGCGGTACTGAGGTCTAATCGTGTACCCAAGGCGGTTTGTACGGCTCGCCATGTTCGTGAAGTGAAACGACCATCACGGCCTGAAATGATGCTTAAAGGTACACCATGACGGCTTACGGTTTCGCTGATGTAGATACGAGCTAACTTCTAGTTCTTGAAGTCCTCGCGGATCGGAATGAAGTGAGCTGATTTTGTAAGACGATCAATGATTACCCATATAGTGTCATACCCACTGGAGGTGCGAGGCAACCCGGTAATGAAATCCATAGTTATGTTTTCCCACTTCCACAGGTATTTCGGGTTGGACTAGAAGTCCTGAAGGTCTTTGATGTTCAGCTTTTACTTTGGAACAGGTAAGGCACTTGGAAACAAAAACAGCAATATCCTTTTTCATGCCCGGCCACCAGTAGGTGTATCGTAGGTCTTGATACATCTTGTCGGCCCCTGGTGTACAGAGTATCGTGTTTTGTGCGCCTCATTCATGAGGAAATCACGAAGGTTTTCGCGATCGGGAATCCATATGCGATTTAAATAGTATAGAATACCGTCGGATTTGGTTTCGATTTTTAGTTCAGCTCCACATGACAGCTCATCGCGAACGTCATTTTCAGTTACAGAAACATGTTGAGCTGCTCGGATTCGATCTTTGATGTCGGTTATGATTTGCGAACATAGAAGACGAATGGAGTTCGCATAACCTTTTCGACTGAGCGCATCGGCCACCACGTTTGCCTTGCCAGGATGATACCGAATTTCACAGTCGTAGTCGTTAAGAAGTTCGACCCATCTTCGTTGCCTCATATTCAACTCCTTTTGATTGAAGATATGTTGGAGGCTCTTGTGGTCAGTGTATATTTCACACTTGGTACCGTAGAGGTAATGTCTCCATATCTTGAGAGCGAACACAACGGCTCTAAGTTCCAGGTCGTGGGTGGTGTAATTCTTTTCATGAACTTTGAGTTGCCTAGAAGCATAGGCTATCACTTTTCCTCTTTGCATCAGTACACAGCCTAGTCCTTGCCCTGATGCGTCGCAATAAACCACGAAGTCATCACAACCCTCAGGGAGTGTGAGGATAGGTGCGTCACAGAGTTTTTGCTTTAGAGTTTGGAAGGCCTCTTCCTGCTTAGGTCCCCATGTGAAGGGTTTTCCTTTATGAGTCAAGGCCGTGAGTGGTACAGCAATACGGGAAAAATTGGCGATGAAGCGTCGATAGTAACCAGCCAAACCAAGAAATGACCTAACTTCGGTAGGGGTACGTGGCGCTTGCCATTCCTGCACTGCCTTGATTTTTGAAGGATCAACGTGAATTCCTTTGTCATTGACGACATGTCCGAGGAATTGTACTTCTCCTAACCAGAATTCACATTTTGAGAATTTTGCGTAAAGCTTTTCGGTCCTTAAGAGTGTAAGGATGAGTCGAAGGTGTCGCTCGTGATCGGATTTAGACTTGGAGTAGATAAGAATATCGTCGATGAAGACTATGACAAAGCGGTCGAGGTAGGGTTTGCATACCCTATTCATTAGATCCATGAAGACAGCTGGGGCGTTGGTTAAACCAAATGGCATGACCATGAATTCGTAATGACCATAACGAGTTCGGAAGGTCTTTGGGACGTCTTCTTCATGTACTCTGAGTTGATGATAACCAGAACGAAGGTCGATTTTTGAAAAACAGGTGGCGCCTTGAAGTTGGTCTAGGAGGTCATCGATGCGAGGTAGTGGATAGCGATTCTTAACCGTTAACTTGTTGAGTTCTCTATAGTCGATGCACATGCGAAACATTCCATCTTTCTTCTTCACAAACAGAATAGGTGCACCCCAAGGCGATGAGCTAGGACGTATGAATCCTTTGTCAGTCAGCTCTTGTAGTTGGCTGGCCAGCTCTTGCATTTCGGATGGGGCTAACCTATAAGGAGATCTTGCGACTGGTGTAGCGCCAGGTACAAGATCGATGCGGAATTCGACTTCTCTCACAGGAGGAAGTCCTGAAATGTCGTCGGGAAAAACTTGTGGGAATTCTTTCACAACTGGGATGTCTTCGAGTTTCCTTTCCTTGGTTCCCTTTTTGACGACGTGAGTTAGGAATGAGACATAGTTTTTACGCAGATATCCTCGGGCTTGAAGGCAGGACATTAATTTGAGTCCTTTCGAAGGGGTTTCTCCAAAGATACGTAGGCTCTGACCGTCTGCAAGAGGAATGCGAATGAACTTTTCGCGGCATACTACTTCAGCGTGATGTTGGCTGAGCCAGTCCATACCGATTATAATATCGAAACTTCCCAACTTCATAGGAATGAGGTCAACTGGAAAATCGTGATCGTTTAGAGTGAGGGTATAATCTCGTATAATAGAGTTTAATGAAACGGGCTTTCCGTCAGCTACTTCCACCGTTAGAGATTCCATGAGATTATCACGAGTTTGGTTAAGGATAGGTTCAAATTCTAAAGACACAAAACTCTTATCCGCGCCAGTATTGAATAACATGGATGCATAACTACCATTGATGAGAAACGTACCGTTAACCACGTTGTTGTCAGCCCTAGCTTGGTTGGCACTGATGTTGAAAGCTCTTCCTCTAGCAGGTGGAGGAGCTTGGTTAGCTTAGTTTACCGGATTCGTTTGAGCTTGGGCATGGATGATGTTCACCAAGCGGGGACATGTGTTCCTGAAGTGGTTTGGGTCTCCACAGTTGTAACCTGCTCGCATGGGTTGCATCATGGGGTAGTTGGGTTGGTAGTAGGATTGGGCTATATGTTGTACAGGTGGTAGAAGTAAAGGTTGTTGGGCTTGACCCACCATCTGATGGTGGGTTTGGGTTGAGGGTTGATTGCGGTTCATTCGTTGAAGCGTGCGACAAGTTTGAATAGTGTGACCCGCACGGCCACAGCTGCTGCAATGTTGGCAAGGAGTTTCGGGGAGGTGATGGTATTGACAACGGTTGCATTTTGGGTATGGGCCGGTGTATGGCTTTTTAAATGGTATAGCTGAGGGAGCAATTTGGGTAATTGGTGCGGCAGTGATAGGAGAGTTTGTGTGTGTGACGGCAAAATTTCTGCTGTTTCGTTTCCTCTTACCAGCAAACCTTGAGGAGGAGATGGAATGGTTTGGAGTTTGGGCCTCAATGGGGGCTTTCTTTTTCTCATCCTTGAATTTGCCGTTTCGGATGCGATTCTCGGTAAGTTCGGTAGCTAGTTCCATTGCGGCTTCAAGTGTTGCAGGCGAAGTGCTTAGAACCGAGTCTTGAATTTTCAAGGGGAGGCCTCGAATGTAGTGTTCAACCAAGCGGTACACTGGGGTTAACAAGTTGGGGATCATTTGGTTCAGCTCGAGAAATCTTTTGTTGTAGGAAGTATGATCTCCTTCCTTTTGTTTTAACGAGTGGAATTCATCTTCCAACTTTTTGATTTCGCTTCTTGGACAGAAGCGTCTTGTCATGATTTCCCTTAACTCTTCCCATGTTAAGGCCATGGCATCTTCGACTCCTCTCTTACCCTTTTCTGTGTTCCACCAGGTAAGGGCTACCCCAAACAGTCTCCCAGTTGCGTAACGTACATTGCGATACTCGGGACAATCGCAATTGAGGAAGGTGTTCTCCATTTCTTCAAACCAGTGGAGGAGAGCAGTAACACCTTCGGTCCCTTCATACTTTGGGGGATCGCAAGATTTGAAGTGTTTGTAGGAGCACTTTTTGGAGGGAGGGTTGTCGACGTTCTGGTCTTCTTGATTGGGAGGGTTGATGGGATTCGCGGTGAGAGCTTGTTGGACTTGAATTACGATGTCAGGAAGCACTGCGGCCATTTGTTTTGCAATTTGGGTGGCCAAGCGTTCGTTTGATCTTCCTGACTTTCTACCTCCACGTAGTTGTCTAGCCGACATCTGCAGGAACATACATAGGAAGATTGTGAGTTTAAGAAGTTTTTAGGTGTCATGTGTCGTTAAAAGAATAATAAAAAAAATAACATAATCATCATTAATGCAACTACATCCATAGGATGTCTTGGGTTTGCTCATGTTTGGGCCTCCAATGCCCCCCATACCATCGCCTGTATAGTCATGTGGGCCCCCATGACTATTGGCTTAGTAGGATTCACATTGGTGTTGGCGATTTAACACTCGCATCACCCGAATGAAAACCATAAAATATGATTGCGAGATGTATGGTAGGAGGGTGTCCAGGTATAGACACAATGACAACTCAAAGTGGGGTTAGCTCACACGACGTTTGGTATAGCATGCTTTGGCCTAATAGGTCCTTCGTACTCTCATCGTGAGTCCCCAGGTAGGCAAACTGGTCCTTTATTTTGGATTTATACGAATGCCAAGCCTAGACAGGACGTTCCGACTACCGGTACTCGTACCCTTCCAGTTACTACATGCCCGTCATGGGAACTCACTTTGATGTGATTTGAAAAATACAAAAATCGTTGCAAAAATCATGGGAATTGTGAGGTGTGTGCTCTCATGGATATGATATGTTATGAGGATATGATTCATGATGAGCATTGTATAATAATATGTACTTATGAACATGCTTGCATAACATTGAATGTAACAATAAACATAAAGCATATAAACATCATGAATTTTGTATGTAACGCATAAACAATTTAAAAATTCTAATCAACTATAGTATAGGCTCTAAGGGTCTAATAACCTATCCTATATCCCTATAGTCATGGCTCTGATACCAATCTGTCACAACCCCGACCCGCAGCGGAATAAGAGTCGGGGCATAATTGGGTTATCACCAAAGCTCATGATGTTTACTAAAATGTTTCATATTTATTAAATTCAAATTACAACTTAAATATTCAAATCAAATCCATACAATTACAAGGAAATGAAACTAAGTAAAACAATCCAAAGCTTAAACTGATTTACTCTTCTAGGCCTTCCTATGTGTTTCTTGCCTCAACTGGATCACCTGTATCATGTGTAAAACGGGGAATATTTTGGGTCAACAAAAGTTGGCGAGTGAACCTTGTTAAAACATTGTTATTGATTTCTTGTTGTATTTAATATTGAAAAGTTGTGCAATAATCACATGTGAGCAGACATATTTATATAACAAACACAAACCACTTTGAATGAGTATATGATATGAATGATGATGACTGTGAGATCAAGGCTCAATCAAACGGAGCCGATCGTATGACATGAATGATGATGTATGTGAGATCAAGGCTCAATCAAACAGAGCCGATCGAATGAGGCACCTGATACTCAACCCGTATCCCACGGGGAGCTGATGGGCATAATGAAATGCATGTACTGAAAATGATAACTTCAATCTAAACATAATTCACACAACAATTGATACATATTGGATACAAATTTGATCACGGATATGATGGATGCACAAGTGTTTAAATATAATAAGGAATTAAACGACACATGATACACCCCAAAATGTGATTAAAACTTGGAATTGGTAAAGATTCATTCACATTGGGTGCGTTCTTTGATGACGTTGGATGCGCACGAGTTTTGGGATTTGATCGACGAGGAAAACTAATCTAAAATAATAACGAAATGGTTCGGTAAATAAATGGATTTTATTTGAGATTAATACTTTTAATTCATAATCTTAATAGGATTTTTAGATTTATTGTTGTGAGTTTAAGGACATTTTCTTTTAAAAATATTATTTTTAAGTATTTTTAAATAATTTTCTGATTAAATAAATAAAAAAATGTTGACTTTTTGACTCTGACCGTTGACCGTTGACCGGTCGGATTGTGTTAATTATGTGCGCTGAGTGAGGTTCGAACCCGGGACCTCTCGTACGCGTGCACGCAGCTCTACCAACTGAGCTACGTGTCTAACCCGAAATATTCTTTGTTTTAATTATATTTATATACTAATTAAGTTTAAATTTATTTGGTTTTTATTAAAAGGATTTATATTGCCGAACCGGTTGCAGGGACCCGGAGTCGAACTCGGGTCCTTCGGTTCGTATGCGCACAACCCAACCAGTTGGGCTGTGTGTCTAATCTGTTTAACTCACGGATTATATTACTCTTATACACATACTGTGACTTGTTCTGATTCAGTTCTAAAAATATTGGTTTTATTTCTGAAAGTCGGTACGTTGTGTGATTCGAACTCGTGACGTGTGTGTTGTTTGCGCACACAGTCCACCGCTGGACTGTGTGTCTAACCCGTTTGAATATATGATTTTAATTATACTTATATTTATTCTCGACTTCATCTTCTTCGTTTACAAAACTCAGATCAGTGAGATCCGACTGTTTTGTTTAATTCGATTATCAAAACTTATAATTGGTTGGAATGTAATAGTTAACGAGATTAAAGAACAGAATGTACCAAAACAGTGCGTTTACTTCAGATTTCCGGCAGGAGTCGTCGGCTCTGATTTGTGACTCTCGGCTGAGTGAAATGTTTGACAGTTTAGTTTCTTGTGTTATGAAATTAAGTTACTGAGTAAGAGATATCAAGAGTTTTTAGATGATTATACCGATCGACAGTGAGACTTTGATGTTTCAGTGAAATTCCGGCGAGTGTGGGATTTCCCGGCAGCGTAGTCTGGGACAGATTCTGGTTGAAGGATTGAAGTTAATATATGTCTAATAACGGATTACAAACAAAAGTGTCGAGAATTTTACCGATTTGAAGTAAGTCTCGGTTTTCCGGTGAAAGTCCGGCGACTGTAAAGTATCTCCGGCGAAGTGTTTTGAGATGAATTAAGGTTCGGAAACGATCGTGGTTCTGAGCGAAAAGATTCTCAGAGTGTTCAAGAGGGTATTTATAGTGAAAACAGGCTGAATTGAGTCAAGGTCCGGCAAGTTAAGATTTCCGTCGGTTATGACGGAAATTGATTGCCGGCAACGGTTATAACCGACGTCGACATCAATTTGAGCGTTTTAGTCAAGACTGATTTGGCCAAAATCGCGGATTGCCGGATTTTCCGGTGATTGCGATTTCTGAGCGCGCGGTGATTCTCTGGTTTGAATCCGGGTTTACTTTAAGTTTTATTTATTTCAGTATTATTCCAAAGTAAAGTGTGTGGCGGAGTGGTGTGTTGTGTGTTTGTTGGAGCGGCTGACCCGGGTTCGAAACCCGGCAGCCCTATTTATTTTTTTATTCACTTATTTTTTATTATTTATTAATTATGGTTTAAAATTCTAACAATGTTTATTAGTTATGTATTGTTTAAAATTAATATGAACATTAAATACAAAACAAAAAATTATAACTTAATATTTGATTAATAAACGAAGCGGGTTTGGAAAACCCGTTTTTCGACGAATGTTACAATCAACCACAAACATGTCAACACTTCTACCTTGATCAAACCCGCTACTTCATCACCTTTGAAGTCTGATGTTGATCTGATCTTACACTGAACTACACCTGAGTTTTCTCCTTAAATCAACTCTGTAATCACTACTCCTTGATTGCTACGGTCTTGTTGTTGATGATCACAACCTCAAGCACTACAACCTACTGCCGTTTGATCAACAAACCTTCTTGCACCTACAAACCTCTCAAATTGATAAACCGCTCTGATACAAATTGTAGGAAACCGGGCCTTCTTCAACTTGATCAAACAATCGATTAAACAAGAAAAAACTCTTTGATTAAAATTAAAAGTACATGATCCCCAAACATATAACCCTTAATAACCCTCTTGGAGAACAAGTAACCTACTCCTATAAGGAAATCAAAAAATAAATAAAACTAGTATTTCAAAAATCTTCATACTAAAATAAAATACAAGGAAAATAAACAATTTAAGTCTTCCAACTTTTGAGTATTGACAAGATTAGTTCCAACAGTTCGTTCGTCGAGAATCGAGTAGTGATGAACCCATAATGGAGAACGCATAATAGAGATTGTTCCAGAATCAAGAAGAAAGTCAATTGTTCAACTTCGTTTGTTACAAAATCGACCATTCCACTTCATTTCCCTCTGTTCCTTCAAATTGAACTCAAGAAACCGAAATAAGGAGAAATCAAACTCAAGAAATCGGAAAAGAATAAATCCCAAAAAGGAGGATCAAGTAGAAATCAAACTCAAGAAATCCAATTCCATTGCAATCACTTTACTCATCTAATCTTATTTCCCACTACCAAAAAACCTAATTAACATTGGTTAAGTTGCTAGCTATTCAAGTCCATCACGGTGTTAAGTTGTTATATTATAATTAGTAAGATGATTGGGGCACACATACCTATGTATATGCTTATGTACGAAATGAGATAATATATGTTAATCTCACATGATCCACGAAACCTATTAAATATATGTATGTACAGATGTGTAAACTAAAGACACCAACTACTGTAATCCTTTAGTTGTATACCTTTCATTTATAGTATAACTAGGTTATAACCCCGTGTATTACACAGGTTGAATAAATGAATTTTATATACTAAATAATAAAATAATATATCTTTAAAAATCTTCTTTATTGCACGGGTTGTATAAATCTAATTTTATATATTAAAAAATATATTGGAACCATATTGTACGAGTTGAATAAATGTAATTTTATATACCAAATAATAAAAGAAGTTATATTTTTAAAACCACGTGTATTACACGAGTTGAATAAATGTAGTATTGTTTACCAAATAATAAAGAAGTTATATCTTTAAAAATCCTCGTGTATTACAACACGGCTTGAATAAAATTGATTTTATGTACCAAATAATAAGAAAATTATATTTTAAAAAATTAATGGATATACTTGGTACGCGATAGATATGATGATTGCGGAGATAATTATTGAAAATGTTATTCAATAAACAAATAAGCAGTCATTTGAGTGAGAAAATATAAATTATATTTAAAAAAACCCGTAATAAATCAAATTTAAAAAAAAACTAAGACTTTGTTATTATTAGTAAATCAATGAATTTATATTTGTAATGTTGTTTGGTATTATTTTATTATAAAGTACATATTATACGTATAATTATATTATGTCTTAAGTTATTGATGCTATCCAAAATGTTTTTCGATTTTATGTCTAATTATATATACTATGGTAAAAGTTTAAAGTTTATTAGAGTTATAAATGAGAAGAATACATTAAATTTAAAAAAAAAAAATTATCTATCGTTAAGTAGAAGAGATTAAACAAAATAATATTTAGTAGGAGAGTTATCTATAATTAATTAAAAGAGATTAAACTAAATAATAATTATCCATAACATATTAAACTAAATAATATTTAATAAGAGAGTTATCTATAATTAATCAGAAGAAATTAAACTAAAATAATAATTATTTATAAGACATGGTCTAATATGATGACAAGTGTCACATAAGTAATTTCTTTTATTATATAGTATAGATCTACAACCATTTACGGATAGATACATCATAAACTACAAATGCATTATAGTTTAGTGGCATTTTGGTGGTGAAATAAGACTTATAATTATTAGGTCCTAATTCCCAAAGGGGTTGGGGGTTCAGATTTATTGTGTTTTCTACTAAATTGATGTATATGTATTATTGCCTAGTGTGAATAGATATAATCGGGTGATTATTCTGATGGCACGGTGATGCTCCAATAGTACGTCAAAATGGTACGTCAGTAATCCAAATTTATCGTTAAAAAAGATAAATCATAAACTGATGATACTCAAGCGGCATAACTGGGTCAGTAATTATTAATTAAGGAAACGATGGACGTACACGTGTAGGTATATAGGTTTGGTGATGGAAGCACAAACCCGTGATTGGATTGATTCCAAAGCGTTGGAGTGGACCCTACTTAATGTCTGCCGGCACATCTCAGCCACAAGGAAATAAACTAAACAACAACGAAGTGTCACGAGGAACACTTCTTAAAACATAAATATATATATATGCATTTCCTTTTCTGTTCTTTTTGCTTTAACTTATATCAAAATCCCACATGCCCTCCATTATATGTTACTTACTACTAACTACCTATATATCTGATTTCACCAAACATTTATTACTTAATTAAAATTTATTAATCACAAGTGGGTTATATATATACATATACTCTTGGAGCTACAATACAAACAGGTAAAAGCACAGGATAGAAGATCATTCGAATGTGAACATACATACACTAACCGAAAGCTACCCTTCAATATTCCCCCTTTAGTCTACTTTTTAGTTTAAACATATGTATATTTGTATAACTACTTTTCAGAACATAATTATTCTACTTAGCAAGGATATTTTGCTATTTATCACTTAAAATCAATATAAAAACAGAAATTTATATTTCAAAAAGGGTTTTTGAATTGAAACCTAGCTAATTAATCACACTTTGGTTATCAAACTACACAAGTCAATAGTCTTTACAATAAAAAAAAGTATATATATTGTTGTAGCATTATCCATCTTTGTTGAAAACAACCATCTAGTTTAATCAAAATGAAATTTAATTTACTACTAAAAACCAAATACAATGTTCGAGAAAACGATCACTCACGGAGTGCCAAAAAGGAAAGAAAGCATTTAATGTGTGAATGAGATATGAGAATAATAATGGTATCATTGTCTATTCTCACTCCACACACAAACACCCACAAATGTATAGATGGAGACCTACCCTCCCTTTCACACAAAACTTCAAAGGGCATATTAAATTCCCACCCTACATATATTCTTGTGTATACTTACAAAAGTCACCAATTAAACTACACAATTTTTAGAGGTAACTTTCTTTACTAACAGTAACCAAATTTTAAAAATTTCTAATTAAGTCACTCAAGTTTTAAAAATATTCTAATTAGGTCAATTAACATTAACATTTCATTAAAATTAAGGGTTTCTTTCATCCATTTCATAGGTAACTGTAGTGATGTGGTTTTTTGTTTCTTTTTTCTCTTTATTTGATGCTAACGTCGAGTGATGACGTGGATTTTAACTTGTTTTTGAATTTTTTATTTAATTAAAGTGTTTTTTATTTTTAATAAATATAATTTCATATATTTAAATAATCCGACCCCAGCATCTTATGCTCCATTCTTTTTTTGACACATGGAAAAAGGACATGGCTCGATTTGAATGTTATGTTATCTAATTGGGACAAAAACGATACGAGTGACCTAATTAGAACACTTTTAAAACTTGGTTATTATTCTGTGACATAAAGGAAAATTTTATTGAAGTAACAGAAAAGAATACACAGAGAAAACATAAGATTACATGTATGTATTACCGGAACCATTCTAATCCATAAACTTTCGATCTATTTTTCATCCATAGGAACATGTACATCTTGATTTCATCCATAAGATTGGATATATTAACATTCCTTGAAGAGAATATCACTTCATTCCTTAGCTTTCGTATGGCCTAACAAGAGATCAAGTTAAGCGCATGGTTAACTTGTTTTTTGATGGCCGACCAAGATACGGACTTCTGCGTATTCATCAGATATGACAAGTAGAACCCGAATACAGGGGGATGTTACACCAACCTGTAATATGCTACCATATAATTGCAGCAATATAGCACCCAGAGAATAGGTGATCCGTAGACTCCCTCGCCAACCCGCATAACGGGCATAACGTAGAAGATACATATATACATTTTTCGGATAAGCTACTCGTGTGAGGATTCAATCTAGAGCCACCTTCCATCCATATGTTAACCTTCTTCGGAACCCAATTATTACATTCAAATTTGTGACCTTGAGTGGTGACCACATGTGAAGATAGTAGTAAGACCACACCAAGAATACCCCCTCCTTATTCCCTAATATCACCGAAACAATAAAGTAAGTAATATGATGTCTTAACAATACCACAAGAATACGGGTGGTGCGTTAATCCTATAACGCTATAATTGTTAAGGTAGGCTTGCAAAGTTAATGAGCATATGTGTCACAAGTAGGCATAGCATTTGATGTTCATGAAATTTGACAAATACATGTTTATAGTGGATAGAGTGTTGCATAAAAATGTTATGTTCATGTGAATAGTTTATAGGGGGATTCGAGTGTACTCACAGTTTTGCGATTAAAGTTCTTCGTAATCGTGACTTGGGTGAAAGTAAGATGAGCCGGGAGCCGAGTTACCCTATAAATGGGAACAAAGGCAGATAAGTTTTCGGGTTTGTACAAGATTTTATAACAATAATATAAAAATGACATAAACATTAAGTTACATTCGGGTTTTTAGTCAAGTATTCCCCGAAAGGGGTCATGAGATCAAACATGAGGTAGGATGATATGCATACATTAGAAACCTCGTCATGGATTCACCAAACACAAACCCGAAGGCCGGTTGATCATGAATTTGGATTCACCAAAGCACAACCCGGAGGTTGGTTGGTCATGAATTTTAAGGTTCACTAAACACAAGTCTATAACAACTAGGTTGGTCATGAACAAGTTTATGTTGTGTATATGCTATGTATAAGTTAAGAACTCAACTTGTCTCCACAAACAGAAAGTTTGGGAATTAAATAACCATGGAGCTTACTGATTTACATCAGTAAGTTCACCCATTTTGGTCACACATATGATACACAACTCAAAAACTCAAGAACAAGAGGAAAAGTTTGAAGAACATTGAAGATTCTTTGTAAAAATCCTTTGGAAACAAAAAAAAACACTTTGGAGGTCAAAATCAGATTGTTCCTGATGTTATAACATCAGTGAATGATATGGAAGCAATCCTTGGTGAAATCGAAGTGTTTATGAAGAAGAAAACATGAAGAACTTCAAGAAGAAATGAGTTTTTCACTCACTTTTGGACTTGAGATGAATCTGTCCAACTTGAATAAAACAGCAGAGATCTTCACGAATTTAGGGTTTAGAGGGAATGAACAAAGTGTTAGAGTAATTGGAGGAGTTGTATTTATAGGCTAGAGTGGTTGGGAGGTGATTTAATGGAGGTTTGAAGCCATTGGTGGCTGAAAGAGGTGGAGAAGAGGGCAAAAAACGCGGGTTGTTTAAATTTTCTCCATCAGACAGTCTTACGGACCGTAAGACATGGGCCCTTGCGGTCCTTAAGCTTCCCAAAAGCCAATTTTTCTTTTTTAACGCTTGATGCTTGGTGGTTTGTCCCTTTATTCAGTATCTATAAGGTGTTAAGTGTTTTTGGACCATTTTAGGGTGTGAATAAGCATGTTTTCAAGCATGGTTTCGTACATACAAGTAATGTAAGTATAAATAATGTTCTTAAGGTGTTTATAAGTATAAAATGTTGTATAATAAGTGTGGGAAACGTTAATTGTCGGTTGTATCACATAGTTGCCGATTAGGGCACAAAGTGCAAGTTTAAGCGAATTATAACCGATAATACGTAATTGCAAGCATACTAATCATGTTGAAAGTGTTGATAAGTATAATATGATGTATAATAAGTGTTGGATATGTAATTTGTCGATTAAAAACAAGTATGGCATGTAAATGCGTTAAAATCGGTTAAGTTCACGTATTATCGCATAGTTTCGAATTAGGGTTCCACATGTAGTATAATTTCGACATAATAAGTATAGATTGAACATAATTGATATAAAACATGACTTTCATTATGATCGGTGTCTCGGATTACAAGTTGAAATGATAAACGATACGAGTACAAGGTTTCTGAAAATAGAAAGTTTCCCAAAATGGAAAGTATAACAAGACTTGCTAAAAACAGAAAGTGTGAAAAGCAGGGCGTTACAGTCTCTCCTCCTTTAGGAAATTTCATCCCGAAATTTAGGAAGATGCAACCAATAGATGCGGATACTTAGTCTTCATATCACTTTTGAGTTCCCAAGTAAACTCAGCGCCACGTTTTCGTTCCCATCGAACCTTAACGATAGGAATTCGACTGCGCCGTAATTGCTTGACCTCGGTCCATGATTTCGATAGGTTTCTCCACGAAGTGCAAAGTTTCGTTGATTTGAAGATCTTCAAGTGGAACTTGAAGTCCTTCTTCAGCTAGACACTTCTTGAGATTTGAAACATGAAAGACGGGATGTACGTTGTTGAGTTCTTCATGTAGGTCCAGTCGATATGCAACCTTGCCAATCCTTTCAATAATTTTGAAGGGACCTACGTAGCGAGGTGCGAGTTTCCCTTTCTTACCAAAACGAACTACACCCTTCCAAGGGGATACCTTAAGAAGTACTTGATCACCAACGTTGAATTCCAGTGGTTTGCGTCTTTTGTCAGCGTAACTCTTTTGACGACTTCGAGCTTTGAGTAGGTTATCACGTATTTGTAGGACCTGGTATGTCGTTTCTTGTATGAGTTTGGGACCAGTGAGTTGAGCTTCACCAATTTCGTGCCAACAGATAAGCGATCGACATTTTCGGCCATATAATGCTTCAATTGGTGCCATTTGAATACTAGCGTGATAACTGTTGTTGTACGATAATTCTACCAATGGTAAGTGTGAATCCCAGTTACCACCAAAATCGATTACGCAAGAACGAAACATATCTTCAAGAGTTTGAATAGTACGCTCGGTTTGACCGTCGGATTGAGGATGAAAAGCGGTACTAAGATTGAGGAGAGCACCAAGAGCGGTTTGAAATGTTTGCCAAAGTCGGGAGGTAAAACGGGCATCGCGATCAGAAATGATGTCAATGGGGATACCATGACGACAAATGATCTCATCCGTGTAGATACGAGCAAATTTCTTGACTTTATAATCTTCACGAATGGGGAGGAAGTGAGCGGACTTGGTCAAACAGTCAATGATGACCTAGATGCTGTCGTGACCAGAAGAAGTACGAGGAAGTTTAGTGATGAAGTCCATAGCGATACTCTCCCATTTCCAGACAGGAATTTCAGGTTGTTCAAGTAAGCCAGAGGGACGTTGATGTTCGGCTTTGACCTTGGAACACGTGAGACATTTGGAGACATAGAGAGCGATATCTCTCTTCATGCCAGGCCACCAATAAGATGTACGTAAGTCTTGGTACATCTTGTCGGTACCAGGATGAATGGAATATCGAGATTTGTGAGCTTCCTTCATCAAGAAGTCACGAAGGTTGTCACGATTCGGGATCCAGACTCGATTGAGATAGTATAACATACCATCAGCTTTGGACGTGAGTTGTTCTTCAGCACCACACTTCATCTCGTTATATAAGTTGTTCTCATTGATGGACGAGTCTTGTGCTTTACGAATTCGGTCCTGAAGATTACTTAGGATTTGGAAACAGTGGATGCTCTTTGCATGAGATTTACGACTTAGAGCGTCGGCTACATTCGCCTTACCAGGGTGATAGCGAATCTCGCAGTCGTAGTCGTTTAATAATTCCACCCAACGATGTTGACGCATGTTGAGTTCCTTTAGTGCTGGGGGCGTATATTGGATGACTACCGGAGCTCTCTTTCAAAGGATATGATGGAACTTCTTGTTTGTGGAAGTGATTGGTTAAAGGCCAGCTCAAAAACAACCATAAAAACATTGAAAGTAAGATTTTATTACATTTATAATCTATTTATACTTTTGTAGTTTATGCATTAACATTTATATTTTGTTTTTTAATGTGTAGCAAGCTGCAAGAGATGAAGAAAAATTGGAAATTGATGTGTTGACTCCAGACGGCTCGGATAACAAATGAAAGGTACTTTTATAATTAACAAACCATAAAACTGTTATGTAATGTGTAGAACTTAATGGTTTTGTTTAACGCTTGTGTTAATAGGTTATGTATGGTGATTTGAAGTGGAATTTTGTGGATGGAGATGAGCAAGCTTTAAGAAGATGTTTATGGCTTTTGAGCTAGATTTCAATTTGTATTTCGCACTATATTTTATGCTTTGGATTCGATATTGTTAAGAACATTTTTAGGATCGTGATTTGAATTATGTATTGCTTTTGTTATAGTTTAATGCAGCCTAGAAAGGTGCTGCTGGACATGTTTTACTTAAGTCATGATTTAAGTTTTTTTTTGTTGTTGCTGCACATTTTTAATTTAAATGTTGAGAAAAACCAAGCGAAACCGATCGAAAACGATCCGATCGATTTAAATTCGAACCGATCATGAGCAACACTTTTATGCTCAGTTTTACAAATTCGAACCGAACCGATCCGATCGGTTGTAAGTCGATCCGATCTCGAGCAGACCCTCGCTCAGATCGGATCGGCTCATGAACACCCCTAGCTGAAGGCTCTTATGGTCGGTGAAGACCACACACTTGGTACCGTAAAGGTAGTGTCGCCATATCTTCAATGCAAAAAAAACTGCACCAAGTTCAAGGTCGTGCGTAGTGTAGTTTTTCTTATGAATCTTGAGTTGTCTTGACGCGTAAGCGATAACTTTGTCCTGTTTCATAAGAACGCAGCCAAGACCTCGGTTTGACGCATCACAATAGACGACAAAATCGTCGTTTTCGTCGAGAAGAGCGAGGATAGGAGCATTACGAAGCATGTCCTTGAGTGTTTGAAAAGACTCCTCTTGTTCGGAACCCCAAACAAAAGGGTTATCTTTTTGGGTCAAAGACGTGAGAGGAACGACGATTTTCGAAAAGTTCGAAATGAAGCGACGATAATAACCAGCTAGACCAAGAAACGAACGAATTTCAAACGGAGACTTAGGAGCGATCCAATTCTTTACAACTTTGATTTTTGCGGGATCAACATGAATGCCTCTCTAGTTCACAACGTGACCGAGAAATTGAACTTCTCTTAGCCAAAATTCTCACTTGGAGAATTTGGCGTATAGTTTTTCACGTTGTAGAAGTTCGAGGATAAGGCGCAAGTGTTGCTCGTGTTCGTCTTGTGCCTTGGAATAGATAAGAATATCGTCGATGAATACGATCACAAAGCGATCCAAGTATAACTTACACACCCGATTCATTAAGTCCATGAAGACCGAGAGTGCATTTGTTAAACCGAATGGCATAACTACAAATTCGTAGTGACCGTATCTAGTACGAAAGGCGGTTTTGGGAATATCCTCTTCGAGGACTCGAAGTTGGTGATAACCAGAACGAAGGTCGATCTTGGAAAAGCAAGTTGTGCCTTGAAGTTGATCAAAAAGGTCATCGATGCTGGGAAGAGGATAACGGTTTTTGACGGTGAGTTTGTTGAGCTCACAATAATCAATGCACATTCGAAATGAACCATCTTTCTTCTTGACGAAAAGGATAGGAGCGCCCCAAGGAGAAGTACTAGGGCGTATGAAACCTTTATCGAGTAACTCTTGAAGTTTGCTTGACAACTCTTGCATCTCCGAGTGTGCAAGACGATAAGGAGATTTAGTGACAGGCGTAGCTCCAGGAATGAGGTCAATGCGAAAGTCAACTGAACAAGGAGGAGGATGACTAGGAAGGTCTTCGGGGAAAACATCGAGAAAATCACACACCACTGGAACATCACTTACGTCTTTTCCCTTGCCTTTTTCTTCCACAACGTAGGCTAAAGAGGCAAAGTACTGTTTACGTAAGTACTTGTTCACTTGGGTGCATGACATGAGTTTGAGACCTTTTGAGGGTCTCTCCATAGACGTGTAAAGTGTCACCAGACGGAAGGGGAAGTCGAACGAACTTTTCGTGACAAGCGATTTCAGCATGGTTTTACGAAGCCAATCCATACCTACTACGATATCGAAACTACCCAATTGCATAGGTATGGGATCGATAAAAAACACATGGTCGTTAAGAGTGAGAAAACAATCGCGAAGAATGAAGTCAACAATGATAGATTTTCCATTGGCAACTTCGACGGTGAAAGATTTCGGAAGCTTAGAGCGTGCACAATTTAACATTGGTTCAAATTCTACGGATGCAAAACTCTTATCCGCACCAGTATCAAATAGTAAAGAAGCATATAAGCCATTAACAAGGAACGTACCGTTCACGACTTCATTGTCGCGTTGCGCTTGATTGGAATTGATGTTGAATGCGCGTCCACTAGGTTGCTGTTGTAGCTATTGATTGTTTTGAGGGCATTGAGGACGAAGGTGATTTGGATCACCACATTTGAAGCAGGCTCGAACATTGTTGGTAGGATCTTCACGGTTTTGGTTTTGGGAAGGTTGTTGGACTTGGTTTCCTTGTGGAGTTGGGCCATTTCGGCATGCCGAACCGATTCCAATTGGTGTAATAGCGGCATGCGACGTTGGCTGGGTGATGGTGATGGCATATGGTACACTTGGGATGAGTCCCAATGTATGGTTTCCTATCAGGTTCTTGAGGGGAATTTGGGTTAGCAGCTGGTGTAATTGCGTTGCAACTTTGGTTTTGAAACTTTCATTTCTTACCATTGTTGTTTCGCGGTTGAGACTTTGGCCCTTAGGTTCGGGGTGGCTTGGTTAACGGATTTGGTGGTGATGGGGGTTTTGGATAGCTTATCTCGCACACGGTTATTGTTGATTCCAGCAGCTAGACGATAAACTAGCTCGATGTTGTCGAGTCTGGAGGCTTGGATAGCGTAGCGAATGGCGGGAGGAAGACCGTTGAGGTATTTCATAATCGTATGTTCAGGTGTGTTCACGAGGTGAGGAACAATGATGCTCAATTGCTTGAAACGAGTGGTGTACGCAAGGTTATCGTCACCTACATGTCTGAGGTGCCAGAATTCTTCCTCGAGCTTTTCATGCTCGTGCGGAAGACAAAATTCCATCATCATCATTTCTCTAACCTCGATCCAAGGGAGGGCATAGGCTTCTTCGTTGGAGCGGAGGTTGCGCTCGTTTGTCCACCAGTCGAGGGCTCGTGACTGGAAGACACCCGTTGCGCTTCGGGTTTACAGGTGTTCGGGACACTCACTGTTTATGAATGTCACTTCAATGCTCTCGAATCATTCAAGCATTGCGGTGACACCATCGTTGCCAGTAAATGGCCTAGGGTTGCAAGCAACGAATTGCTTGTAGCTGAACGAGGTTGGCTTAGGTTGGGCGGCTTTAGAGTCGACCGATGAGTTGGGGGTACTAGCGTTAATCTTGCTCACAATGTCGGGGATCACTGAGCCATTTGCTTAGCCATGAATGCAAGCATCTTCTTGCTAGAGTTCGATTTGGAGCTCTTTTTGGAGTTGGAGAAATGGTTGGAAGACATCTACAAGGTGAGAAAAGATGAGACTTGATCATAATGTTTTTGAAAAAGACAATTTGCATAATTTAGCATGTAACATGTAGCACATAGTTTCAAGTAGTTCACATAGGATTCACATAGTTCAAACATATGAAATGACATAAGGATTGAAAATTAAGTTTGTTCACGAAGGATTATTATTGTTTGAGATTTCGAGGTAAGTGCAACTTGTGTAAGTGAATTGAAGCGAAGAACGTTCAAAGTATAAAACACATCGAAATTGATTTAACATAAAAGATAGGCTCAATAAAACATTGGAATGTTTCGGGTAGAGAAACGTCGACTATTCCAAAGTGAATCGAAGATCCTTTCGAGTTAGGGAAACATGCTTTGGCCTAATAGGTAGAATACTCTCATCGAGAAGCGACTAACGTATTCACCCTTCCAGTTACTACATGTCCCTAGTCGATCGAAAATTCGAGACTTTGGCGAGATTGAATATCAAGGAATGGGACTAGTTAACAAGGTGCGGGTTGTGCAAGTGTCGAGGTAATTCGTAGAGTGTGATAATATTAGTAACCTCACCAATTAGAGAGGAATCAATGCATTGGGCCAAAGTGTTACGTTGTTAAGAGTCAATGCTGATGTTGATACATCCAATATTTCTGGCACTCCCCCCTTCTAGAACTTCGCTATACAACCTCACTCCACCCATGGCATCGCATCTATGGTTATCCTTCTGTCCTACGGGTTGTGCATCAACCCGATGTCCGGATAAGTCTACATTTCGTTCACGAACTTGGTTAGCGCCTAGGAATCTAGTTGTATACCCACTCCGGTCATCAACTCTTTGCACGTCGGTTCATCTTTAATATGTTGGGAGGACCTTTTCCCTTTGAACTTTGCTATGTTAGCTCCGATTTTTATTCGTCCAACCTTAACCTTGAGAACTGTATTGACAAGATACTCCATGTTTGCCACGTCGGCGAAGCGTAGGAAGCCAAAAGATTGCCTCGACGGTCCTTTTTTCGGGGAACAAAGGCATCGCCCATGTTAGGAAGATGAGCAAATAGTTTCCATAGGACGGTGTTGTTCACGTCATCTGGAAGATTCGAAACGTATATAGTCGTCTCATTATTGCCAAAGGTTCCCCCAACCTCGAATCTTCGTTGTCTCGAGTATGAAACACCGGTCTATCTATCGTTGTTATCATAAAACCCCTGCTGAATCTTCCCCTTTTCATCTTGAAGCCTTCTCCAGTTGTCGTAGTTATTGCCACTTTGCTTTGGTCTCCATATCTTCTTGCCCTTTCTCTCTCCTATTCTCTCACCATGTATTCGACTATAGTTTTTGAGTAATTAAACTACACAAATAATACTAAAAGAAGTTACAGATAGTCGTCATGTTTTAAAACGTACTATTTGAATGGAAAAACAAAAATTAAAAATATTAAACCACAACCCCTTCTTTATGTCGTTCTTCACCCTCCGTGACACTCTTAACCCACAATGACCACGTTGGTGAGCTCTGGTTATACCAAGAGATCGATTTTTCTAAACCACACTCTCAAAAGGCGTCAAGCGCCACACGATCTAATCAATTTTTATTATACTGACATGTTATAACTGCATGGTGAAATTCTACCTTGACTCATAAAGACACAATTTTCAATTAAATGCATATATTCAAGATCATACGAACTGATGCGTGTAGGTATAGGTTTGGTTATGGATGCACCCGTGATTGGATTTATTCCAAAGCATTGGACTGGACCCTATTTGATGTCCCACAACACCCTCTCAGCCACAAGGAAATAAACTAAACAACAACAAAGTGTCACGAGGAACACTTTTTAAAACACAAAATATATATGCATCTCCTTTTTTTTCTTTTTTTTTCCCTTTTAACTTGTATTGAAATCTCACATGCATGCCGTCCATTATGGTTAAAAAAAACTAGAAAAAAGTGAAAAGGTAAGACAGCCACATATTTCATAGGGCTTTCCCAAACCAACTGTGAGATGACACGTGTCAGAAACCTGAAATATAAATGACACCCTCACTAGCTAACCCACTACCCCCCTCTTAACACAAACTTTTATGGAGTAAATGTTTCCAATGAAGATCTTTTTGGTTATCTTGCTACTTGTGAATTGGAGCAATGTGGAAGGAAGATATCATTACCACAAGAAGCAAAAGAAAGCCCCTCCTACAGCTCCTGCTCCTCCTCCTGATCCCATAATACCCCCAACACCTGATTACACACCAATAATATCCGTCCCTTCGGACCCGGTTTCAGACGACTGCGTGTTTGATGTCACGGATTATGGCGCCATTGGAGATGGTTCTACGGATGACACAGCGGCTTTCGTCGCTGCGTGGAAGGCAGCTTGTGCTGTGGAGTCAGCTACTCTGTTGGTACCATCTGGCTGCACCTTCATGATAACGTCCACAATTTTCTCTGGACCTTGCAAGCCGGGACTCGTGTTTCAAGTAACATTTTGCAGATTATTTCATGTTTTGTATCCCTTTTATAATTAAATGATGACTGACTAACTAACTAACTGTGTGAAACTAAATTAAATTAACAGGTAGATGGGATCCTAACCCCACCCGCAGGTCCGGATTGCTGGCCAAAGAAAGATAGCGCGAAGCAATGGCTAGTTTTCTATAAACTTAACAATATGACGTTAACTGGAACCGGTACCATTGAAGGCAGTGGCAAAGACTGGTGGGAACTCCCCTGCAAGCCTCATCGGGTACCTACTTAATTTATTGCGGCTGTCGAAATTAAATGTGTGCTACTTGATTGCTAATAAAGTTTTGATTTCAGGGTCCCAATGGGTCAACATTGCCTGGACCATGTGATAGCCCTACTGTAAGTACTACAATTAATTAATTCGCTTATTAATTAATTAGCGAACACAAAGTTGGTTAATGTACTTAAATTTGTACTCTTGTTCAGTTAATTCGCTTCTTTATGAGCTCAAATTTGGCACTGAGTGGACTTAGGATCCAAAACAGCCCAATGTTCCACGTGAAATTTGACGGGTGTGAGGGGGTGCTCATAGATAAAGTGTCGATTTCATCGCCTAAACTCAGCCCAAACACTGACGGGATCCATATAGAGAACACAAAGTCTGTGGGCATCTACAATTCCATGATAGCCAATGGTAACTTTATTCATACACATTTATTTTATTTTTATTTATTTTTAAAAAAAAGTTGGGACTTAATGGTTATTCTTTGTTATCAGGGGATGATTGCATTTCCATTGGCCCCGGTTGCGTAGATGTTGATATAGAGGCTGTCACTTGTGGGCCTAGTCATGGGATCAGGTGTGTGTGTAATTAAATTTATGGTTAAGGTGAATATTAATTCATAGATAATTAAATAAAAACCGGATATATATGTGTGGTGCAGCATTGGGAGCCTAGGGGTGCACAACTCAGAGGCGTGTGTTTCAAACATAAGCGTAAGGAACGTGATGATACACGATTCTGACAATGGGGTGAGGATAAAGACATGGCAGGGTGGGGCAGGGTCAGTAACAGGGATAGCTTTCGAGAACATCCAAATGGAGAATGTGAGGAACTGCGCGATCATAGACCAGTACTATTGCGCAAACAAGAACTGTGTAAACCAGACGTCAGCGGTGTATGTTCGGGACATAACTTATAGAAACATAAAGGGAACATACGATGTGCGTAGCCCTCCAATACATTTTGCGTGCAGCGACACGGTTGCATGTACCAACATAACCATGTCGGAGGTTGAGTTGTTGCCGTTTGAAGGGGAGTTGGTGGATGATCCGTTTTGTTGGAATGCGTATGGGGTGCAGGAGACGCTCACTATACCTCCAATTGATTGTTTACGAGATGGTATGCCAGAGTCGCTATCGGACAAATTCCTATATGGGGAGTGCACCTAAGAAAAAGAAAAAGAAAAAAGGTTTATGGGTATTTATTTATAGAGTTATATACTGTATAGCCCACCCCGAATAGCCAGCCATATGTTGTTATATGTATGAATGTGACACTAGGACCCATCCTTGTAAGGTTTAGTTTGTTTGATAACCTTATTGGGCGATGAAGTTAGGATTCATTCTCCATTTGTATGGCCGTCACATTATGATTTAAGTAAAGATTGTGTTTCATACTTTCATAGCATCTTCATGTTACCCAACGCCCAAAATCGGCCAAGGCTTCCATCAGCCCAACTCACTCACCAAACAAAGCCCAACAAAAATAGAAACAGAAACAAAATCAAAGGAGAATTAGAAAGAAAATACTCAAATCGATATAAAGGCTTTAGAAAGAAAAAAAAAGGAATAGATTAAAATAGTGTGTTTGGAATTAACTGAAAACAAGAATGATGTTTGCTGCCCAAGAAGCCAAGGTCGCATGAGCATTAAATCTTTACGAAATACAAACCATGCTTTAATCTCTAAGCACATTTAGAAGTTGATTTCTAATTGGTCATGACCAAGTTGGTCGTGGCTGGCCAGTCCACCACTCCGAGTTTGGCTCTGATATCACTGTTACAACTCCGAGTTTGGCTCTGATACCACTGTTACAGCCCAAACAGAAAAACTCAACCCAAAAGACTAATCTGGTGGGTGAAATAACCCATTTGGACTATAAACCCTACGGGTGAGCAGAAAACCGAAATAACTGAAAAGGCCGAACCGAAACAAAAACCGACGGTTCGGTTTTCGGATTTTCAATAACCGAAAATTTCAGTTCATTTTTCAGATAACCATTTTCAATAACCGAAAATAACCGAACCGATAAGTTATAGTAGTAGGCCAAATCCATATATTTTTATGTTTAAGTTTAAATTGTTTAACCCATGCTACTAAAAATTATTAAATTTATTCTTGATTGTTAAATATTAATAATAAGAACAATTGAAATGATTTTTATCCATTGTTTACAAGAAACAACAAAATTTAACATTGATATTAAATGATTTTCAAAATATTATAGAAGAAAACGTCTTAATAAAAACTTTGGAGAAACATCAAAATAGATTAGAAGGTTAGGTTTATGTGAACAATATTAATTAAAAAACTACATATATTAACTTAAATGTAACATTTAAGAAAGATTCTTAAACTTTGAATTATACTTTTTATTTTTGAATCTTACGTAATTTGTTTCAAAAAGCGAACCGTTGCTAAAACCGAAATAACTGAAACCGAAAAAATCGAAACCGAACGGTTTTCAAAAACCGAAAACCAAACTTTCAGTTACGGTTTCGGTTTAACCCAAACACCGAACCAAACCGTACACACCCCTAATAAAACCCAATATACCTTCCAATAGTTTCAGTCGAGTCCATAACATTGACATGCTTATAGACTAAAAGGCAAAAGTCTTATGGAATTTGGGAAATAAGAGGGTGGCAGTTGGCGTTGGAGAGAAGTATTATGAGTTGCAGAGATGCAATTTGGCACTCTTGGTGATGATACTTCCACATCTGTTTGGTATGATATATGGTGTCTTATAAGCTCCTTATTTTCTATCATCTCTATCACAGATACTTCCACAAGTGCTTGCCTTTATCTGAACAGAACAGCGGTGACCGCGTGATGACTAGTATGCTCCTGTGGGCATTGATTTTTTTAAGCACGTGCTGATATGAAGTCTTGTGTTTACGTGCAGACAATAACAGAGCGGTTCAAAAGCTAAGGCGAATATATTTGAAGTAATTTTTTTTTAAATTTAAAGAAGTCAAATACTTCCATAATGACATGTAATAAGCGTGTGCTTGCTTTTAATTCAGCCAGGCAAGTAAGATGCATGTTCATTAATCGATATGATTTGGCTATAACCCTTAAATCAAGAACCATATGACTCAGGTCTCGAAAAAACGCAGCTCCATCATGAACTCTTGCTGCCTCGGTGAGTACCATGCAACCGCTTTTGCAGAACCAAGAACTTGTAATGCATATTCTACTGCAAACACAGGATCCTTCACCTTCACCTTCAGAAGCCTATCACTCTCACCTTTTTTGAAATCCAACTCTACTCCAGAATCCACCCTCAAGCTGAAAGGTCCAACTAGCTGCACCAAGTCAAAAGCATCATTCAATTGTAACCAATAATGCAAATTTGAGACGTGAGTGGTTAAATAATAATTCTAAAGCGGGCTCTAATGGGAATATATAACGAAAAAAAACCCAATATACAAACAACGCAAATTCTAAAGCGCGTATAATTAACGCAATAATTAGTTAATAAAATATTAATTTTACCCTTATATTAACACACCATTGTCTTGTTACTTATATTTTGTAAGAGTTGTAATAAAAAATAATAATTATAATTAACTTTTTTTAGAAAAATAAATAATTATTTATAGCAAATTAAAATAGAAAAAGTGAAAATAATTGCATGGTACTTAACTAAATACTTTACTATCCTTTAGCGCCTAGAAATGTTGAAGAAGAAATATGCAGAAATCGGATAACATGAGTCATAGAAATGTTTACCTGCTGCTGAAGCAAAAGGGTGGTATTCGGACAAATATCCTGAATTGCTTGTAGATTAGGTGCTCGAGAATTGTATACATCTTTTGCCAAAGAAGCAGCACCTGAAAAAAAAGTTGAACCAGACGGGAAATCGAGGACGGCCTGAAAACGAGTTAGATCAAGGAACATCTTCTGGAAAGTTCCGTGCTGTGCAGAGAACGACACTGTTGCAAATGAATCAGCTAATACAGCACACTTTCCCCTCCTTACACCAAGACCAAAGCCTTTAGAACCATCGCCATGTGGCGCTCTAACTGAATTATCTCCAAAACATGCAGTCATCACACCTCCTGCACGACAATATACAAGAAAACATGAAATTTGTGTTAACAAAATTGCACTTGAACAGTGAACGCATCGGTGTTGCTTACCAATGATTCCTGTTGCTGAAATATGAGGATTGGAGAGGAATATATCGTATGGTTGCACCATTTTTAACTTTGGCGCTGCACTTCTCCATATGTCTATGCTATTTCCGAAAGAAAATGCAGTTGTTGCAGACAAACCAGGCTGTAAAGAGGCGACCATCGCATCGTCGTTCTCATGGCTCCCGATTTTCTTCGGTGGTCCGGCATTATGGTTGATGAAGATGTGGTAAGTTGGGCCACTATCGGAAGAAGAAACCGATGCCAGATCAATTGCCATGGTCAACGGAACATCGTAAAAAGTCCCATCCTTGTCAACAAAAAGTCCCGGAGAAGCTGCTTCGAGAGTTAGATTATGATGCGGGAACTGCAAGAAACAAATCTAGTTTCTCATACTTAACAATAAAAAGACGTCAATCTGTACAACGGTTACATGACACCTTGCCTTGTGATGAAAAACTGCTTTTTTTCGAGGTGTTTTGTAGTCATCATAACCGTAAGATTCTAAGCTTAAAAGAAGAGAATCATCAGGTGTTAGGTAGAACTCGGAGCAGAGATCAACGGCGTACAAAGACTTATCGCTGAGATGCTCGGCAATGCTTTGGAACCATGGAGATTGATGAGTAGGTTGCCTGAACCCGTTTTTCTTGATACCAGATGCAAACTTTTGTAGATTAAACTGACCAAGCACTGTTCCAAACCTGTTACAATGAAACTGATTATTGGCAAATTGGATTTACATAATCCCAACTTTCTCAATTTGGCCGATAATAATCCCAACTCAGTTATTTGCCGACAATAATCCGAACTGGTCCACTTTTGGCCGATAATAGTCTGCGTTAATAATAGCTTAACGGAGTTAAGTTTTTTTTTTCCGAATTACAAACCGATGTTTTAGGGCTTTTGGTTAGAAGGAGGATACGAGTTGATTGATGTAAAATTTACCTCGAAATACTGCCCCAAACGACGAAAACGGTGCTTCAATTCGAGTGTTTAAACTTCCAATTAACAAAAATCAAGCTGTTTGGAGCATTGTTTTGAGGTAAGTTTTACATAAATCGAATCGTATCCTCGTTCTGATCAAAATCCCTAAAACATCGGTTTGTAATTCGGAAAAAAACTCAACTCCGTTAAGCTATTTTTAACGCCGGACTATTATCGGCCAAAAGTGGACCATTTCGGATTATTATCGGCTAACAACTGAGTTGGGATTATTATCGGGCCAATTGAGAAAGTTGAGGTTATTTAAATCCAATATGCGCTGATTATTTTACACGACAATTTGAGTTGAATTGAAAATGGAAAACAACTATTTACCAGCGATCAAGGGCGAAAGTAGGCAATGAGAAAACGCGTTGAAGAGAAAAACCGGGAGGAGGTTGAGGATTCGGAGTATGGAGGGAGTAGGAAGGGATAAAGGGCATAAACATGAAGCGCTGAAAGAAGTCCACCTGTTTGGGTCTTGAAAGGCGAATCCCTCTGGATAATCCAAGGACGGATGGGATCGGGTCACTGGGTACGGGTCGGGCAACGCCGTTGAGGGTAGCCGGAGTCGAGAAGTCCAAATCCCACAACCCATCATCATCCCTTACCCATCTCAATTTCCTCATTCTCAACTTATCAAGCACTGTTAAAAGATTACTTATGATAAGTAGATATGATTAAAAAAAAAAACCACTACATTTTAGGAAATTTGATATCATCCAATCCAAATTACACTTGTTGGACATTTTAGGTCAAAACTACTATATGTTCTTAACTTATATATGTATGGAAAATTTGTTTAGTGTGACAAAAAGAGGCATATGAACAATAATCCTAAACTAAACAAGATCAACCCCTTTAACATTTCTTCACAGATATGACAAGAAAGGGATGTAATACCTTAATGATTTAGTCCAGAAGCTTCTTTCACAACAGTGGAAGGTGAATTTGTCCGGATTTCACATATTTAACCTAAAATCACAAAGAAATGCTTAAATATCCAATTTGGTTATGAAATTAGGTTAATGTCTTACCACTTAGATGTGATGTTCAAGAAATGAAATTCGATAGCGCAACTCAACAATCGGAGACGGCGGTGGAGACTGCTTCTCAATTTGCGATTTACAAGGACGATATCTAACCATCCGAATTGCAAAAACTTAAAAGTCTTTTTTTTTAGTTTTATTCGCCAATTTTTTTAAAATCATGTAATTTTTTCAAAAATAAAAAAAGAAAACAAAGTTAGCAGAGTTTTTCTATCAGTTAAGGCTACCTGTAGTGGGGCGGTATACTTTGATAGACGGTGCCATAGTACTCAGCCACACCGCTACGGCCGACACTATGGGTTGATTTTTTTTGTCCTCACAAAACTGATAACGTCGGAGAAATTGTATGTTTTAAAAATTGACCGTTGAACAGACACAAACGATGTTAATCCGTTATTCACCGGGGAAAGGGGCGGACTAGCCGGCGGAAGAGCTAGCACGACCCGCCGGAAGAAGAAGCGGTACAAGATCGAGAAGGCCGGAGTCATCGTCAGTGGGATCCGACTTGACAAATGTCTTTTCAGAGATGAACCGACGCATTCACGACATACACGACCTAGGGGCTCAATGTATGGAAGAGAACCGGGAAGTGACCAAGATAGGCGGGATAGACAATGGAAAAAAAAAACATTGTATTCTATTTGAAACCGCACAACCGTTTAACCGGAAAAGGTTTGAAGATGGCGATACAACAAAAGGAGCGAATCGAAATGTAATCTTTGAGTTTTTCTATTTTATTGTAACGTTTTTTTTAAATTTTGTTGTAATGTTTTTTTAATTTAATGAAATGTTTTTTTTTTACTTTTTTTAATGGTTTTTAGTTTTATAAAGTTAGAAATTAGTTATAAAAAATAGAAAATTAATAATTGAGTAATGATAAGTATGAGGCTTTATGACTACACCGTCTTGTGATATAAAGACCTATAAAGCCTCATTATGCGCTTTTTGACACTTGTCGCATAACGCTCTCTAAAAGGCTTTATAACTACACATGGTCTAAAAAAATTTACAAAAATATATGACGTCGCCCTTTATTGTGAGTTATACTAATGTAGGTTGTTACGCTGTAGTAATTTATGTATATGATTTTTTTTAAACTTACATATTTTAAAAAAATTAGCAATTTAAAAGTATAAAAAAATTCAAGGATTTCTTAAAGTTCTTCTAACTCGGGATGGTTCTCACTATCCATCCCACACACTCACACTCACACACACACACATATATATACTAGTAGAAAACCCGCACAATGCGATAGTGACGACAATATACAACGCGATGCACATTTTCTATTGATTCATAAATCCTTTTTGTGATATATTGTATAATATTTCTGTTAATTTTCTTATTTGTAGCATCGGTGTGGTTCATCTGTGCCTTACATATCTCAATTAAATAACAACAAACATGCGAATAACAAAATATGAGTCATATTATTTGTCTTCTGTGTGAAGTCATTCGGACTATCTATCTGGGTAAAGTCTAAGTAATCATTATTCTTTGTGAAACCGGAGGAAGCTGTGTGCCAACCAAAGTTGTGATCGGGAGTTCTAAGTGAACCAAAATCTGTGTTATCTAGAATTTGTGTGATCAGAAAGATGGCCGAAGCTGGTGATTGTGTACGTGTGATCGTCACGAGTAGGCGAGTAATCAAGGTACTATTCCCCTATAATATCCCAAAATTGACGAGCACGAATTATACGAGTTGGTCAATCATGGTGGAGTATATCCTACAAGCGTACAGGTTGTGGGAAGCGATTGATTCGGCGATGGGAGGAGTAGTAGAGGCTAAGAAGAATTTAATGACGATGGCGTTTGTGTTTCAAACTCCACCCGAAGATGTGTTACTTCAAGTGGATAAGCATAAAGATGCAAAGGATGTGTGGGAAGCGCTTCGTGTGTGGTATCTGGGAGCCGAGAGAGTTCAAAAGGCAAGGCTACAAACTCTTAGAACCGAACTTGAGATGATGATGAAAGAAAGTGAATCAATTAATGTGTTCTCGGGCAAATTCAGTGGAATTGCTACAATGTTCAAGAGTCTTGGGTCTAGCTTAGAAGGTGAAGTGATGGTGAGAAAAGAGTTGAATTTGGTCCCAAACAAGTTTTTTTTTTAAATTGTTGCTTCTATTGAACAATACACGGAGATAGAGAATATGTCTCTTGAAAAAGCTATAGCGAGATTGAAGGCGTATGAAGAGAGGATCGAAAGTCATGATGAGGAAGGTAATGATCAGGAAAAGTTGTTACTTACAAAGGAGGAGTAGAAAGAAAGATCAAACGTGGTAAGTTTTATCAAGACCAAGGTGGACAGTGACGAGGTCAAGGTCAAGGCCAAGGAAGGGGTCGTGGTAATGGTAGAGGACAAGGATGCCAATTCCATTCTAATGAAAATCGAAATGAGAGAGGTTCATATCGAGATAAGAGGCATATTTAATATTACACTTGCCACGAGTATGGTCACTATGCGACTGATTGCCCCAAGCAAGAACCAAAGGATGAAGAGACTCAGTTGGCTTGAGTTGTTGAGCCGGTACCGTTGATGTGAGAAGCACGGGGTGCAAACTAGTATTAAGGGGGTGAATGTTGGTTTATCCTAAGTTTGGGTCAAAAGTGGAAGAAAGCAAAAGTTGGAGGATGGTTATGTTAATCTTTAGTGAATTAAGTTAGGGATAAATATTAGTTTAATTAAAAAGTTGAGAAAAGCGCCCGGATAGTACCTGTGGTTTGCTTTGCTTTCACCTTTAGTCCCTACATTTTTAAATTACAGCTATAGTCCCCAACTTTGACAAATTCATTCTCGGATGGTCCTTGGCGTGAATGGAGGTTAGTTTTTTGTGTTAAGTAGGTGTGAATTTACTAAAATACCCTTCAGTATAAAACAAAATATATTAAATAATTATAAATAAATATATATAATTAATATTTAAAGATTTATACAGGACCCACCACCACCACCAGGGCCAGGGCCAGGGCCACTGAAAACCGTAAAGAATACCAAAATCAATAATATGTATCCTTGTGTGTTGTCCCATATCCATTATCTGGTCCTTATCACAAACCTCAGGAGAATCCATTGCTATCATCACCCTTCACCGGAAAAACGGGGAATTAAAAGGCTTATACACTACAAACATATGTATAATCTGAGATATACATTAGTGAAATTACAATAATGTTATTGTTGAACTACAGTGAATGTAAATGGTAATTCACAATTCCAAAACAGGTAACAACAGACTCTACAACTTGAAATTCAATTAAAAGGATCTTAAGTAATTCAAAAGAGTTGGATTTCACAATTACAAAACAAGTAACAACCGCGTTACCAACCGTGAAATCATTGTTCCCAACCATCACCGATTAATAGATTTTGTTACTAATCAGTAACATATACATAAATAAACAACAGGTTCATCACCACCGCCACCACACCGGCATCATCAGAACTGGCCGACGGCTTATGACGCCGTAGCAAACATATACCATCGTACAAAGAGGTAATACAATGGGTATACCAAAGCCGGAAAGATGGCGAGATGAGCGGCACAGGCCGGATACACCCACCGCCACCACACCGACTTCATCGATGTTGGTTGACCACTTCACAGGTCGTAACCAAAAATCTCAGCAGACAAAGAATGAGAAGAACGAGAAGAGAGAAAGAAAAGGGGTTGGGTGTTATGGTGGTGGCGGTTGGGATTTGGTGGTGGTGGTGTGGAGGTGGAAGGTGGTCATGGTGGTTTGGTTGTGTAGTGTCAGAACCAAAAAGAGAGTAGAAAAGGGGGAGGGTATTTATTTATTATTAAGGGCATTATAGTCATTTCACACTTCATTTAACTGAGAAAATTAACCTCATCCGCTTCAGGGACTATCTGAAAACGAATTTGCCAAAATTGGGGACTATAGCTGTAATTTTGAAAATGTAGGGACTAAAGGTGAATGCGGAGCAAACCACAGGGACTATCCGTGCACTTTTCTCTAAAAAGTTTAATAATTTAGTTTGAGTTTGTATTGGTTTATGATAGCTTCTTTTCGAAGTTATTAGTTTAATATAAATAGATTGATAAAGTTAATGTTTTATTATGGTTTTGATAAATAGAAAATACTTAGCGTCAATTATATTATTTGTTCCAGATTTCCTTTGCTTGAATACGAGTGTTTGTGAGTTTTGTGAGGTGATCGATCCAATTGCCATTTGGCTCCAAGAGTTTCTACATGCATTTTTCTTCTCCCATGTCTTGAAAATTGTAAATATAATAAGCTTATCGGATTTCCTTCTCATTATTTTAGTCGCTTATAGAAAGTCTGTGTGGCTCATCTTACATTGGTTATCCTTTTTTGAGCAAGGGTCTCAATGAAAGGTTTGTCCTCATGCCATCTCTCTAGACCCTGTTTCGCGAGTAAGTTTATTTCATTCTTTCTAGACCCTATTGTTTGAATAAGATTTTACAATTAACTTTGTTTATTAAATGTTCTTAAAAGGATAGCAGAATGTTTTAGGTCATGTGTAGTCAAAAAGCCCCTGAAGGGGCGTTGTCTGACACGTGGCGTGCCACGTCAGCATGGGGCTTTTGGGGCGTTCTGACATTAGATGCCGTAGTCATAACGCCCCTACCTCATCATTACCCAATTAATAAATAAACCCTTTAATTATACATATAAATGTATGTATATATGTGTGTGTGAGTGGAGACTTTTGCAAAACGCTGGTGTGTATCACGCCCATCAAATTTTTTTACCCCAAAACACTTCCCGTAGTGGTGTTGGGGGCGCTTTAGGGCTTCTCCCCCCTTTCAAAACGCCCCACTACACAAGGCCTTATAAACGGCAGATGAGATGGTAGCTTTTGACATTGGGCTTTCTCTCTTGGGGTTTCACTTTTAGCAGTCTTTCATTGGCCCCACTGTAAGTGTTATTTAATGGTAGCTACCGAGCAATTGATCTCCTGATAAACTTCCAAACTTTTATTTGGGCCTCCCCTTATGAGTATCATACCTTTGGGTTTCATGCGGTCCCAGAAAAGCTAATGTATTTGTTTGGTGCGTTTTTATCATCAAGGGTGTAAACGAATTGAGTTGGGCTTAACCTCATATAAGTTAAAGTTGAGCTCAATTTGTTTTAAGTTTTCTTTATAAATCCTAAACTCAGCTTGTATGTAATTTTTATTGTCGGGTTCAACTTGGCTTGTTTATTACTTAATTTAAATATTTTATGTTTATATATTCATATTTATATTTACGTGCATCTATTTATATGACTTCATTTATATTGTGATGTTATTTTAAATGTAATAATATATAATGTTATTTCTTTTTTGTTTATAAAATTTGAAGTATTATAATCATATAACAATAGCGGCGTTTAGACTCGCGAGTTTAGTTAAGCTTGGGCACCGTTATTAAATGATAATCATATAAAAATAACCTCGTTTAGACTCGCGAGTTTAGTTAAGCTAGGGCACCGTTATTTTGAGCTTCATATTCGCTAGAGCTCATTTAAGCTTGGCCCAAATGGAAAAATAATAAGCTGATCACTAATCTCGAGTAGTTTTTGAACGGCTTGCCTTGTTTACAATAGTGCTAATCGAGTTTAGGCTTGAGTTAACATAGACCAATATGGTACAGTCACGTTGCTTCTGAGTCCCCCCTTTCTCCAGGTTCAACTACCTTCACTCTTGTGATTGTAAAATTAAAGCTCAAAGATAAGAGATTGCTGGGAGATATTGATCATGGACCTTAAAAGAGTATTATCCAGATATCAAATAATTTTACTTTTTAGAGCAAAGGTGTAATTTCACTTGAAAAAGCTAAGAAACTGTCTTCAACAATGAAATTAGCATGTTTAAAAGAATATAACCAAACAAATTTTGTTAATATATATAGGGCTCGGTTCAAATGAGAACCACCACGAGTTATGAGAACCGTGAAAATTTTTGTTTCCGCGCAAGTTGGGCCAATTTTTTTTTGCACAAACGTAGATTAAAATATTATAAACACATCTGTAAAAAAAAGTAAAAAAAAATCGTCGAGTCGATAGCTTTGAATGATGCAAGTTTCTTTACGTGCTGCGTAAATTTTGTATGAAGATAAATATTTTTTTACGCCTCATGTAAATGTGTGTATGCGGCATTTTTTCTCAATTTTTTTTCTTGAACAAGTGATTTTTTTATGACTTTTGAGGAAAAAAAATTTCGAAAAAACCTTTTGGATGGCCTAGTTTTCACGGTTCTCACAACTTGTGGTGGTTCTCATTTTAACAAATTGTTTCACACCAAAATTTTCAAAGCTTTTGAGATATTTAAATTCTTTATTAATAAAATAAAGAGTTAATTACGTTTTTCGTCTATGTGGTTTTTGAAAATAACATTTACAGTCTATTAGTTAAAATTGCTAAAACAGTACCAGTACTTACACTTTAGTAACAATTACAGTCTACCTACATTAACCCCATCTGCCGTGAAGTTTTTTTTACGAAAAGACTATAATACCCTTGTGTTAAATAAATAAAAAGAGTAAATTGCCAAAATCGTCACTAAGGTTTGGTCATGTCAATTTGTCAGCTTTATCTAAAACAACTTTTTTGTACCGTATCACCCTTCACTTTTTGGATCTTTTGTCATTTTCATCCAAACATCTAACTTTGTTTTGTCAAAACCGTCCATGATGTTTGGATTTTTTGTCATTTTCATCCAAATATCAGATAGAAAAATAACTTAAATTAGACGTTTGGATGAAAATGACAAAAAAATCCTAAAAGTGAAGTGCAATTGGTATAAAAAAGTTATTTTGGATGAAACTGACAATTATACCCAAAAACTTAGGGACTATTTTGGTAATTTACTACTCTAAATAAAAATTGTGGAACCCACTTGTTGATAAGTTAGAGCGTGGTATCGGTACTGGTATCGAAAATCAGGTACCGGTACCGAATTTGCTTGTATTTGAAGGAATAAAACAGTATTTTGCCAATACTATACAGATACCGAACCGAAAGTACTAGTACCGAAAATACCAAAAAGCGAGTACCGAATCAACACTGAAAATAATGTAGTACATGAAATTCTGTACCGATACCCAGTACCAAAGGCTCATCCCTTCTTTCTCATATGTATATACATAGACATCTTCTACAATCTTTCATATCCGTTCAAACCACCGTAAATCACCTTTTGAGGAAGCTTCATATTGACGGCTTCCTTTCCAAGTGGAACACCACCATAACCAATCAACTGAAGCTAACTCATGTCACACACATCCTCCCTTTATTTCAATAGTCGGTGCTTATTGGTGTTGATTGTCCTCCATGTTGATGCATATGTCTAGTGCCTACGTCTGAGTCTTGTTTCTGTTTAGTTTATAAGGCAGTGTAATAGTGTGATTTTGAATGTTGATTTTCATGTAAAAGAACTCATATGCACGGAGGAGTCATGCGCTCCAGTGTGTCATACCTTGTCTAAATATAGTGTAGATGGAGCACATGACAACATAACTTTCACTTTGGGTCATGGAGAGCTTTTGTCAAAATTGTATTGTCCTATCGTTATGCTGTCAAAATCAATACAAGAAGATAGATTATGAAAGATCAGGTGTTCTTATGCTTTGAAATGGATTCCGCACTTTTCATTGTCATTTAGATAACATTATGTGTTAATACAAGTCAAATCAATCAACAAAAACGATCCTACACTCTCAAGGTGGTGGTGGTGCGAGATGTTGAAGTTGAAGCGGAGAGATATGAATGGTGTGATTGGTGGTGGTTTTAGGTGGGTAGAGAAAAAAGAAGGTAGAGAGAGAGAGGTGAACGTGAATATGTGGGCTTATAAATTGTTTTTCATATTCTTTTTAATATAGGGGTATCTAGTCTTTTCGCATAAAAGCTTAATAGCAATTGGATGAGTTAACGAAGATGGACTGTAATTATTACACAAGTAAAAGTACTAATTGACAATCATTAAATTAGTGGATTATAATTGGTATTTTCAAAAACTATTGAGATGTAAAACATAATTAACTCTAAAGTAAATATGCACTGAAAAAGCTCACTATTTAGATATACAGACTTGAGCTATATTTAGGTTTGCTGAGCAAATTTCCCATACAAACTTGAATAATCTTTTCCAAACATACCATATCCCACACAAATGAACATAACCAATAACCAATATAAATGAGTTTTAAGAAGTGAATGAAATTTTTTTTTTCATCATCTACTCAAGCATGATGTTTAGTTGCAAGCTGTAAAACCATAAAAATAAAAATTGTGTATTTACTCTAGTATCTAAAGTAAATACATTGCAATTATAATTACTCTACTAGTATAAATACACGATTTTTCTTTTAGATTTTGGGATTAAAATACGTACTAGACATAAGGAAAAGAAAATTAGATGAAAATAAATTCCTTATTCATTTTTCACGTTTTTTCACGTTTAGTATGTTAAACCAATTCGTATAACAACCTAACTCTTTTTATATAAACCGCAAAACTAACTCGAATTTAAATCATGTCCCTACTTACTCTTTTTTTTTACAGGTGAACTTCACAACAGACGGCTAATTCACACCCGCAAGACGCAGACCCGCCTCCACTCATTACAAGGACTATGTTGTCTTAACCGGGCTCACGCCTAGTCGAGAGGGGCGTTACGCTATCCCTGAGAAAATTTCTAGCCCCCTGCCACATGACAGGAGTTGCACCCTCCACAAGAGCCGACCATCTAAAGTAAATGCACTGTAGTAGAAAACTCGGATGGGATCAAGGATCGAACCGAAGTCCTTCCTCATCATTTCCAATACATCAACCAGCTGGTTGGAATCATTTGCTACTATTACTCTTTGTATACCCATTTTTTCACAAGACAGAACAATAATTCTTTAATAATGAGGTTTTAATGGAGATGTTAAAGTTTAACAAAACCATTACGTTAGAAGGATTCCAAATTGTCTTTTAACAGCTATTATATTATTGAGTTAATAAATAAATTTGATTGGACTGTCTATTCAAACCCAAACAGTATTTTATTTCTTAAATGATACATATAAACTAAAAAGTAGTTAAAAAGTTAGATTATAACATATAAAAAAAAAAGATACGTGTCCATAAAAATGTAATTTTAAGAGAGAAAACGTTCAAAGCACATGATAAAATAATTGAAGTCACTTTGATTGCTTTTCTTCGTTAAGCTTTCAAATCAAGTGTACGTTGCCGACTTTATTGAAGAAAATCGGTGATTTCAATATGATTATGCATGAATCTATATCTTAAATATTAAGATTCGATAAAGCAATTCGTTTATATGTTTACAAGATAAAACTTTAACATTTGCTTTGTAACTTATTAAAAAATCTAGAGTAAAATGCCAAAATGGTCACTGAGTTTAAATTACTTTTGTCACTTTAGTTCAAAAATAAACTTTTTTGTATCTGGGTTCATAAGGTTTCATTTTTGTTGTCATTTCCATCCAAATGATAAACTGGGTTAGAAATTACTGTTAACCTCTCCCCTTTTTGTCAATTTCCTCATTTTTAATTAAAAACCCCCAAAACACCATAGCTAGAACACCACCACACCACTAGTGGCGACTACATAATTTTTCTGTATGGGGGCACAATATAGATTTGTTAAAAATAGATCAAACAAAAAAAGTATAAAATAAATTAGTTCGTTAAATATATTTAAATATAAAAATACCTTGATTTCACAATTATTCTCTACGTGTTTCATCTTTTAAAAACACACGATTACATCTTCATTAGTAACATTCAGAAGTACAAATATTACAAATTAGTAGATGGAATTTTACTTAAAAGATGAAACTTCTTTTTTTGAAAAACTGTTAAGAGTTCTTAGATTAAAAACATATATAATTAATTAATAAAAACAAACCTATAAGTATATAAGAGAGTAAAATTTATACCTTGTTTTAATATATGTGAATACATAACCAAATGATGAAACCACCAACGCAAAACAATATATTGTAATTTTAAATCTGTATTTAATTATGTAAATTAACAATTAAATATTCAAATCAAGTTATAAAAGTAGAATAAAAATCATTTGAAGTGCAAGGACTGAACACAAAAGTATGTCTCAATATACCATTCAAGACTTCAAGTAGTGAATGTAATATGGGAAGATTTCTAGAAGTCTCAACGTATCATTAAATAGCCAACACAAATTCTACGGTGGGCATAGGCCCACCCTCCTTTCCAAATAATCCGTCATTGCACACCTCCATGAACCATCAACCATAATCACACCCACGCCCTAGTTCTTCGTTCTCAGCCACCTCTAAAACCCTAACCTCTAGTCTCCGTCACCATCGCCGGTAAACTGGTTCAACGAAAGATAAAAATACCCGAACAAAAAAAACGAAATCTTGACACTTCTTTAATCCATAAATGCCCAAATAGAACAAACAAAAGTGATAACCAGACTTCATACCCCGTTATTGAAAGAATCAAACTGAGAGCTTTTAGAACCGTGAAATCCATAAAACTACCTTGTAACTTTAACTTTGGCACCAAATTGTTCAAACAATTATCTAGAACGTTGGCTTCACATTGTTCAAACAATTTAAATATCAATTGCTTCTAAGAAACATTCAATAACCAAACAAATAAGCCCTAAGTTCACAAATCAGATCTTAACCAAATCTTTTCGCTATTGTTTTCAACTCACTCCGACTTGCTCCTCCTCCGGGCCATCTCCATCACTAACTCCGATGACGACGACGATAATTCCTTTAGCATCGCCTTCTTCAAGGATTTGAGAGGATTAAACAGCTTGAGATCAAGTTAACAAACAAAGACCTGAAAAATTGAGATCGAGTTACAACACTTGTGAATCTTAAATCATGAAAGCTTGGTAGAACAACATTATGGATGAATCGAAAAGGGAGATGTGATCAGACAAAAATGACCACTATACCAGAGCTGGCCCAATGGGCTTATGACCTTAGGCAAAGGACTAGGGCCTACAAAAATTTATGGCCTCCAAATTTTATATATATATTTTTTCATATATCGGTTTTGGGCCGTATGAACCAACTGCAAGGCCCAATCGCCCAACTATTATCAGCCTCAATTAAAAAACACGTGAAAGTGTGAAACCTTTCTACGAGTGGTGGCCTCCAACCCCCAGTCCACATGCACACGTATTCCAGAATAGCAGAATCGAAATTGGGATGATTACCCTCATATGTTGAGTTGGCTATGCAAAGGGTCTTGGTGTTTTTTTGTTCCTGATAGAATTGTAATGTATCATGTATGGGACTTACAACAAACAACTTGTTTGGTCCATGTGTATATATTTGTGGTGAGGGAATAAAATTTGCCTTAAAAAACTAATCAATGTCTCAACCATCTATCTTAATTGCATATTTGCAAGTCTTAAAACAAGTAACTACAATTATTTTACAACATCTAATAATCATGTGTTGTGTACTGCTGGTTTGCTGATTGCTCAACCCTAAAAGATAAGTATGTTTTGCGATTGGAATCCTTAGTATCTCAGTGTTTGTGATTTTGATTTGCTATTGGGCATCGACTATTCGAATGATAATTTTTTAGGGCTGTAAAATTGAAATATTTAAGAATTAATAAAGGGATTGGGCGATTGGTGATTGGTATTACATATGTGTTGACTTGGAAGATACTATTGTGAGGGTCTGCTCATCCAATAAGCTCAGGTCCTAATTTGTTTATCCTAGTCCAGAACGTGCCTATCCATTTTAGATTAGTGATAATAGTTCAAGGTTACTTTTGTTGGAACATGATGGTTTATGCATAGTAGATAGTGATAGTTAAGGGTTGAACTTGTAATTATGTTTTGAATTGTATTGTATTTTGGGTTGAAATGTTGTTGTGGGTCTAAGTGGGTTTCGGTTGGGTTGTTTGGGGCTTTAGGCCCTAGTGTCTAGTATATAATCAATCCCCTAATGTTAGTTTGGGGTTGATCCGTTTATTGGAATTAAAAGGAGCCAGCAGAAACTGTTATTGATCTTGTATCAGTCATCGTTTTTGGTGAATGCAAGATAAGCATTTTATTGTTATATTGTTCGGTTTATTGTTTTCTTGAATTGTCTTGTGCTAGCTTTCCGCACTAATATAAGATTAGTGTTGATATCTTTAAAAGATCCATTGACACGGGCTTTACAATTGGTATCAGAGCCAAGAACCTCATTCTTGGTTCGTTTGATATCAACCAGATTCACGAAAGGCTTGTTTTTGTTACTGATCACTTTTGCAAGGTTTTTTTGAAGGTTTCATGTCATTGTGTTCATACCATGTTCAAAAACAATTCAAGAAATTGGTGCGATTTTGGTTTGTGAAAAATTCTAAATCTGTTTGTTGAAATCAAGGAAAGTTTGTTGCGGATTCAAAGGATTTCGATAAATCTTTGAACTTTGGAAGGTCCGGATTTTTAGGGATTGCGAGTCAACAGGGTTATCTAATAATTTGTTTTGCAGGTCTCGACTTGCAATCTGTTGGTCTTGACTCGCAATAAGCGGTGGTCTCGAGTTGTAACTTGCCACTTTCGACACGCAATCTACTGTGTTCTCGAGTTGTATCTTCAAGACTCGAAATCAAGATTTCGACTTGTGATTGTGACTTGCAATTAAAGAGACTCGAGATCTGTGATTTCGACTCAAGGTTGCGACTCGAAACGACATTGTTTTGACGCTGAATTGACCTAGTGACTTAAAATAGTAATAAAAATAAATAAATAAAATATGATGACTTCGACAAATCAAATTGTTGATCCGGCTGCTGTGAACAAACATCAAGAACTTTACTCCAAAATAGGGACCACCACTAGAATTCCTAGACTGTTTGACGGAGAAGATTTTCAAGAATGGAAGTGGCGTTTTGAGAAACATGTCATGGTAAAGGATGGCAAGATTTGGAGAAGTATTATGCGTGGTCAAGAGAAATTATGTATGAAAGAGAAGATGCTCCTGGTGTCAAGATAAAGAAGCCTTATGATCGTTACACAGACGAGGATTTTGATATTGTTGAAGAAGATGACAAGGCACTAGCATACTTAACCATGCCATTGGGACCTGATATTGCTATTGTCTTTAGCACTGCAAAATCAGCAAAAGAATTGTGGGATTCGTTCCGTGAAGTGTTCGAAGGAAATGAGGACATGAAGTAGAGTAGACGAAATTTGTTGAGCCAAAACTTTAACAATTTCGATCATATTTATGGAGAAACAATGGATAATTAGATTTAGAGATTTGTGAAGTTAATCACTCAAATGACAATTGCTGAATTACCATTGTCAAACTCCTTGGTGAATAGACAACTTCTGAATGCTTTACCAAAGAACTGGGATCATCATGTGGCTATGATCAAGTAAACAAAGGATCTTGCTAGATGCAGTCTGTCTAAAATGATTTCTCACATCAAGTCTTGTGAATTGGATGATAAGCAGAGGGAAACGAATCATAAAAACAGTTTATTTGCTGCAAGTTTTACTTCAACTCCTTCTGCTTCCAACAATGCTGCTCTTGTGTCACAAACTGGATTTCAGATGTTCGGAAATTCTACATCAGCTAAAGTCACACCTGAACCGATATTAGCTAATGGGTTCTACCCAACAGTACCTACTTCGTCGTCCTTCAATGCTCCTCCTGCCTCATGTGTCACAAATGAATTCATTGCATTTTTCTCGCAACAGACAGGGAGAATCTTGAAATTGCAGCCTCTGTTATAAATTGTTTGCATGCTTTTGCTGCAGGTGATATTACTCCTCCCAATTTTGTCATGTCTGACTTGGATCAGACGCATCTAGATGATGTAGAAGAAATGGATATTACATGGCAAATGGCTATGGCAACTTTCAGAGCCTGGGAAGAACATCTGGACCAATTCTGGAGACCGAAAGGTGGGAATTGACAAGTCAAAAATTCGATGCTTCAATTGTCATGAGCCTGGGCATTTGGCTTGGAACTGCACCAAGCCTCCAGTGAACAAAAATGCAACACCTCCCCATCCCGCTGCCAGAAACCCAGAAAGAGCTGTTGTTCCTATAACTTCTACAACGACTGATTCGAGTGGAACTGCTGTTAACACGGCCATGGTGGTTCAAAATGACGCCTCTTTTGACTAGAGTTCTGAAATACAGCACCTCAATCTCACAGCTCCAGAGAATCAAACTCCAACTGACAACATGGCATTTATGACTCAAGTTCACGAACTTACTACAAAGGAGGTAAGTTCCTACTTATGTACTCCTGATTGTGAAGCTAGGGTAAAATCTTATCGTTTACACAACTTAGAACTAATCTCAAATATTAATGACATAAAACGGCACAATTCCACACTAAAGAAAAATGAAAAACTTTACAAAGAAAAGATAGAAGCTCAACGAAAAAACATTGCTAAACTTCAACAAGATCTGAGTGTTAAGTGTTGTGTATACGATGATGCTAAAGAAACCATACGTTTTTTGACCAAGGAGCTGGAAGAGATCAAACAAAAATTTCAATTAAATGAAATAAGTATTAAAAAATTTGATGCTTCCAGTAAATTGGCCAAAGACTTATGTGATAAACATTTAGAGTACAAACGAAAGAAAGGTTGTGGTCTGGGGTACAACAAAGTGCCTCCACCGTTTAACCAAAACTATACCTATTTACCAATGATAGTAGAGGAATTAGAGAAGGCAGAAAGTATGTCTTATGGTCCAAGGACAAATGAGGCTTCGATCAATAGTGATCCTGTTGGAAAACGAACAGATCAACCAATGAATTTTGTCTCTAAGTCTATAAAATTACTAATGCTTCTTCTTCCCTTGCAGATGAAGTAATTGTTGAAGATGTGAGTGGTGATGAACAAGCATTCGTTTCTGATGAAATTTCTAATAAATTTGGTTCTGATAACACTTTGCTTTTTGATATTCTTGGTACTATGTGTGTTGGGCCTAATGTTTTGGGCGAAAACTTTGATGCTTGTGGTGAAAGTTTAGACTCTTTGCATGATAATGGTTTATTTTCAGTTAATAATGAATGTAATGTTTCTTGTTTAACTGTAAAGAAGGCTGAATTGACAAATGAAAAGGAAAGTGTTAAACAAATTGATTCTGATTATGTTTTTGAATCTGTCTCAGCAGGTGTCTCTAATGAAATACCAAGTGAGACCTCTGAAACACTTTCACAAAATGATCAAGAAACGATTTTGAGAAATGAAGTTACATCTGAATCATGTGAATCTAATCTTGAATCTAAACTTGAAAAGAAAAGGTTGTTACATCAGAAAGTGAGTCACATAATGATCTTTCTGAATCAGAAACCAAAAATGAATCTTCTTCAACTGATAGATTAGAAAATGATATAAAAGAAGATAATAATCAAAAGTCTAATTTTCATATATGTGCTAGTTCTGGTCAACAGGTACCTAAACGCCTAGAACAGGCACATGGAGCACAAGCAACGCAACCAAAGCGAGCTCAATCATCCAGACCCACCAGATTAGTTATTGCTACTGGATCTCCGAATCTCCATTCATTGAAACAACAGACATGTTTCAACTGTGGAATTCGTGGACACATTGCTAGAAACAACTGTGGAATTCGTGGACACATTGCTAGCAATTGTGTTCATCACCCAAATATGCAGCAGAATGCCAAAAATGCACGAAATCAAAAGGTTAAGCAGAACAGACAGCATTGTTTTAAGTTTATGAAGACTACCAAGTCTGAGACAATGACAAATAACTCTTTCAAAGCTAAACCTTCTGATCAAGATTGGAATGCACTAAACAAAATAATCAAAATCGACGAAAGGGTTTATAAAACTGTTCAAATAAAACTTTTGGTAAAAACGGTTATAAATGGTCACACAGACATTGGAAACCTAAAGTAGGTGTTGCTCAATCTTCTACATCTCAGTCGAAATTCAGTCATAAGGAATCCTTGAAATTTTTGAACAAGAAAATTTTGTTTGGCAAAAAGTGTCATATGTTGATGCTCAAGGACAACCCAAGTCCACTATGGGCTGGGTTCCTAAAACTCACTAATCCCGCTTTTCGTGCAGAGCTATGGATAACTATCGTGCCACTTTGGTACATGGATAGTGGCTGTTCCAGGCGCATGACCGGAGACTTGTCCCAACTTATAAATGTCAAAGAATTTGATGGTGGATATGTCTCTTTTACGGGAGGAGAATCTGGCAGAATAATGTTAAAAGGAACAGTGCAAAATGGGGTACTAAGTTTCAAAAATGTGAATTATGTCCCTGAACTGAAACACAATCTGTTAAGCATCTCGCAGATTTGTGATTAAGGAAACTCAGTTCATTTTATGAAGAAAGGATGTTATGTCTGGAAGCCAGGAATCGTGATACCTGAAGATTTGTTTTTGATGACTGCTGAACGAAGAGGAAATGCGTATGTAATTGACAAGAATAAGAAACCCACTGAAGAGATCACTTGTCTTTTCTCAAAGATTTCTGAACATGATGGTCTTTTGTTGCATCGTCGCCTTGGACACGTAAACATGATAAACTTAAATCATCTTGCCAAAGGTCAATTGGTCCGCGATCGACCGATCAGAGATTTTATGCTGGTAGAGAAGTGTGTTGATTGTGCAAAAGGAAAGGTGCATCGAAAGCCTCATAAACCCAAGAAAATGCCTTTGACAAAAGTAGTGCTTGAGTTACTTCACATGGATCTCTTTGGTCCAGTGAATGTACTGAGCATTGGTAGAAAGTCGTACTGTCTGGTGATAGTTGATGATTATTCACGCTACACTTGGGTATTCTTTTTGAGTCACAAGATTGAAACTACTGAGTTAGTTAAACGATTTATCATCTTTATTTAAAATCAAGCAAGCAGGAAGGTGAAGGCTATTAGATCTGACAATGGGACTGAGTTCAAAAATATCACTTTGGATCATTTTGCACTGAAAAGGGAATTGTCAGGCATTATAGTGCACCAAGAACTCCGCAACAAAATGGAGTAGCTGAACGGTGAAATCGTACCCTAAATGAAGCTGCACGAACTATGCTGGTTGATTCGAAGCTTCTAATTTTCTTTTGGGCTGAGGCAATTAACACGACCTGTTACATCTAGAAAAAGGCTTTGGTTAACAAATGTCACATGAAAACACCTTATGAAATTCTGGAAGGACATAAACCCTCGGTTTCACACTTTCGTATTTTTGGTTGTCCCTGTGTGTTACTACTTCAGGACACAAATGGAAAGTTTGAAGCCAAGGGGGACGAATGTTACTTTATTGGATACGCTAAAGGCTCTGCTTATAGAGTATACAATAAAGTGACTAAAACTATCGTCGAGTCATGTAACATTGACTGGCTTGAAGAAAATGAAACGGATGCTAGAGTTGGTCCAGATTGGTTATATGATTACACTGATTTATTTAAATCTTTTAACATTATGTCTAGTGTTCCTACATATGTAGGGGCTCCACAACAACTGCTCTCATTTGGTGAGACTAAAGAAGAAGAACTCGCTAAAGGGAGCTCAAGAAAACACACCATTGATCCACCAGTGATGGTTTTCGCTGAGCACCCTCCGTCCACAAACACTTCATTCCCTGAAGGTGCATCACCAAGTGATGATATTTCTAGTGGGTCAGGATCTGCACTATTTCTTGACCCAACTCCTGAAGATTGTACAGTTACTGCTCCTGGCGTTAACAATACCGTAACACTTAATTGGGGGGGGGGGGAGAGCAACTCAAATTCTGATAGCCTGAACACTTCTACTCAAGGCGTGACCATTTCTGATGTGGCAATTCCAACAAGTGTTCAACGAAATCATCCAATACAGAACATCATTGGTCCTTTCAATGCCGGAATTCTAACCAGGAGTCAATCAGGGACTATCAATACATGTTTATACTATTGCTACATATCTCAAATTGAACCTAAAACTATTGATATAGTTTTGCAGGAACCAGGCTGGGTAGACGCTATGCACGAAGAGCTGAACCAATTTGAGAATCTGGGAGTATGGAAGCTTGTTGAGTTACCAGAAGGAAAACGTAAACTTGGAACTCGATGGGTTTAAAGAATCAAGCAAGATTCTGTTGGAGTTATTGTTAGGAATAAAGTAAGATTGGTAGTCCAAGGTTTTAGACAGATAGAGGGCCTGGATCATGATGAAGTTTACGCCTCGGTTGCTCGACTTGAAGCCATCCAGATCTTTTTAGCCTACGCATCCTACATGGGGTTCACTGTTTACTAGATGGACATCAAGACTGTGTTTTTGTATGGCGACGTGTGGGAAGAAATCTATGTTGAGCAGCCACCAGGGTTTGTTCATCCAGACCATCCAGAATATGCCTACAAACTTGACAAGGCATTATACGGATTGCACCAAGCACCACGGGCTTGGTTTGCTACTCTGACTGAGCATCTTCTGGCTCATGGTTACACTCATGGCACAATTGATCAGACGTTGTTTATCAAGAGAGTTGGAAAGGATCTAATCTTGGTTCAGATATATGTTGATGATATCATTTTCGGATCAACGAATGAGGATCTCTACAGAGAATTTGAAAGAATGATGAAGAAGAAATTCGAGATGAGTGCTCTTGGGGAGATGACTTTGTTCTTGGGTCTACAAGTTCGACAGGATTCTCGAGTCATTCTTATACGTCAGGGCATATATGTGGATGATATGCTGGCAAAATTCAAGTTTACTGACACGAAATCGGTCGAAACACCAATGGCAGAAAGACCTTTGCTGACTAAAGTTGCAGATGGATCCTATGTCGATCAATGCCTTTATCGGTCTATGATCAGATCTTTTATATATCTGACTGCGACCTGTCCAGACATCATGTTTGTTGTCTGTCATTGCGCGCAATATCAGGCTAATCCTAAACTTTCTCATCTTACTGCTGTTAAAGGACTTAAAGGTAGACCTCGGTTTGGATTGTGGTATCCAAGAGATTCAGATTTTGACCTATTTTCGTTTTCTGATAACAATTTTAGAGGAACTGATAGTGACAAGAAATATACATAAGCTGGATGTCAATTTTTGGGTAACAGGCTCATTTCTTGGGAATGTAAGAAGCAACAAATAGTGGCGATCTCCACAGCTGAGGCAGAGTATGTCGCTTCTTCTGCGTCTTGCTCATAGGTGGTGTGGATGCAACATCAATTGCAGGATTACAGTTTGACTTATCTCAACACTACCATTTATTGTGATAATGATGCTGCTATTCAAATTATAAAAAATCATGTCTTTCACTCCAAAACCAATCACATCAATATTAAAGTTCATTTCATAAGAGACTACTTTGGCAGAGGTCTTATTAAACTGGAGCAAATCGATACAGATACAAATGTTGCCAATTTGTTTATAAAACCTGTCAGCAGCTCAAAGTTCAAGGTGCTTGTGGATTTTCTGAAAATGATCCGATATACCTACTGAGCATGTTTGTTTCGTTTTTTGTAGGTAATTTTGTTCATAAAGTTTTCTATTCTTAGGTAGTTTTTATTTATGCACAAATTTAGGGGGAGAAATTTTGAAAAAAAATACAAAAACATTAAAAATTTGAAAAATACAAAAAGATTGCATGGGAAATCAAATGAATTCTCACTTTGTGGTAATGGACTGACTCATGTAAGATAAGTATCAAAATAGTTTGACTCTAGAACGATATGCTGGTAGGCTCTCTCCTTATGGCTGAAAATTTTGGTTGTTTATGTACAGAATCTAAAATAAGTTCATGACCTCTGGAAGGAACGTACTTGGAATTAGTCCATTTATATTTGAATGCTTGTGTGTTGTCCTGATACACACAATTTTGGCCTAGTTCTGAAATATTTACTGAAAAAGTCGTGTATCTCCTCTGTTTTACGTGAGCAAAGACCTGGAGGTGCTAGGCAGCAATAGCTTCTGTTTAGCGTGAGCAAAGACCTAGCTGTACGTTTGTCATTCTATAGATCAATTTACACCCGAAAGAGGCCCTCAAGTGCCCAAAAGAAACCCAAAAACCTACATCAAACTGAGCAAAAACTCATTTGATTTGTATATTATATCAGCTTTTCTGCTTATGATCTATTCTGTTCTTTTCTCTATCTAGTCCCAGTCAAGATTTCAGAAATATAGGACAGACTTGTGGAAATATGTGGTAGGGAAACCTCTTGCATGATAGAGTGTTTTGTCTATAATTCCAGGATTTGATTAGTATTTTTGGGTCTTCATTGTTAAAACATCAAAACATGATAAATTGGTTGCAGACAGTCACATGATAAAAGTCTAAGGAGATGAGTTTAGGTGGACAAATATACTAGCAATTATTCTGATCACTCAGTAGTAGATCAGTGTTGATAAATGAAGTCTTGCCCGAAACCTCGTGATTTGATCCCTGAGCAAAAATGATATTTCCTATTTCTTATTTTTATTTTTGTAAATAATTGTTAGACATTATTTATTTTTAATAGGTTTTAGTCTCGTAAAACGCGCTCTGGAGGGTAAGGATTGTTTAAATTAAAATTTGAATTTTTGTAAACTTGAAAAATAAATTAAAAATGAGTCGAAATCAAGAAATGGATTTAAGATTTGTTCCGACTCGAAATGGCGGTTCCGAATCGAATTCAATGGGCCTGATCTGTTTGAGTATGGCACAGCCCATGATAGATGGAAGTATATATGAGTTTGTGAGTCGGAACCTCACATTTACTCGAAATCTTTATGATTTTCTCTCTGATATCTCTCTGATTCCGACCTATTGCTCTCGATTCTGACTGACTAACATCGGTGATATTAAGGTAATCTTGATGAAATCATGGTTTTCGAATAAAGACTGGTTGAAGACATGAAGAAATTTATGAAGTTTTAAGATGATTAAGAACCCTAATTATCTTCATAATTTGGTCTTCAACAAAATCATTAGGTGTTTTTGGATTTAATCCATAATCAACAATTAATGCTGATCAAAAATTGTTTGGAAGATTCCAACTGAGGTTGCGAGTGGAGACATCAAATGACTCGAAACTTGTCCGGTTGCGAGTCGTAATGTCATCGTTATGACTCAATACTTTTCTTGAAACCTATTGGTTCCGACTCGAAATTTCCTAGTTTTGACTCGAGATCTTGAATGTTTTTTAAAAATTCTTATTTCTTTAACTCGCAACCAAGTCTGATTGTTTAGTCTCGATTGGTCAATCCATGTTGACTGCGTTGACCATGACTTAGTTGATTTTCACATTCACTAAGTTGAATTGGTTAACTTATTGTTAGTACAATTCCAAGCTTAACAGCTGATGCATTTTTGTGTAAGATCATGGATTTAAAAGTTATCTCAGGCCACAATCAAGCTAGATATTTGTCACCACCTTCGGAAAAATACAAAAAGATGTATAGTTCTCTGATTAAAGGTCTTAATAGCTGCAGAATTGCTCACGCTCTTAGAGAAAACCCCGTTGTCTATGAAGATCTTGTCAATGAATTTTGGAAAACTGCTAGATTTAAGGCACTAGGAGGTGAAGGAAAGGGATTGATAGAAGCGGTAATACAGAAAAAGGATATTATTGTTACAGAACAAATCATCAGGGAAGTTTTGCATTTCGGTGATCAAGAGACAGACCCGATCAATCTTCCATCTGAGGTTATTGAAGCAATATTGCCGCGTTTAAGTTACCAAGGAACTTATCCCTCTCGGTTAAAGAAGTTTGTTCATCCATACTTGAGACTATTGATGCACATGTTCATCATGTGCATCTCGGAAAACAGAGGAGGGACTGATCAGCTGAATAGCACCCAATCCGCAGCATTTGTGTGTTGATTACAAATCAATATTATAACTACTCAAAGTATGTGTTTGAAGGAATGATGAGGAATGTCACTGGCGTATGAAAGGATAAGTTTGTGATGTATCCAAGATTCTTACAGATGATTTTGAATGCACGGTATTCCGATTTGGATAGAAGTGGAAATACTTTGGACTTGAAGCCAATGGGACCAACCTGTTTTGGTTCGTTGACACCAAAGAAGAGTACTACTAGTAAATTTGAATGAAGAATCCCTCTTGAAAAGTTTGGTAAAAAAATGTTTTCAGAGAGACTGAAGAAGTAATGGCAGAACCTGTGAATGTTCCTGTGAATGCTCAAGTTAATGCTGTGGTTGCTGAAGAACACGATGTTCAGGTTGTTAATGTTGAAGAAACCTAGATAGAGTTTTAGAATCTTGACTCTGATGATGGAGGTATTGTGATTAGTTATGATGGGGATGATGATGAGCTTCCTCCTGAAGCTGAAGTTAGTACTGTTGTGTCAATTGTTCAACCAGTGATTACTGCTGGAAGTTTGGCTCTGCTTTTAAAGTCTATTAGTGAAAAGATAGGGAATCCTCCTCCTGACTCTTTGTCACAAGGTCAGTTAATGAAGACCCACAGGACTCTTATTCTCAGCCCAAAAAGCGAAGAAAACGGGATCCTCGACCTGGTGTATTTGTTGAACAATTGCAAGATCAACCAATGATTGATGAAGATGGTGATGGTTTATGTGATTTTGATTTTTAGACTGCTAAAGCAACGACAGAGAAAATTTTCGATTTTGAAAACGCTGCTACCGCTACAAAGACACCATTTTATTTTGAAGCCACTGAGATGAGATTGAATGTGAGTTCGGAGTCTACTGAAGTGTCATTTTCTTCAGAGATTCCAGTAAGTGTATCTGCTCCACCAGAGACCCCTGTTACCATATCATTACCACTGGGAACCACTGCTGTTGGAAGTTCATCTATTATAATACATGATGAGTCGTGTAGTTCTAGTGGGATCAGGAATGAAGAACGATCTGAGTTGCCGTTTGTTGACGATTCAAGTGATGATGATGATGATTTTATTAGTGTTCGAGAGTTGAAAAAGAGAATCGTGATTCTTGAATAGAATTCTATTCATAAAGATGCAAAGATTATTCAACTAGAACACACGATTGTTCAGAAGAATCAGCAGATTGATCAACTACAAGGAGATGTCCGCTTATTGTTCTCTATTGTGTATGATATCCGTGGTAAGCTGGAAAAGAAATTTGGTCAAGAGTTTTCTGATCCAAATGATACAGAGAAATACAAGAAAGCTGTCGAGGATCATGCTAAAGCAATTGCTCAGAATGATGCTAAGCGTTCTGCTGCCATGGATCTATATTTTAGGACACCAGTTGACAAAGAGAAAGACGTTGAGAAAGCCAAGAGATTAAACAAAAAGAGAACTAGTGGTTGTGAAGAATAGAAATCTGAATCCTGCTGACCCTGATGTTCAAGTTACTCATCATTTAATGGATGTTGGTGAGAGTCTTTATGACAAGGTTGGAAATAAATCAGGGGTTGTGAGTTGGGGGTTTGGTTATGATCGTAAGATGTGGTGGATTAAAAGAAAGGTTGGTCCAGTGGAATACTACTCTAGACCTGCTTAGTTCCAGACGTTCACGAAAGAAGATTTAACTATACTTTTAAATACACCTTATGTTGATGACAAGCCTAGTGGTAGAGGATATTTGTTTTTTGAGAGACACAAGCGAGAAGTGGCTCGAGGATTTCTATCTATGCATACTACGGAATCTTTATTGAAACCTGCTAGAGGAGTTCGTGATCCTCGAACTCATAGGCGAATGAAGAATGTTATATGGCCGCCCACTGATAAAGTTAAGACAATACCTTTGGTGAAAAAGATTCTAGATGGTAGTTTGAAGACTATGTATTTCTGGGCATATGATGAGACTATTGGACAAGCTTTGATTGTGTGTGATGATGATCTACAGTTTAGACTAACTGATCCTGTGGACTTACTGAATCTGAGTTCGCAAGATCTAGAAGTGCTTGTTCAGAATCAAATTCGGTCGACTGAGAAGTATGAAGATGTGGCGAAACAGTGGATAACAGCTGTTGCTGGTGCTCTACATGACAGGAAGAAAAGTTTTGGTGGTTATAAAGATTATATAGGTGGAAGCGGAAGCAGTTGAAGATTGTCGTGACCCTATGCTATAAACCTTGGGGGAGATTGTTGGAACCTAAAGGTTTATGCATAGTAGATAGTGATAGTTCAGGGTTGAACTTTTAATTATGTTTTGAATTGTATTTTGGGTCAAAATATTGTAGTGGGTCTAAGTGGGTTCCGGCTGGGCTTGTTAGGGGCTTTAGGCCCTAGTGTCTAGTATATAATCAATTCCCTAATGTTAGTTTGGGGTTGACCAGTTTATTGGAATTATAAGGAGCCAACCGAAACTATTATTGATCTTGTATCAGTCATCGTTTTTGGTGAATGCAAGATAAGCCTTTTATTGTTATATTGTTCAGTTTATTATTTTCTTTGAATTGTCTTGTGTTAGCTTTCCGCACTAACATAAGATTAGTGTTGATATCTTTGAAAGATCCATTGACACGGGCTTTACAACTTTTCAACTTCAATGTTTCATTAATGTTCAAATGTTTACAGCCTGAAACAAATCCGACAGGGCTTCGCCTTATCGTTCACCAAAAACTGTTCTAACACAATGATCATACGAACCTATATATAGACAATCCAGTTCGTGCGGACTTGACACTCTAACTTCGTACAAAGTGAATCACCTTCGTATGAAGTGTCTAATCTACCTTCATACGAAGTGTCTACTTCATACGAAGTGAAACATACAAACTCAATACTACATTAAGATCCTATTACAGACTTGATACGGTTTGATGAAGTAGGCAACAGACATATGCATCAACAGTCTCCCCCTTGGATGTTGCCGCAGTCTTCGAATTTTCCTTAAGCTTCAGAGTCTTTGATCGTCTTCAAATCTCTTTAAAATTATAATAAATTTAACATTCTTGCTCAGTAGATGCTCCCCCTTACTTTGAGCTTTCTGTTTATTGTTCAACATTTTGTCCTGCTCCCCCTTTCTTTTAGCTTCCTGTTAAAACTCATTATCATTCAAATAAACTTGTCAGTTTCAAACTATGAAATTTTTCAACACAAATATTCATCAACTTTTTCAAAATTTCAAATTTATTTTTTTTAAACATTTTATCAGTTTTAACAACCCTCTCAGTTAACCAAGTCCAAGTTAAAGACCCTGGTTATCTGATTTAACCAAGTCCAAGTTAAAGACCTTGGTTATCTGATTTATCTACCAAATTCAAATGAATGACCTTGGTTGAACACTTTGTAAATAAATTGATGTAATCTGTCAAATTTAATTTCAAATTAATGAATTTTTATCATTTCAAACATTCTCTTAATCAAGATAATCTTTCAATTCTATCTTTATTAAATTTTGTTCAGAAGTTTTTAGACTTTGAATATCAGATTTCCATCACTGGTAGTTGAAAATACGATGAAAATATAATCTTTTTGAATTTATAAAATAAAATATTTATTGTACAAACATATTCATAGACATTTTTTGTGAGTTTGTCTAAGATTATCATATCAGTTTTTGAGACTTATCACTAGTAACGTTGATCTGATTAAAACTTTAAGTCCTAAACAAATTCACTTAGATTGTCAGTATACTGATCCACTTAAACCTCTACACATTTTTCAATTGTTCCAATATACGTTAGTTAATTGTTTTAGAACTTGACTTAACCGTGTTTCCCACCTCAGAATATACTCTCATATCAAGATTCCCTAGATTTCATCTTACAGGTGAATATATCTAACTGATATCTGTATTTGGGTTGTGCGAGACCTTGAGAGCTCAGGTTAGTACCACCGTGCAGACAAAGTGATGAAGGTTCGACTTAAAAGTAGTGTTCTAGATTTGGAATCTTTTGTACTACAATTGTCGTATCTTTCGATATTTCAATTTGACGTAGCTTTTAGGTTTTTAAGCAAAAGTATTCTACAAGTTCTAGGCCATTGCCGCTGCAAAATTAGAAGAACATGTATAATACCCAGATACCAATTATCTATAAAGACCTAGTATCTCAGAATCCGACAATCTCTCAAACAAAATTTCAGTGTACTAAGACCATATATCCGAGATATTTTAAGCCACACATTAAGAAGTTTTTCTTTTTGTTTATATCTAAAAAAGAATTTACTGAAATGTACGAAGTCTACTAGCACATTATCAGTGAGACCTGTTTAAAAACATTTTAACACTGTATTTCTTTAGCATACTGTGATAATCCACTGATGTACTATCATTTCCTCTTTTAAACACAAAAACTTTTTTTTTTGTCTTTTCATGTTTTTGTTCTTTTTGCATTATTATATATTTTTGAATTTACTCCAACTTTTCTCCTCCTAAAATAAAAAACATGTGTTTGTATTTTTGACTTATAAAGAAAAATTGACTGACAGATGAGAATTTCTTCAATTCACCGTCCATTACTTCTTCACTTTTTCTTTTACCATCATGATGACAAAACTTTAAGGCCTTTTGTTTTAAAAACATTTTTAAATATGTCTTTTCAACTAGTTTTGTCTGTTTAATAATGAGGGTTCTGTGACAAATTTTAATTTTTATCAAATAAACGTTCTAGGAAACCTATCATTCATAGCTTGAAAATTTTGATATTTGATCAGCCTGGCTACTTTTTCGTCATGTGCTAAGTAACTTCGTCATTCATGATTTACTTTTGTATACAGAATCTCAGAAGCACCTGCACACAAACATACACGATTAGTTGAATAGTGACACCAAAATCTTTCTAGTCTTGGGTAAGTTATCAACAACTTTTACATCACTATCACTTTTAAATTTCTGTTGAACATTTTCAAATTTCCCTGTTGACACAAAATGTTCAACCATTTTCAAACAAATCTTTTTTTTTATCACCCATGTTTGATTTTTCATCAAAGCTTTCTTGAAATAAAAAGTAAAATCTTTTTGTTCACCAGTTTATTTTTTGAAACTTTGTTGTTAACTGGTTTCATTTTGTTTGTAGATTCTTTGCTTCGTTTCCAAACATGAGTTGGTAAAAACATTGGTAATTTTTGTTTCAAATTATCTGAATTTTTCTTAACATCATGAACATCTTTAGGATTCTTTTGTGGACATTTTCTAGCTATTTGTCTATTTTTATTACATTTAAAGCACGTCCTATTGTATGTTACAACAGATGATCCCTCAACTTGTTCACGTTGTTGTTGATTGAAAAATTAGTCATTCGATTGTATTCAAATTTGACTTTCCTTTACACTTTCTGAACCTGTACTAGAAATAAAGTTCATTTTATTAAATGTTGACTTTCCAAACTTGTTATAATTCCTTTTACCCTTCCCTGACCCATTCCAACCATTATAATTTTTCTGCTGATTGTTTGAGTAAGAACTTTTGGGCTTGGAATTGTAAGATTTATCTTGTTTAAAGTTTGAAAATCCTTTCTCTTTTGTCAAACTTTTACTCTCATAAATTTTGATTTTAACAAATTTGAAAACTTTTTCGACTCTGTTCAAGTTCACATTCTGAATCGAAAATTCAGAATCAAAATATAGTTGATCAAATCCACACATTTTGTACATTAAAATATTTGGATCATCATTTGAAGTATGTTCTATTATTGTAAGATAAGCATCATGAAATTTTTTTTCACTTTCAGGTTGTGAACTCGAACTTTCTTTGTCATACTTCGGTTGAGTGTTTTTCAAAAATTTTATCCTTTTCTTTTCCCAAAACATTCGCAACCACATTTTTAACCACGTCTGATTCAACATAAACATCAGACTTTGAATAGGTCACATCATTGTTGTCAGACAACTAATCTTTCTGTTCAGTCTTTACTGTTTTTAGTTTCAAGTTTAGTGCCTTTCCAACCCATCAGGTTTCTTCCTCGAATAACTATTCCACATCGTGGAACTTGATGATAACCCAAACCTCTATCTTGATAACCGTACACATCTTACCCATTCTCATCTTTTAAAAGTTGGTTTGGGAAGAATGTGATCCAAAACGTAAGCCGCCGTTAAATAACTGATCGATTTCTTATCAACCCTTTCCGTCTCTATCTTCATTGCTTCTAGCTCACGCTTTAATTTGGAAACTGTGGCAATGTGAATGTTTATTTCCATTTGTTTGTCCATGACCATTGCCTTGAGCATAGAAAGCGTAGCATTGTCTTCTCTACTTGCATCATGGTATTGGTTGATCGTCTTGCTCAGCTTATCATAAGCTTCTTTCGTGTCTTTGAAATCACTTGATAGGTTACCAGTATGACGTTTTAGCTCCCTGTACTTCTCATCCTTTTCCAGACAAGACATGCACAATTCTAAACATTTTGTGAACTGTCTTACTATCTCTACTTTCTCAATTTTTCTCTCTTCCTTGACTTTCTCATTCTGGTTAACTCTAGAAAATTCACTTTCCTCATTAACCGAAGAAACCCGCACCTGCACCTTCACCCGTGTGTTCTGATGATCTCTTTGTTCACTGAAGAAACCTGCACCTGCAAAAGAATTATAAACATCACGGGACATAAATGATTAAAAAGCATTTTGTAAAATTTCTTCCTCAGTATAATAGCAATAATCAGAATCTTCTGGAACTTCATCTAAATTAATCTCAGCACAGACATCATCGTTAGCTTCTTCAATAATCACTTCTTCTTCTAATGGTTCTGGTTCCTCGATAATTTCAGCCAAAAATGCATGACCTTCGGTTTTTGAAATGTATTTATCCCAGTTAAAACCTTCGTCTTCTTATGTAGCGATTTGAGTTTTATCTTTCGATCTTGTCGAACCCTCTTCTAATTGAAAAACTCTTGACTGATTCTAAGGTTGTTGAGAATTTCTTTGATATATTGCATGTTTATAATAATCATCAAAAGCAATTTGACGATTTCCATGAACTTCTCGGTTCGGACATTCTCTTTTGAAGTGTCCATTTTCCTTACACTTGAAGCAAGTCACTTTTGATTTATCAAATCCTAGTTTTGAATCTGAACTAATGAGACATTTCCTCCTATTAATTTCAAAAAAAAAATTGTGCACTTCGAACTATACTAGCCATACACCATTTAACATCTATCAGTTCTAACTCCTCCGGATCAACTTGATCAAATCGTCTTTTGTCATTTATGGATTTCCGATTCTTCCTCCAACTAAGCTCTCATAGGATTCCAACACCGAAGCACGTAATCCCATGTGCTGTTTAGCTGTATTTTCAGTGAAATGTTGAGCATTCTGAAGATTTATAGCAATGTTGCACTGCAGGATATGAGGATTGGAGTTAATCCGGCTGTTATAGTTGTTTGAGCTTTGTGATCCTAAGGAATTTGTATCGGAGTATTTGGTTCAAAACTCGAATAAGATGAGAAACCACTTCCATTGTTTGAAGTAACTGTTGAATAACCAGATAAACTTTCAGCACTGTAAGTGGTTTGAATCTTTGGACCTTGAATATTGGCTATTGGGCTTCCTTTATAATACAAATTCACTTCTTGTTGAGTATTTTCATTTTTCATTTTAGCCATTTTAAGCATTTATAGCTCAAGCCCTTCAAGTTTTTCAATGAACTTACTCAGAATTAAAGTATTATATTCTGAACTATTTTTCAAAATTGTTAAATAAGTTGACCATTCTCCCCGAGGCAATGTGTCGGCCAACTTGTTAACCCATTCTTCATCTTCTTTTCGTATACCTAAACGTTTCATTTCCACGACTAGATGACAATATCTTTCAATAACTTGTTTCATCATTTCTCCTCTAAGTGCCGTGAAGATGTCAAACTCTTTCTTGAGTAGCGTTGTTTTGCTTTTCATCATCTGTGTGCTACCTTGAAATTTACCTTTAGGGTGTTCCAGATTGACTGAGCATCTTCATCATGTTGTAACAAAGTGAACATGTCTTCTTTTACAATAATCTGATACCACTTGTGAGGATCTGCTCATCCAATAAGCTCGGGTCCTAATTTGTTTATACTAGTCCAAAACGTGCAAAATTCATTTTAGATTAGTGACAATCATTCAAGATTACTTTTCAACTTCAATGTTACATTAATGTTAAAACGTTTAAAGCCTGTTGCAAAATATTTATCATATTCTTTTCCCTTATGAATTTATCTTTTTCTCCTTGAGTAAGCTGTGTTAAAGTCTTTTCTAATCCATTATCTGTAACGGGTGCGATATACTTATCCTCTATGGCATACCAGCAATTGAAATAATTTGCTTGAACCCAGTTCACAAACCGTTCATGCCAACCGTTAAAATATTCTAGATTCATCAATTTAGGCGGCTTCTGCATCGTCCCCATTAGATTATCTAAGTTTAAATTTTGAACAATTGACGTTGAAGTTGTAGCAAAAGAATTATAAAACTCGTTCTCCATTTTTGTCAACAATCTTCTTTAAAAAAAACTTTAGTGCAAAGGTAAACCTTTGTGCAAAGAAGCTAGTCACGTCATGCGAACTAAAAATCACAAACAACACTTTTCAAGTTAAGTTCGTGTGAAGATAAAACAAACAAACTTTCTGAAAACTATCTTCGTGCGAAGTTAGATTTTAGACTTTGATAGACTTTTGTCTTCTTACAAAGGTAAATTTATCTTCATGCGAAGTAAGTAATTCGTGCGAAGATGGTTTCAAAATTTCACATTTTTTTGTTGATTTTATCATGATTCAGGTTGATTTTAGGTCCAATTCTTTCAAGGGTTTGTTAGACGTACATTTTACGTATTACTTGAAAAAATCAGTCCATTTCGACCGTTAAATCTTTGAAAAAATGATAAAATTTGAGAAAAATGAGAAGAAGAAAAGCCTTCAAAGGTTAAATCTTGTAGATTGTCTTCAAAGAAGGCCTCCAAGCTCTGATACCACTTGTGAGGATCTGCTCATCCAATAAGCTCAGGTCCTAATTTGTTTATCCTTGTCCAAAACATGCGGAATCCATTTTTTATTAGCGACAATAGTTCAAAATTACTTTTCAACTCCAATGTTTCATTAATGTTCAAACTGTTGATGCGTATGTCTGTTGCCTACCGCATCGTATAACATCGAGTCTGTCTTTATGAGCGAAATGTTAAGTTTATGTATGTTGTGTAACAAGTTCGCCCGAACTTGTAATGTACATGGACAAGTTCGCCCGAACTTGTCCAAGGCACATTTCAAGCGAACTTGTTCAACTATAAATAGGATAGTTGTGTTTTCATTTGTAAAGATTCAGAGATTTAGTGTACTGGACGGCGAAGCTCTGTCCAAGTGTTTACAGGATCTGTAATGTCTACTAATCAATGAAACAGTGATTAATCAGTAAAGAACTTGTATCCAATGTCGCCTATGCAAACGGATTCCGCACGTTTACCTTAGGTTTGCCAAATTAGGACCCGAACGATCCGTACAACGGACCCTCAATTGGTATTAGAGCAGGATTGGCCTAATTTGAAGACATTGGACATAGAAATTCACCTCTTCTACTCATTTCTTTCATTTTTAAACTTTTCTTGGACATTACACGGACAAAATGGACTGATTTTCAAGTATCATATGTAAAATCCATAATAGTAAAACCCTTGAAAAGATTAGAGCTTAAAACAAACGAATTCATGCCGAAAATTTGAAAAAACCATGTTTGAAAACAAATGTTCGCTCGAACTTATCATCAAGTTCGCTTGAACTTGACTGAAAAATTCACGTTTTGAGTGATTTTTCATCAAGTTCGCCTGAACTTGATTGATTTTTCAAAGATTTTCACTCAAGTCTGCTCGAACTTAGCTGTTTTTCATCAAATTTAATCAAGTTTGCCCGAACTTAATCAAAATTTGTTAAAATTCTTTACAAGTTCGCCCGAACTTGCTATTTCTCTTGAATTTTCACATAAGTTCGCTCGAACTTGTTCTCAGGGTGATATTTTGATAAATCTCAATGCAAGTTCGCCCGAACTTGTTAAGTAGCTGATTTTCACAAGCTGTGATAAGTTCGCTCGAACTTGTCCAAGGTTTCTAAAAAAAACGTCTCAGACATTATACATCGTTGAGTTCGTATTAACGAGACGAATTTAAAGCTCTAATGTGGTAAAAAAAGTTTCCGGAAAAATTTTAAACGTTTTTAGCGACCCGATACGTTAAAATTGTCGATTAAAAAGTCAAATTTTGCATAAAACTTTTGAAAACGGAAATTTTAGTCGGAAATGAGATATTAATTTTGAAAAAATGAATGATTGGGAAGAATTGTCTTCTAATTTGAATCATAATCAACGGTTGATCATTTGGAAAGAAAGATTTGAAATGTTTAAATGCAAAAAGGATGAATCGGTGTTTGAGCTAATAAAACGTTTTAATGTCATGCATAGCTATTTAGACCGTCCTAACGGATGTTATATCAGTTTTGAAGATAAGTTTTCGAAATTAGAAAATGCATTACCATCAGAATGGAATGATTTCGGGAATGAATAAAGAAAGAAATGTCGATTTACCATCAATCATCTTTATACATTTATTAGTGACATTTAGGATCACGTTCCTATAATTGAGAATATGAAAGTGTTAAAACTAAAGAAGGATAATAATTCTAAAGTTTGTCAATCTTCTGCAGGTTTAGTGAGTGATCAAGGAAAGCTGGAAACACAAAGTTCAAATGATCAGATGAAGAGCGAAAGGAGTATCATGGTGAAGAAATGTGAAGCCAAAAATTCAAGTACATCAACAAATGAAGCTTCAAGTTCTGAATCTGTGTGCTCAAAGTATGAAAAATCCATATCTGATATTGTCAAACTTTTGAAAGATGTGGAAAGTTTGACATTAGAAAATAAAAAGTTCAAAATAAATGAAAAGATTTTTGAAAATAGAATAAAAATTTTAGAAAATGAAAAATATGTTTTAAATAAAAAATGTTTTTGAAAAACAAAATATAATAAACTCGCATTTTGAAAAAAAATCAGAAAACTTGAATAAGATGCTGAGATTACTAAAAATAAAGTTGTTGATTTGGAAAAGAAATTGAAAGGTTTTGTGACCTCGTCATTGATTTTGGATCAGATATGTCCAAAACCGTTCAATGAGAATAAATAGGAAAATCCAATAAGTGATAATATTACAAATTATGACGAAGTCATAACTGAAGATTGTGATGATGATACCGATGATGAATGAGCTAAAAATGATAAACATGAAATATTTTAAAACTAAAAGAAAAATTTCAAGAAACTGTTCTACAATCTACTGAGAAAGGTGAATGCTCAACGCATAAACCTTCTAAGCAGAATGGAGAACGAGAACAAAATGAAAAACAAAGTTTTAAAAATTCTGAAAATTTTCAAAAGAAAAATAAAAGCTCATCGGTATGATCATCCAATCATTATAAAAACTCACAAAAATCTGAAAATAAGTGGTGCAGATCGGACCACAATGCTTGAACGTCAAATCATGGTTTTAGAAGAAACAGGAAAGATGGTTACCACACATCAAATCAATGTTATGATTTAAGTGTATGGTTTGCTAAAAAGGATCAGTATGAGAACAGGAAGTGTCATAAATGTGGAGTAACAGGACACATTGCTAGAAATGTTTTCAAATTAATCCTAAACATGTTCATATTGATAAGAAAATTTTTGAAGATTTGAAAGTACCAACTCAGGTTTTGAAACAATGTACAGAAACTACAAACAAGGTGAAACCAGTTATTACTAAGTTTTCAAATTTTGAAACTGGTGAATCCTCGAATAGTAATGAACTAAAAGTTTCTACATTGTATTTCAAGAAAGCTTTAACGAAAAATCAATCATGGTTGGTGAAAGAAAAAGAATTTACACAATCAGTGAAAATTGAAAGTTTAGAGGACTTTCTGAAACTTGAGAAAGTCCAAAAGAAACCTGATTGTAAAAAGAAAGTCAAAATTAAGGTTGAAGAAATAACACCTAAGACTGCAAAGGCTTGGGTGTCACTATTCAACTAACTGTTTGAATTTTTGTGCAGGAACTTCTGAGAAGAAAGTAAATTACTGAGAATGGAGTTCCGTGGCACACAATGAAAATGGGCCGGGTTATCAAGTTCTATATAAAGGCCTTATTACGTATTCAAATAACGTTTACTTGAAAATTTTACAAATTTTTGAAGAAAATATGAAAAATTTCATAGAACCCTCACTGTTGAACAGACAAAAATCATGGAGGAAAATGTTTTATAAACAGAAATAGTATCAAGGTTTTTGTCATCATGAGGGGGAGAGTGCTTAAAAAGAAATACTGTGAAGCAGTAATGGATGGAGAATTGAAGTGATTCTCATCAGTTGGTCAATATTTTTCTATAAATCAAAATTTTCAAAATATGTTTTTGAATTTTAGGGGGATAAATTTTTTTTCAGAAAATCCAAAAACATATTAAATGCAAAAAGTACAAAAACATTGAAAAAGGTAAAAAGTGTTTTGTGTGTATAAAGGAAATGATAGTACATCAGTGGACTATCACAGTATACTAAGGATTTGTAAAGTTTAAAAAGTGATAAACGAGTCTTACTGTGGATGTGTCGATAGGCTTTACACGTTCAGTAGATTGTTTCCGGGATATAAACTAAATTTTACAACTACTTAACTTGTGGATTAACATCTCTCGGATATATGGACTTAGTACTCCGAAATTTCGTTTGAGAGATTGCCTGATTATGAGATACGAGGTCTTTATAGATGATTGATATCTAGGGTATTACACAAGTTCTTCTGATTTTGGTAAGAAATGGCCTAAAACTTCTATAATGCTTTTGCAAAAATCCTCTAACACTGCATTCAATTGAAAATATCAAAAGATACTACAATTGCAGTACAAAAAGATTCCATTTTGGAACACTTACCTTATAAGTCGAGCCTTCATCTCTTTGTCGACACGATGGTATTAACCTGAGCTCTCAAGGCTTCGCATAACCCAGATACAGATATCAATTATGCTTTACTCATCTGTAAGATGAAATCTAGGGAATCTTGATACGAGAGTATATTCTAAGATGGGAACCATAGTTAAGTCAAGTTTCTTAATTCTACATAACTGGAACAATTGAGAAATGTCTCAAAGTTTAAATGGACAAACATATCGATAATCTATGTAAATTTGTTTAAAACTTAGTGTCATGAAAAAGGTCAATGGTACTGGTGATTTATCTCAGAAAACTGATATGATCCTTTAACACAAACTCAACAAATATATGTATGTAAATATGTTTGTACATAGTTAGTGTTTGTTATTCTTTTCATAAAACAAAAAGATTATATTATCTTTTAGTTTCGATCACTGATGATGAAAAGCTGCTGAACAAAATCTAAAAACTTTTGAAAATTGATCTGAAAAGTTTAAAAGTTCATTAAGTTGAAACTTACTTTTGAATAAATGCGTCAGTTTAGTGTCAAAATGTTTAATCAAGATCATTAAGTTGAACTTGATACATAAATCAGATATTCAAGGTCATAATTTGGACTTGAAAAACTGAGAGGGTTTAAAAACTGATAAAAAGATTAAAATTTGAAATATCATGTTTAGAGATTTCAAAGTTCGAATATGAAATGCTTATTTGTGAGTATGAGGAACTTTGAAATAGAAAATAGTTTTTAAAGGGGAGTTGGATAAAACACGTTGATTAAAGATACCAGAAAGCTCAAAGCAAGGGGGAGCATGGTGATTAAAGTTTTATCAAGACAAGCTCAAGAAAAGAGAATTGGATTGAATAAGATATAAAGATCAAGAGAATATTAAAGACTCGGGAATTCAGTTGAAGAATGATGACTACGGAAACATCCAAGGGGGAGTCTGTTGATGCATATGTCTGTTGCCTACGTCATCGTATAACGTCGAGTCTGTGTTTATGAGCGAAACGTTAAGTTTATGTATGTTGTGTAACAAGTTTGCCCGAACTTGTAATGTACATGGACAAGTTCGCCTGAACTTGTCCAAGGCACATTTCAAGCGAACTTGTTCAAGTATAAATAGGATAGTTGTGTTTTCATTTGTAAAGATTCAGAGATTTTGGGTACTGGACGGCGAAGCTGTGTCCAAGTGTTTCCAGGATCTGTAATGTCTACTAATCAATGAAACAATGATTAATCAGTAAAGAACTTGTATCCAATGTCGCGTATGCAAACGGATGCCGCACGTTTACCTTAGGTTTGCCAAATTAGGACCCGAACGATCCGTACAACGGACCCTCACAAACGTTAACAACCTGAAATAAATCCGACAGGGCTTCGCCTTATCGTTCACCAAAAACTATTCTAATACAATGATCACACGGACCTATGTATAGACAATCCAGTTCGTGCGGATATGACATTCTAACTGCGTACGAAGTGAATCGCCTCCGTACGAAGTGTCTAATCTACCTTCGTACGAATTGTCTAATCTACCTTCATACGAAGTGTCTACTTTGTACGAAGTGAAACATACAAACTCAGTATTCTAATATTAAGATCCTATTACAGACTCGATATGGTTCGATGACGTAGGCAACAGATATATGCATCAACAACTACTCAGGTTATATCAAAATTCGAAATGGTTTAATTTGCTTATTCGAAAAGATTTTTTTGGGTCTTTCTTCGATCTTCTCGAACTTCTCTATTCTTGTTATATACTTTTGTCATTAACCTTCATTCGATCTTCATCTTTTCAATCTTCTCATAAATGTTAACCTTCATTCGATCTTCATCTTTTCAATCTTCTCATAAACATCTAAATAAAAGTAACAGTTAGAAAAAAACAAACAAATATGGTTAACAAAATAATAACACATACCTTTTGTGAACTCATCGAATATCTCATATTCTTCCTCTTAATTTATTTCTTTTCTCCCTAGTAAAATCCAGTCCCCTGTACAAATTAGCGCCTCAACAATGTTTTTCAGGTAGAAGCTTAACAGGCTTGGATATATGAGAAAAATATTGCTAGTTCCTCTCTTGATTGCTCTTAAATTTGCTACTAAATCTAGAAACAATATATAGGATAGCTTCTGATTTGAATTTCTCAAAAGAGCATACACCAGGTACTGATTTTTAGGGTATTTCATTAAAAGCAGTGGGTTTTGCGGATAGGCAAACTAAGAGAGTATGGAAAAAGAATTTCATTTCAGGTAGGAACTTTGGTTTAAAAAGTGTTGCCACCATCGGACCTTCATAGCCCATTTCTATAAACTCAGCATGTAAGTCATTTTTGGGGTAAGATTCCATACCTGTCAAATCCTCTAATCGAAACATGGTGGAGATGGATTTAGCGGTGATTTCCACATGTTCTTTATTAATGATGGAGGTTATGAGATAGGGCCTTTTGTTTTGCAAAGTAAGCTTTGCATTTGCCCAAAATTCTCTAAGGGTGGAAAGATAGATGGCGGCGTTTGCGGTGAGAATGTAAACGTATTTTGATAAATTGATGATGTGATGATGGAATGAAAGTCTGTATTCTTGTTACGCTTATAAGATATGTCAAGTAGTTGTGAGGAATTTTCAATTCGAGAGCCATGCTGAACTTTTGTTCAAATCTTTTGAAAATCTTTTATGCAGATGGTCTTTTGATTGAAAGCAACGTTTGATGAAAGCAAGTTCAGAGCTTTTCTCTTTAGAGATGCTTATGAAATTTCTCAATAATAGAGGATAGAAGTAAACTCTGTTTCTCATGGGTTTTTATAGGGTTGTTGAAACAGGGATGCTAGCGTGGACAACAGTTACCTTTTAGTCCACATTGTCGGTTGTTATTTTTTTTTTGTAGCAAACCTCTGTTTAGAAAGTAGGCCCTACAAAGGAAACCCTTTGAAAAAGATATGAAAAATCTGTTTACAAAATATTTGTTTGAAACCTCTATTGTCCTCAACAGACCTTTGAGCAACAAGATCGGTGTTTTCAAACGTCTGTTTGACTCTTGGTTAACAGAGTTTTGAAAAACCTCTGTTTGAACCCTCTGAATGGTTAAACAGAGTTTTGAGTGAGAACAATGGCTCTATTTAATTTTTGAAGTCAAACACTAGTTTTGAAAAAAAAAGTGGTTCTTTTGCCTTAAAAAGTGGTTATCACACTTGAACAGACTTTCGAACCAATGAAACAATTGTTATACTCTTTTGAATAAAGTTTTTGTTTTTGGTGATTTTATCAATCTTTTGTTGATTCTTAAACAATAATATTTGGTTTTTCTGATTTTTAAGACCGGTGTCGACCCGACCTGGAACCGGAAACCGTTTTATATCAATATCAAGAACCTTAACCGACCCCTTTTTATATGGGTGCGGGTCGGTTCCGTAAATGGGTCTGATGGTTCCCAAAACCGAATTTAAGGCCCAGAACCATATAAAGGCCTATAAACAATTTTGAATGGATTAAGCATATTAGTCATATCGCAAAGATTTAAATTAAATGTATGCATACAATATAGAATGATTCATTTACTCTATGCGTCAAACTCCAGTGACAGACATATTATGTATATCTAATAGCTACATCAGTATAATATTGCTAAAAGTAACATATTATATCAATCCAACTGATCGGCTGAAAAGGAACATCGATGTGAAGGTAAAAAAACATATATTTCAAAGTTCAAACCATATATTTCAAACCAGTAGCATTAATTAAACAAAGCGTCCAAATTCAAAACATAAATAAAAAACAAATTAAACCGAAAATAAAATTTTCAAATTAAGTGTTCAAACAAAAGATCTTTTTTTGGTCTTTCTTCGATCTTCTCTATTGTTGTTATTTACTTTTGTCGTTAACCTTCATTCGATCTTCATCTTTTCAATCTTCTCATAAACGTTAACCTTCATTCGATCTTCATCTTTTCAATCTTCTCATAAACATCTAAATAAAAGTAACAGTTCGAAAAAAAACAAACAAATATGGTTAACAAAATAATAACACATACCTTTTGTGAACTCATCGAAATTCTCATATTCTTCCTCTTAATTTATTTCTTATCTCCCAGGTCGAATCCAGTCCCCTGTGCAAATTAACACAAATTAAGCATTCTACTACTCGCCCACCAGTGCTAAAAGCAGACTCAGAAGCTATGGTTGAAACCGGAATAGCCAATATATCTGAAAAAACAAAACATTTTAGTTGAATATACGTTTACAAAATATATAAATTTACAAAATAAATAATTATTACCTTTTGCCATCCGTGCCAATGTAGGATATCTACTGGAATTTACCTTCCACCAAAGTAATATATCAAACTCATCATTCATTAATTCAAGATCTTCTAAGAGATATTTTTCTAATTCCAGCTTCTTACTAGAAGACTGTCCAGCAACACCCCAAAACTGTTCAAGCTTACCCAACCATGATTTCTTACCCCGACCTTGTTCAACTGTATTAACTTGAATGCTTGAACTGACTGGTTCCAAATCTTCATATTCTCGTAGTAGTTTGTGCATCTCAGATTCCACCTCATCAACCATTTCTTTGACCTTTTCTCAAAATTCTTTATCTGTCTTTAACTTGCCGTCTTTTTCATCAACTCCCAATTTTTTACACAACCGTACTTTATTATTGTAAGTTTCACTCGGGGATCCAAGATAGCCGCAGACTCAAACAACTTATTACTATTACTATTATCATCTTCATAATATTAATCAAATTTGTTTTTCATCATTGATACCATTTTCAAAAATTCATAATGTAGTCACAGTTCATTAAACATTTGGTTAAGGTTATCACCAATATCTATAACCTCGGCATAAACCTCATGTACTATCACGTAATTGAACAAGACAAATCTATTGTTTTTCGTTTGAAAAGTTCTAGCATTGCTGTCATTTTTTTTTCCAAACATCCAGTAACTACAACATGGTATATCTTTACTAAAACTACTATCCTTGCAGCCATACAAATCAATTGCCTTTACTAGTTCAATAGCTCTCTCCAACATATCACAGGTGCTATTCCATCTAGTACTAACATCTAGACGCAACAAACCTTTCGTCTCTACTTTTGAAACATCAACACATATTTAAAGTTGTCAAGCATAGTTGGTGATGCTTGTATGTGTTTTAACGGCATTACGTATAACCTCAATGGTGTTATTTTGTACTTTCAAACCATCTTGAACTGTTAGGTTAATAATATGAGCCACACATCTAACATGCAGATGCTTCCCTTTATTAATTAAATTGGTAGCCTATTTAGTGCTTATTCTGAAACAAGTTTTCGTAGTCCACTATAAAAATTTAAATAAACATTAAATATTATTAAAATAAGTTTTCTTTCAAAAAAGTTGTTGACTTTGTTACTTGTTCTCTTTCTTCTTCACATGAATAAACACATTCTTCTTCACTCATAAAAACCACCGCCTATATATAAGAACACACAAATACATACAATATAATTTGCATACATACATACCTGCACCTACAATAGAACCTCTTGAAGAAGAACTCGGACGAAGATTGGAAGTCGTCTTTGATTCTTGACCAAGATCGAATGAGTTGGTTATCATAGGTTTATTTGTTATAAATAAGGGCTGATTAGCATTGTAATTTTATAAGTATTCGTTTTCCTTAACATTGATATCTGCTTCCTTTTAATAATGGATCTTTATCAGCTTTTAATTAAAGCATCCATATAAATTTATAAAAAACTATGTTTTGATTGGGTTTATGTAAATCGGTTCAAAGGGTTCTTAATCGGGTCTTTGACGGGTTTACCTGGAACTATGAAAAAGGCTTGTACTAGAACCGAGACCCAAACCATGATATACATATACAGGTAATATGGGTCGGTTCCAAACGAGTTTCATGGATTTCGCATTTCTGACCCGTTTAATGCTCACCCCTATGCACAGGTAGCCTCTGTTAGCACTTTCAAATTACCAACAGTGGTTCCCTGCGTATGGTGATGAATGGGTCAATCTTGCAGATGATCCAAAGCATTATCTACTTTGGATTTGGTGTTATCAACCACTGCAATGCCTCCTTGGGATTATTCTTTGATCACAAGGAGTTTTTGTACAATCTCCCAAAGATGTTTTTGACCTTCTGCAAGTGCCTGCACACTTGGGTCACTAGGAGGTCAACCATCCTCAACAAGATGTTGATACCCATGAGGATGCAAGTTTACCCTAGGCTTTGGGGCTGTTGCACAGGTTCTACATACCTATAAGGTACCCTGTTGCATGGTGGTTTTCCATAACCTCTGGGTAGTGGGTTTTGTGGCATAACTGAGGTTTGACCTAACCTTTGTGCAGGATGTGGGTTTGACTTTTGAGGGTAAACAATATGATGTAACTCAACTCTTTTGGGAAGAGAGTGGGAATTCCTGTTACCGGGCCCATCTTCCCTTTTGAAACTCATTTTTTTTCTTAACTTGTTTTGATTGATATCATAAGTTCTAAGAAAATGGCATTTTTGAGTCAACTGTTTGAGTTTTCCACAAATGGTACACCAAGGGTAGATTTATAAACACTATATGTTGTATTAGTATCATAGGCTTTCAACTTGAAATAGTCTTTCGCCATATGATTTAGCTTTCCACAGAAATCACATTGCAGTGCTGGAACCTTATCTTTCTTCTTACCATTATCTCTCTTTTCAGAAACAGATGTTTTAACTTCTGTTTGAGAGCTGGTAAGAGGAATGATTTTTATTTTGGGTGGTTCAAGGCCATTTGGGTTTGTAAAATCAATGGGTTTGAAATTATCCTGAACATCATATTCGTCTAACCAAATAGGTTTAAACTCATACTTTAGTTTTTCAGCTTGAATGGAGCGTAGTGGCTTTTCAAGAATTATTTTCTTACCACTAGGTTCAGCTATTTTTATTTCTTCCCTAGTTGATGTAGTTGGTATAACCTCAACTATTTCAGAGTCAATGGAAGCTTGGGTTTCTTGTTCTTGGTCATATTTTCTAAAACCAACCCCAAACTTCACATTGCTCTTGATCTGTTTATCAAGAAGAATCTCATAACCATGACATGATTCAACCCACTTTTCACATGTGATCTGTGTGGATTCCAACTCTTTTTTACAATTTTGATATATTTCTATCATTCACTAGAGTTGGTCCTTGGTTATAAATGCTTTATTTTTCAGATTGCTTAACTCAAGGTCTTTTTAAGCTATTCTTATTGTTGATGCATATGTTTGTTGCCTACGTCATCGTATAAAGTCAAGTCTGTATTTAGGAGTGAAATGTCGAAGTTTATGTATGTCTAGGGAGAAGTTCGCCCGAACTTTTCATAGCTAGGACAAGTTCGCCCGAACTTGTCATAGCTAGGACAAGTTCGCCCGAACTTGTCCATGACATAGTTCAAGCGAACTTATCATCCTATAAATAGATGTCTTGTCATTTCATTTGTAAGAATCAGAGATTTTGTCATGATAGAGGCGAAGCTCTGTCCAAGTGCTTCCAGGATCTGTAACGTCTACTAATCAATGAAACAGTGATTAATCAGTAACAAACTAGTATCCAATGTCGCCTATGCAAACAGATTCCGCACTTTTAACTTAGGTTTGCCAAATTAGTGCCTGAACGATCCGTACAATGATTATATATTCATACCAATTGTAGGTCCGTTGTACGGATCGTTCAGGCACTAATTTGGCAAACCTAAGTTAAACGTGCGAAATCCGTTTGCATAGGCGACATTGGATACTAGTTTGTTACTGATTAATCACCGTTTCATTTATTAGTAGACGTTACAGATCCTAGAAACACTTGGACAGAGCTTCACCTCTGTCGTGACAAAATCTTTGATTCTTGACTTTCAATAACAACCGCTGCACTTGAACCAGCTTCATGTTTAACATTGTCAGGCTCTTCCTCATCAATCAGCATAGTTTCAACTTTCTTTGGCTTACGCGACGTTTTCTTCTTCTCTTGAACAACCACCTTCTTTAGAAACCAGTCGCTTTTTTCTCTTTGAAGGACGACAGCCATTCCAACTCAGCATTCTTCTCATTCTCATCACCACTATCATCTTTTATCCATTTATACTCTGGCGGCGCGATATAATTCTTAGACGCTATTGCACCAAATAAAGGCTTTGGAATAGGTGCAGAAGATTGCTTTTGAAGCGTAATAAGCTTCTTGACGGTCGTATCATCCAGGTGACTAAGATAGACAATACCGTTTGGATCATTTGCAATCTTCTTGAAGTTGTCATCTATCAATATCTGTACAAACCTCGGATACATCACGAGCCTATTTGATCCCATATTATTCTTCATATGTGTGAAAACCAACTTTGAGTAGTTGAATCTCTTGTTCAGAATAAGCGTTGTAGCCATGCATGCCATATAATCTTGAACATCGTCTAATCCAGCCTCTCGATGGCTAAATGTGTGTATGATTGCGTGCATCCGGAACTTGTAGGGATTAGGGACTGATCCTTTTTTCAAAGTAGACTCATTTACGTGCCCCTTGTACCCCATTCGACAAAAACATCCCTTAACCATCCTCTCATCAAGCATCATAGGATCATTCGCTGCGTCGTTAAAGTTTAGGACCTTTCGGATATCAGCTTCAATAACAGTAATCTCATTGTCTTCATCACCTTCACGAACCACATATTTGATCGCTGTATCATCCTCATTTATCGCTGCAGAATTCCAAAATTTGTAGACGTGCGATCTATACACCACAGTCTATTCCGTAATTGCCTTGTGAATTGGAATCCGCTGCATAAACGCAGGAATACTTTCATAAGCTTCCAGAGACGGGCATATAGCCTTGTCTAGCGTGATGCATGTGTTGTGGAATTTGTTGTACGTGAGCTGAATATTCTGCAAACACGAAGATCGAGATAAAATTAGCATTGTTTGATAATTTTCACAAATTTCTATCAAGTTCGGGGGAACTTGATAGGTCAATTAATCATTTCTCAAAGTTAAGTTCGGGCAGACTTGTTTATACCATTTAAACATTTCAGATCAACTAAGTCCAGGCGAACTTGCCTAAACAAAAGATTAAAACTTAAACAAGTTCGGGCGAACTTGCAAAGCTTTATCAATTGATTCAAAATCAGACAAGTCCGGGCGAACTTGTCAAAGGTTAATGAATTTTGAAACTTTGACATACAAGTTTGGGCGAACTTGTATAATATATATCCTTTTAATCATCTCAGAACCATTTGACAAGTTCGGGCGAACTTGTCGTCGTCCTTAACAAAACCTGCAAACACATTACATGATGATCTTGTTCAAATTGATGACATGTGTATAGTCGTTTATGTTTGTTTATCATGTTTTAAGTCCTAATTTGTCCAATAACACTCTACAACATGTTCAACAGTCCAATACAGATCTATAACATTCAAACTCGATCAATTCACGGTCCAACATCAAATCACTCACCATTTCCATGATGAGTAGTGTGTAAATCACCACTAATCACTTTCAAATCGGGCATCAATTCGACGTATAAGTGTCAATTTTGGTTTTCTCACAATTCGTCTCAAGTTCGCTCTGTGGGTTGGTGAACAAATAATGAAGTTTGGTCGAACTTGCAAAGTATTTATACTTAACAAGTTCGGGCGAACTTGTTATTCCAATCAATAAAGATCAGAACATAAGTCCGGGCGAACTTGTTGATTGTTAACACATTATGAGTTTATACAAGTTCGGTCGAACTTGATTACAAGTCCGGGCGAACTTGATCAATTTCAAACCAAAATTTTTCAAAATTTTCAATTTAGACCCTGAACTTTTCATATTTTACTAGTTTTAACAATCCATTCAGTTGACCAAGTCTAAGCTAATGACCTTGGTTAACCAATTTGTCTGCCGAGTCCAAGTTAATGACCTCGGTTTGACCCGTTATGAACAAACTGTTGGTTTTTCTCAAAAAAAAAGTTTCAAATTAATGAACCTTTTATCGTTTTGGTTATCAAATTTTACAGATTAGCTCGCAGCCCGTTGTCAATTAGATTTTCACCAGTTTAGCACCTTACCAGATTCGAAGATCCGTTCTCCAACATTGGCTTGCTGAAAACAATGTAGAAACAAAATCTTTTTTGTATTTTTGGTAGGTTTATATTAAAACACACTGAAAATCTTTTTGGTTTTAATCTGTAAGGCAAATAAACTATGTACAGAACAAATAAACTATGTTCAAACATATTTACAGACATATTTTTGTGAATTCGTGTCTAAGGGTCATATCAGTTGATTGAGACATATGACCAATACCGTTGACCTTTTGATGACTTTAAGTTTTAAACTTGTTTACCTAGATTGTCGATATGTTTGTCCACTTAAACTTCGACACATTTCTCAATTGTTCCAAGATACATTAGATATGAATTATAAAACTTGACTTAACTATGGTTCCCATCTCAGAATATACCCCCGTATCAAGATTCCCTAGATTTCATCTTACAGGTGAATATAGCGTAATTGATATTTGTATCTGGGTTAATGCGAAGCCTTGAGAGCTCAGGTTAATACCACCGTATGGACAAAGAGATGAAGGCTCGACTTATAGGTGTGTTCCAATTAAGGAATCTTTTAAGCACTGCAAATGATTAGATCTTTTGATTCTTTTCAGTTTTGCATGCAGTTTAGGGGTTTATAGCAAAAACATTATGGAAGTTCTAGGCTATTGCTTCCGCAAAATCAGAAGAACTTGTATAATACCCCAGATATCAACTATCTATAAAGACCTCGTATCTCAGAATCAAGCAATCTCTGAAACGAAATTTCGGAGTACTAAGTCCATATATCCGAGAGATGTTAATCCACAAATGAAGCAGTTGTAAAATTTAGTTTATATCTCAGAACTGAACGTGTAAAGTCTATCAATACATCCACAGTAAGACTTGTTTATCACTTTTTAAACTTTACAATTCTTTAGCATATTGTGATAGTCAACTGATGTACTATCATTTCTTTTGTGACACAAAATTCTTTTTGTCTTTTTCAATGTTTTTGAACTTTTTGAAAATTTTCATATGTTTTTGTATTTTCAAAAATATTTCTTCCCCTAAAATCGAAAACATATTTTTGTATTTTAGTTTTAAGAAATACTAATCTAAAAGATATACAAACCAATGTGGATCACGTGAACTCGTCGTCCGATCCATATTCAACCCCTGCTTCCGCACCTGTCAACAAATTTTTAATACGGTTAAGCCTCATTAGATATTTAAAATCATGTTAAAGGAAAAGCTTTGGTATAAAAATCAGCTTTTTGTTCATCGGTGTGGATTTTTTCTATTCGCACCAACTTCTTTTCGTAGCAGTCACGAATGAAGTGATAACGAATTTATATGTGTTTAGTTCGAGGGTGATGAACAGGATTTTTAGTGATGTCGATTGCTCCCTTATTATCTACATATAAAGGCGTATCAAGAAATTGCAATCAATAGTCCCTCATCTGTTGTTGAATCCATAGGATTTGTGAACAACAGCTGGAAGCAGAAATGTATTCAGCCTCACAGGTAGAAAGAGAGACCGTAGTTTGTTTCTTGCATTGCTACGTCACTAATCTAGTTCCGAAGAACTGGCAACCAGCCGTTGTAGATTTAGTATTCAGCTTGTCCACCCCGAAGTCAGAATCAGTGTATCCCGTCAGATCAAAGTTATCATTCTTTGGATACCACAAGCCGGTGCTTTGACATCCCTTCAAGTAACGGAATATTCTTTTGACTGTCTGCATGTGTGACACTCGAGGACTGGACTGATATCTCGCGCAAAGGTACTGTATAACTTAACCTGTGAAGGTCAAGTTCTCCCGAACTTGACATGTAATGGCCAAGTTCGCCTGAACTTGTCCTGTGAAGGACAAGTTCGCCCGAACTTGTCCATGCACACTCCGGGCGAACTTGTTACCCTATATATAGGTGTGTTGTTCATTTGTCATTTAAGTTTTTGCCATCCCTACGGGGAGGTGCTGCCGGATTCTCTCCAGGAACTCCGGCAGCTGGACTTAAAGATGTATACTCTTTCGGTATGAATGAAGACTTTCGCTGCATTCTACTTCTACTCCATTCTGTAATAACATTCTACCGAATCAGTTACGTTAAGTTTACGCACTAACTTCCGTCTAGAACCGCCTGATCACGGACCTTCAATTATTTTAAAATATTTTTTCAATTTCTCAAGAATAATTTCATTGATTTGTACCTTTTCTCTTAGGTTTTCATTCACCTCTTTTATGTTAGCAAAAGCCATAAAGCATTTATCTGAACACAACTCATTAAGAGTTTGAGGTGATACCTTTGAGGCAGCCACTTCAACTTGATCCACACTAAAGCTATCAGTGGGACTTTTGGGAATGTCTTTATCCATCATTCCTGCACACTCTTGGTCAACAACAGATGCTTGACCTGAGTATTCAGCAGGTTCACCAACAATCACTTCATTAACAACAGTTTGAATTGGATCTACTACACCTGAAACATGTTCTATAGCCATAAAATAAGAGTTTTCATGTTCATCACAGTCCTTTGCTGCTAAAGCAAAATTTTCATCTGTTAAATTTTCTGGCAAGCTACTTTAGTCAACATAGCCTTGTGTAAAGAAGCTCTGTTGACTAGGCTCCGCTGTTGTTGGAACATGAGTATTTGGTTATCCTTGAACATGTGCAATTGCCGTTTCGACATACTGAACCTGAGGGACTTGTGGTGCATGAACATAGTGTACAAGTACAAGATTCATGGTTTGTGCAAAATGAGGTGTGTTTTGCACATTGGGTCCAGAGGTATTTTGGGAATAGAACTGTTGTTATGTATTATATTGAGTTCTTGACTAGGATATGTAATCATTGGTAAAAAGTTATTTGTTTGACTCTTGCATTATCTAGCAAAGTGTCTCAACCTATTACATTATACACATAAAACATTTAATTTTTGATTTATCCAACCCCACTTTGGACCTCCCACTTAAACCTGGATAAGTCCTCCCAGTCCTTTTGTGGAAATTGTTAGCTCTTAGACTGAATAGGGCTATCTGATCAATATGTCCATCTCCTCTAGGTCGGTTGGGTCTATATGCTTAAGGTCATTGAGTACAAATGAGAGATTATAAGTGACATGAGTATTATCACTAGCTGCACAAGCATAATTCATAGAATGTTTATCAGAGTTGATATGTTAATAAAATGATCAAAACCCTGAGCGTTTCCTATTCCAGAGGAAGATCCTTCCTGGCCCAAGACACCTTCCTAGTGTCCCATTTTTCAGGCTCATGAGAACATCCCCAGATGTCCTTGACATCAGTGACATGCGTATCCTCATTTCCTTGACATATAGGGATGTTCTCATCACTATAGCAATAGTGTCCCATTTTTCAGGCAGAATCTCAGAAATCGGTGAATTAAAGTGGCTTTTGAAAATTCTTTATTAACCAACTTTAATTCACTAACTAGACATGAAAAGCGTTCAAACTGTTGTGTTAGGGTCTCCCCTTTGACATGGGTGAATGTTTCATACTGTTGGTTAAGGATTTCTCGAGTATTCTCGATCACATCCTCTGTCCCATCCACTTGTTCCTTCAATGAATCCCACAACTCCTTGGTGTTGTTACAATGCAACAGGCCAGCGTAGATATCATTCGGTATAGCCAGAGCCACAATAGTAAAGGCTTTTGCGTCTAACTCAAATTTTTGATAATCTTACTCAGAATATTTCTCATGTTTTTTTGGCTCGTATACATTTGGGTTCTCGGTACTTGTTACCATTGGAACATGTGGTCCGAAAACCACATATCTCCGACACCCTGTATTTTGTTGAGATAGCATATGCCCCATCCTTTGTTGCCAGATATTATATCCAGATTTAACAAGCATAGGTGGTTTATTACTAAAGCCTATGTTATGGGGATCATTCTTTGCCATTTTCTCAAGTTCTTTTAAAGAAAAACAGAGTATGTGAAAGACAAGTTATCAGTTCTTCACTATACAATTCTGAGCTACAAACTGTATTGGATCTTTGTTGAGCTGATCTTTTTATGTTAAACTGATTGTGAAATCGATTTAACATGACCAAGCTCTGATACCAATTGTTTAGCTGTTAGAACTGAGTTCTTGTTTGCAAACAAATATTGATTACTCATAATAAAATTCACAAACTAGAAGTCATCATCAACGATTATTTTTCATTAAAAAATGGATTCAAATGTTTTACAACTCGATTGACTCTGCAGACTCCCCCTCAGCTGATCACGTAAACAAATTAGTTCGTACAAGAGAAAAGGTGAGGTGTGTGATAAATAGATAACTAACATGTGTGAAGTATTTATACTAAGTACAAAATCTCTGTTCATTAATTGGCTGACATCACCCTGATAGTGCCATCTAACATTTCTAACAAAAAAAAGTTCCACTGATGTTACAAACATCTGTGCAAATCTTATCATATGTTTAAACTAGCCTAAACTTTGTTACAAGATAAATACTGTTACATTGGTATAACGTTGTTTAAGCTATCCACTGTTGCAGTTATCTAAACATCTGTTTGGCCATATAGATGTATGGTCTTCTTTATCAGACCTTTGACTTCATCAGTGCTTTGGTCTTCAATAGTCTTTATCTTTCAACATATGTTGCATCCTTTTAAACAATGGTTCTAAGGCTTGAACAAATGTTTGCTATGTTCTTGAGGAGATGTTCTGATATAGGTTTTCAAGATTTATTATCTTTAGGGAGAGATTGGTTCAATCTTTTGCTTATTTCTTAATCAATAGATCATGCTTTGGATTTTGGCTATGTTCTTTTATAGGTCCAACATTAGCTGATTTCAATTGTTGTTTAGGGTTGATTTCAATTTGTTATTAGTATGTTAGAGATACGTTTGTTTAGGGAATTTGTATAAAAAGTGTAGGAACCAATTTAATAGTTAAGATCAAATCAATAACCATTTCATAATTAGTTAAAATTAAATAATCAAAGCACTAACTTAAATTAGACTAAAAACCTATAAAAAGTGATAATGCTTCACTAACAAAAAGGATTCGAAGATCAAAGCACACAAATGGTCAATCATAGTTTCTAGTTTAAACATATACTATATCTATACAAAACATATAACTCCCATATATATAGGGGAAGGATCCACTAAAAAGTGGGTTTTGCCTAAGTAGCCTAAAAAAATTGTAATGATGACATGCAACACTCCTTATAAGTAGAAAGGAAAGACATTTTGGTACTAAAATATTTTGGTCCTTATAAGTAGAAGTGTCAAGATAACATGTGGCACCCCTTTTGGTCCATCAAAAATATTAAAAAAGAAACCAGTAAAAAAATCTGGCACAAAAAAATCTGGCACAAAAAATCTAGTACAAAAAATCTAACGCAAAAAAATCTAGCTCAAAAAAATCCAGCATAAAATTTCAGTTTAAAAAAAGAAGACAAAAATTTAGCATAAAATGTAGTACAAGAGTCAAACACAAAAAAAATGTTATACAAAATAGAAATACAACACATTTTTTTAATTTTTTTTAGTTATCACATTTTATATAGCAATAAGGTACTTAAATTAAACATAAAAAGACGCTTGATTTTATGGTGAAATTTTTACGTAAAAATAATGTCGTATAAAAAAAGTTATGAACTTTTGAAAAATGAAGGTGAAATAAGCATGTGCCTTGCATGTGGATAGAAAAGTCAATAAATAGGGTTTTTACAAGATACCCTTACTCTTCTCTTTTTTACTACATTTTCATCTTAACTATTGATTTGAAAAATGAAAGTTTATGATTCCTTCTCATTCAACTTAGGCAAATTAAACTTTTTATTTGATCTTGCCCCTATATATATATATATATATATATATATATATATATATATATATATAAACCTCGCCAACTATAAACGTTTATATTTGCCATTTGGATGGAAATGGCAACAAAAAAGAAACCCTACGGACCCAGATACAAAAGTTTCTTTTATGGACTAAAGTGGCAAAAGTTACCTAAACTCAGGGACCATTTTGGCATTTTACTCAAAAACCTATTTTGAAAATACAGGGTTGTTTTGAGAACACTAAATATTGCGAGAACCGTGACTGACTTTGAAGTCGGGGCTGTGTTAGGGCAGCATAGAGAGAAACATTTCTATCATATTTAATATACGAGCAAAACCCTAAACGATGCCCAAGAGTATTACACCACGACCGAGAATGAGCTTCTAGCAGTCTTGTTCGCGTGTGATAAATTTTAGTCATGTTTCATGCTTTCCAAAACCGTCATTTTCGATGATCACACGACTGTTCGAAGAGGATGCGAAGCCTACACTAAATAGGTGTATACTTTTGCATCAGGAGTTTGATATAGCGATCAAGGATACGACGGCTACGGAGAATGTTGTTGCGGACCATTTGTCCCATTTACAGAACCCCAAGATGGAGAAGAGTCGAGAGGATAGGATACGAGACGATTTCCCGCATGAGGTGGTGATATTTTTGAAGGCCCACGTAGAAGGGTTTCCTTGGTTAGCCGGTCTTACGAATTACTTGTCTACAGGTGACCTTGTGAAGGCATGACTTATCATAAAAAGAAAAAATTCTTTACGGATGTCAATTACTATATTTGAGAAAGCAGATGATGAGTCTGAAGAGATACACCATGGTGATATAAATTGTTAGGATTCAAATTTAGAATACGATAAAGAAGAAATCATCCCTTGTGTATTCTCAAGGTGGTGAGGGTAGTTCTGGACATGCAGTTAGTAATGATGATGATGTGATGAAGACTTTGTTCCTCCTGCTCCTAAATGTTAAAAATAGAAAAGTCCAGCAAAACCAAGAAGAAAGAAGACAAAAAGGGTTCTTTTGATCAATAATCCAGATCCTACCATGACAAATGTGCCACGAATTACAACATTTCCATTACGATCAGCTTCAGTCGTTATTGATCCAACCAGAACAAGCGTTCTAACAGCTGATACAACAACCACAACTATTCTTGTATCATAAGTTTTATCAGGTTTAAACAAGGCACTCAGTACTCATGCAACATGACTGTTCAGTGTAGTCACTTCACCAATTTCCAGTTTTACTCTTGCAATCATGTCACAAATCAAATTTTACTTTATCTCTCGGATTAAAGAACTTCAAGAACGTGATGTTAATCAAACTGGTTCTTTAACAAGCTACTTAGATTAAAAAACTTCAAGAATGTGATATTGAAAAGTCTGAAAAACTAGTGATTTACAATAAAGATAGAAAGGCTTTTAGAGTGTATTAGAAGCATTCGGGAAACAAGAATAATGAATCTAATAAGGTTATTAAAGGTTTAAAAGTACAAGTATTTTCGTCGACAGAAAGACTTAGTGCTCAAAGGGAGATAACTTGTTAAGCTGGTGAGCTAAGGAATAAACAACGTAATGATCAACATGTTGATCCTTCAACATTCTGTAGCAAAGAGATTTCAAGTCTATCTGGTGCTGCCGATGCTCGTACTTTGTTGAAGTCTTGAGGATCTTAATTGTTGATGAATAGGGTGTAGTTCAAGGTTTTATAAATTTCTATGATGTTGAAAAAGGTGAGACCATCCATTGTCTGACAAAAGAACGAATTGTGAACTATTGTTTTATAAACAAAGAAGAAGTTATTATTGATTAAACACCTGCTACAAAGCAAGAAGTCCCGCAATTGAACCTGAAGATGATTTTGATGAAGTTAAATTTGAAGATATCATCGAGAAAGAAGATCCACATATACTTAAGTTTAGCTAATGAAGAATTTTTCGGCTTTAACAATCAATCATTTGCCAAAGCCGAAGAGTTACAGAAAGAACTAGAACCTGAAAAAGGTGAATATCGAATTTGAAGATGGTGATAAGCAAGAGATTACAAAATTGATGAAGAGAAAGTGTGAGTGGATAGAGCAATTCATGGAAAATTGTAAACCTCCAACAAAACAGGCTAGTTATAAGTCAAGATAAAGTTACAAAATTGGTAAATGGACAGATAATTAGCTGGGCTTACTTTACAGATCTGACGTGTTACATAGTGAAATGTGAAGCAAACATTTAGTATTTCAAATGGCCACCAAAATTTAAAAGTTTACCTAAATGCGATGTTCGTGCTTTAAGAAAATATCATAAACAAAGACGAATATTGGATGGCTAATTGCTTTGAGTGTGAATTAAGATATGAGTGTTAGACAAACTTTTTGAAATTGAAACCGTAAAAACCAATCAGATAAGTCCACAACACAAAGATTTATTCAATTTCAAAGATACCGCTGGTGATTGATGAAGAAGATTACGTTTAGGAAAATGCAACAAGATTTTCGTGAACCTATGAAGTGGTGGTACTATGATAGTCAAATAGGAAAATTGGTGATTGGATTACGGGAAGATAACAGGATGGTTAGGATCTTTGATCCTATGTGGCTCGTGAATATGTCTGAGAATGATATTGAAAAGTTGTACAAAATGCGTATCTTCGACCATATGAGAGACATGGATCAGGCTTTGAAGTTTCCTTGAGTTGTTAGAGTCTGTTTCGCATTTAAGATACATGCTAGGAGTGACTGGAAGACTACGTGGAAATGAAGACTAAAGAAAAATTTTACTGTCACAACCCGAACCGCAACGGAATGGTACGGGGCATAATGATTATCCAAAGCTTATGGCACTATGAACATTTCATAATTATATATGTCATAATTAAATATCACACTTTTCATATAACGTCAAATATATCAAATACAACAATATTCAAACAAAATAATATGAAATTATCTTTGTTAATTTCTATGGCAAAAGTTCCTATGTGATCTTCATTCAATTCAGTCTTCAATTCTTAATAACTGTATCATGTGTAAAATAGTATTTTTGGGTCAGCTACAATGAGTTTGTGAGTAAACCTTGGCTAAGTAAAAACAAATTTACCAGTTTAAATTCGAGTAAAAGAAATAAATTTTACCTTTTTAAATTCAAAAATTAAACATGCTTATATACATGTGGAAGTAATGCAGCAAGTAATATGAGCATACAATGATGACTGAATAATAACTATGACCAAACCAAAACCATCTGCTTGCGTCCCACACCCAAAAGGGGTATAATTGTGGCGATACCAACATCCCATAATTAGGAGGAAAGGTCAACCCAAGACTAATGGGTGACATCAACATCTCAAGGTCATGAGGAAAGGTCAGACATGGATCCACTTAATGAATGAATGATTTCATTCATATTGTCTAATGCATATGTCTTGGTCAGAGTGTATTTAGTTTATGTTTGAACTCAATGTTAATTTTGAAATGTAATGGACTCATACGCATGTATGAGGACCAGCATAGGAGTCATGCGCATAGGGGTCAATGTCTATATATAGAAGGTGTCATGGGCATGAGCTCATAACTTGAACTTTGGAAATGTTGGAGAGATTTTTAAAATTCATTGTAAAGAATATGTTATGCTACCAAAATTTCTATGGAATGAATGATTATGAAACTCAAGTGTTTACTAGCTAGTAGATTGGATTCTGCACTTTCTATTGGCTCATAGATATCAAGTTGGTGTTATACAACTCTTATCTACACATAACACGATCCTACAAGTGGTACCCGAGCCAGAGATCAGATATCTACCGGTGAATCACTTGGATTTGAAGATATACGCACAAAATCATCTTTTTACCACATTTTTCACGTTTTCTCTCATTTTCACGGTTGAAAAGCTTCTAAATTTCTCAGAATATCTACTATCCTTATTTCTAAATAACACATTAAAAGATCAGGATTCGAATCTTTCATTTTGACGATCAAATTGCAAAATTTCATCAAACATAAGTTCAAGCGCAAGATTCGTTGTCTAACGCAGGAGGTTATGTTCACACGTAGGCGTCTAGCGTAGGAGCACATATGCACATTAGAGCTCATCTGTTTGGGTCATCCGCGCACAATGGCTCATACGCTCAAAGGTCATACGTTTGAAATATATTCATACGCGAGGAGTAGTCATACGCTTGGTTTTTCTACGTTCGGTGGTCATACGCTTGAATACTCACCCGCTTGGGTGTTCATATGCTTAGAAGAGTCTTACGCTTGAACTGTCTAAGTGTTGAAGATTTTGCTAAGTTTGAAGATGGATTTCGAATCGATGAACGCGTTTGCTACTACCCCTATCAATTGTAATTCAAAATACAAATGTCAAGAACAAAATGGGTACCACAAACAACCCACCAAAGTTGTTAAGAATGGAAGATTATCCCAAATGGGTAGAACTTTTTGGAAACTATCTTCAATCTAATCATCTCGATGCGTGGATGTCAATTCAGGAATAATATGTTAATTAGTGAAATGAACATGAGATTAGTCTTAAAATTACACAAATCCGAGTGAACGAAAGAGATGCTTATATCAAGGGAAAGAAAATGATAAGTTTTCTTCAACAATTGATTAAAGTGGAAATTTTACAATTGGCCAGATATACCGGATCATCTCAGTCATTGTGGATTGCTTTATTCAAATTATACCGGGGTAATGATGAGATGAGAAAGATAAGAAAAGTCTAATAAAAAATGAATATAACATTTTACTGCGATAAAGGGAGAAACTTTTCAACAGCTTGTAGAGAGGTTTTCTCAGTTGGTTGCAGAATTGAAAAAGGGTGGGTATTGAAAAGGAAGAGATTGATCTAGTAGATAGATTGGCAGAAGCTCTACCAGATGAAGAATGGGGCATGTATACAATGATTTTGAGATCAAAGCCGACTAATTATAACAGATTGAATCTTAACACATTTATCAAAAAAATCAAGGCACACGAGATAGAAGTACACAAGAAGGCAAAGATGAAAGCAATGGTAACTCCTCAAGACATTGGATTGTACTACAAAGGTTCATTATCTAATACAATTGCAGCGAGTCAGAAAATTCAAACTTCTTTTAGTGTTGAATCTTCTAGAGGAAATGCTTTTGTTAGCAACAATTCAGGATATACTCAAAGTCCACAATCTGTTTACAGCAGTGTTAGTTCTAATGTCATTCCACAATACACTCCGCAATCTTCTCAAACATCAAATCAAAGACCTCAACAATAATATCGGTCACAAAAGACCAATCGAAATTCAAACTAGTTTACTGAAAGTCTTCAATGCAATATCGCGGTGAATCTAATGAATCTTCAAGGCTTAAGAGTTTCAATAGCAATATTAGTCACAACAGACCAATCAGAATTCAAACTAGTCTACTAAAAGTCTTCAATGAAATATCACATTGAATCTGACGAATCTTCAAGGCTTAAGTGTTTCAAATGCTAAAGAACACATTTATTGCTTGCATCGGTTCTGGAATATTAATCGTGGGTCAGATTGGAAACTATAATCTTACCAAAGACGATTATGACCAGATTTAATCAGAAGAGATGGAATTGATTTATATCAGATGGTGTATGGCGAGTGTGATTCGAAGAGTACGTAGATTCATGCAAATCACCAGGAGGAATTGTTTGGAAGGACTAGATACGAATATTGGGTGTGATGAATCAAAAGTGACGTGTTTCAAATGTAAATAGAGATGTCATTTAAAAGAGAGTGTACGAACAAGCCATTTGACGAAAATATTAATCCTTTTGGGAGAGACTATTATCAGAGAGCTATTCAAAAACATAACCAACAGAAAAGTCTTGGATCAACTAATTCCCAAAATGTACAGATCGAATGAAGACCTTCATCAAATTCTATAGAGAAAGCTTTGGTTGTTGTTCAAAATGATAAGTGTTTTGACTGGAATTCGGTTATATAAAAAATAGAGGGTTTAACATTGATGGCAGAAATCAAGGAGTTCAAAGAGGTTGCAGTTGCAAGTAAACAGAGTGAGGAAACAGAGACAAATGAAGTTAACATCAAGAAGAATCAAAACTTGCAGTTGAAGCTGAATCAACTTAATCAAACACAGAACTGAATAAGTATCAACAGATAATGTTGAAAAGGAGAAGAATTCTATTGTTCATCCTGATATTTTTAAATCTACATTTCCTCCGGATAATATTATTGATAGTTTTTCAAGATTTTCTCTAGAGAGGAAGTTCCTTTTGGAAAGATCAATTTTGACGAGGAAGAGAAAGAAATTGTTGAGATGATAAATGTGAACGAGATTACTGCTGAATCTTTGGATGAGATGGCTTAGAAAGGTTTAATGGCTCCATTAAAAGAGGTAAAAGCATAGTCGTTATCTGAATTGGAAATTGATTCAAACAAAGAAACTAAAAATGATTTGGTAAAAGAGTTGATTAAAGCTGGAGAAATGACAACAAACTAAAATGACGAAACGACCCTTAAAGGTTGAGAGATTACTATTCACAACCCGTTGGACCCTGTTTAGGAATTCCACGGCCTCTGGGATAGGGAACTAAATGTATCAAAAGCGAATGGGATAAACACATGTTAATTCTCTAAACAAGCCTTCCCGTGCTTAACGACCTTGCCTGATTCCGCGTTCAATGCAGCTTGGCTTGCAACAAACCCATTATCCCTGAGCCCAACAAGAGGGGACACTCATATAAGGTCCACACAAGCGTGTTTTCCCCTGGCCCACCAGAAGAATGTCAGTTTCCCGAAGAGTAGACCTCCTATCGAGTGGATCTGTCAGAAAGTTTACCGGAGCCTCTTTTTTTGCCGAAATCCCTGCCCTCTGAAGAACATCAAACAGAATATCCCTTACCAAATCATGCTTGTATTTAAAACCAGGTAACTCCTTACAATGGACAGCATGCTCGCCAAAAGTATCTAAACAAACCTTGCGGCAAACTAGGCAGGGCCCAAGAACCGGAAACAAAGGGATCATTAGCCGGTATTTAATAATTGCCTGATATTCCACTGCCAACATGTGTTGGCCTAGTCCTTCAATGGGGATGTTGGTCAGGAAATCCTGAGCATGAGGAGCCCAGAGACAATCAAACACAGCTTTCTAACGAGGGGATAGACTAAACTTCTCTCCCAAACTCTAGACAATTCTACTAAATAGGACACTCACCAAAGCATTTTGTGCTTTAGGGGGTGTCCTTATTAGAGAATCCGTCTAGATCAAAATCCTGAAGGGACATGTGCATGCAATCCAACGCACACACATAATCAGAATCTAACCCGACATTACCACAGTCCCGAAGAATGTTTTCCTGAAAACTCCAAGATTGCGCCCTCGATGCCACGAAAGCATACGTAGATACATCCTCAGCCGAACATAAACCCACACCACTAAAAGGGGTCAGAAGGGATGCAAGCCTCCATTGAAAATCCCCAAAAAAGGACCCCGGAAACCACAATATCCTCGATAGCTCTCTGAAGGCCTTTGTCAAAAACCGAAATAGCCTCCCCAACAAACATGGGTTTGCACGTTCTGAGGCTGAACAACAACTTAGAAACACCGATACAAAAGCGCAACAAGAGGAGCTCGCATTGAGGATCCCGCAGATGTGGAAGATAGCTCATGAGATCCACTGCACAAGATGCCCTTTTCACCGCCAACCTACTGATAAAACCCGCATCCTCACTAACAGCGCCCTCGAGGAGCTTGACACCCGACACCGGCCTTCCAACCCAACTAGAAACAAACCCTTTTGCGCCTTAACTCCATTGCACAATGGCAAAAAAACTTTTGTTTTCTTGACGTTAAGTTGAAACCCCAAACAAGGCCCCTTAGTCCTGATGATTTCTAAAGCTTTAGCCACCTCTTTAGCATCTCCTTTAATCGTACCATCATCCAAGTACCAAGCATGAAAGAGTAACATGCATCTATCTCATATCTGATGAATGAAGGGATGCAAAAGTAAGGCAAAGAGAAGAGGCCCCAAGTGGTCTCCCTGCTGAACCCCGGTGGTGGACTAAATATGATCGTCTCCGACATATAATCTAGTTGGCTGTGCACATAGAAATCCACCCATAAGGAAATGGACGGGTATTGGGTCCGAACTTCTGACAAAAGAGTTGTTCTATCCACCAGGTTGAAAGCATTAGAAAAATCAACAGTAATCATGGCCAACAACCCAAGTGAAACACATTTATTTTAATTGATTCCATTGTGGTAACACTACTTTTATACTTTCGTTAAAAGATTTTTTTTTTACATTTAAGTTTTCTTTTCCCTATTTAAGTTCAAGTTAATTTTAATATAACAATTTGTACTTGTTATCATTAAATTGTTTACAACATTGTCTTAGTTATTTGTATGGTTTAATCGGTTCAACTGGTATGAGGAGTGAACCAATAGAGCATACGATACAATGATCCATTCAGTCGTGAAAACTGATATTTTTATATTTGTCTAAATATTCCTCTATCTTTACCTTAATTTTATGATATGGATTGATTGGAGATTATATAATAGCTAAGGTTTATTGTGCTGCTTTTTTTATATTTAAGATATATGAATTGATTAGGTTTAAATTGTAAAGGGATAAATCATGAGAAAACTAATTTAAATGAGAAAACCAAAAAAATAACTAAAAAAGCCAAAAATACATATCAATTTTTTTTGATTTTTTTTTATAAAAAATCACTATATATATTATATAAAAAATTTAAAAAAATAAAAAAAACATATAATGCACATGTGTAACATATACATATAATGTACATGTGTAGTACACATATAGTGCACATGTACAGTATAATTTTTTTTTTATTTTTTGAAAAAAAAGTTTTTTTATACATAAAATGCAACGATTTTTATAAAAAATTTTTAAAAAAATTGTATGTTTTTTATGTTTTTTTGGCCTTTTTAGTTAGTTTTCTAGTTTTCTCATGATCCTCTCCCTATATTGTAATTATCCTCATTGTTTTCATATATATATATATATATATATATATATATATATAGGGGATGGATCATGAGAAAACTACTTTAAATGAGAAAACCAAAAAACTAACTAAAAAAGCAAAAAAAACATATCAAAAATATTTTTATTTTTTTTATAAAAATTCGCTATATATATTATATAAAAACTTAAAAAAAAAGCATATAATGCACATGTGCAACATATACATATAATGCACATGTCTAGTATACATATAGTGCACATGTGTAGTACAAGTTTTTTTTTTGTTTTTTGAAAAAAAAGCTTTTTTTATACATAAAATGCAGTGATTTTTTATAAAAAATTGTATGTTTTTTATGTTTTTTTGGTTTTTTTAGTTAGTTTTCTAGTTTTCTCATTTATATCTAGTTTTTTCATGATCCTCTCCCTATATTGTAATTATCCTCATTGTTTTCATATATATATATATATATATATATATAGGGGATGTATCATGAGAAAACTACTTTAAATGAGAAAACTAAAAAACTAACTAAAAAAAGCCAAAAAAACATATCAAAATTATTTTTTTGATTTTTTTATAAAAAGTCGCTATATATATTATATAAAAAAAACATTAAAAAATAAAAAAAAAACATATAATGCACATGTGTAGTACACATATAGTGCACATGTGCAGTACAAGTTTTTTTTTTGAAAAAAAGTTTTTTTATGCATTATATGCAGCGATTTTTTATTAAAAAATTATAAAAAATTATATGTTTTTTATGCTTTTTTTGGTTTTTTTAGTTAGTTTTTTAGTTTTTTTATTCATATATAATTTTCTCTTGATCCTCTCCCTATATATATATAGGGGTAAGATCAAATAGAAAGTTTATTTTGCCTAAGTAGGATGAGAAGGAATCTTAGCCTTTCATTTTACAAATCAATGGTTAAGATGAAAATGTAGGAAAAAAGATAAGGGTAAGGGTATATTTCATAAAATCCTATTTATTGACTTTCTCTCCTCACATGCGTATTGCACCCCTATTTTTTAAACTATCATAACTTTTTTATACGAAAATAGTTTTTCATATAAATTTCACCATAAAATCGAGTGTCTTTTTCTCTTTAAAATGAGTACCATATTGTTATATCAAATATGACAACTAAAAAAACCCACAAAAATGTGTTGTATTTTTATGTTGTAAAACATTTTTTTGCTAGATTTTTGTACTACATTTTTGTGCTAAATTTTTTGTCTGAATTTTTTGTGCTGGATTTTTTGTACGCTATTTTTTGTGTTAATTTTTTGTGCTATATTTTTTTACTGGATTTTTTGTTCTATATTTTTTTGTACTAGATTTTTTTTGTGGTATATTTTTTTGTACTATATTTTTTTGTACTGGATTATTTGTGTTTGATTTTTTTGTACTGGATTTTTTTTGTTGTATTTATGAGAATAAAAAGGGTGTCACATGTCATTTTCACACTCTTACTCATAAAGACCCAAATGTTTTAGTACCAAAATGCCCTTCCTTCTTACTTATAATGAGCGCCACATGTCATTATCACAATCCTTCTTAGGCTACTTAGGCAAAACCCAATTTTTAGTGGATCCTTCCTCAATATATATATATATATATATATATAGGTTCATTTGAGAAGAAAAAATTAATTGAGAAGAAAAAGAACAAAAATGTACAATTATAAAACATTAATTTTTTTCTCATCTCATTTATTATTTTGTTTGACTAATTAATTAGTCATAAAGACTATCATTCTCCACACTAAATTTTTTTTGCCTACACATATAAAAAATTATCCTACACATTTCGAAATTTATGTTACACATATTGAAATTTATCATACACAACTCGTAATTTATCTTACACACCTCGTATTTATCCTACACTATAAATGAATTTTTATTTTTATTTGTTTGAGAAAAATATATATCTTAAAAATAAGTTACAAATTTAATATATTTAGTTATTAAAGATGAAACTACCAATTAATGATATATGTAAGTTTACCAATATACCCTTATAGTTACATTAAGTAGAAATATTAAATGAAGTCTAATGAAGCATTCCTATTGGTTGAAATTTCTTCTTTTTTCTTTTTCCAAAGAATTTCTTCTCATTTAAACCCTCCACTATATATATATATACACACACACATACTAGGAAAGAACCCCGTGTATTATACAAATTTCCCCAAGCTTTTTGTAATATACACATATGTATAGTTTAGAATTAAGTATATACATATATGTATATTGAATTATGCACATATGTATATAGTTAATTTAAGCTATACATATGTATATACTACGAAAAGCTATGGGAAAATGTGTGGTCCATAATGCTTTTCAAGTTTCTCAATTAGCTTAGTGTTTCTCACGTGATACTAACCTTAACTTTGTTATATATCAAAGGATCTATATCCATATTAGTATTAACGTTAACCATATATGATAATAAATAGATTTAATTTATTATGATAAAACAAAGGCATGATAAATAAATATGAAAAACAAAAGAGTAAAAGATAATTCAACTAACTAATGGATGACTTTAAATTAGTTAATAGTCATAATATCTATTTATTTAGGCGGAAAAAACAATTAAGATCACCTTATAGAGCGCCATGTGTCACTCATATGGTTTCTTTTATTATATAGCACACACACATATATATATAGTTGATAAATAATATATAACTAGTAAATATCCTTGTGCGATGTGGCGGGTCCAAATGTAAAGTAACTCAGATTTTTTGCAGTAAAGACTTGAATCGTTCCTAAACAAAAGTTACGTGAAAACGTAGATAAACTGAAAATATACATAAAAATAAGCACGAAAACAAAAGAAATTTACGTCGAACACCAACTGGAACTTATACCGATAAGTACATAAAAATAAGTAAAAAATTATCTTTTTTTAAGTTAAAAATGGTACTGCACGTTGCAGTGGGATCGAAACGTAAAATAAGCCGGATTTATAAAATCTGATGAAAACATATTATATTTGATCCAACTCGTTTTAAAACTAAATTTTTGTCAAAACGTAGATTAACTAAAAACGTATAAAGAAACATATTATATCTGAGCTTACCCATTTTTAAAGAAACGTAATCAACTTAAATTTATACCGACACATTCATAAATATAAACACGTAAAAATGATTATAAAGTTTTTATAAAGTTGAAGGATTGAACTAACAATACTGAATGTTGAAGAGTAAATGCTAAATTAAAAAAAAATATTAAAAGACAAAGGAAAACCGTAATCAACATGAATTTATACAAACACATACATAAATATAAACACATAAAAATAGTTATATAATTATTAGAAAGTCGAATTGTTATAACTGTCAATACTATATATTAAAAAATAAAAACTAAAATAAAAAAAACTAAAAAAAACTAACTATTTACAGACTGTCATGCAGCAGCGTTCCACTGCTTATTCAACTTTTGATTCTAAGCTTTATAGAATATCTTACAGTAGTTTTTTTTTATTTTTATTATTCTATATAGTATTTGGAGTTTTGCAATTTTTCTCCTCACCAATTGTCTGCTACTTGTGCTAGCTGCCATATTTTGGCTCAATCGTATAAATAGAATATATTAAATTAAGTACAATTTATTGTTATATGTTTACCATATTTAGGATATATAAATTTATTTGGTTTCATTTGTAATTACCTTCATTGTATTAGTATACATAGTTAATTAATAATTCAAAATATTTTACAACAATTTTATTAATATATAGCTAAAGTTCTTAGAAAATATAAAATAAAACTTAAAATAACATAAATAAATAGAAACATAGTTCATGATGATATTTAGATAATTTGATCTATTTAGGAAAACTGAAAAAAAATGTCATTATTAAATAGCGTTTTTAGCAACACATTCATTAAAAGAGACGAGCTAGCAATGTGTGAGGCCAAATGGAACTTGGATTACTCAAGCAATCCCGCCAATGAAAATAAAATTTACTACAAAAAATGAAATTGAAGAATAACAGTCACAAATTAAATGACTCATTGGCTTTTTGATGTTAAAAACAAATTTTAATATTTAAAATCAAGGATAAATTATTAGCTCAGATATTAACACAACTAAAGCTATATATAAGTTAGAACATTCAAATAATTAAAAGCTTTTATTTCGATACAACCTTACTTTGAAAAATTAAAAGCTTCTGGCCCTCAACAAAGACGTTGTCAAATACGAGTGGTTGATGATTAGACAAAATGAATTCTAGAAGAAGCATTTTAAAATGAAAAACATTTTCTAATTTTATGTGTCTGGGTTAATTAGGCGTTATATAACGTGGCTTAGGTAAGTGTTGCTACAACAAATACAAGACCAAGGATAGTGGATAGACTGGTTAGGCTAAAAGGCTTCAAGGGTTCAGATTAGCCTAACGTAGGTCGTGGGGTCCCCATATGTTTGCGAGACGTAGAAAGAGGTTCACTAGTTCTTTTGTTGTTCACTAAGGATCCAAGACCGAAGAGAATTCAGTCAAGGATGTTGATGCTTAGTGGAGCCGTGTTGTTTAGGATGTAAGAAAGAGACATGCAAGAAGCAAGTTCTCTAAGGGAGAGAAGAGAAGATCAGAGAGTATGGTCTAGTCTTCACTGATCTGATGTGTTCTTTCATGGCTGCTTGTTGTGTCTTATATAGGAGAAGGATCTTCCCAAAAGGGAAACCTTTGATTGGTGAACCAGTGCTGTAGTAGGGGACTTACCCTTTTAGGAGTGGAAGGCTTTTGACCTGCGGTTAATGGGATGCTCTCTGTGCACATGTTTCTTCTTTTCGGCTGAGAGACTTGGACAAGTAACAAGTGAGTTGATGCGTTACTGTTTACATGCTTTTTGCTGTTCACTTACTGTTCACCCGAGTTGGCGGGATACGAACCCTTTAACCCTTAACCTTTCAAGTGTTAACGTGCAAAAACCATTTTATTGAGATTTGAGCTACCCCATCATCAGCCCCTAAGTCAGAGGTTTTTGGGAAGTAGCCTCAAACACTTCTGACTTTTACACATTATTTTTATTTGCTTAAAGGCTTGAAGGCTTGAATCGGTTCGTTGCAGTTGAGATTTTTTGAAATTTGAAATGTTGATGAGACAGTTGATTTGACAAGGGCGGTTTCTGCAGGGAGCAGTTTCCTATTGACTGTTGTGCAATAATAACTCCTATTGCCCTTTTATTATTCATTTTCTCTTTAATAGATAAACACAAACTTTATCATTTTCTCTCAAGTTTCCCTCATATCCTTCATCAGGTTAGTGTTCTTTCCTCTTTGTTGCTTTCTTTTTACTAATTCCGATGGGTGCTAAGAAGGATCTGTCGAGTACATATTCCTGTTTGATCCAAGAAGAAGTAGAGGCTTTTTGTATCGAATGGGGTATCGGTTTGGATTTTAAACCGGTTGCACCAGGTTGTGATGTTTTGATTGATCGATGTCCTCCTGGGTTGATTGCTTTGTATTGTCGCCACTTCGAGTTTTCTAACCTCCATCATCCGTTTTCGATGTTTGTTTTGAATATTCTGGAGTATTATCGCGTTTCATTTGGTCAGATTCATCCACAGGGGATGTCTAGGGTTTTGCATTTTGAACTTTTGTGTCGTGCTAATGGGTATGACCCAACTCTTTTGGCCTTTTGGCGGTTTTTTCGTCTTGCAAAAAATGGTGACTGGTATACATTTGAAACTGCTAAGGTTGATACTTGTTTGGTTTCATCTATGGTTACCAGTGTTGGTGTTTGGAAAAATCGTTTCTTTTGGGTATCTGAGACTATAGCTCCTTTAAAGATGGTGTGGAGGCATCCGGATGTTGTTCTCAATGAGCCAGAACCCTTAGAATCTGAGGTTAACAGTTGTTTCCTTGATGCCCTTAGGGCTTGTCCTTCAAGGGTTCGCCCGTTCCCTGAACATTTGTTGGTTTTGTTGGGTGTTAGTAAACTGTGGGATAAAAAGGATCGAGATCCTGTTCTAACGAGGGATGGACAGGGTATGCGTTTTATTTTTGTGTATTTGGATTTTGTTTTATCGTCACTTATGTTTTAAAACCTTTGTGTTGGTTTTTTACAGTTATGTCTGCTCTTGATTTCATCAAAAGTGATGACGATGCTGAAGCCACGAAGGGGGAGGATGCTGTTATGAAAGGGATGGAACATAGGTTTGAGGGATCCGGTTATGTGAATGTGCCAAATGTGAAGGGGTTTTCTAAGTCTGTTGTGAAGGGTGCTACCCGGCGTTCAAATCGCCGTTTGATCAAAGGTGTTGACCAACCTTCAAGTTCTGGTCCCCTTGATCCGAGTGGTGAGGTGGAGGTTTCAGATGACTTGGTTACTTCTGTTGAGGGTGAAAAGGAAGGTTTATCTGTGTTAGTTGGGAAAAAGAGAGGTGTTGCTAAGAAGGGTGTATCCGTGGCAGGCTCTTCTGCCAAAAGTGTTAGTGAGTCTGAAGGGTTGGATGCAGATGTTGTTTATGTGCCCAACTGGAGTTTCAAGGTTAGTGACAGTTTTAAGGATGCAGCTGTTTGTGAAGATGTGCTGAATCATTTTGCTCCTCCCATGGTTCGTGGTTCCATTGCTGAGATGGAGGATGACATGATGTTATCTCGTCTGATGTTGAGCGCTTGCAACTTTACTGCTACTCTCCCTCAAGGGATTGCCTGTTTTCGTAAACGGATGTATGAGTATGAAGCATTTTCAAAGAATAGAGGCAAGATGAAGGCTTCGATTGATGAGTTGAAGATGGAGAGTGAGAGTTTTTCTAAGAAGGAGGAGGCATGGGTTAAGAAGGTTGGTGAGCTTACACAAAAGCATGAGGAAGAGGTTGGTGACTTGAAGAAGCAGTTGGAGGCTTCAATGGGGGGATAAAGATAAGATGGCAGCCTCCCTTGCTCAGGCGAATGACGATAACAAGTGGCTTATTGAGCAGGGTTTCAGCAGGTGGTTACTTATCTTCTTCATTCTGTCGAATTTAACAGCGGTGGTGTGTATGGCAAACTTTTAACCCATGGAAGGCATCAGGGTTATGTCGCTGGTTACAAGGCTTATGAATCCGGCGATTCTCAGGAGAAGTCTTCCCTTTATCAGCCTGAAGCTCTCAAAGTCTTCCAAGATTCAGTCCGAGAGATGGAGCGTTTGACCTATTCTTATGTTGGTGAGGTTTCTAAGTGCTTTGGCAAGCCAATATCTGTTTTGTAAAGTCTGAAGCCTCGTGGTCTTGATGAGGCTGCATGCAAAGAGGTGTTCAAGTCTTTGCCGAAGAAGCACTCATGCTCTGGGGACAATGAGGAGACCTTTTCTGGTGCTGATGAAGGCTTGAAGGATCCAAGCCATGAAGCCTCGGGGACGGCAGCTGAAGAGGGTAAAAAGAAGAAGAGGAAGGCCAAGAAGACAAAAGGCAATGAAACCGGTGCCTCAAAGTCTGTGGTTAGTGATGCCAAGTGAAAACTTTAAAACTCATTCGTAGCTTTCTTAGCATCTTAAACAATGTTATGTTATTTATGTCTTTTTTTGAATAATTTTAGGTTTTGCAGAAACCCTTAAGGTTTCTGCTTTGTGGTTGTGGTTGGCCTTGGTGGCCGTTTGAACAATTTGATGGGAATCCTTGTTGTTTCCTTATTAGTCTTGGTGGCTGTATGAACAATATTTAGGTTATGGCCCTTAAGGCCTTTTATGTTTATGCATCGTTTTACTTGATGTTTTGTATCTTTGTCGTTCATGTTATATTGATACTTGTCTTGTTTGTTTGATGTGTCTGTTTATCTAATTTTCCTTAAGAAGATTTAGTGCCGCAGTCACTTTGGCTTCCAGGCTTCATTAGGTAAAAAGCACATGTTGTCTATCCTTTATATTACTACTTAGTGTATGTGTATTTCATAAACTTTCTTCTAAAGTTTAAGGAACAGTTGATGTAGGTTGTTCAGACCCGTCTATGAGACTAGTTTGTTGAAAAATTTTTCTAAGTCTCATGGAGTTGAATTGATATAGGAACTCACCCCTTATATAGGTCATTTAACCCTTGAACCTATTGAGCGATGTGGCCTGGGAGCTCATCCCCTTACATGGCCCTTGCCATGGAGTTTTTTGCAAGGTTCTCAACCTGATTATAGGATAGTTAAGACAAGTTATGATAAAAGCTTCATCATTCATTTAAGAGGTTTTTCGTTTACAAAAGGGGAGATTATACAACTCCTGAATACATTCTAAATTTTTGTCTAGACATGGAACCTTTTAAGGGTTTGGCCGTTCCAGTGCCTGGGAAGCTTTTTGCCTTCTGCGTCGGCCAACTTGTAGGATCCTCCTTTGTGGGCCTCAAGGATTGTGTATGGCCCCTCCCATTTCGGGCCAAGTTTTCCTTTGTTTTCTTTTTTTGCTAGCCTCGTTATTTCGAAGCACGAGATCCCCTGGTTTGAAACATTCATGTTTTACTCTTGCATTGTAGTAGGCTTCCATTTTTTGTTTGTATTTGGCTTCCTGAATGGCAGCCTGATCACGAATTTCTTCGAGGAGTTGTAAGTTCAACATGGTCTCTTTGTTGTTTGTTTCGAGGTCCATGTTGAGTGTTCTTTGAGTCACAACTCCAATCTTCGCTGGAATTACAACTTCTGAGCCAAATACCAAGCTGTATGGTGTTCTTTTATGGCTTGTTTTTTCCGTTGTTCTTATCGCCCATAGAACGTTTGGGAGTTTTTCGAGCCAATTGCTTTCGTGTTTTCCTAGTCGGTTCTTGATACCTTCAACTATGTTGCGATTGGTTCTTTCGACTTGACCATTGGATTGTGGGTATGCGACCGAGCTAAAGACTTGGGTTATTCTGAATTCCTTGCACCATGTGCTGAAAGGCTTTTCAGCGAATTGCTTCCCGTTATCTGTGACCAGGACTCCTGGCAACCGGAAGCGACATATGATGTTTTCCCAAACAAAGTCGATAACTTGTTTCCCTGTTATCTTTGCGAGTGGCTTGACTTCGGGCTACTTGGTAAAGTAGTCCATGGCTACTAATAAAAACTTCACTCCACCCTTGGCCCGTGGGAATGGTCCAACGATATCCATTCCCCATTTATGGAATGGCCAGGCTGAAGTGATGGGAACAAGATCGTGCGTGGGGCTCTTGGGAACCGGTGCATGTATTTGACAAGCTTCACACTTTCTTAGTTGCTCGGCGACATCTCGATGCATAGAGGGCCAAAAATACCCGAGATTCATCAATTTAGCAACCACTGATCTTGGTCCAAAATGAGCTCCACATATTCCCTCGTGAACCTCGTTGACTAAATATTGGCTTTGCTTAGGACCAACACATCTCATCAACGGTGCAAGGTATCATTTCTTGAAAAGGGTTTCCCCTTGCAACACGTATTGTCTGGACCTTACTCGAACCCTTTCAGCCCCTATCGGATCAATGGGTAATTCACCATGTTTGAGAAAATTTTCAATAGGAGTCATCCAATTAGGGCCTTCTTCAGTGATCACGTCTTAAACCTCCAATTCTTGGATGGAAGGGGTTTTCAACACTTCAACCAACACTTTTTTGGTAAGATGAGCAAACGTGAGGGATGCAAGTTTGCTCAAAGCGTCGACTTTTGGGATCTGGGACTTGCTTGATGGTACATGCTTGAAATGTGTTCATCAACTCTTTTGACTTTCCCGATACTTTTTCATGTTAGGTTATTTTGCTACATAGCTATCGTTGACTTGACTTGAAACGAGCAATGAGTCTGTGAAGACTTGAAGCATTTGAACCTTCATTTCTTTGGCTATCTTTAAACTAGCGATCAGCGCCTCGTATTCAGCTTCGTTGTTAGTGGTCTGAAATTCAAATCGAAGAGCGTATGTAGACTCTAAACCTTCAGGGCTGATTAAAATGAGCCCAACCCCTGACCCTTCAATGCTGGAAGCCCCATCGGTAAAAAGCTTCCAGGCTTCAGGGTCAGAGGGTTCAGTGGCTGTGACATTAACTTCAGTGATTTCTTGCTTTGGTATTTCTACGATAAAATCTGCCAGGACTGGGCTTTGATAGCTTTTTTGGGGACATAGGTGATGTTATGTTCACCTAGTTCCACAGCCCATTTGGCTAATCGTCCTGAATTTTCTAGTTTTTCAAGCACACTTTTGATGGGTTGGTCGGTGACCACTTGTATTGGGTGTGCTTGAAAGTACCTTCTGAGCCTTCTAGCCGTTTGGACTAGGGCTAAAGCAAGTTTTTCCAAAGGAGGATATTTGATCTCAGCCAGTTTTAGCGTTTTACTGAAGAAATAAACGGGTACCTGAACTCTGTCTCGTTCGATAGTTAAGACCGCGCTTATGGCTTCTTCAGCAGCTGAGACGTAGACAGAGATTGTTTCTCCCGTTTCTGGGGTTGCTATGGTCGGGAGTGAAGCTAAGTGTTGCTTCATCTGGTTAAAAGCTTCTTCTGTTTCTTCCGTCCATCTGAAGTCTTTTTTGTTTACACACCCCTTGAGTGTTTTGAAAAATGGGTGAGACTTCTCAGCTAGCTTGGAGGTAAAACGCTTCAGGGCTGCAAGCCTTCCGTTAGACTCTCAACTTCTTTTTTGCTTTGTGGGGATTTTGTTTCCAAAACAGCTCTGACCTTGTTTGGATTGGCTTTTATACTTTGCTTCCCCACAATATGCCCCAGAAATTTGCCTTCCTCAAACCCGAATGAACATTTTACCGGATTGAGCTTCATGTTGATTTTTCTTAGATTTTGGAAGGTTTCTTGAACGTCGTCGAGCATTTGATACTCGGTTTTGCTTTTTATCACTAAATCATCGACGTAAGCTTCCATGTTTTTTTTCCAATTTGACTGGCGAATGCTTTGTCAATTAGGCGTTGGTAGGTTGCACCGGCATTTCTTAGGCCAAAAGGCATCTTCTGACAGCAAAAAATACCCTTGTCTGTGTGAAACGCGGTTTTTTCTTCATCTTCTTCTTTCATGAGGATTTGGTGATATCCTTTGTAAGCATCGAGGAAACACTGATAACCAGTAAGAGAGTCGACTTTGAGGTCAACTTCTGGCAAAGGATAACAATCCTTTGGACATGCTTTATTCAAATCTTTGAAGTCGATACACATCCTCCAAGACTTGTCGGGCTTTCGAACTATAACAGGGTTGACAATCCATGATTGGTACTTTACTTCTCGAAGGATTCCAGCGAGAACAAGCTTTTCAACTTCTTGGCATGCTGCCAAGCTTCGTTCAGGAGCTAGACTCTGTTTCTTTTGGACCACAAGCTTGACATCTGGTGGTATTCTCAACTCATGTTCAGCAATGCTTCAAGGGATACCCGTCATGTCTTCCGGGCACCAAGCGAAGACATCGCTATAGTGTATGAGCAACTTTTCAAGGTATGATAAAGTTTCTTGGGATAAGTTCATGTTAACCCTTATCCTTTGTTCAGGATACTTGGGGTTTATGATCAATCCTTCGTTATCTTCATTTCTTGAACTTTCCCTACAACCATGTAAGCTTCCTGAGTTGGTTGAAGGGTTGCAATCCCTCTTTCGGTGGGAAACTTAACAGTGCATTGGCCGACTGAGACAGCCATACCAAATGCATATTGACCTGGCCTTCCTATGATAATATCATAGTTGGAAGGGATGTCGATAACCACAAAGGTAAGTGGCCTGGTTCTTTCCATCTGGCCTTCACTGAAACAGACATCAAGGGTTAGCCGGCTTAAAGGCTTGAGGGGTATGTCAGCGATACCTTTTATAGATGACCCAGAGGGTTGAAGCCTTGAACGTTCCTCCTCAGTGAGACATTTGAAGAACTTTTCAAACATGATCTCGGTGGCCGCCCCTGTGTCAATGTAGGCTTTGCTTGTCTTACTTCTGCCCACTATTGATTCGACAACCAGGGGGTTTGCAAGTAGGTTTCCCTGAGGTTGTGGGAAGCAGACACATTGAAGCCTCCAAGCGTTGCTTCTTGCGAGAAACTTCTTGATCGATATTTACCATGTTTACTTCTTTGTTTTTTCCTTCAGCCATTTTGTCCCTGACTCCTTTCACTAGATGAGCTAATTCCCCGGACTTAACTCATTCTTCGAATCTTTTCTTGAGTTGAAAACAATCGTTTATGTGGTGACCTTTTTCCTCGTGGAACTCGCAGTATTGAGTGGAGTTTTCATTTTTCTTGCTTTTGGGTAAAGGTCTTGGGGGTCGGAAGCTGTGCTTGATTTCCCTAGTCGCTAGGATTTCTTGAGGGGTTTTGGTCAGGGTTGTGAAATTGACAGTCCTTTCTCTGCTAGGAGGGTTCCGGGGTTCAGGTTCCCGGGAGTCTGAACCCTTGAACCGTTTATCGTAGTGACCAAAATTTCCTCTTTTTCTGCTTGGGCTACTACCTCACCAGCTATGTGCCCGTTTCCTTTGTTCCTTGATATCCATGGCTTCCTCTCCTCGTATATGTGCTTCAGCCCTTTCAAGGGCTTCTTCAAGACTCAGGGGGAGGCTCTTGTTGAAGTCTCTTGTGAGATATTTGGAGGTGATAGCGTTCATAAAACCAGCTACCCTCATTTTTCGTCTGCACCCACGTAGGTGAGACTTTCTTTTTTGTATCTCCCAATAAATTCTCGAAGACTTTCATCGTCCCTTTGTTTGATTTGGAAAATCACAGTGGCGTCTTTGACGTATCTCCTTTGCTATGAAAAATTGGCCAAGAACCCTTTGCTAAGGTCATCGAAGCTTCGAACGCTTTTGAAGGGTAGGTCATTGAACCATATCCTGGCGGATCCAACGAGAGTTTGCATGAACATGAGGCAACACTCAGCGTTGGACCATTTTTCGATTCTGGCCGCGCTGGTGAAGATCAGTAGGTGATCTTCTGGATCCTCGGTTCCGTCATGTGTCTTTATATGAGATGGCATTTTGATCTGTGTTTGGAAGTCATAGTCGGTGATTTGCTGGGAAAAGCACGACGGTTGCTGGGCTTGTAAGGTTTTGCAAGGTCTTCTTCTGCCCTGGTAGCAAGATTATGACTTGTCGTTCCTTGGTGAGTACTCAATACTTGGTTGATGAGCTGAGACCAAGGAAAATATGCCATCATTTGAGCCATCATCTGGGGCATGAGGTTAAAGCCTTGAAGGCTTTCTGGCTGTGCAGCACAAGGCATTCCCATGGAGGCATTTATAACAGCGCCTCGTGTCAGAGGCAAAGTAGCCAATGCTTGTTCCCATGTGGAGGTTACCGGAGGGGGAACACTTGTTACTGGAGACTACCATTGCTGCTCGAAGGTGGTCTCATGCCCAACTGGTACACTAGTCATGACCGGTTGAGAGGTGAATATGGGGAAGGCTGTCGGGTTAGGCCTTCCATAAGAATAAGGGGTAGGGTTAAAAGGTTGGTGTACTGTGCTTGGACCAGCTTCATGGCCAGAGGCCATGGGTTATGAATTGCTGAAGGTGGAGGTGGTGGTCCCGGCGATAGAGACGGTTCTGGCTCGTCATAATCCAACCTTATTCTGACCCCTTTTTCTCATTCTTGACTTACGTGCAACCGCAAGAAATATCTTGCCACTCCTTCAGGGGTTAAGTCGACACGTTCTGGGGCACTCGAGGTGCCGATTTGCGAGGAAGGAACCCAGAACGGGAAGGAGTTGGCATTTGGAAGAACTCAAGGAAAGAGATTCCAGGAGAAGTATCTCTAGGGGTGGTGAGTGGGGTTGTCACAACCGGTGAGGTTGGACTAACGGTGGACGTTAAAGTACGTGGTACTTGATTAACTTCTTCCAGAGATTCGTTTCCAGATATGCTGATCTTGAAGAAAGATGGAGCTACACTACTGGTCTTTTTAGAAGAATAAGCGGCGTAGCCCCACGGTGGGCGCCAACTTGTTGCTACAACAAATACAAGACCAAGGATAGTGGATAGACTGGTTAGGCTAAAAGCTTCAAGGGTTCAGATTAGCCTAACGCAGGTCGTGGGGTCCCCCTACGTTTGCGAGACGTAGAGAGAGGTTCACTAGTTCTTTTGTTGTTGTTGTTCACTAAGGATCCAAGACCGAAGAGAATTCAGTCAAGGATGTTGATGCTTAGTGGAGCCGTGTTGTTTAGGATGTAAGAAAGAGACATGCAAGAAGCAAGTTCTCTAAGGGAGATAAGAGAAGATCAGAGAGTATGGTCTAGTCTTCACTGATCTGGTGTGTTCTTTCATGGCTGCTTGTTGTGTCTTATATAGGAGAAGGATCTTCCCAAAAGGGAAACCTTTGACTGGTGAACCATTGCTGCAGTAGGGGACTTACCCTTTTAGGAGTGGAAGGCTTTTGACCTGCGGTTAATGGGATGCTCTCTGTGCAGATGTTTCTTCTTTTCGGCTGAGAGACTTGGACAAGTAACCAGTGAGTTGATGGGTTACAGTTTACATGCTTTTTGCTGTTTACATACTGTTCACTCGAGTTGGCGGGATACAAACCTTTTAACCCTTTAACCTTTCAAGCGTTAACGTGCAAAAACCATTTTATTGAGGTTTGAGCTACCCCCGTCATCACTAAGGATAATTGAACAACTACATACTTTTTTCCTTAAGTAGATAACAAAGCAATAATTTTAGTTTTAGTTCTTTTTTCCTTTTATGGGATGCACTTTAGATAGGTGGTTTAAGTTTAGTTGTCATAATTAACTTACCCGCAAAACTAATTTTTGTTAAAAGAATTATCATATATGTGTTTATTCTTATCTTTTTTATAACGACTTTCTGTATTACGTTACCGCACTCTTCAGATTAGAGAGCTTCCTTGCCCCACTTCGGTAAGACTATGTTGTCTTAATCGGGTCCACGCTGGCTTTAGAGTTTGGCTTGGGCGCTCTCCTGAAAACCATACCGCCGACTGCCACTTTATAGGCGTTGTGCCACCACAAGAGCTGAACACTCCTTGGCGTAACACACTGGACGAAAACCTAGGTGGGCTCAGGATAGAACCTGACAAATCTGCAAGGAGGCTAGACTCTATTCATCATTGCGTAATCCACCAAAGTGACACAAGTAGAGATTGAACTTTGGTCTCTATTGGAGAACCCAAACCGTCCTTTTCTATCTCTTTTAATAATTTATATTCTATATATTTTATTGTGTAAATATTGTATATCATTTAAAAGAATTCTCATATATGTATTTATTCTTATCTCTTTTAAAAAATTGTATTCTATATATTTTATTGTGTAAATATTGTATTTCATTAATAGTTAAAAAGGTTTGGTAATCTGACTTAGTCAAAATTCAAAATTTTTGATGCACCATTCAGGTGTTGGATTTAACAATACTTAACAATACAAGATCAATTATGTATATGTGTGGGCGTTTGGGGGGCAAAAGTGAAAGTGCACTAATTTTAATCTTATTTTACTAATTTCGTGAAAATAATTTTAAAAGAGAAGGATGGTTAATAATGCATCATGTGGTGGCATTGATAGCCAAAAGACAAGGGAGTACATGCACTAATTAGCCTTGGTCTTAATTGCCGAGTGTTATGTGCCTTGTGTCCAAGGCTTGATGCAAAACTATCATCGAGCCGGGGGTCTCACTGGAAGCAGCCTCTCTATTCCCACATGGTAGAGGTAAGACTGTCTACATCTTACCCTCCTCAGACCCTACTTTAGCTTTGCTATTGGTGGGATTTACTGAGTATGATGATGATGATAATGATGATGAACAATACGAGATCTGCATCAAATCATAAAATTAAACTCGTTTTCAAACGTAAGCGACACTATAATGTTATTTTGGACACACGTCAAATATTGAAAACCCATTTATTTAGAAAACAACTTAAAAAGGTTTTAAAGCGAAATATTGTTTAGCCGTGTGTACAAATCAAATTATTCAGTTATTGTTTCAATATTAAAGCTCATGCTGAATGTAGGTGGTGTTTTTGGGGAGCTATGTTCATATCTAGTGGTTTAGTGATATGATTCTTACATTTATGCTTACATTTTGTATGTTGTATACACATATAATGTATATATATGTGGATCTTTGAGGATAAAAGTGAAATTGCACCAATTATAACTTATTTTTATTAATTTTGTAAAAATAACATTAAAAGCGAGGGACGATTAATCATACATCATGTAGTGGCATTGAGAGCCGAAAGTCAAGAGGGTGCATTCACTAATCAGCCATTTTGTCGAGAGTTATTCGCCTTATGTCCAAATCTTGATGTGAAACTACTATGGAGCCGGGTGTCTCACTAGAAGCAGTCTCTCTATTCATCGGAGTAGAGATAAGGCAGTCTACATCTTATCCTTCTCAGACCATACATTAGTTTTGCTATTGGTGGGATTTACTGAGTATAATAACGATGATGGTTATGATTATGATGGTTCTTACATTTAGGTTGTGGGGTATGCGAAGGGGTCGAGGAGGTAACATGGTGTCAGCCCCGACTAGGAACACCCCCTAGAAATCTTCGGCGTCTTTGGTGGAAATTGTCACGCCCAAATATTTTTGTGAGATCAAAACGACATATAAAAACGTCAAAACTTGAAACTTTCGTTTCATCATTCATATTTTTACCAAAATGTTTTTTATAGTTAAAAAAAACACCATCCAAAGTTCGTCACGAGTGTTAACCCGAATTAACATAGCAACATACAAGTTCCTAAACTTACTTACGAAAATTCTAAATATTTAGTTAACATTTACAACCAAAAGTGTTTTGACCCGTTTAGATAATAACATAAACCGGAAGCGCATAAGAGGCGTTGATGTGTGTATTCGTCTCCAAGCTCGATAGTCAAAGGTGAGATTTTCCTAATATTCAGAACACAAATGAATCCGTTAGTGACCACTATATTTACCATTTCGTTCATTATAAGACCCGTTATCAAGGTCATATTTGTAATTCATCCATTTGCCAAATAGTTTATTATGAATAGCAATTCCGTTCAAAACGGATATTGCGTTTATCCTTCCATCATCCTCATCCTTAACGCATCTGACTCGTTCACGACAAAACAAAGTCTTGAACCGTCAACATAATTCATCACCCATGGATAATTCGACCCATACATAGTGGGCCGATATTAAAACATTCACACATTAAATTTTATTCATCTCGACCCGTTTACAACGAACAATTTCATACTCATTCTTAATCATGTCATACATTCATTTTGACCCGTTCATGACGGGTCATCATGCATACTTCATAATACTTCATTCTTCTATAATTCACATTTACCATACTTTGAGTCTTTAAGTTATAATACTAAAAATAATAACATAAGGCCAATGTCATAATCTACAATAAGAAAAGTGAAGTTCATATGACCTTACCGTGATCTTGCGTTGCAAGCGCCTTCGATTGACTTGTACCTTCTTCTTTCTTTAACCCTATAAGGTGCAACACTACAAGTTTAGTTTCTACAATATCCATTACATACGCACACTTCGATTGTAAATTATGGCGTTAATTAACCACATACAATATCATTTCCATACTAATTCATCAATTCAACAAGTTTTGGTGTCAAAACCCAACTAAATCAAATCAAGGCATTTCATCAAACATGTGGTGTACGTACCATAAATAAAGCATCATGTACAAGTAGTTAAAGCATTTTCTTCCGAGTTCATCCATGGATTAACGTAGTCATTCAATCTTCACAAATCATAATCATGTATCATAATGTTTTAAATCAAATTATCCATCAAAATACTTTCTACAACGCTACTTTAAAATCAACATTACACAAATTTACATATAACTTCACGACACCTCATCTTCCTACAACTTCCAAGTGGGATTTATCCCAATTCATCATTGTAATCAAAATAAGCCTATTCATGTTCACTTTTATAACACATTCACGGATTACTCATAACCCACTTCACCACATATAACTAAAACTTAAAATTTAACTTACTTGGTGTTAAGAACACTTAGGTGGTCATAAATCTCAATCCATGCAAACAATCAAGCTTGAGTTTTCTTTCAATTTGGTTGATTTTTGAGAAACTAGGGTTCTTCCTTTCCCCTTCTTGTTTTTGGTCGACGCATACATCACGTGTTTTAAATTTTGTGTTTTATTATTAACATCTTTCAACTTATCTAAGTTTGGTCCCTCAAGTATAGTTATTAGTTATTTATGGTTAGTAACATGTTTTCACTTGTTCATAACTAACTTTTATTGCACAACCCATGAAGTTTGGGGTGTTACAAGTCTACCCCTTAAGGAAGTTTCGTCCTCGAAACCTGAATATGTACCAAATAATTCCGGGTAGCGCTCCCGCATGTCCTCTTCCGTTTCCCATGTGTGGTCCGACCCATTTTGATGTTGCCATTGGACCAAAACTTGCTTAATGGCTTTGTTGCGAAGTTGTTTCACTTTATAATCTTTTATTGCTATGGGCCTCTCTACATAATTCAATCTCTCATCCACTTCAATGTCATCCAATGACACATATGCCGTTTCATCCGCAAGTCATTTTTGTAATTGTTACACGTGAAAAGTGTTATGAATTCTATCCAACGCCGGTGGTAAACCCAACCGATATGCTACCGTTCTGACCCGTACTAGTATCTTAAAATGTCCAATATAACGGGGACATAACTTTTCACACTCCTGAAACCGAATTATTCCTTTACACGGGGAGACTTTTAGCATAACATAATCTCCCACTTGAAACTCGATCGAATGTCTCCGTCGATCTGCATACGATTTTTGTCTATCTTGAGCCGCCTGAAATCTAGTTTTAACAATATCTATCTTTTCGTTTGTTTTAGCTACGACATCTTTTGGTGCGAGTTCATGTTGTCTCACTTCTCCCCAACAAACCGGGCTTCTATACTTCCTTCCATAAAGCATTTCGTAAGGAGCCATCTTTATGCTATTGTGATAACTATTATTATAGGAAAATTCTACCAAGGGTAGATGATCATCCCAACTTCCTCCAAAATCTAAAATGCATGCTCTCAACATATCAATTAGCGTTTGGATGGTTCGTTCTGATTGGCCATCAGTTTGAGGGTGGTATGCGGTACACGAATGCAATCGGGTACCGATTTCCTCATGAAACTTCCTCCAAGATCAAGAGGTGAATCGGGTGTCTCGGTCGGACACAATAGATACGGGAACCTCATGCCGAGATATGATCTCGTTTATATAAACCTCCGCCATTCTTTCTGAAGTATAAGCTTCCGAGTAGGCAAGAAATTGGCACTTTTGGTGAGACGGTCAACAACCGCCCAAATAGCATCATGCCCCTTCCTCGTTTTGGGAGCATAGTAACCAAATCCATTGTGATATGCTCCCATTTCCACACCGGAATTTCCAAAGGTTGTAACTTCCCATACGGCTTTTGGTGTTCCGCTTTTACTTGAGAACACGTCAAGCACCTTGCAACATACTTGACGACGTCTCGTTTCATTCCCGGTCACCAAAATTTTTTCCTTAAATCTCGATACATTTTAGAAGCTCCCAGATGAACTGAATATCAGGACTAATGAGCTTCGTCCAAAAGTAGGTCCTTTACATTACATTGCCAAGGTATCCAGATTCGACCAAACCTTGTTTTCATACCGTTTGCATTTTCTTCCAACTTGTGCACGAAACCTTTGGTTCATTCTTTCTTTGGGTCTTCGGAATTTATCGACTTAATTTGGGCTTCTCGTATTCCTTCAAGAAGAGTCGGCGTGACTATCATTCTCATAGACTTCACCCGAATCGGAGGTGGATAATCCCTATGACTTAAAGCATCCGCGACCACATTTGCCTTTCTCGGGTGATAATGGGTGTCACAGTCGTAGTATTTGATAAGTTCCAACCACGTCCGTTGCCTCATATTTAAATCTTTTTGTTCGAATAAGTATTTGAGGCTTTTATGATCCAAATAAATTGAACATTTGACCCCGTACATATAATGCCTCCATATTTTTAAGGCGAACACTACTGCCGCAAATTCTAGATCATGTGTTGGGTAGTTACCTTCGTGGTGCTTAAGTTGTCTTGATGCGTACGCCACGACCTTACCCCTTTGCATCAATACACATCCCAAACCTTGACATGAGGCATCGGTATACACAACTAAATCTTCCGTTCCATCCGATAATGTCAACACCGGAGAGCTTGAAAGCTTTTCTTTCAAAGTCTGGAATGCCTTTTCTTGTTCATCACCCCACATATACTTTTTCGTCTTCTTTGTTAATGTAGTCATAGGCGAGGCTATTTTAGAGAAGTCCTGAATGAACCTCCTATAGTAACCGGCCAAGCTTAAGAAGCTTCTTACTTCACTTGGGTTCTTTGGGGGAACCCATTTCATTGCCGCCTCTACTTTGGATGGATCTACTTGAACGCCTTCTGCATTAATCACATTACCAAGGAATTGTACTTCTCGAAGTCAAAAGGCACACTTTGCGAATTTTGCATATAATCTTTACTTACGGAGTGTCTCAAGAACTTCACGTAAATGAGATGCATGTTCGGCTTCGCTTCGGGAGTATACCAAAATATCATCTATAAAAACGAATACAAACTTATCTAACATAGTTCGACATACTCGATTCATCAAATCCGTGAACACGACCAGAGCATTTGTCAACCCGAAGGACATTAATAGGAAGGAGTTCGAAAAGCAATTTTGGACACATCTTCTTCTCATACCCATAATTAATGGTACCCCGATCGTAGATCAATTTTTTAGAACCACCTCGCCCCATGAAGTTGATCTAACAGGTCATCAATTTTGGGTAACGGGTAACGATTCATCACCTTAATTTAAGATAGTCGATGCACATTCGCATTGAGTCATCCTTCTTCTTAACGAACAACATGAGTGCTCCCCACGGTGAAACACTTGGACGTATAAAACCCTTATCGAGCAATTCTTGAAGTTGAGTCATTAATTCTTTCATTTCAGTCGGGGCTAACCAGTAAGGAACCTTAGCTATCAGTTTGGCATTCGGACATAATTCGATTCTAAATTCTACTTCACGCTCGGGTGGAAGTCCGGTAGATCTTCTCGAAATACATCTGAAAAATCGTTCACTACCTTGACATCTTCGAGTTTGGGGGCAACTCTATCGGTGTCCACTACATAGGATAGGAACGCCTTACCCCCATTCCGTACATACTTGTCAGCCTGGACAATAAAGCAAAGTTTTGGCTCAACGACTCAATCCCCTTGTATACTTACCCGCTTTCCCTCGAGTGTTACGACATGAATAATCTCTCTTTCACATTGAATTTCGGCATGGTATCGGGCAAGCCAATCTATACCTACGACCATCTTGAATTCTCCCAAAATCATTGTAACAAGATCTATTCTAAACTCTTCATCTTCAATTACAATCTTACAATTTCTACATACTTCATGCAACAAATAACTTTTACTATCAGCTATTTCTACTTCTAAGGGCGTTAGCATCTTTTCAATCATAAAAGAAGGATGACATAATAGTTCATTCGAAACAAACGACCTACTAGCCCCGGAATCAAACAGAACATACACAGGTATTGAATTAACTAAGAATATACATGAGACAACCTCAGGGTGTGTTTTAGCTTCGTCGGATGTTATTTGAAACATCCTTCCCTGTGCCTTAGATGGTTCCTCTTTCCTTCCTTCCATTGTTCCCCCTGGTTGGAGCTTTGGGCATTCAGCTTTCACATGCCCCGACTGATGACAATTATAACACGACTTCATATTGTTAGGACACTTGTAATATGGGTGTCCTTCTTGCCCGCATTTATAGCATCCTTTCTTTCCGAGCAAAAGATCACCCATTTGAAGCTTCGCGTAAGTCTTACAACTCAGAATCCCACTCTTCGAGTTCCCCTTTTTGCCTTGGTTTTGAAACCTTGGTTTCTTGGATGGACTTGAGTTAGTAGGTTTTTCCGTTGTTCTTTTCTCCCCCCTTTCAACTTGCCTTTTTAATTTGATCTCCCTATCCCTAGCCCGGTTTATGAGCTCGTTCACACTTAGAGGGAGTTATGAATTCCCGATACTCGGCTTTCAACATATCATGATAACGGATAATCTTCATCCTTTCTGTTCCCACTATTTCTTTACAGAACTTCAACTTTTCAAGGAAAATATTTGTAATCTCATCAATCGAATCATCTTTTTGGAGAAGAAGCAGAAAGTCTTCTTGGAAACAGCTGATTTTGGAGAATGATACTTTAAGAAGGGTTCTTTAAATTCTTGCCACGTCATGGCTTGAACTTTATCTTCACCCACCTCCTTGCAATACGCATCCCACCAATCCTTTTCTTGGCATTGGGGTAAGCCCATTGCAAACATCACTTGATCTTCTTTTTCGCACCGACTTCTTGTGAACACTGTTTCAGTACTCGCGATCCATCTTTGACATGCTATCAGATCAATCTCCCCCTTGTATGGTATGGGGTTACAGGCCATGAACTCTTTATAAGTACACCTCCGAGTTCCCTTCTTACTTTGAGATTCATTTATCATTTCTTTCAAAACTCCATCTTGGTAGTCATTGTAGCTTCCACCCCTTCTAATACTTGACTTTCTACTTCTTGGGCTAGTCGGGGAAAACTAGTCTCGACTACCCTTCCAACTTCTTCCGTAATCAATGTCTTATTTCATCTTGGCATGCCGCTTCATTATCATTTATGTTTAACTCATTTGCCATCTACATAAACATTTATCGTACTTGTTAATTCAAATACTATGCTTCATCTCATGATACTTCATGCCATCATATTCTATTGACTTTTGTTTCTTATCCATGCCTTCCTTATTTACATTTCCACATTACACATTCCCGACATGTAATCATGTGAGATGATTGTGTCTCTATGACATTCTTGTAAACCATACTACCTTCTCGGGACTTTATCGGGGCCTATGAACATGCCATAAAGAATACGGGTTTTCTAAACTGTCACACCCCGATTTCCACGTATAACCCGGTGGGCCCGGTGGGGAGTATCGTGACGTAGTTGATATCATCATAGTCAATTATACACAGTGATAGCAGAGCGGAAGGCTTGGAATAAAACTACTATTACAACCCAAAAGTTCAAAGTACGAATAAAATAATATACAGACGGTTGTAAAAAGGATCCACAGGCGGATCTATAAATGAATACATAAAACCGAGTTCCACAGACTTAAGGCATCTAGGGATTTGCAAAGTCCTCTTATTATGCCAAGTAGCTCCAGCCTATTTCGTGAGGTACCTGTCACTTAGTCTTTGGAAAATACATTAGTTTTCACTGGTAAATACAAATAACTGACTCATTTGGTAAACATTGGAAATGTTAATTCAGGTGCACACGACACAAAAATCTTTTATAACTTGGGACAATTACATTTATAATCTTGTATACAGTTTCACATGTTTGTCATACTATTAGGGTCGGTTTGAAAACCGAACATGATTACCTAACTCACCACATATAAAACCCACAAAGGAGTTATCCCAACTTGTGGGTAATTATATTTTAGCATTCGCATCTGTCAGGTGTATGCCTACACCCCGTTCTTAGGTCGTGGCCATCAATAACTTAGATGAGCCGAGGATATCCAGGACATGGTTCTTAACCCCCATAGTTTATGTTATCAAACAAAACATATTGAAATGGGTTATGCGGATTTATTAATCACAATCCGACTAAATGATCCCATACCCGACCAAGCGGCAATAATTTACCGAATGCCAAGGCCGTATAAGACAAAATAAGTTAAATGTATTTTCCTGAGTTTATGTGTAAGCACTACTCAGCCGTAAGATAATTAAGACCGTACGAAGGTATCTTCTACCGGGCTACCAAATCTGTATAGAAAGTTTTATCAACCTATTAGGATAATAACGGGTCTTTATTTAAGTCGAGGACTTAGACCGGTTAGCCTATAAGATGAATCACGGTTCAAAAACGCTAAAATAAGCGGTGACCGGAAGGAATGTAATTTAGACCCAACAAGTATGAAGACTAGTATAATATGGGTAAACTAAACACATTCTGGATATTGAAGTTAAGATGCCAAGGTTAGACCCGTTTCGTTCATTCGTGAAAACTAGTCACATAAGTCGAACCGAACGCGTATAAGCATGTACGGATAACCGATAAGACATATACAACTTTCCTAAGTTATTATGCTCAAGATATATTATAACATCAGTGGGATGTCCACAAGTATGCCCCTAAAGGTCTTGAAACCGAATTAGGCCCTAAAAGGGTATTTTGGTCATTTTAAGGTTTATAAAATGGGTTTACATGCAAACTGAAGTTTTGGTCATAAACATTCTTGTGAAGATAATTAATTTATGATATTAAATCAGTAGGATATCATACACATATGTGATTTATGGTTTATGGCCAAACTATGCCCCGTAAGGGCATTTTGGTCATTTCACATATGGTTTTAGGGACTCATTTGGGATTCTGAGTTCATGTCTTATCCCTACTGTAAAAATACTTAAAATCATTATAAATTCAGTAGGTAACAAGTCTTGGTTGCTAAATATAGTTTAAAGTCAAACTATGCGCTTATTTAGCGTAAAAGTTAGTAAATGACGATAATTCCGAAGTTTAAGTGATTATGAGATTATGACCAGCTTTGAGGCTTCAAAGTAATTTATTTATTATAATATATCAGTAGTCAAAAGTTTTGCATGATATTTATGTGTAAAACTCATTTAATTTGCAAAAAAGGTACAATCGTCATTTATAAGCTTTATGCAAGAACTCAAGGCTAAGGTCAAAAATAAATCTGACCCGACATCCCAATAATTCCTAAATATGATATCATAACAGTAGGTAAAGAGTTTTGTGTCAAAATTATGTTTTAACATGATGTTCATGCTAAAGGGCATTCTAGTCCTTATAAAGGCATGAATTTCGCTTTTCTATATAACTTCAGTTTATGACCAGGTTTGGAGCATCAAAATACTCTAAATATGTTTACCAATCAGTACCTAATTCGTTTGCATGTCCAACTACCTTAAAAAGTCTCATTTTTGACAAAAAGGACATACTAGTCAACTTTAAGCATAATAACGGAAACAAGCATATGATCTTAGAATACTAAATGACAAGTAGTATAACCTCAGAGGGTTATTTTTATAACATAATATGGTCACAAAAGAACCCTAAGGCATCAAGGAAATAAGCTAATTTGGGTCAGAACTGAAAGTCAAAGCAAAAGTCAAGCCTTTGCGACTTTGGTTGCGAACCGAGCCTAAACTCTGAATTGTTAGGTTAAACTTGTTTAGACGTGTTCTAATAATATTTACCAAGTTATTAAAGTGATGAAACGTGTTTTATAACCTCTACATTATCAGATTTGATTTTATTTAAAATCTGACTAGTTTGACTTTTATTATTAATTTCTTTGACCTGACAAATAACTAAGTAAACGTGGTAATTGGGAGGTGCCCTTTTGAGGGATTAACACCTACCTAATTACGATCACATAGCCACATTCGCCTTGAACAATGGCTGGACCGATTAGGTCAAAGCCGTTTTGCGGCAACTTTGACTTTCGGCCTTTAAACGCATAAAAACCGAACTAGAGTGGCTAGGAACACTTACCACTGGTCCTAGCATGAAAATGGACTTAGAGGGGCTTCCTTTTTAATCAGGAATCCCATAGAATGCCAAGCAAGAAAGGAAGAAGTGATTTTGAAAGGTGCAAGGATGAAGGTTAACATGAAGCACCTATTTATAGTGCCAAGGACCTTCTCAAGATCAATCCAGGTGTTACCAAGTGTTGTAGGATGTCTCCAGGTGTCCTTGGACGAGTAGTGAGCAAGCATGTAGCCCATGATTTCGAGTAAGGCGGTTTGGAAGCTTATGTGTGGAGGCCAAAAAAAAATTCGCCCAGATGCAGGCCTTACGGACCGTAAGCTTGGGACCCTTACGGTCCGTAAGGAGTATGTCAGCGAACCAGATTTTTAATTTTGACAAGTTTGGCCCCTCAACTTATATATACATATCTTGGGACTTGTGTTAGTTATTACGCCATTATAAAATGATATTTGGCATATTTGGGAGTATAAAATAATTATTTTAAATCTCCCGGTTCGCCGGTAGACCTCCCGAAAGCGCTAGTTTCGCTCATTGACATTTCTAACCCTTTTTGAAGTAGACTTTCAACGCTTAGGGTCTAGGACACGTGTCTTCACATTATTGGATACGTTTTTGTGAGGAGTGACATCCTCACCCCCTTAAAAGAAATCTCGACCTCGAGATTTACTGAAATAAGTGTGGGTATTTTTGTCGCATAGTGGACTCAACTTCCCACGTATATTCAGGGCCTCTACGGGCGTTCCATTTCACTTTTACGATTGGTACATGCTTTCTTCGGAGCTTCTTTACCTGACGATCCTCAATCGATACGGGTTTCTCAAAAAACTCCAGGCTTTCATCAATTTGCACGTCTTCATATGGAATTGCTAGCGATTCATCAGCTAGACATTTCTTTAAATTGCATACGTGGAACACATTGTGAATTCCGCTAAGCTTTTGAGGTAAGTTCAGCTTATAAGCCACACTACTGACATGTCCGATTATCTCGAATGGTCCAATATATCTTGGGCTTAGCTTGCCTTTCTTACCAAAATGCATCACACCTTTCCAGGGTGATACTTTTAGCAAGACCTTGTCTCCAATTTCGAAATCTAGAGGTTTACGCCTTTTATCTGCGTAGCTCTCTTGCCTATCTCTAGCATCCTTTAAACAATCACGAATCTGAACAATCTTTTCTATCGTTTCTATGACTATCTCAGGTCCTGATAATTGGGCCTCTCCTACTTCTGCCCAACAGACGGGCGTTCTGCATCTTCGCCCATATAAAGCTTCAAAAGGCGCAGCCTGAATGCTGGTATGGTAACTGTTATTATAGGAGAACTCAATCAAAGGAAGATGATCATCCCAACTACCTCCTAGATCAATGATACATGCTCGGAGCATATCTTCTAAGGTTTGAATTGTACGCTCGCTCTGCCCATCCGTCTGAGGATGGTAAGCGGTACTAAAATTTAATCGAGTGCCTAGAGATTGTTGGAAACTTTTCCAAAAATGAGAAGTATATCTAGTATCTTTATCGGATACTATAGATATTGGTACTCCATGGAGAGACACAATTTTATCTACATATATATGGGCTAGCATGTCGGAGCTATGAGTCTCTTAGATGGATAAGAAATGAGCTGACTTAGTTAATCTGTCAACTATGACCCAAATTGTATCATTTCCACATTATGTTTTGGGTAACTTGGTGATAAAATCCATGGTTACTATTTCCCATTTCCATGTGGGAAGTTCTAATTGTTGTAGTAGTCCTGACGGCTTGTTCAGCTTTAACTTGAGAGCACGTCAAACATTTAGCTACATGGGTGGCTATGGATTTCTTTAAACCCATCCACCAATAGTTTGCTTTTAAATCCTGATACATTTTGTCACCCCCAGGGTGAACCGAGTACTTTGAATTATGAGCTTCCTAAAGGATTATATCTCTAAGTCCTCCATGAATAGGAACCCAGAATCATCCATTTAGTCTAAGGATTCCATCCTTCCCAGGTGACAACTGATCAGAAGTTGCCCCTAGTTTTTCTTTGGGAAGGTTAACTTCCAATATTGCTTCTTTCTGCGCTGCCAATAGCTTCTCATTTAAACTGTTCTTAAGTTCAATACTCTTGGCATTAATCCGTATAGGTTTGACTCTTTCCTTTCGGCTGAGGGCATCGACGACTACATTCACTTTGCCGGGATGGTAGCGAATCTCGCAATCGTAGTCATTTAAAGTTTCCATCCAACGTTGTTGCCTCATATTGAGTTCTTTTTGGTTAAACAAGTGTTGGAGACTTTTGTGATCTGAGTAAATTACACATTTGGTTCCATATAAATAATGTCTCCATAACTTAAGTGCAAATACAACGGCACCCTATTCTAGATCGTGGATGGTGTAATTCTTTTCATGCACTTCTAATTGTCGTGATGCGTAGGCGATTACTTTACCTCTTTGCATAAGCACGCAGCCCATGCCAGTGTGTGAAGCATCCCAGTAAACAACAAACTCATCTACACCTTCTGGTAAGGTTAGAACTGGAGCATTGCTCAATTTCTGTTTGAGGATCTCAAAGGACTCCTGTGGCTTAGGACCCCAAAAATTTTATATTCTTGCGGGTCAGAGTAGTTAAAGGTGCGGCTATTCTTGAGAAGTCTTCGATAAATCTTCTGTAATATCCTGCTAATCCCAAAAAGCTGCAAATTTCAGTCGGTGTCTTAGGTGCTTCCCAATTCATGATTGCTTCTATTTTAGCGGGATCCACTTGGATACCTTGCTTGCTAACAACATGCCCAAGGAATTGGACTTCGCGAAGCCAAAATTCACATTTGGAGAATTTAGCATAAAGCTTCTCCTGTTGTAGAAGTCTTAAGATACATAGAAGGTGTTTCTCGTGATCTTCTCGACTACGAGAGTAGATAAGTATGTCATCTATAAATACGATGACAAACTTATCCAGGTATGGCTTGCAGACTCTATTCATGAGATCCATGAATGCTGCGGGTGCATTAGTGAGTCCGAAAGGCATCACTAAGAACTCATAGTGGATGTACCTTGTTCGAAACGCGATTTTAGGCACATCTTCAGCCTTAACTTTGAGTTGATGGTATCCCGACCTTAAGTCAAGTTTTGAAAAGAAACTCGCCCCTTCAAGTTGATCAAACAAATCGTCGATCCTGGGCAATGGGTAGGGGTTCTTGATTGTTACCTTATTTAGCTCACGGTAATCAAAGCACAGACGCATTGATCCGTCCTTCTTTTTAACAAACAGTATGGGTGCTCCCCAAGGTGACGAGCTGGGTTGAATGAAACCCTTTTCCAGAAGTTCATCTAATTAGGTTCTTAGTTCCTTCATTTCGGTTGGTGTTAAGCGGTATGGAGCTCGTGCAACAGGCGCTAGCCCGGGTATAATATCAATCCTGAATTCTACTTGCCTCTGAGGAGGTAATCCAGGTAGTTCATCCGGAAATACATCTGGATACTCAGAGATGACTGGAATGTCTCCTATCCCTGGTTTTGGTTCGTCCAAAGTCACTTGTGCCACATAGATGGCACATCCTTTCTTTAAACACTTGGATGCTTTAAGTATCAATACATTATCTGGCAGTCCATGGTGTGTATCTGCTTGAATAGTGACCGACTCTCCGGAAGGGGTTTTGATGTTGACAAGTTTCTTATCACAAGTAATTTGGGCCTGGTTACGTGATAACAATTCCATATCCAAAATTACATCAAACCCCGCCAATTTCATTGGCAGAAGTGATAACGAAACATAATGATTCTTAATGGTTATATAACATCCATCCAGAAGCGTCGAGGCAGTTTCTAAGGTACCATCAGCGAGCTCTACCTCATACTTAATGTCTAGAGTTTTAACAGGCAGATTTAATAATTCGCTAAACTTAAGATCTACAAAAGACTTATCTGCACCTGAATCAAACAAAACTCTAGCATAGATATCATTTATGAGGAAAGTACCTGTTATAACCTTGTCATCCTTTACTGCCTCCCTGGCATTCATCTGAAACACCCTTGCATTTGTCTTCCTAGCCTCATCAGGCTTCTTAGCATTCTTTGGGCAGTTAGTCTTAATATGCCCTTTCTCATTGCAACCATAACAGGTTGCATCCTTCAAATCCCTACACTCTAATGTCTTATGCCCCTTTTTCTTATAAATCCCACAAGGCTTGGCCTGTGGATCCAAGGTGCACTTCCCAAAGTGCCTCCTGTTATAGGTCTTGCACAAGGGCTTGTTACTTGACTGATTTGGGTTTTTCTTAAACCCAAAATTTCCCTTTTTCTTCTTGTTGGAGTGATGAGCCTGATCATCTTCTCTCCTCCTCTTTCCCTCATCTGAGGTCTTTCTAGACCTACTCTTGATCACATCCAATGTGAGGGATAAGGATAAGTCTACAGCTGACCTATAGGTGGTAGGTTTTGAGGCCTTGATGTTTCTTTTGATTTCAGGGGCTAGACCACCTATGAAGCGCGCGATGCGCTTTGGTTCAGGAGAGACCAAGTAAGGAACAAGCCTTGACATAGCATTGAAATTGGTTACATATGATCTTCAGTCCAGGTCCTTCATAGTTAAGGTTAAGAAGTCAGCTTCAACCTTTTCCACTTCGTGTTGTGGACAGTATGTTTCTTTAACCAACTCTACAAACTTAACTTAAGAGAGGTTATATAGAGGAATCTTTCCGGTGGATTGAATCAACGCTTTCCACCACGTCAAGGCATCGCCCTTGAATGACTGCGAACAAACTTAACCACATCTTCCTTAGCACAACCACTTATATCCACCACTGTTTCCATCTCATCGAGCCATTTCATACAATCAATGGCCCATTTTCTCCAGTGAAGTCTCTTGGTTTGCAAGAGACGAAGTATTTGTATGTACAACCTTTGCCGAAACGTGGTGTCTGATCATCCATAGACTGTTTGTGTGATTCATTTTCCGATTGGATGAATATTCAGATTCGTCTTTCTTTGACGGTTGTGGTTTAGAATGAGTTTTAGAGTATGTTTTGGAGCGAGAACTACTCGACTTCTTTAGTACTCTATCCACAGCTTTTAAAACTGCTGCGTCTACCAGAGCTTGCAGTTTAGCTCCAGTGATATTTATTCTTGTATTATCATTCCCTTCAACCAGGTGACTATGAGCATCGTCAGAACCAACCATGGAGAGGTTTTGAATGCTATATACCAAATAATAATAACCTATTTAGTGGTCATATAGCAGATCATCACGTTTGATATTTTACTATCCTTGGTATAGATAAACCATATAGGCTAAAATATGTAGTATTTATGGGAAATAAGAATTTGAAGATTTACTATAGTTAGCCTAGGTTACAATTGAACCATCAAGGGCATTTAAACAGGATATAACCCTTTATATAAATTTGACAGAGAACATGAGTCGAAGCTGTCATTGCTGCATAGTTACTTTTTCATGGCACTCAGGCCTTGTCACTTGGACAATATAATTTACGATCTTATTGGATCGTAAGTTTTAAGGATTTGAACATAGTTCATTGCCTTTTGATAGAGAGTTATAAACTACAACTGTCATAGTTATGAAAACAATGCAGTTTACCTCGCAGGAAGAACGAGTAATTATCACCTATGAATGTCTTATTATTAACATTCTATTGGATGATATCAGCCATGAATCATAAAGATCATTTAGGCTATATTAAAGCTTGGAAGAATCCAAATATTTTGACGGTTGGTGTGGTTTCTCAAGCCACACTGCCAGGAATGTTAACATTTTCTGGATGCTAACAAGGATTTATTATCTTAAGAGGGTTTTACCATCATAGCCATGTTCGTATTGACACATAGGCTAGGTTAAACCGTTAAGAGGATCTTTTGGAATTTCTTGGCAGATCAAATAAAATTGAAATGATTGTTTGAACAGTGAGGCAATAAAATTTTCAAAAGAAGATTTTTCATTAATACTACTAGCGGTTACAAAGCTGCCCTAAACGGGTCTTTTAAATAACACGGATTGTCCACACAGGGACTTGGAAGAAAATAAACAAGTCCTCGCAGGGACTAAAACATAAGGATAATGTCCACGCAGGGACTAGTACTAAAAAGAAATGTCCACGCGGGGACTTAATTTAAATAGCAAATACAAGATAAAAGCAAAGAAAAAAACTTCAATTGCCACTCCTTTTTCCCCTGATAAATTTTGCAAGATTCTTAAGAAACTTATTATTCTTTTTCTCACCTCTTTCCACTCTACGTTCTACTTCTTGCACCTTTTGCAGAATTTCTAATTGTTGTGGTGGTTGATGTTGAGGTGGAGGTTGAGGTTGCTGCGGTAGAGGGTGTTGATAAGTATAGACAGGATACCCCGTTGGGTAAACTGGAGGAAAAGACGAATGATAGAGAGCATTATGGTTGGCTGCTTTGATGTATGGGTTGATAGCAGGGGGTGGTAGTTAAACTCAGCAGGAGCTTGAGGCTCGAATGGATTGTACTCTGTAGTAGGCGGGTAGGTAGGAATTGGGTTATCATAACCCATCGGAGGTGGTTGAGGTCAGTGTGATATCAATCTCCAGCGCAGGATTCGAAGGTCCACCCATTTGTGGATCTTCAGGAATAAGAGGGTAGTTACTAGAACCTTGAGTGTTGTAAAATGTGTGCCCCCTCGCACGGACATGCGTGCATTTCTTCTCCTCCTTGGCGGTTCTGGTGGCGTTGGAGGTTTCTCCTGCTCAGGGAGTGGTGGTGGTGATGGTGTCATTGCTTGAAAGTGCGGTTCCTCCAATGGAGGTTGTGGTGGGGTGTTATGGGAGGAAGGAGTGTTCACGAATTTCCATTGTCCCCACCATTCGGCAATTCATCGGGTCCATGATAGGGTGATCTTGTGAAGGAAGAACCACTAGATATATCGATGGGATGCGTGGGCGTTCCCGAAGGTGGCTCGGAGGATCCGGATCATCATCCATATCCATATCTTCAGGGAAGTGTCTTCAGGACCCAACTGGTTATGACCTGCTGGTCAGTTAATATAATCGTTAGGGTCAAACTTTCTAGGATAATAGGGTGAAAGATAGTGCGAATGATGAGAAGAATGATGGGATTGGGGCGGTTGCAGTGAATGGTGAGAGTGTTGTGGCTCTTGTGATTGTTGTGGCCCAAAAGAATGGTGGTAAGATGGCGAAGTACTTAGTGAAACGGATAGCCTTGCAGGTTCCAATGAACGTCTCCAGTCGTGATTGGAATCAGAGCTAAATGCTTCTGAAGGTGTACGGCGGTGAGAAGGCCCCGCATGGCTAGACGATCCTCCCCTCATTGGGTCTTTCCCTCTTCCTCTGACACGTGGCGGCATCTTATATGGAAGCCTATCAAAATACAAATAACAATATCTATATAAACCAAATAAAGATTAAGAATAATCCTAGGTCGTTGTCTAGACTCGAAAGTCTAAAGAATGTGCTACTGTGTTATTGAGATTAAACACAAAAGGCTAGTGTTTTACTCAACGTTGGCTCTGATACCAACCTGTCACACCCCGATTTCCACTAATAACCCGGTGGGCCTGGTGGGGAGTATCGTGACGTAGTTGATATCATCATAATCAATTATACACAGTGATAGCACAGCGGAAGGCTTGGAATAAAATTACTATTACAACCCAAAAGTTCAAAGTACGAATAAAATAATATACAAACGGTTGTAAAAAGGATCCACATGTGGATCTATAAATGAATACATAAAACTGAGTTCAACAGACTTAAGGCATCTAGGGATTTGCAAAGTCCTCTTAATATGCCAAGTAGCTCCAGCCTATTTCGTGAGGTACCTGTCACTTAGTCTTTGGAAAATACATTAGTTTTCACTGGTAAATACAAATAACTGACTCATTTGGTAAACATTGGAAATGTTAATTCAGGTGCACACGACACAAAAATCTTTTATCACTTGGGACAATTACATTTATAATCTTGTATACAGTTTCACATGTTTGTCATACTATTAGGGTCGGTTTGAAAACCGAACATGATTACCTAACTCACCACATATAAAACCCACAAAGGAGTTATCCCAACTTGTGGGTAATTATATTTTAGCATTCGCATCTGTCAGGTGTATGCCTACACCCCGTTCTTAGGTCGTGGCCATCAATAACTTAGATGAGCCGAGGATATCCAGGACATGGTTGTTAACCCCCATAGTTTATGTTATCAAACAAAACAAATTGAAACGGGTTATGCGGATTTATTAATCACAATCTGACTAAATGATCCCATACCCGACCAAGCGGCAATAATTTACCGTATCCCAAGCCCGTATAAGGGAAAATAAGTTAAATGTATTTACCTGAGTTTATGTGTAAGCACTACTCAGCCGTATGATACTTAGGACCGTATGAAGGTATCTTCTACCGGGCTACCTAATCTGTATAGAAGGTTTTATTACCTATTAGGATACTAACGGGTCTTTATATAAGTCGGGGACTTAGACCGGTTAGCCTATAAGATGAATCACGGTTCAAAAACGCTAAACTAAACGGTGACTGGAAGAAATGTAATTTAGACCCAACAAGTATGAAGACTTGTATAATATGGGTAAACTAAACACATTCTGGATTTTGAAGTAAAGATGCCAAGGTTAGACCCGTTTCGGTTCGTTCGTGAAAACTAGTCACATAAGTCGAACCGAACGCGTATGAGCATGTACGGATAACCGATAAGACATATACAAGTTTCCAAAGTTATTATGCTCAAGATATGTTATAACATCAGTGGGATATCCACAAGTATGCCCCTAAAGATCTTGAAACCGAATTTGGCCCTAAAAGGGTATTTTGGTCATTTTAAGGTTTATAAAATGGGTTTACATGCAAAATGAAGTTTTGGTCATAAACATTCTTGTGAAGATAATTAACTTATGATATTAGATCAGTATGATATCATACACATATGTGATTTATGGTTTATGGCCAAACTATGCCCCGTAAGGGCATTTTGGTCATTTCACATATGGTTTTAGGGACTCATTTAGGATTCTAAGTTCATGTCTTATCCCTACTGTAAAAATACTTAAAATCATTATAAATTCAGTAGGTAACAAGTCTTGGTTGCTAAATATAGTTTAAAGTCAAACTATGCGCTTATTTAGCGTAAAAGTTGGTAAATGACAATAATTCCGAAGTTTAAGTGATTATGAGATTATGACCAGCTTTGAGGCTTCAAAATAATTTATTTATCATAATATATCAGTAGTCAAAAGTTTTGCATGATATTTATGTGTAAAACTCATTTAATTTGCAAAAAGGGTACAATCGTCATTTATAAGCTTTATGCAAGAACTCAAAGCTAAGGTCAAAAATAAATCTGACCCGACATCCCAATAATTCCTAAATATGATATCATAACAGTAGGTAAAGAGTTTTGTGTCAAAATTATGTTTTAACATGATGTTCATGCTAAAGGGCATTCTAGTCCTTATAAAGGCATGAATTTCGCTTTTCTATATAACTTCAGTTTATGACCAGGTTTGGAGCATCAAAATACTCTAAATATGTTTACCAATCAGTACCTAATTTGTTTGCATGTCCAACTACCTTAAAAAGTCTCATTTTTGACAAAAAGGACATACTAGTCAACTTTAAGCATAATAACGGAAACAAGCATATGATCTTAGAATACTAAGTGACCAAGTAGTATAACCTCAGAGGGTTATTTTTATAACATAATATGGTCACAAAAGAACCCTAAGGCATCAAGGAAATAAGCTAATTTGGGTCAGAACTGAAAGTTAAAGCAAAAGTCAAGCCTTTGCGACTTTGGTTGCGAACCGAGCCTAAACTCTGAATTGTTAGGTTAAACATGTTTAGACGTGTTCTAATAATATTTACCAAGTTATTAAAGTGATGAAACGTGTTTTATAACCTCTACATTATCATATTTGATTTTATTTAAAATCTGACTAGTTTGACTTTTATTATTAATTTCTTTGACCTGACAAATAACTAAGTAAACGTGGTAATTGGGAGGTGCCCTTTTGAGGGATTAACACCTACCTAATTACGATCACATAGCCACATTCGCCTTGAACAATGGCTGGACCGATTAGGTCAAAGCCGAAGGTCAAAGCCGTTTTGCGGCAACTTTGACTTTCGGCCTTTAAACGCATAAAAACCGAACTAGAGTGGCTAGGAACACTTACCACTGGTCCTAGCATGAAAATGGACTTAGAGGGGCTTCCTATTTGATCAGGAATCCCATAGAATGCCGAGCAAGAGAGGAAGAAGTGATTTTGAAAGGTGCAAGGATGAAGGTTAACATGAAGCACCTATTTGTAGTGCCAAGGACCTTCTCAAGATCAATCCAGGTGTTACCAAGTGTTGTAGGATGTCTCCAGGTGTCCTTGGACGAGTAGTGAGCAAGCATGCAGCCCATGGTTTCGAGTAAGGCGGTTTGGAAGCTTATGTGTGGAGGCCAAGCAAAAATTCGCCCAGATGCAGGCCTTATGGACCGTAAGCTTGGGACCCTTACGGTCCGTAAGGAGTCTGTCAGCGAACCAGATTTTTATTTTGACAAGTTTGGCCTCTCAACTTATATATACGTATCTTGGAACTTGTGTTAGTTATTATGCCATTATAAGATGATATTTGGCATATTTGGGAGTATAAAATAATAATTATAAATCTCCTGGTTCGCCGGTAGACCTCCCGAAAGCGCTAGTTTCGCTCATTGACATTTTTAACCCTTTTTGAAGTAGACTTTCAACACTTGGGTCTAGGACACGTGTCTTCTCATTATTGGATACGTTTTTGCGAGGTGTTACATAAACGTATCATTTTATCAAATTTCAAGACCTTTACGTGTCATATCATTCTCGTCGTAGGCTACGTGGCTTTTAAGCCAAACGAGAGGTTTTCGGGAAGAATTATGAAGGTTGGAAGCTTACACACAAGTTTGAAGTTGAAACATGCGAAAAATGGAAAGAATCAATGATTGGCGCAAGAAAAATTAGTCTGGCACAACCTTGTGCTAGTTTTGGGCGCAATACAGATGACATCATTCAGGGGCGCAACCTTGTGCCTAACATCAGATATGCAAAGAAAAATTAGGATTTTACCCTATTTAATGATATCTTCAACCCCAAATGCAAAAACCTTTAATCCTAATTGTTTTAGCTTCCCCATTACCTCATCCATTCGCATCATAATTTATAAAAGAATTCATAAAAGTTTACCTCTTCTTGCGTCTTGGAGCAAACACACACCTTCTTGCGAGCTTTTGGTTTAAGTCCAAGCACTTTAACTCGTGCTCGAATCTCTCAAACCTAAGCTCTGATACCAACTTGTCATGCCCAGACTTTTTGTGAGGTCAAACGATATATAAAAATGTCAAAATTTAAAACTTTCATTTCATCATTCATATTTTTTACCAAAATGCCTTTTTTATAGTTAAAAAAAGAAAACCATCCAAAGTTCGTTACGAGTGTTAATCCGAATTAACATAGCAACATACAAGTTCCTAAACTTACTTACAAAAATTCTAAATATTTAGTTAACATTTACAGCCAAAAGCGTTTTGACCCGTTTAGATAATAACATAAACCGGAAGCGCATAAGAGGCGTTGATGTGTGTATTCGTCTCCAAGCTAGCCGTCGTCAACGGTGAGATTTTCCTAACATTCATAACACAAAAGAATCCGTTAGTGCAAGTTTTATAACATAACCATTATATTTACCATTTCGTTCATTATAAGACCCGTTAGCAAGGTCATATTTGAAATTCAGCCATTTACCAAATAGTTTATTAAGAATAGCAATTCTGTTCAAAACGGATATTGCGTTTATCCTTCCATCATCATCATCCTTAACGCATCTGACTCGTTCACGACAAGTCAAAGTCTTGAACCGTCAACATAATTCATCATCCATGGATAATTCGACCCATACATAGTGGGTCGATATTAAACCATTCCATCATTACATAACTTTATCCATCTCGACCCATTTACAACGAGTCATTTCATACTCATTCTTAATCATTGCATACATTCGTTTTGACCCGTTCATGACGGGTCATCATGCATACTTCATAATTCTTCATTATTCTATAATTCACATTTACCATAATTTATGTCTTTATGTTATAATACTAAAAATAATGACATAAGGCCAATGTCGTAATCTACAATAACAAAAGTGAAGTTCATATGAACTTACCGTGATCTTGCGTTGCAAGCGCCTCTGATTGACTTGTACCTTCTTCTTTCTTTAACCCTATAAGGTGCAACATTACATGTTTAGCTACTACAATATCCATTACATACGCACACTTCAATTGTCAATTATGGCGTTAATTAACCGTATACAATATCATTTCCATACTAATTCATCTATTCAACAAGTTTTGGTGTCAAAACCCAACTAAATCAAATCAAGGCATTTCATCAAACATGTGGTGTGCGCACCATAAATAAAGCATACTTTACAAGTAGTTAAAGCACTTTCTTCCTAGTTCATCCATGGATTAACATAGTCATTCAATCTTCACAAATCATAATCATGTATCATAATGTTTTAAATCAAATTATCTATCAAAATACTTTCTACAACACTACTTTAACATTAAAATTACACAAATTTACAAATAACTTCACTAAACTTCATCTTCCTACAACTTCCAAGTGGATTTTATCCCAATTCATCAATGTAATCAAAATTAAGGCTATTATAACATCTACACATCGATATTAACTAACATTCATGTTCAATTTCATAACACATTTACGGATTACTCATAACCTACTTCATCACATATCATGAAAACTTAAAATTTGACTTACTTGGTGTTAAGAATACTTAGGTGATCATAAAACTCAATCAATGCATACAATCAAGCTTGAGTTTTCTTTCAATTTGGTTGATTTTTGAGAAACTAGGGTTCTTCCTTTCCCCTTCTTGGTTTGGTCACATACATCTGATGTATGTGTTTTGCGTTTTAAATTTTGTGTTTTATTATTACATCTTTCAACTTATCTAAGTTTGGTCCCTCAAGTATAGTGTTTAGTTATTTATGGTTAGTAACCTATTTTCACTTGGTCATAAGTAACTTTTATTACACAACCCATGAAGTTTGGGGTGTTATAGAAATCTCCCAAGCTCACTGAGTTTGATTGTCTCTATCTCTCTTTTCTATTTCGCTCTCTCTCTCTTTTCTATTTCTCTCTCTCTGTGTGAAGAGAAGGCTCCACCCCTTTGATGGATTGAAGAAAAAGATGGTGTAAGGTGCAGATAATGCAACAGATACGAGTGGTGGAGAAGATTGAAATCACATTCCCACATAGTTAAGAAAAAAAAACAAAAAAAAGAAAAGAAAAGGTAGATCAATCATGAAGTTGAAATTCACGTGGTTCATTGGCGATTTCGATAGACAGGTTATATTAAAGTTGTTGAAAATTAATAAGCCAGCACTACCTATGTAATTTTGGTTGAAAGAATCTTTGCCTCCTACGTGAAAAAAATAAAATAAAAAATCTACTATGATACAAATAAAATTAAAATAAAATAAATAAAAAATCTACTATGATACAAATAAAATTAAAATTAAATTAAATTATCTAATATCGCTATGCTTATTTAAGGTCATGATAACTAGACATGATGACTACGAAATTGAAAATTATTGGGGCACTACCTTTTCACCATGAGTTTAACGTTTAATTAACAAACAAAAAAAGAAAATCATAGAAATAAATTTGATGCTTAATACATTTAGCTTAATATTGTTATTTATACAAACAATAAAAGTATTAGAGTAATATAAGTAAATATTAATCCCAAATAACACTTTCTCACTGTATAATTACCCAATGTCTCATCTTTTTAATCCTCATTTTTCAGTTCTATACATATGAGGGTATATGTAATTTTTGTTTCAAGTATATCACTAAAGCCCCGTTTGCGGTATGCGCATATAATGCATATATATGTGTGACGTTCTGGAGACAAAATTGAAAGGGCACTAATTTGAACGTTATTTTACTAATTTTGTGAAAATAACGTCAAAAGAGGGATGGTAAATCATGAATCATGTGGTGGCATTGATAACCAAAAGACAAGGGGGTACATGCAGTAATCGGCCTTGTCCCAATTGTTGAGTGTTATGTGTCTCATATCCAAGGCTTGATGCAAAACTACTATTGAGTCGGGGGTCTCGCTGGAAGCACTCTCTCTATTACTACGGGGTAGAGGTAAGGTTATCTACATCTTAGCCTACTCAGACCCTACCTTAGCTTTGCTATTGATGAGATTTTCTGAGTATGGTGATGGATGGATGGATGGTGTTTCAAGTATATGCACTGAAAAATTAGTTAAACAATAACTAATTAGATATACCAAAATGAAGGATTATCTACAATGTTAAAGTGGTCCGCTGATTTTCAAACATATTTGTTAACTTGTCTATTTTTACATTCTAAATTTATGCTTATATGAAGTCTGAAATTATTTTGTATAGACCATACGAATGCATTCCTATCGGAAATGACAAGCCTTAATGTGTAACCATCTCACTTTAAGATAATTACCTCTTAATACGTTTTATAATAATAATATATAGTCATACATTTAAGCAATCTTAATACAATACACACATCAACTAAGAAGTAAGAACAAATACACGTAATTTTATTTGAAAAAAGATAGATACTTTTTTTTTCCTTTTATCATCTAAGTCCTTTAGGAGTTAATTTGAGCAGACGTGTTATGTTCTTTCTGTTGTAATCTTGATTACAAATCCAATGTTTCTCCACCGAAAATGTTTGATTTCCTTTAAAGGTTCATATTTTCACCTTTTAATGATATAAAATATAATATAATTGATGCAGACGATATATTTTAATAGGTTTTGCACCTGTTCAGTCTTTGACTTTTTTGTGTAATATTTACAATAATTTTAGAATACTAATGACCATAAATTAAATGCTTAAGACACAAGTTAGCTTTATTATGTTTATTTAGACATGTAAAGAGGAGGCAAACAACGACATCGGTTAAAGTAGTGGAATTTTCCCTGTGGAGGAGAGAGTAGAGATAGACTTAAATTGATTTGCGATGAGTAACCACGGGGTGTCAGCCCAGTGGCCAGCCTCACCCATTCCAAACGAGAGGACGTGGGTTCGAGTCCAGCTCGGCCCGAATAATCCTGTTGGGTAGTAACCGCCAGGCAGCTATGTGGCTAAGCTAGCTTGGGGAGGAAGAACCCTCCCGCGGTCAGGGGTACCGTGCATTTACCCTTTTTTTTTATTTGCGATGAGTGGATTTGAAAGGATCTCATAGAACTACACCTTTTTGAGAATGTAATCCAAGAGAATAGTTTGTGGAGATGTAGGATTAAAATTAAAGACTTTTAGGTGAGGGTTTAGATGTGGTTGAGCATTCTCTTAAGACCATGTGTAATGGGGCTTGAAGTTGAAGCCCCTCACTTAGGCACGATTCGACAAGTGACGTCCCAGTCAGCAAAGGGCATTACGGGGCTTAAGATTCAAAAGTCTTGTAGTCGTATAATATCCCATAATGTCCCTGACAATGATTATCCAATTATTTATTTTTTATTTCTTTTTTTCAGAAAATACATTAAATAAAAAACACTAATATTAAAAAAAACACATCAATAATACTATTCGTCTTAATTTTCATTTTCGCTTTCGCCATACTCGTCTTCATCTTCGCGCTCGGCTTCCCTTTTTTCTTCACACTTGTTGGAATATACCGAACCGACCATGCATGTTGGACCAATTCCATCGCTAACGCACAATCTGCTATATGGGAATGCATTTGATGCGCATCTGATACTCCTGTAGCTATTGTTGCTTGTGGATATTGTTGAACATCGTCTGATATATAATTTTGACATATATTTTTCCTTCATCATCTAATATCATATTATGCATGATTATATAAGCATACATAGCATCTCTCATTTTTTCTTTGGTCCATGCATGACAAAGATTTCTCAAATAATGCCATTGATGTTGAAGAACCCTAAAGTACCTCTCAATGTCCTTTCACGCAGACTCTTGAACTTTCTTTAAATGAGCTCATTTTTCATTATTGGGTCGCTAAACGTCTCCACGATAATCGAATACTGTGGATATATTCCATCACTCAAATAGCATTTATGTGTGTAGTAGTTTCCGTTAGCCCAAAAAGAAGCCTTTGCTCATGTACCAGAAATCAAATCTTCTACCTCAGGCGTCTATTCGAAAAAGTTTATGTCATTGCATGACCCGGCGACACGAAAGTTGGCAGACCAAACCCAAAGGTTGTATGAAACAACCGCTTGAAGAATAACCGATGGTATTTTTTGATCACCACGTGTGTGTTGACCTCACCATGCGATGGACAATTATACCACAGCCAATGATGACAATCTAAACTCCCAATCACACCTGGTAAACATGTTCTTGTGAATACACCTTGTAAAGTTGTTGTAGATCATACCAAGTGGGCTTTCTCAGATAACGCACACCGTTTAAATTTATTATTCCTTATAAAAAGATATATATATATATATATATATATATACACACGTATTAAACTAACTATAAAAATATTCTGAATAAAAAAAACGTAAAATAGAATTTTTAAAAATTGTAGTATATCGTACCAAAAAATTCAAGTTGACGCGTGTTGTTTTCTCAACCATATTTAAATACTCGTCATTAATGTCAGTCGTGTTTCGTAGACAAGCATGCGTAGCGCTGACGTACACTTTTGAATGGCGGTAAATCCTGGTATCCCTCTTGCTTTCGGTTTTTGCTTAAAGTAATCAAACTTGGTTCAAATCTTCGGTAATGTGTAGAAATAAACGTTTACTCATCTCGAAACGACGTCTAAAAATATTTTGGTAACATGTTTCATATACCTCGTCGCGAGCTGACACGCACTCGTAACCGCCTCTTGTTCGATCTCCTCGTCGGTCGTGACACCATCATCGGCTAAAATCTCTTTATAATAATAATTTGCAACAGATAAGGAAAATGTGAAGGAATCCATTTTTTATGTATTTGGGGTGGCTATGTGTTTGTTTTTACGAGAGGTATGAGTGTATATTGTATAGATATTGGAATTATTATTTTTTTTGGAAAAACATAACCGTTGAAGAATACCGTGGCACAACATTCGAATTTTTATATTGATCAATTCAATTTTGTTCAGCCGTATCTTGGAAACACCTATCCATTTTTTTTAGGGGAAAACGCTTCGGGGGTGGTGTTGCGGCGTGATGTGGCGTGATCTTTGCCATTTTACGCCCAATTATATTATCACTACGGGTGATTTAAGGGCATAGATTTCTCTACACTTTAAGTTGACTTTGATTGTGTTTGTCTTCGATATGTGTATACTTACCTTCACTATGTTAAGTTTTGACCACTTCTTTTGTCATGTTTAGCTTTATATTACTTTTTAGTATTTTTTTATAAAGTTAGGGATCTCTCTGGAAGCAGACTCCATCTTTAAGAATAGAGATAAGGTTTGCTTATATTTCATCTTTCCAGACTCTGTCATTAGCTTTACTGTCTATGGGATTTAGAGGCTGTTTGTTTAGCTATTAATGATGCTCTTAATGGTTCAGATCTCTTGCTAGTTCAGCACTTAATGATTCAGACTGTTTTTTTTTTCGCGAGCAGATGTTAGAATGGTCTAGACCTTTGCCTTTGAATGGTTAAGCATTATACTGAGTCTGAATGGTCAAGATCTTTTATCTGAATTGGTTAGAACATTTACCTCTGAACGGTTAAGGATTATACTAGCTCTTAATGGTTCAGACCTCTTACTGGTTCAGCAGTTAACGGTTCAAACTTTTTACTAATTCAGCACTTACCCTTTTAGAAGCTGACAACAGCCTCTTAGGTTTTTTTATTTTTATTTTATTTTATTGACAAAGAATCTTTTATAGTGCTTAGGTAATCCTTCTATTTCTTTATTATTAAAAAGGTAACAAAGCATTGTTTATAGTGCTTAGGTAATCCTTCTATTTCTTTATTATTATTATAAGGGTAACATTTTTTTACAACGTTGGTTCAAAGTGCATGAAATCACCCTCTCATTCTTATATATAGGCTCACAAACATCTAACTATGCACTACCAAATTCCTCTCTCTCACCAGCTTTAAACAGCATCTTTTTTTTATCTTTCTTCAAATTGTTGAACTCATGGCTTCTTCGTCATCTTTTCACATGTATAGCCTATCAACATGCATAATGTGTTTATGTGTGTTAATTGAGACAACTTCAGGTCAACTTTCAGCCAACTTTTATGGTAGCTCATGCCCTAATTTTAGCTCCATCATATCAAGCGCCGTGAATTCCGCAGTCTCTTCTGAAGCTCGAATGGGCTCTTCTTTGCTTCGTCTGCATTTCCATGATTGCTTTGTTAATGCAAGTCTCCAATCACTAACTCTCCTTGTTTCTTATGGGTTAATGTTCTATATTTTATTAAAAGCCTAAACGAGTTAATGTTTCAAAGAAACAAACTGGTTGTTTAAATCCATATCAATAAGTTTGTTTCTTACTAAAGTTTTCTAGTTACTTAAATATAAATATGTTCAGATTTTGTTACTTTATAATTTATTAAAAAAATCCTTAATATCATCTATGATATTTTATTTTAAATTTTGTTATCTTTCATGTTATGTTGACTTTAAAGGAGAAGCTTACGCGGGTTTAGTTGTTGACATAGTCGGAGCAACAAAAGTCGTTTTCACAAATCACAATCTGTATTTTACGTCCAATTAGACATGTAGACTTTTTCAAAACTTTGTCGGTGATTGATTGTTATGTAATTATACTATGTGGTGTGGTCTTGTTTCTAATCATTATCATCATCCTCTGTATAAGTGCCACATCACTCTACTCTCATCCTTATAATTTACCGCAATAGTGCATGACGCTAGCAGAGGGATCATGTCACATGTGACAATCCATGACCCAAACCACAACCCCCCGTACCCCCACAACCTTATAGTTTAACGCAATAGTGCATGACTCTAGTGGGGAGGAGCGGGGTGTACCACGCGAATCAAGTCACATGTGACAATACATGACCCAAACCACAACCCCCGTACCCTACAACCTTATAGTTTAACGCAATAGTGCATGACTCTAGTAGAGAACCTATTAAATTAAACATGTAATTTAGGTTGAATGGTTGGGCAACCTGTCTATGGTTTTACGTTCAGTTGCGCGACCTCTTAACACATTTTCTCAAATAATATAATAGCTTGTTAATTCGAACATATAAATAGTACTTATGCAAGTTTATCTAAAGTGCATTTCAACCTTTTTTTTCTTTATCTAGTTAGTTGATTGTCCCGCTTTATAGCCTAGTGACATTCTGAGGGTGGGATAAGACTTTGGCAAATAGGTAATGGGTTCGATTCTTACAAAGGGGTTTTTTTTCCATATTTATTGGGTTTCCTCCTGAATTGGTGTATAAGCATTATGGCTAGTGGAGATGGATATGATCGGGTGGTTCTGCTGGTGGCACGATGATACTCCAGTGGTCTGTCAGTGATCCAAATTTGCCGTTCACAAAAAAAAGAAAAAGTTAGTTGATACACAAGTGTGCTAAGTGTAAGATGATTTTCGTATATTTTTTCTCCCACACACTATTAAGTTTGTTGTAGTAGGTGTAGTTACAAGGGATATATCTATACCTAATTAATAAATAACTAATTGGTTTCGCTACGAGCTGAATTTGTTATATAGTTACTGAATATTCATTAGTAACTCTTTTATGTATTCTACCCCTATATAAATATCTTTATTTCCAAAACACGAATTCAAGCACAAGATTCTAAGACGGAATATCATCAAATGCCAGAAACTAATTAAAGGTTCTATGTGATTTTAAGTAACCTCATTGTTTTCAATCTGATTAAATATTACATACCATGATCCTGAATTGAATATGAGCAGGTTAACTTATTGAGCTGTTTTGTTATATATCAATTATCTTATTATTTTGGAATCATTTGTAGGGTTGTGATGCATCAGTGCTACTTGATGATACTGCAAATTTCACAGGAGAAAAAACAGCTGGACCTAATAACAATTCATTGAGAGGATTTGACGTTATTGACACCATCAAATCTCAACTAGAGAGTTCATGCCCAGGAGTCGTCTCGTGTGCCGATATGTTAGCAGCCGCTGCACGCGATTCGGTTGTAGCGGTAAGAGCCATAAACATTTCTTATTAGTTTTGCTGCATTTATAATATTTTACACCATTATATTATATTATATATAATACAATTATCAGCTTGAGTGAATAGTGATTTTTTATATATATTACAATTATCAACTTGAGTGAATAGTGATTTTTTATGTGTTGTTTGTTGTTTTGCTTTTTTTTAAATCTTTTTTTGTGTTTTTTAACTTTTTACCCTTCAACTTTCAGCATTGACACTTACAACCTCTTAACTTTCTAACGGCTATGTAAGTGAGTTTTACGTGTTTATCTTTATGTACATGTGGGTATAAATTATATATAATACAATTATCAGCTTGAGTGAATAGTGATTTTTTATATATATTACAATTATCAACTTGAGTGAATAGTGATTTTTTATGTGTTGTTTGTTGTTTTGCTTTTTTTAAATCTTTTTTTGTGTTTTTTAACTTTTTACCCTTCAACTTTCAGCATTGACACTTACAACCTCTTAACTTTCTAACGGCTATGTAAGTGAGTTTTACGTGTTTATCTTTATGTACATGTGGGTATAAATTTAAGTTGATTTACATTTAGTCGTAAATTTTTCCCAGAAATAACTCGGGTCAAATATAATATCTTCTTATGCTTATTATTATATACGTTTTTGATAGGTTTACATTTGACGTAATTTTTTTCGAAATGGTGTGACAATGCACGGGCAATTTACTAGTTGTTATCCATAATGATAGGGTTTTGTTTTCAGCTCGGCGGGCCAAGTTGGAACCTGACGTTTGGGAGGAGGGACTCAACCACCGCTAGTTTAAGTGCCGCAAATTCCAACATTCCAGCACCTACTTTGAACCTTAGTGGTCTCATTACATCATTTTCAAACCAAGGATTTACAACTAATGAAATGGTTGCTCTATCAGGTAATCAATTTGTCTCTCATGTGATTAGATTTGCAAGCCAAATACTTAAACAAGTATGTAAATTTTCACGATATATGAAAAGCGTATAAGTAATGATTTATGCCATATTTATTTTTGTTAATTTACACCAATGTAGGATCTCATACAATTGGCCAAGCAAGGTGTACAGTGTTTCGATCTCGCATCTACAATGACACCAACATAAATTCTTCATTCGCTACATCATTAAGAGCGAATTGTCCATCAAGTGGTGGTGACAATAATCTGTCTCCGTTAGATGTTGTTTCTCCCCACGTCATTCGACAATGCATACTTCAGTAATTTGTTGAACCAAAACGGTTTATTGCATTCTGATCAAGAGCTTTTTAATAATGGTTCAACTGATGCCCAAGTAAGAACATACAGCTCAAATGCGGCAACCTTCTCGACTGACTTTGCAAATGCAATGGTCAAGATGAGTAACCTTAACCCATTGACGGGATCAAGTGGCGAAGTAAGGACCAACTGCCGAAGAACGAATTGATTACTTCTTATATTTTGGAATGTGAAGTTGTTTCTTCAATAAAATTCTTGAAACGAAAATGTTGTGTGTGATGAGTTGCAATTGTACTTTGTTCTATAGTATTATAAAAAAAATGTAGACGTTCACTTAGTTATTCTTCTGTAATATTTTGTACTCCAAATAGGACAATAAGAACTTTGTTTTGCATGCTTAAGAGTTAAGATCATATGTCATGAGAACAATATTCTGAGTAAAATTAGGAAGATGGCATGTGATGGAGACAGAAATCAACCGAACGAACAAAATAATTTGGTATTAGAAATATTAATTGATTGAGGAAAAACCATAGTCCCTCTATAAGATGTGACACCTGATGGAAATCGTTGATAAATAAAAGTTCATATATGTATATTTATATATTTTTGTTATAAAGATTAGTCAAAATACTTTTAACAAAAATTGTATTTATATATATATATATATATATATAGTGTGAGGTTCATTGGGGAACACTAAAAAAGTGGGGAACAGTGGGGAACCAACTCAAACAAGTCCGATTGGACTCATTCCAGCGGCGTTGGAACCGGCTCATCGAACCCCAACTAGGATATCTTAACCCTAAATCCTAACCCCTAAACCCTAAATATATTAGAGTTTGGATTTAGGGTCTTATATTAGGGTTTAGCCTTAGGGTTTAGTTTTAGGGTTAATCATTAGTATTTAGGGTTTAGCTTTTAAGGTTTATAGCTTAAATTTTACGATTTAGCTTAGGTTTTAGCCTTATTTTTTAGCTTTAGGGTTTAGGGGTTAGGATTTAGGGTATAGGGTTAAGAGATCCGAGTTAGGGTTCGACGAGCCGGTTCCAATGCCGCTGGAATGAGTCCAATCGGAGTTCGCAATGGAACAAGGTCACCTATATGCAAATACGAAATATAAACACGAGCATAGGGGGTTTTAGGTATACCTTCGGTTAGTAATAACCGCGTGAGACACCAAGGTGCAACGAGGTGAGCTAGAACGAGTCGGGAACAAGCTGAAAACGTAGCTCCTTCTTTAGCCGGTTAGCGGCGGCGACGGCGGCGAAGCAGGGGCGGCCGCTGGCAGGAGGTGGCGGCAAAAGGAAGGGTGGCGGCTGTAGTTAAGTGTGGCAACTAGGGTTTTATTTTCGACAAACTACTTATGTCTTAACCCATGCTTAAGCTTATCTAACCAAGGATTAGGTTAAACCTAAAACCCTAAGGGCCACAAGCCCACATCCTTTCCTCTTGTCTTTCTTTCAGTCCTTTAGCAATATTCCATTTATAAAACCAAACTTGATTAGGATTAATATAACATTTACCTTCTAACTTTATAAAATAAACTATTACAAATCGTTCCGTCAAATATGTCATTTAATCTAATTAAATAAATTACCTCGTTGTCCTCGGTGAAAATTTTACGGGTCAAGACCTGGTTGGTAGCGTTGACTTATCGAACCGGACATAAACTTCCAACGGCTCCCATTTGGATGGTTTCCGATAAGATCCCAACGCAACCAACCAGCGGTGCTCTAGCTACACATGGTTGCCCCCAACATATCATGACATTTCAAAGTCATCAACAAAGGTATCTTCCCTTAGCAACGGTTCGTTGCTTAAAGACAGTAGACTTATGGCAATCGTTGTCATATATCCTTTCTGTAAAGACATCAATTGAAACTATGAGACATTGATCAAATCATTCTCATATTGTTTTTCAATTATTTTTATTATCGATTCAGATTCATAGTGGTCAATCAAACACACAGTTAGTTTTGGTAAGGCATTACACTTCTCCAGTATGAATCAATGAGGGCGCCTTAATGCCTAGCTGTTACATTTTAATGTAAGAGTACAGAATTCCATATTGATCATATACAACTCCCAGTGAACTTCAGATCCATTCCCAACTAGAAACCTTTATGACTGGCAGTTACACAACAGCAATTGGCTTTAATCAAAGAATTGTTATAGGTAAACAAAAGTACTAATATGTGTCTCAGGTCAGAGGATACGAGATGAGTATGCCTTAGCAAGACATCATATGACTGAATCCGTGAAGATGATTTGACGCGAGTTACATCCAACGTCATTCATAATGAGGCCTGTGAATTTGGAAGTCAACCACTTGAGTCCAAATTCAGAAAGGCCTTAATTGAAAATCGTTCCCACGAGTCTAATTGTCACACTCCAACCGATGGCTGAAACATTGGGATGTGGCACTAAGCGACGAGATTGTTCAGAAGATCCACAATGGTGATGAATAGTTAATCAGTTTAAATTCCCATACATTTAAACAAATATTCAAACGGAATAACTGACATGAATTAAAAATGTCTTAACACAAGTACTATCAAAATTTAACAAATTAAATTAGGCGTGTATCTAGCAGCCTAATCCAGTTGCAGCATAGGGTACTCATCAACCTGTCACATACGTTAAAATAAAGTCAATACAAAATGTAAAGGTGAGCATACATGTTTAGCATAAGTATAGTAAACAAGCGTTTTGCATAAACCGCATGAACATACGTAAGGGGTGTGAATCATGTTATTAGCATTGATACAAGTAACCAATGAACCGCAAGTGCGAGTCACGCGACAAGTGTCCACGTACTAAAGAGAAATAAAGCGAAATGTAAGAGTGTGAGTCCTAACAACCCCGGGCCTCCGGGTGGCGGGTCAATCTCTAGCAAGCTATCATGTTAAGGGTGGTATAGAAGTCATCAAGCAAATAACATACATATTAGCGTTTCAAGTATAGTCATGTAATAGCGGGTTGCGTTTAAAGTGTTTGTGCGTTGTGCGTTGTGCGTAGTGTTTTGATATAGAGAACGTATGTAACACCCAAAAGTGCGTTAAAGCAAAAAAGGGTCAAGTATACTCACTGTGGGTGCGTAAATGATTAAGTACGAGCGGAGGAGAGTGCCGAGTCAGCCTGTAAGAAGGAACAGAAGTGCATCAGCCTTCCCTAATGCTGAATCGGTACAAACGGAGTGACGGTGTGGGAACAGATCAATTCGTACGAATTGGTTCCGGTTCATACGAATTGGCTAATTCGTATGAAATAGGTCAATTCGTACGAAATTGGTCAATTCGTACGAAATGGGTCAATTCATACGAATAGGGTCAATTCATACGAATTGAGCTCTTTTCGTGCGAATTGAGCTGTTTCGTGTCCAAAATCGAGAATTTCCGTGTTGTTTCTTTGGAAAATCTAGTGTCCATCCTTCCAACCTTAAGTTACTGAGCAAACCAAAAGCTGGGGAGGTCTTTAGAGCAGTTTAGTCACTTATAGGAACTTGGGCTGGTTCGTATGAACTGAGCCAATTCGTACGAGTCAGTCCAGTTCGTACAACTCGACTGTTTGCGTCTTCGTGCATCCAGAACTGAGTTTTCATCTGAATCGGATGTGATTTCGAGTCCTATTCATGACGGTTGAGACACCGCTTCGTTCCACTGTTTAGTGAATGAAATATATGTCGGTTTTGATCCGTTTTAGTGTAAAAATCAAGTTTAAAACAATTTTATTTGGATAAAACATTTAGTGAGCTTGAAACAACAAGGTTTCGATCTTGAGAAGCCAAAGCTAACTCAAATACACTCGCTTAAGTGTGAATCCAAGGTAAAATCAGAAGGTTTTAGGGAAAAGATGAAGGTTTTCATAAACAGAGAAGTTTAGACAAAATCGGAGATAAACTCGTGTGAAATCGTAGTGGAAATCATTGTGTTTACGTGAAAATAGTTGTTTCTTACTTGGAAATAAGAGAAAACGGGTAAAGAGAGCTTCGGTGCGAGTGGCAGCAAGAGTGGGAGCATGAGTGTGCTGAGTATTTATAGGGGATGAGGGAAAAAGGGGCACTTCGTGTAACACTGCAATCGCGTAATACAACAAGACGCGGCGGAAATGTCGGGGAGTCACGTTACAAATTGCTCACAACTGCTGGTACTAATTATTTCATTATTGTTAACATTGTTTTATAATGCAAAGAATACATGAAATTGTCTTTTAATTTAAAGAAGTCTAAAGCCTGGATGCATTCCTATGTGCAGCATGCTTGAATAATAGAAACCTGAAACATATGTGGAAAAGAGACATCAACAAACAATGTTGGCGAGTACATAGTTTTGTTGGCCAAATAAATGGCAAAAATTTTAGTGTTGCAATACTTCGACAACTACGAGAGTTATCTATTGAAAATGGACTCTTTGAAGCCAAGGAATGGCAAAAAGATTTAGTATTGCAATATATTAACTTGATTATGAAACTTGTGACAAAATAGTTTTGTATATGGCAACATGATTAATACTAAGTAATTTTTTTGGCATTGAAAATCGTACTTTGTTCATTGTAATCGCCTTGAATTCAGTATAAAACTTGTGAATATGTTATTTGAAATCCAATCAAGGATTAATAACAATGTTTTTGACATTCGTCATAACTCGTGTGAGTATTATTAGAAATCAATTAATGATTTGAAATAATACTTTGGTTATCCTTCTAAGAATCTAACATATTGAAATATGAAAGAGTTCTACAAGATTTGGATATTGTACTTTGAAACAATCGAACACAAAATCCTAATGTGATTTGGATAACGCTACAAGAGTAATACAATAAGAAAATTTATATATAGGAAGTACCAGCGGCGTATCCCCATGTTCTTATAGTGTTACACTCGTTTCGTTATCTAAATCACAACTAATCATAATAACTACATAATCATCATCTTGGTCACATTGTCTTGTCATATATGCATTAAAGTACACAGAATCCAATAAAGGACTACCAATTAGTACTTTAATCATCTTACAAGAATCTAACTATGAAGATAGATAGATACTTTAAGGATTTTGTTTAGTCACTTGTCTTATCCCATTGTATCACAAAATCCTAAATCCTAATGGTGATTCGGATAAGGCTAAGAAGGGTAATATAATAAGCACACTTATATATAGGAAGTACCAGTGGTGTATCCACCATGTCCTTATTATATTACTCTAGTTTCGTTATCTAAATCACCAACAATCTCTCCACATAAACCATCGTCATCGGCGTGTAAAGCACTTCTTAGAAATCTTACTATAAAGATAGAAGATTTAAGAATGTACTTCAAGTATCCTACTAGAATCAATCTATAAAGATAGAAAGATACTATAAGGATTTGTTTCGTGTCCCCAATTGTCATGTCTTGCATAAAAGGAATATTACACAAAAATTGCACTTAATAAACATATAATTGCCATACATTGTGAAAAATTGATTACACATATGAATCACCCCAAAAACATTTGAAAAACGTAAGAGAGGGGAGCTATTTACTCGCCTGGGATTGCGTATAGATCTTGTTCAAATGATATAACAAAGCTCAAAGGATCAAGAGTTCAAGTGTCGAAGTGGTTCCTAGTGTATCAGATAACTACATGTTAGTGTGTCGAACTTGAAAACGAGAGATCGGATAGAATGAGGTATATAAACCAAACAAGAGTTGGATCTTGTATATTATGTTTTATAATATCAAACATTCTGAATTGGAAGCATTTTAAAGTGAGTTGACTCGCTGCGGCTTGCTAAAGTGGTTTACACCACTTTAACGGGTCATAAACGTAACTATGGGTTCGGGTGGTTAAATGTGTCCTATGACAAGTCTAATATGCCAAAATTAATTTACATAAGTTGTATAATCAGTTTAGATGTCAAAACAATGCTCTTATATGTTCAAAACTAATTTAAGTGCAAAAAGGATATTTTCGGCATTATAAGGAATACATATTCGACTTGTCATTTGACTAACCAAATGGTATGACCTTAAGGTATAACCTCAGAGGGTTATTCCCTATAATACTACGGTCATAATAATGGGCTTGGTCGGATCCAAAAGGTGATCAAACGGGTCGGATTCGAAAGTCAAAGCGGTAGTGAAGACCGCTCGACTTACGACCCTAAACAAGTACTAAACTAAAAGTGACGAGTTAGACATGTTAAACATGTCTAACAAGGTTCATAAAACTGATTTGGTATCAAAACAAAGGGTTTTGTTACCCGAAAATAGTTCCGTCATATAATGCGCATTTTGCGCATTATTGACTGAAACTTTGACTCGTCACTACAACTAGTAAACGTCGAAATCAGTAGGCACGATCGCTAAGGATCATAACCATCGTGATTACGATCACGTTGCAAAGTCCAATTGGACTTTGTCTTGACCACTTAATGGTCAAAGCTGAAAGTCAAACACAGTTTGACTTTTAGCTTGAAATAGCTAAAAGAATGAACAAGACTATGGAAGAGTACTTACTTGTGTTTGAGAAACGCTTAAGAACTCAGAGAGGAGGTCTCCAATTGCTGGAAACAAGTCTGAAGAAATGGGAGGAAGAAAGAATGGAATGAGCAAAGAGAAATGGTGAAGATCAAGCCTATTTATACTAACATTGGAGCTCCCAAATCATGCCAAGTGTTGATCCAGGTGTTAAGGCATGGATTAGTGTCCCTCCAGGTGTCTAATGCAGGTTAAAGGTGGCATAGATCGCGACTTAGTGGCCAAGGAAGTTAACAAGAAAATGCTAGCTTGATTTTAAGAAGCTTCTGAGCTGGGGACCCCTTACGGACCGTATGGGGTTTTGCCTTACGGTCCGTAAGGCCCTTGCAGGGGTAGAAGTTTCAAAAATTGGCAGAAATGGCCCATGAACTTGTTTTCGTCGCGTTTTGGCACTTTTAACACTCGTTAACCCCATTTTTAAGCTCCATAAGGATGAATAAACATAGGGAACTTGAAATATTTTCAAAAATGTCCCGGGTGTAGGTTCGTTCAGTCGTACGGTTGCGGTTTTCGGTTACGACGAAAATCGTAACGAACGCGCAAATGACCGTATACGCGTAACGAATGATATTTTTGCATTCCAATCAATAAAATACTATATTTTAATGATTAAAATTTCTTTAGATGTGCGTATAAGTTCCGAATAACGATATACGCGAATCAGCATTGTTTTGCAGAATTTGCAAAATAGCCCATGGAGTTAAAATAAAGTGTTTTTGCCACACCGAAGCCCTCAAAACTTATATCTAAGTTATGTAAAGGGTATTTACGGTATGTTAAGCTTATGCCATTGTTCCAGAGTGTGCGTCACCGCAAGGATTGGTAGACTTTCGTAGTTTGTCATAATTAATCCCTGTGATCGAATAGGCTTGTTTTTGACATACCAAACCTTTCAAAACTTATTTATAAGTTATATAAAGGATATTTAGGGTATGTTTAGCTTATGTCCTCGTCTCGGTGCGTACGTTACATTAAACGGGTTACATTTAAGTATTAGTTATCGGAAATCCTTCAAAGAAAAAGTTTTTGAAAGTCCGAAATTTTGGCACAAGGGTTACACTTCGTACGAATTGTGCTAATTCGTATGAATTGGTCAGTTTGCACGAATTGGTCATTTCGCACGAATTGGGCATTCGTACGAACTGGCCTGTTTCGTGCGAATCGTTTCCAATTCACGTGTTGGCTGTTCGTTTGGTGTTTCCGGTCGTTTGTTAGCAATGTTTGTAGTTAGTTACGTTTGTTAGCTGTCACTATCAACCATGACGTCACTGTTAGACGATCAGTGGTTAGATAGTTAGTATAAATAGGCGCTGAATGTAGCAATTTTACTAGTCTTCTTAAAAAGATCAATTTCGCATATCTTCTTCATTTCTTACTATCAAATGATCGTTATTGGGCTAAGGGGAGTTTGTGAATCACATGCAATAGTTTAATTACTTGAAAGCATGATGGTGATGAAAACAAACGACTGATTGATTGTTGTAAAAGTTTTCCATTAATTCGCTGCACTTATTCTCTGTTTTTCAGTCACTTTCATTATTTGAAACAAAAACAACAATCAATTCAAACTTTGATCCTGACAATTGGTATCAGAGCTTGGTCAATCGATTTTGATTTAACCATCAAATTGATTTGAACAGATCAGCTCTTTGTTGCTAATTTCGTTTGTTAATTTTTGCTTGAATACAGAGTTTTATTACTACAAAAGTTTTTAAAACATAAATCTGTTGTAAACAATAGAAATGGCACAAAACACACCGGATTCCAATATTGGATCCATGTTCAAACCACCTATGTTGAAACGAAATGAGTATTTTATTTGGCAACGTAGGATGGGTCATATTCTCGCTCAACAGAACACCGGATGCTGGAGATCCGTTGTGTTTGGACCCGATGTTCCCATGGTTCCAAGTACAGAGGATCCCCACACTCAAGTCCCTAAAAAACTCGAAAATTACTCTGAACAGGATTTCCTCAAATTCGAATTGGATTCTAAGGCTTTTAGCATCGTTGCTTCAGCTTTGTCCAATGAGATTTATGCGGGATTACTTCATTGTAATAGTGCTAAAAAGTTGTCGGATGCTCTTAAAGAGCAATTTGGTGGTACTGAAGAGGTGATCGAGAATAATAGAGAAGTTTTAAACCAACAGTATGAAATATTTTGCCACGTTAAGGGTGAGTCATTAACCCAACAATTTGAATGATATAGTTGTCTCATCAGTGAGCTCAAATTGGTAAATGTAGAATTTCCAAATTCGACTGTCAATAGTCGTTTCTTGAGATCTTTACCTGAGAAATGGGAGACTCTAGCTTATGTCACTCGAACAGTTGTTGGTTACAAGGAAATGACCTCGACTTAACTTCATGGTCAACTTCTCACATATGAGAGAGAGTTGAACCAGAAAAAGAAGTTACAAGAGTCGGGAAGAATGACCGATGACTATACTCTGGGAAACACTGCTCTCTATAGTCATGAGGAGGGGTCTGGCAGTGGAAAGGATCAGAGTTTTGATCATTACACTGACATAACTTCTTGAAACAATTTCAACTCTGGTCCCTGTACACCCAATTTTGCTTTTGCTGCAAAATGTGAAAGCCAAACCTCTGACAATCTGAGTTTTGAGATGAATGACTTACAACACTTTGAACCCACGGATTTGGAAGAGATGGACATCCTACACCAGTTGGCACTTTTGAGTGTCAGGGCTAGTAAGTTTTACAAAAGAACTGGTAGGAGGTTTTCCGGGATTGCATGGGGGTTAAAAGTTGGGTTAGATAAATCAAAGATAAAATGCTTTAAGTGCAATGGGATGGGACATTTTACCAGGGAATGCAGAACTCAAACTGCAGGACCAATTGTTACCCATCCTGGCCCCAGTTCTCAAAGCATTGTACAATATTCCTAGTTTGCCCCTTCACAACAAATGCAAAACACTGTTCATTTTGCAAATCCTGTAACCACTGTCCCCATTCATTATGTCCAAACCTCTGCTCCACGGATTCAATATGTTCAAGCACCACCTCAAGTGCATGTGCAACAAGCTCCACATGTCACTCAAACTACTCAAACCACTGCTACACCAGCAGAGGTTACACAACAAAGCTTCTTTACCAGAGGTTTTGTTGACTGGAGTAGTTTGCCAGAGGATTTAACTGATGAAAACTTCTCATAGCCAAAAATAATTTTCCAAATGAAAATGTGTGTTTAATGGCTCTTGAGACCATAGTTGAAGGTGATGAGTCTGTGGAACATTAGTCAAAATCTGATGTGGTTGAATGTTGTGAAGCAGTGGTTACACCAGAAGTTACACCTGTGGTTGAAATGAATGTTGTTGATGTTGGAAAAGACAATCTACCTGACCCATGGAACACAGATGTGTGTGAAGAAGAATTTGATTGTGCTCTTATGGCTGCTTCGAAGGTATCACCTCAGATCCTAAAAGATCTATGTTCCGAAAAATGCATTATTGCTTTTTCAAACATAAAACAGGTGAATGAAAATCTGAGAAACAAAATTTTAGAAGATGAACTTAAATTTGAAAAACTTGTTAAAGAGTTGAAACAAAATTAAGTGAAAAAGATTATGAAATGAGTAGCCTAAGGCATGAATCAAGCATAATCAAAGACCAGCTCCAAACCATGGTAGAAAAATACCAAGTTTGCAAACAGGAATTAGAATCTACCCAGATCACTTGTGAAAAGTGGGTAGAGTCTTGCAAAGGTTATGAGCTTATGCTTGATGCTCAAGTCAAGAGCAACATAAAGTTTGGTATAGGCTTTAGGGAACATGACCATACTTATGAAAATGCTTCAAAAATTGACTCTGAGTTTGTTGAAATAGTTCCCACAAATTTGGCTGGTGAAGAAATTAAAATCACTGATAAAGAAGGAAACAAAATTGTTCTTGAAAAACCAGAGGTTTCACCAAAAGAAAAAGAAATTGAAAAATATCAGTTTAAACCAACCTGGTCAGATGAATGTGATATTTTAGAAAACTTCAAGCCAATGGACTTTTCAACTCTTGATGGTATAAAAGCACCAAAAGCACTAGTGATCCCTATCAAAGCAGCAGAGGTTACATCATCTGCTCTCAAACGTCTGATAGGAAAAGGAAAGAAAAGGTTAAAAATTGTTTTGTAAATTTTGTGAAAAGAGGAATCATGATGCAGCATACGGTTTTCTATTGAAAGCTAATGATATAAACAAAACTTGTGTTATACCTAAATCTCCTAAATGCACCATTTGCAACAAAACAAATCATCCAACTCAAGTGTGTGTCTATCTTAACCTATCATCAAAAGGTAAAAGAGATTAGAGAAAAAGCTCTAGAAAGAGAAAATTCAAATCTTGCCAAACAGAAATTTAAATCATGTGAAATATCTGTCATCAAAGCTTTAAATCAAACCTCTGTTCACAGAGATATTCAAGTAACAGATGCACCTCCATCAAACCAGTTTCCAAGAGGTAAAAGCCAACCTAATTATCAAAAGGTGCCTATGACGTATGAGACTTCTAACAAAAAGTCTTCTAAGCCAAGGGTAAATAGGCATCCTCATGGTTACCAATAGTGGATAGGAGGTAGCTCACAGCAATGGTTACAAAAGTCTGATCTAACCACCGCTCATCAGTCTGAACTTGAGTCTGGATCACCTGATACCCCATCCAAAGCCATTTTGGCTTTGGAGACCCACCTGAACTAATTATTTCAAAACATGTGCAGGGAGCTTCTACTTGCCTTGACAGTTTGTGGTATGTAGATAGTGGAGGCTCCAGGCACATGACATGATGTAAAGCCCTACTCAGAGATCTTAAAGCTCATGGAGGGGGTGATATATCCTTTGGAAATAATTCAAAATGGAAGGTGTTAGGGTCAGGATGTGTCTCAGCGGGAAAACTCAAGTTTGAAAATGTGAATCTCATTGACAATCTAAAATTCAATCTCTTAAGTGTTTCACAGATGAGTGACAAAGGTTATAGTTCCTTTTTCACAAAGAAAACTTGCCAGATAGTAGGGCCAGAGGTTGTCAAAAAGATTGATCAAATCATTGCAGAGAGCAAAGCACAGTTGACTGCTCATAGAGTAGGAAATGTGTATGTGGTTGATGTGGTAAAAGATAATCCTATGTCAAATGCATGCTTGTTTTCAGTTGCCTCAAGAAAAGAGACAGAGCTATGGCATAAAAGGCTAGGGCACACAAATCGAAAAACCATCGCCACTCTCTCAAAACAAAGTCTAGTTAAAGGTTTGCCCCAAAAACAATTTACTTGTGAAGAGCATTGTGTTTCTTGGTAAACAACATAAAAGCTCTTACAAGTCAATTGAGGAGTCCAAAACAAGTCAGTGCTTACAGTTGCTTCATATGGACTTGTTTGGACCTGTAAAAATCATGAGCTTAAAACACAAAAGATATTGTCTAGTGGTAGTTGATGATTTTCCCAGGTTCACATGGACTTTCTTTTTACACTCTAAGGATGAAACAAGTTGAAAAGCAATTTGATCTTGATAATAGGACAGAGTTTAGGAACAAGGAGTTGGATGCCTTCTGTGAGTCAAAAGGGATTGTTAGACAATACAGCATCCCTAGAACTCCAGAACAAAATGGGGTTGTTGAAAGGAAAAACAGAACTTTAATTGATTCAACAAGGACTATGCTTGCAGACTCAGGTTACCCTTGTCTTTTTGGGCAGAGGCTGTCAACACTGCTTGCTAAGTCCAGAACAGAGTTTTGATAAACCCTTGGCATCAAAAGACTGCCTATGAATTGCTTTACAAAATCAAACCTCTGATCTCTTATTTCAAAGTCTTTGGCTGCCCATGCTTCATTTTAAACATCAAGGATTCAATATCCAAGTTTGCAGCCAAAGTTGATTGTGGTTATTTTCTTGTATACTCAACCACTGCCAAAGCCAACAGAGTTTTTAACTCAGGGACCAAGTGTGTTGAGGAAACTCTAAATGTGAAGTTCAATGAACTCTCATCTTTGAAAATCCGAGCAAATGGACATGCTGAATTGTTTGATCTATCTAAACTTACATTTGAAGATGTGTCTGTCAAGACTAACCCTCTAGGTACCCCACAATCATCATTTGAAGAGCAAGGATATGATTGCATTCTTCCAAGTTTCAAAATCAATCCTACCGGCAGAGGAGCAGATGTTAGTAGCAATGGTGAAAGCTCTGCCAGGTCAACAGTGTTTAATACTCAAACCTCTGCCAGCTCTCAAAACCAAACATCTGTTGATAAAGTCCACAACCAATAAACGAAAATCAACCCACTTTCACATCCATATCACCAATTCCTCCACCACCATTCCAATCAGAGGCTGGACCATCAAATTCACCAGCAAAGGTTAGCTTAGATGATACACATTTGCAAGCTTCACCTCAAAATGTCATTGTTCCTTATCAAGGTGATTTGATCTTCCTCAAAAGCCATCCATTGGATCAAGTTATTGGCAACATCAATGAGGGTCTGCTCACAAGAAGCCAAGCCTAAAACATTTGTCTTTTTGCTGGTTTTCTATCACTCACACAGCCTGTCAAGTACCAAGAGGCACTGAAAGACAACAGCTGGGTAGAAGCCATGCAAGAAGAGCTCCTACAGTTCAAAAGACAACAAGTATGGGAACTTGTACCACTGCCAAAAGATGTGAGTCCCATTAGCACAAAGTGGGTCTTTAAGAACAAAACTGATGAAAGGGGTATTGTTGTCAAGAACAAAGCAAGGCTCGTGGTTCAAGGCTACAGACAGGAAGAAGGGATTGATTACGATGAAACTTTTGCTCCAGTTGCAAGATTAGAAGCCATTCTCCTGTTCTTAGCTTTTGTTGCTAACCACACCATCAAGGTGTATCAAATGGACATCAAAAGTGAATTTATGTATGGAAAGATCAAGGAAGAAGTATATGTTTGTCAACCTCCTGGTTTTGAAGATCATTTTCATCCTGATCATGTTTACAACAAAGCACTGTATGGTCTAAAATAAGCACCAAGAGCCTGGTATGAAACTTTATCCACTTTTCTCTTATCCATTGGTTTTACCAGAGATAGGATTGACAAAACCCTATTTTTAAAATGGAAAGGAAAAGATTTGATGCTTGTCCAGATTTATGTGGATGACATCATTTTTGGATCCACATGCCCTGCCATGTGTGAAGAGTTTAAAAAACTCATGGCAGCAGAGTTTGAGATGATGCAATGGGTGAGTTGCAATGTTTCCTTGGTTTACAAGTAAAACAGATGCAAAAAGGCACTTTCATTCATCAGAATAAGTATGTGAAAGAACTACTTAAGAAATTTGATATGAATGATTGCAAACCTTGCAGCACACCTATGGCAACATCCAAGCTAGTCACTATAGACGGCAGAGATGACCTTGTTGATTAAACATTGTATAGAAACATGATTTGGTCTTTATTGTACCTATCTGCATCAAGGCCAGACATTATGTTTGCCACATGTGTCTACGCCAGATCACAGTCAAGGCCAAGAAAATCAGATTTATTGCTGTAAAAAGGATATTCATATACATAAAAGGTGCTCCCACACTTGGAATCTGGTATCCAGCTAATGGTAACATTGAGCTTGCAGGATATTCTGATAATAACTTTGCTGGATGTAAAACAACAAGGAAGTCCACATCTGGGGGAGCCCAATTCCTAGGAGATTGCCTAATGTCTTGGCAAAACAAAAAGCAAGTTGCAGTATCTACATCCACTGCTGAAGCAGAATATATAGATGCTGCAAGTTGCACCGCTCAAATTTTGTGGCTTCAAAATCAACTTTTGGTTTTTGGTGTCACTGCCTTGAGGACTCCTCTCAAAATTGATAGTCAAGCAGCAGAAAACATCATCAAAAATCCAGTTTCACATTACACCACCAAGCACATTGACATTACACATCACTTTGTGAGGGATTGCTATGAAAAAGGTCTGATTTCTTTACAACATGTCCATACCAAGGATCAACTAGCAGATGTGTTGACAAAAGCACTTGATGCTTCCATATTTGACAGCTTGATTTCTAGGCTTGGAATGCTAAACATGGATTAAAAACAAATTTTCTTGTGATCCATGTGTAAATAGCAATAAAATGTTTTTAGAAAATGAGAAATTCATCCTTAAAAATAGTTAAAATTGAATTTTTCAATAAAATCCTTAAAGTCTGTTCAAAGCTCTTATTGCACAAAACACTGTTGTTTAGAAAAATCTATCCACTGATGCAAACCTCTAATAGTGTTTAAATTGGCCACAACCACTGGTTGTTTTGCACTAACAGTGGTTGGCCAAACAACTGTTTTCCATTGTCAAACAAAGGTTACACGTGGATAGATGTTATTCGACAGATGTTGCATCAGACGCCACGTCAAGTGCACTTTTTGAAAAACCCTATAAAACCTTGTTCTATCCCCAAACAGAGGTTTCACTTTTCTTGTGCGATTGAAAATTTTTCAAAGCCCTTCTATCAAAAATCTTCCAAAATCATGGCTTCTAAAACCAAATCGAAGAAGAATTCGACACAAGAACCACCCCTATTTATCCTAATCATCAAAACACCACACGATTACACCGCAATTCTTGAAGAAACTGACGCAAACGCTCGCTATCATCCAATGATCAGGATTCTGAAAGAATCAAAATTTAAACACATGTTGGAAGTAAAAGCCCCAGTTTACATCGACTCTTTAAGAGAATTTTGGGCAGAGGCTAAAGTAAACTCATCCGCTGATGGTGTGCCCTATTCCATCACTTCCAAAGTTGGTGGCACACAACTGCAAATAAGCCCACAATCTATCTCACAAGTCTTTATGTTAAATGATATGCAACATCCGGTATCATTTCCTTTGAGGGAGATGAAGCATGAATTCATTGAACGAGGTTACACCGGGCAGTTGAAAGGTATGACAATCTTTAAACCCAACTTTCCTGCAGAGATGAAATTCTTTTTCCACACATTACTTACATATGTCTCTGCTAAAACAACTGCTTTCAACGAGATTCTATTGAACATGCAGTATCTGGGATTTGCAGGTTTAACTGATTCTGATTTAACTTCTCCCAGGTGTTGTTCAATGATCTTGTAATTAATTTTAAAAATATTTCAAAAAGAAAACCTTTCTTGATACATCCAAGATTCATGAGTGTTTACTTGCATGATCAGATCAAATCAAACGCAAGTAAACAAGGCGCAGTTACAAATGCTGGTAGCCTAAACCATGAAACGTTTACACGAATAACAAATCAAGAAAAAGTTTCCAAAACAGAAGCAGAGGAGGCTGAGCCCTTTTTACAAGAACAAAATGTTCAAGCTCAACCTCCAGCTGCTGAGCCTACTGCTCTAGGTGATTAGAGCATCACAACCGCTGATCTGAAACCCACACCTAAAATCTCCAAAAAGAAACCATCCAAAGCATCCTGAAAACCCACCAAACCCAAAAAGGGTCCTCTGGAAGATGAGATCCCAGAGGTCAACCCAGTGACACCACCAAAGTCACCAACCACTGCTGCTACATTTTCACAGCAGATGGTAGAAAGATCTCAAACCGGCTTTCAAACTCCTGCTGCATCCTCACAAAAGGATCAGGTTGTAGGCACAGGGACACCAAATTATGAAGCTCTAGGATCACTTGGTTCTATCTTCCACAGCCCCTCTCCAAGGGCAATGTCACTTTCTACACAGCCACTCTCACCAATGCCATCACTACCACCTACCATGCTACCCTTGTTGAATGCAATAGATATTGAGCAGACATTATCCAGCACTTCTCAACTACTCATCCATGAGAATATACTTCAACCTGAAGCTGGGTCTGACTTATTTCTAATTGCTAGCCCATCAGCAAATGAAGAGGCTACATCCCTTGGGTTACATGTAACCCTTGGTGATAGTTCAACAATGGCAGCCACTACAATTGCTGAACCCCCAAGTTCTCAATTGGACAGTGGTTACATAGCTAAGACCTTGTTGAAGGCAACCACTGCTGAGGCTACTACGGTAACCTCTGCTCCAATGGGAAGTCTCCAGAACCAAGACAAAGGGGCATCTAAGATTGAAGCCAGTGGCAAACCACTTGCTCATGATATCTAGATAAAACTACCACATCTGGTAGGAGTTCAGATGATCCTATTAAGTTAGGTGATGAGCTAAAATACCAAGAATTGACGAAGAGGGTTACCAATTTTGAAACCGTTGTTGATGAAATTAAAGATCTTTTGAAACAGTTGATCATAATTCAGAGTCAACCCCCTGTTCCAACCTTCAGAGTCAACCCCCTGTTCCAACCACTGCTGAGCTCAAATCTGCAATAAATCCAATCTTTCAACAAGAAAAACATTTCCTGGAGCAAAAAGATAAGCATCAGATGATGGAACTCAGGAATATGGTTAATGCAAGATACAATGACACTATTGCAGATATCAAGGCAATCAAAGCCCACTTGCTCACCACCACTGGTCAATCTCCTCCCACCGTAATTTTTGCAAGTCCAGATGAAGCCAAAAAGGGGGAGAAACCTTTGGGAAACAAAAAGTTGAAAATGGATGATGCTAAGGCAAGGCCCACAATAAATATCCCTAAGCCAGATGGCTCAAAGAAACCTGATTTAACTGAAGATATCTTGGCAAGGGCAAAGAATGCTCATAAGAAGACTGTTTGATAAAGGCAAAGTGCTGGTTGAGAAAAAGATTGATCAGCAGTTAGAAAAGGGAGAGACTGGTACCTCAACAAAGAGGAGATCTTCCACAAAAGCAAGAAAACCAGAATCCACACCTCTCAAAACTAAAGTTGCTACCAATCCAACCACAAAAACCTTTGTCATCAAAGAATCAACCACATCTTCTCCCACAATTCCCATATCCACCCCAACAGATGTTGCAGCAACTGTTGTGCCAACACACACCAGAGGTTGTAGCAGATGTTATCACAACCACTGCCATCGTTACCTTTCCTACTTCCACACAACAATTACCAACACCACCCAGAATTCCAAGCCATCCATCATCCCCATCAATCAGTTTTAAAAGGAGGAAGGTTACAAAGGTCATAAGTGAAGAGAAGATCCCTGCTCCTACGCCTCTTGCATCTGCACTAGTGTTAAATCTAACCTCTGCTTCCCCAAGAACAACATTTGTTCCTTCAAAAGAAGTGGTTCCTGCAGGTATAAAGTTTCCTCTTGATTTGCCCGCAGTTAAGAAAGAAATCACATCTTTCTATGCTGAAGAAGATCCAGACAAAAGACACTTCCCGTCTCTTCAAGTTATCCAAAGCCTGCAAATATTGATCAGTATCTGGAATTCAAAGAAAAACAGGCAGAGGATATTGCTAGGAAGTTGTCTAAAGGCAAAAGTGATAGAGTAGTGCAGAATCAACTTCAGTTTCAATTGAGCAAAGTCCAATCACTGGAAAGATTTTCAAAGAACTTATCAAATAAGATTTCTGAAGTAGATGATAAATTCTTGAAAGATAAGTACATTTCTCACATCATGGAATACAAGAAATATACTGCAACTAGGGCACATTTTAAAGATTGGTCTGTGAGTGAGCTTCAAGAAGAGATTGCAAGAATAGAAGAACAACTAAAAGATCCTCACAACAAACCTACATGCCCAGATTGGAACAAATATAAAAAGAATGTACCTGAAAAGACCCTGAAGCTCAAAAGAATGAAAGAAGAGTTAATTCAGAATCATTATGGGTCAAAGAACCAGGTAATGAGATGGGGGAGATAAGAGTGTTGGATACATACAAAATGTTGGAAGCAAGAAGGAAAAAGGATCCATCAATGCCTCCTAAACCTGATTATACCAAAGAAGATGCTGCTCTCAAAGCCCAACTTTCTAAAAAGACCAGCTCAACATCTGCCTTATCCACACTTGTCGTGCTAAAGCGAAAAAGGCAAGAGGAGATGTCAGAGAAGGTTGACAGAGAGTTTGAGGAAGTATTCATTAGGGAAGGTATCAAGAATATGATGGAATATCCAACAGATGATAGAAGTACCAAGTTGGCAGAAGACCTAACAAGAATAGCTCCTTTTCTAGCCTCAGGAATAAAGGCTCCTTCAAGAAAGCCTTCAGACCCAAAAATTCTAAAGTGTTAAGGTCAACAAAGACATCCACGAATTGACTCTGCTCAAGTCTGATGGTAAAGCCACTAAACTATCCATGGAAGCTGCTTATAGGCTTACAGTAGAAGACTTCCACGAACTATTAAGTTTAGATCTTGAGAAGGATGCTGATGACTTAGAATCTCTTAACTTTGAATTACAATTCAAGGGTCAAATAAGAGAATTCTTCTGAGGAATAAAGACCAAGAATAAGGTGTTTTTTGGCATCATCTGTTCAAGTGGGAGATTGTTGTGATTGAACCTTTGGAAAGGAACAGATGATACAAAGTCAAAATATACCATCCAAGCTTTGGTCCAACCATCAGATGTTCTATCCTCTAATGGGCATTTACTGCATTCAATAAACACATTGTTCCCTATCCTCTTACAGAAGAAATTCTCAACCACTGATAGAAGATTACAAGGACAGAGGATAGCCAACAGTGTTTAGTCTAGTATTAGTTTAATTAATGTAACAGTGCTATGCATCGATAGTTTAGTCTAGCAGTGTTTGTAGTTAGTTACGTTTGGTAGCTGTCACTATCAACCATGACGTCAATGTTAGACGATCAGTGGTTAGATCGTTAGTATAAATAGGCGCTCATGTAACAGTTTTTACTAGTCTTCTTAAAAAGATCAATATCGCATATGTTCTTCATTTCATACTATCAAACGATCATTATTGGGCTAAGGGGGAGTTTATGAATCACATGCAATAGTTTAATTACTTGAAAGCATGATGGTGATGAAAACAAACGACCGATTGATTGTTGTAAAAGTTTTCCATTAACCCGCTGCACTTATTCTCTATTTTTCAATCACTTTCATTATTTGAAACAAAAACAGCAATCAATTCAAACTTAGATCCTGACAGAACACGAAACCTATTTGTGAGCGAGAAGTATCTCGGTCAGTTTGAAAACTAGAATCAGTGTAACATTTTACAGTGAGCTCCTCATTGACACCCCCAAATACCAAGAACATATCTTTTCCTTCTCAAGTACTTAAGAATGTTCTTAACTGCAGTCCAGTGAGCAATCCCAGGGCTCTGCTGGTAGCGGCTGGTCATGCTTAAAGCATACGAGACGTCTGGTCGAGTACATACCATAACATACATGATAGAGCCAATCGCTGAAGCATATGAACTGCTTCCATCTGTTTTATTTTATGGTCCTTAGTAGGAGCTTGTGATTTCAAGACGATACCTTTAGTCATTGGAACACCTCCTTTCTTGGAGTTTTCCATCTTAAAGTGTCTTATCACTTGGTCTATGTACGTACTTTAACTTAGCCCAAGAAGTCGCTTAGATCTATCCCGATAGATCTTGATTCCCAGAATGTAAGCGGCTTCTTCAAGATCCTTCATTGCAAAACAAGATCCCAACCATCGTTAATTTCATTAAGCATAAGGATGTTGTTTCCAATGATCAATATGTCATCCACATACAGGATGAGAAATGATATAGCACTCCACTAGCCTTTCTGTAAACATAAGGCTCATCTTTGTTTTTGACAAAGCCAAATTCTTTTTCTAAGCAAAGATTCCAGCTCCGAGACGCTTACTTGAGTCCATAAATGGACTTGTTTAGCTTACATGCCCTATTAGGATATTTTGGATCAATAAAACATCTACAGAAAGATGCCCATTAAGAAAGGCGGTTTTAACTTCCATTTGCTAAACTTCTACAACTATGGCAAGCAATATCCTAATCGATTTTATCATTGCGACGGGCGAGAAGGTTTCATTATAGTCAATACCTTGAGTTTGAGTGAAACTCTTCGCAACTAGCCGTGCTTTATAAGTATGTATGTTTCCATGCATGTCGATTTTTCTCTTGAAAACCCATTTGCTCCCTATTGCCCGTGATTTGGGGGTAGCTCAACCAAGTCCCATACTCGATTATCGCGCATGGACTGCATCTCAGTTTCTATGGCTTCTAGCCATCTCACAGAATCTGGATTAGAAATAGCAGATTTTGTAGCTAGTAGGTTCGTCATCAGACTCGACTACTGTCAAGACCTCAGAACCCTCCACATGCCATAGGTATCTATCGGGCTCTTTACGAGTCCTGATGCTCCTGCGAGGGTTTTCGTTTAAGTCTGATTCGGTACCAACAACTTCTTATGGTTCAGACGTTCCGACCTCTTCACCAGTTGTTTGTGGTTCTTGAACTTCTTCAAGGTCCACAATATTACTTCCAGTTCCTCGACTAAGAAGTTCATCTTCAAGGAATCTCTTAGCTTTCCTTTTGATGGAAATCTTATTAGCATTAGGATGGTAGAAGTAATAACTACTTTGATTATAATATTTTCCTTGAGGTTCGAGCTTGTCATAAAAATCACTTGTGATGTAAGCATAACACCCCATATTCTTAGGTAACTCAAGTTTGGCTTATGCCCATAGCATATCTCATATGGAGTCCTGTTTACCCTTTTGGTCGGTGCTAGATTTACGAGTCGAGCAGCAGTCATAAGAGCAAAACTCCAAAAGGAGTGAGGCAAATTTGTTCTACACATCATTGACCGAATCATATTCAGTAGGGTTCGATTTCTCCTTTCACACACACCATTAAGTTGGGGTGTGCCTAGTGGAGTGGGTTGTGAAACTATTCCATGTTCCTTTAGATGATCGAGAAATTCCAAGCTGAGGTACTCACCGCCTCAATCTGAGCGAAGCATTTTAATCTTTCTATTAAGCCGGTTTTCACCTTCATTTTGAAACTCTTTGAACTTTTCAAAGGTTTCATGCTTATGCTTCACAAGATAGACATATCGACTGTGATCGTCGATGAATGTAACGAAGTATCTCTCGTGATTCCTAGTCATAGTTCTAAATGGACCACATGCATGTGAGTGTATGGGTCCTAGTAGATCACTACTCGTTCACCAACATGGGTGAAGGGATCCTTGGTGAGTTTTCCAGCTAAGCATGACTCACAATCATCAAATGATCCCGTTCCCGTGGATTCAAGAATCCCCTCATATTGGAGCCATTTATGCGTGCCTTGCTTATGTGGTCAAGTCTACAATGCCATAGGAATGAATCATTTGTACCAGTTTTCTGATGTTTAGAAAGGTTATATATATTGCTAGGTTGAACATCAATTTCGTAAATACCGTTTGAGGTGTAGCCTTAAAATAGTAAATACCATTTACTTAAGCAGATATAGAAATACCATCAAAAGCATATCTAAATTCTTGTTCAGAAAGCAATGAGACTGAAACAATGTTCCTGGTTAAACCAGGTGCAAAAAGACAATTGTTCAAAACAACAACAAGATCACAAGGACATGCAAGATTAAATGTGCTAGTTGCCAGAACTGGGACTCTCTTCCCATCGCCAATGATGAGCTCCATGTCTCCCGGCTTTAGTTTCTTCCACTTCTCATGTTCCTGTAAGACATTAATGATGTGATAACCACACCCGGTATCAAATACCCATGTGTTGCTTGAAACAATGTAAAGCTCGATAACATATATTGGAATACCTAAAGAAGTGCCTTCTCCATTAGCCTTCTTTGCTTTGATCTTGGCAAGATACTCGGGGCAGTTACGTATCCAGTGCCCCATCTTGTTAGACTCATAGCATTGCTGCTCTTATGGAGGAAGGGCTTTCACAGCTTGTTTGCTCTTGTTGGTAGCAGGTTTGGCAGCAACGAGAGCCTTCCTTTGCTTTTGCTGTTCTAACTTTTCTTTATTTTGGGTTTCCCAACACCACCAAATTGAACCATTAACACTTGCTTTGTTTTGTTGGAAATGTTCATCTCTGTCGTTTTGAGCATCCCATGTAACTCTGGCACTGTCTTTACCCAGCCATTCATGTTAAAGATCATAACAAATTGATCATAGTGACTGGAAAGAGAGTTGAGAATGAAGTCAACAGCCATCTAATCTTGGAGAGGATAACCAAGTTTGTTTAATGGTCGATGTAGACTTTCATCTTGAGGACATGAGCACTAACTGAGGAACCCTCTTGCATTCTATAGCTTATGAGTTGTTTCATAGTGTCATAGCGTTCCTGATGGGCTTGTTTCTAGAACATGCCTTTGAGTTGCTCAATCATGTCGAAAGCACTCATGTATTCCATATTCTTTCGGAGATCTGGGGAGATGGTGGCTTACATGAGGCAACTCATGTATTCCATACCCTTTTGGTCGGTTTATGAGGCTGCGAGGATAACCTATTGTCCTTGCGTTGATACGTTTGGCCTCATGTATGCCACTTTTGTTCTCGAGAAAGCTGTAGCACGTAACACGAGAAGAAAAGTAATAGTCGTCCTAAAACGGTCACATGTGGAAAGGTCAGATGTGTCAACGAAGCCCTTGCACTTTGGAAGGATTAACTAGACACCAAGTGTCGTGCTGTGGCTCCAACACTAATGGTTCACATTATGCCCCAAGTGTTACTAGTAGTAGGATGACATAGACCATTGATTTTAATTCTTTACTAAATAGGGTCATTATAGTTAAGTTTTTATTTGGGTATTAAACTCTTGATATTTCCAAAAGGACCCTTTCACCTTTCGGGACAATTAGTTTTAGATAACCTATAAAACAAAGTTTGTCACGACTGAAATAAGCAATTTAAAGTTAACAGTGAAGACTATTAAGGTTTATGAGTTTTTAAAGATGTGAGAAAAACATGTTTTTAAAACTCCAGCGGTTATAAAATTTACAAATTGCTAGAACTTTCCTTTTTTCGATTCCATTTTTAAAACCCCTTTTAAAAATGCATTTTGGTATTAGGTTGATCTGTAATAACATTTATTAAAAACAACCATAATAGCAAAATGAATATTCAAATCATACGGGCATATGTTTTTGATCTTGCTAGAGCTAAGTAGCAATATCAAAGGGGTCATGGGTTATAAAAAAACAACCACAAGGATGGACTTGAGTGCATCTTGTTATCTTAAGCGACTCTCACTAACTCCAAGACTCCCTTTGGCATTTAGTATTGTTTCGAGTTTGCTTCGGGGTCTTCGGTTAAAGATATTTAACAAGTAAATACAATAAAGACAAAACCCTATATATTACAACTTTGAATCACAAATTGGGCCAAAACCATGAACTAGTCTATTATAGCTTTGAGCCACAAAGTGGGCCAAAACCAAATATAAAACACAACCACAAGGTTGGGCTCGATTTGCATATTCAACATAATCAAAAGCTTCTTTGGGCAAGTTTTGGTCAACCAAAAATATGACCAAGAATTATATGTTGCCCAATAATAAAAATAAATAAAAAACTTTAGAAATTTAAAGTTTGTGACTTATTATTGCGGTAAATAAAAAACCGGTTTCGATATGGAAATCCTTGGTAAATAAAAAATTAACAAATGTTAGTCAAAACACTTTTGACAAAAATGTATTTATATATATATATATATATATATATATGTTAGTTAAAATTGAATTTTTAACTAGTGAAAACACAAACACACACACACACACACACACACACACACACATATATATATATATATATATATATATATATATATATGTTTTACATAGAAACGGAAGCACAAGTAACAAATGATTATTATGAACACTTTTACACCAAGGAATACCCGCAATGGAACAAGGTCACCTATATGCAAATACGAAATATAAACACAACCATAGGGGGTTTTAGGTATACCTTCGGTTAGTAATAACCGCGTGAAACACCAAGGTGCAACGAGGTGAGCTAGAACGAGTCGGGAACAAGATGAAAACGTAGCTCCTTCTTCAGCCGGTTAGCGGCGGCGACGGCCGGAAAAATGGCGGTAAGAGGAAGGGTGGCGGTTGTAGTTGAGTGTGGCAAGTGGAGTTTTGTTTTGGACAAGCTACTTATGTCTTCACTTATGTTTAAGGTTATATAGCCAAGGATTAGGTTAAACCTAAAACCCTAAGGGCCACAAGCCCACATCCTTTCCTTTTGTCTTTCTTTCAGCCCATTAGTAGTAATCCAATTATAAAAAACCCAACTTGATTAGGATTAATATAATATTTATTTTCTAACTTTATAAAATAAACTATTACAATCGTTCTGTTAAAATATGTCATTTAATCTAATTAAATAAATTACCTCGTTGTCCTCGGTGTAACTCTTACGGATCAAGACCCGATTAATATGTTGTCCTATCGAACCGCACATAAACTTCCAACAACACCACGTATGGATTATATAATTTAAGCTTTCAATAATGTATTGATCGCTACAATGGTTAAAAAGGACAATTATGATTATATGAAGACAAAGTGCCACATCGCTTAAGAAGATATATGTTTACGTAGAAGAAATATATGCTAAATGTGTTCCCATTTCCTTATTTTTATCGGTTATACTTTCTCTTTTAACTTTTAAACTAAATACAAATAAAACTTTTATTTTGTTTTTTTACATCTATTTTAAGTTTGAAAAGATACATGTTAGTGATTAAATATCATAATGAACTCTTTATTTATAGGATTTCTTTTTTAATTTTTTTTTTTGAATTTCTCACCACAAAATCGTTATCACGGTTCATGCTTATATCAACATTTTATGTGTTTTGAGTTTTGTTTTAAATTCAACTAGACCATTGGTGCCTTATGTATCATTCTTAAAAATTCACGAGCAAATAAACTAATTATAGATAAATACAAAATGCTTTTAGCCGTAGTTTTTATATTATAAATACATAATATCAATGATGCCCGGAACTCATATTTAAATATTTATCATCAGAATGATGCTTTTCTTAATTTGAATTTATCTTCAAAATGGTTATCATCGTCGGACCGTATATTAATTTATTTGATTCTTTTTACTACCGTTCAAACTATTATCACCAAATCACAAATTGAATTTGGTATTAATACTTAGGGTTAGGATATAATAGGAAGTTTCTATCACTAGTAAGGATAGGAATTAATCTTGTCCATCCATTTAGTAATCAAGAGTTAAGATTCAATGAATTAAATTGAATCAAAAAGAGAAGGCGTGTGGGTTTTTGTAGAGGCATTTTAGTCAATCCAATGTAATACTTTCTCTCTCCTCCAATTCCCTCTCATTTTTTAAACGTTCATAACTCTTTCATACGACATTATTTTTTTATAAAAATTGCACCAAAAAGCGTTTTTTATCTTTAAAATGAGTATGCTATTGCTATATTTCGAAAAAATAATTTTCGAAAACTCAGTTGCGTAAAACGCAATGAAAAAAAGCCCAAAAAAGATAGTTAAAAAACGCAGCGAACCAAGCCAGTCTACAATGAAACCAGCGATCTGTAAGTGATCTGTAAAGCGCAAAAGCAAAAAAAAATCCGCAGCGAACCAACATCTGTAAAACGCAACAGTCACTGACAGTAAAAAACGCAGCGATCTGTAAATAGTTAAAAAAACATCCGTAAAACGCAACTGTTACTGACAGTAAAAAAACGCAGGGAAAAAACCAGCAACACGCGGGCCCGGGTTTTCGAAACTGCGTTCGTGTCCGCAGGACGTGCGGGTGCACACGAGTTCGCCTAAATTCCGGTTCCAATTTGCACCCCCCCTGCGCACCCGCGCGTAGGACTTATGGTAAAACATGTCATAAAGTTATGTTGATTAGGCAAAGGTTTCACCTTATAAATAACCTTATACTTTGTCTCCACACCAATGTGAGACAAGTGGTTTACCATTTTGGGACATTCATTCAAACACATTTAATTTCCAACATTATTATCATATAGTTTCATTTAAAGTTCAACAAACCATCATAAAACACAATGGACTAAAAAACATAAAATAAATTGTTTTGTTTTTCTAAAAAGCAATGAATTAAAACACAAAACAAAGTTTATTTATAAAACGCAATTGACTAAAAATATAAAAGAAAGTGGACTTTCTAAAACACAATGGACTAAAATCACAAAAGAAAAGTGTCTTTTGTAAAACGCAATGGACAAAAAACTGTGTTTTTTCATTATTTTGTAAAATGCAATGGACAAAAAACACCCAAAAATATGTTTTTTCATTCTTTGTAAAACGCAATGGATAAAAAACAGTTTTTTTTCATTATTCTGTAAAACGCAATGGACAAAAAACACCCAAAAAGTGTGTTTTTTTTTTCTTTTGTAAAACACAATGGATAAAAAACAGTTTTTTTTCATTATTTTGTAAAACACAATGGACAAAAAACACTCAAAAAGTGTGTTTTTTCATTCTTTTGTAAAACGCAATGGATAAAAACCTGTGTTTTTTCATTATTTTGTAAAATGCAATGGACCAAAGAACACCCAAAAAGTGTGTTTTTCATTCTTTTGTAAAACACAATTTTAAATAAAAGTCTAAACTGAAAGGTATTTTGTAATTTTTTCTTTGAGACTTTTTGTCAAACACCTGGTGTGCAACTTTTTATTAATGATTTCTCAATGAGATTGGAACTAATGATGTTGCCCAAACGCAAGAATACATCAAGAGAAAAGTAGAATCAGAGTATCTTCACTTTGAATTCAAAAATGTTTGAGAATTTGAGAAGATGAGTACATGTTTTAACAGAAATCTTATGTTCCATCGCGTCATGTTAAATTGAAAAAACGAGAAGTTATAGAAACATAAACTGTGCTTTCTTCAAAGAAATCGAAGAACACGTTGATTGAGTGTTCGAACCGTTCATTGATGAAGAAAAATTGCACCGTGATGTATAATTCTAGAGAGAGAAAAGGAATGAAATGTTGAAGATGGTGGGTTTTGAACATCTGAGTTTTGAAGATACAGAGAAGGGAAATAGAAAGAATAGATAAAAGAAGATTGACTAATACCCTTCCCACTTGTATTTCTACTTTTCCAAATGGACGGCTAAGATTACTTCCTATCCTTCCTACCCAAAACATACTTCCTATTTGATCAACTCTCTTAATACTTATCGCTCAGATCATATATTGTTATCATAGGTAAATTGTTATCACCGTAACACATCAAAAGTCATACAAAAAGATTTCTGGATTTTCTATCGATCATTTTTAACTTTTATTCCAAGAGTTTAGGCATGATAAGTTGGTACGGCATGAGTTTACATATGAATTGTTTTTTTAAGTGTATAATATAAGAGATGAAATGATTAATTTATTTATTATTTAAATAAACATACCTATAATTTAGGTATAGGAGAATTAAAAACAAACCTTTTTATAACATAAAGATTTTTAAAGGGGTTGAATTTGATGATTTTTAAAGTGCTATTTTTAGTAAGGGGGATATAAACAGTAAAAGAGATGGTACGTTTAACCCACCCTTATTAGTAGGGATAATCACCAAAATAGGTGAGTACACCTAATAAATAAACAAAATAGGGATTGATTTTTATATATGCTAGGCGATAGAAAATAACAAATTGAATGAGGACAAATAAACAGTAACTGCTCCACAATAACTCATTCGCAATTCACACTTTAATCCGACTTCTCCATAACCCACACTCTATTAATATTGCTCCTTCATAGCTGACTTGAAACTAATATAAAAGTCAATGTCAATTCATGTGACAACCTGCAACTTTAGGTTACTACTTTAACCTAACCACGGTTAATTTAGACATACATTCTCGGCACTACATTTAACCAGGGTTAGTTAAATGAGTCTACGTTGGTAATTCGAGGAATTACCGGAACACATACATGTTAATTCTTAAGCATGGCGACTAACACGGAGAAAAATTATAAACGAGTGGTTTATACGAAACTTATGTGCTGCATGACAGATAAGTGAATTATATGCTTTAATTGTAAATTACATGTTATTATGTGTTTTATGTGGAAGATGCATAGTTTGGGGTGTATAATAGATAGATTAGAAACCTTAAATAACAATAAACTATCCTCTCAAATCAATCATACGACAGTTTTCTATCACCACCCTAATCACCATTTCCAAATATTCCTCTAATCATTTGGCTACATTCAAGTCCTCCAATCTTTGATCTCCCAATCTTTCAAGAACAATCTTTGCATCAAATCATGGGTAAGTGTTTATGATTATACTTTGTAGTTCTTGTTCATTTGATACTCTTGCAAAACCCTAACAATCCAAACAATGGTCTTGTGTTTACTTGTTGATGCGTGGACGATTGTGTTATTTATGTGCAAACCGTTTACCAAGAATATGAATGCTAGTGATATGCTAATTGATATGTTTAGTACTATAAATCTCTAAAGTGATTGGTAATGTTGTAGAACTGCTGCAACTGTACATTGGTGATTGGTTTATGGGTTGTTTCTGTGCGATTAGGGTTTGTTTGAAAGGATGTTCCGAGTTAAAGAGATGAAAATGATGTATCCGAGTTTACGTATAACATCCATGAGTCCGGGTTTAACGTGTGACATATTAGTTCGAGTTTATGTGTGTCCAAGTTTAAGTTTATTCGAGTTTGTGGATATGTTTAAATGCAATGGGTCCGAGTTTATTATATGAAGGTATGTGTCCGGTTTTAATGAGATTATATTTGGTCCGGGTTTGATGAGTTTACACATGTGCCGAATTTAACTATGTATAGATCGATCCAAGCATGTATGTTTTAGTGTTGTCCGAGTTTGTGGTTGTGATGATGAGTCCGAATATGTGTAGAATAGTATGTCCGAGTTTAAAAAGGAACCAAGGGTTCCAAACTTAGACAGTACATAAATCAGAACTTATGTTTGAGTTTAAAGAGAATCCAGATTTAGGACATCCTAGAGTCCGAATATATATGCATGGTTCCGAGTTTATAAATGATGTTATTATTTCCGAGTTTATGCAAGTGTTACCTATAGGCCCAAGTTTCTGTATTATATTCTTGGATGCCCGAGTTTAACGTGCTTTCTGTGTCCGGGATTACGTGAAGAGGGGGAATCCGGGTTTGAGTGATTTGTGGAGTCCAGGATTAAATTATGTGTATGCTGGAGAGACTTTCGAATTTAAGTATACAAATGATGAGGCTTCCGGATTTAGTTGTATTTGATAAGATTATTAATTTATGTGACCATACGTAAAATATGCACTCCGAATTTAAGGAGATGATTGATTGTATGACTTTATGTGAAACCCGTGTTCACAAATCACCAACTGTTGTCACTAGAGAAATCATTGTGTGTTAAACCTGTAAACCTGATCATGTTAAACACTGTTGTTTGGACACTTAGGGTATTGCATAACCCTAATACATGCATACTTACGTTTATCATACATTTAGTCGCGTGTAACGGACATAACACCGATTTAACGCTTAAAGGCACGATATCATTTACCGAGCATACGAAGGTGAGTTCACTGCTCTTTTACAAGCATGTGTCCAGTGGGGACAAACAAACTAATTACCCTGGAGGGGATACTTTGAAAACTTTTATCCCTGGAGGGGATGACTACTATTCCTTGGAGGAATACCTTGTTATATATGTTTTGTTTAATTTCGATGTTAGTTAATAAACTCAAACTCTATCACGGAAAGTCCCTACTTACATACCGAACTAGTTTCCTGGAGGGCGACGGGGTATTAGTTGATAGCGCTATTAGGCCTGACAAACCTCACACCATGCCTTGGAGGACGAGCGTGAACTAATGACCTTAAACACGTTGATCAATGATGCTAGACATTGATGAGGGCACCAAAAACAGATGAGTCAATCGGTACTGAGTTTATTAGTCATAACATGTCGTTAAACTAAACACCAACTTGTTTTCGTTAAACAAAACTGTGAACTCGCCGGCTTAATCGCTGATACACTTTTTCTGTATGCTTGCAGGTTGTTATACAATTCATGCATGGAAACTTGCAGTCTGGGGAGCTTGAAGTGTCATGGGGCGTGTTACGTGATGGCAAACGATAAAAATTTATGCCTTAAAACATTTTGATTTCAATTGTTTGAGATACTTACATTTGCTTCCACTGAACATATACTATCTTGAATTGTTTAAATTAAAAGTCACTTTTCATTGGTTATGAAGACTTGTTTTATATTACTTATTGTTAGTTCGACATGATTAGTGGCTAGATCCTGGTACGTCACACGCCTCACGGTGAAACTCTGTAAGTGGTAATTTGGGGGTGTGACAATTCAGCTCCTTCATAGCACGTACTCAGATAATACGTCTCCTCCATTGCCCCAACTCCAAAAAATGAGCTCCTTCATAGTCCACACTCTAATAATCCGGCTCCTTCGTAGCCAAAACATGTAAAAGTTAATGCCTATTTGGATAAATATAAAAGTTAATGAACATTTTGTTAATTTATTAAGTCCATTTGCCTATTTTAATGATTTCAATATTATTACTATATGCAGGTATATTATCTATATATTCAGGTTTATAATTATCTTACAATAGAGTATCATCAACTCATATTAGAGTTTTGATGTATTGTTTGTTGGAACTAGAAAAGAACAGAGGATATTCAAAAGCCAAAACAATCAAGAAATAAACAAAAGATTGAAACAGTCTCTCCCCAAAGATAATGAATCTTGAACAACTAATCAGAAAATCTGTTGAAGAAAAAAGCAAACATCTGATCAAGGCTTGGAACTATTGTTCAAGAAGAAATAATATATGTTGGAGGCTAAAGTCTGTCGAAGCCAAATGTCTGAAGAAGAAGACCAAACATCTGGATGGCCAAACAGATGTTTGGATCACAGCAACAAAGGATAGTCTAGATAGTGGTTTCCTAATGTAACACTATTTATCTTATATCAGTGTTTAGACTAGTTAGAATAGATGATAGGATTTGCACAGATGTTTGCAACATCCGTGGAATCTTTTCTATTAGAAATGTTAGATGTCATTATCATGGTGATGTTATCCAATCACTGAACAGAGCTTTCATACTTAGTATAAATAGATCACACTTGTTAGTGATCTATTTATCACACACGTCACCTATTCTCTTGTACGAACATGTTTGTTAAGTGATCAGGATGAGTGGGAGTTAGTAGAGTAAATCGATTGTTAAAAATGTGAATCATCATTTATGATCATTGAAAAACAATTGTTGGTGATTACTTCTAGTTTGTGATTATTTATCTGTTGTTTATACAATTCAAAATTGTTTGAGCTTAAAATTGTATTTCTAATCACAAACCTTTTAAACTCAGACCTAACAATTGGTATCAGAGCTTGGTCACGTAAAATCGATTTCATAATCAGTTTAACATACAAAGATCCAATATTGTTCGTAGCTCAGAGTTATATAGTGAAGAACTAATTAGTGTCTTTCACATACTTTGTTTTTATGATAAAGAACAAGAGAAAATGGAACAAAATGATTCCCACAATACCGGCAACGTAGGACGGGGCATATACGTGCAAAGCAAAATACAGGGTGTTGGAAGTCTGTTGTCTTCGGACCACACATTTCAATGGTACCAAGTGCTGAGAACCTAAAATGTATTTCAGCCAAAGAAGCCCGAGAACTACTCTGAGCAAGATTATTAAAAATTCGAGCTAGATGCGAAAGCCTTTAGTATTGTGTTATGGCTCTGGCAAATGATATATATGCTTGCTTGTTGCATTGTAACAGTGCCAAAGAGTTATGGGATGCACTGAAGGAACAATTTAGTGAGACAGAGGATGTTATCAATAATACTCGAGAAGTCCTTAACCAGCAATATGAAACCTTCACTCAGGTCAAAGGGGAGACCCTGACTCAGCAGTTTGAATGTTTTTCATGCTTAATTAGTGAACTTAAATTGGTTAACAAAGAATTCACTAAATCAACCTTAAGTAACTGATTCTTAAGATCCTTACCTCAAAGATGGGACACTATGCTATAGTGATGAGAACATCCACATATTTCAAGGAGATGAGTCTGACTCATCTATATGGAAAACTCCTAACATTTGAGAGGGAGCTTGTCCAAATGAAAAAGCTCCAGGAAACTGGAAAGGTGTTTGAGAGTTACGTTTTGGGTAACACAACACTTTGGAGTCAGGAAGGATCATATGCTAGAATGAGAAATAATCAGAGTTTTAATCATTTTCTTGATATATCAATAGGAATCAACTCTAATCAACATTCCACAAGTTATGCTTTTGCAGCAAACGATGATACTCATGTCACTAATAATCTGTCATTTATACTCGATGACCTTAAGCACATAGACACAACTAACCTAGAGGAGATGGACATATCGCACCAGGTAGCCTTACTCAGTCTAAGAGCTAATATTTTTTTTTGCAAAAGGACTGGTAGGACTTACCCAGTATTAAATGGGAGGTCGAAAATAGGGCTGGATAAATCTAAGAGTAAATATTTTTAGTGTAATAGGCTGGGACACTTTGCTAAAGAATGCAAGAGTCAAACAAGTAACTCCGCACCAATGATTACATATCCTAATCGAAGATCTCAACCTAATACACAACAGGAGTTTTGTCCCCAAAATACTCCTAGACCAAATGTGCAAAACACATCTCATTTTGCACAAAACTGGAATCTTGTACTAGTGCATTATTTTCATGCACCACAAGTGATGAACATGAAAACTTAATAGATGAAAACTTTGCTTTAATAGCAAAAATTATAATGAACATGAAAACTTTTATTTTGTGGCTCTTGAGTATTGTTCAGGTGAAGAAGATCTAGTTCAAAACACTTTTGGTGAAGAGATTGCTGGTAAAGCTGTTGAAAGCTCTGGCCAACCATTTGTTGGTGACAAGGAGCATGCAGGAAGGATGGATGAGAAATATCCCAAAAGTTCCACTGATTGCATCAATGTGTATCAGGTTGAATTGGTTGCCTCTAAGGTATCACCTCAAACTCTTAAGGAGTTGTATTCTGAAAAATGCACCATAGCTTTTGCTAACATAAAAGAGGTGAATGAAAATCTTAGGGAAAAGGTACAAATCAGTTAAATAATTCTCGAAAAATTAAAAAGAGATTTTAAAACAAGAATTGCTTAAAAGACTTTGAAATAAGCAGTCTGAAACATGAAGCATCCGTTACCATTGATCAACTCCAAACAGTGATAGAAAGATATCAAAATTGTAAAAAAGAGTTGGAATCCACACAAATCATCTATGAAAGATGGGTGGAGTCCTGCAATGGTTATGAGATGCTCTAAGATAAACAAAGAAAAAACAATGTGAAGTTTGGTGTTGGTTTTAGAAAATATGGCCAATAACATCAAGCCAACACTTCCATTGATTCTGAGATGGTTGAAGTCATACCAACCACCTCAACTGGTTAGGAAATCTAGATCAGTGAACCTAGTGGCAAGAAAATAACTCTTGAAAAGCCACTAAGTTCCATTCAATCTGGAAAACAAAACTATGAGTTTAAACCTACTTTGTCAGATGAATGTGATGTTCTTGAGAACTATAAACCAATTGACTTAACCAACCTAAATAGTCTTGACCCACCCAATATAAAAATCATTTCTATTACCACCTCTCAAACTAACATATGTTTCAGAAAGGAGAGGCAACGGTAAAAGGAAAGATGTGTTGTGTGAGTTCTGCAGAAAAACAAATCATTGGGAAAAAGACTGTTTCAAGTTAAAATCCCATTTGCTAACCAAGATGCATCACCAACACAAAGTCACCTACAATACAATCTAACGTACATGCAAAAGGTAGCCACGACGAGTGAGTTTTAATAGTTTTTGTTAAGCAATAATAAAACACATTGCAAAACTATTTTGTTTAAAACACAACACACCAACATTTTTAAAATATTTCGATATTCATTAATAAAACATCAGCAAACATTTTAAAACAAACAAATTCACCCGAATCGACCTATTATTCTATCAAGGAAGTATCACCGATATGGATCAAATTACTTGGGCACCAAGGAAAATCCTTAAATGCGATCTAATATGAAAACCAGCTAACCAAACTAACTCATAACTAAGACACAACAGCTCCATAACACGACACCCCTTAAAATCTATCAAGATATAGCACAACTGCATTGTCACATATAATTCAATTTAATGTAAAGCATATAAAGCAACAACATCACATCAACCACATGTCAACAATAGTATCAGCAACCACATAGGAATTTAACACCAAGTTTGACTCGTACATAATATACCCTACCAGCACCTTTAGCAGACCTCATATTCATGCCCCTTATAGCTCACTATCCATAAGCAAACAAGACCACATTTCCCCCTATGGCTCATTGTCTATAAGCAAACCACATAAACTCCACTTATGGCTCACTATCCATTAGTGGACCATATAAACGCTCCATATGGCTCACTGTCCATAGGTAGACAACACGTAAAAACCACTTATGGCTCACTGTCTATAAGAAGACTACAAATAAATGTCCACAATGGCTCGCTATCCATAAGCAGATGACTCACATTTTATTTTAATTGGCAACTCCGAACTATACTTGTGTGACCCCTAAAAACATCATCATCATCATCATACTCAGTAAATCCCACCAACAGCAAAGCTAAGGTACGGTCTGAGGAGGGTAGATGTAAACAGCCTTACCTCTACCCCGTAGGAATAGAGAGGTCGCTTTTAGTGAGACCCCCAGCTTGATTGTAGTTTTGTATCAAGCCTTGGACCTAAGGAACATAACACTCAAACAATCAAGACAGAGACCAATTGATGCATGTAACCCCATGTATTTTAGCTATCAATGCCACCACAGGATGCATGATTAACCATCTGCCTCTTTTAACGTTATTTTCACAAAATTAGTAAAATAACGTTAAATTTAGTACCATTTCACTTTTACCCCCCGAGCGCCCACACATATATATATATTATACGTGCACACTGCAAGCGGGGCATAACCCCTAAAAACATCAACAGTTCAACAACTACCCAACAACGGTCGTGTGTGGTTCAATGTTTTAACGTTTCGTTCTAAATTTAACAAGTTAACACGGTGCAACGTGCATGTGTAGTGCAACGTTTTTACACATATTTTTTTCCCGTTTAACAAGTTCATCACAGCGCACGGGTTATATAGAGACTTCGTTACTGATTTATATGTCTTCTATTTCAGTTTAAATTCTTCGCATTAACACGCCGTAACTTCAGTGTTGGTGGTTGATGTGTCGAAAAAACAACATAGTTTTTAGTGTCTAAAACCCTCATTTTAGTAGTTATTTATTGCAATTTCACCTTAAATTGTTTAAGTGTTTGTTTATTGGTGTTTTGCAAGTCCTATGGCTAAAAAGATGTATTGTCAAGTTAAAAGATAGCTTAATTGAAGAGATCAAAAGATGATGGATTAGGCACGAGTACGAGCGGTACCCAGATTAGTCCAGTACAGTACGAATCTTACTATTTGGATATGGGTTGGAGAGAACTGCCTTTTAGAGCATTCACATCCATTCCACCATATTTTTACCTTGTATTACACTAAAAAAACACTATATTTGCTCTTTCCTTTTGAATTAAATGATATTTTTTCTACCTTTATCACTACCTTTTCTCTCTCCTCCACTCACAACCACTTTCAAAATATATTAAAAAATTATAAAGGGTGAACAGTGTCCCCTCAAAAATACAGATGAACAGTAATATATTCTCTCTCCTTCACTCACAACCACTTTTTATACTCTATATATTAAAAAACTCTACTCACACAATTTGGTGGAATGGATGTGAATGCTATTAGAAATCAAAACCCTAGTGGGCCCAGTTGCTGATGTGGAAGGATACAGGTTGTAACCGATTAATGTGAGTATCGGTCATACCCGGTTCAAACCCTAGTGGAACCTATAAATAGAACATTATCTCTAAGGAACCCTAGTTTATGAAGTAGGGCGACTGAAACAAAAAAAGGGTTGTTCAAAGTTTTAATTTTTTTAAGATCAAAGGAGTAGAGGAGTTGAAGATCTAGCATACAGGAAATTGTTTTAGTTAGTCTTACTGAGTTAGATACTTTATGTTTTTTTCCGAATCTTTATCTTTTATTCGATGAAATCTTATCATTTTGTTATGTCTAGGGCTAGCTAACTGTCGTATAGCTGGTTAGGTAGGATGAATTATGGTCTTCTGTTTAGTTGAATGATTTTATTTGTGAAAGTGTGATTTTAAATAAGTGTTTGCCAAAACTTGCTATGTGTATCTATATGCTATGTAGTGATCTTTGGATGAGTTTGTGTGGATAATCTAGGTCTTTCTATGAGGTTATGCATGTTTGATTTGATTAATTGTTGGTGCACTTTATGTCCCTCACTGTACGAATAGGCTAGATAGAGTGTGTATTGAATATTGTATAGATTAGATACGAGCACAACACCCAAGTGCGAACGTGAGAGGTGCTTAAATGTTATTTTCGCATGAAGATAAATGGCTCACTTTGCACGAAGATAAAACGTGTCTATATATAGTGTTGTGTGTTCATTATTTTGTAAGTTTTGGAGTTCCTAGAGGGGAAACGCTGTCGAAATTGATTTCGCCAGCTTGACAAGATGTGTACTCTTTCGAATGAATGAAACTTCCGCTGATTCTGTTTCTACTCCTTTCTTAATAACATTCTACCGAATTAGTGATATTATGCCCAAACTTCCGTCTAGAACCACCAGATCATGGACCTACAATTGGTATCAGAGCTACAGTGAATCACCTACGCTCATGAATTATAGACATTTATGGACTTAGAAGGGTTTTAGACATAAAACATCTAAATGGACAATCAACGGACAAAAAGTGAAATTGAACCTATAGGATTGTTAGAAAATCATTTTCGACCAGATTTGTGCCAGAATCATCTTGTATTTTACATAAATAAAGACTATGGATCGAAAAATGTGTTCATCATGGATTTATCTTTGCATGAAGATAGATTATCTTCGCACGAAGATAGGCGCCACTTCGCACGAAGATAGCTTATCTTCACACGAAGATAACCCAGAATGCCTAAAAAGAGGCATTGAAAATTTTTGTTGATCATGTTGACGAGACGAGTGTCCATAAAAAATTTGGTGATAAAATTTTTTTCAATATTTTAACGACCGACACGGGATGTCCGGGGACACTATCAAGAGCATTAGAGTATCGATTTGATGATACGATCACAAAATGCTGAAGATATTGGGAGAGTCATTGATACTTTTGCAGAATGTATATCATATAGTGTCGTGACTACTGATGGGCCTAAACGTTAAATCCGCATTTGTTGAAAACCGAATTTTCCAAATTCGAGGGGGGATTTCAGTGAAAAATTTGGCACGGTCAGAATTTGCAAAAATGATGGGGAATAAAAATTTTCACGTATATATGAAGATTCAAGCATTTTTGAAATTCGTGACTCTGCAACAGTATTCGGGTGGTTTCCGACTACATATTATTTGAAGATGCAAAGTGTCTTGGATTTTTCTATATGAGATCAAAGTGTAGTCCAAATTCGGTAGTGATGAGATCAAGTTGATGTCAACTTTTTGTAAAAGTGGGATTGCATAACTGGGTCTTGGAGGAGTTGTTTATTGAATTCTGTAGTCGTGGTCACGTTGATGCCTGAGTCTTCGTACAAACTGTTTGCACATACAACTGCCTAGTGGTACGAATAGTCATCAGAGAATGTTCATGATAGCTCTGTGATCGACCAAAGTACCAAATTTAAATCTGCAAGGCAAATGAACTGTTTTCCGGACTAACGGCCAGGGAATGATGATGTCTTGTTGATTCAGTTGCGATGGGACTAATGAGGAAGGCTACATACTTGCAATTCATGACTAAAGAAGATGATATATGGGTTTTTCAGACAAAGAAGTGTACCGGTTGCTCATGAAATAGACTATACATTTGAGATCGTTATGAAAGACGAATTTTTCCGATGATGATTTGCTATTTGAGCAGATTACCGATTTGTTGATCAATCATTCAGGAGTGTGCTTAGCTATGATTACGGAAATCGGGATTTCAGATTTTCACGGGTATTCACAGATTTGAAGTTTGCCAGTGTGGTAATTCGAAGTTTCTATCAATTGCCGGTTGGGTTTTTTGAAGAATTAGGAGTTTAGCGGAATAGGCTCTGAGTGCTATAGCGTTTACTTAAAAAAAGCCGAACACAGATGTGGTTATTGCTGAAACGGAGAAGTTACATTGATTAGTTTCAAATCGGTGGTTATTCGAGAAAATTTATCAAGTAAGCAAATCAGAGGAGGTCGGAAACCGTGCAAATAAAGGCTTGAAGATTAAATTTTGGAGAGATTATTTTCAAGGGGAATTGGTGCTTTAATGTTGATAATGCAAACTCGGATCATCAATCACAGGGGAATTTGTTAACGCGTTCTACGACATTGATAGATAAGTTGATTGAAGTTGTAGAATATTCAAACACAACTCTCGCATTTCAAGATCAAGATCAAGCTTCGACAGTAACGTCCAAGGTTGAAATTGTTGGTACACTTTATGTCCATCACTGTACGAATAGGCTAGATAGAGCGTGTGTTGAATATTGTATAGATTAGATACGAGCACACAACCCAAGTGCGAACGTGAGAGGTGCTTAAATGTTGTCCTCGCACGAAGATAAATGGCTCACTTCGCACGAAGGTAAAACATGTCTATATATAGTGTTGTGTGTTCATTTTTTGTAAGTTTTGGAGTTCCCAGAGGGGAAACGCTGGCGAAATTTCTCCAAGATTTCGCCAGATTGACAAGATGCATACTATTTCGGTATGAATGAATGAAGCTTCCGTTGATTCTGTTTCTAATCCTTTCTTAATAACATTCTACCGAACTAGTGAAATTATGCCCAAACTTCCGTCTAGAACCACCGGATCATGGACCTACATTAATCTATACCTGAGTTGTATATCGATCATTGTTGTAAAACAAGGTTTCCATGGTCGAATACTCCCCGAGTAGTCGCTACAAGGTAGGCTGCCGAGGCGAGTTTCTTCGACTCCGCCTAATTACTCGGAGTCGGTCAAACGCGGTCAACCTTGGCCATAATTGGATCTAGTAGGTCAACACGGGCCTAGTTTGACTTAAATAATAATAAAACTTAATTTTTATGCCTATCATATTAAAGAATGAATATCATTTTCACGTATCTTGTTATAAATATTAGTAAATTTATGTTATTTGACATACATTTAATCTCCAAAAAGTAATTTCTCTATAATTTAACATGTCCAAGTACACCCCGAGTACTCTCCGCCTAGACCGACTACTCTCAACTCCCCGGTCGACCGACTAGGGAGCTCCTAGCGACTTTTGCAACCATGATATCGATCATTAACTTAGGGCTTGAAACTTAGTTGGTAATAGATGAATTGATCCAAGGGTTGGTAAAGTATATAGGTTACCTATGGGAAGAACTTGAATAAAAGAGTTTGGAAAGTTAAAGTTTACTTGAAATTGAGTCATATAGATAGTAAATCAATTGAGTCATATAGATAGTAAATCACTATGTTCGTGAATCTGTATAACTAAACAATAAGGGGTGCTAAATTACAAGAGATGGGTAAATTACTTAGCTACTTAAAACCGAATACTTTGGGTATGTCTTATTCATGGTTATGTGGTCAACCTGGTAGGATAATGATCTTTTGGCACTTCCAGCTCACTAATGGTTTTTAGTATAACAGTTCTTCCAAAACTACATAATCTGACAACCTTGCAAAAATACTAGGAGCATTTTGATCATGGTTGGTTATTTTTCTTACATTTGATTTCTTAAAATTATTTTCCGTATTTTGTCTTTTTAACCATTTTCTGAATCACCATTACATAGGCTAGATAGTATTCGAAGGTCTAGGATTAATAGATTTTGTGTCCTAGGATTGATACTTGGTAACATACCTAAACTATATTAGACGATGATATGTACACTTGCCTGTTACGTGTGTAGTTAGTGTTATTAGATCTTTTAATTTACCTTAAACCTAGTCTGTGCATGTTTCGTATTTTATAGCACTACTATCTAACCACATTAGTGGTCACTAGCGGTGGTGTTGCATTGGTGTTATTTAATACAGTTTTACACCATCGATGCAACACGGGGGTGGGGGTGGATGAGTGGCTATTCAAGTTCCGATCAAATTTAAAAATAAAGTCACCTAACACATCATCAAATATTGCGTGAGACTTTACATGCATCAACCTATAATTTGTTTATAAAATAATGTGCAACTAGTCAGCGTCAGCCCAACATTTTTTTAAGTCCTAAGCGAACTAGAAAGTTGGGGCTCTTAAAGTAACATCAGTTCCATTTCTACCTTCCAAGTCCCAATCCCAGATTCACAACCATATAGTCTCAATCGTACGCACGACATCAAAATTCAATTATTCTGAGTAATTATTAGGGATGTAGGGCAAACAATGACCGGGTAATCACAATAAATAGATATTATCATAAAAGGTAGCCGTTAACTAACCTCGTTCTCCTTGCGACACCATTAATTTCCCAAGTTTCACCTCTAATTTATCCCAAATCAGTAGCGCCATTGAGTGAAATGAGAGTGTGTGGCGTTACAGTTCAGTTCTCGAGAATGAGGATGACGACCTAAATTAAAGATGAAATTCATATTGCTTAGAATTAGAATTGAGCAATTTTTATTCTTAATTTGGTTATCTATTTGGCATTGCAATAAATATAGTTTTTATTTAGTTCATTTTAACCTAATGCACGTATACGCATATACTAAATACACTTATACGCATATACTAAATAAAAGGTTTTTTACAAAGTTGAGGGATCTTATTTTTTTAGAGGTCCTAGACAGCCTAACTTTGAAAGCCTATAGGCCGGCCATGCAACCAATTTTACTAAATATATCTAATTCTAATAAAACAACTCCAACTAATGCCACATCACATTTTCTTTTTAAAGTTTCAACTAATATTACTTAATCAATTTCTAATTCTAATTAACGATTATTAATAATATTATGTTATTAATATTAATCAAAATCCAAGATTGATGATTAAAAATTTTTAAACCAATGATTTTAATACTTTTTAAATGGATAATTATGCTTAAGTTTTTTTCATATGATTTATAATTTTCATATTCCACATATTAGTTGTGGTTTTCGACTTTAAAATGGATAATTATGCTTAAGTTTTTTCATATGATCTATAATTTTCATATTGCACATGTTAGTTGTGGTTTCCGATTTATTCTTGTATTTCACAATAATTTATGCTTAACTTGAAAATTATGAACTAGCCAGGTTAATGGGAAGTGTTTGTATCTTATTTATTCTTCTTTTCAGGTTGTAACGGGTTCATGTCAAAATTGGTGATTTTTTAACGGGTCACAACGGTTTGAGACATGTTAGGCCAACGTTTCAACACCTTTTGTGCATTCTATTATATATATATATATATATATATATATATATATATATATATATATATATATATATATATATATGTTGGGAGTTGGCTACAAAGTCCATTTTTCCTATAAAGTGTAAAAAGTCATAAAACAATATAATATCAACCATAAAACACACTCAAAACCCACAAATAACAAAATGAAGATTACTAAAACGCCATATTTGTGGGTTTTGTATTGTGTTTTGGATGATAAGGCTTTGATTATCGAATGACTAACATTAGTGTGTTTTTTGTTGATTATCAAGTTGTGCTTTATATTTATAGTTCTACGATGGTGTGTATGAAGTTTTTATGAACTGTTAGGGTTTGGATATTGTGTTTTAATGATCTTCACTCTATCATTTCTGGGTTTTAAGTGTGTTTTACGGCTGAAATTGTGGTGTTTTATGACTCTGTACACTTTGTAGAAAAATTGGACTTTGTAGCCGAACGCCACACTACATATATATATATATATATATATATATATATATATATATATATATATATATATATATATATATATATATATATATATATATATATATATATATATATAGGGGATGGATCATGAGAAAACTAGTTTAAATGAGAAAACAAAAAACTAACTAAAAAAGCCTAAAAACATATCAATTTTTTTTAAATGTTTTTAATATAAATCGCTACTCTTTAATATAAATAAAAACTTTTTTTTGAAAAAAAAGGTTGTACTACATATGCGTATTAATACGAAAAGGCCTAAACCACCTAACCCCCCCCCCCCCAAAAAAAAAAAGCCCAAATCCACCCTCCCCCCAAAAGCCTACCCCCCCCCCCCCCCCCACACACACACACACACAAAAACCTAATCTTAATCCGAAACCCCCAAAAAACCTAACCCTAAAAGCTAAACTAAACTCAAAAGCTCAATTTAAGCATATAATGCGCATGTGTAGCATATACATATAATGCACATATGTAGTACAAGTTTTTTATACATAAAAAGTGGCGAATTTTTTTATCAAAAAAGTGTAAAAAAATTGGTATGTTTTAGGCTGTTTAGTTAGTTTTTTAGTTTTCTCATTATCCTCTCCATTATCTTCTCCTTTATCAATAACCGAATGTGAGATGAAGTTAAACCCATAATCAACACTTTGCCAACCGGAAGCCGGTGTTACAGTTGTACATCGATAAAAGTTGATTTTGTAATCATGCTTTACAACTTCGTATGGATCATTATTTTCAACAACACCAAACTTTGCCAGAATAACAATTTTATCCTCCTGCAGTTGGGCATCAAATAGAGGGATCAAAGGTCCCTTAATACCAGCTTGAATCTTGGAGCCCCGACATATGAAATTAAAATCAGAAACTATACAAAATACAAATAATATTCCAGAAATCTTAGAGGTTGATAAGAAACTAGCATATATTACAACTTTCTTGAACCACAAAATCGAACATTGTTGGAAAGTGTAAACAGAAACTATATATTCCAGAAACAGAAACTAACATATATTATAACTTTTATACCACTATGTCCACAAACAGAAACTATAAAAAATACACACAATATTCCAAAAATCTTAGGTCTTTCATACGAGACTAACATATATTACAACTTTGAAAAGCATAAAATCGAACATTATACGGAAGTTCAAACACAATACAAACAGAAACTATAAAAAATACAAACAATATTCCAGAAATCTGAACTGTTTCACAACAGACTTAACATATATTACAACTTTAAAAACCCTAAAATCACACATTATACAAAGGTTGAAACATAAACTATACAAAAACAGAAACAACATTCAAGAAATCTTTAGGGTTTCGAAAGAGACTAAACCAATACAAACAGAAACTACCAAAAAATACAAACACACAAGAGACTTAACATATATTACAACTTTTTGAAACCCTAAATCTTAACTGTTTCACAAAAACAGAAACAACATTCAAGAAATCTTTAGGGTTTGGAAAGAGACTAAACCAAACTATACAAACCAAATACAAACACAAACCCTAATTCTGACCAACAACATAAATCTTAACAGTTTTGATAAAGAACATGGCGAATAAACCAAATACCTTCTCGTCCAGCAAGATCAGATCCATCCTAAACGACTGAGCCCACTTTCGAATAATTCGAGCCTTTAGGTTCCACATGTCTTTAGCCGGATTCAAGTCATCGATGAAACTGAGAGGGAGTGATGAAGAACCACCGTCAATCTGAACTGCCTTAGACATTTCTGTGTTTGGAAGTACGGTCGACAGATAAAGAAGATATGAAGGGATGATAGAAAGAAAAGGTTGAAGATATATAGAGATTAGAGAGATGGTAATGGTAATGATGGTACTTGTTCAAGAGAATTAAATGCACATATATCTTCCCCATGCACATTCAAACTTCCCTCACAATTCTTTTATTATTTTACATTTTACATTAGTTATTATTATTATTATTACTATTTATTATTAATAACTCCCCAATATGACATCAGTAGAAGAAGACGTGGCCTACCTCGTTAAACGACAACTAAGCATTCTGATGTCACATGTCCATGTCCTCTTATAGAGAGGGGAAATATATATAGGTACGGGATCATGTACAAAGTGCCCAAAGTTTGAGAAATGTGAGAAATATTGTGGAGATGACATATGTCCTCAATCTAAATTAATTCAAAAGGGTAAACATGTAATTTTCTCATTAATTTAATTAATTGGTAACCTTCCATAACCGCCACCCGTTGATTCTTCGTATGGTGTTTTAAACTTGTATTCATGGTGTTTTAATCCTGCAGTCCAGTATGTGTTCTTTGTATGGTGTATTAAACCTGCATTCATGGTGTTTTAAACCTGCAGTCAAGTATGTGTTCTTCGTATGGTGTTTTAAACATGCATTCATGGTGTTTTAAACCAGCAGTGCAGTATGTGTTCTTCGTATGGTGTTTTAAACATGCATGTACGATGTTTTAAACCTGCAGTCCAGTATGTGTTATTCGTAAAAAATTTTGTCTGTATAAATATAACAATATGGTACTCATATTGAAGATAAAAATAAGCTCGTTAATGTGATGTAATTTATTTTTTAAAAAAACATTACGTATAAAAAGTTATTGACGTTCAAAAAAATCGGTGAAAGTTACATGTGCATTAAAGCTGATGACGGTTTTTTATTTAAAAATACAATATAAAAAGACACTATACCCCTAATCTAGCCAAATTAGTTAAAAAAATAAAACATAATTTACATTTTAAGTCCTTCTTGATCTCAACCATTAACTACAAGATCTAAGTGCTTAAAACACTTTTTACACTTCTCACAAAACCACCCTTTTTTACAATAACCCTACCCTATATATATATATATATATATATATATAAGATTAGGTTTAGGAGTAAAAAAAATGAACTAATCTTGGCCCGTAATCATTTTTTAGATTAAAAGGGTAAGATTGACATTAGGCAGGTATTTTTAATTAAAATCCCATAATTTTCTAATCGCTTAACTCTCTGTCTCTCTCATTTTTAATTATTTCATCCTTATTTTAATTGTAAGAGATTGAAAGGTTTTAACATTTGGTAGACCATCCTGAATTACGATATTATCATTCTACATCTTCATCTCATATGTTGAAGTTGATTAATGAATATTGCAGATATACTTATCACTCAAGAAGATGATAAAGACAAAAGTATTGTTTGTTTTTCAAATGTTTTTTTTTTTAAATATTTTGTTTACAAATTATTTAATTTCCAAATATTCTTAGCACTCATTTTTTATCCATAGATTTTATTTTAATTTTAACTTGAATATTGTTTTTCTTTTATTATCCATATATATAGATATCATAATATATTGTTTTTAACCTTTTATAATTTTCAATAAATATTGAAAATTTCTATGAGATTGAAATTGTAATTATTTTTTGGTATTAACTTTTTTTCGAATATGTGGTGAAGTTATTTATTTTTGCTATTACCAAGATAATCAAATACTGAGTAAAAACTAAGTGACTATGAGTACAAGGATTATACGTATATAGTATACATAGTCGATACGTGAAATAATCAATTAAGGAATCTAAGTATCACTTTGATACATAAATGTAATAAAAGTCTACATTTCTGAAAGTCTATACACATGTGTATAAATTAACAGTTGTGTATAAAAGTCTGTACACATGCGTATAAACTAACGGCCGTGTATCTTGTATAAAATGATAGTTAGTCAGACTATACACATGTGTATAACTAATAGATGTGTATCTTGTATAAACTAATACCAGCGAGAATGTACACATGTGTATACACTAACAACTGCGTATCTTGTATATATGGAAACTCAGGAGATTTTAGGGATTTTGATTATATTGTTTAATAAATGCAATTTACAAAAGACGAAAATACCCTTCTGTCAATTATTTTAAAAAGAAGTTATAACATTATAATTACAACATTTCCATTGTTTAAAAATCTGTAGATGATGTAATCCAATGGCCCAGATTAGGTCACACAATTCATTCTTAACCTAGTGTTCACTTTAGAACCATATCTCAAACTTTGGGCACTTTGTACATGATCTCGTACCTATATATATTTCACCTCTCTATAAGAGGACATGGACATGTGACATCAGAATGCTTAGTTGTCGTTTAATGAGGTAGGTCACGTCTTCTTCTACTGATGTCATATTGGGGAGTTATTAATAATAAAATAGTAATAATAATAATAATAATAATAATAATAATAATAATAACTAATGTAAAATAATAAAAGAATTGTGAGGGAAGTTTGAATGTGCATGGGGAAGATATATGTGCATTTAATTCTCTTGAACAAGTACCATCATTACCATTACCATCTCTCTAATCTCTATATATCTTCAACCTTTTCTTTCTCTCATCCCTTCATATCTTCTTTATCTGTCGACCGTACTTCCAAACACATAAATGTCTAAGGCAGTTCAGATTGACGGTGGTTCTTCATCACTCCCTCTCAGTTTCATCGATGACTTGAATCCGGCTAAAGACATGTGGAACCTAAAGGCTCGAATTATTCAAAAGTGGGCTCAGTCGTTTAGGATGGATCTAATCTTGCTGGACGAGAAGGTATTTGGTTTATTCGTCGTGTTCTTTATCAAAACTGTTAAGATTTATGTTGTTGGTCAGAATTAGGGTTTGTGTTTGTATTTGGTTTGTATAGTTTGGTTTAGTCTCTTTCCAAACCCTAAAGATTTCTTGAATGTTGTTTCTGTTTTTTGGAAACAGTTAAGATTTAGGGTTTCAAAAAGTTGTAATATATGTTAAGTCTCTTGTGTGTTTGTATTTTTTGGTAGTTTCTGTTTGTATTGGTTTAGTCTCTTTCGAAACCCTAAGGATTTCTTGAATGTTGTTTCTGTTTTTGTATAGTTTCTGTTTCAACCTTTGTATAATGTGTGATTTTAGGGTTTTTAAAGTTGTAATATATGTTAAGTCTGTTGTGAAACAGTTCAGATTTCTGGAATATTGTTTGTATTTTTTATAGTTTCTGTTTGTATTGTGTTTGAACTTCCGTATAATGTTCGATTTTATGCTTTTCAAAGTTGTAATATATGTTAGTCTCGTATGAAAGACCTAAGATTTCTGGAATATTGTGTGCATTTTTTATAGTTTCTGTTTGTGGACATAGTGGTATAAAAGTTGTAATATATGTTAGTTTCTGTTTCTGGAATATATAGTTTCTGTTTACACTTTCCAACAATGTTCGATTTTATGGTTCAAGAAAGTTGTAATATATGCTAGTTTCTTATCAACCTCTAAGATTTCCGGAATATTATTTGTATTTCGTATAGTTTCTGATTTTAATTTCATATGTCGGGGCTCCAAGATTCAAGATGGTATTAAGGGACCTTTGATCCCTCTATTTGATGCCCAACTGCAGAGGGTAAAGTTGTTATTCTGGCAAAGTTTGGTGTTGGTGAAAATAATGATCCATACGAAGTTGTAAAGCATGATTACAAAATCAACTTTTATCGATGTACAACTGTAACACCGGCTTCCGGTTGGCAAGGTGTTGATTATGGGTTTAACTTCATCTCACATTCGGTTATTGATAAAGGAGAAGCAAAACACCTTTTGACTGTTGGTATGTGTTTTAGGTTTTAGTTTATATAAAAAATTTCAATTACTATCGTCTTTTTTATATTGCAAGTGATTATATTTTCCTTTATTTCAGATTTTGCTGGTACTGTTGTTTGGTGTGGGGATATGGATATCTTTGGAAAACCTCCCAAAGAGACTAAAAGGATCAACTTTGAACTCCAAGACGTGGAGTAAGAATTTTCATTCACCTTTGATTGATATGTTTTACACATATATTGATATAATACTAAAAATTTGAAATATTTAATGTAGTAAATTGCATTTATTACAAATGATTGTTATTTAATGTAGATGAATTGCATTCATATCAAAGAATTTCATGTACATGATTATTACAAGTGCAATAATTTGAAAATGAGTGTTATTTATTGATATAAATAATAATGACAACAGCTTTGTGTCTCAATAGGTTGTATTTATTGCATTGAATAAATTACAACAGTTTTGTGTTAATTGTAGAACATCTATGTATCTCGTGCAGTGGTAATATAGTGTGGTGCACCATGTGGAATGAATATGCTCAAAAGGTGAAAGATTTTTTGTCTCAAAAATCGTTGGCTGAGAATGTCATGGCTGTCATTCAGCATGCAAAGGTTAATGAATGGAGGGGTAAGTTCTTCAATCTATTTGTACTTACACAAAGTTCTAACACCTTGACTATCATTCATATGGATCATGCTCATATTAGTTGTTATTTATTTAAAATTGTCCAGGAGATTTCATAGTTCAGAGTGATAAGTTTGGATCACAAATGTTTCTTAATGAAGATATCAATGAGGTTAATGAACTTAGGAGGAGGTAGTAATTCAATCCATGTCATTGAATATTTGAAACTTGGTATAATTGTTTTACTCATGTGAATGACAGATACTAATGTTAAACCAAATCATTTTTTAGGCTTTTAGTTAATCAAAACAAGGCTGGTGGATCTTCGTCTCAAACCATATTGTCTTTGCAAATTGTTTTTCCGGTTCGTCAAGAGTTTCTATAGACCCAAAGGAAATATGTTGATGAGATTATCGAGATCGACAGGGTTTGCATGTTTTCTATCTATAATAGATTCGTTTAATGTTTTAATTCTTGCTGCTTTTTATTATTTGAACATGTTGATACCGTTGAAATTGTGTTTCTTATAGGTCATGTCATGTATGGTAGTTGCAACCATCAAAATTGTTCAAGGAAATTGTGGTTGGTTTTTCCTGCGTGTCGAAAGTGTTTCAAGAAGGTGCTGACCAAAACTCAATATCTACAATATGCTACAACTATTTCAGAATCGGTGATGAATCTTACACCCACTTCGTTGGTTTGTCCCAAATGCGATTGCGAATGTACTTCATAACTATAAAGTATGACTGCTTTACTATTCCAAATGACATTTCCTGTTATATCCATGTTAATTTTAAGATGACACCGGAAGGGTGCACATATGAGAATCACTTTTATTTACTACTTTGCAAAATATAATTAGTTCACAGTTCAGAAACCCTAATGTGAAACCTAATATATATTTCAGGTTTAAGGTCATGTTCGGGTTCAAGATGAAACCGGAAGTGTTTCTTTTGTTATGTTTGATAAAGATGTAATGAGATAGTTGGCTGCGCTGCAAGTGATATCAGAGAAAGGCAATTGAAAGCTAACGATATTGATAGTTTTCCACAAGAGATCTCTCGCTTGGTCGAAAAGAAACTTGCTTTTAAGCTTGATGTTTCTGAGTACAATCTTAATCATGATTACCATGTCTACACTGTTCAGAAAATATGTGATGATCCAGAGATACTTGTTGAGTTGGTTCCTGGTAATGTTCATGCTGATGAGGTACGATCTCATAGACGATCATCAATAACATACCTTTCAAATTTATAACTTCTTTTCCTAACTAACAAATACCTGAAATATGTCTATATTGTGTTAATAGGTTAGTCAAGAAGGTTCAGATTTCAAACCTGTGCAGCTATCCGAGTGTTCACAAAGGGTTGGTGATTTGATTTCAAAGGTGAGTTAGGACTATTTACTATCGTTCAACTGGATTTTGGTCATTGGAAAAATTTGTTATTTAATATTTTATTAGTTGTTTTGTGATGTAATTCAAGGATGCTGTCTCTGTTACGGCCGACTCTTCCGCCGTAGAAGTCAAGAAAGATTCTGGGACGAGTCCGAATGGTAAAAGAAGTATTCAAGATGTGGAACCGCTGAATGTTGGAGAGTTATCTTCGACGAACAAAAAATACCGCAAGAAACCGTCTAAGTCTAACACTTAGAAGCTTAGATGTCTTATTGTCTTTTGGTGTTAAGTTAAGCTACTTTGTCTTTTGAATGTCTTCGTAAACATGTTTCAGTTGCTACTTTAAAACTGTTTGGTTTGTTAAGTTATTGTAACTTTTGATGGGTATGTTTTAACAACATGCAATCTACCGGTAAACCTTTATATGGTTTACCTTTTGGTACTATATGTCGTGTTGATAGTTTGACTTACTTTAATGAATGTAGTACCACACAGAACACAGCAAGTAATATTTGTACGTTTTGTAAGAAGATCAATTTTGTCCGTTTTGTACGTTATGCTATGTATTTTATAGTAAGTAAAGAGAAAATAAAAAACTTTTATTGTAATAAGTTGAAAATAAAATTTACAAGATGCACAATTTATATGTGACTTAATAACCTGAAAAGGAACACTTAAAATCGCATTTCAGCTATTATATATACTTACATTACCATATTATTGCTAACAAATAGTATTAATATAATGTTTTAATAGCTAACTACTACTTTAATATCCAGAAAGAAAATTGCAATTATGTAGCTAACATCACTTTAGATTATGAGTGTATAGTATATCAATCGATGCCAAACTTTATATTATACAAGATGCAATTGACTTAACTGTTATCTTTGCGAACGATTTTAAGGAAAAATCAAAGTTTTTTAAAATCCCCTAAATTAGCAATATATAAAGAAGAAAAATTTGGGCTTATTCCTAGACGATATATAAGAATTATACATAGGCCCGGTTGTGAAAACTGTTATTTTTGAATCTGATCCACTTTAAATAAAGCAAGTCTAGCCCAATAAACCCTAGCCTTTGTTAATGTTTATAGTCCAAAAACTTCTCATTCTGAAATCGCAATTGTCCCCGCCTGAATCATCATTCTTTGAAGTCTCCAATCACCGCCAAAACTCTCATTGTTGGTCTACGTCAGCACATTAGAAGCAATGCCAGTCAATCTAAAGGTAGGTTTACAAGGAAGTACATTAATGAGTATCCAACAATTCCGGTACATCTTTATTGTTTGTATAAATTATAGCTAATGTTGTTCGATTTTAATTATGATTCTCTTCTTCATGAGCTTAATGAGGATGTTTAATCAGTTGCGTTTATGAATTTCACTGAATTAGGGCTTTGTGTTTACAATATATTGAAAGGAGAACCTAATACACCAAAATCTCACCTTTACAGTTATGGAGGAAAAAAAAGTATTTTTGTTCACGAAATCGCGAGTATCTGCCACAATTTACACCTGAGGCCTCAAAGCATTCCAGGGATATAAGGAAGTCTATTGTAAAACAAAATAGAAAGAATAGAATGGGACATGTTAATCAAGGTACATACACAACTGCTCATACAATTCCATTCTCCAATCTTGCAAGTTCTAGCAACAATATTGGAGGTATGTTTCTGATTTACGTAGTTTTTGTTATTCCGATATATATATTTGGTGACTTATATTAATTGAAAGTTTTTACTGTTGAGGTTTATCATCTGAAGTTCCCCATTCAGCCTGTGGAAGTGGTTACACCCAACATAGTGTAATATCAAATCCTAATGACATTTTTAGTAATTTATCTTCTAAAAGTGTCGGTAAAAAAGCAAAATATTTGTTGTTGATTACCTTAAATAATGGTTATACTATATTGATAGTACTTAAATATATACATGTTTGCTGATTATCCATGTTAGAAGCGTCAATTGGCAACAAATTATTATAGAATGCCAGTACGGTCATGCCCTCATCCACGTGTCTTGGTAATATTATCAACCCTTTATTTGAAATTAACACGATCATGTTAGAGTGAATGACTATATTGATTTCTAAGTTACTGACTAGATTGTCATGTCATCTGATAGGTAATTTTGTCGTGGAAAACAAGAAGTCCTCACACAGCAGTCGGTTTTATTCTTCAAATCCGGTTGACAGGAGTCCATTATCGAATATTTCAAATGGTATGCGTTATCTCCTTGTAAAAAACTTTTCCGTATGTTTATATAATTTTGTGTTCGTTGTCATTGTTTCGGACATATTTGTACTTTCTTTTTTAGTACCCGTGTGTAACATCAGTTTTGCAATTTAAGCATTATTTTGCTATTACTGTTTTGGATCAAGACGAAGCACTAACGTTTACTCAATTTTAATAGTATCTGTAGCACCAGCTCCAACCGGTAGCAAAAGGTTCTATGGAAGCGAAAGCGTAACTCCTATGAATGTTGATATTAGGTCGTTTCGAAAGATGCAAAAGTGTGGATCTGTAGATACTAACGGTAGACTAGTTTTTACCGATGCGTCAATTATAGTTTTCTTTCGTAGTTAATTTTCATACGAAGCCGAATAATCGAATTATGGACTGATTATGACAGTGAGTAACAAGTCAGTTTGTAATTCTCTTTTACCAAACCAAGCAAGAGTAAACGATCAATCAAACATGACTGATATTCCTGACTTTGATGATTCCGTTACTAATGAATTTGCCCCCGACTCTTTGGTTAAGAAGATTTATGGAATTTCAAAAGGTAAATTTCCCCATTTCTTAAATGGAGTTATCTTCCCAAACCTTGTATTAATTTTCCAATACCAGTTTAATTATTTATTGTTTATCATTGATTGTTTAATCATTGTTGTAGAATATGTTGATCATGGAGATGCTACCTTTGTCTGTTCTAAATGTCATGCAATGCTTTGGAAAGATGAAATGCTTAGGGGAAATCAAGATTCGAAGAAATCCGCCTTTTCTCTTTGTTGTTCCAACGGAGACGTTGAATTGCCTCCTTCTCCACCCCCCTCCTCCGTTACTATATCAGATGTATAAAAGAAATAATCCCAAGAGCCGTAATTTCATGAGTAACATTCGATCATATAACATGATGTTTTCTTTCACATCCCTTGGTGGAAAGGTTAACAAAAGTTTTCAAAATAGAAAAGGGCCTTATGTTTTTTGTTTACAAGGCAAAATTACCATCGTATGGGTAGTCTACTTCCAGAGGAGGGTGAAGAACCCAAATTTTCCCAGCTTTACATATATGACTCTCAGAATGAGGATGTGAATCATTAAAAGGCTGTAAGGTAGATAAACAAAATTGTTTAATGCATGCATAATTAACTTAGTTGTTTATTATATTAATTCTAATAACAGCCTGTATCTTTATTATAGTGTTGATGTAGGATGTAAAAGAACAACATAGAATAACCTTGATCTTGCAATCATATCCAATCTTAAGAAGATGTTAGATTCTTGCAATCCCCTTGTAAAGTCATTTAGAATGGTACGAGACTGTTTTAAAGAAAATGATTGGCAAGACATAAGACTTAAGCTAATTGGGACGAGAGAAACGGATGGTAGGGTTCACAACTTACCAACCGCATCTGAAATTGCCGCATTAATAATTGGTGGTTTTGATGGAGCATTTGATAAACGGGATATTGTTGTTCAAAAAAAGTCTGGTGGTCTTCAAAGAATTAGTGAGCTCCATCCTTCTTATCTTGCATTACAATATCTGCTTCTCTTCCCATACGTTGAGGATGGTTTTAGACTTGGTATTAAGCATTGAGGTGTTTCCGTTGACTGTGATATTCTTAGAACCAGCACCACAATGATAGAATTCTTTTGTCATAGGATACAAGATAGAGCGAATCAGTTTTCATTGTTACTTCACTCTCAAAAAATATTCCAACAGTTTCTAGTAGATGCGTATACAATGATAGAATCGGCAAGATTAGCTTACATAAAGACACAATAGCCGAAACTTCGAAGTCAAACTTACAAGAATTTAAATGAAAGTCTTGATAGTGGAGAAGCCGATGCATCAAATTGTGGTAAACGTACATTGTTACCTTCGTCATTTACCGGAGGATCGAGATATATGATGCAAAAGTATCTTGATGCTATGGCAATTTGCAAAGCGATGGATATCCGGATCTTTTCATTACAGTCACTTGTAATCCCAATTGGCCTGAGATTTATAGATGTTTAACGGAGAAAGGTCTGAAGCCCCAAGATAGACCAGATATTATATCCAGGATATTCAAGATTAAAATCAACCACCTAATACAAGATTTCAAGAAACATAAATTCTTCGGACAGATACAAGCAGGTAAGTAATAGTAAAAAATTTAAATTTACTATTTGCATAAGTCAGAAACTAACAAAGTCTCCTTTTCAATCTTGTAGTTCTTTATACAATCGAATTTCAGAAACGTGGTTTGCCTCATGCTCATATATGTTTGTTCTTAAGCGCGGAGAGTAAGTTTCCGAATGCTAATGCGATTGATCAAGTTATCAGTGCTGCAATACCCGACAAAGAAAAAGATCCCAAACTGTATGAACTGGTCAAACAGTTTATGATCCATGGTCCTTGCGGTATAGATAATCCAAATTGTCCTTGTATGGTAAACCTAAAATGTTCTAAAAAGTTTCCGAAGAAGTATGTGGATGAGACTTCAGTTGATTCCGAAGGATATCCGGCCTACCGCCGCCGTCAAACAGATAACATGGTAGAAAAAAATGGTGTGCATCTTGATAACCGATTTGTAGTTCCATATAATGCTCTTTTGCTCAAAAAGTACCAGTGTCATATAAACGTTGAATAGTGTAACCAATCGGGCTCCATCAAATATTTGTTCAAATATATTAATAAGAGACCCGATAGAGTGACAGCATATGTTTTCCAAGCCAACAAAACAAACGACAACAACTCAAACAAAGCAAAAATAGATGAAGTTAAAGCATATCTTGATTGTAGGTATATTTCAGCGTGTGAAGCGGCTTGGAGAATATTCAAGTTTGACATACATTATCGATATCCAGCTGTTGAAATTTTGGCTTTTCATTCTGAAAATGGTCAAAGTATCGTGTATGATGATAATTCAAATCTGTGCGATGTAGTTAGTAACCCAACCATCAAGATGTCAATGTTCACGGAATGGATGAAGTGTAACCGGGTCGATGACTTTGCTAAAACACTCAAGTACATAGATTTTCCAAGATTCTATGTATGGATACGTAAAGAACGTAAATGGGTCCGTAGAAAAAGACCTTTTGGAGCATTTGGCAGGGTACACTATGTACCTCCATCACTTGGTGATTGTTATTACTTGAGAATCTTATTGAATCACTTAAAAGGACAGACCAGTTTCGAGGATATGAAAACCTATGATGGAAAACTTTATGACAGTTTTAAAGACGCATGCTTTGCATGTGGTTTGTTGGACGATGACAAGGAGTATATAATTTCAATTAGGGAAGGAAGCAATCGGGCTCCATCAAATATTTGTTCAAATAGATTAATAAGGGACCCGATAGAGTGACAGCATCTGTTTTCCAAGCCAACAAAACAAACGACAACAACTCAAACAAAGCAAAAATAGATGAAGTTAAAGCATATCTTGATTGTAGGTATATTTCAGCGTGTGAAGCGGCTTGGAGAATATTCAAGTTTGACATACATTATCGATATCCAGCTGTTGAAATTTTGGCTTTTCATTCTGAAGATGGTCAAAGTATCGTGTATGATGATAATTCAAATCTGTGCGATGTAGTTAGTAACCCAACCATCAAGATGTCACACGGAATGGATGAAGCGTAACCGGGTCGATGAATTTGCTAAAACACTCAAGTATATAGATTTTCCAAGATTCTATGTATGGATACGTAAAGAACGTAAATGGGTCCGTAGAAAAAGACCTTTTGGAGCATTTGGCAGGGTACACTATGTACCTCCATCACTTGGTGATTGTTATTACTTGAGAATCTTATTGAATCACTTAAAAGGACCGACCAGTTTCGAGGATATGAAAACCTATGATGGAAAACTTTATGATAGTTTTAAAGACGCATGCTTTGCATGTGGTTTGTTGGATGATGACAAGGAGTATATAATTGCAATTAGGGAAGCAAGCACATGGTCCACTTCCAGTTATTTGGGTACATTTTTTATAATGTTACTGATGTCAAACTCCATTTCAAGACCCGCAGAATTCTGGACACAAACAAAAAATCTCCTATCTGAAGACATTTGATATGAGCAACGGAAGATTACGGGTATCGAAGGTAATGACCAAATTATATAACATTTCTGAATTTCACATTTACTTTAATGGAATATTAAATACCATAATTATCAATCACATTCGGTTATTTCTTTTTGATAGATTTGGTTCTTCCTGAGAAAGAAGTTGAAAACATTTGCTTATCACATATCCAGAAGTTGCTACTTGGTTATGGCAGTACATTGAATAACTTTTGTGCTATGCCAGATCTTCCTGACAGTTACATATCTGCATTGAAAAATCAACTGATTATGAAAGAGCTTTCTTATGATAGAGCAAGCTTAGAAAATGAACTCATAGATTATTTAAAGTGTTTAACTGTTGAACAACACCATGTTTACCAAACTGTTATGAATGCATTGGTTAAAGGTTTTGGAGGTGTATTCTTTGTATACGGCTATGGTGGAACCGGTAAGACGTTTCTCTGGAAAACATTATCTGCTACATTACGCTCCAAAGGGGAAGTGGTATTGAATTTTGCATCAAGTGGGATTGCATCACTTCTTTTAGATGGTGGTAGGACAGCTCATTCGAGGTTTGTAATACCAATTAATATTAACGAGGATTATATATGTTCCATAGAACCAAACAGCGAGTTATGTGAGCTAATAAAAGAAACAAAGCTGATAATCTGGGATGAAGCACCGATGACACACAAGCATTGTTTTGAAGCACTTGATCGAACAATGAGAGATATATCACGCTCAACCAATCCGAGAATGCAAAACAAGCCTTTTGGCGGTAAAGTAGTCGTATTTGATAGTGATTTTAGACAAATACTTCCTGTCATTAAAAAAGGAACTAGAAGCATGATCGTAAATTCTGCGTTAAATTCTTCTTACATATGGAAACATTGTCAGGTTCTAAAGCTAACCGAAAATATGAGGCTAAAGTTTAAACCAAGAAATTTTCAAGAAACCAAAGATTTCGCTGAATGGATTTTAAAACTTGGTGATGGTTTGCTAGGTGATCAGAATGATGGAGAAGTGGAAATTCAAATCCCGGATGATTTGCTTATTAAAGATCAAGTCAATGCTATCGCTTCTCTTATTTCCTTCACATACCCGGATATGGATAAAATTTTGGAAGATTTATACTATTTCCAACAGAGAGCCATTTTGGCTCCAACAAATGAAGTGGTTGATTCAATAAACACAAAACTTTTAAATAGTATGCCTGGTGAAGAGAAGATATATCTGAGTTCAGATACTTTATGTCAACCCGAGGAACAATCCGATCTTAACATGGCATTGTTTCCTCCAGATGTGTTAAACAGCATGCACTTGTCTGGATTACCCAACCGTAAATTGGTTCTCAAAGTTGGAGCTCCGGTAATGTTACTTAGAAATATTGATCAAGCGAATGGTTTGTGTAACGGAACACGCCTACAAGTAACAAAACTTGGAAAGCTTGTAATAGAAGCAAAGATTATCACAGGAAATAATATAGGCTATTAGACTCTGATCTCAAGATTGAAAATGTCACCGACGATAAAAGGATTCCGGTTAAAATTTCTCGCCGACAATTTCCGCTATCACTCTGCTTTACAATGACCATTAATAAAAGCCAAGGACAATCGCTAGAACGTGTTGGATTGTACCTACCACGTCCGGTTTTTAGTCATGGCCAGCTATATGTTGCGGTATCGTGAGTTAAAAGTCAGAAAGGTTTGAAGATTTTGATATGTGACAAAGAAAATGAAGTGGGTAAAATCACCACTAATGTCGTTTACAAAGAAGTTTTACAAAACCTATGATTAATTTAGAAATACCATTTGCTTGAACATTTTGATGTATGATGTTATGTGATGGAACCGAATTTTGTTATATCAATTTAGTCTTATTTTGCCGTTAATATTATTCTACTATCAGTATCAAATTTAGAAAAACGGAACGTTAATGCCTGCAAGTAACAAGTTCCAAAATCAGTCATTAGAGACCTACATATATTCGTTTTCAGATACAGACGGTAATTCTAAGATAACATACGATTACCAAAAATAACTTGTACACATGTCTTTTATAATTGAAAAAGTCATATCCAAACTACCAGTTTTGACCATCTGATTGTTATATAAACCAAAAACCACAACCACCAAAAAAAGTTCCATACGACCATTCAGATGAATAACAACTTCCGTTCTTCTTTGACGAAGTGAAGTGTAAAAACTTCACCTGAACCCATGTTTTTAGCTTTTACAAAGTTTTTCATCCCTTTCACATAATACCTCTTCTGACCAGCTGAAGTCTCTATATCAACGTGAACATCCCAAAAGTCACTTGCTGCATCTACAATCATCAGATTGACCTTCCTATTCAACCCCAGGTCGACAGCCTGCCTTTTACGAAGTCGCTATACCAAGAAACAAACAAAAGTTAAGAAAGAAAGTATACAACGATTTCAAAACTCAAACTTTCTGTTACTTACAAACTATAAAGCTCAAACTTACATAATGATCATCCACTTTGAAAACAATAGGCACAGGTTCCTCAATCGCATTAACCATAACTACATCACCTTCGTTGACATTAACCATGTCATCTACAGATTCGGTGTCTGAAATTTCAATAACCTCCTCTACCTCTTCTTCTTTAACCATAGCAAACAGCTCCGGTGGCTACACTAATTCACGAGTTGCAACATTGAAAACGGTCATATAAAAATTATGAAGATCAATCATCCCAAAGACAACCAGGTGATCATCAGTTATTGACAGTTCCTTCTTGATTCGCTTCCAACAAGTTGTTATGTAAACTTGATTGTTCAGCTCATCTATCCGAACAAACCATTTTTTCCCAGGTCCGTTAATAACAACCGGATAGTATGGAATAGTATCCAACAACTATGTAGATGAACAAAAAACGATTAATATGCTACAATAAAGCAAAAAAAATATTAGTAATGTACAACTAAGAAGGAATAAAATGTATTTGACTATGGATGGCATACCATAACATCAGGTAGATCAAAAGGTCCATTTGCTCTATAGTAAAAAAAAACCAGATGGTGCAAGAGCAATGTCCTGATAAAAATAAAACATCCGGAAACTTTGTAACGCTTCTTCATACTGAAATATCAGCCAAGAACGTGATGGAATTTGTAAAGTCTGATTCATTGTAAACCACCCATTATACATATAATATTGATTTCCCAATGGAAATATCTTCACTGTAAACACGTCCCGATGCAATGTCCGGATCTTCACATAGCCAAGTGGATAATTAAAATTTGTAATCCACTCTGCATATTGTTTCGGCAAAGCCTATGTATAATAAATAAATATTTACAAACATTTTAGGACAATATTTATGGAGATAAAACAACACGTGGAATATTAAAATGGAATTACAATATTTTTCCTTCTCTCGTCCGACAAGTAACAAGCGAATCCGTACATTGTTATAAGGATGAACTGGAATAATCTCAATAACAGAAAAAGAAAACAATAATGAAATTACTTTTAAGTTATTTAATGCAATCTAAAAAAACACAGTAGATAAAATACACAAGTCACCCCTATATAAAATGTTAAGAATAGGAATAAAATGGTTAAACAGTCATGATATATACAATATTCAACTAAATTTTAATATTCAACTAAACAGTCATGATAAAATGGTTAAGAATAGTTATAAATTTCTATACTATAACAGTCAACATTATGAACATACACAAATCAATGTCCACAAAGATAATACAAAAAAGACTCAAAATTTATAACTAAATCGTTTTAGGGTTTAAAAATCTATTAACCAATCGATCTCAAGTCATGTTTAAAAATACATACCAGAAAATCTATCAACTTTAACAATATTAATATGAATACCTAAAATCATCATTAATAAAAAAAAAGTCGGGTATTCAAACTATCAAGAGTCAGCCTGAGATAACCAATTAGTAGTCAAATAAACATAATCCGTCAAAATCTAATAATCTAATCACCAATCGAGTTCTACTCTAAAAATCTATATCTAGATCCCTATCAATGTTAAGAACACTGATTTCATACTATATCAGTATCAAAGATACAAAAAATCAAAAACAGTAAACTACACATACATAAATAGAGATAAGAAATCTCGGATCCTATCTCACCAACCACTATAAACCATAAAGAAAGACAGTAAAAGGGATGATTGAAACAACTATTGGGAAGATATTACCGTCGTTTACGAAAAAAGGATCCGAGATGGATTGTTTGATACATGTCGGTGGTTTTGAATCAATGTTGCTTCAAGATGATTGCAGCGATTAATGGATCTAGGGTTTTGATATGGAACAAATACCGTTGGTAATGGGAAACTGAACGGTTATTTTTAATTTTTTAATAATTAAATAAGAGAGGGGGTTTATTTGTAACATATAAGATACTTCAATAGAGTTATATTATGTATTAAGAAAATTATGATGTTCTATTTAGTTTGTTTATTAATGATTTTTAACAAACAATAGATACAAAATATGGTTGAAAATTATTGAAACCGAAAGCGAAGCGGTCAAAATAAAAACCCAACCAATCCTTATTAACGGTTTGATTCTGCTTTGGTTTCATGGTTTTGGATTTCTTGAACCTTTATATAAAATTTGTGGTGTGGTGTATAAAACAAGGGTATTGATTAAAATGCTATTTTTTTATTTTCAACTTTGCTGGTACTTTTAACCTTTTGGATCTGTACATTGTTACTTATATTAAATTATCGAAACAGAAATACAACACTATATATGACATAATAAAAATATCATTTATTTCATTTGTTATCAAAGTGACCCGTGTGTTCACACTGGTCTTACCGCTAGTATATATATATATATGGAAGGGTTATCTTGAGAACACTAAATATTGTGAGAACCGTGAGAACGAATGAGAAACCCAATCAAAACCAACTTTTTTTAATACAAACCTCAATCTAATTAAAATACAACATCAATAAAGAATTTACAACATCAAATAGTACATTTCTTCTCTCAAAATCACTCTTATTAAATTTTTTACGCATATGTAAATATATCAAATTTACACATGTGTAAATGGCAAACTTACACATGTGCAAATTTTCGTTATTTACGAATTCACATAAATTTAAATGTGTAAATCAAATTTCTAAAAATTGTATTCGAGTAATAATGATAAGTGTAAAAGAAAATTTTGAATTTGAACTGTTTTTGACCAAGTTCTCGCGGTTTTTTCATTCGTTCTCACGGTTCTCCCATATATATATATGTGTGTGTGTGTGTGTGTATATATATATGTGTGTGTGTGTGTATATATATATATATATATATATATATATATATAGGGTAAGGTTAATGCGAGAATCACATTTATTGTGAGAACCGCGAGAACCACTAAAGTAACCTACTACATCACCACCCAAAACTTAAAAAAACCTAACCCCCCACCCAAGCTAAATGCTAATAACTACACCCTCAAAAAACCTAAAAAATCTAAAAACCACCCAAAAAAACTAACATTTTTTTATAAAAAATCGCTACTTTTCGTCACCAAAAATTTGTTTTTTTGTGACGAAAAGTAGCGATTTATTTTATAAAAAATGTTAAAAAATTTTGGGTGGTTTTTAGATTTTTTAGGTATTTTTGGTTGTGTTCACATTGGTTCCCGCGTCGCAACAAAATGTGGTTCCTAACGGATCCTTGTTGCAAGAACCGCGAGAACCAGTGTGAACACGACCAAAAAATACCGAAAAATTCCAAAAATACTAAAAGTTTTTTTTTTTTAAATCGCTATATTTCGTCAATAGTAAAAAATTCAAAAAAAAATAAAAATTTCGAGTAACAGTTATCCATAATGATGCACATGTGCATTTTGAATATTGGTAATGCAAAAGGTAGTGTATTACGGATGATATTTTAAATTAAAGTGCAATTGTCTACTACTGGTAATAAATTACGGAATTTGTCGAAGAAATGATACATATGCACGGATAACTGTTACTCGAAAAAAAAATTGGTAACAAAATATAGCGATTATTTTAAAAAATATATTAAAAAAATTGAGTACTTTTTTGATATTTTTTTTGGATTTTATTTTGTGTTCATATTAGTTCTCGCATGAACCCTATATATATATATATAATTTATAAATCTTTAAATAATCATACGACTGAAATTATATTTTTTCAAATGATAGTGGAAACGATCAATTATGTCACAACCCGACCCGCAGCGGAAAAGGTGATCGGGGCATGATTGGGTTATCATCAAAGCTCATGACATTTATTATAACGTTTCATATTCATTATTACAATTTAAAGGGAAACATACAATCTTAATTTCATCATGTTTTAAACATCATTCTAGACTTCATTGTTTTCTTCTAAGGCATTTCCTATGTTTTCCTTGCTTCATCCTGTTCACCTGTATCATGTGTAAATATGGTTTTTGGGTCAACAAAAAGTTGGCGAGTGAAACTTGTCCGAAAACATTTATTATTTAGTTCTTGTTGTATTTAATATGGAAAAAGTTGCGCAATAATCATATATGAACAAACGTAAGTAAACATACAATAACAAACAAATAGCATACAATATCAAACAAATAACATACAATAACAAACACCTTGCATGACTATGTAACATGAATGAAAATGTAAATGTTGGCAACGTCTCGTTCACGCTCATAGGTAATGGGGAACGGCTCACGCTCATAGGTAATGGGGAGCAGACGGCCTATAATGAAATGTATGTGCGATCAAGGCTCAATCAAACGGAGCCGATCGTATGTTGGCACGCCTGGTTCACGCTCATAGGTAATGGGGAACAGCTCAACGCTCATAGGTAATGGGGAGCGGCGGCCTATGAAAATGTATGTACTGAAAATGATTAAAATTAAGCTAAACAATAATCACACAAACAGATAATACATGATGAATACACATTTGTTCATGGATATGATAGATGCACCATAGTTTAAAAGTAATAAATAATAAGACACATGATACACCCCAAAAACGTGATTAAAACGGGGAATTGTAGAGATTCACTCACCTTGGGTGCGTTCGGTGAATGATGTTGAATGCGCACGAGTTTAGAGGATTGATCGACGAGGAATAACTAACCTAATTAATAACGAAAAAGTAAGGTAAATAAGCGGATTTTATTAATCAACTTTAGTAGGATTATTGGATATATTTTTGTGAGTTTAAGGCTATTTTCTAACTTTAAAAATGTTATTTTTAAGTATTTTTAATTGATTTTTAAATAAAATAAATAAATAAAAATAATAAAAAAATGTTGACTTTTTGACCGTTGACTCGTTGACCGTTGACCTGTTGACCGGTTTGATTGTGTTATTATGTGCATTGAGTGAGGTTCGAACTCGTGACCTCCCGTATGCGTGCACGCAACTCTACCAACTGAGCTACGTGTCTAACCTGAAATATTTCTGTTTTTAATTATATTTATATACTAATTGAATTAATCCGAAAATCATTTATTTTAAAAACGATTTTAATGTCTCGCTCGGTGTTCTCCACAGGTCTCGAACCCGGGACCTGTGGGTTAGGTTGACACACAGTCCACCGCTGGACTGTGTGTCTAACTTGGTAAATAATCTGATTTTTATTATACTTATATACAAACTAGATCATTTCATTTCTGCCTTATATAAAAAGTTTGATAATTGCCAGAACCGGGCGGTAGTCTGGACTCAAACTCGTGACGTGTGATTTAAACGTTCACACAGTCCACAGCTGGACTGTGTGTCTATCTTGGTTATTATTCCGGTTTTTATTAAACTTAAAATCTATTTGCAGTGAATCCGGTTCAGTTTAAAAAACATTTTTATTAAGGCGAGTGTGCGCGGGACAAGAATCGAACTCGGGACGTATGCGTGTTTATTTACACACAGTCCACCGTTGGACTGTGTGTCTAACCCGAGATATATCTTGATTTAAACTAAACATATATGCAACTGAAAACTTCATCTTCTTCGTTAAACTTAACCAGAATCGGTGTCCGACTGGTTCAACGATTTAATCAAGTTCTTTAGTGTGTTTGGATTAATTACATGTGAGATTAATAAAAAGAATGAGAGATATTAGGTATAAGATATACCGACAGAGGTCCCCTGTTTCGCCGGCGAGTTTTCCGATTACTGCAGGTTATTCCGGCGACGTGTATTTTGCGGCAGAGTGTCTTCAGGAAGCTTGAGGTGAGTGTGGGTGGCTTCGGTATGAACTCTAGGTGTTCTGTTTTTAGGGTGATGCACAGAGGTGAAAGGGTTCGATTTTCCGGCGAGTTGCAGAAGTTTTCCGGCGAGTGAAATTACGTCGAGAAAGAGTGTGATTGTGAGCGAAAAGGCTAACAGAAGTTAGAGGGTGTATTTATAGGGCAGAACATTGACGAATTTGGTCCGTTTTCCGTCTTGATTCGTCGGTTAATAATTTTCCGGCGGTTATGACTTGTGTCGCGGACTGGACATCGGTTATAACCGACGTCGTTGTTAATGTTTACGTTGAGTCAAAGGTAACCGACGGTGATTGACGAAATCGTCGGATTTTCCGGCGTCAGCGGATTTGGGCGCGCTGTTGACTGGGTTTGATTTCTGTTTCATTATTTGAATTAATTTTTTGGATATATTACTAAAGAACACAAGTGGCGCAGTGGTTGGATGGTTGGAAGTTAAGGCGTTGTTGACCCGGGTTCGAAACCCGGCAGCCTTGTTTTATTTTTAAACCACTATTTTTAATACTTTTTCAAATATAAATTATATATTCCAATATACTTATTAATTATGTATCGTTTAAAATTAATTTGGGTATTAAATACGCAACGAAATTTTTAACTGTTGTTCGGTTAATAAACGGAGCGGGTTTGGTAAATCCGATTTCTGACGGATGTTACAGTATCCCCTTCTTTTTAGAAATTTCGTCCCGAAATTTAAGTAGTGGCATATTTGTCTAAAAAGGATGGTGTTTAATTTGACAGTTACATACTTAGAAAAAGAGTAAGAGTTTAAATTTTTGTTTGAGGCGGTAACGTTCCTTGTAAGGGTTGAGTACCCTGCTACAGGAATCGCTTTTTGTTGCCTACGGTAAAAATATTGATAAGCGGAGTTGATTCACTGAGTAATTTCATGCAATAGTTTTGATATGTTTGGAAAGATAAGGTTATATCCTAAAACAAAACTTCTAATACTACAACCTACATGGAACTTCTCATAGCCTCCTGACAATGCCTCTGATCCTTTGGCAAGAATACTTATATATAGGAAGTACCAGCGGCGTATCCACCATATTCTTGTCAAATTTTCATTGGTTTTATCAGTAAGTCATGATTGGTTCTATGATACGACTCTAAACATGACAAACACAACAACCAATGTCTGAGTCCTAATTCTGATACTATACATGTTTGATTGGTGACATAATCCAATTTCTTTAAGTGATGAGATGATATAAATGCTAGATCAGTGAAAACTTTAACCAAGAAATTACTAAATCCTACATGGAACTTCTCATAACCGCCTGACAATGCCTCTGATCCTTTGGCAAGAATACTTATATATAGGAAGTACCAGCGGCGTATCCACCATATTCTCGTCAAATTTCATTGGTTTTATCAGTAAGCTATGATTAGTCCTATGTGACTCTAAAACATAAATAAACACAACAAACAATGCCTGAGTCATATTTCTGATAGTATACATGTTTGAATGATGACAGTCCCTCTCTCGTTTGTTGTGTTGGAGAGGTTAGTCTATGTAGAAGTGAGACACAGCCCAACTTCTTTAAATAATGAGATTGAAATACGTTGAGATGTATGATGGTATGAATGTTGAATCAATGAGTATAAAACAAAACTGAAATAATAATTTGCATTAAAATCCTTGGATAAACTTCAAATTTAAAATTGAGACACGTGAGAATTGAGATAACATAAGGAAAACATAAAACTAAGCGGTTGGAGTAGAATCTTGATTGTTGGTGAAGGGGACTAGTTGGATGGTTTCGTTTGGGCCGTCATTATCTTCAACAGGATTGGCGTTGATGTTGAAAACTCTTCCTCTTGCTGGTGGCCTAGTGGTTGGGTTTTCTTGATTTGCTTGGTTAACTGGGTTTGCTTGAGCTTGGGCGTTTATGATGTTAACCAATTGAGGGCACGTGTTTCTAAAGTGGGTAGGGTCGCCACAATTGAAACAAGCTCGAACATATGGGAACATGGGGTATTGGGGTTGTTGATATGTTTGGATCATGTTTTGAGTAGGGGGTGAGGTTTGGTTTTAAGAGGTGCGGCAAACTTTGCTCAAATGACCATAGCGTCCACAATTCGCACATAGTCGACAAGGTAAGGTAAATGGATGGTGATAAGAACAGGTATTGCATTGAGGGTGAGGTCCAAAGTAAGGCTTCTTATTTGGGTAAGTTGAGTTGGGTGCTACTTGAGTGACTGGGATAGCTTGGAGGGGTACGGCTTGTGAGGCTGGTTGATTTCGTTGGGTGACAGCGAAAAGTTGCCCATCTCGTTTTCTCTTAGAAATGGGTTGAGAAGTGGATTCGGTTTGGGTGGAGTTCGAGGTTTCAGTTGACGCTTTATCCTTCTTCTTCTCCTCCTTGAAGTCTTTATTCCGAATGCGGTTCTCGGTGAGCTCTGTAGCTAACTCCATTGCTGCTTCCAAAGTTGCAGGTGTGGTACTTATTACAGAGTCTTGAATTTTTTAAGGAAGACCTCGAATGTAGTGCTCGATCAAACGGTAAAGAGGAGTGAACAAGTTGGGAACCATTTGATTTAATTCAAGGAATCTCTTGTTGTATGTGGTGTGGTCGCCTTCTTTTTGTTTCAAAGAATAGAACTCATCCTCCAATTTCTTGATTTCGCTTCTTGGGCAAAACCGTCTTGTCATGATTTCCTTCAACTCTTCCCAAGTCAAAGTCATAGCATCTTCAACACCTCGTTTGGCCTTCTCTGTATTCCACCATGTAAGTGCTATTCCAAGTAAACGACCGGTAGCATATCGCACTTTTCGATCATCGGGCAATCGCAATTTAGAAAAGTGTTTTCCATTTCCTCAAACCAATGGAGGAGAGCGGTGACACCTTCAGTCCCCTCGTATTTTGGAGGGTCGCAGGATTTGAAATGCTTGAAGGTGCCTTTGGTGGTAATTGGGGGAGGATTGACAATGTTTTGATCTTCTTGATTGACGGGATTAGCGGTAAGGGCTTGTTGGACTTGAACTACAATGTTGGGTATTACGGCAGCCATTTGTTGAGCGATTTGGGCAGCCATACGCTCGCGAGCTTTTCCTGATCTCATTTTCCTACGAGCGAGACTAGAAGACATCTACAAGGAATACATATCAAGAGTATGAGTTGGATGTTTTTGGGATCATGTGTCGTATTTAGGAATGAGCATTCATAAAATAAATATAACATAATAAATCTACTACATCCATAAGATGTCTTGGGCTTTGCTCGTAATTGGGCCTTGCATGCCGCCATACTTCACCTTCGTAATCATGTGGGCCTCCATGATTACCGGGTTTTTCATATGGTTCGCATGTGTTTGCCTGGTTACGTACACTAAAACCCGGAGAAAATCGAGAAATATGTAACGTATGATATTCGGAATGTGTCCAGGTGTGGACACGGTGACACCTCAAAGTGGGGTTAGTTCGAACGACGTTTGGTGTGGCATGCTTTGGCCTAATAGGTCCTTCGTACTCTCATCGTTAGTCCCCAGGTAGGCAAACTGGTCCGTTATATTGGATTTATACAAATGCCAACCTAGACAGGACGTTCCGACTACCGGTACTTGTACCCTTACAGTTACTACATGCCCGTCGCAGAACTCACTTTGATGAGATTTGAAAAATGAAAAAAAAAAATGCGACAAAATCTTGAATAACGGAAGTATGAAGATGATTTGTATATGTGAATATTGTAACATGTATGATGAATATGTATGTAAGTATGTATGTTTGACTGTAAGTATAATTCACTATGTATCACAAAATGTAATATTGGAAATGTTTGCATGCATTTGTGTATGTAATAAATATGAAACAATAAATATCATAAGTTTGCGTGTAACCACATAAACAATTTAAAATCTAGTCAACTATAGTATAGGCTCTATGGGTCTAATAACATATCCTATATCCCTATAGTCATGGCTCTGATACCAATCTGTCACACCCCGACCCGCAGCGGAAAAGGTGATCGGGGCATGATTGGGTTATCATCAAAGCTCATGACATTTATTATAACGTTTCATATTCATTATTACAATTTAAAGGGAAACATACAATCTTAATTTCATCATGTCCTAAACATCATTCTAGACTTCATTGTTTTCTTCTAAGGCATTTCCTATGTTTTCCTTGCTTCATCCTGTTCACCTGTATCATGTGTAAAAATGGTTTTTGGGTCAACAAAAAGTTGGCGAGTGAACCTTGTCCGAAAACATTTATTATTTATTTCTTGTTGTATTTAATATGGAAAAAGTTGCGCAATAATCATATATGAACAAACGTAAGTAAACATACAATAACAAACAAATAGCATACAATATCAAACAAATAACATACAATAACAAGCACCTTGCATGACTATGTAACATGAATGACAATGTAAATGTTGGCAACGTCTCGTTCACGCTCATAGGTAATGGGGAACGGCTCACGCTCATAGGTAATGGGGAGCAAACGGCCTATGATGAAATGTATGTGCGATCAAGGCTCAATCAAACGGAGCCGATCGTATGTTGGCACGCCTGGTTCACGCTCATAGGTAATGGGGAACAGCTCTACGCTCATAGGTAATGGGGAGCGGCGGCCTATGAAAATGTATGTACTGAAAATGATTAAAATTAATCTAAACAATAATCACACAAACAGATAATACATGATGAATACACATTTGTTCATGGATATGATAGATGCACCATAGTTTAAAAGTAATAAATAATAAGACACATGATACACCCCAAAAACGTGATTAAAACGGGGAATTGTAGAGATTCACTCACCTTGGGTGCGTTCGGTGAATGATGTTGAATGCGCACGAGTTTAGAGGATTGATCGACGAGGAATAACTAACCTAATTAATAACGAAAAAGTAAGGTAAATAAGCGGATTTTATTAATCAACTTTAGTAGGATTATTGGATATATTTTTGTGAGTTTAAGGCTATTTTCTAACTTTAAAAATGTTATTTTTAAGTATTTTTAATTGATTTTTAAATAAAATAAATAAATAAAAATAATAAAAAAATGTTGACTTTTTGACCGTTGACTCGTTGACCTTTGACCTGTTGACCGGTTTGATTGTGTTATTATGTGCGCTGAGTGAGGTTCGAACTCGTGACCTCCCGTATGCGTGCACGCAGCTCTACCAACTGAGCTACGTGTCTAACCTGAAATATTTCTGTTTTTAATTATATTTATATACTAATTGAATTAATCCGAAAATCATTTATTTTAAAAACGATTTTAATGTCTCGCTCGGTGCTCTCCACAGGTCTCGAACCCGGGACCTGTGGGTTAGGTTGACACACAGTCCACCGCTGGACTGTGTGTCTAACTTGGTAAATAATCTGATTTTTATTATACTTATATACAAACTAGATCATTTCATTTCTGCCTTATATAAAAAGTTTGATAATTGCCAGAACCGGGCGGTAGTCTGGACTCGAACTCGCGACGTGTGATTTAAACGTTCACACAGTCCACAGCTGGACTGTGTGTCTATCTTGGTTATTATTCCGGTTTTTATTAAAGTTAACATCTATTTGCAGTGAATCCGGTTCAGTTTAAAAAAAAAACATTTTTATTAAGGCGAGTGTGCGCGGGACAAGAATCGAACTCAGGACGTATGCGTGTTTATTTGCACACAGTCCACCGCTGGACTGTGTGTCTAACCCGAGATATATCTTGATTTAAACTAAACATATATGCAACTGAAAACTTCATCTTCTTCGTTAAACTTAACCAGAATCGGTGTCCGACTAGTTCGACGATTTAATCAAGTTCTTTAGTGTGTTGTGATTAATTACATGTGAGATTAATAAAAAGAATGAGAGATATTAGGTATAAGATATACCGACAGAGGTCCCCTGTTTCGCCGGCGAGTTTTCCGATTACAGCAGGTTATTCCGGCGACGTGTATTTTGCGGCAGAGTGTCTTCAGAAAGCTTGAGGTGAGTGTGGGTGGCTTCGGTATGAACTCTAGGTGTTCTGTTTTTAGGGTGATGCACAGAGGTGAAAGGGTTCGGTTTTCCGGTGAGTTTCAGAAGTTTTCCGGCGAGTGAAATTACGTCGAGAAAGGGTGTGATTGTGAGCGAAAAGGCTAACAGAAGTTAGAGGGTGTTTTATAGGGCAGAACATTGACGAATTTGGTCCGTTTTCCGTCTTGATTCGTCGGTTAATAATTTTCCGGCGGTTATGACTTGTGTCGCGGACTGGACATCGGTTATAACCGACGTCGTTGTTAATGTTTACGTTGAGTCAAAGGTAACCGACGGTGATTGACGAAATCGTCGGATTTTCCGGCGTCAGCGGATTTGGGCGCGCTGTTGACTGGGTTTGATTTCTGTTTCATTATTTGAATTAATTTTTTGGATATATTACTAAAGAACACAAGTGGCGCAGTGGTTGGATGGTTGGAAGTTAAGGCGTGGATGACCAGGTTGACCCGGCTGACCCGGGTTCGAAACCCGGCAGCCTTGTTTTATTTTTAAACCACTATTTTTAATACTTTTTCAAATATAAATTATATATTCCAATATACTTATTAATTATGTATCGTTTAAAATTAATTTGGGCATTAAATACGCAACGAAATTTTTAACTGATTGTTCGGTTAATAAACGGAGCGGGTTTGGTAAATCCGATTTCTGACGGATGTTACAAATTAGAGTCATATTTTGTCGGAAAGATTCAAATGAAGGACATGTTTCATTTTAAAAAAAAAAAAGCAAAATAGTAAAATTACCAAAGGTGTTAATTGTATTTGAATGCTTAAAATATTCTTAATCGTTTAATTAAAAAGAAATCTTATATCATATTTTTGATAATATGTTTTCGCTACTCATAAACAATACACCAAACTTTACAATATATATATATATATATATATGGTTGCGAGAACTAGGCCATTCAAAAGATTTTCCTAGTTTTTTTTTCTCAAAAGTCATAAAAACAATCACTTGTTTTTAGAAAAAAAAAATGAAAAAAAAATGTCGCATACCATATTTACATGAGGCCTAAAAATAAATTTTATCTTCTTCCAAAATTTACATCGATGGTAAAAAAAACTTGTATCAGTCAAAACTACGACTTTGCAATTTTTTTTACCTTTTTTACTGATGTATTTATAATTTTTTAATCTACGTTTGTGTAAAAATTTTTTGACCCAACTCGCGCTGGATCAAAAAGTTCTCGCAACTCAAAGTGATTCTCATTTTACCATTTCCCTATATATAGGGGAATTATAGAAAGAAAACTCACTTAAGTTAAAAAAACTCAGAAAAACCTAACGTAACAATTTTTTTTTGTAAAAATATTAGGGAATGTAGGTGACATATTATTGCACGTTGTGTAACAAAAAAAAACAAAAGCTTCGAAAGAATTTTTTTATAATTTTTTTTAAAATTCAGTTTATACATATATATATATATATATATATATATATATATATATGCTAAAAAGTTGAATTTAAAAAAAATCCACTCGGCGTTTTTTGATTATATTTTTTGTTACAAAACGTTCGATAACATGTAACCTACATTCCCTATTTTTTTACAAAAAAAAATGTTACATAAAGTTTTTTTGGGTTTTATTAACTCAAGTAGGTTTTTTTTCTATGCTCCCCATATATATATATATATATATATATATATATATATATATATAGGGAAAGGGTAAAATGAGAACCACCTTGAGTTGCGAAAACTTTTTGATTCGGCGCGAGTTGGGTCAAAAAAAATTTCACAAAGGTAAATGAAAAAATTATAAACACATCTTTAGAAAAAAGTAAAAAAAAATTGTTAAGTCGTTGGTTTTGACTAATGCAAGTTTATGTTACGACAGACGTAATTTTGGAAGAAGATAATTATTTTTTTACGTCTCATGTAAATGTGGGTATGGGACATTTTTTTCCAGTTTTTTTCTGAAACAAGTGATTGTTTTTATGACTTTTAAGAAAAAAATTCGAAGAAACCTTTTGAATGAGCTAGTTCTCGCGGTTCTCGCAACTCGTGGTGGTTCTCATTTGAACCGAATCCTATATATATATATATATATATATAGGGGATGGATCATGAGATAATTAGTTTAAATGAGAAACCAAAAAACTAACTAAAAAAGCCAAAAAAAACATATCAATTTTTTTTTATTTTTTTTATTAAAATTCGCTATATATATTATATAAAAAAACTTTAAAAATAAAAATAAAAAAAGCATATAATGTACATGTGCAACATAAACATATAATGCGCATGTGTAGTACACATATAGTGCACATGTGCTGTACAAGTTTTTTTTTTGAAAAAAAAAAGTTTTTTTACATAAAATGCAATGATTTTTAATAAAAAATTGTAAAAAGAAAAAAAATTGTATGTTTTTTATGCTCTTTTTTGGCTTTTTTTAGTTAGTTTTTCTTATTTATATCTAGTTTTCTCATGATCCTCTCTCTATATGGGGATGGATCATGAGAAAACTAGTTTAAATGAGAAAACAAAAAAACTAACTAAAAAAGCCAAAAAAATATATCAATTTTTTTTATTTTTTTATTAAATTCGCTATAAATATTATATAAAAAAACTTTAAAAAAAATAAAAAAAACCATATAATGCACATGTGCAACATAAACATATAATGCACATGTGTAGTACACATATAGTGCACATGTAAAGTACAAGTTTTTTTTTTGAAAAAAAGTTTTTTTATATATAAAATGCAGCGATTTTTTATAAAAAAAATTGTAAAAAGAAATTTTTTTTTATGTTTTTTATGCTTTTTTGGCTTTTTTAGTTAGTTTTCTAGTTTTTTCATTTATATCTAGTTTTCTCATTTATATATAGTTTTCTCATGATCCTCTCCCTATATATATATAGGGTAAGGTTCATGCAAGAACCACCTTTATTATGAGAACCGCGAGAACCAATATGAACACAAAAGTAACCTATTACATCACCACCCCAAACCTAAAAAAATCTAACCTCCCACCCCCAAAAAACCTAAACCCCCACCCCCCAAGCTAAATGCTAATAACTACACCCCCAAAAAATCTAAAAAAGTCTAAAAACACTAAAATTTTTTATTTTTTTTTAATATTTTTAAAGAAAAAATTGCTACTTTTCGTCACTAAAAAAGTTTTTTTTTTGCGACTAAAAGTAGCGATTTTTTTGTAAAAAATCTTAAAAAAATAAAAATTTTGGGTGGTTTTTAGATTTTTTTTTGTATTCACATTAGTTTTCGCGGTTCTCGCAATAAAGGGTGGTTCCTAACGGATTCTTCTCCTATATATATATACACACACACACATACACAGTGGCGAAGCTTGCCTTTGAAAACCGGGGGGCGAAAACGTACATATACATATAAATCCAGTTATACGCGGGTCTATAATCAAATGCTTATAATAATGAATTATTGTATAGAACGTCTATTGTAGTGCTACACGCGGACATGATAACATTCACAAACAGACGGGAAAGTTACCTCCACGGTCACGTAAACAAATGAGAGAACATGCAATAATATGTATTTTTTATTAGAGTGAACAATAATAAAGTTAAAAAAATTCAAACAAAATCCTAAAAATTAAAAAAAATAATAAAGTTAAAAAAATATAAAAATATAAAAAATTCAAAAATAATTATAAAAATAAAAATTCAAAAAAGTTTAAAAAATATAAAAATAAAAAATTTTAAAAGAAATAAAAAACTCTAAAATTCAAGAAATTCAAAATATTAAAAAAGAAGTCTAAAAATAAATTAAAATCAAAAAATTTCTAAAAAATTTGAAAAAACTTTAAAATTTTAAAAATTCTAAAAAAAATTAAAAAGTATAAATTAAAAAAATTCAAAAAAAATCTAAAAAGTCAAAAATTCAAAAATATAAAAAAAATTTAATTTTTTTTTTATTTTTCTGATTTTTGGAACTTTTTGGAAGCTTTTGATTTTTTGAAATTTTTTATTTTTTTAGATTTTTTAATTTTTTAATTTTTATATTTTTTTTGGATTTTTTTTATTATTTAGAACTTTTTTTTTATTTTTTAGATTTTGTTAATTTTTTTATTTTTTAGTATTTTTTAGGTTTATTTGGAATTATTTTTTATTTTTATGTTTTTATGTTTTTTATATCTTTTTATTTTTTCAATTTTTCTTTTAGTTTTTAGAATTTGTTTTAGACTTTTTTGATATTTTTAGATTTTTAAATTTTAAGATTTGTTTTATTTTATAGATATTTTCTATCGTTTTGAATATTTTTAGTTTTTTTATTTTTGTTTTCTTTTAGCCTATAATGACTTAAACCAATTTTGATCCAAACTCATCTTGACTCAAACTTATCTTAACCCAAACCCATATTTATCTTAATATACCCATTCTTACCTACACATATCCTAACTCATTACTCAAACTTGCCAACCCACCCATTTTGCCACCCATAGTACTGAACATGTTTTAAAATTTCCATTTTTTAACCGTAAAGATTCTAGCTAAATAAATTCTGAGTTAGATCATAAGTAAAATCAAACCATATCATATCGAACACACACAATCAAGAGCCGACAAAAAGGTATCATATCAATTATGAGGCAACCATAGATGGGATATTTAAGCGGATGGCATGACAAACACCGTTGAAGTATCCCTATCTACTTTTGACCAACCCAATACATGACAAACACTGGAAGCTTTAGCCAACTATTTGTTTTCATTTTGAAGGAAATTTCTAATCTTAATTTTATTAAAACCTGTGGTTCATTCTGCATAATGGAATGAAATCTGATTGAAATCGGAGTATAGGTTTCATTTCTTATGTTATTTATTCCAACAAAAGAAGAAATTGGGAGTGTAGATTTCATTTCTTATGTTGTTTATTTCAACAAAAGAAGAAATTGGAATTAAACAATAACATAAGGAACACAATGTACATTTTAATCCTATTTAAATTTCATCTCAGTCTATGAAACGAACACAAAATTTCTATTTTTACACAATTTCCAGTTCCATCCATTTCACAAATGAAAGCTACATTATATTGTTGATCTAGGAGAACGTGACACCATAATTTTTTTACTGATGGCCTTACTGCCGCGCAATTATTCTACAAATATCTCGGATACATTGTTTATAATGTACGGAAATTGCGTTTCAAACGTATTTCAATTTCTTATCAAGTATAAATAATAAGACAAGAAATAAATAAGATGATATAGAAAACAAGTATTATAAGTATAAACTATAACACAATTAAGCAAACTTAAAGAGAGAGATTATATGATAATTTTATATTCTCTGTTTTGTTTATCCCTATGAACAAGAATCATTGTTTATACTTTATACAAACCATCTTTGTAGTAATATAGGATTACCAAATAGGGGATAAAAATAGGTAATGCTATAACGAATCCACATTTGATAACCGACTACACACCCGTCTCACTCGGTACTGAAGAAACACGGATTCACCTGAAGGTTGATTCGAACCGCTTTCTCTAAGAGGGTGAAGAATCACACATTGTTCTTCCTCTTGAACCTATATCTGCAATGGAGAAGATAAAAGTGGAACCGTAGAGATGGCCGGTAGAGGAAGAATCCTCTTTTTCCAGCTACAAAAGTGTGGCGGCTCCATCTTGTCTGCCCTAATAATGAGGTTAATACCTCCTTATATAGGGGACATGGGCCTCCCCTAACCTCAATGGGCCAGGCCCAGTTAGGAGTTATCTCTAAAAGTCCCTGACCCAATGTAGCGTTGGGCCTCGCGGTTGGGTTAGTAAGCAACAATAATAAATAATTAATATAAAAGCAATAAGTAACGGGAATGTCCGACCTTTCGGGTCGGGTCTAATACCATACCTCTACAAGTTCCCCACTCTAGTGTTGCTCATGAGTGCAAGCGCTGGGAGGAGCACTAGACTTATTAGGAGTGCTGGGAATTGAAGATTATTAATTTTGTTCTTACCTGTCGCCGAGGCGCGAGAGCTTTGCTGGCCTTGCTTATTGCGTTTGTCTTTGGCTGTGAGTGGAGATCACGGGGTGGTGAAAGGCGCACAATAGTTCATCGTGGTAATTGGCTAGGCAGAGGCTGGCTGCTGCCTTTTGTACTGGCTCACTCTCATGAGTTGTCAGGGTTGCACGTATGTGTATACGTCTCGCGCTTGGACCTTGGGACCGGTTGAGAGTTTTTGGCTGTTGAGTGTGGGTATGGTCGTACGCGCATATGACTTACGCAGCATTTGGGGCCATACCCCTTCAGGCACAATACATGTAACCCACAAGTATCGGGTATATCCATTAGTATTTTAAACAAGATACCCATTTAGATTTTTGGTAGACCCGCGATAACTTTAGGCGTCGCTTCTAAATAAGCGTTGCCTATTTCAATGTATAGTCAATGATATGAAATGACTATGCCATTTTTCTAACATGAGATAGGATACGTAAAAGGGATTTTTACTTATTTACAAAAGTGGACATCGCCAATTCGTCTAATGACATTCGACACACCTACCGATTCTCGGGTTGAATATGTGAAGATGTCTCAAAAAGCTTCACAGGAAAGTATTTATAAATTTGCAATCAAGCTATACAACAAGAAATATTTGCGTAAAAAACATGGTGTGACATACAAAAATTGTTTCAAGCAAAACATGGATTCCCCTGAAATCTTGGCACCAATGATTATACGCATTGGTCATGCTATAGCTGTTCTATTGCATGGCGAGGCTAGTCTATGCTAGATAATCACCAATATCCGATAATGACTTGATTGTTCTCGTCAATCGACTGTTTTCAATGACATCATAAACATAGTGGAACCCAATTATTCGTTTATGGTTTCAGAAGTGAAATATAAGCACAAGTATTAGCTTGCTAACGGAATATAACGTGAGTACATAATACTTGTCAAATCTTTCACATTTCCGGATGATAAAACGAAAAAAATCAAAGGCATGCCACGAATAGGCAAGAAAGGATGTAGAACGGGGACATTTGGTGTTCTAATGCAACAATGACACATAGTGAAAAACACGATAGGCACATGATTAAAAAAATAGAGTATTTATTAAGTATTAATTCATTCCCTCTTTGTTATCCACATAGTTTACCATTTTATCAGCAATTTAGCATCTATCAAGAATTCGTGTTCCTGATTAAAAAAAATTTTCTTCGGTTAGTGTTATTTAGTGATTAGAGAAAGAGGATTATCTGTATACTTTTTGAATTTGGAACCTGCCCTAATGTTAACTATGTTTTTAGACCTTCATGGGCCCACAATTGGGCTCCTGAGTCTTATGGACTGAGTAATCAGTCAGCAATGTATGATTATTTTATACTTTTAAAATTCAACCAAATATTTATAGAGAGCAAGCATGATATTTGAATCATGCTATTGAATAAACATAATTTGACACGATCAAGAGTAATATATAATATGTGATTCAAAATAATAATATTGTACTGAAGGCCAGAAACGTCGTAACTGTTGACTCGTTGGATATAGGTGATATTCCGTAAATTATGGTATGCATGAGACTAAACGTTGAGGTAAAATACGTTTAATAGTGGCTTGTCAAAATGCTATATTATAAAAAAATAACTTATATTCAGGCCATAAATAAAAAAAAATTGCATGCCGAATGGTTACAAACTTACAAATCACCGCCCCACCGTTTACTTCGTTATATGAAATATGACGGTCAACGTTTTAACTTGTAACTAATATTATACACTAATCCAATACTTGAAATTTTAACAAATTAACTGTAAAAATAGACTTATGAATTGTTTTTACGAGAAGAAAAACGTGTTTTTCTTTTTCAACACAGTTTTTTGTTCTTATATGTATAACTGAATCGTGTTCAACAACTATGTGTCGGTATTAAAAATAAATAGAAATATAAGTATCATAATCAAGCTTTGTCCCGGTGTTTGTTATTTGACTTTAATGTAACTAGGATAATCATATTCAACTTGTATGATGTGATTGCCATTTTAGTTTAATTATTATATCGAATTGTCTACAACTTATAGTTATGTTTGGGTTTTGAAAGTGTTTTAATAGATTCACATTGTTGGACATTGAAGCCCAGTATTTTCCGGTTTTGTCACTCGTGAACTAGTTAGGATCACATCACTAACATTTTAACTCGTGTCAAGCTTAAATGAGCTTTTGTTCTAGCTCCAACTTACAGTGAGGATCATTTAACAAAGAGCCGCCGACCCAAGCTTTACATACCGAGCTTAACTAGTCTTTGCGAGAATAAATGAGCTTAAACGATTTTTTTATATGACATTTATTTAATATATTACGATTAAATATATCAGATGATAAAGCAGCTTTTGATAAAAGAAATGACAACAAAATGCCCTTGTTTTTTTTCAAATATTAATCCATTCTATTGTTCTTTGGTCGCATGTGGATGAACAAAATTTTTTTAACGGTAAGTTTCTTTAAATTAACGTCGTCTTTGAGACTTGAATTTAAGACTTTCACCTCCTACCCTATTGGTACATGAATGAACAAATAAAACTAGAAAAAACCACTTGCTATATAAAGACAAGGTAGGCTCTTGCAAGACATCATAAATGGTGTAAGTTACGTACTAAACCCTTTGGTTAAGTAATTTTAATTTTTAGCCCTTTGGCAAAAATAAGTTATACGTTTGCCCTTATGACAAAATAGGCTGTACCATAGGTTGTAAAGTCAAGCAGTTGAGTTGCAAGCCAACTTGATTTTTAGTCGAGTCGAGCGCGAGTTTAACATTTTCAGGTTGATTTTAATTTAAAGCTGATCTGAATCAGTTCGGTATAAAGTTTTATGAGGCCACCACCATTCGTCCGCCACATGCTGCGTTTTCGGACGACATCGTTCCGGATAAACTCCATAATGTTGCGTTGTGAACTTTAAAGGAACAATCATAAACGAATGACTAAAGATTGAGACGTAAACGAAAGAGAGTATTTATATAATGAACTTTCCGTAGCTAAAGTTGAATCAGTAACCGAACGAACAAAATTGTTAAATGGGCCGTCAGACTTGATTTTCTTGTTTGAATGGCTATTTGTCATGTTTATTTTTCCCGTATTTTATTGATGGTTGAAGAATTTATAACTGCTAGTATTTTTTTTATTTTTTTTTTATTTTATTTTTTACAAACAGCACAACTAAGATATAGTATAGACTTATAAAAACCTCAATTAAATGTAAAGAGAGAAAATGCTTTTAGTTGTTTTCATCATGAAACTCTATAAAAAAGGACTTGTTAGCAAATAACACAAAAATTAAATTTATAAAACTTAATTAAAATTATATATCTTAATTAAAATTTTATATATATATATATATATATATTGAACGGAAATTAAAATTATATGTTTTTATCTTTTTTCATTCCATGTAATTTCATTAACAACAACCAACAACAAAAATCCATGTGTAATGATGGACATACAGTGTTTCAAGAATAATCTGCACAGATAATCCAAACATGATTTCACTTTATTTCAAGAATAATCTGCACAGATAATCCAAACATGATTTCACTTTAAACGGAGTGAATCATTTAATTTTCAACCAAATTCTAATAAGCTTTTTTTTTAAACAACAAATTTCTTTGAATCTCTATTAGTTAACCTAACAAAAATTCATTCTTGAATATATATAAAAAAACTATTCGGCGCTTTTTGTTTTTTTTGTTACAAAACGTTCATTAACATGTAACTTACATTCTCTATTTTTTTAGAAAAAAATAAATATGTTACATAGGGTTTTTTTAAGTTTTTTCAACTCATGGGTTTTCCCTCTATACTTCACCTCTATATAGTATAGAGGGAAAACCCATGAGTTGAAAAAACTCAAAAAACCCTATGTAACATATTTATTTTTTTCTAAAAAAATAGAGAATGTAAGTTACATGTTAATGAACGTTTTGTAACAAAAAAAACAAAAAGCGCCGAATAGTTTTTTTATATATATTCAAGAATGAATTTTTGTTAGGTTAACTAATAGAGATTCAAAGAAATTTGTTGTTTAAAAAAAAAGCTTATTAGAATTTGGTTGAAAATTAAATGATTCACTCCGTTTAAAGTGAAATCATGTTTGGATTATCTGTGCAGATTATTCTTGAAATATAGTGAAATCATGTTTGGATTATCTGTGCAGATTATTCTTGAAACACTGTATGTCCATCATTACACATGGATTTTTGTTGTTGGTTGTTGTTAATGAAATTACATGGAATGAAAAAAGATAAAAACATATAATTTTAATTTCCGTTCAATATATATATATATATATATATATATATATATATATATATATATATATATATATATATAAAATTTTAATTAAGATATATAATTTTAATTAAGTTTTATAAATTTAATTTTTGTGTTATTTGCTAACAAGTCCTTTTTTATAGAGTTTCATGATGAAAACAACTAAAAGCATTTCTCTCTTTACATTTAATTGAGGTTTTTATAAGTCTATACTATATCTTAGTTGTGCTGTTTGTAAAAAATAAAATAAAAAAAAATAAAAAAAATACTAGCAGTTATAAATTCTTCAACCATCAATAAAATACGGGAAAAATAAACATGACAAATAGCCATTCAAACAAGAAAATCAAGTCTGACGGCCCATTTAACAATTTTGTTCGTTCGGTTACTGATTCAACTTTAGCTACGGAAAGTTCATTATATAAATACTCTCTTTCGTTTACGTCTCAATCTTTAGTCATTCGTTTATGATTCTTGTTTCTTTAGTCATTCGTTTATGATTTTTCATTTGACATTTTTTCCAATTTAACCATAATAATGAGTGTTTTTAATCTTTATTTTTTCTTTGCTTTGGTTATGTTAAAGGTTCTACCCATTGTGTCTTTAACTGGGTTTTGGTCATTATGTTATTACTAGGTTTCTATACATTGTGTTATTATCAAAACTTATAACAAAATGTTTATTGGTTGTTCTGTCCGTTGCGTTTTTTTTTCTTCAGAATATATAGCACAATGTTATATTTGGTTTTTCTATAAATTGTGTTATTGGTTCTGATTATTGTGTTTTTCAACTTGGTGATTTTCCTATACATTTTGTTATAGGTTCTGGTTATCGTGTTTAGTCTGCCATCGATTGTGTTTAATTTGTTGGTCGTTGTGTTTTAGTCTGTTGTCCATTGTGGTTTTAGTTTGTTGTTCATTGTCTTTTTAGTCGGTTGTCCATTGTGTCTTAGTCTAATACTCATTGTGTTTTTAGTCTGTTGTCCATTGTATTTTAGTTTTTTTATTGTGTATTTTATCTTCTGTCATCAATTGTGTTTTTAGTCTACTTTCCATTTCGTTTTTAGTTTGATACTCATTGCGTTTTACGCTATATCTATTGTGTTATAGTATGTTGTCAGTTGTGTCTTTTATCTGTTGTCGTTGATTATGTTTTTGGTTTACTTTTCATTGTGCTTTTAGTTTGATACTCATTGTGCTTTATGTTATACCAAACTATTTTACAATAGAGTACTTATATTAAAGATAAAAAGACGCTCGATTTTATGATATATTTAAAAAACAAAATAGTAAAAAAGTTACGGAGGTTTGAAAAATAGGGGGTGACATATGAGTTGCATGTGCATATGTTTTTTTTACTTTTGAACAAAATTACCATTCCCAATTGATTACTATTTGAATACTTGTCACTCTAAGACTGTTTTTTATCATTCTTATTTTTAAACCCTTTTGTACCGTAACTCAATGATCTATATTTCATATTTTATATGGAAAACCGTAGTCATCTTGATAAGTTTGATATTCCATGATCATATTATTGCATTTAATATTCTTTTTTGAAAGTTAATTATTTTTTGAAAGTTAGTTATAATTAAAAAAACCACCTGTTTACTTGTTTGATAAGATAAGTTGGATAATTTGTATTTCAAAATTTTAACAACTCACATGTTTTAAAAGTAATTTGCAGGAATTTAAGATAAATTGGATAATTTGTATTTGAAAATTTTAAGAACCTGCATGTTTTATAAGTAATTTGCAGGAATTTAAAATTCACAACATTTGTGTACCTTATATCTAAATATATGTAGACAAGTAGTTTTTAATTTTATGGAAAAAAAATACTAATATTGAGCCTTGACGAAACGTTACTCTCTAATCGTAAAGTGACATTTGTCTATATTACGTTTAGTTGTTATCACCATGTCTGCTACAACACCATCTATCATATATTATAATGCATATAAAGAATGAAAAAATAATTTTATTAATTTAAATAATTACTTGATAAGATTGAGTAATTAAAAGTACTAAAACATAAGTTATAGGTTTTAACTCCTTCAAAACCCATCAAATACTCTAATCTTTTGAAATTTTAGTCTTTTTCTCATTGCAATATCTGATGAGAAAAAAAACTTTAAATGAAAAAAGTTTTATAAAACAACCCCTTGCTTTCCTAAAGATTCATTCCTTTTATCGTTTTGTTTATCTTACATTGATTAAGAAACAAAAGCGGAGGACCACCTACTCTATAAAGTCAACGTAAACATTACATGAATTAATAAATGGTTTAATTTACATACTTTCTCTCATGATAAAATAAGTTATAAAGTTGAGTCAAGTGAGCTAGCTTGATTTTTAATCAAATCGAGATTGAGTTTAATATTTCAACTCAATTCTCTTCCGAGCCAGCTCAAGATGAAGTTCGATGTGAGCTCGAGATAGCCTTGGCTTGGCTTAGATCGGCTCATTAACAGTCTTTATGAGTTATGTTTCCTGTTACGTCGTGCAGGCACCTCTTTTATATACTAAAAGGAATTTATATTTCTAGGTATAATTTAAATTTAGATCTTATTTTAGAAATAATGAATAGAAAATTAAAAAATTTAAGAAGTTTTAATGTTATTATTAATTTTATAACTTAATGTTGTTTGTATTTTTTAATAACTTGAATTTGAATAATAATATGGTAAATAATTACTTTAACAACTACATTATTAAATTAAGAAAGTATAAAGTAATTATCCATATCGTGTTTGAAACATAGTTGACCCGTTGAAACATAGTTGACCCGTTGTAAGAAATCTTTAAATCGAAATATGTAGTTAACGAGAAGAACACAAATACCGACTCAATACTTGCCGCAAAGCACGGGTAACTCCCACAAACAGAATTACTATACAATATATCACGAAAAGATTGATAAACCCACTAACATAATTACTATACAATATATCACGAGAATTGATAAATTGATAGAAGACGAGTACCACATTTCAAATTGTCGTTACCTCAACATCGTGCCGATTTCCTACTAATGTGTGTATATATTTATATGTAGTTATAAACGTATATAAATGTAATAGTTAATTAATGAATAGATAATTGAACGAGCCAAGCTCGAGCTTGACAAACTCCTCACAAGCGGAGTTTGAGATTTAGAATAGATCTTAAAATGTGTTGAGCTTGTGATTCAGCTCTCTTATATCAAATGAGCCGAGCTCAACCCTAGGTTAACTCGACTCTACTAGCTTTATTTTAGAAACTTATATGTTTTAGGTGACGAGCTAATGTTGATAAATTTAATTTATAGTTGTGTGAAAAAAAACATACAACATATTAAGCTCTATTAAATTAGAGTTAAGAATTTTAAATATGAAATTTAAACGTTTTATGGACAACTCGTTCAAATATTGATCATTTTATTTAGTTTTTCAAATTAATGGCAACGTAGAGCGTCAACTCATTCAAACGTTGATCTTTTATTTAGTTTATTTTTTAGTTGTTGAATATAGTTCTTTTAACGTTTACAGGAGCTAACAAGTTGAATAAGCTTAGGCAGGAACTCAAGAAATGCAACTTAGACAACACAAAATTGTTGAAAATTTACAGGTCACATCAATATGGAAGAAAATTTGTCGACTTGTGTGATCCTGGGAGTTCTGGTTTTGGTGTTAATGTCTATAGGAAGCAATTGCGGATTTAGATTTTTTTAATAGGTTTCTTTTAGTAGTTGTTTCAATTTCATATGAGCGAACATAAAGGTTCTTAATATTCCAAACCAAGTGGATTCCTGGGTATCGTATCGTATATATTAGATACCCCATTAGTAATTAAAGTACTTAAGTTATGTCAAATTATTTTTTTATCCTTCTTATATCTATTAAAATATAGTAGTGATAAATATGTGGCTAGAATGTGTTTACATAGAAGAGTGATATGTAATTGTATTAAAATGGATTTCACCATTTATAAACATTAGCTGCGTTTGTAAAATTGCTATTTATAGACAATTTCAAACTAAAAACATGCAACATGCAATGAATCGAAGGGTTTGATGCTTTTGAACGAAGGGTTTGTACTATTTTCTAAATTACTTTGCTTTTAATAAAGATTTGTAAAATCCATTTATCATATGCAATGAACTATAAAAGTCATTATCATTTAGTAGATATTTCAAATAACTAAATATATCATCTTCAATCAATCTTTGTCCCTGATTGTCTCATTTGACTTTACTTCGTCGTATAATAAGTAAGATGTTCGGTATATATTGCTAAAAGAAATATTTATGGATAACACGTTGAAATAATGAAATTATAATTGAAAACACTGCAGTATGAAATTATATATTGCTAAAAGAAATCTTTGTCCCTTATTTTCTCATCTATCATGATAGAGGCAAGTTCGAGATTTACGGTCACCCATTTAAAACTAAGAACCATACGTAAAGAGCTGCTTGAATACAATTCATGCAAGAGTAAAAATGGGAAACGTGGGATGATAATGTGGAATACTAATGCATAAGATGTAAACATAAAACAAAATAATGCAATGTAAATGTGAACATATAGTCCGTATCATATCACCTTTTTTATTCACTAAGAGCTGCTTAAATACAATTTAGTTTAAATAAATTAAAAACCATCAATTTAATTATCTTTATTTTGAAATTCGATTTCTATTATATCTTTTTTATCGATCGTTAGTTACGTTTTCTATAAAGTTATGATGATCAAGATTTTTTTATAATTTTTTTGTAACAACATGTTCAAGCTCAGTGGCGGATCCAGGATTTTTTTCACTGGCTTCACTTTTTAGATGCTCCAATTTCATATGTCTAAACATAAAACATTGCGGGTCGTTTCGACGGTTCGAATCGAGTAAGGTTCATCACATAATAAAAGTTCGATACAATAATGAAAAGAACATCGTTATTAGAAATTTAAAATCACATAATCTAAAATACGAAGGTCTTTACGAATAAAAAAAACGACATAGAGTTGTGCCCTACGAGTTTTTATCTTTTGAAAACGTTGCATTACGCTCTCGACTACACAACCATCCAAAATCCAAAAATCCACCAAATGGCTAGACTTGGTCCAAAACAACAAAACAAATCCAAGAAGATTAAAGTAGATCGACCGGATAAATTAGAATTTTTATTTCCCCACCAAACAATATATATCACACCTTTAAGCATAGAGTACAATCCATTCAAGCAGCACCACCATATTACAAAATTCCAATGCAGGTATGTTCTTAGAAAGTGCTTTATGGGGGAAAAGAGGTGGTTGGTGGGATTAGTCGCAATTGGTTTTACAATTTTAAATAAAGGAACAAAGAAAAGCAAAAAAAAAGTACAAAGAAAAATGCTGAATCAGGATTCGAACTTAGGATGTCAGTGTTAGAAACAGCACCTTGAACCAGTTGATAACCAGCCAGTTATGATTATGGGTTCACCCATAATTTATTTATGGTTTCTTTTGAATTTTCTATATACATTTTCATCATAATTTACAAACCGAATGAGTTCCTGGGAACCCGGTATTTGAACATAAATCCTTTTGAATAACAAAGTTAAGATGTAGGGAAACCTTGTCCTCAGGTAGTTTCAAAAGAGACCTCAGCTCCATAACAAAACAAGAGACAGAACTAAAATGTCATTAATAATAATTTAATATTTATTTTCCATTAATCATAAATGTTTTAGGATGTATCATGATGATAAAAACAATAAAATGGAAAAGAAAAACATTAAAGCAATGTTAGTAAGCTGTGAAAGGCCATTGACACTTTCATGACTTGTAGTTATCACGAAATGACAAACAGGGTGCCAAATAGTGTAAAGGGAAGCTAGTCATAATATGCGTACTTATATTTAGATTTATAAGTGAAATCATTTTTCATGATTTTAGCAACAGTTGAAAGTTATAAATCTCTAGTTATAAATTACAGAATACTATCCAAACTATTTTCCCGGCTAGAAGCACTTGTTTTATATACCTTTCTGATGTAGTGGGTGAAATGATAGTGAAGAACAATCACGTTGATTCTATGAATACCCATGATGATTTTGTCCTAACCCCAAAATTCAACCCAAAAGGCACGAAATTTGAAGTGAAAGAAACTGTTTTCTCAAAATTCAAGTCTGATCATTACAATAGCTTTAGCATCATATAAATAGAAACCGAAATTCGAAAATGGCCCTAAAACACACTTGGGCAAAAAACTAGAAAAAAATAAAATCCACGAAAAGCACTAAAAAACACAAAATGATAAATAACTCATAGAAATAAGCCTTTTTGGTCCCGAACGATGATCCAAACCGCCGTTTGCCAAAAGATGGGGCCGCTCTCTCACGATCGTTTCGCCTGGTCGCACGCCCAAAACGGACTCCGTAGCTCAAGTTACAACCCTTTTAGTGAAGCCACCTTGGTAGTCTGATCATGAGCCTCTAAAAATGTCATGGCCCGATCTTCTACACTTGGGCCTGCATCACTTTCAGAAACATTATATGAAAGATATTTAAAATCACATTAGAATGAATTCTGTAATGAATGAATTACTGTAATGAAGTGAAAAGGGTATTCTTGATAAAGATACACGATAAACCAGATATTTGTAACTTTTTATGCGACACAGAAAACTTCTTTCTATAATTGAATATAATATTAAAAAAAGGTATCTTTCTATAATTGAATATAATATTAAAAAAGGTACAATGAACAGTGGTGGACCCATAAATTTTTCCTAGGGGTGCAGAAAATTTTAAGGCTTTAAAGTCTCTATCTATATAGTAAATTTTTTCGGTGCGTAGCGGGACGGATCGGGTTGAGTCATATCAAAAAGGATTTAAGGCATCTATCTATAAAGTAATTTTTAAGGATTTAAGGCCTCTATCTATAAAGTAATGAAATATCAGTTTTACTTTTAATGGTACTTTTGAGAAAAATCCAGAAGTTGTCAGACTTCAGATTATTTTATGTTAAAACTGTAGTACTTTTATTACTTCTATCCTCTAGTGTTGTCTTCTTCATTTCAAATGGTAGGACTACAGCAGAAAGTTATATACAATGTTTTTATAACCGGACATCGAACCGGTCTCTTTATCGGTTCACTGGTCGGACCGGTCAGACCGAATTTAAGAACTGGATGACGTATAAATATAATAAATATAATGTTGAAAATAACAATTATTTATTACCGATTAATGTAAACAGAGACAAAAAAAAATCTTAAATATATAAAGTAATGAAGTAATAAAATAAATCCAATAGTTTAATTAAATAAAGTAATGAAGTAATAAAATAAATCCAATAGTTTAATTAAATAAAGTAATGAAGTAATAAAATAGATAATACATACATACAATAGTAAAAAAAAAAACCATAACATAGATAAACTAATAACTAAAGAGTTAAAAATAACGTTAACTTTTATTTTTGTTTTGAGTTAATTATTGTTTTCGTCCGTGGTTTGTCAAAAATCACTATTTCAGTCCATTAGTTTAAAAATTGTGATTTCAGTCCCTGTGGTTTCACTTTCGTAACCATTTCAGTCCACCAACTTAACTCCATCCATTTATTCTGTTAACTTTGGGGTGAAACCCTTAAGGTTTAATTAAAAAAAAAACGTTGGTCACAGGTTTCGAACCTGTGACCTTTGCTTTGAAATGTGATTGTTAAACCAAGAGGTCATGTATCAAGGTTGTGAATGAATTCAAATTGATTTCCTTATAACATAGCCTATTCATCATCATCTTCCCCAAACCTTTCATCTTTATCAATGGAGAAGTCACCATTAACCCTAAACCACCTCCGCCACACCACAACCACCTCCGCCATACACCACCACCATCCTCGTCACACACCACCGCACAACCACCTCTGCCTAACACCACGACCATCCTCGTCACACACCACTACACCTCCGCCACACGCCACATGCCACACCTCCGCCACACCACCACACATCCGTCTCCGCCACACACCACCACACCTCATCTCCGGCGGCCCCAGTCATCTTCTCCGGGGATTCAATTGAATCTGTTATGCTGCAATAATCATCATCTACGACGATTCAATTGAAGATGTTGGTTGTTAATGGTGGCTTCTGCCATTGATAAAGATGAAAGGTGTAGGGAAGATGATGAATAGGCTATGTTATAAGAAAAACAATTTGAATTCATTCACAATCTTGATACATTGCTATTGGTTTAACAATCACATTTCAAAGGAAAGGTCACAGGTTCGAAACCTGTGACCAGTGTTTTTTTTAATTAAACCATAGGGGTAATTTGGTAATTTCACCCAAAGTTAACAGAATACATGGATGGAGTTAAGTTGGTGGACTGAAATGGTTACGAAAGTGAAACCACAGGAACTGAAATCACAATTTTTAAACTAATGGACTGAAATAGTGATTTTTGAAAAACCACATGGACGAAAACAGTAATTAACTCTTTTGTTTTTATATTAATTACACACTTGTGTTTAAAAATTAAGTAAATTGTTATAAAATATTCAAATTTGTTGTGCGCATATATCTAAAGATGAAAGGAGTGTAGTTGCTTTTTGTTTGTCAACCTAGCAACCTTTCATTTCTACCTCGGTAATGAAATTAAAAATAGAGAAAAACATAAAATATTGTATGTTTATAGGCTGTGTCAGGTTACTTTAAACCTCATTTTAACCCAACACACATCTTCTCTTTCATATAATTTTCACCTTCGTCCTCTCGCAGCTCCATTGTTGGCCAGAAAAAAAACTGTATTTTTTATTTTGCAGGCCGCCGGAAAAAAATATTGATGTATATGTCTCTTCTTCTTTCTTTTAGGTTGGTTTCTAAAGTTCAACGGGTGTGATTCTAAAATTTCATAGGATGCGCTCAGGATTTTCTCGCATTTTTAACATAATTTTTATTATTTTTCAAGGGGTGTGGCCGTCTACCCACACCAATGGTTAGGTCCGCCCCTGACAATGAAGTAAGTAAAATTATGGGAGACAGAAAACTTGTTTATCAAATTGAATATAATATTAAAAAATAAAACAAGAAAAAGGAACAATGAAAACAAACCATATAACAAACTGGTTGAATGAGTGGCTGGATGGTAGCGTGTTTTACTTGTCTCTTTCAATGGAAGCTGGCAGCAAATTCAAAGGAGTTCGACTCTGCCATCTTTTTTCTTCCAAATAAAAAACGGAAATTATAGAAAAAACTGAATTTGTATCTACGGTATTCTATTCTATTTTCATTATATCATATCTTGAGTAACATGTCGTATGGTCATTCATACAAACTTTGTATTTTTTTTTAAGGGTGATGGAATCTATACATCACATAAAATTTTTAAAATTTTTGTGTATCCCTCAATAGAAAATGATTGGTCAATACGCTTCTCATAGGGTTTAAAGCATTAAATGCGACACCAATAGGAAGCGTATTGGGCAATACGGTTCCTATTGATACAATATTCTATGGCATGTACGTGGTTCAAAACTGGAAGTCTGAAAAGTGCCCCAATAGGAAGTGTATTGCCCAATACGATTCCCATAATTTTAATAGGAAGCGTATAGGGCAATACGCTTCCCATAGGGCTTAGGTTGGTGAATGAATTAAATCAATAGGAAGCGTATTGGGTAATACGATTCCTATTGGTATAATAGGTAACGAATTATCATATGATGCAGTACTGTACAAACAATTGAATTTAATTTGAAGTATTTGTAATATTTTTGTTTAATCTGGATATGTTTAATTTGTTTGGATTTTTTAATTTCACGTAAATAAATTGCTCAAAATATATGTCGTTATTAAAGTTATAATATATTAATGAAATCAAATTACAGTCTTCAATCAAACAAAAAAAAAACAAACATGTTAAAAAACGATAAATATTTTGATTTAAAGTTAAAACTAAGGCAGATTTCAAAAGTTCTAAGTGATAAATATCCTGATCTCATTAATAGTTACCACCTGAAAAACATACAAAGTAAAAGGTCAACTTTAAAGAAGTTGGTTAGCAAAATAGGTTTAATAGTTGACATGGTAAAAGTTATGGCATGACAATATAAGATAACTAAAGCAATTTTGTATTTAACAAGTTATGGTAACAAGGATGGGCATATTCAAACCTTAAGTTGACAAGTAGGAAATATATGTTTAAGTAATTGAGTAGAAAGACACAAAAGGATATTTTAAGAAGAAAATTTTTGAAGTTCATGAACTTAAACACTAGTGTTGACATTAATTTTTGAAAATATAAACTTATCAAGAAGCTAAGAACATGATTTTTAAACTAATGATCTTGAGATTATAACCTAAACAAGTTTATATAAAGTTGCGAAACAAGAAGATGAACATAACAAGTAAGGATATTTTAAGAAGACTTGATATATATATATATATATATATATATATATATATATATATATATATATATATATATATGTTCATGAATTTAGAAGTTGTGTTTATGTGATTAAGCAAGGAAAAGTGTTGTTTGAGAACTTGATTGTGTTGTTAATGATATTGGGATTAAAAATGGGTTTAAGATACGTTTAAAAAACGTGGAAAACGCCCATAGTATAGCTGAAACTATACTAACTTTTCTAAAATCCTAATCATGATTAAAGTGTCGTTTAACAAGTAATTATAATGAGATTGGCAACTTTATCATGATTAGGCAAACTTTGATGAAAAGTTAAACTAAACACTTATGGTTATTTTTCTAAGGTAATGAAATATTATATATATATATATATATATATATATATATATGAGAAGGATCCGTTAGGAATCACCCTTTATTGCGAGAACCACCAAAAATTTCCTAAAATAAATAAAAAAACCACCAATTTTTTTTGAATAATGCGCTATATTTTGTCAACAACAAAAAAAAAAACAAATTAAAAAAAAATTAAAATTTGAGTAACAGTTATCCATGCACATGTGTATTTTTATCATTTTTTGACAAATTCCGTAATACACTACAAACATTGGACAATTGTATACCACGTGTAATACACTACTTTTTACGTTACCAATATTAGAAATGAACATGTGCATCTATATGTATCAACATGAAATAAGGTGTTTTGCTACACTACTTTAAATACACTTTCTCATTCATCTATCATTCCATCCATAATACACTACCATGCACATGTGCATATGTATCATTTATTTGACAAATTCCATAATACGCTACAAATATTAGACAATTGTACTTTAATTTACACTACCATGTGTAATATACTACTTTTTACGTTATGAATATTAGAAATGCACATGTGCATCTATATGTATCAACATGAAATAAGGTGTTTTGGTACACCACCACTTTCTCTTTCATCTACCATACCATCCATAATACACTTCCATTACCTCCTACCATCCATAATACAATACCATTATCTCTTACCATCGATAATACAATACCAATACCAATATTTTCACGTTTTAGTGTAACAACTCTGTTTTTCGTTGTTATCTTTTTCATTTGTTTCCGTCTTACGTATTCCCGAGATTCGAATATAATAAAGTTTATGTTAATTAATTATGGTGTATTACGTTATTATCGCATCTAATCGCTTATTAAATCGCATCGCTAATCTCATCACATCGCAAATCGCAGTTATTTATGTGGTATTATATTATTTATGTGTTATGTGTGTTTGTAGCTATGTTTACGCTCGCTATCGCATCGCTCTCGCACTCTCGAATCGCTAAATCGCGCTATTATATCAATTAAAACGTTTAATATAACTATCTAATGTGAACCGAATAACCAAACAAACCCTTAACACGGAATCAGCATACGGAACTTGGTCACCAGGCCAAGTTTGGCCGAACTTGACTACCACAAGTTCGCCCGAACTTGCCTGGCAACCAGGAACCCCCCTTGTTTTATCAAGTTCGCGCGAACTTGCATAAGCATATGCAAGTTCAGCCGAACTTACTCATAATTCTTCCCAAATCCATCAAGTTCGCACGAACTTGGTCTCACCAGCTCTCTTTTTGCCTTCGCCTATAAATACCAAGCTCATTTCTCTCATTTGAACTTGCTGCAAGTTTGCCCAAAGCTCTCTCAACCCGAAACCTTCGTATTCTAAGTAAGAATCAACCCGATTTCAACTACAACAACGTTTATCAACGATTTACAAAGGTTTACAACGATTTTGGCACAAGGCGTAGCCTTCGTTTTGATCAAATCTCTTCTTTTACGAAAATCTTCATCTTTCTCTTCCAAAATTTCTGTTTTAAGCTTAGATCTACACAATACAAGTTCGTTTGGTGTTAGCATAGGCTTCCCAAACATAAGATCTGCAAGATCTCGGCTTGTAAGTTCTAGATCTGAGAAAAACCTTTCAAAATATTGATTTTTACACCATTTTCGGACTAATTACGTATGTTTCGTTCACTTTTGAGTGGAACGAGGCGTCGTCAAGCTAAGATTTCAGATCCGGAAGCACAAGGACGAAGTCATCACTTTACACAAGCTGGACTAACCCGTACGAACCCTCCGGTTCGCCCGGATTAGCCCGAGTTTCTGTAAAATGGCTAAGTTCGCTCCAAAAAGACCTCTCCAGCCTAAGTTGAACTCAGTGGCTTAAGGTTGGAGGGATGGGCACTCGATTTCCTCAGCAAACGACGCGAAAACGCAAGATTTTGGACCCGAAAACATTAAGTTCGCTCGAGAATCACCAGCTCCCTGGTCAAGTTCGACCGAACTTGCACCCAAATGGGTCAAGTTCGACCGAACTTGGGTACTTTTCATCAAGTTTCCTTACAAGTTCGCCCGAACTCGTCTGGTCTCTTAAGGAACCATACAAGTTCACCCGAACTTGCATTTTCAGTAAGACTTTCCTACAAGTTCGCCCGAACTTGACAAGTTTCCTAAGGAAACTCATCAAGTTCGACCGAACTTGTCTCTAAACTCACCAAAACTGCATAAGTTCGCTGGAACTTGTGTGTTTACAAACAAGTTCGCCCTAACTTGCTTACTGCTCAACTCAAGCTTCACCGTTTAGGCTTTTCGGAAGACTGATGCAGTTCTGTTCGTTTACAGGCTGAACCGGCAGTTCCCCGCAACTCTACTCAGATCTCCAAAATTACCTAAACTCACCAACATTGAGTATACTTGACCCATTTTCGCTTTAACGCACTTTTTGGGTGTTACATACGTTCCTATATCAAAATCACTTCACAAATCAAACTGTTTATCACACGCGAATAATCTGATTATATATGCTCAATACGTGATACTAGAAACATGTGACTAGGACTTATTTTCGTTAACTTGCCTCCTTAGGTAGTATGGTACTATAGTGTGGCTTACACCCGACGGGGTCTAGTTAGGATGGACACGCAAGCCTTCTCACGGTAGTTAGCATGAGAAATAAGCCTATATTAATCTGTGTGAATTGTTTCGGTGTATCATGATGTGTAGTTATATTATTTCGCGAACGCTTTCTCGATTATGCTAATAGTACTTAAACCTGTATGCTCACCTTTACTTAATTGTATTGACTTGTATTTTAACGTATGTAACAGGTTGAGGATTTTAGCTACGGATGCTTGGATGTTGCATGCTTAGCGTAGTTTAGATGTTTAGTTAGTTTGTTGATTTATTTCAGATTTTGAACTTACGTATGAAATCTAGGGGAAATCGAACCGTTTGTTTTTATGAGAAAACTTTGGATTTTGTAATGATTATTTAGAATATTATGTTTAATAGTATGGGATGTTAAACGTTTAGTAATGTTGTGAATAATTGTTATGGAATTTCTCGTGAGAACAATCTGGTCGCCTAGTGCCACTAACCTCGGTGATTCCGCCATCGGTCGGGGTGTGACAGATTGGTATCAGAGCCAATTCCTTAGGATAATAGGTAGAATTGCCATGTTTGACCTAGTAGCATGTTTAAGTACCCGATTGACCAATCGTTGCATTAAATGTTAATCTACTTGCCATAAATGCTTAAATGTGCCTTTCCTAAGGCTAAAATAATAATACACGCTTGGAAACGCTCGCATCACACCAAACGAGTGATCAAGTCGAGAATAGGTGTGAAAACCGAGAACTCTCGACGAGATCATTCACTCCACGCATTCTCTCTCACGAGATATCTTCGTTGAGTTAGGAGTGACATCCAAACCTCGACGAAAATCTCCATTTCTATCTACGAATAAAGTTGTTAAGTTAGGGGTGAAACCCGCATCTTAATAACTAATTTCTCGCTTTGATGATTTATCATATCATTGATTTCTCGATTTATCGCATTTACGCTCCATCGAATGTATGCACAACTCGCACAACTCTCGTAATCTAAAACGTTAATTAATACACCAACCAAACTAATCGCTTAACTCGCTTACGCCTATGAGGACGTGTGCCTCATACGCGGTATTATCTCGCTTATCTCGATATTATATATAGCATATATCTCGCTTATATCTCGCATCTCGCATCGCGCTACGCATTGTTATTATTAGAAGTTGAATACGTGCAAATATGTGCTTATGTGATTACGTGCTTATGTGCTTGCATGCTTATGTGTTTTGTGCCTTGTATAAATAATAATATAAATATTTAAACATAACTCTATTATAACCAAATCTCGTCTAATCTAAATCCTTTATGTAGATGGCATCAATCGGATCTCACACTCGCCGCACTGCTCAGCGTAACAACGCTGACAAACGCATCGCCTCTCTCGTAGCCAAAGAAATGGCTAAGGTGCTCCCGCAAATTGTTAGCGAAATTCAAGCAGTTAGCAGCAACTCGCCTGTTGACTCCAAGAGTGATGCTCCGAAATCCCGCTTCAGGTTCAAGCAGTTCAAGGCTTGCGCACCTCTAACGTTCTCTGGCACCGAAGGACCGAGTGCCATGTTCCATTGGTTTGATTCGATTGAGGTTACCTTCCGCCAAAGTGGATGCCCCGAGGCACTGCGCACAATCAACGCCACCGGCGTGTTTCAGTCGAGGGCTCTCGATTGGTGGACAGCCGAGCGCAACAGGCGCGGAAACGACGAAGCCTATGGGCTCTCTTGGGAGGAACTTAAAGAGATCATGATCAAGGATTTATGTCCTCCGTACGAAATTCAGAAATCGGAGAACGAGTTCTGGAACATCAAACAAGACGGTCCTGACAATGCCGGTCTTACCGCTCGTTTCAAGCAGTTGAGCATCATTTGTCCCAGTCAGGTTGACACGACCGAAAAGGAAATCAATAAGTACCTCAATGCTCTCCCCGATTGCGTCGCTGACTTTGTGCAAGCAGTACGCCCTGCTACCATCGAGGAGACTTATCAGTTAGCAGCCGAAATCAACAACAAGCGTGTTCAGTCTGGTTATTTCAAGAATAGCAAGGTTGCAAACCAGGCTGTTACCGAACCAGCAGCTCCTACTACCGATCAGCCCCGCGAGTCAAAGAACAGTCACCGTGGTCGCAAGCGTGAGAACTCCAGCAAGAACTTCACCCTCGCAGCTCCAGCGAACCCGCAGCCGCTCCAATCCGCAGCACCCAACACACCTCCTGCCAAGCATGCGTATACTGGTCCTCAACCGATGTGCCCTAAGTGCACATATCATCATGTAGTGGGTGGCAACTACCGTTTTTGCACAAATTGCAATATCTACGACCATTTCACAGTGAGCTGCCGTACCAGACCTCGTCAGCCCGCTCCTCAGGCTCCAGCAGCTCCAGCTTTACCTGCTCCTCCTCCAGCCAATCAGCAAGCTCCAAAAGCACGTGTGTGCTATGTTTATGGTGATCCTAACCATTTCGCCAATGCCTGCCCGAATTGTCCAGTTAAGCAAGAGCAACCAGCACCGCCGCCTCAGCAGCAGCCAACACAGCCACCGCAGCAGCAGCAGCAACCACAAGCTACGCGGGGTAGGGCTTTCAACCTCAACCACCGCCAGGCTCAGAATAACAACAATGTTGTCAATGGTACGTTTCTCGTTAATGGTATTTATGCTTCATGTTTATTTGACACTGGTGCCGATAATTGTTTTGTATCGTTAGAATTCAAAAAGGTTTTAAAATGTAAGCGCACCAAACTCCCAAAGACTTTCGATGTGGAAGTCGCCACCGGAAGAACCGTTACCGTTAACTCCTTTTTACGTGGTATTAATCTCGATCTCAACAACCATGTCTTCGCGATCAATCTCATACCTATGCAGTTCGGTAGTTTCGATATCATAGCAGGCATGGATTTTCTTCGTGAAAATCATGCTGAAGTTGTATGCTTCAATAAAATGATTTGTTTCCCTCTTCCTAATGGTAATCAACTTCATGTTTATGGTGAAACGCCCTCAAAGAAGTTGATGCTTTTGTCATGTACTCGAGCACACAAATGCTTGCAAAAGCGATGTGTTGCTTTCCTCGCCCATTTCGTGAACCCGGAGAAAGAAAAGAAGACTTATAAAGACGTTCCCGTTGTTTGTGAATTTCCTAAAGTCTTTCCCGACGATTTACCCGGTTTACCCCCTACTCGAGATGTTGAATTCCGTATCAATTTAGTTCCCGGAGCTACTCCCGTTGCTAAAGCTCCTTATCGCCTCGCACCATCCGAAATGCGCGAGCTATCAAGCCAACTTCAAGAGCTTCTTGATAAAGGTTTCATACGCCCGAGCACTTCGCCATGGGGTGTGCATCGATTATCGTGAACTTAACAAACTCACGATAAAGAACCGCTATCCTCTTCCCCGTATCGATGATTTATTTGATCAGCTTCAAGGTGCTACTTGTTTTTCAAAGATCGATCTTCGTTCCGGCTATCATCAGTTACGCGTGTTGGAAGAAGACATTCCTAAAACCGCCTTTTGTACTCGCTATGGCCATTTCGAATTCGTGGTCATGCCTTTTGGTCTTACCAATGCACCCGCGGTTTTCATGGACTTGATGAACCGTGTGTGTAAAGCTTTCTTAGATCGATTCGTCATTGTTTTCATCGACGATATCCTTATCTATTCGAAGTCGAGAGACGAACACGCGTGCCATCTCCGTTTAGTCCTCGAACTTCTTCAAGGAAATCGCCTTTATGCTAAGTTCTCTAAATGTGAATTCTGGCTCAAAGAAGTCCAATTTCTCGGCCACCATCGTTAATAGTCAAGGAATTCACGTCGACCCTGCAAAGATTGAAGCCGTCAAGAGTTGGATTACAACGAAGAATGCTTCCGAAATCCGTTCATTTCTTGGATTGGCGAGTTATTACCGTCGATTCATCGCCGACTTCTCGAAAATCGCCGTTCCGCTTACCGCTTTAACTCATAAAGATAAACCTTTTGTTTGGGATTCCAAGCAAGAGGAAGCTTTCCAAACTCTCAAGCGTATGCTATGCAATGCTCCCGTTCTCGCTTTACCCGACGGAAACGACGATTTCGTTGTTTACTGCGATGCCTCTAATCTTGGTCTTGGTTACGTTCTCATGCAACGAGACAAGGTTATCGCGTATGCGTCTCGTCAACTTAAGATCCACGAGAAGAACTACACAACCCACGATCTCGAACTCGGTGCAGTTGTTTTTGCATTGAAGATATGGCGACACTACCTTTACGGTACTAAGTGTACGGTCTTCACCGACCATAAGAGCTTAAAACATATCTTTAATAAAAAAGAACTAAACATGCGACAACGTCGATGGGTTGAACTTCTCAACGACTACGATTGTGAGATACGCTACCATCCTGACAAAGCAAACGTCTTCGCCGATGCTCTAAGTAGACGAAGCTATGTATATAGCATTCGTGACTCTGAAGCTTGTGCTAAACTTGAAACCCTCATCCGTGCCGCTCAATTCGCCTGTTTCAACGAGAATACTTTGGAAGACGATATGAAATGTGGTGCCGAAACTCAGCTTGTCTCTAAATCTGATGGTATTTACTACTATCTCAATCGCATTTGGATTCCCAGTCGTGATAATCTTCGTAAGATGCTAATGGACGAAGCTCATAAATCTCGATATTCCATTCACCCCGGTGCTGACAAGATGTACCAGGACCTTCGTCCTAAGTACTGGTGGCCGGGCATGAAAAAAGATATCGCCTTGTACGTCTCAAAGTGCTTAACTTGTTCGAAAGTTAAAGCCGAACATCAAAGGCCCTCTGGTTTACTCGAACAACCAAAAATCCCGATGTGGAAGTGGGAGAGTATAGCTATGGACTTCGTTACTAAACTCCTGCGCACTTCATCCGGTCACGATAGCATTTGGGTTATCGTTGATCGTCTCACTAAATCTGCGTACTTTATTGCTATACGAGAAGACTTTAAGGTCGAACGGTTAGCCCGAATCTATACCAACGAAGTTATATGCCGACACGGGACGCCTCGTGACATCATCTCTGACCGAGACGGTTGTTTTACCTCGCGTCTCTGGGAGACTTTTCAATCCACTCTCGGTTCTACTCTCAATCTCAGTACCGCTTTTCACCCTCAAACCGACGGTCAAACTGAGCGAATGATCCGCACCCTCAAAGACATGCTTCGTGCGCGCATCATAGATTTTGGTGGTAATTGGATACGCATTTACCTTTGATTGAATTCTCGTACAATAATAGTTATCATGCCAACATTCAAATGGCTCCTTTTGAGGCACTGTCTGGAAGAAAATGTCGATCGCCTATTGCATGGCACAAGATTGGAGAAGCACAAATCACTGGTCCCAAGCTAATTCAAGAAACGACGGACAAGATCTTCCAGATTAGAGACAATCTCTTGAAAGCTCGGAGTCGTCAAAAGAGTTATGCCGATAAACGCCGCAAGCCCCTACAGTTCGAAGTGGGAGATCACGTTCTCCTAAAGGTTGCACCTTGGAAGGGAGTGGTCCGCTTCGGCAAGAAAGGAAAGCTAGCGCCTCGATACGTTGGTCCCTTTAAGATTCTGGAAGGATCGGTAAAGTAGCCTATCGTCTCGAATTACCGGAGGAACTTAATAATGTACATCCGACTTTCCACGTGTCTAACCTCAAGAAGTGCTTAGCCGAAGAAAATCTACATGTCCCTCTAGAAGATCTACAAATCAACGAGACTCTCCATTTCGTGGAAAAACCCGTTGAAATCATGGATCGGGAAACCAAGAAACTCCAACGCTCTCGCATACCTATCGTGAAGGTCCAATGGGAAGGCAAACGCGGCGTCGAGTTCACTTGGGAACTCGAAAGTGATATGAAAAAGAAATATCCGCATCTCTTTGTTACGGCCGCTGCCTAATTTCGAGACGAAATTCCCTAAAGTAGGGGAGACTGTAACAACTCTGTTTTTCGTTGTTATCTTTTTCATTTGTTTCCGTCTTACGTATTCCCGAGATTCGAGTATAATAAAGTTTATGTTAATTAATTATGGTGTATTACGTTATTATCGCATCTAATAATATAATAAAGTTTATGTTAATTAATTATGGTTTATTACGTTATTATCGCATCTAATAGCTTATTAAATCGCATCGCTAATCTCATCGCATCGCAAATCGCAGTTATTTATGTGGTATTATATTATTTATGTGTTATGTGTGTTTGTAGCTATGTTTACGCTCGCTATCGCATCGCTCTCGCACTCTCGAATCGCTAAATCGCGCTATTATATCAATTAAAACGTGTAATATAACTATCTAATGTGAACCGAATAACCAAACAAACCCTTAACACGGAATCAGCAAACGGAACTTGGTCACCAGGCCAAGTTCGGCCGAACTTGACTACCACAAGTTCACCGAACTTGCCTGGCAACCAGGAACCCCCTTGTTTTATCAAGTTCGCGCGAACTTGCATAAGTATATGCAAGTTCGGCCGAACTTACTCATAATTCTTCCCAAATCCATCAAGTTCGCGCGAACTTGCATGTGTTCATGCAAGTTCGGCCGAACTTGGTCTCACCAGCTCTCTTTTTGCCTTCGCCTATAAATACCAAGCTCATTTCTCTCATTTGAACTTGCTGCAAGTTTGCCCAAAGCTCTCTCAACCCGAAACCTTCGTGCTCTAAGTAAGAATCAACCCGATTTCAACTACAACAACGTTTATCAACGATTTACAAAGGTCTACAACGATTTTGGCACAAGGCGTAGCCTTCGTTTTGATCAAATCTCTTCTTTTACGAAAATCTTCATCTTTCTCTTCCAAAATTTCTGTTTTAAGCTTAGATCTACACAATACAAGTTCGTTTGGTGTTAGCAGAGGCTTCCCAAACATAAGATCTGCAAGATCTCGGCTTGTAAGTTCTAGATCTGAGAAAAACCTTTCAAAATATTGATTTTTACACCATTTTCGGACTAATGACGTATGTTTCGTTCACTTTTGAGTGGAACGATGCGTCGTCAAGCTAAGATTTCAGATCCGGAAGCACAAGGACGAAGTCATCACTTTACACAAGCTGGACTAACCCGTACGAACCCTCCGGTTCGCCCGGATTAGCCCGAGTTTCTGTAAAATGGCTAAGTTCGCTCCAAAAAGACCTCTCCAGCCTAAGTTGAACTCAGTGGCTTAAGGTTGGAGGGATGGGAACTCGATTTCCTCAGAAACGACGCGAAAACGCAAGATTTTGGACCCGAAAACATTAAGTTCGCTCGAGAATCACCAGCTCCCTGGTCAAGTTCGACCGAACTTGCACCCAAATGGGTCAAGTTCGACCGAACTTGGGTACTTTTCATCAAGTTTCCTTACAAGTTCGCCCGAACTCGTCTGGTCTCTTAAGGAACCATACAAGTTCACCCGAACTTGCATTTTCAGTAAGACTTTCCTACAAGTTCGCCCGAACTTGACAAGTTTCCTAAGGAAACTCATCAAGTTCGACCGAACTTGTCTCTAAACTCACCAAAACTGCATAAGTTCGCCCGAACTTGCTTACTGCTCAACTCAAGCTTCACCATTTCGGCTTTTCGGAAGACTGATGCACTTCTGTTCGTTTACAGGCTGAACCGGCAGTTCCCCGCAACTCTCCCTAGATCTCCAAAATTACCTAAACACACCAACGGTGAGTATACTTGACCCATTTTCGCTTTAACGCACTTTTTGGGTGTTACATACGTTCCTATATTAAAAACACTCCACAAATCAAACTGTTTATCACACGCGAATAATCTGATTATATATGCTCAATATGTGATACTAGAAACATGTGACTAGGACTTATTTTCGTTAACTTGTCTCCTTAGCTAGTATGGTACTATAGTGTGGCTTACACCCGACCGGGTCTAGTTAGGATAGACGCGCAAGCCTTCTCACGGTAGTTAGCATGAGAAATAAGCCTATGTTAATCTGTGTGAATTGTTTCGGTGTATCATGATGTGTAGTTAGATTATTTCGCGAACGCTTTCTCAATTATGCTAATAGTACTTAAACCTGTATGCTCACCTTTACTTAATTGTATTGACTTGTATTTTAACGTATGTAACAGGTTGAGGATTTTAGCTACGCATGCTTGGATGTTGCATGCTTAGCGTAGTTTAGTTGTTTAGTTAGTTTGTTGATTTATTTCAGATTTTGAACTTACGTATGAAATCTAGGGGAAATCGAACCGTTTGTTTTTATGAGAAAACTTTGGATTTTGTAATGATTATTTAGAATATTATGTTTAATAGTATGGGATGTTAAACGTTTAGTAATGTTGTGAATAATTGTTATGGAATTTCTCGTGAGAACAATCTGGTCGCCTAGTGCCACTAACCCCGGTGATTCCACCATCGGGTTTAATGAGCTTAATATGATGCTGGTTGATCCGTTTGAAAAAAAATGTAATCCATATACCCAAATCAGGTTTTAAAATGTTAAAGATTTGTATTATAACATATTATATATTATAGTGGACCAAGAGAAGATGCTACTAAGAACTAGTTTAGCTGGTGCTGTTAGGTGGGTGTTGTTAGGCGTCAGGCTGTTCGCCGGAATAGAGAAACCAGTGATAGAGAGATGGTTTCTAGAGAGAGAAGATCGATGATGAAACACGATTATAGAAAGTATATTCAGCCTATTTGACCCATTTCATATTCAGGTTAAGCTTTGAAAATTGTTCTACTCCCTTCTTTATAAACATTATGCAACCCAAATTGACCCACAATTTGGTTTGATTGCTGATGCATCTACTTTTTTTTTATTTTCAGAAGGCACAATCAGCCAATCGAAATAAAGGCGAACCAATATTAAACTCTATGATGTTTCTTGTGATCCTCAATTTTAATTGGTAAAATGTCATTTGTTGTATTGAATTATTATCTAATAGTGGGATCCATTGTCTCTGCAAATGGAATGTGAGGGACTTCTTACAGATCAGGCTTATTTAGTCCTTACAACCTTGTCTTACATGGGCCAATAGCAAGTCCAACCATGAACCATGGGCCACCGCCACCCCCTATACCTAACCCATGTGTTTTTGATCGTGTAACCAAACATGAATAAATTACAATGTTTGATCACAAAAAAGAAGAAATTTTCTTGTTAATTTATGTTTTTACTGTAAGGTGGCAATCACATACAAATGAACAATCGTATACCATCAAACAATCGAATATTTAAACATAGTAATAAATACTTTGACCTTAGGTTCTAGCAACTGGTTATACAAATTTACAAGATAAAAATCAGTTATCATTTTCTTAGAACTAGTAAACTAAAACAAAATGTTGCCTTTCTTTTTACACATCTTTGTTTCTCAGCACGACTACTTGTAATTGATTTTTTTTTAGTTTTTGTTATCATGTTGATTGTATTAACGATTATCTAACAAGTAATAACAATTTATAATGCCACACAATATATAACCTATAAAAACTAAGTACGTATTATTTTCTAAAACACAAAATGTTACAAATTAGTAATCTTACTTCCTTAGATTTGTGGCAATGAACTCGAACTGACATTATTTTCTAAAACACAAAATGTTACAATTTAGTATCTTACTTCCTTAGATTTGTGGCGATGAACTCGAACTGACAGACATGATGTTTACAACTCAAGGTCCGTGTGAGAATCTTTGTAGGTAAATTATATTTGCATACCTTCCGTCTACTTAGTTCTCTAACAAATACGAGTGTGATCCTTATTCCATGACTTTCACTCAATAACAACCGCAATACTATGAGTGTTTCGTACTGTTCACATAGTGTTGATACTAGTATCAAGACATGGATGATCAGCCTGCATAAATGTCACCTACCTCAAGTATTGATGGTTGCGGTAATCATGAAGACCACCAAACTGAAAAGCGGGTGGGATGATATGTTGCCACTAGAAGACAAAAGACCTCACCCGCCCTTGCTAACATTCAAGTTCGCAGTGGTCACAGATCTAAAACTAACGGTCTAAAATTGGGAGCTTAGGTCTCAGAGTATAAACTATGCTTATTTGAAAAAGAAACGAGTATCACGTAGCAAATGGTCGTCGCCTTGCATCGCGCGGGACTCATACTAGTATAAATACACACATATCCTCAAAGCTTGTTGCATGGAATGTAATACAATAATATATATATATATATATATATATATATATATATATATATATATATATATATATATTCACTTATATTATTTCCCTAAACCTAGATTCGGACAATGGACAAATCGGACAACAGACAACGGACAAACTAACTTATATATATTGAAGGAATAATATATATATATATATATATATATATATATATATCCTAAACCGACACTAAATGTATTATAAAATTTCGCAAAGAAACTAAATATATCATCAACGACAACGATCGTTCATATCGTCACGATGAGGAGCATATATACTTTACCGACAAACGCTTGGGCATTTTCGCCAAAAAAATATATATAAAAACTACGACGACGAGGTTCATGACACTTAGAAATATATATTTTCATCAATCTTAGAAATTGGGAAAGTATTAAATAAATAACCCATTAAGTGAAGATATACAAGTATATAAGTATAGTTATACGTATAGGAATACGTACACTTAGTGAAATTGCAAGATTGCAAGTAATGTACATGTACACATGTATGTATAAATGCGACATAAATACCCACAATAAAATATACAAGTGAAGTATATTCATGGTATACGTACACGTATAAATACACAAATACAATGGATGTATACAAATACACTTGATGAAGTGTACACATACAAGAGGACACCATGGATGTACATCAACATGCGTACATGTTAAAAATAAATATATTAACTAATATCTAGTGAATATATATATATATATATATTTGAAGAACAAATATATACAAATGAAATGAATGTACTTATACGAGTGAACGGGGTTCACCATCCTTAAATATATATATTTGAAGAATATATATACAACTCATAACAATGAAACACCATGCGAGACACGGAGACGCAAATAGGCTAGGCTCATTCCTACGTGTGCGACGCATGAATACACATATGGGCTAGGCCCACTTATATTCGTGTTAGGCACAAAGACTCATGAAGATCAAGGCCCATTCATACACAACAAGGATACAATATATATATATATATATATATATATATATATATATATATATATATAATATATGAAGTATATACAACGAACATACAAATCAAATGCCAACGTATTAAAAACATAAAAGGGTTTCCATATGAGCAACAAATACAAACCTAACGATATTCAAGATGAGAAACATGTACACGGTCTAGTAAAGACCTAAGTGTCTAATGAGTTAGAACATTTGTAGGTTGCACTACATATTTGGATACCCCTTTGCTAGAACCTTTCCTTCAGATGCAAAACTATGAGTTCATGTCCCTCTTTTCTTTTAAACACTTTTTGGTTTTACAACTATCGGGGGAATACATGTTACGATGGTATGATTAAGCTAAGGAATGAAACAGCTAGATCATGTACGAATATGGTGAAACTTAAGCACCATTAATCATATAGACCGAGGAACGAAAAAGGTTGATCTATTGGGTTTTGGCGAGCCCCACTCATGGGTCCGTGTGGCCGTATGAAGTGCTTTCGTGTCATAGTCGAGGTTAATCGGCACTAAATCGTCAAGAGTTGAGTGCTTCCTATGTTAGCACACATATTAATGTCCCTGCAAAACATTAGTGATCAATGATTTCATAGACGCTTTACATACCACACTTTTACATACGGTTTCTATAATAACTTTCAAAATGTTTTTAAGATTCATTTGATATGAACTCAAACACATGAATTCACCAACTTTTGTTGACTTTAAAACTTACATGTATTCTAGGCAATTAAGTAGATCCTTGCTCGGTTTGGTTTCAAGATTTCAAGGTTGTCAAGATTGTGATGTCATCCCATTTTGAAGGGGTTGGTTCATATATATCGTCCTCGAGTGAGATTAGAATGCAAAGCCTTGGTGATTGAAAACTTATTTTGTACAAGTTTCTTTTTGTAAAACAATATTACCCGTGTTGTCTTTTTATGAACAACTATGACTTGTAACCTTTTACTTGGTAATTGGAATGGATGAACATCGTATGCATTTTATTCAAATAGTTTGTTTATTTACATGGTATGCAATGAAAATTAATCAAGTTCACACATTGCGCTTCTGCCTATGAACGGGTGTGACAGTAACGAGGGTGTAGTGTTAATAAGCTTGAGCCCCCTCGGGTTAGCCCCATGTCCCCAAAAAACTAGGCTATAGACACACCCAACTATTTAGTTCTAAGAAACTAAGATATTTACTCATCCCTTATAATCTATGAGTTTCTTATATTGTTATAGCAACCTAGATCAATGAACTGAGTGAATTACTATCTAGTCTACTCAATTTTAGACTATCGATCAATATATAGCCTAAAGATAAATGAAACAGATCTAACATGTATAGCCTCATAGATAGACCTAAATCATCCACACAAACTCAATTGAACATCAATACTCAACATATAGATTACATTATCACAAGTTCATAAGCAAATCTTACTAAAACACACCTTCATAACAAAATCAACAAAGTCAATACATAGTAACAAGAATCATCCTACCCTAATCAGCTATGGCACGGTTAGCTACTCATAGTAACAAACAAAGCTAGATAATTCATTGAGTACATGATAAAAATCAATAGGAAATGATAATACAAAGGGTGCTAACTCAGTAAGAAACAATCTCTTGTCCTCCTAGACATTCTTCTTCCTCGAATCCTTTCTTGAATCACCAATCTTGAATCCTTGAACTTCAAAAACCATTTTTTGGCTTCTTCCATCTAGTTTCGTCAATCTCTAGGGTTTCTTCGACATCTTAATCATTATATAAGATCCATGTAGAGTTTGGATAGTTACGTCCCGTCAACCCGAACCCGGGTCATGGCCCGTAAACAAGGAAAGTTGTTCCTTAGCGTTCTAGGGTTTCCAAACAATATGTCGGTGTACTAACTTGGGGCTCATGACCCATACACTTCTTCTAGATCACGACCTATAATCTACAGAACTGGGCCTGCCTTCAGCAATCTTCAGTTCTAGCACAAAAATCCTTCATTTCACTTAGGAACCTGTAAAACACTCAGAATGAACATTTACTCCATTCTAAGAAATATTTACTACAAAAAAAGATCAACATGTTGTGTTAATCTGCAGGTATTTTGAAAGCGTTTGTCACAAAAGTTGAAAAATAATATGACTAGCCAGTAAAAATCTTTAGGAGTGATAATGGAACAGAAATTCAGAAATCAGGAGTTGGATGAGTTTTAGTGTTCCAAGAATACCTGAACAAAATGAGGTGGTTGAAAGGAAAAATAGAACCTTAATTGAAGCAGCAAGAACTATGCTTGTAGATTGTGGTCTGCCATTGTCCTTGCAGATTTTGGTCTTCAAAAGGTAAAGTGCTATGTTCAAAAAAGAATTTTAATTAACCTCGGGTATCAAAAGACTGCCTATGAAATTCTTTTCAATATCAAACCACTGATCTCATTTTTCAAAGTCTTTGGCTGCCCATGCTTTATCTTAAATCTTAAAGATTCAATTTCAAAATTTGCTGCCAAAGTAGACTGTGGTTATTTCTTGGGATAATCTTTTACAATCAAGGCCTACAAAGTATTTAGCACTAGGACCATAACTATAGAAAAGACCTTCAATGTAAATTCAAAGAACTTTCTTCATTAAAAATCCATACCAATCTTGTATAACTGTTGGATCTTGAAAAAATTAAATCTGAGGTTCTTACTACTAAATCTATTATTGAGACAAAAAAGTTAAATGATTTTCAACAAGATTGATTATCAGATTCTTACAATATAAGTCATTCTATCCACAATTCATCAAGTCAATCCTTCATATCACACAACATAATCAACTCAACCGTAAAGTTACTCAATCAAATCACACAAAATCATACATAATACAATGGATTTAAAAGAATCCAAATTAGCCTTCCAAATCCACACTCATGCAATCCATTGCATACATAACAATCCACAAATCATTTCACATTAAGTCCCCCAAGACAAATCCAAACTCATTGTCTTTATTGCTATTGCCTTAATAAATTGCAAATACATGAAACTTTGAGAAAATTATTGTGCAACGTTCACAAGAACTTATATCTTAACAGGCAACATGTAATCCCGGGAAATGTTGTTCCACTTGCCATAGGATTACATAAGGATTCCATTAACACAAAATAGGTCTTTAAAAATAAAATTGATGAGTGGGGCATAGTTGTTAGAAATAAAGCCAGGCTTGTGCTTCAAGGATACAACAAAAAGAAGGTATAGATTATGATGAAATGATGTAGCTGTCGTGGGCTAATAAAAGCACGTATTTTTAGTTAATACCTATACGAGGACGAGTAAGTAAAGTCATATCTACAAGGAATTTGTAGTCAGTATTTAACAAATTAAGTAGAAAATTACTAATATCTAACTAGAGGTTTGTTTGTTTGTTTAAGAAAAAAAACACAATTTGTCATGAAAGTGTGATCAGAATGAGAAGAAGTAACCCCCACCGGGAATCCCGATTGCCTGTTTAATACAAAAACCCATTTATTGATTCAAAATACAACATCGACATCTCCTTGGAATTAATGACTTTGATTAACTATTAGGGACAATTTTTAAATAAACTGTAATAACCTAACAATCCATTCGATTATACCAATCAACCACCAATTTACCAACCTGCTAACGATGCAAGGATGTCGCCAATACATTTGATAAAGGACAAACAATTCAAATATAATAAATGTTTCACAAAGATCAACACAAATGGTTAAAGTTACATGTTAATAAGAATCACAAACAAAGTAATTGTGCAAAACATAACAACTGATCATCCGGGGGAAGTCACAAGATGTTTAGCCTCGCATGGTAGTCATCACAACTTCAATTCTTGATGGTGTGATTAAACATGAAGAAACGGGGTGAGAGATCTCTTAAAATCGCCTAATAGGAGCTTTGAATTCGTCCAAAACAGCTGAGAATGGAATGGGATGTCTAGTTTTAAATTTAGGTTAAAACATACTTTTTCTCGAAACGACACTCTCCTGCATATCACGAGAGCCTTGATCATCCACCGTGTGGCGCAAAGACTCACAAAACAGGACCCACAATTTGACTGCCTCTCGCGCTTCGCCGCCACACGTCGCCGCCATGCGTCGCGGGAGGCTTCACTCCCTCCCTCGCGATTTGTGCTATAGGTCCCGTGTTGACCTATTGAGCCCGTTTTTCAGCTTGGACGCTCATTTTACTTCGTCTAGCCCCTGTTAAGTCAATAAGTCTCAACGCACAATAAGCACAACATATAGATCTAAAAACGACTCGTTAAACTACTAAAACGTGTACAAAACTATACAAAATATAATGTGTTTTCACACACACATCACATCCCCACACCTATCTTTTTTCGTCTACAAAAAATCTTTGCAATAGAATCACGATCCAGAATCAATGGCCTTCAATGTATTTAGTAATTTTATTAATGAATCTAATCACACGTTAACTAAGATTGCAGCTTTACGTTCCACTTAAACCCAACCGTCGATTTCCAAACCCTTAATCTTAATTCGTTAAGTTCTAATGCATTACTCATCTATGGGTCTCACTCTCAAAAACCATACGCTACATAATCACGCTTCTGGCTTTTGAGGTTAAAAGATTATAATCTACCGTCTTATATAAAAACCTTTTCGTAATTCCTATTAAATTTATATAGATGATGGATGATGGTTTTGAGCTTTAACATGCTTTTGCATATATTTAACTTATAGGGTATACCCCACCCGAGTCATCATCTCAGTGGTTAATACCATAAGTTACAAATACTTATCTTTTTTTTTCTAACTAGACCTAGATGGTATGTACCACCCGAGTCACCATTCTAGTGGCAATAACATAGGCTTCGTTATTACACATCTAGCTCAATGAATGAATGGAAGGTATGTTTTTTAGGCTCCATCAGTGTCGGAGTTATTGTCATAAAAAGAAAAAGGTGTGTTATTTAAGTGGAACACTTATAGGTTTATCCATGTTTGTGTTTCATCACTCTTCCACAATTGATTTAATAATGTGTTCTTGTTGTTATTATTATTACAAAATTGGATTTGTAAATTAATACCGATTTTTGTAAGGAAACTCTGTTCAAGTGAAATCTAAACGATACTTATTAATGATTCAAGTGTTCAGTGTGTTCAAGTGGTTGATTCATTTTGATTAATTTTAATTCGAGACCGATTCTGGGAACTTACAAGTACTAATATTTTTTTTATAAAAATAAGTGGGTATAAAGGCATAGATTGAGTTGAAAGCTTGTTTAAACATTATCCTAAGTGTGAGTTGTAAATTTTGGCATCATCGGTTCCATGGGATGTTGTGGAATCATGATCCTTAGAATTGATTCTAAAACTAAGTCAATAATCCAAAATTTGATGGAAACTTTTTATCGGTAAAGTGTTCCTACAAATAATGTAAGCTTCCTTTTCATGAGTTCCTATTGATGGGAACTTCCTACCACAGTGGAGGTGGTGTTGATGACGAAGTTGGTGTTGACTACTGATAAACATCAGATGAACACTAAAAACGATTTAACAGACATACAATATTTAAAATAGAAATATATCTATTTTTTTACTATCAATTTATATTTGCAAATATCTTTTACGATTATGATTGGTTGACCATTTAATAGCTTAGGGATCGTATTGTTGATGACTAATAACATCAGATGAACACTAAAAAAAGATTTAACAGACATACAATATTTAAAATAGAAGTATATTTTCTTTTACTATCAATTTATATTTGCAAATATCTTTTACGATTATTTAGTGATTGGCTGACCACTTAATAGCTTAGGGATCGAATTTAACCAATGTAACAGTAAACTTTAAAACATTGTTAACTGTTACATAACTATCAAAATTGTAACATCTGACTCTCGTACCACTAGTATTATTCACTTTGCCCCTGATGGATTGCATATCCAGAAACTCATGGATTTGCTTTTGGTTGTCCTTGTGGATTTTAGAGACAAAGCATTAAGCCCAAATGCGTTGGTGATTTTAGAGACAAAGCATTCCTTATGAATCAAGATCTTTCCTGGCCAATGTAGATGTGGGATTTGCCTAGGGTATCACAATAGTCCATGTTAATCTTCTCGGTAGTCGGTATCATTACAATCACCACCCCTAGGGACTCATCGTCCTCGATGAGGTTTGCCTCACAATCGCAAACGACATGAGTGGCACTGATACTATTTGTAACATCTAGTCTCTCGTACCACCAGTATTGTCCACTTTGCCCATAATGGATTGCACATCAAGGAACCTACAAATTTCCTTTTGGTTACCCCGATGGAGACTTCCCAAGAGGCTAGCCATGCTAGAAGGTTAGCCATGCTAGTAGTACTCCCACCTAAACACGCTTAACTATGGAGTTCTCTCATCCACTACCATTAAGCTCAAAGCACGATGGTGATTTAAGAGGCGAGACATTTTTATGAATCAAGATCTCCCGTGGCCACGATCAATGTGTGATTTGCCTATGGTGTTATAATGATCCATGTTAATCTTCTCAGTAGTTGGTAGTGTTACAATACCGAACCTAAATTCCTTGTGCCTTTGCAAATTTGATCAAATAAATGTATTGTTAATAATTAAAATGATGCTGAAAATAATCAAATCAACGTACTGATTGGATAACATTCGTCGTACATAACTTTGGAGTAGCCTATGTATCATTTCATGTACCTAATGTTTCCTGCACACGCCCGTGACATTATAGCCTAGTGAAATCTTCAGGGTGAGATAAGGCTTAGGGACGAGTCTCACAAAGGGGGTTTTCTAAGATTTATTGGATTTCCGGTGTATAGACATTATAGCCTAGTAGAGATAGATATGATCGGATGGTTCCGCTCATGACACGATGATAATCTAGTGATCTGTCAGAGATCCAAATTTGCCGTTCAAAAAAAAATGTTGCCTACACGCATTAAACATGTGGCGATCCACGTCCACCTTTCAAGGGAACAACTAGCATGTAAGATACTTCAAGCTAGTTCATAACCAAGTTATTGATGTTTTTTTCCAAGTCTATTCATATTCCTTGATTCTTTCTTTACTAACAAATATTCACGTCCATACATTCCCTTCCTTGCGGGAGTATATAAAATGTATATAGGATGGGGAAAGCAAGACTCATTAATCCGGACCCGTTTTTAAGCATCATAGCGTATTGTTGGCATAATCCGGACCCGTTTTTTAAGGGTGGGGAAAGCAAGACTCATTAATCAAGAAAAGAAGACAAAGATAAATATAATGTTTATTTTATATAAACTTACTAGTTTATAGACCCATATAGTACATGAGTTTAAGGATAGAAAATGAAAGATTATAAGATAATTATGGAGTTGATCGAGTTCTTTGTGGAAATAAATGTGTTTTCCATTTATATAAACTTGAATGAGTTTTTTAAAATTAACATGTTATTGTTGAGGTTGGTTACGTTTGAAGGACACAACGATTATAAATTTAAAATTATTTTTTATAATTCATATTATTTCTTGCATCACACATAATAAATATAAATTTTGATATGAATACATATAACCCTAATATGAACTATACATACAAAATTAAATAAAATATAAGAGTACTTATTTTAAACAATGCGTTTACAAAGTTAGAATTTTGTTTGTGCATACAAAATAATTAGTATATTTTATTTCAAATTAATATTTTCTTACTTTAAAAAGTGTTGTCAAAGTGAAGATTGAATGGAATTAGTTAATGATCTAAGATTATATATATATATATATTGTTTATACATATGTTTAACATTTCTGAATATGATAATAACATATTATAAACATGGTGAGGTTTTAAATTTTTGGTTACGTCAAATCGTGATAAGTATATAAATTTTTGGTTATGTCATCTTCTTTTGATAAGTATGTTTTTATTTACTAAAGTAGAGATATTGGCACATGGCATTATGATGAAATACTTTGTCATAAGAGAATGTCATGTGGCATTAAGTTACTCTTTTATTAGTATTATTAGATTAGATTAGATTAGATGTTTAGCAACTAAATAGTTTGTTCTATCTTTTGAGTAAGCATATAGTGTATGGTAAGGGTAATCATATATGTAACGGATTAAACTTAATCGAATTAATTAATAAGAACAGGCTGTTCTAGAAATTTTGTGATATCCGTTCGCACTAATTTGGATAAGGCAACAATTGTTATCTGAAGCACGTTTGAACCAAAAAGGAAATCCAACTCGATCGCAGGTCAACAAAAGAAGTTGATAATATGTTCTACCATCAACCTTCGACCACAAGTTCTCCATCAGCCAATTGCATCCAGTTTTTCAACATGTAAATCGATTTCGATGGCAACCAACACAAACATACATGGTGTTCCAATTCGAGAGAGCAGTAGTGTGTCGTTCCAATGCCCATTGTTTTCTCAAGGTGTGTGGGAAGCAATGTAGCATGTAGCCAGGGCAGTTGTAGATTCAAAGAAAACCAAGATGGCTCGAGCTTTCATATTTCAAACATTTCCTGAAGATATCTTATTACAAGTGGCAATACACAAGTATACAAAGTAGGTTTGGAAGTCTCTATAGATTTAATACATTGGAGCGCTTTAGTACAAAAAAACTCGTCTTCAAACCTACATAAGTGAATTTCAAGTATTACGGATGAAGGAAGATGACATGGTAAGTTTTCCAGGAGTTGAGTGGGATTGTTTCAATTTTCAACAGCCTTGGGTTTGTGACAGAAGATGCAAGCCATGAAAGGAAGCTACTTGATTTAGCCAGAAGATGCACCTATCAATGAATATTCAAAGATATATACAATGTCGCTCGAAGAGGCATATTTGCACTTGAAAGCGTATGAGGAACGATTTCTGTTAGATATTTTAGTGTAATCGGGATTCACTGGGTGACCATAGAGAATTATAATATACATCGAACAAGTTAGGAGGTGCGGGAGTACACGCTTGTTCGAGTTGTTATAATTTCAAGTATTCGGGCGAAGCCCGAATATGGGTTCAGGGGGAGAGCCCTTGGCTGGAGTTGAGCTGCCAACAGGCAGTTACCAGCCTTCAACCCCAAAATTCGAAATTAGGGTTCTTGGTCACATTCTGCTTCACTACGAATTCTACAACACACATACTATTTGTTCGATTTCTCTATCAGAGTTGTATCCGATTGAATTATTCGGTAGAACCACCGAAATAATTTGATCTGAGAGTGATTACATGCCTCTCTGATCATCCGGTTTACTGAAAATTCCCTAACAATTTCAATCTAGGAAAAAAAACCGACAATTCCAGGGAACACTTGCTTACTCGATTGAAATGCACGTAAGGCTGGTCACGACTTGAATGGTCGTGGTTAGACAGGGCTATTGAAATGTACTGTTGTGCCATTTATCATCAATATTAAACATAAAAACTAATGTTATCTTGGGTGCATGTAAAGTGACATATAAATGCAAAACGCCTTCAATTATTATTGTTGTGCACAAAGTACAACTTCATGATTCACAGAATCTTGCAAAACTAGTCATAATACAAATGAAACTGAAAAAGGACAAAACATTACCCGTTAAAAATGATCATATTTCATCATCTAAAACGGTTTGTAAGGCGATTTTTTTTATAATATGAGATAGTTTAATTTGTTCTTCGGCAATTGGTCCTAACTTGACCACTTGAGCCAGTTAAAGGGTTAAGGTTGCTCATCTTCAACATTGCACTTACAAAGGCACGAGAGAAAGTAGCCGGATTCGTACTATAGGTTCTCACTTGTGCATCAGCCGAACCTCCATTAAATAACTCTTGGTCTGAATGCAATAATCCCCTTTGGTTAATCAAATCACGATAGTATATTGTCGAAAGTTGTAGGTGAAGAATCTAGTGGTGAGAGATTGTTGTCACCACCACTCAACGGACAATTTGGTCTCAATGACGCTGCAAACGATGCATTAATGTTGTTGTCATTGTAGAGACGATTACGAAATGTTGTGCACCTTGCTTGGCCAATTGTATGAGCTCCTACATAAAAACACTCGGTAATGAATATTGTAGCTGTCATTTGTTTGCTAAAAATATAATAAATCACCCATGAACAATAAATTTTTTGTTAAGTGTCACTGTTGTTATAATAATAATATATTTTTTTATTAAGTGTCACTGTTCTTTTGATGATTAACAAGTCTCAACTGATATTTAGTTGACAAAAACTGATCAGTCAAAGTAACACACCTGATAGTGCTATCATTTCATTAGCAGTAAACCCTTGGTTTGAAAAGGATGAGATGAGGGTACTGAGACTTGAAGCTCCTGATGGAAGATTAGAATTTGCAGCACTTAAACTTGCTGTTGTTGAGTCCCTTCTACCAAATAACACATGCCAACTTGGCCCACCAAGCTGATATTTAAAAAGTTACTACAAAATCAGATAAATTTATCCCAACTATGAAATTCGTCGGTTCAGCTTTAGCAACATTTTTTGAACAAAACTGACTCCCTGTGAAAAACTGTCCTACAAAACATTTTTACGAGAATATATCTCTTTATGTTCAATAGTTTTGTACTTACAGCCACAACGGAATCACTAGCGGCCGCAGATAATATATCAGCACAAGAAACGACACCGGGGCATCGACTCTCCAATTGAATTTTGATAGTGTCAATGATGTTGAAACCTCTAATTGAATTGCTGTTTGGACCTGCTGTTTTTTCTCCAGTAAAGTTTGCAGTGTCGTCCAATAACACGGATGCATCACATCCCTACATATTTTAAGCAAAAAATCAAAAATCTGTAACGACATTGATACGAAATTTAATCATTGAGACACACATATAAAGTCAACACGTAAACAACGTGAGAGGAGACCATAATGTGTTAATTTTAGTCAAATACAGTTCAAAATAAATTCTCCAAGGTTTTTAATACGTATTAAACTATTAAAGTCAAATACATATGTTCAAACTATTTTGGAATATAGTTGGTCATTCAAAAGTATCTAGAAATATACTGAGTGACCGAACATACTTTTGCTTAAATATAAATATATTTAGAATTTAGAATAACTGCTCTCTTGAATAAGTAATGTACCCATTTATAAGGAAATATAAAATATAGATCTTCTCATATTATATCATTTCCAAAAAAGACAGCTTATAAGTATGAAAATATAGGGCTATAGTTATTATTAATTTTAAAGTTATAAAATTTATAAATAAAAACTTAATTTATTATGTGAGACGAAAAGGGAAGAATGGTGTTAAAAAGTAAAGAGACATGCATTAACAAAACAATCATGGAAATGAAGGCGAAGCAACGAGGCTCCCTTTCGAGCTTCATTTGACACTGCTGTATTCACAGCGTTTCTTATTATAGTACGGAAATTTGGGCACGTTGTAGTATAGAAGTTGGCAGATAGCTGACCAGAACTAGGTCGAAACAAAACTAATAAACATAATGTAAAAGTTGAAAGCTTAAACAAAGTTGATAAAGCCATGTGTATGCAATATCAACAAGTGAAAGATGTTTGAGAAAGAAGTATTGTGTGATTGATGAAAGGTTATGCAACCTGTATATATAGAGTTTTTTTTTACGTTAAGAGGGTATGAAGTCAATGGTGAGGTTGCATATATACATTATCTAAGTAATAATCAATCACCTACTCCTTCATTACATGTTCTATATTTCATGGTTGGCTTTTAGGCGTGTTCCCATGTTTTAACGGTTAGATATAAAAATCAAATATTGGGTGTATAATGTGTGCTTGGTAAAATGAACTTGAAACTGACTTTCATTATTCAAAAAGAAGTTATTTCTTTTGGGACGAAGTTTTAACCGGGTTATATTAGGTGGAGAAACAAACTTAATTAATTATTATGATAGAAATTCCACCACAAGAAAGTTGGGCTTTAGCGACGATCTCTTTAGCGGCGACATCAAAGAAGTCGTCGCGAAAATCCCAATCCGCATCCAGGTTTTAAAACCAATCCCTGAACGTTGATCTTGGTGCAATCTGACGGCTGATGTTTTATTGTAAAATTAGGTTTACAAAACCTATGGCGGGCAAACCATTCGCTCATTCCACCCCAAATCGATTCACTAGCCCTCCCCCAACGCGATCCATTAGCCCTCCCCCAAACCCCATGACGCGGATTGATTCAACCCGGCCACAGTTTTAGGCATTAGCGACCCATGACAGGGCAATAGCGACGAGTGTTAGGCATTAGCGACTCATCAATAACGGCGACATATTAGCGACGACATGTCGTCGCTATGTTACTTTAGCGACGATTTTGGCTAGCAATACCGACGACACCTGTCCTCACTAAAGGTCAGATTTCTTGTAGAATGTTAGTTTGAGACAATATATGACTGAAATTACATAGTACGTATTTTAAAAATAAAACTTTTTTGTCTACGTTATTAAATCTTTGAATAACAAATAAATAAAAATAACTTCAGAGTACCATTTTAGGCCTCATCAACGTGAGTTTTAACTTTTTAGATGTACTTATATATTTATAATTTATAATTACAATTACAATTTAAGTTAAATTAAATGTGATAACATGATATTTAAAGAACTAATGTGAGACCCTAATACGTTTTAACCGAAAAGACGCGCGGATATACGAACCATAAAATTTATTTCTTTATAATTGATTCTAACATATCTGAAAACTGTTTAAAAATGAATTCTTTAAAATAAGTACATCATTCATCCTTAGTTAATGTAACTCTTACAACATGTAAATACAACTACGTGACCACTTCTCCGTAAATCCATGAATTTCAACTCGATCCTCGTCCACTTGTCCTTCATGATGATAATGATGATCCGAATAACCTGCGGTCATCATAAATAACTAACACATTATCAAATGGTGACATCGTACACACCTTAATGAATATATATAAAAAGTCAATAACCACGTAGCAATCTATCTATGTATACTACTCCAACATGATGTTTTTCCGAATTCGTCCTTTAACCCGGACCTCCAATCTTTTAGAGCCCAACACTTACATACCTGCACTTTCATTTCATTCTTGTAAACAACTCAGTTAGTATTCAATACTCGTATATATTAGCACCATACATACCTTCATATGAGTTTCACTCGTTCGGAAACATTGGTTTATTAACACGCATACAACTTATCTAACCCAACTCTATAAAGATAAAAATCCTACTTCATACATGCATACTCCTCTATCCAAACTCTTACATACAACTTACATTCTCACATATTCATACTAATAACTCTTAGTCACAAACTATTATACATATAAGTCTCGTACATACCAACCTACGTGTATATTCATGTTTACTAATGCGTTCCATCTATTAACATATAACTAATCTATTGATACATTCCTACATATTCATTTCGTTCCCACACATACTTGTATACACGCCCCATTCTTACCCGTGCCTCATAAACACTCTTTAATGAGTTTCGGGTACCTGTCGGGAGCTTAAAAATGAGTACTATAATCACCCGTACCTCACAAAACTATTCTGTAAGGTTGGGGTACATTATGGAAATTTAACGGGGCTTGGGAATGGGTCTACGGGGACTGGAATCGAAGAAAAATGAAGATACGGGGCTACTAGCATCGGCTGGCGCGTAGACAACAAGTTAGGGCGTCGGCCAACCGTTGCCCAGCGTCGGGGACGCTGCCCCTGCAGCACCGACACTGAATTTCGTTCTTTTTGATGTTTTGACCCCCGTTCGCGCATCCTGACCTTCCCAAATCGTAAAATAACATTATTCCAAGCCCCAAATCATTCTAACACTTAACCCTATGTCTCCATAATCAAATCTATACTTTTATCATACATTCTTGATTTTTACCCGTTTGATTTTACCATTTATTTTCCGAACTACTCAACTACTTTTGACCCGCCACGGCAAAACTTACCTTAGTACTAACATTACCTAACATTCTTACATGGTTCCCATACCACAACATCGAAAATCCACATTTGACACATTACTTTCTACATTTTGACCCGTTTGAACTTTAACGAGAGTTTTCATTCATAACTATTTCACATATTACCCCTACTACTTTACTTACTTTTGTTCTATCATTACTTACCCGTCCTATCATGATTCTCATCCTTCTTGCAATCTAAACTCCTAATATAATAATAAATTTAGTTCGGGAATCACTTACCTTGAGCGTCCGCATTCGTGCTTGCTTCCTCTTGACCCGTTAGCTTTCCACGCTTGAGTTCGTGCCAATGTGGTTCCTATCCTTTCATGTCACCACATCCATATTCTTCGTTAGCATACAAATCCATAGTTATTGTCAGTCATTTCCCATATTATTCCTTTCTACAAATCTCATATGCTTCATATTTACTGCACATTTAATTCATAATTTCAATTAAGAAATTAGCCAAACATGCGGTGAACATCATACCACTCCAATATAGAGTACAACCTTCTAATGCTCACTTTTTACCGAATCATATAACCAACCAAAAATTGTACATGTATTCAATCTAAAATACATTTCTCATGTTCAATTAGCACCAAATACATGACATCCTCATATTATACATTTTCATCCATTACTTGCATCCGATCGCATCTAGTAATCTCACCTAGACATTTCATCAAACACTTGGTGGGTGAACACCATTTAATGCACAATGTACAGCTAATTCATGCATAATCTTCCAAGTTCTTACTTTCAATCATCAACTAAACAAAACATCAAACTAACTTCATACTATATTCAACCTAACTTGTAAGAGTTCATCATATTGAACATAAATACATCAAGAATTACACAAATATTAAACATGGATGATTCACTCACCTCATCATCCTCACTACTACAAGTGGGTTTCACCCCAAACTTTAAATGACATCTAAAACTTGCATAATTCATGTTCCATATGCTGGTTTTAACATATATTCATGCTTAATTTCATATAATTTCGTGAATTGATCATAACCCACTTCATACAAAATCATCAAATCCTAATTTACAACTTACCACATGTTTAGTAAGTCTAGATGAAGAGAATTCTTCATCCATGCAAGGCTACACTCTCCAATTTGATCTCTATTCGGTTGGATTTTGTGGATTGAACAAGAAATGGTTTTCTTCTCCTTCTCTAGCATCGACACACACATATATTTGTCAAAAAATGCAGATTTTTGACTCCCGTTCCTTTTTGTTGACCACTTTAACTTTTCAAGAAATGTCACAAATGGCCCCTTTACTCTCCTTCTTTCTTTCTATTAAAATAAAAGTCGTTTTAACTAGGTTAAGTTACCTACTTACTTTATTTCATGACATAACTCAAGAGAACTCGGTAGCGAATAGAAAATATACATGTTTTGGGGCGTTACAACTAAGTACATTTTAACCGACTTGATATTTATTAAGTACATAAAATCAATTGATTCCCAGTTGAAAAATAAAAACTGTTCTAAAATATAACTTCTAGCCTAAGGGTGTTAGGAATGTCCATAGTGAAATGTCTAAAGTACAAAGATAAAGAGATAAAGTGTAACATATCCAATGTATGTATCTAGAGATTGCAATGTAAAGACGGAGGCTTATCATAAAGCTAACTCTAACGTCTCAACTTTTTCTAAAGTTAATGCAAACGTCAATTTAAACCAAAAGAAAATCAAATAGAAAAATATAATAAAGGAGATTAAGAAATCTTATTACATGAATAAAACAAAATTATCAGGATTAAAATAATTATTTGAGCTGAAATTTAGAAGTGGCCAAAAACACAAAAAAAGGTATAAGCAGTTAACATCGTAATAGTTCAAACACATGATATTTCTTTCGTGAAATCCCACATGTCCAGCTTTGCTAGTTTACAACTTGTAATTTTATTCTAAAAGAAATATTTAAGGGAGGGGAACTCATCATTATATCACACCTAACACGCTATCACACAATCACATTATCATCCAATGATGATTTGACACCTCATTCCATCATATCTTATCATATTATCACCAAAACACTTTCAACACCCATCACATTCTATCATTAAGTTTTTTTCCTAGTTAAATAAAATATAATATAATATAAAATAAACTAAAAAACCAACATTTTTAAAATACATAAAGTTAAAAAACTAATATAAAGATCTACTCTTTGTCGTAATCGGGAAATTGGATATCTAAAACACCAACATGTTCTTTTAGATCATAATGTAGTCGAAAACGGGTGTTTTTATTCCGCGACTCTAAAAGAATATCCGCGTTAATGGCTACCAGTGTCGGAGGGTCCATAACATAATCATAGTCTGGTGATATTGCGTTCCCCTTATCATTTATGATCATGTTGTGCAATATGATACTTGTATGCACCACATTCCTTATTTTCATTTGTTTTATTGTACGTATCGGTCGATTAGTTATACCCTATTTAAGCTTCAAAACACCAAATACTCGCTCAATGTCTTTTCTTGCCGATTCACGTAACTTCTTGAACAATTTATTTTTGGTGTCGATCAATACGAATAAATTTTTACAAAAATAGACAAAGTCGGGTAAATGCCATCAACAGGATAAAAGTCGCATCTATAATGTCTCACGTTGACCAAAAACGAACAAGCGGGGTGGTTCCTTATATATCGTTATTGAATAACGTTGATTGATGTAGAACATTAATGTCGTTGTTTGAACTGGAAGCACAAAAGTACGCATGCCAAATCCATAAATAATTTGATGCAACCATTTCGAGCATGACTGTCCATTTTTTGTTACCACTCCTAAACTTGCCAAGTAAACTCGTTGGACAGCTTCTTAAAATGATGTGTGTACAATCGATGCTATTGAACATCCTTGGAAGGTGCCATCTAGCTTCATGTGCGGCGTACAAATGTGTTATGTCGTGTCTAGTCGGTCTTCGTAAAAAGTATGTACCATATAACTTATTAATCGCGTTGCAAAAAAAAAAATCAAGAGATTCATTTGAAGTCGTAGAAGACAAAGCTAACTATTTTTCATATTCATCAGTAATGTTACCAGTTGCAAATTGACGAATTGCTAATGTGCATCTTTATGTAGCACCGTGAAACTCTTTTTTCCCCTACCACCGTAGCCATCAACAGGATAGAAGTTGCAAATTGACGAATTGCCAATATGCGTTTCAATATCTCTCACAGTCTTTAAAAATAAATATTCCGATAAACTAAACCTTGCTCTAAATGTCTAGGTATTGTACTATGGGTTTTAACAAAATAATCATTCATTATAGAATTTCATTATACACTACCCGATCATGACGCACAATATTTCCTTTGATCATCTCGTATCTTCAAGTTCCACGGCTTCACAAACTATTGCAGAAAAAAAATCAAAAGTGGAACCCGTTGACTCGGACAAACTAGATGGTGGTAATATACTTGGACCCTCTGTTGGTATTTTTTAGAAGATATGAGAAAACTTATAGAAGGTTTATACAAGTTGAGAGGAATTTTGTGGAGTGAGTGTGTTTGAAAAAAAGGAAGAACGTTAGATATATAATGGGGTGGGAATGATTTTTTTATGTTGTAACGGTCATATGTACGTTTGAATTCAACTCAGCACAGCCGCGATGAACGTCACGATATTAACAATCACCACCATGATAATGACATCACGTTCACCATGGGGTTTTACACGGGGCGCCCCGACCCCCAACTGGATCACAAATTATGATATGTTCCAAGGTTGCAAGTTCTAACTGTAACTTACATATTACGAAAGAGAAGTTTGAACACTTCACAGCTATGATTGGCCACATTTGGCGGTGTAATCAATTGTGGCATCCACTAACTTTACATATTTTTTGCATTTACCATTTCTTTTTAAGTATATATAGAAATCAAAACTGATTCAAAACGTATGTAAACTTGTAGTGTAGTGGTTTCAGTTGTGCTTTAACTGGAGAATGTGACTTATTGAAGTATCGAAAGTGGGTTGTTTGCAAAGATCAGAGATTTTTCAATCCAACCAGAATAACACAGGAAAAATTGTGAAATAGAGAATGAGCATCGCAGGGAAGAAAAGGGGCTAAGATATCCACATAATGAGGCTGAGAGAGATTGCTCAAGGGAATGGGGTCGTCGACATGATTTCCGATGACCATATCGAGTTTCATGCAAGAACGGAGATGACATTTACGAATTTTGTATATTTCTACATTTTTTATTTATATACTTATTTTATTTTTATATTCCATTCACGTTTTCTTTCTCTTAATTTTACATTTTACTTTTTTTAGAAAATTTTTATTATTTTTTTTAAAAATCTATGCTGTTAAAATGAATTTATATTTAATCTATATCTAGACTACTATATTAAGCAAATTTAATGGACAAGAATGTACTTTTCATTGATTTTTAAGATGACACAGGATTGGTCTCAGGTTTAATCCCCAAATTTTCACAATTTTCTTCCCATCCTACCCGTACTCTCCTTTATCGATTGTGAAATTGAATGTCTAAATTGAAAATCATCAATTCATTGTCACTATGAATTGATTATGAACGCTCCTTACCATCATTATCACCGGCAATTGAATGGGGGGTGAAATTAAATGTTTCACGTATTCGATATCTCATCAAGATACAACAACTCAATCATCAGGGGCAATCATTGTCGTCGGTTTCACTCCCATCTCCCTATAACTTGTCATGAACTCAAAGTAGAAACACCTTCAGTCTGTGTTGCTATTCTGTGGGTATTCTAGAACCGATCTTAGGTCAGTATAGTTCCACCTTTTGGTTTCAACTTAGGGTTGTATGTGTTTTATTGATGTTTAGGTATTCAAAGATTATAGAAAAACATAAAATAAAAATATATGAAACTTATAATTCATATATCGTCGAACGAGTAACTAACATGTAAGATGCTTATGTGAATATGGAATATATGGACGAGCTTTGGCTATTATAGGAGACCGTTTAATATTAATAAAAAAGTATATTATATTTAAGCCTAATCCATTCTTAGCGAAACTTATGTCAAAACGTAGAGAAAAATGCACTCGTTCTAACGTTATAATTGTAATTTTATAAACGCTATATGTTAAAACATACATAAGAAAAACGAGATTCGGGCTAAACTAATTAAACAATAACAACAATAATATAATGACATATTTGACATGTACGTGATTTATGATGACATAGTTTTATCATGAAGAAATGTAATCTACATCACTAAGTCTAGTGGTTTCCTAGACGTGCATGTGTGCAAATATATGCTAGACACGTAAGGTTTGTTTGTAAAGTTAGTAAAGACTTTCAGAAAAAATCAGGACACATGTGTTGATCACAACGATTCGAAACAGTAAGTATAAGTTTGTATAATATAAATCGAATATAAAAATAATTATATATGTAGTGACGTGTATGTACGTTAGAAGTAAACTTCATCTTGAAGTAAACTTTGTTTCAAAGGTAAACCAACATAGCTGAAGTGCTCTCTACACCAAGTTAGAGGTTGATAGTATTATCAGGTAAATTCTTCGTTTAATCTTATTTCTAGTTAATTATATATCCTTCGTGTTATTATTAGTAGTAATATTGGTATTATAATTTTTAGGTATAAGGATTATTATTAGGGGCGGGTATTGGGTAGTCTAGCCTTAGTTAGGCATGGACTGATCACCCATGCTTAAACAAAGCAGCGTTAACCAATATCCAACCATGATAATAACTAACTACCATTACCTTACTTAGAATTATAAAAATTGTGTCAGGACCTTGAGATAGTACCTGAACATAGTAGCAACTGTTATCAACTCTTACTCAACTAGCAAGAGGTGATTTTTATGACTGCTTTCCAAAAGTGAACATGCTTGTCCTAAACTGTAATAATATGGCATGACTATTGTACAAAAGTATATAACCTGAGCATGACATACACATGATATTTGAGGTCCCTTATACGTGCCGCTACGGCGGGATTTGTCGGTACTATACATGTGGTATAGTGGGCATTGACTGTATGGTTATGTAAGTTACGTGGTGATGTCGGGTTATGATGATATTGGCGGGTACAAGTCATGAGTAAATAAAGTGATTTATAAATTGTGTATATTCATGAACTCACCAATTAGCTGACGTCTTTTAAGCATGTGTCAAGGAAATGATGGTTAGTTTTGTGTAAGCTATTTATCCGGGACTTGTGTGGCCGGTGGAATATTGTATCCCGGATCGGTGTGATCTGGTGGAAGTGTTGTTACACCAGACTAGACTTAGTCGGATTAGATGTTGTAATTGACTTTCCAAGATTTGTACAATACGTTTATTATCAATAAGATAAGTATTTTCTATATCAACTGTGTTATAAAGCATCCTTATCGGGCGGGGTGTCCGAGTTGGTATCAGAGCCAAAGGTTTTAGCGAATTAGGTATTCGGTAGGGATATCTAGGCTTCAACCTTAGAGATTAGGCCTGCCTAAAAAAGTAAGTTATATACTTATATAGGTAGTTTGCAGATAAGGATGCTAATGGAGCATAAGACCTGACTTTGTGTGTAAGCTTGCTTCAATTAACTTCGATACAAAAGTAATAAATGAACCCGATTACGAAACTACTTCGGATACAGTCATCAAGATATACTTATCGTGACAATTACAACTTCTGTACCCTCATTTAGCTATCACTCTGTAACCACCACCTTCAACAAAAATTACACATTCCTCTTGTTCCCTCAATCGTCACGAAACTTGGCAAGGGTACAGCTTAAGGCATATCCCACATCCAAAAAAGGAAGTAGATTCCAACGAACCACCTAAGCTCCAATCCATACCATTTTAGAGATTCCCATCGCCATTGGAATTTAAACCCTTCCACGAAGTGCCTATAAACCCAAGTACCCCCTATAACTATACATAGTCCTTGTAAAATGGTAGGTTTACAAAGAGAGAAAAAAAATACTTAAATTACAAGCCATTCGGTTTTTAATAGTCGAGTTAAGAGGTTGTGAACTACAGGTTTACAAATGTAGAAGCTGAGAACATGATAGTTCAGCAGCAACTAGATTTGGCACGAGCCTGGAGGGCAGTAAATTTCTATTTCCGTGGGTTATATATGACAGCGTGTTGTACTATGTGGTATATGAACTTGTTATGATAAATGTTTGTTAATGAATAAAATGTTGAAGTTGCATTTTCATAAAATTATAGAAAATTATCAACAGAACACCTTAAGTACTAGAATGACTAGGACCTTTACATTAGGACTTGACTACTTTAGTTGTTCTTAGAATGTCTAAGTTTGAATAATGGAACTCTTAGACTTGATGGCTAGGATTACGACTATTTATTACTAATGAGACTTAATAAAAAAAAACTACATGGAATATTGTTGTAAGGCATGGTAACTAGGTTGTGCTCTACTAAGAAGAATGATAATTAAATCTTTGATATGAGAACAATGTAAACGTGTGTTGTGTCCTAAGATCTAAAACACTAGAACAAGTACGTACAAATATTACGACTAAACTAAGAACATGTATTGTGGTATATGATAAGCCCGTGCATTAAATTTGTGGCTAAACTAAGAGCATACTTTTGAGTAGGATGTAGTCGTGTATTTGAAACATGGTGGCTATGGGTATGACGTGGCTAAACCATGATGGCCAAAGTAAGAGCAAAGGTTACGGTGTGTGGCGTGATGGTATCGTTGAACCATAATAACTAAAATGATAACATATGTTATTGTGTATAACAAGGTCATTTTGGTAAACAAAAACTGAGTACACATTATGAGAAATTAATAATAATAATAATAATAATAATAATAATAATAATAATAATAACCTATGTACTAACTAATATAAGATATATAAAAAAATACTATGTGTGAACACCAAACACTTTGTTAATAATCGAAATAAGGGTACTTCTAGAACTAATACTTCATTCCAAAATGCCCGGACACAGGGGAAGCGCAAAAGTACAGTTAAACTAAGAAGCAATTTAGAGAATAACCCTCGTGGTAGCCAACATTATGGTAGACTCAACCAAGGACTAACCCGGAGAACCATCGAATAAACTAGAGGAAATTTTTCGTTATTTGTGACTAAGTTTATAGATAAAGAAATTGGGATAAAGAAAGGTAAATACAAGGTGTGTAATTACGAGTTAAGCATGTTTTGTAACCCTCCAACCGTTGATGTTAATATAGGATCTATATAGTCACACGAGTTGTCAAGTCCAATGGAATATGTCATAGACATATGCGACTGCGCGAAAATAAATATAGCTCCGTTCATAGTGCCTTGGTATCAATCAAAAGCACTGCATTATACGGATAGTATACTATGTACCAGAGGAAAGCAAATTAGCTAGGAAGAATTCACCCAAGAATGTTCTAAGAAATTACGTCCCCTAAGTGAGATTAAACACTCTAATGAAAATTCTTCAAATTAGATTGGCGAAGTAAGATATACAGAGAATATGTCATGAAGTTTAACGACACAGCTAGGCTAGTCTTTCACGTGATGGTAACAGAGAAACAAATTATGAATCGAGTCATGTGGGATTTAATATTAGAAATCTGGATGTTCATTTAAGCTAGAGCCCTTAAGAATTTCTCTGATTCGTGGAAGCTAGTGTGAATAGAAGCTTAGCATTAGCCATGTTTAAACCCTATTTTGATTAAGAATCCTATAATTTTGCCATACATGTATAGTCAAATGACCGATGGGTATCAAAATGGAAATAGTTAAAATCAATCAGAAGCTTGAACAACAACCGGTTACCTATAGACTTGATGTCTATGATGTAGTCACATAAATGGATTGCTTAGCTCTCTATTAAGTAGAAATCGTGTGCACTAGAAAGATACCACGACTTAGATTACTTAACAACAAGAAACTAATTTTATCTAGAAACGAATGGAGAAGATAAAGAACATCATTGCAAACTAAACACACAGATTCCTTGTTGAGAAGAGAGACATGAGATGCGTGTGTGAGATTATTATAGAGATTTGAGTACAATAACTATGAGATCTTAGTGATGCCACTAATACAAGAACAACACACTCGTGGCATTCTTGGATCTCATGAACTTATTTTGTAAGGCAAACAAAGTCGTAGATGCACCCAGTAGAAAATAAAGTTTCCGACCAATAAGAATTCGTGCATCTAGAATTAGTGTTTAAGATACACCACTTAGACCAAATAAAGAATGTACTACAAGAATGCCTTACCTACATAAGAGTTACCTGCGCAAGAGCTAATTTAGATTATTAAACACCTTCTAGCTACCAACAACCTGAAATTGTAGAATGTAGATAAGATGAAGTAACAATGTACTTGATACTAACTCCCGGGATCGAGTAACGGACACAACGCTATTGGTGATAGTAAATAAGTTTACCAAATCAGCATACATTCTACCTATTCGCAAGGACTTGATGAATGGTTTTACAAAAGACTATACTAACGAGAGTAGTCTCGTGATATAGTGTGCATATCTCGATCATATCCGATAAAGGTAGTCGATTCACCTCGAGATTTTAGCAAAGTTTCTATATGTGCATATTTCGAATAAAATAAAGCACGAACGCTCTGGCTAAACCTATTGATGGTAGAGGTGAAATTTCATCTTCTGAATATAGATTAATTGAATCGCCCGCTCCGGGGATTATTTCTCGACGTTCTGTGTATGAGCCTCTTCAAACAGGGCTTATTGCTATTGATTCAATGATTCCCATAGGACGTGGTCAGTGAGAATTAATTATTGGGGACAGACAGACCGGTAAAACAGCAGTAGCAACAGATACAATTCTAAATCAACAAGGCCAAAATGTAATATGTGTTTATGTAGCTATTGGTCAAAAAGCATCTTCGTGGCTCAGGTAGTGACTACTTTCCAGGAAAGGGGCGAGATGGAATATACTATCGTGTTAATGTTTAAGATAAACCACTTAGACCAAATAAAGAATTTACTACAAGAATGCCTTACCTGCATAAGAGTTACTTGTGTAAGAGCTAATTTAGATTATTAAACACCTTCTAGCTACCAACAACCTGAAATTGTAGAATGTAGATAAGATGGAGTAACAATGTACTTGATACTAACTCTCGGGATTGAGTCATGACACAACGCTATTGGTGATAGTAAATAGGTTTACCAAATCAGCATACATTCTACTATTCGCAAGGAGTTGATAAATGGCTTTACCAAAGACTATACTAACGAGATTATTCTCGTAATATAGTGTGCATATCTTGATCATAACTGATAAAGGTAGTCGTTTCACATCGAGATTTTAGCAAAGTTTCTATAGTGTGCATATTTTGAATAAAATAAAGCACTGCATCCACCTTTATATTGATAGGAAAAGTGAACAGACTATCCGAACATTAGAAGATATGGTCCATACATGCGCAATCGACTTTGATAGTAGTGGGGACATATATTTTCCATTTATCGAATCCTCACACGATAATAGTAAACAATTGGTTATATAAAGCATATTAAAGAAAACATGAAAAGTGCTCAAGGCCAAGGCCGACACAAGAGTTATGCAAATCGAAAGCGTAAGCTCTTAGAACTTCAAGTAGCTAATAAGGTGATGCTAGAGGTATCACCTTTAAAAGTAACAATGTGATTAGAATGCTCAAAGGCATGCTAATGGCATATATTATAGACTTTATGGGTAATTGAGGTTTCTAGTTAGAATTTTCATACAATAACAATAGCTATCAAGTCTAGGGGGCGCAACTATGTACACATCTTTAGTGGATACAAAGGTTAAAAAAAGTCTTAGTATAATGGAAACACATTAATGATCTGATGTTACATAAAGAGAGTATAACGAGATGAAGATATCATTCCCTTAGTTATTCATGTTTTGACATGTTTCGAGGAGCAAACCTAATTTAAGAAGGGTAGAGTCGTAACACCCCATTTTATAGACAAACATAAAATAAAAATACATGAAACTTATAATTCATATATCATCGAACGAGTAAGCAACAAGTAAGATGCTTATGTGAAATATGAAATATCTTGACGAGCTTTGGCTATTATAGGAGACCGTTTAATTTTAATAAAAAGGTATATTATATTTGAGCCTAATCCGCTTTTAGCGAAACTTATGTCAAAACGTAGAGAAAAATACGCTTGTTCTAACGTTATATATGACATGTACGTGATTTATGATGAAATAGTTTTTATCATGAAGAAATGTAATCTACATCACTAAGTCTAGTGGTTTCCTAGACGTGCATGTGTGCAAATATTTGCTAGACACGTAAGGTTAGTTTGTAAAGTCAGTAAAAACTTTCAACAAAAATCAAGACGCATGTGTTGATGAATCTTCACTATGATTCGAAACCAATAGCCGTAAGTATGAATTTGTATAATATAAATCGAATATAAAAATAATTATATATGTAGTGACGTGTATGTATGTTAGAAGTATACTTCATCTTGAGTAAACTTTGTTTGAAAGGTAAACCAACATAGCTGAAGTGCTCCTCTATAAATAGGGGTAGATAGAATTCATTTGGAATTACGAGTTTTATCTCGAGAACACTCTAAACAAAAGAAACACGAACCCTCAATACCTTTTTGGGTGTAGGTAGTCGATTTTAGAACACGAGTAGGGAGACTCTACACAAGTTAGCTGTTGATAGTATTCATCAGGTATCTTCTCGTTTAATCTTATGTCTTGTTAATTATATATCTCTTAGTGTTATTATTAGTAGTAACGTTGGTATTATAATTGTTAGGTATAAGGATTATTATTAGGGGTGGGTATTGGGTAGCCTAACCTTAGTTAGGCATGGACTGATCACCCATGCTTAAACAAGGCAACGTTAACCAGTATCCAACCATGATAATAACTAGTTATGTGTATGTAGGAACGTCTATGATTAGCACGTGAACCTAAAGTTGTTATCTATTGTCCAATTAGGCGGAAACTAATGACAAGTTAACCAAATAACAAGAATTACTCATTTAAACGTTGTTTTCATTGATCTAAAGTTCAACACATTCGAGAACCAGATCCGACAGAGCTTCGCCGTCTCTGTGCCAAAATCTCTAAAGGTACAAATGAAATCACCAAGGCACCTATTTATAGCATCACAAGTTCGTTGGTGAGTGGGGAAGTTCGGGCCAACTTGACTTCTCACAAACCAATACCAGCAAACTTGGCCTAACTCTCACATAAATACGCCTCGTTTCTAACAGATTAAGCCCTATTCACTCAGACTCAATACATAATGACGTAGGCAACATACATATTCACCAACAGACTCCCCCTTGGATGTTGCCGAAGTCATTGACTTTTGAAATCTTTCGAATCTTTCGATCTTTAGTTCTTGAATAAACATTAACGTATTGATCTTTATATCCTCTCTTGTCTCTTGAGCTTCTCTTGATAAAACTTTAAACTCCATGCTCCCCCTAGCTTTTAGCTTTAGCCTTCAGACTCCCCTTTGCTTTGATCTTTAGACTTCAAACTCCCCCTAGCTTTGAGCTTTCTGAAATCTTCAAACTTTGCTTTATCAACTCCCTCTCAATCTTTAATTCCTGTCTAAATACTTTCTGACATTCAAAAAAATATTTCAGATTCAAAACTTTTAAATTTTGTAACATCAACATTTTAAATTTCAATCTTCTCTTTAAACTTTTCAAAAACTTTTAGATGTTTCAAGTTCAACTTAATGACCTTGAATACATTTAATATTTAACTCTTTTAAGACCTTCAATTTTCACATTTTTATCATTTGTGAAAATCCACTTAGTCGATCAAGTCCAACTTAATGACCTTGATTAACCAAATATGTCAACCCGAGTCCAAATTAATGACCTCAGTTTGAAAACCGTATGAACAATCTGATTTTAAAGTTTCAAATTAATGAACTTTTAAACATTCATCAAATTTTCTTACCAGACTTCGAAGATCCGTTCTCCATCATTGGCTCATTTGAAACTAATGTAGAAACAAAAATTTTTTGTATTTTAGAAAGTTTATGTTAAAACACACTGAAAATCTTTTTGATTTTTATCTTGAAAAGCAAGTAAAGTATTTACAGTATTTTTAACAAGTAAAGTAAGCTATGTTCAAACATATTTACAGACATGTTTTTGTGAATTCGTGTCTAAGGATCATATCAGATGTTTGAGACATATCACCAGTACCGTTGACCTTTTTGATGACATTAAGTTATAAACTTATTTACCTAGATTATCGATATGTTTGTCCACTTAAACTTTGACACATTTCTCAATTGTTCCAAGATATGTTAAGATATGATTTATGAAACTTGACTTAACTGTGTTTCCCACTTCTTGAATATACTCCCGAATCCAGATTCCCTAGATTTCATCTTACAGGTGAATATAGCGTAATTGATATCTGTATCTGGGTTGTGCGAGGCCTTGAAAGCTCAAGTTAGTACTACCGTACCGACAAAGAGATGAAGGCTCGAGTTAAAGGTGTGTTCCATTTAAGGAATCTTTTAAGCACTGCAAATGATTATTTGATAATTTTCAAGTTTTGCATTCAATTTAGGGGTTTATAGCAAAAGCATTATAGAAGTTCTAGGCTATTGCTTCCGCAAAATCAGAAGAACTAGTATAATATGTCACACCCCGACCCGCAGCGGAAAAGGTGATCGGAGCATGATTTTGTCATGACATTTATTATAAAGTTTCATATTTATTATTTCTTTTAAAAGGAGATCATACAATCAAATCATACAAGTACAACATGTTCTATACATCTTTCAAGACTTCGTTATTTTTCTTCTAAGGGAATTTCCTACGTGTTCCTTGCTTCATCCTGTCCACCTGTATCATGTGTAAAAATAGGTTTTTGGGTCAACAAAAAGTTGGCGAGTGAATCCTATGAAAACATTTAAACGTGTTTATTGAATCAATTATAAAATAAAGTGCATAACCACATATGAGTAAATGTAGATGTAAATTTATTCACAAAACACATAATATTAAATATTGCACACACATACACCAAATGATTGTTTTTGAGGCACGCGTTGTTCAACTCGTCTCCCACGAGGAACTGATGGGCCTAATGATTGATTTTTGAGGCACGCGTTGTTCAACGAACTAATGGGCCTAATGAATGTTTTTGAGGCACGCGTTGTTCAACTCGTCTCCCACGAGGAACTGATGGGCCTAATGAATAATTTGCACACAACTTGACAATATGTAACACATCACAACAAACAATATTTACATTCTAAGTTTAGATCAAATAATGGTATAGCACGAGTTTGAATAAGCGAATTAATTTAAGCGACACATGATACACCTCAAAACATGAATAAAAAGGGGAATTTGTAAGAATTCACTCACAGTGGTTGCGTTTTCTTGGATTGATGATGAATGCGCACGAATTTGGATTTAACCACGAGAGAAACTAACCTAAATAATAACATAATGGTTCGGTAAATAAATGGATTTTATTTGAGATTAATAACTTTAATTCATAAACTTAATAGGATTTCTAGATTTATTTTTTGTGAGTTTAAGGACATTTTCTAACTTTAAAAATATTATTTTAAGTATTTTTAAATAATTTTCTGATTAAATAAATAAAAAAATGTTGACCGTTGACTTTGACTGTTGACCGGTCTGATTGTGTTTATTATGTGCGCTGAGTGAGGTTCGAACTCGTGACCTCCCATACGCGTGCACGCACGTGTCTAACCCGAAATATTTCTGATTTTAATTATATTTATATACTTTTTAGTTTATTCAGAATTTTATTTAATTAAAAATCTTTCAAATATCGTCTGACCGGCTGGCTTAGCGGGGATCGAACCGGTGACCCTTGACTTAACTTGCACCCAGCCCGACCAACTAGGCTGGGTGTCTAACCCGTATTATATAGTGTCTGTATTATATTTAACAACATACTGTGGAACAATCTGTTTTGGTTTCGAAAAAATGGATTTTATTTCAGCAGAAACGGATATGTTCAAGACTCGAACCCGGGACGTGTACGTTATGTTTGCACACAGTCCACCACTGGACTGTGTGTCTAACCCGGTCATTTTTCCGGTTTTTATTATATTTATACGCATTTAAAAACTTCATCTTCTTCGATTTATAAAACCAGAGAATCCACCCGACTGTTTAATCGAAAATTTTTATTGAATTAGTTGATCGATTATTACTGATAATGAAAATAATTTAAACAGAAAAGGATTTAAGGATGTTATACCGAAAAGGTGTGATCTCCGATGAAGTTCCGGTGACTGAAAGAAATTCCGGCGAAGTGTAACTTGCGACAGAGGATCTTCAGGAAGTTTGAGGTGAGTGTGGGTGACTTCTGTCGAAGCTCTAGAAGTCCTATTTATAGAGTAAGGCAATAATGGGATAGATTCGGTTTTCCGGCAACTAACTCCGGCAGTGTCAGTAATTTCCGGCGACTTGCAGGTTGAACAGAGAGTTGAGCAGAAAGTTTTGGGTAATGTTTTGAGATGGTATGCGAGTGAAATTGAGATGTGATGCATCGGTATTTATAGTGCCCAATGTCAACACATGATTTCGGTTTCAAAATTTCGGTCAAGATGAAATTGTCTAACTGATTGCATAACCGACTGGGGATTGTTGACTCCTTGATTGAATTTATCGGTTACATTCGAGGATTGACGAGGAAAATCCGGTTTCTTGATGATAGCCGGTGACTTAGCGCGGCTGTTTCTGGTTTGAATCCGGATCTCTTCTTAAATATTATTTGTTTCATAATATTCACAAGGAAGGCAAGTGGCGGAGCGGTGAAGTGTTTGTTTGTTGGAACCTGCTGACCCGGGTTTGAAACCCGGCAGCTCCCTTTTATTTTTCTTCACTTGATTTTTATTGTTTAATAATTATAGTTTTTAAATTCTAAAATGTTTATTAATTATGTATCGTTTAAAATTAAAATAAACAATATATACGCAACGAAAATTTATGACTGACTATTCGGTTAATAAACGAAGCGGGTTTTGAAAACCCAGTTTTTTACGGATGTTACAGTGTCCCCTACTTTTAGAAATTTCGTCCCGAAATTTAAGTAATAGTGGTATATTTGACTTGTGGAGAGGGTGTTTTAATTTGACAATTTACATAATCAGAAGAGGGTGAAAGTTTAAATTTTATTGGAGGCGGTAACGTTCCTAGTAGGGGTTGGATACCCTGCTACAGGAATCGCTTTTTGATGCCTAAGATAAGGAATATTGATACACAGAGTTGATTGACTAGGTATGATTTCATGCATAAGAGTTTTGAGAGAATTGATGCGTTTGGAAAGATAAGGTTATATCCTAAAACAAAACTTCTACCACTAAAACCTACATGGAACTTCTCATACTCGCCTGACAATGCCTCTGATCCTTTGGCAAGAATACTTATATATAGGAAGTACCTCGTATCTCAGAATCAGGCAACCCTTCAATCGAAGTTTCGGAGTACTAAGTCCATATATCCAAGATGTGTTAATCCACAAGATTAAGCAGTTGCTAAATTTAGTTTATATATCAGAAACAATTTACTGAACGTGTAAAGTCTATCGACACATCCACAGTAAGACTTGTTTATCACTTTTAAACTTTACATTTCTTTAGCATACTGTGATAGTCCACTGATGTACTATCATTTCCTTTTTGACAACAAAATTCTTTTTGTCTTTTTCAATGTTTTTGAATTTTCAACTTTTTCATATGTTTTTTATTTTTCTAAAAATTTTCTTACTCCCCTAAAATCAAAAACATATTTTTGGTTTTTAGATTTAAAGAAATTCTTCTAAAAAAATAACAAACCAATGAGGATCACGAGAACTCGTCGTCCGATCCTTTTTTCATCTTCTGCATCATCACCTGTCAGCAGAACAAAGCATTAAACTTTGTTAACGTGAATTTATAAATGGTTTTGATATACCAATCAGTGTTCTGTTTAACGGTGTGGATTTTCTCAAATATCTCTTTTCAACCACTTTCTTTCAAAATGACAAAGATTTTGACATTCTAGATTAGTTAAAAATCATGAAGCTCCAATATCCAGATTTAACTTCGACAAAGCGGATCTTTTGGAACTCCTACACACAAAGCAACTATTTGAACAAGGAAACCCAAACCTTTTTGGTTTTGGGTTTGGCATGATAAGCATCATAAACACTTTCAAACTCATCATCGTAATCAAAATCAACATTAAACATTTCATCCGATGTCGATTCTAAAAACATTTTGACCTTTTCTTTCTTTGCCTGTTTGAATACTGGCTCGGTTGATTTGACATTTTCAGTTTTATCAGCAACAGACTTTGGTTTTTCTGATGATGAAAGCCTATTCTTTGCAACCCAGGATTGTAGCTTGCTTCTCGATTTCTTGATATAGAATCTAGAATCTTAGTTTTCATTTATTTTTGAAGTTTCACATTTTTCAAATGTTTAATTTTCAAACTTTGATCCAATTTTAGGTTTTACTTCGCATTTAGATTCATAGTTTCTTTTTGACACTGTATCAGAATTCACAATCTCTGGTTGTTTTTGCTTTTCATCTTTTGACACAGTTTTTCTTCGTGGAAACACAGGCTTTAGATTCAGACACTTGCGAGCAATGTGACCAACAGTATTGCATTTAAAGCAAGTCCGATTATCAGAAACATTTCCACTAGTGGGTTTTACTCCACTTGTAGACTTGGTTTTAGCCTTGTCCGGAACTTCTTTTTCTTTCTTGAATTCATCATTTGATTTCTTACCGATCATACCTTCTTCCTGAACCGTATTTGTCCCATACACAAACTTCATGTGTTTACCTTTGTATTCATGAAATAGCGACTTCTGATTCCTTCTCGGTTCTTCTTCATTTTCCTCCAAACCCAATCCTGCTCTCCTGTTCTCAGGAAAATCACCACCAAACTTTCGGTAATTGTTAACATTCCTTTTAGGTTTCGAGTAAAATCTTTTCTCATTTTTCTCAAGATCATTTGATGAAACTTATACAAGTTTGAAAATTTTATCAAGTTGATCCTCTTTCACGTTTCGAATCGGAAAACTATCATCCAAGTATAATCTATCAGATTCCTTAATCTTATACATGACAACATTAGGATCATCACGTAGATAATGTTCTGATGATGTATCGTCATCTTCAGATTGTGATTCCGAGTTTATCGAACTTGACTTGGCGCTTTCAGAACTACCTTCATCAGAATCATTTCCCAACACATTTTTAACCACATTTTTTACCACCACTTCATTGTCATCATTTGATTTTGTAAAGTATACGTCAATGTTCTCAGGCAATTTATCTTTCATTTATGATAAAAGTAATATATTAAATGTCTTTTCAATCTCATCATCTTTCTTATAGGAATAACTTGCAAGAAGTGGTGGAGGAACACTTCCGTATTCTTTACGTTTTGATTTATCAACATTTTCCTCCGACTTGATCGTAGGAAGAATGTGATCAATGACATAAGCATTTGTGGTGTAACTTTTCAGCAATTGTCTTACCCTTTCTGTTTCTATCTTTATGTCATGAAGCTCACGCTTTGTTTCAGCAATAGTGTTAATGTACATGTTAATTGCTTTTTGTTTTTCAATTACTGTGGCATTTAACATTTTTACATTAGCACGGAGTTCAAGATTAGCTTTTTCGACATTTTTATATTTGCTTGTTATTTTGTCATAAGCTTCTTTCATAGTTCTGTAATCATAACGAAAATTTTTTGTTATGTACAGTTATTTTCTCTTATGACTTTGACCTTTTCAAGACAAGGTTCACAAGGACTTGCGCACTTTGTGCAAGGTTTTTCAACCTCCACAACTTTCACAACTTCCTTGTCAGACATACTTACCTCAGCTTTTACCTTTTCTGCCTCTGATTTCAATGCTTCTTGCTTTTGCATCTCAAGGTAAGCTAATTCTTCTTCCTCAGCTCTCTGCCAATAACCTTCCAGAATGGCATTTTCCAAAGCAGCATCAACATACAATGTCTCAGATTCATCCACTACCTCTGCCATCATAGCAACACCTGTTTTCTTTCCGATGTATCTGTTCCAGTCAAAACCTTCTTCTTCATGAGTAACAACAAGAGCTTGTTCGGTTTTCTTTGCAGATTTATCTTCAACTTCAACTTGTGTTCTCTTTGGATATGGCTTATATTGAAGATCTTTCTTGTAGTACTCATTTTTGCTACCGAAATGATTTTGATTTCCACTTGCGTCTTGATTGTTGCATTCACGTTTGAAGTGTCCCTTTTGTCGACACTTGAAGCATGTGACTTTGGAGTTGTCAAACCCAAGCTTGTTGCTTGAATTGCCAATATCTCTTCAGTGAGTACCACAAACTTTGTAATTCTTCTGATGATAGACGCGAGGCTCCATTTGATATCCATCAGTTCCAACTATTCTTCATTCACCTGATCATAATTGTAGCGCCCTGCGTTTTATTATTATTATTTTTTTTCAATAATAATAACAATAACAATACCCTGACATTATGCGACGATCGGGATTCTAAAGCGGGTTCCAGACGCGATTGGGCCACAACCAGGCTTTAGCCCAACCTATCAAACCCTAGCCTATAAACTAATCTCATTCTTCCCTTTTTCACTAAAACACTAAACCTACCTCACACAAGTATCCAGCCGCCCCCCCCCCCTGCGATTTCCGGCGACCGGCGCAGTTCCGGCGACTCTCTGGCGGCCAACTGTACACATCCACGAATAACCCCCTTAGAGATTCCAGCGCTTAAAGTTTGATTCTACCTCCTTCCTCCTCCTTTCTCCCGCACCCTACACCCTCACCAACCCTCACTATCCACCTCGCCACCCTACACCACCGTCGGCCACCGCGGCAGTGGCGGCTCACCAGAAACGAAGCTGCAGCAGCGGCAGTTCCTCTGGCAACACTCGTCACCTCTCCAAATTCGCGTCACCCTCCATCCTCCCCTCACCACGCAGCAGCAGCGACAAACGACACCGTAGTTGTCGGAGCCAACGCACAGTGGCGGCGGCCGCAGTTAGCGGCGGCTCGGCCGTTTTCTTCCATCCGTGGTTCAGATTGGCTTTCGGCTCGGGTTGTCGGTTCAGGTGTAGCTCGGGTCTCGGTTTGTGGTGGATTCGGGTTCTGCTTAATCTCAGCTCAGCTTTCAGGTTCACTCTTTCAGGTCCGGGTAATGCTTCGGCTCCAGTCTCAGTTATTCTGGGAGAAACTCGGTCCGACTCGGTCCAGTTGGTGTCACTCGGCTCAGTCTCAGTTCAGGTACAGATTTAATATTTAGTTCCGGTTTCAGTCAGTCTCGGGCCTGATGCATCTTGGTTCAGGGCTTGGTCCAGCTCGGGTTCTCGTTTGGTGTTCGGTCAAACCTGGTCAACTGTGGTCAAACAGTCAACGGTCAGCCTTAGTCAAAGTCAGATTCGGTTCGGGTCAACACTAGTCAAACAGCCGTCTTGGTTCGTTCAGGTTCGGGTCAAATCTGGTCAAAGCTCGGATTGTGGTCAACTTTCCAGTTCTGGTAAACACTCGGGTCTCGTGGTACTCAGTCGAATCCGACTCGACATGGTATATCCCTCTATAGTTAGTTTTTGGATATAATAGTTATAAATATACATTTACATAACTTGTATGGAGACTTAAATATATATATTGTTTCGTTATTATTGCGTTTTGACAAATAATATCGACACTTGTGTGTCGAGATCGTCCAAAAACAAGAGGAAACTCTGCCCGATTTTCTACAGGTAATATATTTATTAAACTATTCGACAAAATATATTTATTAAACTATTCGATAAAATATATTTATTATTTGAACTATTCGACGGAATATATTTATCGATATTATTTTTTTGTCGACAAAAATATACTTACTTTCTTTATTATGCTTTTCGACAAGAGCATAAATTTATTTATTATAATTCTCGACAAATATACTTATTTACTATACTTTTGACAAAACATATTTACTTATTATATTCATCGACAAAATATAAATTTATTTATTATAATTCTCGACAAATATACTTATTTACTATACTTTTGACAAAACATATTTACTTATTATATTCATCGACAAAATATAGATATATTTATCATATCTCTCGACAAATATACTTATTTATTTTACTTTCGACAAAACATATTTATTTTACTTTCGACAAATATATTTGTACACCATTCGACAATATACATATATATCTCATACAATTCGTTAGAATATAAATATATATATACCCAATATGCTTTTCGTCAAATATATATATTAATTATTTGACAACACTCCTACAACCCTTTTGATGAATTTAATTTAGAAATTCCTTTCTTAAACGATGTTAACTATATACGTACTTTCAACTCCAATTCGAATCCTTCGTCGTAGCTTCTATTATTCATGTACATTCGTTTGCCATTTTTAAGGTGACCTCGATGTCCCCTTTCTCCCACTCATCAACTCGTCGTTGAATTTCCAAAGAAGACTTAGCAATTTTGTGAGTACACTCGACCCACATTTGTTTATATCACTTTTTGGGTGTAACATGTTTCCATATACAAAAATCACAAACACTTAAACTTTATGAAACGCACAAACAATCCTATACACATGACTACTTGAATCGTATACTTGTTGCTTGTCTAGGGATAAACGTTGTGCTGTGCTTTAGTCATTAACTATTTTTAGCCTCGTTTGACATGCTTAGCGCTATAGGAATTCACGCATCCACCTCCATCGCTTTACACGTGAGGTCATGTTAAAACATCGTGATTGCGTTACGGGTTTGATTATTAGCATTGCATGCCTTGATATTGCTCTTGTATAGATTTAGTTGCCATGAGGATTGTTAAAACTTTATTCGTATACGTATGCTATGCTTAAACTTGTGTACTCGCCTTTGCTTTTGCATTGACTTTATTTTAAAACATGTTACAGGTTGAAGGAGATGATGCTATGAAAACAATATAGCAAGGACTAGATACACACAAATTAGACGTTAGGTTTAATGTCGACGTATCAATTTTGTTATGACTTTGCAAATGTTAGGTTGTTCTTTGTTTTGTTACATTGATGTTGTCACACCCCGACCCGCAGCGGAAATAAGAGTCGGGGTATAATTGGGTTATCACCAAAGCACATGACATTTACTATTATGTTTCGTAATTAAATGAAGTCAAAGTTACATTTCTCAACCTTCAAACATGTTCATTCATTACAAAGGAAAATAACCAAACATAATAATCCAAACACTAAATCGTTTTATTTCTTCTAATCCAGGCCCTACGTGTTCCTAGCTGCTGCTGGTTCACCTGTATCATGTGTAAAAATGGGAGGTTTTTGGGTCAACATAAGTTGGCGAGTGAACCTTATAGATAAACATTTAATAATGATTTTCTGGTTAGTTTATCAATAAAATATTGTGCATAATCATAAAAGAGCATATGTATGAAAAATCAAGCAATGGCAACATCGGTTACAATTATAACATACATTAATAACTGATAACATACATGAACACACTAACATCATATGATAATTAACATAACTGAACTGTGAGATCAAGGCTCAACAAACGGAGCCGATCGTATTGCATGAACTGAAAATGAGAATAAATCTGTGTACTCAAGGCTCAATCAAACGGAGCCGAGCATATTGCATGTACTGAAAATGAGAATAAATGACCGATCAAGGCTCAATCCAACGGAGCCGATCGTGCGGGCACGCCCTGATCAACCGCATAATAAAATGGGGATCAAACTCAACCTCGAGGGATGGGGAGCTACGGCCTCAACAATTGCATGTACTGAAATAATAACTTGCAACCAATACTAACTACTTAACAGCAACAATAACACACATGTCATGATATGATATATGCACAATAACTTAGTTATAGAAAGTAAATGAACAAGACACATAATACACCCCAAAAATGTGATTAAAACGGGGAATTTGAAGGGTTCACTCACCTTGGGTGCGTTGGATTTGAATTGGTGAGATGCGCACGATTTAGACGAAACAAATTAACGAGGAATCACTGACCTAAATAATAATAGGAAAAAATATATTAAGTGGATGGATTTTATTAAAGATTTTTAATGGGATTCTTAGATATATTTTTGTGAGTTTATGGCTATTTTCTATCCTTAAAAATGTTATTTTTAAGTATTTTTAATTGATTTTTAATTTAAATAAAACAAATAATTATTTAAAAAAAAATAATATTTTTTTTTTTACTGTTTGACCGTTGACCGTTGACCGTTGACCGGTTCGGTCAGCGGTGATTCCTGCGCCGAGCGGGATTCGAACCTGTGACCTTCCGTTCACGCGCACGTAGCTCTACCAACTGAGCTACGTGACTAACCCGTTAGAAATTTAGTTTTAATTATATTAATACACTTATTCGAATTTACCAAAATTCCTTTATTTTACAAAAACGTTTTATTCTCATTGAACCGGTTTGGTGTCGAGACTCGATCGCGTGACGTGCAGTTTGTGTTGCACACAGTCCACCGCTGGACTGTGTGTCTAACCCGGTTATATTCTTGAATTATATTATACTTAACAACTACTCAATCTAACCCGGTTAGTTTTATGAATAAAAAGGAAATGTTATTACGCAGTGTGTGTGTAGTAAGGATCGATCTCGCGACGTGATTATAAAATGTGCACACAGTCCACCGCTGGACTGTGTGTCTAACCCGTTTATAAACCGAATTTTAATTACTCTTATGTTCTGAAATAAGTTCATCTTCTTCGTCGTATAAACTGTCAGCGTATTCCAACCGGTTAAGATTTGATTTTTACGACTTAAACACTATCCGTAAATCAATATTAAGGAATGGAAAGAGTTTAAAGAACAGGATTTACCGATTGGGGATAAACACAGAAATCCGGCGAGAGTTTTGTCGGTGCAGAAATTGAGCTCCGACTGTTGAAACAATTAACGGCGTGGGTCGATTATTTATAGATTTAAATCATCTAAACAAGGTTTAAATGAAGTGTAGGATGTCTTACCCTTTCACAGTGAAACTCCGGCAATTTCAGGAACTTTCCGGCGAAAATGGGATTTCCGATAAGTGTTGACTAAGATTGGTTCTGATGATGGAATTGTGTTAGAGATTGACTAATCACATGATTTAAACAAAAAGAGTCGAAGAATTTACCGTGAAAATACCAATCCCGGTTTTCCGGTGAGTTGCAGAAAATTTCCGGCGATTGAATTTAGAAGGTTTTACGGCTCAGAGTCTTGACGAAAATGAAATTGAGAGTTATAGTGATAGTTATGAATCGCGCAAATGATCAGTACTTGGATTATATTCGAGTTTGGTATCTCTTTGGTTTCAAATACCGGAAGTGAGAAGATCTTTCAATTCATTCAATTAGAACGTAATTAGAAACCGATATTCATCGGTTATAAGTTAACTAAGCGAACAAAAACTGATTTGGCGATTCGGTTTACCGATTTCCGTTATTCAGATATCATCAATCGTTAATCCGAGTTTGCGTATAAAATTCAATTGTTTTCATAATGCTAACAGAAAACAATTGATGGCGGAGTGGTTTGGAGACGGATAGATAAGTCGTTCGAGGCAGTTGACCCGGGTTCGAGTCCGGGCTGCTCCAAATATTTTTTATTTATTTTATTTTAACTTTTTATCAAATATAATTTTTATAGTTTAGTTTATATATTAATTATGTAACGTTTAAACTCAAAATACTCATAAATACGTAATGTCATTTCATAACTTGGTATTTGATTACAAAACGGAGCGGGTTTTGGAGACCCGATTTATACAAATGTTACAGTATCCCCTACTTTTAGGAATTTCGTCCCGAAATTCAAACAGTTGATGTAGTAGGGAAAAGATAAGGGTATTTTTCACGCATTGAGTCTTCACGTTCCCAAGTAAATTCAGGTCCCCGTTTCGACTCCCAGCGTACCCTAACAATAGGAATGCGGCTTCGACGTAAACGCTTTTCTCCATAGTCCATAATCTCTACTGGCCTTTCGATAAAATGCATGGATTCATCAATCTGAATATCCTCCAGTGGAATATGAAGATTCTCATCAGCGAGGCACTTCTTCAAGTTCGACACGTGGAATGTGGGATGAATTCTGTCGAGTTCTTCCGGTAGGTCAAGCTTGTAAGCTACAGGACCTACTCTTTCGAGTATCTTGAAAGGTCCTACGTAACGTGGTGCTAGCTTTCCCTTTTGCCCAAAACGAACTACTCCCTTCCACGGTGACACTTTCAAAAGTACATGATCACCAACGCTAAACTCCAAGGGCTTCCGTCGTTTATCTGCGTAACTCTTTTGACGACTTTGAGCCGCTAGAAGATTGTTTCTGATTTGATGAATCTTATCTGTTGTTTCTTGGATCAATTCCGGACCAGTAATTTGAGCTTCCCCAATTTCGTGCCAACAAACAGGAGATCGACACTTTCGACCATATAAAGCTTCAAAAGGTGCCATGCCGATACTAGAATGATAACTGTTGTTGTACGAAAATTCGACTAACGGTAGGTGGGCGTCCCAATTTCCCTTGAAGTCTATGACACATGCTCTAAGCATATCCTCAAGGGTTTGAATGGTGCGCTCAGACTGTCCATCAGTTTAGGGATGATAGGCGGTACTGAGATCTAAACGAGTGCCCATAGCGGATTGTACTGCCTGCCATGTCCGTGAGGTGAAACGACCATCACGATCAGAAATAATACTTAATGGAACTCCATGACGGCTGACGATTTCGCTGATATAAATACGAGCAAGCTTTTCGTTCTTAAAATCTTCTCGAATAGGAATAAAGTGGGCTGATTTTGTGAGTCGGTCTATAATCACCCATATAGTGTCATACCCACTAGAAGTGCGAGGTAACCCGGTAATGAAATCCATGGTTATATTTTCCCACTTCCAGACAGGTATTTCTGGTTGGACCAGAAGTCCTGAGGGTCTTTGGTGTTCAGCCTTTACTTTAGAACAAGTGAGACACTTGGAGACAAAAACGGCAATATCTTTCTTCATTCCAGGCCACCAATAGGTGTACCGTAGGTCTTGATACATCTTATCGGCTCCTGGGTGTATAGAATATCGCGACTTATGGGCTTCATGCATGAGTGTTTCACGAAGATTGATATGGTTGGGAATCCATATACGATCTAGGTAATACAAAATACCATCAGATTTAGTTTCCAGCTTTAGCTCGGCCCCACAGGACATTTCCTTTTGTACATCTTCCTCTGTTATTGAAACGTGTTGAGCTTCTCGAATTTGATCCTTAATATTGGTTATAATTTGCGAACATAGAATACGAATGGAGTTCGCATACCCCTTTCGACTAAGTGCATCAGCCACCACATTCGCTTTACCAGGGTGGTATTTGATTTCACAGTCGTAATCATTTAGAAGTTCGACCCATCTCCGTTGCCTCATATTTAACTCTTTCTGATTGAAGATGTGTTGAAGACTCTTATGGTCAGTGTATATTTCACACTTTGTGCCATAAAGATAATGTCTCCATATCTTAAGAGCGAATACAACGGCTCCCAGTTCAAGGTCATGAGTGGTGTAGTTCTTTTCGTGAGTCTTGAGTTGCCTTGAGGCATAAGCTATAACTTTTCCTCTTTGCATGAGAACGAAACCTAACCCTTGTCCTGACGCGTCGCAATAGACTACAAAATCATCACAACCTTCAGGAAGAGTGAGAATTGGTGCATCACAAAGTTTTTGCTTGAGGGTTTGGAAAGCTTCTTCTTGCTTGGGCCCCCATACAAATGGTTTCCCTTTATGGGTTAAAGCCGTGAGTGGCACCGCAATGCGAGAAAAGTTTGAAATGAATCGACGATAGAAACCAGCAAGTCCAAGAAAAGACCTTACTTCAGTTGGCGTACGTGGAGCTTGCCATTCTTGAACTGCTTTGATTTTTGATGGGTCCACATGTATTCCTTTGTCATTGACTACATGCCCAAGAAATTGCACCTCTTTTAACCAGAATTCACATTTAGAGAACTTGGCATAAAGCTTTTCCTTTTCTAGAAGTGCAAGAACAAGCCGCAGATGACGCTCATGATCAGCTTTAGATTTTGAATAGATAAGAATATCGTCAATGAACACAATAACAAATCGATCAAGGTAAGGTTTGCAGACTCTATTCATTAGGTCCATGAAAACAGCTGGTGCATTGGTTAATCCAAACGGCATAACCATGAATTCATAGTGACCATATCGAGTTCGAAAAGCAGTTTTAGGGACGTCTTCTTCATGCACCCTAAGCTGGTGATAGCCCGATCGAAGGTCGATTTTCGAAAAGCAACTGGCACCTTGTAGTTGGTCTAGGAGGTCATCTATACGAGGTAAAGGATATCGATTTTTGATAGTTAACTTGTTGAGCTCTCTGTAATCGATGCACATGCGAAAAGATCCATCCTTCTTCTTTACAAAAAGTACAGGTGCACCCCAAGGCGATGAGCTGGGGCGTATAAATCCCTTGTCAGTCAACTCTTGCAATTGACTGGCTAGCTCTTGCATTTCAGAGGGGGCTAACCTATATGGAGATTTTGCCACTGGTGTAGCGCCAGGTATAAGATCGATACGAAACTCGACATCTCTGATTGGAGGAAGTCCTGCAATGTCGTCAGGAAAAACTTGTGAAAAATCTTTTACAACAGGAATATCTTCAAGTTTCTTTTCTGCGGCCCCCTTCTTGATGATATGGGCTAAAAACGCGACATAATTCTTGCGAAGGTATTTCTGAGCTTGAAGGCAAGACATTAAGTTGAGTCCTTTCGCCGAGGTTTCTCCAATAATTCGAAGAGTCTGACCGTTTGAAAGAGGAATACGAATAAATTTCTCACGACATACAACTTCCGCATTATGCTGACTAAGCCAATCCATTCCGACTATGATGTCGAAACTTCCCAGCTTCATAGGAATAAGATCGACTGAGAAATCGTGATCGTTTAGGGTGAGCGTACAGTTGCGTAAAATAGAATCTAACGAAACTGGTTTTCCATCTGCAACTTCCACTGTTATAGATTCCGCGAGCTTATCTCGATTTTTACTTAAGATAGGTTCAAACTCTAATGACACGAAACTTCTATCCGCACCAGTATCAAATAACATAGAGGCATATCTACCATTTATAAGAAACGTACCGTTGACCACATTGCCGTCCGCTCTGGCCTGGTTTGCGTTAATATTGAAAGCCCTTCCTCTAGCAGGTGGAGGAGCTTGGTTTGCTTGGTTCACAGGGTTGGCTTGGGCCTGAGCATGAATAATATTGACCAGCCTTGGACATGAGTTCCTGAAATGACTTGGATCTCCACAATTGAAACATGCCCGCATAGGTTGGCCCATCGGGTAGTTGGGTTGATAGTATGTTTGGGCTAAATGCTGAGTGGGTGGAAATGGTTGTTGTTGTTGGGCTTGACCCATAAATTGTTGGTGGGTTTGGGTTATAGGTTGGTGGTGATTTGTTCGCTGAGTTGCGCGGCAGTGTTGTACAATGTGTCCAGCGCGACCGCAGCTGGTACAGTACTGGCAAGGGTAGACAGGGGAGTGGTGATACTGACAACGGTTACATTTTGGTAGAGGTCCTGTGTAAGGTCTTTTGTATGGCGCGGGTGGAGGAGGGGCTTGAGTGATGGGTGCAGCAGGAACAGGGGTGTTGGCGTGGGTGACTGCAAAGTTCCTGCTGTTATGCTTCCTCTTTTTAGCAAATTTAGGGGAAGGAGTGTGGTTTGAGGTTTGTCCCTCAGCAGGGGCTTTCTTCTTTTCTTCCTTGAACTTCCCATTGCGAATTCGGTTTTCGGTCAGTTCTGTTGCCAACACCATGGCAGCTTCGAGTGTTACCGGTGAAACGCTGAGGACCGAATCTTGGATTTTCGAGGGAAGTCCTCGAATATAATGTTCGATCAGACGGTAGGTTGGAGTGAATAAGTTTGGTACCATCTGGTTCAACTCCAAGAACCGTTTGTTGTAAGTAGAGTGATCACCATCTTTTTGTTTCAGGGCATGAAATTCATCTTCCAATTTCTTAATCTCACTCCTAGGACAGAATCGCCTAGTCATGATCTCCCTTAACTCCTCCCAAGTTAAGGCCATCGCATCTTCCATTCCCCTCTTTCCCTTCTCGGTATTCCACCAAGTGAGAGCTACACCAAGTAGTCTTCCGGTGGCATAACGAACTTTTCGATCCTCCGGACAATCGCAGTTTAAGAAAACGTTTTCCATCTCCTCGAACCAACGTTGGAGAGCAGTGACTCCCTCAGTCCCTTCGAATTTTGGGGGATCGCAAGACTTAAAATGTTTGTAGGTGCATTTGCCAGTAGGAGGGTCGTTGATGATCTGGTCCTGTTGTTGAGGAGGGTTAGTAGGATTTGCAGCAAGAGCTTGTTGTACTTGTACTACGATGTCAGGTAATATCGTGGCCATTTGGTTGGCGATATGAGTGGCCAATCGTTCCTGAGACTTTTCCGATTTCCTACTCCTTCGATGCGATCTATACGACATCTACAGGATCATAAAATGAGAAGATTGTGAGTTTATGGTATCTTTTAGGTGTCATGTGTCTAAAAAAAATGAAAATAACATAAATATCAATAATGCAACTACATCCGAAGGATGTCTTGGGTTCGCTCATGTTGGGCCTCAAATGTCCCCCATACCTTCACCTATATAGTCATGTGGGCCCCCATGGCTATTGGTTTGGTAGGATTCACATTAGTATTGGCAATTTAACACTCGCATCCCCCGAATGCTAACCACAAAATATGTTCATGAGATGTTTGGTCGGAACGTGTCCAGGTGTAGACACAATGACAACTCAAAGTGGGATTAGCTCTCACGACGTTTGGTATAGCATGCTTTGGCCTAATAGGTATTTCGTACTCTCATCGTTGGTCCCCAGGTAGGCAAACTGGTCCTTTATTTTGGATTTATACGAATGCCAGCCTAGACAGGACGTTCCGACTACCGGTACTAGTACCCTTCCAGTTACTACATGCCCGTCATGAGAACTCACTTTGATGAGATTTGAAAACACGAAAATCGTTGTAAAATCAATCATGATGTGGTGTGTGCTTGCATGGATGTGATATGTTATGATCATACGATTTCATGATAAGCATTATTTGATAATACACACTTATGAACATGCTTGAACAATATCAAATGTAACATTTTAACATAAACATATAAACATCATGAAATTTGGCATATAACACACAAAATTCTTATAAGTTTCTAATCGACTATAGTATAGGCTCTAAAGGTCTAATAACCTATCCTATATCCCTATAGTCATGGCTCTGATACCAATCTGTCACACCCCGACCCGCAGCGGAAATAAGAGTCGGGGTATAATTGGGTTATCACCAAAGCACATGACATTTACTATTATGTTTCGTAATTAAATGAAGTCAAAGTTACATTTCTCAACCTTCAAACATGTTCATTCATTACAAAGGAAAATAACCAAACATAATAATCCAAACACTAAATCGTTTTATTTCTTCTAATCCAGGCCCTACGTGTTCCTAGCTGCTGCTGGTTCACCTGTATCATGTGTAAAAATGGGAGGTTTTTGGGTCAACATAAGTTGGCGAGTGAACCTTATAGATAAACATTTAATAATGATTTTCTGGTTAGTTTATCAATAAAATATTGTGCATAATCATAAAAGAGCATATGTATGAAAAATCAAGCAATGGCAACATCGGTTACAATTATAACATACATTAATAACTGATAACATACATGAACACACTAACATCATATGATAATTAACATAACTGAACTGTGAGATCAAGGCTCAACAAACGGAGCCGATCGTATTGCATGAACTGAAAATGAGAATAAATCTGTGTACTCAAGGCTCAATCAAACGGAGCCGAGCATATTGCATGTACTGAAAATGAGAATAAATGACCGATCAAGGCTCAATCCAACGGAGCCGATCGTGCGGGCACGCCCTGATCAACCGCATAATAAAATGGGGATCAAACTCAACCTCGAGGGATGGGGAGCTACGGCCTCAACAATTGCATGTACTGAAATAATAACTTGCAACCAATACTAACTACTTAACAGCAACAATAACACACATGTCATGATATGATATATGCACAATAACTTAGTTATAGAAAGTAAATGAACAAGACACATAATACACCCCAAAAATGTGATTAAAACGGGGAATTTGAAGGGTTCACTCACCTTGGGTGCGTTGGATTTGAATTGGTGAGATGCGCACGATTTAGACGAAACAAATTAACGAGGAATCACTGACCTAAATAATAATAGGAAAAATATATTAAGTGGATGGATTTTATTAAAGATTTTTAATGGGATTCTTAGATATATTTTTGTGAGTTTATGGCTATTTTCTATCCTTAAAAATGTTATTTTTAAGTATTTTTAATTGATTTTTAATTTAAATAAAACAAATAATTATTTAAAAAAAAATAATATTTTTTTTTTTACTGTTTGACCGTTGACCGTTGACCGTTGACCGGTTCGGTCAGCGGTGATTCCTGCGCCGAGCGGGATTCGAACCTGTGACCTTCCGTTCACGCGCACGTAGCTCTACCAACTGAGCTACGTGACTAACCCGTTAGAAATTTAGTTTTAATTATATTAATACACTTATTCGAATTTACCAAAATTCCTTTATTTTACAAAAACGTTTTATTCTCATTGAACCGGTGTTGGTGTCGAGACTCGATCGCGTGACGTGCAGTTTGTGTTGCACACAGTCCACCGCTGGACTGTGTGTCTAACCCGGTTATATTCTTGAATTATATTATACTTAACAACTACTCAATCTAACCCGGTTAGTTTTATGAATAAAAAGGAAATGTTATTACGCAGTGTGTGTGTAGTAAGGATCGATCTCGCGACGTGATTATAAAATGTGCACACAGTCCACCGCTGGACTGTGTGTCTAACCCGTTTATAAACCGAATTTTAATTACTCTTATGTTCTGAAATAAGTTCATCTTCTTCGTCGTATAAACTGTCAGCGTATTCCAACCGGTTAAGATTTGATTTTTACGACTTAAACACTATCCGTAAATCAATATTAAGGAATGGAAAGAGTTTAAAGAACAGGATTTACCGATTGGGGATAAACACAGAAATCCGGCGAGAGTTTTGTCGGTGCAGAAATTGAGCTCCGACTGTTGAAACAATTAACGGCGTGGGTCGATTATTTATAGATTTAAATCATCTAAACAAGGTTTAAATGAAGTGTAGGATGTCTTACCCTTTCACAGTGAAACTCCGGCAATTTCAGGAACTTTCCGGCGAAAATGGGATTTCCGATAAGTGTTGACTAAGATTGGTTCTGATGATGGAATTGTGTTAGAGATTGACTAATCACATGATTTAAACAAAAAGAGTCGAAGAATTTACCGTGAAAATACCAATCCCGGTTTTCCGGTGAGTTGCAGAAAATTTCCGGCGATTGAATTTAGAAGGTTTTACGGCTCAGAGTCTTGACGAAAATGAAATTGAGAGTTATAGTGATAGTTATGAATCGCGCAAATGATCAGTACTTGGATTATATTCGAGTTTGGTATCTCTTTGGTTTCAAATACCGGAAGTGAGAAGATCTTTCAATTCATTCAATTAGAACGTAATTAGAAACCGATATTCATCGGTTATAAGTTAACTAAGCGAACAAAAACTGATTTGGCGATTCGGTTTACCGATTTCCGTTATTCAGATATCATCAATCGTTAATCCGAGTTTGCGTATAAAATTCAATTGTTTTCATAATGCTAACAGAAAACAATTGATGGCGGAGTGGTTTGGAGACGGATAGATAAGTCGTTCGAGGCAGTTGACCCGGGTTCGAGTCCGGGCTGCTCCAAATATTTTTTATTTATTTTATTTTAACTTTTTATCAAATATAATTTTTATAGTTTAGTTTATATATTAATTATGTAACGTTTAAACTCAAAATACTCATAAATACGTAATGTCATTTCATAACTTGGTATTTGATTACAAAACGGAGCGGGTTTTGGAGACCCGATTTATACAAATGTTACAGATGTATTTGACAATTCTTATGAAATGAAATATGGTTTAACTAATTATTGTCACTTAATAATGTTGTGAGCAATGAGCAATCTCGTTTTCGTCTCATCCCGATGTTTCCGCCATCGGTTGGGGTGTTACAATAATCTTCAGCGGTCATTTCCGGATTTCCGATCTTTCCAGCAACCAAGCTTTCATATGATTCTGGAACGGTAGCAAGAAGTGCTATGTGCTGTTTGGCTACTTTTTCAGGAAATACATTCTTCAAATCGACTGCTATGTTGCACTGGAAAACATTTGAATCAGAACTGGATTGGCTTGTCTGATGCGACTGATTATTCTGATTTTGGAATGAAGAGTTTGAACTAGCACTTGTATATCCAGCATATGGAGAACTCTGGTTTTGTGATGAATTCATGTTTGCACTAAATGTCGTTTGGATTTTTGGACTTTGTATTAGAGTATCTTGAACAACTCCTTTATAATATCACCGACATCTTAAACAACATTAGCATTCTTAGATTTTGCAATCTTCATCAACTCCAATTCATGACCTTCTAATTTGTCGATGAAAGATGACAACTTGAAATGTCTCCAGATGGACTGGTCTTCAAAATCATCAGATATGTTGTCCATTCTCCTTCAGGAAGTGCATCGGCCAATTTCTCGATTTGTTCTTCATTCGATCTCTTGATATCATGTCTTCGCATCTGGACCATAAGGTGACAGTATCTATCAATCGTCTGCTTCATAGTTTCTCCTTTGATCATAGTGAAGATTTTGAACTCTTTGTTGATCAAGGCCTTTTTGCTTTTGATCATTTCATCACTTCCTTTAAATTTGTCACAAAGAGCGTGCCATAATTCTTGTGACGTTTCATATTCTGGCAATAATATCAAGATATCTTCCTTTACTGATTGTTGAATCAAGCTAATCATTTTCTTCTCAGCAACATAATTTTCTTTGTCGGTCGGTGAGAACTTGTTCAACGGAAGATCTTGATCACGCTCATCCTTTGGCCATTTGTAACCATCCTCAACTGCAACCCAGCTGTTGAATTGATTCGCTTGTATCCATTTCACAAACTTTTCCTTCCACCCTTCAAACTCGTCCAGACTCATTAGCTTTGGCAGTTTCGACGTAGTACCGATTTCGTTGTCGATATTCATCTGGTTTGCCGCAAGAGTATTAGCATTTGATGAAGAAGCCATTTGTGAAAGAAACACGTTATGGAAATCTTCCATTATGACAATCTAAATACTTATATGAGAATACGATCAAAAACACTCGAAAACTGATTAGTAATTGACAAGTTCGATCGAACTTGTGTGAAAATCAGATTTTGATTTAAGTTTCCCACAAGTTCGGTCGAACTTAGATGAGAATTTTCAAAAATTATCTAAAACACTCAAGTTCTGTCGAACTTGATATGGGCTTTGAGAAAAATTTACTCTTTTGAGCGAACTTGTAAGGATTTCAAAGAATAACAGTAAGTTCGGTCGAACTTAAGAAGAATTTCAAGAACTTAGCTAAGTCCGAGCGAACTTAGGCTAATTTTCAACAAATTTTATACAAGTTCAGGCGAACTTGATAAAATTGAAGAATTTTTAGCTGAATTCGAGCGAACTTGAAGTTAATTCCTTGAAAAACTATCAAGTTCGGGCGAACTTGATTAAAATTCAGAGGATTTTAGTCAAGTTTGGTTGAACTTGGTCTCAAGTTCGGACAAAATGATTTTGCAATTCAACTTTTTGCTATCAATTCGGTTGAATTTAATGTCCAAACTCTCATGGGTTTACCACAAGTGTATTTTACATAACATGTTCAAATTTTACCCAATTTTGTTCATGAAATCTTCAAATATGTGAAAATGTTAAAAAAATGATAGAATGGAGATGAAATAGAGTGATTCTTGACTTGATTCCAGCAAATTTAGGTATCGAGGCTCTGATGCCACTTGTAGGAACGTCCATGATTAGCACGGGAACCTAAATTTGTTATCTATTGTCCAATTAGACGGAAACTAATGACAAGTTAACCAAATAACAAGAATTACTCATTTAAATGTTGTTTTCATTGATCTAAAGTTCAATACATTCGAGAACCGGATCCGACAGAGCTTCGTCGTCTCTGTGCCAAAATCTCTGAAGTTACAAATGAAATCACCAAGGCACCTATTTATAGCATCACAAGTTCGTTGGTGAGTGGGGAAGTTCGGCGAACTTGACTTAGTCAAGTTCGGCCGAACTTGACTTCTCACAAACCAATACCAGCGAACTTGGCCTAACTCTCACATAAATACGCCTCGTTTCTAACAGATTAAGCCCTATTCACTCAGACTCAATACATAATGATGTAGGCAACAGACATAGTACCTTACTTAGAATTATGTAAATTGTGGAGGACCTTGAGATAGTACCTAAACATAGTAGCAACTGTTATCAACTATTACTCAACTAGCAAGAGGTGAGTTTTATGAATGCTTTCCAAACGTGAACATGCTTGTCCTAAACTGTAACAATATGGCATGACTATTGTACGCATTGTATATAACCTGAGCATGACATATACATGATATTGTGGTCCCTTATATGTGCCTCTACGACGGGATTTGTGGGTACTATACTAGTGGTATAGTGGGCATTGACTGTATGGTTATGTAAGTTACGTGGTGACGTCGGGTTATGATGACATTGGCGGGTACAAGTCATGAGTAAATAAAGTGATTTATAAATTGTGTATATTCATGAACTCGCTGACGTCTTTTAAGCACGTGTCACAGGAAATGATGGTTAGTTTTGTGCAAGCTATTTATCCCAGACTTGTGTGGCCAGTGGAATAGTGTATCCTGGATTGGTGTGATCTGGTGGAAGTGTTGTTACACCATACTAGACTTAGTCGGATTAGATGTTGTAAATGACTTTCCAACATTTGTACAATACGTTTATTATTAATAAGATATGTATTTTCTATATCAACGGTGTTATAAAGTATCCTTATCAGGTGGAGTGTCATAGATAATTTTATAACAAATAAAATTGAGGTGTTTTTGTTTTATTATATATATATATTATATATATATATATATATATATAGTTCCTTATATTTTTCTTAACTCATATCTTTTATTCGTTTTTCATCGTTTAAACCTTGAATTTGTTCCATCTAATATTTCCATGTGTGTTGTATTTTGTTCATTTGTTGCAATTATTTTCGTGATTTGGTAACTTGAAATGTCTTAATTGTCATGCGTCAATTTGTATCATTGATGTGATAAAAGTAGTCTAACTAATATTAATAAGTTAACCCTAATCTAGACAATAAATTATACTCTAGACTCTATAAAACTAAACCACTAACCGGCAAGTGAACCGATCAAAACTAGGATAGCTAAAGTAAGTCCGGATATCGAACCCACGAGACTATATTTAAAGCGTATACTAGACTCGATAATTTATCTAAACTAACTCGATTTAATAGTTTATATGGTTTGAAGGGGGGGTTTCTAACGACCTAATGCAATTAATTAAAATAGAAACTAATGTGAACACTAGCACGAACTTTACAAAAGGTGAGATCAAATGATGGAAAAGCACTACCTAGTTTATAAGCCTACACATGAATGACAAGCTTTCTCTCGGTAATAGAGCTATTGTGGAAACGGGATCTTATAATACTAGCTCAACGGTGATCTATAGGACCCTCGACCTTTCTCAGGGTGTAACCAAAAAGATACCTAAAATTGTTAAAACAACGGTTATGTGGATTCCCTCACGGGCTTTCAAGTAAAATAATGAAGTACCCTAATAGAGAATCTACCTGACATCGCGAAAGTCAATTGGTAACTGTAGTAATCCTGATTAGAGTCGATAAATGCAGGTAAACTAGAGAGATTTTCTCACAAAGGCTCTAACCCTAGCAATCTAACAACCGAGACAAACCAACAGTCTCTCACCTCACGGCTATTAATTAGATTGGTTGAATATCTAGACTTATTTAATTCACAATTATTACTCCTATGGGATACTATGTCTAGTAAGCTATCTAATAATTAAAAAACACACAGTAATTGATCTAACATGAACCTAAAATTGAAAGACTTTCAACAAGGAAACATGCGGAGTTATAATTATGCATTAAACAAATATAGATACGTCGAAACATGATATCATAAAAACCAAATGTTTTAAATCATCATTAATGCACAAATATAAGTTCTAAAACCGAAAGAAAAACTAGTCAAACATGGTAATCATCAAAGACCTAGGTTGCAACTAAAAGTTTAGCCAACAATCATCGTTAATACAATAGCAAACATCAAAGCAAGTTCACAAGTCATGGTTTAACAAGATAAAAGAAGAAACGAGGAAACCCGAATAGCAAAACTCAAGCGAACACAATCCTGTAGCATCAAACCTTCAACCCTGTGCTTTTCTTACTCCAAAAATCGCCTCTAAGATCATGCAGTTCGTCGGAGTTGATAATAATCTATTTTGGAATTCGTATTAGGATTGTATTAGGTTACACTCACAGCAAAAACGATTTTCCACGATCTTGGGGCCCGTCGCATCGCACGATGGGCATGGGAGCCATCTCACATGTAGCGCGAGGGGCTTAAATCTCTCATTGACAATTATACCCCTCGCGTCACGCGAGGGGCTTAACTCCACCCTGTCACACGACACGACAAGGGCTTTCTCCAACCTTTTCTCGTTTGCAAATTTCCCGAACACTCATGACTCGTCCGGAGGATTGGTTATTTTCAATTCAGCATATTTTCGCTCGTTTTAGCTTCCTTTTTCCTCTAGAGCCCCGCAAATCACAAATGGTTAAGTACAATGCTAAAACCCTAACAAAATGATACAAAACATAACGAGAACTGCACAAATTATATATGGAAACCAGATGTATTTTGCAATACATCAAATATCCCCACCCTTACTATTTTTTCGTCCATGAAAAGCTCTGCAATGGAATCAGAACTAGGATCACTAGTTTCAAAAAGTTTGGATTTCTTAATTTAAAAGACTCAAGAACGTTTAACAACGATTACTGGTATTGTTATTCACTTAAACCCAACCGCCGACTCATCAAGCCCCTTTCATGGTATCATTAAGTTCAAGTTAACAATTCATCTAAGGGTCTCACACTTCTGGTCCACAAATCCACCTAATCCCATCTTGAGCTTATAAGATTAAAATTCTACCAGCTTATATAAATAACCTTTACATATATTGAAATTAAATTTCTTGATGGAATTATTGGATGATGATAATGAGCTTTAGCATTTTTTTCTTCATGATCAACTCAGAGGGCATTCACCAAGTCGTTATCCCGGTGGAAAACACCATGAGCTTCACACTTTTCTTTAACTTCCACCTAGCGGGTATACCACACCCGAGTCACCATCCAATGGTTAATACCATAGGCTTTAATTTTATTTCTGAAATAGCTCAAATGAATGAATGTTTGATTTTTAGGCGCCACCAGAATCCGGATTTATTATCGTAAAACGAATAAGTTATTTTCCGTTTATTTTCAAAAAGTTTCCAAGAACATTTTCTATTTTTCTTTTTTTTAGATTTTTCAAATTTTCAAATTTTTTTAATTTTTTGTATTTTAAAAAAAATCCCGACTCAAACAAACCTAACGAACACAAAGACAAACATGTTTCAACCCGACACTTAAAATCTGCATTGTCCCTAATGCAGCAATGGAAACACGACTCAAAAGAAAAAATAAAGACCGAATACTAAATTAAAAATAAATAAATAAATAAATAAAAATAATAGATATACAATAGAAAATACTTAGCTGGTAATCTAGCGAGACTGTCATGTGCCAGTCAATTCTAAAAATGCCCTCTAGTTTGAACTTCCTCCGCAAAAAATTCCTAAATCTCACACACGAACGAAAGCGACTGCTCACTCACATCAATCCTTGTAAATACCACAAGAAAACATACCAGATAATATAATAAAGCATAACAAACCAACCATTCGTCCGACGCCCAAAGAATATCAATTTAGTACTGACTAGAATAAGCAAAAACAACATAAAGAGAACTGAAATAAAAGATACTGATTTTGCATCATGCGGCTCTGCTACTGTCATCCCACACTAGTCCTCATCATCACCTGTTGGACCTGGTCTCTAAAATAGTCTGTGACAACAAGACCCATTTAGCCCATCATGTACCGGAGCACCTCCACATTCCTATGTTGACCGGAAGAGATCATATCCCACAAATCTCTGTACTGTTGGTCCATCCTATTGCATAACGTAACAAGTGTAAGTGGTATGGGAGGTGCTCACGAAGAGGATGCTGACGGCCCGGTAACTCGCTCCTATGCCTCGGCCGCTGCATACGTCTCGGGATCCCGGCCTGAAGGGCCTCTGCTGATGTCGAACCCTCGGGAGAATGAACCTACGGTCGAACTCGAACTGCCTGTTGCAGCTCTTTGATCCCAAACAATGTCGTCCTCAGCCCTACCCTCAAATACTCAGCCTTATACCTCTAAATGCTCTCAAATTCCCAGTTAACCTGGTGATATACGAGCCAATATCCAAAGCAACCCTGTGAGCTACTCTCCTCACTCTCGTAAATGACCAAGCCAACACACACGCCAAGTTCACATCCCACTACTAAACCATACAAAACAAACAAAATTAAATGACCCAGATCACCTTGTTCTCTCCCGACTTTCTGCCTACCAACGTACACGTCAAGATCTTATGTATATATTGTATCGGATCGCTGATATCTGACCCGAGCATGTTGTTTGAAAATGGTGTATCATCAATAGTAGCCCAAAACACGAACAAGTCGGACTCTATCAAACTAAAACCCCACTCCGTCTTAAACGCCCCTCTCAAACTAATCACAAACCGGGGCGTCTAAACCTCAACACTAGTGTAAAACCACTAGCTATCGTAAAATCTGCTACAGGCATCTCGTGCACCAGTCTACCCAAAGAAAACGAGACCGCATCCTGGTCAACAAATTAACCCTTCTTATGCCTAATGGTCGAGTGAAACTTGTTCGTTAACTCCTCGTACAATGACCAATGAACCTAGGCCTTAACAATGCTTCAATCCTATCTCGCTCACCCACCGTATCCAACCAATCCCAATCTATCGTATAGCGTTCCATCAAATCAGTATCGACCAATGCATCAAACTTTTTGTATTCTGGAGTACCCAACTCAAACTATAACAACGGGTGATCCTTAAGCCTACGAACACGACATACCGGCAAAAGTTCCCTTAACGAATATCTAATTCTACAAAGGTGGGGATATGGAGCGTTCACCTGCTCGGTCAGATTACCCTGCGGCTAGGCACCGGCCCATGTCTCTTATTTGAACCACTCGACGAAGCCTCGCCTGACATGTCTGCAAAAGGAAGTTAAGCATAAAAACAAACAAACGAACAACACTTTAGTAATTTCAAGCTATTTATGGTGTTTTTTGATTTTTAATTTTTTTAGAATTTTTTTTTCAAAATGGAAACAAACTGTAGCATTACATTCTAGGTCGTGACTGAAAACGAAGTTTAGAAAAGATTTGGGTTACCCAATGACTCGATCAAAACGCAAACTATTCTAAAACAGACTCAATATATGACTCATTATACCAACACAAACTAAACAAGACACTAAACGACTCAAATACAAACTAAATGTATAGTACCTCATCTGGGCACTTTAATTGTATGCAATTAAATCCCAAGTGCCTAAAACAAACCAACATTGAGGCCTGAATCGTTGATTTGTAGAAAATGGTGAAGTATCGAAAATTTTATTTGGGTTGAAAAACTCCCCTTAGAGAAAGGGGTTTTATCTGTTTTTGTACCTGTGCAAAACTCACAATTCCTTCGCATATTCGCAACCAAAGCTCAATGTTAAACTAAACCAACTCGTTCATCCAAAACCATGTTTATTTATCCCAAACCATGACGTCAGGGTAAATACGTTTAAATCGACACGGCAACTACCAAGACCTGACTAAAATCTACAAAAAACTATGCAAGGGAATTCATACCTAAGATCCGACGTGAATGTGAAACGAAAAACGAGAAAAAGATCGAATCATTGTGAAACCCGGTTGTGAAAAGGTGTCCAGCTATGATGGTTTTTCATGGTAGTCCTATGGCGTGAGAGTGGTGGTATGCTGGAGAACAGTGGTGAGAGGTGGTGGGTTCAGTGGATATTGATGGTTGTGCAGCGGAGTGTGAAGATGGAGGTAGTAATGCAGCGGAGTAAGAAGTAGTTGTTTATGGTGGTGATGTGTAGTAGGAGAATGGAGGTTAGTGCTTAAAAGATGGTGGTGATAGATCTAGGTTTTTGCAAAAATGATTTGGGATTAAATCGAGATTTCAGCGATATTTACTAATGTCACGTCATCCAACATGAAACTAGGTCAAGCCTTGCGTTACACGAGAAAGGCTTTGACCTGTTTGTTCACTTTGAGCCCTGATGCTACACGACAAACTTAGAGGGTGCCTCTTATGCGACGCGAGGCCTCTTTTTACAAAAAATTTCGTGAATTTTAAGTCTCAATGCTTTAGAAAAATTCTTGTTTTCACATAAACTCCCCCAAAACCCATTTTTTAGCAATTTTTAGTGGGGCATACCTGTAAGTCTGTTTCTCGACGTTTTTCACTCCATGGTGATTATAGTTCACTGCAAAAAGGCTTAAAACATAAAAAACAAACCAAAAAAAATACAAAATACTACAACCTGTACAAACCAATACAAACTCTACACTTAGGTTATCACCCAAGACCTCTAATCACATTCTCACAAGTGTTTCGAGAGGAGTTTCTTCCATCTTAGTCGGATCTAACAGTCCTCCTATGTAGTGATTAAGCATATGACCTTTAATCTTCCACGTGTTTCCATCTACGTCATTTTGCAAATTCATCGTACCATACGGAAACACCTCCTTAATAGTGTACGTTCCAACCCACTTTGATTTGAGCTTTCCTCCAAACAATTTCAAGCAAAAATGGCACAATAACACCTTTTCCCCCTTATGGAAGTCCTTCAACCCCTTCAATCTTCTATCATGCAACACTTTCGTATTCTATTTAATACTCCACGAACGTGTAAATGTCGCATCAAGAAGCTCCTCCAACTCATGGATTTGAAAGTATCATCTCCTCGTTGCTTCGTTATGATCAAGGTTAACCGTTCTAAAAGCCCAAAGAGGTCGATGTTCTAGCTCAATGTGGAGGTGACACGCTTTCCATAGACGGTCATAAACGGGGTGGTTCTAAAGGATGTTTTATATGCGAGAAACACCCCTAATGCATCGTCCAAATTATCGGACCAATCCTTCCGACTCTTTCCCACGGTTTTCTTAAGAATCAACTTCACTCCTCGATTTGCGTTCTCCACTTGACCGCTTGTTTGTCGACGGTAAGCGATAGACAAACTGTGAGTGACTCCATAACACGCTAACACCTTTGCGAGTACTGAATCAGGTAAACAAATTTTTCAAGAATGTTACCACCTGTAACGCCTCGTGTTTTAAATTTTTCTTTAAATAATAATAATAATAATAGTATCTACGTTTCACGATGTTTCGTTAGTAGACGGGTTTCAGAACCGTAACGAGCATGAGATTACAAATGGGCCACTTTTGGGGTTTAGGCCAAACCTATTCAACCCTAAACCTACCCTATATAATCATCCTAATATTCATTTCCTTCTAACCCTAGCTCCCACACCTCTCCTCTCTCCATCTCTGAACTCCGACGGCCGGAGATTCCTCCGGTCAGTTTTCCGGCGAGCAACCACCCCCACTCTCCTTCTTCCTCTCCCACACCAACCCAAACACCTCGCAGTTCTTTCTCCATCTCCCCGTTTCCGTTGCCGGCGAAGCCGGTGGAAACCGGCGAGACCCTCTCCTCCATCTGTCAACGGCAACCCGCACACCACCACCTCACTCTCGCTCTCCTCTCTCTCTCTCTCTCTGCAGTGGTGTCGCTGGCCACCAATCGGGTGGCGGCGCAGCAGGGGCGGCATAGCAGCGGCGGCAGTGGTGGTTCAGCGACGGCGGTGTAGCGGCGGTGGCGGTGGCTTAGCGGCAGTGGTTTAACGGTGGTGGTTTAACAGGGACGGTGGTCTCAGACCTGGTTCAGGCTCGGTTTCAGCTGGTTCGGGTCTCGAGTTTCCATGCAGTCAGCATCGGTCAACTCAATGAGTCAACTCAGCTGTTGGGCTCAGTTAACTTCAGTCTTGGTTCGGGTCCTGGTTCCGTTCAAGCCGGCTCAGGTTCAACCTCAATTCGGTTCAGGTACGAGTCGCGTTTTAATCGTCTCAGTTTCGCGTTTAATTTTAGTTGGTTTATTGGGCTCGCTTTTGGTTCCATCTCGGTTCAGCAGGCTCGGGTCAAATCTAGTCAAAGCTCGGGTCACGGTCAACCTTCCGGTTTTAGTCAATACAAGTCAACACCAGTCAACCCGATCCACGAAAGTCAACCGGTGAACTGCTGGACAACCGCCGATCCGAGACTTGGTAAAGAAATCTTAAGCGACGCAAATTTTTATTATTAGTTTTATTGTTTGTATATAATTTACATATTGTTCAAAACTTCGCCACTTAACAAAAGCATTCGTATATCGTTCATATTGTATCATTCAACATTGTGTTTTGAAAACATTTAATTGACACGTTGGTATTGTCGGGATCGTCCTAAAATAGGGGAAACTCTGGCAGTTTTCGTCAAAACGTACCAATATTTAATTATTAAATCTTTCGACAGGTGTATATTTATTTATTAAACTTTTCGACAAAGTGTATATTTATTTATTAAACCTTTCGACAAGTGTATATTTATTAATTAATCCTTTCGACAAAGTGTATATTTATTTACCAAACCTTTCGACCAAACATTCCCAACGATTATACCTTTTCGCCAAAAATACACAAATATCTATTATACTTTCGACAAATATACATAACTGTTATACTTTTCCGTCAGAATATATATATATATGTATGTATCTATTGTGTTTTGTGTCAAAATAAATATATATCAATTATACCATTCGACAATATGTATATATCTCCCATACTTTCGTTAGAATATAAAAATATATATCTCATATGCTTTTCATCAAATACATATAAAACCTTATAGTCGAAAACTTAAGATGACTTGTCGAATTCGGATAATTTTCATAACGATCAATGTAAAGGTATATATATATATATTCAATTATTATTTTAAAAACATTTCTGTAACACTTTTGACGAATTTAAATTTAGAATCCTTACGCAAACTATGATGAACATATACGTACTTTTAACTCCAATTCGAATCCTCCGTCGTAGCTTCGATTATTCATGCACATTCGTTTGCCATTTCTAAGGTGACCTCGGTGTCCCCTTTCTCCCACTCATCAACTCTTCGTGGAATTTCCAAAGAAGACTTAGCAATTTTGTGAGTGCACTCGACCCACTTTTGTTTATATCACTTTTTGGGCGTAACATGTTTCCATATACAAAAATCACAAACACTTAAACTTTATGAAATGCACAAACAATCCTATACACATGACTACTTGAATCGTATACTTGTTGCTTGTCTGGGATATTCGTTATGCTATGCTTTAGCCATTAACTATTTTTAGCCTTGTTTTACATGCTTAGCGCTATAGGAATTCACGCATCCACCTCCATCGTGTTATTCGTGAGGTCATGTTAAAACATCGTGATTGCGTTAAGGATTTGATTATTAGTATTGCATGCCTTGATATTGCTCTTGTATAGATTTGGCTGCCATGAGGATTGTTAAACTTTATTCGTATACGTATGCTATGCTTAAACTTGTGTACTCGCCTTTGCTTTTGCATTGCCTTTATTTTAAAACATGTTACAGGTTGAAGGAGATGATGCTATGAAATCAAAATAGCAAGGACTTAGATACACACATTTTAGACGTTAGATTTATAAATGTTGTACCAAATTTTGTTATGTTTTATGAACTTATTGTATTGCTTCATGTTGTATTTGATAATGTTGTGAAATGAAATTTGGATTTAATTAAATATTGTCATTTATTAGCGTTGTGAGCATTGAGCAATCTCGTTTTCGTCTCACCCGATGTTTCCGCCATTGGTTGGGGCGTGACAGATTGATATCAGAGCCATAACTATAGGGAATTAGGCAAATTGCTATGCTTTTGACCTAGTCTATAGTTAAGTACCATACTTGACCATACGTGATTCACATGCTAATTTCTTAAAACTTCCTTTATGTGCTAAATTCATGAAATGCTTTACGTGTTCGTACTTGTTACATTATCTCGATCATACGCCTTTCCTTATGCATTTACTCGATTATACTAAACTCGAAAACAGTCATGTTACACAAACGAGACGATTTCACCAAAATAGGCGTGAAATCCACAATTTGGTGAACGACTCTCAATCCACCTATTATTTTACGCGAAATTCGCCCTCAAGTTAGGAGTGACATCCTCACCTTGACGGAGATTTTCCAATTCAAACTCTAGTGGACCCTCGTCAAAGTGTCGAACTATAGTTTGACCCGACGAGTGTCAACCACACTTAGGGTACGAAATCGCCAAGTAAGGAGTGAAAACTGTACCTTATCGATTAAGTCCCATTCCTCGATTTTCAATCTCGCCAAGATTTTTCAATCGATTAGAGACGTGTAGTAACTGGAAGGGTAAAATGCCGTTAATCGCTTCTCGACGAGAGCATTTTACCTATAGACCAAAGCACGTTTCTCTAATTCGAAAGGATCTTCGAATCACTTTGAAATAGTCGACATTTCTCTACCCGAAACAATCTAATGTTTTATAAATTTCAATTTGTATGTCAACCTTATATATGCTTGTTACACTTCACATTATTTTAAGGGTTTTTTATACAAATCATACTAAACTTTTTCATATATATCTATACATATTTACATGCATGATTTCAAAACGTCATCAACTATACTTATATTTTTCTAAAATCCCGAAATAGAGACCCATCGCCGAGATAGGTGTGATTTCCTTACCTTGACGATCAAACTCCGTTTCTTCCTTCTTTAAAATGACCTCACCAACGGGTTAGGGATGATTCCCATACCTCGGTGATCGTTACCAACCCTCCTTCTTGGAGACTTTATTATGCAAACCACACGTTTGAATTGCATACCTAAATCTTTCATCGTATTGTCCGAATTCCTAATTAAGAAAAATTCAAAACGTACTATTTTATCGAACGTGTTTTATTTCCTGTAGTCTATATGATATAAATCACGTACGCGTTTACTCGGTCACCACGTGAGACGTCTGTTTCTCGATTTTCAAAACTTGACGGAATGCTACCTACCAACTTAATCGGCCTAATGAATACCTTGCCCGCAAGTCTTATGTTTGACTTAATCACTAAAACACGCTCACGCGATAACTTTATGTTAATAATTTTTCATTTGTAAACAAAAATCAAACCAATATCTTATAAAGAGTATGAGATCGTTTTGCTAAGGGAATGTTTGGGATTTCCTTTTGCAGCCTAATATTTTTATAAGCGCAAATATTAAATAAATAAATAAATAAATAAAAATCTATTTTTGTGTTTGGGAAATAATAAAAAAAACTGATTTGTTTTACGTATTGTAGAGATAAAAGCTTATCTATTTATAACTTCATATATACATACATATAAATATATATATATATATATATATATATATATATATATATATATATATATATATACTGGCCAAACACTCAAATAGTTGATTACTTGATTATTGTGATATTAAACAATATAATTAAACCCAAACACTATCTTTCTGCGGCACGTTTTGTTACAACTAATTACCTGATTCTGATTATTCAGAACGCATAATCTATTTTCAAAACTCAACCCCAAACATCCTCTAAAACTTCATCGCGATTAAGAAAACATTTTTTCTAAACACTTTTTAGCGATCATTAAATCTATTATCCTAGACTTCCTCTCAAGGGTCAATGTTTCACAAGAACCACTAAATTTCAAATTTCCTATCTTGATGTAATATTATTTGAAAATGATACGAACTTACTAATTTAAGACCTTATCATACACCACCCAAAATGTCACCTCAATTTCAAAACACGTGGGCAAGAAAACTGTACAAGGACCAACCATTTTCGACTTACTTAAATTCTTTTAAAACAGCGGTAGCATTCATGCCTTTTACAAAATACGTAACACACAATCAATAAGTACTTTATAATCTTTTATATTCACAAACTAGATCCTACATTCTAAGTCAAACTTAAACCTACTTTAGAAGCGATAACCTCAAGGGTTGCTCAAACAACTATACATGCATATCCTCGTACATGGTTTAGTCAACTATTGCATGACATTTTAATCGTATCATTCGTTTTAATCATACTTATACTTATATTCGCATTCATGCATATACACCTTATGTCCATGCTTATACCCGTACATACTTGTGATCATACTCATATTCATACATTTATGCCTATACGCGAGCGAAACCCGAGGGATTCGCTTACGTGGGCCACATGCTTAATTACACGCAAACATGCTTACACACTACATTCTTACACGCACACAAACTCATTTTCAGAAATTATGAACACCTTATTCCATACGCCGCTAATACAAGTTATGCGGATCATGCGACGATCGATATAATCACGGGTGCACACGGGTATTATAGCGATAAGCGCATGAGAACCATAGAGTGTACTACCGTGTATGGTAAGACACGGAACGCAACATTGCATCGAATAACGGAATGGTTGCGACATGGCCAAAACATGGTGGATACGCCGCTGGTACTTCCTATATATAAGTGTTTTCACCGTGTTGCCAAACTTTCGTAAAACGTGCCATGATAAATTCGGTGTTTTACAGACCATAGTAAGACCTACTATGCAAACTTTAAACAACTCACAACTGCAATGCTAAGTGCGTGATACCTGATTATCCACGACGAGACTTCATCCCTAACACAATGTTTTCTTTGTTTCAAATACACGTGCCATTCCTATACTCATATTCGTTTATTAGATCAAACGTTCACTCTCATGTCCCAGTATTTTACGTTATCCTTGTCTTTATACAACCTCGTTTACAACCAGCCCTAAATGCATTTTTACTTTAAAGCGATCTTCCATTCTTGTTGAGGTGCAACACACTCACTTGGCCGCTACCTCAATAACATGTTGATTTTAAAGTACGTAATCTCTTCGTTTCCATCTATAAGCAACTCTCTGCAAAACCGCGATTTATTAATGCTCCTCAACCATTACGACTTTCTTACAATCTACGGAACAACCACACTAACCATCAAACTGCATACCGTTTCATACGAAAGCTTTTCTGCTTAAATGACTTAACCTTGAGTTATTCAAACTCGTTTTAACCACTCGTCTATACACACACATATACGTTTTACTTATGCTTGATGCCACGAGTCATTCTAGTCAAACAACCTCTTGTTTCGAACCTAACACTTCGTTGCTCTAAACTTCATGCTTTCGCTCACGTATCCAGAACTCCAAGTCTTGATCGTTAACCCTCATTCTTTAGCCAATTCCCTTCAAGTCTTCCTCTTTAATAAATTTCGGGACGAAATTTCCTAAAGGAGGGGAGACTATAACGCCTCGTGTTTTAAATTTTTCTTTAAATAATAATAATAATAATAATAATAATAATAATAATAATAATAATAATAATATCTACGTTTCACGATGTTTCGTTAGTAGACGGGTTTCAGAACCGTAACGAGCATCAGATTACAAATGGGCCACTTTCGGGGTTTAGGCCAAATCTATTAAACCCTAAACCTACCCTATATAATCATCCTAATATTCATTTCCTTCAAACCCTAGCCCCCACACCTCTCATCTCTCCATCTCTGAACTCCGACGGCCGGAGATTCCTCCGGTCAGTTTTCCGGCGAGCAACCACCCCCACTCTCCTTCTTCCTCTCCCCACACCCAAAACAAACACCTCGCAGTTCTCTCTCCCTCTCCCCGTTTTCGCTGCCGGCAAAGCCGGTGGAAACCGGCGAGACCCTCTCCTCCATCTCGCGACGGCAACCCGCACACCACAACCTCACTCTCGCTCTCCTCTCTCTCTCTCTGCAGTGGTGTCGCTGGCCACCAATCGGGTGGCGGCGCAGCAGGGGCGGCATAGCAGCGGCGGCAGTGGTGGTTCAGCGACGGCGGTGTAGCGGCGGCGGCGGTGGCTTAGCGGCAGTGGTTTAACGGTGGTGGTTTAACAGCGTCGGTGGTCTCAGACCTGGTTCAGGCTCGGTTTCAGCTGGTTCGGGTCTTGAGTTTCCATGTAGTCAGCACCGGTCAACTCAATGAGTCAACTCAGCTTGTTGGGCTCAGTTAACTTCAGTTGTGGTTCGGGTCCTGGTTCCGTTCAAGCCGGCTCAAGTTCAACCTCGATTCGGTTCAAGTACGAGTCGCATTTTAATCGTCTCAGTTTCGTGTTTAATTTTAGTTGGTTTATTGGGCTCGCATTTGGTTCCATCTCGGTTCAGCAGGCTCGGGTCAAATCTGGTCAAAGCTCGGGTCACGGTCAACTTTCCGGTTTTAGTCAACACAAGTCAACAGCAGTCAACCCGGTCCATGAAAGTCAACCGGTGAACTGCTGGACAACCGCCGATCCGAGACTTGGTAAAGAAATCTTAAGCGAAGCAAATTTTTATTGTTAGTTTTATTGTTTGTATATAATTTACATATTGTTCAAAACTTCGCCACTTAACAAAAGCATTCGTATATCGTTCATATTGTATCATTCAACATTGTGTGTTGAAAACATTTAATCGACACGTTGGTATTGTCGGGACCGTCCTAAAATAGGGGAAACTCTGCCCATTTTTCATCAAAACGTACCAATATTTAATTATTAAATCTTTCGACAAGTGTATATTTATTTATTAAACCTTTCGACAAAGTGTATATTTATTTATTAAACCTTTCGACAAGTGTATATTTATTAATTAATCCTTTCGACATAGTGTATATTTATTTACCAAACCTTTCGACCAATATTCCCAACGATTATACCTTTTCGCCAAAAATACACAAATATCTATTATACTTTCGACAAATATACATAACTGTTATACTTTTCCGTCAGAATATATATATATATGTATGTATCTATTGTGTTTTGTGTCAAAATAAATATATATCAATTATACCATTCGACAATATGTATATATCTCCCATACTTTCGTTAGAATATAAAAATATATATCTCATATGCTTTTCATCAAATACATATAAAACCTTATAGTCGAAAACTTAAGATGACTTGTCGAATTCGGATAATTTTCATAACGATCAATGTAAAGGTATATATATATATTCAATTATTATTTTAAAAACATTTCTGTAACACTTTTGACGAATTTAAATTTAGAATCCTTACGCAAACTATGATGAACATATACGTACTTTTAACTCCAATTCGAATCCTCCGTCGTAGCTTCGATTATTCATGCACATTCGTTTGCCATTTCTAAGGTGACCTCGGCGTCCCCTTTCTCCCACTCATCAACTCTTCGTGGAATTTCCAAAGAAGACTTAGCAATTTTGTGAGTGCACTCGACCCACTTTTGTTTATATCACTTTTTGGGCGTAGCATGTTTCCATATACAAAAATCACAAACACTTAAACTTTATGAAATGCACAAACAATCCTATACACATGACTACTTGAATCGTATACTTGTTGCTTGTCTGGGATATTCGTTATGCTATGCTTTAGCCATTAACTATTTTTAGCCTTGTTTTACATGCTTAGCGCTATAGGAATTCACGCATCCACCTCCATCGTGTTATTCGTGAGGTCATGTTAAAACATCGTGATTGCGTTAAGGGCTTGATTATTAGTATTGCATGCCTTGATATTGCTCTTGTATAGATTTGGTTGCCATGAGGATTGTTTAAACTTTATTCGTATACGTATGCTATGCTTAAACTTGTGTCTCGCCTTTGCTTTTGCATTGCTTTTATTTTAAAACATGTTACAGGTTGAAGGAGATGATGCTATGAAATCAAAATAGCAAGGACTTACATTTTAGACGTTAGATTTATAAATGTTGTACCAAATTTTGTTATGTTTTATGAACTTATTGTATTGCTTCATGTTGTATTTGACAATGTTGTGAAATGAAATTTGGATTTAATTAAATATTGTCATTTATTAGCGTTGTGAGCAATGAGCAATCTCGTTTTTGTCTCATCCTGATGTTTCCGCCATCGGTTGGGGTGTGACACCACCACTCGAGCATCATTAGTAGGTAAAGCTTGAGCCTCCACCCACTTGGAAACGTAATCAATGGCCATCAGGATGTACCAGTTCCCTCCAGAAATGGGGAACGGTGCTAAGTAATCAATGCCCCAAACATCAAAGACTTCTAGAACTTGAATTGCGTTTTGAGGCTTTTCATCCTTAGACGAGAATGAAATATGTCCGGTGCATTGACAAGCATCACACCGTTTCACGAAATCGAGGGCATCCTGCACCACCGAAGGCCATTAGGAACCATAATCAAACACCTTTGGAACGTTGGTGTGATGACCATGATGAGCCCCGGTTAATCCCCCATGACTGTGCCTAAGAATACCTAAACTATCCTTTCTACTCACACATCTCTTAAGAATCCTATCACCTCCAATCGGTAAAGATACGGGTCATCCCAAATATACCTACTAGCATCCCAGAAAGACTTCTTCTGTTGGGTAGTCATACCCTCTACTACCACTCCATGGGCAAGGTAAGTTACCAAGTCAGTAAACCCATGCATACACTGCTTCTCAGCCTCTAAGAAATTAACCGACTCGTGAGGGAATTTATCTCCAATCGCCTCCTCTTGAATCTCCTCCCTACTATGATCCTCCAAGCGGTAGAGATGATTAGCCGCAATGTTCTTTGCTCCCTTCTTGTCTTTGATCTTGATGTCAAACTCGAAAAGCAAAAGAATCCACCGTATCAGACGAAGTTTGGCATCTTTCTTTGTGAAAAGGAACCGCAATGCAAATGATCAGTGAAAGTAGTGTTTTAGAAAGCATGAGGTAGGAACAAAATTTATCGAAAACAAAGACAACTGCTAGAAGCTCCTTCTCGATAATTGTGTAATTCTCCGGATTATTGTTAAGGGTTTTACTGGCATAGTATATCGGATGAAAGTGTTTATCAAGCCTTTGCCTTAAGACTGTCCCGACTGCTTAATCATTAGCATCACACATGAGCTCAAAAGGTATGCTTCATTCGGGTGAAACTAAGATAGGAGCACTAACCAAACGTTCCTTCAAGAACTCAAACGCTTTAAGACAATCCTCATCAAAGATGAAGGCAGGTCATCGGGCGAGCGATTTTTGAGAAGTCCTTAATGAAACGCTTATAAATCCCCGCATGACCAAGAAAATTGCGAATAGAACTGAAATTGGTGGTTAGTGGAAGTCTGCTAATGGTGTTAATCTTCACTCTATCAACCTCACCATGAACTGACACTTCTACCAATTCACCATCCGCTCGTCTTCGTGCATCTCTTCAACATTCTCTGTAGATTAAGCAAACACTGGTCGAAGGAGGTATTATAAACTGAAAAGGCCATCCATGAAATCCTCCATGGACGGATCGGTGGTATCCTGGAAGATAGCTACCATACATTGTTGAAAGGTGGTCGGAGCGTTACATAACCCGAACGACATGCGGCGATACGCATAAGTGCCATTTGGGCATGTGAACGTGGTCTTCTCATAATCCTCCGGTGCAATGGGGATCTAGAAGTAACCTGATAATCTCTCAAGGAAAAAGTAAAACTGTCGCTCTGCCAGACACTCCAACATTTTAACAATGAGCGGGAGAGGGAAGTGGCCTTTTCTGGTGGCATCATTGAGTTTTCGGTAATCGATACAAACATGCCAACCAGTGACCGTACGAGTAGGGATGAGCTTGTTCTTCTCATTTGTCACAACATTCATTCCTCCTTTCTTCGGGACAACTTGAGTCGAACTCACCCACCAGGAATAAAAATTATGATATATCAAACCAACATCTATGAGCTTCAAAAGCTCCTTCTACACAACTTCTTGCATGTTCGGATTCATACGCCTCTAAGACTGTACCACAGTCTTATACTCATTCTCCATGAGTATCGTATGCATACAATAAGCAGGGCTAATGCCCTGAATATCTTACGGTCTCCAAGCAATGGCTTTCTTGTGTGTTTTCGATACATCAATAAGTCGAACCTTCTCCTCCTCCGTCAATTTGGTTGAAATGATAACGGGCAAACTAGCATTCTCTCCTAAGTATGCATACTCTAAATGGGAGGGAATGACCTTAAGCTCTAAAGGTGGTGGTGTTTCAAACAAATGTTTCATACTCTCTTCACGGACCTCACTAATCTCTAAGGCCTCGGGAAACAAGGGCGCCTTGACGTGAATGAGGGTGTGTATAATATTGAGATATATTTTGAGTACTTTCACTCGTTTATTCAAGCTTTAAATTTATAAAACACGATATTCCAATATCATTCTCTACAACACGCTAGGGCAAGTGCACCCATCGTTGGTGTAGTATAGTGATGGTAAGATACCGAGGTCGTCCAAGGACACAAGAGCATTTAATAATGGAATATCATCGACGTCAAGTCTAATCAAATTTTGAGAAAACGTTTTTAATAAGTAAAGTAAAGAAATAAAAGAAAGTAATAAAAGTAACAAATAGACAAGATAGAATCACTTGGTTCCGACTTGTTATTTATATATCCTTTGATGATTCCGCACTTTGGGTTTTTTAAGAGATTATCTTAGTTAAAGTGGCATATCCTCTTTTTGGAGGCAACGCTACCCTTAGCCATATTGATCTGAGTCAGTAGGGATACAGTCCCGCAAGGCCGGAATACTGAAAGATCATGAAGTAAGTTATTAATGCAAAATATGACATGTCCCTCTTTTGGAGGCAACGCTACCTTCGGCCATATTGGTCTGAGTCAGCAAGGATACGGTCCCGCAAGGCCGGTTTAAAGTTTTAATAGTAATCTATTTTTAAGGGATTTAAGTCGTTCTTACTTCCCCTGATTTGATGTTATCTGCCTCAAAGGAAGTCCTAATAAGCTTGAATCATGTCCTCGTGGGATCTATACACTGAACGAGCCAAGAACTTTACCCATACCACCTTTCTAACCCCCTTCCAGGTAGTTAATGTGATTTATATACACCGTGAGTGAATCAATAAAACATGAAAAGATGATAAAATAAACTTCACTTTCAATATAAGAAACTAGATATTAAAGTCATTAATACAAACCCAATTAAAAAGTTAACCAAAGCTTGGAAATCAAAATTAATACATAAATTACTTATCTTCCCTAAGTGATGTAAGAGATTAGCCAATCATGGCCTTTGTTTAACAAAAACTCTTACGATCAATCTTGGATCCCGAGACTACTACACACACTCTAAAGATGGATGATGAATGAATGTGGTGAATGATGGTGGTATTGTGGTGGTGGAATGGTGGCACGTATGAGAGAAGTGGTTTAGTAAGGGATGAGTTGCAATTGACCAAACACCCCTATTTATAGCTGGAAGCAGACTCTTTACACGGCCCTGTGCCTGTTGGGCACGGCCCAGTGTCATCCTTCTTCCTTATCTTCATTAAATGAGCTTGTCAGTTCCGATGCATGCACGACCTCGTGTGTCAACGGCACAGCCCCATGGCCATTGTACTTGATGTACTATCCAAGATTTGTGTATCTGGAAGTTGACCATGACCCGTGTCCATGGGACACGACCCCGTGTCTCTTGTCTGCTTCTGTTTGTCTTCTTCTTTCTGGAATCTTGAGTGGGGCACGTCCCCATGCCTAGAAGGCACGACCCTTTCTTGTCTTCTGATTCATCGTTTTTTGTCTTGGGTGAAGCTCGGAGGGTTGGTGCAATGTATCATCTTTCCTTCTTTTGTATTCATGTTGGTTTTTGCCGCTAATTTGTTCCTTTTGTACATTTACGCTCTTTTAATCTGAAAACAAAAGTATACAAAGAAACACACTTTTTCCAACATTATTACTAAAAAGGGTTGATTTTACACTTTATTTGATATAATTTATATGTTGCATTTGGCGCATATCAAATACCCCCACTTTGTTTTTTTATTTTTTTACTTCTGATTATTTCCTCGATGATGTTTAATTCGAAAATGATGATGGACATAAACCCATTAGTTTTTAGAATGGTGGATTCTAGAGAGAGAAAGAGAGATGGGGTATCGGTTCCACTTCCGGTCGTATATGGTGACGGTGGTGGCAAATTTATGTTATAGCCATGGCGTATATCTAAGCCTATTCGGCGCTCAGGTTGTGATGATGCTCCTTTATTTGGCTTGGTAACTTATGTTGCAGCCACGTTAGCGATCTAAGCCTCGAGTAATTTCATTCATATTGCACGCTTCTTTTTTCAAGTTTTTCTGCCGCTGCCACACCGCGCAGTTTGAATACTAGTTATTTATTTACTTATTTAATCATAATTTTATATATGATATTTATGATGATACACTAGTTATTTATTTACTTATTTAATCATAATTTTATATATGATATTTATGATGATACATACACATGTGTGTGTATATATATACTAGATATATATAAGAGAACAAAAAAATACAAAATAACCTAAAAAACACACAATTTTTTTTTATTAAAAATCACTATTTTTAATGTATATAAAAAACTTTTTTCTACCAAAGAAAAAAAAACTAGTACTTCACATATGCATTATATGTATATGTTGCATATACAATTTAGCCTTAGGGTTTAGGTTTTGGGTTTAGTATAACTTTTAGGGTTAGGTTTTTGGAGATTTAGGTTTTGGGTTTAGTATAACTTTAGGGTTAGGTTTTTGGGGAGTTTAGGTTCAGGGTTTAGCTTTAAGGTATAAGGAAGGCTTCGAGATTTTTGGGGGGTAGGGATGGGGGTTTAGGTTTTTTGGGGGTGGGTGGGTTAGGTTTTTTTGGGTGGCGGTGTGTAGGTGGGTTTAGGTTTTTTTCATATTAATGTACATGTGCAGTACTAATTTTTTTTGAATTTTTTTAAATACATTAAAAATAGCGATTTTAATAAAAAAATTGTAAAAGGTAAATAACTTTGTGTGTTTTTAAGGTTTTTTTTTATAGTTTTCTCATGATTCGTCATATATATATATATATATATTCATATAAGAAAAAGTTCTCACGGTTCTCACACTCGTGGTGGTTCTCATTTGAACCGGGCCATATATATATACAATATATATATATATATATATAAACATAAATATGGAGAAAACGTTTTGAAGTGTGAGAATGGTGAGAACGGATCCTGGCCCAACACGTGGCAGGGGAGTCTAAATGATATACGGGGGCACGATTGTCACGATCAATGTATGGCGTTTTAATAGATGGCATTTTAATTTAGTTCAACTTTGAATCAATATTAGGCGTTTTCGTTGTTTAGAACTTAGTCTTTTTTGTAGGCCGGCGTTATTTCCAACTTGTCGTTTTTATTAAATCATAGACTTGGCGTTTTACATTCCACAGAAAAGAATTAGATAACAAACTACAGAAAAAATATTTATTCCAACTTAGCGTTTTACATTCTAAAAATCTGGATCTAATATTTGTTCCAAATCACTGGCGTTTTGGTTTCGCGTGATTTTATGGTCGTTTTTGAAGTGGCTTGTTGTAGTTGTTTTAGAGACATAGATCGACGTCGTGTGGGTGGATGCTATTTGCTCTCAATATTCTTTATCATCATGGAGTCAAAACAACATTTGCATTGGTGTCGGTCTCCTTCTCCACATGCCAGTTTTCATCAAGAAAAAAGCACACAAAATGACATATCGTCGTCATCAGTATCTTTTTCTTGAAGATTTGTCCATCTCATTCGGCAAAAGCTTTTTGAGTCATTCCCCTCACCTAAGAATACATTCACCGAAACTTCATTGAAAACAATATTGAATAACCAACAGAAGTTGTTTGCCATCTTTGATTTTTTTTAACTTTTTTGGTGTTTTTATAGGGGGTGGTGTTTAGGAATCATGTTGTTTCTATTTTTTGTGTGATAAACGGAATGTGCTGAGACGTCTCTCTTTGTAGGACATTTTTGGCGCGTAGTTTGGGCTTAATATTATTATAATTAATGCAATTAGTAAAGTATCTATCATTTTAGTTTTACTGTTTTTGTCCAGCTTTATTTGTTAATTCTGTAACACCCCCCCATATTTTCAAGTTTGGCGTTTTATATTTTTAATGGCGTTATTATATGTTTTTTTATGATGTATTTTGTATTTTATTTTCGTTTGATTTAGGATGCAGACCTATAGTGTAACAGGTGATTATGGCATTTAGAAAATATAAAAATTTTGATTTGTGCGCCATTGTTTGGTTTTTAATATAATAAATGGTAGTAATCAAGTATCCGTCGCTTCAAGTACTGTTTTTTCAGACTGTTAAGGCTGTAAAACTTCTCATATTTTTATGTTTTTTTTTATTGATGGCCTTTTATATGGAACCCTTTTTTGTTTGGCGTTATGTTGTTTGGCGTTTTTTCCTATTAATATATATGTTTTTATTAGCTCAAAAGTAGACAACAAAACACAGAAAATGACACCAAATAAAAAAATAATTAAAAATGCCAATCTAATCTTCACTGCTATCAAATCTCTTGTTCATGAACTTTTTTGTCCCCTGAACTTCGCATCTGTTGTATTCCTTAATCTTTTTTGTCCTAAGCAGTTGAAACGCCAAGCTCTAGACGAAGCCGATCGATCAATAAAATATGGCGTTTTAGTTTTTTTGTGTTTGACATATTGTTGTGTTTGTTGGGGTGGTTCTTTTGGATGTTGTAAAGATAGACCGATGCCGTATACTATCAATGCTATTATTGGGGTGATTTGTGTGTGGGCTTTCTCGCTTGATGTCCAAAATAGTGTTTATACATGCTATCATCTTCAAGCTCATCACACTCTACACCATTGAATAACGGACTCCAAAATAGCATTTACATTGACATAGGTCTCTTCTTCTCATCCAAACGTTCCTTGTGTATAAGGCTACAAAGTGAGATCATCCTCACTAGAGTCGTTTTCTAGAGGATTTGTCCATCTCATTCTTCAAAAGTTTATGGGTGTGACAAAGAGAACCCGGCGTTTTTAAGTGAATGTTTTTGCAAGAGAGCATGGCGTTTTAAGTGAGGAGTTTGACACGAGAACATGGGCGTGAATAGTGAATAGTTTGCTGAGATATAATGGTTTTTTTTTGTGTTTTTGGTTGTGACTAAATGGACACTGAGATGTTTTTTTATATATTAGTTTTTTGGCGCGTAGTTTAGGCGGGATTTTTTTGATAAAATGGTTGTAATAAAATATACGTCTCTTCAGTTACTGTTTTGGTCAGCCCCTTTTATCTGTTGATGGCTGCTAAACGTCACATCTTCCATATTTCGCGTTATGTTTTTTTTTTCATTTTGTGGCGTTTTGGCGTTTTATACCCAACAAAGCATAATTTAGAGAAAATAATATTTACCTTGATGAGGCGTTTTATAATTATTGTGGCGTTTTAGAGGTGTAGAAAGACCCTTTTACCCTTAATGAGGCACGTTCAAGTAATAAAGTTTACATTTATTTACGAAAACGCCACCGCGCCAATCTAATCCACTGATTGTTTTGATCCAACGGCTGATGGCCGTTCTCACCGTTTTCACACATTTCACTGTTTTCTCTAAATCATAGCCCTATATATATGTGTGGCCCGGTTCAAATGAGAACAACCACGAGTTGTGAAAACCGTGAGAACTTTTTCTTTCCGCGCGAGTTGGGCCAAATTTTTTTTGCACAAATGTAGATGAAAATATTATAAACACATCTGTAAAAAAAAAGTAAAAAAAAATTGTCGAGCCAATAGTTTTGACTTAGGCAAGTTTTTTTTACGCGCTGGTGTAAATGTTGTATGAAGATCAATATTTTTTACGTCTCATGTAAATGTGGTATGCGACATTTAAAAAGGAAAATTTTGTTGAGACAAGTGATTTTTTTATGACTTTTGAGAAAAAGAAATTTCGGAAAAACCTTTTGGATGGCTGGTTCTCATGGTTCTTACAACTCAAGGCGATTCTCAACAAAAATTCACTATTTTTTATATATAAAAAAACTTAACAAAAAGGCTTGTACTACGCATGTGCATTATATGCTTGGGGTTAGATTTTAAGTTTAGTTTAGCTTTTAGGGTTAGGCATTTTCAGTGGTTTAGAAATAAAATCAGGTTTTTTTCGTGAGGGCATGGAGTTTATTTTTAGGGGTTAGTTTTAGGTTTTTTAGGGGGGGGGGGGGGGTTAGGACTTTTTTAGGGGTGTCGGTGGGGGTGGGTTAGGTGGTTTAGGCGTTTTTTAGTTAGTTTTTTTGGTTTTCTAATTGAAACTAGTTTTCTCATGATCCATCCCCTATACACACACACACACACAAATATATGAATAATTTATTTGTTTAGGGTTGCAAGCCGGTTCTAGCTCGATAAATCAAGCTCAAATTCGTTTATTTAACAAGTTTATTTTTAAGCTTTTGTATGGGCTCGACCTTGTTTAAGTTTGACTTAACTCAAGAATTTAAAAGTCGGTCTTGAATAAATCACGAGCAACTCGGCTCATTTACAATAGGTTGGATTTATAACCTATTTATACTATGTAAATGCTTAAATTATGACAAATTAAATGGGAATACAAGGACTTGGGTAGATATTAGATTTCTATAAAATTCTTTTTGGAATCATATCAAGGTGTTCGCATGAGGTGGCGGGGATGACAACTTGCATTGTGGTACTCGTTTCTGATCGTTTTCATGTTCGTATAATGTTTATTGTAGGGTTATTGTGGTGGATATAAGTCATCGATTAGTTCATTTCATTGGGGTGTGTATGGTTCGGTCAGTTCGGCTATTATCCTCAGCCGAAACTGAAACTGAATTGATCGGTTAGTCTATTTTATTAAACAATCGGTTTTCGGTTAATCAGTTCCTGGTTTTTTCGGTTAGATTGACGTTTTTTTGTTCAGTTATTTTAATTTCGGTTAATAGCTAAAACAACACTTAGGCTAAACTTTTTGCTTAAAAATATATGAAATTGTGGTATAAAAACATTAAATGGGTATATAAATACATGAAATTTGAGGTATAAGACATGTAATACATGAACTGGAGATATATAAAATCTAGAAATATATGAAAATATGAAAGGTTCGGTTCGACTGGTTTTGGTTAAAAGAGAGTACAAATAAATGTGATAACCGGATTTTAGTTAATTCGGTTTTAGTTAATTTAGTTTTTGGTTGATTTCAGTTCGATTTTGTCTGTTTTTTGGTTCGTTTATGTCTGTTTTAGGTTTGATTTCTTTTAACAATTCAATTGTTGTTCATTCCTAGTCACTGTTAATCACATAACATATCAATTTTTTAACTAAGAAAAACTATAGCTATACTACACTCAAATTAAAGAGAATAAAATGTTTGTTTTTATGATTTAATTTTTTAAGACGTAATAACGTACAAAAAGCTAAGGTCGTTTAAAAATTGCGGGGGAAGTTAATTTTTTATAAGATGACAAATGTAACAATTAACCAATTATCTATAAGTTGATTAAAGATGAGAGAATTAAAACGTAATTAAGTCGAGAGAAAAAACCAATTAACCTTTATTGTAGAATTATACATTAAACTAATAAAAGTTTTTAACCCTCAGGCATATTAAAATAATTTCTCCATTCATTAATATAGTAAAGATGATTGGAGAATTTGTTTTTCCTTGATATGGAAACGCGTTTTTCCTTTTCAAACACATATCTTTGTTTTTATATGAATAGTGTTCGTCAACGGCTATATACATCAGTTTTATTCATGTTATATTGATCTTTGTTTTTATATGCATAGTGTTCGTCAACGGCTATATGCTCAGTTTTATTCATGTGTCACGTTTAAAAATAATACAAGCACCGTCATCAATCTTTTTCCCAGTGTTTCTTTTCTGACTTTACTTCACAAATTTTTTATTACAAAAATCAAATACAACTTGTTTCATGTTAATACTTTTCATGGTTTATCATGACAAACTTGTCAAAAAACAATAAAAAATGATTGTTACATTTGGAGATATCGAAAACGTTAGTAAAAAAGAATTTTTCATAAGAACTATAATAATACGAAATTTGAATGCAACTGGATAATTCAACCCGCGTTTCGCGGCAGACAACTCGTGTAGGTAAGAAAATCTTGTAAGAATATTTTTATATATTAAATGGCTATTATTATCATTATCATTTATCTAATAATTGATCATTGGTCTAATTACCCCTATATCATTAATTGGAAATATTTTATGGACGTATTTACCTTTAGTAGATAAATATAGGGTTTCCCTTTGGGTGTATATAAATAGAGATTACTAGAGAGGGTTCATAGTTAGACAATTATAATAACATCATCACTATCAATACATCTCCCCTCTCTCTCATAACCGCGTTCATCAAGAACACCTAAACCCATCAGAACTGTACACCCTAAAGGGGAACTCGACCAATCTGACGAACATGACGTCTACTTCCCTCTGTCTCTCTCTGGTGTGGTTGCTAGCTTATAGATACACACGTCTTATTTAATATTCATGATTGAATTTACATAATTAGGATTTATGTTTTACTCATGTTCTAATGATATAATCAACATGTGGTATGAGAGCGATGTTGATTATATCAATTCAATCATGAAATTTGTTTATTTTATAACCTATTATTATGATCGATTTAAGTTCCTTGATCATAAATAATAATAATCAACTGATTACGTAAATTTTCTTTTTCATTAGTTTCATCAAAACCCAAAATTAATTGATTTGCAATTGATGATGAAAAGAATCTCTCATGCCATAAATAAAGTTTGCCGGCAATCCTTAACCAAGTTTTGTCCATTGTATTATAAATTAAATTAGTTGAATAGAAAAACAATTTTATTAATATTATATTTATGATATCGGAATCTGTCTTGTACCTTTAGTCCAACGATTATTATTTTTTTCATTGGTAATAATGTAAACAACATTTAATTTTAAAGAATCCTCTTATTTTGGATAACATTGGATTTGATTATGTTTCCTAAAATTGTGTAACTTTATCTTCAAGTTTCGAATAAAATATAGTTTATAATCAAATAATAAACTTAGATGGATACACATGAGATATTTAAAAACTATAATCAAATCTCTTAAAATTAGCTGAATCGGCCTTATCGGATCAACTTTAGTTTACAGATTAAATTTACGGGTTTTAAAGGTTACTTTTTATTTTATGTTTTCCAAATTAAAATTTGCGAGTTCAGTAACTTTCGAGAACTAACAATCATTCTCGAGAACACACATTATGGAGAACTAATAATCATTCTAGAGAATTCATTATATAGAGAACTCGAACTCGGGATCTCATTAACTCGAAATCTCAAAAGAACTAGAGATTTCACTAACTGGAGATCTCATAAGAAAACTCCAAATCTCATAAAACTTGAGATCTCATAAGAAAACTCTAGAACTAAGTTTCTCGTAAACCCTCATTTTCCCGAAAACCACTTTTCTCAAGAACACCTTATTTACTCGAGAGCCCTATTTTCTCGAGAACTAGTGTTTAGTCAAGAACTCAAATCCCGTAAACACTTATCGGTCCCTAAATAGGTGGTTTGCTATTAAATAATTAATAGTTTTGTAAACACTTAAATAAACTTATATATTTTTGCAAGACTAAATAACTTAACTTGAATGAGATTTGATGTTTCAATTCTACCCAAAGGTGATTTGATACATTTATTTATTATTCAAGTATAATAAGAAGCTATGTTAATTATGCCTTACAAATGTAAATGTCTTATTTTTGGCCAAAGCTGATTTAATTCAATCATATCTAGCCTACTTAACAAGTGCATAGCTAGGTAATTGTCTCATTTCTGGCCAAAGCTGATTTCTCACAATTACTTTGCACACATGATTAAATGATTACACTTCTGCCCAAAGGTGATTTGTCTTTAGTTAAGTAGAATTTTTTAACTTAGTCTATTATTTTGATGTTAGTAATAGACATATCACAACTTCTTTAAATAATGATCCTCACATTAGTGATCCTTCATTAATCCTATGATCATATTTTGTCTGCGTTACTTTAATGCTAACATTACTCACTATAACTTTCTTCTATAAATTAATATCTCATCCACTCTAATTTATAAACCTAATATGTTTTGCCTTGCTTAAAACTTTCTATAGGATTAGCTTTTAAATCAAATGCTTGATTATCTCTTAAGACACGAGAATCCTAATGCTCTTTTCTGATAAAAGTATTGCAGAAGAAAAGTAGAGCATGATGAATAGGATAAGTCGAACATGATGTCTCTTATGATAAACAAGAACTCATTTAACATAAATGCTATCACTAAAGTTATTCCAGATTAAGTTTTTACTAAGACTAATCTAATTTTATGGAATAATCAAAAGAACTCCTAAGTTGCATGTTTTCATTTCAAATTCTAAACTATAAGGTTAAATGGCATATGTGAATACATCATAATTAACCATGACCCATAAAATTAAGGGCTTACACATGGAAATACATACATTTTTCCAATGCATTACATACTAATTTTCCATTAGTATAATTTGTTGCCTTAAAATCAACTAAAACACTCAGAAGTACCAAAGGAAAATGAGTGAGTTGATCAGTAATACCCGTACTGGAAACGGAATGCTTAAAACTTGCAAATAAGATGTAATTCACCTCACTACCACAAAAACCTAAAAAATGGATACTTCTAAGGTTCATAGATAAAACACAAGTACTAATTTCAACTCTAAGGTTCTTAAAGGGAGAATCTCATTGCATAATTATGTCATTAGACTAGGTATAAGCAACGAGACTAGCCATAATTTAAAAGAACAGTTGGATAAAATATGTAGTCACCTATTAACGATCTTTAAGTCTGATAATCTTAATATTCCAATTTACACTTTCACAACTTTTATTATCAGTAAATGAGAATTTAACAAAAGGAAAATGAGATCTATAAATTTCATCTATTGTAATCGAAATTCAAATCATGAAATGGTTAATGAGGATGATTTTCATTTAATCTCATTCTAAGTGATTTTAAATCATGATGTTAGAAGCTCTAAAATATTTTTGGCCTAAAGAATAAGTATGGTCCACTAGAAGTTATTCATGACATTCGTGGAACTTACTCAAAATTGAATATTCAGACACAAATCATTTGTCATTTAATGACTATCTACTTGTATCAAAATTTGTCTCATATGGCTTATGGTCTAAAAGAAATCTATTCATGTATATAATTAACATGATTTCTATTAAATATGTCCTTAAGCTTCTTATGACATCTGGACATTAAAGAAATCAAATAAAGTCTAACATATGTATGATAGGTTCCCACGTCATGTACCTCATTGAAACTTCTCTTGTAGCATTTATAGAGATATCAAAGGGATCACTGGGAGCATTAAGTGTCTTAATTATAACTTGGAAAAGTTGCAAGAGGTGGGGGAGTGAAAACTTCATATTACTTCAATTTACACCTCTTGTACAAGACACTGTTCCATCTCGACACTATTCCATCAAAAGTTGTCTCCTTAAAATCTAATGCTACTCTTACAAAAAGTTTCAATGTTGCATAATTGTGGGCATACTTAAACTAACATACTCCTCAACAAGAGAAACTACAACGACTAATGTCATTAACTTGTTTCTCTATTAGAATTTGTTGGTCGCTAAATATTGAATCTAAGCATGCTGAATTCCAAAAGATTCCTTAGATTTCTAAGGTTAGTGGGAGCGGTAAAAGTCTTTATCATGACTTCCAAGCAATACAAGAAGTGGGGGGAAGAGAATCATTAAATTTTACTCTGAGTTTAACTCTGATTACACCTTTTGTACAACATACTGCACCAACTCTTACAAACTTAGAATCATGAAAATGATAGCAACCTAACCAAGAGCTAATCCATAAAACTGAAACTTCTAATAAACTCAATAATCAAATCATGAGGTCATCTAGGTTGAAAAACCTACTAACTCTGATGATTACATAACATCCCTAACTAAAGTTGAAAAGGATTTTGGAAAAAGTTTATTGATCTTATCTCTTCTAATTAAGTCATTAGCGTCAATGAATATTCTAAATGGAATAAAACTATTTCTAGTAAAACTGATTTTATGTGTTCGCATAAAGTTTGGGATTTGAACTGCCCAAGAGTGTTCATAACCAAACCAAATCCTAATATAAACGTTAAGACACAAAGAAGCATAATTGAGTGTCAAATGTTATACTCAGGAAAAGATAAATTATCAAAGAATCTTTCTTACCTATTTTACAAAAGATTTCTTTGAGGATCATCATTGTTCTGGTAGCTTATGAAAGTTTAGAGCTACATTAGATGAACACTAAAACAATTTTCCTTAACAACTGACTTACAAGTGGATTGATGTACCTACCTCAAGATGAGTGGGAACAACTAAATCAAGCTTGTCCTTATATAGATGATATTCTTTGACAAGTATATGTTACATAAGTCATAGCATTGTTAACACAATCGTTGATATAATAGATCTCAAAGATATCTCTTACGTGATAGATATCATAACATATCGGGATAGACCCATTTCCATAAGTTTAACCTTAAATGGGTCCTTATATATGTAACAAACAATCTCTCTCTCCTTTAGAGGATAATAGGATCAATGAGATTATTTCCTTATGCTTCATTAATTAGAAGCCATATGTAAGCTCAAGTCTATACACGTTTCAACATTACCCACTTTGGAACACACTAGATATATATAGATAAATGTGATGCATCTAACAGAGTACAACAATATCTTTAAAGGAAACGGGAGACTATAATTTAAAGAAGAAGTGAAAACTCAAACTGGTTGATTACTTTAACTTTGTTATATTCAAAGAGAAGTAAATGTAATTTCGGGGTATATCCTTATGTCAGGAGATAAAAGCTATCTCATGGAGGAGTTATAATGGACTGATAACAACAACCTAAGTTATAATGACATAATATGTTGCTAATCACAAAACAGTAGTCACTAAATGTTGTTGAAAATTTATCGGTGGACTTATAAGTGTGTTAACTCCATATAAATAATATATTGAAGATTTATTGTGATAAAGTCAGCTACCATGTCTTCTTGAACAGTAACAGTTCGAGAGGTGCTGCATTAAATTTCGATACTTAATTAATTATTCGTTTATGAACGAATTGAGGAAATTAAAATCTTTGTATCAAATACATTCATGATATGCTTATGGATCCAATAACGAAAGATCAATCACCCATAAATATTATGTAAGCGCCTATAATAATAACGGGTTTTACTAATTCATGTGCAACTGCATATCGCACTATGAATGACTAATTATTAATTTTTCCTCATCCGTTTAGATTTGTTAGTCTCTAAATATATGTTCATGCTAGCCTAAATGGCATATGGACAATTATTATACAGATCAACGTTAAGGGCTTATTTGTCAATTGATCATAATTGCTTAGGTTTTAAATTGGGACTGTAGTATGATTAATGGGGGTCTTGAGTTGAATACTGACTCAACGACTGTATTTCTCTGCTACGGTTTTGGTTTAAAGCTAAAATGAGTATTACCTCCTGATCAGGCTTATCTAGTACTCAGAATAAATGATAACTCGGCCAAGTGGTAGAATGTAAGAATATTTTTATATATTAAATGACCATTATTATCATTTATCAAATAATTGATCATTGGCCTAATTACCCCTATATCATTAATTGGATATATTTAATGGATGTATTTACCTTTAGTAGATAAACATAGGGTTTCCCCTTGGGTGTATATAAATAGAGATTACTAGAGAGGGTTCATAGTTAGACAATTATAATAACATCATCACTATCAATACGTCTCCCCTCTATCTCATAACCGTGTTCATCAAGAACACCTAAACCCATAAGAACTGTACACTCTAAAGGGGAACTCGGCCAATCTGACGAACATGACGTCTACTTCCCTCTGTCTCTCTCTGGTGTGGTTGCTAGCTTACTAGGTACACACGTCTTATTTAATGTTCATGATTGAATTTACATAATTAGGGTTTATGTTTTACCCATGTTCTAATGATATAATCAACAAATCTTAAGTGTATCCAAATGCAGCCAAACCAACATGTAGAAGAACAGATATATAGACCCTCAAGAACTTACATATTGCAGCCAGTCAGCTTACAATGTTTTAATTAGTTCTTGGAGAAAATCAAAATAGAAAGTTGCTGCATACAAATATATTGTCTAGACATTTATAGCCACTGCTTTTAGCAAAACCGAAAGTTAGTATGTTTTATACATAACTATTGAAAGAGTGTGTCGATTGACGTTTGATGGGCAATCATCATAATGGTTAGTTTAAACAATACGTTTGATACGGAGACAATATAAAAAGAAGGGACAACATGCTCGCATTAAGCAACAAAGTAGAGATTTTACATCTCAACTTCTTTTGTAGTTAACTCACAATTGGGTTTTAACCCTAACGTGCATCAAATAATTTGCCCATGAGCTAAAATGTGAATCCGTAAACTACATGACCATGACAAAAAAAAAAAGACAAACAAACTTTATATGGACATATTCATAGGTACTAGGGGTGTACAAAAAACTCGCAACTCGGAGCTCGATCGAAGTTCGCTCGGATTTAGATTGGAAAAAGCTCGCTCGATATGGCTCGGTTTGAAATTGAGCCGACCCGGCTCGGCTCGGTCAGAAAGTGAGTCTAGCTCGGCTCGGCTCGTAACGAGCCGGATTGGCTCGGTTTGGCTCGCATGCCAGCTCGGCTCGGCTTATCTCGGATTAACTTACTTTTAAAATATTATATATATATATACACATGTATATAATATTATAATATATCACAAAAAACTATTATTATTTACATGTAATTAGGAGTGTAATTTAATATCTATAACATATTTGAAGGTTGATTACCATGCTAAGGAACTTATATTGTATTTCATTGAAATTAAGAACTTATTTTGTGTTGTTAAACTTGATTTTCGCTTGTAATGCATTAGGTCGAGCTTGTTCTAGATATGTTATTTTGAATTATTGAATAATATTTTAAAATACTGAATTTTCAAAGCCATGTATTAGTTTTTCTTTTCAAAATCGAACAAAACCAAGCCAAGTCGAGCTAGCTCGGTTTAAAACCAAGCCGAGCTCGAGCTTAGATTTCTAGCTCGATTTCAAATCTGAGCCAAACCAGCTCGGCTTATAATCAAGCTGAGCCTGAGTTTTACCCTGTCTCAATTTGATTTGGCTCGTAAACAATCCTAATAGGTACAAATAAAAAGATAAAAGAACAAATTGACTTTCCCAACCAAAGTGAGCAGCAAAATATACTACTTACTATTAATAATTTTACAATGATGTCTTGAAGGCTTTTGACGCGGATATAATTAAGTCTGGCAAAATGGTCAGGAATTGTTTAGAAGGCTAATGGGTCACACCGGGTCAAACTTAATATAGGGTCATTTCAACGTGTTGATGTTGTTCATAAGACAATTGGTTTCAAAGTGTCAGTTCTATTTACTGAACGTTATCCCAGTGTATAAATATATGAATTTTGTATAGATATCTAAGTAGTAAAAATATGTAGGTTTTGTTCTTTATGTTTAGATTAATTTTAAACTCCAAAATATATATTAGAAGAAGAGAATGGTTACTGTACAATAGGGTTAAATCTTACCAAGTGTATTAGAGATTTAACTACAGTGATATTTTAGGAAAATTCAATATTGTTGACTTATTAACCACTCATGATTTTTAAACAACTATAACTTTTTTTATACGATAATATATAATTTTTTTCTAAATTTCACCGTATTAATGAGGATTCCATTACCTTTAATTTAGGTAGGCTATTGAGATAGTTTTTTTTATTTAATTTTTTTCTTTTTACAAGATATATGATTACACATTCAATATAAATCATTACGTGATTACACATTTAATATGATTTGTTATAACTGATATTATTACAATTATGCTTATTACGTAATTACACATTCAGCAATACAAACTTAATCCCTTATGCTTTATTACATGATTAAATCTGTAATATACGACATTAAGTGGTTATTATAAGTTGATTGGTTAATGTTTTGTATTACATTACATTTATAACTAACACGTGATTAGACCCATAATATTAGGTATTCTGCGAAATATTATGTATTACATGTTTTTTTTAGTTACGGCAAGTACATAATTACGTAATCACTTAGCGGGTGTTTATATAAATACTATAATGAAATCAAATAATCACGTAATTGATATTCAAAATCACGTAATAATACTTATTGAACTTTTGTTACGTAATTACGTACTAATACATAATCACGTAACATTATACTTGTTTCAAGAATAAAATCCATTTTACGTAATTATGCACTAGAACATAATCACGGAACGTTACCAAATCGTATAATGTCGTTTGAAAATTATAGGAGAAGTGAGTTTATAAGGTACCAGTATAAGATCTTCTTATTTTACTTTTTCCCGACTTAATTTTCTTGACTTAAGTTACGTGAATTCTAAATTTAAGGACCACTTAATCTCAACCATTATATTATTTAATCAAATGTCAAAAAGAATGTCTATTGAGAACCACCTAATCTCAATAATAACAATTTGATTATTTAATTAAACATCAAAATCTTTTTCTATGTGTAACAATTTGATTATTTAATTAAACATCAAAATCTTTTTCTGTGTATAATTCTATGTCTATAGCAGCTATAACTTTTTTATGACACAATTTAATAGGACTTATAATTATGATATTAAAAATATTGAATTATGGTAATACTCTATAGACCATGTTATCAAATCAAGTTTTGGCATGTGGCAGGCACAGCCTAGAATATTTTTTGATTTTTTGTTTGTTCTGTTTATATAAAATTGATTTCAGACTAATAACAAAAGTGCACTGTGCATATGGGCCGACTGTTAAAGCGCTCCTCCCTGCGTAACGAATTTAAAATAGAGCATTTTTAATTAACCCTTTTACTCAGTCATTAGAATTATACTATTTTTTTTCTTTTTTTTCAATTAAATAATTATTTTTATACTTTTAATTATTATTATTTTTCTCTCTACTTCAGTCACAACTATTTTAAAAAATATTAAAAAATTATAAAATTAAACAGTATCTACTCTATATTTACCAACGAACAATAACATTTTCTTCTTTGTCTCTCTCATCTACTCATGACAATTTACAACCACTTTAAAATATATAGAGACTACGTTCACACGAAAATAGATAATCTATTATGAATGCTCTAAGTCCACCTCTTCATCCTTTCCCCATTTTCTAATTGAAAATTTTCCAAAATTTTAAAATCTGTAAAATATACATATCATGATTTATTCGGTGATCCAGTTTTATTTCTGTTTGTTTTTTCGTTTTTTAAGTTTATCTATCAATTACCTTCTTTGTGTCCCAACACTTTAAAACATTACCTTGCGCCGTGAATTTTTACTTTAGATATTCCATATTAAATTATATTCAACATCGAAAAAAGAATAAACCAATAAACTTTTGCATTTTATTTTAACATAACAGAAGATTTTTGACATACAATTGCAAAACCCCTTCAACTATTACAACATAACAATTGGCACAAGTTACAACTTCATGAGCTCAAAACCATATATAAAAAACCATATATAAAACATATGAAACTAATAAAACCAAAATAAACAATATTATCCGTTGAATATCTTATCGTGTTTGATAAACTTATTTTTTTTTATTTGAGATGATGATAAGAGTTTAATTAGTTCGTTCTTCTGCAGTTGGTCCTAACTTGACCACTTGAGCCTGTTAATGGACCAAGGTTGCTCATCTTCACCATTGCACTTGCAAAGTCACGGTTAAAAGTAGCCGGATTCGAACTATAAGTTCTCACTTGTGCATCAGCCGAACCTCCATTAAATAACTCTTGATCAGAATGCAATAATCCCCTTTGGTTAATCAAATCATTAAAGTATCGATTATCGAAAGATGTAGCACTAGAGTCTAGTGGTGAGAGATTGTTGTCACCACCACTCGATGGACAATTCGGTCTCAATGCCGCAGCAAACGATGCATTAATGTTGTTGTCATTGTAGAGACGATTCCGGAATGTGGTGCACCTCGCTTGACCAATTGTATGAGCTCCTACATTAATATCGAATTCGTTATTTACTTAAATTTTTTTTTGATAAATCATCAGTATTTAGTTAGCCAAAATGTTCTATTAAGGTAACTCACCTGATAGAGCAATCATTTCATTAGCAGTAAACCCTTGGTTTGAAAAAGATGAGATCAGGGTACTAAGACTAGAAGCTGGTGACGGAAGATTAGAATTCGCAGCACTTAAACTTGCTGTTGTCGAGTCCCTTCTACCGAACAAAACATTCCACCCAGGCCCACGAAGCTGAAAAAAAAATGAAAGTTTTATTATCTATTTATATTTTTCTTGATTTAAAGTCATATGTTGAGCCTACTATACGCACACCATTGACAATATAATACCACATCGTTTTCAAACGCCATTAAGTTGCACTGAATGGTTGTTTGAAGGTTAGGGATTGCGTCATAGCCGCATGTCTTTAAAATGATTGTGTGACTTTTTTATCAAACAGCCCTTTTAGTTTGCGGGTGGCATATTTGAGTTTAAGGCCATGTGTAGTGGGGGTTAGAGCATTCACAATGAAATCCCTATATTTATACATATATATCTATATATTTCCACTAAAAACAACTATGTTTTCTCTCCTTTTCAATTAATAATATTTTTATACCTTTATCATTATTTTTTTCTCTCCTCTACTCACAACCATTTCTAAAAATATTAAAAATTTATACAGTTTTCTCTCTTCATAATTTTTTTCTCATATATTTACAGATGAACAGTAAGTTTCTCATATATTTTCTCTCTCCTATACTTACAACCACTCAAAAACACTACCAACCATTCCTTATAATATAACTAAACCCCCTCACATATTTATACAGGTTTCATTGTGAATGCTCTTATGTAAATAGGGGGTTATAGGATGTTATATAATTTGAGTGTGTAGTGGATGGTTATATAGATGTGAGGTTATATGTATGTATGTATATATATGTGTGTCAGAGGTTCTCTTGTTTGACGCCGTGATTATTTTCACGAGGATTCAAAATTTTGTTCAATGGCACCATGGGGGACAGTGTTCCAAAAGCGCCATTGGGGCGCCATTTTCTCTTTGACGCTATACCACCTTCCCACTAAGGAAGGTCTAAGGGTGTCGTAGGATTAGTAGGGCCCCTAATATAATATCAAGGAAAGTAAGTAAGCTTCACTTACAGCCACAACGGAATCTCTAGCAGCCGCGGCTAATATATCTGCACACGAAACAACACCCGGACACTGGCGCTCCAATTGGGTTTTGATTGTATCGATGACGTTGAAACCTCTAATGGAGTTGCTATTCGGACCTGCTGTTTTTTCTCCGGTGAAATTCGCAGTGTCGTCCAATAACACGGATGCATCACATCCCTACACGTTCATGCAAATATAAATAAAGTTTTTTTTATAAGTCAGTGAAGACATTGATACGAAATTCAATCTTAGTAGCATACACCAAAGTCAACAAGTAAACACCGTGAGAGAAGACAATAATGTATTCAAAGTCAAATACAAATCAAAATAAAATTCTCTAATTAACTAGCACGAAACCAAATACAATAGGATATGTTTTCAGCCAATAGTTGGCAACTTGGCATGCAAAATATTAGTTAGATATAAGTGTCATATCAAACATAATTGGATCTTTGACTTGCAAACAAATGTTCAAACCATTTTAAATATTAATTAGTTTATCTCCAAATGTATCTATCAAGATTCTTGTAATGACCGAACAAACTTTTCTACGCACTATTCAGAATATATATCTTTATTAAATTGTTTTATTTATAAATATGTGTAAGATGGTTAGATTTATAAGTGTACATAACTATAAATAATGTATGCATTAATTTGATTGACAAAACATAAAAAAAGAATATTGATTATTACACAGGCAAGAAAACATGTAAAAAGTTGATTGGAAAGAAACTTATGTGTGCACTTTTAAGGAACATGTTCTTTATATCGCTTATAAGTGTGAAATCGATTTTTCTACTAATACAAGTGAAAAAATTGTTATGATTTTTATACACATTGACCCTCATATATAATTTAACCATACCGTTCACGTTTATGAGTGTGAACAAGTTTAGAATATGCATTTGCATGTCTTTAAAATGTGCAGACGACTGCAATAATTGTTGTGTTGACATTGAGAATACCATAATTATATAACAAGACACAAGTTAAATATAGTGACTTGACTGTAAGTAAAAAACATAAATATGCAAGCCGAGAGGGAAGAGTGGTGTTAAAAGGTTAGAGACTTGCATTAACAAAGCAATCATGGAAATGAAGGCGAAGCAACGAGGCTCCCATGCGAGCTTCATTTCCCACAGCCGAATTGACTGCTCTAGTTATAATAGAACGGAAATTTGGGCACGTTCTAGCATAGAAATTGGCAGTTAGCTGACCAGAACTAGGTGTAAACAGAACCAATAAACATAATGTAAAAGTTGAGAGCTTAAACAAAGAAGAAATGGTTGATGAAGCCATGCTTATGCAACTTCAACCAGCGATAGATGTTGGAGAAAGAAGTGTTGGTTGTGATAGAGGAAGAGCTCATGCATCGTATATATAGGGATCCTTTTTGTAGGAAGAGGGGTGGCAGGTGGGTGGGGTTGTGTTTGTAAACTACAAAGTCAATGGTGAGTTTGCATAAAAATAATATCTAAGTATTAATCAATCACATTCAAAAAAATTAATCAATCACCTATTCCTCCATTATATGGTCTTTATTTCTTTGTTGTGTTCTTTGCCATTCTCCAAGTTTTGTAACGATAAAATATATGATTAATAATCATTCAAAATGAACTTTCATGTTTTTTTTTCTTTTCAACAAAGGAATTTTGCTACTTTAATAACCAGGCAATATCTGATTAATTCGAAAAGATAATCTGAAATAGAGTTCGGTTGCTTGGTTAAAAAAACAAGACTTCATTTGTTTGTCAACTAATATTAAGCCCCCCGGCATCTTGTGGTGTGGCAGGGGGCGTAAAACTATGTCAAGTAACACCAATTTTACATACCTATCAGTGATCACTAACATTGGAAAAACTCGTATAAAACTATGCCAAATAGCACCAATGCCACAATATCGACGATGACCACCAACACTGAAGTTACGGTGTGTTAATGAGAATAAATTAGACCCAAACGTAAAACTTATAAAAGAATAAGCAAGTCGATCTACGACCCGCTCGTTGCGACAAACCTATCAAACAGAAAAAATAGACGTAAGATGTTAAACCACACACACGTTGCGCTGAATTTACTCGCAAAATTTAGATTGAAACGTAAAATAAAAATTTGTGAAAGATGAAAAGTATAGAGGACAAATTATGAAAGTAAAAAAGTTGTGATTTAAATTGGAAAAGATAAAAAGTTTTTGATTAAAAGTAAAAATCAAATTTTATATAACTGTATTGCAAAAGTTGAAAATTTTTTAGGTTAAAAATAAAATTCAAGTTTTTAAAACATCGTAAACATAAGGTACAACACATTATAGATAGATAACTTATAAATTAATACTATAAAACATCATAAACATAAGGTACATTATAAATAGATAACTTATAAATTAATACTAGAGTAAATTACAAGTTTTGTCCTTTATGTTTATATCAAATTAAAGACACAGTCCTTTTTTCCAAAAGTTTACAGGCGGTGTCTTTAACCTTCCAAAATCTTGCACGTTATGTCCTTTAGGCTAAACCTAGTTAGATTTTTTTGTTAAATCTGGTCGCACATGAGGGCATTGTTATCATTTCATTTTTAGAGATTATTATGTAAAATAACTTATGTTGAAGGACTAGTTTGTAATAAACTGAAATATTAAAGAAATATAATATCTGTCTCTCTCTTTCTCAACTGAAAGTCCATCTCTCTTCTCTTCATCTCTAACACAATATGAAAGGCCAAGAGTCAAGACCTAAACACATTCATCACCACTGTAAATTCTCTCTCTGTCTTTTATGGAAGAACAACAACAAGAAGAAGCTGGAGACAACAAACCCTAATTTCGCCGGAGGTGGCAGGTGGGGGTGGGGATGGGGTGGCTGGTGGTGTTGACAGCGGCGGTGGTAGGTGGGGTGGGGGTGGCTGGTGGCGCCGGTTATGGTTGGGTATAGAGGGAAATGGTGGTTGTGGTGGTGGATGGTAGTTGCAGGGGTGGGGATGGTGGTTGCGGTGGTGGATGGTGGTTGATGGTGGTAGAGGGAGATGGAGGTAAGAATTTAATTTCTGTTATCATCGTTGTGTGTTATAACCTTTGATAGTGTTTTGAAACCTTTTGACTTATAGATGTTGATGATACTCTTTAATTTGTTTGCTTAGTTAGTTTATTCATCAACTTGTAGTTGGTTCAGCACTTGAATTAATCGAAGTTTAGAGGGGGTCTCTCGCGCTCAGCCCATTTGACTATCTCTGACTCGATTGTACCAACGGCTAGCAATTTCAAATCGTGGTGTTTTACCGGGTCGCTACCACTATCAACAAGGCTTCTAATTTCAAAATTGTTAGGTTTATATTACCACAACATTTGAGTTTGGTGTCTATAGACGAAACTTTCAAGGTTTAGTATGTGTATTTTCAACATTGGCAATCAAGATTCAATTGTTTGATTAAACTGATGTTTTTTGTTTGGCCATTATGGTTACCGAATACCGTTTTCAAGGAGTAAAACCTATTCTTTTATTGTTCCATACCCCATACCATTGTGTAAACCACCCCAATCAATCTTTTATCTGCACGGGGTGGTTAAGAAGCTTTATATTTTTCACATATTTAAGTGTAACTTCTTGGAACTCATATGCAGAGCATATGGTGGATAGGCTTGATTAATGTTCAGTGAAATGGTGGATATGTAATTTTTAATTTTTATTTTTTTAATAAATATGTAAAATTATAATAGTACCCTCGTGTGCCTTGCACATGACATAACTTAACCAAAAAATCTAACTGAGTTTGGCCTAAAGGATATAACGTGCAAGATTTTGGAAGGTTAAAGACACCCTATTTTTTTAATAAATAGGTAAAATTATAATAGTACCCTCATGTGCCTTGCACATGACATAACTTAACCAAAAAATCTAACTTAGTTTGGCCTAAAGGATATAACGTGCAAGATTTTGGAAGGTTAAAGACACCCCTGTAAACTTTTGAAAAAAGGGATATCGCCTGCAATTTAATGTAAACATAAAGGACAAAACTTGTAATTTACTCTTTTTAAAAAACGAACATCAGGACAAGATCTTAAATTTTAGATTTTGTGGAAAGAACTATTTATTACGTGACCATTGATTTTGAAACCATTTACGATCATATGTTAAATAAATTAAGGCTCCATTAAAAAAAAGAAAAATTACAAGTTTTGTCATTTATCTTGATACCCTTTTACAGGCGGTGTCTTTTCAATGAATGTTGACAGGTTTTGCCCTTTAAAGGGAAAATCGTTACATGTCCTGTCTTTTAGCCCTAACCCAGTTAGATTTTATTGTTAAATCTGGTTACCTAAGGATATTTTAGTCTTTTTATTTTTATAAATCTTACTCTATTACTCTGTTTTTAATAAGCAAATTTTAGCAATAAAATCTAACTGGGTTAGGGCTAAAGGACAGGACGTGCAACGATTTTCCCTTTAAGGGCAAAACCTGTCAAAATTCGTTGAAAAGGACACCGCCTGTAAAAGGGTATCAAGATAAAGGACAAAACTTATAATTTATCCTTAATACTATCTAAATATGCTTAACATAAACTATATATTTGACAAACAAACGACCTGGTGTATAACCAGTAAGTTTGTCTATCACAAAGTCACCGAAGTATATTATAAGCTATTAGGAAATTGGGTATTTGAAATTCAAAAAACGGTACCAAAAATAATGAGTATTTTACAATCGAAATCAAACCAAGTTTTTTTCCTTTCATAGGAGTATAATGTTTATATATAGCTGAACTCTCACCATATATATATATATATATAACGGGATCCGGAGAAAACGATTTGAAGTGTGAAAATGGTGAGAACGGATCTTGGCCCCACAGGGTAACACTCTAACCCCATTCAAATTATAATCTTAATTAAACGCAGATAAAATTAGTCTCATATTTTTTATCTTTAATTTGAAAACATAGAGCTTATAAGTTTGGGTTAACTGATAACCCAGACAAGCCGACTAAAAGGGTTATCACACAATTAAATTATAAGGAAAGACAATAAGGTTTTATACATAAAAATTTGTCACGCGTGATCATATTTTATCTTTTCGAGAAGATGTTCCCAAGAAGGTAACGATTTAAGAATGTTCGGTTCATCACGTGCTTGATCGTCCGTCCGGTACCAGCCCTTGTATAAGCCTGTCATAAACACAAAAACAATTAGTGTTTATATTTCTTTTGTGTTAACGGATAAAAAATGACAGAATAAATTGTTTGGACAATCGGGTTCTATAGCGTATCGCAACCGAAACACCTTTAGACGTCGCATGTCGCGACAGTTAATAAGTGCACCTAGCCGAAGTCTGCACATTACCCATGTGCACTTTGTTGAAGTACACACTTACTGAAATGTGCACTTTGCACTTTGCTGAAGTGTGTACTTTAGAAAACTAGGCATTGTACACTGACCTGTGCGCTTTACTAAATTGTGCACTAACATGTGCTCATTACTAAACTGTGCACCAACCTGCGCGCTTTGCTAAATTATGCATTGTGCACTAACTTGTGCATTTTACTAAAGTGTGCCCTAACCTATGCACTTTGCTAAATTGTGCATTGTGCAGTAACATGTGCACTTTACTAAACTGTGCACTTTACTAAATTGTGCACTAACATGTGCACTTTGCTAAATTGTGCAATGTGCACTAACCTGTGAACTTTACTAAACTGTGCACTAACTTGCGCGCTTTGCTAAATTGTGCATTGTGAAGTAACATGTGCACTTTGCTAAATTGTGCACTGTGCACTAACCTGTACCCTTTACTAAACAGTGCACTAACCTGTGCGCTTTGCTAAATTGTGCATTGTGCACTAACCTGAGCACTTTACTAAACTGTGTACTAACCTACGCACTTTGCTAAATTGTGCATTGTGCGGTAACACGTGCACTTTACTAAACTATACACTTTACAAAACTGTACACTTTACTAAATTATCCACTAACCTGTGCATTTTACTAAATTGTGCACTAACCTGTGCACTTTACTAAACTGTGCACTAACTTCTGCACTTTTCCAAATTGTGCATTGTGCACTTTGTTAAATTGTGCACTGTGCACTGACCTGTTTGGGTCTGCACTTGTTAGTTCCCAAACCATTCTTTTGATTCGGCGTGTTACCCAAACTCATTGTTTGAGGACATTTTAGCCCTTTTTTCAAATCGGAAAACCTTAATAAGTTTAAATGAAAACTAGCGGGCACATTCAGCTCATTTTCTCATCTAGATTTATTATGTCCCTAAGGACATAAAGGGTTTCCAACGGTTTACTGATTTAAAATCCATTTGGTTGTAATTTCGCATCATATTCGTGTTCTTGGCTCTAAAGGTCGTTTTAACCTAATGCTAGATATACCTCACTTGAGTTAATTTATTTGCCACATCTGGTCCAACCGTCTTACGTCGGACCATAAGCACCTACTGAAAGTATAAACTTTTATACATATCTGGCGCGGGTCAAAACCATGACTCGTTATCCATACCTTGCGATTTTTATTTCTTTCCAATTCATGGCAATGCATACCCATGCATTATGCTTACCTATAAGCACAAAACTTAACAAAACAAAGCATTAAATACCGAGTTCAAATGGCGATCACCATTTGACCCATTTGTCCCTTTGACCATTTTTAGTCCGCGTCAGCAAGTGCTTATTACCAAAATTCACTTTTTTACTAGTTTGACCCGTTATGGCTCACACCATAGGCTCCTTTTTCTAAAATTCATTAAGTTAACAACCAATATGTGGTTACTTGTCATTTTACTGGTTTTGACACGTTATGGCTTACACCATAGGTTCTTATCCTTTGACATTATCGTTTACTATCAAAATATAGTTTCGTCATAACTTTATCAATTTTGACCCGTTTCATGGTTTATACCATGTGGTCTTATCTTATCAATATTATCCTTCTTATTGTATCCAATTCTTTGTTAACCTCACCATTAATCAATTACTTCATATCATTTAAGTAGTGACTCTATTCTGGGAGGTGTAAGATTTACTTACCTTGCGTCCGTTCAAGCTTTCTCGCGTCCTTGATCTGTTTGACCCATTCCTTTCCAAACTCCCACTGTCACACCCCAACCGATGGCGGAAACATCGGGATGAGACGAAAACGAGATTGCAAGAAGCTTCATAACGCTATTTGTGTCAAGTGTTTAATAATTATATTTTACATTGCTAAAAATAATACACAACAAGTTTAAATCAATTACAACAAATGATCAAGTAAAGAACTTTCATTTCATTTATATTAAATTTAGTACATGATTTGGAAACGAAATACACATTTGAAAGTAAGTTACATTATAAATAAGCATCAAAGTTTAAGCGTGTTTCTAGGCAATCCTACTAGGTTCCTTGCATCTTTACTGATATCATCAACCTGCAATACATATTAAAGCGTAGTTCAATACAAAGGTATTGGCAAGCATACAAGTTTGAATTTAAGAAAGAAAACGTTTTAATCCACTTCACATGAGTAACTAATATACTAAATGATGTAAACATGACACACGGTCTACAAGCACAATTCATATGATTACAAACTTAACACGTAGGGTTACTAGCATAACACATAAGACTACAAGTATAATACGTAGATTTCAAGCATAATACATAAGTTTGAATACTTGGTTTAATTACATGTATTGTCCCCAAAGTAGTAAAGCGTAAAGAAAAAGAGGGATCGAGTATGCTCACTTTTTAGCGAAGCTTCCCTTGGAACTTCCATGGAGAACCGACGATCAAGAGATAGAACGCCGAGGTCATGTCTAGTTCTTTTGAGAATGCGAGTCTTGTTCTTGCATATGCAAAGAATTAGGGCGTTGGAGGTTAAAAGTGTCGACATAAAATAATATATTTGTTTATACTTACTTTTATAAACTTCATTAGAGTTTTGATAAGTTTTCATTAATGTAGCGGATAAATATTAAATACATATATATATATATATATATATATTCAATTTGACGAGAAAACATGGTTGATATGTGCATTTATCGAAAGATAGAATAGACGTATAACTATTTTGTCGTAAGTTTTAAATAGACATGTGTGTGTGTATATATATATATTGTCAAAGGGTATAATAGATATACATATACTTGTCGAGGGTATAATATAGATATATATTTGTTGAAAAACGGGCAAAGTTTCCTCTGTTTTTGGACTAACTCGACAACCAAGGTGTCGTTTAAAATTTCAAAACTCAACAATAATAATTCAATGATATTATATAACTTTCGTTAAGTGTCACGTAAATAATCACTAATGTATCGGTGCAAGTTCGGTTTGCGCTAGATATATAATTAAATAAAAGACATAAAACAATATATACAGGATTCGAGTCATGAAATGTTTACCGAATCTCGCGTCGAACTGCTGACCGGATCTGACCTGAGTTTACCCGAGCCTCCAGAACTAACTCGTCGACCAGGTTGACCACAGTTGACCCGAGCCCAACCGGCACTAGTCGGACCATATTGGCCTGAACCCGAACCAGAGGAATCATGACCTAAAGCCGAACAAATTTGTACCGAACCTCGAACCAACATCCCCGAAACTGAACTGAAGCATAGTCCATCGAACCAAGACTGAAACGAGAACACAAAACTCGAACCTGTTGAACTCGAATCCGTAACACGTACTCGAGCTGAACGGCGATACGAAAGACAGACCTGAGCTTAAACGAGACACAAATGACGGTCCTGAGTTGAACCGAGACTGCCTGAGTCCCAAACGGCACACTGCCGCCGCTAACGTCGCCAGAATCGTCAAAATCCTTCGCCGTTGCTGGCGTTTCCGCGTATGTCGCTGCCAAGACGCGACTGTTTTCGCTTGTTTATTGTGTGCCGCCGCCAAGGAGGAAGGTGTTCAGTGAGTGGGAGGGTGTAGGAAGAAAGGAGGGTAGCGGTGGTGCGTAGTGTTTACCGGAAACGAACGGAGCTCCGGTGAACGGTGTTCTTAGAGGATATACAGGGGAGAGATCGGGTGAGGTGTTTATGGTGGTTTAACGTATAGAAGGAGGGGGAGTGAGGCTGGAGGGGTGTTGACGGCCGGAGTAACGTCGCCGGCGGCCGACCGGAGTGGCGGCGCCGGCGACCGGGTCTTGAGGGAGAGAGCCGAGAGGGAAAGTGAGGTGCGGCGCGTGTGTGTGTCTTTATAATTATAATTAGATTAGGGTTTAGTCATTAGGTTGGGTTTGGTAGGTTGGGCCTAAAGCCCACAACTCAGTTTCGCGTTCTAGAGTGGTACGTTTACGTTTTCCATCTTCGTTTTCATACGCGGACTTTTTAAAACTTCGAGTAATCTTGTATATATAAATATATAGAAGATTAACGGTGTGCCGAAATAGGGTCGTTGATTATATATACCTCTCTATATATATATATTTACATTATGGTTAACGCCTCGACCCGTATATAAATTGTTTTTTAAATGGTGATATTAAAATGCGAGGCGTTACACCCACCTAGCTTATCAAGAGTCAAACTATCACATAACATCCACAAGATGATTAGATTAGACATCCAATATCATGAGCATCACTCCTCATGGACTTTTATACCTCATTTATTCTTTCATTTTATTTTGGTCAGTTGGACTTTTAAAAGTCAAACTGCCTATTGACATACATAAACGCATTAATGTTGGGATTGAAGCCTATACAAAGGAATAGATGATATAAAGCCAAATTGGTTCAACTATCAGAGTTTACAACCGCTGATAGGCTAAACTCTGTCTTCCAAAGATCTGTTGCCTACATCATATGTTGCTACAATTTGCCAAAGGTCTGTCAGAAGATAAGGAGCAGAGGATGGTCATCAGCGTTTTACTTTTATTAGTTTAATATTCAATGTAACTGTGCTTTGCACTATCGGAGTTTTGTAGTCAGTGTTTTGAGTTAGTTATTTAGTTGTTAAATCTCACTATCAACCTGACGTCATCAAAAGATGCCTAGTGGTTAGATAGTTAGTATAAATAGGTGAATCGTTGTAACAATTGAACTTGTCTATTAAAAGATCATTCTCCAATCATTTTCTCTGAGTTTTATGTACTATCAAACTGTTGTAATTGGCTGAGGGGTAGTTTGTGAATCACATGCAAAGTTTATCAATTTGAAAGAATGATGATGATGAAAACAAACGACCTTTACTTGTAGTAAAAGTTTTCATCTTATTCCGCTGCATTTACTTAACAATTCAATGATATTTCCATTTTTGAAACAAAAACTACAAGTAAATCAAACTCAGATCCTAACAATTGGTATCAGAGCTTGGTCAATCAAAATTTGATTAAATTCAATTTGATTTGAAAGATCAGCTCCGCGTGCTAATTAGTTTGATAGTTTTACTTGAAAACAGAGTTTTATTACGTTCAAAGTCTTTAAAGCACAAATCTATTGTAAACAAGCAGAAATGTCTCAAAACACATCAGATTCCAACATTGGATCTATGTTCAAACCAGCGATGTTGAAACGAAATGAATATTTCATATGGCAACGTCGGATGTGTCACATCTTAGCTCAACAAAACACCGGATGTTGGCGATCCGTTGTGTTTGGACCACATATTGCATTGGTTCCAAGCACAGAGGATCCCAACACTCAAGTGCCAAAAAATCCTGAAACCTACTCTGAGCAGGATTTCCAGAAAATAGAGTTGGATGCAAAAGCGTTTAGCATTGTTACTTCCGTGCTACCCAACGAAATCTATGCTGTATTGCTCCACTTCAATAATGCAAAAGAGTTGTGGGATGCACTGAAAGAACAATTCAGTGGATCGGAGGAGGTGATTGAAAATAATAGAGAAGTTCTGAATCAACAGTATGAGACGTTTTGTCACGTAAAAGGTGAGTCGTTAACACAACAGTTCTAACGTTTTAGCTGTCTCATCAGTGAATTGAAACTGGTTAACGTGGAATTTCCTAACTCGATTGTTAATAGTCGTTTCTTAAGATCGTTACCAGAAAAATGGGAGACTGTAGCTTACGTTACTCGAACATCTGTTGGGTTTAAAGAGATGACCCCTACTCAGCTTCATGGTCGACTTCTCACTTATGAGAGAGAGTTGAACTAGAAAAAGAAGTTGCAAGAGTCAGGGAAAGCAACAGACGACTATACATTGGGTAACACTGCTCTTTATAGTCATGAAGAGGGTTCTGGCAGTGGAAAGGATCAGGGTTATGATCATTATATTGATATAACTTCTGGAAACAATTTTACCTCTGATCCTTACACACCCAATTTTGCTTTTGCTGCAAATGGGGAAAGCCAAAACTCTGACAATATGTCCTTTGAGATGAATGACATACAACATTTTGAACCCACTGATCTGGAATAAATGGATATTTTACATCAGCTAGCACTCTTGAGTGTTAGAGCAAGTAAATTTTACAAAAGGACTGGTAGGAAGTTTCCTGGATTGATGGGGGTTGAAAATGGGGTTGGATAAATCCAAAATCAAATGCTATAAGTGCAATAGGTTACGACACTTTGCCAGGGAATGCAGATCTCAAACTGCAGGTCCAATTGTGACTCACCCAGGCCCTAGACCTCAAACCACTGCTCATTATTCCCATTATACCCATGCACCACAAATGCAAAACACTGCACATCCCGCTAATACAGTTCCTATCCATTATGTCCAAGCACCTGCTCCACAGATTCAGTATGTCCAGGCACCACCTCAAGTGCATGTGCAACAAGCTCCACATGTCACTCAAACTACTCAAACCACTACTCCGGCAGAGGTTAACCAACAGAGCTTCTTTACACAAGGCTTTGTTGACTGGAGTAGTTTGCCTGAGGATTTATCAGAGGAAAGCTTTGCTCTAGTGGCTAAAATGATTTTGAAAATGAAAATATTTGTTTAATGGCCTTAGAGAACATAGCTGAAGGTGATGAGTCTGAGGAACAAGTGTCAAAATCTGATGAGGTTCAAAGTTGTGATGAAGCAGTGGTTACACCAGTGGTCTCTCAAAACACTGTTGATGAAGAAAAGACCTCTCTATTTGACCCCTGGGATACAAATGTATGTGAAGATGATTGTGATTGTGCTCTTATGGCTGCTTCCAAGGTATCACCTCAGATTCTTGAGAATCTCTGTTCAGATAAATGTATAATAGCTTTTGCTAACATTAAGCAGGTGAATGAAAACCTTAGGAACAAAATCTTAGAAGATGAACTAAATTTTGAAAAACTTATCAGAGTTAAAAACAAAATTGATTTCAAAAGATTCTGAGATAAGTAGCCTAAAGCATGAAGCTAGCATAACCAAGGACCAACTCCAAACTGTGGTAGCCAAATACCAAGTTTGCAAAAAGGAGTTAGAAGCTACCCAGATGACATGTGAAAAATCGGTAGAATCTTCCAAAGGTTTTGAAATTATGCTAGACAGACAGATCAAGAGTAACGTAAAATTTGGCATAGGTTTTCAAGATGAAGAACAAGCCACTGAAAATGTTACACAAATTGTTTCTGAAAAGGTTGAAGTGATTTCTAAAAATTTGGCTGGAAATGAGATAAAAATCACTGATAAAAAATGGTAACAAAATTTCTCTTGAAAAACATGAAGTGTCTTCAACTTTTAAGGAAATTGAGAAATACAAATTCAAACCTACATGGTTAGATGAATGTGATATTCTTGAAAATTTCAAGCCAATGGATTTTTCAACCATTGAAGGTATCAAGGCACCAAAGGCAAGAATCATTCGCATCAAAGATCTTCCAGCATAGGTTACAACATCTGCTGAGAAGAAATCAGATAAAAAAAGGGATAAGATCAAACATTTGTTCTGTGAATTTTGCAACAAAAGAAATCATGTAACTGAAAACTGTTTTCTTTTAAAAGCATATGACATAAATAGAACACATGTGATCCCAAATGATTCAAAATGATTTGTCTGTGGTAAAACCAATCACTTGACTCATGAGTGTGCCTATCTTCAAACTTATGATCAAAAGGTAAAAGAGATCAAGGCAAAAGCTCTTGAGAGAGAAAGCTCAAGCTCTGCTAGAAATAAATCTAAGCAGACCTTAGAACTTGTTGAAACATCTGTCACAAAAGCATTAAACAAAACCTTTGTTTCCAGAGAGGTACTAGTGACAGATGGTCCACCTGCAAACAAGTACCCAAGAGGACATGGACAACCTGTTTATCAAAAAGTTCCTATGAGCTATGAAGGTTACAAAAAACCCTCAAAGCCCAAAGTGAACAGATATCCTCATGGTTACCAACATCTGACAGGAAATGGTTCACAACAGTGGATACAAAGCAAAACTCAAACCGCTGACCATATTCCTGGATTTGGGAATGGACAATCTGTGACCCCATCCAAAGCCATTCTGGCTTTGGAATCTCATATAAACTAATTGTAAACTTATGTGCAGGGAGCTTCTACTTTCCTTGATAGTTTATGGTATGTAGATAGTGGAGGCTTCTGGCACATGACAGGATGTAGAGCCCTTCTCAAAGATTTCTTGGCTCATGGAGGGGGTGATATATCTTTTGGTAACAATTCAAAAGGGAAGGTGTTGGGGTCAGGGTGTATTCAGGCTGGGAATCTCAAATTTGAAAATGTTAACTTAATTGACAATCTAAAATTCAATCTTCTGAGTGTTTCACAAATGAGTGACAAAGGATATGGATCCTTCTTTACAAATAAAACATGTCAAATTGTAGGACCAGAGGTTGTTAAAAGATTTATCAAATCATTGCTGAGAGTAAAGCACAACTTGTTGCTCATAGGAGTGGCAATGTGTATGTGGTTGATATGTTGAAAGATAACCCTATGTCTAATGCATGCCTGTTCTCACATGCTTCCAACAAAGAGACAGAGCTATGGCACAGGAGACTTGGGCACACAAATCTGAAAACTATCAGCACTCTCTCTAAACAATGTTTTGTCAGAGGTTTACCACAGAAGAAATTTACTTGTGAAGAACATTGTGTTTCCTGTTTAAAAGGAAAAAAAAACATAAAAATTCTTACAAGTCAATTGAAGACTCCAAAACAACCAAGTGCTTGCAACTGCTGCATATGGATGTGTTTGGCCCTGTGCAAATCATGAGTCTCACAAAGAGAATGTACTGTTTGGTAATTTTTGATGATTTCTCAAGGTTTACATGGACCTTCTTTCTTCACTCTAAAGATGAAACTGCAGGTATTTTGCAAAATTTTGTAAAACAAATTGAAAAGCAACTTGAGCTACTAGTAATTTTTTAGAAGTGACAATGGGACAGAGTTTAGAAACAAGGAGTTAAATGCCTTCTGTGAGTCAAAAGAGATTGTTACACAATACAGCATCCCAAGGACTCCAGAACAAAATGGAGTGGTTGAAAGGAAAAACAAACTTTAATTGAATCAGCAAGAACTATGCTTGCAGACTCAGGTTTACCCTTGTCTTTTTGGGCAGGGGCTATAAACACTGCTTGCTATGTTCAGAACAGAGTTTTGATTAACCCTAGGCATCAAAAGACTGCCTATGAGTTGCTTTATAAAATCAAACCTCTGATCTCATATTTCAAAGTTTTTGGCTGTCCATGCTTTATTCTGAACTTAAAAGATTCATCTCCAAGTTTGTCGCCAAAGTTAACTGTGGTTATGTTCTGGGATACTCAACCACTGCCAAAGCCTACAAAGTTTTTAACTCTAGGACCAAGTGTGTTGAAGAAACTCTGAATGTGAAGTTCAATGAACTCTCATCTTTGAAAATCCCAGCAAATACTGCTGAACTATTTGATTTAGATAAATTTACATTTGAAGATGTGTCTGTCAAGACTAACCATGCAGGTACACCACAATCATCAAGTCAAGAGCAAGGATATGATTGCATACTTCCAAACTTCAAGATCAGTCCTTTGGGTAGAGGAGCAAATATTAGTAACACTGGTGAAAGCTCTGCTGGTTCAACAGTGATTAACCATCAAACCTCTGTCAGTTCTCAAAATCAAAGCACTGTTGATAAATATCCATCCAATGTGGATAAAAATCAACAAACATTCACAGCCATACCACCCATACCACCACCTCCATTCCAATCAGACGCTGGACTCTCAAATTCACCAGCAGAGGTTAGCCCAGATGATACACATTTGCAAGCTTCACCTCAAAATGAAATTGAACCATATCAAGGTGATTTGTATTCCTCAAAATCCATCCATTGGATCAAGTTATTGGCAACATAAATGAGGGAGTGCTCACAAGAAGTCAATCCCAAAACTTTTGCCTGTTTACTGGCTTTCTATCACTCACACAACCTGTCAAGTACCAAGAGGCACTAAAAGACAATAGTTGGGTAGAAGCTATGCAAGAGGAGCTCCTTCAGTTTAAAAGACAACAAGTTTGAGAACTTGTACCACTGTCTAAGGATGTCAGTCCAATTGGCACAAAGTGGGTCTTCAAGAACAAAACAGATGAAAGGGGTATTGTTGTCAAGAACAAAGCAAGGCTCGTGGTTCAAGGCTACAGACAGGAAGAAGGTATTGACTATGATGAAACCTTTGCTCCTGTAGCAAGGTTAGAAGCCATCAAACAGTTCTTAGCTTTTGCTGCTAACCACAACATCAAAGTGTTTCAAATGGACATGAAAAGCACATTTCTGTATGGAAAGATCAAGGAAAAAGTGTATGTGTGTCAACCTCCTGGATTTGAAGATGCATTTCATCCTTACCATGTTTACAGGTTACGAAGCACTGTATGGTCTTAAACAAGCACCAAGAGCCTGGTATGAAACTCTATCCACTTTTCTCTTATCAATAGGTTTTTCAAGAGGTAAATTGATAAAACCTTGTTTTTAAAATGGAAAGGAAAAGATTTGATGCTTGTCCAAATTTATGTGGATCACATCATTTTTGGATCCACATGCACTACTATGTGTGAAGAGTTCAGAAAACTCATGGCAGCAGAGTTTGAAATGAATGCAATGGGTGAGTTGCAATGTTTTCTTGGTTACAAGTCCAACAAATGCACAATGGCACTTTCATCCATCAAAATAAGTATGTCGAAGAAATACTTAAAAAGTTTGATATGGATGATTGTAAACCTTGCAGCACACCCATGGCAACTTCCAAGCTAGTCATTATTGATGGTAAAGATGACCTTGCTGATCAAACACTTTACAGAAGCATGATTGGGTCTTTATTGTACCTCACTGCATCAAGGCCAGACATCATGTTTGCTACATGTGTTTCTGCCAGATCACAGTCATTACCTAGAAAGTCTGATCTTATTGCTGTGAAAAGAATATTCAGATACATAAAAGGTGCTCCCACACTTGGTATCTGGTATCCTGCTAATGGGAACATTGAGCTTTCAGGTTACTCAGATAGTGATTTTGCTGGATGCAAGACAACAAGGAAGTCCACATCAGGAGGTGTCCAATTCCTAGGTGATTGCCTAGTGTCTTGGCAAAGCAAAAAGCAAGTTGCAGTTTCCACATCCACTGCTGAAGCAGAGTATATAGCTGCTGCAAGTTGCATTGCTCAAATCATGTGGCTTCAAAATCAACTTTTGGATTTTGGTATCACTGCTCTAAAGACTCCTCTCAAAATTGACAGTCAAGCAGCAGAAAAAATCATCAAAAATCTTGTCTCTCACTCCACAACAAAACACATTGACATCAGACATCACTTTGTGAGGGATTGCTATGAAAAAGGTTTGATTTCTTTACAACATGTTCATACTAAGGATCAGCTGGCAGATGTTCTAACAAAAGCTTTGGATACATCTACCTTCGAAAGCTTGATCTATAGAATTGGAATGCTAAACATGGATTAAAAACAGTTTTCTGGTGATTCCTGTGTAAATAGCATAAAAATGTTTTCAGAAAATCAAAATTCCATCCTTCAAAATAATTTAAAATTGAATTTTTCAATAAATCCTCAAAGTCTGTTCAAACCACTGATAGCATTAAAACACCGGTCATTTAGAAAAGTCTATCCACTGCTAAAAGTGTATCCTCTGTTAGTGTCAAACACTGTTCACAATCCACTGCCCATAATCTCAAACAATGTTTTCCAACCAACTGTCTTCCATTTTCATACAGAGGATACACGTGGACAGATGTTATTCGACAGTCGTTTGCATCAGATGCCACATCATCATCACTTTTTCAAAACCCTATAAAAACCATGTTCTATCCACAACATAAATCGATTCAGATACAAGATATCATCCGATGATAAAAATCTTGAAAGAATCGAAAATTAAGCACATGTTAACCGTCAAAGCCCCAATTTATCAAGATGCACAAAGACAATTTTGGGGAAATGCAGAGGTTCATTCTCAAAAAGATGTTCCTTATGTCATATTATCCAGAGTGGACAAAAAACTGATGAAGATTACCCCCAATCAATCTCCAAGTGTTCAAACTAAATGATATGGCACATCCTGTGTCATTCCTATAAACGAGATGCATGCCGAATTCTTAGAGAGAGGGTACATTGGGCAACTTAAAGGTATGACAATCTTTAAACCAAATTTTCCTGCTGAGATGAGATTTTTCTTTCATACTCTTTTAACTTATCTCTCAGCCAAGACCACAGCTTTTAATGAAATCCCATTGAACATCCAGTATCTGGGATATGCCATTTTAACTGGATCAAATTTTAACTTTTCCCAGATACTGTCCAATGATCTTGTGGCAAATTTTAATAACATTGCAAAAGAAAAAGCTTTCTTGATGCATCCAAGATTTTTGAGTGTTTATCTTCATAATCAGTTACCTGATAATGATGTTAAACAAGGCGCTGTGACTAAACAAGGCGACATAACTCATGAAACTTTTACAAGAATAACCAATTAAGATAAAGTTTCAAAAACACAAGTAGAAGAGGAAGAACAAGTTTTACCAGAACAAAATGTTCAATCTCAACCTCTTACTACTGAGCCCACTGCTCTTGGTGATCATGGCACTACAACCACTGCCCTGAAACCCACACCAAACACTCCAAAAGGAACCCAAAGAAAACTACCAAAAAGCCCACCAAACCCAAAAAGGGTCCTCTGGAAGATGAGATCCCAGAGGTTAACCCAGTGAAAACATAAAGGTCACCACAAAACACTGCTGCTACTTCTTCACAGCAGATGTTAGAAAGATCTCCACCTGGCTTTGAAACTCCTCCTTCTTCCTCACAAAAAAAGGTTGTAAACACAGTGACACCAAATTATGAAGCTCTAGGACCACTTGGTTCTATCTTCCACAACCCATATCCCAGGGCAATGTCTCTTTCTGCACCACACCCTTCACCAACAAAATCACTACCACCTGCCATTTTGCCTTTGCTGAATGCAATAGAGTTGGAACAGACATTAACCAGTTCTTCTCACCAATCTGTTAATGAGAATATACTCCAACTAGTGACTGGGTCTGATTCCTTATTCATTGCTAGCCCATCAGCACTTGAAGAGCATCCCATGGGTTACATGTAACCTTTGGTGATAGTTCAACAAGAGCAGCCACTACAATTGCTAAACTCCCAAGTTTTCTATTGGACAGTGGTTACATGTATAAGACTCTGTTGAAGGCAACCACTGTTGAGGCTACCAAGGTAACCTCTGTTCCAGTGGGAAGTCCCCAGTACCAAGATCAAGGGGCATCTATGTTTCAAATAGGGGTTGAAAACTTTGTTCATGATGATGTAGATACAACTACCACATTTGATAGGAGTTCAGATGATCCTATTAAGTTAGGTGATGAACTAAAATACCAGGATTTGACGGAGAGGGTCACAAAAATTGAACATTCTGTTGATGAAATCAAAGATCTCTTGAAGCAGATGATAGCTACAAAGAGCCAACCCTCTGTCATAACCACTGATGATCTCAAACAAGCCTTAGACCCTCTGTTTCAACAACAAAAATATTTTGATGACCTCCAACATAAACATCAAATGCAAGAAATTAGAAACATGGTTGATGCCAGATACATGGATACAATTGCAAATATCAAGGCAATCAAGGCACACATCCTTCAACCACTAGTACCACTCCTCCTACAATAATCCTGGTAAACACTGATGATGCCAAAAAGGGGAGAAACCTTTAAAGAAAGAAGTGCTAAAGCTTGAAAAAGATGCACGACCAACAGTGGATATCCTTAGGTCAGATGGGTCAAAGAAAGTTGATGAAACAGAAAACTTCTTGGCCAGTGAAAGGATGAAGAATAAGATGAGGGTAAGAGATGAGGGCAAAGTGTTGGTTTAGAAAAAAGATAGCATTACAAAGAGAAAAAGAAGAGGTTGGTACTTCCACAAAGAAGAGACCAGTTAGAAAAACCAGGAAACCAACAACCGCACCTTCTAAAAATCAGTCTGTTGCTACTCCAACCATTGAAACCTCTGCTCCCACACAAAATCTCTTACACCTCTTCCAAAAGCTAAACCTACTTCCACCACAACAGATGTTACAACGCCTGTTGTGTCAACATCTAATGACACAGCAGAGGTTATAGCAGATGTTAACCCATCCACTACTTTAATCATTTTTCCCACATCTACCCAACCAATACCAACACCTACAAGAATTCCCGATCATCCACTATCACCTGCACTCAGGTTTAAGAGGAGAAAGATTACCAAGGTCATTAATGAAGATGAGATCATTCCTGCTCCACTTCCATTATCAGCACAACCTCTGACCTCTACAACAATTGTTCCTCAATCTTCCATTCAAACAACTGCTCAACCATTAAAAGTAGTTCCTGCAGCAGTAAGGTTCCCTCTTGATTTACCAACTGTAAAAGAAGAAATCAAGTCTTTCTACTCTGAAGAAGATCCTGAGAAAAGACTCATCCAATCTCTGGATGGCTATCCTAGACTAGCAAACATTGATGAATATTTATTAATTAAAGCTAGACAAGCAGAGGATATAGCCAAGAGAGATACAGCAGGTAAAAGTGATAGAGAAATGCATAACTATATGCAGTACCAGCTGAGCAAAGTCAGAGTTTTGGAAGATTATGTTAAAGATTTATGCAAGAAGCTGTCTTAAATGGAATCAAAGTCTAAGACATGACTACATTGAACACATCGTGACCAACAAGAAGTACAAAGCTACCAGGGAACAGTTCAAGGATTGGCCTGTGAGTGATCTAAGAGAAGAAATAGAGAGAATGCAAGAAATGTTAAAAGATCATCACAAAAAGCCAACTCCTCCTGACTGGAAGAAATACAAGAAAGATTTGCCTGACAGATCTTTGAAGCTCAAAAATGAAGGAAGAGTTGATACAGAATAATTATGGATCAAGAAATCAGGTTATTATATGGGGAGAGTTGAGAGTGCTTGATACTTACAAAAAGTTGGAAGAAAGAATGAAGAAAGATCCAAGCATGCCTCCTATGCCTGATTATTCATCAGAGGATGTGGTTCATAAAGCTCAACACTCTAAAAGGTCTATCTCACATCTGCCCCTTCCACACTTTCCTTAAATCATCTAAAAACGCAAGAGGAGATGGCTGAAGAAGATCAAAGAGTGTATGAACACATCAAAGAAGGAATCCAGTGCATGATTGATTATCATACTAATGATGCCAGTCAAAACTTGCAGCGGATCTTTCAAAGATGGCTCATCAATCAACTCCACCAACCTCAACAATAAAATGCCATTCTAGAAAGCCATCAGACCCAGAAATACTAAAGTGGAAAGTTGACAAAAACTCCCATGAATTGACCTTGCTCAAGTCTAATGGCAATGCTACCAAGATGAGAATGGAGGATGCATATGAGTTGTGTGCAGAAGACCTCCAAGATCTTATGGATATGGTACTCGAAAAGGATGATGATGAACTATCTATGAACTTTGAATTTCAATTTAAAGGACAAATTCGAGAATTTCTGTTGAGGAATAAAAACCAAGGATAAATAAGTGTTTTGGCATCATCTGTTCCAGGGGAGATTGTTGGGATTGAACCCTATACAAAGGAACAGATGATATAAAGCCAAATACACTATCCGCGATTTGGTTCTACTATCAGAGTTTATAACCGCTGATAGGCTAAACTCTGTCTTCCAAAGATCTGTTGCCTACATCATCTGTTGCTACAATTTGCCAAAGGTCTGCCAGAAGATAAGGGGCAGAGGATGGTCATCAGCGTTTTACTTTTATTAGTTTAATATTCAATGTAACAGTGCTTTGCACTATCAGAGTTTTGTAATGAGTGTTTTGAGTTAGTTATTTAGGTCACACCCTGACCCGCAGCGGAATAAGAGTCGGGGCATAATTGGGTTATCACCAAAGCTCATGATATTTACTAATATGTTTCATATTTATTAAAGTCAAAGTTACATTTCCAAATATTCAAACATGTCCATACAATACAAAGAAAATAAACCAAACATAACAATCCCAAACTCTAAATCATTTTATTCTTCTAGTCCAATCCTATGTGTTTCTGGCTGCAGCTGGTTCACCTGTATCATGTGTAAAAATGGGGGTTTTTGGGTCAACATAATTTGGCGAGTGAACCTTGTTAGATAAACATTAAATATTGATTTACTTATTAGTTTATCAATGAAAAATTGTGCATAATCATAAATGAGCAAATGTAAATAATCAGGCAGTAGCAATTGCAATCACAACTATAACATACAATAACATATGATAGCATACATTAACATACCAACATCATACGATAAATAACATAAATGAAACTGTGCGATCAAGGCTAAATCAAACGGAGCCGATCGTATTGCATGTACTGAAAATGAAAAATGTCTGTGCGATCAAGGCTCAATCAAACGGAGCCGATCGTATGTGGGCACGCCAGGTTCACGCTCATAATGTAATGGGGAACATGCTCAACGCTCATAATGTAATGGGGAGCGGCGGCCTATGAAATTGCATGTACTGAAAATAATAAATTGCATCTAACGATAACCACACAACAGTTGAAACAAACTGAATACACATGTTCATCATATGAGGTATGCACAATGAATTAAATATAATATATAGCAAGACACATGATACACCCCAAAACGTGATTAAAACGGGGAATTTGTAAAGATTCACTCACATTGGGTGCGTTTGATTGGAGATGATGAGATGCGCACGAGTCGGGAGAGTTGAACAACGAGAATTACTAACCTAAATAATGACGGAAAAATATAGTAAATGAGTGGATTTTATTAAGGATTTTAATAGAATTTTTAGATATATTTTTGTGAGTTTAAGGCTATTTTCTATCTTTAAAAATATTATTTTTAAGTATTTTTAATTGATTTTTAAATTAAATTAAGTAAATAAAAATATAAAAAAATTGTTTATTTTTCGTTGACCGCTGACCGTTGACCGTTGACTTGTTGACCTGTTGACCGGTTCGGTTAGTGTACAAGTATGCGCTGGGTGAGACTCGAACCCGAGACCTCCCGTACGCGTGCACGCAGCTCTACCAACTGAGCTACGTGTCTAACCCGAAATAATCTTGTTTTTAATTATATTTATATGCTAATTCGATTTAACCAAAATTCTTATAATTTCAAAAACATTTTAATTCGTTCAACCGGTGCCAGTAACAGGTTTCGAACCCGGGACTTGTGCTTTAACATCACACACAGTCCACCGCTGGACTGTGTGTCTAACTTGGTTAATATACCAATTTTTATTATACTTAACAACTAACGGAGTTAACCCGGTTCAGCTTTAATCAAAAAGGCATTTTATTACATAGGGGTTGCGTGTATCAGGGATCGAACTCGTGACATGCGCGTATTATTTGCACACAGTCCACCGCTGGACTGTGTGTCTAACCCGTTTAAAATACCAATTTTAATTATACTTATAACTTAACTATCTTCGTCTTCTTCACTCAAATTACAGTCGACGGTGTTGCTTATCCGTTTTCTTGTTCTTACGATTAACAATCATTCTTAAGGCTAAAATGAAATGACAGAGACGGTGTTGGAAGTAACATACCGTAGGAATGATTTATCACAGAATTTCCGGCAATGCGTCGGCTCTGTTTTTGTGCACCTCAACTGAACAAAACAATTAACCGTTTTGATTAGCCAATCGTGGAATTGAAGTGATAAACAAACGTTAACAGTGTGATTGAAGGTCCTTACCGTTTCACAGACGGAAATAAAGATTTCTAGAAATTTTCCGGCGAACTGGAATTATTTGATAACGGTGTCTGAATTCGATTTCAATTGCAAGGTTTAAGTTAGAAATAGCTTAACAATTGTTAGACTACGACGGTATTGAAAGAATTACCGTTTTGGTGATGAATACGGTTTTCCAGCGAACTTGCAGAAATTTCCGGCGAGTTGATTTAAGCGTTCTGATGGACTGAAAGTATGACGAAAGTGAAATGGAAGGTTTGTATGGTGTTTCTGAGTCGCGAGAGGGTCTTGATTGAAGTAATTCAGTCTTTGATTATTTTCAGTTATAAAAACCGATGATGATCAAAATTGAAGTTCATTCAAATCTGAATTGATTAAAAATCGTCGGTGCATCGGTTATAAACCTGAATGTACGATTAATCAAACGATTAGACGGTTGAATTGCCGATTTCGGTTTCTCAGTTGGCGCAACCGGTTTAACTAGATTTGTGTATAAGAGTTATTTGTTTCCCTAAGTTGACAGAAAACAAACAAGTGGCGGAGTGGTTATGTGGGTGAGTGTTAAGTCTTTGAAGTTATAATCCGGCTGACCCGGGTTCGAGTCCCGGCAACAACATTTCATTTTTATTTATTTTGTTTTCACTTTTTATCAAATATAATTTGTATAGTTTAGTTTGTTTATTAATTATGTATCATTAAAAATCAAAATAATCATAAATATACAACGTGAAATTTATAACTTGATATTCGATTACAAAACGGAGCAGGTTTTGGAAACCCGTTTTGACAAATGTTACAGTATCCCCTACTTTTAGGAATTTCGTCCCAAAATATAAGTAGTAGAAGTAGTAGGAAAAAGATGCGGGTATTTTTCGCGCATTGAGTCTTCACGTTCCCAAGTAAACTCAGGTCCCCGTTTCGACTCCCAACGTACCCTAACAATTGGAATGCGACTTCGTCGTAGACGTTTCTCCCCGAAGTCCATGATTTCTACTGGTCTTTCAATAAAATGCATAGATTCATCAATCTGAATATCTTCCAGAGGAATGTGGAGGTTTTCATCAGCGAGGCAGTTCTTCAAGTTCGACACGTGGAATGTGGGATGAATCCTGTTGAGTTCTTCTGGTAGATCAAGCTTGTATGCTACAGGTCCTACTCTTTCGAGTATCTTGAAAGGTCCTACGTAGCGTGGTGCTAGCTTGCCTTTTTGACCAAAACGAACTACTCCCTTCCACGGTGATACTTTTAGAAGTACATGATCACCAATGTTAAACTCTAAAGGCTTCCGTCGTTTATCTGCATAACTCTTTTGACGACTTTGAGCCGCTAAAAGATTGTTTCGGATTTGATGGATCTTGTCTGTGGTTTCTTGGATCAATTCTGGACCAGTGATTTGAGCTTCCCCAATTTCGTGCTAACATACTGGAGATCGGCACTTACGACCATATAAGGCTTCAAAAGGTGCCATGCCGATGCTTGAATGATAGCTGTTGTTGTACGAAAATTCAACTAATGGTAGGTGGGCGTCCCAATTTCCCTTGAAGTCTATGACACATGCTCGAAGCATATCTTCAAGAGTTTGAATGGTGCGCTCAGATTGTCCATCAGTTTGAGGATGATAGGCGGTACTGAGATCTAATCACGTACCCATAGCGGATTGTACTGCTTGCCATGTTCGTGAAGTGAAACGACCATCACGATCAGAAATAATGCTTAACGGTACCCCATGTCGGCTTACGATTTCGCTGATATAAATACGAGCAAGCTTTTCGTTCTTGAAATCTTCGCGGATAGGAATAAAGTGAGCTGATTTTGTAAGTCGGTCGATAATTACCCATATAGTGTCATACCCACCAGAAGTGCGAGGTAACCCGGTAATGAAATCCATGGTTATATTTTCCCACTTCCATACAGGTATTTCAGGTTGGACCAGAAGTCCTGAGGGTCTTTGGTGTTCAGCTTTCACCTTGGAACATGTAAGGCACTTGGAAACAAAAACAGCAATATCCTTTTTCATTCCAGGCCACCAATAGGTATATCGTAGGTCTTGATACATCTTATCGGCTCCTAGGTGTATAGAGTATCGCGTTTTGTGAGCTTCCTTCATAAGAATTTCACGAAGATTGTTGTGGTTAGGAATCCAGATACGATCTAGGTAGTACAGAATACCGTCAGATTTAGTTTCAATTTTAAGTTCAGCTCCACAGGACATCTCCTTTCGTACATCATCTTCTGTTACTGAAACATGTTGGGCTTCTCGAATTTGATCTTTAATGTCAGTTATGATTTGCGAACATAGAAGACGAATGGAGTTCGCATAACCCTTTCGACTAAGTGCATCAGCCACCACATTTGCTTTGCCAGGGTGGTATCGAATTTCACAGTCGTAGTCATTAGAAGTTCGACCCATCTTCGTTGCCTCATGTTTAACTCCTTTTGATTGAAGATATGTTGAAGACTCTTGTGGTCAGTGTATATTTCACACTTAGTACCATAGAGATAATGTCTCCATATCTTAAGAGCGAACACAACGGCTCCAAGTTCTAGGTCATGAGTGGTGTAGTTCTTCTCATGCGTCTTGAGTTGTCTCGAAGCATAAGCTATAACTTTTCCTCTTTGCATTAGAACGCAGCCTAATCCTTGCCCTGACGCGTCGCAATAAACCACGAAATCATCACAACCTTCAGGAAGAGTAAGGATTGGTGCATCACAAAGTTTTTGTTTAAGAGTTTGGAAGGCTTCTTCCTGCTTGGGTCCCCATATGAAAGGTTTTCCCTTGTGAGTTAAAGCCGTGAGTGGTACAGCAATGCGAGAGAAGTTTGAAATGAAACGACGATAATAACCAGCTAGACCAAGAAAAGATCTTACTTCAGTTGGTGTACGTGGAGCTTGCCATTCTTGTACCGCTTTGATCTTTGAGGGGTCGACATGTATTCCCTTGTCATTGACTACATGTCCGAGGAATTGCACCTCTTTTAACCAGAATTCGCATTTGGAGAATTTGGCGTAAAGCTTTTCATTCTCTAGAAGTGTAAGGATGAGTCGAAGATGACGCTCATGATCAGATTTAGACTTTGAATAAATAAGAATGTCGTCGATGAAGATTATAACAAATCGATCAAGATAAGGTTTGCAGACTCCGTTCATTAGGTCCATGAAGACAGCTGGTGCGTTGGTTAAACCAAATGGCATGACCATGAATTCATAATGGCCATAACGAGTTCGGAAAGCAGTCTTTGGGACGTCTTCTTCATGTACTCTAAGTTGATGATAGCCAGATCGAAGGTCGATTTTTGAAAAGCAGTTGGCACCTTGAAGTTGGTCAAGAAGATCATCAATGCGAGGTAAAAGATAGCGATTCTTGATTGTTAATTTGTTGAGCTCTCTGTAGTCGATGCACATACGAAACGATCCATCTTTCTTCTTTACAAAAAGGACAGGTGCACCCCAAGGCGATGAGCTAGGACGTATGAATCCCTTGTCAGTCAACTCTTGTAATTGACTGGCTAGCTCTTGCATTTCAGAGGGGGCTAACCTATAAGGAGACTTTACAACTGGTGTAGCACCAGGTATAAGATCAATACGGAATTCGACTTCTCTAACTGGAGGAAGTCCTGAAATGTCGTCAGGAAAAACTTGCGGGAAATCTTTTACTACTGGAATGTCTTCAAGTTTCTTCTCCATGGTTCCCTTTTTGATGATATGAGCTAAAAACACGACATAATTTTTGCGAAGATATTTGTGGGCTTGAAGACAAGACATTAAGCTGAGCCCCTTCGACGAGGTTTCACCAAAGATTCGAAGAGTCTGACCGTTTGAAAGAGGAATACGTATAAATTTTTCGCGACATACAACTTCTGCCTGATGTTGACTGAGCCAGTCCATACCAATTATGATATCAAAACTTCCCAGCTTCATAGGAATAAGGTCGACTGAGAAATCGTGGTCGTTTAAGGTGAGTGTACAGTTGCGTATAATAGAGCTTAATGAAACTGGTTTCCCGTCAGCAACTTCTACCGTTATGGATTCCATGAGCTTATCCCGATTTTGGTTTAAGATAGGTTCAAATTCTAAGTACACAAAACTTCTATCCGCACCAGTATGAAATAACATAGATGCATATCTACCATTTATAAGGAACGTACCGTTAACCACATTGCCGTCGGCCCTAGCCTGATTAGCGTTGATATTGAAAGCTCTTCCTCTTGCAGGTGGAGGAGCTTGGTTCGCTTGATTCAACGGGTTGGCTTGAGCCTGAGCATGAATAATGTTTACCAACCTTGGACAAGTGTTTCTGAAATGGCTTGGGTCTCCGCAATTGTAGCAAGCCCGCATAGGTTGACCCATAGGATAATTGGGTTGGTAATATGTTTGGGCTAAATGTTGGGTGGGTGGTAATAGTAGGGGTTGTTGGGCTTGACCCATTAATTGTTGGTGGGTTTGGGTTAAAGGTTGGTGGCGGTTCGTTCGTTGGGGCATGCGGCAGGTTTGAACAGTATAACCCGCGCGACCACAGCCGGTGCAGCTGGCAAGGATAATCAGGAGAATGGTGATATTGGCAACGGTTACATTTTGATAACGGGCCAGAGTAGGGTCTTTTGTATAGTGCAGGTGAAGGAGCGACTTGGGTAATGGGTGCAGCAGGAATTGGGAGGTTGGTTTGTGTAACGGCGAAGTTTCTGGTGTTGCGCTTCCTCTTGTTAGCAAACTTAGAGGAGGAGATGGAATGGTTTGAAGTTTGACCCTCAGCAGGGGCTTTCTTTTTCTCTTCTTTGAACTTCCCGTTGCGAATTCGATTCTCGGTCAGTTCAGTCGCTAGCTCCATAGCAGCTTCAAGTGTTACGCTGAGAACTGAATCTTGGATTTTCGAGGGAAGTCCTCGAATATAATGCTTGATCAAACGATAAGTTGGGGTAAACAAATTTGGAACCATTTGGTTCAACTCCAAGAACCTCTTGTTATAGGTGGTGTGATCCCCCTCCTTCTGTTTTAAAGAATGAAATTCGTCCTCCAACTTTTTAATTTCACTCCTAGGACAGAAACGCCTAGTCATGATTTCCCTTAACTCCTCCCAAGTTAAGGCCATTGCATCATCAGTTCCCCTCTTCCCTTTTTCAGTATTCCACCAAGTGAGAGCTACCCCAAATAGTCTTCCGGTGGCGTATCGAACCTTGCGATCCTCAGGACAATCGCAGTTGAGGAAGGTGTTTTCCATTTCCTCGAACCAGTGGAGGAGAGCAGTGACACCTTCGGTCCCCTCAAATTTAGGAGGATCACAATATTTGAAATGTTTGTATGAGCACTTGCTGGTAGGAGGGTTGTCGATGTTCTGGTCATGTTGTTGGGGAGGGTTAGTAGGATTTGTAGCGAGGGCTTGTTGTACTTGGACCACAATGTCACGCAGTATCGTGGCCATTTGTTTCGCGATTTGTGTGGCCAAGCGTTCCTGAGACCTTCCTGATCTTTTACCCCTTCGTTGTTGTCTGGACGACATCTACAGGAACATACATGAGAAGATTGTGAGTTTATGGTGTCTTTTTAGGTGTCATGTGTCTTTGAGAAAAATGAAAATAACATAAATATCAATAATGCAACTACATCCATAGGATGTCTTGGGTTTGCTCATGTTGGGCCTCAAATGTCCCCCATACCTTCACCTATATAGTCATGTGGGCCCCCATGGCTATTGGCTTGGTAGGATTCACATTAGTATTGGCGATTTAACACTCGCATCACCCGAATGCAAACCACAAAATATGTTTACGAGATGTATGGTCGGAATGTGTCCAGGTGTAGACACAATGACAACTCAAAGTGGGGTTAGCTCACACGACGTTTGGTATAGCATGCTTTGGCCTAATAGGTACTTCGTACTCTCATCGTTAGTCCCCAGGTAGGCAAACTGGTCCTTTATTTTGGATTTATACGAATGCCAGCCTAGACAGGACGTTCCGACTACCGGTACTGGTACCCTTCCAGTTACTACATGCCCGTCATGAGAACTCACTTTGATGAGATTTGAAAACACAAAAATCATTGTAAAAACAATCATGATGTGGTGTGTGCTTTCATGGATATGATGTGTTATGAGAATATGATTCATAATAGGCATTATATGATAATATATACTTATGAACATGCTTGCATAATATTGAATGTAACATTTAACATAAAACATATAAACATCATGAAATTTGGCATGTAACACACAAAAATCTTAAAAATTTCTAATCAACTATAGTATAGGCTCTAAAGGTCTAATAACCTATCCTATATCCCTATAGTCATGGCTCTGATACCAATCTGTCACACCCCGACCCGCAGCGGAATAAGAGTCGGGGCATAATTGGGTTATCACCAAAGCTCATGATATTTACTAATATGTTTCATATTTATTAAAGTCAAAGTTACATTTCCAAATATTCAAACATGTCCATACAATACAAAGAAAATAAACCAAACATAACAATCCCAAACTCTAAATCATTTTATTCTTCTAGTCCAATCCTATGTGTTTCTGGCTGCAGCTGTTCACCTGTATCATGTGTAAAAATGGGGGTTTTTGGGTCAACATAAGTTGGCGAGTAAACCTTGTTAGATAAACATTAAATATTGATTTACTTATTAGTTTATCAATGAAAAATTGTGCATAATCATAAATGAGCAAATGTAAATAATCAGGCAGTAGCAATTTGCAATCACAACTATAACATACAATAACATATGATAGCATACATTAACATACCAACATCATACGATAAATAACATAAATGAAACTGTGCGATCAAGGCTCAATCAAATGGAGCCGATCGTATGTGGGCACGCCAGGTTCACGCTCATAATGTAATGGGGAACATGCTCAACGCTCATAATGCAATGGTGAGCGGCGGCCTATGAAATTGCATGTACTGAAAATAATAAATTGCATCTAACGATAACCACACAACAGTTGAAACAAACTGAATACACATGTTCATCATATGAGGTATGCACAATGATTTAAATATAATATATAGCAAGACACATGATACACCCCAAAACGTGATTAAAACGGGGAATTTGTAAAGATTCACTCACATTGGGTGCGTTTGATTGGAGATGATGAGATGCGCACGAGTCGGGAGAGTTGAACAACGAGAATTACTAACCTAAATAATGACGGAAAAATATAGTAAATGAGTGGATTTTATTAAGGATTTTAACATAATTTTTAGATATATTTTTGTGAGTTTAAGGCTATTTTCTATCTTTAAAAATATTATTTTTAAGTATTTTTAATTGATTTTTAAATTAAATTAAATAAATAAAAATAAAAAAAAAGTGTTTATTTTTGCATTGACCGCTGACCGTTGATCGTTGACTTGTTGACCTGTTGACCGGTTCGGTCAGTGTGCAAGTATGTGCTGGGTGAGACTCGAACCCGAGACCTCCCGTACGCGTGCACGCAGCTCTACCAACTGAGCTACGTGTCTAACCCGAAATAATCTTGTTTTTAATTATATTTATATACTAATTCAATTTAACCAAAATTCTTTTAATTTCAAAAACATTTTAATTCGTTCAACCGGTGCCAGTAACAGGTTTCGAACCCGGGACTTGTGCTTTAACATCACACACAGTCCACCGCTGGACTGTGTGTCTAACTTGGTTAATATACCAATTTTTATTATACTTAACAACTAACGGAGTTAACTCGTGACATTCGCGTATTATTTGCACACAGTCCAGCGTGGACTGTGTGTCTAACCCGTTTAAAATACCAATTTTAATTATACTTATAACTTAACTATCTTCGTTTTCTTCACTCAAATTACAGTCGACGGTGTTACTAATCCGTTTTCTTGTTTTTACGATTAACAATCATTCTTAAGGCTAAAATGAAATGACAGAGACGGTGTTGGAAGTAACATACCGTAGGAATGATTTATCACAGAATTTCCGGCAATGTGTCGGCTCTGTTTTTGTGCACCTCAACTGAACAAAACAATTAACCGTTTTGATTAGCCAATCGTGGAATTGAAGTGATAAACAAACGTTAACAGTGTGATTGAAGGTCCTTACCATTTCACAGACGGAAATAAAGATTTCCAGAAATTTTCCGGCGAACTGGAATTATCTGATAACGGTGTCTGAATACGATTTCAATTGCAAGGTTTAAGTTAGAAATAGCTTAACAATTGTTAGACTACGACGGTATTGAAAGAATTACCGTTTTGATGATGAATACGGTTTTCCGGCGAACTTGCAGAAATTTCCGGCGAGTTGATTTAAGCGTTCTGATGGACTGAAAGTATGACGAAAGTGAAATGGAAGGTTTGTATGGTGTTTCTGAGTCGCGAGAGGGACTTGATTGAAGTAATTCAGTCTTTGATTATTTTCGGTTATAAAAACCGATGATGATCAAAATTGAAGTTCATTCAAATCTGAATTGATTAAAAATCGTCGGTGCATCGGTTATAAACCTGAATGTGCGATTAATCAAACGATTAGACGGTTGAATTGCCGATTTCGGTTTCTCAGTTGGCGCAACCGGTTTAACTAGATTTGTGTATAAGAGTTATTTGTTTCCCTAAGTTGACAGAAAACAAGCAAGTGGCGGAGTGGTTATGCGGGTGAGTGTTAAGTCTTTGAAGTTATAATCCGGCTGACCCGGGTTCGAGTCCCGGAAACAACATTTCATTTTTATTTATTTTGTTTTCACTTTTTATCAAATATAATTTTTATAGTTTAGTTTGTTTATTAATTATGTATCATTAAAAATCAAAATAATCATAAATATACAACATGACATTTATAACTTGATATTCGATTACAAAACGGAGTGGGTTTTGGAAACCCGTTTTTGACAAATGTTACAATTTAGTTGTTAAATGTCACTATCAACCCTGACGTCATCAAAAGATGCTCAGTGGTTAGATAGTATAAATAGGTGAATCATTGTAACAATTGAACTTGTCTATTAAAAGATCATTCACCAATCATTTTCTCTGAGTTTTCTGTACTATCAAACTGTTGTAATTGGCTGAGGGGGAGTTTGTGAATCATATGCAAAGTTTATCAATTTGAAAGCATGATGATGATGAAAACAAACGACCTTTACTTGTAGTAAAAGTTTTCATCTTATTCCGCTGTATTTACTTAACAATTCGATCTATTTTCATTTTTGAAACAAAAACTACAAGTAAATCAAACTCAGATCCTAACAATTAACAATTTGATAAAACTCACTTAGGCATTTTATCGAACACTTGGTGGGCATCGCATTCAAGCTATTTTAATAGCTATACTTGATAACCCATTTTACCACATTATCTACAATCAAATCAACATATAAATTTCAGTTTATCACAAGTTAGCACTTAGCATGACCATCATTTTTCATAAGTTCAACACTTATGACATAAACCCATTTCTTCACATCCATGGTTAATCATCCTAATATGTCATAATTCAAATTATCCACATAATCAATAAATATAAACATCATAAACACTTCTACAGTCAGCCATACATATTCTTATGGTGATTTACCCACTGGACCTTCCTATCTCATGGATTTCTGTAAATTAGAGATTTCACCAAAAGTGAAATTACAACTTACCTTAGGGTTAGGGGGTATTGTGTGATCAAAATCTTCAATCATGCATCAAAACTTCTTTGATTTTGGACCCGAATTTGATGATTTCGTGTTGCTAGGTTGAAGAAGGGTTTCCCCTTTCCTCTGGGTCGACACACACACATGTGTTTGAGATTTTTTTTAATCAAACTGCTTTCCATTTGGTCCACTTTAGCCCCTCAAGTTTAGCTACTTAGCTAAGTAGGCAATAACCCACTTATTGTTACTATTATCCATACTTTATCAACTAGGTTAAATATTTATAGTTATAAAGTTTCATTTTAAACATCAAAATAACATGATAATCGAATTAATATTTTGGGGGTGTTACACCACACGTGGTAGGGGTGCTAAATGATGGGGGGCACGATTGTCACTTTTCCACCCCCGCTTAAGTAGATGACGTTTTAACTCAGTTCAATCTTGAATCACTGTAGGCGTTTTCATTAGCTAGAACTTATAGTTTTCGTAGTTTGGCGTTCGTGGAAACTTTCCGTTTACAATCTATAGAAAAAAATTAGATAACAAACTACATTAAAAAAATAAATTAAAAATCCGAATCTAATATCTCTCCCAAATCCTCACTGTCATCAGTTTCTCTTTCTTCTTCTATCTCTCTTTCTTCTTATGAAACTACAAGAACTGTCACAAATATATGGCGTTTTTGGTTTTTTGCGTGATTTTCTTGTTCGTTTTTGAAGTGGCTTTTTTGTGGTTGTATGGAGACAGATCGACGCCGCGTGGGTGGATGCTGTTTGCACTGGTATCAGTCTCTTTCTTCCCATTCAAATATTCATCAAGAACAAAGCACACAAAATGACATATCACTGTCATCGGTCTCTTTTTCTTGAAGATATGTCCATCTCATTCACTAAAAGCTTATTGAGTCATCCCCCTTACCTAAGAATCTATTCACTAAAACTTCATCGAAAACAAAACTGAATATCCAACACTAGTTGTTTGCCATATTTTATTTTTTAACCTTTTTAGCGTTTTTAGAGTGAGTTGTATTTAGGAAACATGGCGTTTCTTTTTTGGTGTGATCAACGGAGGTGCTGAGACGTTTTTCTTTATAAGATATATTTTGTCGCGTAGTTTGAGCGGGATATTAATAAATGCAATTAATAAAGTATCTGTCGTTTCAGTTACAACTTGTATTTACTGTTTTTATTAAGCTTTATCTGTTAAGTCTGTAACACGCCCATCTTTCAAGTTTGCCATTTTGTTTTTAGCTGGTGTTTTATATTTTTATTGGCGTGTTTACGTAAGAAACTATGTCTTGGCGCCAAAAACAATAGCAGGAAGCAGACATATATATTTTGATGTGTATTTTTTGTACTTTTTGTCGTTTGATGTAGGATGCAGACCTATAAGATGACATGTAATTATGGTGTTAGAAAATATAAAAAAATTGATTTGTGTGCCATGGTGTGGTTTTTAAAATATAATAAATGGTTGTAATCAAGTACCCGTCGCTTCAGTTACTGTTTGTAGTTACTGTTTGTTCAGTCTGTTAAGGATATAAAACTTCCCATTTTTTAAAGTTGGCGTTTTTTATTAAATGACGTTTTATACATAAAGATGCAAACTAAAACTTTAGTACGGTACCCCTTTTATGTTCTATTCACTTGAACCTTGAATTTGGCGTTTTTTGGTATTTTGGCATTTTGGCATTTTTGTAAGTAATTTTAGAGAAGTTTGTTAGGTATACAAATCATTCTCCACAAGCCCCAAATCCTTCTTCGTTCAATCGGTTCTGGATCCTTTTCCTTTGTAATATCCCATGTCTCGTCAGCACGCAATACAATCACCGCTTCACATGTTTCTGGATTAGTTTGCCACCACAAGAAGTAAGGATGAAAATCCTGTTCGATGGGCTTCAGTGGCATATTCTTCATAGCTCGCGGACGTTTCATCACAAACGTAATATCCTTTTCCCCGTTTTCTTGTTAATCTTTATTCTGTGTTTAGGGATAAACGGCTTCCATAGCTCAAAGCCTCTTGATGCTTCAAACTTTATCACCCTCCAGAGCCTTTGTTCATTGAATTTCATCTACAGACTGATATTACGTGTTTGCACCAACTCTTCAACATCCCAGAACGGCAATGTCTTTATATATGTCAGATGTCTCAACAACTGAACCCCAAACTCTCTTTTAGTAGCATGCACATCAAGTTCTCGAATCCATCCCCAACTTAGAATGTCACCCAATGATACATCTTTATCCCGTGTGAAGAAGGCTAGTGGTCTTTTAAACTTTCTTTCCTTTGGCATTTCCTTAAACCACGATTTCTTTGCCTCGGCAATCTGCTCTTTAGTATAACGTTTCGGAATATTGCCTTCCTTCACAACTTCATCGATCTTCTTGTTTCAACAAATCCACATCAATTTGACTCATAAGCTCTTAAATCGTTGGAAATTTGTCAGTGTTCAGATTAGAATATTTTTCTGTTTCATCATCATCTGAATCTTCAAATATCACTCGATCATAATCACCAGCTTTAGCCATACGTTTGTAGACATATTGTTTTGGTTCAAACGTTTTGATGTTCACCAACTCTTCTTTGAAATCGAATTCAAACGAATCAGCATCAACCTCGAACATTCTGTCCAACTCTTCCTTAGTGTAATCATGAACAAACTTTCCTTCCTCTATACTCGGATCCAACATAATCATCAAGGGCTTCTCATGAATAGCAGCAACAGGCATAGCAACTATAGCTTCAGAAGCATCAACATCTTATGGACCTGTTTGCTCTGTAGACTCCCCCTTACTTTGATCATCCTCCATGTTAGCATCATCGTTGATTAGGGATTCGAAATCAAATTCGGAATGAACTTTTGCGGAATCAATCTTTAATCCAATTATTTTGAGTTAAACGTCATTTTAGTACACGTGATTTGGGTCATTTTCCCCGTTTAGTATAAAGGTTTCATTTTTGTCTGTGGGTCCAAAAAGGTTTCACGGTTGCCATTTTAGTCCACTGGGTTAACTTTATCCATTTTTCCTGTTAACGAAAAGGGTAATTCTATCATTTTATATGTAATTTTGTTAACTAGAAGGGTAATTCGGCCATATAAAATGACCGAATTCCCCTTCTCGTTAATAGAAAAAATAGATGAAGTTAACCCAGCGGATCAAACTGGCAACGATGAAACCTTTTTGAACCCGTCAGGCGAAAAATGAAACTTTTATACTAAACTGTCAAAATAGCCCAAACCACAGGGACTAAAATGGAATTTAACTATATTATTTTCTTTTGTGTGTTGATATCGAGACCATATTTGAAGTTGAATTTGTTATGTGCTAGTTATATTGGAATGTGTTATTGAATCATAAAATTTTGAAAACATTAAACTCGGGATTTCCAACATGTTTCATAAAAATAAGAAAATAATGTTGTTCACACTTTTAAGTAATGTCATATATGTCCCAACAACTATTAGTTCCTACCGTTTGAACACTAAATATGTTTTGTATATGATCTTAGTCTATACAGTATAGATGTGTGTGTTTATATATGTTTCCGTTCGATAATCTTATTTGAAATGCTATACGTAGTCCATGCGATGGCATGGTCGTACTTGAGTTTGGCAACAAAATCCCATTTGAGTTATTTTTGCTCATCTTATATATCAAATAAGTCACAATTGACTTAAGAAATAAGTAAGGATGGGTTAAGATGAGTTTTTAAATTTTCATTGAAAATTAGTTAAGGGTCAGAATGCGTTTTTAAGTTTTAAACAAACATATCTGGGTAACCCTAAAAAACATCACACAGATTCGCAAACCTCATACTTTTACATACTTCGACTCTTCATACTTCGTGTACAAAAATAAAAATATTAAAGAAATTATACTTTTAAGTCAGGCAGACGTTATTTTGATAAAACGTTTTCGGAAAAACAAACAGTCTACGCATGGCAATGTATGCGCGTGGTCTGTGCGCCGTAAACAAAAGAGCATGCGGCGATCTTTTTTAGAATAAAAAACACCACTTTAGTGTATTTTAACTATTGTCGTTTCTACATGATTGACAAAAACCTATATTTGAAACTAATTTGTTGTATGATTTATTCTTGATATGTAGAAATTGAAAAGATTAATTACTTATTCTTCATTTGATAATATTGAATATTATTTATGGATTCAAAACTAAAAGTTTATATTATAAAATAAATGTTGATCATATTCTTATATTAAAAGTCAACAACAATAGTTTCATGGCCTGAATTCTATTTAGGCTGATAGCTTAGACCAGCTACATTAAAGAAACAATAAGCCATAAAGAACTTTGAAACAACCAACATAAAGCTACAATCCTTCTTCGTTTAATTTAAAATTCATAAATAAAAACTTTCGTACCAAAAAAAAACAATATACGTTATAAAATCAATACAAATACTGCCAGTCTCATTTTGGTCACTTCTTCGTTTTGGTAGCATCCCTGCTTTGGTCTGCAAAGTCAACAAACATCTGTTTTCTTTTGTTTCTTTTAATTTTTTAATGTTTTTATTTTTTAGAGTTTTTTGATTTTTCAGTTTTTTATTTATTTTTTAAAACTTTATTATTATTTTATTTTTATTTTTTAAACTATTTTTGATGTTTTTTTAATTTTTTTATTCTTTTTAACTTAATTTATTTTTAGCCTATCATGATCAAAACATCTTGCCATAAACTCATCCTAACCTTTTTTTTAGTAAACTTATTCTAACCCATGACTCAAACCTGTCCAACCTGCCTAAACCATCCTTTTGCCAACTCTAGTTGTACCACATCTTTCGCATATATTTTCGGTTGAATTGTTCTTTCATTAGTAGTGCAGGAAAGTCTCTTATTGCACAATAACAAATTTATATATAGACAAGGTCAATTTCTGAAAACACTGATAGTTACAACCTAACAAAATATACATATTGTCAAACGTATCCAAAAACGAGATTAAAGTATTGTAGTGGATCAATTTTTTTATTAGCACCTTTGAATCCTGCATTTAATTATCTCCTTGTTAATCTACACCCCATTGAAATTGGAAATGCCCAATAAATCGTATGTCAACTATAAAAACCAATTTTAGAATTGTCCTTTAATTAAGAATAAAACTGATTATTATGCTTACGCAAACCTGGTAATACGTTACCATCCGTACTAGATTGAACTTAAATTAATTTACAAAACTATTAACTTTGTTGTATAACACCCAATATATAAATGATAAATTTGTAAATTAAAGAATGGTGATTATAAAGTTCAAGGGTTTATAACATTCCGATACACATACTGAAGACATAAAGCAAAAAATTATTGCCACTCATGACGAGAACCATAATCCTAAACCTTTTCGGAAAACCTCTAAATTTTGGGGACTATATATAGCTAGAGGATTTATTTATTTATTTAGTTATTTTTTAAGTAGAGACGCCCGTGGCCTTCAATTCTTTCTTGGAAGGAAATCTAAGTCTATACTGAGTAAAATTATGTTTTTCTGTGTCTTAACATTAGTCGATGATTACAAATAAAAAATGCAATAAAAACTATCTATTCAGAAAGGGCTACTAACCAAAGAGAAAGGGTAATAATTTGACTAGTTACACACTTAATGATTAATCTTTAATAGTTTGAATGCTACTAAGCTGGTGGGTATGGTGGTTGGCTTAGGCCCGGTCAGGCCAGGCGCCGCCCCCCCACACCGCCCCCTAGGCCCGGTAGCGGCATATCCGGCAAATCCCTGCCGCCCAAGCCGTGCCTCTTCCTCTCTTACACATCTATACATATATACATACATATATATAAAGGGGTTCATCCCTCACCCCTTAGGTCCATCCTCACACCCGCTTACGTGGCATCCTACGTGGCGGCCCATCCTCCCAAAGATGAGCCTCACCATACCCACTAGCCTGATGGAGAGGTAGTTAATTGCCAAAGACAAAACCTTTAAACACTTGGGATTGAGATGAGAAGGTCTTGGGTTTAAGTCTCACAAATAATAGGGATTAAAAGAAATAAAATGTTTGAATGATCAAATTCGACAAATGCTAATTTGTAGGAACTAGGTTCACTTTTTATTAACATTATATTGCGAAATATATAATAACGAGACTCTCGTTATTCATAGGAAATATGATAGTACAATCCGGTTACAAAACTATATGAAAATAAATGAAATACAAATACATTGTACCAATCTTGATTTAAGTCGACGTCTTTGGAAAACTTCAACCGCACCTTCTTGTTCGAAACTCTGCTACAAAACAAACAAAAATTGTTGACGGTTTTGGTTGAGGCACGTGTTCAACACGCTTCCCTTAAAACAGATTCCGTGCCTCTACTAAAGACGACGCGACTGTTTCCCAGGGTACAACAGCCGAAGCAGTATGTACTTCCGGAGATGGCCACGTGCCCGAGGTTACACTGGATAAATTATAGTGTTAGAACTCGTGGAAAATTATGATACGAAGGCGATGAAATCGTATAGAGAAACATATCTCTCTGAGTACCTAACACATGGGTCTTCAAGTGTTTCATCTTTTCTAAGAACTCTCCATGTATTCATGAATTTTTCTTGTATGATTTCTCTTGTATTTCTCTAGTGTACTTTTCATATGTGACACCATGTTCTAAATATCCAAGAGTCTTTTATAGAGTTAAGAGTCTCAATAATTATGTACTTAAACTCTAATAAAACTCATCAAATGTCATCAAGAGTTTCACCATATAAAGAGTTAAGAGTCACCATAATCATAGACTTACACTCTATTAAAACACATCAAATATCATCATTAAAACTCTACTTAAGAGTTTTACCATATGAAGAGTTTACCTAGTAATTATAATTTCACTTAATTATAAATTAACTTGATATCCATTCACTAATTTTCCAACAATCCCCCACATGAATGGAGATCGTTCAAAACACATAAAATTTCCAACGGAACCTCGACGGTTGAGTTTTGCATACGATAGATAGGTGTTTCCCTTTGAACCTTCGCTCATGAAATGCACTTAGCCCACTAGCTCTGAGTAGAACTCGATGTCTTTGAACTCGTCTGCCGTTTATGTAGACGACAATACACTTCACATAAGACTCTCCTTAGCCGGGTCATCTCCTCATAGTCGTGTCCAATAATGGTCGTGGAACACTTTCCTGGTTCTGCGAGAGCTCTAGGAATTGTGCCCTGAATTCCATTCGAAGCGACCCCACTTCTCTCTAACAGGTGATTCTCCTTAGATCATTAAAAGCATTGTGGTTATCGTGATTTATCCAAATCATTTACCACATATTATGCTTAGCCTCACTCTTTGTCACTGAATATCATCGGAATAGACTAGGATGTATTTAAACACCCTTTTATACTTTAGGGGTATGTATAACCATATATGCTAGCTTATACATATCATTTATGCCCCCACAGTGACCACCCTTAGGCATATGAGTTAGGTGTCCTTCACATACCCTTTTTTCATGGGCTTTAGTCTCATTCCACAACTTGATCTCTAATAAACCCTCAGGTTGTTGGATCCATAACATTAACAAATAACTTTGCGTATTTGAGATCAATTGTCATGATGTGTTCTTAACTCGTAAGTTAATTTTGCCTATTGTCAACTTCTAAGATTATAACCTCAGTAGCCATCTGATTCCGGTTATAACATATGTCTTTGTAAGATACGCGTATCATTTAAGGCAAACACATCTCCATTATGCACTACGACCTTTGTGTCCTCCACTTAGTCATCTGTTTGCAATGTTAAATTGGATTACAAAATCCTTATTGCCAAAGTTTTATGATACAGATGCAAGACACCCCCACATTTAAGTGTTATAGGATATCATCCAGATGGGATAATGAAAACCATTTCTACATACCCTTATAGGGTTGTTTCTAAATGGATCCTCCCTCACATTTCTTGCCATTTGATCAATATTTTTGTAACTCCACTTATGACGAAATTTATACACATATGATTGAACAAGATCAACCTCATTGTATCAGTGAATTCAACTCATATTGCATTAGCTTACATATGCTTCCGAGCTAACCAAAGCAACACATGCCATTGTCATAAGTTTGTCACCAAATTAGAATCATTCTAATTTAACACCTTGAATAAGCCTAGACAATGAGTTCTCCTCATTAGCTTTTCTAACAAACTTTTCAAAAGTTACATGTCTTTTCCTTATAATGAATGAAAATTCGTCCTCAACTTTGTCTATACACAAATTGTTATTGTGTTCATACACATTTGAATGTTTAGAGTTAATTAGTCTCCATCAAGACCCATAATTAACCAACTACTAGTCTAGCATGCTTTAGACTACAATACTTTAGCATGTGAACAGAAGATGCATCATTCTGATTCTTCACAGCCTCAAGGATATCATAATATCACTTTGCAACATTCATCCCTTGTTAAGACAAAATAATGAGACTTATTCATAATCTTAAAACATTAAAATTTAGGAAAGTCTCACAAATTATTGTATATAGCACATAGCCAAAATTTATCATTCAATTAAGGAACATAACTTGTTTACCTTTGATCTCCAACGTTTTACCATTGACTCATAAGGACTTAAACATAAGTCTTAATCCAAGTCACTTGGCGAACCCATTCATCACTGACAAGATGAATGTTGCTCGTCTACAATCACTATTGTGTGTGAGATAGAGTCAACTAGATCGACACTCAACAAAATGGCATTCATGATTTGCCATAAGTGATTTGTACACATCTATTGTTATTCATTAGGAGATATGTATATTTAGGATTCTCTCTTAAACGAATATAAAATCTCCATATAGTTCTAACAATAATCAAGTGGTAGACGCATCTATGTACAGATCACTCGAAACAAATCTCGCAAGATTTATCAAAGGTATATAATAACATATAGTACTTTTTCTTTCATATGTTAGAATTCACACTTGTGAATTTTCCAATGACTTCTAACGAAGTACTTCAACATGAATCTCGTTTATGTATTTCATCTCAATACACTCACTACTCACTCGGATGTGGTTACACATTTGATGTCTCGTCTTTGACTTTTAGTCAATGCAACAACTCTCAAGTTGTTTATGTCTAAATATTTCATGTACTATCCGTTTAAAACCATATTCTTTTAGACAATGTATAGTTGACGTTATAATTAATTTCCACAAAAATAATTTATACGTCACAAACATTAGTGATTTATTTCTTTGTAAAAATTGCATGTGTTATCCAAAGATATTGAACACAACAATAAAATACATTGGAAACTAAATCATAAGTGTCAAACACTTTGAAATTTAAACGGAATCATAGACGATATGTAGATATCAAATTTCAAAGTGCTTTTAACTTCAACACTTTATATTCTGACCGAAATCTTCTCAACGATATCCTCCCATGGCATGTCTTGAGGTACTCCCTCAATAAGACTCCATGCACTTGTAAGTACAAGTTCCCCGTTTCATCTTGAAACTTTAAACTTGGACAAGTTTGCTCAAAACAACACCAAGTTGTTACAAAGGCTACATTAAAGTAGTAAACTTGAACAATTAAATTTGTTCATAACAACACCAAGTTGTTTTCCACCAAATAATATACGCGAGAACAAATTGTTTACATAAAACTTTTTCCAATGATAAGTTTATAAAATAAACTATTTCTCATCATTTTTAATACACACATAGGCAATTAAATGTTTACATAAAACATTTCCATCCATTATGGTTTATACAATGTACAATCTCTAACATTGTATTTGTGATACACGTTTTCTAACACAGGTGTTAGAAAATTTAAGTCATTTTATATATATAAACATGACCATTTGGATTTACAAATCACAAATTAAAGTTGGTGATAAATCTCACACAACTACACCATCACTTTATGGTGATTTAATTCTTGTATTCTTACTCTTGTAGTATTCCAATCTAATCAAGTTAGGCACATAGCCTACTTTTAATATAAGAGACATGGGGTGGAGAAAAGTCTCACTCAATTAGAGATTTTATTAGAGACATAAACTCTAATAAAAACTAATAAATTGACATAAAACTTTACTTAAGAGTTTATCTTCCATACTCAATTAGAGATTTTATTAGAGACATAAACTCTAATAAAAACTAATAAATTGACATAAAACTCTACTTAAGAGTTTATCTTCCACACTCAATTAAAGATTTTATTAGAGACATAAACTCTAATAAAAACTCATAAATTGACATAAAACTCTACTTAAGAGTTTATCTTCCATATGAAGAGTCTAGTAAATGATTTTAATTTCATTAAATTCATATAAATATCACACCATCACTTTATGGTGATTTTATTCTTGAAGCCAATCAAACATCAACTTAAATGTATAACCTTTTATTTGCAAACCATACAAAGCATTATATTTATTAAAATCAATGGCACAACAAATTACTTATATAAAATGTTGACATAAAACATTTCAAAGCATTTGTGTTTTAACCATTTTTAACAATCATGTTAAAACGAAAGAAATTCTAATGCGCACGTTAGAAATATTAACATTTCCACAAAATGTTAATTCGACTTGCTATATATGGTTCAAATAAATAAGTCATTTCCAATACACACGTTAGAAATAAACAATTAAAAAATTGCTTCCAAACTAACGCTTTCCATGAACGTTTCTAACACACATGTTAGAAGACAAATGATTACAAAAATCATTTTAAGTCTTATTTGTTCATATCAATCCATGGGTGGATGAATTTAGTAGAGACTTAACTAGAGACATAAAACTCTTATTTAAATACATGAAAATTCTACTCAAGAGAATTTAGCGTTTACAGAAAACGTATGGTTTACACCCATAATTCCGGTCTAACACACAAGTTAGAGAAATTTAACGTTTACAAAAACGTACGGGTTACACAATAAACTCATTCTAACACACAGGTTAGAGAAAATGAACGATTCCAAAATCGTTTCAAAACCAAATGATTGAACCAAAAGTATTCGTTTTGTACCACGATATAGGATTTAAGATTGTACCACAATCTCATAAATCCAAACACACCAAGTTGTACTATATACACATTTCCCAAAGATAATACTTATAAGATCATAATCACTAAAAATATTTTTTATAATAAATCCTTTTGTGAACCCAAAATCCTTATAAAATTTTAAGATTGTAGCAACAATCTCACAAAATCTGTTTTAAGTTTGTAGGAACTAGGTTCACTTTTTATTAACATTATATTGTGAAATATATAATAACGAGACTCTCGTTATTCATAGGAAATATGATAGTACAATCCGGTTACAAAACTATATGAAAATAAATGAAATACAAATACATTGTACCAATCTTGATTTAAGTCGATGTCTTTGGAAAACTTCAACCGCACCTTCTTATTCGAACTCTGCTACAAAACAAACAAAAATTGTTGACGGTTTTGGTTGAGGCACGTGTTCAACACGCTTCCCTTAAAACAGATTTCGTGCCTCTACTAAAGACGACGCGACTGTTTCCCAGGGTACAACAGCCAAAGCAGTATGTACTGCCGGAGATGGCCACACGCCCGAGGTTACACCGGATAAAATTATAGTGTTAGAACTCGTGGAAAATTATGATACAAAGGTGATGAAATCGTATAGAGAAACATATCACTCTAAGTACCCAACACATGGGTCTTCAAGTGTTTCATCTTTTCTAAGAACTCTCCATGTATTCATGAATTTTTCTTGTATGATTTTTCTTGTATTTCTCTAGTGTACTTTTCATATGTGACACCATGTTCTAAATATCCAAGAGTCTTTTATAGAGTTAAGAGTCTCAATAATTATGTACTTAAGCTCTAATAAAACTCATCAAATGTTATCAAGAGTTTCACCATATGAAGAGTTAAGAGTCACCATAATCATAGACTTAAACTCTATTAAAACTCATCAAATGTCATCATTAAAACTCTACTTAAGAGTTTTACCATATGAAGAGTTTACCTAGTAATTATAATTTCACTTAATTATAAATTAACTAGATATCCATTCACTAATTTTCCAACATAATTTGTGTAGTAGCGATTTGTTGAGAATACAATATACCACGCATCAGGCGCTTGAAATATGTATCAGATCAATGTGGAATGTTATGCACGATCTAATAAATATAGAAACCCATTTTTTGAATCCAAATTCTAACCGGGTAGAAAAGCCCGCTTTTTCACCACGAACTATCTTATGTATGGCGGGACACATCTTGAGGTAGTGGTGCTGAGACATTTGTTTGAGGTTCATAAACAAATATTGATAGGAAGAATGGATTTTTTTTTGGAATTGCTGATCAACTCGAATTCTATCTTACTCAAAAGGACCAGAATATAATGTTTAAGCCTTTCACCTCAACTTCGAATTCCCTCCCAGAGGTGCTTTCTTATATTTACATATTTAGTAGGAATTGAACCTGAGACCTCCCCAGAAGGACACCACTTAATAGAAAATCTAACTGAGCTATACCATATTGGCTGATAAAAAGAATGGATAGGAGAGTTGAATACAAAGGTTCAACTACATGGGAAGACATTAGGAAATAGTTCTTACTATATATTGGAATTATAATTGATGTAGTACTTAGTTGTTTGCATAAAATTTTCATTTTAAGATACTCAATTAGCAATATTAAAAATGAAGGATATTGGGAAGGAAGATTGGATTCTAATTAGGGATGTCAATCAAACTAGAACCTGATAGGTAAACCCAAAACCCGAATTATTTGGGACGGGTTTAGGGTCGGACAATTGGGTTTGAGATGGGTTTGGTGCTAGTTTTTAATTTTTTTCGCGGGGTTTGAGATTTGGTGATATACCCGTTTACCTGGCCCAATTACACAATAAAGTGTACCCGTTTACCTGGCCCAATTACACAATAAAGTGTACCCGTTTACAAGATTGTATACCCGACATAATTTCTTTTATATTTTTAAATATGTATATATATGAAACACCCATTTTTATACATATAGGTATTTTTATTTCGTATACATTGTAATTATTTCATGCATTTTTATAGTGATAACATTAAATGTAATTGATTAGTAGTTACTCGATAGATACCCGATAGGTTTTGACAGATATACCAAATGGGTAATTTTTTAAAATTAACGGTATACCCGATACCCGATGGGTATTACCCGCTAGAAACCCGATGAGTTTTGGGATGGGTTTGGGACAAGCTTATCTAACCGAGTTGGGGTTTAGGATTACCTAATCCGTCCCAAACCCGACCCATTACCATCCCTAATTCTAATCGGAGGAATAGATGTTACAAGAAGACAACTTTATTAATTAACCCACAAATGTTATTTGACAAAAGAAAATGTGTAACATGAAGACATAAATTCATATATGTATTATACGATAAAACAACGATTTTCGTCGATTCGGTTTGATCACTTTTGTCATTTACATCTAGAAACATTTTTATTTTCTCATTCGCGTCTTGTCGTTTCAATTGTTTTGCCGTTTCCATCCACTTCGCTAACCCTATCCATTTTTTGACGTTAGATGAAGGGCCTTTTTTCATTTTGCTTAATGTACAAAATTTAAGCATCATGTACAAGTTTAGAAAAAAATATCTAAAATTAAACGTTGTTGATGTCTACAACCATAACCTCCACCGCCTCGTCTTCCATCTCCCCCCCCCACCACCGTTGTTTTAACCTTCCATCCGCAAGTCTTTTGTTTCTTCATCTCAAATCTGCAAATATCTTCCATCTTTGTTTCTTCATCTCCATGCAAAAAAAATCACCGTCAATCGCTCTTGGATTTTGAGTTAGGAACTAATTCAATGCATCGAGATTCATCAACGTTTCAATCACAAATGTAAACTAGTATGGGTAAGTAAGGTCGTATACGCAGGGAATTTGTGGTCAGTGTTTAGGGAACGAATTAATTAACTACTATTATCTAAATCAGGGGTTTGTTTGATTGATAAAATACAAAAATTGTTAAGAAAAGTGTTATCAAAATGAGAAGAAGTCATCCCACCTAGAATATCGATTACCATTTTAACATAAAAAACATGTTTACTAATTCAAACACCACATAGTGTTGATACACAATGTCTGTTGCCTACGTAATCGAGTCGTGTCATGTAATAGGGCTTTTAACTGTTAGATATTTTGGTTTGTTTTGTATGTATTACATCCGTATGGATGTACACGTCCGCACGGATGGGAGGTTAGTCCGCACGGATGTGTTATATCCGCACGAAGGTACTAGTCCGCACGAACTGCACGGTGAGTCATTCTCTTTTTCTCACAACATTGTGAGTCATTCTCTTTTACTTAAATGATTTGAAAAACCCTAAATGTTCCTAGTTGTATTTACAGTGATTAAGTTTTTGTATTCTGATATTACTTTCGGTATGTGGGGTTTTGTATACACTACTAGTCCAGCGTTACTATTGGAAAAAGAGTAAGCCAATAGTAATATGATCACAGTCACCGAATTGGGTGTGTGTAAAATACTGATTTGAGTAATTGAAAGATATAAACAAATGTAAAAACTGTTGGAACTTTTAAGATCGATGATACTTGATAAATATGAGTTTTGGATAGTTTTGTGTTAGTTTATAATGTTTTAGATTGTTGAGGGACTAAAAGTGTAACTTTGGGAAACTTTGTACCTGGCGGCGTAATTAACTATCTGGCGTACTTATAATTACGCCATACGGTCAGCCGTGCCTATATATATGTGTTGAATGAAAACCCTAGCTCCAAGGTTCTTGGACTAGATATTTTGGTGATTTCTTGTGTTGTAATTCTTGTTGTTCTTGTGCTTAATCCGAATATCCAGGTGCTTAAATTACTATTATCAGTTGCGATTTAACATACAACACAAGTTGTTTCTACCAAAACAAGAATCTTCATCTTCATCTTTGATTATTCTTATCTTTACACATTCAAAAACCTAATCTATTGGTGTTTGTGTGTTAACAATCAAACTACTGTGATCCGTAGTTGATTTGGGACTCACAATTTGGTATCAGAGCCTTTATGCTCTTGATTGTTTGATTTTTTGTAAAGATTTTTCAAGATTTGAACGTTTCAAAAGGTTTTCCAAATATTCAAGTTTTTTCAAATTTTTGGGCTTAAAATGGGTCGATTTGGTGTGATTAATCATTGGGTTGTTGTTAATCAGTGTTTAAACATTTAGGTCATTTTGGTACAAAGAATCATGGAATTTGAGTCGTTTTTGGGTGATTAGAGAGTTTTGTTCGTGTTTAAACCCTTCTAGGCGTAATTAATTTGAAGGTAGCGTAGATAACTTTGAAGTCAGCGTATTTGTCTTTGAAGATCGTGTAATTGACAAATATGCCCGAAACATACCAGCGTATTTGTTAATCTTCAGCGAAATAGTGTCAGCGTAATTAATCGAAGACGACTTTGAAGTCAGTGATAAAGATCCTCAAGGACTTTATCACGGTGATCAACGTACTTAACCAATCTTTTATTTGTTTTGTGTTGACCAGCCGAATTAGCTTTTACGCCATACCAAGACTCAGGAACCATCAGCGCATCTATCATCGACCAGCGTATTTGAACTCAACCAGCGTATTTGTCCTCAGAAACCATCACACCTAGCGTATTTAACATCTGATCAGAAACCTAAAATTGAACCTTAATCAAAATGTCACTAAATTAATTGAATACGGTTGCACAAGCCGAACTTGAAACTAAAACTGCTACTAGACCTCCAAAGTTGAAAGGATCTGAAGATTTTAGCAGCTGGAAGAACCGAATTAGTCATTCTTTGAGTACATGGACTATACTCAATGGATGTCTTTTACCGTTGGACCTCACGTCCCTGTGATTATGAGTGACGATGTTCGTACTGTTAATGAAGATCCAACCACCTTCACTGAAGAAGATAGGGAATTGATTCAGCGTGATTGCCGTGCTCACGCTGCTCTGACAATGGCCTTGAACAAAGATGACAACAATCTGTTTGAAGAATACACGTCTGCACATGATCTGTGGTTAGCTCTTATATCAAGGGAACCAAAAACTAATGGACAATAAAAGAGACATGGTTCAGAAGGAGTATGATATGTTTGGAAGTGTTTAAGGAGAAAGCCTGTCTGATCAGATTAGCCGATTTCTGAATGTGCTGACTAAGATGAAGAAAGTTGGTAACCCCGTTGCCAACTATGCTTCTATTAAGAAACTTTTGGACTCTCTTCCAAAAGAATGGAGCTTGCAATACATGATGATCAAGAGAAGCTTCCTGTGCTGCACCACACCATTCACGCTATTTGATTTAATCAACACTCTGAAGGCTTTCGAATGGACGTGATCAAAAGATAAATGAATCAAACCAGTCAAAAATATGCTCAGTCAGCTGCTGTTATCATGCCCAAGAACATGGCTTTTCTCGCTCCAACAAGCTTAGGCGGTTCAAGCTCTCAAAGTGCTAGTGCATCATACTTCAATGCTTTCGCAAACTCTGCTAAGGATCCACATTCCAATGAGAAAACTATCGTGGTTGCCGATGCTCAAGCACTCAAGATATCCACGAAACATGTTGCTCTATTCAACATGTTTCTGAGCAGTTATGAAGCTCTTATGTCAAGTAAACTAAAAAGGGAATTCCTTTTCGGCTGAAGACATGTATCAGGTGGATCCAGATGACATGGAGGAAATGGATTTGAAATAGCAAATGGCTATGATCACCCTGAGCCTTAAGAAGTTTCAAGACAAGATGGGAAAGAGATTGTCTCTGGGAAAGGCTAGTTTTGACAATTAAAAGTTGCGTTGTTACAACTGCAAGAATTTGGTCCATTTTAAGAGAGATTGTCCATTGCTGAAAAATTTGTCATACAACAAGAAGAGCAATTGCCATTGAAAGAAATGATAATGAGCTATCAACACCCCGAAAGCTTTGGTGCTTGAAGATTACGATTGGGCAGATGAGATAGCTGAAACCAAAGAGGAAGTTAGCAAAACCTTGATGGCTAAAATCTCAAAGGAATCGAAAGAAGTTGATAAAGCTCCTACAACCAAGACACCGACTGAATCAGCTCCTCCTCCTTCTAAATCTATTTATAACAAAAATACAGGTATTCCAAAAGGAGAAAATTCATTTGACAAAGGTCTGAAGAGCATTGTCAACTCAACGAATGCTGAAGCTGAAAAGAAAGCTCAAACGGATGGCGAAGGTGAGAAGAAACAAGGTGGTGAAGCTTCTACTGCTGCAATGAAGGCTGACTCTGCCAAAGAAAAAGAGGATAAGGAATTGGTAAACAACATCCCCTATAAATTTAAAGCCAAATTGTGCTCCTAAACCTTGAATGAACATCATGGCTCATTACAAATCGCTCAATCATGACCTAATTAGAGAAAAAGAAAAAGTTTTACAAGTTAACAAAGAAATGAAACTGAACGAAGTTGCATATCAGAGAAAGTTGAACTCAACTTTGGCTGAAATGCAATCTTTAAAGGAGTTGCTTTTTAAGAAATATTTTATTATAACCGATCAAACTGAAAGGTTAGAAAATTCGGAAATAAAAAATACTAAATTGCAACTCACCATCGATAAGTGGAACGTAAGCAAAAAGGCACTGGTTGATGTTAAAGATAGCCAACGACCGACATATATAAATGACGGCATTGGGTACAAAGATAAGCTGGGAAATGAAAGAAGAATCTTTCCACCTCCACATAGCAAAAACTATGTACCCATGCCGACTCCTCATCCTGAAAATGATTTGATTGACAAAAATGATTTGATTGCTCAAAGTGTCGATTACGAAAATGATAAAAATACTAATGTTTCTATAAGTAATGCAGATGCAAATGAGCGTGAAGGAGATGTGTGCGATGAGGAAGGTGAAGGCACAAAAATATGGCTAGGTGATTTAGGCGACAATTACACTACGGATAACTGGTTCGCCTGGAATTGTGGAAAAACCAAAGACAATTCTATTCGGGATGAATGTGATAATATAACTAAGATGGATGACTGTATTAAACCTAGTATAAATATTCGGGATGACTGTAATAGGCATGTGCCTAAACCTTTGACCCAAAACCACGAGAATGTAGTGGTTGAATGCATGGACTTGAAATATGCCTTTTGTGATGAAAGTGTTGTGTTTGAATCACCTGTGTTTGTTCCAGAATTGAAGAATAACAGATTCGGAAAATTCCTTACAGAGGAAATTCCCGAGTTTGTTCCATCGTGTACAGGTACATCAGAGGATGACCAAGATTTAAGTCAAGAAAGCAGTAGTGAGGATTCAACCACATCAAACTCAGAAGGTGATGAAGAAGCTGCAAGGGAAGATCAAGGATCAGATAACTCAAATGAAAATCAAGAGTCAACTTCGTCGTCAGTAAGCGAGTCAGATGAAGAATGTACTGAAGATGAAAGTCGGCTTGACAAGAAAATAAAGAAAATGCAAAGTTCAAGCGTCGATACAACAAGCGAAGATTCATGCAGCTCAAGACACTCATCACATACATCATCTTCCAACACATCATCCTCCAAAAGAAAGAAGAAACGTTGCATTAAATGCTTTTGTTGTGGTCATTTTGGACATACAGTGAAACATTGCAAAAGCAAGAAATTTTCTAAACCAAAACCCAATTTTGTCAATAACTTCACAGAGCAATTTGATAATATTAAGAAATCAGTAAAGAACCTTGTTAATACATCATGTTTTTGGAAAAGAAAAGAAGATATTAATGCCCAAAACCATGATAGATTAAAGTTAAAGCAAATTTGGGCTCCGAAATCTAACTAACTTTTGTATATTTTTGTTTGTTGTTGTATCATAGAATAAATTGCAAAAATGGCTTCGAATGCTCATGGAATACATTTGGCACGTGAACAATGGATGCTCGAGGCATATGACCGGTTTGAAGGAACTGCTGAAGAACTTCCGATTTATCAATGGTGACTTTGTGTCGTTTGCCGGAGATGAAAAAGGAGGGAAAATCTTTGGAATGGGAGACGTAGTATCTGAGGCTCTTACTTTGGAGAACGTCAATTATGTTCCAGAATTGTATTACAATCTTATGAGCGGATCATAAGTCTATGACAAATGAATCTTTGTACTATTCAATGACGTCGAATGTCTCTTTCTCAAGCCAGAATATTCAGTTCCCGCTGAAATGATTACGCTCACAGCTCCTCGTTAAAACAACACATATGCCCTTAACATGAAAAATGCCAAAACAAATGAGCAAATGACGTGCTTAATCTCTAAGGCGTCAGAATCATAATCATTGCTTTGGCACATGCGCTTGGGTCATATGAATTTTAAAAATATGAATAAACTTTCAAAATTAAATCTAGTAAGAGGATTACCAGTTAAAGAATTTCTTTATACTGAAAAATGTATCGCATGCGCCCAAAGGAAGCAACACAAAAAGCCACACAAGTCCAAAGCAATGAATTCGATCACAACACCATTGCAATTGCTGCACATGGATCTTTTTGGCCCTATCAGTGCTAAAAGTTTACTCAAGAGATCTTATTGCTTGGTGATTACAGATGATTTTTCTTGTTTCTCATGGGTTTATTTTCTTGAAGCAAAAAGTGAAACAACATCCATTCTTCAGACTTTATCCATATGATCGAGAACGTCATTAAACTGAAGGTCATCAAAAGTGATAATGGTTCAGAATTCAAGAATCAGACGTTTATTTCTTTCTGTGAAGAAAAGGGGATTCGACCTTAGTACAATGCAGCTAGAACTCCTCAGAAAAACGGTGTAGCAGAACGAAAGAATAGAACACTCCTTGAAGTTGTTCGAACTATGATCGTAGATGTCACACCCCTACCTGCAGCGGAATAAGAGTCGGGGCATAATTGGGTTATCACCAAAGCTCATGATATTTACTAATATGTTTCATATTTATTAAAGTCAAAATTACATTTTCAATAATCCAAACATGTCCATACAAATACAAAGAAAAATAGCCAACTAAACAATCCAAGCTCTAAACCAGTTTATTCTTTTAAGCCAATCCTATATGTTTCTTGTTGCAGCTGTTTCACCTGTATCATGTGTAAAAATGAGGGTTTTTGGGTCAACATAAGTTGGCGAGTGAACCTTGTTAGATAAACATTTATTATTGATTTTCTTGTTATTTTATCAAGGAAAAATTGTGCATAATCATAAGTGAGCAAATGTAAATAATCAATCAGTAACAATGTCAACCACAAACTATAACATACAATAACATACAATGACTTATAATAACTTGCATAAATATATAACATGAATGAAACTGTGCGATCAAGGCTCAATCAAACGGAGCCGATCGTATTGCATGTACTGAAAATGATAAATGTCTGTGCGATCAAGGCTCAATCAAACGGAGCCGATCGTATGTTGGCACGCCAGGTTCACGCTCATAATGTAATGGGGAACATGCTCAACGCTCATAATGTAATGGGGAGCGGCGGCCTATGAACTTGCATGTACTGGAAATAATAAATTAAATCTAACAATAACCACACAAACAGTTGAAACAAGCTGAATACACATTTGTTCATGATATGACGTATGCACAATGATTTAAATATAATAAATGGCAAGACACATGATACACCCCAAAAACGTGATTAAAACGGGGAATTTGTAAAGATTCACTCACATTGGGTGCGTTTGGTTGGAGATGATGAGATGCGCACGAGTTGAAAGGATTGAACAACGAGATTTAACTTACCTAAATAATAACGGAAAATATAGTAAATGAGTGGATTTTATTAATAATTTTAATAAGATTTTTAGATATATTTTTGTGAGTTTAAGGCTATTTCCTATCTTTAAAAACATTATTTTAAGTATTTTTAATTGATTTTTAAATTAAATTAAATAAATAAAAATATAAAAATATGTTGACTTTTTGCGACCGTTGACCGTTGACCGTTTGACTTGTTGACCGTTTTATTGTGTAATTGTATGCGCCGGGTGAGGCTCGAACCTGAGACCTCGCGTTCGCGTGCACGCAGCTCTACCAACTGAGCTACGTGTCTAACCTGAAATAATTCTGTTTTTAATTATACTTATATACTAACTCAGTTTATTCAAAATTCTTTTATTTTCAAAAATATTTTAAATCATCGAACCGGTGTCACCAACAGGTCTCAAACCCGGGACCTGTGCTTTAACGTTACACACAGTCCACCGCTGGACTGTGTGTCTAACTTGGTTAATATACAGATTTTTATTATACTTAACAACTAACGTAAGTTAATCCGGTTCAGTTAGAAAAATAAAACATCTTATATTACAGAGAGGGTGCGTGTATCAGGGATCGAACTCGCGGCGTGTGTTTTGTATGTGCGCACAGTCCACCGCTGGACTGTGTGTCTAACCCGTTTATAATACCGATTTTAATAAATCTTATAATACTAACACACTTCATCTTCTTTGCTAATTTTACAGACAGCAATTTACTCACTGTTTCTTGTTTTAAAACGATTAACAACATTCAAAAGACTAAAATGAAATGACAGAGACGGTGTTGGAAGCAAACATACCGGAGGAATGATTTAACCCAGAATTCCGGCAAGGCGTCGGCTCTGTTTTTATGGACTTCAACTGAGCGAACAAATTAACCGTTTCGATTAGCTAATCGTGGAATTGAAGTGCTAAATCAGCGTTAACAGAGTGTTTGAATGTCCATACCGTTTTACAGCGGAAGATAAGAACTTTCAGAGGTTTTCCGGCGAGCAGGAATTATCCGATAACGACGTCTGAATTTGATTTCAATTGAAAGGTTTGAGTTAGCAATAGCTTAACAATTGATAGACCACGAAGGAATTGAAAGACTTACTGTTTTGATGGAGAATACGGTTTTCCGGCGAAAGCCCGGCGAGTCCAATTAGATTCTCCGGCGAACTGAAACTTGTGCGGAAATGTAATTGAGAGCTTTCCGAGTGTGTTTGAGTCGTGAGAGAGAACAAAGATTGAAGTAATTCTGGAATTGAAAGTTTTCGGTTATAAAAACCGATCCACTTCTAGAATTCAAGTTCATTCAAAGCAACTTGATTGAAAACGTCGGTGTAGCGGTTATAATCGGTAAACCGCGTATTATCAAACGTTTTGGACGGTTGAATAGCCGATTACGGTTTTCAGTTTGGCGCAACCGGTTGATCCATGATTGACTATAAAATTTATTTGTTTCCTAGAGTTGACAGAAAACAACAAGTGGCGGAGTGGTTATGTGTGTGTGTGATAAGTCGTTGGGCTTAGGCCCGGCTGACCCGGGTTCGAGTCCCGGCAGCCTCATTTTATTTTTAATTATTTTATTTTTACTTTTTATCAATTATAACTTTTATAGTTTAGTTTGTTTATTAATTATGTATCATTAAAAATCAAAGTAGACATAAATACACAACGAAACATTTATAACTTGATATTCGATTACAAATGGAGCGGGTTTGGAAAACCCGTTTTTTGACAAATGTTACAGTAGACTCCAAGCTCCTATCATCTTCTGGGCAGAAACGGTCAACACAGCATGCTATGTCTTAAATCGAGTTCTCATCATCAAACTTCATGGAAAAACTGCCTATGAACTTCTTTTCAAGAGAAAGCCTCTGATAGATTTCTTTAGACCGTTTGGATGTTTGAGTACACTCCTCAACACTGAAGACAATCTTATCAAGTTTGAAGCAGTCGGTGATGTGTGCTATTTTATGGATATTCATCTACTAAAAAAGAATATCGTGTCTACAACAAACGAACCAAGATGGTGCTTGAATCACACTACGTCGAGTTTCAAGAAGGAAACTACACCAACACTGGAAGCACTCCATATTGGTTCTATGACGCAGACGTTGTTTTCAACACCTTCGACATTCTCGAACCTATTCCTAAAACCCCACCTTTAGAAACCGCTCCAGTGGAACCATTGTTTGATACTTCGGATATTGGCTTCACTCCTTTCACTACTCGTTTCACTCCCTTTTCGGCTGATCCAATTCTTCCTGTGGTAGAAACTAGTGGTGACACTTCGGCTGAGAATGCGTCTACTGCTTCTTCTTCACAAACGAACTTGGATGAACCAACACAGGAAGATGATCCACCAATCATATATGTCGACGAACACTTCACCAATCTACCTCAGCAAATTGAAATCCACATCAATGCGGGATACAAGACCAATCGGAATCACCCACTTCAGAATGTAAGTGGTTCTGTGGAAGATGGTGTACGAACTCGTGGACCGTCATATGTCATCAACAAAAGATTGTATGCCGCTTTTCTATCCCAATCTGTACCTCATGATATAGAAAAAGTGATTCAAGATCACAGTTGGGTTCAGGCAATGCAGGAACAATTATCTCAGTTTCGGAAACTCAAAGTATGGGAATTAGTTGATCTACTAGAAGAGGAGTTTCCAATCGGAACAAAGTGGGTATTTTGCAACAAAATGGATGATCATGGTGTGGTTACTAAGAACAAAGCTAGATTGGTAGTTTAGGGTTTTCGACAAGAGGAATGGATTGATTATGAGGAAGTTTTTTCCCGGACTGGTAGCACGTTTGGAAGCTATAAGGATATTCTTGGCATATGCTTCATAAAAAAACTTCAAGGCATTTCAGATGGATGTGAAGAGTGTGTTTCTGTACGGGGATATAAAGGAGGAAGTCTATGTTTTTCAGCCTCCCGGTTTCGAAGATCCACATTTCCCTAAACGATACTATAAGCTTGACAAATCTCTCTACGGTCTTCACCAAGCTCCTCGGGCATGGTATGAGACTTTGTCAACTTATCTTCTGGAGTATGGATACACAAGAGGTAAAATTGACATGACTCTCTTAACGAAAAGGATCGAAGACAATGTCATGTTGGTACAGATCTACGTAGACGTTATCATTTTTGGGTCAACAGATGAAGTGTTATGCAAGGAGTTCGAAAATGTTATGAAAGCAAAGATCGAAATGAGCATGATGGGGGAACTCACATTTTTCTTAGGATTGAAAGTGAAACAGCGTGAAGACGGGATTCTCATTCATCAAGCAAAGTACTTCAGGGATATTCTCGCAAAATATAGTATGAATGACTGCAAAACCGCAAGCACTCCATTCGCTCCACAAAGCGAGCTCACACTCGATCCTCAAGGAAAGCAAGTGAACAAATCCTTCTACCACTCAATGATTGGCTCGTTGATGTATCTAACCGCAAGTAGGCCTGACATTATATGGGTTGTCTGTATCTGTGAACGTTTTCAGATGAATCCCAAAGAATCTCATGATACATCAGTCATAAGAATCTTCCGCTATTTGAAGGGAACGCCCAAGCTTGGGCTTTGGTATCCTAAAGATAGTAACTTTGATTTAATTGCTTATTCTGATAGTGATCATGCGGGTTGTAAGGTCGATCTCAGGAGGTTGCCAATTCTTAGGAAATAGTCTAATATCGTGGGAAAGCAAGAAGCTGACAACTATGTCCACCTCTACTGCTCAAGCTGAATACACGGATGCTTAAAGTTGCTATTCACAAGTTCTTTGGATAAAAAATCAGTTGCTGGATTATGGAATCAACATCATGAAGACTCCAATATTCATCGACAATGAGGCGTGTCTAGGAATTTTGAAGAACCCAATCCATCACTCAAGAACAAAACATATCGAGATTCACATTCACATGATTCGAGATGCGTACGAAAAAGGATATATTTAAGTCGTTCTAGTGGATACTACGCCACAGAAAGCAAACAGATTCACAAAAGCCTTCGACAAAACTCGTTTCAACCAGTTGGTAACCTGGTTGGAAATTGTTTCCTGGAATGGAAATATGTTTTGTTGGATAACCGATTGTACATACTCTATCTTAAAAAAAACTCGCTTTCCTAAGTAAATGAGTATCGTAAGATTGTGCCCAACAAAAAGATTTTTTGTGAATAAAAATTTCATTTTCTAGCAATGAGCATACGAAAATAAAATTTTAGGGGGGAAGATATCCAGAAAAAAGTTACACGATTTTGATCTCCTGTTTGACACCTGTCTAAGAAATGATAGAAAACTACTAAGAAAAAGAAAAAGAAAAGAAAATAGAGATGCTAAGAAAAGAAGATCGGAGTACCAAGCAACGACGTGTTAGTAGATTCAGCAATACTCTCGAGTAAATCGCGATTAGGCGACAAAAGATAACGCTTACACAAGAATTCTGGATACCCACAATATTGTGCATCTTGCGGGTAACACGTTGCGGTATATGGCTTAATGGTCGTAAATCTTGCATTGATAGATTGCCAAAATGTGAGATTTTGGGTCTTTATATCGTTTATCATTCGGGGATATCATAGTCGCTCTTCTATTGCATCCAGATACATGCAGACCTAGACTCGATTATGATATCTTTTCATAAAGAGGCCAAAAACCCTACAATTGAAAAAGCTCAAATTAAACGAGCCAATTGCATTGACCTTGTATCTCTCAAACAAATGAACTCGGTATACTCACCTGTTATGAGGAACCTTTGCGCATACCTTAATCGCGTGGGTATCTCCTGAGGTGGGACTCACGGGCACAATTTTCTAATAAACTAGCTGGAGTGGGGGCCATTACAATTTTTGTCAATATTACCACAACATGATAAAACATTCATCGAAAGCATGTAGAAAGAAGGATGCATGGATTGAAGAGGACAAACATACTGAAAGTTTTTCTTGAGCCTCGATTATTCAAAATTTAAACAATAATCTAACAAGTTGACAATGTGATCTTTTTTTTCATGCTTTTCCCCGAGGTCTGGAGAAAGATGAAATCAAATGGGATGTGTTTATTTACGCCAGAACTAGAAGTAAAAATTTTGGTAGATAGGGATTACATAAAAACTTCATTCGATGAATGGGCTAGACCGGTTCATTTCTCAAGAACAATAGCTAAAGGCCCTGAAACTACCACTTGGATCTGGAACCTACATGCTGATGCTCACGATTTCGATAGATATTCAGAATTCAAGGATTTTAATAAAATCCCTACAGTAGTTCGTCTTGGACCAGATTTAGAACCCTAATAAACAGTTTGTGTCGCCATAAATCCTATTGTATTCATTGAAATATGTTGACTATGTATACCATCCCATTGTAAATAAACGATATTATCATAGATCCATTGTGGTCTTTGAAGAAACAATAAATCTAACTGATCGGAATCGAGTCAGATCTAGGGTTTAGTCTCTGTGGAAAAAGGGTTAATCCTTCGCTTCGTCTGATGATGGTGGTCACAACTAGATTTCCGACGATACCTGCAAAACAGAACGCCGTCAGCCTCGTCACAGGGAGAAGGGGGTTCTCTCCGTGACCACCCTCCGGCGTGAGAATAAGTATCGGTTGTCGGAAATAGTTTAAGTGAAGTAAGAGAGAGTAAGTGAGAGTGAATACCTTTTCCTTGTCTCCAAGATACTTATTTATATCCGGATTTAGGCGCCAAAATAGAGAGAGGGAGAGATTTCACGGTGTCAAGATTCACCGTTAATTTATTAACTTGTTGTTCAAGACACATGGATCGTGGTAAGATCGACGGTTGGGGAATGCCACGTGTACTTCTGTTGTAACCGTTTGTACCTCTGCACGATTGTGCATTAATAGCTTCTAGAAGATATACCGATGTAATACTCTTATTGTTTGTCACGAGTACTTTCTGTTACAACAGAAAATATTCTTTTTGTTTCTGCACCCTATCTCATGCACAGATGTTATCTAGCCAAGGAAAATACTGAAGGTTAACTATTTCCTTGTGCGATTCTGCAAGGTAGTTAAATGATCCTTTTCCTCCTTAGATGACCGGCGCAGAGATTTATAATGCCCCCTGTGGTATTATAATCTGCGCAAGGTTTTTGAGAGTAAAATGATTACTCAGAAAATTCACTCAATGTTAACTATTTTCCTTGCGCGAGCCCGCGCAAGGTAGTTAAATGATTCTTTAGGAGACCGACGTAGTGTTTTATGAAGCCTTTCTTTTGTACCATAGTCTGCGCAAGGATTACTTTCCTGATAGAAATGGGTATGGTCTCTTGCTTGGCGTAATGATTTGGGACCATACCCCTTCAGTCTTGAAATTATATGCAGGAGAGTCATGAAATTTCAAACAAAAATGCGAAAAAGGAGCTCCCTCGTTTCGAAAACGAATTTTGGCGTCAAAATTGCAAATTTTTTATTTTCCTAAACTTATTTTTGGTTTTTGCACTATTTTTAGCTAAAAAGGACATGTTTTTCTAGAAAGTTTAAGATTTTCGAGCGTATTTACTTTGGATTTCTGAGGATTGAAGAATCCTTAGAAAATCAAGGAAGCGGCGTAATTATCTTACCAACGTATTTAATAAATACCCTGGTAGATATTTCAACTATATAAACCCATTTTTTTTCTTTGAACAGTTTTATCTTTCAAAATTACTATATCCATCTTCATCTTTCTCATTCAAAAACAACCTAAAATAAGCTTATCTATACTGATTTGATCCTATCATTGGACATATACGTTACGGTATGCCTGTCGGTTATTGGATTATCATCGATAAACCACTAGTCCTATACATGTTGTGAATAGATTATAGAAAAGGATCGATTGAATCCGGTTTTGAGGGTTTTTGTATGGGTTTATGAAGAACAATTTAAATATAGCGAATTTTGCTTGAATTTGGCGTAATTAACTATCAAGCCAGCGTAATAGAAGTGGATCAAATTAGCGAACTTAAGTCTCGAACGCGAGTTCGAGCAACCGGTGTAATTAACTATTACGCCGGTATCTCAGCGTAGATATTCATTTACGCTGTGAGCGATCTCGATGCCAGACTTAAATCCGCCAGTTGTTGGCAACATATTTGTCTCAAACCGACCAAGAACACGATGCAATTGGCCTGCATATTTAACTATTTTTGTAAATATAATGAAAGTTTTGAATAGTCCGATCAGCGTAAATATTTTTTAACCATAGCGTATTTATCAGCGATTTATATTTTCTTCTAATTTAAATATTATGTATATATTTAAATATTTTGTAAATATATAATTTGTAAATAATCTAACACATTTATCTACGATCCGAAACCCGGATCTCACTTGACTCGTTTCCATGTTTCAGAATGGATCAACCTTTAGTTTGGGATGGAACGAGAAAACAGAATCAACCCATCTCACTGGATGCTCCGGTGAAAGATTTCGAAGATGTCATGGACTGGTTATCAAGAAGCAATATCAGTTATGCTGTACAGGCGAATCCAGACATCTACTGCATTCACATTGAAGAATTTTGGAGAACGGAGAAAGTCAAAACCAAGTCAAACGAATCACTGCAACCGTTCGAAACAAGGAAATTACGGTGACGAAAGAAATAATACGAAAGGTTTTGAGCCTAGGAGACAATTCAAGTGACCCAATGAGGTTGAGCAAAGAAGCTATCTTGAAGAGATTCCGTGGGATGAACTATCAGGGTGACTTCATAGGAAAGAACGAGATAAAGAGAAATTGGTTAAAGAAAGACTGGAGATACGTTTTGCACGTCATAGCAATGAGCATGGCACATAGAAAAGGCGGATATCACATGTTGAACTTGGAATGGTCGACAACTATGTTAAATCTGTGCACGAATCAGCCATTCAATATCTCAGGCCTAATCTTCTACTGCATGGTTGACTATGCAAACAAAGGACCATGGGTCATGTACCCTACATTTGTGCAATTGCTGATCAATGATAATCACCAAAATGTTCCTCATGACGGAAATTTGTATCAGTTCCAGCTACCCAAAGGAAGACAACTAACTGAGCTCAAAACTGATGAGTGGGTGATGTTGCACCAGTGGGTGATGTTGCACCACTAGATGTATAGAAAGGAACGACTTCCCCTGGTACTTGAAGCGTACAATAAGTACAGGGAAGGAGTAAGACAAGCGCGAGAAAAACAACAAAAGCAGGCTGCTGGGGAAGAAGTTGAAGTTGAAGAGGAAACACCACTTGTACGCAAGCGAAAAGATAAAGGAAAGAAAGTGATGGAGGAAGAACCATCAAGAAAGAAAAGCAAGAAATACACGTCAGCTCCAGAGTGAATCATGGGTGACAGCATTCGAGCAGGGCTGTCTCAAGAAGCCATAATAGATGCAAGTTATTCACGCTGTTAAGGAAGCAGAAAAACGGGAACGACGACTGAAAAGGAGAGAAATGGCTGAATCAGAAACTCCAGTTGTAGTCACCACAGAGCAGGAGCAATTGGATCGGTTCGTTGAAAGTTTAATCAGGGATCCAGCTGAAGGCGCCCCCAACAAATCTCCTATTCAAAAGAAAAGAAGACAGGAGAAAGTTCTTCGAAAGAAGCCCCGCCAAAACCAACTCAGAAGACCTCAGTAGCTCCTCGACAAGCTCCACAAGACCCCGTCCTTTCCAGGACCTTTTATGATCGTCTATCCGAAGACATCAGAAAGTTCCCTGCTAAGGAATTTTGTTTGCTGAAGAACCAGGTCAACGACACCAACGTACTCCGAGAAAAACTGAAGGAGCAATGTAAAAGAATAGAGAGCTGAATTTATATGTGTCCAAGCAGACCAAGTTCATAAAGTTTCAGCAGGAGGGTTTAGAGAAATTGCATGAGCTAGTTCAAGACCTTTACACAGCAGCAAATCGAGAACCTAGATATTCAAGCGAAGACATCTTCAATTTCGATAGCTTCAAAGAAAGAGAAGAGAAACACAAGACTAAGCTTGCAGAAAAGAAAAAGAAATGTCTCAATTCGGCTGTGGATGTGAATATGGACGGTGACAGTGATGAGGAACAGGTTGACAGGCTTGAGATGCCTGAAAAGTTTTTAGAATGGGGGTTAGAGGATGATTGGTCTACGAAACTGATGGAGGTGATGAGTTTGCTTCACAACATCCTGAATGGTTCAAGAAAGAACGAGCCAAGTTGTTAGACTTCTACCAAGTCACAGAAAATCGGGGCAAACAGATTGAATCATTAGCTGGTAATACTGTAATCTGACCGGGTGGTTTATTGTGAAGCGTAGAGGAGACATGATCCAATACTTCAGAAATGGAAATGATATGCAAAGCTTACCTACTTGGGACATCAGAGAATTAAGCAAGCACGGCATGATCAATCCCACCAATAGCAGTATCGGTGGTGATTTCGAAAGGCTTATTCTAAGAGAGTGCGCTCGTGGATTCACCGTATTCAAACCTCAACGCCCTCAGAGACGAGTGTCAAAAACCACCAAGGACCCAATCACCGGAAAAGGAAAAATCACATGGGTCATCAATCCAGCAAAAGTGGTCACCAGGGTGAAGCTTCCTCCAGAACAACCTGTCAAGCCCACCAACTATAAGAAATGGTTCTACGATGGCAAAATCGGTGAAGTTGTTATACGATCCAACTCTAACGAAGATATTCGGATTCTGGATCGGATGGACGTGTTCATGTTTTGCTTCTCTGATCTGAACATTCTCTATGGCAACAAGATACATGTCGGAGCAGGTAACTAGTATCTGGAGGAAGGCATGCTCTTTCAGCGAGTAGTTGAGCGAGAAAGAGAAAGAAAAATAGAAATGATGGAGATCTTGAGCAGAATCGACAAACCAAGCAAGAAGAAAGTAGCTGAAAGACTGCGGAGCCGCAATCCTCATCATCTCACCCACAAGATGCAGCATCAGAATCCAATGTTCAAGTCGTCCCACCACCTCCGACTTCATCCACATATGAAGTCACTATGGAGATCCAACCGCCAACTTGTGAAGCTATTGTTAATCAACCAGAAGCAACGCCTGAACAGACCGGAAAACAAGCTGCAACAAATCCAGAACCGGAAGCTAAAGAATGAAGAACAGTCAAGTACACAACGATCTAGGGGGGATATTGTTGGAACTTTTGAGATCGTTGATACTTGATAAATATGTGTTTTGGATAGTTTTGTGTTAGTTTATAATGTTTTAGATTGTTCAGGACTAAAAGTGTAATTTTGGGAAACTTTATACCTGGTGGCGTAATTAACTATCTGGCGTATTAATTACGCCAGATGGTCACCCGTGCCTATATATATGTGTTGAATGAAAACCCTAGCTCCAAGGTTCTTGGACTAGATATTTTGGTGATTTCTTGTGTTGTGATTCTTGTTGTTCTTGTGCTTAATCCGAATATCCAGGTGCTTAAATTACTACTATCAGTTGGGATTTAACATACAACACTAGTTGTTTCTACCAAAACAAGAATATTCATCTTCATCTTGTACTTTTTTTATCTTTACACATTCAAACACCTAATCTATTGGTGTTTGTGTGTTAACAAGCAAACCACTGTGATCCGTAGCTGATTTGGGACTCACAAAAACCCTTAATGCTGTAACTATAAAATTGTATTTTTTTAAATCTGAATGAACTTGCCAGTATTTTTCACTAACCAAATGTTTTCAAAACGCGTTTTCGGTGATAAACTGTGAAGGGATTGAAAAGTGCTATGAGGCACATGTTTTGTAATTAAGAGATTATCCCTTCGGAAATCCTTTATGTAAATACGGGTTAATCCCACAGTTTATGAAATGAAAACCACGGTCTTTTGAAAACTCTAATAATCCTGACACCCGGTCCTGATAAAAATTTCCGTTGTGATAATTTTAATAAACACCGGTACCACTTGTAACTGATCATGGCTCCCGCCCAGGGTAGGGTCGGGGGTCGTGACACTTATAATACTAAATGTTCGTCTAAATATCTCACATTTCAAATCATAAACTTACTTGTTACCTACTGTTCGACAATATATAAAATATAATTTTATATATATGTTTTTTTTCTTTAAAACAGGGTGTTACACCTGATAATAGTCAATAACTTGCATTAGCTCTACTATATCATGGTAGTATCACCATGCCTTTCTGTATGTGGTTTGTATTTAGATGATTTACCTTCAACTTGTATGTGCAACTCAGTAATATTTTGGTGTTACTATCCATACATCCGGGCGTATATTTTTTTTGGGAGGATGGGGGGCAAGCCCTAGCTTAAGTTAATTATATGGTGAATTCTGCCCTGGAAAGAATATTTTGTGGATCAAAGAAAAAATGGAAGTTTTAAAAGACAAGCAATTTGTCAATAAGAAAAATTACCATGTAGGGTTTCATGGTACCAACAAAAAAATTGTCTTTAAACATCTGGTGAATTTACGTTTGGGCAAATAGTTCATTGTAAAAAAACATTTCTTTTAAAACAATCTCTCATCACAATGCAATCACAATGCAACAGAACAACAAAAGCATTATATGTTATCATAAACAAAACATAGTCTTAAAACATAAATAGCTAAATGAGATGCCAGTCACCAAAGAAGACTTTGTTGCATGCAAGTAAATCCATCTTCCTTCTTAACCTGGTGTGCATACTAAAAATCAACTACGTTGAATGAGTTATAGTTTAAACATGCAACTATAAATTTTAACAAACACTCAATAAACAAATTATACAATTAAGCATATACAATTGTACACTATACAATAAACATTATACTATAACGCGAATGTGATTATGTATTGTAGCTATATCATGCACCCTCTCCTCTATATAGTTGATTAACTACCGGAAAAACACCAAATACGTTGTCATTGCCATATAGCCTGTCTATCACGTGTAACATGCATACTATCACACTTTACCATTCATCACTTTAAAATTTTATGGCTTCAAAACTATGCACTTTACTGTTAGCTAAACCATTTCATTGCCTATCTGTTTTAAAGAAATATCATCACTTTACGTGGAAAACATCGTGCGTATGCACACCGCTCTAAAACAATAAGGTAAAAAGGGTCTAGAAACTCTCATGTCTGCTATAAACTACTCCACACAAATGTGTGGAGATTAGAATGAACATCACATGATATGCACAATAGTTAAGACACAAAAATTGTCACTATCTCAACTGTCACAAGATGTGTGGTCGGACACTGTCTCCGAGTGTCACCGGGCATTGCAGGAATGTCGTTGGACACTTGTTTGAGTGTTGCTGAACACTTGTCGCCTAACTTGCGTTAGGTCAATCAAATATGAGTGTGGTCGCCATTAGTGTCGCTGACGCCCTTGAGTGTCGTTGGCACTTTTGAGTGTTGTTGGGAAACCATCAGAATGTCGTCGGGAAACTATCAATGTGTTGTAAGTACTTTTGAGTGTCGCCAATCATTGGTCGACCATGTAATCAGTGCCCAATTTCTCTAGTATGTCGCCGGTTGAAGATTCTTGCATAATAGGTCCATTTTCATCCCAACATCATAACGTTTTACTTCTGAAAGGTTTATTTAGCTTCGATGAAGCAAGACTTAAGGCCTCCATTTTCATCACTGTCAACTTCCTGGAATAAGGTGTTCTATAGTCCTCCATCTTCATCACTGTCAACTTCATGGGATAGCCACCAAGTCTCTGGTTCGTTTCAAGGGAGAAATGATATTAGTTTTATGTTTAGTCTTGTGTTATGAGGACGAGTTGTATTAAAAATGATTATTTACAAAAGTTTCACATTTTCAAACCATAAAGCTAGGTTCTTGAAAAGAAATGATTCAGATCAGAAGCATCATGTAAATTTCGCAAGATATAATGTTTTCGCATAATATATAGTTTTGTGCGACAAGGTAGATTTCACATGATGGCATTTCACATGAACATTTCATTTATGACATTTTGCGTAGATTAGTCATCGCATAACCCAAAGCAAAACCCTACATCTCGCTTAGGGGACTTTTCACGTGGGATTCCATGGGAAATGATCATGCCATTAGAAAAGTTATGTTCATGCGAAACGTACGCTTATGTTGAAAGATTAGGGTTTTATTAACCCATTTATACCCTACAATTATGGGTTTTTAGTCTCATATCTTTTTCTTGGCCCATTTCCAACCACTCAACTAAAACTCCCACTATATCATTAAGCCCAATTCCATAATCAAACATTTTTTCATACTTAATAAAGTTTAGGGTGTTACACTGAACCTATGAGTACTATGGTGAAATTGTGTACGCTATTGAACAAATAAGTATATTACAACACAAGTTAGTTGTATCGTTAGCCATGTAGTATTCTCTTGTCCATTACCGACGTTAACAAGAGTTTTATCAAAACTAAAAAAACTTGACATGGTGCACATATACACTTTCAAAAACTAGACAGAATATAAGCCTCACATGTCTTCTACCAGACGTAATTATGTTTTTATAGACGTAAGTTTGCCATCAAATGGTTGATCCTATAGACCACGGTACGATCGCGGGAACACTTTCTTGATCACCTTACTAGTTAAGATAGCTATGTGTAAAGACCAATTTTCCGGCATCTTTTTCATGTATACGAAGGACGGGAACCAAATAGTAGCATAGTGGGAGAGGGCTAAATGGATATTCCAATTGTTACTTGAAACTGTATAGGGTTGCCCCCTTCCCCATTCCAGTCTTTTTCTATCTTAACGAGAGAGAAAGAGATGAAGAGACTGTTGTTCGGTTGCAGGTTATTGTCACGAAAAAGGCCTCCATCTTCATCATTGTCAACTTCCCAGAATAGCCACCAAGTCTTCGGTTCGTTTCAAGGGAGAAAAGGTGCAAGTTTTATGTTTAGTCTTGTGTTATGGTGATAGGTTGTGTTCGAAGTGATGATTTACAAAGGTTTCTACATTTTCAAACCATAAAGCTAGGTTCTTGATGAGAAATGATTCGATCGGAAGCATCATGTTAATTTCTCATGATATAATGTTTTCGCATAATATATAGTTTTCGTGCGACAAGGTAGATTTTGCATGAACTTTCGTTCATGACATTTCACGTAGATTAGTTATTGCAAAACCCTAAGCAAAACCCTACATCTCGCTTAGGGGACTTTTCGCGTGACATGCTCTGTGAAATGGTCATTTCATTTGGAAACTTATCTTTATGCTAAACGTATGCCTATGCGAAAAGCAAAGATTCTGCATGGAGGCATTGGTACAAAAAGTTCCCGCACTTGACTTGTTAACCTGGTATAGCTAACTAGGCACTTGACTTGTGAACCTTGTATAGCTAGTTAGGCATGTCTTTGTGAAATATTTTTATAATACGTTGTATTAAATAAATGAATTATATATCATAAAAATATCTCTTTGTCAAAAACGATGATATCAACAACGCGTTTACTAGGTGATTTAGTCCAAACATTGCTATTGTAAATCCGACGACTATTTTATGGTACACCTCAATAATCCTTTCCGCTTAAAAAAATTAAAAGTGATATAGCAGCCTTTAATATATTACATAGGTAATGGATAAAAAACTACCGTTTATTGACTCAAAATTATATTAAATAAGCAAGTGTGTTCAACGTACTTAAGTCTCGTGATTGTGGTCGAGAGATCACACGGTTATTATTTTTAAAATATAATATAATGTAGTAGGTAATAAACAAATACTAATCCACATGCATGTATCGTATTGAAATTTTCATTACTAATAGGCTGAACAGTCGACGTATAATGAGTTTAAATATTTTATTAAACTCGCATATGAGAATGTCTTGATTGATATTAAAATATATCTACGGTCTACAAATATTAAATATATATTGTATCATCTATATTCGATAGTGCAATACCTTAAATTAGGGTGATCTCATATGAGACAGAGCTAATTATCAAAATATAAGATAGTAAACATTTTTACCTTTAAAAAACCCGCTAAATTATTAATTTAGGAATCATAAATAACTTTGTTAACATTTGAATATGTAAACAAAAATAAGACAATATAAATGAGACACTAAGTAAATTCTACATTGTTTCGTTCACAATAATAGATTGATTCATAACGAATGTCCCACAATTAACAAGAGAATAAAATTAACCAAATGAAATGGCTCATTTCGTTCAATTTCTATTGTAAAGTTAACTATATCTGAATAGAATAAATCATTAGTTTTACAGTTTGATATATAAGAAAAGACGATAAAAAACCCCACACTTATTAAAAACGATAAAAATATCATATCATTTTATCTGCAGAAAGATATTTAGTCCTAATGAATGTCCCTGTCTAAAATGCTATTAATATGTTTTGGACGTGCCAATAAGCTAGTAGTGGAGTGATAAGAGAGAGATCTGATATTCCAAATTACACAGGTTTGATTCCTGCTTCCTCATTAGTTTCGGCGGCACCAGCTAATTATGGGAGATTAGGCGAGTAGGTGACTATCGCTAGTTCGATTCTTGAACCGAACGGATTTAACTAACCGCACTGTCGTGCCTTTGGTCGAATGTTCACGAGCTTTGGCCCTAGGTAATGGTTTGCCTCGATTCAGAGAGTGGTGTATCACAATGTGATGATTTTTCCCAGTAGCCCATTTGAAAAATCCATTGGCCGCTCATATATAATTATATATATATATATATATATATATATATATATATAGGGGGGGCCACTAAAATGAAAACCACCACGAGTTGCGAGAACCGTAAGAACTATACCATACGGGGCGAGTTGGGCGAAAATTTTTTTCATAAACGTAGATGAATATATTATAAACACATCTGTAAAAAAAATTTCAAAAAAAAATTCTCGTGTATGTAGTTTTGACCACCACAAATTTTTGCTGTTAGGAACCAACCTTTATTGCAAGAACCGCGAGAACCAATGTGAACACAACCAAAATACCTAAAAAAAATCTAAAAATCACCCAAAATTATTTTTTTTGACTTTTTTTACAAAAAAAAATCGCTACTTTTCGTCACAAATTTTTTTTTTTGAGTGGTTTTAGATTTTTTTGGGGTGTAGTTATTAGCATTTACCTTGGGTGGGGGGGGGGGGGGGTTGGAGAGGTTAGGTTTTTTAGGTTTTTGGGAGGTTTAGCTTTATGGTTTAGTTTTTTAGCATTTAGCTTGGGTGAGTGGGAGGGGGTTAGGTTTTTTAGGTTTTGGCTGGTGCTGTAGTGAGTTACATTTGTGTTCACATTGGTTCTCGCGGTTCTCACAATAAAGGTGGTTCTCGCATGAACCTTACCCTATATATATATATATATATATATATATATATATATATATATATATATATATATGATTCAGTTCAATTAAGAACCACCATGAGTTGTGAGAACTCTTATTTCCCCTGCGAGTTGGGCCACATTTTGTTTTTACAAAAACATATATGAAAATATTATTAACACATCTGTAAAAGAAAATTATTGAGTCGGTAGTTACGCCTGATATGAAATTTGTTTACGTCGATGTAAATTTTTTTACATCCGATGTAAAATTTTGCATGTGACATATTTTTTTTAATTTTTTTACCGGAACAAGTGATTTTTTAAATAATTTTTGAAAATTTTTCTTTTTGTAAAAACCTTTTAAAAGACCTAATTCACATGGTTCTACATGGTTATAATTTTATTCTTTCATTTTTATATATATTGGACTTATTAGTGTGAATGATTAGAATACTTCACAGATAAACATGATTAGATGGTAATAATTACATGATAGGTAAGTCTCTAGAAAACAAAAACAAAAACAAAATGATTCCGGTTTTGATCGCGGGGTGTGGGGGATTTGGGTTGGAGGCTTTGCATGACACGCGGCGGAGGTGGGCTCTACCAGGCCACCTCAAAAAAAGTGGGGTGTGGAGGGGCATGGTGTGGCGCGGCCAACCTAAAGTAGCCAAACAAAGTCAGCCATATTGGACCAGGCAACCAAAGCCAGCCAACTCACCCTGTCCCTCGCCGCACGTCAAGCGGCATACCCACGCCAAAGGAGTAACGTCATGCCCAACACCAACTAGGGGTGAAAAAATTGACGTGAAAAAGTCAACCCACGCTCCTAATCCAAACCCACACCCCACAGTTTTAATCGTAACATATACCATAGTAACCAAGTTAATGTCTAGAAAACGTCATTCAATAAAACCATACCAAATCATGTGAAAGCTTTGATTCCCGGAATTAATATTTAATACTTATTGTATTAATTAACTATGAGATGTATAAAGATTCGTGTCTATATTCTTCGACTTCCCAACGTTCAGTTTATGTGTTACCATGGCTATTCTATTACCTGTCTCGTTTATTATTTTGGCTTTTGTGGTTTAACTAGTATATTTCTTTCTGTCTAAAATAAATCTTTTGACATATCAGAACCGATAGGTTTAAATATAACATGATCTATTCTAGAATATTCTGATATAAAATATGAATAGCATAAATACCAAATCTCCGAAATGTTGGGAAGATCCGCACGATCTTCTGGTCATGGGCCCATTCTATGAAAACGGTAAAACCTATTAAGGGGAAACCCTAGATGAACCGAGTATAAATAGAAGAAGGCATTAAGGTAATATTATTCAATCTCACCACACTCTTATAATACTTTACATAACAACATATATTTAATCTCACGTCGGAGGGTAGTTACAAGAATCCCCTCATTCATGTAACGAGTCCTGACGGTGTTCTCTTTTGCAAATTCGGGTTCGGATCATTGCAATTAGGAGTACTCACCGGAGAGGCGTTCCTTAAGTTCACGTTTCTACATTGGTGCCATCCATGAGACTGAGTATATACATACTTGGCACCAGCTACCATGGCGAGTGGTCAGAGCATGAGTCTTATTACAGCAAGCAACGACCTAACATCAGGTACTCAAAGAGGAGCAGAAGTGTCTACTATAACTACCGTCTCCTCCCAACCAACTTTAACTAGATCTTTAAATTTGGAGTTTGACGCGGATCACTGCCAGGAAAGAAGAGATACCGAACACCGGGGGTTACCACGATGGGGGAACCATCAATGGGTTCGTTTTCGTACCCCAAAGGGCGAAACCAGCTTTCAAGCACAACAACCACGTTGACAGCCGCCTCTACCCCTTTTACCCCTTGGGGTTCAACACCTCTCGGTGCTCTGCCAATCTTCACATCCGCGGTAAGCACTATCGTCTCACAATATGGTACAATGGTACATTATTACCAACCCGCCGATATGTTTCAGTTCCCTCCGCTGTACTTGGCGGCCCTTACAGCTGCTTTGTCTACCCCGCCACACTAGCCAGTGATCGAATCGTCGTCGATACAAAACGCCCTCATTACGCCGAGTAATCAAGCAAATATCCCTCCATATTACTATCTCTCACTATATGGATATACGGCACCCGTTCAGCACCAAGCATATGGTCTCTTTGCCCCGACTAGAGGAAGTCAACCTTTAGCACCATACTTTCCATACATGTAGTCACCATCTTGGCTTAGCTTGCCTGGCTCTTACCCTGTAAGCATTAACACTACTACGGCTGGTCCGTCTTATAGTCAAGTTAATGCCTCCGGGTCCAGGTACGCCTCAATTATAGCCAAACAGAGCAAACGTCGGTCATCCAAATGGCGACACCAATCACAAATTAGGGTCGTAGCTCGGATAAATGTCACGTTGAGGAGCCTATTAGCATAGAGGAGGGGGAATTGACAAAGCCATATAAATCGGCGGATGCCACCTTTAGGTCTAAATTCAACTGACGGATAGCTGGAGCTCCCATAAAGGAAAAGCCAATAATGCCTCCGATCGTAGGCAAATACGATGGTACAAGTGATCCTGATGATCTTATAAACCTATTCGAAAGCGCGGGTGTCACACCCCTAATTTCCACGTGTAACCCGGTGGGCCCGGTTGGGGAATATCGTGACGTAAGTTGATATCATCATTACCAAACAATACAACATAACACAACGGAAGTCTGGATAATTACTATTACAAAGTTTGAATGTTCAAAGTTCAAAATAATATACAATGCTTGTAACTAGATCCACAGGCGGATCGAAATGTGATTACAAAAGGAAATTTAACAGACTAAGGCCTTCTAAGCAAAGGGTTGCGATTCCTCTTAAGCTTCGCCGAGCACTTCCAGCCTAATTACGTATACTTGTCACCCGCGCTTAGTCTTTTGAAAATACGTCAGTTTTTACGGGTAAATACATTTAACCGACTCATTTTGAAAACATTTCGAAAACATTTAGTGTACGCAATGGTACTTAGTATTAATAAATAACTTGGGATAAATAATTTCATGTTACTAGTTTTACATGCTAATAATACATTTAAAGCCCGAAAACTATGCCGGGATCATGAATAATCGACACGCCACTTTAACACCTTTAATAGGTGCACCCCTAATGGGTTATAATTTAATTTAGCATCTGACGGGTGTATGCCTACACCCCGTACTTAGGTCGTGGCCATTTGCAATTAAATGAGCCGTGGATATCCATGACACTGTCGTTTTAACCCCTAAATGTTTAATATTAAACAATACGAATTAAAATGGATTATTTGAATTCCCGACTCATTGGTCTTTGATCCCATATCCAACCATGCGGTATTAGTATACCGTATCCAAGCCCGTATAAGGGAACATAAGTTAAAGTATTTACCTGGCTTGCAAATTCTTTAGTAAATAAGAAAATAAGCAGAGCATAACCGTAATCAAAATAACTAGCCCGGAAAACAATTTACTAGAAGTCTCTAGTCTGGAATGGATGGTATTATTAACCGATTAGTTAGCTAGCGGGTCTTTATTTAGTCATTGACTTAGACCGGCTAGCTTAAATAAAGATAACGTACGAAAATGCTAGATTAAACGATGACCGGAAAAGAATGTATTTTGGACCCGACAAGTACTAGAACTTGTATAATATGGGTTACCAATTTACATTCTGGAATTTGAGAATATTTTGATATGGTTAAACCCGTTTCGGTTAAGTTGCGTAAACTAGTCACGTGGGCTTAACCTTACGCATATAAGCAAAACCGGGTAAATAGGTGAGTCCTATACAAGTTCCATATTCCATTGTGTTTAAAATATGTTAAGATATCAGTAGGTATCAATATGTTGGCCCAATATGGTTTAAAATCAAATTATGTCTTAAAAGGGCAATTAGGTCATTTTACAACATAATTAACGGGCTTATATGTAAACTAATGTTAAGGTCATAAACATTCTGTAAAAACACTTATTTTATGATGTTATATTAGTAGGATATCAATTATATGTGTGGTTTATAGTTTAAGACCAAACTATGTCCCGAAAAGGCATTTTGGTCATTTCACATATAATTCGATAATTTATTTGGGAGTCTGAGTTTGGGACATGTACCTACTGTTAATAAGTTGAAAATATATTTTGAAATCAGTAGGTATAAAGCCTTGATGCTGTAATATGGTTTTAAACCATATTACGCGCCGAAACGGCGATTAAGTCGCTAAATGACGATTTGAATGGTATTTAAGCGAAAGTATTGTTGTGACCAGGTTTGTATGACCAAAATATGTTGATACGTATATTACATCAGTGGGTATAAAGTTTTGGTTCATTTAAATGTTTAAAACCCATTTAAAGTGCCAAAGGGGCAATATCGTCATTTAAGAACATAATATGCAAACTATAGTTTAAACTTACTTTGCAACCTGCATGATCATCCCAAATAATCCTAATAATGATATTACATCAGTAGGTATTGAGTTTTGGTGTCAAGTTTATGTTTAAACCATTTTATACGCCAAAAGGGCGATTTGGTCACTTTAAACATAGTTTATGACCAGGTTACTACTATGAAAATAGGTTCATTAATGTAAAAATTCAGTTTACAACTCAATTATATGCTTGTTAGTGGTCAAAACCTTTGTTTATGACAAAAGGGCATTTTAGGCATATTTATCGGATACTTGTACAAAAACTCGAATTACATGACCATGTCCTATAACTCCAGAGGGTTATATTTATACTATAACATGGTCATAATGCAACTTAGGGACATTAGCTAAGGTTGCTAAATCGGGTCAGAACCGAAAGTTAAAGCAGAAGTCAACTTTTGCAACTTTCAGTTGCGAACCGACCTTAGACCTGGAATTGACGAGCCGAACATGTTCCTACATGTTCTTATAATTATTATCAAGTTATTAGTGTGTCAAAACGGATTTTATAACACCTACATTACTAGTTATGATCTTATTCCAAAACTGACCCGTTTGACTTTTTATTAACATAACTTTGACTCGTCAATTGACCGAGCAAACGTGGTAATCTGGAGGTGCCCTATTGAGGGACTATCACTTACTTTATTACGATCACGTAGCCATGTTCATTATGGACATTGGCTGCGCCATAATGGTCTTGGCTCAAAGTCAAAGCGTTTTTACGTTGACGCTTAGACACTGGCTTAATGCCTAATAAAACTGAAAGAGGAAGGTAAGGTGTCATACCCCGACCCGCATCGGAATAAGAGTCGGGGTATAATTGGGTTATCACCAAAGCTCATGATATTTACTAATATGTTTCATATTTATTAAAGTCAAAATTACATTCCCAATAATCCAAACATGTCCATACAAATACAAAGGAAAATAACCAACTAAACAATTCCAAGCTCTAAATCATATTATTCTTCTAGGCCAATCCTATGTGTTTCTTGCTGCAGCTGGTTCACCTGTATCATATGTAAAAATGGGGGTTTTGGGTCAACATAAGTTGGCGAGTGAACCTTGTTAGATAAACATTTATAATTGATTTTCTTGTTAGTTTATCAATGAAAAATTGTGCAATAATCATAAGTGAGCAAATGTAAATAATCAAACAGTAGCAATAACAATCACAAACTATAACATACAATAACATAACATACAAAAACATACATTAACATATAATAACATACCAACATCATACAATAAATAACATGAATGAAACTGTGCGATCAAGGCTCAATCAAACGGAGCCGATCGTATTGCATGTACTGAAAATGATAAATGTCTGTGCGATCAAGGCTCAATCAAACGGAGCCGATCGTATGTTGGCACGCCAGGTTCACGCTCATAATGTAATGGGGAACATGCTCAACGCTCATAATGTAATGGGGAGCGGCGGCCTATGAAATTGTATGTACTGAAAATAATAAATTAAATCTAACAATAACCACACAAACAGTTGAAACAAACTGAATACACATTTGTTCATGATATGATGTATGCACAATGATTTAAATATAATAAATAGCAAGACACATGATACACCCCAAAAACGTGATTAAAACGGGGAATTTGTAAAGATTCACTCACATTGGGTGCGTTTGATTAGAGATGGTGAGATGCGCACGAGTTGGAAGAGGTGAACAACGAGAATTAACTAACCTAAATGATAACGGAAAATATAGTAAATTAGTGGATTTTATTAAGGATTTTAATAGAATTTTTAGATATATTTTTGCGAGTTTAAGGCTATTTCCTATCTTTAGAAACATTATTTTTAAGTATTTTTAATTGATTTTTAAATTAAATTAAATAATTAAAAATATAAAAATATGTTGACTTTTTGAGTTGACCGTTGACTTTTTGACTTTGACTGTTTGACCGGTTTATTGTGTAATTGCAATGCGCTGGGTGAGGCTCGAACCCGAGACCTCTCGTACGTGTGCACGCAGCTCTACCAACTGAGCTACGTGTCTAACCCGAAATAATTCTGTTTTTAATTATACTTATATATTAACTCAACTTATCCAGAATTCTTTTATTTTCAAAAAACATTTTAAATCATCGAACCGGTGTCACTAACAGGTCTCGAACCCGGGACCTGAGCTTTAACGTTACACACAGTCCACCGCTGGACTGTGTGTCTAACTTGGTTAATATACAAATTTTTATTATACTTAACAACTAACGTAAGTAAACCCGGTTCAGTTAAAAAAATAAAACGTTTTTATTACGAAGCGGGTGCGTGTATCAGGGATCGAACTCGCGGCGTGTGCGTATTATTTGCACACAGTCCACCGCTGGACTGTGTGTCTAACCCGTTTTAAAATACCAATTTTAATTATCCTTATAATGTTACCACAGTTCATCCTCTCCGTTAGTTTTTACAGACAGCAAATTACCCCTCTGTTTCTTATTTTAAAATGATCAACACATTCATAAGACTAAGATGAAATGACAAAGACGGTGTTGGAAACAAAACATACCGGAGTAATAATTTAACTCAGAATTCCGGCAAGGCGTCGGCTCTGTTTTTATGAACTTCAACTGAGCAAGCAAATTATCCGTTATGATTAGCTAATCGTGGAATTGAAGTGCTAAACAAACGTTAACAGAGTGTTTGAATGTCCTTACCGTTTCACAGATGAAAATAAGGATTTCCAGAAGTTTTCCGGCGAACTGGAATTAACCGATAACAGCGTCTGAATTTGATTTCAATTGAAAGGTCTGAGTTAGAAATAGCTTAACAATTGATAGACCACGACGGTATTGAAAGACTTACCGTTTTGATGGAGAATACGGTTTTCCGGCGACTTGCAGAAACTTTCCGGCGAGTTCAAAAAGTTTCTCCGGTGGACTGAAAATTGTGCGGAAATGTAATTGGAGGTTTGCAGAGTGTTTTTGAGTCGCGAGAGAGGACAAAGATTGAAGTAATCCAAGAATTGAAAGTTTTCGGTTATTAAACCGATTCACTCCCGAATTCAAGTTTCATTCAAAGCAAAATTGATTGGAATTGTCGGTGTATCGGTTAAACTCAGTGAACCGCGAGTAATCAAACGTCTTTGGACGTTTGGTGACCGATTTCAGTTACAATTGACGTAACCGGTTGATTCATGGTTGACTATAAGATTTATTTGTTTCCCATAGATGACAGAAAACAAACAAGTGGCGGAGTGGTTATGTGTGTGTGTTAAGTCTTTGGAGTTCACAACCCGGTTGACCCGGGTTCGAGTCCCGGCAGCCACATTTTATTTTTAATTATTTTATTTTTACTTTTTATCAATTATAACTTTTATAGTTTAGTTTGTTTATTAATTATGTATCATTAAAAATCAAAATAAACATAAATACGCAACAACACATTTATAACTTGATATTCGATTACAAACAGAGCGGGTTTGGTAAACCCGATTTCGACAAATATTACAGTATTCCCTACTTTTAGGAATTTCGTCCCGAAATTTAAGTAGTAGTAGTAGTAGTAGTGGGAAAAAGATGCGGGTATTTTTCACGCATTGAGTCTTCACGTTCCTAAGTAAATTCAGGTCCCCGTTTCGACTCCCAGCGAACCCTAACTATTGGAATGCGACTTCGTCGAAGACGTTTTTCTCCGAAATCCATGATCTCTACAGGTCTTTCAATAAAATGCATAGATTCATCAATCTGAATATCTTCCATAGGAATGTGGAGGTTTTCATCAGCGAGGCACTTCTTCAAGTTTGATACGTGGAATGTGGGATGAATCTTGTTGAGTTCTTCTGGTAGATCAAGCTTGTATGCTACAGGTCCTACTCTTTCGAGTATCTTGAAAGGTCCTACGTAGCGTGGTGCTAGCTTGCCTTTTTGACCAAAACGAACTACTCCCTTCCACGGTGATACTTTTAAAAGTACATGATCACCAATGTTAAACTCTAAAGGCTTCCGTCGTTTATCTGCATAACTCTTTTGACGACTTTGAGCCGCTAGAAGATTGTTTCGAATTTGATGGATCTTTTCTGTGGTTTCTTGAATCAATTCTGGACCAGTGATTTGAGCTTCCCCAATTTCGTGCCAACATACTGGAGATCGGCACTTACGACCATATAAAGCTTCAAAAGGTGCCATGCCGATGCTTGAATGATAGCTGTTGTTGTACGAAAATTCAACTAATGGTAGATGAGCGTCCCAATTTCCCTTGAAGTCTATGACACATGCTCGAAGCATATCTTCAAGAGTTTGAATGGTTCGTTCAGATTGACCATCAGTTTGAGGATGATAGGCGGTACTGAGATCTAATCGCGTACCCATAGCGGCTTGTACTGCTTGCCATGTTCGTGAAGTGAAACGACCATCACTATCTGAAATAATGCTTACTGGTACACCATGACGGCTTACGATTTCGTTGATATAAATACGAGCTAGCTTTTCGTTCTTGAAATCTTCGCGGATAGGAATAAAGTGAGTTGATTTTGTAAGTCGGTCGATTATTACCCATATAGTATCATACCCACCAGAAGTGCGAGGTAACCCGGTAATGAAGTCCATGGTTATATTTTCCCACTTCCATACAGGTATTTCAGGTTGGACCAGAAGTCCTGAGGGTCTTTGGTGTTCATCTTTCACCTTGGAACATGTAAGGCACTTAGAAACAAAAACAGCAATATCCTTTTTCATTCCAGGCCACCAATAGGTGTATCGAAGGTCTTGATACATCTTATCGGCTCCTGGGTGTATAGAGTATCGTGTTTTGTGAGCCTCATTCATAAGAATTTCACGAAGATTGTTGTGGTCAGGAATCCATATACGATCTAGATAGTACAGAATACCGTCAGACTTAGTTTCAATCTTAAGTTCAGCTCCACAGGACAGCTCCTTTCGTACATCATCTTCCGTTACTGAAACATGTTGGGCTTCTCGAATTTGATCTTTAATGTCAGTTATGATTTGCGAACATAGAAGACGAATGGAGTTCACATAACCCTTTCGACTGAGTGCATCAGCCACCACATTTGCCTTGCCAGGGTGGTACCGAATTTCACAGTCGTAGTCATTTAGAAGTTCGATCAATCTTCGTTGCCTCATGTTTAACTCCTTTTGATTGAAGATATGTTGAAGACTCTTGTGGTCAGTGTATATTTCACACTTAGTACCGTAGAGATAATGTCTCCATATCTTAAGAGCGAACACAACGGCTCCAAGTTCTAGGTCATGGGTGGTGTAGTTCTTCTCATGAGTCTTGAGTTGTCTCGAAGCGTAAGCTATAACTTTTCCCCTTTGCATTAGAACACAGCCTAATCCTTGCCCTGACGCGTCGCAATAGACCACGAAATCATCACAACCTTCAGGAAGAGTGAGGATTGGTGCATCACAGAGTTTTTGTTTAAGGGTTTGGAAGGCTTCTTCTTGCTTGGGTCCCCATATGAAAGGTTTTCCCTTATGAGTTAAAGCCGTGAGTGGTACAGCAATGCGTGAGAAGTTTGAAATGAAACGATGATAATAACCGGCCAAACCAAGAAAAGATCTTACTTCAGTTGGTGTACGTGGCGCTTGCCATTCTTGTACCGCTTTGATCTTTGAGGGGTCGACATGTATTCCCTTGTCATTGACTACATTTCCGAGGAATTGCACCTCTTTTAACCAGAATTCACATTTGGAAAATTTGGCGTAAAACTTTTCATTCTCTAGAAGTGTAAGGATGAGTCGAAGATGTCGTTCATGATCAGACTTAGACTTTGAATAAATGAGGATGTCGTCGATGAAGACTATAACAAAACGATCGAGATAAGGTTTGCAAACTCTGTTCATTAAATCCATGAAGACAGCTGGTGCGTTGGTTAAACCAAATGGCATGACCATGAATTCATAATGACCATAACGAGTTCGGAAAGCAGTCTTTGGGACGTCTTCTTCATGTACTCTAAGTTGATGATAACCAGATCGAAGATCGATTTTTGAAAAGCAGCTGGCACCTTGAAGTTGGTCAAGAAGATCATCAATGCGAGGTAATGGATAGCGATTCTTGATTATTAATTTGTTGAGTTCTCTGTAGTCGATGTACATGCGAAACGATCCATCTTTCTTCTTTACAAAAAGGACAGGTGCACCCCAAGGCGAGGAGCTAGGACGTATGAATCCCTTGTCAGTCAACTCTTGCATTGACTTGCTAGCTCTTGCATTTCAGAGGGAGCTAACCTATAAGGAGACTTTGCGACTGGTGTAGCACCAGGTATAAGATCAATACGGAATTCGACTTCTCTAACTGGAGGAAGTCCTGAAATGTCGTCAGGAAAAACTTGCGGGAAATCTTTTACTACCGGGATGTCTTCAAGTTTCTTCTCCATGGTTCCCTTTTTGATGATATGAGCTAAAAACGCGACATAATTCTTGCGAAGATATTTTTGATCTTGAAGACAAGACATTAAGCTGAGCCCTTTCGACGAGGTTTCTCCAAAGATTCGAAGAGTCTGACCGTTTAAAAGAGGAATACGTATAAACTTTTCACGGCATTCAACTTCTGCCTGATGTTGACTGAGCCAGTCCATACCAATTATGATATCAAAACTTCCCAACTTCATAGGAATAAGGTCAACTGAAAAGTCGTGGTCGTTTAAGGTGAGTGTACAGTTGCGTATAATAGAGTTTAATGAGACCGGTTTCCCGTCAGCAACTTCTACCGTTATGGATTCCATGAGCTTATCCCGATTTTGGTTTAAGATAGGTTCAAATTCTAAGGACATAAAACTTTTATCCGCACCAGTATCAAACAACATGGATGCATATCTACCATTTATAAGAAACGTACCGTTAACCACATTGCCGTCAGCTCTAGCCTGATTAGCGTTGATATTGAAAGCTCTTCCTCTTGCAGGTGGAGGAGCTTGGTTCGCTTGATTCACCGGATTGGCTTGGGCCTGAGCATGAATAATGTTTACTAACCTTGGACAAGTGTTTCTGAAATGGCTTGGGTCTCCACAATTGTAGCAAGCCCGCATAGGTTGTACCATAGGATAATTGGGTTGGTAATATGTTTGGGCTAAATGTTAGGTGGGTGGTAATAGTAGGGGTTGTTGGGCTTGACCCATTATTTGCTGGTGGGTTTGGGTTGAAGGCTGGTGGCGGTTCGTTCGCTGAGGCATGCGGCAGGTTTGAACAGTATGACCTGCGCGACCACAGCCGGTGCAATATTGGCAAGGATGATCTGGAGAATGGTGGTATTGGCAACGGTTGCATTTTGGTAACGGGCCAGAGTATGGTCTTTTGTATGGTGCAGGTGAAGTGGCAACTTGGGTAATGGGTGCAGCAGGAATACGGAAGTTGGTTTGTGTAACAGCGAAGTTTCTGGTGTTGCGCTTCCTCCTGTTAGCAAACTTAGAGGAGGAGAAGGAATGGTTTGAAGTTTGACCCTCAACAGGGGCTTTCTTTTTCTCTTCTTTAAACTTACCATTGCGAATTCGATTCTCGGTCAGTTCAGTCGCTAACTCCATAGCAGCTTCAAGTGTTACCGGTGAAATGCTGAGAACTGAATCTTGAATTTTCGAGGGAAGTCCTCGAATATAATGCTCGATCAAACGATAAGTTGGGGTGAACAAGTTAGGGACCATTTGGTTCAATTCTAAGAACCTCTTGTTGTAGGAAGTATGATCTCCCTCCTTTTGCTTTAAAGAATGAAATTCGTCCTCCAACTTTTTAATTTCACTCCTAGGACAGAAACGCCTAGTCATGATTTCCCTTAACTCCTCCCAAGTTAAGGCCATTGCATCATCAATTCCCCTCTTCCCCTTTTCAGTATTCCACCAGGTGAGAGCTACCCCAAATAGTCTCCCGGTGGCGTATCGAACCTTGTGATCCTCAGGACAATCGCAGTTGAGGAAGGTGTTTTCCATTTCCTCAAACCAATGGAGGAGAGCAGTGACACCTTCGGTCCCTTCAAATTTAGGAGGATCACAAGACTTGAAATGTTTGTATGAGCACTTGCTGGTAGGAGGGTTGCCGATGTTCTGGTCATGTTGTTGGGGAGGATTAGTGGGATTTGTGGCGAGAGCTTGTTGTACTTGAACCACAATGTCAGGAAGCACCGCGGCCATTTGTTTCGCGATTTGTGTGGCCAAGCGTTCGTGAGACCTTCCTGATCTTTTACCCCCTCGTTGTTGTCTAGCCGACATCTACAGGAACATACATAAGAAGATTGTGAGTTAATGGAGTCTTTTTAGGTGTCATGTGTCTTTAAGAAAATGAAAATAACATAAATATCAATAATGCAACTACATCCATAGGATGTCTTGGGTTTGCTCATGTTGGGCCTCAAATGTCCCCCATACCTTCACATGTATAGTCATGTGGGCCCCCATGACTATTGGCTTGGTAGGATTCACATTAGTATTGGCGATTTAACACTCGCATCACCCGAATGCAAACCACAAAATATGTTTACGAGATGTATGGTCGGAATGTGTCCAGGTGTAGACACAATGACAACTCAAAGTGGGGTTAGCTCACACGACGTTTGGTATAGCATGCTTTGGCCTAATAGGTACTTCGTACTCTCATCGTTAGTCCCCAGGTAGGCAAACTGGTCCTTTATTTTGGATTTATACGAATGCCAGCCTAGACAGGACGTTCCGACTACCGGTACTAGTACCCTTCCAGTTACTACATGCCCGTCATGAGAACTCACTTTGATGAGATTTGAAAACACAAAAATCGTTGTAAAAGCAATCATGAAAATGATGTGGTGTGTGCTTTCATGAATATGATATGTTATGAGATTATGATTCATGATAGGCATTATATGATAATATATACTTATGAACATGCTTGCATAACATTGAATGTAACATTTAACATAAAACATATAAACATCACGAAATTTGGCATGTAACACACAAAAATCTTAAAAATTTCTAATCAACTATAGTATAGGCTCTAAGGGTCTAATAACCTATCCTATATCCCTATAGTCATGGCTCTGATACCAATCTGTCATACCCCGACCCGCAGCGGAATAAGAGTCGGGGCATAATTGGGTTATCACCAAAGCTCATGATATTTACTAATATGTTTCATATTTATTAAAGTCAAAATTACATTCCCAATAATCCAAACATGTCCATACAAATACAAAGGAAAATAACCAACTAAGCAATTCCAAGCTCTAAATCATATTATTCTTCTAGGCCAATCCTATGTGTTTCTTGCTGCAGCTGGTTCACCTGTATCATATGTAAAAATGGGGGTTTTTGGGTCAACATAAGTTGGCGAGTGAACCTTGTTAGATAAACATTTATAATTGATTTTCTTGTTAGTTTATCAATGAAAAATTGTGCAATAATCATAAGTGAGCAAATGTAAATAATCAAACAGTAGCAATAACAATCACAAACTATAACATACAATAACATACAGTAACATACAAAAACATACATTAACATATAATAACATACCAACATCATACAATAAATAACATGAATGAAACTGTGCGATCAAGGCTCAATCAAACGGAGCCGATCGTATTGCATGTACTGAAAATGATAAATGTCTGTGCGATCAAGGCTCAATCAAACGGAGCCGATCGTATGTTGGCACGCCAGGTTCACGCTCATAATGTAATGGGGAACATGCTCAACGCTCATAATGTAATGGGGAGCGACGGCCTATGAAATTGCATGTACTGAAAATAATAAATTAAATCTAACAATAACCACACAAACAGTTGAAACAAACTGAATACACATTTGTTCATGATATGATGTATGCACAATGATTTAAATATAATAAATAGCAAGACACATGATACACCCCAAAAACGTGATTAAAACGGGGAATTTGTAAAGATTCACTCACATTGGGTGCGTTTGATTGGAGATGGTGAGATGCGCACGAGTTGGAAGAGGTGAACAACGAGAATTAACTAACCTAAATGATAACGGAAAATATAGTAAATGAGTGGATTTTATTAAGGATTTTAATAGAATTTTTAGATATATTTTTGCGAGTTTAAGGCTATTTCCTATCTTTAGAAACATTATTTTTAAGTATTTTTAATTGATTTTTAAATTAAATTAAATAATTAAAATATAAAAATATGTTGACTTTTTGGGTTGACCGTTGACTTTTTGACTTTGACTGTTTGACCGGTTTATTGTGTAATTGCAATGCGCTGGGTGAGGCTCGAACCCGAGACCTCACCCGCGTGTGCACGCAGCTCTACCAACTGAGCTACGTGTCTAACCCGAAATAATTATGTTTTTAATTATACTTATATATATAACTCAGCTTATCCAGAATTCTTTTATTTTCAAAAAACATTTTAAATCATCGGACCGGTGTCACTAACAGGTCTCGAACCCGGGACCTGAGCTTTAACGTTACACACAGTCCACCGCTGGACTGTGTGTCTAACTTGGTTAATATACAAATTTTTATTATACTTAACAACTAACGTGAGTTAATCCGGTTCAGTTAGAAAAATAAAACGTTTTTATTACGAAGCGGGGGCGTGTATCAGGGATCGAACTCGCGGCGTGTGATTATTATTTGCACAGAGTCCACCGCTGGACTGCGTGTCTAACCCGTTTAAAATACCAATTTTAATTATCCTTATAATGTTACCACAGTTCATCCTCTCCGTTAGTTTTTACAGACAGCAAATTACCCCTCTGTTTCTTGTTTTAAAACGATCAACACATTCATAAGACTAAGATGAAATGACAAAGACGGTGTTGGAAACAAAACATACCGGAGTAATAATTTAACTCAGAATTCCGGCAAGGCGTCGGCTCTGTTTTTATGAACTTCAACTGAGCAAGCAAATTATCCGTTTTGATTAGCTAATCGTGGAATTGAAGTGCTAAACAAACGTTAACAGAGTGTTTGAATGTCCTTACCGTTTCACAGATGAAAATAAGGATTTCCAGAAGTTTTCCGGCGAACTGGAATTAACCGATAACAGCGTCTGAATTTGATTTCAGTTGAAAGGTCTGAGTTAGAAATAGCTTAACAATTGATAGACCACGACGGTATTGAAAGACTTACCGTTTTGATGGAGAATACGGTTTTCCGGCGACTTGCAGAAACTTTCCGGCGAGTTCAAAAAGCTTCTCCGGTGGACTGAAAATTGTGTGGAAATGTAATTGGAGGTTTGCAGAGTGTTTTTGAGTCGCGAGAGAGGACAAAGATTGAAGTAATCCAAGAATTGAAAGTTTTCGGTTATTAAACCGATTCACTCCCGAATTCAAGTTTCATTCAAAGCAAAATTGATTGGAATTGTCGGTGTATCGGTTAAACTCAGTGAACCGCGAGTAATCAAACGTCTTTGGACGTTTGGTGACCGATTTCAGTTACAATTGACGTAACCGGTTGATTCATGGTTGACTATAAGATTTATTTGTTTCCCATAGTTGACAGAAAACAAACAAGTGGCGGAGTGGTTATGTGTGTGTGTGTTAAGTCTTTGGAGTTCACAACCCGGTTGACCCGGGTTCGAGTCCCGGCAGCCACATTTTATTTTTAATTATTTTATTTTTAGTTTTTATCAATTATAACTTTTATAGTTTAGTTTGTTTATTAATTATGTATCATTAAAAATCAAAATAAACATAAATACGCAACAACACATTTATAACTTGATATTCGATTACAAACGGAGCGGGTTTGGTAAACCCGTTTTCGACAAATGTTACATAAGGACACTTACTTAAGGTCCTTAGCCCAAAAATAAGACTAGATTGGAGGCTCCCTTCAATTGGGAATCTCCAGAGAACAAGATAGAGATGAAGTGAGAATGAGCAAGTTATTTGGTAGCACAAGGGTGCTATTTATACTTGAGCCAAGCACACTAGACCATGCCATGTGTTACCATGGTTTTCAGATGATAACAAGCAGGCATTGAGGTGGAAGAGCCAGAGAAGGGTGGCAATTTCGCGATATAGGTGGCACACAATGCAGGCTGCAGCTGCCAGCTGCACTTACTGCCAGTGACACACTTATGGACAGTAAGGGTGGTCGCTTACGGTCCGTAAGGACCTGGCGCGCCCACAGATTTGAATTAGTTACGGACCGTAGCCATAAAGGCTTGTGTTCTGTAACCGCCTCACTGAATTCATATTTTGGGTGCCTTACGGTCCGTAACCAGTGATGGTTATGGTCCTTAAGGACCTCCCAGATGGTAAATGTTTGGCGTTTTCAACTTTTGATCCTCCGACGCTTCCGATGCTCGTTCAGAGGTTATTTAAAATAACATGACGGCGTCTTTAGTCCTTCTCGGCTAAACGTGGCAACCAAAGATTTCGGAACACGTGTCGGAATTTTATTGGATGAAATTTTCGAGGTGTTACATCTTCACCCCCTTAATAAAAATCGCGACCTCGAGATTTATTCAAATAGATAAGGGTACTTTTGTCGCATATTGGATTCGACCTCCCAAGTATATTCAGGACCTCGTCGGGCATCCCATTTGACCTTCACAAAAGGTACGTGCTTTCTTCGAAGCTTTTTAACTTGCCGATCCTCGATCGCAATTGGTTTCTCTATGAAACGCAAGTTTTCATCAATTTGAATATCTTCATGAGGCATTGCTAATGACTCGTCCACGAGGCATTTCTTCAAGTTGCTGACGTGGAAAACATCATGGATTCCACTGAGCTTCTCAGGTAGCTTAAGCCTATAAGCTACGGATCCGACACATTTGATTATTTCGAATGGTCCAATGTATCTCGGGCTTAACTTGCCCTTTTTTCCAAAGCGCATTACACCTTTCCAAGGTGACACTTTTAACATAACCTTGTCCCCAACTTGAAACTGTAAAGGTTTACGCCTTTTGTCGGCATAACTCTTTTGTCTATCACGAGCTACCTTAAGTCGATCACGAATCTGTACAATCTTTTTCGTGGTTTCAAGAACAATCTCGGGTCCAGATAGTTGGGCTTCTCCAACTTCAGCCCAACACACAGGCGTCCTACATTTTCTTCCGTATAAGGCTTCAAAAGGAACGACCTTAATACTTGTGTGATAACTATTATTATAAGAGAATTAGATTAGGGGTAAGTGATCGTCCCAACTTCCGCTTAAATCGATCACACAAGCTCGAAGCATGTCCTCCAAGGTTTGAATGGTACGCTTACTTTGTCCGTCCGTCTACGGATGGTAAGCCGTACTGAAATTTAATCTCGTGCCTAGAGATTGTTGGAAGCTCTTTCAGAAGTGAGATGTGCATCTTGTATCTCTATCAGATACAATGGATATCGGCACACCGTGCAAGGACACAATCTCATCGACATAAAGTTTAGCCAGCTTATCAGAATCGTATGTTTCCTTAATTGGTAAGAAATGAGTGGATTTGGTTAATCTATCCACAATAACCCAAATCCTGTCATTGCCACGCTTGGTCTTGGGTCTTAGTGATGAAGTCCATAGTTACCATTTCCCATTTCCATACTGGGATTTCAAGCTGTTGTAGAAGTCCTGATGGTTTCTGGTGTTCTGCCTTAATTTGGGAACACGTTAAGAACTTTGCTACATGATTGGCTATATCTTTCTTCATACCCATCCACCAATAACTGAACTTAAGATCTTGTTACATCTTGTCGCTTCCTGAGTGAACTGAATATTTAGAACTATGTGCTTCTTGGAGGATTACATCTCTAAGTCCTCCAAAGATCGGAACCCAGATCCGATTATTAAGCTTAAATATTCCGTCATTTCCAGATGCTAACTGATCAATGGTTGCACCTAGTCCTTCCTTCATGACGATATTCTCTAACATAGCTTGTTTTTGTGCATTTAGCAGCTTCTCATTTGCTGGGATTGAACCCTATGAAAGGAACATATGATATAAAGCCAAATAACACTATCCGAGCTTTGGTTCAACTATCAGAGGTTACAACATCTGATGTAGTTACACTGCTTTCCATAAAGACTGCTCATCCTATCATCTGCCTTCACAAAGGTTCAAGGTCTGCCAGAGGTAACAAGGGACAGAGGATAGTGATCAGAGTTTAGTCATTTAGCTTAATTAATCAATGTAACAGTGCCAAGCACTAATAGTTAGTATAAGCAGTGTTTAGAGTTAGTTACATATTAGTTTCCTATCACTATCAACCCTGACGTCATCAAAGATGCTCAGAGGTTAGATAGTTAGTATAAATAGGCAACTCATGTAACCTTTAAACTTGTCTCTTAAAAGATCAACTTTCGCATATCATCTTCTCTGCATTTTCTCATTACCAAACTGTAATTGAAAAGGCTGAGGGGGAGTTTGTGAATCACATGCAAGTTAATCAACTTGAAAGCATGATGATGAGGATACCATGTTCAGTTACTATGTGACCAAGTAACTGAACCTCACGTAGCCAGAATTCACATTTAGAAATTTTGCGTACAACTTTTCGTGACGTAGTATATCGAGGATGCACCTTAAATGTTTCTCGTGATCGGATTGATTACGAGAGTATATAAGTATGTCTTCTATGAAGACAATGACAAACTTATCTAAGTATGGCTTGTAGACTCTATTCATGAGATCCATGAATGTTGCGGGTGCATTAGCGAGCCCGAAAGGCATCACCAGGAACTCGTAGTGTCCATATGTCGTTCTGAAAGCAGTTTTCGGAACATCTTCATTTCTAACTTTAAGTTGGTGATATCCCGACCTTAAATGAATCTTTGAGAAGAAACTTGCACCTTGCAATTGATCAAACAAATCATCGATCCTGGGCAAGGGATAATGATTGTTATCTTATTGAGTTCACGGTAATCAATGCACATCCGCATTGATCCGTCCTTCTTTTTGACGAACAGGATAGGAGTTCCCTATGGAGAAGAACTAGGTTTTATAAAACCTTTTTCTAAGAGTTCGTCCAATTGGGTTCTCAATTCTTTCATCTTGGTGGGTGCTAAACGGTATGGAGCTTTAGCTATGGGAGCTGCTCCAGGTATGATGTCGATTCGAAACTCATCCTACCTATTAGGAGGAAGGCCAGGTAATTCCTCAGGGAACACGTCTGGTTATTCAGAAATAATAGGTATATCTTCAATCTTTGGTTTGGGTTCATCAACGGTGATTTGTGCCATGTAGATGACACATCCTTTAGTCATACATCTAGATGCCTTAAGCAAAACTGCTTTATCAGGCAATCCAAAGTGTTTGTCTCCATGAATGGTGAGGATTTTACAAGACGGGGATTTGATTTCAGTGAGTTTCTTATCACAGGCAATGCGAGCTTGGTTATGCGATAACCAATCATTGCCTAAGACTACATCGAATCCCGCTAGTTTCATAGGTAAAAGAGAAACAGGGATAGGATGATTCTTGATGGATATGAAGCATCCGTCAAGAATGGATGAAGTGGTTTCTATAGTTCCATCAGCGAGCTCTACTTCATAGGTTATGTCTAGAGTTCTTATGGGCAAGTTTAATAGTTCACTAAACTTATGATCTACAAACGATTTATCGGCGCCCGAATCGAAAAGAACTCTAGCAAAAGCATCGTTGATAGGGAACGTACCTGTTATGACATTATTATCTTTCACTGCTTCCTTGTCATTCATTTGAAAAGCCCTAGCAGTGGCTTTCTTAGCTTCGGTAGTTTTAGCCTTACCCTCAGTATTCGCTTTAGGGAGTTTGTTTTGATGTGACCTTTCTCACCACATCCATAACAGGTAGCATCTTTTATATTTCGTCACTCATGTGACCGATGCCCTGTTTTCTTGCAGATGTTGCATTGCTTCGGTTTTTGTTCCAAGCGACACTAACCATAGTGTTGTTTTCCACATGTCTTGCATGTGGGTTTGTCGCCCGATTTCTGATTATCCTTGCTAAACCCATGTTTTCCTTTCTTATCAAACTTCTGGGAGTTGTCGTCCTCCCGTTTTCGCTTCCCATCATTGTCAGTCTTAACTGACATTTGCCTCACATAATCCTGTGTGAGGGAGAGGGATAGTTCCACAATAGATTTGTAGGTGCCAGGCTGCACCGCCTTAACCATACTCCTGATTTCAGGAGCTAGCCCATTGATAAAACGTGCGATACGTTTGGGCTCTGGGGTAACCAAGTAAGGCACTAGTCTTGAGAGAGAGTTGTAGTCGGTAACAAACTTCTGACAATCCATTTTTTCATGGTCAGATTTAAGAAATCTGACTCGATTTTCTCTACTTCATGAGGTGGGCAGTAGGTATCCTTCACTAATTCTACAAACTTGGACCAACTTAAGTTGTAGAGATGAACCTTGCCCATAGACTGGACTAAGGCTTTCCACCAGATAAGGGCATCACCCTTGAATGATTGAGATACATACTTAACAATGTTCTTATCAGCGCAACCGTTGATATCCATTACCGTCTCCATTTCGTCTAACCACCTTAAGCATTCCACGGCTCCTTTTTCCCCGTTAAATTCGCAGGGTCTACAAGACACGAAGTACTTGTAGGAGCATCCATCGCCATCAACATTCGGCTTCTTAGGTTGCGGATCACTCTTTGCTATACTCCTCACATTCGAAGAGTGTGCCTCACTCTTTTTTGGCTTTGAGTGGCGAGGCTGAGATTTCGGTTTAGAAACATGATTGGAGCGAGAAGCACTCGACTCCGGTTGTCGCTCGGACTTTTCCTTTAAAGCTTTGCCGACTTCTGCGGCAGTAAGTTCTCTCAAGTCATTCTTACTAATAATAATGTTCTCATTGGCGTCGGCGTCGTTGCGTTTGCTATTCACTTCGTTTGATCCTGCCATTGTTGCAACTTACTTCTAAATATTGAGATGAATTCGGTTAGATGCTATGGCGTACCCTTATTCACGACAATGGTTCTATGACCATACAAAATTTCAAATATCAAATGTGGTATATTTGTATATAACCTAGGTCTCAAAGGACCATCATAGGCATTTATAGATCAGACATAGTTCAGAATTTATCAGTTATAGCGTCATGCGCCACTACTGTATTATTGCTCATTGGCTTTACACTATTGTTGAGTGTTTAAACATTTTAGCCAGGATCTAACTTGATCACTTAAGCGATAGGGTTTGAACATTGTCATTTACCCAAATGATTAATGTGACAACATTTATCACTAGGATTTAAGAATTATCTCCCATTGAGTTTTACACAGGGAAATGATAAATTTGGAAGTTGAATATCGTTCACCTTTGCTAGACAGAAGGTTACTTCCGAAATTTTCATTTGCCAATCTATTTGATCATAGTAATTGGCTGATGGATTTTGGGTTAACATGGCGATCAATAAAACTTGAATAAAATCATGATAATTGATTGGATGAAGTAAATAATAATAAGGAAATTTTACTAAAAGGAACATTACAAAATTGCCTAATACATAGGTTTTGAAATAACAAAAATAGTTCACGCAGGAACTTAACAGAAATAACAACGTCCTCGCATGGACTTCTTGGAAATTTAAATTACAGAAATGAAAATACAAAATATATTCATCCTTCCATCCTTTCACAGCCTTATAAAGCTTTTTGATAAATTTTGTTGTTTTCTTCTCCGATTTCTTGACTTGTTGTCGCATTTCCCTTACTTGATCTAAGGCCTCATTAATGGCCTCGAGTGGTACTTTGTGGTTGGGGTTGAGGCTGAGGTGGAGGTGGTTGTGGTTGATGCATACCCGGGTGTGTATACACATATGGTGGATACCCGGTAGCCGCATAGGAAGGGTAAGAAGGTGGGTAACTAGGATAAGGGGAATGATAAAGGGCATTGTGCATGGCAGCTTGAGGATACAGATCGTATGAAGGAGCAGTAAAATCCGCACCATATCCAGATAGATCTGGGTAGGTGGGAATCGGGTTACCAAAACCCGATGAAGATAGCTGAACTGCCGGTTAGGGCGTCGGATCAGCAGCAGGTTGTGGGGTTGGAACGCCACAGGTGAAGTGTTTGAGGGCCCACCCATTTGTGGGTCCTCGGGGATGATGTGGTAAGAAGGTAGCAAAGGTGGTAGCGAACCCGACCTTTGACCAGCACGCACCGACATGCGTGTCCCACACCTTCGGCGTGGTTGTGATGATGATTCAGGTGGTGGCTAAGGTTGATCCACCTGTTGCATATCTACATCCTCGATTTGAGGATGTGGTGATGGAGCATGATGTTGGGGAGCGCTGTGGTATGAGGGCATGTTGACAAACACATATTGTGCCCATCGTTGCTCATATTCATCAGGACCTCGAAACGGAGACCCTGCCAAAGAGTTCGAGCCACTAGACAGCTCGATGGGGTGGCCATAGGATCCGGTTTGGGGAAATTCTTCTAGATCGGAATCCTTCTCCATGTGAGTTGGCGAGTCGACTGGAGGGGTTTCTGGTGAGGGTTGGTTGACTGGGTTGACAAAGTTAAAGTTGAAGAATTCTTGATGCGAATGAGAATGAGAATGGTGGGAATGGTGAGAATGGTAGGAATGATGAGAGTGTGATTGTGGTGGGGAGTATTCGTGTGAAATGGAGTGTCTGAAAGGTTCAAAAGGGGACGAAGAATCTCCGGATCCTTCGTATGGATTATGATCAGGTAAATATGCTGCTCCGGCTAAAGATGGTCTGTAAGGTGGCCGAAAAGATGGTCCGGTCATAGAGGGTCCACACCTCATGGGTCCTTTGCCCTTTCCTCCACGTCTAAATTTAGGCAACATTATTCCTGTTTCAAAAACAAGTTAAACAAAATACAAAGCTAGAATAATAAGATGGAAATGATTACACCTAGGTCAAAGTCTAGACTCGAAAGTCTAAGAGATATGTGTTAATATGTATTCCCGAGATTAAACACAAAAGGATAGTGTTTAATTCACTCGAGAGTTGGCTCTGATACCAACCAGTCACACCCCTAATTTCCACGTGTAACCCGGTGGGCCCGGTTGGGGAATATCGTCACGTAAGTTGATATCATCATTATCAAACAATACAATATAACACAGCGGAAGTCTAGATAATTACTATTACAAACGTTTGAATGTTCAAAGTTCAAAATAGTATACAACGTTTGTAACTAGATCCACAGGTGGATCGAAATGTGATTACAAAAGGAAATTTAACAGACTAAGGCCTTCTAAGCAAAGGGTTGCAATTCCTCTTAAGCTTCGCCGAGTACTTCTAGCCTAATTACGTATACTTGTCACCTGCGCTTAGTCTTTTGAAAATACGTCAGTTTTCACTGGTAAATAAATTTAACTGACTGGTTTTGAAAACATTTAGTGTACGCAATGGTACTTAGTTTTAATAAATAACTTGCGATAATAATTTCATGTTATCAGTTTTACATGCTAATAATACATTTAAAGCCCGGAAACTATGCCGGGATCATGATTAATCGACACGCCACTTTAACACCTTTAATAGGTGCACCCCTAATGGGTTATAATATAATTTAGCATCTGACAGGTGTATGCCTACACCCCGTACTTAGGTCGTGGCCATTTGCATTAAATGAGCCGTGGATATTGAGGACACGGTCGTTTTAACCCCCAAATGTTTAATATTAAGCAATACGAATTAAAATGGATTATTTGAATTCCCGACTCATTGGTCTTTGATCCCATATCCAACCATGCGGGATTAGTATACCGTATCCAAGCCCGTATAAGGGAAAATAAGTTAAAGTATTTACCTGGCTTGCAAATTCTTTAGTAAATAAGAAAATAAGCAGAGCACAACCATAATCAAAATAATTAGCCCGGAAAACAATTTACTGGAAGTCTCTAGTCTGGATGGATGGTACTATTAACCGATTAGTTAGCTAGCGGGTCTTTATTTAGTCATTGACTTAGATCGGCTAGCTTAAATAAAGATAACGTACCAAAACGCTAGATTAAACGATGACCGGAAAAGAATGTATTTTGGACCCGACAAGTACTAGAACTTGTATAATATGCGTTACCAATTTACATTCTGGAATTTGAGAATATTTTGATATGGTTAAACCCGTTTCGGTTAAGTTGTGTAAACTAGTCACGTGGGCTTAACCTTACGCATATAAGCGAAACCAGGTAAACGGGTGAGTCCTATACAAGTTTCATATGCCATTGTGTTTAAAATATGTTAAGATATCAGTAGGTTATCAATATGTCGGCCCGATATGGTTTAAAATCAAATTATGTCTTAAAAGGGCAATTAGGTCATTTTACAACATAATTAAGGGGCTTATATGCAATATGCAAACTACAGCTTAAACTTAGTTTGCAACCTGAGTGATCTTCCCAAATAATCCTAATAATGATATTACATCAGTAGGTATTGAGTTTTGGTGTCAAGTTTCTGTTTAAACCATTTTATACAACAAAAGGGCGATTTTTTCACTTTAAACGTGTTTAAACCATTTTATACAACAAAAGGGCGATAAAGGGCATTGTGCATGACCAGGTTACTACTATGAAAATAGATTCATTAATATAAAAATTCATTTTACAACTCAAGTATATGCTTGTTAGTGGTCAAAACCTTGGTTTATGACAAAAGGGCATTTTAGGCATATTTATCGGATACTTGTATAAAAACTCGGATTACTACATGACCATGTCCTATAACTTCAAAGAGTTATAGTATACTATAACATGGTCATAATGCAACTTAGGGACAGTAGCTAAGGTTGTTAATCGGGTAGAAACCGAAAGTCAAAGCAAAAGTCAACTTTTGCAACTTTCGGTTGCCAACCGACCTTAGACCTGGAATTGACGAGCCGAACATGTTCCTACATGTTCTTATAATTATTATCAAGTTATTAGTGTGTCAAAACGGATTTAAATAGCACCTACATTACTAGTTATGATCTTATTCCAAACTGACCCGTTTGACTTTTTATTAACATAACTTTGACCCGTCAATTGACCGAGCAAACGTGGTAATCTGGAGGTGCCCTCTTGAAGGACTATCACCTACTTTATTACGATCACGTAGCCATGTTCGTTACGAACATTGGCTGGGCCATAATGGTCTTAGCTCAAAGTCAAAGCGTTTTTACGTCGACGCTTTGACATTGGCTTAATGCCTAATAAAACTGAAAGAGGGAGGTAAGGACACTTACTTAAGGTCCTTAGCACGAAAATAAGACTAGATTGGAGGCCCCCTTCAATAGGGAATCTCCAGAGAACAAGATAGAGATGAAGTGAGAATGAGCAAGTTATTTGGAAGCACAAGGGTGCTATTTATACTTGAGCCAAGCACACTAGACCATGCCATGTGTTACCATGGTTTTCAGATGATAACTTGCGGTCGGTAACCGCCTCACTGAATTCATATTTTGAGTGCCTTACGGTCCGTAACTAGTGATGGTTACGGTCCGTAACTAGTGATGGTTACGGTCCGTAAGGACCTCCCAGATGGTAAATGTTTGGCGTTTTCCACTTTTGATCCTCCAACGCTTCCAATGCTCGTTCCAAGGTTATTTAAAATAACATGACGGTGTGTTTAGTCCTCTCGGCTAAACGTGCAACCAATATTTCGGAACACGTGTCGGAATTTTATTGGATGAAATTTTCGAGGTGTTACAGCGGGAGAAGTCACCTTGTGGCCCATGCCCCTATGGTGCAAGATGTTTGTTCAAACTATGGTGGGAGCTGCTCGAGTGTGGTGGAACAGTCTTCCAATTGGGGGGGGGGATAGACCGTTTTGATGAGTTGATAACGAAGTTTAGTCAGTAGTTCAGTCAACAGTGCCGCTATAGAAAAGATCAAAACAAAGTCCTACATATACACTGCTGGGAAAATGAGACGGTTGAAGAATTCCTAGAAAGATTCAATAGGGAAAATATTGCAATCCCGTGCCTCACGCAGGACCTGGCCTGTGGAGTGTTTTTGAAGGGTGTAAATGACGATGAACTGCTTAGAAAACTGTATGACCATAACGGCGTTCCCAGCACCATAGAGGAGATAATGAGGATTGCTAAGGTATATGTGCGATAAGAAAAGTCCATCATTGCCAGCCATGCGGCCAATAAGAAGAAAGATTTTCCCAGTAAAGTACGAAGTAATGCTGAAAGGTTTCAACGAGGTGACCACACTAACTCCTAAGGTCTGTACGATAAGCCAAGGAGTTTGTCTGCAAGGAATGATTGGCCATGAAATTTTCCATGGATGGGTTGAACCCGAACTTTTAAGATTGGCCATGAAATTTTCCATGGCTTTGCCTACCTCAGCGGCAATCAGGGCTTGAAGGTTACTTCCATCTCCCTCGCGAGTAGCGTGTCCGATGTTAGCACGCCCGCTATCGGCTCCACCAGAATTCTGGTTTGCCATATATTAGAATTTTGGGCTATAAGCCAATAAAAATAATTGCTCATTGCAATATTTATTTGAATGATATAGAAGTGTTCATCTAATTTGATGACTTGATAATAATATCAGTAGTGATCTCATTGGATCATAAGGGCTATAAGGTTTGGATATATATCCTCCACCTTTTTTGCCAATGTGCTCATTGTCAGAGCTGCATATACACTACATTGAGTGTTCAAATAAAATGATCATTGAAGTTATGTTTCAATGATTCAGTGATAACATAAGTCGTGATCTCATTGGATCATGTGGCTATAGGGTTTGGACATATGTCCCCCACCCTATTAGGATAGTGTGCCCATATGGTCACAACCATCATTGTCTCAATGGACCATAAAATATAGCTCATAGGAAAAACATTTTAACACTACACTGAATGTTAAAATATAATGATCATCTAATTTGATGATATTATTAGCCAAGATCTCATTCGATCACATAGGCGATAAAGCTTGGACATATGTCCTCCACCTTTTGGTCAATGTGATTCTTTATCATTATCCGTAGTCTCATTGGACCACGGGAATAAGGTTTGGGCGTATGCCCTCCACCTCTTTGGTCAGTGTGATTCCTCGTTGCAACACTACCATTTTATCATTGCCAATTATGTAGGCTTGCCATATGGGCTGATCAAACCATTAGAAGATCTTGTTGAAATTTTGAGTAGATTAATATAGTTCGAATTAAAATCGAGACGATCGCTTGAAAAAACGGAATGAATACATATAATATTATTTCAGAATTATCATTTGAGATAGGGAATTTGATAAAAAGTCCTCATAGGGGCTTTTAAGAAATTACAATACTTGTCCACATAGGGACTTTTGAAAGGAAATTACAGACTTAGTCCACATATAGACTATTGAAAAATAAAATACAATGAAACGTCCAACATGGACTTTTGAAATAAAATAAAAGATAAATAACAATCTTCATTCACCTTTCTTTCCCTTGATTATCTTGGAAAACTTCTTGAAGATTTTGCTTATTTTATTTTCGTTCTTTTCAATCTGACGCTAAATCTGCTCCGCTCGCTCCAAGGTTTGGTTGATAGCCTCGAGTTGTTCTGGTGGTTGTGGTTGAGGAGTAACAGGATACTGGTACCCATAATTGGGATATCCAGTATTTGGATAAACGGGAGGAAATGGTGATGGATAAAGTGCGTTAGGAACAACCGCCTGAAGATAGGGGTCGTATGATGGAGCTGGATAATTATAATCCATAGGTGGTGCCGAATATGAAGTATCACATCCAGTTATATCTGGATATGTAGGAATAGGGTTATTAAAACACAAAGGTGGTTGTTGAGCGGTCCACAACGGGTTCAGTATTGGGTCCACCCATTTGTGGGTCCTCTGGGATAGTAGGATAAGTTGGAGGCAAAGGTGGAAGCGAACCCAACCATTACCCCACACGTACCGACATACGTGCACCATGAGGCTTCTTCGGTTGTAGTTTCTCTACGGGCTCCATTGGTTCGTCCTCTTGTGGAGGCGCGGTGTTTGTGGAGGTGGATAAGGAGGTGTGTTAACAAAGGTAAATTGATTAAAATATAGGTCTCATTCATCGGGACCTTGGTATAGGGATCCTGCATAGGATGCCGTCTCACTTGACAGTTCAATTGGATGCATGTAGGATCCTGATGGCGGCATTTCCGGGTCAGAATTGCCATCCGGTTGGTTTTGTTGATCTAGTTGGTTTTGTTGATCTAGTTGGTTTTGGCTAACAGGGGCGTTTTTATATACTGGTTAGGGTCAAAAGAGTCATGATAAGAATGTGATTGGGAGTGATGAGAATGGTCTGAAATTAGAATGTCTCGCAGGCTGCGATGAGTGAGACTCGTTTGAGTATTGTGGGTGGTCCGAACTATTTGACGGTGATGGGATTTGTCTAGACGGTCCTCCGCACATTAGACCTTTTCCCTTTCCTCAAATTCTTGGCAGCTTATTACCTATTAATTATCAGAAACAATAGCAATAACTTAATATTGATATGAGTGATCCTAGGTCAATGCCTAGACTCGAGAAAGTCTAAGGATTATGTTATTGCGATATTTGAGATTAAACACAAAAGGCTAGTGTTTAGTTCACTCAAATGTTGGCTCTAATACCAACCTGTCACACCCTGATTTCCATGTGGGCCCGAACTTGAGGTTTACTTGTGACAAATTGATATGGTTATTCACATTTAACACAGCGGAAGTCTAGGAGTATAAAATACTATTACAAATTACAATCTCCAGATGTTCACAAATAATACAGACCGAAAGTGTATAAAAGATCCACAGGCAGATCGATATAACAAAAGAATTGTGTAAACAGACTACTATGCATGGAGTTGCAAATTCCACTTAAGCATTTACCGGGTAGCTTCCAGCCTATTTACGTAATTTGCAACATGCGCTTAGTCTTTTGAAGATATATCAGTTTACACTTGTAATTACAAATAACTGACACATTTTGAAAATATTTCAAAATCATTTTATGTACACAATGGTACATATATTTTCATAAATAACTTGGGATAAACTATTGCTCATGTTATTAGTTTTACATGCTTGTTAACACATATAGGGCCCGAAAACCATGTTGGGATCGTGATTAACCGACACGCCACTTTAATACCCTTATTTGGTAAACCTATATTGGGTTACAAAAATATTTTACTATAGCATTAGCATCGGTCAGGTGTATGCCTACACCCCGTGCTTCGTCGTGGCCATTTGCACTTAAATGAGCCGAGGATATCAAAGATACGGTCGTATTAACCCCCAATGTTTACGTATCAAGCAATACGAATTAAAAAGGATTATTTGGATTCCCAAAACATAGGTCATTGATCCCACACCCGACCATGTGGTAATAATATACCGTATCCCAAACCCGTATAGGGAAAATAGGTTAACAGTATTTACCTGGCTTAAATGTTTAAAATCCAAAGATAAATTTAGGCACGACCATTCAAACAAAACAACTAATAAGGTTGCAATTTACTGGAACCCCTGTCTGGAATGAATGGTATAATAACCCATTAGAATGTTAACGGGTCTTATTCAAGTCATATGACTTAGACCGGTTAACTATAATAAAAAGAAAACGGTACGGTTCACTAGCTTAAGTGGTGACCGGATAGAATGTAGCTTAAACCCTCACAGGTACTAAGACTTGTATAATATGGGTAAACAATAATACATTCTGATTATGAATGAAACTGAAGGAGTTTAACCCAATTCAGTTAACTTACATAAACTAAGTTACATAAGTCAACCGTACGCGCATAGGCGGCATCGGGTGATCGGATGAGTCAATATCAAGTTCATTATGCCAAAACATGATTATTAAGTTACCACATCAGTAGGTATTATATTTTATATGTACCTTATGGTTAAAAACCCGTTTCAGGCACAAAAGGGCATTTTCGGTATTTTTATGGCATAATACATGAACTTGCATAAAACCTCGACAACTGATTATGATCAAATAGTTTAACCCTAAGAGGTTTATTCTATACATAATTATGATCATAATGCAACTTCAAATCAGCAGCTAACTTAGCTAAATCGGGTCAAAATCGAAAGTCAAAGCAGAAGTCAAACTGCTAGACTTTCGGTTGTGAACCGGACTATAAATAGGAAATGACGAGTTGAACACACTTTAACATGTTCTAATATGTTTTACCAACTGATATAATATCAAAATTATGTGTTTAGATGTTTATAAGTTCATTATATATGTTTTCCGAAATATGGTGTTTTGACTTTTAATTAAACATAACTTTGACGCATCATTTGACCAACTTAACGTGATTTTCAAGAGGTGCCCTCATAAGCAATTATCACCTACCTTATTCCGATCACGTAGCCATGTTCAATTCGGACATTGGCTTGACCATAATGGTCATTGTCACACCCCGACTGCGTAAAACAACAAACCGCGACGGAAATGTCAGGGAGTGGCGTAACAGAAGTATTGTTTCAACAACCATGGTAATTAAAGTTTTGTATATTGATTAAAATTGTTTACATTGTCTGGAATTTAACAGAAACATAACATAAATCTATTTGTCTTGCTTGATTTTAAGTCACTAAAGCCCAAGTCCGCCTAAGTGTCGCATGAATCAACCTTAAGCATTAGCTCTTGAAACACATGTGAAAATAGGTACGTCATCATAAAAATGCCTGTGAGATACATAGGTTTTGTTGATGAGGATTCATGACTTGAAGTTAAATTAATATTTTAACGAAAAGTAGTCATGAACCTTATAAAATGTTTTCTTTTATAAAATCATGAAAATCAAATGATATAAAAGAAGGATGTATGGTTAAATAATTAACCGGGTGAAAATGAATTGTATAAAATATGCCATTGAAAACAATGTCTTGTGAAGAATATATGTTATTTGTACCAAATGTGTCATGTCTTTGTCTTTGTCGAAGTGGTTTAAGTAACGCTAAGACATGAAATATCATGAAAGCACTTATATATAGGAAGTACCAGCGGCGTATCCACCATGCTTTTATCATATTACAGACATTTCGTTATTTAAATCACTTATCAAATAACCACCACAAATGTCTTGTCTAACAAAGGTCTTGTATGGCAAGTAAAAAGACTTTACCCAAACCACATGTGTAATGTCGTGTATATCCAAATGTCATGTATAACCAAATGTCTTGTATAACCAAATGTCGTGTACAAAACAAAGTCTTGAATAAACCAAAGTTTAAATCAAAAGTCATGTTTTGCAAAACCAATGCTTTATTTGATATACATTTATGAAGTTATGTTTATCGCATACATTCAAGCCTTGAGACTGTCGGATAAACCCTTATCAAGTCAAAGGTTTATCAAAAATGTATTCGGATTCTGTCATTCCCTACTTCCAAACAAACCTAGGAAGCGGGGAACGGGATTTGTCAAAGCCTATGGTACCATTACATACTACCGGGCGGCGTGATCAATGTTAATGAATGTATTATGTCCCGTTAAACAAACCAAATGTCTTAGTCAATGTAAGCAATGTCATGAAAAATGTCTTTAAACCATGTACTAAGTATGCTAAGTCAACATACGAAGTAGAAGTGTCCATAAAATCAATGTGCTAGCATGCTCAATCAACATACACAGCAAAATGTAATGTAAATAATTGTGCTCATATGCTAAGTCAACATATGCCGCAAAAGATGTCTTTGAAATCAATGTGCTAGCATGCTCAGTCAACATACATAGCAAAATGTAATGTAAATCAATGTGCTCATATGCTAAGTCAATATATGCCGCAAAAGATTCTTTGAAATCAATGTGCTAGCATGCTCAGTCAACATACATAGCAAAACATAATTGAAATTATGTACTATATATGTACTAGATGAACATAGCAAGTATATGTCGTGAAAGCGCGAAAATAAGAAAGTTACATGTGTTTCACCCCAAAATATTTGAAAACGTAAAAGAGGGGACTATGTACTCAATTGGGGTTGCAAAAGTATCCTTGTTCAAGAAGAATAATAAAGCTCAAGAGTATGAGGAATCAAATGGTTCCTAAGATCGGATAACTATGTTAATAAGTCGGGACTTTAATCGGCAGATTGGATAGAATGATGTCTTATAAATAAAATGAGTGTTGGAACTCATATGTATGATTTAATAAACTCAACATTCTGATTTGGAAGTGATCCTAGGTGCTTTTGACCCGTAATGACCCGTTAAGGTAGTTTACGCTACTTTAACGTGTCATTTGCGTAAACGCGTGATCGAATGGTTAAACATGTCCTATGATGAGTCTTAAATGCCCAAACATGTTTAATAATGTTGTAATATCAGTTTATATGTCAAAACTTTTGCCACAAATGCTAAAATGAATTTATGCGCAAAAAGGGCATTTTGGTCATTTATAAAGGGCAAAATAACGACCTATCATAATACTAACCAAACGACGTAACCATAAGGTATAACCTCAGAGGGTTATTCCCTATATAACTATGGTCACTAATATGAGTTTGGTCGGATCCTAGGATCGACAAAACGGGTCAGATTCGAAAGTCAAAGTGGTGGTCAAGACCGCTCGACTTACGACCCTAAACAAACACTAAACTAAAAGTGACGAGTTAGACATGTTTAAAATGTCTAACTAAGTTTATAAAACTGATTTGGTATCAAAACAAAGTGTTTTGACACCCGAAAATATTTCCGTCGTATAATGCGCACTTTGCGCATTATTGACCGAAACCTTGACTCGTCACTTCGCCTAGGAAAACATGGTAATCAGTAGGTATAATCACAAGGGATTATAACCTTCGTGATTACGATCACGTTGCAAAGTTCAAATGAACTTTGACTTGACCAACTAATGGTCAAAACCGAAAGTCAAACAGTAAGTCAAACTGTTTGACTTTTAGCTCATAATAAGCTAAAAGAATGAACAAGGCTTGGTTAGAGCACTTACTTGCAGTTAAGGAAGCCAAGATTACTAGAAAAACTCATATGGGAGGCCTCCTAATAAGGTAGCAACTCCACTTAGAGTTTAGAGAGAAGAAAGATGGAAATGAGCAAGGAATTTGGTTGCAACAATGGGGGTATTTTTAGATTTCTTGAAGCCACAAGATCATTCCAAGTGTTAGGAGATGTTGTAGGATCATTACAAGTGTTTGGTGAGGTGTTGCAACCAGGAGAAGTGTGGCAAAAACGAGTTATAGGTGTCAAGACAAATGAACAAGAAGCTGCCAGGTAGCTGCTGCCACTGGGCATCCCCCGCGCGTCGCGGGAAATCTGGGTGACTCTCTCGCGTGGCGCCTGGGAATCGAAAGTTTCAGAATTGGCAGTTTTAGTCCCTGCAGCCTAAAAACTTGTTTTTCGACGTGTTTTGGAACTTTTAACACCCGTTAACCCTATTTTTAAGCTTTACAAGGAAGATAAAGCATAGGGAACTTGAAAAATTCTTGGAAAATTTTTGGATGTCGGTTCGTTTGGCCGTACGGTTGCAGTTTTTGGTTAATTACGACGGAAATCGTAACGAACACGCAAATGACCGTAAACGCGGAACGCTTGATATATTTGCATTCCAAACATTAAAATACTAGATTTTAATGATTACGAAAATTTTTGGATGTGCGTATATGTTTCGGAGTAGGAAATACGCGATTTGGCATAGTTTGCAGAATTTGCAAAATAGCCCCTGAAGTTAAATAAGCATGTTTTTGCCATACCGAAGCCCTCAAAACTTATTTCAAAGTTATGTAAAGGGTATTTAGGGTATGTTTAGCTTATTCCATTGTTCCAGAGTGTATGTCGCGTTAAGCTGCTTACGTTTGCGTAACGGTTTGCGATTTCACTTCCAGAAGTGATTCGAAAGATCAGAATTGAACAAGGATTGAAAATATGAAATACCACATATAAATACACAAATCTTGGAATAAAACACAATGTTATAAAATTACAAAATCGTTTCGGAATTGAACGATGATGGAAAAGCACAGAGGTCACAGTCTCCCCTACTTTAGGAAATTTCGTCCCGAAATTTAATTAGAGGAAACTTGTGAGAATAGATGTGGATACTTCGCCTTCATCTGGTCCTCTCATTCCCAGGTAAACTCAACGCCACGTTTGGACTCCCAACGAACTTTAACAATCGGTATACGTCTGCGCTTAAGCTTTTTGACTTCACGATCCAAAATTTCCACAGGTTTCTCGACAAAGTGTAACGTGTCATCAACACGAATTTCATCAAGAAGGATGTGGAGGTTTCATCAGCTAAACACTTTTTCAAATTGGACTCGTGGAAGGTTGGATGAACATTTCAAGTTCAGGAGGTAGCTCAAGTTTGTAGGCCACCTTTCCGATTTTCTCAATGATCTTGAATGGTCCAACATATCTAGGTGCAAGTTTTCCTTTCTTTCAAAATCTAACCATGCCTTTGCAAGGGGATACCTTGAGTAGGACATGATCACCGACTTGGAATTCCAAGGGCTTGCGTCGTTTGTCCGCGTAACTCTTTTGATGGCTTCTAGCTGTCAAGAGATTATCGCGAATTGTTTTGACTTTGTCCATTGTGTCTTGAATGAGTTCAGGTCCAGTGAATTGAGATTCACCGATTTCATTCCAACAGATAGGTGAACGACATTTTCGACCATAAAGAGCTTCGAAAGGAGCCATGTTAATGCTGGTGTGATAACTGTTGTTGTAGGAGAATTCGATCAAAGATAGATGCAATCCCAACAACCACCAAAGTCGATCACACAAGCTCTAAGCATATCCTCTAGTGTCTGGATTATCCTTTTGGATTGTCCATCCGTTTGAGGATGATAAGCAGTGCTCAGGTTAAGTTTGGTTCCCATGGCAGATTGCATGGTCCTCCAAAAATGAGATGAAAATCGAGCATCACGATCAGATATGATGTCCAAAGGAACACCATGACGAGATACAATTTCATCCACATAGATTTTAGCAAGTTTGTCAGCAGAGAAATCCTCACGGATTGCTATAAAGTGTGCTGACTTGGTTAGACGATCAATGATTACCCAAATGGCATCATGACCTCTAGATGTACGCGGTAATTTGGTAATGAGATCCATTGCAATGCTTTCCCATTTCCAAACCGGAATTTCTGGTTGTTCAAGCAAACCAGAAGGGCATTGATGTTCTGCCTTAACTTTGAGACAAGTAAGACATTTAGATACGTCCAAGGAAATGTCTTTCTTCATACCCGGCCACCAATACTGGGTACAAAGATCCTTATACATTTTGTCTGCACCTGGATGAATTGAATAACGAGACTTATGAGCTGCATCCATTATCAAGGTGCGGAGATTGTCTTAACTTGGAACCCACAAACTGTTCAGATAATAGGATAACCCATTGTCTTTCGTTTCAAGTTGAAGCTCAAGATGATGTGGTAATTCATCACTCATCATGCCTTGTGTCATACAAGTTTGTTGAGCTTGGGAGATACGGTTTTGAATATCAGATCGAACTTGAACACAATGTAGCTTGACTCGTTCTTTACGACTAAGAGCGTCGGCTATGACATTCGCCTTACCAGGATGGTAGCGAATCTCACAGTCATAGTCGTTCAGAAGTTCAACCCATCGTCGCTGTCTCATGTTTAGTTCTTTCTGATTGAAAATGTGCTGGAGACTTTTGTGGTCCGTGAAAACCACACATTTTGTACCGTATAGATAGTGTCTCCAAATTTTCAGAGTGAAAACAACAACACCCAACTCAAGATCATGAGTGGTGTAGTTCTTTTCGTGAATCTTCAATTGTCTTGATGCATAGGCTATAACTTTGTTCCTTTGCATGAGAACGCAACCAAGGCCTAAGTTCGATGCATCACAATATACGACCAAGTTGTCATTACCTTCAGGTAAGGATAAAATAGGAGCATTACAGAGCTTTTGTTTCAAGGTCTAAAAAGCTTCTTCTTGTTTAGGTCCCCACTCAAAAGGTTTATTCTTTTGAGTCAAAGCAGTGAGGGGAACCGTAATCTTTGAGAAGTTTGCGATAAAGCGATGGTAATAACCCGCGAGACCAAGAAATGAACGAACTTCGGTAGGAGTAGTAGGAGTATCCCATTCCTTAATCGCACTGATTTTGGCGGGATCCACATGAATACCTTGCTCATTGACAATATGACCCAAGAACTGAACTTCCTTAATCCAAAATTCATACTTGGAGAACTTGGCATAGAGTTGTTCTTTCTTTAGGAGTTCCATCGTTAAACGAAGATGTTGCTCGTGATCGGCTCGAGACTTTGAATAGATCAAAATGTCATCAATGAAGAATATGATGAACTTGTGCAAATAAGGCTTACAAACCCTATTCATCAAGTCCATGGAAACAGCAGGAGCATTTGTCAGACCAAAAGGCATAACGGTGAACTCATAATGACCATATCTAGTGCGGAAAGCAATTTTGGGAATATCTTCTTTGAGAACATGTAACTGATGATACCCAGAACGTAGGTCAATCTTTGAGAAGCAAGTAGCACCTTGCGCTGATCAAAGAGATCATCAATGCGAGGTAGGGGATATCGATTTTTGATTGTGAGTTTGTTGAAGTCACGGTAATCGATACACATACGGAATGATCCATCCTTCTTTTTCACAAATAGGACTGGAGCGCCCCAAGGTGAAAAGCTTGGACGAATGAATCCTTTGTCAGACAACTCCTGAAGTTGTTTAGATAACTCTTGCATCTCAGACGGTGCAAGTCGGTATCGGGATTTGGCTATAGGGTTGGCACCAGGTACAAGATCTATACGAAACTCGACTTGTCGTGCTGGGGGTAAACCAGGTAGCTCGTCAGGAAACACCTCGGGATAATCCCGAACAACAGGGATGTCCTGAATAGATTTGCCCTTGCCTTTGTATTCTACGATATATGCCAAGAAATAAATATAATTCTTTCGTAGGTATTTATGGGCTTGGGTACAAGTCATGAGTTTAAGGCTACTGGCGGGCTTTTCTCCACGAACGTCTACGGTTTCACCAGACGGAAGGGGTATACGAACGATCTTATCAAAGCAAATCACCTCAGCATGGTGTTTAGATAACCAGTGCATCCCTACTATGATATCAAAGCTCCCGAGTTGCATTGGCGTGAGGTCAATGGCAAAAAGATGGTTATTAAGGTTCAATTGGCAATCACGGATGACAGAATCAAGAACAAGGGGTTCACCACTAGCTATTTCAACTGTTAAGGGCTTTCCTAGTTTGGTTCTAGGCATGGAAAGCAAAGGTTCAAAAGCTAGGGATACAAAACTTCTATCGGCACCCTAATCGAAAAGAATTGAAGCAGGATGGTTGTTAACAAAGAACGTACCGTTCACCACTTCATTGTCAGCCCGAGCCTTGTTAGCATTGATGTTAAATGCTCGTCCACGAGCCGGGTTTGCATTTGCCAACTTCGGGCAGTTATTTCTGTAGTGGGTGAGATCCCCACAATTGTAGCAAGACCCAGGTGGATAGTGAGGTCGTGCAGGCTGTTGAGCAGATTTTGGGCTACTGGATTCTAGGTAGGAGCAAAACGACAACTGTTGGCAAGATGACCAGATTTCCCACAGTTATTGCAAATGCGGCACTGTAAATGTGGTTGATGGTGACTGTTACATTTGTTGCACAGAGGTGCATTGCCAACATATTGTTTCTTGGCCGGTGCTGAGCAGGCTGATTGGGGGCAACTTGGTTAGGTTGTGTAGTGAGAGCGAAGTTTTTAGAAGCCTTGCGCTTCCTCGACTTCTTGGAGGTTTCAGCTTTGTTACCCTTTTGCTTCTCAGACTTAACAGACGGTTTCTTGTCACCCTTTCGGTGAAGCTTACCCTTTTTGACTTGTGATTCAGTAAGGGTTGCAGCTAGCTCAATGGCTTGACGGACACATGTAGGGTTACTGCCAGTGACGATGTCCTGAACTGGGTCAGGAAGACCGTCTATGTACTTTTGAATCGCCTTATCCAAAGGCGTCACCATCTCAGGACATAATAGGCTCAACTCCTCATACCGATCCGTATACGAACGGTGCTCACCACTGTCCTACTTTACGTCGTGGAATTCATTCTCAAGCACATTCTTTTCATGACGGGGGCAGAATTCTTTCATCATTAGAGCTCTAAGTTCCTCCCACGTCTGACCCATCGCAACATCAGCACCCCTATCTCTCACCACTCCGTTCCACCACTTGAGTTCCCTCTTATGAAATACACTTGAAGCAAACTCGACTTTATGATTATCAGGACACTGAACATGGAGAAAAGTACTCTCAAGACTCTCAAACCATTGTAGGAGCCTAGTTGCTCCTTCAGAACCACTAAACTTGAGTGGTTTAGCCGAGTTAAATTGTTTGAAGTTGCAAGGAGCATTATTATTGTTGTTGGCTTGGTTGATTTGAGTAATGAGATTTGGTAGCATAGCATCCATCTGTTGTGCTATGATAGTCGCCAGTTCGGTGTTAGGTGGTTGTACGTTTCGTCGAGGAGGCATTCTAAAAGAGGATATATGAGAGAAAACGAGTGAGATGAATGTTGGATAATGAGATGTCATAAAAATCGACGAAATGAAAGGATGGTGGTCATTCATTCGTTTACTTGCAACAAACAAACGACACACGGTGACTAATCAAAGTAAATGGGTTTTTTATAATGTATCGCAAAGACATGCTTTAGCCTATAGGTGGACACTCACCCCAAGAGTTCCCAGGTAAGAGTGACTGGTCCGTTTAAGTGGATTTGTACGAACACTCTAACCTTAGACAGAAAACCCAGGGTACAGGCACCCACCCTGCAAGATTGCATGTGTTCACATTATTAAAACCCAAACTTTGACGAGATTTTGAAAAACTTTGAAGGCAAAGAGCATCGATGATTTGTTTTGGCTTTTAAATGAATTATACTTTGTTTTTGGTAATCACCTAAGGATAGGTGATGGTATTGTTTTAAGATCTAAACACAAGATAACTAGTGTTAGGGTCCTAGAAAGGTTATAGTCTAGGTCAAAGCATTACTAATAACCTAATTCCCTATAACCATTGGCTCTGATACCAATCTTTTCTGTCACACCCCAACCGCATAAAACAACAAACCGCGGCGGAAATGTCGGGGAGTGTCGTAATAGAAGTATTGTTTCAACAACCATGGTAACTAAAGTTTTGTATTATTGATTCAAATTGTTTACATTGTCTGGTTTTTAACATAAACATAACATAAATCTATTTGTCTTGCTTTATTTTAAGTCACTAAAGCCCAAGTCCGCCTAAGTGTCGCATGAATAAACCTTAAGCATTAGCTCCTGAAACACATGTGAAAATAGGTACGTCAGCATAAAAATGCCTGTGAGATACATAGGTTTTGTTGATGAGGATTCATGACTTGAAGTTAAATTAATATTTTAACGAAAAGCAGTCATGAACCTTATAAAATGTTTTCTTTTATAAAATCATATGAAAATCAAATGATATAAAAGAAGGATGTATGGTTAAATAATTAACCGGATGAAAATGAATTGTATAAATATGCCATTGGAAACAATGTCTTGGGAAAAATATATGTTATTTGTACCAAATGTGTCATGTCTTTGTCTTTGTCGAAGTGGTTTAAGTAACGCTACGACATGTAATATCATGAAAACACTAACATATAGGAAGTATCAGCGGCGTATCCACCATGCTTTTATCATATTACAGACATTTCGTTATTTAAATCACTTATCAAATAACCACCAAAAATGTCTTGTCTAACAAAGGTCTTGTATGGCAAGTAAAAAGACTTTACTCAAACCACATGTGTAATGTCGTGTATATCCAAATTTCATGTATAACCAAATGTCTTGTATAACCAAATGTCGTGTACAAAACAATGTCTTGAATAAACCAAAGTTTAAATCAAAAGTCATGTTTTGCAAAACCAATGCTTTATTTGATATGAACATTTATGTAGTTATTTTTATCGCATACATTCAAGCCTTGAGACTGTCGGATAAACCCTTATCAAGTCAAAGGTTTATCAAAAATGTATTCGGATTCTGTCATTCCCTACTTCCAAACAAACCTAGGAAGCGGGGAACGGGATTTGTCAAATCCAATGGTACGATTACATACTACCGGACGGCGTGATCAATGTTAATGAATGTATTATGTCCCGTTAAACAAACCAAATGTCTTAGTCAATGTAAGCAATGTCATGAAAAATGTCTTTAAACCATGTACTAAGTATGCTAAGTCAACATACGAAGTAGAAGTGTCCATAAAATCAATGTGCTAGCATGCTCAGTCAACATACATAGCAAAATGTAATGTAAATCAATGTGCTCATATGCTAAGTCAACATATGCTGCAAAAGATGTCTTTGAAATCAATGTGCTAGCATGCTCAGTCAACATACATAGCAAAATGTAATGTAAATCAATGTGCTCATATGCTAAGTCAACATATGCCGCAAAAGATGTATTTGAAATCAATGTGCTGCATGCTCAGTCAAAATACATAGAAAAACATAATTGAAATCATGTACTATATATGTACTAGATGAACATAGCAAGTATATGTCGTGAAAGCGCGAAAATAGGAAAGTATCGTGTAGGCACATGTGTTTCACCCCAAAATATTTGAAAACGTAAAAGAGGGGACTATGTACTCACCTGGGGTTGCAAAAGTATCCTTGTTCAAGAAGAATAATAAACCTCCAGAGTATGAGGAATCAAATGGTTCCTAAGATCGGATAACTATGTTAATAAGTCGGGACTTTAATCGGCGGATTGGATAGAATGATGTCTTATAAATCAAATGAGTGTTGGAACTCATATGGTATGATTTAATAAACTCAACATTCTGATTTGGAAGTGATCCTTGGTGCTTTTTACCCGTAATGACCCGTTAAGGTAGTTTACGCTACTTTAACGTGTCATTTGCGTAAACGCGTGATCGAATGGTTAAACATGTCCTATGATGAGCCTTAAATGCCCAAACATGTTTAATAATGTTGTAATCTCAGTTTATATGTCAAAACTTTAGCCACAAATGCTTAAAATGAATTTATGCGCAAAAAAGGCATTTTGGTCATTTATAAAAGGCAAAATAACAACCTATCATAATACTAACCAAACGACGTGACCATAAGGTATAACCTCAGAGGGTTATTCCCTATATAACTATGGTCACTAATATGAGTTTGGTCGGATCCTAGGATCGACAAAACGGGTCGGATTCGAAAGTCAAAGCGGTGGTCAAGACCACTCGACTTACGACCCTAAACAAACACTAAACTAAAAGTGACGATTTAGACATTTTTAACATGTCTAACTAAGTTTATAAAACTGATTTGATATCAAAACAAAGTGCTTTGACACCCGAAAATAGTTCCGTCGTATAATGCGCACTTTGCGCATTATTGACCGAAACCTTGACTCGTCACTTCGACTAGGAAAACGTGGTAATCAGTAGGTATAATCGCAAGGGATTATAACCTTCGGGATTTACGATTACGTTGCAAAGTTCAAATGAACTTTGCCTTGACCAACTAATGGTCAAAACCGAAAGTCAAATAGTAAGTCAAACTATTTGACTTTTAGCTCATAATAAGCTAAAATAATGAACAAGGCTTGGTTAGAGCACTTACTTGCACTTAAGGAAGCAAAGATTACTAGAAAAACTCAGATGGGAGGCCTCCTAATAAGGTAGCAACTCCACTTAGAGTTTAGAGAGTAGAAAGATGGAAAATGAGAAAGGAATTTGGTTGCAAAAATGGGGGTATTTATAGATTTCTTGAAGCCACAAGATCATTCCAAGTGTTAGCAGATGTTGTAGGATCATTACAAGTGTTTGGTGAGGTGTTGCAATAAGGAGAAGTGTGGCAAAAATGAGTTATAGGTGTCAAGTCAAATGAACAAGAAGCTGGCAGGTAGCTGCTGCCACTGGGCATCCCCCGTGCATCATGGGAGATCTGGGTGACTCTCTCGCGCGGCGCCTGGGAATCCAAAGTTTCAGAATTGGCAGTTTTAGTCCCTGCAGCCTAAGAACTTATTTTCGACGCATTTTGGCACTTTTAACAACCGTTAACCCTATTTTTAAGCTTTACAAGGAAGATAAAGCATAGGGAACTTGAAAAATGCTCGGAAACTTTTCGGATGTCGGTTCGTTTGGCCGTACGGTTGCAGTTTTCGGTTAATTACGACGAAAATCGTAACAAACGCACAAATGACCGTAAACGCGTAACGATTGATATTTTTGCATTCCAATCATTAAAATACTAGATTTTAATGATTACAAAAATTTTTGGATGTGCGTATATGTTCCAGAGTAGGAAATACGCGATTTGACATATAATTTGCAGAATTTGCAAAATCACCCCTGAAGTTGAATAAGCATGTTTTTGCCATACCGAAGCCCTCAAAACTTATTTCTAAGTTATGTAAAGGGTATTTAGGTTATGTTTAGCTTATGCCATTGTTCCAGAGTGTACGTCGTGTTAAACTGATTACGTTTGCGTAACGGTTTGCGATTTCACTTCCAGAAATGATTCGAAAGATCAGAATTGAACAAGGATTGAAAATATGAAATACCACATAAATACACAAATATTGGAATAAAACACAATGTTATAATATTACAAAATCGTTTTGGAATTGAACGATGATGGAAAAGCACAGATGTCATAGTCATAGCTGAAAGTCAAAGCAAAACTCAATTTGCTTGACTTTTGGCTAAATACTTAACCTATAAAAAGAAATAAGCTAAAGAGGGAACACTTACTAGTATTCCAGAGAAAGATGAACTCAATATGGGGGCCTCTATAGATCAGAAGCCACTCCAATAGTTATAGAGAAGATTATGAGGAATGAGCAAGGAATGAAGTGAAAAGGATGGGCTATTTATACTTGAACTTGAAGCACATGAGCATGCTAAGTGTTAGGGGATATTATAAGATCATCCCAGGTGTATTTTGAGGTGTCAAGAGTTGCACAAGAGCTCTGGTTCATGGGCAAGGTGGCACAAGGGCAGAATGCCTTGGCCTCCAAACAAAATTCTGCCAGTATCGAGTCTTACGGACCGTAAGGTCCTCAAGCCCGTAAGCCTTATTGCGCGCCCAATGTTTTGAGTTACTTACGGTCCGTAAGAGATGAGTCTTGCGGTCTATAAGGGACTGCTAGTAACAATATCAATAATTACGTTATGCTCCGTAAGGCATATGCCTTGCAGTCCGTATGGGTCACTCAAAGGCCAAAACTTTTTTGGCATGTTGACATATTTAGTCCTCCACATCCAATCTTCCACCATTTTACACAATTAGTCCCTCTCGTCCAAATTATTAGCCATATTTTAGAGTTGATTGGACACGTGTTGCCATTAGATTCGATAAAAATTTCCAAGGTGTTACACCAGAGACTAGGAGAAGCCTTAAAACGTTGCTCTGAAATAACTTGGATGTCTTCGCATTCGAAGACGGAGATATGACTGGAATTCCTCGGGACCAGGCAAAACAACGTCTTGCCATGCCTCCAGGGATCAAACGCATAGTCCAAAGGAAGAGAAGTATGGCACCCGATAGTTGAGAGACTTTAGTGAAAAAAGTTCGAAAACTTAAATAAGCGGGAATATTCCTGGACGAGAAGTATCACACTTGGATTGCTAACCCTGTCATGGTAATAAAATCGAACGACAAGCGGCAAATGTAAGTTGACTATAAACACTTGAATAAGGCATGCCTCAAAGACGCCTACCCTCTTCCACAGATAGACTTCAAAGTCGACTCTTTGGTACCTTTTCGTTATAAATGCGTCTGGGACGCATACAAAGGCTACCGTCAAATTAAAATGGCAGAAGAGGACGAAGACAAGACCGCTTTTCACACTGATGTGGGTGTCTTCTCCTACACAAAAATGCTATTTGGGTTGCGTAACTTGGGGGCAACATATCAGCGATTGATGGACAAGGTTGTTGCCAACCAGATAGGGAGAAACTTTGAAATCTATGTAGATGATCTGGTTATAAAAAACATGGGAGAGATAATAATGTTGTAGGATATTGAAGAAACGTTTCCAAGGCTAAGAGAATATAACATAAAATTAAATCCCAAAAAGTGTTCTTTCGGGGTTGGAGAGTGTGTTCCTGGGAGTAGTAGATACTAGGGATGGATTCAAGGCTAATCTAGAAAAAGTCAGGGCAATAACAAACATGCCTTCACCTAGGACTCTTAAGGAAGCTTAGACGTTAAATGAAAGATTGGTTGCTATCGGCAGGTTCTTGACGAAGCACGCTGAAAGGTCATTACCTTTAATTAAGACATTGAAGGATTGCTTAAACAAAAATAACTTCAAATGGACAACTGAGGCAGGGAAAGCCCTACAAGAAATGAAACGCCTTTTGGCACATCTTCCAACCCTAATGACTCCTCGTCTTGATGAAGTGCTGAAAATGTACTTATCCGCCGAACATTATGATGTCAACGCGGTGCAAATGGTAGAGGGCGGCCGTACCCAAACGCTTATATATTACGTTAGTAGGGTACTATTAGAGCCCGAAACCAAGTACCCAATGTTAGAAAAATTGATGTTGGCATTGTTTCACGCCTCTAGGCGTTTGAGAAGATACTTTCACCTTTGCCACCCCCCATTGTCTGAAGGATCAGTGATCCTTAAACCTAGAGAAACTATTATTCAAGGTTACAAACCATAATTGTTCTAATAAAAACACATAAACCAAAAAACCAAAAAAAAGTGGGCTCCGGCCTAGGCATCAACATCCATCATCATCCACTTCAGCAGCCTACACCATCACTGCTTCACCACCTTCTCCACCAGCTGCTGCCTCCACAGAATCCTTTGTGCCGCTTGGTTCAGCCTCCAACAAGGGCACTTGTTCAGACTCCTCTTCATCTCCAAGTTCCTACAACTATTGCTTCCAAGCCTCAACATCCCATCCAGCCCTGTCAAAGGAAGGATCCATAGCCTCTTGGGCTATTTGAATCCTTACCTTCAGGATAGCCCTTACAGCAGAGATCTTGGCCTCATCAGCAGCCTCCAACCGGTCCTTGTTAGCCTGGATTTCATCAACCACAGCCTGCTTCTCCAAGCGATTGATCTCCTTCTCCAGCTGCGTAATCCTCTTATCTTTGGCAGCACAGAAAGAACGAAGATCAACAACGGCCTCTTCCATATCAGCTAGGTGTTTTCCATGGAGAGCCTGGATTTGAGCAACTTTCTGCATGTGGCAACGCGTAATGATTAGGATCAGTGATCCTTATAAGAGTTCGTATGATTTAGAATCAGTGATCCTTACCTCAGAGACACAGTTGTGGATTTCCTGCTCATGCTGGAGGGCATCACCTATTGGTTTCGATGGCTTCTTCCTCTTTGATCCAGATTTAGTACGGGTGGTCATGCTTTTGGTCTCAGATTGGCTTGGGCCTGTGGCCAGCTCTTTCTTGAAGGATCAGGGAGAGATGATTCCTTCAAGTTCTCCAAAGCCAAACTTGGAAGCAGATTTGGATGAGGACTTAGCAGCGCCTACAATGTTAAATTCAGATAAGTATTCATAATTGATCAATTTATTTTAATACTTATATATATATATATGTATATATATATATATACACACATGCGTGTATGGATACTTACTTAACATGATGTAGGAGGAAGAGGTGGTCTCTTCTAGATCCTTGACTTTTGGATTGAAAGTTCTAACCGTTGTGTCTAGGGCCCAGAAAGCGGCTATTCTTTTAGCGGTAGCAGGAATATCTCTCAAAGCAGCAAAGCTGGTCACTACACAAGCAAGTAAAACATGATCAATTATCCTTATAAAGGCAAAAGGAAGAATTTTCTACAGTCCTATCCTAAGGATCCTATATCCTACCCTTCAAATTCCACTTCCTAGGAAGATGGTTTTTTTCCAGTTTGTGTCGTTTTTAGTGGTTTTGAGAAGAGGAAGGGGTTGTTGAGGTTTTGCTTTGAAGAGGTATCGGTGGGATCCATGAGTCACTAGGTTGTACAGGTGAGGAAGTTCAATGAGACCAAACGTTAAACCCTCTCTGCTAATGATCCTGCTCGAGAGTATTCAACACTCTCCACAGCATAGGCATCGCCTGGCTGTAGCACAAGCCGGTGTGACTAAAGAAGCTTTGGGTAAACACCGGGAAAGGGTAGTTGTAACCGATTTGGAAAAGGGCTGCAGGGAAACAAACCCAAGTTCCAGACTCACAATCACTTTTTAAAGAAGAATCAAAAGGGTTTGAAGAGGAAGTGAACTGATCAATCTCATGATCAGTGAATCTGCACATCTCCATGGAAGGGCTCATGAGGAGGTTCTGGCTTCTAGGAGGACTGTCGCGCTCAGGATCCTTGAGTGGGGAAGATCTTGTAGTCATTTTTTCCATGGATCTCAAGAGAAAAATAGGTGATGGGATTATGGATTAAAGAAAGGAGAGAGAGAATACATGTTGAGGCTCTGAGATGCGAATATAAATTGCAAAGATCAAATTTTAAATGGGAAGTCTCATCTCTATCTATGACCTATATATAATGATGTTGTTGCAGGTGATCATATCACTGACTTCAGAATTGCAATGGCTAGTGCCACTTGTGATGGCTAGTCCAATTTCAACGAGAAAATATGACTCATCTAATTATATCTGATTTTGTCATATTTTGGGGGCAATTGTTAGGGATCAGATTTTAGTATTTAGGATTATGTATCCTGAGGATTTGACCTGGATCATTTATCCTTCATTAACGGTCCAGGCAGTCTGAGGGTCAAGGATCTTTATTATTATTAGGGTTCTCTAATAACTGTATCCTATGTTTTTAGCTTGTATTCACAAGTTATCATGGAGTGGACTTGTTCTATGCGGGAATCTCGCAGGATATGCTTGCATTATGCACGTGTAGCTGGAGCAAGAGAGACGTTATGGTAGACGTGGGGTACATGCAAGATTTGCGGATAGTTAGTTGCTTGAATTTTTAACTAAATATATCGGGGTGTTGAGCTTGAAAAACACACAAGAACATTTCTGCTACATTCGAATACATCTCTTCAAACACTCACTTGAACTCATTGTAACAAGCTCAACATCATCCAAAGTTGTAACCATTTTTGGCAATATAAGCACTCAACCTTACAAAATTAGATTTGGTTACATTAACCTTATTGTGATTTTTGACAAAACACATACTATATCCATATTTTAGTAAGATAAACCTTGATAAAACCAACAACCAAACAAACATAACAAAAAACCAACAGATTAGGGCTGCTTTTTCCCTTGCCCTGCTTCTTTGGCACCTTCTGTTTTTGACATTTATTACCCTCACTACCTATTTTCACTATTTTTATCTTCATACCCTTCTTCCATGGTTAAGATGGCACACCTATACATGTCCTGCTATTGTGGCCTTTTCCTTTACACCTCCCATAAGTCCCTGCCACATTCTTCTTAGATAACTTGCAAAACCTTTGCACATCCTCTTTCTCAACCGTTGATCTTTTCCTCTTCTTATTTGGTCTACCAACAAGTTTGTGATATTTTGGGGATGTGATCGTAGTGGGAACTGTGATTTACTCCATAGACACATCCCATATAGGAAACACTTTGAAGGTGTAAACTTGTTTTTATGTTTCTAGATGGTATATTGGATGTACCCAGGATTCAAGAATCCCAACCTTCTAACCATAACTTTAAATATTCGATATGGTAGCTACAACATGGGAGCATGGTATTCTAGTGATCTCCCATCTCCTGCATGTGAAGGTTTTATGTGCAATGTTTAACACACATTTCCAATTCCCTGATCTTGTAATACCATACTAACCCCCTACATTCCAGCTAACCCTGCATCCTGTAGGTGGAAGATCATCATCACCCCGTCGTGCTTGAACCTCTCCAGGTTCCATTTATGATTGGTTGATCGATTGTGCAGGTTTAATAAATGAGGGTTTGGGGAGGTTTAGGAGGGAATTTGAAGTGTGTGTAAAGAGTGAGTTAATAGGGTAGAAATATAATCAACGTTCATTAAAGTAAATATATAAGGAAGAGGGAAAATGACATAAATGCCCTCACGTGCAATCTAAGCAGTTAATGCGGAAAAATATCGGTTATCGGTCAAGGACCGATATTTGAGATATCGTTTATCGTGGTGAGATGTCGGTGAGATATCGGTAATTTATAATATCATGCATATATATATATATGTAATAATATATATATAATATATATATATATATATATATATGTTCATATCTAGAGCCTATATATATACTAGAAGTCTATACTAGAAGCCTAGAACCTATATAATATTAGTAGCAAAAGTTTAGGACCTGTATGTTGGAAGTTTTGGGTGTGAGATGGAAAGTCTCAAAAGGTGGTAAATACTTTATCCCACATTGGTGTGGGAACAAAGTGAGTGGTTGTTTATAAGGTAAAGCCTTTACTTCTACATTGTAGCTTTATGACATGTTTTACTACAACTACTACCCGCGCGTAAGGGGGTGCAAAAAACTGAGCCTCTGACCTGAAATTAGGTTGAACTCGTGCGTGGCGCACATCCTGCGGACACGAATGCAGCTCCGGGACCACGTGAGACCTATTTTACACGCACTTAGGCTTGTTTTTTAACAGCTTTTACAGAAAATGCCCCCCAAATCGTTTGTTTTTTTACTGAATTTATAGAAAAAATGGCCAAAACGAGATCTCGGCGAGACGACCGAGATGAAATATACAAAATTATGGATATTTTAGACCGATATTTTCCCACAGGTCCGATAACCGAGATATCGGTGCTATAGCACCAAGATATCGCCGAGATTAACTGCATAGCGTGCAATACATGTGAGGGTATTTAATTGAGTATTTAGACGAGGTTAGTTGTAGAGGTTATAAGATGTAACAAAACATGAACATAAAGGTTAGGTTTGGCCTATTTAATAGTGAAAGGTATAAAGTGTAGTTTGGACACAACATCAAAATTGATTTGTGCAATTTTGTCTTATTTTTAAGTAATGATGCTTTTCTAAAAAGAAGGAGTAACTACTTATATGCCTTTCTACTCAACTTTATACTAAATATTCTAAACTACTCAATTTGTTCAACTTTGAACTTGGACCCTCCCCCTCTCGAATAGGCATATGCCTCTACCAAGTTAGCTAGCCTCACACTGATTTTCAACTTTGTACTACACATGGTTGTGTAAATTATGGATGGTCCTGTGGTCTTATGTTCAAGTAGGGCTGGGATATCATGTCAGACACGACCTATTAAGACACGAACACAATAGAACACGGACACGAAACAGGTAAACACGAACACGACACGAAATCTTATCGTGCCCGTTTTTCCAAACTAGAACACGAACCTGATAATAAAAAGGTTACACAAACACGACCAGTTAAGACACGAACTTGCCCTGGAGGGGTGGTATGTGGAGCCTAGAGCTCATATCGTGTCAGACAAGACCTGTTAAAGCACAAACATAACCTATTAAAATACAAACACGATAAGACACGAACACAAAATGGGTAAACAAGAACACAACACGAAAAGTAACAGGTCTTATCGTCAGTGGCGGACCCAGAAATTATTTGCTGGGGGTGCGGATGAGTGGTTCAATCATATTTTCAGGGGTGCGGTCGGGTTTTTTGCCTAAAAAATACACTAAATTTTTATTTTCAAGGGGTGCGCCCGCCCACCCTGGGCTTAACCTGGGTCTGCCCCTGCTTATCGTGTCGACTTGGTTAAGACACGAAACTTCTTAAGGGTCAAACACGAACCTGCTAAGGTCGTGTAGCTTCGTGTCATGTTTTTGTGTCCGTGTCTGAAATTGTCAACACTATGTTGAAGTCAAACTTCTTTTTTAATGTTTTTATGCATTAAAGGGTTTTACCTATGTGTAAAATGACTGATATGCTCTTGTACTTAACTAACTTATTGGATGACGTTAAAAACAAGTCCTCAAATGGTTACTGGTTGAAAAACTAGATGCTCAGATACTTTAAAATTTTATATTTTCGACTTAAATAGTTAAAACTATCGAATTTACTCATTACCCATATGCCTTTCTAAAATGAGTGAGTAATTATACGATTACCTCATCAGTAAAACTTTTGTTCCCTTTTTGCTTAAATATATTAAAAGCTCTCTTATGTTTAAATAAAATGAACATTACGTACCTTTAAGACAAAACGAAATAAAGACAATCATTATCATTACAAACAAAGTTCAAGTTAAATTAGAAAGCTTTATATAATCCGATTACGAAATTTTGTTAATAAAATTATTAAAGACCGTGATTATTATTACAAACAAAGTTAAGGGAAAATTAAAAAGCACCTATACTTTTAAAGAATTAAGTGGTTATAGACCGATGATGCCGTGTATAACGAGCTCTTCCCATTTATAAATTTTGTGAAAATGATGGTTCCATTTCAGCAAATTGTTAAAAGAATTTTCTTATTTTACACAAATTATATGGATATAAATGCAGTGAAAAAAATTGGTGCTTTACCCTTTGCATCCGATTCAATTCCAAGGTGGAGGACTGGAAGGGTAGGACGGTGAGAGGCGACCAGAGAGGTGGGTTGTAGGAACTAAATGGTAAAACACAATCACTAGTTTGTTAATCTTTTTTGAAAAAGTTTTTGATCATAGAGAATTTGTGTTGGTCCAAGATTGACAAAGAAAATGATCTCTTTGATTGTAATATGGCAAGTGATTTCAACAATTATGAAAATAGTGTACGGAAATATAAATCAAACTTTTAAGAAATAAGAACTACTGAATTTTCAAGTTTTATATCACTTTGAAACAAAATGGTTTAAAGGTGATTGTGAGATTATTGGCTAAATACTTGTGTAATTATTAGGTGAAAGGGCAGTGGGGTTTTGTAGTGTGTATTAAAAGCAAGGCTCAACTCATGTCCTTTACCGAAGGACTTTCTATTTATAGAAAGTCTTGGGCATGAATAATCATTTGTTTATTCATGCACTTGCTCTGCATAAAGTAGCTCATTGTCATATTCATTGAATCCACTTGGGTCAACTTGCTTCTTGAATTATGGCAGAGCTTCTACTTTCAAACAAGTGGGTTTCATCAGAATTTCTAATGACATCTCATCAGAAATCTGATGAACAGATCATCAGAAAACCTGATGATCAGACTTTTACCAGAATCAAATGATATTTCAGATTATCATCAGATCCGTCATAATGACTTTTTCTGATCATCTTCTCTTGTTTGTGATCAGTTTCTGATTGATGATGAAGATACATTCTTCACTTCTGGTGTTCTGTCTTATTTTCTTCTTGTTGTTTTGGTCTTCAGGACTTTATCTTCTTCTATGAATTAGACTGATTTCGTTTTTTCTTCAATACTTATATAAAAACTTTCCTAACTATTTGAGAATTGTAGAATTACATTTTGAACATTACTTGTACAAAACGAGTATTACATGGGTATTTATGCCTTTCAACAGGTGTGACTTTCTTGGGGAACTAGGCACCGGTTTATACTTAGGTTATGACTATAAAACAATTTTAAAACTTAGGTTAAATCTAAATTAATTTACTTTTAATGCCGATGTTATTTTCCAACAGTGGCAACATCGGAAAGAGGTGAGGGTGACCGCTGGTGGGGTTATGACCAAGAAAGCGGGGGCTTTACGGCTATGTGATGAACAAGAAACATGGTCATTTCTATTTCAAATAACCTTAATAGAATTTTTTTAGTCGATTTGTGAAAAAGATTATAAGTGTTATGGGCTAGATACCATTTCTATCATTCTAAATTTGACTTTACAAATAAACAATCCATGCAATTAACGATATATATGTTGTGCAAAGTCATTTCACATAAAGTTAAAGAGATTATTCAAGTCAAATATTGGTAAAAAAAAGGTTAAATTGATTAATAACTAGTTGACACCATTTCCACAATTTTAAAACTGACTTTACCATGGGAATTTTGTGTAATTTACTTTATATATGCTGTATAAAGTAAGTCAATTTGAGAACTTAGACATCACCATCACATGTCAGCCATTTTGCATTGGAAGCTTCTTTCGACAAACAAAATACTACTGTCATTTGTTTCGGTCAACTTGTTTACAAAGTGACTTAGTCAAAAGGAAAAAAATGAAAAGGACTAGTGGATCGTAGCTAGTTAATATTTGATCATTCAAAAATATGATGTTGCCTTATAATAAATAATATATACATAAAGTTATATCTACAAATTGTTAAGTTTATAGACAATTAGATACAAAAGTATATATCTAAGAACTTCTATATAATAACTTGTTAAAACACTATCATGTTGAATAAAAGGAAGACAAATTTATTGGACTATATTATTAATATTAGAGTTTAGCCAACAGGCCTATCTTAAGTTTTGGGGTTTTTTATATTATTCTTTATAGAGTAATTGTGGTTTTGGTCTCTGTGGTTCATACCACATTGCAATATTTTACAAACTACAAATGTCTTACAATTTATATACCAAAGTTTCCCTTTTATTGTAATTTTACTGCACCAGACTAACTCCATCCACCTTTAAGTTAAATTATATAATTATGTGTGCCTTGAGTACAAAAGACGGTGCACTTTTGCGCTTGAGGCTTCACGCCTTGATTTTAAACTTTGTTGCTTTTGTCTGCTTCTTGCTTTTTTTAAAACCAAAATAATATCAATGCTTATACTGATGACGGAGGTAGCTCAAACCTCAATAAAATGGATTTTGCACATTAACGCTTGAAATGTTAAAGGGCTAAAGGGTTCATAACCCGCGAACTCCGGTGAACAGCAAAAAGCATGTGAACAGTAAGTCATTACTTCACTGATTGCTTCACCAACCCTCTTAGAGCCGCAAAAGAGAGTCTGTGCACAGAGAACAACCTATTAAGCGCAGGTCCAAAGCCTTCAACCCTCAAACGTGTAATTCCTCCACTGTAGCCTCGGATCCTTGGTCAGAAGCTTCCTCTTATAGCATGTGTCTTATCTATAAAAGCCAACTCACAACAACCATGTTGGACATTCCAGATCAGTTGAGTGCACTCATTATCTCTGATCTTATCCATTCTCTTGAGAACAAGTTACATACTTGCTTCTCTTCTTCACTTCAAAGAACATTGCTTCGCTTACAACTACATTCCGCTCGAATTCCCTTCGAGCTGGAATCAAAAGCGATCAATAACTAAGTGATCCACCCCACGTGCTACAAACGTGGGAGGACCCCACGACCTACGTTAGGCTAACTGAAACCCTTGAAGCCTTTTAGCCTAAGCAGACAGTCCACTACCCATGGTCTCATATCTATTGTAACAACAAGTTGGCGCCCACCATGTGGCTACGCCGTTGATTCTTCTCAAAAGACCAGTAGTGTAGCTCCTTTTTCTTCAAGATTAGAATGTCAGCAAACGGATCTCCGGGGAAGTTAACCAAGTACCACGTACTTTAACGACCACCGTTAGTCCAGCCTCACCGGTTGTGACGACCCCACTCTCCACGCCTGGAGACACTTCTGCCAGGATCTCATTCCCCGAGTTTTTCCAAACACCGACTCCTTCCCGCTCTGGAGCTCCTTTCCCACAGATTGGCACTTCAAGTGCCCCAGAACGCGTTGATTTAACCCCAGAAGGAGTTGCTAGAAATTTCTTGCGGTTTAGGTCTCTCCTCAACCAACACGTAAGTCAAGAACGGGAAAAAGGGGTCAGAATGAGGTTGGATTATGACGAGCCTGAACCGTCTCTAACGCCGGGACCACCGCCTCCACCTTTCAACAACTCACAACCCTTGGCCTCTGGCCATGAAGCTGGTCCTAGCACGGTATATCAACCTTTCAACCCTACCTCTTATTCTTATGGAAGGCCTAACCCAATGGCCTTCCCCATATTCACCTCCCAACTGGCCGTGACAAGTGCACCCGTTGGGCATGAAACCACCTTTGAACAGCTATGGCAGTCACCAATAACAAGTGTTCCCCCTCCAGTTGCCTCCACATGGGAGCAGGCATTGGCTACTTTGCCTCTGGCACAAGGCGCTGTTATGAATGCCTCCATGGGAATGCATTGTGCTGTACAGCCAGAAAGCCTTCAAGGCTTTAACCTTATGCCCCAAATGATGGCTCAAATGATGGCATATTTCCCTTGGTCTCAGCTCGTCAATCAAGTGTTGAGTACTCACCAAGGAACGACAAGTCATAATCTTGCTACAAGGGCAGAGGAAGACCTTGCAAAACCTTACAAGCCAGGCAACCTGTCGTGCTTTTCCCAGCAAATCGCCGACTATGACTTCCAAACAAAGATCAAGATGTCGTCTCACATAAAAACATATGATGGAACCGAGGATCCAGAAGATCACCTCGAAATCTTTATCGGTGCAGCTAGAATCAAAAAATGGTCCAACGTTGAGTGCTATCTCATGTTCATGCAAACTCTCGTTGGATCCGCCAGAATATGGTTCAATGACCTACCCGCCAAAAGCGTTCGAAGCTTCGATGATCTGAGCAAAGGGTTTCTGGCCAACTTTTCACAACAAAGGAGATACGTCAAGGATGCCACTATGATTTTCCAAATCAAGCAAAGGGACGACGAAAGTCTCCGAGAATTCATTGAGAGGTACAAAAAAGAAGGTCTCACCTACGTGGGTGCAGACGAAAAAATGAGGGTGGCTGGTTTTATGAACGCCATCACCTCCAAATATCTCACAAGAGACTTCAACAAGAGCCTACCCAAGACTCTTGAAGAAGCCCTTGAAAGGGCCGAAGCGCATATATGGGGAGAGGAAGCAATGGATATCAAATAACAAAGGAAACGGACACCTAGCTGGCGAAGCAGCAGCCCAAGCAGAAAGAGGGGAAATTTCGGCCATTACGATAAACGGTTCAAGGGTTCAGACTCCCGGAAACCTGAACCTCGGAACCCTCCAAGCAGGGAAAGAACCGTCAATTTCACAACCCTAACCAAAACCCCTTAAGAAATCCTAGCAACTGAGGAAATCAAGCACAGCTTCCGACCCCAAGACCTTTAGCCAAAATTAAGAAGAATGAAAACTCCACTCAATACTGCGAGTTCCACGAAGAAAAAGGCCATCACACGAATGATTGTTTTCAACTCAAGAAAAGGATTAAAGAAGCCGTTAAGTCCGTAGAATTGGCTCATTTAGTGAAAGGGGTCAGGGACAAAATGGCTGAAGGAAAAAAGAAAAGATGTAAGCATGGTGAACATCGATCAAGAGCTTTCTCGCAAAAAAAACATTTGGAGGCTTGAGAGCTTCAATATGTGTTTCCCACGACCTCAAGGAAACCTACTCTCAAACCCTTTGGTGGTCGAAGCAATGGTGGGGACAAGTAAGACAAGCAAATCCTACATCGACACAGGGGCAACCACCAAAATCATGTTTGAAAAGTTCTTCAACTGTCCCATAGATAAGGAGCGTTCAAGGCTTCAAACCTCGGGGTCAGACATACCCCTCAAGCCTTTAGGCCAGCTAACCCTTGATGTCTGTTTTAGTGAAGGCCAAATGGAAAGAACCAGACCACTCACCTTTGTGGTTATCAACATCCCTTCCAACTATGATGTTATCATAGGAAGGCTAGGACAGTGTACATTCGGTATGGCTGTCTCGGTTGGCCAAGGCATTGTCAAGTTTCCCACTGAAAGAGGAAGTGCAACCCTCCAACCGACCCAAGAAGCTTACATGGTCGAAGGGGAAGGTTCAAAAAATGAAGAAAATGAAGGATTGATCATAAACCCCAAGTACCCTGAGCAAAGGATAAGGGTACTCACAAACTTATCCCAAGAAACTCTCTCATACCTTGAGAAGCTACTCGTACACTATAGCGATGTCTTTGCTTGGTGCCCGGAAGACATGACGGGTATCCCTCGAAGCATTGCTGAACATGAGTTAAGAATACCACCAGATGTCAGGCCTGTGGTCCAAAAGAAACGAAGTCTAGCTCCTGAACGAAGCCTGGCAGCATGCCAAGAAGTTGAAAAGCTTGTTCTCTTCGAGAAGTGAAATAGCAATCATGGATTGCCAACCCTTTTATGGTTCGAAAACCCGACACGTCTTGGAGGATGTGTATCGACTTCAAAGACTTGAATAAAGCATGCCCAAAGGATTGCTACCCCTTGCCAGAGGATTGACCTCAAGGTTGACTTTCTTACCGGTTATCATTTTAAGTGTTTCCTCGATGCTTACAAAGGTTATCACCAAATTCTCATGAAGGAAGAAGATGAAGAAAAAACCGCATTTCACACGGATAGAGGTATCTTTTGCTACCAAAAAATGCCTTTTGGTCTAAGAAACGCCGGTGCGACTTACCAATGCCTAATTGACAAAGCATTTGCTAGTCAAATTGGAAAAAACATGGAAGCTTACGTCGACGATTTAGTGATAAAAAGCAAAAACGAGTATCAAATGCTCGACGACGTTCAAGAGACCTTCCAAAACCTGAGAAAAATCAACATGAAGCTCAACCCGGTAAAATGTTCATTCGGATTTGAATAAGGCAAATTTCTGGGGCATATTGTGGGGAAACAAAGTATAAAAGCCAATCCATACAAGGACAGAGCTGTACTGGAGACCAAATCCCCACAAAGCAAAAAAGAAGTTGAGAGTCTAAATGGAAGGCTTGCAGCCTTGAAGTGTTTTACCTCCAAGCTCGCTGAGAAGTCTCTCCCTTTTTTCAAGACACTCAAAGGATGTGCAAACAAAAAAGATTTCAGATGGACGGAAGAGGCTGAAGAAGCTTTTAACCAGATGAAGCAACACTTAGCTTCACTCCTGGCCATAGCAGCCACAAAAACGGGAGAAACGATCTCTGTTTACCTCTCAGCTGCTGAGGAAGCCATAAGCGCGGTCTTAACCATCGAACGAGACAAAGTTTAGGTACCCGTTTATTTCTTCAGTAAAACGTTAAAACTGGCTGAGATCAAATATCCTCCTTTGGAAAAACTTGCTTTAGCCCTAGTACAAACGGCAAGAAGGCTTCGAAGGTACTTTCAAGCACACCCAATGCAAGTGGTCACTAACCAACCCATCAAAAGTGTGCTTGAAAAACCAGAAAATTCAGGACGGTTAGTCAAATGGGCTGTGGACTAGGTGAACATAACATCACCTATGTCCCAAGAAAAGCTATCAAAGCCCAAGTCCTGGCTGATTTTATCTTCGAAATACCAAAGCAAGACACCACTGAAGTTAATGTAACAGCCACTGAACCTTCTGACCCTGAAGCCTGGAAGCTTTTTACCGATGGGGCTTCCAGCATTGAAGGGTCAGGGGCTGGGCTCATTTTAATCAACCCTGAAGGGTTAGAGTTTACATACGCTCTTCGACTTGAATTTCAGACCACTAACAACGAACCTGAATACGAGGCACTGATCGCTGGTCTAAAGATAGCCAAAGAAATGAAGGTTCAAAGGCTTCAAGTCTTCACAGACTCGTTGCTTGTTTCAAGTCAAGTCAATGATAGCTATGTAGCAAAAGAGCCCAATATGAAGAAGTATCGGGAGAAATCAAAAGAATTGACGAACACATTTCAAGCATGTCCATCAAGCAAGTCCCCAGATCCCAAAACAAGAGAGCCGACGCTTTGAGCAAACTTGCATCTCTTACGTTTGCTCACCTTACCAAGAAAGTGTTGGTTGAAGTGTTGAAAACCCCCTCCATTCAAGAATTGGAGGTTCAAGATGTATTCACTGAAGAAGGCCCTAACTGGATGACTCCTATTGAAAATTTCCTCAAAAATGGTGAATTACCCGTTGATCCGATAGAGGCCGAAAGGGTTCGAATAAAATCTAGACAATACGTGTTGCAAGGGGAAACCCTTTTCAAGAAAGGATACCTTGCACCGTTGCTGAGATGTGTTGGTCCTGAACAAAGCCAATATCTAGTCAAAGAGGTTCACGACCGAGGTCAGTGGTTGCAAAATTAATGAATCTCGGATACTTCTAGCTCACTATGCATCGAGACGCAACCGAACAGCTGAAGAAGTGTGAAGCTTGTCAAATACATGCCCGGGTTCCCAAAAGCCCCAAGCACGATCTCGTTCCTATTTCCTCAGGCTGGCCCTTCCACAAATGGGGAATGGATATTGTCGGTACATTCCCACCGGCCAAAGGTGGAGTGAAATTCGTATTAGTGGTTGTGTACTACTTTAAAAAGTGGCCTGAAGTCAAGCCACTTGCAAAAATCTCGGGCAAACAAGTCATCGACTTCGTGTGGGAAAGCATCATTTGTCGCTTTGGGTTACCAGGAGTATTGGTCACGGACAACGGAAAACAATTTGCTGAGAAGCCTTTCAGCACATGGTGCAAGGAATTCAGAATAACCCAAGTTTTCAGCTCAGTTGCATACCCACAATCCAATGGTCAAGTCGAAAGAACAAATCGCAGTATAGTAGAAGGTATCAAGACCCGGTTAGGAAAACATGAAAACAATTGGCTCGAAGAACTCCCAAACGTTCTGTGGGCAATAAGAACAACGGAAAAAACCAGCCATAAAAGAACACCATACAGCTTAGTATTTGGCTCAGAAGCTGTTATTCTAGCGGAGATCGGAGTTGTGACACAAAGAACGCTCAACATGGACCTCGAAACAAACAACAAAGAGACCATGTTGAACTTACAACTCCTTGAAGAAATTTGTGATCATGCTGCCATTCAGGAAGCCAAATATAAGCGAAAAATGGAAGCCTATTACAATGCAAGGGTAAAACACGAACGTTTCAAGCCAGGGGATCTCGTGCTTCGAAACAACGAGGCCAGCAAAAAAGAAAACCAAGGAAAACTTGGCCCGAAATGGGAAGGGCCATACACAATCCTTGAGGCCCATAAAGGAGGATCCTACAAGTTGCCCGACGCAGAAGGCAAGAAGCTTCCCAGGCACTGGAACGGCCAAACCCTTAAAAGGTTCCATGTATAGACAAGAAATTTAGAATGTATTTCAAGAGTTGTATAATCTCCCTTTTTGTAAACGAAAAACCTCTTGAATGAATGATGAAGCTTTTATCATAACTTGTCTTAACTATCCTATAATCAGGTTGAGAACCTTGCAAAAAACTCCATGGCAAGGGCCATGTAAGGGGATGAGCTCCCAGGCCACATCGCTCAACAGGTTCAAGGGTTAAATGAACCTATATAAGGGGTGAGTTCCTAAATCAATGCAACTCCATGAGACTTAGAAATTTTTCAACGAACTTGTCTCGTAGACGGGTTTGAACATCCTACATCAATCGTTCCTTAAACTTTAAAAAGTTTACGAAACACAAACACACCAAGTAATGGTATAAAGGATAGACAACATGTGCCATTGAAGGTCCGTGATCAGGCGGTTCTAGACGGAAGTTTGTGGATAAACGTAAACCGATTCGGTAGAATGTTATTACAGAAAGGAGTAGAAACAGAATGCAGCGGAAGTCTTCATTCATACCGAAAGAGTATACATCTTTATAAGTCCAGCTGCCGGAGTTCCTGGAGAGAATCCGGCAGCACCTCCCCGTAGGGACAAAAACTTAAATGACAAATGAACAACACACCTATATATAGGGAGACAAGTTCGCTGGAGTGTATGGAAGTTCGGACGAACTTGACCTAGTCAAGTTCGGCCGAACTTGACTTCCTAAGAGCATTCTTGAGCGAACTTGGCCTGCATTAGTCAAGTTCGAGCGAACTTGACTAAAAGCACATCAAGTTCGGGCGAACTTGACCAATACAGGTCAAGTTCGGGCGAACTTGTTCCCTTTTACACTGAAATCTCCGTATTTCGGTCGTATGTTCGATTCTAACCTATACAATATTCAACACACGCTCTATCTAACCTATTCGACAAGTGACGAACACAATAGTGCATCAACATATTCCCCCTTGTTCGTTACTGTCGAAGCTTGATCTTGAACATCAAAACTTTGAGCCATGTTTGAATATTCTCTGCAACTTCAATCAAGGTGTCTGCCGATGTCGTCGAGACGCGTCAACAGATTCCCCCTTAATTGATGATCCGGGTTTGCATTAACAACTTTCAAAACTACTGAAATCTCCAGTTCAGATCTTTGGTTGCGTGGTTTCCGACTCCTATGATTTACTTGACCGACAAATTTTCTCGAATAACCACCAACTTGAAGCTAATCAATGCAGCAGCTTCTCCATTTTGATGATAACCGCATCTGAGTTTAGTTTTTGAATAAGAGTTGAGCATCGAGAGTTTATTCCGCACACTCCTAAAGTATCAAAAACTCAACCGGCAATTGATAGAAACTTCGAATCACCGCATCAGAAAACTTCATATCAACGAAAACCCTCGAAAATCCAAAATCTCGATTTCTGTAATCGCAGTTAAGCACCCTTCAGAAAGATTTGATCAGCAAATCGGTAATCTACTCAATCAGCAAATCTTCATCGGAAACAGATAATCTGGTAAGGCATGGAATCTGAGAATCATACGTCCGTAATCAGAATCTCATTCTTCTTCTTCACTCACAATGACAGATATATAGCTATCTCCGGTAGACCAGCGCTACTTAATCACCAAACATCATCATCCAACGGCGGTTAGTCCAAAGAGAAGAATGAATCATCTGCTTGAAGACTAAAAATAATGGCCACCAAAGGTTATCGTCAGATTTCCTTGGTAATTTGAAACCATCCGTCTACGGAGCTAGTCATCAGTTCCTCACTGGTACTAACGACTGCTAATCCAGCTAACTGTTCCTTCACTGGAGATCAGGACTCTAACCCTTAAGCATCACTCTGTATCATGAACTGAAAACTCAGAACTTCCTGTGATCACAGAATCCCAAACGTATAACCTCTTTTGTCAGCAACTGATATACACAGCTTTATCCGGAATATCCGATCCCATAAATCATCTTCTTTAATCATGGTACCGCGTACAACCCGGGGCAACTGAAACTACAGAGCATCCCTATCTCCTGGAGGTTAGTCTAGTCAATAGTTCATGTGCAAAGCAGAGTTAAAGATAGGCAGTCATGTGTGCTTCCAAACCATACGCGCGACTCAGGTGTCAATCCACAACCATGACCTCAGAATCTGATAAACAACTCCTCCAAGACTCAGTTATATAATCACCCACTTTCAAAATAGACATCAATTTGAAATATCCAATGAATCTCAATCCTCTGCATTTCCCGATAATCTGCAATCGATAACCACCCGGATACTGTTGCAGTAGTCACAAATTTCAAAAATGCTGGAATCTTCAAATATTGAAAATTTTTATTCCCCCTCATTTTTGCAAATTTTGACCATACTGAATTTTTTCACTGAAAGTCCCCCTGAAATCCGGAACTTTCAGTTTTTAACAAATCCGGATTTAACATTTAGGCCCATTACTAGTCACGACACCCAAATGATCAACGTTCTGCATCGGTATCAATGACTCTCCCGTTATCTTCAAAATTCTTTGACCGTATCACCAAATCTGTACTCTGAAGCTCTAGACGGTGTCCCCGAACATCCCGGTTCGGTCTTCGAAAACTCGAAAAATTTTCTATCGCCAAATTTTTCTGGACACTCATCCCATCAATACGATCAACAACATTTTTCAATGCCTTTTTTAGGCTCCTTGACAAGTTCGGGCGAACTTGTGTGACGAACTTGGTCACTATGTGACAAGTTCGGTCGAACTTAGTCGGTTTGATGGAACTTCAGGTGAACTTGATTGGCCACTTCCAAGTTCGGGCGAACTTGCATGAAAAAGACAAGTTCGGACGAACTTATGCTTAATTTCAATGAAAATCAGTCAAGTTCGGGCGAACTTGATGAAAATTCATGAAAACTTTGTCAAGTTCAGGCGAACTTGATGAAAAATCTTGAAAAACCATGTTAAGTTCGGGCGAAGTTGACCTCGACAGGTCAAGTTCGGGCGAACTTGGTCTCCCAAATCAGCCATTTTTCACATTTTTCGATCCAAAATCCTTATTTCTTCGAATTTCGAGATGATTTCACCATAGATCTGGTCGAAAATGGTTTTCTAACAATCCTATCCGTTCAATTTTGGATTTTGTTCGTGGATTGTAGGTTTATTTCATGATTTACGTCTAAAACCCCTCCTAATGTCCATAAATGTCCAAATTCACGAGCGTAGGTGATAATCGTAGCTCTGATACCAATTGAAGGTCCGTAATCAGGCGGTTCTAGACGGAAGTTTGTGGATAAACGTAAACCGATACGGTAGAATGTTATTACAGAAAGGAGTAGAAACTGAATGCAGCGGAAGTCTTCATTCATACCGAAAGAGTATACATCTTTATAAGTCCAGCTGCCGGAGTTCCTGGAGAGAATCCGGCAGCACCTCCCCGTAGGGATGCCAAAAACTTAAATGACAAATGAACAACACACCTATATATAGGGAGACAAGGTCGCTGGAGTGTATGGAAGTTCAGGCGAACTTGACCTAGTCAAGTTCGGCCGAACTTGACTTCCTAAGAGCATTCTTGAGCGAACTTGGCCTGCATTAGTCAAGTTCGAGCGAACTTGACTAAAAGCACATCAAGTTTGGGCGAACTTGACCAATACAGGTCAAGTTCGGGCGAACTTGTTCCCTTTTACACTGAAATCTCCGTATTTCGGTCGTGTGTTCGATTCTAACCTATACAATATTCAACACACGCTCTATCTAGCCTATTCGACAAGTGACGAACACAATAGTGCATCAACAACCATTTACCTAATGAAGCCTTGAAGCTAAAGTGACGGCAGCACTAAACTTCTTAAGGAAAATTAGATAAACAGACACATAAAATAAACAAGACAAACAATCATCAACACATGTGCAACAAAAACATAAAACATGAGACATACAAGATTCTCAAACATAAAGGCCATAATGGCCATAACACATACATAATGTTTATAAAGCCATCAGGGCTATTAACTAACAAAAGAAACCATAAGGGTTTCCATTAAACCTAGAAATTATTCAAACAACCATTAAGGCTAGCAACAACCACAAGACAGAAACCTTAAGGGTTTCTGCAAAACCTAAATTGTTCAAAAGACACAATAACATTGTTTAAGGTGCTAAGAAAGCTACGAATGAGTTTTAAAAGTTTTCAGTTTGCATCACTAACTACAGACTTTGAGGCACCAGCTTCATCACATTTCACTTTCTTGGTTTTCTTCTTATTCTTTTTGCCCTCCTCAGCTACTGTCCCCGAGGCTTAAAGGCTTGGATCCTTCAAGCCTTCATCAGCACCAGAGAGGGTCTCCTCACTATACCCCGAGCATGAGCGTTTCTTCAACAAAGATTTGAACACTTCTTTGCATGCATCCTCATCAAGCCCATGTGGCTTCAGACCTTGCAAAACAGACATAGGCTTGCCAAAACACTTCGAGACCTCACCAATATAAGGATAGGTCAAACGCTCCATCTCTCGGACTGAATCTTGAAAAACTTTGAGAGCCCCGGGTTGATAAAGGGAAGACTTTTCTTGAGGATCACCAACCTCACAAGCTTTATAACCGGCAACATAACCTTGATGCCTCTCGTGCACCAAAAGCTTACCATACACACCACCCAAAACGCTATTAAATTCAGCCGAATGAAGGAGGTAAGTAACAACATGCTGAAACCCATGCTCAATCAACCATTTGTTGTCATCAGCAAGTTGAACCTTCGAAGCCTCCAAGGCTACCAACTGCTTCTTCAGCTCACTTACCTCCACCTCATGTTTTTGGGTAAGCTCCTCAACCTGCTTAGCTAAAGTTTCCTCCTTCTTCACCAAACCCTCATTTTCTTTCTTCAAAGTGCTCACAGTAGCCTTCATTTTGTCTTTCCTTTTTGAGAACTCCTCATACTCGTGCATCCTTTTTCGGAAACGAGCAACCCCTTGGGGAAGCATGGCAGCAAGGTTACAAGTACTCGATATCAAACGGGATAACATCATATCATCATCCATCTCAGCAATGGAACCATGAACCAAAGGAGGAGCAATGTGACTCAACACATCCTCACAAACTGCAACATCTTTAAAGTTATCACCCACTTTCACACTCCAATCAGGAACATAAACCTGATCCACGTTAAGACCTTCAGAACCACTCTTGCTAGAAGAACCTACCACAACAACACCCTTCCCAACTGACTTCTTCCCAGCAGCAAGTAATTCCTTCTCAACACCTTGATCCGGACCTTGATCAACAGAAACACCAATATCGTCACTCAAATCCACATGTTCAGGAGTGGTAGATGGATCGGAAACCTTCAAACGTCGATTTGAATGGCGAACAATCTTAGGGATAATAGCCTTCTTAAAACCCTTCACATTGGGAACATTAACATAACCTGAACCTTCGAACCTCTGCTCAGAGCCTCTAACCACAGCATCCTCACCAAGAGTAGCTTCAACATCCCCAAAGACAACATCTGAAGTGTCGTCACTCTTGATAAACTATAAGGCAGGCATAACTGAAAAAAGCAAAAACAGGGTATGAGTAAGCAAGTTGAACAAATACAATAACATGGCAAAATAAGTGCATACCCTGATCATTTCTTATAAGCACAGGATCATGATCCGTTTTACCCCATAACTTGCTAACTCCTAACAACACCACAATATGTTCCGGAAAGGGGCAAAACTGGGAGGGACATTCTCTAATAGACTTAAGAAAAACACTATTTAACTCTGAATCAGATGGTTCTGGTTCGTTCAAAACAGCTTCAGGCTGCCTCCAAATCATTTTAAACGGGATAATCGATTCAGAAACCCATAAAAAAATTATCTTTCCAAGAACCAAGGGTTGTAACCGTAGATGAAATCAAACAAGTATCAACCTGAGTAGTTTAAAAGGTATATCAGCCCCCGTTCTCGCCAAACGAAAGAAACGGCGAAAAACAACAGTGATGGGTCATACCCAAATGCCCTACACAAAAGTTCAAAATGCAAAACCCTAGAAAACCCCTGCGGATGCATCTGACCAAAAGATACACGGTAATACTCTAAAACATTTAAAACAAAGATCAAAAATGGATGACGGAGGTTAGAAAATTCAAAATGACGGCAGTAAAGAGCAATCGAACCGGCCGGACACCGATCAATTGAAACATCCATCGCCGGAGCGGTTGGTTTAAACTCTAACCCTATACCCCATTCAAAGCAAAATGACTCGACTTCCTCTTGGGTTAAACACGAATACGTAACCAACATATCCTTACGAGCACCCATAATTTTTGAAAAGAAAGTAAAAAAGAACTAACCTAGTGAAGGAAAAGGGAAGATATGAAGAAAACTTGAGAAAAATGTTAAAGGATTGTGTTAATGCTTAAAAGAAAAATAAAAAATAAGGGTCAGCAGGTGTTATAATTACATAGCAGTTAATTGGGAACTGCCCTCTGCAAAAACCGCCGCTAAGTCACATCAACTGTCTTTTCAGTTTTCAAATTTCAAAATCTTAACTGCTCCAAACCCTTCAAGCCTTTAAGCCTTGAAGTCTTTAAGCAATAGAAATAATGTGTAAAAGTCAGAAGTGTTTGAGCTTACTTCCCAAAAAACCTCTGACTTGGGGGGCTGATGACGGGGTAGCTCAAGCCTCAATAAAATGGATTTTGCACATTAACGCTTGAAAGGTTTAAGGGCTAAAGGGTTCATAACCCGCGAACTCAGGTGAACAGCAAAAAGTATGTGAACAGTAAGCCATCACTTCACTGATTGCTTCACCAACCCTCTCACAGCCGCAAAAGAGAGTCTGTGCACAGAGAACAACCTATTAAGCGCAGGTCCAAAGCCTTCAACCCTCAAACGGGTAATTCCTCCACTGTAGCATCGGATCCTTGGTCACAAGCTTCCTCTTATAGCATGTGTCTTATCTATAAAATCCAACTCACAACAACCATGTTGGACATTCCAGATCAGTTGAGTGCACTCATACTCTCTGAGCTTATCCTTTCTCTTGAGAACAAGTTACATACTTGCTTCTCTTCTTCACTTCAAAGAACATTGCTTCGCTTACAACTACATTCCGGTTCGAATTCCCTTCGAGCTGGAATCAAAGCGATCAATAACCAAGTGATCCACCCCACGTGCTACAAACGTGGGAGGACCCCACGACCTGCGTTAGGCTAACTGAACCCTTGAAGCCTTTTAGCCTAAACAGACAGTCCACTACCCTTGGTCTCATATCTGTTGTAACAACATATACAAACAAACAAAAAACATACAAACTAGTCCAAAAGGTTAGTCAAATGTTCAAAAATATTATGAATCTCAATCACAAAATAATAACAAGCACTTAAATAGTCAAATTCTATCTCATAGCCGTGATACAATATAATTAGATTCATGAGAGATGTCATGCCTAGGGTACAAACACAAATTTGTTTATGAACTCGCTACCTTTTGTTACCAAAATCTGTATTCAAACGTGAAGATTCAGTTATTATATTATCGAACAACACTAGCATGATATCTGCCATGCTTAATGATCTACAAAACCCTAATTCCATCTGGATTTAAAGCATATGTGCTATTGTGCATATTCAAAGTTCCAAACACATGAAACTAGGGAACAAGCAAGAACAAAAACAATTTTTTTTTATTTAAAATCCTTCTTTAATGCACATCTTCAAACAAGTTTTCCTTAAGTTATTCAAACCAAATTAAATTTGACCATCACATGTCTCTCATGTGACTAGGATTTAACTAGAAGGTGGATGAAGTTAGTCTTGGTGGAGTGAATTGCAAAACATTTGGATTTTGTAAAATAATTCAATGGGCTATAAACCACAGGGACCGAAACCGCAATTTACTATTCTTTATTTATAGTAATTTTTATTGATAAAGAGTTAAGTGTCATTGACGTCCATGTGGTTTGTCCGAATTCGTCATTTCAGGCCAAATTTCAAAATTGTGTCATTTTTCCTCCCTCATATTCTCGAAACGTGTCATTTCATTCTAGAAAACTAACCCCGGATAAAAAACATAGTTAGGTCAATGGTAAAATGGTCATTTTTCATATATATATTTTTTAAACTTATTATTATTATTATTATTATTATTATTATTATTATTATTATTATTATTATTTCATATTATTAGTTCAATGTTTTAGAGAGGGAGAGAGAGCACGCGCTTAGTGAGAGAGGGATGAAATAATGAACCGATTTTTACCATCTTACATGGTATCAGAGTCAACTTAGGCTCTATACCATCTTCGTCAGGCTACACACAAAATATAAACCGTAGTCGTCACCATCGATTTCAAATCCTAGACAGGGCGGCGTGCCGACACCGCCACTGCCCTGTCCAACCTTCATTTTCTTTTTTAGTTTTGCATAACCTTTTTCTTATTTCCGGATCTAAATAAAGTCTCAATTTTTCGGCTCTAGATTCAAGCCATTATTCCTAAATTTATTTTTTGAGCCACTGTTACGTTTCATCGCAAACCGCAAATCAATTTCATATCAGTTGCATCCTATCAGTTTCATCTTTGCAATCTTGATTACGTATGTTTGCATTGGCTGACATAATAAAAAATTCAAAACAGATTTGGTTTGGAATATATCGTCCTTTTATTCAACGGGGATTACATATCATTGGATTGAGATTTATTCATTCCATTCATGCATATTCATCATGTCATCCATATTTACTTTTCTTTTATCCACCAAAATCACTAGTCCTTTCTTTGGATTACAGAGTGCTTTGTGCTTCTGCTGTTGGTGGTAACAAGACTGCCACATGCCACGGTTCTGAGACGTGCGGTCCTATGTCAGTTATCCCTCGAGCCGTTTTGCTGCCTAGATCTGACTACAGTCCTCTGGTGTCTCCTTTTCATTGAGTCACTCCTTGTAGTACTAGGGTCCTCTAGCCACCAGCCGAGCCGCCGCTGCTCTATTATTGGACAATGGTCCACCATAGTGGCGCCACCCCTAGTTACCGCCGCACTGCCTACGTCATTGGCAGCACGATTACGAGAAATTTTCTCATGCAAATCTATGATCAAAGTCTGAATATATGATCAAGATAATAATAGAAAGTTGCTCTATTATTGACTGTTGAAGTTGAGTAGCGGAATTTCTTTGAATTAATACTAGTTTAAGTACCCGTGTATTACACGGGTTACTCAAATTCAATTTTTTTAAAATGATAAAATGTAAATGATATTTTGAATTGAAAGAAATGTTACATTTCTTTTTATGATTTTCTCGGTTTGACGCTTGGGATGAGTATGAAGTATGAAAAATAATACTTGTTCTTTGTTATACTACTTGTTAAAGAGTAGATCGACAATTAGTAATAGCAAGAAGTGTCTATCTCTCTTGGTTCGTGGCGTCGGCACATGACATGCTAGTTCACGGGTTAAACATGGACGGGCTTTAGGTTTAGAGATAAGATCCAAAGTCTAGATTGATACATGCCAAAAAAAAAAGGAAAATAAGGGTCCAAAATCATCCATAGTCTATAGTCTATACAGTAGACTATACTCTATAGTGTTTTATGCAAGAAAAACTATATTAATACTACTATGATGCAGTTTCATATGTAACAAAGAACTATTTATAAAAGTTTGGACAATAGAACAATAAAGCAAATAGACAGGTATACCCTAGCAAAAGCTCACAAAAACAATTTCATTTTAAAAAAGAGAGGTCTACCCAACCCGCCGCTCACCAAGAATACTCCCATTTTTTAAATGGCTAAAAGCATACCATACATGTTCTTTACAGGATTTCAACCCACAACTATTTGATTGAGGAGTATACCAATTGATCATCACGCTATCCCCTTGAGAACACCAAGTGTACCTACATAACTTAATCTTTTGAACTTATATTTTTTGAATGTTTTGTCCAAGAAAGCATCACAGTTTCCACCTAATTTCAAGACAAAAAAAAGAACATAAAAAAGATGAAAATTTCAAACAATAGGGATGACTTTTTAAGCGTTACAAATTCTTGCATCCGAAAACCGTTCTATTTTTTTTTTCGTAAATATATACAAATAAAAATATATATATGAGCAAACTTGAAACATGCTTATAGATAAGTAACCATCACATGATACAGCAATAAAAATCATACATAAACCTGGAAAATATACATGGATTTTATCATCAGATTCTAAAGAATCATTTTTTAATAATATTTTAAAACCAAACGCCTCTAATCCCACAACCTTGTTACTGCAATTTGATTTTAAGCTCGAAGAATATGAAGATGATACCTCAATTTTTCCTGAAAAAAAGAACACCACCTCATAAGAACTTACAACAAAACGAACCCCAAATAATAAGAACATTGATACCTCAATTTTTCAAGACTTCAACCTCAAGGTATGTCCTGACACCTAAGCCCAAAACACCATTCTGAGGTTGAGGTGGCAGTGAAAAAGAACCATTAAAACCAGTTAAGAAAGCAAAACTCAATACTTGGTACTTGAATATATAGCATAAATAACATAAATGAGTGATAAGTTTCTAGACATTCATAAATCAAATATGCATCAAGCAATGGGCCGCAAGTCGAAATTGCCCCGTCATGAGTTCCTTAGGGAATTGTTACGCATCAAATACATTGCCTCAGTAAAGCCTAGATGATTGGTCCATATGAGTTGGGCTTCAGCTACCATGATCCATTTTCATCAAATCTTAGTCGCCTCACGCATCAGGTCTCTGAGACGTAATTCTTAGAACCAAGATTACCGGTCTATCTGTTCGCACTAACATAGGCCCTCACCTCCATAGTATGAGCCAAAGCCTATCAATAATCAATGGATATGAGGTGTTTGGATATGTGTTTTAAAACTTGTTACTAACGAATGAATGTATATACCAGATTACTTATACAGTTTACATTAATTGTGAAACAACATAAGCCAAGAAAATAACAAACCAAATTACGTGTTTCTTTCCAAACCTTAAACTTGCTTGCTTCCTACAACCTACACTTCAAAAAAAATGTGACACTTTATTCTATGGGGCGGGACTATACTCTACATTATGCTGTTGGTTAAAACTATACGCGTGTTCCTCTACAACCAAAATGTGAGAGCACCGGTAAAAGATATTAAAGAATTGATGATAGGAAAAAACGAATATATTCGGATGATTGTAGTTAACTCCCATGGCTTGGTCTTAGATCGGGTAATACCCGAATAGTTTTATTTTTTGAACCACCACAAATCCACCAGTGAAATGGGTTTGCATAAAAGCTTTCTTCTAGCTTTGGAGGCGGGCTGCGTTTTCTCTTGTATGGGGCACTACCCGGTCTTTATAGATCGTCTTGGCATGGGAACTAAACGTCTCCCAGGAGATCTCACCTGGGTCCATCTGATCAATCAGCTTAACAAAATGTAGCCGTTGAGGGTTACTCATCTTACAAAACCCTTCGAACTGCCAGTGCCCTTGTACCACCTTAGCCATGTTCCCATCATACGTTTAAGCAAACACATCGCTCTCAAGGGCGACATTGTAATCAAGGGCTGCTAGACGGTTCTGGTAGTGGTTAAGAGTGGCTAACCCGCGACAATGTTTTGTTTTGGTGTTGGTAGGGTACTCCATTGGCTTAAGAAACAAAGCAACTTCTCTAGGTGACATTCGACACCCACCTTGTTTTCTCTTTTCTGTGCAATTAATGTCTTTTTCTTTACAATGATTCACATTATATCTCATTTTTCAGGAACTTTAGATTCTTTTTTTGTTAGGTTATGGCTGCAACCTAGGAATGCACGCATATCCTTCTCATACATAGAAATAGCTCAAACGCTTAGGTTCGTTACAAAACTTAGAAAAAATATACTCTTGGTCAAATGTAGCGCGATATAGTACCTCAAATGTAGCGCGAATAGGCCAGCATCATAGGTCACATTTAAGCATGAATTAGTGTTGGAAAAGCAAAGCCAGCAACATAGATCTGAAACTAAATCATAATGATGAACCCTCTAGATTAATAAATATATTTACATTGATTATTAAGAAATGTTTTTTTTTAAAGTCCAAGGATTCAAAGCAGAGTTGTGACATGTGCTCCGTTTCTAGAATAGATACCGCACCTGCGTTAAGTCAAAGTATTACTCCTAGAGGCAATGTTTAAGAAAAAACAAAAATAAAAAAGCTAAACATATTGAATATAAAATGCCAGCAATAACCAAATATATTTGAACAAATTCTAATAGCCCAAGAGAATGACTTACAACCTTTCATCTATATTTGCATCTTGACATTAATGTCTACATCTATGTTTAAAACTTCACAAACTAATCAATGATAAACTCTTATATTTGTACCTCTAGAGCCTTTTCTGCATCAGGTCCCTACTTAGATATCCGTAGTCCAATATCCTTCTAGAGTTGTCCTAATCAAAAGAAAACTAATACATCTACCATATCAATAATAATAAAAAGAACAAAAAAGAAGGATAAAACTGATGTTGCACCAAACCATCATCAAATCCTTTTAGAATCTAGGAGATTAAATCATGTGTTGAGGATGATTACAAAAGTGGTATTACTATAATATCTTAATCTATGAATAAAACAAATTATGAATTTGCTACCCGTTCCCTTTTAGCTATTACGATTTAACCCGTTTGAAATAGAACATAACCCAAAGCCCTAAGTAACCCATTTCTAAGTAAAGCGGTCTAAACTGCACCTCTAATGGAGGTTTTCTTAAAAACTACCCTGTAGCATTTTGAATTTGCTAATGCAGGTTCAATCGCATCTAAAATGTGCTCCTCGGCCACTTCATCAACATGTCTAAAAATGACGAATCGTATGCTTCCTCTCATTCCATATCAGCAAATGTTGACACCAGGTGCCAATATTACAAAGTTAGAGATAAATTTTGGATATAAAATAAATAAATAACAAAGATCAAGCTCAGATTCTAACCAGAGTTGCAGCAATTGCCTTTGCCACATGGCATACCTCCTCCTTGTGCGCGCGCCAACTGCAATTGCACCAGCCTCAACAAAGAAAGACATGAAGGAGTGTTCAAATTATCCCTTGAGTGCCATGTCATCAATTCCCTGTCTCCAAATCCCTTAATAAAGCCCTAAAACATGGGTTGTTTTGCAACATTCTGATATACGTGTCTTGACACTTGCACTCTCACAAAGAGCCACGCTACTGATGCTTACAACCATAGATTTTAAAATGGATGGCCGAGATTTTTAATTTCACCATCCCTTCCCTTTGTTCTGTAATAGTATGATAATAATTCTTTAATAACATCCACAAGCATAAATATATCAATGTCAAACCCTGTGAGATTAACAAAAATCATCAACAAATTTAATTTCAGGCCAACAAAGTACACTTCATAACACTAAAACACAGGGATACACTATAAAGTGATTTGACTTTAGGGTTCCAAAAGGAAAACTGTATAAACTCATAAAATTTCAGAACCAATCAGCTTTAAAGCAAAAAGCAACAATAAAACACCCCTAACTACATTAATTTTACAGCCCAATTTGTTTATTTTAGTATAAGATCAGCCAACCCAAGAATAGAAAAATCATACTCTAAAAGAGTCCTAAAAGCATGTGAACTACCTTCCTCAAAACTAAAAAGATCTATCTTTCATGGGTATCTTGAAAAAAGTTAAATTCCTTTAATCATACTCTTTAATACCAAACCATCCCCGGAAACTAAATTACAAACAACAACAAAATACCAGGTTCTTATTTCTTAAACATATAAAGAATCCTCAAAACCCAAAGCAATTTCTTTAAACAACATTTTCATTCATCAAATGTATTCAAGATTTCAAGTAATCAAACAAACGTAGCCCACATCTCAAATCAAATCACCAAAACCCTCAAAACCAAAGTTCAAAACTTTATTGAATCACCACTATAAAAAATCACACTACTCCCAAAACCTAAGTTCAAACACTCATCCAATTACCAGAAACACAAAAGAGTATTCTAAGGAATCAAAATCTTGAACAACAAAGAGTCAAAAGACTTAAACTTACCTTTTTCGTTGGCAACAAAATAGGATGAATACGATAAAGATAATTATTGGAGCTTATGTGTTTCTGCGTATGTCACAAGACTCCGGGTTGAGAAGAAATTAGGCAACAACAACAACAACAATCGCGAATCCACTGGATTGAAACATAATCGATGAATTGTATACCTGATTGAGGCTATCTTCAACGGTTTTTGTTCAGCATGATTGGGACTCTGTTTTTTTGCAGAACAACAATGACATTTGAAAGATCCATCACTCCATCGGATTGAATCAGTAATCCTCGAAGAACTGGTGTAGATTCCTTTAGGGTTTACAGAGGATGACGAAAGGGTAAGACAAAAGAAACTGATAATGAAAATGGACGATAATAGAAGGAAATGGAGAATTAGGGTTTTTTTATTAGAGAGAGAGAGAGAGAGCGCGCGTGTAATAAAAGAGAAAAGAATTGTCGCCCAAACTTTAATTAAGAAGCTGTCCACATCAGGATATCATGTGGTCAAACTGAATTGTTTTAGTATAATAGTTAGATGAGTTAAATGCTTGGTTAGTCTCTGTGGTTTGCAAATCTTGCAGACTTGGTCCCAATGGTTCACTAATTACATATTTGGTCCCAGTAGTTTCAAATTTTGCATTTGGGTGGTCCTTACCACTAACCTTTGTTAGATTTCTCAGTTAAGTATATGCAAAATTACTATATTACCATCCTTCACAAACCTGCAACCTCCACATCCACCTTAAACCCACCACCACCTCCACCGTCAACTGACCACCACCACTGCAACAATCACCGGAAAGGTTAGAAGAAGGAGGTACACCGAAACCGATGGGGTGTTGAGGCGGTATTCTCGGCGGCTTCAGTCGTCTTCTCCGGCGCTCCGGCAAGTTGCAGGTTTTTCGGCTGTGTTTCCTTTTTCTGCAAAACTGATTGATCGGAATTGAAGGTTTTGATTCATTTCCATCCTTGATGCCAATCACGAACCTATCCCAAAATTTCGACTAAATTCAGTTACGCAACCCCTATATAAACCGAACCCAAAGTTCATTTCTTCTACCATACAACCTTCACAACACCTCTCACTCTCTGTTTGTCAAACGCCGCCGGAGGTATTCTCATCGGAGGTATTCTCATCCTGCAAACAAATTGTGTACCGACAACGATTCGAACAAATATATAGAAAACAAAACTAACATCGATAGCAAGATACACACCACTGAATTGAAAGTGAGGAGCCCTGCTTCGATCAGATCTTCGATGATGCTTGAAGATATATGTTAAACAATGAATCTTAACTGGACTACGATGGCATAGAATGTTTTTGTATGATACTGAGCCAACAAATCAAAGTGATTTTAAATGCAAACAATAAACCATACGAATGCCATCACAACGAAACTAATAGCCATATGAACATCAACCTTCACAATGAAACCAATAGCCCAACAACTAATTTCGAGAATTCTGCAAACAATTGAAACAAATTTCAGATCTAAACGAACTGCAAGCTACCGGTTAGATAGATGCGGCAAAGCAAATAAGAAATCAGCGATGGAAACAAACGCCGCTGAAAAACCTGCAACTTGCCGGAGCGCCGGAGAAGACGACTGAAGCCGCCGAGAATACCGCCTCAACACCCCATCGGTTTCGGTGTACCTCCTTCTTCTAACCTTTCCGGTGATTGTTGCAGTGGTGGTGGTCAGTTGACGGTGGAGGTGGTGGTGGGTTTAAGGTGGATGTGGAGGTTGCAGGTTTGTGAAGGAGGGTAATATAGTAATTTTGCATATACTTAACTGAGAAATCTAACAAAGGTTAGTGGTAAGGACCACCCGAGTGCAAAATTTGAAAGTACTGGGACCAAGTGTGTAATTAGTGAACCACTGGGACCAAGTCTGCAAGATTTGCAAACCACAGGGACCAACCAAGCATTTAACTCTAGTTAGATTTAAAGTCTGAATCTATGATCAAGATAATTGAGAAATAGATTCTATAATTATCTTTTAAGGGCTTGTTTGGTTCGTAGAATTTTTTTTGAAAGGATTTAGAATTTGATGGAAATGAAATTAATTCCAATCATAATTTATATTGTGTTTGCTTAATATATTTATAAACAAAATCAGATGAATTAGAGGATTAATATGATTAAATATATGAAATTTTTGGTAATTAGCTAACATTTTATTGGAGAGTTGAAATTCTATCAGAGTAGTGAAGAATTCTTATATTCCATAAATGGTAGAATATATTAAAATTTCATGGAAATCAATTCTAATTCCATCTCAATTCTAAAGGATTCCGCGAACCAAACGACCACCAAATGATCTGAGAGGGTTGGTGATTGAGATGAATATGCACGGAAGGAAAATATTCCTAATTTCTAGGTATCAATAGTTTTTTGAAAGATACAGGAGTTATAAATATTCGGTCTACATCTCACAATTCGTTTTCGAAAGCAATTAATTTCAAATTAAATCAAGAATTATGGTAGATTTTTGTTTTACAATGACCGCCAATAACAACCACAATGATGATGCTACTGCCCATCTTGTTCATTCTGTTTCTCTGTCATGTTACTCCTTCTCGTTACACCACCGCCACTGCTCATTAGACGACGGTTCCCTGCCGCGTCGCCTATAGGACTAAGGTCTGCCGCCACGCCACTGTTGCCCTGCAACATCGGATGCCTCTTGCAAGATTATTGAATCATTCAAAATTGTGGATTGTCATTGATGATTATGAATTGAAGATTGCAAGATTATTGAATTTTGGTAGAAGTTTTGACCGAAATTAGAGACTGTCTTTTTTTAGGATTTGACTTTATGTTTTTTTATTGTTAGCTTCTGGTTTCCTTCTGCTACGGCTGTGGGGGAGTATTGGGTTGTTAGTTTAGTTCTTAGTGAGGCTCTTAATGGTTCAGACCTCTTACTGATTCAGCACTTAATGGTTCAGACTGTTTGTCTCACGAGCAGATGTCTGAATGATTCAAACATTTGCCTCTAAGTAGTTAAACATATATACTGAGTCTGAATGGTTAAGACCTCTTATCTAAATTGGTCAGACATTTTCTATGAATGGTTAAGTATTATACTGACTCTCAATGGTTCAGACCTCTTATTGGTTCAACACTTAATGGTTACTGGTTTAGCACTTACCCATTTATTCAGAAGTTGCCAAAATAATTGAAAGGCCAGATTTACCTAAAAGAATTCTATTATACGTTACTATAGATTCCACAAAATTTTACATAGAAATTTCTTTCATGATCTGTGTACTCACAAAGTTGTAAGCACCTCCTTTTATATTCCTAAGCAAATTTGCACATGGACCATAAGAAGAAGCTATACCGAATAATGGCGTTTAGTATTAAAATCATTTGTCCAAAAGGGATATGGTGTGTGGTGGTAAAGTGTTTCTCGGCAATCGTACATATGGTAGGTTTAAATTTTGCAAGGTACATGAATAAAAGTATTTTCAAATGTGATAGTTTTGCAAGGTACTAGAATAAAAGTATTTTGAAATCAAAGCTTTTTCTTTCCGGTTTTTTATGTATACATATATGTTTGATATATACGTGTTTACAATTGAAACATAAGTATCATACATTTATGTTTGATAATGTATATATAAGTACAAATGTGTATAAATGATCGTAGATATATGTATATAAAGGAATATTATGGTTCTAAATATGTTTTTTTCTAGTGTACGTATATCTAAAATACATGTTAAAGTTGAAAAATAAGTATCGTACATATATATTTCATACTATACATATAGTTTAAGAATTGGCAATATACATAATATATATATTTATTAAAAACTCTTAAAAACAAGCGATTATAAGTAAAAAAATAATAATAAGAATTTTTTTTGGCTTGAAGAAAATGTGTGGTCCAGAATACTTCTTAAATTTCTGGAATATGATAATTACCATATTATGTCTTGTTTGGTTACCATGTATGAATTAAATGAATTAGTACCGTGTATTGTTTCGTAGGTAAGTAAAGAAAAAGGAATAAAATTGGTAGTAAGTGGTAGTGGTGGTGATAGGTGACGGTGGTGGAGGCGGCAGTGGTGGGTGGTGGTGGAGGTTGCGGTGGGCGGCGACGTCGAAGGTGAAGGGTGGCGGTGATGGGTGGGTGGCGGCGACGGTAATGGCTGTTGGTGGTGACGGAGGTGGTGGTTAGTGGCGGCGGAGAGGGTGGTGGGTTACAATGGCGGTGACGATGGCCGTTTGTGGTGGCGGCGGCACGGTGGTAGGTGGCGGTGGCGACGGTGAGTGGTGGTGGTGGCGGTGTCGATGGTGGTTGGTGTTGGTGGAGGCGGCGATGGGTGGCAACGGTGGCGTGTGGGTGGCGGTGGTGGCGGTGACTGGTGGGTGGCTTCAGTGATGAGCGTCGGTGGTGGGTGGTGGTACGGTGGGTGGTGACGACGATGATAGGTTGCAGTGTTGTTAACGAATGGTGCAAGAGGGGATGAAATGAAAAAATAGGGGGGGTTTGAATAATTTTGAGGGAATAAAATGAATTATGTGATGGGTGAGTCCATTTTATAACCAACCAAACGTTCTTTTATTTATTCTCTCGTAATGGTCTATTTCATTTTGCCTCTCATTCCTACATATCAAATGCTACCTAACTCTAGACCCGGATGTAGCCCAGGGGTACCAATAATAATTTGGGTAAATAATATATAATTTATACTTGCGGCTTATTACTTTATACAAATGACATTTACCTAAATGTCTAGTCATAGATATACTTCGCTAAATATAATTGATCATCCATAGAAAATACTCGCTATCTATTATACTATATAAATAAAGCATGTGCCATGGATAAAAATGTAATTTACTTTAAAATTTTATGATGGCAGACAGAAAGTCATGGTTTCTCCCCTAATCTTTTATCCCTTTCTCCCAGTTTTACCCCCAATTCAATGCTCGCTCACAAAGATATCTCCAGTCGGCCAAACAAGAATGCAATTCATCAATGGAATTTTTATTACAAGGTAGGTCAAAAGTCCACAGTTATTGACATGGTACTAATGTGAAACCCTTCCTTCAAATTGAATGAAATCTTGTGCTCGCACTTCGTTCGTTCTCTCAAATCCCCTAACGGAGTTCTGGTTGAGTGGAGTTCAAGAGACGCCGGTGGGTAGCGCATCCAGTGTTGGATTTTTTGTACGGCAAACAATGAACAGCAGTGGGGTGGGGTTCCGGTTAGTCGTACTAGACACGACGATGCGGCAATGGAAAATTTGGGGATTTAGGGTTCATGAAGAAAAAGTCGAATGATGCAGATGTAGATGAGACCCCGTTTGGATGAGTTGAAATGCGTCTTCTTAGAATGAACACTCCAAGGTTAGTTTATTTTTTATTGTTAGGGTTTTAGGCAACACTCAACAGTAATGGGCATGGTTAGTTTTTAATAGACATTATTTTGTCTCAAGTGTTCATATTTTAGGTTTCTCTATATATTGTAGTTGTACTATTGGAGTATTTAGGGGTTACTGTTGTAATTACAGATCTATCCAGTATTTGATTTCATTAGTTTACATATTGACTTCTTTTTAATGATTTCAATTAGGATTCATATTAGGGTGGATGAACAGATGGCCTTGGTTTGCGCCTTACCTATATATAATTCTAAATGATTTCATATATGTTTCAATTTTTCCGTATGTTATAATAACTTTTGTTGATATATTATAATACAGACTCCAAACATTGGGCATGTTTCTATTGCTTCTGTCATGTATTATTGGGGCTGAAGGATTGTGGGGTAGCAACTTGGCATCCGTAACAGCTTCAATTTAGCATACATCCGTACGGGTTCACCAACAGTCAGGTCTTAATATTCTTAACATAACTATTTGATTGGTTTCATATATTTCTAATTATCACTCTCGTATTTGATACAAAAATATTGGTCTAAGCTATTTTGAATGCACTTCGAGAACAAGATTTTGAGCAATTCCATGAAGCTGTAACGGTTTTGGATGTTTTGCTGAGGCAACATGTTGTAAAACCATAAGCGTAAAAACTAATGACTTTCAGTTTACAATGTTTTGTTCGTTAATCTAGATCATGCATGTTTGGTCCTGTTCTGTTCTGTATGCAGCGGTTGTCTTCCTGTTAATCAGTCTTTCTTTCACAATGATCTAGGGAACTTTATAAGCATTGGGAGTGGAGGTGTGGGCTGCAGGGGATTTCATTCCAGCTTTTGGGTCACTCAACTCAAGCTGGTTTTGAGTTATAACGTGGGTAATTAAAACTTAACACCACATCTATTTTGATTATTTCAAATCTTACATAGCATATTGATGGCGACCACATACACAACGACATTACCGTTGCCTTAGCTGTTGTACCACAAGAACCATGCAAGGGTAATATGGTCGATTGGGTGTTTTTTATTTAAGGGTATTCCTCTATGGTTATATGTGTTTAAATTAGGGGTGCTAAACGGGTCGTGTTCGCGGGTTGGCGGGTTCAACCCGACCCGAACCCGAAAATTTTACACGAACCCGAACCCGACCCGAACCCAAAAATCGTATCATATATATGAACCCGAACACGACCCGAAGTTTTGTGGGTTGACCCGAACACGACCTGTTTAACCCGAATTTTTTAATTTTTTTTCTAAAACTAATATATTAAAATTAAAAATTACTTAAAAAACACAAATGTATATAATAATATCATATTTAAATTATAAAAGCTATGTTAATTTCTCCTTTTAAGTTATAATCATGGCATAAAATACACGCCCCATTTAATTTATGAGATAAAATATATTGTAAAAAAATATAATATAGTATAAATGTGTTAAACGGGTCAACCCGACCAGGTTGACCCGAACCTGACCCGTAAACCTAAACGGGTTCGCGTGTTCAATCCGAAACTGACCTGAACCCGTTTAGACGAAACCTAAACCCGCGAATTTCGTGTTAGGTTCGTGTCGGTTTCTCGGGTCGTGTCAGAAATTCACACCCCTACTTTAAATGGTTATTGTTGGTGATGTGGGCACTTTAGAAGGTGTTCTGTTCAAAGTGTACATTGTTCAGGATGCAATTAAGGTACAAGTTACAAGTCTTAACAAATACTCAAAGTATCATTTGAAATCTTTGATTAGATACATAAGGATACTTCCATTAGTCCTTAAATGGCCTTATGCAATATGTCTATACCACAACCCTCTGATTTTTCATAACACTTTGCATGGTACACAATTTCAAAAAAAAAAAAACATTATACTGATTTCAAATATATTTCATAAGATTCTAAAAAAAACCATTTAACATAACATATTTGTTTAATATACGAAGTGCATGATTACAAAATACATATTTTCAAAAACCCTATACATTAATTCAAGGATTTTTCATGTGGTTTCAAATCAATTTATGAAGGTATATTTACCCAATATATCTAATGCATAATTTCAAAAACATTATATATATGATTTCAAAAACATTAAGCATGTTTTTCAAAAATTTCATGCATGATTTTCAAAGAAACTTTTGCGGCATATGTTGACCTAGCATATGAGCACATTGATTTACAATACATCTTGCTAAGTATGTTGACTGAGCATGCTAGCACATTGATTTCATGGACATTTCTACTTCGTATGTTGACCTAGCATACCTAGTACAAGGTTTCAAAATATTTCCGCTACATGAATCCCAAATCCTATTCCTATCGTCATATTTAGATCCTTGTGGATGTTTAAAGTGCAATATCAAAGCCCTTAGTTGGATTATTTGTGCACTTCAATACTTATGTTATGATTCAATAAGGCCAACCAAATCCTTACAAGATCTTCCTATCTTCATAGTTAGATTCTTGTGGATGCTTAAAGTACTAAATGAACTCCTTGATTGGATTTCTGGTGTATTTTAAATACTTATGTACAAATTGACGATTATGTGATTTTGTGTTTACGTGGCTAGTTGTGATTTAGATAACGAAACGAGTGTAATACCATAAGAGCATGCTGGATACGCCGCTGGTACTTCCTATATATAAGTGTTCTTATTGTATTACCCTTGTAGCGTTATCCGAATCACTTTAGGATTTTGGTATACAATTGTTTCAAGTTCAATATCCAAATCCTGGTAGAATCTTCCATATCTTCAAATGATAGCTTCTTAGAAGGATATCCAAAGGCGCTATCTTAAATCCCTAATGGGCTTTTCTATGCAAATAGTCAATGTCCTTGGATTTTAAAGTGCTATTCCAAAGTTAAAGAGATTGATTCGTCAATCTAGTTAAAGAAACCTTTCATGGTTAGTTAAAGAGGCCTTTCAGAGTCTAGTTAAAGAGATCATTCGTTGATCTAGTTAAAGAAACCTTTCAGGATTTAGTTAAAGAGGCCTTTCAGGGTCTAGTTAAAGAGATCATTCGTTGATCTAGTTAAAGAGGCCTTTCAGGGTCTAGTTAAAGAGATCATTCGTTGATCTAGTTAAAGAAACCTTTCAGGGTTTAGTTAAAGAGGTCTTTCAGGGTCTAGTTAAAGAGACCTTTCAGGGTCTAGTTAAAGAGATCATTTGTTGATCTAGTTAAAGAGACCTTTTAGTGGTCTAGTGGTTTAGTCAAATTTCCACAAGTTTATTGTTGATTTATTCCCCTACACATTGCAAAATGAACTGTGCATACTGTGCAAGGAATTTTGTAATTATGGGTGCATACATAATTATAAAATTCAGTTCATAGAAAGCACAACAAGTTTTGTCATGTGTAAGAACCTATAGTAATAAGAGTAACGAAACGGGAACAATGTAATAAGGGCATGGTGGTTACGCCGATGGTACTTCCTATATATAAATGCTCCTTATTACATTGCAAGCGTGGCGTTATTTAAGTCACTAGAAGTTCTGGACCTCGACCAATGTTGTTTTATCTACATTCTCTGACTCCAACTTCGAGCACACACAAGTTTCCTATACTAGTCTTCATGGGAAACCTCTATAAGCGTTCTTCTGTTCATTAATCGAAAATCCAACTCCCGTTCAAGCTTACACTCTTTTTAGTTCTGCTACAACAAGTTTTCAATTTGACATTTACAAGATTCTTTGCTGAGGCTCAGTAGCATCAAAGGTGTTATACACCTATCTATTGGAATGAAGTTAAGATTTTCGAATCTCAATTCATTAGCATGGACAACAAACGAATATAATTAACAAAATTCGCTGGAATCCAAATGCTGCCTAGAGTTTTACTCCTGGAACGAAGGATCATTTGAAAGCGATTCCCGCATATATGTTTTTAAAAGTTTTCTCTAAATTAAATTTCGGGACGAAATTTCCACAAGTAGAGGAGACTGTGACATCTGAGCCTTTTCGAGCATCGAACAATTCCGAACAAATTCTGAACCAAATGAAACCTTGTGTTTCATTCCCTATAATTGTAAAATTACATGTGACATTCATACATTTTAGTCCATGTATAATTTCGACACTTCAAAGCTTTTTTTCTGGAAGATATACGTAAACTGTTATGCAAACGTAATCAGTTTAACGCAACGTATATTCCGGAGTAATGACACAAGTAGAACATACTTTAAATAACCTTTACATAACTTAGAAATAAGTTTTGAAGGGTTTGGTATGTCAAAAACAAGCCTACTCGATCACAGGGACTATTTACGACAAACTACGAAAGTCTGCCGATTCTCTTAGCAATGCACACTCCGGAACAAGTTCATAAGCTAAACATACCCTAAATACCCTTAACATAGCTTAGAAATAAGTTTTGAGAGCTTCGATATGGCAAAATCACACTTTTGTAACTTCAGGGGCTATTTTCCAAATTCTGCAAAACTATGCCTTTTCACGTATTTCCTAATCCGGAACATGTACGCACATACAAAATTTTTGTAATAGTTGAAATCTTGTATTTTAATGATTGGAATGCAAAAATATCATTCGTTACGCATTTACGGTCATTTACGCGTTTGTTACGATTTTCGTTGTAATTAACCGAAAACCGCAACCGTACGACCAAACGAATCGACTTTTGAGATATTTTTAAGCACATTTCAAGTTCCCTATACTTTATTGTCCTTATAAAGCTTGAAAATGGGGTTAACGGGTGTTAAAAATGCCAAAACGAGTTAAAATCAAGTTCAGGGGCCATTTGTGCCAATTCTGAAACTTCAGCCCCTGCAAGGGCCTTACGGACCGTAAGGCAAAACCCCATACGGTCCGTAAGTGGTCCCTAGCTCATCAGAATTGTTGATACAAGGTGGCAGCTTCTTGTTAACTCCCTTATTGACTAAGTAAACGAATTTGCCACCCTTCTCTCTGCATCTAACATGTGTTATGACACTAATCCAACTTAGTGATGACTCATGGACACTTGTAATGCTCTTATAACTTCAATTCAAGTATAAATAACATGGGGATTTAGCCATTTGAACTTTTGCAACCTACATCCTTGCTCTCATTTGCTCTCATCTGAAGTAACAACCAATTAGAGACCATCCTCTGAGTTCTAGGGCTCTCCTAGAGTATTTGTAAGTGTTCCATTCATGTCTTGTTCAGTTCTCCTAGTTTATTTGGACTAAAAATCAAATAGTTTGACTTTCAGTTTTGATCATGAATTGGTCGAAATAAAGTCCAATTGAACTTTGTAATATGATGGTGATCATGATGGTTATGGTCCTTAGTGATCAAGCCTACTGATTTCCACCTTTTCAAGTCTTAGTGACGAGTCAAAGTTTTGGTCAATAAGGTGATAAATACGCATTTTATGACGGAATTGATTTCGGGTATCAAAACAGTTTGTTTTGATACCAAAACTCTTTTACAACTTTATTAGACATATCAAAACATGTCTAACTCGTCACTTTTAGTTTAGTGCTTTTTAGAGTCGATTGTTGAACGATTTTGATCACCGTTTTGACTTTCGAATCCGACCCGTTTGGTCAATCTTTGGACCCAACCAAATACATTTTTATGACCAAAATTATATAGGGAATAACCCTCTGAGGTTATACCTTATGGTCACTTCAATTGGTTAGTTTATGATAAGTAGTTGTTATGTTCCTTAATAATGACCAAAATGTTTTTTTTTTGCGAATAAATCAATCTAAAGCGTATGTAATCTAAATTTTGACATCTAACCTGAAGTACCAATAATATTTAACATGTTTTAGCAATTTAGAGTTATCATAACACACATCCAACCATCCGAATACGTAGTTACGCAAATGACACGTTAAAGTGGCTTAAACTACCTTAATGTGTCATAACGGGTCAAAAGCACTTAGGATCCTTTCCGAATCAGAATGTTAACTTTATTAAACCATTTCATATGAATTCCAACACTCACTTGGTTTATAAAGTATCATTCTATCTGATTCTTCTGTTTATGTCTCGACTTATTTACATGTTATCTGACTCATTATGACACACTTGATTCCTTGATATTCGGGCTTTGTTCACACACTCATACAAGGCTTATCCGCAAGTCCAAGGCGAGTACATTGCTCCCCTCTTTTATGTTTTTCAAATGTTTTGGGGTGATTCATATGTGCTAAGTTGTTTTCAATGTTCAAATACTATGGTTTATATAACAATATGGTTTCAATAATGTGATACAACTTGTTGGTGCATTATCCATGATACGAATGACATTCGTTAACATTGTTATGCCACCTAGTAGTAAGTTATGGTACCATAGGATTGACAATCCCGTTGCTAGGCTATTCACTGGAATTGGTGGGTAGTTTGGGGAACGACAGAATCTGTTTATGATTAACAAATCATTCGTTGATTTGTTAGTCTTGTTAAAGAGATTTTTTAGGATCTATTGAAGATACCCTTGGGGTATAGTCGGGTCAACAAAGACTTGAATGTATTCATTAAAGAACGACCAAGAGTTTTCACGATTAAAAACAAAGACAATGGACAATGGTTTATGACAAGTACAATGAACAATGGTTTATGACAAGGACAATGAACAATTGGTTTATGACAAGGACAATGGTCGAATGGTTATTTTGAACAAGGTTACACAACAATTTTTATTTAAGATATAAACCATACAAAGTTTACTTACAAGATGATTTACAACTCAAATTTAAGAAACAAATGTTTTCAGTCAAGATTCATGGCTACAAAGTTTTGGTTTACTTATATTAACTTGTAAAGTTGATATATTATATTGCGATATCAAGCACTTTTTGATTTCAGGATTTATACTCGTCGATTCTTGAAATTGGACGAGGTATTGCAATATAGTTATAAAGCCATGAATTTGACACTCACAAAAACTATGTGCTCGTCGGCATTCTTTTATGTTCACCTCGTTTTTCACATATGTTTAGGATTCGTTTCATGACGATTGTTGCTGCATACTTCACCTAGGACGGACGCATACTTTAGTGCCTTAAAATAAGAAAGACAAATAATATTCTTGTTTTGTTTATTTCAAATTCCGAGGACAATGTAATCGTGTTAATATTCAATAAAACACAATTTCAATACCATGTGCTATGTAACAATTTGTAACGTGACTCCCCAAGTGTTTCCGTCGCGTGTTGATTTACGCGATTTGGGGTGTTACATAAACCCTCCCCCCACCCCACCCCCCTCAAAACCTAAACCCCCCGCCCTCACCCCTATCCCCCTAAAAAAACTTAAAACTAAACCGTAAACATAAACCCCAAAAAAACCTAAATACCCCACCCGCACCCCTCATAAAACCTAAACCCCCACCGCACCCCCCAAAAACCTAAACTCCCCCCCCCCCCCACCCAAAAACCTAATCCTAATCTTAAATTTTCAAAAAACCTAACCCTAAAGGATAAACTAAACGCAAAAGCTAACTTTAATCATATAATGCACATATGCAGCATATACATATAATGCACATGTGTAGTACAAGTTTTTTTTAGTTGAAAAAAAGTTTTTTTATACATAAAAAGTAGCGAATTTTTATTAAAAAAAATTGTATAAAAATTGTATGTTTTTTAGGCTTTTTAGTTAGCTTTTAAGTTTTCTCATTTATATGTTGTTTTCACATAATACTCTCCCTATATACATACATACATACATACATACATACATACATATATATAGGATTAGGTTCAAAGTGAACACTAGTGTATTTATGAACTGTGCGAACGAATCCTAATCATACACGTGTGCAGATCAATGGCCAGGATCTGATAATGAAATACATACATACATACATACATACATACATACATACATACATATATATATATATAGGATTAGGTTCAAAGTGAACACTAGTGTATTTATGAACTGTGCGAACGAATCCTAATCATACACGTGTGCAGATCAATGGCCAGGATCTGATAATGAAATACACTAGTGTATTTATGATTTGATGATGAAATCCTAGCCATACATGTGTGTAGATCAATGGCCAGGATTTGTTCACTTAGTTCGCAAACACACTAGTGTTCACTCTAGAACCCTACCCTACCCTACCATATATATATATATATATATATATATATATATATATAGGGATCGGTTCAAATGAAAACCATCCCCAGTTTCGAGAACCGCAAGAACCACTATCCACCAATCAGATCATGCCACCTATACACTATTATTTTAAATCTTAAAGTTTATTTTTGTAATTTACTCAAAATGTCATGTCTTCTCTCATAAGACTTTTTCATCAATCATAATATCATATCTACTCTCTCTCTTTCTGTTAAAATCTAAAAAAATTGTTTTTTGGTAAAAAAAATATATTATACATAATATTAATATGCTATGTCGGTGCTTCTTTCTGATTGTTCAATTTGACTTTCTTTTTATAGAGCAAAATTTTGTTAATTTGCAACTTTTAATTAGTCATTATTGTGTATTGTGCACTAAAAATGTGGGTTAGTTTGATAAGGTTGGTTTTGGTGCGAAGAAAAATAAATAAATAATTTTTCTTACTTTTCATTTTTATATCCCACACTACATATGTGATACAAGTTTTTAATATTTTACTAATTTGGTTTTTTAATATGTTTGTTAGCTTTCTTAAAAAAAACGAATACATAGTTTGCTTAATTTTTCTGTATTGTAAACATACGAGAGTCGGGCCTACCGTGACGAACCGAATCGAATTCCTGCCACGAAGCGCGGGTAATCCCACTAGTTTTTTGTAAAAAAAGTTTAAAACCGTGAAAAAAATTAGCGTAAAAAATGTTTAAAAGCCGGGTCGTAAAAAAAGTTTTTATATCGGCGCAAAAAAAAGTTTTAAATCGGCGCGTAAATAAACTTTTATACCGGCACGTTAAAAAAGTTTAAAAACGCGCGTAAAAATATTTTTAAATTGGCGCGTAAAAAAAGTTTAAAACCGGCGTGTATAAAAAGTTTAAAACCGTGCGTAAAAGAAGTTTAAAACCGCGCGTAAAAAAGTTTTATACCGGTGCGTAAAAAAAGTTCTAAATCGGCACGTAAAAAAAATTCTAAAACGGCGGGTAAAAAAGTTCAAAACCACGCGTAAAAATTTTTTAAACCGCACGCAAAACAAAAACTTAAAACCGGCGCGCAAAAGAAGTTTTCAAACCTGCGCGTTAAAAAAGTTTAAAACTGCGTGTAAAAAGTTTAAAACCGGCGCGAAAAAAATAAAAAAACCACGCGTAAAAAAATAGTTGAGAAATAAAATTTATATTTAAAACAAAATTAATAATTCATGTTTAAAAAATTCACTGAGAATTAAAATAAAAAAATATATGATAATTAAAAGAAAACCAATAATGCATGTTTAAATTTTTTTAAAAACAATCTTATAAATTAAAACAAAATCATAATCATAACAATTATTAAAGAATATGTCCATTTGTTACTAAAAAAATAAAATGTCATTAATAAAAACATAATCATTACATTGTTTTATTGTCGTTTAATCTTATCCATCAAAACCAACCTGATCAATGACTAATATTGGTTCATATGGTTCTCATTTTACCCATCCCCTATATATATATATATATATATATATATATATATATATATATATATATATATATATATATAGTAATGTAACAGTAATAATTCAGTATACCCTCCTACCATTAACAAATTAACCTTTTGCAACTAGCAAAACACTAACAATTGTAGCAAGAAGGAACTGACTAAGATTTAAAAAGTAACATTTAAAAGTAACAACTAACAATTAAGACTTAAAATACTAATATCAACAATAAGAAGCAAGACTAATGGTAGAAATAAGAAGAAAGATACTGATATCGGGAAAATCAATGATATATTTGTCAAATATCGGACAATATAACCGATATCATCGGTATCGGTATTTTGCACCGATATCTCGGCAGGGAACCTATATCGGTGATATATCGGGATATTAACTACATAGGATCTGACCCGACCAGTTATGAAGCGATTGTTTTTTATATAGCTAAGGCCTAAAAATCTTTAAAAATAGGGAAATTGGCTTGTAATAATCCCTAGTAGACGTCATTGGCAGTCTCACTTTTAAATATTCCCCCTGTCAATTCAACCTTTCACTTATTTTTCTTCCACCGGTCCTTTATTAAAAAAACTTAACGAAGTTAAGGTTTTTCCCGAATTACCAACATATGTTTAAGGGATTTTGATCAGAACAACGATACTAGTCCATTGATGTTAAACTTACCTCGAAACGTGCTCTAAACGACTTGAATTTTGTTAACTAGAAGTTTAAACACCCGAATTAAAGCAGAGTTTTCTCAATTGGAGCACCGTTTCCAGGTAAGTTTTGCATCAATCGACTCGTATCGTCGTTCTGATCAAAAGCCCTAAAACATTGGTTTGTAATTCGAAAAAAAAAACTTAGCTCCGTTAATTTTTTTAACAGGGGACAAGTGGAGGGAACACAGGTGAAAGGTTGAACTGGCAAAGAGAATATTCAAAAGTAGGACTGTTAATGGCCAATTACGTCTACTATGGATTATTAGAGGCCAAGTTCCCTTAAAAATATTCCGCATCCACAGGAAAAAAAATTCATGGGTCTGCCAATGGATCAAACGACAATGTTGAAGAGTTTGCATACATACGAACAGAAGGTAAAAGTTTGAACCTGGATCGAGCAGAAGCCAACACAATATTTACAGCTCTCCTTTTGCACATAGACGAGTAAAGAAAAAAGAAGGTATTTTAATTAGATTAATTTTAATAGATAATTTGATAGTGTTACTATTTTTTTTTCAGTTTTAATCACATGTTTTGTTTTATAAATTAGTAATAAGATAATAATTACATCGAGATAGAAGGTAAACGGGCAACAAGCTGCGTTGCTACCCTTTTCTGAATAGCAAAACTAAGTCTTTTAAAAACTACATCCATAGATCTCGGGGTCTGTGCATGACCCTTTAAACTCGGCTAAGTAAGTATTTGAGTTCTTTTTTATTATTATTTGCAATTTGTTTTAAAAGATTACAATCGGGTGTAGGTTTCGTGATATTACATATATGAACTTGGTTTGGTTGTGTTTAGACATTAATTCTTGGTTAATTTTCGCATATAATGATTGATTGAATTTGTTTAATTATCTTCTTCGAAAGGAATAATTTGTCTTTGTTGAGTTATGGACAATTAGTAGTTTTTGCATTTTTTATAAAAAGACATACTAGCATATGTTCCTATTCTAATGTTTAGATTAACATGGGTTGTGATTATCCATGGTTACGAATGTTTAGGTTAACATGGGTTGTGATTATCCATCTTTACAAGTTTGTAATGAGTTATGTCTATGTAATTTGAAAATTGACATAGCAGACTTTAAGTTATTCGAGTGTTGCACAACCTGAAACGCGGGGTGATGATATTTCTCATTATTGTTAATAAATAAATTAGTTTTAGTTTTAGTAATTTTTAATCAATCAAACCAATTCAAAAATTAGTTCTAAATAAAAGTTTAGTATATATAATCAAACAACTCGTAAAAAAATAATGATTACATACTACACGTGGATACAATATTTTGCTTACCTTAACTATCTAGGTTAATTAGGTTTTTGCGTGACTTAAACAACGGTCAGCCGTCATCCTCGAATTTTGTTTAAGAGCAGCACTACAACACCACAAGTTAGTAATATAAAAGGTATATAAGGCCATTGATGAACAAGACTGTGCAAGTTCCAACACAAAAACAACAAAACTATTAGAATTTAAATCAACTCGGCGTAGTCTACGTCGGGTGCAGCGTGGTCTATGTTGACATGCATGTTTGCATAGCAACAATCGTGGAAAAAAAAACCTATTTAGCATAGGGACTTCTATCCCAACGTAGCCTACGCTGGCTAGGCATAGACTACACACACCCTACAACACATTTTCAACATTTTTTGTACTTAAACGACTCATTTCAATCTTGTACAATCATTTTATACTTCTAATCTCAACATTAACAAGCACTAAAGCTATTGGTAAGGTTTAACCAGACAATTCATTAATTAACTGATCCTTTGATTGACCCATTAATCTTGAAATCATAACGTCTCAAAATATAATCTTATCTCAACATGCCATTATATTCCAATCTAGAATCTTATCTCAACATGCCGTTATATTCCAATCCTACAAACACATATTTGTAACCTTCATATTTAGAAGTAACAAGAATTGCAACTTACTCCCTTCCATAATATTGGTAACACTTCTTGTTTTGTTATTTCAAGATCTATATTATACATGAAGGTATATACAAATGATCTCTTAAAGCCTTTATAACTATAACATATGTTACATATTATCTTGTAATTTTAAGATAACTAAGTGGCTACATTGCTTAGCTATTAATAGTGGCAGCAACTTCCGATCACTATTATTAGCACAACTTGGTAATCCAATTCAATTTATTCACATAACTACATGATATGTTTATTATAACCATTTTTCTAAGGGGAATTGACCTGTAATAATCCCAACTAGACGTCACTGGCCATTGACAGTCCCACCTATGAATGTTCCCCATTCCAGTCCCACCTTTCATTTATTTTTCCTCCATTGGTCCTCAGTTAAAAAAACTTAACAGAGTTAAGTTTTTTTTCTGAATTACAAGCTGACGTTTTGGGGCTTTTGATCATAACGAGAATACGAGTGGAATGATGTAAAACTTACCTTGAAATTGTGCTCCAAACGAGGAAAACGATGCTTCTATTCCGGTGTTTAAACTTCCAATTAACAAAAGTCATGTCGTTTGGAGCACCGTTTCGAGTTAAGTTTTACATCAATAGACTCGTATTTTCGTTCTGATCGAAAGCCCTAATACGTTAGCTTTTAATTCAGAAATTTTTTTTAACTACGTTAAGTTTTTTTAACTGAGGACCAGTGGAGGAAAAATAAGTGAAAGGTGAGACTGACATAGGGAATATTCAAAGGTAGGACTGGCAATGGCCAATGACGGCTAGTTGAGATTATTACAGACCAATTCTTCTTTTTCTAATAATACATTTCAACAAATAGGATCACCATATTTATCAATTAGTATACATATTTATCAATTTCTTCTTGTTAGAGTTATATAATTTAATTCTTAAGATCTTCTACATCAGATTTTAATAATGTTAAACCAAACATATTATATAATCACATCTTGTTATAAAATAGGTGTAAGATTAACTTAACTTTGCACAAATAATTTTTTATACATTCGTTAACAACTTTGACTCATTTGCATCCAAGCTTTATTGTACCAAGCTTACTTGCAAGCCAACACCCAATATTTAAAAAACATAATGAAGAATCCTTTCAATCCCAACATTAGTATTCTTTCATTATGTGTATCCAACAGCCACACTTTTATCCTTGACAAAATTCAACATAATTGGTTATCCTTTATTCAATCCAGATTGACCCGTTAGTAAGAATACTTACATACTTCACTCTCATACCAAGTATGACACCTCACCCAGATAATGGAAGCCAATGCACTATTGATACCAATTTACAAGAAAAACACTTTTTCATTAACATACTATGCAACGTACAAAGTTAGAAACTTATAAGTACAAAGCTTGATTAATCAGACTATTCCTAGCCCGAGATACAAAATTTCCACCAAATCACATAGGTCTAGGTTACAATATTCTACTGGCACCCATACATGTCCAAGATAAATAGCACACATATGAACTATTGTAAAAAATATGGTATCAGATCAATGAACAACAACTCAAAGATACCCAAACCGATTGTTATTAACCCTAGAAAGAACAATATGAAAGATTTAAAACAAACGAATTGAATACAAGAACTCTCAACTCTCACAAGATCATCAACATGATGATGTTTACTAGGCAAACAATTAAACCACAAAATTTGTGATACATAATGTATCACAATGATGAAACACTAATTCGCCTAAAACGAGAGAAAACATGAGAACTCAAAATGATTGAGAGCCTTGTATGAGCAATATATAGAGTCCGCATGAGAATATGATCGCACCGACTTGAAGTCATAGTTTGTTTAGTTGGTTATGTCAAACTCTTGTGTTTTTAAACCCACTAAGCCAACCCACGAACACTGGTACGATGTTACAAGCTAAGCCCATCAACCTTCGGCTCAGTATAACTTGTTTTGTTCCTCAGCCCATTTATACATGTACAAATAACAAAACACTAATAAGAAAAACATTACATCCATTTACGAGTACATCAAATATCCTCACACTTAAGCATTGCTTGTCCCTAAGCAATACATCCAATTTAAACAACCAAAACAATTTACACAACTTTCAAATTTTAATAACATGTTATTTCCATCCCAATCCTTAATATTTGCTCCCAAGACTTACAAAGGTATTGGGTTGACATCCTAAACATGTGCACTTAAGTACATTAAAATCAAGAACTTACCTGAACTCTTCTTGTCTGCCTTATAGAACAAACACATAATTCATATCCTAAAAATATACACTCCTCTTGGCTGATTTCTGAATCTAGCATAAGATATCCTAGTAACTACTAATTATCCTCACAATCCGGATATAACTGTCATTCTTATAGGATTGTACATAAATCTATCGCTTATATCAACACATAAGACTAACAGATCATAAGGACTTTTTGTGGGTTTTTGGTTTAAGGGTTAAAAGGTAGTAATGAACAATGAAATTGGGTAATAAAAGAGCTAAATAATACTATAATTCAACTTTCTTCTTTCACATATCTTCAACTTCACTGGGATATTTGATCCCCACATTTATTTTTTCATACTTTCTTTTCTTTTTTTTTCATAACTTTTTATGATCTTTTTTCTTTTCTAACTTCTTTTTTTCAATTGCTATCATTTTTCTTCCTATTAGTCGAATCATAATACTCTTGCTCCTGCTCCTGCTACGACTACGACTACCACTACTGGTAGTCAAACGGAATAGACCAAACTTATGTATACTTTTGGTGAAATAATAGGTTAAACAAATGAAATAGGTTTAGGCTTAACAGGGTTTCTAATGGGATATCTAAGGTAGAAATATCAAACAAACAAGGTAAACAAGGGCTCATATTATCCTAATTTTGCCGTAATCATATTTGTATAGACATTACCGTATCAACTAGCTAATTGTATAACAAGCACAAGTTCTGCAATGAATAGCTATACTAGTATCTTTCAACAAAGGAAATATTTATATATATTAATAATAAGTCACAAACACTCACCTGATGGAAGGATTTGGGTTGCCGATATGAACTAATGTGTTTGACTAATAGGCTTCCTAAACGAAACAAGCGTCCTTTTATATTTTCCTTCAACAACTCACTTGTTTTTGGAATACTCTATCCTAAAACTTACAATTGAAGACGGATTTTTAATTCAAGGGATTAGTAGTGCATAGATTGAACATTTTACTCATTTTGATTTACAACTGAATAATTTTGCTTCTCAAATCATAAAGAGGTTATTTCAAAATTTAACTTTATATAGTACTTAAGCTCAATCACAGTTCCACATCCTCACACTTAAAAAGTGCATTGTCCCCAATGTACAAAACTGAAATAAACAAGAGATAGGAATTGTGAAACTTCCTTAGAAGAGGTAATCATGTAATCTCGAATTAATATCCATCCAAAGCACTTCGAACATGCAATGCCTTCTATATGGACATGTTTAGATTCTCAATAGACATACTAGCATATAAAATGAACAAAAATATAACCTGCAACACCATATGCCAGATATTCTTAACATAACAAGCAAATACTCATGCATCAAAAGAAAAGAGGGCTCTAAGAAACGGGTATGACCCATACTTATTCTAAGTAAGTATGGGTCGTCCTAATATCTGCTGGGTTTTATGGCATTTTAATAAACTGGATAGTATGAAACAACGAGAATTTACACATAACACAGTTTGAGACAAAAAGACTCTGGGTTGCCTCTCGGTAGCACTAAGTTCACTGACGAGTTTTCAGTCGGACTCACACCCAAAATTTTATTTTTGGTTGGGGTGAAAGGATTATTCCCTCAATCAGGTGGCTTTTCCTTTATGTGTTTCCCTCTCATCTCATCTACTTTTATCCGTCCATCATTTGGTGGGAAATGTCCAATGGTAAAACTAAATACAGTTTTGAAAAATTTTAACAGTTCATGCAACCAATATTTAAACTTACCTGGATCAAACCTGATACGAGCGATGTAGTGAAGTAGATGACCATCTTTGTTATTTGTTGAACTTTTATAATGCTTCTTTGGTCGTCTCTTCACCTTCAAGCTTGAGTGGTCCAACATTTTTTTACCTTCTTCCATGATGTCTTGAGTTTGGGTAGCGATCCACGGTTATGGTCGTTCATGGATTTAATATCTTCATCATAAAGTGGAGGGTTGGTTATCTCATTCTTTGGTGGTTCATATTTAAGCCCCTGAATCTTTTCATACTCATAAGACAAGTGTAAATTATAAAGTGGATTTATAGAATCATGTATAGAAAAGCTAGCTGTTAAGAAAGTAGTGTCATTAGAAACCTCAAGTTCATAATCAATTGATCTTGAAAGAGAGTATGTGTCATAGTTGGGTTGGTATTCCACGTCAGCATTCGGCTCACAGATTGGCAGGAATTGTGGCTTAGTTGTTTGATTCGATTTAAGAATGTTTTTCACAAACGCGCATTCTTCCTCATCGAGATCGTTTCCATCTTCTTCGAATCTCAGTTCACCTTCCGATAAGCATACAGAAGCTTCTTCCATGTCATCATTGCACTCATACTCGTGAGATATGAAAAGGTCCTCCTCCACTTGGTTTTCCATTGTATCATGATATGAGAAAGTCTTTTCGAAGTCTTCTATGGCTTTTACCTCTTAAATGTCTTCTGGTTCAACTTTCTCTGTCAAGTTTATGTCATCTTCATCACCATTCCAGAAATCAAGATTGAGGTTGTGTTGAATTAAATGAACTTGTGCTGAACTTTGTGGCGTTGAAACGTGCACTTCGTCCTTTATTGTATCCAACTGCATGCATAGATTTTTAGCCATTGGAGGATATATACGACAGAATTCTATCATCTCCTGTAGTTCTAACATTCCCTGATACGGGATCCTTGGCTTGTATTCACTTAGCACAAATTTCTTCTTCTCCTTTGCTAGCTCCTCCATTGTAGATTCTTCTTTCTCTCCATGTGTTTTTTTAGCTACCTCCATATGAACTACTTGCTCAATCACTAGGTCTTAAGTGGTCATGCTACTTGTAGTGGTGATAGCTTTCGCTCGAGCATTAGGGTTTATCTCAGTAGTGTTGGCAATCCCCCTAGCGGTCTTTTAGTCATTTGTTGTACTAGTTGGCCTAAACTTCTCTCAAGATCACGAAGTGAGCTTTTTTGTTGTTTAATCTTCGCATCACTATTAGCCATCTGAATATTAGTTTCCTCGATGTATCTTATGTAACATCCATAGAAAATGGACCCTAAAAGCCCGATTCGTTTTGTAAACCGGTCATGGAGCGTGATTAATAAAAACCAGAATTTTTATTATTTACTGCCTTAAATATCGTTTCTTATTAATTTAATCAACTACAGACAAAAAACAATAATTTTGGATTAAATAAGTTTATTTTATAACTAACTATCCGTTAGTTTTGTTAAATATCTAAAAGAAATGAAATAACTAAGTTAGAATGGTTGGCTAATTAAATTTAAAGAAGTAATGATACATCAAGGACCAAACTGCAATAAAATGAAAGCTCAATTAAAAGGAGTAACTCGGCCCCCTTCATCTCACAACAAACACGTTAGCAAACTGAGCTATGCAGCTGTTGTTGATGATACCAACGTTGTTTATCTTATAAACCCAACCCGTGACCGAGAACTCACTCCTTTTTCTTCCCAGACAGCCATTCACGACCCATGACCTGAATCCGCATAACTCAATTATAACTCACGAGATACCTGATATTTGACCTTCATTGTTGTCACAAAATAATCGAAATTATGGAGAATACAAGCGGACATCCTTTAAGTGATTCCTATTACCTTATACCTTATCAAATTAAAACCATTTAATAAAAATAAAAAATTCCATTAAAGTTTAGCTTGAACACATTTGGGTTATCTCTCTTTCTGAAACATTGGACGCCGAATCTCATACCATATGAATCCTCTGATCAAACGAAGCAAAACCTAACTGAGAATTCATCATTTCATCAACCGTGCATCTCGAATTTAATTGAAGAACAATCTAGTACCCGTAACTTCAAATCGCGATTTATCCTTCAATATTAAACCTTCTTCATGCTCTACAAAACCATATTTTTAATTTTTGCATTTGTAGACTTTATGGATTCAAATCTAACTCTTGGATAAACTAGAGTTCCTGAGTTCTTTAAATTGGGGCTTTTAATCCTAGTGGCATGTTTTTTTATGAAATCGACTTTAGGATAGTGATTATTATCACATAGGATTAGATCATGGAAATTTTGGGAATTTTCAGATTTGTTACGGATTTATTTTGAATTTTAGCATATTATATTTGTTTATAAATTATGGGAAAATTAATAACTTATGAGAATATTATATCCCAAGTTATATATTCTTAATTTTTCATTTGTTCACTAGGTGTGGAACTTTAATAATAAAATTTCATGTTTAATCATGTAATTGATTATAATATATACTTTGATTAAGTTGTAAAAATTAGTTATATTATTTTATAAAAATGACTAATTTATTTGTTACAAAAATACTCTTTGTGACTAATATAATAATCTCATTTATTGGGTTATAACTTTCTAGTGGATAGAATTTATTTATTGGGCTAGTTAAAATTTGTCAAGAAATATAATAATATTTACTTATATAATATGTTATTATTTTCTATAACATTTTTTTTGTAATCAAGGAACGTGTATATATACATATATATATATATTTATATATATATATATGGACTTTTGGTATAGTTGGGTATTTAGTGGTTAAGTAGATGGTTAAAAAAATGTACTTGTTTGGTTTTGTTGGAAATGTTTTATAAGGATATCTAAGGCATTAAGATACATAATTAATTTTAGATTTTATTCCCAATGAAATAATAAATCCTAAACAAAGGTGCATTTATCCACATATACATATTCATATATATTCTAGTTTGTGGTTAAATTGGATAGGAATATTTTTTTATATATTAATTTTCAAAATAGCATTTCATACAAATGTCCCCAAAATCAAAAACCTGAATCACTAGTCCCATATTATTGTTTCGTTTATTTAGTGTATTTGTTACATATATTTTTTGGGTAAATTTTATTGGATTTCTTTTGGATAATTAATTCTTTTTGCGGACTCGTTTGTGGATCGCTTTGCAACCTGTGAGTTGATCTATTTCTTATCCTCTTTTTATCAGTAATTATTTTTTGGGGTGTATCATGTGTCTTGTTTCTATTATTTTCTATTTAAATCAATAACATGCAGAAATCAATGTCGCTACGTGTTGCGTACTTATGTTTCTATTGTTTTTAGTATCTATTGTTTCATATACGTGTAACTATGAGTTTACTCGCTTTATGTCATAGGTTTCTATTGTGGATCCATGACTTACCAGTTCCCCACGACCATGGGTTAAACGCGATATTGCCACCATTTAGATTCATTCTTTGGGGCTTGAATCTCAAGACGTATATTGTTTCTTTATTATTATGTCGCATTAGTGGATTTGGTTGTGGTGATTGTTGTTATTGTGAATTGTTATGGATGTATCTACTACACTTAAAGCTGCATGTTAAATTATTTTTAATTAAATAATGAAAATAATAAAGCAAAATATTTTATTTAAACATATATCTATTCACCAACTTTGTGTTAATCCAAAAACTTTCCCCCCCGCATGATATAGGTACACAAGTATGAGTGGACTGAAGGTAGAAGCCACATAAGATGCGCCTTTGTATAAAAAACTGGTTTTTGTTCATGATATATACCTTTTGGATATTGTACAATTTTTTTTGGAAATTTCTATGTTATAGGTGACAAATTTAATTTGGATGTTTTAAATATTAAACTTATATAAGTTATCATGAGCTATGGACGATCATCGTGCCCCGATCAATAATCCGTTGCGGGTCGGGGTGTGACCGATTAGTATTAGAGCCAATGACTGGTAGACCCTTAGACTTAGACTATAGTTGATTAGGTACCAGCCAATCCCAAGAAATTGCAGACCTCGGAAGGTGTTTTGGGCGCTTCCCAATTCATAATTGCTTCAATTTTAACGGGATCAACTTGAATACCTCGTTCACTAACTACATGTCCAAGGAACTGAACTTCGCGAAGCCAAAATTCGCATTTAGAGAATTTTGCATACAACTTTTCTTTCTGTAGCAATTCTAGAATGCACCTAAGATGTTTCTCGTGATCGGATTGATTACGAGAATAAATAAGTATGTCGTCAATGAAGACTATGACAAACTTATCTTGGTAAGGCTTGCAGACTCTATTCATGAGATCCATGAATGTTGCGGGTGCATTAGTGAGCCCGAAAGGCATCACTAGAAACTCATAGTGTCCGTATCTCGTTCTAAAAGCAGTTTTTGGAACATCTTTACTTCTAACCTATAGCTGATGATAGCCCGATCTTAAATCTATCTTTGAAAAGTAGCTTGCCCCTTGCAGTTGATCGAATAGATCGTCGATCCTGGGTAAAGGGTAACAATTCTTGATCGTTATCTTGTTGAGCTCACGGTAATCAATGCACATACGCATTGAACCATCCTTCTTTTTAACAAATAAGATAGGCGCTCCCCAAGAACACGAACTAGGCTGTATAAAGCCTTTCTCTAGTAGCTCATCCAACTGCGTCCTCAACTCCTTCATTTCCGTTGGCGCTAGGCGATATGGCGCTCTTGCAATGTGCGCAGATCCTGGTAGGATATCTATCCTAAAACTACTTGTCTATCCGGAGGTAAACCAGGTAGTTGTTCGGGGAAAACCTCAGGGTATTCGGAGATGATAGGAATGTCTTCAATCTTAGGCTTGGGTTTATCAATGGTTACTTGTGCCATATATATGAACAACCTCTTTTTAAGCACCGAGAGGCCTTAAGCATAAAAGCTTTTTCTGGTAACCCGTAGTGCGTATCTCCGTAGATGGTGAGTACATCACCGGATGGGGTTTTAATTTCGATTAGCTTTTTATCGCAGGCAATACATGCTTGGTTGTATGATAACCACTCCATGCCTAAAACTACATCGAACCCCGCCAATTTCATTGGCAAAAGAGATATAGGGATCGAATGATTCTTGATGGATATAAAGCATCCATCCAGAATATAGGAAGCGGTTTCAATGGTTCCATCAGCAAGTTCTACTTCATATGCCATGTCTAGAGTTCTTACGGGTAAGTTTAATAGTCACTAAACTTAAAGTCCACAAATGATTTATCCGCACCCGAATCAAATAGAACTCTATCGAGGGTATCGTTGATAAGAAACGTACAAATAATGACATTATTATCATTAACAGCTTCCCTTACGTTCATTTGAAATGCCCTGGCATTACTTTTCTTTGCCTCACCAGATCTTGCATTATTATCCTTTGGATTTTTAGTGCAATTGGTCTTTATGTGGCCTTTTTCGCCACATTTGAAGCATGTAGTGTCCTTAATGTCCCTGCACTCAAGGGTCCCGTGTCCCATTTTTTTACAAATCCCACAAGGCTTAGCCTTTAGGTCATACATGCACTGGCCTCCATGCCTTTTGTTGCAGATTTTGCACACAGGTCTATCTTCGGACCTGCTCTGGTTCCTGTGGGATCCAAATTTCCCTTTCTTCTTGAACTTCTGTGAGTTGTCATCCTCCCTTTTCCTCTTACTATTGGTTTCAGATCTGACTGACATGCGCCTTACGTAATCCTGAGTGAGGGCGGGAGACAACTCTACCACAGACTTGTAAGTGGCAGGTTGAACAACCTTAACCATACCTCTTATTTCTGGGGCTAATCCATTAATAAATCTCGCTATACGCTTAGGCTCCGGTGTGACTAGATAGGATACTAGTCTGGAGTAGGAGTCATAATCTGTTACATATTTACGACAATCCATGTTCTTCATGGTGAGGGCTATGAAGTCTGCCTCTATCCTTTCCACCTCGTGAGGCGGACAGTAGGTGTCCTTTACTAGGACTACAAATTTAGACCATCCCAAGTTGTACAGGTGCACCTTTCCTGTCGAGTGCATCAATGCCTTCCACCATATCAGGGCATTGCCCTTGAAAGATTGAGACACATACTTCACAATGTCTTTCTCCGCACAACCACTAATGTCTACCACAGTTTCCATTTCGTCCAACCACCTAAGGGTTTCCACAGCCCCTTCTCCCCGTTGAAGTCTCGGGGTTTACATGTGATGAAATATTTGTATGAACATCCTCCCTTGGAGGTATGTTCTTCATCACCGGTTTCCTTTTTCTTGCCCTCATTCTTCACATTGGAGGAATGTATGGAACTCTCCTTTTTATCGGATGGAGGAGGCTTTGTGACAGATTTTGACACGGTTTTTGAGCGAGTAGCACTTGACTCCTTAAGTTTTTCGAAGGCTTTTTCCATGGCCTTACCCACGGCTGCATCAATGCGAGCCTGGAATTCGTCCTCATAATGACAATATTTGCATTAACATGATCGTTGTCGTTGAGATGGCTGCTTGAATTTCCCGAGTTAGCCATTCTAGATTCTTTGTGTTATATACCGAAATAGGTATTTTATACATTAGTCATGGTATGGCTAAACCATTCAGACTTCTATCGAAATCGAATGTATATAACCTAGGCCTCAAAGAGACCGTCATAAGTATTTAGAATTTTGGACATAGTCCAGAAATTTTAGATAACGGACCCTAATGTCACATCTATCATTGTCTCATTGACAATTCTTAGGTTAACTTGAGAGTTTGTCATAAGGACGAAAGATATGGCACAAGAGCCTTTGTCACGTAGACTGATAAAATTCAAATAGAGAGTCAAAGGACTACAACTGTCAGTGTCACTAATGGACAAAGTATATAGATGGCCTGTAGGTACTACATCACCATTGGATGTTATTATTAAACCCGTAGCACCTCTAGTGGGTATTAGAATATTTATCATCACAATGATGGTGTTAGTCTCAATCACAGTGATTGTTTGGACTTATAGTATTTGAATTAAAGTTCAAATATTTCAATGGCTAGTGTGTTTCCTGATGCCACATTGCCAGGAGCGTCAATATTACTTGAATATTGACATAGAATGATGTCTTAAAATGGTTCAACAAGTTAGCCATGATCGCATTGACCATAGAGGCTTGGAGATTTGAACATAGTTTCTACCTCTTAGATAGAAGGGATGATCTTCCTTAACTATCACAGTAGAAGATTATTCCATCTTAACTACCAATTTACTTTGCCAGTTAATGTGACTTAAACACTCGGCATGTGTAAACCATCAAGAAGATCTTTTTGGAATTTTATAGCAGAGCAATAAAATCGAATTAAAATCGAGATGCTCGCTGAACAAAAGAGGTAACAAGAATGCACATTAAAGCAAAATTCCAAAATTTCATTAAAACGATAAGGATTACATATTTTGCCTCTAAGGAGGTCTTAATACAAAATCTTGTCCGCGCGGGGACTATTACAAGAAAAACATACCCACGCAGAATAACAATGTCCTCGCAGTGACTTTTTGGAATTTAAAATTACATAAAAGAAATTACAAAACTACTCATCTTTCCTTCCTTTCATAGCCTTATAGAGTATCTTGATAAATTTAGTTGTTTTCTTCTCTGACTTTTTAACTTGTTGCCGCATCTCCCTGACCTGATCTAAGGCCTCATTAATAGCCTCTAGGGGTAATTGCGGTTGGGGTTGAGGCTGAGGTGGAGGTGGTTGCGGCTGAGGTGCAACTGGATATGGATATCCATAAGGCGGATACCCAGTAGCAGCATAAGATGAGTAAGGAGGTGGGTAATTAGGGTAAGAGGGATGATAAAGGTTATTATGAATGACTGCATCATAATAAGGATCTTGCTCTAGACCACGGTGGATGTAGTTATACAGGCCGGGAGGGTCGACAGAGTTAAACCCATACGACCCTTCACCATTGGCGATGTGTTTGAGGGCCCACCCATTTGTGAGTCCTCAGGGATGATAGGGTAAGATGGTGGCAAAGGTGGTAGCGAACCTGACCTTTGACCAGCACGCACCGACATGCGTGCACCATGCCTTCGGTGTGGTTGTGATGATGACTCAGGTGGTGGCTGAGGTTGATCCACCTGTTGCATATCTACATCCTCTTGGTGAGGATGGGATGACGGGGCTTGATGTTGGGGAGTTTTGTGGTAGGAGGGTGTGTTGAAGAACATATATTATGCCCATCTTTGTTCATAATCATAAGGCCTCGAAACGGAGATCCCGCCAAAGAGTTCGAGCCATTAGACAACTCGATGGGATGACCATATGACCCGGGTTTGGGAAATTCCTCCAGACGGAATCCTCCTCCATATGTGTTGGCGAGTCGATTGGAGAGGTTTCAGGTGAGGGTTGGTTAACTGGATTGACAAAGTTAAAGTTAAAGAACTCTTGGTGAGAATGGGAATGAAAATGGTGTGATTAGTGGGAATGGTGAGAATGATAAGAATGTTGGGAGTGTGATTGGGGTGGAGAATATTCGTGCGAGATGGAATGTCTACATGGTTCAAATAGAGACGAAGAGTCTCCGGATCCTTCGTAAGGGTTGTGATCATGCGCATCAGCTGCTCCAGCTAGAGAAGGTCTGAAAGGTGGTCTGAAAGATGGCCCTGTCATAGAGGGTCCGCCCTCATGGGACCCTTCCCTTTGCCTCTGCGCCTAAATTTTGGTGGCATGTTTCCTGCTTTAACAACTAGTTAAAACAAAACAAAACAATAATAATAACTTAATAATGAAATAAGTACTCTTAGGTCAAACCCTAGACTCGGAAGTCTAAGGAATGTGCTATTGTGTATTTTCGAGATTAAACACAAAGGCTAGTGGTTAATTCACTCGAACGTTGGCTCTGATACCAACACATCACACCCCTATTTTCACGTGTACCCGGTGGGCCCGGTTGGGGAATATCGCGACGTAGTTGATAACATCATAACCAAACAAACACAGCACAGCGGAAGTCTTGGATTTAAATTACTATTACAAACCAAATGTTCAAAGTTCGAATACAAATTACAAGGCTTGTAAAGAAAGATCAACAGGCAGATCGAAATAAATATATACATAGTATTTGTTCAACAGACTTTAAGCAACCTAGGGACTTACAAGATCCTCTATTGTCACTATAGCGCAGCTCCCGACCAATTGCGTGTTGCCACCTGTAAATTGATCTTTTAAAAATACGTCAGTTTTCACTAGTAAATACGAATAACCGACTCATTTTGAATATATTTCTGAAAATGGTTTTAGGTGCACCTGGCGCATTTTATAAATAACTTGGCATAGTTCAAAATGAACTTGTTTACAGTTTTACATGTTTGTCAATACATATGGGGTCCGGTGCAGAAACCGAACAACCTGATTAACCGACACGCCACTTAAATAATATACCAATGGGATTCAATATTTTATTAGCATTAGCATCTATCAGGTGTATGCATATACCCCGCGCTTAAGGTCATGGCCATTAGTAACTTAAATGAGCCAAGGATATCCCGGACACGGTCGATTAACCCCCAATGTTTAAGTTATCAAATAATACATAATAAAACGGGTTATGAAGATTTAGTAAATCACAATCCGATAACATGATCCCATACCCGACCAAGTGGTATTATTATACCGTATCCCAAGCCCGTATAAGGAAAATAAGTTAAAAGTATTTACCTGAGCTAATTTTCAATAAATTACTAACTCAGCCGAACAATCAAAAGTAAGCTTAGAAGACAATGTACTGGGAGGCTCTTAGTCTGGAAATGATGGTGTTTATAACCAATTAGAATGCTAACGGGTCCTATCTACTTTGTAGACTCGAACCGGGTAACTTAAAGATAATAATGGTACTAACGCTAGATTAAGCGATGATCGGAATAGAAGGTAGTTTAAACCCGACAAGTATGGAGACTTGTTTAATATGGGTAAACATGTTACATTCTAGATTTTGAAAATAAAATGATAAGGTTAAACCCGTTTCGGTTAAATTACGCAAACTAGTTACGTAGGCTTAATCATACGCAAATACAAGCGAAACCGGGTAACCGGATGAGTCGTATACAAGTTCCATATGCCATTATGTTTAAAATATGTTTTAATATCAGTAGGATATCAACATGTTTGCCCGTTATGGTTTTAGAATCAAGTTACGCCTCAAAAGGGCGTTTTGGTCATTTTATGACTTATAAAGGGAGCTTGCAAGTAAACTGATGTCGTGGTCACAAACATTATTGATTCATTTATGATGTTATATCAGTAGGATATCAAGTATATGTGTGGTTTGTAGCAAGTAAACCGAAAGGGCATTTTGGTCATTTCACACATCTCTTTGACAACTTATTTGGGAATCTGAGTTTAGATCATGTACCTACTGTAAATATGTATAAAATAAGTTTTGAAATCAGTAGGTACCAAGTCTGATGATCTAATATGGCATACTATATGCCGAAACGACGATTAAGTCACTAAATGACGATTTAAATAGTGTTTGAGTGAAACTGATGTTATGAACATGTTTGTATGATGAAAATATGTTATATATTGTAATATATCAGTAAGCAATAGGTTTTGTCTCTTAACAATAATAAAAATCCATTTTAGGTGCCGTAAGGGCAATTTCGTCATTTAAGGACTTAATACATGAACCTGCGTATAAACTCAGTTTATAATCTGAATAGATATCCCAAATAATCCTAATTATGATATTACATCAGTAGGTAAAGATTTTTGGTGTCAAAATTATGTTTAAATATTTTATACGCCGAAAGGGTGATTTGGTCACTTTAAACGCCTTTTAATCAAAACTCAGTTTATGACCAGAATGTTGCCCTTAAAATTAGTTAGATATGTTGACATATCAGTTTACAAATCATAAGTATGCTCATTTGCATTTAAAACCTTATTTTTAAGCATGAAGGGCATTTTAGCAAAGTTTGGCTTAATTAACGGATACTTGCATATGAACTCGGATTACTATGGGACCATGTAATATAACTCCACTGGGTTATATTATAATATTTCATGGTCACAATGCAACCTAGTTTCAGTAGCTAAGGTTTCTAAATCGGGTCAGAACCGAAAGTCAAAGCAAAAGTCAACTTTTGCGACTTTCGGTAATGAACCGACTTACAGTTGGACTTGACGGGCCGAACATGTTTATACATGTTCTAATACTTATTACCAGCTTATTAAAGTGTTGAAACTGATTTTATAGCACCTACATTGCTAGATACGAATTTCTTCTAAAACTGATGTAACATCCGTCGAAAAACGGGTTTTCAAAACCCGCTTCGTTTATTAATCGAATAGTCAGTTACATTTTTCGTTGTTTATTTAACGCTCTTTTTAATTTTAAACAATACATAATTAATAAATATATTAGAATTTATAAACTATAGTTAACAAACAATAAAAACGGTTGAAGAAAAAAATAAATGCCGCTGCCGGGTTTCGAACCCGGGTCAGCCGGCTCATTTAACACACAAACACTTAACCACTCCGCCACTTGGTTCTTTTGTGTAATCAATGAAACAAATAAAACTTAACTTCTACCCGTGAACTCATCTGTTTGCGCCAAAATTGAAACCGCTCATCGGCTTTCATTTATCCAGACTTTTGAGTGATCGCTAATTACTGATTATAACCGATAAATAAATTGCTGCCCATGTTCTTAATCAATTCGGTCTTCAATTGCCTCGATTCATATGATTTTTGGGAGTTGAAAACCGAAATCATTTACTTCCTGATTTACACTGATAATATCATCGCCTCATAACTCAGAAACACTCGCAGCACCTTCAATTTCATTTTAACTCTAACTTCTGTTCGTCGGAAACGTTATCTGCTATCGCCGGACTTTCGCCGGAAAACCGGGACATACGTCAAATCGGTAAATTTCTCGATTCTTTCATTCTCAATCCATTGTTAGACTTTCACTAACTTAAATTCTTCAACCAGAATCGGTCCCAGACGACGTTACCGGATACTCTACGCTCGCCGGAAAATCTCTGGACATTTCCGAAAAACGCTGTGAATCGGTACAAACATTTAAACCCTTTGGTAATCTTTGTTTAGTAACTCAATTTCACAATTAGTTGATCAAAACTGTTAATTGATCCGATCAGACGGAATTCACAAAACAGAGCCGACGATCTTTACCGGAGTTCTGAGAAAAACATCTGTTTCGGTACATTCACTTCCAAAACCCTCTCTATCCGTTACATTTCAATCATTTATAAGTTTCGTTAATCAAATTAAACAAGAACAGTCGAATATCGTTGTTCTGTGTCTTTGAATGAAGACGACGAAGTCGACGTTGTGTATAAGTATAATATAAATTGAATATTAAACCGGGTTAGACACACAGTCCAGCGGTGGACTGTGTGCAAACACATAGCGCACGTCACGAGTTCGAATCTTACAAACGCACCGGCTTTCCGAATTAAAACCAATTTTTTTTAAACTGAATCAGAGTAGGTCCTAGGATGTTTTTAAGATTAAACTGCAAGTTTAACAGATAAGACACACAGCCCAACTGGTTGGGCTGTGCGCTTACAAACCAAAGGACCCGAGTTCGATACGGTTTCACTGCAGCCGGTTCAACCATTTAAATTCTTCTAATATAAAACCAAATAAATTAAACATTTAATTAGTATATATATATAATTAAAACATAGAATATTTCGGGTTAGACACGTAGCTCAGTTGGTAGAGCTAGCGGCACCGGGGTCTCGGTTCGAGCCTCACCCAGCGCACACATAAGTCACTGTCCGACCGATCAACGGACCGGTCAACGGTCAACCCAAAAGTCAACATTTTTTTATATTTTTATTTATTTATTTAATTTAAAAATCAATTAAAAATACTTAAAAATAATATTTTTAAAGTTAGAAAATGACCTTAAACTCACAAAAATAAATCTAAAAATCCTATTAAAATTGTTAATAAAATCCACTTATTTACCGTACCTTTTCGTTATTATTTAGGTTAGTTATTCCTCGTCGATCAACTCTCTAAACTCGTGCGCATTCAACATCATCAAACGAACGCACCCAATGTGAGTGAATCTCTACAAATTCCCCGTTTTAATCACATTTTGGGGTGTATCATGTGTCTTATTTTTATTACATTTAAACACTTGTGCATCTATCATACCCATGATCAAATGTGTATCCAATATGTATCAATTATTTGTGTGGTTAATGTTTAGATTAAATTTATTATTTTCAGTACATACATCATCACAGGCTCGTCTGTTCCCCATTACCTATGAGCGGAACCGTTCCCCATTACCTATGAGCGGAGCGTGGCGTTGCCAACATATGATCGGCTCCGTTTGATTGAGCCTTGATCACACATACATCATCATAGGCCGTCCGTTCCCCATTACCTATGAGCGGAACGTGACGTTGCCAACATATACATTATCATTCATGTCATATACTCATGCAAGGTGTTTTGTTATTGTTTGATTATATACGTTTGCTCACATATGATTATTGCACAATTTTTCCATATTAAATACAATAAGAAATCAATATCAAATGTTTTTAACAAGGTTCACTCGCCAACTTTTGTTGACCCAAAATCCCCCATTTTTACACATGATACAGGTGATCCAGTTGCAGCAAGAAACATATAGGACGGCCTAGAAGAATAAATCAGATTAGGCTTTGGATTGTTTACTTAGTTACTTTTTCCTTGTAATTGTATGAACTTGTTTGGAATATTGAAGTTGTAATTTGAATTTAATAAATATGAAACATTTTAGTAAACTCATGAGCTTTGGTGATAACCCAAATATGCCCCGACTCTTATTCCGCTGCGGGTCGGGGTGTGACAGATTGGTATTAGAGCCATGACTATAGGGATATAGGATAGGTTATTAGACCCTTAGAGCCTATACTATAGTTGATTAGAATTTTAAATTGTTTATGTGTTACATACAAAATTCATGATGTTTATATGCTTTATGTTTATTGTTACATTCAATGTTATGCAAGCATGTTCATAAGTACATATTACTATACAATGCTCATCATGAATCATATCCTCATAACATATCATATCCATGAGAGCACACACCACACAATTTCCATGATTTTTGCAATGATTTTTGTATTTTTTTTAAATCACATCAAAGTGAGTTCTCATGACGAGCATGTAGTAACTGGAAGGGTACAAGTACCGGTAGTCGGAACGTCCTGTCTAGGCTTGGCATTCGTATAAATCCAAAATAAAGGACCAGTTTGCCTACCTGGGGACTAACGATGAGAGTACGAAGGACCTATTAGGCCAAAGCATGCTATACCAAACGTCGTGTGAGCTAACCCCACTTTGAGTTGTCATTGTGTCTACACCTGGACACCCTCCTACCATACATCTCGCAAACATATTTCATGGTTTTCATTCGGGTGATGCGAGTGTTAAACTGCTAACACCAATGTGAATCCTACTAAGCCAATAGTCATGGGGGCCCACATGACTATACAGGTGATGGTATGGGGGACATTGGAGGCCTAAACAACCCAAGACATCCTATGGATGTAGTTGCATTATTGAGAATTATGTTATTTTTATTTTATTTGACGACACATGACACCTAAAAAGACTCCTTAAACTCACCATCTTCTTATGTATGTTCCTGTAGATGTCGGCTAGGCAGCAACGTGGAGGTAGAAGGTCAGGAAGGTCAAACGAACGCTTGGCCACCTAAATCGCAAAACAAATGGCCGCGGTGCTTCCCGACATCGTAATTCAAGTCCAACAAGCTCTCGCCGTAAATCCCATCAACCCTCCCAATCAAGACGACCAGAACGTCGACAACCCTCCCTCCAAAAAGTGCTCTTACAAACACTTCAAGTCTTGCGATCCCCCGAAATATGAAGGGACCGAAGGTGTCACTGCTCTTCTCCACTGGTTTGAGGAAATGGAAAACACCTTCCTCAATTGCGATTGTCCCGAGGATCGCAAGGTACGTTACGCAACCGGGAGACTATTTGGAGTAGCTCTTACCTGGTGGAATACAGAAAAAGGTAAGAGAGGAATCGAAGATGCAATGGCCTTAACATGGGAGGAGTTAAGGGAAATCATGACGAGACGCTTCTGTCCAAGAAGCGAGATCAAAAAGTTAGAGGATGAATTCCACTCGTTAAAGCAAAAGGAAGGAGATCACATTTCCTACAACAAAAGGTTTCTAGAGTTGAACCAAATGATCCCCAACTTGTTCACCCCAGTATACCGCTTAGTCGAACACTATATTCGAGGCCTCCCCTCGAAAATTCAAGACTCAGTTCTAAGCACTTCGCCTGCAACACTTGAAGCTGCTATGGAACTAGCTACCGAGCTTACCGAGAATCGTATCCGAAACGGAAAATTTAAGGATGAGAAAAAGAAAGCCCCCATGGAGGGCCAAACTTCAAACCATTCCACCTCCTCCTCAAAGTTTGCTAGTAAGAGGAAACGAAACGGCAGAAACTTTGCTGTCACACAAACAAACTTCCCTATCCCTGCTGCACCCATCACCCAAGTTGCCCCCTCAGCTGCACCATATAAAAAGCCATACTCCGGCCCATACCCAAAATGCAACGGTTGCCAATACCATCACTTTCCTGATCATCCCTGCCAACATTGCACCGGCTGTGGCCGCGCAGGTCACACCATCCAAACCTGTCGCGCACTATCAGCGAACGAACCGCAATCAGCCCTCAACCCAAACCCACCATCAGATAGTGGGTCAAGCCCAACAACCTTTACTCCTATCACCTGCCCAACATGTAGCCCAATCCTACTACCAACCCAACTATCCCATGGTGCAACCTATGCGGGCTTGTTACAACTGTGGAGACCCGAACCACTTCAGGAACACCTGTCCACGCTTGGTGAACATCATCCATGCCCAAGCTCAAGCTAATCCAGTAAACTAGGCTAACCAAGCTCCTGCACCTGCAAGAGGAAGAGCTTTCAACATCAACGCTAATCAAGCTAGGGCTGACAACAATGTGGTTAACGGTAAGTTTCTCATCAATGGTAGTTATGCATCCATGTTATTTGATACTGGCGCGGATAAGAGTTTTGTGTCCTTAGAATTTGAACCTATCCTCAACCAAACTCGTGATAAACTCATGGAATCCATAACAGTAGAAGTTGCTAACGGAAAACCGGTCTCATTAAACTCTATTATACGCAATTGTACTCTCACCCTAAACGATCACGATTTTCCAGTTGACCTCATTCCTATGAAGTTGGGAAGTTTCGACATTATAATTGGTATGGACTGGCTCAGCCAACATCATGCTGAAGTTGTATGCCGCGAAAAGTTTATTCGCATTCCTCTTACAAACGGGCAGACTCTACGAATCTTTGGAGAAACCCCTTCGGAAGGACTCAAATTAATGTCCTGTCTTCAAGCCCGAAAATATCTCCGCAAGAATTATGTCGCATTCCTAACTCATGTCGTCAAAAAGGGAACCAAGGAGAATAAACTTGAAGACATCCAAGTAGTAAAAGATTTTCCGCAAGTTTTTCCTGACGACATTTCAGGACTTTCTCCCGTGAGAGAAGTCGAATTCCGCATTGATCTTATACCTGGAGCTACACCAGTTGCAAAATCTCCTTATAGGTTAGCCCCATCTGAAATGCAAGAGCTGGCCAGTCAACTGCAAGAGCTGACTGACAAAGGATTCATACGTCCCAGCTCATCGCCTTGGGGTGCACCTGTCCTTTTTGTGAAGAAGAAAGATGGAACGTTTCGCATGTGTATCGACTACAGAGAACTCAACAAGTTAACGGTCAAGAACCGCTACCCATTACCTCGCATCGATGATCTTCTAGACCAACTTCAAGGCGCCACCTGTTTTTCAAAAATCGACCTACGTTCTGGTTATCATCAACTCAGAGTACATGAAGAAGACGTCCCAAAGACCGCCTTCCGAACTCGTTATGGTCATTACGAATTCATGGTCATGCCATTTGGTTTAACCAACGCCCCAGCTGTCTTCATGGATCTAATGAACAGAGTCTGCAAACCCTATCTCGACCGTTTTGTCATAGTCTTCATCGACGACATCCTCATCTACTCAAAGTCTAAGTCTGATCATGAACGACACCTTCGACTCATCCTTACACTCTTAAGGACAGAAAAGGTGTACGCTAAGTTCTCGAAATGTGAATTCTGGTTAAGGGAAGTACAATTCCTTGGACACGTCGTCAATGACAAGGGAATTCATGTTGATCCCTCAAAAATCAAGGCAGTACAGGAATGGCAAGCGCCACGAACCCCTACCGAAGTAAGATCATTTCTTGGTTTGGCTGGTTGCTATCGCCGTTTCATTGCAAATTTCTCCCGTATTGCTGTACCACTCACAGCTTTAACTCATAAAGGAAAACCCTTCATATGGGGACCTAAACAAGAAGAAGCCTTCCAAACCCTTAACAAAAAACTCTGTGACGCACCTATCCTCACACTTCCTGAAGGTTGTGATGACTTCGTGGTTTATTGCGACGCGTCAGGGCAGGGACTAGGCTGTGTACTGATGCAAAGAGGAAAAGTGATAGCTTATGCTTCTAGACAACTCAAAATTCATGAGAAGAACTACACCACCCACGACCTGGAACTTGGAGCCGTTGTGTTCGCTCTTAAGATATGGAGACATTACCTCTACGGTACTAAGTGTGAAATATACACTGACCACAAGAGCCTCCAACATATCTTCAACCAAAAGGAGTTAAACATGAGGCAACGAAGATGGGTCGAACTTCTTAATGACTACGACTGTGAAATTCGGTATCATCCTGGCAAGGCAAACGTGGTGGCCGATGCGCTCAGTCGAAAGGGTTATGCGAACTCCATTCGTCTTCTATGTTCGCAAATCATAACCGACATCAAAGATCAAATCCGAGAAGCCCAACATGTTTCAGTAACGGAAAACGACGTACGCAAGGAGCTGTCTTGTGGAGCTGAACTTAAAATCGAAACTAAATCCGACGGTATTCTGTACTATCTAGATCCCATATGGATTCCCGATCACAATAACTTTCGTGATTTCCTTATGAATGAGGCGCACAAAACACGGTACTCTGTACACCCCGGAGCCGACAAGATGTATCAAGACCTTCGATACACCTACTGGTGGCCTGGCATGAAGAAGGATATCGCTGTTTTTGTTTCCAAGTGCCTTACCTGTTCCAAAGTAAAAGCTGAACATCAAAGACCCTCAGGGCTTCTAGTCCAACCTGAAATACCTGTATGGAAGTGGGAAAACATAACCATGGACTTCATTACCGGGTTACCTCGCATCTCCAGTGGGTATGACACTATATGGGTAATCATTGATCGTCTTACAAAATCAGCTCACTTCATTCCGATTCGCGAGGACTTCAAGAACGAGAAGTTAGCTCGTATCTACATCAGCGAGATCGTAAGCCGTCATAGTGTACCTTTAAGCATTATTTCAGACCGCGATGGTCGTTTCACTTCACGAACATGGCAAGCCGTACAAGCCGCCTTGGGTACACGATTAGACCTCAGTACCGCTTATCATCCTCAAACTGATGGACAATCTGAACGCACCATCCAAACTCTTGAAGATATGCTTCGAGCATGTGTCATAGACTTCAAAGGGAATTGGGACGCTCATCAACCATTAGTTGAATTTTCGTACAACAATAGTTACCACTCAAGTATCAGCATGGCTCCTTTCGAAGCGTTATATGGCCGTAAGTGCCGATCTCCAGTATGTTGGCACGAAATTGGGGAAGCTCAAATCACCGGTCCAGAATTAATTCAAGAAACAACAGACAAGATCCATCAGATTCGAAACAATCTTCTAGCGGCACAAAGTCGTCAAAAGAGTTATGCAGACAAATGACGAAAGCCCTTGGAGTTTAACATTGGTGATCAAGTACTTTTAAAAGTATCTCCGTGGAAGGGAGTAGTTCGTTTTGGCCAGAAGGGCAAGCTAGCACTACGCTACGTAGGACCTTTCAAGATACTCGAAAGAGTAGGACCTGTAGCATACAAGCTTGACTTACCAGAATAACTCAACAGAATTCACCCCACGTTCCACGTATTAAACTTAAAGAAGTGTCTCGCCAATGAAAACCTCCATATTCCCCTAGAAGATATTCAGATCGATGAATCTATGCACTTCATTGAAAGACCAGTAGAGATCATGGACTTCGGAGAAAAACGTTTAAGACGGAGCCGTATTCCAATTGTTAGGGTACGCTGGGAGTCGAAACGAGGACCTGAGTTTACTTGGGAACGTGAAGACTCAATGCGCGAAAAATACCCGCATCTTTTTCCTGTCAGCACTACTACTTAAATTTCGGAACGAAATTTCTAAAAGTAGGGGATACTGTAACATCCGTCGAAAAACGGGTTTTCAAAACCCGCTTCGTTTATTAATCGAATAGTCATTTACATTTTTCGTTGTTTATTTAACGCTCTTTTTAATTTTAAACAATACATAATTAATAAATATATTAGAATTTATAAACTATAGTTAACAAACAATAAAAACGGTTGAAGAAAAAAATAAATGCCGCTGCCGGGTTTCGAACCCGGGTCAGCCGGCTCATTTAACACACAAACACTTAACCACTCCGCCACTTGGTTCTTTTGTGTAATCAATGAAACAAAATAAAACTTAACTTCTACCCGTGAACTCATCTGTTTGCGCCAAAACTGAAACCGCTCATGGGCTTTCATTTATCCAGACTTTTGAGTGATCGCTAATTACTGATTATAACCGATAAATAAATTGCTGCCCACGTTCTTAATCAATTCGGTCTTCAATTGCCTCGATTCATATGATTTTTGGGAGTTGAAAACCGAAATCATTTACTTCCTGATTTACACTGATAATATCATCGCCTCATAACTCAGAAACACTCGCAGCACCTTCAATTTCATTTTCACTCTAACTTCTGTTCGTCAGAAACGTTATCTGCTATCGCCGGACTTTCGCCGGAAAACCGGGACATACGTCAAATCGGTAAATTTCTCGATTCTTTCATTCTCAATCCATTGTTAGACTTTCACTAACTTAAATCCTTCAACCAGAATCGGTCCCAGACGAAGTTACCGGATACTCTACGCTCGCCGGAAAATCTCTGGACATTTCCGAAAAACGCTGTGAATCGGTACAAACATTTAAACCCTTTGATAATCTTTGTTTAGTAACTCAATTTCACAATTAGTTGATCAAAACTGTTAATTGATCCGATCAGACGGAATTCACAAAACAGAGCCGACGATCTTTGCCGGAGTTCTGAGAAAAACATCTGTTTCGGTACATTCACTTCCAAAACCCTCTCTATCCGTTACATTTCAATCATTTATAAGTTTCGTTAATCAAATTAAACAAGAACAGTCGAATATCGTTGTTCTGTGACTTTGAATGAAGAAGACGAAGTCGACGTTGTGTATAAGTATAATATAAATTGAATATTAAACCGGGTTAGATACACAGTCCAGCGGTGGACTGTGTGCAAACACATAGCGCACGTCACGAGTTCGAATCTTACAAACGCACCGGCTTTCCGAATTAAAACCAATTTTTTTTAAACTGAATCAGAGTAGGTCCTAGGATGTTTTTAAGATTATTATAAACTGCAAGTTTAATAGATAAGACACACAGCCCAACTGGTTGGGCTGTGCGCTTACAAACCAAAGGACCAGAGTTCGATACGGTTTCACTGCAGCCGGTTCAACCATTTAAATTCTTCTAATATAAAACCAAATAAACTAAACATTTAATTAGTATATATATATAACTAAAACATAGAATATTTCGGGTTAGACACGTAGCTCAGTTGGTAGAGCTGCGTGCACGCGTACGAGAGGTCTCGGGTTCGAGCCTCACCCAGCGCACACATAAGTCACTGTCCGACCGGTCAACGGACCGGTCAACGGTCAACCCAAAAAGTCAACATTTTTTATATTTTTATTTATTTATTTAATTTAAAAATCAATTAAAAATACTTAAAAATAATATTTTTAAAGTTAGAAAATGACCTTAAACTCACAAAAATAAATCTAAAAATCCTATTAAAATTGTTAATAAAATCCACTTATTTACCGTACCTTTTCGTTATTATTTAGGTTAGTTATTCCTCGTCGATCAACTCTCAAAACTCGTGCGCATTCAACATCATCAAACGAACGCACCCAATGTGAGTGAATCTCTACAAATTCCCCGTTTTAATCACATTTTGAGGTGTATCATGTGTCTTATTTTTATTACATTTAAACACTTGTGCATCTATCATACCCATGATCAAATGTGTATCCAATATGTATCAATTATTTGTGTGGTTAATGTTTAGATTAAATTTATTATTTTCAGTACATACATTATCACAGGCTCGTCTGTTCCCCATTACCTATGAGCGGAACCGTTCCCCATTACCTATGAGCGGAGCGTGGCGTTGCCAACATATGATCGGCTCCGTTTGATTGAGCCTTGATCACACATACATCATCATAGGCCGTCCGTTCCCCATTACCTATGAGCGGAACGTGACGTTGCCAACATATACATTATCATTCATGTCATATACTCATGCAAGGTGTTTTGTTATTGTTTGATTATATACGTTTGCTCACATATGATTGTTGCACAATTTTTCCATATTAAATACAATAAGAAATCAATATCAAATGTTTTTAACAAGGTTCACTCGCCAACTTTTGTTGACCCAAAATCCCCCATTTTTACACATAATACAGGTGATCCAGTTGCAGCAAGAAACATATAGGACGGCCTAGAAGAATAAATCAGATTAGGCTTTGGATTGTTTACTTAGTTACTTTTTCCTTGTAATTGTATGAACTTGTTTGGAATATTGAAGTTGTAATTTGAATTTAATAAATATGAAATATTTTAGTAAACATCATGAGCTTTGGTGATAACCCAATTATGCCCCGACTCTTATTCCGCTGCGGATCGGGGTGTGACAACTGACCCGTTTGACTTTTTATTAATATAACTTTGACTCGTCAATTGACCAAGCAAACATGGTAATCAGGAGGTGCCCTTTTAAGGGATTAGTACCTACCTGATTACGATCACGTAGCCACGTTCGTTGCGAACAATGGCTGGACCATAGTAGTCTTAGTTCAAAGTCAAAGCGTTTTTACGTCAACGCTTTGACTTTAGCTTAAAGCCTTATAAAATTGAAGAAAGGAGGTTGGGACACTTACAAGTGAACCAAGGATGACTAAGAAACTCAGAGGAAGTCCCCAATGAGCTCAGGAACCTCCAAGTGAGCAATAGAGATGAAAAGATGAGAATGAGCAAATTGTGAGGTAGTTTGAGGTGCTATTTATAGCCAAAGATGAAGCATGGGATCACTCCAAGTGTTAGGAACTGATCTAGGATGAGTACAACTGGGTAGGATCATGGCACAAGCAGGAGAAGGGTGGAAATGGCGAGCAAGGCGGCAAACACAGCAGGTTGCCATGTTTCTGTCGCTGACAGTCCCTTACGGACCGTAAGGAGTAAGCCTTGCGGTCCGTAAGGACCTCTGGCGCCCACAGAAACTTAAATGGTTACGGACCATAAGGAGAAAGCCTTGCGGTGCGTAACCGCCATCCAGAAAACATATTTTGACATTTTTTCCATTTTTGGTCCCTCGACTTTATTAGCTGCCATCCAAAGGTTATAATTTAACACTTTGACAACTTTAGCCCCTCTCGATTTAGCACATGGCATTCGAGGATCAATGAGACACGTGTCGAAATTTTACGGGACGGGTTTTTACGAGGTGTTACATCTTCCCACGGAAAAAATCATAAGAGGAGTGAAACCAACCAAAATTATGCCATACCAGTTATTCCGCTAAACTAAGTTGCTCCTAATCCTCAACCAGGCAGAAAACATTACCAAGGACATTTTTTACAGTGCCTCACCTATCGAAAGCATCACCCAGTCAACTCTCGGTGTCGTACTTGCTCTTACTGTGGGCATTACGGTCACTTTATCAACACTTGTTGATGCTATAAACCTCAATCAGAACCACCTATGGCTCCATCAAATGCATGACTCATGAGTCCTCCACTTGACCGGCCAAACCCACACCTTATGATTCAACTGTATGTTCAACCAGATACTTCACCAATGGAGCAACCGACCGTACCGTGTGACATCCAACCCGTTCCTTAAGATCGATCCGTTCTTGCCAACCTAGTGAGCGAGATAACAAGAAGGCACGAAGACGAGCATTCAACACCTATCCAATCAGGACAACAATGATGCGGTCAGTAGTGTGACAAAATCTTTATGCTTTAAGTTTATTTTGAATAAAACATTTTTAGAGTCGTTTTTGTACGGATTAGTTTTAAATTAATTAAAAGTTGATATGACTATTGGAATATAAGTTTAATGATCCGAATTTTTGTAAAATGTTATAAACCCTAACAATTCGCCTATTACGACTTGAACTTGAGGAAACACACCACTGTAATCCTACTTACTACAAGCGGTGGTCCTAATCATCACAACCCTAAACATTTTTGTAACCAGGCACTCGGGGACGTAAAACTTTGTTCATCTTAAAAGTGTTTTTAAATAACACACATATACATATATAGTTTTTAAATGTATAAAAAAAGTCTTTTAAATGAATTTTGTATTTTTGATCATAAATTTCTCTTAAACTCAACGAAATGTTTCTCGTAAACAAATTGAATTGTTTTATGAGTACCAAATCTAACTACTATTATTTCACTTAGTAAAGTGTTAAACCATGTATACGAAATTCAACAAATGGGAGTTGGTATTTTTAAGCCACGATTAATCCAAAACGTGCAAATAAATAAAAGTTCTTAGTAAACCCAAGATACTTTTTACCACAGTCCCATTTCCCAAAACGAACAATTAGGCTGTATCTCGAGAACGTTCGATGTGCTTCTATGATCTACCCTATGATACTCTACAATTGTTCGATTTGTATTCATCCCCTAACTTGTAGACGGTAAGATCAATGCTGTTATTTTGTTGCTTCCATCATTCGACCCCATGTTTTGTTGTGAGTTTGGATTCGAGAGGTTCATTTCCTCGGTCACGTCCGAGAAACGTATACATGTGGATCCGTCAAAGATTGAAGCGATTAAGAATTGGGAAGCGCCAAGGACTCCGTTAGAGGTGCGACAATCCCATTTTATATCGACTTTATCCGTTATTCCCATTTTATATTATTGACGTACGCATTAGCGTCAATCAATACTATCGTTAAATTCTGCTCTATTCCGTTGATAGCTTGTGTCGTTGCCACACTGTTGATGTTACAATCCTAAAATTTACCATCGTTTTCATTTCATATTCTAACGTTTTATGTTGTTGTCATTTTATGCTACTACTATTCCGCACTATTGACTTTTCATACTACTATCATTTACTATTATTGTTATTTCATGTTATTACACTTTCACATAATTACTAATTCACGGCTACCTTTCCTCATAACATGAAATGGGGTATCATCTCACTTATTCTTAGACTAAGCCTTCCCTGATAACTATGGAATGTAGGTACTATCATCATTTAGTCACGCCCTTTTTGGGTTCGAGACTTAAGTATCGTTTGTTTGTGGTGTTGGTTATGTTTATTTAGTTAGTAAGTTTTAGGTCGAGTCGTTGCATAGAACCAATCAAGACTCGATAACGAAGTTGAAGAAATTTGATAAGGACATGGTGGATACGCCGCTGGTACTTCCTATATACAAGTGTGCTTGTCAAACTATCAAAAGCCTCGTTAGACTAGTCAAGGGAAGTTCTATGTAAGTTTTGTTTTAGTTGTCAATCAAAATTCGTATAATGATGTGGATGAAAGTTTGATAGAGACATGGTGGCTACGCCGCTGGTACATCTTATTATAAGTGTCTCTGTCAAATTTTCAAAAGCAGTGTTAAACTAATCTTGAGAGTTTTATGTTAGTTTGATTTGGTTATGTGTTTGCTAATTCAAATCCTATAACTTTGCGTATTTTACTCTATCATTGTGGCGTTTTGTGAGAGAATTTTTTTTTTCAAGATCCCAAGTCATGACACGAATTGTAGTTTAGGCATCATGAGTATACCTTACGACTCCATTGCAAACTCTCTTGTGTTACGAGTCATCTCTGGAACATGATTTTATCCTAAGCTGCAGTCAGTCCTTGATACACAATTCTTAGGCTTCACGATGTAATATTCATATCGCCTATGATAGGCTATCTCTTACGTTATCATTAACCTCTTCACCACGACAACTCTAGCATTAAAAGTGATTCCTCTATCTGGGTATTGAACGTTTATCAAGAACGCTACCACCTCAATCGGTCTTAGCTTAAGCTTATCTTCAACATCATTACGACTCATGTTTAACACTTGTTACCTGATGTTCTAAGAAATAATCTAATCCCAAGATTCAAATTTCTAGTGTTATTACGAAATCTAGTGGATATCACTTTTGCCTACGATAACCCTACACACCATCCTACACGAGTGGTTTCCTCCTAATTTTGGGACGAAATTATCGAAAGTATGGGAGACTGTAACATCCACGAAAAACGGACCCAAAAAATCTGATTCGCTTTGTAAACCGGATCCTGGAGCGTGATTAATAAAAATGAGAATTTTTATTATTTACTTGCCTGAAATATCGTTTCGTACTAATTTAATTAACTACGAACTAAAAACATTAATTTCGGATTAAATACGTTTATTTTTTAACTAACTATCCGTTAGTTTCGTTAAATATGTGAAAGAAATGAAATAACTAAGTTAGAATGGCTGGTTAATTAAAGTGTTGATGCGTATGTCTAATGCCTACGTCTTAGTCTTGTGTCTACTTAGTTTGTCGGGCAATGTAATAGTGTAAGTTTGATTTTGAGTTTTCAAGTAATAGAACTCATACGCACGTAGGAGTCCTACGTGCGTAAGAGTCATAGAACGCATGAGTCATGCACTCTATATGTCATGTGTGGTCTGTCACACCCCGACCCGCAGCGGATAAGGTGATCGGGGCATGATTGGGTTATCATCAAAGCTCATGACATTTATTATGCGTTTCATATTCTTTAATACAAATTAAATGGAAATTTACAATAAAGGTTACAACTGTTCTAACTAACAATCTAAACTTCTTTGTTCTCTTCTAAGGCATATCCTATGTTTTCCTTGCTTCAACCTGTTCACCTGTATCATGTGTAAAATGGTTTTTGGATCAACATAATGTTGGCGAGTGAATCCTATGGAAAACATTTGAACAAATTTATTTAAATTGATTATGAAATATGTGCACAACCAAACATGAGTAAAAATAGATATAAACTTAATCAACAATCATAAGATATTAAGTGAAACACACATGAACAATAATGGAACATTTAGAGGCACGCGATGCTCAACTCGTCTCTCACGAGGAACTGAGGGCCTAATGAATGAATTTGCATGAACATGATAACATAAATGACACAACTACAAACAATACAAACTCAATGATACACACATGAACAATAATGGAACATTTAGAGGCACGCGATACTCAACTCGTCTTTCACGAGGAACTGAGGGGCCTAATGAATGAGTTTCATGTATTTTGACAAAAGGAAATAAGTAATCACAACAATATAAACAATCTAAGTTTAGGTCATGATGTGGTATAGCACAAGTTTAAATAAATAAGTTATTTATTTTCATAACACATGACACACCCCAAAACGTGTAAATTAAAAGGGGGAGTTGTAAGATTCACTCACAGTGGGTGCGTTCGGTTGTTGATGTTGAATGTACGCGAAGTGGTTTTAACCACGAGTGAGATTAACCTAGATAAATCGCATTATGGTTTGGTAAGTAAACGGATTTTATTAATTTATTTTAGTAGGATTGTTGGGTGTATTTTTGTGAGTTTGAGGCTATTTTCTAACCTTAAAAATGTTATTTTTAAGTATTTTTAATTGATTTTTAATTAAAATAAATAAATAAAAATAAATAAAAAAATTTATTTTTCTGACCGTTGACCTGACCGTTGACCGGTTCGAATGCGGATCACAAGTGCGCTGAGTGAGGCTCGAACCCGAGACCTCCCGTACGCGTGCACGCAGCTCTACCAACTGAGCTACGTGTCTAACCCGTTATATATCTGATTTTAATTATATATATATATTAATTAGTTTAAACCGAAAATCATTTTATTTTAAAAACAGTTTTAAGCGAACCGGACGTGCACTCCACAGGTCTCGAACCCGGGACCTGTGGTTTAATCTAACACACAGTCCACCGCTGGACTGTGTGTTAAACATGTTATATAATTCGATTTTTATTATACTTAAATACAATTTAGTTATTTCCTTTTCTGCCTTATTAAAAAGAATAGATAATTGTTCGAGTCGGTGCAGTAGACCGGACTCGAACTCGTGACCTGTGATATAAACAAACACACAGTCCACCGCTGGACTGTGTGTCTAACTTGGTTATTATTCCGGTTATTTATATACTTAACATATACCAGTATCGACTCCGGTTCAGTTAAACAAAAATTTGATTTTTATTTAGGCAGCGTGTGTGAAACCGGATTCGAACTCGTGACCTTTGCGTTATATGTGCACACAGTCCACCGCTGGACTGTGTGTCTAACCCGATTAATATCCTGATTTATATTATACATATATGATCCGGATACATCGTCTTCTTCATCAAGTGTTAACCAGATATAAGGTCTGACTGGTTCGAGTTTTTATTCAAGTTTCATTAGTGTTTTACAGTCCATTAAGGTAAGATAAGGGTGAAAAGATAAAGAAAATAAGCGAAGAGGTATACCGACTGGACCCTCTGTTTTCCGGCAGAACTCCGGCGACAGCAATCAACTCCGGCGTCAGGTGTCTTGCAGCAGCAAGTCTCCGGAAAGCTTGGAAAAAGTATGGGTATCTCCGGTATAAGCTTCAGGGGCTCAGTGAGGTTCAGAAATAAGGAAATCGGTTTTCCGGCGACGAACAGAAAAGTTCCGGCGAGGGAGTTTTCGCCGAGAAAGAGTGTGGTTTTGAGCGAAAGGTTTTCAATGGGTTGAGGGTGAATTTATAGGGGAAAATCGAGATGTATTTGGTCTGATTTCCGACTGGATTCGTAAATCATAAAAACTCCGGCGGTTATGGTTTGGTCGCGGACTTCAAACATCGGTTATAACCGATGTCTTGTTAATGGTTTACGTTATAACTGAAAATGGTGTTAAAAACTCGCGAGGTTTCCGGGATTCCGACGACTGAACTAATGGGCGCCATTTTTGAATTCGTAACGTCACTTTATCAATTAAATGATTTCAATATTTACCAAACAGAACAAGTGGCGCAGTGGTTTGTGTGTGTGAGATAAGTCGCTGAATCGACTCGGCGAGTGACCCGGGTTCGAAACCCGGCTGGATCATTTCATTTTTATTTTGCGATTTTCAACAGTTTTTCAAAAACTAAATATATATTCCCGTATAATAATTGATTACGTATCGTTTAAAAATATTTTGGGCATTTAATTCGCAACGAAATTTTTGACTGACTGTTCGGTTGATAAACGGAGCGGGTTTGGTAAATCCGTTTTTGACGGATGTTACAGTATCCCCTGCTTTTTAGAAATTTCGTCCCGAAATTTAAATAATGATATATTTTGACTAAAAGGATGGTGATGTTTTGTTTGACAGTTGTATGCTCAGAAAAATGAGGGTTTAAGTTTTTGTTCGAGGCGGTAACGTTCCTTGTAAGGGTTAAGTACCCTATTCAGGAATCGCTTTTTGTTGCCTACTGTATAAGTATTGATAAGCAGAAATGATTTGCTAAAAATGATATCATGCATAAGAATTTAGATACGTTTGGGAAAGTATGGTTATATCCTAAGGCAAAACTTCTAACACTACAACCTATATGGAACATAAATAAAAACACAACAACTGATATTTGAACATAAGTAAACACAACAACTAATATTCGAACATGAATAAACACATCAGCAAATATTTGAACATGAATAACCACATCAGCAAATATTTGAACATGAATAAACACAACAGCAAATATTTGAATCCACATTCTGATAGCATATATGTTTGAATGATGGAAGTTCCTCTCTCGTTTGTTATGATGGAGAGGTTAGTTTATGTAGAAATGGATCACAATCCAATCTCTTTAAATAACATGATGATATAAATGTAACACAAATTCCAACCAAGGCAATACTAAATCCTACATGGAACTTCTCATAACCGCCTGATAATGCCTCTGATCCTTTGGCAAGAATACTTATATATAGGAAGTACCAGCGGCGTATCCACCATATTCTTGCCAAATTTTCATTAGTTTTATCCACAAGTTATGATTGGTTACCAAGAAACTAATAAATCCTACATAGAACTTCTCATAACCGTCCGATAATGCCTCTGATCCTTTGACAAGAATACTTATATATAGGAAGTACCAGCGGCGTATCCACCATATTCTTGTCAAATTTTCTTTGGTTTTATCAGTGAATTATGATTAGTCCTATAACTCTACAACCAATACAACAAACATAAAATACTGAAATGAAATATATCTGTGCGATCAAGGCTCAATCGAACGGAGCCGATCGTATTGCATGTACTGAAAATGAAATGGATGTGCGCTCAAGGCTCAATCAAACGGAGCCGAACGTATTGAATGTACTGAAATTGAAATTGTGTGCTCAAGGCTCAATCAAACGGAGCCGAGCGTATTGCATGTACTGAAAATGAATAACTTAACCACACAAACAGCCTATGCATGGAACCTCTCATAACCGCCTGATAATGCCTCCGATCATTTGACAAGGATACTTATATATAGGAAGTACCATCGGCGTATCCACCATATCCTTGTCAAATTTTCATTCACTTTATCCGCAAATTATGGTTGGTTCGATGCGACTCTACTACAAACACCACAACCACAAGATACTGATAATGAAATTGTATGTGCGCTCAAGGCTCAATCAAACGGAGCCGAACGTATTGAATGGAATTGTATGTGCGCTCAAGGCTCAATCAAACGGAGCCGAACGTATTGAATGTACTGAAATTGAACAACTTAATCTAAACAACCATCACACAAACAGCCTATGCATGGAACCTCTCATAATCGCCTGATAATGCCTCCGATCATTTGACAAGAATACTTATATATAGGAAGTACCATCTGCGTATCCACCATATCCTTGTCAAATTTTCATTGACTTTATCCGCAAATTATGGTTGGTTCGATGCGACTCTACTACAAACACCACAACCACAAGATACTGATAATGAAATTGTATGTGCGCTCAAGGCTCAATCAAACGGAGCCGAACGTATTGCATGAACTGGAAATGTAAATTGAAATGTGCGCTCAAGGCTCAATCAAACGGAACCGAGCGTATTGCATGTATTGAAATGTAAAATGAAATGACCGATCAAGGCTCAAACAACGGAGCCGATCGTGCGCCCACATAATAAAATGGGGATCCAACTCAACCTCGATGGATGGGGAGTCACGGCCTTGGCAAAAGCATATACTGAAAACAATATATAATATATAATATCCAATAATTTCTCTAACAGTCTACACATGGAAAAACATAAAACTAAACGATAGGAGTTGAATCTGGATCTTCGGCGAAGAGGACTAGTTGAGTATCTTCATCTGGGCCGTCATTATCTTCGACAGGGTTGGCGTTGATATTGAAGACTCTTCCTCTTGCTGGTGGCATAGTGGTTGGGTTTTCTTGGTTTACTTGGTTAACTGGGTTTGATTGGGCTTGAGTGTTGATAACGTTAACCAATTGAGGGCATGTGTTTCTAAAGTGGGTAGGGTCGCCACAATTGAAACAATCTCGAGCATATGGGAACATGGGGTATTGGGGTTGTTGATAGGCTTAGGCCATGTTTTGAGTAGGGGAAAAGGTTTGGTTTTGAAAGGTGCGACAAACATTGCTCAAATGACCATAGCGTCCACAAGTTGCACATAGACGACAAGGTAGGGTATGGGGATGGTGATAAAAACAGTTGTTGCATCGAGGGTGAGGTCCAAGATATGGTTTCTTATCTGGGTAAGCTGAGTTGGGTGCCACTTGGGTGATTGGGATAGCTCGAATGGGTATGGCATGTAAAACTGGTTGATTTCGTTGAGTAGCAGCGAAAAGTCGCCCGACTCTTCTTCTCTTAGGATTGGGTTGAGAAGGGGATTCGGTTTGAGTGGAGTCGGAGGTTTCAGTCGATTCTTTATCCTTCTTCTTCTCCTCCTTGAAGTCTTTGTTTCGGATTCGGTTCTCGGTGAGCTCTGTTGCTAGCTCCATTGCTGCTTCCAAAGTTGCAGGCTTGGCACTTATTACAGGGTCTTGAATCTTTGACGGAAGACCACGAATGTAGTGCTCGATCAAACGGTAGAGGGGAGTGAACATGTTGGGAACCATTTGATGTAACTCGAGGAATCTTTTGTTGTAGGTGATGTGGTCTCCTTCCACTTGCTTCAATGAGTAGAATTCATCTTCTAACTTCTTGATTTCGCTCCTTGGGCAAAATCGTCTGGTCATGATTTCCTTCAATTCGTTCCAAGTTAAGGACATAGCATCTTCAACACCTCGTTTGGCCTTATCTGTGTTCCACCAAGTAAGTGCTACCCCATATAATCGACCGGTAGCATATCGCACTTTGCGATCGTCAGGGCAATCGCAATTTAGAAATGTGTTCTCCATTTCTTCAAACCAATGGAGGAGAGCGGTGACGCCTTCAGTCCCTTTGTATTTCGGAGGGTCGCATGATTTGAAGTGCTTGTAGGTGCATTTAGTGGTATTTGGGGAAGAGTTGAAAATGTTTTGGTTTGCTTGATTGACATGATTAACGGTAAGTGCTTGCTGAACTTGGATTACAATATTGGGTATTACGGCTGCCATTTGTTGAGCGATTAAGGCAGCCATGCGTTCGCGGGCTTTTCTTGCTCTCGTCTTCCTACGGGCGAGGTTAGAAGACATCTACAAGGAATACATGACAAGAGTATGAGTTAGATGCTTTCGGGTTCATGGGTCGTATTCAAGAACGAACATTCATAAAATAATTATAGAAAATAAATTACTACATCCATGGGATGTCTTGGGTTTGCTCGCTGTTAGGCCCTACATGCCGCCATACTTTACCTGTGTAATCATGTGGGCCCCCATGAATACCGGTTTTTCATATGGTTCGCACGGGTTTGCCAGGTTGCGTACACAAAAACCCGGAGAAAATCGAGAAATATGTATACAACGTGTGATATTCGGAATGTGTCCAGGTGTAGACACGGTGACAACTCAAAGTAGGGTTAGTTCGAACGACGTTTGGTGTGGCATGCTTTGGCCTAATAGGTCCTTCGTACTCTCATCGTTGGTCCCCAGGTAGGCAAACTGGTCCGTTATATTGGATTTATATGAATGCCAGCCTAGACAGGACGTTCCGACTACCGGTACTTGTACCCTTCCAGTTACTACATGCCCGTCGCAGAACTTACTTTGATGAGATTTGAAAATTGCACAAAATCTTTGGATAATGAGAGTATGAAAATAAATTGAATACATGAACATCGATATATGTATAATGAATATGTATATATGTATGATGAATATGTATATAAGCATGTATGTTTGACTGAAATGTAAACAAATATGAAACAAATAAATATCACAAGTTTGTATGTAACCACCTAATCAATTAAAATTTAGGCAGACTATAGTATAGGCTCTAAGGGTCTAATAACCTATCCTATATCCCTATAGTCATGGCTCTGATACCAATCTGTCACACCCCGACCCGCAGCGGATAAGGTGATCGGGGCATGATTGGGTTATCATCAAAGCTCATGACATTTATTATGCGTTTCATATTCTTTAATACAAATTAAATGGAAATTTACAATAAAGGTTACAACTGTTCTAACTAACAATCTAAACTTCTTTGTTCTCTTCTAAGGCATATCCTATGTTTTCCTTGCTTCAACCTGTTCACCTGTATCATGTGTAAAATGGTTTTTGGATCAACATAATGTTGGCGAGTGAATCCTATGGAAAACATTTGAACAAATTTATTTAAATTGATTATGAAATATGTGCACAACCAAACATGAGTAAAAATAGATATAAACTTAATCAACAATCATAAGATATTAAGTGAAACACACATGAACAATAATGGAACATTTAGAGGCACGCGATGCTCAACTCGTCTCTCACGAGGAACTGAGGGCCTAATGAATGAATTTGCATGAACATGATAACATAAATGACACAACTACAAACAATACAAACTCAATGATACACACATGAACAATAATGGAACATTTAGAGGCACGCGATACTCAACTCGTCTTTCACGAGGAACTGAGGGGCCTAATGAATGAGTTTCATGTATTTTGACAAAAGGAAATAAGTAATCACAACAATATAAACAATCTAAGTTTAGGTCATGATGTGGTATAGCACAAGTTTAAATAAATAAGTTATTTATTTTCATAACACATGACACACCCCAAAACGTGTAAATTAAAAGGGGGAGTTGTAAGATTCACTCACAGTGGGTGCGTTCGGTTGTTGATGTTGAATGTACGCGAAGTGGTTTTAACCACGAGTGAGATTAACCTAGATAAATCGCATTATGGTTTGGTAAGTAAACGGATTTTATTAATTTATTTTAGTAGGATTGTTGGGTGTATTTTTGTGAGTTTGAGGCTATTTTCTAACCTTAAAAATGTTATTTTTAAGTATTTTTAATTAAAATAAATAAATAAAAATAAATAAAAAAATTTATTTTTCTGACCGTTGACCTGACCGTTGACCGGTTCGAATGCGGATCACAAGTGCGCTGAGTGAGGTTCGAACCCGAGACCTCCCGTACGCGTGCACGCAGCTCTACCAACTGAGCTACGTGTCTAACCCGTTATATATCTGATTTTAATTATATATATATATTAATTAGTTTAAACCGAAAATCATTTTATTTTAAAAACAGTTTTAAGCGAACCGGACGTGCACTCCACAGGTCTCGAACCCGGGACCTGTGGTTTAATCTAACACACAGTCCACCGCTGGACTGTGTGTTAAACATGTTATATAATTCGATTTTTATTATACTTAAATACAATTTAGTTATTTCCTTTTCTGCCTTATTAAAAAGAATAGATAATTGTTCGAGTCGGTGCAGTAGACCGGACTCGAACTCGTGACCTGTGATATAAACAAACACACAGTCCACCGCTGGACTGTGTGTCTAACTTGGTTATTATTCCGGTTATTAATATACTTAACATATACCAGTATCGACTCCGGTTCAGTTAAACAAAAATTTGATTTTTATTTAGGCAGCGTGTGTGAAACCGGATTCGAACTCGTGACCTTTGCGTTATATGTGCACACAGTCCACCGCTGGACTGTGTGTCTAACCCGATTAATATCCTGATTTATATTATACATATATGATCCGGATACATCGTCTTCTTCATCAAGTGTTAACCAGATATAAGGTCTGACTGGTTCGAGTTTTTATTCAAGTTTCATTAGTGTTTTACAGTCCATTAAGGTAAGATAAGGGTGAAAAGATAAAGAAAATAAGCGAAGAGGTATACCGACTGGACCCTCTGTTTTCCGGCAGAACTCCGGCGACAGCAATCAACTCCGGCGTCAGGTGTCTTGCAGCAGCAAGTCTCCGGAAAGCTTGGAAAAAGTATGGGTATCTCCGGTATAAGCTTCAGGGGCTCAGTGAGGTTCAGAAATAAGGAAATCGGTTTTCCGGCGACGAACAGAAAAGTTCCGGCGAGGGAGTTTTCGCCGAGAAAGAGTGTGGTTTTGAGCGAAAGGTTTTCAATGGGTTGAGGGTGAATTTATAGGGGAAAATCGAGATGTATTTGGTCTGATTTCCGACTGGATTCGTAAATCATAAAAACTCCGGCGGTTATGGTTTGGTCGCGGACTTCAAACATCGGTTATAACCGATGTCTTGTTAATGGTTTACGTTATAACTGAAAATGGTGTTAAAAACTCGCGAGGTTTCCGGGATTCCGACGACTGAACTAATGGGCGCCAATTTTGAATTCGTAACGTCACTTTATCAATTAAATGATTTCAATATTTACCAAACAGAACAAGTGGCGCAGTGGTTTGTGTGTGTGAGATAAGTCGCTGAATCGACTCGGCGAGTGACCCGGGTTCGAAACCCGGCTGGATCATTTCATTTTTATTTTGCGATTTTCAACAGTTTTTCAAAAACTAAATATATATTCCCGTATAATAATTGATTACGTATCGTTTAAAAATATTTTGGGCATTTAATTCGCAACGAAATTTTTGACTGACTGTTCGGTTGATAAACGGAGTGGGTTTGGTAAATCCGTTTTTGACGGATGTTACATGGTCTATTAATAGTGTTGATGAAGGGCATGACCACATTACTTTCACTTTTGGACTTGGAGAGCTTTTGTCAAAATTGTATTGTCCTACTGTTATGCTGCCAAAATCAATACAAGAGGATAGATTATGAAAGATTAAGTGTTCTTATGCTTTGAAATGGATTCTGCACTTTTCATTGTCATTTAGATATCATAATGTGTTAATTCAAGTCATTTCGGTTAACAAAAATGATCCTACAAATGGTGTCTGAGAAGGAGAGCTGATATTACTCAAAGATCACGTGGTTTTCAATTTTTGGAGCATAAAAGTTCATCTTTGACCATTTTTCATGTTTTCTCTCAATTCAACAGTTCAATTTCTATCAAATTCTCAAAATATCTTCTTTATCATCTACAAACAACATGTCAGAACATTAAAGGTGTTTGCATCCATTTTCATCATAAAAAGTTGAAAACTCATCAAAAATGGTCTAGAGCGAAGGAGACATGATCTAGCGCAAGAGGGTGTTTTTGAGCGCAGGAGTAGAATGCACGAGCCTCATACACACGTAGGACTCATCTGTTTGAGTTATTCGCACGTAGGAGATTGGTTCGCATGGTGTCATACGTTCTTAGTTATCATAAGCTTGATAACTCATCCGTTGTTTGGGTCATACGCTGGAATTCACTCCTACCTTTATTGGTGCTTGTGCGCTTTAAAGAATTTTATAGAATTGAAACTTTTCTCAAGTCAATGGATTTCGAGTCTTTGAATGCATTTGTTGTTACACAAACAAATATGGTTCAAAACATGAATCTAGAGAATGAAATGGGTACGACTAACAAGCCCCCAAAGTTATTATGTATCAAAGATTACCTGAAGTGGGTAGGATGTTTTGAGAATTATGTTCAAGTTATGACTTTTGATGCATGGATGGCAATCGAAGAGGAATACATTACTAAAAAGAATGAATATGGTTAAAGTATTTCAATTTCACAAATTCCTCAAACTGAAAAAGATTCCTATTTAAGAGAGAACAAGATAACGAATCTACTTCCGCAGTCTATAAAAGAATAAATTCTACAACTGCATCAATATTTCGGGTCATGTCAATCACTTTGGCTAGCGTTGTTCAACATGAATCGTGGTAATGATGACATGAGGAAAAGTAAAGCTGATCAAATAAAAAAAGGAGTTCAATATCTTTATGGCAATAAAAGGTGAAAGTCTACATCAACATATTGAAATTAAAACCGATAGATTACATCAATTTGAATTTGAGCACCTTCATTGAAAAACTCGAGGCACAAGAATTAGAACTCCGAAAGAAAGCTAAGATGAAATATATTGTGATTCCTCAAGATGTTGGGCTGTATTATAAAGGATCTGAGACGCCAGTTGTTGCGGGTCAAAAGATCCTGATTGTTTTTAGTTGCGGGTCGTATTAGTAATTACAATATGAAAGAAAACAAGACTACGACTAGATATATTCTGCGGGAAATGGAATTGATCGACATCAGATGGTGCATGGCTAGTGTAATCAAAAGATCACAAAGGTTCATGGAGATCACCGGGAGAAACTGCTTAGGAGGACTAGATACCAAGCTTAGCTTTGATAAATAAAACATAGCATGTTACAGGTGCAACGAGAAATGTCATTTTAAAAGAGAGTGTACCAACTGGCCACCAGAAAACAGTATCTATTCGTTTGGCAGAGATTACTGTCAAAGGGCCATTTAACACAAGAACTCACAGAAAAGTCCAGGATCATCAAACTCCAAGAATATTCCGATAGAAGATGGTCTTCAAAAGAAAGGGTGAAGCTTAATGACAAAAAATCAGGAGATGGATGATACTGTTGAAGTTGCTGTAGAATAGGAACATAGGGAGGAGATTAATTCTGATGAAGTAGAGCTCAAACAATAATCAAACGTTTTCGTTGAAGCTGAATCAAAACAACCTACTGTAGAGACAGAATCAGTTCCGATAGAAAATGTCTAAAAGGATAAGATTTTTCCTATTCCATCTTATTTCTTTAAAACCATTGTTCCTCTTGATATTTTTGAAAGTTTTTCACGATTCTTTTCTGGAGAAGAAGCTGCATCCAGGAAGATCAATTTTGACAAGGATGAAGATTAAATCGTCGAGATGATAAATGCGAATGAATAGATTACTGCTGAAACTTTAGAGGAGATTGCACAAAAAGCTATGATGGCGTAGTTAATAGAGGTAAAATCGGTAATTGAATCGGATAAAACTAAGTCATTAATAGCGAAAGATGATCCAACAACATCCTTAAAATGTTTAAAATTATCAATTCCTTGTGAAGAATGCATTGAGAAGGATGAAGATTATATGAAACTTAAAAAACATACTGACAGTTTGTTAGATGATCTTAAAATCTTCAGGAAGCATATAACAAGCTTCAAAAGGTTGAAAAAGATTTTAAAGATATAATTTGTTAGGATTAGGAGACCATTCTTATGCTAAAAAGTACCGTTTTAGACAAACAAACTGCATTTGATAAATATCTGGATGAAATGGCTGAGCTAAAACAAGAAATGCAAAAGACAAAAAAATTGAATCAAAACGTGTTGATAAGAATTTAACTAGTTATGCGGCGGCTTCACCTATCCTAGATTATATACTTTACATGTCCTAGGCTAAGGATGAGGAATGGGGGAAGATATCTACGAATATGGGAATCACAGAATTGGGTAGAACTGATGTCCGCCTCTGATATGGAGTAACTCTGGATGGTGTTGACAAAGCCATTGATGTGGAAGTGAAAACTCCAGTAGTGGCTGATCCAAATGATATATTACCGAAACCATCAATCTGTCGTATGAGAAATCTGAAGGAAGTTCTGATTGTGATTCAGAGGTCTGTGTAACACCCCAACCGCGAAATAAAAACAACCCGCGGCGGAAACGTCAGGGGGTCACGCTACAAATTGATTCAAACACATGGTAAATAAAGTTTGGTTTTATTGAACTTATAAATTACATCGTCTTTTGAGAATTCGAAACAAAATACAACAACTAAGTTTATTTTTAATCAAGCTAAGGCCAGCGTCCATCCTATGTGTAGCATACTTGATCATGCATTAGTACCTGAAACATATGTGAAAATAAAGTCAACATTGAATGCTGGCGAGTAACATAGGTTTTGTGGTCACGACTCATGGATTTTGAATATTGAAATATATTTAATCAACTTTAACAGTTGATATTTTAAATAAATCTTTGTAGCCATGAATCTTTGACAAAAATGTTTTTTTTTGTAAGATTGTATGAGAAATCATTCGATTTAAGAGAAACATTGTATGGTTTACTAGAACCCATTTGTGACTTTGTATAAACCAACCAAATGTCTTGTATTGTATAAATCAACCAAATGTCTTGTACTGTATGAACATATATCTTTGTATAAACCAATTGTCTTGTGTAAACAAAATGTCGTGTTGTGTATATAAAACAATTTGCCTTTTTGTATAAAACAAGTGTGGTTTGTTGGCGAATATATTCATGCCTTGTTGACTGTCGGACAAACCTTTATAAATAAAGGTCTGTCAAATGTGTTGCACAGTTTCTGTCATTCCCAGAGGAAACTTCCAAACAAACTTAGGAAGCGGGAATGGGGTTGTCAATCATATGGTACCATAACATATTATCGGTCGGCGTGATCAAAGTTAATGAATGTATCATTGTCATGTTCAACGTACCATCAAGTTTCGTACAATGTAAAGCATGTTGTGTATATAAATCATATGTAAATAATTTTTGTAAACATGTTTTGAAAGGTAGTTTAGCACATATGAATCACCCCAAAATATTTAGAAAACGTAAAAGAGGGGAACTATGTACTCCCCTGTAGCTTTAGGGTTTTTGACTTAAAGCTTCTTGGTGCAAATTCTGAGTTCCTAATAATAATACAATGCATCACATGTTAGTAAAATAACCCAAGTCACTTTAGCCATACAACACGAGACAGAACCCCAACGGACTTAGTCAGGCAGAGCCATGACATGCGTTGGTGGGTCCAAAATCAATCGAGTAGGGTGGCCATACTACACGAGACAGAACCCCAACGGACTTAGTCAGGCAGAGCCTCGATATGCGTTGGTGGGTCCTAAATCAATCGGGTAGGGTGATGAATTAGGGATCAGGGGTTAAAATACTTACAACGGAGCATAGCTTCGCAGGTTAAGGGGTTTAGGGGGCTTCGGGACTCGGACAGAGTTTAGAGAGAGTCGGAGATCGATTTTTCGATCGAATAGGTGCAAATGAACTTGTCCCGGGCCGCTCCTTATATACCCAAAATTGGCTTCTCCCGCTCGTCGCGCGAGGAGACAGGGTGTCTCTCACGTGGCGCGGGGGAGGTCAACTAAGCCTAGACTGCCACCAGTCTTAGGTTGGTTGGACACGTGTCACGAAACGGAGCCACGTGCCCTGGTACTCTCCCGTGCGTCGCGGGAGATACCCAGGATTCTGCGCATGGCGCCTGAGAGGTTTTTTTCGTGTCGGTTTTCGTCGTGCGTGTCCGGGGTTGCGATTAAGGTCTTTGTAAAGTGTATTTGGGGATATGTTACAGTAACTTGGATATTAATCCGGAAATGTTGTGAATATTATTTTGACCGATCGCATGTAAATAAAATACTGAACGATTGAAAGTGTTCATTGGTTGAAATGCTACAAATGTTACAGTCTGTAAGGCTATTGTAAACAAAGTGTTTGAGAATGAGTTACTAGAAACTAAATATGTTATAACTTAATCGGTTAGAAGTGAATCTACTAAAAGTTCAGATAATGAGAGAAAATTTGATAGAAAAATTGGAAAAACAAAGCACATTCCACAGAAAGAAACTAACTTGTGTGACCTTGATAACATGATTACTACGTATCAAGTGATCGGATCGGACAAGATATATTCTGATCTTCATTTTCCGATAAAGAATGTGAATGCTGCTTTAATTGCTCGAACATTTAAGCTTATAGAAGATGATGTTTAGCAAGTAAAAATGAGTAAAAAAGTTATTCCACAAACTAATAGGAATGTTCAAAATCGGAACAATCAGAAACGATTTGCAGAAACCAGTTATTTTCAGTCTGAGGTTTCTTATAACAATAAAAAGAGACATAACAAGAATGTGAGAAACCAACTGTCTAACCAGAATAATGATGATTACAATGGAAGAAATGGTCGGGGTTTGAGTAATAATAACGGTGCGAGCAACATCATAAACAAAAATTTTCAGGGAAAGTAGGAAGATTTGAAAAATGTCAATTTTTTTCTAAAACAAGTTCAGAAAGTGACAAAAGAAGCTAAGTTCAGAAATTAATCGAATCAAGAGTTTATTAAACAGAGAGAACAACGTGAACATGCTGAAACAAAATTGTTTATGAAAAATGACAATTTTTTATTTTTAAAAAATGTCAAGTTTGTCAAAGCTAAGTTTAGAAATCAATCGAATCGGATTTTATTGAAAAATGTCAAGTTTGTTTATGACGCTACAATCTCCAGAACTAAAAATCTGGTTTGCAATTCTAACTATCACCTCATCCGTGATTGTTACAAGAAGAAGTTGACGAGCAAAAGGTTGATCATTTTACCAAAGCTTTCGATAAAGGAAGATTTCACTATCTTTCAAAAATTAATGGTATAAAAGAACTCACATCAGGTGGTGAAAAAGGTAAAAAGGGGGATACCGAGATTATGGATTCTGACATAGAGTAGACCTCATCGGGAGTCATTTTATTTGTTTTTTACACTTTCTTCTTTGAAATTAAATCTAAAATCCAAAGATATGTTTTTGTTTTTAGGGGGAGAATAGTTTGGGAATATACAAAAACATTGAAAAATGTCAAAATTCCAAAAACAGTAAAAAGATAAAAATGAGTTTTTGATGTGAAAAGAGGAAATGATTGTACATTAGTGGATTGTTAGTACATGCTAAAGTTTTTTATTGTTTAAAACGGTTAAACAATCTCACTTAAGATGTGCCGGTAGGATCAACTATGTAACAGCCCAAGTAAACCGTGCCGAGATATTGTCCGCTTTGCCTCTGATGGGTTGCCCATCTAGGAACTCATTTTGTTTCCACCCGACGAGTTGCTCGTCCAGGCAAAACGTGTCTTGATAGAGAAGGTTTCCACCCCTTTATAGTTTTACTTGGGCTGTTACAAGCTAGACTAGTAGTTTTGTGAAAACGGTACAAATAAATGAATAAGCCTAGTTCTAGTGGGAAACACGATTGAAAGCATAGTATTTAGCTTTGTTCTTCGTGATTGTGTACCTAGTCGGTAATCGCTGTATGGTGCAAAGTATAAAAACTTGCCCGTTTGTGAACTTTCACAACTTACTAAAAGTCAATATGATTGTGTTTTCATTTTTAAAAGATCTAAACTAGTTTTATTTCTTTATTTTGTTTAAGCATTGGATATCTTATGCGTATACAAAAGTATTGAACTGGAGGTTAATGTCTAAATGTCTCTGCTTTATTTTACTTAGTGTTTCGTTTAAATTTTGGATCCCCTCTGCGTCTATGAAAATATCGAACTAGTGGTTAAGATCTAAACAATTTCATCTTGTTTTTATTTGTTGTTTTGTATAAACGTTGGACTTTCTCTGCGAATCGAAAGATCGACCTGATTGGTAATGTTTAAACATTTTGCATTATTTTCACACATATTACAGTTGATGAAAGTTTAAAGGCATTATTTGAGTTAGTGTATTACATGATGAGTGGATATACTAAGATCGTGGGATCTATAAAAACTTAATTCAAATTAATATACCTTAAAGAATTGGTAAGCATTATGGAAATTTTAGATTGAGTTTAAGTGGGTAAATAATATCGACAATCCATGTTAATTGTTTAAACTGAGTTTTATCACAAGTATTGTTTCTATTCTCCTAATTTCCCAAATGATCCAATCGTTTCTTTAAGGAAGCAGTAGAAGCTATGACGTATCTGTACTTAAGTGTTTTATTGTTAAAAAATGTATACATGTGGAACATTTTTTTTATGGCAATAGGGATTAGATATTTGATGTATTCGTCTACGAAAAGAATTCTAGAATTCTAGCCCTTAACTAATAGAGGCCTAATGAAGGGATTTTATATCCCAAGCATAGAGTCGGGCTTGATACATTTGATAGTCCATATTAGCGAATTAACGCTAATATGGGTTGTCAATAACATTTATGTAGAGTAATAGTTTTTCATGCTTTTGCAAGTGAAATGATGATTAAATATAATCGCTTGACTAATAATAAAACAGTTTTAATAATTCATTACTTTAATTTATTCGAAACTCATGTGTTATTTACATGTGAGATTATCAATCAGATATCAAACCTTTATTACATCTCTATTTACTCTCCTGTTTTCCTTGTGTTTCTAATTAAATATCGAACCTTTAATAGTTCTCTATTTACTCTGTTCTTTTCCTTGTGTTTTAACATTCAAATAGGGGAAAATAATCAAAATAGTCATGTCGGACTAAAAAATAACAAAGAAGACATTAACTTTTAACATTTTAAAAATAGACATACTCAAAACCAATGAACACATACCCAAGAAGCAAAACTGACTTAATTTTAGCCGTCACACAAAACATTACACATAAAAGTGTCAGTTATATCTTAGTTGGCGGCTCAAGATAGATTTGGATCTTTTAGCCGCTGGATAATATATAGTCCCTTCCTTTTTGTGCTAGCTAAGTAAGAGTCGGCTAAAGCGTCTCTTTAGCCGATACTTTACATGTATAATTATTAGATTGGTTGTTTTGTGGATCTGCTGAAGTTTTTCATTTTTTTTTGTGGCGGCTAAAACTAAACCAAGTTTGTTTCTTTCACGTTTTTTGATTGGTTGGTTTTCATAAGCTTATTTTGGAAATATTAAAAGTTAGTACCTAGTATATTATTTATTTGGGTCGATATTATAAATCTATTAATTCTTGATCATTAGTTGGTTAGTTAGGGATGAAAATAGGTTGTGTATGAGCCTAGTATGGCTAACATCAATTCTATACCTAGTCGTAAAATAATGTCTCATACCCGTCCCAGTACCTGCTATGTATATGTCGAATAATTGCCTATTGGGTATACCTTTTAGCTTTTTTTTTAAATACCCGTTGGCATTTTCACACACACACACAAATATATATATATATATATATATTTCCTTCATTTATAATTTTTATATAATTCTATGTTTCAAACATCAACAATTATGTCATCATAAAATATTTAAAACATCTAAAACATAAAATATCATGATAATATAAATATCAAAATTTAAGTTTGTATCTTTACCCAAAAAAAATTTTAAGTTTGTATTTCGTATCAAACAAATATAAACAATAACATGAAATGTACATGCTAAAAGAAAATGTTTTCTAACTAATAAAGTTACTAGAATGAAATATTCCTAAGGTTATTAGTACGAGGAAAAAGATAAAACAAGAATCGTCAGATATATAATAAGGTAAAAAGGTATACAATTTCGGGAGATTGGGTTGGGTATTACCTAATCACAAATACGTCTACTTACGAAATAATGTATTTTAGTTCTATACATGATCCTATACCCAAATATCCATCTCAATACCGGCTCAGATGCTTCGGATTTCAGGTACTCTCATCCTTTGCAGTACGTGCCAATTTAATTAGGGGCATCCTCTGAAAGCACAATTAGTAACATCAATATATTAGTCGATGCAGACATTGCTATTTGCTACTATACTAACTTTAGTTTACGCGTATTCAATTATCGCGTCAGATTCACCTGTGACTCAAGTTGGATTTTTGTTGCATGCTTATATATATGTTTTATATTCGGTGATAATTGTCATTTATTGCTGAGCTATCCTGATTGGCCCTTATTACTTCTCAAAGTTTATATTTCACAAGTTGATTTAATAGAAATAATAACATATCAATAAATATGTTCATATATTAGTGGGAAAATATATTAACATGTTAAATAAATACATTTATATGAAGAGTAGGTACGGCAAATATTTTGGTTATACTGTTTTTGTACTTTCCATTATGATACAATGAGCAAGATTTGGTTCTTTCTATTTGGTCTCAATATCTATCGATTTTAAATTTCGGTGAGATTTAGTTCTACACATTTAAAAATAGCTGGCAATAGAGCTATTAATTATTACTTCCATCTTTTTCACGATTTGAAATGTGGCAACGAAATATTATACTAATAAAAATACACGTTAGTTCGACCTCTCAAAAAATACATACAAATAAAAATACACATTAGTTCGGCCTCTCGGCCCCAAAATAATTATCTCACAAAAATACATACTAATAATATATCTATTACAACATTTATATAAGAGAGTGACGCATACCTTCAACCAATTAAGAAAGGGTTTCTATAATTAGGCTTAATATGAGAAATTAACAAACCACACCTATTTTGTTTTTAAAAGTATTGCTAATCACCTTAATTAGATAATGTTAAACAAGTTATCAAACAATGAAGAGTTAGTGGTTATCGCTTGTTTTGATTCATATAATCTATATATATTAATAAATGAGATGATTAGGGTCATGTGGCATGTGCTGGTGGAGCTTTTATGCTGATGTGGCATGTTATGGTGGAGTAGAGGGTGATTTTGGGAGGGAACACACAATATTAAATGTGTTGAGAATTGGACACATCGGGTCAGAGTTAATGGATCCTTTATATTTCTTTTTTTTTTTTTCTAATTCTTCCTTCACACGCTTGCTTTTTACTCATCCACAAACCCTAGAAAAACAAAGTTGCAACTCTTTTTCTCCCTCCTATCGACACCGCCAAGATTCTCCATCAGTTCCACAAGATCACAAGATGACGACGTTTCCTTCTGATTGAATCATCTACGATCCAGACAATACAATCCATAGGGTATGTAAACCTAGCAGGTATTCTAATCGGGATTTGAGAGTAATTAGGGTTTTCTAAAACGCGTGGCTTCTTCTCTTTCCTTTAATCAGAAACCCAAAATCAATCGATATAGATTCGCCTGGATTTTGGACTTTAATTGACGTGGTTGATGATCATGAAATTCTACAATCTTAATTTAAGGTATATTGATTCTTTTGGTGTTTATTTATTTAATATGTTAACTGAGGTTATTAATCTTTTCTTTTTTTCGTTAAATTCTAATAATTAAAACTCGATCTATATGATACGTAGTTCTTTTCACTCTGATTCTTCAATCTTAATAAAAGGTATGTTTTTCTTTCATTAATTTCATGTTTTATTGTTAACATTGTATTAGTTATGTGTTTTTTTTGTTTTCCGGCTAATATCTTTTTTTAGATATATGTTCACCCGCATCATGTTCATCACAAAAAAACTTCATCATCGATTCAGGTATCTTTTTATGTATTTTATATAAGTTCTTTCTTTGATGTGTTATATTAACGTTCAAGATCGACTCAGTTTTTTGAAATATTTGAAGTTTTTGGTATTGACTTTAAAAACATATTTGAAGATGATGACATTTGATAAAAATTTTATGTAGTCTATTTTTCATGATTTTAGTTGATAGTATGTAGTACTAAAAAGATTTGTTATTTGGTTTATATATAGTTTGTTATCTTTATATAAATAATTATATTTTTATGCTATATAATAATAACAATAACAATATTTATGTTTAGATTTTTCAAATTTTTTTTATGTTTGTAAAAGATTATTGTATGTTATAATTAGATTTTCTATTTTGTAATAGAGTATTGTATATTTATTGCATTGACTAAATAATTACCATATTAAGTTATGTATATTTTTAAAAAATTTTGAAATTTGAAATATGTTTATTTATGGACGATTTAATTTGTAATTATTATTGATTAACTTCCTAATTTAATAACCTTATAACTGAAACTTATTCTAAGGTTATATCAAATGCTTTTTGATTTTTTTTTATAGTTTTAATAACCATTTTTTAAAACTATATTTATGTATTTGTTTGTAGGATATTGTGTCTTATACCGGAGACAATTCAACGCCTATATATAATGTTATTCAAAGTAACTAGAAATCATCATTTTCTCTGGTGAAGTTAAGCGTAACCTTTGTGAAGTCTACTAGGTAAATGAAGATATTGATGTTTGCTTTAGTTTTGTTTTTGTTATTGCTTTGTATATCCTATTTATCGATGCATGTGCGATGTGGTTGATGTTCACGAAAATTCTACAATTTTAATTTATGGTATGTTGATTCTTTTGGTGTTTATTTACTTTTATATGTTAAACGAAGTTATTTATCTTTTGTTTTTTTCGATAAATTCTAATCATTAAAACTCGATCTATATGATACATGATTCTTTTCACTCCGATTCTTCAATCCTAATAAAAGGTATGTTTTTCTTTCATTAATTTCATATTTTATTGTTAACATTGTATTAATTTTGTGTTTTTTTTGTTTTCCGGTTAGCATCACTTCTTTAGATATATGTTCATCTGCATCCTGTTCATCACCAAAAAACTTCATCATGGATTCAGGTATCTTTTTATGTATTTTGTATATGTTCTTTCTTTGATGTGCTATATTAACGTTCAAGATCGACTAAATTTTTTGAAATATTTAAAGTTTTTGGTATTGACTTTAAAATCAGATTTGAAGATGATGGTATTGATAAAATTTTATTTAGTCTATTTTTTCATGATTTTAGTTGATAGTATTTAGTACTAACAGTTATTTGGATTATATATAGTTTTTTGTCTATATGTAAATAATTATATTTTTTATGCTATATAATAATAAAAATAACAATATTTATGTTTAGATTTTTAAAATTTTTTTTATGTTTGTAAAAGATTATTGTTTGTTATAATTAGATTTTCTATTTTTTAAAAGAGTATTGTATAATTATTGCATTGACTAAATAATTGCCATATTAAGTTATGTATATTTTTAAAATATTAAAATTTGAAATATGTTTATTGATGGACGATTTAATTTGTAATTATTATTGATTAACTTCCTTATTTACTAATCTTATAACCGAAACTTATTCTAAGGTTATATCAAATGTTTTTTGATTTTTTTACAGTTTTGATGACCATTTTTTAAAACTATGTTTATTTATTTGTTTGTAGGATGTTGTGTCTTATACCGGAGACAATTCAATGCCTATATATAATGTTATTCAAAGTAATCAGAAATCATCATTTTCTCTGGTAAAGTTAAGCGTAACCTTTGTGAAGTCTATTAGGTAGATGAAGATACTGATGTTTGCTTTGATTTTGTTTTTGTTGTTGCTTTGTAAATCCTATTTATCGATGCATGTGCGATGTGGTTGATGTTCACGGAGATTCTACGATTTTAATTTATGGTATGTTGATTCTTTTGGTGTTTATTTACTTTTATATGTTAATCGAAGTCATTTATCTTTTGTTTTTTTCGTTAAATTCTAATCATTAAAACTCGATCTATATGATACATGATTCTTTTCACTCCGATTCTTCAATCCTAATAAAATTTATGTTTTTCTTTCATTAATTTCATGTTTTATTGTTAACATTGTATTAATTCTGTGTTTTTTTTTGTTTTCCGGTTAGCATCACTTTTTTAGATATATGTTCATCCGCATCCTGTTCATCACCAAAAAACTTCATCATGGATTCAGGTATCTTTTTATGTATTTTGTATATGTTCTTTCTTTGATGTGTTATATTAACGTTCAAGATCGACTCAATTTTTTTAAATATTTAAAGTTTTTGGTATTGACTTAAAATCAGATTTGAAGATGATGGTATTTGATAAAATTTTATGTATTCTATTTTTTCATGACTTTAGTTGATAGTATTTAGTACTAAACAGATTTGTTATTTGGATTATATATAGTTTTTTTCTATATGTAAATAATTATACTTTTTATGCTATATAATAACAACATTAACAATATTTATGTCTTAGATTTTTCAAGTTTTTATCTATGTTTGTAAAAGATTATTGTATGTTATAGTTAGATTTTTGATTTTGTAATATATTTATTGCATTAACCAAATAATTACCATATTAGGTTATGTATATTTTTAAATTTTAAAATTTGAATTATATTTGTAAAAGATTATTCAAAACAAGTTATGCATGCAATGGACACAAATTAAAGAGCCCATTTTACAAAAAGAAAAAAAAATGACAAATCGGCATATTAAGTCAATTAGGTGACTTTCAATGGCATTTTCATAAAAACTCACTATTGAAGTCTTTACACTACATACTTATGCTCAACAAGTTTTAGATATTGTTGAAAACTAGTTTTAACCATTTATGTATGAATTTAACATATGTTTAAGTCGGTAATAACATATAGCCTATCATGTGACCAAACATATTTTGTAGGAATGACAGTTATAACATAATTCTTATTAATACAAAGATTAGGGATTTTAACATGGTAGGCATCTTCCAAAAAAGTTTTTTAATTTTAATTTTATATCTGAAAGCTAAATATGATTATCTTTCTGAAATTAATATAGATTGTGAAATGAGTGTGTGAATACCAAATTAATATATTATTTGATTATTTGGAAAACTCAAAATCCCCTGTTGTATTTTCCCAATTTTAAATTATGGTCGAATCTATTGGTTAAACTCAGTTGTTAATATTTTTTTTTTATTTTTTATACTTTTTGTGAACATGTCTTCCACGGGGAGCTTAGTTACCTTTTGATGTTATTTAACATTTGTCTTTTAATTTGCAGATCTATAGTGATGGTCGTAGCCAGAATTTCTAGATGGCTCTGAGAAAGAGTAACTGTTGTTCGTCTCAAGACACTTTAATTCTTAATAAAAGTAAAAAAAATGTTTTATACTTCAATGCATTTTAACTATATTTTCACTTTGTCAATAAGTAATTTATGTGATATGTTACTTTTGTGTTTATATTATTTATGCACTTTGTGATAATGTAGATTAAATTTTTCGACCCGCGAAGTTCGCGGGTGACAATCTAGTTAACATTAAATAGAATTTGAATTACAATAATAAACAATGACCACAACCAAATTCAAATGGATAGCATAATTAGTAACAAGTTTTCAAATTAATATGTAATGAACGACCAACAATTGTTTGCCTAAGCTTATAACAAATAAAAGCCGATATAATTCGATTACACAAAGTTGTCAGTGAAATACTAACATGATAACATATCATGCAACAATCAGACACATATACCAAGAATATATGAGTGACTTACTCAACAAGTTATAAGACACAAACTCATTAAATAGACACATGAAAACATACGTTTTGCCAACGGCCATTAACAAACAGAATGCAATCATGTCTAATATAGATGAAAAACTCAAATTGAACTAAATGACGTACAAACCCTAGCCTCAGTCATGATCACTAGGGAGTTTTAGCCATACATGATTAGGCTTCATGAAGATAAGTCATGATTTCGGTAAAAATTAGAGAGATATGTTTTATGGTATACTTTGTCATTTAGCTTCCTTCGTCCCTTTATTTTGCCTTGCGTCCAATAGTGAATTATCATCAAAAACCACCCTAGAAACCTCTAGGAAATGTGAAAGGGGCGCAAATTACAACGGTGGTCTTATTTACGCCACCATGGGATACAAAATACACCATTGAATCTATTAATACCAGGTTTGTGTGCCAAATGGGGGGACCGGACAAAAATTGCACTAGGTTGCGTAATCTAAGCCCCCATGGTGTATTATTCTTTCATTTGTTCTCGTGAACCACAACCTTGTTCATATTGGTTGTTTTCGTGGTTGTGCCCCATTTGTTTTCCTTGATCATCAGAAGGAGTAAACAAGAGCTTACCTTTTTTATCTTTAGTTCCTTCGCTACTCGAATACATTATTCTAAGTCCCTTAACCAACCTATTATTTCTTCGAATGACACCGTATCTGAGTTTGAATATTGTTCCCTTGACACTACCAACCAGAGAATGTTGCTAGGTCTCATACTCTTAAGTATAAAGCTTTCTTAACAGTTGATGATTGTGTTGTCCCGATCAATCAAAAACCTAATTAACCTAGTAGCTAGGGTAAGCCAGGTAACGTATCCATGAAAAACATGTGGTTAGAATCACACTAGTTGTTTGATTATCTAAACTGTTTACCAAGCAAGTGTATAAAGCAATTATGAAGTTTGCTATGATTAATTTTATCTTTTGAAATGGTTGATTCAAGTAACTTAAACAATGATGTGAATATTTTTTTATTTGATTTAAAGAATGATGTGGGAAAGAATCACACCTGGGTTCGATATCATAAACACTAAGGTTCAATCATACAATTAGGTTTGGAATTGGGATACACAATTGGTATTAACGGGTTGGGTTTCAAGATTTAGACATCAACAATCATTAGCATCCAATCAATGGACAATATTATGCTTTATCAATCAAGAACATGTACAAACCCTAAATTGAATTTGAAGCTTAATAAGCATAATTAATTTTATAATGTCAATGATGCAAGAAACTCCTAACAATTATGAATACAAAATAATACTTACACAATAAAACAATCTTAAAGTACACAATTGCAATATCAACAATCTACATATCAAGTAGTGTACTAAGAACCCTAGAACGCTTACAAAATCTACACACCTGGGGTGAGACTTAATGGATTAGCCTCCAATATTCTTGAAGTGCATCTTGTAATCTTCAATTTTCGGTTATTGTAGGTTGCATGACCGTTGGCTATGGGGTTTAAGGTCGTCGCCTATGGCTTAGGATGGCAGACAGACAAATGTTTGTCTACGGTTCGCCAACAGGAGTTAATGCCCAAATTCCTCCATTTCTTCATTTGTTCAGTACCAGTTCCCTTAGCTCCATTCAAAGCTCTGTTAAGCTTTCGAAATGCACATTAAACCTATCAAAGCCAGGAAAACACAAACGATGTCAAAGTAATGCTTTCAAGAACTCAAATTCACATAATTTACAAATTTAAACATGAAAAGCTAAGGATTTTCAATCGCATATCAAGAGTGTAGCATCTTCAATCATCAAACCCAAACTTTGGAACATGGTCACCAAACCATCTTCAAGAATGTACTGATTGTTTGATCATCCTTCATCCAGAAAGATTATAGCTAGATTTGAAGGGTCCACGTCTTGCCTCTTATACTCGTTTCGCTACATAAAATCTCACCTTCAACGATTTCTAGACACGTTTTTCATGTTTGTTCTTGCACATTTGCAAAAGTATAACTTTTAGCACAACACAAAAGATAAAGGTTATTGTAGGTTTTTTCTAGTTTTTTTTTGCATAACCACCCTAATTACAACATGACATATTTTCCAATATACCTTGCGTATTCATAATTGCCTCCATCTTGATTGCCCAAGATATGTAGTTAGATGATGTCAAAGTCAGACGCTGGAAGGGCAATCCACCAACTTGCTTTAGTGGAACAATCGTAGTGTTATTGTTATTGGTCATCTTGTTGAACAAAAACTATATGCTTTTCATTTTTTGGGATCTTTAATAGGGACAAGGCTATGAACTTCTTGTCTTTAGTTTTTATGTGGATAAATGAGTAAAAGTTATTGATACTTTTTGTCACACCTCAACCGATGGCGGAATCGTCAGGGCACGGCACTAGGCGAACCAGATTGCTCAAGAGAATCCATAACGACTAATTAAGTGATAATCTTTAAAAGGTCCGATTTCCCATACAATCAAACATAAAATCCTCAATCAATCATTACAAATATCAAAATCTCCCAAACAACATAGTTCGTTAACTAAATTTATTACAAGTTTCTAAAGCAACCCTAAGTCCGTTTTGCAGCGATAACATCCTCAACCTGTTAAATACGTTAAAATACAAGTCAATACAATAAAGTAAAGTTGAGCATACAGGTTTAATAGCATAATAATAGTGATAAAGCGATTACGCATAACCAACATGTATACGTAGAGAAAGTAAATCTAAGTAAGCTAACAAAAATGATACAAGCTAACCAACACGACTGCGATGTGAGTATGCGCGATACGTGTTCACAACAGCGAACACGCATGTAAAGTAATTTGCGAGCTTAACAACCCCCGAACCAATCGAGTGTTGAGTCCAAACTATAGTACTATCATTGCTAAGGGTGGTCTACAAGTCCTCATTATTCACACATAGCAAACAAACATTCAACGATTCACGTATAACATGCGAGAGCGGTTAGCGTTAAAAGAGTTTAGCGTTGTGTGTAGCGTGTTTTGATATAGTGACGTATGTAACACCCAAAAGTGCATTAAAGCGAAAAAGGGTTCAAGTATACTCACGTTAGTGTTTGATAAACAAACACAAAGCGGTTCTAGATTGAAGGAGCGCCGGTTCAGCCTGTAAACGCGAACAGAAGTGCATCAGTCTTCCGAAGTGCTGAAACGGTCAACGTGTGAAGGAGCAGTGGATAAGTTCGGGCGAAGTTGTACCAAATCTCTTGGATTGGTACAAGTTCGGGCGAACTTGCCTGAAATCTCCTGGAATGTACAAGTTCGGGCGAACTTGGTACCCTTTCTTAAAAATGGGTACAAGTTCGGGCGAACTTGACAGGTTCCCTTGGAAATGGTACAAGTTCGGGCGAAGTTGGTCACCAACCTGGTCACAACTTTGGGCAAACTTGATCTTTTTAGAGCGAACTTGTCTGTTTTTAGTCCAAAACTGTGTGTTTTCGCGTCGTTTGCTGAGGAAATCGAGTGCCCATCCCTCCAACCTTGAGCTACTGAGCAAAAATAGACTGGAGAGGTCTTTTGGAGCGAGTTTTAGCCACTTTACAGAACTCGGGCTAATCCGGGCGAACTTGACGGTTCGTACAGGTTAGTCCAGTTCATGCAAGGTGACGATATCGTCTTTGTCCTTCCGGATATGAGATCTTGCTTGACAACGCCTCGTTCCACTTCATAGTGAACGAAACATACGTCACCTAGTCCATAATTTGTGTAAAAATCAATGCTTTAAAAAATTTTGCTCGAGTCTAACACTTGGTGAGTTGAAATCATCAAGATTTCTAGCTTGGGAAGCCAAAGCTAAGCCCAAATACACTCGTTTAGTGTAGATCTAAGTGAAAATAGTTTTGTAGAAAAATATGAAGATTTTCATAAACAGAAGAGTTTTGATGAAAACGAAGGTAATCCTTGTGTAAAAATCGTAGTGAAAATGTTGTAGTTTGCATAAAACGGGTGGATTCTTACTTGGAAAAACAGAGAAATAAGGTTTCGGGAACTCTGGGGCGAAGTTAGCAGCAAGGAATGAGAGAATGAGGGTGCTTGGTATTTATAGGTGAGGAGAAATGTGAGTGGCAGACATCAAGTTCGGGCGAACTTGGCCAGTTCAGCTTGAACTTGTGCAAGTTCGAGCGAACTTGCTGATTATTGTGGTTTCTGGTGGCCTGGTCAAGTTCGGGCGAAGTTGGGGCGAAGTTGGGGTGCCAACTTCGACCGAACTTGGCCTGGTGGCTACGTTTGTTCGTTATTTGTTCATTAGGTGCTCGTTTGGCGATTCGATTCGTATTAGGTAGTTATGTTAAGCGTTTTAGCGAAGCGTTAAGTGTTGGGATAGCGGGTACAACCATAAAACATAAAGCACACATAACACATAAATAACATAATGTAACAATATTATCCGTGATTTGAGTTTGCGTTGAGAGTTGCGAGTATTAAGCGATTTAAATGAGATGTAATATGCGTTTTAAAATAATTTAAAACCATTATAATTAATCCCAGATTACAAAACGATATAGAAACAGAAATAACGGTAATGATAAGGATTCGGATAACAATCCGAAAGATCGGGTTGTTACACTTTTAGTGTTATCACAACTATTAGGATGCAATTACTTGCGATTTTGGTAACCTGACTACTAATCATATCCCTGAACAATTAATGATAGTGTTGAGGTGTTGTTGATGTTGCAACTTTGCCTATTGTGATAGATTGATATAATCATTGTTGTGTGTGTCTTGCGGAAGTTAAGAAAGAGCTTGCTGGTGTATTCATTCAAATTGTTTTTATTAGAACAATTCTTGATCAAAATTGCTATCTCTATTGTCCTTGATTGATGCTAACCTTTTCTTAGTTCTTGAATACAACTACTAACAATTTGATTAGGCTTCTTTGATTTTCAACTGATGGTAAGCCTGCGATTTAGATCAAGAAGGCTCAAGTACCAAATGAAGTTGATACATGGTATATAAAAAACTTAACAAACAAGATTTAAGAACACCCGCCCTCGACTCTTTTATTAAGCATTGTCGATTAAATCATCGTACATAATGTTACCCTTTTGTCTATTATAATGTATTCTAATTGAAAATTCTATCAAGTTTAAACTAGATCGATAAATGTTAACTCAAAATTTAAATAAATTTTTTTATAGCTTAAATCCCCAACTTCAATTTTTTTTCATTATCTTCGTTTTATATCAAACTAGAATTGAACCAATATCTTGGTACATTTTATGGAAATCTTGGAAAGATGTCCTATTTCCAAGAGTAATTATGTGTCATGTAGGTATATTTTGTGAATCTCAAGTCATATTGATAACATAACTAACTAGTAGAGTTACATTACATTATGTATTCGTAGATCAAGTTAGCTCTAGAACCTTTGTGTAGCGTGTCATCTTCAACGTTAACCTTTACTTTTCCTCTAATTTTGGTTAAAAAAAATTTGGTGTATGTAATGTATCACTTTGAGTACGTGTAAGGTAGTTTCTTGATAATGTACCATCTATTGGCTTCTTATTCTTTTTACTTAAGTAATATAAACATGAATATATTGAAGGAGGTTTTTAGTCTAATTGTTAATGACATTAATAATCTACCCCACAATGGGTTTGTAATGACCGTCTTTAAAGATGTATCCGAGAAATTTTTATACCAGTTGACTAATGCAGTTATTCTTAACAGAGTAAACTACAACTTGAGTCCCTATGGTTGACATATTTTCGCATGTTGAGCTCCTAACTTTTTTTTTTGGTAATTTGAGTCCCCATGGTTGACACTTTATTGCACCCGAGTCCTAGGAGTAACTGTCATTTGTTGACCATTAGTCGATAGGGGCATGGTCGTTCAACGGATTGTATGTATGATATAGCATCGAGTTGATGGGAAGTAATGGCAATAATTTGATTATAGGTATCCGGAATTTACAAAAGAACTCAGGAAAGCCCGGTTGGGTTTGCCTGCTGATGGCTTAATCTGTTCGGGAATCTAACTCAGTCGTAGAGTAAGTGGATGATTATGTTGACAACATATAATGCATCACCATTGTTATGTATTGTTATATATGAAATAGTCTTCTTTCATGTTGAGTTGGCTAGTTCTCGACCCTAAATAACTTGGAAAGGACATTGATTTTGCATCAAATGAGAGAAGCGTCAACCAACAAGAATTCCAAGAAGCAAGAGGCACTACTAAGGACTATCTACAATTATCCTGCATGTAGCAGCTTTTCTAGATGGAGTGGTAATAGTTTCTGTTGGTAAAAAAACGATTCTTGCCTCCGTACAGTACAAAAAAAATGTCATTTAGTAACACACAATAAGTGCCACAAAAATACAAAAAAATGCCACCAAAGATCTTTGGTAGGAATGGGCGGCACACAAAACAAGTGCCACAAGTGGCACTTTTTCAATCTGCCGCACAAAGTGTTTTGAGCTTTTAGTGGCTCTTTTTTTGCCACAATATAAATAGACACTTTTGTGGCACAATTTTTGTGCCTCCATCATCCTAATTAAAAATCCATAGTAGTTTTAGTAGCATTCTTTTTGCCACAATATATAAAAACATTTTGAAACAAATTTTGTGTTAATAAACTAATTCTAATTAAATATATGTACTACTTTTAGTGGAATGTAATTTTATCACAAAAATCACATACATTATAAAATATAAAATAGAAGTTCAATAAAATTGTAAACGTAGAAACTATAGTAGTATAACTTCAATAATAAGTTCGATCCAAAACATATTCCAAATGTTCACACAAAGAGTCAACGTTCTTTTGGGAGAGAATTTCACTCTCTTAAAACTTAGCTCCAAAAGCTTCCGATGATATCTACCCTGCCATCATCAACCATATAAACAAGCATTAGTATTGATTCAAAAAAAAATCTAACAGTTCTTTAACTTATGATACTCATTGCAAAAATTCAAAAGAAAAACATGTATAAGAAAATAGTCGAAAGACCTAACAATTAGACCAAATGACCAACATATGATATGAATCTATTTATAACTAGGCCAAACACCTAACAGCTAGACAAATACTAACATATTACGATATAAAGGCTAATACATAAATACATAATCGTAAAAGAACTAATAATGATTCATGCATGTAATTACCTGTATTGAGGATATGTCCTTGGATGATGACAGTCATAGCATCAACAACACTCTTTAGTTGATCAACAGTTTGTGAATCTATCAAAGAAGCACCATTACTTTTTCTTCCAACTGATCAAACATATCCTTTTCTCCGGGCCTTTAACTTTTGAGTGGCCATCATTGGTAAAATCCGCTGGATCCCGGTTGTGAATGTAGAGTCATCTGGATTGCAAGACAAACACTTAAAAAAAAGATTTCTACTACACTTTTGTAAGAGCATATATATAAAAGCATGTATAACTACGTTTATTAGTTATAACATTCCAACATTTAGAAATAATACATGCTAAATTGAATATAACAAACAAAAATATATTTATATCTAAAAAAGAAAAGAGCTACATTAGATTTCTTGATAGTCAAATCTAGTACATGGAATATATGGTATGCACCATGTAACTATATCAACAACTTTTTTTTATAGAATATTAAGATATTCTAAACTTGTTACAAAATTCACATGATCATTAATTTAAACTTGTTACAAAATTCACATGATCATTAATATTATTATCAAATCTAGTACATCAAAAGACGATCATTTAACTTTCCAAGACATAGCATACCTCTCTTGTTGAAATATATGGTTCTTTGACAAACTTGTTACTACACATGCGCTATTTACATAAAAAATTGAGCAATTGGTGTGTCATAAAACCGTGAATGCCGTAATTGATATAACACGTAGATGATAACATAATAATGACACAGTACCAGACATTGTTCACCAAATAGAAGTAAGCGATACCATAGCTCAAATAGACAACGGAATATAAATATAACAGAATAGAATAGAGAAAATGCTTACTCTTTACATGGTCTCGGTCTTCAATAGGTGAAAAGCCAATGAGAAACGTTACAAGGTGAATGTGAATCGAACTTTCTTAACCGGATCCTAACAAAGTTCTGGAATTCGAGCGGCGCGCATGCCTAACAACAATTCCAACAATTAGCCCCCTTTAGAATGCGGTCAAGGCATATTTCAGCAATCTTTTTTTTCCAACTATAACATGAAAAAAATATAATAAATAAATAATAAGCGAGCCAAACTTAAACTTGAAAAATTGTCATATGAGTCGAGCTCATGCTTTAGAAACAAAGCTTGAACCGAGCTGAGCTTGAGCTTTCATAAGTTAAACGAGCTCAAGCTCGAGCTTTCATAGGTTAAACGAGCTTGAGCTCAATCCTAGTCGAGCTCGGGCTCAGCTAGTTTGCATCCCTACCTCAATTCATGACTATAATTAAGCTTTCAAATTTACAAATGTATATCAACACAAAATGTTAGTCAAGAAAATTCCCTTAAACGTTATTTCTTTTTTCTTGTATACACTTGGTTGCTAATGATCCACTAGACTAGACTTTCTTTATTTTGACATGTTTATTTATTCAAGCCTGAAATTCATTAAAAACGAATATGTTAGCAACCCTACCAAAGATTAACAATTAATTGTCCAATTTAAAAAAAACGCTTCATTTGACATATTATAAAAACTTTTAGCACCTCTTTTTCTTGTCCTTATTGCAGGAAGTTTTCAAATAGTTGATAATGACATTAGTTTATAAACTATAATTACAAATTATGATCAAACTTGTTGCTTATATCAAGAACAAATACATGATGCAGGAGGGATGAAGGTAAAGATTCTGATTATTCAGCCACTTGCGTATATACCTTAGGAAACAGCTACAATGAAAACAATATTATATGATTAATAATAAAAATACTACAGACCATAATAGTAACATAAAAGCCTAAGGACACAATGTAATACCTTATCCAACTACAGTATCAAATCCAGTGAACTCTCAACTTTCAGAATCTGGACAATAACCTTGTGCATTTTGCTATCACATCATATATCAGCTATCAATAGTTATACAGTACAAAATGTGGGAATAAATTTTGCAGACTGAGAAAAAAAAGGGAAATGGGTTTTATTTGCTATTGAAAGGATTCAGATTATAAATAATATATAGTAGACCAAACTGACCAATCAATGCCTTAAAGTTGCTTAATTAGACGAGAAAAAGAGTACGACGATTACTAAGAGGTACCATACTGTCATACCTAGTATTAGTTTTGAAGTAACTAGTATCAAAGTGATTGCTGAAAACTGATTGATTGACCCTTAAATAATCAACATAAGCAAGATTTGCACTCTCCTTAGTTGGACCTTCATAATTTGCATGATATCATATACATACACAGACTTGAGCGTAATAGGTTGGTCACCAAGGCTCGGGCCTCCACACCCCTTCAAATGTGCTTACTAGATGTTTGTACCTAGGTCAAAGCTCCAGATGACATAAATGGCCTGACTAAAGCGTCCAAACCACCCCGTTACGCTTCAATATGAAACATTGATGACAAGTTTTTGAATCTACACCCTAGGATTTATATTTTTTTTAAACAGCAAATTGCAAATCAATCTACCCACCCAGTCAATCAGTGTTTTAGACTAAAGAACCCATCTAATCCCCTAATAGCCAAAAAACCATAGATGCGGAAATTTCTTATATCCTAACTAGGGTTTAAGGTTTATGTATTATTTTAGCGTTCAGTTGCTTTCTACTTTAAGTTATTATGAGAATTATAAACGGATATACTTATACTACTTAACTTATGTATACCAGCCAGACTAACAATTTTGTAACATAATCAAAACAGGAACACAAACAAAACTAAAATATATGATAGACATAGAAGTCAACATATTCTACAAGCTACCTCTCAATGAACATCCATACGAAGCCCTGGATGTATAATTTAAAATTTTAGTCCTCCCTGCAAATAAACAACACTAAACCACTAATTATTGCACAATATATACTAATAAATTTGGTTGAAGCATTCCGTCGAGTAGTTGGTGTGCATCTTCGACCTTTAAGTTATAAACAGCACAACAATAATCACAAAATCCAACACCCTAATCTATTCAAACCAAAAACTCTAATCTAGTTACGAAAGTCTATCACCACCATGTATTTATATAGAAAAAGGAAAATACTTAAAGGATAACTGGAGACCGACGAATCCACAATTGTTCGTGATTAGGAGGAAGGAACATGATCAGGTTTAGAATCGATATTAGGAGGAAGGAACATGATCAGGTTTAGAATCGATATTAGGAGGGAGGAACACGATTGTGTATGAGGGCTCTGCACATAGACGAATTAAAGTAAAGAGAAAAAGGTTAAGATGGTAGATTTAGGATTAGGGCAAGGAGCCATGGAGACCAATTTTGAGGAGGAGGAAGTGTAAAATTCAGCGGAGGGAATTTGGATTGAGAAATTTGACAAGGTTGAAAGTTGAAACAATTAGGTGGGGAAATTTAACTTTTATACAAGTTTTACAAAAAGATATATAATATATAGAATGTTTTTTAAATATATATATATTTTTTTTTTATTTTGTAAAACCATATATAATGTGTGGTTGGTTATATTTAACTATCTTTTTCTAAAATTGACTTTAAGCAGCATTATTAAACAAGAAATGAGACAAGCGAGAGCTTAGGGAAATCTTGTCTATCTTTTTTATGACCTGCTTAAACAATTGCAACTTTTATTTTCATTTGTTTCTTTTATATTTTTTCACAAACCGTTATTAATAATTTAATTTTGATTCTTTATTTTTAATGTGTTTATAACTAATTTTGGACCAAACCAAAGCGGTCGTAAAATTTGCGCTCATTTGCTGGTAAATTTTTCTAAGCATTGTGATTTTGGTTGTAATTTCTCAGTTTTTTAGTATTGTTACGTAGAATATGATTTTGTTCGTAATTTCTCAGTTTTCTTAATCACGCATGATTTCGTATTCAAACAAGGCAACTCTTATAACGTAAAGTTTTAATTTTTATTAAATTCGTAAGAAAAAATGTTACATCAAATCAAATAATGCAATCTTTATGTAAAATAAATTTAGTTTATAATCACTTGCAAATTATTATAAAATTGCTTCTATAATTTTGAATTGGAGTTTTTGCTTGTAGTTTTAGGAACACATAAAATATTCAATGGCACACACAAAGTGCCATTAGAAACACTTGAAATATTCAGTGGCATACGCAAAGTGCCATTAAAAACTTAAACCAATGGAATAAAAGATAAATGCCACTAAAAGTATGTGCTAGGCAACTATGGCATACGCGAAGTGCCATCAAAACTCTAATTCAGTGGCACAAAAGCTTAGTGTCATTGAAAGTGTGTGCCACTGTATGACATTTTTTTGTAGTGGTAGCATAAATTGAGAGATTGTTAGTTGTTCAGTGGCATAAACGAGAAAAGAAAGCCTCCTAGAAGATTGGCTAACGCACAAATATTAGAATAACTAGAAACCCTCCCTGATTGTATTTTAGGGAAACATCTTAGCCATGGAGGTACAAAAAGAAATCGTGCTCAGTCAGATTTAACTTAGACCAAATGAAGTATCTTTTCGAGCTGGATTATTAGTCTTTTTAAGGCTTATGGCGATCGAGTTGGGTTCTTAGTAAAAAGATAAGGTTAAACGAAGGCATTCAATGGTTTATCCATACACAAAACCTTAGGTGCTCTAAGGGTGCAAAACCTCAGCAAAAAGATCCTTTGACACACTATGTAGTCTTCTATTATGAACAGTCGAAAGACTACATTGACACTTATCGACTGCAAAACTTAAAGTCTTGTTTTAGATACTCAAGAACCACTTCAATTTGTCATTCACAACTGTCTTGATGTGCATAATCATGAGCTTATTGACAATTTCAACCATGACCTTTTAAAGATTTCAGCCACCAAGCAGTTTATCACCAGATGAGACATAGGTTTCTAGTAGCTATTAAAGGGGGTCATCATAATATCAAAGGTACTCCGGTTGATCTTAAGAACTTCAACCAACAGTTGAGAATTTTCATAGGGGGAAGAGACACACGGTTATTTGTTGATCGTCTACGTGATCGGTTAGATAATTTACTTGAATTCCTTTTCGCCTTTGTTGTCTCCTAATACTAATTAGATTTTTGTTAGCTTATGATAGTTTTTGGATATTTTATATATTTAAGTTTGTATAAAACACCTTTGTTACGTTTAATTTTGATTGTATTGTCCCTTTATTTTGTCACACCAGTCTCACATGCTCACTAGTTACATACATTGCTGGTAATTTAAACAGTACATACTAAACTAAAATCAACTTCGTTTTCTTTATCATCACTTTTCGGCGTAGGCCCCTGTTTTATGTCCTTGACTAATTACGTCAACTTTTCTCTCTTGACGTAGTACTCGATCTACTTTTTAATTGGTTGTTTCACCTCGCGTAGTATTTTGCTTGAGATTCTCTATATCTAGAATCTCGGCAGGAGATTTGGTAAGTGTTGGGTAGTCAAGTCTCGCTCTCGGTGGTTGTTGTAACTCTTGGTGTACGTACTTCTGGATTATCGAAATGATTTATGGATTCATGGCGGTTGTTTTTCTAAAACTTACCGTTCCTATTTCTTCCCCATGAGCTTCTTTGCCCCTGATCATCGAGGTTCTTGGCCTATTCTTTCTTCCGTTTTTTTCTTGGCGGGCGTAGACTTTGGCTATGGCCATGATTTCTCTATGGTGGTAGGTACTCTGTTTTTATCATGCAGCTTGCGTTAGCCTTGGGATCATTAAACTTTTTTTGTTGGATCTTGAGATCAGGCTTTCTACTGTATCCTTTGAATGTGCAGCACCTTGTTTCTATCTCTAGTATGGTGTTTCTGCTGGCTAAACTACTGAGTAAATTTCACGGCTAGATCCTCAAAAGTATCGATTCCTCCTATTGGAAAGCTATCCGACCAAACACAAGTTGTGCCTATCAGAGTTTGGAAAGCATTTTACACCAAACCGGGCGTGCTGATGATCGTCAGGGTCACCTATTCCATCGTATCCACCGACGGTGGGAGTCATTTTGAGTTTATCCAGCAAAGGAGCTTCTACGATGATACGTCTTCTAAACTTTGACTTAATAACCAACACTGCTGGTTGATAAGGTTTTATTAAGTCATCTTCTTCTGGAATGGGTTTGTTGTACTGGTACGGTTGGTTCAGATTACCATCTCCATTAAAAAAGGATGGAGCGTTGACTTTAATTATTAGCGGGTGTGTGTGCTGGATTTTCATATGTTAAACGTTGCCCCACTACCTGTTGCCTAGTAGCCGATTGATTGTGCGATGGTGGATATTATTGTCCCTCAGGGTACCCCTACCAATCACCAGGCGGAGGGTGGGGTTGATATTGTTGATACGGATACGCCTGACATGGACCTGCAACTGGAAGTGGGTCGTAGCATTGCGAGTGAATTGGCCCTCCAACGGGTGGTGGTATATACCCGTAAGCTGGTGCGTAGTAGTACTATGGTATGCAAGGTTGATTACCAGGGTAACATGTGCTTATTGTGCTACAATCGGCATGACGATTATCTAGTGCAGCGAGGTGGACAATGTCGTTGTAAGTTTCGTTGTGTACAATAGCGGCCTAGAAAGAGACGTCAGTATTTGGTAATATTGTGGCGTAGTAACAAACGGTTCTGTCGCTGTGTGTGCCACTGAGGTGATTATCGATTGGGTCATGCTCTGGGTGGCACGTTGATTCAATGGTGTATAAGGTGTCGCGGGTGATGGAAGATGATGTGAATGCTTGTGTTAATTATTGACACCATGATGTGTAAGAATATTGTATTTCTCTAGTGGTCAGAGCCCATGTCTATGGATGTATGGTCACATGAGTTGGTTCATTCTCGAATCTTAGTGTCGGTTCGTCTTCTCCGTCGAACTCAACACCAAAGCCCTGGTTACACTAGGTTGCGTGGGTGCAATCGTGTAGGTTGCACTAGGCTGGGTTCTTTGGCTTCCTGATGGTGCAACCACGTCACTAGTTACTAGTGTAGTCGTCTGATTGCTCGTCATGGTTGATAACAGTGGTTTCTTGAATTAGTTTTGTCCCACGGATGGAACCAATGAAGAAACGTCTACCTAAATTATGGATCTTTCGGGTGAATCCGGGCTGTATCATCAGAGCTAGGGTCGATAACTTAAGTGTTTTATCAGAGAGTAATGAGAGATTACTTGTCTTACCTTGGATTTAGTCTTATGTATTTATCATGGTTGTAAAAGTCGTTAGGCGCCCCGTAGTCGGAATGTTATGGAATTATTCTAGGATCTTTATTAGGTCAAAATAGGTATTCACCGGTTCGTGATTAGTTGAACTGAGTCATACCTCGTCAGATAACATGCCGTTAGGAAGGTCAATGCAAGTTGACAATGCTTTACAAGTGACGTGTCTTCTGCCCTCTGGATAGGGCACATGTTGTATCAGAGTGTTAGCCTAGTGTCGTCCTAAAAGCCAGTGTCATCAGAGTACTTTTCTTGTAGCAGGAAAAGAGTACCCTAAACTAAATTAAAAATAAACCAAACGCGTTTGGAATGTGACTTTATCCTTGTTCTCCAACAAGTCTAGATTCATATAGATAGTACTTAGAGCGGAATTTAGTTATTCTTTAATTCATGTATTCATCATATAACTCCAAGAAAACCAATAGATGGAACATTATTATTATTATTATTCATCTAATTTTACTTCATGTTGTCTTCGAGTAGTAGAATGACCTTATAAATCTACATATCAATTCTACTCCGAAAATGTTGCAGCTTTTTTCCAAATTGTTTGAAATTTGGCAAGAAGAATAGATTTCATTTTTGCCAAGAAAACGAAAGGGGCGGTGGCTAATTTAATTAAATATCCTCGTGAGATAGTTTTGGATCTATCACTAGCAACCTCAATATTTCATCTCCTTAATTGACATCAACTTTACTTTTTTGCTTCCTTAATTTTTTGACCACAATTCTATACTACACAAAAACCATTTGGGGGAATAATGAGGGAATAAGTTATTCTCTCAAATGGTTTTTTCAGCTACCTGAGACTTCTCCATTGGTCTAACCAGTTTACGATTTTATCATCGCTTTAAAATTACAATATTGTCATAAGTTCAAAATTACGTTTTTACCTCCAGTTAAAAATACAATTAAGCTTTTGCCCCAGCTAAAAATTACACTTTTGCCATCGGTGTAAAATTACAATTTTGCTCCGTTTAAATTTACAGTTTACCATTAGTTTTGTTTTTCTCTTCCTAGTCAAATTACAATTTTGCCCCCGATTTAAATTTAGCTGTCCGACACTCCCCCGTTGGTCCAACCAGTTTACGATTTTATCCCCGCTTTATAATTACGAGTTTGTCATCAGTTAAAAATTATGTTTTTTCCCAATTAAAAATAAAAATTTTGCTTTTGCCCCTGCTAAAAATTACAATTTGCCTAGGGTTCAAAATTATGATTTTCCCCCGTTTAAATTTACAGTTTTGCCATTAGTTTTGTTTTTTTCCGTCCCAGCCAAATTATGATTTTGCCCTACATTTTTTCATCGTTTTTGTTTGCTTTCTGGTCAAATTATGATTTTGTCCCAAGTGTAAAATTGTAATGTTTCGTTTTAATTGGTTGACTCGGTGTAATTTTTATTCGTGCTAGCGGCTGCCTAGCACACGCTCATTTGTCCTGAAAAATTACAATTTTGCCCCCAATTTAAAACTATAGTTTTTTCCATCGTTTTTTTTTAAGAAAAAGTATGATAATGCTTTATTTTAATTGGTTGACTCAATGTAATTTTTTGAGATCGTTTTATGAGTAGTATGTTCAAATAACCGAAACAAAGATGTAAATGTTATGAGAGAGAAATATTCGGCTTAGTGCCCCGCAACACGGGCGGGGCAAAATCTAGTTTATGAAAAAAGCGAAGCAATTTTTTTTTAGAGAAAAGCGGGAGGTTTCTGTTTTTTTTTGGAACGGCAAAGAAGAACATGTCAACCACCATGACACCAGGCCGACTACTCGACCGCCGCCAACTCCTTGACTCTCCCCAGATACGCGGAAACCCGACCTCCGCCCGCCCGAAGGCACAACAGTGGAACAATCGGTAAAACCTCGCCTCTCATCCAGGTCGAACCGACGCCACCCGTATTCGCTCTTCACCCGGATGCCACAGAAAATAGTGGGGAGACTGGGAATTGAACCTGGGTCACAAGTAACACCAATTCTTTCCACAACAACTCCATCACTACCCATTGGCAGAAAAGCGAGAAGTTATTATCCGGTTTTGGCCCTAAAAAGATTAGGTCGGCTGTCCTAAGTTACTATATTTGCATCCAAGCCCTCCATATATATATATATATAGTGTGAGGTTCATTAGGGACACACTAAAAAGTGGGGAACAGTGGGGAACCGACTTAAACGAACTCCGATTGGACTTAGTCCAGCGGCGTTGGAACCGGCTCGTCGAACCCTAACTAGGATCTCTTAACCCTAAACCCTAAATCCTAACCCCTAAACCCTAAATATATTAGGGTTTGGATTTAGGGTCTTATATTAGGGTTTAGCCTTAGGGTTTAGCTTTAGGGTTAATCATTAATATTTAGGGTTAGCTTTAGGGTTTCAGGTTTTAGGGTTTAGCTTTAGGGTTTAGCCTTTAGGGTTTAGCTTTTAGGGTTTATAACTTAGATTTTACGATTTAGCTTAGATTTAGACTTATTTTTTAGCTTTAGGGTTTATGATTTAGGGTTTAGGGTTAAGAGATCCTAGTTAGGTTTCGACGAGCCGTTCCAACGCCACTGGAATGAGTCCAATCGGAGTTGGTTTGAGTCGATTCCCCACTTTTTTAGTGTTCCCCAATGAACCTTCCCCTACACACACACACACATATACATATATATATATACATATATATATATATATACACACACACACATATATATATATATATATATGTATGTATGTATATATATATATCGGGAAAGGATATATAGAAAACCCACTTGTGGTGAGAAAACCTAGAAAACTCAAAGCTCCCGACATTTTTTATTTTGAAGAAAAAGTACACATGTAATATACATGTTTTTAAGGGTTTTGAGCAAAAAAATCAAAAAAAGCGCCCACCAGATTTTAGAAAAAAATAAACAAGTTTTTGTGTAATATATGTAAAATTCATGTGTAACATATGTTACAGTCGATTGCTGAAAACTTGTTTATTTTTTTAAATATCCACTCGGCGGTTTTTTGATTTTTTTTGCTCAAAACCCTTAAAAACATGTATATTACATGTGTGATTTTTTTCAAAATAAAAGTCAGAAGCATCCAAGCTTACACCTCAAATACCTCTGACTTGGGGGGCTGATGACGTGGGTAGCTTAAGATTAATAAAATGACTAGAATGCCATACAGCTTAAAGGGTTGAAAGGTAAAAAGGTTCGAAAATGGCCAACCGTCATGAACAGTAAAAAGGACGAGTCAGAGCCTTGTCACATCACCCTTTGCATGTGAACTCTCCTGCTCAGCCTCAACCAGAGCATGTGGGAGAGTACACTCTTTTATCCGTAGGTCCAAAGTCTTCAACCTACCTAAAAGGACAAGTCCCCCACTGCAGCCAAGGATCACTGGTCAAAGGCTTCTTCTTGTTGATGCACTATTGATTTCATCACTTGTCGAATAGGCTAGATTGAGCGTGTGTTGAATATTGTATAGGTTAGAATCGAACACACGACCAAAATACGGAGATTACAGTGTAAAAGGGAACAAGTTCGCCCGAACTTGACCTGCGGAGGTCAAGTTCGCTCGAACTTGACATGTGGCAGTCAAGTTCGCTCGAACTTGACATGTGGTAAGACAAGTTCGACCGAACTTGACCTCCTATGCACATGTCAAGCGAACTTGTGTGTTTCCCTATAAATAGGTGGTGTGTTTCATTTGTCATTTGAGTTTTTGCCATCCCTACGAGGAGGTGCTGCCGGATTCTCTCCAGGAACTCCGGCAGCTGGACTTATAAAGATGTATACTCTTTCGGTATGAATGAAGACTTCCGCTGTATTCTACTTCTACTCCTTTCTTAATAACATTCTATCGAATCGGTTTACGTTTACGAATTAACTTCCGTCTAGAACCGCCTGATCACGGACCTTCAATTTGTATCAGAGCTACGGTTATCACCTACGCTCATGAATTTGGACTTTTATGGACATTAGGAGGGGTTCTGGACGTAAAACTTGAAATAAACATACAATCCACGGATGAAAATTAAAATTGAATGGATAGGATTGATAGAAAACCATTTTCGACCAGAACTATGGTGGAATCATCTCGAAATTCAAAGAAATAAGGATTCTGGATCCAAAAATGTGAAAATGGGCTGATTTTTGGAGATCAAGTTCGCCCGAACTTGACCTGTATTGGTCAAGTTCGACCGAACTTGTATCATTTTGATCAAGTTCGCTCGAACTTGTGAGTTGGGAGACCAAGTTCGCCCGAACTTGGTAATCGGTGCCTAAGTTCGTCCGAACTTGGTTCAATGCCTAAAAAAAGGCATTGAAAAATTTTGTTGATCGTATTGATGGGATGAGTGTCCAGAAAAAATTTGGCGATAAATTTTTTTCGGGTTTTCGATGACCGAACTGGGATGTTCGGGGACACCGTCTAGAGCTTCACAGTATAGATTTGGTGATACGGTCCCAAAATTTTGAAGATAACGGGAGAGTCATTGATACCGGTGCAGAATGTTGATCATTTGGGTGTCGTGACTAGTAATGGACCTAAACATTAAATCCGCATTTGTTAAATACTGAAAGTTCCGGATTTCAGGGGGAATTTCAGTGAAAATTTCAGTATGGTCAGAATTTGCAAAAAGGAGGGGGAATAAAAATTTTCAATAAAGATTCCGGCATTTTTGAAATTCGTGACTGCTGCAACAGTATCGGGTGGTTACCGATTGCAGATTATCGGGAAATGCAAAGGATCGATATTCATCGGGTGATCACAGTAAGTTCCGAGTTTTCAGTTTATGATACAGAGTGATGCTTAAGGGTTAGTCCTGATCTCCGGTGAAGGAACAATTAGCTGGATTAGTAGTCGTTAGTACCAGTGAGGAACTGAGGACGTTCAAAATGTTCGGTGATGATCTTAGGAATTAATGACTAGCTCCACAGACGGATGGTTTCAAAATTACCAAGGAAATCTGATGATAACATTCGGTGGCCATTATTTTTAGTCTTCAAGCAGATGAATCATTCTTCTCTTTGGACTAACCGCCGTTGGATGATGATGTTTGGTGATTAAGTGGCGCTGGTCTACCAGAGATAGCTATATATCTGTCATTGTGACTGAAGAGGAAGAATGTGATTTTGGTCACGGACGTATGTTTCTCAGATTCGATGTGTTACCAGATTATCTGTTTCCGATGAAGATTTGTTGATTGAGCAGATTACCGATTTGCTAATCAAATCTTTCTGAAGGGTGCTTAACTGCGATTACGGAAATCGGGATTTTGGATTTTCGAGGGTATTCATTGATTTGAAGTTTTCCGATGTGGTGATTCGAGGTTTCTATCAATTGCCGGTTGAGTTTTTGATACTTTAGGAGTGTGCGGAATAAACTCTCGATGCTCAACGCTTATTCAAAAACTGAACTCGGATGTGGTTATCGTCGAAATGGAGAAGCTACTGCATTGATTAGCTTCGAGTTGATGGTTATTCGAGAAAATTTGTCGGTCAAGTAAATCAGAGTAGTCGGAAACCACGCAACCAAAGATCTGAACTGGAGATTTCAGCGGAAATGAAAGTTGTTAATGCAAACCCGTAAGGGGGAATTTGTTGACGCGTCTCAACGACATCGACAGACACCTTGATTGAAGTTGCAGAATATTCAAATACGGATCAAAGTTTTGAAGTTCAAAATCAAGCTTCAACAGTAACGAACAAGGGGGAATCTGTTGATGCACTATTGTGTTCGTCACTTGTCGAATAGGCTAGATTGAGCGTGTGTTAAATATTGTATAGGTTAGAATCGAACACACGACCAAAATACAGAGATTACAGTGTAAAAGGGAACAAGTTCGCCCGAACTTGACATGTGGTAAGACAAGTTCGGCCGAACTTGTCGTATGGTGGACAAGTTCGCCCGAGACCTCCTATGCACATGTCAAGCGAACTTGTGTGTTTCCCTATAAATAGGTGGTGTGTGTTCATTTGTCATTTGAGTTTTTGCCATCCCTACGGGGAGGTGCTGCCGGATTCCCTCCAGGAACTCCGACAGCTGGACTTATAAAGATGTATACTTTTTCGGTATGAATGAAGACTTCCGCTGCATTCTACTTCTACTCCTTTCTTAATAACATTCTACCGAATCGGTTTTACGCATTAACTTCCGTCTAGAACCGCCTGACACGGACCTTCACTTCTTATGGAGAATCCTTTCCCTATAAATCTCTGCCCCTTGTTTTCACCAAACACATACCAGATCAGCTCAGGTCACTCTTGATCTCTGATCTTGCTTCTTCTCTCTAGAACTTGTCTCATACTTGTTCTATTCTTGGCTCACTACAATATTATCTCACTAAGCATATATATTCTGGGTTGAACATTCTTCAATCCAGAATTCAAAGTGAATAATAACAAAGTGATCCACTTCCACGTGCTGTAAACGTGCGGGGACCCCACGACCTTCGTTAGGCTGATTGAAACCTTGAACCCTTTTACCCTGGAGATATCGCTACAGTCCTTGGTCTTGTATTTGTTGTAACAACGGAGGAATTACTAATTTGCTAGGATTTAAGCTTTCATGAGAATCTCGTTCTAATGTATTAGAAAAGTATATTTATAAACGTGTAGAGTTATATAAACATACAAGGATTTATAAACTTCTGTAATTATTAAATATGTACCCTTGTCCAGACGTTCAACTTTTACATATTTCAAATCGTTGAGATCAATTTGTTACATGTATTTCGTTCAACCACAAAAACTTGTACTTGTAATTAATTTCTTTTAAGACTATGTTTGAACGTTTTTTAAATAGCGTCTACATACTAAAATCGAATAGAACAAGAGGAACGTAGTTGTTGAAAGTGAATATAAAAAGTAACTACATTAAAATAAACGAAAGAGAATCTTTAGTAACTTCTTTATTGGTAACTTGCAGTTGACTTTTTTTCCACATGAACAGCGCTAACTACTCTAAGTGACAACTTTATAAAACAATTAGTTGCAACTCATACTAGATTCCACTAAACACGCAAGTTCCCACTATACTTCCACTAGCACTAATGCATCCTGATGCGGAATAAAGTTATCTGAAAGATTTGAATTCTATTTTATTTTAACTATCATATCTTTTAGTTATTATAAAAGGGGTCTAGGGTTTGTTATTTGATTAGTTTTTGGTTAATTATAATTGATAAGAACTTTGTTCTTGAACCTATGAGTTCAATTTATTGTTTTTGATTAACTATTTGTTCTTGAGTCATTTGATTGCACGCGAAACTGCATCACATCCTTACAACTAATTGCCATTAGTTGTGTTCCTAAACTTAAACCCATTAACTTTACATTGACCTTAGCACTATACTCCAACAATATCCACCTTAGTGCAAACTCAAACCCAACTCGTTAGCAAATGTTTAACACATTCAAATGCCGTGGAAACTTTGGACTTGGCGATGCTTTTGTCAACATATCAACAGCATTCTCAACGGTATCAATTTTATCAATCTTCACAACCTCTGAGTTGATGACATCCCTCATGAAATGCAACCTTACATTTGATTCCTAGATTAATTATCACACAAGACCACTAAATCCATGATTTTGACCCTAAGTTCATAACAAAGCACCTTAACCATATAGCCTCCTTCACTACCTCGGTCTTTGTTTTATATTCAACCTTAGTTGTAGACGAAGCAGCAACATGGCGTAATGATGCCTTCTAACTGACCAAGTCTTCCGAGATCTTTAAATACATATCAAGTAACCATGAATTATACTTTTTCATATGAACAAATCTGCTAACCACACTAACAACATATGTTAGATCAAGCCTAGTGTTGGTTCAGGCACTCAAGATCACTCACTACACACTCACAAACTCACTAATGAAAGTTACAAATATGTGAACCGTAAAGAAGAATTTTAGAAGAAAAGAAGCTGGAGAAAAGGGGTTATTTAATTCACTAAACTATTGGGCTATTTATAGCCTTACACATGCATACGTAACAAACAAATTCATCACATGCCAAATATCTATAATCTCCCTTAAATCAGCTAACAACTTGCAACATGATCTCCTCCATGATACTCAGTCATCCTCTAGACTTATTCAAGAGCATGTGGCTCCAGCTGACCCGTCTTATTATTCGAACCCATTGACCCGCAAACAAACCGATTAACCCAACACCTAGTTCATACAATTTCATACATATGAGATTTCCAACTGAATTAGCATATGGCAAATCCACGATATCTTCTACTTCAGCACTTCTTTCTGGCGAATCATTGCTTGATAGCTTTAAGTGTTGGCCAATTTGAATTGCCATGCCCTTCTTCACATAAGCACTTTAGGGTGAACGGAGTGGTGCGGTAAACATATCGGTAAAGCGGGTTACTGATCGGTAACACCGCCGCCGACGTTGTTTACCGATCGGGTTGAGTTGAAATCGGTGAACCTTTACCGATTGAATGTGCATTGATTGTAACGACTATATAGCCGTTAATTTAATTAAAAAAAACTAAATTTTCTATTTGAATAAACCATTTCCCCTCTGTTTTTTATACACAATTCTTACCATTCTCATCATAAATCTTGCCAAACAATTACAATGGAAGACTAAAACAAAGGTGAAGGAAAGAAAAAAATATTCTAGCTTCGATTTGAAGGCGAGGGTGCAAAATAAACGTGGCAGTTCGAGTGGTTCAAGTGCGCCGTTTCAACCCCAACTAGGCTTTGCTACACAAGCCCAACCTTCATATTTTTTTAACCAAACAATGCAACCTAATTTTTGTTTCAATACCCAACCCCACCCAAATTTTCAACCCCAAAACTATTTTCCACACGGTCCGACGTTGGTTGCACCCGGTGTTTATAATTATCCCTCGAGGCCTAAAACTCTTTTGACCCATTTGGTTTTCAAAGCCCACCGTTACAATCACCAAGAGATATAGAAGATGACTCCGAAGAAGAATTCGCGCCCGATACTCAAGAGCAAGATAATGATGAAGACGAAGATGTTGGCAAAGAAGACAATCTTGTGAACCAAAATGAAGCTGCAAACGATCCGAAAGGGAAGAAGACTAGAGCGAAACGTGAAACTTGGACGCCTAAACAAGAAGGGGCGTTGGCAAAGGCGTGGGTTCATTGCACTTTAAACAAAAGAAAAGGTAATCAAGAAAAGGCGGATGGTTTTTCGAACCAAGTTCTTAAGCACTACAATCGAAAGGTTGGTGGAAGCCACCGAAACCATCATCAAGTTCGATCGAAATGGACGGCAGTGCATACAAAGTTGAACACATTCAACGGTTATTATCATCAAGCTAAACTATATTATTTTTGTACGGTTTATTTTTTTACTTAAATATGTGGTTAATTTTACCGTAATTTATTATTTTAGGATCGTTTACGTCCTAGCGGGAGTGACGATTCTTTTGTAATGAAGCAAGCGCTAAAGGATTACAAAAAAAAGGAACGTAATGACTTTCCTCATGTTGAGGCATGGGAGATTGTTAGAACAAATGAAAAATGGCAGCCGGTACCGTTGTTGGGTGAAGATAGCTCCAGCTCGAGTCAAAATAGAAAGTCGTCGGATTCGGGTAATTATCAAGCGGATACACCAAGTGCCGATTTCACGAGTGGTATCCCCGACATGAACGTGGATCCCTCGCCAAGAAGACAAAAGAGGAAGGAGTAAAAGGACAAAGGACCGACTTCAACAAACGAAAATCCAAGAGATATAACCGGTAAATTCGAAGAATACAACGCCATGAAAAAAGAATTAATGGATAGTAAAAAGCAACGAGAGGAAACATACATGGCGTTGGCGGAAGAGCAACGCGAGGCGGTGCGAGCAATTGTGTTCGACAAGGACGTGGAGACGTTTAAACCGGCCTCACGACAATGTTCACCCCTCGATGTTGGAAATCACACTCGCACGAAAATGCGAGATCGCCAAAAAACATGTTGGTTGTGCAATTTTTAATTTTTTTAATTGTAATGGTTAGATTAATGTAATGGTTTTTTATTTAATTTTGGTGTTTTAGTTGTTTTATTTTAACACATAATTTAAAAAATAAAAACTAAAAACAGAGTTTACCTAATTGAAGATAAGTAAACCATCGTCAATGTTTTTGATCATTAGGTAACTTATTTAGGTGACTTGACATAGGAATGTTTGATTGGGTGAATTAAGAGTAATAGGACTCCTTTCACCCTTAGGTAAACTTAAGCTTCTAAGCTTCCTTTCCTTGTGAATTTCCATCGACAATATCTTTTTGGCTTTGCCCACTCTTCCATATCAAATTTATATACCAATAGTTTATTAATAGCCATTATTAACCACTATCATTACTTTATCTATACCTACAATCTCAAGTTTTGTCTACAGTAATAGCAGGCAGCTGTCTGGTTTTTTTTGTGACATTTTATACTAATATGTATTTACCTTTCAACTTTCAGTATTGACACTTACAACCCCTCAACTTTCTAAACACTTTGTAATTGAGTTTTCGGTGCTTATTTTTTTGTACGTGTTGCGATAAAGTCACCTTGATTCATGTTTCGACGTAGGTTTTTTTGTAATCAGATATAATATGTTTCGTGCTTATTTTTATATATGTTTGTAGGTGGTCAACGTTTTAAAATAAATTTGGTTCGAAAACGAGTCACGTCAAGTATAATACATTATCACTAGACGGTATAATTCAAGTTATTTTACGTTTCAACGCCACCGCAACACGTTCTACCATTCTTTAACTTAAAAACATTATATTCTTATGGGCTTATGCTTATTTATGTGTCAGCATAATTTAAGTTTGTTTATGTTTCGACGTAAGTTAATTTCTTTTTAGAAAAATAAGTCATATAATAAGTTTTATGCTTATTTTTATAGATGTTTTCTGTTGATCTCCGTGTTAACATAAATTTTGTTCGGAAACGAGTCGGGTAAATATAATACGTTTTCGTTAGACGACATAAATTCGAGTCATTTCACGTTTCGACGCCACCGCAACTAAGAAGTTACATATGCAGTAACTTCAAGTGGCCAATTTTTTATGTTTTTTTAACCTTTACCATTCAATGTTTTTTACTTGGACTTACAACCCTTCAACTTTCTAAAAAGTTTATAATCATTTTTGACGTGCTTATTTTTATGTACGTGTCTGTATAAATTAAAGTTGATTAAATTGGTAGGCTCTGATATGATATTTTTTTATGTACGTTTTCAATTGTTCTACGCTTATTTTTATATAAATGCGGTGTAAGTTCAAGTTGGTGTTCGACGTAAATTTCTTTCGCAAATAAGTTGCGGTAAATATAATAAGTTTTCGTGCTTCTTTTATGTACATCTTCAGTTTATCTACATTTTGACGTAAATTTTGTTTAGAAATGATTCGAGACTTGACGGTAGGGATGAGCATGGTACCAACCGGTACCAAAAATCCCCAAAAAATGGTACCGTAACCGGTACCGAATATACCTGGTACGGTATGGTTTGATATCGGTAAGGTACCAGTATTTGAGGGTAAAAACGAGTACTGCAAAACGTCAAAAGTCGGTACCGAAAATGTACCTGATTTGGTAAATTCGATATCGGTACCCAGTATCATTTCTTGACCGTGCAAATCTGAACTACTTTATATTTGGCCAGCCGCAACGCGCGAGAAGATTTACTAGTTTGCATACAAAAACATGTACACAATTTCTCATGTTATGTGCTTGGTGATGTTGACCAACTATCATAGTTGTTTCTTATAAACCCTATTCGACCATAAATTCATCAAAACTCTTGTATCATTGCCTTGAAGACTATTTAAAATTTTGGGAAGACTTGTTTACGGTGGCTACTGTAAATGTTCTCTGAAAGTCCCCGAAACCCACGAGGGTCGATAAATCGAACAATATATTACTCTTATTTGAGAAGGAATCATAACATAAACAAACAGTAGAATACTTGTTTCATTATAATAAACATAGACTACAATCTATCGAAAGGGTATACATCTACTTCTCTCCCTACAACCTAAACACACAATGCTAGATACTAAGTCTCACACATATCTCACTAAGATCTGGCTGCATGCTCTCTGTTCAACACCTTTACAAATGAAATTAACACATGTATTTATCGGGTAGCACGACTAAGTTGTGATGCTCGACAAAATACCGGTAATTCCGTACAACATAAACAACTATTACATTATTTATTTTCGCATATTTCGACTTGATTTTATTTAATTTAGTCTTAAAAGTCTAGGAATGAACAATATCATAGTTTAGTATGATAACAAATCCGCCACAATTAGAAACAGTACAAAACTATGTCCTATATTGGCGACAGAAATGCGAACATAATACTAGTCGCGATACAGCCCGACATGGCAAAAACGAGACATTAAAATGTGTCCACATCGAATATTACATAAAAACATTAGTTGGCAACAACATACAATTAATACTTTCAAGAAAAATTATATAAACACTAAATTGTCTTGTGCGAAGACATAGTCAGCCATATGTAGGGTATTGAAAACAACACAAAAATGTTATTTATAATAAACCATATGTAGGGTATTGAAACACTCCGCAAAACAATACAACAAACGTCTGAAATGTTATTTATCATAAACCATATGTTATTTATCATAAACCATATAAACACTCCGCTGTACAATACAACAAACGTCCGAAATAAAAAAATGTTATTTATCATAAACCATATGTAAGGTACTGTAAACAACACAAAAATCCCTATATAAACATTCCCGGTTAAAGCTACACAACTCATTCGGTACCTACCCGACAACGAAACCGGTACGAAAACTATGGCCAAAGTAACAAATTTACTAGCCTAACGAACTAGTTAATGAATTTTGGACATAAAAAATATCTCGAAGAAAGATATGCAAACAATTCCGTAAAAAGAATACAATTAACCGGTAATCGACCCGATAACGAAATACGAGCCGAATTCGTTACCCGAACAAGAAAACGACTAGTCTAGCGAACTAGTTAACATGTTTTGGCATACCAAACCATGTGTCATTTATTATTTATAGAGTTAAATGCCATTTTAGTCCCTGTGATTTGGTCATTTTGCCAGTTTAGTCCAAAGGTTTGAATTGTTGCCATTTTAGTCCAAATAGTTTCAAATGTTTCCAGTTTAGTCAATTGGGTTAACTTTATCCAATTTTCCGGTTAACGAGAAGGACAATTCGATCATTTTATATGGCCAAATTGCCATTATAGTATGACAGAATTGCCTCTCTCGTTAACAGAAAAAATAGATGAAGTTAACCTAGTGGACTAAAATAACAACGTTTGAAACTATTTTGACTAAAATCGTAATGTTTTAAACCTTTCGACCAAACTGGCAAAATGACCCAAACCACAGGGACTAAAATGACAATTAACTCTTATTTATACCTTTGGATAATAAAAATACGATAACCGAAACATTAAAATTTATAAAAGTTTATAAAGTTTATAAAATATAACAAACTTTATAAAAAATAAAAAATAAATAAACAACCAACACCCCCAGGTGGGCCCCACAAGCCCCTAGTGGTGAATTTTGTAATGATTTAGCGGATGTTTACAATAATATAGATTACAAATTTGGATATTTTTGGCATCCATATAATACATGCATTAAGACATTCCACCATCTCATTTCTCATAAAACTAAACTCAACACTAAAACTCACTTCCTTTCCTTTTCTCTCTTCCAAAATCGGCCAACACCACCCACGAACCACCACCGTTTCATCTTCATAAAAACACTTAAATCATATATGTATGGAGCTCCCTTGAAAATCTAGCACATTTACAAGACTTGGAAACAATCTTGGAGCATTTTCTCAAGACTTGAAGCCCTTGGATCTTCACATCTTCATTCATTTTTGTTGAATCATCCTTAGCAAAGGGCTAGTAGTAAGCTTCAATCTTGAACTTGCACTTTTTATTTCATGTTTAAATACAAAAATAGAAGTGTTCATCTTGAAGCGTTCATAAAAACTACATAAATTTTAAGAAGAACAAAATGAAGATCGAACATATATGGTATTGTATGATGATTTTTGATGTAGTTTTGTTGGTAGATTGATATAGAAATATGGATCTTGCATATTCATGTTTAAAAGTATGATCTAAGCAAATGCATGTTTAGATCTAACAAGACCCATTAACAAAAATGTTATGAACAAATTTTCACACTTAAAAATAATTTTATGTATTATGTAAAGTATACTTTTATGTAAAACACATGATCTAAGAATTTTATTGAAAAAGTATCAATAAAGTTTCTATTTTTGGAAGGTTTCAGATTACTACAAGTTCATAACATTTCATGTTAAAAATTTATGATTTAAAAGATTAGTCATTAATATTTGAATGTTGTTTGAGTTGAAAAATGATTATAAACATATTTACTAAACATAGGAAAGTCCATAGTTTAGGGGAAGTATGACAAAATTTTCTAAAAAATAATTATGGTTAAGGAGTAATTAAGTAAGGATTTATTGGATTAAAAAGTGATTTAAAAACCTTAGTCATAATTATGCAAGTTTTGGGTGAAAAAGTTTGCGTTAAAATTACTAGAGTTTTCTTAAACTAAAAATGGATAAATATATATTTTAGGATAAAATATATATTTAGAAATCACCAAGAATGTGTACATATTTTTGTGTATAAATATTATGTATTTAGATTATGTATGAACAACTACAAAAATACATAATTACACAAAAGTACAAAAAATATATAAATACTTGAAAAATAGACAAGTATCAAATATATATGTCCAAACATAGACAAAATAAACAATACGAAATGGACAATTTCGGACAAAAACAAATGTTTCGGACAAAATGGACGACACAAACGAAATGGACGACACGGACAAAACAGACGACACAAACGAAACGGACTACACGAATGCAACAGACGACATGAACAAAACGAATGATATGAACCGACACTCAAAATATATAAATATTGAAGTTTACATATATTTACAAAAAAAAATATTTACATGAAAAATTATTAAATATTTTTTATAAACTTATAACATTTTAAAAAGTGTAAGTAAACTTTTATATAAAATTTGGGCTAAGCCCATTTATATATACATTTGTACTAAGCCATTTTTATAAATTTATTGGCTAGGCCCACTTATAAAGCATAATTGGGTTAGGCCCAATTACAAGAATACAAATGGGCTAGGCCCACACATATAACTCAAATGGGCTAGGCCCATTTAAACTAAAAGAATGCAAATATATATATATATATATATATATATATATATATATATATATATATATATATATATATAGGGGATGGATCATTAGAAAACTAGTTTAAATGAGAAAACCAAAAAACTAACTAAAAAAGCCAAAAAAACATGTCAATTATATATATATATATATATATATAGGGGATGGATCATTAGAAAACTAGTTTAAATGAGAAAACCAAAATCTAACTAAAAAAGCCAAAAAAACATATCAATTTTTTTTTTATAAAAAATCGCTATATATATTATATTAAAAAAACTTTATTTTATAAAAAATTTAAAAAAAGCATATAATGCACATGTGCAACATATACATATAATGCTCATGTGCAGTAAACATATAGTGCACATGTGCAGTACAAGTTTTTTTTTTGAAAAGAAAGTTTTTTTTGAAAAAAAAGTTTTTTTTTGAAAAAAAAGTTTTTTTATATATAAAATGCAGCGATTTTTTATAAAAAAAAATTGTAAAGAAAAAAATTTGTATATTTTTTAAGTTTTTTTAGTTAGTTTTCTAGTTTTCTCATTTATATCTAGTTTTCTCATGATCCTCTCCATATATATATATATATATATATATATAGAGGATCCGGTTCAAAGAAGAACCACCCCAGTTCCGAGAAACCGTAGTCTACCAAGCAGACAATGACACGTATACACTATTATTTTAAAACCTAAAGGGTATTTTGGTAAATTACTCCAAATATCTAATCTCTTATCTCTCTCTACTGTCTAAATCATCTCTTTCTCTCTTTTAGTGTCTGGATTCACAAACATTATATCACCCCCCAAATTTTGAAATCCATAATTTCTCTCTCTCTCTCTCAAACTCCTTCAACACAATCTTCCCTCATCTTGGTTCACAAACCTCCGGCGGTGGGGAGGCGGTTTGATCGGTGGTGGAAGACGGTGGTGGGGAGGCGGTGGCGGGGGAGGTGGTTGGTGGGAGTTGCGCAGAGGCGGAAGAGTTAGAGAGAGAAAGAATCCGGTGACGTTCCTGGCCAGCGTTGTTTTACGACGTCTCTTTTTCCTGGCCGCGTCGGTGTGTACGAGCTACAAGTTCCGAATCGGTGAACCCGAATGAACTTCTAGATCCATAATGTTCCAAAATCGATCGTTACAGGGGCCCTGCCGTTTGTCGTCGAAGGGGCGGTGGTTGGTAGGAGTCTTTTTGCGACAGCCGCGGTGGTGACCGGCACCATCGCCTCAAAACGAACCACCGTGTCCACCGCAGTCAGTGGTGGAGGAGGTGGTTGGCGGGGAAGACGGTTGTCACTCTCTCTCTCTCTCTCTCTCTCTCTCTCTTTCTTGCTCGAAATAGGGGCCCCACCGTCGGAATACAGAGCCGCCGTCAGAACCGGCCTTGCCGGAAAAGAGCGGTGGTCCTGGTGGTTTGGGTAAGCTTTTTGATTTTTTTGATGGGGTTTCTTTTGATTTTTTGTGTATGTTCTTGATTTTTTGTTGGGTTTTGTGTGCTTCTTGGCTGGCTTTTGTTGATGGGTATTCTGTTGGTTGGCTTATGTTGATTTTTTATGGGTTTTGTGATTTTTAGAGATGTTGATAGGTGCTTCTGTTGGTTGGCTTCTATTGTTTTTTTTCGATAGGGTTTGTGATTCCAGGTGACCGATTTTGCAATCGGTGCCCCGGCAGTGACACGTGGTGCCCACTTTGGTGCTGGTGATGCCCGGTGCACCGATCGATTTATTGGCAGTGATGACGATGGCATGGCAAGGATGGTGGAGGGTAGGTTCTTAAACCTGCAACCCCACTTTTGCAGCCATGCTCACTGGAAACTCTGAGCCAAACACTTTTTTTAAGATCCACACATGAATTTGAGTTTTTTTTGTTGTTTTTTATATATTTTTCCAGTCGATGATGATAAGTTTCAATCTATTTGAGACACCTACTGAGTTGTGATTTTTCGGTGAGTACGTTTTTGTGTAAAAAAAGGGTCGTACAAAACGAGCGTAAAAACGGTCGTATAAACGGGCGTCAAAACGGGCTGTAAAACTTTACGCTACCCGTAAAACTTTACGCTACCCGTAAAAACAACACACGTAAAAAATTTGTGTATGAAAAGTAAATTTTTTTTAAAACTTTACTTAAAAATTTTATGCTACCCGTAAAAAACTATACACAAAAGACGGGTCGTAAATAAGTTTGTAAACCCGAAACCGGGTTCGGGGGCGTAAAAAGACGGGTCGTAAATATTTTTTTTTGTTTTTTTGGCGTAACGTTTTTTTTTTGTAAAACCGTAAAAAACGGGGCGCAAAAACGGGTCGGAAAAAATGGGTCACGGGCGTAAAAAACGGGGTCGTAGAAAACGGGCGTAAATACAATATACGTAAAAAATCTGTGTATGTAAAGTTAAAAATACTTTTTTTAAACTTTACTTAAAAATTTTACGCTACACGTAAAAAACTATACAAAAAAATTTGTGTATGAAAAGTTTACACCCGCGGTGTAAAAAAGGTTTAATTATATTTTTAACAGGGGCGTAAAAAATTTACGACCGGAGTAAAAAACACCACCCGTAAAAAACGTTTGTCGTAAAAAACGACGGCGTAAAAAAATGTTTGGTTTAAAAACCGGGTGATAAAACGTTGGGTAAATACGGGGCGTAAAAACTGCGCGTAAAAGCGGGGCGTAAAAAACGGCGCTTTAAAAAAACAGGGCGTAAAAGCAGGCGTAAAAAAAACGGCGCGCAAAAACTCTCCGTAAAAACGGCACGTAAAAACAGGGCATAAAAATACGGCTCGTTAATAAAAACCGGGAGTATAAAAACGGGCGTAAAAAAATCGGACGTAAAAAACTGGATGTAAAAAACGGGGCGTAAAAAACAGCGCCAAAAAACGGGGATTAAAAACGGCGCGTAAACTCGGGCGTAAAAAACGGTGCGCAAAAACGGTGGCGTAAAAAAACGGCTCGTAAAACGTTTTTTTATAAAAAAAAATCTTGAAAAAAATTTATTTATAAAAAAATTCTGATTTTCAAATTTTGTTTAATTAAATAATTAGATTTTTAATAAAAAATAATAAATATAATAAGACTAAATAGGTAATAAAAACAATAAGTATAATAAGACAAAAAAAGCAAATTTACTTAAATACCCTTTTAACATGAAAATATTAAAAAAATAATAAGACAAAAATAATATTATAATGTTTTAATTACTTTTAATCTCATTCATCGATCTTAATGATCTAATGGTTTAAAAGTGGTTCTTACGGTTCTCGTAACTGGAGGTGGTTTTCATTTTACACACACACACATATATATATATAAGGGATAGGTAAAATGAGAACCACCTTGAGTTGTAAGAACCGTATGAACCAATATAAGCTATTGATCAAAAGTGTTTTAATGGATGAGATTAAAAGACAATAAAGTAGTTATAATTATTGTGCTTTAATTAATGAGTTTTTGTTTTTAGTGTGATAAGGGCAAATTGGTATTTTTACTAAGCTCTTTAATGATTGGTAATTAAAGTTGTAATCATTGTACTTTATTTAATGTTTGTGATTTAATTAATGTAATTTTTGAATCATGCAGTAAGAAAATTATTTTACATAGGGGTTAAAACATTTTTTGTGCGCCGGATTTAAACAATTTTCACGCGGGTTCAGACTTTTTCACGCGTGGGTTCAAACCTTTTTTTACGCCTGGTTTTAAACTATTTTTACGCGCCGTTTTAAAAATTTTTTTACGCATCGTTTTAAACTTTTTTTACGCCGGTTTTGAACGTTTTTTACGCCGGTTAAAACTTTTTCATGCGCCGGTTTAGAACTTTTTTTACGCGTGGTTTAGAACTTTTTTAACGTGCCGGTTTAAAATTCTCTTTGTGCGCCGGTTTTAAACTTTTTTTACGCGCGACTCTAAACTTTTTTTACGCATCGGTTTTAAACTTTTTTTACGCGCGAGTTTTAAACTTTTTTTACGCGCCGCTTTTAAACTTTTTTTACGCGCCGGTTTTAAACTTTTTTACGCGCGGTTTTAAATATTTTTACGCGCCAGTATAAAAGTTTTTTACGCGCGGTTTTAAACTTTTTTTACGCGCCGGTTTTAAACTTTTTTTACGCGCGGGTTTAAACTTTTTTTACGTGTGGTTTTAGACTTTAAAACAATTTTTTTTTACAAAAAAATTTTTTTTACGGGTTTAAACTTTTTACAAAAAACAAAAAATATTTTACGCCAAACAAAAATATTTTAGTTTTACAAAAAACTTTTTTACAATTTTTTTTCAAAAACTTTTTTACAAATTTTTTTATGCCAAACATCTTTTTACGCCCCCGACACCCCGATTTCGGGTTTACGAAATTTGTGGATCTTATCAAACGAACTCACCCAAAAATCACGACTCACTAGATGTCTCGTGTTGAATTTTAAATAGAAGAGAAAGAAAAGATGTGACATGTTGAGTTTTAAGTAGAAGAGAAAGAAAAGATGTGAAATATTGACTTTTAAATAGAAGAGAGAGAAAATATGTGACATGAGAAGTAAAGACTAAAATACACTTTTGATTTAATTTGGTTATGGGTTATGTGTAAATATGCTATTGGATGATAGGAGTTCTCATGGTTCTCGCAACTGGGTTTGGTTCTCTCCTGAAACGAATCCTATATATATAAAAACCAACAAAGATACGCATACACTAAAACAATGCAAAAATATATATGAAATATGTATAAAAACCAACAAAGATACGAATACAAACGCATAAAAGTCTTATAAATTCAAGATGAACGAATTGTACAAAAACAAGTCATAAGTGTCTAAAGAGATTAGAACACTTGTCTGTTACGTCATGAGAACAGATTCAAACACTAGCAAGAGATTTGCACAAGACGCAAATCAATGAGTTCATGTTTCCCCTTTTACTTAAACGTCTTACAATTTTATACTTTCGGGGAATGATACATATTGCAATTGGTACGGTTAAGCTAAGAAATGAAAATATTATAGATCACGTGCGAGTAGGATAATATCAAGGAACCATTAATGAATATTCAACTACCGAGTAACGAAAGTGATAGATCAATTGGGTTTTGGCGAGCCCCACTCTAAACGGAACAAAAAACAGATCGTTAGAGTGCTTTTGTGTCTAAAACGAGTGTCTCAGACACACTTCATTGTCTAGTTTGGTTGCCTCCTATGTCAGCACACATATTATTGTCCTTGCAAAACATTAATGATCTTTCAATTTTCATTTACGCTTTACATACCGGGTTTTAATAATTCAGATGTTTTAAAGATTCATTTGATATAAAACTAAATACATGAATTCATCAGCTTTTGTTGACGTTTTTCAAACCTAACATGTATTACAGGTAACTGGTGGACAACTTTGAAAAAAAACAAGTCCCCGATGTTAAGAAGTCAAGGTTAAGATGTCATCCACTTTTAGTTAATATATTTTGTAAACTTGTGTTTTAAACTTTAAACAATGTTATTTGAAATTGTAGTTTGTCTTTCTTTTGAACTGACATTGGTTGTACACTACTTTTATATAATCGTATGGATGAACATCTTATTACTTTTATATTGGTTGTTTACTTGATTGAATGCAACTATTACCGCTCTGATCACACCTCACGCTTTCGCTACTACCGGGTGTGACATAAGTGCGCCAATACCCTAAGTAGACCAAGCACTTAAGTGCACTGTTGGGATTGAACCCTTGCAAATGAACAGATGATATAGAGACAAAACTACATCAGTGGATTGATCAAGAATAAAAGAGTTTACAACCTCTGACGCAAGCCACTAATCCAGTTAATACTGCATTACAAGATCTGCTGAATTCAAGCTCTGCTGTGGAACCTATGATGAAGACTAACAGTGGATAGGCTCATCAATGTTTCTTTTATATTAATGTAACAGTGTTCTGTATAGCAGTGGTTAGCTTAACCAGTGTTTAGAGTTAGTTAGTTTATTGTTATTGGGTTTCCTCCTGAATTGGTGTATAGGCATTATAGCCTAGTGGAGATGGATATGATCAGGTGGTTCCGCTAGTGGCACGATAATACTATAGTGGTCCGTCAGTGATCTAAATTTTCCGTTAAAAAAGTTTATTGTTAGCTGTCACTGTCAACCCTGACATCGGCAAAGATGCTCAGAGGTTTGACTTGTAGTATAAATACAATAGTACATTGTACTGTTCTATTATCTATCAAAAGATCATTTTCGCATTTCCTTCCAATCATCTTTCTTGCATTATGTACTAACAAACTATCATTGGGCTGAGGGGGAGTTTGTGATTCACATGCAAAACTTATAAGTTTGAAAGCATGATGATCAAAGCATTCTTCCATTAGTTGTCATACAAAGTTTTATTCCGCTGCAAATTCACTCTGTTTTATCTTCTTTCATAAACCATTTTCTAAACATTCAAAAATGATTCAAACTCAGATCCTAACAAATGGTATCAGAGCTTCATCAATCAAAATTTGATTTAACTATCAATTTGATTTGAAAGATCAGCTCTCCCTGCTAATTAGTTTGTTTGTTTTCATTGGAAAACAGATTTTAATTACGTTCAAAGTTTTTAAAACAAAATCTGTTTAAAACAATCAGAATGTCTCAAAACACACCGGATTCCAACAACATTGGATCCATGTTTAAACCTCAGATGCTTGTCAGACATGAGTATTACAAATGGCAACGTTGGATGGGTCATATTCTTGCTCAGCAAAACACCGGTTGTTGGAGGTCCTTTGTATTTGGACCACATGTTCCTATGGTTCCAAGTGTAGAGGACCCAGCAAAACAAGTGCTAAAAAGTCCCGAAAACTACTCCGAGCAAGATTTCTAGAAAATTGAGTTTGATGCTAAGGCTTTTAGCATTGTTGCTTCAGCCTTGCCTAATGAAATCTATGCTGGCCTGTTGCACTACAGTGCAAAGGAGTTATGGGATGCCTTGAAAGAGCAATTCGGTGGGACTGAGGAAGTAATTGAAAACAATAGAGAAGTCTTAAATCAACAATATGAAAATTTTTTTCATATCAAAGGAGAGTCTCTAACCCAACAGTTCGAGCGATTTAGTTGTCTCATAGGCGAGCTTAAGCTGGTTAACGTTGAACTTCCTAATTCGACTTTCAATAGTCGTTCTCAGATCGTTACCAGAAAAGTGGGACACCATACCTTTCATGACACGAACATCTGTCGGGTTTAAAGAAATGAATATTACACAACTTCATGGTAGACTCCCCACGTATGAGAGAGAGTTGAACCAGAAAAAGAAGTTACAAGAGTCTAGAAAAATGGCTGATGACTATGCTTTTGGTAGCACAACTCTTTTTGGCCAAGAAGAGGGTTCTGGCAATGGTAAGGATCAGAGTTATGATAATTTTATTGATATAACTTCTGGAGGAAACTTCCACTCTGATTCTTACTCACCCAACTATGCTTTTGCTGCTAGTGGGGAAAGCCAAACCTCTGACAACTTATCCTTTGAGTTGAATGATCTTCAACACTTTGAACCATCTGATTTAGAAGAAATGTACATTTTGCACCAACTAGCTCTATTAAGTCTTAGAGCTAGTAAATTTTACAAGAGAGCTGGTAGAAAATTTCCAGGGTTACATGGGGGTAAAAGGTTGGGCTAGATAAATCAGAAATCAAGTGCTATAAGTGTAATAGACTAGGACACTTTGCTAGGGAATGCAGATCTCAAACATCTAGACCTATGGTGACACACCCTGGCCCTAGACCTCAACACACACAAAGCACTGCTCATTATTCCCAATATACCCCTACTCCTCAAATGCAAAGCACTGCTCACTTTCCACACCCTGTTGCCACTGTTCCTGTGCACTATGTTCAAACCAATGTTCCACAAATTCAGTATGTTCAAGCACCATCTCGTCAAGTGCATGTGCAATGTAACATCCGTCGAAAAACGGGTTTCCAAACCCGCTTCGTTTATTAATCGAATATCAAGTTATAAAATTTCGTTGCGTATTTATGATTTATTTTAATTTTAAACAATACATAATTAATAAACAATTTAGAATTTAAAAACTATAATTATTAAAAAGTGAAAAATAAAGTAAATAAAAAAAGAAAACCGGCTGCCGGGTTTCGAACCCGGGTCAGCCGGAAGACATAACTAACACATATCTCACCACTCCGCCACTTGAGTTGTTTGTTGATATAACGAAACAATTAATACATATAATGTAACTCGAAATCAAATTCGGTCATCAGCGCGCCCAAATCGCCCTCGCCGGAAATACCGACGATTTCGCCAATTATCGACGGTTTCCTTTGACTTAACGTATGTATTAAGATCGACATCGGTTATAACCGATGTCTAATCCCGCGACATCAGTCATAACCGCCGGAGAAAGTCTGACCACGAATCAAGACTAAAATCAGACCCAATTCATCGTGATTCTTCCCTATAAATACACACCCAAGTCTCTGGAAATCATTTCGCTCAAAATCGCACCATTTCTCGAATCAATTTCACTCGCCGGAGATATTCTGAAATCGCCGGACTTTCGCCGGAAAACCGAGACTTACATCAAAACGGTAAATACCTCGACTCTTTCGGTTTCAATCCATTGTTAGACTATTACTAACTTCAATCCATCAACCAGAATCAGTCCCAGACGACGTTGCCGGATATTCTGCCCTCGCCGGAAAACCTCTGGAATTTCCAAAATCACGCTGTGAATCGGTATAATCATTTAAACCTTCTGATAATCATTGTTTAGTAACTCAATTTCGCAACTAATCGATCAAAACTGTTAATTGATTCAATCAGACGAAATCCACAAATCATAGCCGACGACCATTGCCGGAATTCTGAGAAATACAGTATGATCGGTACATTCGATTCCTTAACTCTTTTTATCCATTACATTTCAATTAGTAATATGTTCGACGAACGATTTAAACAAGAACAGAAGAATATCGGTCGTCTGAGCCTTTGAATGAAGAAGACGAAGTCGACGATGTTTATAAGAATAATTAAAACAAGTTATTAAACCGGGTTAGACACACAGTCCAGCGGTGGACTGTGTGCAAACACACAGCGCACGTCTCGAGTTCGATCCCTGACACCACCCTATCCTCTGAAATAAAAATGTTCTTTTTAAACCGAACCGTATTAAGTCGCTGTAAGATGTTAAGTTTAATAAAAACCAGTATTTTAACCGGGTTAGACACACAGTCCAGCGGTGGACTGTGTGCAACGTTAAACAACGGGTCCCGGGTTCGAGACCTGTTATGTGCACCGGTTCGACATAATTAAAATTCTTTTTAAAATAAATGAATTCTGAATAATTCAAATAGTATATGAATATAATTAAAAACAGAAATATTTCGGGTTAGACACGTAGCTCAGTTGGTAGAGCTGCGTGCACGCGTACGGGAGGTCTCGGGTTCGAGTCTCACCCAGCGCACACATACACAAAGTCCGAACCGGTCAACAGTCAAAGTCAACGGTCAAGGGTCAACCCAAAAAGTCAACATTTTTTTATATTTTTATTTATTTATTTTATTTAAAAATCAATTAAAAATACTTAAAAATAATATTTGTAAAGTTAGAAAATGACCTTAAACTCACAAAAATAAATCTAAAAACCCTATTAAAATTGTTAATAAAATCCACTTATTTACCGTACCTTTTCATTATTATTTAGGTTAGTTATTCCTCGTCGATCAACCCTCTAAACTCGTGCGCATTCAACATCATCAAACGAACGCACCCAATGTGAGTGAATCTCTACAAATTCCCCGTTTTAATCACACTTTGGGGTGTATCATGTGTCTTATTATTTATTACATTTAAACACTTGTGCATCTATCATATCTATGATCAAATGTGTATCCAATATGTATCAATTGTTTGTGTGGTTAATGTTTATATTAAATTTCATCATTTTCAGTACATACATCATCATAGGCTCGTCTGTTCCCCATTACCTATGAGCGGAACCGTTCCCCATTACCTATGAGCGGAATGTGGCGTTGCCAATATACGATTGGCTCCGTTTGATTGAGCCTTGATCGCACATACATCATCATAGGCCGTCCGTTCACCATTACCTATGAGCGGAACGTGACGTTGCCAACATATACATTATCATTCATGTCATATACTCATGCAAGGTGGTTTGTTATTGTATGTTTATTTACGTTTGCTCTCATATGATTATTGCACAATTTTTTCATATTAAATACAACAAAAAATCAATAATAAATGTTTTCTAACAAGGTTCACTCGCCAACTTTTGTTGACCCAAAAACCCCCATTTTTACACATGATACAGGTGATCCAGTTGAAGCAAGAAACATATAGGACGGCCTAGAAGAATAAATCAGTTTAGACCTTGGATTGTTTTACTTTGTTTCATTTCCTTGTATTTGTATGAATTTGGTTTGAACATTAAGTTGTAATTTGAATTTAATAAATATGAAACATTTAGTAAACATCATGAGCTTTGGTGATAACCCAATTATGCCCCGACTCTTATTCCGCTGCGGGTCGGGGTGTGACATGCAATCTGCACCTCATGTCACTTAAGTTACTCAAACCACTGCTGCGGCAGAGGTTAATCAACAAAGCTTTTTCACACAAGGTTTTGTTGATTGGAGTAGCTTGCCTGAGGAGTTAACGGATGAGAACTTTTCTCTAGTAGCCAAAAATGACTTAGAAAATGGTTTTTGCTTCATGGCTCTAGATACAATAGTTGAAGGTGATGAATCTGTGGAAGAAGTGTCTAAATCTGATGTATCTGAAGTTCATGATGAAACAGTGGTTACAAAAGAGAATGTTGATGTAGATGTGAAATCTCTGTGTGATCCATGGGATACCAGTGTGTGTGAAGGTGATTATGACTGTGCTATAATGGCTGCTGCTAAGGTATCATCTCAGATCCTTAAGGATCTATGTTCAGAAAAGTGCATAATTGCTTTTGCTAACATAAAAAAGGTGAATGAAAATCTTAGAAACAAAATTTTAGAAGATGAGTTAAATTTTGAAAAACTCTCAAAAGAGTTGAAAACAAAATTGATTAACAAAGATTCTGAAATTTGCAAAAAGGAGTTGGAATCTACCCAAATCACCTGTGAGAAGTGGATAGAATCTTGCAAAAAGGAGTTGGAATCTACCCAAATCACCTGTGAGAAGTGAATAGAATCTTGCAAAGGTTATGAGGTCATGCTTGAAAACCAAATCAAAAGAAACATAAAATTTGATATAGGTTTCAGGAAAAATGACCAAGTTTTGAAAATGTTATTGTAAATGAATCCGGGGTGGTTAAAATTGTCCCAACAAATTTGGCTGGTGAAGAGATTAAAGTCATTGATAAAAATGGAAACAAAATCATTTTAGAAAAACATGAGGGATCCTCAACTTTTGAGGAAGTTGAGAAATATCAATTTAAACCCACATGGTCTGATGAGTGTGACATTCTCAAAAATTTCAAGCTGATGGATTTCTCAACCATTTATGGTGTCAAAGCACTAAAAGCAAGAGTGATTCCCATTAAAGATCTTCCAGTAGATGTTGCATCATCTGCTGAAAAAGAAGTCTGAGAATGGAAAGCAGAAAGAAAAGGTTAAAAAATGTTTAGTGATTTTTGTGAGAAAAGAAATCATGTCACTCAGAATTGTTTTCTTTTAAAAGCATATGATATCAACAAAACAAGTATAATACCTAATTCTTCAAAATGCATCATCTGTGGGAAAGCAAACCACAAAACCCAAGAGTGTGTTTACCTTCAAACCTTTGACATCAAGGTAAAAGACATTAAATCAAAAGCTCTTGAGAATCAAAGTTCAAGCTCTGTTAGAAATAAATCTAAGCAAACCTTTGAACCAGTTGAAACATCTGTTACCAAAGCACTAAACAAAACCTCTGTTCCAAGAGAGGTACATGTGACAGATGCACCACCTGCAAACAGATATCCAAGGGGATATGGCCAACCTATTTATAAAAAGGTTCCTCTTAGTTATGAGGGTTACAAAAAACCCTCAAAGCCAAGAGTCAATAGGCATCCTTATGGTTACCAACATATGACAGGAAATGGTTCACAACAGTGGTTACAAAGAACAAATCAAACCACTATCCATATTCCTGAATTTGAGATGGGTCAATCTGTGACCCCATCCAAAGCCGTTTTGGCTTTGGAGACCCACCTAAACTAATTGTTTACTACTGTGCAGGGAGCTTCTACTTGCCTTCATAGTTTATGGTATGTAGATAGTGGAGGATCCAGGCACATGACAGGATGTAGAGCTCTTCTGAAAGACTTCATGGCTCATGGAGGGGGTGATATATCTTTTGGTAACAATTCTAAAGGAAAGGTGTAAGGGTCAGGGGCGGTTCAGGGTGGGAAACTCAAATTTGAACATGTTAACCTCATTCATAATCTAAAATTAAACTTACTGAGTGTCTCACAAATGAGTGACAAAGGATATGGATCCTTCTTTACAAAGAAAACATGTCAAATTGTAGGACCACAAGTTGTTAAAAAAATTGATCAAAATATTGCTAAGAGTAAATCACAACTTGGTGCTCATAGGAGTGGCAATGTGTATGTGGTGGATATGTTGAAGGATAATCCAATGTCCAATGCATGCCTGTTCTCAGTTGCTTCCAGCAAAGAGACAGAGTTATGGCATATAAGACTTGGACACACAAATCTGAAAACTAACACCACTCTCTCAAAACAAAATCTTGTCAGAGGATTTCCTTCAAAACAATTCACTTGTGAAGAACATTGTATATCCTGTTTAAAAGGAAAACAGCATAAAAGTTCTTACTAGTCAATTGAAGAGTCCAAAACAACCCAGTGTGTGCAATTGTTGCACATGGATTTATTTGGCCCTGTAAAAATAATGAGTCTCAAAAGAAAAGATACTATCTTGTCATTGTAGATGATTTTTCAAGGTTCACATGGACATTTTCATGCATTCTAAAGATGAAACTGCTGGCATTTTGCAAAATTTTGTTAAACAAGTTGAAAAACAATTTGACCTTCCAGTAAAAATTTTTAGAAGTGACAATGGGACAGAGTTTAGGAATAAGGAGTTGGATGCTTTCTGTGAGTCAAAATGGATTGTTAGGCAATATAGCATCCCAAGGACTCTAGAACAAAATTGGGTGATTGAAAGGAAAAGAACATGACTTTAATTGAATCTGCAAGAACAATGATTGCAGACTCAGGTTTACCCTTGTCCTTTTGGGCAGAGGCTGTATACACTGCTTGCTATGTATAGAAGAGAGTTTTGATTAATCCCAAGCATCAAAAGACTGCCTATGAAATTCTTTATAAAATCAAACCTCTGATCTCATATTTCAAAGTTTTTGGCTGCCCAAGCTTCATTTTAAACTTAAAAGATTCAATTTCAAAGTTTGCAGCCAAAGTGGATTGTGGTTATTTCCTAGGATACTCAACCACTGCTAAAGCTTACAAAGTTTTTAACTCTAGGACCAAGTGTGTTGAAGAAACTTTGAATGTAAAGTTCAATGAACTTTCTTCATTGAAAATCCCAGCAAATTCTGTTGAACTGTTTGATCTAGATAAATTTACATTTAAAGATGTGTCTATCAAGACTAACCATGCAGGTACATCACAATCATCTCATCAAGATCATGGATATGGTAGTGTACTTCCACAATTCAAAGTCAATTCATCCATCAGAGGAGCATATGTTAATAACAACCGTGAAAACTCTGCCACTGCTGGCTCAACAGTCGTTGATCCACAAACCTCTGCCAGCTCACAAAATCAAACCACTGTTGATAAAAGTCCATACTATGTGAACAAAAATCAACAAAATCACACATCCATTCCTCCTATACCTCCACCACCATTCCAAACAAATGTTAGCTGTTCAAAATTGTCAATAGATGTTAGCTCAGATGATTCCCATCTGCAGCCTTCACCTCAAAATGCCATCATTCCATATAAGGGAGATCTTATCTTCCTTAAAAGTTATCGATCTGATCAAGTCATTGGAAACATCAACGAGGGAGTGCTCACAAGAAGCCAATCCTAAAACATTTGTCTTTTTGTTGGCTTTCTATCACTCACATAACTTGTCAAGTACCAAGAGGCGAGTTGGGTAGAAGCCATGCAAGAAGAGCTTCTACAATTCAAAAGACAACTAGTATGGAAACTTGTACCACTGCCAAAGGATGTATGTCCAATTGGCACAAAGTGGGTCTTCAAATACAAAAATGATGAAAGGGTTATTGTTGTCAAGAACAAAGAAAGGCTCGTGGTTCAAGGCTATAGACAAGAAGAAGGCATTGACTATGATGAAACCTTTGCTCCTGTAGCAAGGTTAGAAGCCATCAAATTGTTCTTAGCCTTTGCTGCCAAACACAACATCAAAATGTTTCAAATGTATATCAAAAGTGCATTCTTGTATGGGAAGATCAAAGCAGAGGTATATGTTTGTCAACCACCTGGATCTGAAGATGCATTTTATCCTGATCATGTCTACAAGCTCAACAAAGCTTTGTATAGCTTGAAGCAAGCACCAAGATCTTGGTATGAAGCTCTTTCCACTTTTATCTTATCCATTGATTTCACAAGAGGTAAAATTGATAAAACCTTATTTTTAAAATGGAAAGGAAAAGACTTGATGCTTGTCCAAATTTATGTGGATCACATCATTTTTGGATCCACATGCACTGGCATGTGTGAAGAGTTTAGGCAACTCATGGCAGCAGAGTTTGAAATGAATGGAATGGGTGAGCTCCAATATTTTCTTGGTCTTAAAGTAAAACACTTGCACAATGGTACATTCATTCATCAAAGTAAGTATGTCAAAGATCTACTCACCAAATTTGATATGAATGATTGTAAACCATGTAGCACACCCATGGCAACCTCAAAGTTTGTCACTGTTGAAGACAAAGATGACTTGGTTGATCAACCTCTTTACAGAAGTATGATTGGGTTTTATTGTACCTAACTACTTCTAGGCCAGATATCATGTTTGCAACATGTGTTTGTGCCAGATCTCAGTCAGCACCGAGAAAGTCTACTCTTATTGCTGTGAAGAGGATATTCAGATACATAAAAGGTGCTCCCACATTTGTTATCTGGTATCCTGCTAATGGAAACATTGAGCTTTCAAGTTACTCAGACTGTGATTTTGCTTGTTGCCACACCACAAGGAAGTCCACATCAGGAGAAGTTCAGTTCCTAGGTGATTGCCTAGTGTCTTGGCAAAGCAAAAAGCAAGTTGAAGTATCCACATCCACTGCTGATGCAAAATACATTGCGGGTTTCAAGTTTCACTGCTCAACTCTTGTGGCGTCAAAACCAAATACTGGATTTTGGTGTAACTGCTTTAAAGACTCATCTCAAGTTAGATAGTCAAACAGCTGGAATCATCATTAAAAATCCAGTGTCCCACTCCACAACAAAGCACATTGACATCAGATATCACTTTGTGAGAGATTGCTATGAAAAATGTTTGATTTCTCTGCATTATGTTCCAACTAAAGATTAACTGGTAGATGTTCTAACAAAAGCATTAGATACATCCACCTTTGAAAGTTTGATCTCTAGGATTGGCATGCTAAACATGGAATAAAAACTTTTTTATGTGTTCCATGTGTAAAAAGCAATAAATTGTTTTCACAAAATCAATAATCCATCCTTAATAATAGCTTAAAATTGAAGTTTTCAATAAATCTAAAAAGTCTGTTCATAACCACTGCTTTTCTAAAACCACTGATTGGCTTGACATTCTATTCACTGTCAAAAATGTATCCTCTGGTTGGTCAAACCACTGTGTTGACTTTATCCGCTGATAGCTATCAGCTGATAGTGTAAAATTAAAACACTGTTTCCATCCACTGTTGACACACAACAATGGTTCTCCATAACACATGTCTTCCATTCACTATCAGATATGCACGTGGACAGATGTTAGCCATCATCATCCTTGCCACGTCATCACTCATTTTTTTTCACTTTATAAAACCCTGTTTTATTCCAATCAAGGTTTTCACTCTGCCGTATCGAATTCAAAATTCTAAAAGGGTTTTCTCTTCAAATCTTCTTCTTCTTTGCAATTGTTCCTCACCAAAATCCCTCATTATGACGCTTATCATTGAACACCCCACAATTATACACCAATTCTTGAAGAAACTGACTCAAATAGACAGTATCATGCTATGATTAAAGTCTTAAAAGAGTCAAAATACAAGAACATCATGGAAATCAAAGCCCCAATTTATCAAGATACATTACGACAGTACTGGGCAAATGTTGAGGTCCATTCAACAAAGAAGAAACCTTATGCTATTGTTTCCACTATGGGCAAAACACTATTTCAAATAAGCCCAACTTCCATTTTAGAGTTTTTGGTTTAAATGATCTTGATCATCTTACATCTTTCCCAATCCCTGACTTGCAAAATGAATTCATTGAAAGAGGGTATGAAGGTCAACTGACAGGTAAAACCATCTGTAAACCTAAATTTCCTGCTGAAAATGAAGTTTTTCTTTCATACATTGTTGACATGTTTGTCAGCCAAGACAACTGCTTTTAATGAAATACCTTTAAACATGCAATACTTGGGATATGCAATTTTGACAAAATTTGATTTCAACTTTTCTCAAGTATTGTTCAATGACTTGGGGACAAACATCGGCAACATTAAAAAGGGCAAAGCTTTTCTAATGCATCCAAGGTTTTTAAGTGTTTACATTCAAAACAAGGCTGGTGATGCTGATGCTACACAAGGTGTTGTGACTTCTCATGGTAGCCTTACACATGAAACTTTTACATGCATCACCAACCAATCCAAAGTCTTAGAAACATAAGTAGAGGGGGATGAGCAAATTTTAGATGCACAAACATCACAGGCTCAACCCACTGCTACTGAGCCCACTGCTCCTGGTCATCAAAGTACTACAACCAGTGCTTTGAAACCCACACCAGCCATCACCAAAACAGAAATCTACAAAATCCAAAAATCCCACCAAACCCAAAAACAAAAAGGATCCTCTGGAAGATGAGATCCCATAGGTTAACCCAGTTACAGCACCAAAGTCACTTGAAATCACTACTGCTACTTCCTCACAGCAGATGGTAGAAAGATCTCAACCTATAAGCCTACCTCCTCTTGAATCCTCACAAAAGGATCAAGTTGTAAGCACAAGGATACCTCATTATGAAGCTCTAGATCCACTTGGTTCTATCTTCCAAAACCCCTCTCCTAAGCCAATGTCACTTTCTACACCACAACCCCCACCAACAAATATTCCACCCACAATTTCACCATTGTTGAACGCAATAGACATGGATCAGACAAATATCAGTTCCTCTCAATCACACATCACAGAGAGTTTTCCTCTACATGTGACTGAGTCTGATACTCATGTCTTTGATATCCTATCAACAGCTGAGGAAGCTACATCCCTTGGGTTACGAGTAACCCTTGGTGATTTTTTAAGTGGAGCAATCACTACAATTGCAGAACTTCCTGTTTCTCAATTGGACAGTGGTTTCATCATTAAGACTCCCTTGAAGGCAACAACTGTCGAGGCTACTAAGGTAACCTCTGTTCCAGTTGGAGGTCCCCAGAACCAAGAAAATGGGGCATCTGGTTTTGAGGACATGGGATTTACTTCCATTGAGAATCCAGAAACAACCACCACTGGTGGGAGTTCAGGTGATCCTATTAAATTAGGTGATGAGCTAAGATATAAAGAATTGACGGAGAGAGTATCAAACATTGAAACCTATGTTGCTGACATCAAAAATATGATGCAACAGATGTTAGAAACCTCAAAAAGTCAATCTTCTGCACCAAACACTGCTGAGCTATGGCAACAATTGTATCCTCTGCTTTAACTACAAAGACAGCATGCTGATCTCCAACATGAACAACACATGAAACTGTTTAGAAATATGGTTGATGCAAGATATCAAGATACACTTGCAGACATCAAAGCCATAAAAGCTTATCTTCTTCAAACCACAGGCACTTCTCCTCCTACACTTGTCTTTGTTGAAACAGCAGATGCTAAAAGGGTGGAGAAAGATAAAGAGGGGTTAAAATTGAAACCTGTTCCTAAATCCAAACCAGTAGTGGAAATCCCTAAGCCAGATGGTACCAAGAAAATTGATGAGACTCTCAACTTCTTTGCTGATGAAAAGCAAAAGAGAAAAGAGAGGTTGGAAACAAAAGGTGGAAATAGATTTGAAAAAGAAAAGGCTGCTCAGATGGAAAAGGAAGACCTTGGTACTTCAAAACAAAGAAGAAAGTCAACCAGAAAGGTTAGACAACCAATATCCACCCCTTTGAAAACCACTGATCAATTTATCAGCACATCAAAACCATCATCACCACTAGCAAATTCATCAAATCCTGAACCAGCAGATGTTGTGACACCTGTTGTGTCAACAATTGTTGATACAACAGTGTTTACAATAGATGTTACCTTAACCACTGCCATGATCACTTTCCCAACCACCACTCACCAAATTTTTACTCCCACAAGAATTCCCGATCAACCACCATCACCCAAACTCACTTTTAAAAGAAGGAAGAAGACAAATGTAATCGATGATGAAAATGTCTTTCCTTCACCACTTCCACTATCATCACAACCACTGACCTCAACCTTAGTATCTCTTCCAATCTCTACATCATCTCAAACCACTGAGAAACCGCCTACATTGCTTCCTCTTACCACTCAATTTCCTCTTGATCTACCTATTGTTAAGGAAGAGATCAAATCCTTCTATTCTGTAGAGGATCCAAAAAAGAGAAACTTCCTATCCCTGCAAGGATATCCAAAGCCTAAGAATATTGTTGAATATCTTCAATTGAAGTCCATTCAAGTAGAGGATATAACCAAGAGGGATACAAAGGGAAGGAGTGATAGAGAAGTACAGAACTTCATGCAATATCAGCTTAGCAAAGTCATAAGACTTGAAGACTTCTCCAAAGACTTGTGCAAGAAGCTATCAGAAAGAGATGATTAAAGTCTAAGGAAAGACTACATAGATCATTTTATGGAGCATAAACAATACAAGGCGATAAGAGCACAATTCAAAGACTCGTCTGTGAGTGATATTAAACAAGAAGTAGAAAGAACGCAAGAGATGCTGAAAGATCCAAACAACAAGCCCACTCCTCCAGACTGGAATAAATTCAAGAAGAATGTGACTGACAAAGCCTTGAAACTCAAAAGGATGAAAAAAGAGTTGGTTGCTGCAACTTATGGTACAAAAAGGCATATTACCAGGTGGTCAGAGGTGAAGGTAGTGGATACCTACAAAAAGTTGGAAGAGCTAAGGAAAAGAGATCCATTATTGCCTAGAAAACCAGACTACTCAGCAGAGGTTAGTGTTCAAAAGACCCAGCCTTATCAAAAATCCTTTTCAACATCTGCTCCTTCCATCCTTGCCTTAAATCAAAGAAAGAGGCAAAAACAGATGAGTGAGGAGGATGTGAGAAGGTTTAAACTTAACTTCGTCAAAGAGGGCATCAAGAATCAAGCCCAGTTTCATACTGATGATGCAAATGATATGCTAAGAGAAACACTGTCAAAGATTGCTAATCAGATTCAACCATCAATTTCAACAATAAGCCAGCATCCTAGAAAGCCATCTGATCCAAAAGTTCTAAAGTGGAAAGTTGACAAAGACACCCACGAATTGACTCTGCTCAAATTAAATGGTGATGCTGCCAAGATAAGAAAGGAGGATGCATGTGGCCTCTCTGTAGAAGACCTCCAAGTCTAAATGAACCTGGAGCTTGATAAGGAGGATGATGATGATGATGATGATGATGATGTTGAGTCTCTTAACTTTGAATTGCAGTTCAAAGGTCAAATAAGAGAACTCATGTTGAGAAATAAAGATAAACAATAAATGTGTTTTGGCATCATCTGTTCTAGGGGGAGATTGTTGGGATTGAACCCTTGCAAAGGAACATATGATATAGAGCTAAAACTACATCAGTGGATTGATCCAGAATAAAAGAGTTTACAACCTCTGACGCAAGCCACTGCTCCAGTTAATACAGAATTCAAGCTATGATGTGGAACCTATGATGAAGACTAACAATGGATAGGCTCATCAGTGTTTCTTTTATATTATTGTAACAGTGTTCTGCAATAGCAGTGGTTAGGTTAATCAGTGTTTAGAGTTAGTTAGTTTATTTTTAGCTGTCACTATCAACTTTGACATCAGCAAAGATGATCAGAGGTTTAACCTGTAGTATAAATAGAACAGTACATTGTACTGTTCTATTATCTATTAAAAGATCATTTTACGCATTTCCTTCCAATCATCTTTCTTGCATTATGTACTAACAAACTATCATCGGGCTCAGTGGGAGTTTGTGATTCACATGCAAAATTTATAAGTTTGAAAGCATGATGATCAAAGCAATCTTCCATTAGTTGTGATACAAAGTTTTATTCCGCTGCAAATTACTTTGTTTTATCTTCTTTCATAAACCATTTTCTAAACAATCACAACTGATTCAAACTCAGATCCTAACATGTGCTAAACACTTAGGGCACCAAAGCACTAAGTACGCTAAGCATTAAGTGCACCACCTACGTATGTGTGCCTATCTTTGTCTTCGACACAAAATTTGAATAACGACAGTTACAAGCCTTGGTAGTGCACCAACACACACCCCTTAACTATTGCTATAACTTCTAACCAACACTGATAATCATCAGTCACAAGTTTGCATCAACATACTCCCCCTTGACTGATGATCAGGTATTCACTCTCCTTTGGCAAGACTGGATCTTTTGGTAACACATAATGATCTTCAACCTTCAATTTAAAGACTTGTTGTAGATCATATTTGTGTGGCTGGTTTGTAAAACCCAAAGAATCCAATATGAAACACTGTAGTTCTCCCCTTCAGTAGTAACCTATTCCTGATATATTAGTAATCAAAGATCCATTCTTCTATAGTAATATATGACATCCAAGAATTAAAGTGTATTAGGCATATGACTAAGAAGTTGAATTTCCAATGTTCAACATCAAACTAACAGCTTCCACAAACGCAATAATTTCAGCTCCATAGTTTCATATCAAGTTAACTTTTGATGTCGTGTGAAAATACCATAATATGTTTAGTTGATCATCATCTTTTACCAGATGCGTCTGACTTCGTCTCTTATCTTCACGACTCGGTATTGTATCTTCATGACTCTATCAATTACTTGTTGGTGCATATTGTGACAACAATATCATATTTGGTCTTTGGATATCTTGTAAATAGTAAAACATTTAGCATTAATGGGCTTAACATTGATTAGAGTTTATAAATGATTTGGGCCACTAAGATTTGTCATTAATGGGCTTAGAATTGATTAGAGTTAATGGTTTGGGCGACTCTAAACCCGCGTAACGTTTACAAGTTTAGAGATAAGCCAAGGCCTAGCATAGTTTGCATACATTCATAGAATATATAAACATGTTTGTAATAGGGTTTTAGGTTACACACCTAAAGAAATATATATATATATATATATATATATATATATATATATAGGGTTAGGATCATGTGAGAAGCACTAGGCTAATTGAGAAACTTGAGAAACATTCTGGACCACACATTTTCTTTAAGCTTTTCGTAATATACACATACGTATAGTTTAAAAATTGACTATATACATATGTGTATAATTCAATATACGTATATGTATATAGTGAATTTTAAACTATACGTATATGTATATTACAAAAAACTTAGAAAAATGTGTGGTCCAGAATGCTTCTCAAGTTTCTCAAAATAGGGTGGACTTATATATATATATATAGAGAGAGAGAGAGAGAGAAAAAAAGATAGAGAAATTGTTAGTATGAGGAATCGCGGAGATAAGCCACATTTTGGTGGGTTTGGGAGTCTTTTATTAATGGTAAATGCAAGTGGGATAACTAATAGAAGATGTGATTAAAGTAATTCGTGTTTGCAAGTTGTTATACTCATTTTGTGTGTTCATCGAATTAAGAGGATTTCGCGCTCTTAATTCGTTAGTCAGTCTGGTCAAGGTCCGATGCCTTTTATATCCAATCTCTCCCTCAAGGTAATCACCTCCTGATTATTTCAAGAATCTAACTGAACCATCAACTTTTTCCTCTCTATAAGCATTACGCCTGATCAATCATCTTTACTCTAGTCATCAAATGATAAAGGTTTAATCTTTAACCAACCCCTTAATAAATAATCAACTTCATCACGAACACACTTGACATTTACACAAACACACTTTGGCTAAATCATGAACACTAACTCCATAGTAATCATCTTGTAAGCAATAGTCTTCAACTATAACATGAACTGGATCACTTTCCACGAGCATTTCCTTTTTCAAGGAAACATTTATTTTATTTATTCAAATTCTATGTAACACCTTGTAAAAACCCGTCCTATAAAATCCCGACACGTGTCCCGCTGATCCTCGTATGCCACGTGCTAAAACGATAGGGACCAAATGCGTCGTTATGTTATTTTATAATCTCTGAACGACAAATTTAATAGTTAAGGGACTTAAAGTGTCAAGATGCTAAAACTAAGCCTCTGAGGTGACCTTTTAATGAACCAAAAGTCCTATAATGTTAATCATACTTTTATGAGTGCCTATTATGGGCCTAAGATAGCTTTATGCGCTAATTATAACGTTTCACGCAAGTTTGGAAGTCCAGGGGCTATTCCTGACAAACTAGGGAAACTTTCTGATTCTTGTATTGTGAATACGGACTCCATATACAAATCCAAACATTTATATTCAATAAAATCTTGTGTTTTACTGATGAGAATACAAGGATGTCCACCGTTGCGAAATTTCGATCGTTTTTGTGTCCGTTTAAGCGTTTTACACATTTCTGCGAAACGCGCGACCGTACAACCGAATGAACCGACATCCGGTATATTTCCAGACATAATCCAAGTGACATATGCCTTAACACCCTTATAGAGTCTTAAAATCAGGTTAAAAGGGGTTACGGGTGACAAAACGAGGTTACATTACATGATAATAATCGTTATCCGATTTTTATGCGAGTTTCCGTAAAAATGCCAAACTTTGACTATATTGCCCTTTTGTTTAAAAATGAGGTTTTAAACACCAATGAACCTGCAAATAAATTAGTTACTGATATGATATCATGTTTAACATATTTTGGTGTTACAAATCTGACCATAAACTGAGTTTTCGTATAATGTCGTAAAATATGCTTTAAAGCGACCGAAAGGACCTTTCGGCGTATAGAACGGTTTTAAATATAATTTCTCATACCAAACTTATTGCCTACTGATGTAATCTCATGATTAGCATTTTTTGGGATATCATTTCAATTTATAAGCTGAGTTTATGCACAAGTTCTTGTATTACGCTCTTAAATGACGATAATGCCCTTACGGCACTTAAAGGGTTTTTACTCATGATTTTCATATGGAACCTTTTTCCTACTGATATATTGTACTAAATAACATATTTTAATTATTTAAACCTGGTTATAACATCAGTTTTCACAAAATATCGCAAATATCATCATTTAACGACTTTAACACCTTTCCGGCGCGTAGTATGGTTTTAAACCATAATTACCAAGCCAGACTTGTTACCCACTGATATTATAACTCATTTAAAATTTTTTACTGTGGGTACATGTTATAAACTCAGAATCCCAAATATACTTCCGAAACTATGTGTGAAATTACCAAAATGCCCCTGCGGAGCATAGATTGGATTTAAACTATAAAACACACATATGTTCGATATCCTACTGATATTATATCATAAATAAAGTATTTTCACTAAATTTTTATGGTTGTAACATCAGATAATTTGCAAGTTCCTTTTATACATCGCTAGATGACCAAAACACCCTTATGAGGCATAATTTGATTTTAAAATCCTATCGGGCATACAAGTTGATATTCTACTGATATTATAGCTTGTTTAAAATATATTGACATATGGAACTCGTTCATGACTCATCCGGTTACCCGGTATTGCTTATATGCGTATGGTTAAGCCTACGAGGCTAATTTACGTAATTTAACCGAAACGGGTTTAACCTTGTCATTTTTATTTCAAAATCTAGAATGTTACATGTTTACCCATATTATTCAAGTCATTTTACTTGTCAGGTTTAAACTACATTCTTTCGGTCATCGCTTAATCAAGCGTATCGTACCGTCATTAACACTTCAAGCTAGCCGATCTAAGTCTATGACTTAAATAAGATCCGTTAGCATTTCTAATTGGTTATTTACCATCATTCCAGACTAGAGCCTTCCGATAAATTGTTCCTACGCTTATTTTAATTTAATACGGCTGAGTTTTTATAAATGTTACATTTGCTAAGCTTAGGTAAATACTCTTAACCTATTTTCCCTATACGTGCTTGGGATACGGTATAATATTACTGCATGGTTGGATATGGGATCAAAGACCGATGTGTTGGGAATTCAAATAATCCATTTTAATTCGTATTGCTTGATATTAAACATTGGGGGTTAATTCGACCGTGTCCTGGATATCCTTGACTCATTAATTGCAAATGATCACGAACTAAGCACGGGGTGTAGGCATACACCTGACCAGATGCGAAACGTTTATTATAGGTTTCCTAATGAGGGAAGAAGTGGTGTGTCGGTTAATCATGAACCGACACAGTTTTCGGTCCCCGTATGTATTGTCGAGTTATGTAAAACCGATAACATGAGATATAGTTTATCCCAAGTATAAAAAAGATTTTTATGCCATTGTGCACCTAAATCAAATTTTGAAAAGATTTTCAAAATGTGTCGGCTGATTGTATTTACCAGTGTAAACTGACGTATTTTCAAAATAATTAAGTCACAGGTATAAATACGTAAATAGGTTAGAAGCTGCTCGGTAGTGACATAAGAGGATCTTGCAAGTCCTTAGTTGTGCTCAAGTCTGTTGAACATCATTTTATATATTTAAATGACCCGCCTGTGGATCCTTATTACAAGCCATTGTATTTGATCTTTGAACATTCTGGTTTGTAATAATAATTTTAATCCAAGACTTCCACTGTGCTATTCTGCGTTACTTTTATTGTCTTGTAATAATGATATCAACATACATCACAATACTCCCCACCGGGCCCACCGGGTTATACGTGGAAATCGGGGTGTGAGAGGTTGGTATCAGAGCCAACGTTTGAGTGTATTAAACACTAGCCTTTTGTGTTTAATCTCAAATGATACAGTAGCATATTCCTAATACCTTTCGAGTCTATACTTGAGATAGGAATGCTCTCATCCCTATTAAACAAATCTTGCTTCGATTTTATGTAATTCAGAAACAAGTCGCCAAGAAAAGAAGCCATTGATGAAAATTCTTCTCATCCGAAGCCACGGAATGCTATGCTTCATACCGAGGATAAGTGAAGCATGTGACCGATTTGGAGGAAAGACTTTATATAAACTTATTCTTAAAACCCAAACCTATTGAAACCTTAAACTAGACTTCAGAGTCCATACCAGAGGTCCCTAAGGCTCAAATTTTGAAGTCTATATTTGTGGAGTCCATAACAGAGGTCCCTAAGTCTCCGACTTCAAGGATAATACCAGTGGGTACTTATAATCTATATTTCTTATATCCGAATTCTTGGAATTCCAAAAACTTTATACTTATCAAACTCCAATCCGTGATCCATTTTATTCTTTAAACCATTGAATCCTTGGATTCTACTTTTACAACAAATCCTGATGCGGAGTTATTACACTTTATATTAAAAACCTTTGTGTCAACGCCATACACGGCAAGCTAAGAAGAGGAACATTAAAGAATAAATTAAAGGAAACTCTGGAGAATCCTTCATTCAATTGTATTTTATTTTCCTATAAGTCCTTATGTGGACATATCTCTTCTGTTTAGTCCCTGCATGGACATTTGTTTATTATAAGTCCCTATGTGGACATATCCTTCGACTTAAGTTCCCGTGTGGACATTTATTTCATTGTAGTTCCTTCGTGAACATATTATTTCATTATAGTCCCTCGTGGACATGTTAGTTCTTTAAGTCCTTATACGGACTTATGTATTTCTTCTAGTCCCTGTGTGGACTTGTGTTGTTTTTAAGTCCCTGCGTGGACAAATTAGTATTAAACGTCTTGTTTAAGGCAATATTGTAATTTTCCTAAAGATTAATGGAAAGAATTTTGAAGTTATTATCATTATGATTTATGTATTCATTATATCCCTGTTCAAGCGATCATCTCGATTTTAATTCGAACTTTATCGATCCGCTAAATGATTCCAAAAGATCTTCTTGATGGTATACCCCAGCCAAGTGACAAGTTCACATTAATTGGCAAATATAAAACGGTATTTAAGAAGTAAAGCCTTCTACCATGATAGTTAAGGAAGATCATCCCTTCTATCCAGAGGTGGTGAACTATGTTCAAGCCTCCAAGCCTTTATGATCAGTGCGATCATGGCTACATTGATAAACCATTTTAAGAAAATTATTCTTAATTAACATTCAAGAAATGTTAATACTTCTGACAGTGTGACTTGAGGAACCACACTAGTCATCTGGGTGAAGGACTATGTCCAAGCCTTATAGCCTATGTGATCAAATTTGATCCCAGCTTATATCATCAATACGATGATCAAGATTTAATCCATTAGTGATGTAGTGCCTACGGGCCATGATTTAACATCCATTAGCAATGTACTGCCTACGAGCCATGATTTAACATCCATTGGTGATGTAGTGCCTACGAGCCATAATTTTAACATCCATTAGTGATGTAGTGCCTACGGGCCATGATTTAACATCCATTAGTGATGTAGTGCCTACAGGCCATGAGTTAACATCCATTGGTGATGTAGTGCCTACGGGCCATAATTTTAACATCCATTAGTGATGTAGTGCCTACGGGACATGATTTAACATCCATTAGTGATGTAGTGCCTACGGGCCATGTTAAAGCCATGATTTAACATCCATTAGTGATGTAGTGCCTACGGGCCATGATTTAACATCCATTAGTGGTGTTTTGCCTATGGGCTATATCATCAATAAGACAATGGCATTTATGACCATTATGGTTCCCTGTCCAAGGTGGTGGGTTATGCCCAAGCCTCATAATCAAAATGATCAATGCGATCGTGACTACTATCATCAGTGTGATGGTTATTAATTTAACATCCTTTTGAGATGACAATTGTTTTGCCTGCGGGCCATAATATCGTCAATTATGACAACGATAGTTGTGGTCTACGACCCCCTGTTCAAAAGTGATGAACTATGTTCAAGCCTTAAAGCCTCTTGATCGATAAGATCACCGCTTATATATTTTAATATGTCCCTTGTGACAAGGCCTCTAGTTCCATATCTATATGTCCTTTGTGACAAGGCCTTTTGTGCCATAACTATATGCCTTTTGTGCCATATTTTATAATGTCATTCGTGACCAAGGCCTTTTGTGCCAAATCTATATGTCCATTAGTGACAAAACCATTCGTGCCATATCTTTTGTCCATTAGTGACCAGGCGATTAGTGCCATACTTCTTATGTCTTATATGACAAAGGCCTTCGTGCCATATATCAAGTCCTATGTGACAAGCTTGCGAGCTACTTAAATTGTCATTATGACAAAGGCAGATGTGACATTATGATTTGCTGCCTGATGTTTCTGGACTATCTCCAATCTTTTAAAATACAGGTGATGGTCCTTTAAGACCTAGGTTATATATAAATAGCTTTTAGAGATTCATTTAAAATGTCAAAGCCTGACAGTTGTGACTTCAAGCACACTGATCCAAAACGCCAGAGATCTATATACCCAACTTAGAGCAAAAAAATGGTTTGATAATACCATGGGATAGATACAATGAGTCATCAAATGCGAATGACCAACTAATAGCATACAAATTGGTGTTTAGTACCAAGTAGCTACAGTGGCAACTTCGGTTGGAGCCAACAGCAAGCGTAACGACGATAATGCAAATGCAAATATTGTCATAAGTAAAAATGATCTACAAGCTTTAATTGCCATGGAGATTGGCAAGGCCATGAATGCCTATACGACAAGGCAACAGGAGTCGAGTGCTTCTCGCTCCAAACAATTATCGAAACACTCGTCTATAGCTCGATCAAATCCAAGGGATAGTGAGGTACACTCCTCAAATGTGAGGAGTAAGACTGAGAGACAGGAGCATCATGAGAAGATGCGTTCCAATAAGGATGGGTGTTCATATAAGTATTTCGTATCCTGTAAGCCCCGTGATTTCAATGGGGAAGAAGGGGCAGTTGAAGCCCTTAGATGGCTAGATGAAATGGAAACCATAGTCGAGATCAGCTGCTGTGCTGACAAAGATATTGTGAAATTTGTATCACAATCATTCAAGGGCGATGCCCTAATTTGGTGGAAGCTTTAGTACAGTCTACTGGTAAAATACATCTGTATAACTTTAGCTGGTCCGAGTTTGTGGACTTGATTAAGGATACCTTCTGTCCACCACATGAAGTGGAAAAGATTGAAATGGATTTCTTGACCTTGACAATGAAAAATTTGGATTGTCGGAAGTTTGTCACCGACTACAACTCTCTATCAAGATTAGTACCATACTTAGTCACTCTGGAACCCAAGCGCGTTGCACGATTTATTAATGGATTGGCTCCGGAGATAAGAAGCTTGGTTAAGGCAGTTTGACCTGGTACTTATAAGTCAGCGGTGGAATTATCTCTTTCCCTCACACAAGATTACGTGAGATAAATGTCGGTCAAGAATAACAATGAAGGAAAAAGAGTAAGGGAGGAGGATACTCCCAGAAATATAGGAAAAAGGAAAAGTCTGGATTCAATAAGAACCAACATGAGTCTGATAAAAAGCCTATGTGCCAAACCTGCAATAAAAGGCACTGGGGACAATGTCGAAATGACCAAAAGCCTAAGCAGTGTGGTATCTACAAAAGGTCTGGTCATCAGTCCCACGAATGTAGGGACATAAAGAATGTAGTATGCTTTAATTGTGGCGAGAAAGGCCACAATAGTACTAATATCCCTAAGGCTGCCAAAGAAGGTGTAGGTAAGTCGGGAGAGGCTAAGAAAGGAAATGCCTGAAATTGCATGAGCAATGCCGTAACCAGCATATATCATAGTGTCATCAGGTACATTCCTTATCATTACTCAAGGATATATATGCTAAGATCTTGTTTTAATTCAGGCACTAATAAGTCTTTCATAAACCATAAGTCCAAAAAACTTTTATATATTCATGAGAACTCCAGATATTAAGTATAAGGTAGAACCTACCAATGAAACCATAGAAATCGCTTCTTCCTATTCTAGATGGATGTTCTTATCCATAAAAACCAGTCATGTTCTTCCTTCGGTTGAAGTACAACAAATTCTTATTATTATTACTCATAACTTATTTTATTTATCTCATTGATTTCTATCGAATACGAATGCCAAACTAGTTTGATAAAAGCGCCATATGATAATTGGCAGTATCTTAGTGTGTCCCATAGATTGCTTTCATGCCTGATCAACATGAAAGTTTAATGCATGGAACCACTAGGATCTCCCAACAATTATATTATACTAAAATCAGCAAACGGTATTCAAGGAGATATTCCATATCGAAATTGCTTAAGTAGGAGTCTCTACTCATAGCATCCATGTAATCGAAAGTCGAATGTGTCAATTTAATGACACAAGTGACGTTAGATAAACCAAAAGCTGGGATTTAGACTATCTCTATCATCTCTGTTATCCTAATAAGTTTCTGGAAAAGGCTTGCGCAGTCTAGCTTGCCATTTTGGGATATCCGATAATGTTGAATAAGAAAGTCGGTTCAATGTAGTCATGCTTTGATTACCGAAAACTTAACATGTAGAGATTTAGAATCTTTATCTGCAGCACAGTCAACCAACTACAAGGGTTAAGTACCTCTTTAAGATCGATTTGGGTGGTGGTTGGAATTACCATTTTACCCTAGTTATAATATTTTATATAAGCATCAAGGTTACTCCTTTTGAGGCCTTGTAAGGGGAGAAAGTCTCAAACACTGTTTATTGAACAAAAGTTGGGAATGCCCAACTAATAGGACCTGAGATTGTCTTAGAGACGACAGATAAGATCAGACAAATCCATGATCGCCTCAAACCTGCCTAGGATAGGTAGAAGAATTACGTCGAGTAGAGACGCAAAATTTTGTTCCAAGTAGAGAACAAAGTAATATTAAATACGTCACTTTGGAAAAGTGTGATATGCTTTTTTAAGAAGGACGAATTGAGTTCTATATTTATATGAAGACCATCCGAGATAATCGGATGTTTCAAGTATCTAGCTTGTAAGTTAAACTTACTTGAGAAGCTCAATGGAATTCACAAGGTGATTCACGATTGCAATTTAAAGAAAAGTCTAGCCAATGAGTTACTAGCTATGTCGCATAAGAATGTGCAAATTAATGGAAACCTGCGGTTTTGTTGGAAAACCAGTATCGATCGAGGATTGACAGGCTAAGAAACTTCTAAGGAAGCATTTTCCTATTATAAAGTCTAATGGGATGCTTGTAGAGTTCCCTAGTATACTTGAGAGGTTGAGTCCACTATGCGACAAATGTACCTCTATCTTTTTGAATAAAATCTCGAGGTCGATATTTCTTTTAAGGGGGTGAGGATGTCACACCTCATAAAAACCCGTCCTATAAAATTCCGATACGTGTCCCGCAGATCCTCGTATGCCACGCGCTAAAACGAGAGGGACCAAATGCGTCGTTATGTTATTTTATAATATCTGAACGACAATTTAATAGTTAAGGGACTAAAAGTGTCAACATGCTAAAACTAAGCCTCTGAGTGACCTTTTAACGAACTAAAAGTCCTATAATGTTAATCATACTTTTGTGAGTATATTATGGGCCTAAGATAGCTTTATGCGCTAATTATAACGTTTCACGCAAGTTTGGAAGTCCACGGGCTATTCCTGACAAACTGTGGAAACTTTCCGATTCTCGTATTTTGAATACAGACTCCATATACAAATGCAAATATTTATATTCAAGGATGTCCATCATTGCGAAATTTCGATCGTTTTTGTGTCCGTTTAAGCGTTTTACGCATTTCTGCGAAACGCGCCACCGTACAACCAAACGAACCGACATCCGGGATATTTCTGGACATAATCCAAGTCGCATATGTCTTAACACCCTTATAGAGCCTTGAAATCAGGTTAAAAGGGGTTACGGGTGACAAAACGCGACGAAACAAGTCCAGGGGCCAAAACTGCCAGAATGTGAAACTTTGGTTGCTGAGCTGGGTCCTTACGGACCGTATGGGAGGACCCTTACAATCCGTATGCAGGTCTGCTGGCAGATTCATGCTTGTTCACCAAGCATAGCCTCACAACTTGACACCTATCTCGTTTTGCCACCATTTCACCTGGTTTTGACACATCCTAGACACTTGTAATCATCCTCTTGATGTCCTAAACACATGGGATGATCCTAGTAATCCTCAAACACTATATATAGGTGATGATATTCACTTGAAAAACTTGCACCTATTCTCCTTTCTTCTCTTTAACTCTCTTGTGGAGGATCCTAAACTTTTGGGAACTTCCCTTTGAGTTTTTTCAGTCCATAGGACCACTAGTAAGTGTTCCTTCCTTGGCTAGTTCTTTTATTTGGCTTTTAAAGCCAAAAGTCAAGCGTTTTCGATAAACGCTTTGACTTTCAGTTTAGACCTTAACGGTCCAGCCATTGTTCGCAATGAACGTGGCTACGCGATCATAATTAGGTAGGTGTTAATCCCTCAAAAGAACACCTCCTAATTACCATGTTTGCTTGGTCATTTGACGAGTCAACATATTAATCTTTTAAAAAGTCAACGAGTCAGATTTCGAAATATTCATAAACTGAGTTTACAGGTTTTCTAATATATGTTTTAACACATAAACAACTTGGTAAATATTATTAGAACATGTGTAAACATGTTCGGCTCGTCAATTCCAGTTTTAGGGTCGGTTCGCAACCGAAAGTCGCGAATTTTGACTTCTGTGTTGACTTTCGATTATGCCCTTACGGCACTTAAATGGTTTTTAATCATGATTTTCATGTGGAACCTTTTTCCTACTGACATGTTATAGTAAATAACATATTTTAATTATTTAAACATGGTTATAGCATCAGTTTTCACAAAATATCGCAAATATCGTCATTTAACGACTTTAACGCCTTTCCGGCGCGTAGTATGGTTTTAAACCATAATTACCAACCCAGACTTCTTACCCACTGATATTATAACTAATTTAAAATATTTTTGCAGTGGGTACATGTTATAAACTCAGAATCCCAAATATACTTTCGAAACTATGTGTGAAATTACCAAAATGCCCATTCGGAGCATAGATTGGATTTAAACTATAAAACACACATATATTCGATATCCTACTGATATTATATCATAAATAAAGTATTTTCACTAAATGTTTATGTTTGTAACATCAGATAATATGCAAGTTCCTTTTATACATCGCTAAATGACCAAAACGCCCTTATGATGCATAATTTGATTTTAAAATCTTAACGGGCATACAAGTTGATATCCTACTGATATTATAGCTTGTTTAAAATGTATGGAACTCGTTCATGACTCATCCAGTTACCGGTATCGCTTATATGCGTACGGTTAAGCCTACAAGGCTAATTTACGTAATTTAACCGAAACGGGTTTAACCTTGTCATTTTTATTTCAAAATCCAGAATGTTACATGTTTACCCATATTATACAAGTCATTGTACTTGTGAGGTTTAAACTACATTCTTTCCGATCATCGCTTAATTAAGCGTATCGTACCGTCATTAATACTTTAAGCTAGCCGATCTAAGTCTGTGACTTAAATAAGATCCATTAGAATTTTTAATTGGTTATTTATGCCATCATTCTAGACTAGAGCCTTACGATAAATTGTACGTACGCTTATTTAAATTGAATACGACTGAGTTATTATAAATCTTGCATTTGCTAAGCTCAGGTAAATACTCTTAACTTATTTTCCCTATACGGGCTTGGGATATTACCGCATGGTTGGATATGGGATCAAAGACCAATGTGTCGGGAATTCAAATAATCCATTTTAATTCGTATTGCTTGATATTAAACATTGTGGGTTAATTCGACCGTGTCCTGGGTATCCTTAACTCATTAGTTGCAAATGGCCACGACCTAAGCACGGGGTGTAGGCATACACTTGACAGATGCGAGACGGTTTATTATGAACCGACATGGTTTCCGATCCATGTATGTATTGTCGAGTTATGTAAAATCGATAACATGAGATATAGTTTTTCCCAAGTATAAAAAAGATTTTTATGCCATTGTGCACCTAATCAAATTTTGAAAAGATTTTCAAAATGTGTCGGTTGATTGTATTTACCAGTGTAAACTGACGTATTTTCAAAATAATTAAGTCACAGGTACAAATACGTAAATAGGTTGGAAGCTGCTCGGTATCGACATAAGATGATCTTGCAAGTCCTTAGTTGTGCTCAAGTCTGTTGAACATCATTTTATATATTTAAATGATCCGCCTGTGGATCCTTATTACAAGCCATTGTATTTGAACTTTGAACATTCCGGTTTGAAATAATAATTTTAATCCAAGACTTCCACTGTGCTATTCTGTGTTACTTGTATTGTTTGATAATAATGATATCAACATACGTCACAATACTACTCACCGGGCCCACCGGGTTATACGTGGAAATCGGGGTGTGACATTTTATCTCCCCCTTTTCTTTGCAAAAACTTCCAAACACACATCTTTTCCTTTTCTTCACTCAAATTCCACTAAGTGCACCAACTCTACTAAGTGCATCCAACTACAATAAGTTTAACAAAACCATTAAGTTCTCCAACACTTGTTTTTTATAACTAACATAGTGCACCACTACGCCAACTAGGGAATAACTGCGCTTGAGGGGGATCAAATATAGTTACTGAATGCGCCAACTTCACAACTGCACACAATACCTTTGCCAAACTAAGCAACTTTGCTAACCATGTACCTTCGCTAACCTCATGACTTCGCTAAACTGGTAGTTAAAGATCGTAATTGTGCCAAACTGATAGTTACCAACTATTAGTTGCGCCAATCATTGTTATTACGTATCCGGACTCAAATCTGACCACTAAAACTCAAACAAACACTTCTAATCTACTCTGATTTGAAATAGAATCATCAAACAAGCTTCAATTCAATAAAAGCACATCCAAGTTTAACTTCTCAATGATGTTTAAAAGAAATTAACATCAAATAAAGAACAATGAAGATTTAGAAAGGCAGTTCATCCTTTCCAAATCAAAACCATGCTCTAATACTACCTGAATGTCCCGGGAAACCTCTAGGATCGAAAATCGAACAATACACCACTCTTTATTGAGACGGAAACATCAACAAACATAAATAAGAAGTAGAATACTCCTTTCATTATAATCGACAAATATTACAATATACCGAAAGAGTAAACATATACTTTTCTCTCTACAATCTGGACACAGAGTCTTGGACACTAAGCCTTAAACAGCTCTCACTAAGATCTTTCTACATGCTCTCTGTTCAACACCTTTACAAATAACATAAACACATGTATCTATATAGCGGCACAACTAAGTGCGCCAATACCCTAAATACGGCAAGCAATTAAAAGTGGTAAGCGCGCAACCTATCTATGTGTGCTAAGCTCTGTCTTCAACACATAATTGCATAGCAACAGTTACAAGCCTTGGTACTGCGCCAAATTTCTTTTCAAGTTTCTCATGCAAAAATGCAGTTTTAACATCCAATTGCTTCGTTTAAAGTCATTGGTAGTAATAAAGGCCACCATCACACTAATTGATGGGTATTTCCCTCATCCTAGAGAAAAAAAATCATAGTAGTTAACTTCTTCTCTTTGGGTAAACCTCTTAGAAACTAAGGTGGTTTTGAATCATGGTGCCTTTACCCTTTGAATCCCCATCCCGTTCAACTTATAAATACATTTCTAACCAACCAACTTTTTTTCATTTGGCTTATCAAATGGATATCAAGTTTCATTCTTGTACAAGTACCCCATTTTTCTTCCATGGCTTTAACCCACCTCCTTTAATAGAAGTTAAAACATTATCAAATGACAAAGATTCAAGAACATCTTAGGGGTCACCAGTTTTCTTCCATGGCTTTAAACCACCTCCTTTAATAGAAGTTAAAACATTATCAAATGTAGAGATTCAAGAACATCTTATGGGTTAACAAAATCTTCTAGGAGGAACAATTTTCCTTCTTGGTCTCTCCCTATGCAACCTATACCAACTAGTACCAGCACCAGAACTTACTAGTTGTTAAGGAGTTTCACTTACGCCACCACTTACATCTGGATCAATCTCCACATCATTCTGAACACTTTGGTCACAATGGTTCTCCTAACAAATCACCACTTTTGTTTTAATAACTTCTTTGTAGAATGTGCCTTCCTTGAGAACCATATCTCTACAAGCAACGACTTTAGGACTTATATCTTCTATCATCCAAACCCTTTCGTTTTTGACCCGTTTAGGATATCCTAGAAAAATACACTTATGTACAATGGGTTAAATTTATCTTTGTTTACATGAGCATAAAGCAACTTCTCCAAGCACCTATAAATTACAATAATCTATCATCTTCCCATAGGCATTCTCATGTCCGCTATTGAACATGGATACCAATTGTGAAAGTGTGTTGTTGTACTCACAACTTGAATTGAGGATTTCTTTGGTGACCCTAAACAAGATAGTAGACACCTTACTTTGTTTGATAATTTTTGTTCATTCTTTGTAAAAAATCATTTTGTTGTGACTTGCCAACCACTTTCAAAGGTCTTGCTATCCTTTCAATCTTGAAAAAACTTAATAAACTTATAACTTCAAAAATATATAGCTTTACTAGTCCTAAATTTCTTTGCCTTTCTTTCTATTTAATTATCTACCAAAGCCTTCCACTATTTTGAATTTGTTTAACACAAACGCCCAAAACTTCTTTGAGTCGTCACCAATTGGTGAAATAAAATATCCAGCTTTACCTAAATAAGGTGTTTTAGCCAGCCCCCACAAATCTGTATACAAGAAATTCAACACTCCCTTTTTGTTATGAGTTCCCTTTTGTAAATGATAGCATGTAGAATTTGAAATCACATGTAGAATTTGAAATCACAACGTATATGAGAAACACTGTCATAATGAACGTGTAAACGAAACAAACATAATGAGTAAATATACTCATGTTTATATTTTACCAAAATAATGTGTGTACCATGTATGCTCTCAAAACTTCCATATCTTCATTTGCCATTGAATATCCATTTCTTCCAAATTTGCCATTGAATAAATATATTCATGTTAATTAACAAGTACATAATTCTTATGAAATCTTATACCTTATACGTTTGCCCTCCTAATCAACATCATCATTTGCCATTGAATATCCATATCTTCCGGGCCATCCAGCTTAATCTGAGCAAAATCTTCATCGATTGGCTCAGCTGACGGGTTGTATGCTGCACGCGTCTGTGGCTTGTAAGCTTCATGATGCTTCGGGAGACGGCTGAAAACTGACGAAGTTTCTTCTTGCTAATAAGTAGGGTCAGATTTGCCTGTGTTTGTATCCCATTCTTCGATGGGACTGTGTATGGTGTCATATTAGCTCCATGTTTCGTCATAAGTGTCGCACATGGTGTGAACATTTTTCCTTCGTGGTGACGGCGATTTGTTGTATTGTTGCCTGTGCGCGTGCTCTTGATGTAGCGTTTCATAGTTTAGTTGTCGAGGCATCGGGGAAACATACGGAGTTTGCTGCGTTTGTTCTTGGACCGACCCTTTTTGAGCGCACAGTTGTGCGTAATTGGTGTTCAACATCGCTTGACTTTTTGCGAACCAAGATGCACGAGTCTCTCCCACTGGTAATACTTATGACACAGGTACTGAAGGACCAACGCCTTGATTTGCTAGGGTTATAGTTTGGGCGGTACAAGTACCACTTGCGTGTATGCCCCCAACCTCCGTGAAGTCTCCTTCAGTGTACTCGTCAATGGGTTGGTTTTGGACGTGTGCGTTGTCCGCTGTCGTACCCATTTGAGAGTGTAAACCGATAGGAGGAAAAGGAATACCCTGATCAACCATTGATCCAGAGTAACACCAAGTTAATCCAATGATTAGCTTGTGGTTTGTGTCTCATCCAAATAAGGTTAATCTTCTTTTGAACTCGAAGAATAGCTACGTCAATCCTGCAAAATAATCAACACACCGTGAAGTGCGTTACAATAAGGAGAATAGGTGGTTCTCCTTGTAACCATCCTCCGGCGTGAGAATAAGAACTTTCTTTGAGGATAAAAGTGTGTGTATTAAGTGAGAGAGCAAGAAAGCACCCTTAAACCTGGAGGTGAAGTTCTCTATTTATAGCCGAAGTGAATTGTGAAGGAGGTGGGCTGATGGGCCTTGGACCCGAGATCGACAACAAGGAATATCCATTTTGCCTCCCATGTCACGACCGTTAGTGATTCCAGGCGAGAGAGAAGCTGGCGCCCGATGAATGGATCCACGTGTCTTGACGGTTGTCCTTATTGTCTAGCCTGTCATCAGCAGTTAGGTGGATCATGGAGCAATGGATGGCGCAAGCTGATTGGTGCCACGTATGTGTTCTTTGTACTTCTTGTCTCCTGCACGATTGGTCGTCGTGCAACACAATAGATTACAGCCTTTTGAGCATCTATTGGTCCACCACTCTGCCACTCGTACTTTCTCTACTGTCCAATGTCGTCTTGCGCTTCTTGTTCTCGCGCGCGACTGGGGGTTAAACCCTTGTAGTCGGCGCAAGGTAAAAGGAAGTTGGTACTTTTGCCAAAGGAACTAAGTGTCAGAATTGATTCTATCTTGGTCCTGACCTCGTGTGCGACAGGGGGCCCACCCTTGTAGTCGACGCAAGGTCTAGGGAGTCAACACTTTGGTTTACTTGGAGTATGGTCTCTCGCGCGGCCAGAGTAAAGTACATATGGTCGGCATAAGTTTTGGGACCATACCTCTTCAACCTTGTGGTCGTAGGTTCGGACCCTTTATAGGTAACGTACATATCTTTTAATATAAGTTCCAAACATTTCTTCAACATAGGTGACAAGGAGTGAGGCCGCGATGGAAGAGATCAAACACGGGAATTAGAAGTTATTACATTACCTTTTTTTTCATTTTTATAGAGGGAAGAAGAAAGTGGACAAAACAGACTTGCATTTCTCATCGAACAAATACAGGAAAATAATCATATTAAATTAAATAGTCTCATGGGGTTGGGTTTTATAATTACATATTTACAAGGAAAATAAAAAAAATGATGTGATCATACCCCCAAAAAAAATGGGAAATAACCTCACCTTTCAACGCCTTTATAACACTTCTCATAGCCAGAATTTACACATTAATGGTAAATATATAAAATCTTTTGATACCTCTTTCCAGCCATCTCCTAGGTCATATGGTTGTCTACTTTGACGGAGACTATGAGTTGATAAACAAGTAGCTCCTTTTCTATTTAATCGTGCTTGGATGGCTTTGCCCATGTGATGCTTTTTTTTCAAGTTATGTTTCTAGGTTTTTGGTTTTTGGTTTTGAAGACAACAATTTTCAAGAGCGGAACCAGAGGGGTCTCAAGGGGTCCATTGAATCTCTAACCATAGGAATTTGTTGGATTTCTTATATTTAAAATTTTAGATATTTCTAGAAAAACATACATAGGAGGACTCTTTAGTTATAACCAGTAGATAAAAGAAAAAAAGACATAAACCCCTAACAATGAAGTTTTGTTTCTATCACTGTGACGATTTCAAAAGTTTTGTTTCGTCATTTGTATTGATGGCGTGTTGACGACCGCTCTTTACTGAGAATCTAGCTTGATCCCTCTCAAATTCATATGTTATAAGAAGCTATTTTTCTACGACACACTTATACTTCCAAATTATATTCTTTCAGTTTCACATAAATTTGCTGCAATAAACACTTTATGGGAGATGAGATGTGGGGTCAAATACTTTGACATATAAAAAAGTTTGACGTGACAATGTACTAAGAGTTCACTAAAATATATTGCTAGAATTTGCAATTTAGAGAAATATGTATTTCACACTCGAATGCTATCAAGGTGTTGAAATGGTGTGTCTCCAATCGGTGAATGTTCAAGTCGTGTTATAGGCATATAATGTAAATTTAGAGTATTGTTGTTCTTAAAAATAAAAAAAATAAAACAGAAGATGTTCTACTGACCTTAAGAAAGGAATCTTAATCGGCTCTTCTGGACAAGGATTAGGTGGTCATGATGGGGAAGATGGGCACATGAACCACTAACTCAATTGCATACACTTTTGGCTATAACACTTTAAAGTTCATCCTGACGAATTATAATCAGCGGAACAAGAAGAAGCATTCTTTTCTATGCTGGCTAAATACTTCCAGGGTTTGGTATCTTGATTATAACTATGACAATAAGATACTCAGGTAGGCTTTGGTAGATTGAAGCATATACCCATTGAGAGTTTTCTATCATTGAACTCCTTTAGGGGGTAGGGGTGGTCATCATCGATCACTCATTCACAACTTCCAATCAAATTCCGCCATGTCATCAACCATTATTCTATCACTCACAACCTTTTTTAGTGGAAATGCTCATCAGTCACAACCACACCCAACAATTCCCCCCAACCAACAATTCACCTCACAACAATTAAAACATCACGCATGATATATTCCATGCGTTATCAAATTTTGTCGGTGATAAAATGGGTGACGGCGGTGTTCCGCAAAGTTTCACGCGTGAAACTATGCCATCACGCACAAAATGTCTTTCACCTCGGTCCTCTTATAGGGTAATGTACATATCTCTTAATACTCCAATAACAACTGACTCATGCATATGGGATCATATAGCATAAGTTGGAATTGAAGTTTAATATATTTGCATGATGAGTTAGTAATGCACGTGCCCTGCTTCTCCATCTTGCTCAGCACCCCCCTTATTAACTCATGATCAACATACACACACATGCGCATGGGTGTGTGTATATATATATAGAGAGAGAGAGTGTGTGAGTGTGTGTGAGAGAGAGAGAATTGAGAGAAGAGAGAGAGAGAGATGTGAACTTATTTACATGAAACTGATTATATAAATTACTCTTCAACATTTATTATAAATTATTCGAATTAGGAGTGTGTCGTCTCCAAATAATTTATGAGATGACTAAAGCTTAGTTGGGTATGGGACCCTTACGATTTATGCAATCTCAAACAGCATATGACATACCTACTACCCCGTCGTGGACCACATCATGTATACATTAACAGAAAAGGTTTAATTATATTGTGGCACGTGGTCTCGTAAGATTTAGTGGTTCTATCTATGAATCCTAACACAATCTCAAAACCTAAATTACTATATGACTTCCACAATTTAGATGGTGTTTGTTTTTTTCTAAAAAATCCGGAGGCTCTTCTTTTTGTATTGCGCAGATCACACGCATACATTGTAATCTGTAGACTGTTTATTTTTCAAAAACGTTTCATTAAAAAACGTCTGCACGAGCTCTTTTTGATGCAGACTTAGCCCAACTACTTTTAAGATTTTCTAAGATATGCAGAGGGTAAACATGACCAACCACCACCATGCACCGTCCACCACCCACCGCAGTCCACCTCCACCGTCCACCACCCACCGTCCACGTCCACCACCCACCGTCCACAACCCACCGTCCGTACATCACCACCGGCTTATTTAAAAGTCTATATACGTTAAAAAAACAATCTTCTTCTTGCATACTATAGAGGTTGGTCCACCATTTTTTTTACAGATGTTTGCAGATTTGATTCATAGATTACATACATTTTACCTTTTAAAAAACAAACAATATAGATCACTAATGTTTATAAAACAGCATTGAGAATCAAACCAGTAGTGATGTTGTAATACGATTCACTAGTTTCAAAACCGGATAACTTCATAATTATTTTTTAGGTTTTCAGAATATTTAAACTTACATCAGGTTTAGATATTAAATGATGTTTAAAAAGTAGCTATTGATTACTAAGATAGAAAACTATCGATCTAAATAGAATTATTTAGTTAAAAAGGATTATAAGAAGAGAAAAAGAATATAATGATTTCAATGAGTACCAAATTTAATCACGACAATTACAATGTGAGTGGGTAAACACTAATTTCATTTATGCATTAAAACTTATGCATCAAAACATAGTTTTTTTTTCATATAAATATAATTAGACTAGAATAATTAGAATCACATGTTTCTTTCGTCTCTACAAATTTGAAAATAAAAGACCATCCCAATAATAAAATTTTAAACTCAAAACCACATTCAATTAAATCTGGTTCAACCCTCCTAGCTGTTTTGGTTTAACACTAGTAAAGAAATAAGTGTTACCGAGGTACAGATTCGTCGGAAATATATCTATGAAGGAAGTTAGCGATGAAAATTTGTCGATGAATGTATGTTGGTGATATGAGTCAGGTTAATCCATATACACACGGATTACTATTACTGTTGGTGATGGAGTTACTGACAAATTACCGACTAAAACTTTAGTGAGGGATACTTACGTATTTTCTGCGGTGGCAAACAAGTCTTCTCCGATGGCCAGTAGCCTTGAGGGATCTTGTCAACTATAAATACCAACGAAGTGTTCATCAGTAATATATATAAGTAGATGATTATCAAAATAACTCTTAAATACGTTTCAGAAGTTATTTCAAAAACTAGTATTAGTGTAAAAATTATTTACTAAAATGGGTGTTTTGAAAAATATTTACCAAAATGATGGGTTTTTTTTTTCATTTTCTTTCTTTTTAACTAATCTAGTAGTTTATCCCTCTCTTAATATCATTGTATAAGACCTATAAGTTCAATAAATTAATTATATCTTATCATTTGGAAACAATTTGTAGCTCGGATAATTTCTCTTCTTCTATGAATTAATTTGTTCATGCGCTTCAACAAGACCTCTCCCTCTCTCGGCCGAACACTCTCTTCCAAGATAATCATTACTTTCTGTCACTGTTGAGGAACATCGAACTACCTCGTACTTAATACGTGTTGTATAGCTTTATACGACTCGTATAAGGTTTGCACGTGAAGACATTGTCAACCTTTGACTGACCTTAGAAATTCTTATTGCCCTATATATATAGGGTGTCGATTTAAATAACCAATGTGTGTCACTAATACAATCGAAAATTTGTTACACTCATGTCGCACCGGTACATCACATACAAGTTTAGACATGTGTCACATAATGTCACGTTATTATTTATCTACTTAATTTTTGTTTTGGTTTTGTTTTGAACTATAGACTTATAATCACATTGTTTTCATTTTAAGATAATTATTGATTTCGTGTGTTTTGTAAAATATATCCATTCAAACTCTTGATTATTTTTGCTTAACTCAGATTCAGATAATTAAATTCAAATTTGTTTAAAGTTACCAAAATACATATATTTAATACAACTTTCAAGAAATAAGATATTTTACCACCAATTAACAAAATTAATTCATATTGCTCTTGTAGGTTAAATGTCAAACTGATCAATGAAATTTATCAAGACATGTTTTTTTATACTAGTTTTACCTCCATATAAAAATTTATCTTCAATATCACACAATGATTTCTGGTTGATAACATTTAGAGTGGGAGTTGGCTACAAAGCCTAAGTTTTCTAGAAAGTCTAGGAAGCAATCAGAGTGTGACATGTGGCATGGAGGGAATTTAACTATAAGGGCAATTGTGTAATTCAACGTTTTATTTTATTTTTGGAATTTATCTCATATTAACTAACAATTAAGAGATAATGGTTACTGCATCTCCACGATTTTATGAGGAGGGTGGTTTTCGATTTTCAACTTTCATGTATAACAATCATTTGAACATTCGTTTTTTCACCATCATCAGCAATTCTTCATCGCAATCAGTTTTTTTTCCTTTAAAGAAAGTCATGGCTTCAAACATAATTGTTGACTGCGGAAAAGTTCTTGACATTGTGTTTTAACAGCAAGCATATTAATACCACTGTGTTTTAGCATTCATGTTGGTAATGCTGGAGGATTTCTTGACGCTGTGTTTTACCATTCATGTTGGTAATGCTGGAGGATTTCTTGACATTGTGTTTTAACAGCAATCAGATTAATATCGTTGTGTTTTAGCATTGATGCTGGTAATGCTGGAGGATTTCTTGACGCTGTGTTTTACCATTCATGCTGGTAATGCTGGAGGATTTCTTGACATTGTGTTTTAACAGCAAGCAGACTAATACCATTGTGTTTTAGCAGGAAGTAGACTAATTTCTTGACATTGTGTTTTATCAGCTGCAATCCTTCATGAACAATTTCTTGACGATGTGTGTTACCTAGTGCAATCCTTCATGAACAATTTCTTGATGATGTCTTTTACAGCTGCAATCCTTCATGAATAATTTCTTGACGCTGTGTTTTACCAGTTACAAGTTAATTCACAGTGTGTTGTAACAGTTTATGTTTTAGGAAGGATGTGTTATCTTGGATTTCTTCACGGTGTGTGATATTTCATCACAATGTGTTATATCATTTACTAGTTGATATGATTTAGGCATTCTTGATGTTGTGTTTTAGCAGTCAGTCACTAGTTCGTCACATTGTGTTTTATCGCTAAAACACACTACCATGAACACATCCAGATCTGATTTATCGTTATTTTTGTATGATTAGGTGGTTTCAAATGCGAGGGATTAGAGAGAGAGAAAAAATTTGCGACATTTTTGGAGGTTGTTTTATGATTGGTAGTTGTTTCCTTATTTTAAACAACTTAAATGACACATTTACACCAAATCAATTAAATAATCCTATTTTTAAGACAAACATATTTCCAAAGTGCCACTAAGATGATCTTAACCATTAAACACACATATCGGATGACCCAGATCGCTTCCTAGACTTTCTAGGAAAAACACACTTTGCGCAGGATCCCCACTCTAATATTTATTTATTATTTTCATATTCGTTATATTTGTATAACAAATCCTACCAAGGTTAGTAAAATAACTCTAGCCATCTAAAAATCATTTTTATAATAAATTCCAAACAATTTAAACATATTTATATTCAATAGTAAGATCATTCGTCATCTTCAACTTTAAATTATTACTTGTTAATTTCAATCAAAAAACTATTGAACACATAAGAGGGGTGCCAACAACAATTTTGGTTTTCATTACACTTAAGATCTTAAATCTTTCTGATGTAATCTCCTTTTCAAACAATCTCTTTTTGTAAACTCATTTTCCTTTTTTTTTTTCTATATTATTAACATCTTGTTTTGTATAGTTTCAAAGTTTTTACTGGCCCTACTATCATATTTAATGATTCCGGATTAAGGTATTTGAAAGTGTATATAAGGTGCCAATTTAAAAAAAAGTCGATTGAGACATGGAGGTTGGCCGTTGAGTGTGTTGTTAAAAAGTATCTACACATTTCGTCACCTTTAATATCTTTATTTACAATTCTTTAATTTAAAACTGATACAAGAAAAAAAAACATGAAAAAGCAGATGATTGAAAGTAGCAGAAGGGGGTAGCCTCCTTAAAGTAGGGGTTAAAGCATAAGTGGATCTCAACCTAAAGGGTTAAGTTAAGCTAAGTTCTAAGAAAAATGTTTACATTATTTTCTTAAAAACTGAATAAATTATTCATTTTTTAGGTTGATATGGATACATGTATCTAAGGCGTTGAACTTTGTAAACATATGTCCATGACTATAGCGTGAATAATTATAAATACAAGTCAAAGATGCTTCTCTATCAATACTTTATACAACCTATCTTTATTCCTATTTTAATGAGAAGTAAATAATATAGTAATATACTGAAATAAGATATACGTTGATAAAATCTAGGAAAGTAGGATAGATAAAAGGGTAAGTCCAATTGGAGAGGCCAAGTCTCCAGTACAACGTGATTATAAACTGAAGATTACATATTTACATGAATAAAAAACAAAGAAAATAATGTCTGCTATTAAACTTGATACTTGGTGTTAACCATTTGTGGAAATATGGATTCGAACTGCTCCCCTCCATTTAATTTTCTCATTGAATTTCTAGGCTATTGCTTCCGTAAAATCAGAAGAACTTGTATAACACACCAGATATCAATTATCTTTAAAGACCTCGTATCTCAGAATCAGACAATCTCTCAAACGAAATTTCGGAGTACTAAGTCCACATATTCGATAGATGTTAATCCACAAGTTTAAGTAGTTGTAAAATTTAGTTTATATCCCAGAAACAATTTACTGAACGTGTAAAGCCTATCGATGTAACATTTGTCAAAAACGGGTTTTCCAAACCCGCTCCGTTTGTAATCGAATATCAAGTTATAAATGTTTCGTTGCGTATTTATGTCTATTTTGATTTTTAATGATACATAATTAATAAACAAACTAAACTATAAAAGTTATAATTGATAAAAAGTAAAAATAAAATAATTAAAAATAAAATGAGGCTGCCGGGACTCGAACCCGGGTGAGCAGGGTTAAACTCCAAAGACTTAACACACACACACATAACCACTCCGTCACTTGTTGTTTTCTGTCAACTCTAGGAAACAAATGAATTTTATAGTCAATCATAGCTCAACCGGTTGCGCCAAACTGAAAACCGTAATCGGCTATTCAACCGTCCAAAACGTTTGAGTAATCGCGAATTCTGGTTTATAACCGATGCACCGACGATTCTAATCAAGTTTGCCTTGAATGAACTTGAATTCTAGAAGTGAATCGGTTTTTATAACCGAAAACTTTCAATTTCAAAGTTTCTTCAATCTTTGTTCTCTCTCGCGAGTCAAACACAATCTACAAACTCTCAATTACACTTTCGCACAATTTTCAGTTCGCCGGAGAATCTAATTGGACTCGTCGGACTTTCGCCGGAAAACCGTATTCTCCATCAAAACAGTAAGTCTTTCAATTTCTTCGTGGTCTATCAAATGTTAAGCTGTTGCTAACTCAGACCCTTCAATCGAAATCAATTTCAGACGTCAATATCAGATAATTCCAGTTCGCCGGAAAACTTCTGAAAATCCTTATCTTCAGCTGTGAAACGGTTTAGACTTTCAAACCTTCTGATAACTCTTGTTTAATACTTAAATTCCTCTCGTAGCTAATCAAAACTGTCAATTTATTCATTCAGTAGAAATCCGTAAGCACAGAGCCGACGACTTGCCGGAATTCTGAGATAAATCGTTCTCCGGTATGTTTACTTCTAAATATCGTCTCTGCCATTTCATATTAGTCTGTTCAATGTTTGTCAATCGAATTAAACAAGATACAATAGTGTAATCGCAGACTGTAATTTTGTAATGTAGAAGACGATGATAGTTTGATTATAAGTTTAATAAAATCTGGATATTATCTCGGGTTAGACACACAGTCCAGCGGTGGACTGTGTGCGTATACATATCACACGCCGCGAGTTCGATCCTTGACACACGTATGCTCTGCAATAAAAATGTTTTGTTTTTCTAACTGAACCGGATTAACTTACGTTAGATGTTAAGTATAATAAAAATCTGTATATTAAACAAGTTAGACACACAGTCCAGCGGTGGACTGTGTGTAGCATTAAAGCACAGGTCCCGGGTTCGAGACCTGTTAGTGACACCGGTTCGATGATTTAAAATATTTTTGAAAATAAAAGAATTTTGAATAAACTGAGTTAGTATATAAGTATAATTAAAAACAGAATTATTTCAGGTTAGACACGTAGCTCAGTTGGTAGAGCTGCGTGCACGCGAACGGGAGGTCTCGGGTTCGAGCCTCACCCGGCGCATACAATTACACAATAAAATGGTCAACAAGTCAAACGGTCAACGGTCAACAGTCGCAAAAAGTCAACATATTTTTATATTTTTATTTATTTAATTTAATTTAAAAATCAATTAAAAATACTTAAAAATAATGTTTTTAAAGATAGGAAATAGCCTTAAACTCACAAAAATATATCTAAAAATCTTATTAAAATTACTAATAAAATCCACTCATTTACTATATTTTCCGTTATTATTTAGGTTAGTTAAATCTCGTTGTTCAATCCTTTCAACTCGTGCGCATCTCATCATCTCCAACCAAACGCACCCAATGTGAGTGAATCTTTGCAAATTCCCCGTTTTAATCACGTTTTTGGGGTGTATCATGTGTCTTGCCATTTATTATATTTAAATCATTGTGCATACGTCATATCATGAACAAATGTGTATTCAGCTTGTTTCAACTGTTTGTGTGGTTAGTGTTAGATTTAATTTATTAATTCCAGTACATGCAAGTTCATAGGCCGCTGCTCCCCATTACATTATGAGCGTTGAGCATGTTCCCCATTACATCATGAGCGTGAACCTGGCGTGCCAACATACGATCGGCTCCGTTTGATTGAGCCTTGATCGCACAGACATTTATCATTTTCAGTACATGCAATACGATCGGCTCCGTTTGATTGAGCCTTGATCGCACAGTTTCATTCATGTTATATATTTATGCAAGTTATTATATGTCATTGTATGTTATAGTTTGTGGTTGACATTGTTACTGATTGATTATTTACATTTGCTCACTTATGATTATGCACAATTTTTCCTTGATAAAATAACAAGAAAATCAATAATAAATGTTTATCTAACAAGGTTCACTCGCCAACTTATGTTGACCCAAAAACCCCCATTTTTACATATGATACAGGTGAACCAGCTGCAGCAAGAAACACATAGGATTGGCCTAGAAGAATAAAATGAATTAGAGCTTGGAATTGTTTAGTTGGTTATTTTTCTTTGTATTTGTATGAACATGTTTGGATTATTGGGAATGTAATTTTGACTTTAATAAATATGAAACAGATTAGTAAATATCATGAGCTTTGGTGATAACCCAATTATGCCCCGACTCTTATTCCGCTGCGGGTCGGGGTGTGACAATCGACACATCCACAGTAAGACTCGTTTATACTTTTTAAATTTTACAAATACTCAGCATACTGTGATAGTCCACTGATGTACTATCATTTCCTTTTTGACACAAAATTCTTTTTGTCTTTTTCATGTTTTTGTACTTTTTGGTTTTTCATATGTTTTTGTATTTTCTCGTAACATTTCTCCCCCTAGATTCAAAAACATATTTTTGTATTTTAGTTTTTAAGAAATTCTAATCCTAAAAGGTAACAAACCAATTAGGCTCACGAGAACACGTCGTCCGCTCCATATTCAACCTCTGCATCCGCACCTGTCAAAAGAATTTTCATTCCATTAATTCTCATTAAGTATTTACCGTGACAGAGTAAATGGTTTGGTATAAAATTCAGCTTTTTGTTCATCGGTGTGGATTTTCTCAATTCGTATCAACTTCTTTTCGTAGCAATCACGAATGAAGTGGTATCGAATCTCGATATGTTTTGTTCGAGAGTGATGAACTGGATTTTTAGTTATGTCGATAGCTGCCTTAATATCAACATACAGCGGAGTGTCAAGAAATTGCAGACCATAGTCTCTCATCTGCTGTTGGATCCACAGAATCTGTGAACAATAGCTGGAGGACGAGTATACTCAGCTTCACAAGTAGAGAGAGCGACCGTAGTCTGTTTCTTACACTGCCAGGTTACCAAGCGTGTTCTGAAGAACTGGCAGCCCGCTGTAGTTGATTTTGAATTCAACTTATCTACACCAAAATCAGAATCAGCGTATCTCGTCAGATCGAAGTTATCATTCTTCGGGTACCACAAGCCGGTGCTTGGACATCCCTTCAAGTATCTGAAAATTCGCTTCACGGTCTGCATGTGTGAGATTCTTGGGCTGGACTAATATCTGGCGCAAAGGCAGGTAGGATACATGATATCCGGGCGAGATGCCGTCAGATACATCAAAGATCCTATCATCGACCTGTAAAGAGTATCATCAACTTTGGTTATTGTTTCATCGATGCAAATTCCATGATTGAGAGCAAGAGGAGTAGATAACGGCTTCGAGCTTTCCATTTAAGACTTTTTCAAGATGTCATGAACATACTTAGTTTGATGAATGAAAATACCGTCTGGCAATTGATCAACATGCAATCCGAGGAAGAATTTCATTTCACCCATAGAAGACATCTCGAATTTCTTCTTCATGATTTTCTCAAACTCTTTACAAAGATCGTAGTGTGTTGAGCCGGAGATGATGTCATCCACATATATTTGTACGATAATTAGATGATTTCCAACTTCTCTGGTAAAGAGCGTACTATCCACTGTTCCTCTGATAAAGCCGTTGCCGACGAGATGTTGAGATAACGTCTCGTACCAGGCTCTCGAGGCTTAATGTAAACCATATAGTGCTTTATCCAGGAGATAAGCTTTCTTTTTGTTCAGCGGATCGACAAAACCCGGTGGTTGGCCGACGTACACTTGCTCACGTAACTTACCATACAGAAAAGCGGATTTAACATCTAACTGGTACACTTTAGATCCTTTCCAAGCAGCAAATGCAAGGAAAATGCAAACGGACTCCAATCTAGCAACCGGTGCATATACTTCTATATAATCAATTCCTTCCTGTTGATGGAATCCCTTGACAACGAGCCGAGCTTTGTTGCGCGCTATCACTCCACGATCATCACGTTTACACTTGAAGACCCATTTGGTATGTATCACTTTCTGATTCTCTGGTAGGTCAACAAGCTTCCATACCCCTAGCTTCTCGAACTGTAGCAATTCTTCTTGCATCGCCTGTACCCAATTTTCACCCCCCAAAGCTTCATTAACATTCTTTGGTTCAATCTGGGATATGAAGCATGAATAATAGCAATACTCTTGAACTGAAGCTACTCGAGTATAGAAACAACTCAAAGCTTTGTTAATCTGGCTCCTTGTTCTCACGTCAGTTTGTCACACCCTCAAAAATCCACTTGCGGGTTTTACCACGAGGTGCGTGACAAACCAGGATCCAAGACACTAGTCATATAGAATGACTCTATATGCAAAAAGATACGTTTAAACAAACCCAACCATGCAGTTTAATAAATGCGGAAAGTAAACGTAAATAAAGTGTTCGCCAAAACAAACGTCCAAACCAAAATACTTAAAAAGTAAAATGCAAAGCGTTTAAAAGAAATAGTTTTTTATGCTCGTGTCGTGCTCCTATGCGGAAATGATACCTTAACAACCTGAGAAAAACATGCAAAAGAGAACAAGTGTCAACAATTAATGAAGAGTGAGTTCACAGGTTTTAGTTCACAATTTCAATCATAAGTTTTTCCCCACTGGTTCAACCCCAAACCAGTGTCTCATAAGTTTCCCTGATCCAACCCGAATCAGATTAATGTTAAGTAGTTTAGCAGTTCATGTTATATGTTTAGGTAGCTAGCCTAGGTCATGTTAACAAAGTGTTCGATCTGAAGCTGACGTTGCTGCCCCTGTTGTGCCAGGTCTATCACCAACCGTGGGTAAAAAGTTAGTCAAATTCTATACTCGTGACCATCAACGTTCGGTCTAACTAGCGCGACCAGTTCGAGTGGGGCTTGTCGGGCCCAGTAGTACTACTAACAATTTCCTCGCTATAATCCAATACTAACGGCATCGTAAGTTTTAAGGGGACTGACATGTGATATACGCTCCCTTGTGACCATAACCGTATAACATAACTCTAAATAGAAAGGCGTTACTGTACCGTGATGTATGCCACCCATACATCACTGTAACGTGTACATGTTTTAAATAGAAAGACATTACTGTACCGTCAACCCATATATCACTGTAACGTGTACATGTTTTCTCCCCCTGTGTTTTGTAAACGTTTAAAGAAATAGGGCCGTGAACTCACCTTAAATTGCTCGGTTAGACTTTTACGAAAATAGAGTCAAAGTGGTTCTATCACGTCCTATTATGATTACCACTTAATTATTAGCGTGTTCAAGAAATACACATACATTAATGCAATTAACTTAACTCGTTTCAGGCAATTACATTGACGATTCGTATACACTTCGCATGCATATACATGTACATAGATTTCACACGGCAATTTCAAATAAAGTCTAACTTGATTATAGACGGCTCATTCATTCACAAGTAGCACAAACAACATTTAAACACACATATATGCAACTTATCATGACTTAACTTGTAGACCCGAAACTAGGTTGTTTTCGGGAATTTTATAAAATAGTTCCCATGTTCCAAAAATTCCAATAATTTTACAGAAGGTGTCAATTAGTCTGTAGCATTTAATGTAAAATGTTCAAGTCCTAAATCTTTACCAGTTATTTTAAAAAAAATTATTTACTAGGCTGCAGTCAGATTCGTTGCTTTCTCACTGCAGTCCACGAGAAAAATCATTTAAAAATCATCGTTCATCCGATTAACGAAATTCCAGTGGGAGATTTTCGAAAACTCCCGTCTCCAGCTACTTTACATATTTTGTAACCTAACCCCATACAGACTATGAGATACGACTCGAAAAACAACCTGTAAATTCTGCAGAAATTACGCAGCTTCAGCTTCTGTACTACATAATCATTTAAAAATAGAAAACGACCTCAAAAAAATATGAATCTGGTGTCATTTGAAGCGTTTTCAAAAATACACGTTTTAGGCTCTATAAATTCCACTTTTCTATAATTAACGATCAGTTTACAGCCAATCGAAGTTTGATGTAAATTTATATCATCTTTCTGTTTTCAGTTTTATCGTACCAAAACAAGTTTAAACGATCATGGCACTTTGTTATATCGATTTAGGTTATCATGCTATATATCATCTAATATATCAATATTTACACATACCCTAGATAGAGAACATCCTAGTATCTTCACAAACACGGCCATCATTCTCATATGCACGCATATCATTCTAATGCATGAAGTGAACATTATAACAACAAGATTATCATGAAACATCAAAGAAACGCAGCCATGTATACAAAGATTTGAACATGAAACAACCACTAAAACGAGACTAACCGTGCAAAGATGATTTGTTAAACTTGAGAGGAGTTGCGAGAGAGAAAGAGGGACCGCAAGAGAGTAAGAGATCGCGATGGGGGGGGGGGTGCTCCACTGCCGTCGCACACACAAGGGCTCTCGGGTTTCTTTTTTTTGTGAATGTTTTTTTTTTCAAAACAAGAGCATACATACATACATAAAGGGGGTTTAACAAGGGGTGGGCGGTTTGGGGTTTACTTGGGCCGAAGTGGATGTGGGCCGCAAAGGGGAAAGGGTGGCTTGTTGGGCTTAGTTTGGGCAAAGGAACGGGGCTCAGTTTTCAGGTTCAGGTTTTTAGAGCAAACACCTCTAACACGTTAATTATTCGCGACGTAAGTTTTATATATATTTATGATTATATTTATAATTAAAAGATAGAACATATATATATATATATATACACATATATACATATATATATACATATATATATATATACATATATATATATATATAAGATGGAATTGAAATAATTACGAGGAATCGGATCAGAACGATACCTGATTTCTGAGATGTCACACGATCCCCAACTTGAAGGAATTTTCGTCCTGAAAATTGGATAAGCGCGAGCTTGGAGATGTTAAAGTGAAGGGGATATTTTGGAGTTGCCACATTCTCCCCCCGTTAAAGGAATTTTGCCCCGAAATTCAGTTCACGCCGCTTGGATTTTGTGATTCGGCTGCAAAAAGGTGAGGATATTTATCTTTCATTTGATCATCTCTTTCCAAAGTGTACTCCGGTCCACGCTTAGAGTTCCAACGAACCTTGATAGTTGGTATTCTACTATGTCTCCTTGTTTTGACCTCTCGGTCCATAATTTCGATTGGTTCTTCAATGAACCGTAGTTGTTCGTCCACATGGATCTCATCCAGTGGAACGGCGTTTCATCTGACAGACACTTCCTCAGATTTGAGACATGAAAAACGTTGTGAACTCCACTGAGCTCATCAGGAAGGTTCAACTCATAAGCTACCTGACCGATTTTCTTTGTGATTTCAAACGGACCAACATATCGCGGGTTTAGTTTACCTCTTTTGCCAAAACGAATCACGCCCTTCCAAGGTGATACCTTCAGTAGGACCCGATCGCCTACTTGAAATGCTAACGGTTTGCGTCGCTGATCGGCATAGCTCTTTTGTCGATCCCGAGCTGCCGCCATACGGTTTCGAATTTGTACTATCTTTTCAGTTGCTTCTAGAACCAACTCTGGACCAGTGATTTGACTATCACCAACTTCCGCCCAACAAACGGGCGAGCGACACTTTCGTCCATACAGCGCCTCGAATGATGCTGCTTGGATACTCGTGTGATAACTGTTGTTATTGGAAAACTCCACCAAAGGTAGATGCTTCTCCCAGCCCTTACCAAAGTCGATTACACACGCTCTAAGCATGTCTTCGAGAGTCTGAATGGTACATTCACTTTGACCATCAGTCTGAGGATGGTATGCTGTGCTCATGTCAACGCGTGATCCCAAGGATTTCTGTGCTGATTGCCACAGATGAGAAGTAAAGCGTGAATCACGGTCGGATATGATGGATATTGGCACTCCGTGCCGGGCTACTATTTCCTTCATGTACAGTGCTGCAAGGGTGTCGAACTTGTCGGTTTCCTTGATTGCTAAGAAGTGAGCCGATTTGGTTAGTCGGTCGATAATCACCCAAATTGTATCTTTTCCACTGGGTGTCTTAGGTAGACTTGTAATAAAGTCCATGGTGATTTGTTCCCATTTCCAAACGGGAATCTCAGGCTGTTGTAATAGCCCCGAGGGCTTTTGGTATTCTACCTTGACCTTGGCACAGGGTAGGCATTTGCTTACGTAGGTGGCTATTTCAGCCTTCATGTTCGGCCACCAGTAAGTTATTTTGAGATCTTGGTACATCTTATCCGATCCTGGATGAACAAAGTACCTTGATTTGTGAGCTTCGTCCATTATGAGTTCCCTTAAGTTTCCGTAGAGGGGCACCCATATCCGACTAAGAACGTAACGAGTTCCATCTGGTTTGGTTTCCCAATCACGTTCCATCTTGCGTAATTTCTCAGCTTCCAGATTTTCGGGTTTGACTGCCTCCAACTGAGCGTTGTGAATTTGTTCGGGTAGGTTAGAGTGTATCGTAAGTTGTAAGGACCGAACTCGTCGAGGCTTTTCGTGCTCTTTCCTACCGAGAGCATCGGCTACTACATTAGCCTTGCCTGGATGGTACTGGATGGCACATTCGTAGTTGTTTAAAAGTTCGATCCAACGGCGCTGTCGCATGTTTAACTCTTTTTGATCGAAAATGTGTTGAAGGCTTTTGTGGTCGGTGTAGATGGTACACTTGGTTCCATAGAGATAGTGCCTCCAGATTTTTAAAGCGAACACCACGGCTCCTAACTCTAAGTCGTGCATTGTGTAGTTCTTCTCATTTACTTTCAATTGCCGAGATGCATAAGCAATGACCTTATCGCGTTGCATGAGTACACATCCAAGTCCCTGAATGGAAGCATCGCAGTACACTACAAAGTCTTCGGTCCCCTCAGGTAGGGACAAGATAGGCGCACTACAAAGCTTCTGCTTCAGCACCTGGAATGCTTCCTCCTGTTTGTCACCCCAGATACACTTGGTTCCTTTCTGGGTTAGAGATGTAAGAGGTTGAGCAATCTTTGAAAAACCCCCAGTAAAGCGATGATAGTAGCCTGCCAAACCAAGAAACTGTCTTACTTCTGTTGGAGTTTTCGGCGCCTCCCAACTTTTGATGGCTTCAATCTTCGCTGGGTCAACGTGGATACCCTTTTCGTTCACTATATGCCCAAGGAATTGGACTTCTCGAATCCAGAAGTCGCACTATGAAAACTTGGCATACAGTTGTTCCTGTCGCAGAAGTTCCAACATTAAACGCAGATGCTGTTCATGTTCCTCCTTAGTCTTAGATTACACCAATATGTCATCAATGAACATGATTACGAATTTGTCTAGATAAGGCTTACAAACACGATTCATGAGGTCCATGAATAATGCAGGTGCGTTTGTTAGTCCGAATGGCATAACCAAAAATTCATAGTGGCCATAACGAGTGCGAAATGCGGTCTTGGAGATGTCTTCCTCTCGTACAAGCAACTGATGGTATCCCGACCTTAGATCGATTTTGGAATAGTAACTTGACCCTTGGAGCTGGTCAAACAGGTCATCGATTCGAGGTAAGGGGTATCGGCTTTTGATAGTAACTTTGTTGAGCTCTCTGTAATCAACACACATACGGAAAGTTCCATCCTTCTTCTTGACAAAAAGGACCGGAGCTCCCTATGGTGATGAGCTCGGACGGATAAAGCCTTTATCTAAGAGCTCCTGAAGTTGAGTAGAAAGTTCTTGAAGTTCAGATGGAGCTAATCGGTACGGGGCCTTGGCGATTGGTACAGCGTGTTTTGCTAGTTGAATTTCGAATTTGACCTGCCTATGTAGGGGTAAACTAGGCAAGTATTCAGGGAAGACGTCAGGAAATTCACGTATGATAGGAAAATCTTCAACTTTCCTCTCGTCGCTTGGTTGTTCGGTGACATTGGCTAAGATTGTGTACGAGTTTTTCTGTCGTAGGTACTTTTGAGCTTTCATGAAGGAAATGATGTTGGTTACTACACCACCCTTCTCGCCATGAATGGTTAGGATCTTGCCGCTTGAGTAAGGTATGCGAATAGCCTTTTCGCGACATAAGATTTCCGCTCGATTTTCAGATAACCAATCCATGCCAACTACAACGTCAAAGCTACCAAGTGTGGTTGGCATGAGATCGATGGTGAATAGATGGCCAGCTAGTTGTAGCTGACAGCCGTAGGCGTTGTGGGTTATATCTACCGATTTTCCATTGGCTGACTCTACCAGGTATTTGACCTCTAATTCAACATGGTTAGTATCCAATAGTTTTCTAAACGACTCGGAAATAAAACTCCTATCCGCACCGCTATCAAATAAAATGTGAGCAAAACTGTTGTTTAAAGGAAATTTACTAGTAACCACTTTAGAATCATTACGAGCCTCACCTTTTCCCAATTATGCACGACCCTTAGCTCCACCACTTCAACAAGCATTATTTTTATTATTGTTCTGATTCTGGTTCTGATTTCCACCACTGTTTCCCTTGTTCAGCTGTGGGCAATCTTTCTTGAAATGATCAGTGCCACCACACTGATAACATGACCTGGTGACTCCCGGTGGTTGCTGGGTCTGATTAGTGTTTTGCTTCAAGTTAAGGTTTACCCTACAGTCTTTAGCGGTGTGGCCTCCCCTACCACATCGCTGACAACCACCGCACTGCCCGAAATGATGACGGTTACACTTGTTGCACAGAGGTTTCTTTCCAGCATACCCACTCTGAACCTGACTGTTGGTGTTGTTACAAGACTGTTGGTTGTTGTTGTTGAAGTTGCGGTTAATGTTGTTGAAACGTTTCTGAGAACCCTGTTGCGCCTACCCAGTTGATTCTTGTTTCAAGGATCCATCCTCCCACTTGCGTTTATTTTCTGGGGCGTTCCCAGCTGCAGCCCTCTTCGGTAGTTTACCCTCTTCAGCTGTAGTGTCTGTCAGTTTGTGCGCCAGTCGCACGACATGTTGAACTGTAACGGGGTTGCTTGACTCAACCATGCCTTTAATCTCCGGAGCCAATCCCTTGATGTAAAGCACTATTTGTTTGTATACTGGCCTAGCCATATCGGGACATAAGGAGACCAGGTCATAAGGCTTCGTGGTGTAAGCTTCAATTTCTGACCCTTCCATCTTCATTACCCAAAGGTCTTGTTCCAATTGGTGGATGCGATCCCGGGGCAGTATTGTTCCTTGATAAGATTCTTGAACTCGTCCCAACCCATTGCGTTGGCTACGTCGAGTCCAAGAACCTAGACCCGCGCATCCCACCAGGTGAGAGCCGCATCTTCTATAGTCGAAGCTACGAATTTGACCCGATTCTCGGGTAAGCAGTTACACATTGCAAAGACAGATTCTGATTTTTCGAGCCATCTGACTAGCCCGATTGGCCCTTCCTCGCCAGTGAATTTGGTGGGCTTAGCATCGATGAACAACTTGTACGGGTTAGGGCCCATACCTACATGCACATGTTTGGAAGTAACAGATTTAGAAGAAGGTGATTTAAAGGACGGTTGAATACGCTAGCATACGTGGAGTGAAATGAATGTAGAATCGAATGAGGGTTACCTCCCAGATTCTGATTATTGTTTGGATTCGGATTTTGGGATGCCAACGCCGCAGTAACCTGCTCCTGGATGAGCGCAGCCAGTTCTGCATGTGTCATTGTGATGTTGCCGCGACCACCACCACGAGCGCCACCACCGCGAGCTCCACCACCGCGAGCAGACATTCTGTTTTTGACCACAGATATACGAATACATGAGAAAATGTATCACATATTTCATCATAGAATTCTAAGAATATTGTAATAAGAATTGGTACAACCCATCTCATATAACATTCAAACCAAACATTTGACTAAAATATATAGCAATTCACCACAATGTATTAAACCAAATATTTTAAATAAATCTAAATGTCAACGGAAATTTTCAAACAACTACTAAGTTCAAATAATGAAATAAAGAAGTGTCATGATAAACGAGAAATAAATCTAATCATCAACGTCCCCGTCCTCCATATCCTCGTCTTCATTTGCTGCTGCCTCCTCAGGCTCCTCAGGGATCTCCTCTGGTGCTTCTTCCTTCGGCTCATTTGCCAACCCAATCTCAATGATCGTGCCTTCAGCTAAACTCATCCTCTCTGTGAGGTCCACGACCTATTCGGCCATTACTCAACTAATCTCTCTAAGGTTACTTGTTTTAGCGGCTTCAGTTTGCTGGGTTGCCCTGACCTGTGCGAGCTCCTGTTTCACCTGTTCCAGTTCCTGTTTCAATGGGCTATTGCTCACGATGAGGTCTGTTATAGCCCCAGCCGCCTCACGCATGTACTTAAATTCGCGCTCTGTGGCGGCCACGAATCCAGCAAAAGGCCTCCTCTATAGGATAGCCGAGAGGGGACAAGGTACCATATACTTCCATGTCAACATCATAGGAATCCTCCAAAACTACAGGTGGAACGTTCTCATCCATTATGTAGTTCCGAATATGATATGGATAACAGCTCCAATCGCCATTCCCCGAACTGGGTCTGACGATGAAGGGCTCGAATTGCGTGAGACGATGAGTGCGAGCGGCCCTGAGTCTTCCCGAGAAGATGGGAGACATAGGTGAAGGCGGGACATCGCCTTGTTCCTCACTAGGGTCAGATGAGTCGTGCGAGTTAGACATGCCTGTCAAAGCGAAAGAATAAGACATAGAATATACCAAACACAATAAATACTAGAAAGCATGAAATTTAAGCATTCGCGTTAGTTCCAAACTAGTGTCAAGTTTGTGGCTATAGTGTAGGTTTACTAGTGTGATATGCAAACCTAATTCTCTATAACCAGTGGCTCTGATACCAATCTGTCACACCCTCAAAAATCCACTTGCGGGGTTTTACCGCGAGGTGCGTGACAAACCAGGATCCAAGACACTAGTCATATAGAATGACTCTATATGCAAAAAGATACGTTTAAACAAACCCAACCATGCAGTTTAATAAATGCGGAAGCGTAAGTAAACGTAAATAAAGTGTGCGCCAAAACAAACGCCCAAACCAAAGTACTTAAAAAGTAAAATGCAAAGCGTTTAAAAGAAAAAGTTTTTCATGCTCGGGCCGTGCTCCTATGCGGAAATGATACCTTAACAACCTGAGAAAAACATGAAAATTAGAACAAGTGTCAACAATAAATGAAGAGTGAGTTCACAGGTTTTAGTTCACAATTTCAATCATAAGTTTTTCCCCATTGGTTCAACCCCGAGCCAGTGTCTCATAAGTTTCCCTGATCCAACCCGAATCAGATTAATGTTAAGTAGTTTAGCAGTGTTATATGTTTAGGTAGCTAGCCTAGGTCATGTCAACAAAGTGTTCGATCCGAAGCTGACGTTGCTGCCCCTATTGTGCCATGTCTATCACCAACCATGGCTAAAAGTTAGGCAAATTCTACACTCGTGACCATCAACGTTCGGTCTAACTGGCGCGACCAGTTCGAGTGGGGCTTGTCGGGCCGAGTAGTACTACTAATAATTTCCTCGCTATATCCAATACTAACGGCATCGTAAGTTTTAAGGGGACTGACATGTGATATATGCTCCCTTGTGACCATAATCGTATAACATAACTTTAAATAGAAAGGCGTTACTGTACCGTGATGTATGCCACCCATACATCACTGTAACGTGTACATGTTTTAAATAGAAAGACGTTACTGTACCGTAATATAATCAACCCATATATCACTGTAACGTGTACATGTTTTCTCCCCTGTGTTTTGTAAACGTTTAAAGAAATAGGGGCCATGAACTCACCTTAAATTGCTCGGTTAGACTTTTACGAAAATAGAGTCAAAGTGGTTCTATCACGTCCTATTATGATTACCACTTAATTATTAGCGTGTTCAAGAAATATACATACATTAACGCAATTAACTTAACTCGTTTTAGGCAATTACGTTGATGATTCGTATACACTTCGCATGCATATACATGCACATAGATTTCACACGCAATTTCCAATAAAGTCTAACTTGATTATAGACGGCTCATTCATTCTCAAGTAGCACACGCAACATTTAAACACACATATATGCAACTTATCATGACTTAACTTGTAGACCCGAAACTAGGCTGTTTTCGGGAATTTTATAAAATAGTTTCCATGTTCCAAAAGTTCCAATAATTTTACAGAAGGAGTCAATTAGTCTGTAGCATTTAATGTAAAATTTTCAAGTCCTAAATCTCTACCAATTATTTAGAAAAATTTATTTACTAGGCTGCAGTCAGATTCGTTGCTTTCTGACTGCAGTCCACGAGAAAAATCATTTAAAAATCTTCGTTCATCTGATTAACAAAATTCCAGTGGGAGATTTTCGGAAACTCCCGTCTTCAGTTTCTGTACAAATTTTGTGACCTAACCCCATACAGACTATGAGATACGACTTGATAAAGAACCTGCAAATTCTGCAGAAATTACGCTACTTCAGCTGCTGTACTAAATAATCATTTAAAAATAGCAAACGACCTCAGAAAAATATGAGTCTGGCGCCAATTGAAGAGTTTTTCAAAAGTACACGTTTTAGGCTTCAGAAATTCCACTTTTCGATAAATAACGATCAGTTTACAGCCAATCGAAGTTTGCTGTAAATGTATATCAGCTTTCTGTTTTCAGTTTTATCGTACCAAAACAAATTTAAACGATCATGGCGCTTTGTTATATCGATTTATAGCAGGTTATCATGCCATATATCATCTAATATATCAATATTTACACAAACCCTAGATAGAAAACATCCTAGTATCTTCACAAACACAACCATCATTCTCATATGCACGCATATCATTCTAATACATGAAGTGAGCATTATAACAACAAGATTATCATGAAACATCAAAGAAACGCAGCCATGTACACAAATATTTGAAAACGAAACAACCACTAAACAAGAGTAACCTTGCAAAGATGATTTGTTAAACCAGAGAGGAGTTGCGAGAGAGAAAGAGGGACCGCAAGAGAGTAAGAGATCGCGATTGGGGGGGGGGTTGCTCCACTGCAGTCGCACACACAAGGGCTCTAGGGTTTCTTTTTTTGTGAATGTTTTTTTTTTCAAAACAAGTGCATGCATACGTACATAAAGGGGGTTTAACAAGGGGTGGGGCGGTTTGGGGTTTACTTGGGCCGAAGTGGGTGTGGGCCGCAAGGGGGAAAAGGGTGGCGGGTTGGGCTTAGTTTGCGAGGAATCGGATCAGAATGATTCCTGATTTTCTGAGATGTCACATGCCCGTTTGCAATTTGCCAATTATGGAATTCGATGGGTGGTAAGAATAGTTCCTGGGCATCACCTCACTAGGAACATCAACGGTATTCTCTTGATTAGTGATATTCTGCTCAACCACCAGTTCAACTGTAGGAGCACTAGAAGTCGTTTCATTTTTATTACTCGGGCCAGCAGATTGATTCAACATGCTTGTTATCTGCTCGGATTCTTCATCAGAAGAAGATTCTCAATCATCATCAAACGTCGGAGCCTCATCAGAGTCGGAGTTCTGTGCTTGAGAAAGATTGGGTTCCTCTGTATGAATCATTGATTCTGTAGCAGGTGTCTCTTGTTCAACGTTTTGGACCTGCACCAGAAGAAGATGATGACCCAACAGTTGGTTGATTAACCACTATTTGTCTGATAATCTGCTCTTGATTTGCCTACTGATGAAGATAATATACACTGTAACATCTTCTTCAGAAGGTTCTTCTGGCAAGTCGAATGACTTCCACAATTCGCTATAGTTGAATAACCAAGCGTCTCCTGCTCTTTGAATAGGAGTTGTGTACCGTAAGCAGTCAACATGCTGTGCTTCTACCACTCTCCTTAAACTTGGAAGATAAACTCTTTTAAGTGGAGTTGCATAACCGACGAAGAAACCATCAATTGATTTAGCACCAAACTTTCCATCTTGATCAATAATAGTACAAGGTGCACCAAATGGTTCTAAGTATTTCAAATTGGGTTTTCTTTGGTTTAGCATTTCGAAGCAAGTCTTCTTGGTTGGTTTGACTGTTAAGACCCGGTTCAACGTATAGCATGCTGCTGCGACTGCTTCACTCCAGAAGCTGTCCGGAAGCTTTGAATCAGCAAGCATTGTTCTTGCTGTTTCTTTCAACGTTCTTTTCTTCCTTTCAGCTACTCAATTTTTTTGCGGAGTGTACGGAGCACTAAATTCATGTAGGATGCCTTTGTCGTTACAGAACTCTTTCATTCGGGCATTTTTAAACTCTGTACCATTATCACTGCGGATTCGTCTAATGGGGAGATGGTACAAGTTTTCAATCTTCCAAAAGAGAATCATTAGATTATCGAACGTTTCATCTTTACTCTCCTGAAAGAAGACCCATGAAAACCGTGAATAATCATCTGTTACAACACATATATCTTATATACTTCGAACGTTCACTGGACCGAAGAGATCCATGTGCAGTCTTTCAGGCGGCGACTTTATGGAGTTTTGAATCTTTCTAGGATGTGACTTCTTGATCTGCTTTCCTTTATTACACTCAAGACAACTATCCATCATATGAAAGCTTCTTATATTCACTCCTTCAACCAGATCATTATGGACCAGATGATTCATCTTTCTCAAGTGAATATGAGCCATCTTCCTATGCCAAAGAATAGACTCCTTCTCTATGGCTTTTGTAACAAAACACTGAGCCGACTTTGAAGTAGTAGTTACAATGCTAATGTCTAGCACATATAGATCATTCTCGCGAGGAGCACGTATAAGAATCCATTCCTCTGGGATCTTGAAACCCAGTTTGATTATCATGCACTCCTTATCATTGAAGTGAGTGGTGAACTGTTTGTCACATATCTGAGAAATACTGAGAAGATTGTTCTCCAGTTCGGCGATATTGTTGACCTTGTCAAATGACACCACACCGTTCGATAATTTTCCTTCAGCGATGATCCTCCCTCCTTGATTTCCTGCAAATCCTACTTACCCTCCATTAATAGATTTGATATCGTAGAGCAAGGCACGCATCCCGGTCATGTGTCGCGAAGCTCCGCTATCCATAATCCACTTCGATAAGATGGATCTTTGGAGCCCCTGCACATGTTAAGAAACTACTTAAAAAGGGAAACCCAAGCCTTTCCGGTCTTGGGTGGATAGTAATATCGTAAGTCGGAAGTTTCAAATCAGCATTTGGAACTTTCTGATCAGTCTTTGTGTCAATGAAATTATCATTCTTGACTGATTCATATTTTGCACTTTCAGATGATGTTGTTTTCTTCTTTGCAACCCAAGACTGTGATTTAATTCTTGCTTTCTTAACATAGAATTTTGAATCTTTGTTTTCTTTCATTTTGGAAGTTTCACCTTTCTCAAAAGTTGAGTTTTCAAATTTGGATTCAGTTTTAGGTTTCACTTTGATTTTAGATTCATTTGTTCATTTTAAAATTATGATTGGTTTAACAATCTCTGGGCGCTTAAGGTTCTCATCTTCTGAAACTGTCTTTCTTCGGTGATATATAGGCTTTGACTTCGGGCACTTGCGAGCAATGTGACCAACTTCATTGCATTTGAAGCAAGTCCGAGTATCATGAGAATGTCCACTAGTGGGTTTTACTCCACTTGCGGATTTAGCCTTATCCCGAAGTTCTTTTTCCTTCTTAAACTCATCATTTGATTGCTTCCCAATCAAACTTTCTTCCTGAACTGTGTTAGTTCCATAAATGAAATTCATATTTTTATTCTTATATTCATGAAATGGTGACTTTTGTTTCGGTTCATCTTCTACATCCAAACCCAAACTCGCTCTCTTGTTCTCAGGAAAGTCACCACCATTCCTTCGGTAGTTGTTATAAACTTTCTTGGGTTTTGAGTAAAACTTTTTTCTCATTTCTCTCAAGATCATTTGATGATACTTCCACAAGTTTGAACAATTTATCGATTTGATCTTCTTTCACGTTTAAAATCGGAAAGCTATCGTCAAAGTATAATCTATCAGAATCCTTAACTTTGTACATCACAACGTCAGGATCATCACTTTGATCCTTTTCTGATGATGTATCGTCATTTTCGGATTGTGATTCAGAACTGTTCAAGCTTGAGTTGGCGCTTTCAAAGCTGCCATCATCAGAATCTTCTCCCAAAACATTTTCAATCACATTTTTCACAACCGCTTCATTGTCGTCGTTTGATTACGTATAGACTACATCAATGTTCTCAGGTAACTTATCATTTGTTTCTGATAAAAGTGTTATGTTAGTTGCCTTTTCAATACCATCCACTTTCTTATGGCAGTAACTTGCAAGTAGTAGAGGTGGAACATTGTTGTACTCTTTACGCTTCATACCTTTTGGTTTCTCAACATTTTCCTCTGATTTAATCGTAGGAAGAATGTGATCGATGACATAAGCGTTTGTTGTGTAACTAAGAAAAAGTTGACTTACTCTCTCAGTTTCAATTTTCATGTCTTGAAGCTCTTGTCTAGTTTCAGCAATGGTGTTTATGTACATGTTAATAGCTTCTTGTTTCTCAATTACAGTTGCTTTTAACATTCTTATTGACGCAGCTTGTTCTAGATTAGGTTTTTCGACATTACAATATGTGCCTTTCATTTTATCATATGCCTCTTTCATTGTGCGATAATCATATCGAAAATTTTCATTATGCACATTAAGATCGCTTATGATTTGATCTTTTTCAGCACACTTTTTACAAGGATTTGTGCACTTTGTGCAAGGTTTTTCAACCTCCACAACTTTCACAACTTCCTTCTCAATCACTTTTACCTCTTAACCCACCTGTTTAAGATTCGCCATCATTGCTTTGTCGGAAATTTGTGTGAGGTTTTCTACATTCATTTTCTTCGTTACGTCGATGACCTCCTCGATCTCCGATTTCTTTTCTTCAGTCAATTGCTTATGCGATGTATTCCCGAAGCAACCTGCAAAACTAGCATTAAAGTTAGGAGAGATAATGTTCTTCATCTGTGTCTGGTGATAGACCAATTCCTCTTCCTCTGTTCTTTGTAGATACTCTTCTAGAATCGCATTCTCCAGAGCTGCATCATCAATTGTTGATTCCGACTCATCCACAATCTCAGCCATCAGAGCAACACCAGTCTTCTTGCCGATGTACTTATTCCAGTCAAACCCTTTATCTTCGTGAGACACAACTAGAGCTTGTTCGGTTAGCTTTGAGGAATTATATTGAACTTCAATTTGAGTTCTCTTTAGATATGGCTTGTATTGCAGCGCTTTCTTGTAATAATCGTTGTTGTGCCCGAAAGGACTTTGGTTGCCGCTTGCTTCTTGGTTGGTGCATGCGTTTGAAATGCCCTTTTTGTCGGCATTTGAAGGAAGTAACTTTTGACTTACCAAATCCAAGTTTGTTGCTTGAATTACCAATGTCTCTTCCCGTAAGCGCTACAAACTTTGTAACTCTTCTAATGATTGAAGCTAGGCTCCATTTGATATCCATTAGCTCTAATTCCTCTTCATCAACTTGATCGTAATCCTCGGCAGTCACTTCTGGATTACCGATCTTCCTAGCAACTAGGCTTTCATAAGATTCGACAACAGTTGCAAGAAGTGCTATATGTTGTTTAGCCACTTGCTCAGGGAAAACATTCTTTAGATTAACTGCTATGTTGCACTGGAAAACATTTAGATCAGAACTCGAATGATTTGTCTGATCTGACTGATTGGATTGGTTGTTCTGATTCTGAAAAGGAGAATTTGAAACAGCGCTTGAATATCCCGTGTTCGGAGGACTCTGATCATAACTTGGATATGATTGAGTGTTCGATTGATTCTGAGGCGAATGATTCGAGGAATTCATATTCGCACAAAATGCAGTCTGAATCTTCGGGCTCTGAATGTCTTGAACACCTCCTCTGTAATAAACTCCAACATCTTGCACTACATTCGCGTTCTTTGATTTGGCCATCTTTATCAACTCCATTTCATGTCCTTCTAATTTGTCAATGAATGATGATAACTTGAAATGTTTCCAACCTGGACTGTTCTTCAAAATCGTCAAGTCACTCTCCCTCAGGAAGAGCGTCTGCTAGTTTATCAATCTGTTCTTCGTTAGTTTTCAGAATGTTGTGTCTTCGCATTTGAACCATCAGATGACAATATCGATCAATCATTTGCTTCATGGTCTCGCGTTTGATCATTATGAAGATGTCGAACTCTTCTTGATTAAGGCTTTCTTGCTCTTGATTATCTCGTCATGCTCTTGATCATCTCGTCACTACCCATGTATTTTGCACAAAGAGCATCCCATAGCATTTGTGAAGTTTCACATTCGGGTAATAAGATCAGAATCTCTTCCTTCACAGATTGTTGAATCAAACTGATTATTTTCTTTTCAGCTACGTAGGCATCTTTATGTTCTGGTATGAACTTAACCAAAGCGAGATCTTGACCACGTTCGTCTTTTGGCCATTTGTATCCGGTTACCATAGCAACTCAGCTATGAAACTGGTTCACTTGAACCCAGTTAACAAACTTCTCCTTCCAACCCTCAAACTCATCCATGCTCATTAGCTTCGGCGGTTTTGTAGTAGTACCCATCTCGTTGTCCAGATTCATCTGATTTACCGTATTAGCCTTGGATGTTAAAGCTTGGGCTACTCTCGCGGCAAAAGCGTTATGGAAATCATCCATCTTGAAAATCGGGCGATTTATCTGAAAACACGTTCAAAAATACTCGAAAACTGATTAGCAAATGACAAGTTCGGTCGAACTTGTGAGAAAAACATATTTTGATTTCAATTTCAACAAGTTCGGGCGAACATGTATGAAATTTTCAAGAATTTCAGGATTTTACCCAAGTTCGGTCGAACTTATATGAGGTTTTCCAAAATTTTACGATTTACTCAAGTTCGGGCGAACTTGGCTAATGTTTTTGAGAAATTTCAAGATTGTCTCACTAACTTCGGGCGAACTTACTAAGAAAAACAAAAATGATCAAGCTCAGTCGACCTTGGTCAATTTTTACTGAAATTTCAATCAAGTTCGGGCGAAGATGACAAAAATCAACAAAATTTGATGATTTTTGATCAAGTTCGAGCGAACTTGTAGGTTAAGTTCGAGCGAAGTTTGTCATCCAAAGTTGGTTTTATTGACAATTTCGACATGAATTCGTTTGTTTTTTATACTCAAACTTTCAGGGGTTTGTAATTATGTGATTATCTATGACATGTTCAATTTTTAGCCATTTTTGTCCATGAATTATTCAATTATGTGAAAAAGTTAAGAAAAATGGTAGAAATGTGTTGAAATAGAATGATTCTTGTGTTGATTCTAGCAAATTTAGGTATCCAGGCTCTGATACCACTTGATAGGACCGTCCTCCTCAGCTCGGGAACCTAAATTTGTATCTATTATCCATATATGCGGAATTTATATGACAAGTTTAACCAAATACACAAGAATTGATGTTTAATCGTCAGTTTATTAAGTCCAAAGATATTACAACTCGAAATCCAAACTGACAGACCTTCTTTTACGTTTTCCCAAGTGAGTACATAGTCCCCTCTTTTACGTTTTCAAATGTCGTGGGGTGGTTCATAAGTGCCTATCACTACTTTCCTGTTTTCATGACATTATACATGTTTTGCTTATCTAGTACATATAGTACACAATTTTAAAAACATTTTGCTTCGTATGTTGACCTAGCATTCCTATTACACGGTTTTCAAAGACATTTTTCTTCGTATGTTGACCTAGCATACCTAGTACATGGTTTTCGAAGACATTTTGCTTCGTATGTTGACCTAGCGTACCTAGTACATGGTTTTCAAAGACATTTTGCTTCGTATGTTGACCTAGCGTACCTAGTACAAGGTTTTCAAAGACATTTTTCTTCGTGATAGGATCCTCAGCTCGGGAACCTAAATTTGTATCTATTGTCCATATATATGGAATTTATATGACAAGTTTAACCAAATACACAAGAATTACTGTTTAATCTTCAGTTTCTTAAGTCCAAAGATATTACAACTCGAAATCCAAACTGATAGAGCTTCGCCGTAGAAGTCGCAAAGTTGTTACAATGAGAAACCATGACTTCCTATATATAGACAACACAAGTTTGCTCGAAGCTAGTCCTGGCTAGATCAAGTTCGGCCGAACTTAATCAGCCGACTATAACTTCGGCTGAACTTGATGTTTACAACATATATACTTCATGTAATCTAACAATTCAAGCTCTAAACATACAGACTCGATCAAAGACCTAGGCAATAGACATTATGCATCAACACTTCGTATGTTGACCTAGCATACCTAGTACATGATTTTCAAAGACATTTTGCTTCATATGTTGATCTAGCATACCTAGTACATAGTTTTTAAAGACATTTTGCTTCGTATGTTGACCTAGCATACCTAGTACATGGTTTTCAAAGACATTTTGCTTCGTATGTTAACCTAGCATACCTAGTACATGGTTTTAAAAGACATTTTGCTTTGTACGTTGACCTAGCATACCTAGTACATGGTTTCAAAACATTTTCACAATATGCTTACATTGTTTTAGACATTTTGATACGTTGAACTCAACAATGATACATTCATTAACATTGATCACGCCGACCGGTAGTATATAATGGTACCATAGGATTGACAATCTCATTCCCGCTTCCTATGTTTGTTTGGAAGTGACCTTAGGGAATGACAGAATCCGATGAATATTGATAAACCTTTGACCTGATAAGGGTTTATCTGATAGTCGAGAAGGCTTGAATGTATTCACCAACAATCCATATTTATATGTCTACCCAATAAAAACAATAATTTTATAAAACAAAACCTTTGATTAAACAAGACCTTTGTTCATTCAAAAACATTGTTACAAGACATTTTGGTTATAGAAGACGTTATTACATTGGTTCATATATAGACCTTTGTTTATACAAGACATTTGGTTTTTACATGGTATTGGTTTACACATGACTTAGTTTAAACAAGACATTTCATTTGTTGGTTTATGGTAAGTGATTTAAATAACGAGACGTGTGTAATATGATAAAAGCATGGTGGATACGCCGCTCGTACTTACTATATATAAGTGCTTTTATTATGTTACATATCGTAGCATTATCTAAACCACTTCAAACAAAATACAAGACATGACATATTTTATACAAGGCATCACTTATTTTGGTTATTAAGTTAACCATGCATCATTCTTTAAATCATTTGATTTCATAAAGAAACACTTTTATAATGATTCATGGCTACTTTTGAAATAGTCAAACTTTTCTTAAACAATCAAAGCCATGAGTCTTCATCAAAAAACCTACTTTACTCACAGGCATTTTTATGCTGACTTTTTTATTTTCACATATGTTTCAGGAGCGAACGTTTGACTATGAATATGCTTCACATAGGGCGGACTTGGGCCTTAGTTTATCTTAAAACTTGCAATACAAAGACAAATGTTATGTTTTATTTTTAATTTCCCAAGACAATGTAAACAATTAACTTAACAATACCAAACATTATGTACCATGTGTTGTGAAACAATAAATATGTGACATGACTCCCCGTTGTTTCCGCCGCGATTTGTTGTTTTACGCGGTCGTGGCGTTACAGAAAGATTGGTATTAGAGCTCATGGTTATAGGGAATTAGGTTATTAGTAATACTTTGTGTTTAGATCTTAAAACACTACCATCACCTATCCTTACGTGATTACCAAAAACAATACAAAAGTCACAAATTCTTTCCAAAACTTTTACAAGAAATCATCTATCCTTAGATGATTTGTTTTTAGGCTTTAAGCTTGTTAGGATCTGAGTTTAATTGATTGTAAATGTTTTTTAAGATGGTAAATGGAAGAAGGTTAAAACAGAGTGAATTGCAGCAGGAATAGAAAATTTTGTATTACAATCAATGGAAGATGGTTTTCATCAACATGCTTTCAAAACTTATAGTTTTTGCATGTGAATCACAAACTCCCCCTCAACCTTTTATAACAAGTTTGATAGTACAGAAATGCAGAGAAGATGATTGCTGAATGATCTTTTAATAGATAAGAAAATCAGTACAACGAAGTCAAGTATTTATACTACAATGCTAACCTCTGAGCATCTTTGCTGATGTCAGAGGTGAAAGCGACAACTAACAAAACAACTAACCCTAACCATGATTAACCTATCATCTGCTAAATACAAAGTACTTTTACATTGATAACACTGATATCCTAAGCTCTGCTGGTCTTCATCAGACCTTTAGCTTTATTCTTCATCAGAGCTTTGCTTCATCAGACCTTAGCTTCAACAGTTCTTGTATAGCAGACCTTGGCTTTATCAGAGGCTTGGGTCAAAGTTTAGAAACTCTATTATGCAGGATCAATCATCTGATGACCTTTTGGCTTTATATCATATGTTCCTTTGATAGGGTTCAATCCCAACATTTCCTCATGGAAAAGATGATGCCAAAACCCATGATTTATTGTTGATCATTATTTCTCAACATGAACTCTCTTATTTGCCCTTTGAATTGTAATTCAAAGTTAAGAGATTCAATATCATCCTCATCCTTTTCGAGCTCCAAATTCATGAGATCTTGGAGGTCTTCTGCACATAGCCCATATGCATCCTCCTTGCTTATCTTGGTAGGATCGCCATTTGATTTGAGCAGAGTCAATTCGTGGGTGTTTTTATCAACCTTCAACTTTAGAATTTTTGGATCAGATGGCTTTCTAGGATGACTTTTTATTGTTGAGAAGGATGGTTGAATTTGATGAGCAATTTTTTATAAAGTTTCTCTCAGCACGTCACTTGCTTCATCAGTGTGGAATTTGGCTTGATAAATGATGCCTTCTTTGATAAATGTCTGTTCAAACCTTGTTTTATCTTCCTCAGACATCTCCCTTTGCCTTTTTCTTTAATTTAAGGCAAGGATGGATGGGATAGATGTTGAAGTTGATTTTTGAATAGGTTGGTCTTGATGAACTGTAACCTCTAATCCTGAGTAATTTTGCTTTTGTGGCATTGTTGGATCTTTCCTCCTCAACTGTTCCAAACCCTTGTATGCTTCCACAACCTTAACCTCTGACCATCTTGTGATTTGAATTTTAGTTCCATAATTTCCAGCTATTAGCTCTTCTTTCATCCTTCTTAGTTTTAGAGCTTTATCAGGTATATTTTTCTTGAATTTGGACCAGTCTGGAGGAGTAGGATTTTTGTTAGGATCTTTTAGCATTTCTTGCATCCTTTCAACTTCTTATTTCAAGTCACTCACATACCAATCTTTAAACTGAGCTCTTGTTGCATTGTATTGTTTGTTTTCAATGATATGGTCAATGTAATCTTTCCTCGGGCTTTGATCATCTTTCTCAGACAATCTCTTGCAAAGGTCTTTTGAGAAGTCTTCAAGTCTTCTGACCTTGCTTAGTTAGTATTGCATGTAGTTTTGAACTTCTTTGTCACTTCTTCCCTTTGTATCCCTTTTGGTGATATCCATTGTTTGTTTGGCTTTTAACTGAAGATATTCGTCAATATTCCATGGTTGAGGATATCCTTGTAGAGATGGGAAGTTCCTCTTTTCCTGATCTTCTTCAGAATAAAATGACTTGATTTCTTCTTTGACAACAGGTAGATCCAGTGGGAATTGAGTGGTGAGAGGAAGTATTTGTCTTACAGTGATTTGAGATGATGAGGATTTTTGAAGAGTAACATATGCTGTGGTCAGTGGTTGTGAGGATAAAGGAAGTGGTGAAGGAATTATATTATCATCAATTACAACATTTGTTGTATTCCTTCTTTTGAATAGTGAGTTTGGGTGAAGGTGGTTGGTTAGGAATTCTTGTGGGTGTTGATATTGGTTGAGCAGTGGTTGGAAAAGTGATGAGAGCAGTGGATCTGGTAATCATTTGTTGTAACCAGTGTTGTATCAACAATTGTTGACACAATAGGTGTTATAACATCTGATGGTTTAGGATTTGCTGAAATTTTTAGTGGTGATGGTGGTTTTGTTGTGTTGTCAGTTTGAAAAATGGTTTTGGAAAGGGTGGATGCTAGTTGTCTAGCTTTTCTAGAAGACTTTCTTCTTTGTTTTGAAGTATCAAGCTCTTCCTTTTCCATTTGTGCAAGCTTTTCTTTTTCAAATATGTCTGCACCATTAGTTTCTAACCTCTATTTTCTTTTTAGCTTTTCTTCAGCAAAGAAGTTGAGAGTCTCATCAAGTTTCTTTAACCCATCTGGCTTTGGTATCTCAACCACTGGTTTGTCCTTAGGATTAGGCTTTAACTTTAACCCTCCATTCTCTTTCTCCCCCTTTTTGGCATCATTAGTGTTTACAAGTATTACAGTAGGAGGAGAAGTGCCAGTGGTTTGAAGCAAGTGAGCTTTTATGGCTTTAATGTCAGAAAGAGTGTCTTGATATCTTGCATCAACCATATTTAGAAATTGTTAAATGTGCTGCTCATGTTGAAGATCAGCATGTTGTCTTTGTTGTTGAAGCATATGATATAAGAGTTGCCATAGCTCAGCAGTGGTTGTTGATGAAGCAGCAGTGGATTGACTTTTGGAAGTTTGTAACATGTGTTGGATCATATTTTTTATATCAGCAACAGATGATTCAATACTGAATACCTTCTCCGTCAATTCCTTGTATCTTAGCTCATCACCTAACTTAATAGGATTATCTGAGCTCCTACCTGTGGTAGTTTTATCTGTGTTATCATCAGCAGAATTTTCCTTCATAACTTCAAACATAGATGTCCCTTTGTCTTGGAATTGGGGACTTCCCACTAGAACAGAGGTTACCAAGCCTCAACAGTGGTTGCCTTCAAGAGAGTCTTATATATGTAACCAATGTCAAACTGAGAACTTGGGAGTTCTGCAATTGTAGTGATTGTTCTACTTGAATTATCACCAAGGGTTACGTGTAACCCAAGGGATGTAGCCTCCTCAGCTGTTGATGGGTTAGCAAAGATAGAGGCATCAGATTCAGTCAATTGTTGAGGTATTCTCAGTGATATGTTGGTGAGAAGAACAAATTTTTGTCTGATCCATATCAATTGCATTCAACAGAGGTACGATAGTATGTGGAAGATTTGTTGGTGATGGTTGTGGTGTAGAAAGCGACATTGCCCTGGGAGAGGGGCTGCCGAAGATAGAGCCAAGTGGATCTAGAGCTTCATAAATTGGTGTCCCTGTCCTTACAACTTGTTCCTTTTGTGAGAAATCAAAAGGAGTTTGGTCTAAAGGTTGAGATCTTTCTAACATATGTTGTGAGGAAGTAGCAACAATGTTTTCTGGTGACTTTTGTGTTGTCCATGGGTTAACCTCTGGGATCTCATCTTCCAGAGGACCCTTTTTGGTTTTTGGTTTGGTGGGCTTTTTGGATTTGGATTTTTGTTTCTTTCTGGAAATTTCTGGTGTGGGTTTCAAAGCACTGGTTGTACTTTGATCACCAGGAGCGGTGGGCTCAATAGCAGTGGGTTGAGCTTGTGATGTTGGTTCTAACATTTTCTTTTCCCCCTCTACTTGTGTTTTCGAAACTTTTGATTGATTGGTGATGCGAGTAAAAGTTTCATGAGTTAAGCTACCATGTGGTGTCACAACACCTTTTTTAACAACATCACCAATCTTCTTTTGAAGATAAACACTTAAAAATCTAGGGTGCATTAGAAAAGGTGAGCGACCCTTTTTGATGTTGTCAATGTTTGCCGCCAAGTCATTGAACAGTACCTGGGAAAAATTAAAATCAGATTTTGTTAAAATTGCATATCCCCAGTACTGCATGTTTAAAGGTATCTCATTAAAAGCAGTTGATTTGGCCGACAAACATGTCCACAATGTGTGAAAGAAAAACTTCATTTCAGCAGGAAACGTAGGTTTATAGATGGTTTTACCTGCAAGCTGACCTTCATACCCTCTTTCAAATGAACTCGTTGTGGAGATCAGGGATTGGAAAAGATGTGGCATGAGTGAGGTCATTTAAACAAATACCTCTGAAATTGAAGTAGGGTTACTTCAAGAAGTGTTTTTCCCACCGTGCTAACAATGCCATAGGGTATTTTCTTTGTATAATGGACTTTGGCATTTGCCCAGAACTCTCGTAATGATTTTTGGTAGATAGGGTCAGTGATTTCCAGGAGTTCCTTGTATTTTAACTCTTTTAGAGCTTTGATCATAGTATGATATTTCTCATTATGTGGGGTTCTGATGATAAGAGTCGACATGATGAATGAGAATGAAGAACAATTGTGAAGAAGAAGAAGATTTGAGAGAAAACCGCTTTTAGAATTTCGAATTCGATACGGTAGAGTAAAAACCTCTGATTGGGATTAAACAGGGTTTTATAAAGGAAAAGTGATGATGAAGTGGCAAAGATCCGACGGCTATCATCTGTCCACATGTATCCTTTGATAGTTAATGGAAGTCAGGTGTTTTGATAAAGATTGTTGAGTGCCAACAGTGGATGGGAAGCAGTGTTTTGATTTTATCCTATCAGTGGATATGGTCAACAGAGTGGTTTGACCAATCAAAGAATACACTTTTACCAGTGGATAGATTTTCAAGCCCATCAGTAGTTTAAGAGATCAGTGGATAGAACAGACTTTTGAGATTTATTGAAAACTTCAATTTTGACTATTTTTAAGGATGGATTTTGATTTTCTGAAAACATTTTATCGCTATTTACACTTGGAACACAAAATTTTGCTTTTAATCCATGTTTAGCATTCTAATCCTAGAGATCACACTTTCAAAAAGCTTTGGTTAGAACATCTACCAGTTGATCTTTAGTAAGGACATGTTGTAAAGAAATCAAACCTTTTTCATAGCAATCTCTCACAAAGTGATGTCTGATGTCAATGTGCTTTGTTGTGGAGTGAGAGACAAGATTTTTAATGATGTTTTCAGCTGCTTAACTGTTTATCTTGAGAGGAGTCTTTAAAACAGTTACACCGAAATCCAGCATTTGGTTCTGAAGCCACAAGAGTTGAGCAGTGCAACTTGCAGCAGCAATGTATTCTGCCTCAACAGTGGATGTGGATACTGCAACTTGCTTTTTTGCTTTGCCATGATACTAGGCAATCACCTAGGAATTGGACTCCTCCTGATGTGGACTTCCTTGTTGTTTGAAAACAGCAAAATCACTGTCTAAATAACCTGAAAGCTAAATGTTTCCATTAGCAGGATACTAGATACCAAGTTTGGGAGCACCTTTTATGTATCTGAATATCCTTTTAACAACAATTAAGTTTGACTTTCTAGGTGTTGATTGGGATCTGTCATAGACACATGTTGCAAACATGATATCTGGCCTAGAAGCAGTAAGGTACAATAAAGACCCAATCATACTTCTATAGAGAGTTTGATCAACCAAGTCATCTTTGTCATCAACAGTGACAAGCTTTGAGGTTGCCATGGGTGTGCTACAATGTTTACAGTCATTCATATCAAATTTGTTAAATAGTTCTTTAACATACTTATTTTGATGAGTGAAAGTGCCATTATGCATTTGTTTAACTTGAAGACCAAGAAAACATTTGTAACTCACCCATTGCACTCATTTCAAACTCTGCTGCCATGAGTTTTCTAAACTCTTCACTCATGGCAGTGCATGTGGATCCAAAAATGATGTCATCCACATAAATCTGGACAAGCATCAGATCTTTTCCTTTCCATTTCAAAAATAAGGTTTATCAATTTTACCTCTTGAAAATCCAATGGACACGAGAAAAATGGATAGAGTTTCATACCAGGCTCTAGGTGCTTGTTTGAGACCATACAGTGCTTTGTTGAGTTTGTACACATGATCAGGATGAAATGCATCATCAAATCCAGGAGGTTGACACACATACACTTTTTTCTTGATCTTTCCATACAAGAATGCACTTTTGATGTCCATTGAAACACTTTTATGTTGTGGTTGGCAGCAAAAGCTAAGAACAGTCTGATGGCTTATAACCTGGTTACAGGAGCAAATGTTTCATCATAGTCAATGCCTTCTTCTTGCCTGTAGCCTTGAACCACGAGCCTTGCCTTGTTCTTGACAAAAATACCCTTTTCATCAGTTTTGTTTTTGAAGACCCACTTTATGCCAATTGGACAGACATCCTTAGGCAATGGCACAAGTTCCCAAACATGTTGTCTTTTGAATTGTAGGAGCTCCTCTTGTATAGCTTCTACCCAACTATTGTCTTTTAGTTCCTCTTGGTACTTGACAGGTTGTGTGAGTGATAGAAAGCCCACAAAAAGACAAATGTTTTGGGATTGGCTTCTTGTGAGCACTCCCTCATTTATGTTGCCAATAACTTGATCCAACGGATGGCTTTTGAGGAAAATCAAATCTCCTTGGTATGGGACAATAGCATTTTGAGGTGAAGGCTGCAGATGTGTATCATCTGAGCTAACATCTGTTGGCAAATTTGAACTTCCAGCCTCTGTTTGGAATGGAGGTGGAGGTATGGATGTGAGATTTTGTTGATTTTTGTTCACATTGTGTGGACGTTTATCAACAATGGTTTGATTTTGTGAGCTGGCAGAGGTTTGAGGATCAACAATTGTTCACCCAGCAGAGCTTTCACAATTGTTACTAACATCTGCTCCTCTGATGGAAGGACTGACTTTGAAATTTGGAAGCACATAGTCATATCCTTGATCTTGATGTGACGATTGTGATGTACCTGCATGATTAGTCCTGATAGGCACATCTTCAAATGTTAATTTTTCTAAGTCAAACAGTTCAGTAGGATTTGCTGGGATTTTCAATGAAGAAATTTCATTGAACTTCACATTCAGAGTTTCTTCAACACACTTTGTCCTAGAGTTAAAAACTTTGTAGGCTTTAGCAGTGGTTGAGTATCCTAGAAAATAACCACAATCAACTTTGGCTACAAACTTTGAAATTGAATCTTTTAAGTTTAAAATGAAGCATGGACAGCTAAAAACTTTGAAATATGAGATCAGATGTTTGATATTGTAAAGAATTTCGTAGGCAGTGTTTTGATGCCTGGGGTTAATCAAAACTCTGTTTTGAACATAGCAAGCAGTGTTTACAGCCTTTGCCCAAAAAGACAAGGGTAAACCTGAGTCTACAAGCATAGTTCTTGTTGATTCAATTAAAGTTCTTTTTTTCCTTTCAACCACCCATTTTGTTCTGAGTCCTTGGAATGCTATATTGTCTAACAATTCCTTTTGACTCATAGAAAACATCCAACTCCAAATTCCTAACTCTGTCCCATTGTCACTTCTAAAAATTTTTACTGAAGGTCAAATTGCTTTTCAACTTGTTTTACAAAATTTTGCAAAATGCCAGCAGTTTCATCTTTAGAGTGCATGAAGAATGTCCATGTAAACCTTGAAAAATCATCAACAATGACCAGAAAATATCTTCATCTTATGAGACTCATGATTTTATAGGGCCAAACAGATCCATGTGCAGCAATTGCAAGCACTGGGTTGTTTTGGACTCTTCAGTGGACTTGTAAGAACTTTTATGTTGTTTTCCTTTCAAACAGGAAACACAATGTTCTTCACAAGTAATTGTTTTGGAGGTAAACCTCTTACAAGACTTTGTTTTGAGAGAGTGGTGATAGTCTTTTTTGGGTGCCTAAGTCTTCTATGCCATAACTCTGTCTCTTTGCTTGAAGCAACTGAGAACAAGCATGCATTAGACATTGGGTTATCTCTCAACATATCAACCACATACACATTGCCACTCCTATGAGCAACAAGTTGTGCTTTGCTCTCAGCAATGATTTGTTCAATCTTTTTAACAACCTCTGGTCCTAGAATTTGACATGTTTTCTTTGTAAAGAAGGATCCATATCTTTTGCCACTCATTTGTGAAGCACTCAGAAGATTGAACTTTGATTGTCAATGAGATTAACATGCTCAAATTTGAGCTTCCCAGCTTGAACAAACCCTGACCCCAACACCTTCCCTTTTGAATTGTTACCAAAGGATATATCACCCCTCCATGAGCAATGAAGTCTTTGAGAATGGCTCTACATCCTGTCATGTGCCTGGAGCCTCCACTATCTACATACTATAAACTATCAAGGTAGGTAGAAGTTCCCTGCACATAAGCAAACAATTAGTTTAGGTGGGTCTCCAAAGCCAAAATGGCTTTGGATGGAGTCACAGATTGCCCAATCTCAATCAGGAATATGGTCAGTGGTTTGATTTGGTCTTTGTAACCACTGTTGTTAACCATTTCCTATCAGATGTTGGTAACCATGAGGATGCCTATTGACTCTTGGCTTTGAGGGTTTTTTGTAACCCTCATAACTAAGAGGAACCTTTTGATAAATAGGTTGGCCATATCCTCTAGGATACCTGTTTGCAGGTGGTGCATCTGTCACTTCTACCTCTCTGGGAACAGAGGTTTTGGTTAGTGCTTTTGTAACAGATGTTTCAACAGGTTTAAAGGTCTGTGTAGATTTATTTCTAGCAGCGCTTGAACTTTGACTCTCAAGAGCTTTTGTATTGATATTTTTTACCTTTGTGTCATAGGTTTGAAGATACACACACTCTTGGGTCATGTAGTTTGATTTTTCAGAGATGATGCATTTTGAAGAATTTGGGACCACACAAGTTTTGTTTATGTCATAAGATTTTAACGGAAAACAGTTTTTAGTGACATGATTTCTTTTTTCAAAAAAGTTACAAAACAAGTTTTTGACCTTTTCTTTCTTCTTCCCTTTTTCAGACTTCCTTTCAGCAGACATTGTAACATCTGCTGGAAGATCCTTAATAGGGATTTTCCTTGCTTTTGGTGCCTTGACACCATCAATGGTTGAGAAGTCCATCGGCTTGAAATTTTCTAAAATGTCACACTCATCTGACCATGTGGGTTTAAATTGATATTTCTCAACCTCCTCAAAAGTCAAGGATCCTCATGTTTTTCCAAAATGATTTTGTTTCCATTTTTATCTGTGACTTTTATTTCTTCACCAGCCAAGTTTTTGGGAACAATTTCAACCAACTCCGAATCAATTTTAGCAACATTTTCAGAAACTTGGTCATCTTTCTTGAAACCAATGCCAAATTTTATGTTACTTTTGATCTGATTTTCTAACATGATTTCATAATCTTTGCAAGACTCTACCCATTTTTCACAAGTGATTTAGGTAGATTCTAACTCCTTTTTGCAAACTTGTTATTTTTCTACCATAGTTTGGAGTTGATCTTTGGTTATGCTTGCCTCATGCTTTAGGCTGCTGATTTCAGAATCTTTGTTAACCAACTTTGTTTTCAACTCTTTTGTGAGTTTTTCAACATTAAGTTCATTTTCTAAAATTTTATTTCTAAGGTTTTCATTCACCCTTTTTATGTTTGCAAAAGCTATGATGCATTTTTCAGAACATAGATCTTTGAGAATCTGAGGTGATACCTTAGAAGCAGCCATAAGAGCACAGTCACAATCATCTTCACACACCTTGGTATCCCATGGATCAGATAGAGAGTTCTTTTCTTCATCAACAAATTCTTTTGAAACCACTGTTTCATCATGAACTTCAAACTCATCAGATTTAGGCACTAATTCCACAGATTCATCACCTTCAACAATTGTCTCTAAGCCATTAAGCAAAATTCATTTTCTAAATCATTTTTTGCCATAAGAGCAAAGTTTTCATCAGTTAATTCCTCAGGCAAACTACTCTAGTCAACAAAGCCTTGAGTAAAAAAAGCTTTGCTGGTTAACCTCTGTCGGAGCAATGGTTTGAGTAGTTTGAGTGACATGAGGTGCTTGTTGCACATGAACTTGAGGTGGTGGTGCTTGAATATATTGAATTTGTGGAACAGTGGCAGCAGGGTGTGCATAATGAGCAATGTTTTTCACTTGATGAGCAGGGGTATATTGGGAATACTGAGCAGTGCTTTGTGTGTGTTGAGGTCTGGAACTAGGGTGTGTAATATGGGTCCATAATTTTGAGATCTACACTCCCTAGCAAAGTGTCCTAACTTATTACACCTATAACACATGATTTTCGATTTATCCAGCCCAACCTTCAACCCCCCAAGCAACCCTGGGAATTTTCTACCAATTCTCTTGTAAAATTTACTAGCTCTAACACTTAATAGAGCCAGTTGATGCAAAATGTCCATCTACTCTAGATTAGTTGGTTCAAAGTGTCCATCTCCTCTAAAGGAAAGGTTGTCAGAGGTTTGGCTTTCCCCACTTGCAGTAAATGCATAGTTGGGTGAGTAAGAATCAGAGTTAAAGGTTCATCCAGAAGTTATGTCAATAAAATGATCATAACCCTGATCCTAACCACTGCCAGATCCCTCTTCTTGGCCTAACAGTGTTGTGTTACCAAAAGTATAACCATCAGCAACTTTGCCTGATTCTTGCAACTTCTTTTTCTGGTTTAACTCCCTCTCATACGTGAGGAGTCGAGCATGAAGTTGGGTAAGATTCATTTCTTTAAACCCGACAGAAGTTTGTGAAACGAAAGCTATGGTGTCCCACTTATCTGGTAACGATCTTAAAAAATGACTATTGACAATCGAATTATGAAATTCCGTGTTAACCAGCTTAAGCTCACTTATGAGACAACTAAATCGTTCGAACTATTGGGTTAGAGACTCACCTTTGACATGAAAAAACGTTTCATATTTTTAATTAAGAACTTCTATATTGTTTTCAATCACTTCCTCAGTTCCACTGAATTGCTGTTTTATTGCATCCCACAACTCCTTTGCACGATTATAGTGGAGCAGTCCAGCATAGATCTCGTTAGGTAAGGCATAAGCAACAATGTTAAACGCCTTAGCATCTAACTCTATTTTCTAGAAATCCTTCTCAAAGTAGTTTTCAGGATTTTTTGGCACTTAAGTATTGGGATTCTCTGTACTTGGAACCAATGGAACATGTGGTTGAAATACAACGGACCTCCAGCAACTAGTGTTTTGCTGAGCTAAAATGTGACTCATCCTACGCTGCCATATGTAATATTCATTATGAACCAGCATCGTTGGTTTAAACATAGATCCAGTGTTGGAATCCGGTGTGGTTTTGAGACATTTCTGAATGGTTTTAAACAGATATTGTTTTAAAAACTTTAAACATAATAAAACTCTTTTTTCTAAAGGAAACTATCAAACGAAGTAGCAGGGAGAGCTGATATTTGAAATCAAATTGATAGTTAAATCAAATTTTGATTCCAAGCTGTTGGGATTGAACCTGTACAAAGTAACAGATGATATAAAGCCAAAATACTCTATCCGCGGTTTGGTCAATACTATCAGAGTTTAGATTCTCTGATCTCTAAACTCTGCCTTCTAAAGTCTGATACCTGCACAACATCTGCCTTCACAAATGCCAAAGGTCTGACAGAAGAAAGGAAGCAGAGCTTAGCCATCAGAGTTTAGCTTAGTTGTTTTTCATTTTCAATGTAACAGTAATTTTGCACTAACAGATGTTAGTGATCAGTGGTTCTAGTTAGTTATTTTATTGTTAGATGTCACTATCAACCATGACCTCATCAAAGATGCTCAGAGGTTAGATATTTAGTATAAATAGCCATGTCAATGTAACAGTTGATTTCGCCTTCTTAAAAAGATCTTTACACCAATCATCTTCTTCCATATTCTGTACTATCAACTTATTTGCAATAGGCTGAGGAGGAGTTTGTAAATCACATGCAAAGTTTACATACTTGAAAGCATGATGATGATGAAAACAAACGACCTTTACTTGTAGCAAAAGTTTTCCATTCTGATCATATTTCCATTCTTAAAACAAGACTACAAGTAAATCAAACTTAGATCCTACCAATTGGTATCAGAGCTTGGTCAATCAAAATTTGATTAATATCAATTTGATTTGAAAGATCAGCTCTCCCTGCTAATCAAATGGATAGTTTTCTTGAATACAGAGTTTTATTACGTTCAAAGTTTTAAAACATAAATCTGTTGTGAACAAGTAGAAATGGCTCAAAACACATAGGATTCCAACATTGGATCCATGTTTAAACCACCAATGTTGAAACGAATGAATATTTTATATGGCAACGTCGGATGTGTCACATCTTGGCTCAGCAAAGCACCGGCTGTTGGCGATCTGTTATGTATGGACCACATATTCCAATGGTTCCCAGCACAGAGGATCACAATACTCAAGTTCCAAAAAGTCCCGATAATTACTATGAGCAAGACTTCCAGAAAATAGAGTTGGATGCAAAAGCAGTTTGCATCGTTGCTTTCGCGCTACCCAATGAAATCTATGATGGATTGCTCCACTTCAACAGTGCAAAAGAGTTATGGGATGCACTAAAAGAATAGTTCGGTGGGACTGAAGAGGTGATAGAGAATAATAGAGAAGTTTTAAATCAACAGTATGAGACGTTTTGTCACATAAAAGGTGAGTCGTTAATAGAACATTTCGAACGTTTTAGCTGTCTCATTAGTGAAATAAAACTGGTTAACGTGGAATTTCCTAATTTGACTGTCAATAGTCGTTTCTTAAGATCGTTATAAGAAAAATGGGAGACTGTAGCTTACGTTACTCGAACATCTGTCGGTTTTAAAGAGATGACCCTCCCTCAACTTCGTGGTCGAATTCTCACTTATGAGAGAGAGTTGAATCAGAAAAAGAAGTTACAAGAGTCTAGAAAAACAACTGATGACTATACCTTGGGTAACACTGCTCTTTATATTCATAAAAAGAGTTCTGGTACTGGGAAGGATCAAGGTTATGATCATTATATTGATATAACATCTGGAAACAATTTTACCTCTGATCCTTACCCAATTTTGATTTTACTGCAAATGGGGAAAACCAAAACTCTGATAATATGTCATTTGAAATGACTTACAACATTTTGAACCCACTGATTTGGAAGAAATGGAAATTTCACATCAGGTGGCACTGTTGAGTGTTAGAGCAAGTAAATTTTACAAAAGGACAGGTAGGAAATTTACAGGATTGCATTGGGGTTGAAAGTGGGGTTGGATAAATCCAAAATCTAATAGGCTAGGACATTTTGCCAGGGAATGCAGATCTCAAACTACAGGTCCAATTGTGACTCACCCAGGCCCTAGACCTCAAAACACTGCCCATTATTCCCATTATACCCCTGCACCAGAAATGCTCCGAACTGCACATTTTGCACATCCTGCTACTAATGTTCCTGTTCATTATATCCAAACACCTGCTCCATAGATTCAGTATGTTCAAGCACCACCGCAAGTGCATGTGCAACAAGCACCACAAAGCACTCAAACTACTCAAACCACTACTCAGAAAGAGGTTAATCAGCAAAGTTTCTTTACACAAGGCTTTGTTGATTGGAGTAGTTTGCCTGAGGATTTATCTGATGAAAACTTTGCTCTAATGGCTAAAAATGATTTTGAAAATGAAAATTTTTGTTTAATGGCCTTAGAGACAATTGTTGAAGGTGATGAGTCTGTGGAACAAGGGTAAAAAACTGATGAAGTTCAAAGTTGTGGTGAAGCAGTGGTTACATCAGTGTTTGATCAAAACATTGTTGATGAAGAAAAGGCCTCTCTATCTGACCCATGGGACACTGATGTGTGTGAAGATGATTGTAATTGTGCTCTCATGGCTGCTTTTAATGTATCACCTCAGATCTTAAACGATATTTGTTCAGAAAAATGTATAATAGCTTTTGCTAACATTAAACAGGTGAATGAAAGCCTTAGGAACAAAATGTTAGAAAATGAACATAATTTTGAAAAACTTGTCAAAGAGTTAAAATCAAAATTGCTTTTAAAAGATTCTGAAATAAGTAGCATGAAGCTAGCATAACAAAGGACCAACTCCAAACTATGGTAGATAAATACCAAGTTTGCAAAAAGGAGTTAGAGGATACCTAAATCACATGTGAAAAATGGGTAGAATCTTCAAAAGGTTTTGAAATTATGCTAGAAAAACAGATCAAGAGTAACATAAAATTTGGCATTGGTTTTGAAACTGAAGAAGAAGCCATTGAAAATGTTACAAAAATTGATTCTGGAAAGGTTGAAGTTGTTCCAACAAACTTGGCTGGAAGTGAGATAAAAATCACTGATAAAAATGGTAAGAAAATTTCTCTTGAAAAACATGAAGGACCTTCAACTTTTGAAGAAATTGAAAGATACCAATTTAAACCAACATGGTCAGATGAATGTGATATTCTTGAAAATTTCAAGCCATTGGACTTCTCAACCATTAAAGGTGTTAAGGCACCAAAAGCTAGAATCATTCCCATCAAAGATTTTCCAGCAGAGGTTACAACATCTGATGAGAAGAAATATGATAGAAAGAAAAAGGAACAGATCAAACATCTATTTATGAATTTTGCAACAAAAGAAATCATGTAGCTGAAAACTGTTTTCTTTTAAAAGCATATGACATAAACAGAACACATGTCATCCCAAATGATTCAAAATGTTATATCTGTGGGAAAACAAAACATCTAACTCATGTGTGTGCTTACCTCCAAACATATGATCAAAAGATAAAAGAGATCAAAGCAAAAGCTCTTGAGAAAAAAAGTTCAAGCTCTGCTAGAAATAAATCTAAGCAGACTTTTGAATCTGTTGAAACATCTGTTATAAAAGCATTGAACAAAACCTCAGCTCCCATAGAGGTACAAGTAACAGATGCTCCACCTGCCAACAAGTATCCAAGAGGACATGGTCAACAAATTTATCAAAAAGTTCCTATGCGCTATGAAGGTTACAAAAATCTTCAAAGCCCAAAGTGAACAGATATCCTCATGGTTACCAATATCTGACAGGAAATGGTTCACAACAGTGGATACAAAGGCTCACTCAAACCACTAACCATATTCCTGAACTTGAGAGTGGAACATATGTGAACCAATCCAAAGACATTCTGGCTTTGGAATCTCATCTAAACTAATTGTTTACTTGTGTGCAGGGAGCTTCTACTTGCCTTTATAGTTTATGGTATGTAGATAGTGGAGACTCCAGGCACATGACAAGTTGTAGACCCCTTCTCAAAGACTTTTGGCTGATGGAATGGGTGATATATCCTTTGGTAACAATTTAAAAGGGAAGGTGTTGGGTTCAGGATGTGTCCAGGCTGGGAATCTTAAGTTTGAAAATGTTAACTTAATTGACAATCTAAAATTCAATATTTTGAGTGTCTCACAAATGAGTGACAAAGGATATGGATCCTTCTTTACAAAGAAAACTTGTTAATTTGTAGGACCAGAGGTTGTTAAAGAGATTGATCAGATTATTGCTGAGAGCAAAGCACAACTTGTTACTCATAGGAGTGGCAATGTGGTTGATATGTTGAAAGATAACCCTATGTCTAATGCATGACTGTTCTCAGTTGCTTCAAGCAAAGAGACAAAGTTATGGCATAGAAGACTTGGGCACACAAATCCGAAAACAATCACCACACTCTCCAAAAATTGTCTTGTCAGAGGTTTTCCACATAAACAATTTTCTTGAGAAAAACATTGTGTTTCCTGTTTAAAAGGTAAACAACATAAAATTTCTTACAAGTCAATTGAAGAGTCCAAAACAACCCAGTGTTTGCAATTACTACACATGGATTTGTTTGGCCCTGTAAAAATCTTGAGCTTAATGAAGAAAAGATTTTGTTTGGTCATTGTAGATGATTTTTCAAGGTTTACATGGACATTCTTCATACACTCCAAAGATGAAACAGCTGGTATATTGAAAAATTTTGTCAAACAAGTTTAAAAGCAATATGACCACCTTGTGAAAATATTTAGGAGTGACAATGGGACTGAGTTTAGAAATAAGGAGTTATGTTAGGACCGCTCCTCCACTGTCAAGGAACCTAATTTGTATCTAATGTCCAACATAAGCGGAAATTATGTGACATGTTAATCAAATACACAAGTTTACTATTTAAATTATCTGTTTATTAATGTCCAAAAGTATTACAATGTGATTTCCAAACAGACAGAGCTTTGTCGTCAAAGTCGCAAAGTTCTTACAATGAATGACCCACGACAACCTATATATAGAGTCATAAGTTCGCTCGAAGTGAGTCTTTACGAGATCACGTTCGGCCGAACCTGATCAACCTACTACAACTTCGGCCGAACTTGACTAAAACATCATAAATACATTCAAGTTCTAACAAAATCAAACCCTAAACATACAGACTCGATCCAAGACCTAGACAATAGAAATTATGCATCAACAAACTCCCCCTTGGATATTGTCGCAGTGTCTTGATCAGTCTTCAATATTTACCATCTTCCAAAGAAGTTCTTGTACGGCTTCTTTTGACGTTCTTGCTTAGGAATAGGCGTTTGGTCAGTAGGAGGTGCCCACTTCATGAACTGGAATCGTCTGATCCTTGCCTCGCTACCCCTTTCGTGTATCTTTTCAAGACGCTTTTCCTCTTTTAAGAACTCTTCTCTTTCCAACTCTCTCCATCTCAATTCCCACATATGACCTGAATTAATACCATGTGCATAGCAAACGTTAATCAAACCTTGGTATTACTTTGCTTGGACTTCTTTACGTTTGTCGAAACATATTTTGTTAAAGAACAAGCACTTCACATCTTCTTTTAAACAGTTAACTAGCCACATCGGGTCTAGTATTCGAATAGTTCTCCACAGCCCCCAAATCCTTCTTCGTTCAATAGGTTCTGGATCCTTTTCCTTTGTGATATCCCACATCTCATCTGCATGCAATATAGTCACTGCTTCGCTAGTTTCTGGATCCATTTGCCACCACAGAAAGTAAGGATGAAAATCATGTTCGATGGGCTTTAGTGGCATATTCTTCATTGCTCTCGGACGTTTCATCACTAGCGTACCATCCTTTTCTCCCATCTTTTTGTAATCTTTACTCTAAGTTTAGGAATGAACGGTTTCCACAACTCAAAACCCCTTGACGCTTCAAACTTATTAACCTCCAGAGTCTTTGTTCGTTGAATTTCATCTGCGGACTTATGTTTCTCGTTTGCACTAACTCTTCAACATCCCAGAATGGCAATGTCTTTATGTCTTCCAAATGTCTGAAATATTGTACCCCAAACTTTCTCTTGATAGCATGTACGTCAAGTTCTCGAAGCCACCCCCAACTTAGAATATCTCCCGAAGAAATATCTTTGTCTCGTGTGAAGAACGCCAGTGGCCATTTAAACTTTCTTTCCTTTGGCATTTCTTTGAACCACGACTTTTTTGCTTCGGCTATCTGCTCTTTTGTATAACGTTTAGGAATGTTATCTTCCTTCACCACTTCATCTATCTTCTGTTTCAACAAACCCACATCAATCTGGCTCATCAACTTTTCAATCATAGGAAACTTGTCAGTGTTGATGTTAGAATACTTTTCTATTTCATCATCATCAGAATCTTCAAAGATAACACGGTCGTAATCATCAGCTTCAGCAACACACTTGTATACATACTCTTTTGGTTCAAACTTCTTTATATTCACCAACTCTTCTTCAAAATCGAATTCGAATGAATCAGCATCAACTTCAAACATTCTGGCCAATTCTTCCTTGGTGTAATCATGAACAAATTCCCCCTCTTCGATACTAGGTTCCAACATAATCATCAGAGGCTTTTCATGTACAGAAGCAACCGGCATAGCAACTATCGCTTCAGAAACATCAACATCTTGTGGCCCTGTCTACTCTGCATGCTCCCCCTTACTTTGTTCATCCTCCATATTAGCATCGTCGTTGATTAAAGATTCAAAATCAAACTCTGAATGTACTTTCACATAATCAACTTTTAAACCAATGCCCCCTGATCATCATTATTATCACCATCAAGATCTGAATCATCTTTTGTGTCATTAACAGGGTCGTCGTCATTATCGTTATCTTCCTTGTAATCATCTTCATGTTCTGATTCTTTCTCTTCAACATATACAACTTTAGGAACAACTTTAGAATCAATCTTTGACTCAGGAGCTTTTTCTGATTCAACTATCTTTTCTATCATTGGCTCCTCTATTGTTTTGGGGACACCATCAATCACCCCTTTTCCTTTGCCCTGTTCTAACAACTCTTTATCATCTTTCTCTTTCGCTTCTTGCACATCAAGTCGTTCATATTCAGCTTTGAAATCAATGCCTGATAACACTTTCTGCAACCTGGCAAACCTTCTGTCATTTTGATCATGTTCAGATCTTAGTTCAGCTATCTCTTTCTTTAACAGTTCATTTGCAGTGCTTAGACTTTCAACCATCGCTTTCAAGTAGCCTCTGTCATCTTCAAGAAAATTGACTTTATCTTGTAGAATCTCTTTTTCAACATTACTCTGCGTCACTTTCTTTTCCAAAGCTTCTTTCTCAATCTCATTTGTTTCAGCTTATCTTCCAATGCTTTGATTCTTTTCTCCAGCATATCAGCAGGAGTATCTTCAAACCAATGCGAAAAATCATCAGTTGTGACAGGATGTGTAATGTTATCTGGAATATCACCAAAAGCATCTTTAAATTCTCTAGCCCTTGCACTTCGAGGAGTAGACCGCTTTGACTTTGGTGGAGTAGCTTTTGGAGTACCCTTAGATGCAACCTTTGGACTTGAAATAGGCGTACTTTGAACAGGCACTTCAATAGTAACAGATGGTGGTTCTTGTGTGACAATTGTTGGTGCTACCTCAGTTTCAACGATCGGAATTTCTTGCAGATTAGAAACAGGAGGTTCTTGTGTAACTCCTTTCTTTGGTTTCTTTTGACTCAAATACCTACGACTTGGAGTTTTCTTCCTTCCACAAGTACTCGGAGAACCCGTTGTTTTCTTTGTGTCTCCAGCTTTTGACTTTTTCTTAGGACAATCTTCATCAGAATTCTCTTCAGCAGATGGTTCATAAAGATCCTCACCAAGCTTTTTCAATCTCTCTTCTTCCTTTTCTTTCTCTGTTGCTTTCAATCTAACATCAGCAGAATCTTCAGACTATTCTTCATCCTTATCAGAAGTTGCAGATATAACCTCATCATCTTTTTCTTGGCTTTCAACATTTACCGCAACACTAGAACCTTCAGCATTTGTGGTTCTTCTACAGGTTCATCTATCATAGTTTCAACTTTTTTCGACGCCCTTTTTCGCTTTTGTTTGTCAACTACTACCACCCGCTTAATGTACCAATCACGTCTTTTCTCTTTGAAGTTCTTTAACAGTTCAACTTCATCTTTGTCGTCTCCGCTGCCATCTTTTCTCCATTTATTCTCAGGAGGTGCGACATAATCAGCTTTTTCGATAGCACCAAATAAAAGCTTTCCAACAGGCGCTGAATCTTGTTTCTGATAAATCTTGAGCTTCTTTAAAGTTGTTTCATCCATATGGCTCAAATAAAGAATATCGTTCGGATCTTTTGTAATGTTCTGAAACTTCTCATTAATCAACATCTGAATGAATCTCGGATACAATACCAGTCTTTCCTTTCCCATATTCTTAGCCATGAACTTGAATATCACCTTCGAGAAGTTAAATTTCTTGTTCAGAACCAAAGCAGTAACCATGCAGGCCATGTAATCTTGAATATCATCGAGTATCGCTTTCCTATGACTGAAAGCGTGAATAATTGCGTGAATTAGAAGCTTGTACGGTAGAGGAACACCGCCTTTTTTCAACGTTGGCTCGTTCGCGTGACCTTTGTATCCCATTCTATAGAAACAGCCCGTTCCTATTATATACCCAGTCAAGTTCGGGCGAACTTGACTCTCAAATATCAAACTTCATCAGCTAACTTCGCTCGAAGTTAAGTTTTAATGATAAACAACTTTTTATCACTAACTTCGGCCGAACTTGATTAAGCTCAATTTTAAACTTTACAAATTTTTCACTTTTAACCCTGATTTTTCACATGTTTATCAGTTATGAGAATTCACTCAGTTGACCAAATCCAAGTTAATGACCTTGTGTAACCGATTTGTCTGCTGAGTCTAAGTTAATGACCTTGGTTTGACCCGTTATAACAAACTCATGTTTTTCTTCAAATTTAACAATTTAAAGTTTCAAATTAATGAAATTTACATCGTTTTTCGTGCATTTAGATTTTACAGATTAGCTCCCATCCCGTTGTCATCAAGATTCCAACAACTTAACACCATTTCGAACTCCGAAGATCCGCTTTCCATCATTGGCTGTTGAAAACAGTGTAGAAACAAAATCTTTTTGAATTTCCGAAAGTTTATGCTAAAACACACTAAAACATTTTTGGTTTTAAATCTGAAATCAAATAAGCTATGTACAAACATATTTACAGACATATTTTTATGAATTCGTGTCTAAGGATCATAACAGTTTAATGAGACGTATCACCAGTACCGTTGACCTTTTAATGACTTTAAGTTCTAAACTTATTTACCTAGATTGCCTATATCCACTTAAACTTTGAAACATTTCTCAATTGTTCTAAGATATCTTAGTTAGAATTATGAAACTTGACTTAACTATGGTTCCCATCTCAGAATATACTCCCGTATCAAGATTCCCTAGATTTCATCTTATAGGTGAGTATAGCGTAATTGATATCTGTATCTGGGTTATGTGAAGCCTTGAGAGCTCAGGTTAATACCACCGTATCGACAAAGAGATGAAGGCTCGACTTTAAGGTGTGTTCCAAATAAGGAATCTTTTAAGCACTGCAATTGATTAGATCTTTCGATTCTTTCAATTTTGCTGCAGTTTAGGGGTTTTTAGCAAAAGCATTATAGAAGTTCTAGGCTATTGCTTCCGCAAAATCAGAATAACTTGTATAATACCCCATATATTAATCATCTATAAAGACCTCGTATCTCAGAATCAGGCAATCTCTCAAACGAAATTCCGGAGTACCAAGTCCATATATCTGAGAGATGTTAATCCACAAGTTTAAGCAGTTGTAAAATTTAGTTTATATCCCGGAAACAATTTACTGAACGTGTAAAGCCTATCGACACATCCACAGTAAGACTCGTTTATATCTTTTAAACTTTACAATCCTTAGCATACTGTGATAGTCCACTGATGTACTATCATTTCCTTTTTGACACAAAATTCTTTTTGTCTTTTTCATGTTCTTGTACTTTTTGGATTTTCATATGTTTTTTTTATTTTCTTGTTATTTCTCCCCCTAAAATCAAAAACATATTTTTGTATTTTAGTTTTTAAGAAATTCTAATCCTAAAAAGGTAACAAACCAATAAGGATCACGAGAACTCATCGTCCGATCCATATTCAACCTCTGTATCTGCACTTGTCAGCAGATTTTTCATACCGTTAAGCCTTATTAAGTATTTAAACCATGAAAGAGTAAAAGGTTTGGTATAAAATCAGCTTTTTGTTCATCGGTGTGGATTTTCTCAATTCGTACCAATCTTTTTTCGTAGCAATCACGAATAAAGTGGTATCAAATCTCGATATGTGTTTGTTCGACAGTGATGAACTGGATTTTTTGTTATGTCGATTGCTGCCTTATTATCAACATACAGCAGAGTGTCAAGAAATTGCAGACTATAGTGTCTCATCGGCTGTTAGATCTGTAGGAACGTCCATGATTAGCACGGGAACTTAAATTTGTTATCTATTGTCCGATTAGGCGGAAACTAATGACAAGTTAACCAAATAACAAGAATTACTCATTTAAATGTTGTTTTCATTGACCTAAAGTTCAATACATTCGAGAACCGGCTCTGACAGAGCTTCCCCGTCTCTGTGCCAAAATCTCTCCACTATTCAAATGAAATCCCAAGGCACCTATTTATAGATTTGGAAGTTCACTGGAGAGGGATGAAGTTCGGGCGAACGTCAAGTTCGGCCGAACTTGACTTCTCATAACCTTCTCGAGTGAACTTGACCTCCAAACAACTTAAATACGCCTAGTTTCTAACAGATTAAGCCCTATTCACTCAGAATCGATACATAATGACGTAGACAACAGACATATGCACCAACAGACTCCCCCTTGGATGTTACCGCAGTCATTTTGACTTTTAAAAACTTCTGAGTCTTCCGATCTTTAGTTCTTGAATAAACTTTAACATCTTGATCTTTATATCCTCTTCCTTTTTCTTGAGCTTTGTCTTTGATAAAACTTTAATCAAACTGCTCCCCCTAGCTTTAAGCTTTAGTCTCTGACTCCCCTTTGCTTTGATCTTTAGACTTCAAACTCCCCCTAGCTTTGAGCTTTCTAAAATATTTGGACAGTGTTTTATCCAGCTCCCCCTTGCTTTACGACCTGTCTAAATAAATTCTGACATTCAAATAAACATTTCAGATTCGCTGTTTTGAAATTTTGTACCATCAACATTTCAAACTTTAATCTTCACTTCAATCTTATCACAAACTTTAATTGTTTCAAGTTCAACTTAATGACCTTGAATACATTTTTCTTTTAAGACCTTCAATATTCACATTTTTATTATTTGATTTGTAAAAAAATCCACTTAGTTGATCAAGTCCAATGTTAATGACCTTGATTAGCCAAATATATCAACCAAGTCCAAATTAATGACCTCAGTTTGAAAAACCGTTATGAACAATCTGATTTTAAAGTTTCAAATTAATGAACTTTTAAACATTCATCAGATTTTCTTACCAGACTTCGAAGATCCGTTCTCCATCATTGGCTCGTTGAAACTAATGTAGAAACAAATTCTTTTTGATTTTTATAAAGTTTATGCTAAAACACACTGAAAATCTTTTTGATTTTTATCTTAAAAAGCAAGTAAAGTATTTACAGAATTTTTAACAAGTAAAGTAAACTAGTACAAACATATTTACGGACATATTTTTGTGAATTCGTGTCTAAGGATCATATCAGTTGATTGAGACATGTCACCAGTAACATTGACCTTTTTGAAGACTTTAAGTTTTAAACTCGTTTACCTAGATTGTCGATATGATTGTTCCACTTCAATTTTACCACATTTCTCATTTGTTCCAAGATATGTTAAGGTAAGAATTATGAAACTTGACTTAACTATGGTTCCCACTTCTTGAATATACTCCCGAATCCAGTTTCCCTAGATTTCATCTTACAGGTAAATATAGCGTAATTGATATCTATCATTGGGTTAATGCGAGACCTTGAGAGCTCAGGTTAGTACTATCGTACAGACAAAGAGATGAAGGCTCGTCTTTAAAAGTGTGTTACACTTAAGGAATCTTTAAAGCATTGCAAATGATTAGATCTTTCGATTCTTTTCAAACGTGCATGCAAATTTGGGGTTTTTAGCAAAAGCATTAAAGAAGTTCTAGGCTATTGCTTCCGCAAAATCAGAAGAACTTGTATAATACCCCAGATATCAACTATCTATAATGACCTCGTATCTCAGAATCAGGCAACCCTTCAATCGAAATTTCGGAGTACTATGTCCATATATCCAAGATGTGTTAATCCACGAGATTAAGTAGTTGTAAAATTTAATTTATATCCCGGAAACAATCTACTGAATGTGTAAAGCCTATCGACACATCCGCAGTAAGACTTGTTTATCACTTTTAAACTTTACATTTCTTTAGCATACTGTGATAGTCCACTGATGTACTATCATTTCCTTTTTTACAACAAAATTCTTTTTAACTTTTTCAATGTTTTTTGAACATTTTGACTTTTAAAATGTTTTTGAATTTTCAACTTGTTTTTCATATGTTTTTTTATTTTTGAACAATTTTTTTTAAAATTTAAAATTTTCTTACTCCCCCTAAAATCAAAAACATATTTTTGGATTTTAGATTTAAAGAAATTCTTTTAAAAATGTAACAAACCAATGTGGATCCCGATAACTCGTCGTCCGATCCTTTTGTTTTCAACTTCTGCATCATCACCTGACAACAGAACAAACCATTAAACTTTGTTAACCTCAACTTTTAAGAACCACTTGTAAAACCTCTTGTAGGAAAGTCAATTTTTAAATGGTTTTTCAATATAACAATCAGTGTTCAGTTTAACGGTGTAGATTTTCTCAAATTTTCAAAAAATAATTCTTTTTTTTCAACCACTTGTAATTTCAAAAACTTCAAAGATTATGACTTTCTAGATAAGTTAAATACTCATGGAGCTCCGCTATCCTGTATCAAACTTTGATAGAGTGGATCTTGGGACTCCTGCATAACAAACAACTATTTGAAAAATGAAACCATAACCTTTTTGGTTTTCGGTTTGTACTGATAAGCATCATAAACCTCTTCAAATTCATCATCATATTCAAAATCATCATCAAACATTTCGTCCGATGTCAATTCTGAAATTTTTTTGATTTTTTCTTTCTTTATCTTTTTAACTACTAACTTTGTTGATTTGACATTTTAGTTTATCAGCAACAGACTTTGGTTTTTCTGATGATGAAATCCTTTTCTAAGCAACCCAGGATTGTAGCTTGCTTCTCGCTTTCTTAATATAGAACCTAGAATCTTTGTTTTCATTTAGTTTTGAAGTTTCACCTTTTTCAAAATTTGAGTTTTCAAACCTTGAACTCGTTTTAGGTTTCACTTCATCTTTAGATTCATGGTTTCTATTTGACTCTGTGACAGTTTTCACAATCTTTGGTTGTTTTTGCTTTTCATCTTTTGATTCGATTTTTCTTCGTGGAAACACAGGCTTTAGATTTAGACACTTGCGAGCAATGTGACCAACATTATTGCATTTAAAGCAAGTTCGATTATCAGAAACATTTCCACTAGTGGGTTTCACTCCAGTTGTGGACTTTATTTTAGCCTTGTCCCGAAATTCTTTCTCCTTTTTGAATTCATCATTTGATTTCTTACCGATCATACCTTCTTCTTGAACCGTATTTGTCACATACACAAACTTCATGTGTTTACCTTTGTATTCCTGACATGGCGACTTCTGTTCTTTCTCGGTTCTTCTTCACTTTCCTCCAACCCCAATCCTGCTCTCCTGTTCTCAGAAAAATCACCACCACCCTTTCGATAATTGTTAGAATTCCTTTTAGGTTTTGAGTAAAATCTTTTCTCATTTTTCTCAAGAGCATCTGATGAAACTTCTACAAGTTTGAAAAATTTATAAAGTTGTTCCTCTTTCACGTTCCGAATCGGAAAACTATCATTAAAGCATAATCTATCAGATTCCTTAATCTTGTACATGACAACATTAGGATCATCACTTAGATCATGTTCCGATGAAGTATCATCATTTTCAGATTATGATTCCGAGTTTTTCGAACATGATTTGGCGCTTTCAGAGCTGCCTTCATCAGAATCATTTCCTAACACATTTTTAACCACATTTTTTACCATTGCTTCATTGTCATCATTTGATTTCGTAAAATCTACGTCAATGTTCTCAGGCAATTTATTTTTCTTTTCTGACAAAATGAGTAAATTGAATGCCTTTTCAATCTCATCATCTTTCTTGCAGGAATAACTTGTAAGAAGTGGTGGAGGAACACTTCCGTATTCTTTACGCTTTAATTTATCACCATTTTCCTTCGACTTAATCGTAGGTAAAATGTGATAGATGACATACGCGTTTGTGGTGTAGCTCTTTAGTAGTTGTCTTACCCGTTCCGTTTATATCTTTATGTCGTGAAGCTCGCGCTTTGTCTCAGCAATGGTGTTAATGTACATGTTGATTGCCTTTTATTTTTCAATTACAGTTGCATTTAACATTTTGACATTAGCATTTAGCTCACGATTAGCATTATCAACATATTTATATTTGCTTGATATTTTGTCATAAGCTTCTTTTATTGTTCTGTAATCATAACGAAAGTTTTCGTTGTGTACAGTCAATTCTCTTATGACTTTGACTTTATCAAGACACGGTTCACAAGGACTTGCGCATTTTGTGCAAAGTTTTTCAACCTCCACAACTCACAACCTCCTTTTCAGATACTTTTACCTCAGATTTTACCTTTTCTGCCTCTGATTTCAAAGCTTCTTGCCTTTGCATCTCAAGTTAAGCTAATTCTTCTTCCTCAGCTCTCTATCTATAACCTTCTAGAATGGCATTTTCCAAAGTAGCATAGACATATGATGTATCAGATTCATCCACTAACTCTGCTATCATAGCAACACCAGTTTTCTTTCCGATGTATCTGTTCCAGTCAAAACCATCTTCTTCATGATTAGCAACAAGAGCTTGTTCGGCTTTATTTGCAGGTTTATCTTCTACTTCGACTTGTGTTCTTTTTGGATATGTCTTGTATTGAAAAGCTTTCTTGTAGTACTCATTTTTGCTGCCGAATGGATTTTGGTTTCCACTTGCTTCTTGATTGTTGCATTCTCGTTTGAAGTGCCCTTTTTGTCGACACCTGAAGCATGTGACTTTAGATTTGTCAAATCCAAGCTTATTGCTTGAGTTACCAATATCCCTTCCAGTGAGTGACATAAATTTGGAAACTCTTCTGATAATGGATGCAAGGCTCCATTTAATATCCATTAGCTCCAATTCTTCCTCGTCCACCTGATCATAATCTTCGGAGGTCATCTCTGGATTACCGATCTTTCCAGCAACGAGACTTTCATATGATTCGAGAACAGTAGCAAGAAGTGCTATGTGCTGTTTAGCCACCTATACTGGAAATACATTCTTCAAATCAACTGCTATGTTGCATTGGAAAACATTTGAATCAGAACTAGCTTGGTTTGTCTGATTTTGGAATGATGAGCTTGAACTTGCACTTGTATATCCAGCATATGGAGAACTTTGACTTGGAGACGAATTTATATTAGCACTCTCCAAAAATTTTCTTTTTTGAGGTTTACCACATAAAAAATTTTCTTGAGAAGAACATTGTGTTTCCTGTTTAAAAGGTAAACAACATAAAAGTTCTTACAAGTCAATTGAAAAGTCAAAAACAACCCAGTGTTTGCAATTACTACACATGGATTTGTTTGGCCCTGTAAAAATCTTGAGCTTAATGAAGAAAAGATTTGTTTGGTCATTGTAGATGATTTTTCATGGTTTACGTGGACATTCTTCATACACTCCAAAGATGAAACAGCTGGTATATTGCAAAATTTTGTCAAACAAGTTTAAAAGCAATATGACCTCCTTGTAAAAATATTTAGGAGTGACAATGGGACAGAGTTTAGAAATAAGGATTTATGTTAGGACCGCTCCTCCACTGTCAAGGAACCTAATTTGTATCTAATGTCCAACATAAGCCGAAATTATGTGACATGTTAATCAAATACACAAGTTTACTGTTTAAATTATCTATTTATTAATGTCCAAAAGTATTACAATGTGATTTCCAAACAGACAGAGCTTCGCCGTCAATGTCGCAAAGTTCTTACAATGAATGACCCATGACAACCTATATATAGAGTCATAAGTTCGCTCGAAGTGAGTCTTTGCTAGATCAAGTTCGGCCGAACTTGATCAACCTACTATAACTTAGGCCGAACTTGACTAAAACATCATAAACACATTTAAGTTCTAACAAAATCAAACCCTAAACATACAGACTCGATCCAAGACCTAGACAATAGAAATTATGCATCAACAAACTCCCCCTTGGATATTGTCGCAATGTCTTGATCAGTCTTCAATATTTACCATCTTCCGAAGAAGTTCTTGTACGGCCTCTTTTGACGTTCTTGCTTAGGAATAGGCGTTTGGTCAGTAGGAGGTGCCCACTTCATGAACTGGAATCGTCTGATCCTTGCCTCGCTACCCCTTTCGTGTATCGTTTCAAGACGCTTTTCCTCTTTTAAGAACTCTTCTCTTTCCAACTCTCTCCATCTCAATTCCCACATATGACCTGAATTAATACCATGTGCATAGCAAACGTTAATCAAACCTTGGTATTGCTTTGCTTGGACTTCTTTACGTTTATCGAAACATATTTTGTTGAAGAACAAGCACTTCACATCTTCTTTTGAACAGTTAACTAGCCATATCGGGTCTAGTATTCGAATAGTTCTCCACAGCCCCCAAATCCTTCTTCGTTCAATAGGTTCTGGATCCTTTTCCTTTGTGATATCCCACATCTCATCTGCATGCAATACAGTCACTGCTTCGCTAGTTTCTGGATCCGTTTGCCACCACAGAAAGTAAGGATGAAAATCATGTTCGATGGGCTTTAGTGGCATATTCTTCATTGCTCTCGGACGTTTCATCACTAGCGTACCATCCTTTTCTCCCATCTTTTTGTTAATCTTTACTCTAAGTTTAGGAATGAACGGTTTCCACAACTCAAAACCCCTTGACGCTTCAAACTTATTACCCTCCAGAGTTTTGTTCGTTGAATTTCATTTACAGACTTATGTTTCTCGTTTGCACTAACTCTTCAACATCCCAGAATGGCAATGTCTTTATGTCTTCCAGATGTTTGAAATATTGTACCCCAAACTTTCTTTTTATAGCATGTACGTCAAGTCTAGAAGCCACCCCCAACTTAGAATATCTCCTAGAGAAATATCTTTGTCTCGTGTAAAGAATGCCAGTGGCCATTTAAACTTTCTTTCCTTTGGCATTTCTTTGAACCACGACTTCTTTGCTTCGGCTATCTGCTCTTTTGTGTAACTTTTAGGAATGTTGTCTTCCTTCACCATTTCATCTATCTTCTGTTTCAACAAACCCACATCAATCTGGCTCATCAACTCTTCAATCGTTGGAAACTTGTCAGTGTTGATGTTAGAATACTTTTCTATTTCATCATCATCAGAATCTTCAAAGATAACACGGTCGTAATCATCAGCTTCAACAACACGCTTGTATACATACTCTTTTGGTTCAAACGTCTTGATATTCACCAGCTCTTCTTCAAAATTGAATTCGAATGAATCAGCATCAACTTCAAACATTCTGGCCAATTCTTCCTTGGTGTAATCATGAACAAATTCCCCCTCTTCGATACTAGGTTCCAACATAATCATCAGAGGCTTTTCATGTACAGCAGCAATCGGCATAGCAACTATCGCTTCAGAAACATCAACATCTTGTGGCCCTGTCTACTCTGCATGCTCCCCCTTACTTTGTTCATCCTCCATATTAGCATCGTCGTTGATTAAAGATTCAAAATCAAACTCTGAATGTACTTTCGCATAATCAACTTTTAAACCAACGCCCCCGATCATCATTATCATCACCATCTGATCTGAATCATCTTTTGTGTCATTAACAGGGTCGTCATCATTATCGTTATCTTCCTTGTAATCATCTTTCTGTTCTGATTCTTTCTCTTCAACATATACAACTTTAGGAACAACTTCAGAATCAATCTTTAACTCAGGAGCTTTTTCTGATTCAACTATCTTTTCTATCATTGGCTCCTCTGTTGTTTTGGGGACACCATCAATCACCCCTTTTCCTTTGCCCTGTTCTAACAACTCTTTATCATCTTTTTCTTTCGCTTCTTGCACATCAAGTCGTTCATATTCAGCTTTGAAATCAATGCCCGATAACACTTTCTGCAACCTGGTAAACCTTCTGTCATTTTGATCACGTTCAGATCTCAGTTCAGCTATCTATTTCTTTAATAGTTCATTTGCAGTGCTTAGACTTTCAACCATCGCTTTCAAGTAGCCTCTGTCATCTTCAAGAAACTTGACTTTATCTTGTAGAATCTCTTTTTCAACATTACTCTGCGTCACTTTCTTTTCCAAAGCTTTTTTCTCAATCTCATTTGTTTCAGCTTATCTTCTAATGCTTTGATTCTTTTCTCCAGCATATCAACTAGAGTATCTTCAAACCAATGTGAAAAATTATCAGTTGTGACAGGATGTGTAATGTTATCTGGAATATCACCGAAAGCATCTTTAAATTCTCTAGCCCTTGCCCTTTGAGGAGTAGACCGCTTTGACTTTGGTGGAGTAGCTTTTGGAGTACCTTTAGCTGCAACCTTTGGACATGAAATAGGCGTACTTTGAACAGGCACTTCAATAGTAACAGATGGTGGTTCATGTGTGATAGTTGTTGGTGGTACCTCAGTTTCAATGATTAGAATTTCTTGCAGATTAGAAACAGGAGGTTTTTGTGTAACTCCTTTCTTTGGTTTCTTTTGACTCAAATACCTGCGACTTGGAGTTTTCTTCCTTCCACAAGTACTCGGAGAACCCGTTGTTTTCTTTGTGTCTCCAGCTTTTGACTTTGAGCGTTTTGACTTTTTCTTAGGACGATCTTCATCAGAATTCTCTTCAGCAGATGGTTCATAAAGATCCTCACCAAGCTTTTTCAATCTTTCTTCTTCCTTTTCTTTCTCTGCTGCTTTCAATCTAACATCAGAAGAATCTTCAGACTATTCTTCATCCTTATCAGAAGTTGCAGATATAACCTCATCATCTTTTTCTTGGCTTTCAACATTTACCGCAACACTAGAACCTTCAGCATTTGTGGTTCTTCTACAGGTTCATCGATCAACATAGTTTCAACTTTTTTCGACGCCCTTGTTCGCTTTTGTTGTCAACTACTACCACCCGCTTAATGTACCAATCGCGTCTTTTCTCTTTGAAGTTCTTTAACAGTTCAACTTCATCTTTGTCGTCTCCGCTGCCATCTTTTCTCCATTTATTCTCAGGAGGTGCGACATAATCAGCTTTTTCGATAGCACCAAATAAAAGCTTTCTAACAGGCGCTGAATCTTGTTTCTGATAAATCTTGAGCTTCTTTAAAGTTATTTCATCCATATGGCTCAAATAAAGAATATCGTTCGGATCTTTTGTAATGTTCTGAAACTTCTCATTAATCAACATCTGAATGAATCTCGGATACAATACCAGTCTTTCCTTTCCCATATTCTTAGCCATGAACTTGAATATCACCTTCGAGAAGTTAAATTTCTTGTTCAGATCCAAAGCAGTAACCATCCAGGCCATGTAATCTTGAATATCATCGAGTATCGCTTTCCTATGACTGAAAGCGTGAATAATTGCGTGAATTAGGAACACCGCCTTTTTTCAACGTTGGCTCGTTCGCGTGACCTTTGTATCCCATTCTATAGAAACAGCCCTTGACCATCCTTTCCTCGAAGCTAAAAGGATCACTTTCATCATCGTTGAACGCTAAAACCCTTCTAATATCTGCTTCGGTGACCAAAAATTCTTTATCTTCATTCTCGATGCGAACTGCAAACTTTATGACTTTGTTAGCTTCATCGTAGGACGCTTAGTTCCAGAAAAAATAATCGTGTGATCTATATACGACATGCTTATCCGTGATCGCCTTCGCGTTAGGGATTCTTCCCAAAAACTCTAAGATCTCTGAAAATGCTGACAGCGTAGGATAGATCTTCTCATCCAATGATATAAAAGTGTTATGAAACTTGTTAAACGAAAACTGAATGTTCTACGAACAAAAGAATCAAAACTTATCAATTTTGACAATTTTCAACAAATAAATATCAAGTTATGTGTCATTTTGACAATTTGATTGAGACATATCACCAGAACCATTAACCTTTTTGAAGACTTTAAGTTTTAAACTCGTTTACCTAGATTGTCGATATGATTGTTCCACTTAAAGTTTACCACACTTTTCAATTTTTCCAAGATATGTTAAGGTAAGAATTATGAAACTTGACTTAACTATGGTTCCCACTTCTTAAATATACTCCCGAATCTAGATTCCCTAGATTTCATCTTACAGGTGAATATAGCATAATTGATATCTGTCATTGGGTTAATGCGAGACCTTGAGAGCTCAGGTAGTACTATCGTATAGACAAAGAGATGAAGGCTCGTCTTTAAAAGTGTGTTCCACTTAAGGAATCTTTTAAGCATTGCAAATGATTAGATCTTTCGATTCTTTTAAAACTTTTCATGCAAATTTGGGGTTTTTAGTAAAAGAATTATAGAAGTTCTAGGCTATTGCTTCCGCAAAATCAGAAGAACTTGTATAATACCCCAGATATCAACTATCTATAATGACCTCGTATCTCAGAATCGGGCAACCCTTCAATCAGAAGAACTTGTATAATACCCCAGAAAACTGAATGTTCTACGACCAAAAGAATCAAAACTTATCAATTTTGACAATTTTCAACAAATAAATATCAAGTTATGTGTCATTTCATTACAATTCAAACATCTCAACAACTTCGGTCGAACATTTTCATGAAACAGGTTTTCCCATTTTTTCACAAGTTCTGGCGAACTTGTATTAAAAACAAATTTTTACAAGTTTACAACAAGTTCGAACGAACTGTTGTATTTTCAATTTTGAAACCAGTTTAGATCAACTTCACCCGAAGTTGAGTTAAGTCAACATAAACAAGTTCAGGCGAACTTGTTATCTCCTACAACATAACCTGCAACAATTCAACATGTCCATTTGATCAATTTTATGGTTTGTTTAGCATGTTAACATGATTATTAACAAATATCACCGTTCAATTTGTTCGTTTAATCTAAGTCTAACTGATTTTAACATTTCGGTCCAAAGACATTAAAACTGGTACAATTCATGGATGATTCATGCAATATATACCTCGACCATGATTATAAGTGTCGCAATCACTTATAATCAAGTTCAAATCAGGCAGTATAACGACACAAACTAATAAATTTCACAATTTCTCTTAATCGCCTCTCAAGTTCGCTCGAAGTTCGTTTCAGATGAACTTAAGTTTTGTGATAACTTCCTGTTATATACCCAGTCAAGTTCGGGCGAACTTGACTCTCAAATATCAAACTTCATCAGCTACTTCGCTCGAAGTTAAGTATTAATGATAAACAACTTTTTATCACTAACTTCGGCCGAACTTGATTAAGCTTAATTTTAAACTTTTCGAGTTTTTCACTTTTAACCCGATCTAAATGTTTATCAGTTATGAAAATCCACTCAGTTGACCAAATCCAAGTTAATGACCTTGGGTAACTGATTTGTCTGCTGAGTCCAAGTTAATGACCTTGGTTTGAACCGTTATGAACAAACTGATGTTTTTCTTCAAATTTAACAATTTAAAGTTTCAAATTAATGAAATTTCATCGTTTTTCGTGCATTTTGATTTTACAGATTAGCTCCCATCCCATTGTCATCAAGATTCCAACAACTTAGCACCATTCCGAACTCCAAAGATCCGCTTTCCATCATTGGCTGTTGAAAACAATGTAGAAACAAAATCTTTTTGAATTTTCGAAAGTTTATGCTAAAACACACTGAAAATCTTTTTGGGCTTAAATATGAAATCAAATAAGCTATGTACAAACATATTTACAGACATATTTTTGTGAATTCGTGTCTAAGGATCATATCAGTTTAATGAGACTATCACCAGTACCGTTGACCTTTTAATGACTTTAAGTTCTAAACTTGTTTACCTAGATTGTCTATATGTTTGTCCACTTAAACTTTGACACATTTCTCAATTGTTCCAAGATATCTTAGTTAGAATTATGAAACTTGACTTAACTATGGTTCCCATCTCAGAATATACTCCCGTATCAAGATTCCCCATATTTCATCTTACAGGTGAGTATAGCGTAACTGATATATGTATCTGGGTTATGCGAAGCCTTGAGAGCTCAGGTTAATACCATCGTATCGACAAAGAGATGAAGGCTCGACTTTAAGGTGTGTTCCAAATAAGGAATCTTTTAAGCACTGCAATCTTTCGATTCTTTCAATTTTGCTGCAGTTTAGGGGTTTTTAGCAAAAGCATTATAGAAGTTCTAGGCTATTGCTTCCACAAAATCAGAAGAACTTGTATAATACCCCAGATATTAATCATCTATAAAGACCTCGTATCTCAGAATCAGGCACTAAAGCGAAATTTCAGAGTACCGAGTCCATATATCCGAGAGATGTTAATCCACAAGTTTAAGCAATTGTATAATTTAGTTTATATCCCGAAAAAATTTACTGAACGTGTAAAGCCTATCGACACATCCACAGTAAGACTCGTTTATATCTTTTAAACTTTACAATTCCTTAGCATACTGTGATAGTCCACTGATGTACTATCATTTCCTTTTTGACACAAAATTCTTTTTGTCTTTTTCATGTTCTTGTACTTTTTGGTTTTTCATATGTTTTTTTTTATTTTCTTGTTATTTCTCCCCCTAAAATCAAAATAAATATTTTTGTATTTTAGTTTTTAAGAAATTCTAATCCTAAAAAGGTAACAAACCAAAAAGGTAACAAACCAATCTTTTTTCGTAGCAATCACGAATAAAGTGGTATCGAATCTTGATATGTGTTTGTTCGAGAGTGATGAACTGGATTTTTTGTTATGTCGATTGCTGCCTTATTATCAACATACAGCAGAGTGTCAAGAAATTTCAGACCATAGTCTCTCATCGGCTGTTCGATCTGTAGGAACGTCCACGATTAGCACGGTAACCTAAATTTGTTATCTATTGTCCGATTAGGCGGAAACTAATGACATGTTAACCAAATAACAAGAATTACTCATTTAAATGTTGTTTTCATTGATCTAAAGTTCAATACATTCGAGAACCGGATCTGGCACAGCTTCGTCGTCTCTGTGTCAAAATCTCTCCACTATTCAAATGAAATCCCAAGGCACCTATTTATAGATTTGGAAGTTCGCTGGAGAGGGATGAAGTTCGGGCGAACGTCAAGTTCGGCCGAACTTGACTTCTCATAACCTTCTCGAGCGAACTTGACATCCAAACTACTTAAATACACCTAGTTTCTAACACATTAAGCCCTATTCACTCAGACTCGATACATAATGACGTAGGCAACGGACATATGCACCAACAGACTCCCCCTTGGATGTTGTCGCAGTCATTTTGACTTTTAAAAACTTCTGAGTCTTCCGATCTTTAGTTCTTGAATAAACTTTAACATCTTGATCTTTATATCCTCTTCCTCTTTCTTGAGCTTTGTCTTTGATAAAACTTTAATCAAACTGCTCCCGCTAGCTTTAAGCTTTAGTCTCTGGCTCCCCTTTGCTTTGATCTTTAGACTTCAAACTCCCCCTAGCTTTGAGCTTTCTAAAATCTTTGGACAGTGTTTTATCCAGCTCCCCCTTGCTTTACTACCTGTCTAAATAAATTCTGACATTCAAATAAACATTTAAGATTCACTGTTTTGAAATTTTGTACCATCAACATTTCAAACTTTAATCTTCACTTCAATCTTATCACAAACTTTAATTGTTTCAAGTTCAACTTAATGACCTTGAATACATTTTTCATTTAAGACCTTCAATATTCACATTTTTATTATTTGATTTGTAAAAAAATCCACTTAGTTGATCAAGTCCAATGTTAATGACCTTGATTAACCAAATATATCAACCAAGTCTAAATTAATGACCTCAGTTTGAAAAACCGTTATGAACAATCTGATTTTAAAGTTTCAAATTAATGAACTTTTAAACATTCATCATATTTTCTTACCAGACTGCGAAGATCCGTTCTACATCATTGGCTCATTGAAACTAATGTAGAAACAAAATCTTTTTGATTTTTATAAAGTTTATGCTAAAAACACTGAAAATCTTTTTGATTTTTATCTTAAAAAGCAAGTAAAGTATTTACAGAATTTTTAACAACTAAAATAAACTATGTACAAACATATTTACAGACATATTTTAGTGAATTCGTGTCTAAGGATCATATCAGTTGATTGAGACATATTACCAGTACCATTAACCTTTTTGAAGACTTTAAGTTTTAAACTCGTTTACCTAGATTGTCGATATGATTGTTCCACTTAAAGTTTACCACACTTTTCAATTTTTCCAAGATATGTTAAGGTAAGAATTATGAAACTTGACTTAACTATGGTTCCCACTTCTTAAATATACTCCCGAATCTAGATTCCCTAGATTTCATCTTACAGGTGAATATAGCATAATTGATATCTGTCATTGGGTTAATGCGAGACCTTGAGAGCTCAGGTAGTACTATCGTATAGACAAAGAGATGAAGGCTCGTCTTTAAAAGTGTGTTCCACTTAAGGAATCTTTTAAGCATTGCAAATGATTAGATCTTTCGATTCTTTTAAAACTTTGCATGCAAATTTGGGGTTTTTAGTAAAAGAATTATAGAAGTTCTAGGCTATTGCTTCCGCAAAATCAGAAGAACTTGTATAATACCCCAGATATCAACTATCTATAATGACCTCGTATCTCAGAATCGGGCAACCCTTCAATCAGAAGAACTTGTATAATACCCCAGAAAACTGAATGTTCTACGAACAAAAGAATCAAAACTTATCAATTTTGACAATTTTCAACAAATAAATATCAAGTTATGTGTCATTTCATTACAATTCAAACATCTCAACAACTTCGGTCGAACATTTTCATGAAACAGGTTTTCCCATTTTTTCACAAGTTCTGACGAACTTGTATTAAAAACAAATTTTTACAAGTTTACAACAAGTTCGAACGAACTGTTGTATTTTCAATTTTGAAACCAGTTTAGATCAACTTCACCCGAAGTTGAGTTAAGTCAACATAAACAAGTTCAGGCGAACTTGTTATCTCCTACAACATAACCTGCAACAATTCAACATGTCCATTTGATCAATTTTATGGTTTGTTTAGCATGTTAACATGATTATTAACAAATATCACCGTTCAATTTGTTCGTTTAATCTAAATCTAACTGATTTTAACATTTCGGTCCAAAGACATTAAAACTGGTACAATTCATGGATGATTCATGCAATATATACCTCGACCCTGATTATAAGTGTCGCAATCACTTATAATCAAGTTCAAATCAGGCAGTATAACGACACAAACTAATAAATTTCACAATTTCTCTTAATCGCCTCTCAAGTTCGCTCGAAGTTCGTTTCAGATGAACTTAAGTTTTGTGATAACTTCCTGTTATATACCCAGTCAAGTTCGGGCGAACTTGACTCTCAAATATCAAACTTCATCAGCTACTTCGCTCGAAGTTAAGTATTAATGATAAACAACTTTTTATCACTAACTTCGGCCGAACTTGATTAAGCTTAATTTTAAACTTTTCGAGTTTTTCACTTTTAACCCCGATCTAAATGTTTATCAGTTATGAAAATCCACTCAGTTGACCAAATCCAAGTTAATGACCTTGGGTAACTGATTTGTCTGCTGAGTCCAAGTTAATGACCTTGGTTTGAACCGTTATGAACAAACTGATGTTTTTCTTCAAATTTAACAATTTAAAGTTTCAAATTAATGAAATTTCATCGTTTTTTCGTGCATTTTGATTTTACAGATTAGCTCCCATCCCATTGTCATCAAGATTCCAACAACTTAGCACCATTCCGAACTCCAAAGATCCGCTTTCCATCATTGGCTGTTGAAAACAATGTAGAAACAAAATCTTTTTGAATTTTCGAAAGTTTATGCTAAAACACACTGAAAATCTTTTTGGGCTTAAATATGAAATCAAATAAGCTATGTACAAACATATTTACAGACATATTTTTGTGAATTCGTGTCTAAGGATCATATCAGTTTAATGAGACTATCACCAGTACCGTTGACCTTTTAATGACTTTAAGTTCTAAACTTGTTTACCTAGATTGTCTATATGTTTGTCCACTTAAACTTTGACACATTTCTCAATTGTTCCAAGATATCTTAGTTAGAATTATGAAACTTGACTTAACTATGGTTCCCATCTCAGAATATACTCCCGTATCAAGATTCCCCATATTTCATCTTACAGGTGAGTATAGCGTAACTGATATATGTATCTGGGTTATGCGAAGCCTTGAGAGCTCAGGTTAATACCATCGTATCGACAAAGAGATGAAGGCTCGACTTTAAGGTGTGTTCCAAATAAGGAATCTTTTAAGCACTGCAATCTTTCGATTCTTTCAATTTTGCTGCAGTTTAGGGGTTTTTAGCAAAAGCATTATAGAAGTTCTAGGCTATTGCTTCCACAAAATCAGAAGAACTTGTATAATACCCCAGATATTAATCATCTATAAAGACCTCGTATCTCAGAATCAGGCACTAAAACGAAATTTCAGAGTACCGAGTCCATATATCCGAGAGATGTTAATCCACAAGTTTAAGCAATTGTATAATTTAGTTTATATCCCGAAAAAATTTACTGAACGTGTAAAGCCTATCGACACATCCACAGTAAGACTCGTTTATATCTTTTAAACTTTACAATTCCTTAGCATACTGTGATAGTCCACTGATGTACTATCATTTCCTTTTTGACACAAAATTCTTTTTGTCTTTTTCATGTTCTTGTACTTTTTGGTTTTTCATATGTTTTTTTTTATTTTCTTGTTATTTCTCCCCCTAAAATCAAAATAAATATTTTTGTATTTTAGTTTTTAAGAAATTCTAATCCTAAAAAGGTAACAAACCAAAAAGGTAACAAACCAATCTTTTTTCGTAGCAATCACGAATAAAGTGGTATCGAATCTTGATATGTGTTTGTTCGAGAGTGATGAACTGGATTTTTTGTTATGTCGATTGCTGCCTTATTATCAACATACAGCAGAGTGTCAAGAAATTTCAGACCATAGTCTCTCATCGGCTGTTCGATCTGTAGGAACGTCCACGATTAGCACGGTAACCTAAATTTGTTATCTATTGTCCGATTAGGCGGAAACTAATGACATGTTAACCAAATAACAAGAATTACTCATTTAAATGTTGTTTTCATTGATCTAAAGTTCAATACATTCGAGAACCGGATCTGGCACAGCTTCGTCGTCTCTGTGTCAAAATCTCTCCACTATTCAAATGAAATCCCAAGGCACCTATTTATAGATTTGGAAGTTCGCTGGAGAGGGATGAAGTTCGGGCGAACGTCAAGTTCGGCCGAACTTGACTTCTCATAACCTTCTCGAGCGAACTTGACATCCAAACTACTTAAATACACCTAGTTTCTAACACATTAAGCCCTATTCACTCAGACTCGATACATAATGACGTAGGCAACGGACATATGCACCAACAGACTCCCCCTTGGATGTTGTCGCAGTCATTTTGACTTTTAAAAACTTCTGAGTCTTCCGATCTTTAGTTCTTGAATAAACTTTAACATCTTGATCTTTATATCCTCTTCCTCTTTCTTGAGCTTTGTCTTTGATAAAACTTTAATCAAACTGCTCCCGCTAGCTTTAAGCTTTAGTCTCTGGCTCCCCTTTGCTTTGATCTTTAGACTTCAAACTCCCCCTAGCTTTGAGCTTTCTAAAATCTTTGGACAGTGTTTTATCCAGCTCCCCCTTGCTTTACTACCTGTCTAAATAAATTCTGACATTCAAATAAACATTTAAGATTCACTGTTTTGAAATTTTGTACCATCAACATTTCAAACTTTAATCTTCACTTCAATCTTATCACAAACTTTAATTGTTTCAAGTTCAACTTAATGACCTTGAATACATTTTTCATTTAAGACCTTCAATATTCACATTTTTATTATTTGATTTGTAAAAAAATCCACTTAGTTGATCAAGTCCAATGTTAATGACCTTGATTAACCAAATATATCAACCAAGTCTAAATTAATGACCTCAGTTTGAAAAACCGTTATGAACAATCTGATTTTAAAGTTTCAAATTAATGAACTTTTAAACATTCATCATATTTTCTTACCAGACTGCGAAGATCCGTTCTACATCATTGGCTCATTGAAACTAATGTAGAAACAAAATCTTTTTGATTTTTATAAAGTTTATGCTAAAAACACTGAAAATCTTTTTGATTTTTATCTTAAAAAGCAAGTAAAGTATTTACAGAATTTTTAACAACTAAAATAAACTATGTACAAACATATTTACAGACATATTTTAGTGAATTCGTGTCTAAGGATCATATCAGTTGATTGAGACATATCACCAGTACCATTAACCTTTTTGAAGACTTTAAGTTTTAAACTCGTTTACCTAGATTGTCGATATGATTGTTCCACTTAAAGTTTACCACACTTTTCAACTTTTCTAAGATATGTTAAGGTAAGAATTATGAAACTTGACTTAACTATGGTTCCCACTTCTTAAATATACTCCCGAATCTAGATTCCCTAGATTTCATCTTACAGGTGAATATAGCATAATTGATATCTGTCATTGGGTTAATGCGAGACCTTGAGAGCTCAGGTAGTACTATCGTATAGACAAAGAGATGAAGGCTCGTCTTTAAAAGTGTGTTCCACTTAAGGAATCTTTTAAGCATTGCAAATGATTAGATCTTTCGATTCTTTTAAAACTTTGCATGCAAATTTGGGGTTTTTAGTAAAAGAATTATAGAAGTTCTAGGCTATTGCTTCCGCAAAATCAGAAGAACTTGTATAATACCCCAGATATCAACTATCTATAATGACCTCGTATCTCAGAATCGGGCAACCCTTCAATCAAAATTTCGGAGTACTAAGTCCATATATCCAAGATGTGTTAATCCACGAGATTAAACAGTTGTAAAATTTAATTTATATCCCGGAAACAATCTACTGAATGTGTAAAGCCTATCGACACATCCGCAGTAATACTTGTTTATCACTTTTAAACTTTACATTTCTTTAGCATACTGTGATAGTCCACTGATGTACTATCATTTCCTTTTTTACAACAAAATTCTTTTTAACTTTTTCAATGTTTTTTGAACATTTTGACTTTTAAAATGTTTTTGAATTTTCAACTTGTTTTTCATATGTTTTTTATTTTTGAACAATTTTTTTTAAAATTTAAAATTTTCTTACTCCCCCTAAAATCAAAAACATATTTTTGGATTTTAGATTTAAAGAAATTCTTTTAAAAATGTAACCAACCAATGTGGATCCCGATAACTCGTCGTCCGATCCTTTTGTTTTCAACTTCTGCATCATCACCTGACAACAGAACAAACCATTAAACTTTGTTAACCTCAACTTTTAAGAACCACTTGTAAAACCTCTTGTAGGAAAGTCAATTTTTAAATGGTTTTTCAATATAACAATCAGTGTTCAGTTTAACGGTGTAGATTTTCTCAAATTTTCAAAAAAAAATTCTTTTTTTTCAACCACTTGTAATTTCAAAAACTTCAAAGATTATGACTTTCTAGATAAGTTAAATACTCATGGAGCTCCGCTATCCTGTATCAAACTTTGATAGAGTGGATCTTGGGACTCCTGCATAACAAACAACTATTTGAAAAATGAAACCCAAACCTTTTTGGTTTTCGGTTTGTATTGATAAGCATCATAAACCTCTTCAAATTCATCATCATATTCAAAATCATCATCAAACATTTTGTCCGATGTCAATTCTGAAATTTTTTTGATTTTTTCTTTCTTTATCTGTTTAACTACTGACTCGGTTGATTTGACATTTTCAGTTCTATCAGCAACAGACTTTGGTTTTTCTGATGATGAAAGCGTTTTCTTAGTAACCCAGGATTGTAGCTTGCTTCTCGCTTTCTTAATATAGAACCTAGAATCTTTGTTTTCATTTAGTTTTGAAGTTTCACCTTTTTCAAAAATTGAGTTTTCAAACCTTGAACTTCATCTTTAGATTCATGGTTTCTATTTGACTCTATGACAGTTTTCACAATCTTTGGTTGTTTTTGCTTTTCATCTTTTGATTCGGTTTTTTTTCGTGGAAACACAGGCTTTAGATTTAGACACTTGCGAGCAATGTGACCAACATTATTGAATTTAAAGCAAGTTCGATTATCAGAAACATTTCCACTAGTGGGTTTAACTCCACTTGTGGACTTTGTTTTAGCCATGTCCCGAAATTCTTTCTCCTTTTTGAATTCATCATTTGATTTCTTACCGATCATACCTTCTTCTTGAACTGTATTTGTCCCATACACAAACTTCATGTGTACCTTTGTATTCATGACATGGCGACTTCTGGTTCTTTCTCGGTTCTTCTTCACATTCCTCCAACCCCAATCCTGCTCTCCTGTTCTCAGATCTTCACCACCAACCTTTCGATAATTGTTAGCATTCCTTTTAGGTTTCGAGTAAAAACTTTTATCATTTTTCTCAAGATCATCTGATGAAACTTCTACAAGTTTGAAAAATTTATCAAGTTGATCCTCTTTCACGTTCCGAATCGGAAAACTATCATCAAAGTATAATCTATCAGATTCCTTAATCTTGTATATGACAACATTAGGATCATCACTTAGATCATGTTCTGATGATGTATCATCATTTTCAGATTGTGATCCCGAGTTTTTCGAACATGATTTGGCGCTTTCAGAGCTGCCTCATCAGAATCATTTCCTAACACATTTTTAACCACATTTTTTACCACTGCTTCATTGTCATCATTTGATTTCATAAAATCTACGTCAATGTTCTCAGGCAATTTATTTTTCTTTTCTGACAAAATGAGTAAATTGAATGCCTTTTCAATCTCATCATCTTTCTTGTAGGAATAACTTGCAAGAAGTGGTGGAGGAACACTTCCGTATTCTTTACGCTTTTATTTATCACCATTTTCCTCCGACTTAATCGTGGGCAAAATTTGATCGATGACATACGCGTTTGTGGTGTAGCTCTTTAGAAGTTGTCTTACCCGTTCCGTTTCTATCTTTATGTGGTGAAGCTCACGCTTTGTCTCAGCAATGGTGTTAATGTACATGTTGATTGCCTTTTGTTTTTCAATTACAGTTGCATTTAACATTTTGACATTAGCATTTATTTCACGATTAGCATTATCAACATATTTATATTTGCTTGATATTTTGTCATAAGCTTCTTTTATGGTTCTGTAATCATAACGAAAGTTTTCGTTGTGTACAGTCAATTCTCTTATGACTTTGACTTTATCAAGACATGGTTCACAAGGACTTGCACACTTTGTGCAAGGTTTTTCAACCTCCACAACTTTCACAACCTCCTTTATAGATATTTTTACCTCAGATTTTACATTTTCTGCCTCTGATTTCAAAGCTTCTTGCCTTTGCATCTCAAGGTAAGCTAATTCTTCTTCCTCAGCTCTCTGTCTATAACCTTCTAGAATGGCATTTTCCAAAGTAGCATCGACATATGATGTATCAGATTCATCCACTAACTCTGCTATCATAGCAATACCAGTTTTCTTTCCGATGTATATGTTCCAGTCAAAACCATCTTCTTCATGATTAGCAACAAGAGCTTGTTCGGCTTTCTTTGCAGGTTTATCTTCTACTTCGACTTGTGTTCTTTTTGGATATGGCTTGTATTGGAAAGCTTTCTTGTAGTACTCATTGTTGCTGCCGAATGGATTTTGGTTTCCACTTGCTTCTTGATTGTTGCATTCTCGTTTGAAGTGCCCTTTTTGTCGACACCTGAAGCATGTGACTTTAGATTTGTCAAATCCAAGCTTATTGCTTGAGTTACCAATATCCCTTCCAGTGAGTGACACAAATTTGGAAACTCTTCTGATAATGGATGCAAGGCTCCATTTAATATCCATTAGCTCCAATTCTTCTTCGTCCACCTGATCATAATCTTCGGAGGTCATCTCTGGATTACCGATCTTTCCAGCAACGAGACTTTCATATGATTCGAGAACAGTAGCAAGAAGTGCTATGTGCTGTTTAGCCACCTATACTGGAAATACATTCTTCAAATCAACTGCTATGTTGCATTGGAAAACATTTGAATCAGAACTAGCTTGGTTTGTCTAATTTTGAAATGATGAGCTTGAACTTGCACTTGTATATCCAGCATATGGATAACTTTGACTTGGAGAAGAATTTGTATTAGCACTAAATGCTGTTTGAATTTTCGGGCTTTGAATCGGAGTATCTGGAATAACTCCTTTGTAATAGATACCGACATCTTGAACAACATTAGCATTCTTTGATTTTGCAATCTTCATCAATTCCATTTCATGTCCTTCCAATTTGTCTATGAAGGATGACAACTTGAAATGTCTCCAAGATGGACTATTCTTCAGAATCGTCATATATGTTGTCCATTCTCCTTCTGGAAGTGTATCAACCAACTTCTCGATTTGCTCTTCATTAGATCTTTTGATATCATGTCTCCGCATCTGAACCATAAGGTGACAATATCTATCGATCATCTGCTTCATTGTTTCACCTTTTATCATCGTGAAAATCTCGAATCCTTTCTTAATTAAAGCCTTTTTGCTTTTGATCATTTCATCACTTCCCTTGAATTTTTCACAAAGAGAATGCCATAATTCTTGCGAAGTGTCATATTCTGGCAATAATATCAACATGTATTCCTTCACTGATTGTTGTATCAAGCTAATCATTTTCTTCTCAGCAACATAATTATCTTTGTCAATATTTGAAAACTTGTTCAGCGGAAGATCTTGATCACGCTCATCCTTTGGCCACTTGTAACCATCCTCAACAGCAACCCAGCTGTTGAACTGATTCGCTTGTATCCAATTCACAAACTTTTCTTTCTACCCTTTGAATTCGTCCATGCTCATAAGTTTTGGCGGTTTCGACGTAGTACCCATTTCATTGTCGATATTCATCTGGTTTACCGCAAGAACATTAGCGTTCGATGAAGAAGCCATTTGACAGACGAACACGTTGTGGAAATCTTCCATTTTGTCAATCTGAAGACTTATCTTAGAGTACTATCAAAAACACTCGAAACTTGATTAGAAATAGACAAGTTCGGTCAAACTTGTGTAAAACTAAATTTTGATTTCAGCTTTTAACAAGTTCGGTCGAACTTGGATGAAAGATTTTCAAATTTAAGCACAATCACTCAAGTTCGGTCTAACTTGATGTGAATTTTGAGACAAAACTTCACTTCGAGCGGACTTGTGAAAAAATTCAAGAAAAGCAATAAGTTCGATCGAACTTATGTGATATTTCAATAAGTTTACCAAGTTCGGGCGAACTTGTGAATAAAATTCAATGAATTTTGATCAAGTTCGGTCGAACTTGATCAAAGATATTGGAATTTTCTTCAAGTTCGAGCGAACTTAACGCAAAAACACTTGAAAAATCTATCAAGTTCGGTCGAACTTGATTAAAATCAGTAAGATTTTACTCAAGTTCGGTCGAACTTGATGTTGAGTTCGGCTGAAACTTGTTTCCAAAACATGATTTTTTCAACTTTTTGATATCGAAACATTTGAATTTGATGTCTAAACTCTCAAGGGTTTATCACAACGGTATTTTACATGAAATATTCAATTTTTAACTGATTTTGTCCATGAAATCATCAAATATGTGAAAATGTTAAGAAAAAGTATAGAATGGAGATGAAATAGAGAAATTCTTGTCTTGATTCCAGTAAATTTAGGTATCCAGGCTCTGATACCACTTGTAGGAACGTCCACGATTAGCACGGGAACCTAAATTTGTTATCTATTGTCCGATTAGGCGGAAACTAATGACAAGTTAACCAAATAACAAGAATTACTCATTTAAATGTTGTTTTCATTGATCTAAAGTTCAATACATTCGAGAACCGGATCTGACAGAGCTTCGCCGTCTCTGTACCAAAATCTATCCACAATTCAAATGAAATCCCAAGGCACCTATTTATAGATTTGGAAGTTCGCTGGAGAGGGATGAAGTTCGGGCGAACTTGACATAGTCAAGTTTGGCCGAACTTGACTTCTCATAACCTTCTCGAGCGAACTTGACCTCCAAACTACTTAAATACGCCTAGTTTCTAACAGATTAAGCCCTATTCACTCAGACTCAATACATAATGATGTAGGAAACAAACATATGCACCAACAGGATCCACAGAATCTGTGAACAACAGCTGGAGGCCGAGATATACTCAGCTTCACAAGTAGAGAGAGCGACCGTAGTCTGTTTCTTACACTGCCAGGTTACCAAGCGTGTTCCGAAGAACTGGCAGCCCGCTGAAGTTGATTTTGAGTTCAGTTTATCTAAACCAAAATCAGAATCAGCGTATCCCGTCAGATCGAAGTTGTCATTCTTTGGGTACCACAAGCCGGTGCTTGGACATCCCTTCAAATATCTGAAAATGCGCTTCACGATCTGCATATGAGAAATTGTGGGACTTGACTGATATATGGCGTAGAGGCAGGTAGGATACATGATATCCGAGCGAGATGCTGTCAGATACATAACTGATCCTATCATCGACCTATAAAGAGTATCAACAACTTTGGTTCCGGTTTCATCGATGCAAATTCCGTGATTAAGTGCAAGAGGAGTAGATAACGGCTTTGAGCTTTCCATTGCAAACTTCTTTAAGATGTCATGAACATACTTGGTTTGATGAATGAAAATTTCGTCTGGAAACTGATCAACTTGCAATCCGAGGAAGAATTTCATTTCGCCCATAGAAGACATCTCGAATTTCTTCTTCATGATTTTCTCAAATTCTTTGCAAAGATTGTCATTTGTCGAACCAAATATGATGTCGTCCACATATATTAGTACGATAATCAGATGACTTCAAACTTCTCTGGTGAATAGGGCGTACTATCCACTGTTCCTCTAATAAATTCGTTGCAAACGAGATGTTGAGATAACGTCTCGTACCAGGCTCCTGGGGGCTGATGCAAACCATACAGTGCTTTATCCAGAAGATAGGCTTTCTTTTTGTTCAGCGGATCGACAAAACCCGGTGGTTGGCCGAGATACACTTGCTCTCGTTGCTTACCATATAGAAAAGCTGATTTCACATCTAATTGATACACTTTAAATCCTTCCCAAGCAGCGAATGCAAGGAAAATTCGAATGGACTTCAATCTTGCAACTGGTGCATATACCTCTGTATAATCAATTCCTTATTGTTGATGGAATCCTTTGACAATGATCCGAGCTTTGTTGCGCACTATAAGTCCACGATCATTACGCTTACACTTGAAGATCCATTTAGTCTCTATCGCATTTTGATTCTCCGGTAGGTCAACAAGCTTCCATACCCAAGCTTTTCGAACTGTAGTAGTTCTTCTTGCATCGCTTGCACCCAATTTTCATCCCCCAAAGCTTCAGAGTCATTCTTCGATTCAATCTGGGATATGAAACATGAATACTAGCAATACTTTGAGTTGGAGCTACTCGAGTATAGAAACAACTCAAAGCTTTGTTGATTTGACTCCTTGTTCGTACCCCAACTTGCAATTCACCAATTACGGAATTTGATGGGTGGTATGAATAAGATCTCGGCATCACCTCACTAGGAACATCAACAGTACTCTCCTGATTAGTAATATTCTCATCTACCACCGTTTCAACTGTAGGAGCACTAGAAGACGCTTCATTTTGATTACTCGGACTATTAGATCAACATACTTGTGATCTGCTCAGATTCTTCATCAGAAGAAGATTCTCCGTCATCATCAAACGTCGGAGCCTCATCAGAGTCTGAATCATGTGCTTGAGAAAGATTGGGTTCCACTGTAGCATTCACTTGTTCTGTAGCCGGTGTCTCTTATTCTACATTAGTTTCTTGAACACCGCTAGTGCTAGAACCTGCACTAGAAGAAGATGATCCAATAGTTGGTTGATTAACCACTATTGCTCGAATAATCCTCTCTTGATTAGCCGACTGATGTAGATAATATAACACTGCAATGTCTTCTTCAGAAGGCTCTTCTGGCAAGTCAAATGATTTCCACAATTCACTATAATTGAACAACCAAGCATCGCCTGCTCTTTGAATTGGAGTTGTATAACAAAAACAATCGACGTGCTGTGCTTCTACCACTCTTCTCAAACTTGGAAGATATACTCTCTTGAGTGGACTTGCATAGCCGACAAAGAAACAATCTATCGATTTGGCACCAAACTTACCGTCTGAATCAATGACTGTACAAGGTGCGCCAAACGGTTCTAAATACTTCAAATTGGGTTTCCTTCGGTTTAGCAATTCAAAGCAAGTCTTCTTGGTAGGTTTGACAGTCAAGACTCTGTTCAATGTATAGCATGCTGCTGCCACTGCTTCACTCCAAAAACTGACAGGAAGCTTTGAATCTGCAAGCATAGTTCTTGCTGTTTCTATCAATGTTCTGTTCTTTCTCTCAGCCACTCGATTTTGTTGCGGAGTGTATGGAGCACTAAATTCGTGTAAGATGCCTTTGTCGTGGAAAAACTCTTTCATTCGGGCGTTCTTGAATTGTGTACTGTTATCACTTCGGATTCTTCTAATAGGTAGATGGTACAGATTTTCAATCTTCCTGAAGAGAATCATGAGATTATCAAACGTTTCGTCTTTTCTTTCTTGGAAGATGACCCATGAAAACCTTGAATAATCATCAGTGACGACAAGACAATAAAGATCTCCAGATATACTACGAACATTCACTAGACCGAAGAGATCCATTTGCAGTCTTTCGAACGGCAGCTTGATGGAGTTAAGAATCTTTCTAGGATTAGACTTTTTAACTTGTTTTCCTTTCTTGCATTCCAGACAACTATCAGTCATGTGAAAGCTTCTAAGATTCACTCCTTAAACCAAATCATTGTGAACCAGATGATTCATCTTTCTGAGGTTTATATGACCCATCTTTCTGTGCCAAAGAATTGATTCCTTCTGTGGCTTTTGTTACGTAACATTGAGCCGACTTCGAAGTAGTAGTAGCAACACTCATATCTAGCACATAAAGATCATTCCCGCGAGGAGCACGAATGAGAATCCATTTTTCTGGAATCTTAAAGCCCGGTTTAATGATCATGCACTCCTTGTCGTTGAAATGGGTGGTAAACTGTTTATCATAGATCTGAGAAATACTGAGAAGATTGTTCTCCAGCTCAGCGATATAATTGACCTTATCAAATGACACCACACCATTAGATAACTTTCCTTCTGCAACGATTCTACCTCCTTGATTACCCGCGAATCACACATACCCTCCATTGATTGCTTTAATATCGAAGAGTAAGGCACGCATCCCAGTCATGTGACGTGAAGCTCCGCTATCCATAATCCACTTCGACAAGATGGATCTTTGGAGCCCCTGCACATGCAAAGAAACTATTTAAAGAGGGAAAACCAAGTCTTTCCGGTTTTGGTTTGGTTCGGATAACCATCTTCGTGATCAAATTCACATTCATCTACGTAATCAAAATTTCCATCAAACATCTCATCCAATGTAAACTTTGAAACTTTTCATTTTTATCTTTCTTTGTTTGTTTTAGAAGATCCCTTTTTAATTTTGGAAGATCATTTTTGATAACCCCTTTATCAGTGATTGTTTCTTTAGAATCTTTAACATTGACTGAATCGGTTGGTTTGACATTTACAGATGATGATAAGGTTTTCTTTGCAACCCAAGCTTGAGATTTCAGATTCAATTTCACCAAGTTCGGGCGAACTTGTATAGAAAACAAAATTCAGATTCAATTTCACCAAGTTCGGGCGAACTTGTGAAATATCTCAGAAAATTTCAATCTTTAAGCAAGTTCGGGCGAACTTGTGTTGAGTTTTGAAAAATTTCCAAGTTTGCTTCAAGTTCGGGCGAACTTAATAAAAATTTCAACAAAAATTGACAAGTTCGGTCGAACATGGTCAAAAATCACTGAAAATCAAATAAGTTAGGGCGAAGTTGGTTAAAATCAACAAAATTGATGATTTTAAGCCAAGTTCGGGCGAACTTGTGTTGTAAGTTCGAGCGAAGTTTGGTATTCAAACATAGTTTTTTGACATTTTTGACATGAATTCGATTAAATTTGATTCTGAAACTTTCAGGGGTTTGTATTTAGGTGATTATGTATGACATATTCAATTTTTAGCATTTTTATCCATAGGTTCATCATTTATGTGAAAAAGTGTAGAAAATGATAGAAATGGATAGAAATAGAGAGTTTCTTGTGTAGATCTCAGCAAATTAGGTATCCATGGCTCTGATACCACTTGTTAGGACCGCTCCTCCACTGTCAAGGAACCTAATTGGTATCTAATATCCAACATAAGCGGAAATTATGTGACATGTTAATCAAATACACAAGTTTACTGTTTAAATTGTCTATTTATTAATGTCCAAAAGTATTACAATGTGATTTCCAAACAGACAGAGCTTCACCGTCAATGTTGCAAAGTTCTTACAATGAATGACCCATGACAACCTATATATAGAGTCATAAGTTCGCTCTAAGTGAGTCTTGGCTAGATCAAGTTCGGCCGAACTTGATCAGCCTACTACAACTTCGGCCGAACTTGACTAAAACAAATTGGGGTTCGACAAAACGAAGGTTACATGCTTCAGATGCCGACAGAAAGGGCACTTCAAAAGAGAATGCAAGAATTCTGAAGCAACAGGCAACCAAAGTCCATTTGGAGGTGGCAACGAATACTACAAGAAGTCTCTTCAGTACAAGCCATTCCCATAGAAGACTCAGATTGAAATCCAAAAAAAATCAAACAACAACACTGAGAAGGCAATGGTCGCTTCAAATGAAGACGACGGTTTTGATTGGAATTCATACATAGCCAAGAAGACCGGTGTTGCTCTAATGGCTGAGATTATGGAAGACACATCTGCACAGGATGCAGCATGGAGAGTGCATTACTTGAGGAATATATGCAACAAGCTGAAATGGAGGAAATTTATCAGCATGCAAAGATGCAGGGTATCCTTTCCCCTAATATTTTTACTAGTTTTGCAGGTTGTTTCGGAGAAATGATGTCTTCAGAGAATGTTGCTGAGGAAAAGCACGAGATCGAAGAAGTTATCAATGTGAACAAAGAAGTGAATGAAGAAAACCTCACTGAGATCGCCAACAAGGCTATGATGGCGAATCTGACAATGGTAGGTCAAGAGGTAAAGGTTGTAGAAAAGGAGGTAGTAAAAGTCGTTGAGGTTGTAAAACCTTGTACGAAATGTGTTGAACCGTGTGTTCAATTTGCTGAAAAATCTCAGATCAGAGCCGTAATCAATGTGCATAATAATAATTTCAAATACGATTATCGCACAATGAAGGAGGCATATGACAAAATGAAAGATGATTATAGCAGGTTGGATAGAAATAACATTGAACAAGATGATTCTATCAGAATGTTAAAAGCTACTTTAATGGAAAAACAAAGAGCTATTAACGTTTACATTAATAATATTGCTGAAGTAAAACAAGAGCTACAAGACATGAAAATCGAAACTGAAAGGTTTCGACAGCTTCTAAAGACCTATACCACGAATGCCTATGTCATCGATCACATTCTTCTGATGATACAACCGGAAGAAAATGTTCAGAAAGCCAAAGGTGAGAAACATGGAGACTATACCAATGTTCCACCACCCCTATGCGAAAAGTATTGTCGCAAAAAGGCTGAGGGGATGGAAAAGGCGCTCAACATTGAACTTTTAACTGAAAAGAAAAACGAGTTGCCTGAGAACATTGATATAACTTACACGAGTGAGGATGGCGAAGCTGTGGTTAAGCAAGTTGTTGATAATGTCTTGAGTGAATCTGATGATGGCAGCTTTGAAAGTGCCAACTCGAGTTCGAATAATTCTGATTCACAATCTGAAGATGACGATACATCATCGGAAGATAGTTTAAGTGATGATCCTAACGTTGTCATACAAAGTTAAGGAATCGGATAGACTATACTTCGATGATAGCTTTCCGATTCGGAATGTGAAGGAAGATCAGCTTGACAAATTCTTCAAACTCGTGGAAGTTTCATCAGAAGAGTTGGAAATTAATCAAAAGAAGCTTTACTCCAAACCTAAAAGAAACAACTACCGAAGGAACGGGGGTGATTTCCTGAAAATAGGAGAGCTGGGTTGGGTTTGGATGTGGAAGAATAACCATTTAAGAATACGTCACCATTTCATAAACACAAAGATAAAAAATATGACATTCGTTTATGGGACATCAGCGGTTCATGAGGAAAGTTGATTGGGAAGCAATCAAATGATGAGTTCAAAAAAGCAAAAGAACTTCGAGATAAGGCAAAATCCGCAAGTGGTGTAAAACCCACTAGTAGTCATTCACATAATGATCGGACTTGCTACAAGTGCAACGAAGTTGGTCATGTTACACGCAAGTGTCCGAAATCTAAGCCGGCCTATCTTCAAAGAAAAGAAAATTCAGATGTTGTAAAACCAAAGCAACCAGAGTTTGAAAAACCTGTCACGATTTTGAAAAGAAATGAATCAAAGCTTGAAGTTAAATCTAAAACTGAAAAGAAATTTGGAAACTCAACTTTAGAAAAAGGTGAAACTTCAAAGACAAATGAATCAAGGTTTTACATCAAAAAGGCACAGGTAAAATCACAAGCCTGGATTGCTAAAAAAAGTCAACAACATCTGAAGTTACGAAGTCTGAGCTTGTTAAGACTGGTAACAAAGAATCAAAATATGAGACCAAAACCGAAACTGTCAAATCTACAATTGGTATCAAATCAACAAAAGGTAAAAAGAAAGTGAACTTTGAAAATGTAACTGACAGTGGAGGCTCAGATGGAGATTATGAGGCTCAGACCAAGAAGGCTTGGGTCACGCTTTTTGACTAAATTTTAATATGTGAAGGGGCTCCAGAGATCCGTTCTTTCAAAGTGGATTCTGGATAGTGGAGCATCCAGACATATGACAGGGATGAAAGCTCTTTTATTCGATATTAAAGCTATAAAAGGCGGATATGTTGGTTTTGCCGGTAATCAAGGTGGAAGGATTGTCACCGAAGGAAAACTCTCCAATGGCGTAGTATCGTTTGATCGAGTGAACTACATTGCTTAGCTTGAGAATAATCTTCTGAGCGTTTCACAGATTTGTGACAAACAGTTTACGGTTCACTTCAACGATAAAGAGTGTATGATTTTAAAGCCAGATTATAAAATACCTGATGATTGGATTCTGATGCGAGCCCCACGCGAGAACGATCTCTATGTGTTAGATATTGGCGTAGCTACCACATCATCAAAATCAGCCCAATGTTTTGTGATGAAAGCTATGGAGAAAGATTCTATTCTTTGGCATTGGAAAACGGGGCACATTCATTTAAGGAAAATGAATTTTCTAGTTCATAATGATCTGGTTGAGGGTGTGAATCTTCGGAGCTTCCATATGACTGATCACTGCCTAGAATGTAAAAAGGGGAAGCAGATCAAAAATTCACATCCGAAGAAGCTTATGAATTCAATTAAGCTGCCGCTTGAACGTCTTCATATGGATCTTTTTGGTCCGATGATTATTCATGTTATTCATGGGTGTTCTTCCAAGAATCAAAGGACGAAACGTTTGATAATCTGGTGATTCTTTCAAGAAGCTCGAAAATCTTTATCATATGCCTGTCAGACGTATTCACAGTGACAACGGCACAGAATTCAAGATAATAAGATGAAAGAATTTTGCAACGCCACGGGAATTCTGCATGAATTCAGTGCACCTTATACTCCGCAACAAAATGGTGTAGCTGAGAGGAAGAATAGAACTTTAATCGAAACAGCAAGAACTATGCTTGCAGATTCAAAACTTCTTGTTAGCTTCTGGAGTGAGGCGGTTGCAGCGGCTTGCTACACACTAAACATGGTCTAAATTGTCAAACCAACGAAAAAGATATGTTTTGAGATGATCAACCGAAGGAAACCAAATTTTAAGTATCTAGAGCCATTTGGTGCACCATGTACTGATTCGATCAAGATGGTAAATTCGGGGCCAAATCGCTTGAATGTTTCTTTGTCGAGTATGCGAGTCCGCTAAGAAGAGTGTATGTTCCCTTGTTGAGAAAGGTTATTGAAGCACAACACGTCGATTGTTTCCGGTATACAACGCTATTCAGAGGAAAGGTGATGCATGGTTATTCAACTATCAAGATCTATGGAAATCATTCGACTTGCCGGAAGAACCGTCTGAAGAAGAACTCGCAGCGCTCTATTATCTTCAACAGTCGGAAAATCAAGAACAAATCACTAGACCAATTGTGGTTAATCAACCCACGTTGGATACTTCGTCTTCTGGAGCAGGTCCAAGTAGTAGTGGTGTTCAAGTTGAAAATGTTTTTGAAGCATAAGTAACACCGTCTATAACTCCATCGAATGATTCCTCTGAACTAGATAATACAACAACAGTGCCAAGTATGCCTCAGACTCAGAATTCTGATTCTGACGAAGCACCGACATTTGATGCTGATGGAGAATCCTCATCGGATGAAGAAGCGGACAGATATCCAACATGTTAAATCAATCTGCAAGCCCGAGCAATCAGAATGAAGCTTCATCTAGCGCTCCCAATGTTGAATTGATTGTTCATCTGAACATCTCAAAGTTGATGTTCCTAGCGAAGAAATGCCACGATCATATTCTTACCATCCTACAACGAATATAATCGGTGAATTACAAACTGGTGTGCGTACAAGAAGCCAAATCAATAAAGCACTAAGTTGTTTCTACACTCGAGTCTCAAGATTACTGCTACTACTCATCTTTCATTTCTCAAATAGAGCCAAAAACGGTAAATGAAGCTCTGGGTGACGAGAAATGGGTGATAGCAATGAAAGAGGAACTGTTACAGTTCGAGAAATTGGGAGTTTGGAAGCTTGTAGACTTACCACCAAAGCAGAAAGCTATAGATACGAAGTGCGTATTCAAGTGTAAAAGGGATGATCGGGGAGTTATTGTCAGAAACAAAGCTCGGTTGGTTGTCAAAGGTTTCCACCAGCAGGAAGGTATTGACTACACAGAAGGCTATGTACCAGTTGCACGATTAGAGTCAATCCGCATTTTCCTTGAATTTGCAGCTTGGGAAGGTTTTAAGGTGTACCAGTTAGATGTTAAATCTGCATTTCTCTTTTCCGCTGAACAAGAACAAAGCTGAAACGGATTACACCAAGCCTCGAGAGCTTGGTACGAGACGTTATCGCAACATCTTGTTGGAAATGGCTTTACTAGAGGCACAGTGGACAGTACATTGTTTACCAGAGAAGTCGGAAGTCATCTAATCATTGTACAAATCTATGTGGATGATATCATCTTTGGTTCAACGGATGATAGTCTTTGCAAAGAGTTTGAAAAGATCATGAAGAAGAAATTCGAGATGTCCTCCATGGGTGAAATGAAATTCTTCCTCGGATTACAGGTCGATCAGTTACCAGACGACATATTCATTCATAAAACAAAATACGTTCACGAAATTCTGAAGAAGTCTGAAATGGATAGCTCGAAGCCGCTTTCGACTCCGCTGGCGCTGAATCATGGGATTTGCATTGACGAGACTAGAACCAAAGTTGATGACACACACTATCGGACGATGATAGGATCTCTGATGTATCTGACGGCATCTCACCCAGATATCATGTATCCTACCTGCCTATGCGAGAGATATCAGTCCAGCCCTCGAGTGTCACACATGCAGATAGTCAAGCGAATATTCTGTAACACCCCAAATCGCGTAAAGCAACACGCGGCGGAAACACTTGGGGAGTCACGTTACAAATTATTTCGCAACACATGGTATTTAAAGTTTTGTTTTATTGATTTATCAAATTTACATTTGTCTTGGAATAACGAAAATAAAATACAATCAAATTGTCCTCTAAATTTTAATGTCACTAAGGCCCGTCTCCATCCTATGTGTAGTAAGCAGCGACAATCATCATATAAATAAACCTGAAACATATGTGAAAATAGGTACGTCAGCAAAAAAATGCCTGTGAGTAACATAGGTTTTGTGAATTAGATTCGTGGCTTTGAATGTTTTAAGAAAAGAACATATGTTTTCAAGAATAGCCATGAATCCTTGCAAAAAGGTTTGGTATCTAAAATACTTTGCATTTTGATAAAAAGTGTTTGAAATATATGTACAAGATATACGTTTTGTTTTTGAAATAACAATTAAGGTAGTATATCAAAATGTATACCTTTGTTTTAAAAGATTGGGTCGTATATCAAAATATACTTTAGTAAACAATATTGCATTGGTAGCATATAAAACCATGCTTTCGTTTATAAATAAAGAATCAGTAGTATATCAAAATATACTTTGGTTTAAAAGGTTGGATAGTATATCAAACTATACTTTAGTAGCACATCAAACTATGCTTTGGTTTAGTGTATCAAACTATACTTTGGAAAACATTGTCACATTGGTAGCATATCAATTATGCTTTGGTTTAGGGAATAAAAGATAAGTTTTTATGACTTAATTAGAAAACCTTTGTAAAACATACATTGTGGTCGTTTGGCAATACATTCAAACCTAGTGTATCAAACTACACTTTGGTGACTATAGATTTACCACGAAGGCCAAATCTATTTGGTTTAAACTTTTGTTTCTGACATTCCATACAACAAGAATGGGGTGTCAAGTCCTATAGCGCTATATCGTACTACCAATCGGCTTGATCATTGTTAATGAATGTATAAAAGAAATACGCACCAACAATAGTCTCACAAACTTTGGAAATCATTATTTAAGCCATAGGTAACAGTTTCAAATCGTTATCGGATATAGTACTATGTATAAGAAATCATATAGCATTGAAAAATATGAAAATAGTGAATTGGCACATATGAATCACCCCAAAACATTAGAAAAATGTAAAAGAAGGGACTATGTACTCACTTGAGATTGCAAGAATCCTTGATCTAGTGAACTAACGAAGCTCGGGAAGTCAAGGAATCAAGTGGCACCTAGTATGGAATCACTATGTTAATAAATCGGAACCTAAATCAGGAGATCGGATAAAATGAGATCTTATAAACCAAATGAGTGTTGGAACTCATATGATATGGTTTAACTAAGCCTACATTCTAATTTGAAAGCAATCCTAAGTGCTTTTGACCCGTTACGACTCGTTAAGGTAGTTTAAGCTACATTATCGTGTCGTTTGCGCAAAAGCGCGTTCGGATGGTCTAACTAGTCCTATGATAAGTCGTATATGCCTAAACATGTATAAAAATGTTGCATAATCAGTTTAAGTGTCAAAATTTAGGTTACATATGCTTAGATTAAATTTATGCGCAAAAAGGGCATTTTGGTCATTTTCCTAAGGCATATAAACTACCTATCATACAACTAACTATACGAAGTAACCATAAGGTATAACCCCTGGAGGTTATTCCCTATACAATTCACAATATATGTTTGGTCGGATCCTAATGATCCACTAAACAGGTCGGGTTTGAAAGTCTAAGCGGTTGTCGAGACCGCTTGACTTACGACCCTAAATAAGCACTCAACTAGAAGTGACGAGTTAAACATGTTAAATTATGTTTAGCTAAGTTAGAAAACTGATTTTGTATCAAAACAAAGTGTTTTGATACCCGGAAATAGTTCCGTCGGATAATGCGCATTTATCGCATTATTGACCAAACTTTGACTCGTCACTACAACTAGTCAACGTGGTAATCAGTAGGTATAGTTGCAAGGGACTATAACCACCGTGATTACGATCTCGTTGCAAAGTTCAAATGAACTTTGTCTTGACCAATTCATGGTCAAATCCGAAAGTCAAACATTATTTGACTTTTAGCTTGAAATAGCTAAAATAACTAAACAAGATCAAGATAGAACACTTACTTGTGTTCTAGGATGAAGAAAAGGCTAGAAAAACTCATATGGGAGGCCTCCTAAAAAGGTAGCAACTCTACTTAGAGCTTAGAGAGAAGAAAGATAGGAATGATCAAAATGGAATGAAGATGACCATGGGTATTTATAGGAATTCTTGAACCATTAGATCATGCCAAGTGTTTTGTGTGGTGAGCAAGGAATAATCTACACTATACACTTGTTAGGCTAGGAATTAATGCCTTGGTGATCACACAACTTGGCATCTAAGCATAAAAACAAGGGGTTTCCATGAAGAAACATGGAAACTTCTGTGCTGGGCACTACTTACGGACCGTATGGGTCCAGGGCTTACGGTCCGTAAGCCTTGAGCAGGGTCTGATCTTTCAAAAATGGCAGTTTTGGTCCCTACCGCTTTTAAACTTGTTTTTCGACGCGTTTAACCCCCGTTAACCAAATTTAAGGCTTTACAAGGATGTTAAAGCATAGGGGACATGAAATATGTTCAAAAATGTTCCGATTGTCGGTTTGTTCGGTCGTACGGTTCCGATTTTCGATTAATTACGACGAAGATCGTAACGAACGCGCGAATGACCGTAAATGCGTAACGAATGGCATTTTTTGCACTCCAATCACTAAAATATGATATTTTAATGTTAAAATTTTTTTGAATGTCTGAACATGTTTCCGGATAGTGAAATACGCGAAAGGCATAGTTTTACAGAATTTGCAAAATAGGCCATAGAGCTGAATAAACTTGTTTTTCCCATACCAAACCCCACGAAACTTATTTCTAAGTTATGTAAAGGGTATTTAGGGTAGGTTTAGCTTATTTCATTGTTCTAGAGTGTACGTCACGTTAAACTGATTACGTTTGCGTAACAGTTTACGTATAACTTCCAGAAAAGCTTAGAGGAGTTGAAATTGTACATGGACTGAAATGTGTGAATGTCATAGGTAATTATACAATTCCCGGGAATGAAACACAAGATTTCGTTAGATTCGGAATTGTATGATGGTTGAAAAGGCTAAGGTGTCACAGTCTCCCCTACTTTAGAAAATTTCGTCCCGAAATTTAATTTGGAGGAGACTTGTGAAAACATATGTGTGGCTATCGCTATCAAATGATCCTTCGTTCAGGAGTGAGACTCTAGGCAACGCTTGAATTCCAGCGAACTTTGTTTATTGTATTTGTATATCATCTATTGATTATGAATTTAGATTCGAAAATCTAAACTTCATTACAATAGGTGGTTAATGACATCTTTGTTTATACCGAGCCTTAGAAGAGAATCATGAAAATGTCAAAGTGAAAACTTGTTGTAATGAAACTAAAAAGAGTGTAAGCTCGAATGGGAGTTGGATTTTTGATTAATGAATGGAAGAACGCTTATAGGGGTTTCCCATCAAGACTAGTATAGGAAACTTGTGTGTGCTCGAAGTTGGAATCAGAGGATGTATGATAAAACAACATTGGTTGAGGTCCAGAACTTCTAGTAACTTAAATAACGCCACTCTTGCAATGTAATAAGGAACACTTATATATAGGAAGTACCAGCAGCGTATCCACCATGCCCTTATTACATTGTTCCTGTTTCGTTATTCTTGTTACTATAGGTTCTTACATATGACCAAACTTGTTGTGGTTTCTATGCACTGGATTTTATAATTATGTATGCATCCATAATTACACAATTCCTTGCATAGTCCGCACAGTTCATTTTGTGATGTGCAGGGGAAAAATCAAACAAATAAACATATGATGACTCGTCTAGACCACAAAAGTGCCTTTTTAACTAGATCAACGAATAATCTTTTTAAATAGACACTAAAGAGTCTTTTAACTAGATCATCACATGATCTCTTTAATTAGAATAGTACTTTGGAATCCAAGGGTCTAACTATTTGCATAGAAAAGCCTTTAAGGATTGAAGATAGTACTTTGGATATCCTTCTAAGGATCTAGCATATGAAAATATGGAAGGTTCTATAAGGATTTGGATAGTAATTGTTTTGAATCAAATAACCGTTAACTTGTACAAACGTATTAAAGCACACAAAGAATCCAATCAAGGACTCCGGATTGCACTTTAATCATCCACAAGGATCTAACTATGAATACAGGAAGATCCTATAAGGATTTGGGATTTGTATAGCGAAAATGTTTTGAAAGTCAATATACTAGATGTACTATAAAATCAAAGTATGGGTAATGTCATGAAAATACGAAAGTAGTCATAGGCTCATCGACATATTGCATAAGACCAATTAAGGACTTATGAAAAGTACCCTTAGGTATCCAAGCAAGGATTTAAATTGGTACTTTGAGTATTTGTTAAGAGTTATGACTTGTACCTTGTACTTTGTTTCTTAGAAGAAACGAGTACATAGGGTTTTTGTGGAAATCGCGAGCGATCACAAAATAGAAGAAGCTACGAGAGTAGTTTGATTTGCAAGGAACCATATCCTTGGTGTCGGTATTGTAGAGGTATGTCACACATACAAGTAATCATACTGGTTTTGTAAATAAAATTGAAATAACAAATTTATTTATAAAAAAACTGGATGTTTCTAGTTTCTTGCATACACAACAAGAAAATTATAAAAGTTTAAATGTTCACAGTTGCATTGTCATTTGCATGAGCCTCATTAGCATTTATGTTAAATGCTCATCCATGGGCTGGATTTGCATTAACAAGCTTTGGGCAATTGTTTCGATATTGAGTAAGATCACCACAGTTGTAGCACGATCCAGGTGGATATGGTGCTTGAGCAGCAGCAGGGTTTGCATTTGCTTGATTTTGGTGGTTGGTAGCAAGACGACATGCATTTACCAAATGTCCCAGTCGTCCACAATGGGTACATTTGTGACATGGTGTTTGATTTAGATGATGACGATTGCATTTGTTGCAAAGAGGTGCGGTGCCCGCATAAGTTTTCCTAGCACGAGGTTGTGCTGGTTGGTTTGGAGCAACTTGATCGTTCTGAGCAACTACCGCGAAGTTTTGTGAAGCCTTACGCTTTTTTGACTTCTTAGAGGATTCAGTCTGGTTTTCCTTTATTTTTCTTGGGTAGTCTTGTCCAATGGTTTCTTGTCGCCTTTACGGAAAAGTTTACCCTTCTTGATTTGAGATTCAGTCAGGGTTGCGGATAGCTCAATGGCATGTCTAAATGTAGCAGGATTGCTACCAGTGACTATGTCCTGAATTGGGTCAGGGAGACCATCAATGTACTTTTCAATTGCCTTATCCAAAGGCGTAACCATGGTGGACATAACAGACTTAGTTCTTCATAACGATCAGTGTAGGCTCGATGTTCACCACTATCTTGTTTCAGATCGTGGAATTCGTTCTCAAGTGCCCTCTGTTCATGACGTGGGCAGAATCCTATCATCATAAGAGCTCTAAGCTCTTCCCATGTCTGACCCAGTGCTACATCAGCACCTCTATCCCTCATAATCTCGTTCCACCACGTGAGCGCTCTCTTTTGGAAAACACTAGAAGCAAACTCTACTTTCTGCTCGTTCGAACACTAAACATGGCGAAAAGTGCTTTCGATACTCTCAAACCATTGTAGGAGCCCAGTAGCTCCCTCAGGCCCATTGAAGTTGAGTGGTTTCGCCGAGTTGAATTGTTTAAAGTTGCATGGAGTAGGTGCATTGTTGCTGTCATTGTTTTGCTAAGCTTGATTGAGTTGGGTCACAAGGTTTGGGAGTACAGCACAATTTGTTGAGCGATTAAAGTCGCCATTTCGGCGTCTTGAGTAGCGTTGTGTACGAGGAGGCATTCTAAAAGAGAAAGGGAATCATGAAAGAAATCGAGTGAGATTGATATTGGATAGTCAAAATGGATTTAAAAAAATATATCAACAAAGTATAAGGATTGTGATCATTTGTTCGTTACTTAAAACAAAGAAACGACACAGTAACAAATCAAAGTAAATGGGTCCTTATAATGTATCGTGAAGAAATGCTTTAGCCTATAAGTGAATACTCACCCCAAGAGTTCCCAGGTAAGAGTGACTGGTCCGATAATGCGGATTTGTACGAACACTCTAGCCTTAGACAGAAAATTCGGGGTACAGGCATTCACCCTTCCAGATTGCATGTGTTCACATTATTAATGCCCAAACTTTGACGAGATTTTGAAAACTTTGAAGGCATAAAGCCCAAAACAAATCATCCAAGGATAGATGATTTCTTGTGTGATCTTTAGAAAAAGATTTGACTTTCGAAAGATATATTATGTTCTGTTTTTCTGGTAATCACCTAAGGATAGGTGATGGTAGTGTATTAAGAATCAAAACGCAAGTAAACTCGCGTTGGGGTCCTAGGAAGGTTATAGACTAGATCAAAGTGTTACTAATAACCTAATTCCCTATAACTAGTGCTCTGATACCAATCTGTAACACCCCAAATCGCGTAAAGCAACATGCGGCGGAAACACTTAGGGAGTCACGTTACAAATTGTTTCGCAATACATGGTATTGTTTAAAGTTTTGTTTTATTGATTTATCAAATTTACATTTGTCTTGGAATAACGAAAATAAAATACAATCAAATTGTCCTCTAAATTTTAATGTCACTAAGGCCCGTCTCCATCCTATGTGTAGTAAGCAGCGACAATCATCATATAAATAAACCTGAAACATATGTGAAAATAGGTACGTCAGCATAAAAATGCCTGTGAGTAACATAGGTTTTGTGAATTAGATTCGTGGCTTTGAATGTTTTAAGAAAAGAACATATGTTTTCAAAAATAGCCATGAATCCTTGCAAAAAGGTTTGGTATCAAAAATACTTTGCATTTTGATAAAAAGTGTTTGAAATATATGTACAAGATATACGTTTTGTTTTTGAAATAACAATTTAGGTAGTATATCAAAATGTATACCTTTGTTTTAAAAGATTGGGTCGTATATCAAAATATACTTTAGTAAACAATATTGCATTGGTATCATATAAAACCATGCTTTCGTTTATAAATAAAGAATCAGTATATATCAAAATATACTTAGGTTTAAAAGGTTGGATAGTATATCAAACTATACTTTAGTAGCACATCAAACTATGCTTTGGTTTAGTGTATCAAACTATACTTTGGAAAACATTGTCACATTGGTAGCATATCAATTATGCTTTGGTTTAGGGAATAAAAGATAAGTTTTTATGACTTAATTAGAAAACCTTTGTAAAACATACATTGTGGTCGTTTGGCAATACATTCAAACCTAGTGTATCAAACTACACTTTGGTGACTATAGATTTACCACGAAGGCCAAATCTATTTGGTTTAAACTTTTGTTTCTGACATTCCATACAACAGGAATTGGGTGTCAAGTCCTATAGCGCTATATCGTACTACCAATCGGCTTGATCATTGTTAATGAATGTATAAAAGAAATACGCACCAACAATAGTCTCACAAACTTTGGAAATCATTATTTAAGCCATAGGTAACAGTTTCAAATCGTTATCGGATATAGTACTATGTATAAGAAATCATATAGCATTGAAAAATATGAAAATAGTGAATTGGCACATATGAATCACCCCAAAACATTAGAAAAATGTAAAAGAAGGGACTATGTACTCACTTGAGATTGCAAGAATCCTTGATCTAGTGAACTAACGAAGCTCGGGAAGTCAAGGAATCAAATGGCACCTAGTATGGAATCACTATGTTAATAAATCGGAACCTAAATCAGGAGATCGGATAAAATGAGATCTTATAAACCAAATGAGTGTTGGAACTCATATGATATGGTTTAACTAAGCCTACATTCTAATTTGAAAGCAATCCTAAGTGCTTATGACCCGTTACGACTCGTTAAGGTAGTTTAAGCTACTTTATCGTGTCGTTTTTGCAAAAGCGCGTTTGGATGGTCTAACTAGTCCTATGATAAGTCTTATATGCCTAAACATGTATAAAAATGTTGCATAATCAGTTTAAGTGTCAAAATTTAGGTTACATATGCTTAGATTGAATTTATGCGCAAAAAGGGCATTTTGGTCATTTTCCTAAGGCATATAAACTACCTATCATACAGCTAACTAAACGAAGTGACCATAAGGTATAACCCCTGGAGGTTATTTCCTATACAATTATGGTCACAATACATGTTTGGTCGGATCCTAATGATCCACTAAACGGGTCGGGTTCGAAAGTTTAAGCGGTTGTCAAGACCGCTTGACTTACGACCCTAAATAAGCACTCAAATAGAAGTGATGAGTTAAACATGTTAAAGCATGTTTACTAAGTTACAAAACTGATTTGGTATCAAAACAAAGTGTTTTGATACCCGGAAATAGTTCCGTCGGATAATGTGCATTTATCGCATTATTGACCGAAACTTTGACTTGTCACTACAACTAGTCAACGTGGTAATCAATAGGTATAGTTGCGAGGGACTATAACCATCGTGATTACGATCACGTTGCAAAGTTCAAATGAACTTTGTCTTGACCAATTCATGGTCAAAGCCGAAAGTCAAACATTATTTGACATTTAGCTTGAAATAGCTAAAATAACTAAACAAGATCAAGATAGAACACTTACTTATGTTCTAGGATGAAGAAATTGCTAGAAAAACTCAGATGGGAGGCCTCCTAAAAAGGTAGCAACTCCACTTAGAGCTTAGAGAGAAGAAAGATAGGAATGAGCAAAATGGAATGAAGATGATCATGGGTATTTATAGGAATCCTTGAACCATTAGATCATGCCAAGTGTTTTGTGTGGTGAGCAAGGAATAATCTACACCATACACTTGTTAGGCTAGGAATTAAAGCCTTGGTGATCACACAACTTAGCCACCAAGCATAAAAACAAGGGGCTTCCATGAAGAAACATGGAAACTGTTGTGCTGGGCACTACTTACGGACCGTATGGGTCCAGAGCTTACAGTCCGTATGCCTTGAGCAGGGTCTGATCTTTAAAAAATGGCAGTTTTGGTCCCAGCAGCTTTTAAACTTGTTTTTCGACGCGTTTAACCCGCGTTAACCAAATTTAAGGCTTTACAAGGATATTAAAGCATAGGGGACATGAAATATGTTCAAAAATGTTCCTGTTGTCGGTTCGTTCGGTCGTACGATTCCGATTTTCGATTAATTACGACGAAGATCGTAACGACCGCGCGGATGACCGTAAATGCATAACGAATGGCATTTTTTGCATTCCAATCACTAAAATATTATATTTTAATGATTCAAAAAATTTTTGAATGTCTGAACATGTTTCCGGATAGTGAAATACGCGAAAGCCATAGTTTCACAGAATTTGCAAAATAGCCCCTAGAGCTGAATAAACTTGTTTTTCCCATACAAACCCCAAGAAACTTATTTCTAAGTTATGTAAAGGGTATTTAGGGTAGGTTTAGCTTATTTCATTGTTCTGGAGTGTACGTCACGTTAAACTGATTACGTTTGCATAACAGTTTACGTATAACTTCCAGAAAAGCTTAGAGGAGTTGAAATTGTACATGGACTGAAATGTGTGAATGTCATAGGTAATTATACAATTCCCGGGAATGAAACACAAGATTTCGTTAGATTTGGAATTGTATGATTGTTGAAAAGGCTTAGGTGTCACATATTCCGATACTTGAAGGGATGTTTAAGCACCGGCTTGTGGTATCCAAAGAACGACAATTTTGATCTTACAGGATATGTTGACTCAGACTTCGGGGTGGACAAGTTGAATTCTAAATCTACGACTGCGAGTTGCCAGTTCTTCAAAACTTGTTTGGTAACATGGCAATGCAAGAAACAGACCACGGTCTCTCTCTCTACCTGTGAGGCAGAATACATTTCTGCTTCTAGCCGTTGTTCTCAAATCCTCTGGATTCAACAACAGATGAGGGATTATGGTCTGCAATTTCTTGATACGCCTCTATTTGTAGATAATAAGGTACGATCGATATCACAAAAAATCATGTTCATCACTCGCGCACTAAACACATTGAAATTCGTTATCACTTCATTCGTGACTGCTACGAAAAGAAGTTGGTGCGAATAGAAAAAATCCACACCGATGAACAAAAAGTTGATATCTGGGGTATTATATTTGCTTACATGTGCGGAAGCTGAGGTTGAATATGGATCGGACGACGAGTTCATGTGATCCATATTGGTTTGTCTATCTTTTAGATTAGTATTTCTTAAAAAAACTAAAATACAAAAATATGTTTTTGATTTTAGGAGGAGAAAATTTTGAGAAAATACAAAAACATATGAAAAATAAAAAAGTAAAAAAACATTGAAAAAGATAAAAAGAATTTGTTGTCACAAATGGAAATGATAGTACATCAGTGGACTATCACAGTATGCTAAAGAAATGAAAAGTTTAAAACTAATAAACGAGTCTTACTGTGGATGTGCTGATAGGCTTAACACGTTCAGTAAATTGTTTCCGAGATATAAACTAAATTTCGCAACTGCTTAAACTTGTGGATTAACACATCTTGGATATATGGACTTAGTACTCCGAAATTTCAATTGAAGGGTTGCCTGATTCTGAGATACAAGATCTTTATAGATAGTTGGTATCTGGGGTATTATACAAGTTCTTCTAATTTTCTGAAAGCAATAGCCTAGAACTTCTATAATGCTTTTTGCTATAAACCCCTAAAAACTGCATGCAAACTTGAAAAGTATCGAAAGATCTAATCATTTGTAGTGCTGAAAAGATTCCTTAAATGAAACACACCTAAAGTCGAGCCTTCATCTCTTTGTCTGTACGATAGTACTTACCTGAGCTCTCAAGGCCTTGCATAACTCAGATACAGATATCAATTATGCTATATTCATTTGTAAGATGAAATTTAGGGAATCTGGATTCGGGAGTATATTCAAGATGTAGGAAACACGGTTAAGTCAAGTTTTATAATTAATACCTAACATATCTTGGAATAATTGAGAAATGTGTCGAAGTATAAGTGGACAAACATATCGACAATCTAGGTAAACGAGTTTAAAACTTAAAGTAATCTAAAGGTCAATGGTACTGGTGATATGTCTCAATCAACTGATATGATCCTTAGACACGAATTCACAAAAATATGTCTGTAAATATGTTAGTACATAGTTTTACTGTGTTCTATACATAGTTTATCTGCTTTGCAGATTAAAACCAAAAAGATTTTCAGTGTGTTTTAGCATTAACTTACAAAAATACAAAAAGATTTTGTTTCAACATTGTTTTCAGCAAACCAATGTCGGAGAACTGATCTTTGAAGTCTGGTAAGGTGCTAAATCTGGTGGGAATCTAATTGACAATGGGCTGGGAGCTAATCTGTAAAATCTGATAAGCCAAAACGATTAAAGTTCATTAATTTGAAACTTGATTTTGAAAAATTCAACAGTTTGTTCATAACGGGTCAAACCGAGGTCATTAACTTGGACTCGGCAGACAAATCGGTTAACCAAGGTCATTAGCTTGGACTTGGTCAACTAAGTGGATTGTTAAAACTTGTAAAATCTGAAAAGTTCAGGGTCTAAATTGAAAATTTTAAAAATGAAAGTTTGAAATCAATCAAGTTCTCCTGGACTTGCAAGCAAGTCCGACCGAACTTGTACAAAGCTTTGAAAGTGATAGCAGTCATCAAGTTCGCCCGGACTTATGATAGATCTTAATTGATTGTTTCATAAGTTTGCCCGAACTTAATCACTTGTTATCAGAAATTTAGAGCGAACTTTAGAGCGATTTAAGGCGATTTCGAAATTGGCATTTATACGACGAAGTGCTGCCCAATTGAACACTGATTTGTGGTGATTTGCACATCACTAATCATGGCAATGGTAGGTATTTTGAGATTGGACCGTGAATTGAGAGGTTTTGAGCGATTTCAGATCTGAATGTGACTATTGGACATTTGTGGACCATAAATGATAAAATTGAACCTTAAAATATGTTTAACAAGTATAATCGATCACATATGTGTCATCAATTTGATAAAAAAATGCTGGTAAAACTTGTTGCAGGTTGTTTTGGGACGATGACAAGTTCGCCCGAACTTGTCTAAGTTCGGCCGAACTTATCCTCAGGAATTATAAATGATTATGCATATCACCCGAACTTCCTGATAAAATTCAAATTGTGTTTCATTACAAGTTCGCTCGGACTTGTATAAAAGTTTTTGATAAATCCTAAACAAGTTCGACCGAACTTGTGAAAAAAAGTTTAAAATTGAAAGATTAGTTCGCCCGGACTTATGAAATGTTAATTATGTATATATGATAAGTCCGCCCGAACTTAGTGTAAAGAAAATGTCATTTTGATTATCAAGTTCGCCCAGACTTGATGAAATTTGTAAAATTTAAAAATTGTCGTCTAATTTCATCTCGATTTACGTGTTTGCAGAATATTGAGCTCTCATCCAATAAGTTTCACAATACTTGCATCACGTTGGATAAAGAGATCTGTCCATCTCTCGGAGTGTTCGATGATATTCTTGGATTTGTGGCACGTATTTCGATACACAAGGCCATCTCAGAGAAAACAGTGGTCTACAGGTCACATGTTAACAGGTTTTGGATGTCCGCAGCAATGAACGAGGATGATACAGTGATAAAGTCGATTGTTCATGACGATAATGAAGATAAAGAAATCACTATTACTGAAGCTGACATTTGAAAGGTTCTGGAATTCAATGATGCAGCTCACGATCCTATGATGCTAGATGAACGTATGGTACGAGGTTGCTTTTGCCGTATGGGGTACAAGGGGCATGTCAACGATCTACACTGAAGAAAGGATCGGTCCCTAATCCGTACAAGTTCTTAATGCACGCGATTATACATACTTTCAGTCACCGAAAAGCTGGATTGGATGACGTACAGGATTATATGGCATGTATAGCCACGGCGTTGATCTTGAACAAGAAATTTAACTATTCGAAGTTAGTTTTCACACATATGAAGAACAATATGGGGTCAAAGAGGCTGGTTATATACCCGAGGTTTGTCAAATGCTAATAGAAGATCAATTCAACAAGATTGTGAAAGATCAGAACGATATTGTCTATCCTAGTCATCTTGATGATATGACCATTAAGAAGTTGATTACTTTTCAGAGGCAGTCTTCAGCTCCTATTGCTAAACCATTATTTGGTGCTATCACTTCTGAGAACTACGTCGCACCGCCTGAGTATAAATGGAGAAAAGATGATAGCGGCGACGAGAAAGAACGTAATGCTGAACTTGAATGGATGTCTACATTTAAAGAAAAGCAAAGCGATTGGTTTCTCAAGAAAGTTGTTGTACAAGAGAAGAAAAAAACTTCACGAAGGCCGAAGAAAGTTGAAATAATGTTAATGGACGAAGATGAGCCTGTGAATGTTCAATTAGAAGCTGGTCCTAGTACTGAGAATGTGGTGGTATAAAGTCAGGAAGCCGAAAAGACAACACAGGAAGACGTTGTTATATCTGCGACATCTGAGAAAGATGAAGAAAACGATAGTGATGATTCTTTGGAGATTCAAACAAAGATAGCCATGGCTGAATCAATTGCTGATAAACTCAAAGAGCAAGAAAAAGAGTCTGATGAAGAAAGACCAAAGAAAAGAGCAAAGCGTGTGAAGTCTGAGGTAACTTCAACGACAAAGACAACAGGATCTCCGAAAACAAAGGACAAAAAGGTTCAGAAAGCAAAAAGTCGTCATTATACTGGAAAGCCAAAGAGCACAGAAGCTACACAAGAACCTTCTTATGCACAGGAGAAAGGAGTCACACAAGAACCTCCAACATAAGAACCTCTTGTTATTATTACAGCCGAAGCAGAACGTCATGGAGTTACACAAGAACCTCCTGAGACTGTATTATTAGAAGTTCCAGTCATTCAATCTCCAGATCCTCCAACGACTTCTCATTTTGAAAGCTCAACTCCGAAAAAGTCTACACCAAAAGATACTCCTAAATCGTCGCCAAAAACTCCAAAGTCAAAGATATTTGGTGATATTCCGAATGTGCCGGTGGATCTTCAGGATCTAGACAATTTCTTCCCAGAAACAGATGTTGATGTTCTAGAAAAGTGTGTAAATATTCTGGAAGATAAAGTGGCTAAAAACGAATTGGAGAAAGCCGAGTTAGAGAAGCTGGTGAAACAGGGAGAAGTTGAAAAAGAGATATTGTCTGACAAAGTCAAATTCTTTGAAGGCGATAGAGGGTACTTAAAAGCCCTAATTGAAAGCTTATAGGATGCAGCTTCCAAAGATTGTTGAAAGAGATAGCTGAATTACGATCGGAACATGAAATAAATGATCGTAGATTCAACAGGCTACAGAAAGTGCTGACAAACAGTCTTGGTATAGATTTTGATGCTGAATACGCACGCATAGATCTGCAGGAAGCCAAAGATAAAGCTGAAAAAGAAATGGTAGAACAAGGCAAAGGAAAGAACGTGATTGAAAGCTCGCCTGAGATTACAGAACCAATAGCTGAGTCTGCAAAAGCTTCAGAGTCTGTGATTGTTCCTGAAACAGAATCAGAAAGGAAAGACGATGATGAAGCAGAAGATAAGGATCAAGATGATGATGATCAGGCTGATGATACTAAAGACGACTCTGACAATGATGGTGGTAATGAGGATGATAATCAGGGAGGAGTCGGTCTGAAAATGGTTGATACGAAAGTGAATGAAGAGTAACTTCACATCGTTGTTGAATGGTGAGTCTAATCAGATGGATGATCAAACTCAGGGGGAGCAGAAAGATGGGCAAAAAGATGATGTCTGACGCTATTACAATTGCTATACCTATTGCTGCGGTCCCTACAAAACCTCTGATTCTTATGCTTGAACACAATGTCGAAGAAGGTGAATTCGTGCATAACTACACGAAAGAAGTTCTAGCAAAGTTGATCGATGTTGATGCAGAATCATTTGACTTTGATTTCGAAGAACAAGTGCTGAATGTTAATGCGTTTGAGCCGAATGAGTATCATTACAAACGTAGATATGAAGCAGACTAGTACAACAAGGTTATTGTTGAAGATTGGTCCTCTGACAACAAAAAGGATGAAGCTGAAAAGTATGTCGGTCCTAACACAGACAGTTTTCCAACTTTCGAGGAGATGTACGAATAGTTAAATGAGGATTTGTTGAAAGAAAAGATCGAGGAGTCGATATGTGAAGGTAAAATCCCTAAGCCTATGACAAATGAGGAGATCGCACAAGCGAAAAAGTCCTGGTTCAAAGAAATGCCACGAGAACGTAAATTTCGACGTCCACTAGCATTCTTCACCAGAGACAAAGATGTTTCATTAGATGATATTTTGAGTTGGGGGTGGTTTAAAGAGTTAAATGTGTACGCCATCAAAAGGGAATTTGGAGTTCAATACTTCAGATATCTGGCAGATTTCAAGACACTTCCATACTGGGATGTTTAAGAGCTTGTTCAAACAAGGAATGTAACATATCATATGAAGTTCATTGATCAGTTGCTTTGGAAAATGATCAAGTTTGAAGCGACACAAGGTTTTAGATACTGGAAGCCTTTTCTTCCCAAGTGTTGCATCAAAACCGACAAGAAGATTGGGATTAAAGATATCACATTAATCATGAAGCGTCCTCAATGAGAAATATGGAGCTAATGCCTATCGAACAAAATTTCTATCCTCTGTTAAGTGGTGGCAGGTGGATCCTAATACTTGTGAAGCGGTGATTGTTTTACGATTTGAAGATCATCTGGATATTACGAAGGAAAGGGTTGAAATGTTTGGGGTGGAAGGTCTGAGAGGGCTATGGAGAACGGTAAGGATACTAGACCCGATGTGGCTAGTGAACTGTTCAAGGGAGGATATTAAATGTCTATTCTATAGCAAGATTATTTTTTAGAATCGTGAAAAAGAGCAGGCGATGCAGTATCAGAGGGTTGTCAATGTATGCTATGCACATGAGGTGAATTTTGGTAGAATGTGGGAATCAACTCGGAGAGAACTTGAACGCACAGAGTTTTTGAAGGAAGAAGCGAGGATTGAATGAATACACGAGATGGGTAGGGAGGCAAGGCTTAGAAGGTTTCAGTTTATGACTAAAGTGCCAGCTACAGATCAAACGCCGATTCCAGAACAAGAACGTCGCAAAAAGCCGATCAAAAACTTCTTTGGGCGTGTCAGGCAGAAATAGAGCTTCGAAGACTGATCAAGACGAAGACGATATCCAAGGGGGAGTCTGTTAGTGCATTATGTCTATGTCTTAGTATTGGATCGAGTCTGTATAGTTTTGGGCTAGAATACATCAATTTAGAGGGTTATTTATGTAAATAATGGACAAGTTCGCTTGAAACTATATTGTAAGATCAAGTTCGACCGAACTTGATCAAGACAAGTTCGCCCAAACTTGATCACTCCCAAGCGAACTTGTAACATTATAAATAGGTGCCTTGGTGATTTCATTTGTAACTTCTGGGATTTTGGCACTTAGATGGCGAAGCTCTGCCGGATCAGGAACTAAATGTATTTGACTTTAATGATCAATAAAACAACGTTTAAACAGTAAATCTTGACTATTTGGTTAATCATGTCATATTGTTTCCTCCATTATGGACATTAGATACAATCTAGGTTCCCGTGCTTATGTGGAGACGATCGAACAACCCTTTGGAATTACAAGCTATCAAATCAGAAATCAAATCTTTCTTTTCAGAAAAAGATCCAAACAAAAGGGAATTCCCATCTCTGCAAGGTTATCCCAAGCTAAGAAACTTGGAAGAATACAAGAAGCTTAAACTTAAACAAGCAGAAGATATCACCAAAAGGGGTACCCATGGAAAATCTGACAGGGTAATACAAAGTTACTGGCAATTTCAGTTGAGGAAAGTCAGAAGTATAGAAGACTATGCAAGAGACTTGTCTAAAAACCTGTCAGAAAGAGAAGACAAAAGCCTTTAAGAAGACTACATCAATCATATCATGGAAACCAAGTTGTATAAGGCTACAATGGCACAATTCAAAGACTGTTCTGTGAGAGAGTTGGAAGAAGAAGTGCAAAGAATGCAAGAAATGTTGAAAGATCCTCTCAAAAGAGTTAAATGTGTACGCCATCAAAAGGGAATTTGGAGTTCAATACTTCAGATATCTAGCAGATTTCAAGACACTTCCATACTGGATGTTGAAGAGCTTGTTCAAACAAGGAATGTAACATATCATATGAAGTTCATTTATCAGTTGCTTTGGAAAATGATCATGTTTGAAGCAACACAAGGTTTTAGATACTGGAAGCCTTTTATTCCCAAGCGTTACATCAAAACAGACGAGAAGACTGGGATTAAAGATATCACATTAATCATGAAGCGTCCTCATGCAATGAGAAATATGCCGCTAATGCCTATCGAACAAAATTTCTATCCTCTGTTTAAGTGGTGGTAGGTGGATCCTAATACTTGTGAAGAGGTGATTGTTTTACGATTTGAAGATCATCTGGATATTACGAAGGAAAGGGTTGCAATGTTTGGGGTTGAAGGTCTGAGAGGGCTATGGAGAACGATAAGGATACTAGACCCGATGTGGCTAGTGAACTGTTCAAGGGAGGATATTAAATGTCAGAAAGAGAAGACAAAAGCCTTAAAGAAGACTACATCAATCATATCATGGAAACCAAGTTGTATAAGGCTACAAGGGCACAATTTAAAGACTGTTTTTGTGTGAGAGTTGGAAGAAGAAGTGCAAAGAATGCAAGAAATGTTGAAAGATCCTCTAAAAAGCCAACTCCTCTAGACTAAAACAAATACAAGAAATTGCCTGAAAAGAACTTAAAGTTAAGAAGAATGAAGGAAGAACTGATTGATACTTATAGGGCTCTTGAGAAAAGAAGGAAAACTGATCCTTCATTGCCAAAGAAGCCAGAATATCCAACAGAGGAAGCAGCTCAACAGACTCAACACTCTTCAAAACCATCAGAATCGTCTGCTATCTCTATTCTAGCCTTGAATCAAAGAAAAAGGCAAAGGGATATGGTAGAAGAAGATAAAAGAGTATTTGAGCATATAAAAGAAGGAATCCAGAACATGATTAACTTCCACACTGATGAGACCAGTCAAAAGCTTGCAGAAGATCTGTCTCAAATGGCTCATCAAACAATGCTACCCACCTCAACAATAACTTTCCATCCTAGAAAGCCTTCAGACCCAAAAATTCTAAAGTGGAAAGTTGATAAAAACTCCCACGAATTGACTCTGCTCAAGTCTGATGGCACAACAACCAAGATGAATATGGAGGGTGCATACGAGCTGTGTGTAGAAGACCTCCAAGAACTCTTAGATCTGGTGCTGGAAAAGGATGATGATGATGAGGAATCTCTGAACTTTGAATTGCAGTTTAAAGGCAAAATCAGAGATCTCCTGTTGAGGAATAAATACCAAGAATAAAATATATTTTTGGCATCATCTGTTCCATGGGGATATTGTTGGGATTGAACCTGTACAAAGGAACAAATGATATAAAGCCAAAATACTCTATCCGCGTTTTGGTCAATACTGTCAGAGTTTAGATCCTCTGATCTCTAAACTCTGCCTTCTAAAGTCTGATACCTGCACAACATCTGCCATCACAAATGCCAAAGGTCTGACAAAAGAAAGGAAGCAGAGCTTAGTCATCAGAGTTTAGCTTAGTTGTTTTTCATTTTCAATGTAACAGTGCTTTTGCACTAACAGATGTTAGGGATCAGTGGTTCTAGTTAGTTATTTTATTGTTAGATGTCACTATCAACCCTGACGTCATCAAAGATGCTCAGAGATTAGATAGTTAGTATAAATAGCCATGTCAATGTAACAGTTGAATTCGTCTTCTTAAAAAGATCTTTACACCAATCATCTTCTTCCATATTCTGTACTATCAACTTATTTGCAATAGACTGAGGGGGAGTTTGTGAATCACATGCAAAGTATACATACTTGAAAGCATGATGATGATGAAAACAAATAACCTTTACTTGTAGCAAAGTTTTCCATTCTATTCCGCTGCATTTACTTTATAAAACTTCATTTATATTTCCATTCTTAAAACAAGACTACAAGTAAATCAAACTCAGATCCTAACACAAGCTCTGATACAAATTATTAGGATATGAGTTTAATTGATTGTAAATGTTTTGTAAGATGGTAAATGGAAGAAGGTTTAAACAGAGTGAATTGTAGCGGAAATAGAAAACTTTGTATTGCAATCAATGGAAAATGGTTTTCATCAACATGCTTTCAAAACGTATAGTTTTTGCATGTGAATCACAAAATCCCCCTCAGCCTTTTATAACAAGTTTGATAGTACAGAAATGCAGAAAAGATGATTGGTGAATGATCTTTTAATAGATAAGAAAATCAATACAACGAAGTCAAGTATTTATACTACAATGCTTACCTCTGCGTATCTTAGCTTCAATTGTTCTTGTATAGCAGACCTTGGCTTTATCATAGGCTTGGGTCAGAGTTTAGAAACTCTGTTATGAAGGATCAATGATCTGATGACCTTTTGGCTTTATATCATATGTTCCTTTGATAGGGTTCAATCCCAACAAAGCTTTTAAAGTTTTCAAAATCTCATCAAAGTTTGGGTCTTCATAATGTGAACACGTTCAATCTGGAAGGGTGGATGCATGCTGAATTTTCTATCTAAGGCTAGAGTGTTCGTACACATCCGCATTATCGGACCAGTCACTCTTACCTGGGAACTCTTGGGGTGAGTTTGTTTTAAGTAACGAACGAATGACCACCATCCTTATGTTTTGTCAATATTTTAACATCTCATTTTGATTATCCAATATCATCTCACTCGTTTTCTCGAATATTTTTACTCCCTTTTAGAATGCCTCCTCGTCGAAACACGAATCCGGACGCCTAAATGGCAGCCATGATAGCTCAGCAGATTGCTGCTATGCTACCAAATCTCATAACTCTGATAAACCAAGCCAAAAATAATGCACCTGCTCCGTGCAATTACAAACAGTTTAATTCGGCTAACTACTCAAGTTTAGGGGTTCTGAGGGAGCAACTGGGCTCCTACAGTGGTTCGAGAGTCTTGAGAGTACATTCCACCATGTCCAATGCCCGAATGATCGCAAAGTTGAGTTTGCTTCAAGCGTGTTCCAAAAGAGGGCGCTCACATGGGAGAACGGAGTGGTGAGAGATCGGGGTGCAGATGTCGCCATGGGTTAGATGTGGGAAGAGCTTCGAGCTCTTATGATGAAGGAGTTTTGCCCCCATTATGAACAAAGGGCACTTGAAAATGAGTTCCACAACCTGAAACAGGACAGTGGAGAACACCGTGCCTATACTGACCGGTATGAGGAGTTAAGTCTGCTTTGTCCAGCAATGGTCACACCTTTGGATAAGGCAATTGAAAAATACATCGACGGTCTGCGAGATCCTGTTCAGGATATCGTCATTGGCAGCAACCCTACTACCGTCCGACAAACCATTGAACTAGCAACTACCTTGACTGACTCTCAAGTCAAGAAAGCTAAACTCCACCGCAAGGGTGACAAGAAACCATCTGTCAAGACTGAGAAACAGAAGGGAAATAAGGCTGAAACCTCAAAGAAGTCTAGGAAGCGTAAGGCTTCCAAGAACTTTGATTTTGTTAGCCAACCAAACCAAGTTGTTCCTAATCTACGTGCACAACCTCCCGCCAAGAGACAATATGCCGGTACTGCACCTTTGTGCAACAAGTGCAACAGTCACCACCAACCCCATCTACAGTGTCGTCATTGTACTAACTATGGACGATCTGGCCATCTGGCCAACGCTTGTCGTTCTGCACCTGCCCCGAATCATGTGGTTCAAAACCCCGTTCAATAACAAGCAAATCCTGTACAACCTCATTATCCACCTAGGTCTTGCTATAACTATGGTGAACTTACTCACAACATAATTAACTGTCTGAAGTTAGCAAATGCAAGCCCAGCTCGTGGACGAGCATTGAATATCAATATTAACGAGACTCGTGCCGATAACGAAGTGGTGAATGGTACGTTCTTCGTTAACAATCATCTTGCTTCTATTCTTTTCGATTCGGGTTCCGATAGAAGTTTCGTATCCCTAGCTTTTGAACCTTTGCTTTCAATGCCTAGAACCAAACTAGAAAAGCCATTAATAGTAGAAATAGCTAGTGGCGAACCCCTTATACTCGATTATGTCATTCGTAGTTGCCAATTGAACCTTAATAACCATTTTTTTTCCATTGACCTCACGCTAATGCAACTCGGGAGCTTTGACATCATAGTACGAATGGACTGGTTAACTAAACACCGTGCTGAGGTGATCTGTTTTGATAAGATCATTCTAATACCTCTCTCGTCTGGTGAAGTCTTAGAAGTTCGTAGAGAAAAAACCGTTAGTAGCCTTCAAATCATGACCTGTACCCAAGCCCAAAAATACCTACGAAAGAATTACGTGGAAAAATACCTACGAAAGAATTATGTGGCCTTATTGGCACATATCATAGAGGAGAAAGGCAAGGGCAAGATTGTTCAAGATATCCTCGTTGTTCAGGATTATCCTGAGGTATTTCCTCAAGAGCTACCTGGTTTACCCCCGGCACGACAACTTGAGTTTCGTATAGATCTTGTACCTGGTGCCAACCCTATAGCCAAATCTCCTTATCATCTTGCACCATCTAAGATGCAAGAGTTATCGAAACAACTTTAGGTGCTTTTAGACAAAGGATTCATTCGTCCGAGCTTTTCATCTTGGGGCGCTCCTGTCTTGTTCATGAAAAAGAAGAATGGATCCTTCCGTATGTGTATCGATTATCGTGAGCTCACAAACTCACAATCAAAAATCGATATCCCCTACCCCGCATTGATGATTTATTTGATCAACGAAAAGGTGCTACTTGGTTTTCAAAGATTGATCTGCATTCTGGGTATCATCAACTTCGTGTACTCGAAGAAGATATTCCCAAGACTGCTTCTCGCATACGATACGGCCATTACGAGTTCACTGTCATGCCCTTCGTTTTGACAAATGCTCCTGCTGTCTTCATGGACTTAATGAATAGGGTTTGTAAACCTTATTTGGACAAGTTCATCATTCTTTTCATTTATAACATTTTGATTTATTCAAAGACACAAGCTGACCATGAACAACATCTCCGTATAACGATGGAACTTCTAAAGAAAGAGCAACTTTATGCAAATTCTCCAAGTGTGAATTTTTCTAAAGGAAGTTCAATTCTTGGGACACATTGTGAACGAACAAGGTATAGATGTAGATCTCGCCAAGATCAGTGCGATTAGGAATTGGAGTACCCCTACTACTCCGTCCGAAGTTCGTTCATTTCTCGGTCTAGCTGGCTATTACCGCTGCTTTATTGCAAACTTCTCCAAGATTGCGGTCCCCTCACTTCGTTAACTCAAAAGAATAAAACTTTTGAGTAGGGACCTAAACAAGAAGAAGCTTTCCAGACCTTGAAACAAAAGCTTTGTGATGCTCCTATTCTGTCTCTACCGGAGGGCAATGACGACTTTGTCATATATTGTGATGCATCAAACATAGGCCTTGGTTGTGTTCTCATGCAAAGATACAAAGTTATAGCTTATGCATCGAGACAATTGAAAATCCAAGAGAAGAACTACACAACTCATCATCTTGAGTTAGGTGTTGTAGTTTTTGCTCCCAAAATTTAGAGACACTACCTCTACGAAACAAAATGTGTGGTTTTCACAGACCACAAAAGTCTCCAACTTATTTTCAATCATAAAGAACTAAACATGAGACAACGACGTTGGGTCAAACTTCTATGTTGGTGCACCTGGTGTTCGTCACCTGTCGAATAGGCTAGATAGAGCGTGTGTTGAATATTGTATAGGTTAGAATCGAACACACGACCGAAATACGGAGATTTCAGTGTTAAAGGAATCAAGTTCGCCCGAACTTGACTTGTATTAGTCAAGTTCGCTCGAACTTGACTATAGCATGGCCAATTTCGCTTGGGATTACATGTTGATGTCAAGTTCGGCCGAACTTGACATAGTCAAGTTCGCCCGAACTCACCTACACTCCAGCGAACTTGTCTCCCTATATATAGGTGTGTTGTTTATTTCATTTAAGTTTTTGACATCCCTACGAGGAGATGCTACCGGATTCTCTCCAGGAACTCCGGCAGCTGGACTTATAAAGATGTATACTCTTTCGGTATGAATGAAGACTTCTGTTGCATTCTACTTCTACTCCTTTCTGTAATAACATTCTACCGAATCGGTTTATGTTTATCCACTAACTTCCGTCTAGAACCGCCTGAGCACGGACCTTCAATTGGTATCAGAGCTACGGTTATCACCTACGCTCATGAATTTGGACATTTTTGGACATTAGGAGGGGTTTTAGACGTAAATCATGAAATAAACCTACAATCCACGGACAAAATCCAAAATTGAACAGATAAGATTGTTAGAAAACCAATTCGACCAGATCTATGGTGAAATCATCTCGAAATTCGAAGAAATAAGGATTTTGGATCGAAAAATGTGAAAAATGGCTGATTTGGGAGACCAAGTTCGCCCGAACTTGACTTGTCGAGGTCAAGTTCGCCCGAACTTAACATGTTTTTTCAAGACTTTTCATCAAGTTCGCTCGAACTTGACAAAGTTTTTCATGTTCTTTCATCAAGTTCGCCCGAACTTGACTGATTTTCATTGAAGTTAAGCACAAGTTCGCCCGAACTTGTCTATTTCATGCAAGTTCGCCCAAACTTGGTGGTGGCCAACCAAGTTCGCCCGAACTTGTCACAATTTGACTAAGTTCGCCCGAACTTTGTCTCACTAGCATATACAAGTTCGCCCGAACTTGTCAAGGCATTGAAAAAATTTATTGCTCAGTTTGATGAGACGGGTGTCCAGAAAAAATTTGGTGATAGAATTTTTTTCGAAATCTTAACGTCTGATACTGACTATTCGGGGACACCGTCGGAGGCCTTAGAGATAGGCTGAGATGATGAGGTTAGAGATGGTTGAAGATGAGAGGGTAGTCATTGATACCAAAGCAATTTGGTGATCATTAGGGTTGAAGACTACCGATGGGCCTTAAAGTAAAATCCGCATTTGTTAAATACTGAAAATTCCGGATTTGAGGAGGAATTTCAGTGAAAAAATTGGTATGGTCAGAATTTGCAAAAACGAGGGGGAATAAAAAAATTTCAATATTTGAAGATTCCGGCATTTTTGAAATTTGTGACACTGCAACAGTATTCGGGTGGTTTACGACTACAGATTAATCGGAAAATACAGAGATTTGAGATTCATTTGTAAATTGATCAAGTTGATGTCTAGTTTGAAAGCAGGTGGTTACATAGCTGAATCTTGGAGGAGTTGTTTATCAAATTCTGCGGTCATGGTTGTGGATTGACACCTGAGTCGCGCGTATGGTTTGGAAGCACACACGACTGCCTATCTTTAACGATGCTTTGCACATGAATTATTGAATGGACTAACCGCCAGGAGATAAGGATGCTTTGTAGTTTCAGTTGCCCCGGGTTGTACGCGGTACCATGATTAAGGAAGATGATTTATGGGATCGGATCTTCCAGACAAAGAAGTGTACCAGTTGCTGACAAAAGAGATTATCCATTTGGGATTCTGTGATCACAGGAAGTTCTGATTATTCAGATCATGATACAGATTGATGCTTAAGGGTTATAGTCCTGATCTCTGTTAACGGAACAGTTAGCTGGATTAGCAGTCATTGGTACCAGTGAGGAATTGAAAACGTTCAAAACGTTTGGTGATGATCTTAGAAATTAGTGACTAGCTCCGAAGACGGATGGTTTCAAAATTACCAAGAAAATCTGATGATAACCTTTGGTGGCCATTATTTTTAATCTTCAAGCAGATGAATCATTCTTCTATTTGGACTAACCGTCATTGGATGATGATGTTTGGTGATTAAGTGGCGCTGGTCTACCGGAGATAGCTATATATCTGACATTGTGACTGAAGAAGAAGAATGTGATTTTGATCACGGACGAATGTTTCTCAGAGTCGAAGTGTTACCAGATTATTTGGTTCCGATGAAGATTTTCTTATTGAAAAAGATTACCGATTTGCTGATCTGGAGTGATTACGGAAATCAGGATTTCAGATTATTGCACGTAAACATTGATTTGAAGTTTACCGGTGTGGTATTTTGAAGTTTCTATCAATTGCCGTTTGAAGATCGGAAGATCGAGCATGGGAGATATACGCTAAACTGAACACGGATGTGGTTAAAGTTGAAATGGAGAAGCTGCATTGATGAGCTTCAAATTGGTGTCTATTCAAGATAATATGTCGGTCAAGCAAATCAGAGGAGGTTGGAAACTGTGCAACAAATATCTGAACTGGAGATTTCAGGGGGAATTAGATGTTGTTAATGCAAACCCGAATCATCAATTAAGGGAGAACTTCTTGATGAGTTTCGACGACATCAGCAGATACCTTGATTGAAGTTGCAGAATATTCAAACACGACTCAAATTTGAAGACCAAGATTCGACAGTAACGAACAAGGAGGAATCTGTTGGTGCACCTGGTGTTCGTCACTTGTCGAATAGGCTAGATAGAGCGTGTGTTGAATATTTTATAGGTTAGAATCAAACACACGACCAAAATACGGAGATTTCAGTGTAAAAGAGATCAAGTTCGCCCGAACTTGACCTGTATTGGTCAAGTTTGCTCGAACTTGACTATAGCAGGGCCAAGTTCGCTTGAGATTACATGTTGATGTCAAGTTCGGCCGAACTTGACATAGTCAAGTTCGCCCGAACTCACCTACACTCCAGCGAACTTGTCTCCCTATGTATAGGTGTGTTTTTCGTTTTGTCATTTAAGTTTTTGACATCCCTACGGGGAGGTGCTGCCGGATTTCTCCAGGAACTCCGGCAGCTGGACTTATAAAGATGTATACTCTTTTGGTATGAATGAAGACTTTCGTTGCATTCTACTTCTACTCCTTTCTGTAATAACATTCTACCAAATCGGTTTATGTTTATCCACTAACTTCCGTCTAGAACCGCCTGATCACGGACCTTAATTCTAAATGACTATGACTGCGAAATTCGCTACCATCCTGGTAAGCCGAATGTCGTAGCCGATGCACTTAGTCGTAAGGAACGTGTCAAGCTGTGTTGTGTTCAAGTTCGATATGACATCCAAACACGCACTCACGAAGCTCAACATACTTGTGTTACACAAGGCATGATAGATAGTGAATTACCACATCATCTTGAGCTTCAACTTAAAACAAAGGACAATGGGTTATTTTATTACCTGGACCGTTTGTGGGTTCCGAGTCAAGAAAATCTCCGCAGCTTATTGATGGACGAGACTCACAAATATCGTTATTCAATCCATCCTGGTGCAGACAAAATGTATAAGGATCTTCGTACCCAGTATTGGTGGCCGGGTATGAAGAAAGACATTGCCTTATATGTATCCAAATACCTTACTTGTCTCAAAGTTAAGGCAGAAAATCAACATCCCTCTGGTTTGCTTGAACAACCAGAACTCCCGGTTTGGAAATGGGAAAACATTGCTATGGATCTCATTAACGAATTACTGCGTATATCTAGCAGTCATGATGCCATTTGGGTATTCGTTGACCGTCTAACAAAGTCAGCACACTTTTTGCCGATCCGTGAGGATCTATCTGCTGATAAACTTGCCAAGATCTATGTTGATGAGATTGTATTACGTCATGGTGTTCCTTTGGACATCATATCAGATAGTGATGCTGATTCTCATCTCACTTTTGGAAGGCCATGCAATCTGCCATGGGAACCAACTTAAGTTTAGCACTACTTATTATCCTCAAACGGATGGACAATCCTAAAGGACAATCCAAACACTAGAGGATATCCTTAGAGCTTGTGAGATCGACTTTGGTGGTAGTTGGGATTCGCATCTACCATTGATCGAATTCTCCTACAACAACAGTTATCACTCCAGCATCAACATGGCACCTTTTGAAGCTCTATACGCTTGAAAATGTTATTCACCTGTCGGCTGAAATGAGGTTGGTGAAGCTCAGCTCACCAGACCTGAACTCATTCTAGAAACCACAGACAAAGTCAAGAAAATTCGCGATAACCCTCTGATAGCTAGAAGCCGTCAAAAGAACTATACGGACAAACGACGCAAGCCCTTGGAATTCCAAGTTGGTGATCACTTCCTTCTTAAGGTATCCCCTTAGAAAGGCGTGGTTAGATTTGGAAAGAAAGGAAAACTTGCGCCTCGATATGTTGGACCATTCAAGTTCGTTGAGAGAATCGGAAAGGTGGCCTACCGACTTGATCTACCTCCTGAACTAGGAAATGTTCATCCAAGTTTCCACGTGTCCAATTTGAAAAAGTGTTTGCCTGATAAAACCTCCACATCCCTCTTGATGAAATTCGTGTTGATGACACGATGGACTTTTTCGAGAAATCTGTGGAAATATTGGACCATGAAGTCAAAAGCTCAAACGCAGATGCATACCGATTGTTAAAGTTCGTTGGGAGTCCAAACGTGGCCCATAATTTACTTGGGAATGAGAGGACCAAATGAAAGCGAAATACCCACATCTGTTTTCACAAGTTTCCTCTAATTAAAATTCGGGACGAAATTTCCTAAAGTAGGGGAGACTGTGACATTTGTGCCTTTTCAACCATTGTACAATTCAGAGCAATTTTGAACCAATGAAATCTTGTGTTTCATTTCCAAGATTGTATAAATACATGTGACATTTGCACGTTTTAAGTCCTTGTACAATTTCAAACTCTCAAACCTTTTCTGGAAGTAAAATCGTAAACTGATACGCAAAGTATTCAGTTTAACATGGCGTACACTCTGGAACAAGGATATAAGCTAAACATACCCTAAATACTCTTTACATAACTTAGAAATAAGTTTTGAGTGGTTCGGTATGGCAAAAACATACTCATTCAAGCTCAGGGACTATTTGCGACAAACTGCGAAAGTCTACCGATTCTCGTATTCAAGATACGAACCACATATACTTATCCAAATATTTTTGTAATCAATAAAATCTGGTATTTTATTGATGAGAATGCAAAAATATCAATTGTTGCGCCATTTCGGTCATTTTCATGTTCGTTATAGCGTTCGTCGAAATTAAGCGAAAAACGCAACCGTGCAACCGAACGAACCAACATCCACGACATTTTCTGGCAAAATCCAAGTTACATATGCCTTAACACCTTTATAGAGCCTAAAAATTGAGTTAAAAGTGTTAAAACTGACAAAATGCGAGGAAACAAGTCCAGGGGCCAAATCTGCCAAAACCCGAAGTTTAGGTCTCGGGCGGGGCGCGAGAGACATGGCCTTAGTCGGGCGCGAGAGGTGCCCTGTAACAGAAAAAATATGGCAGCCAGCTGTTTTTACATGCTTGGAGCCAAAGATTCCGTTTCCTCCAAGTTTTAACCTACAATGACATGAGTCTAAGCTACCCTTGATGCTTGCCACCTCCATGGACACTTGGAATGATCTAACCTTTTCAAATTGCTATAAATAGCAAGATTTTCAACCAAATTCATTGCTAATTTCATTTCTTCTTCACCTATCTGCTCTTAATTGAAGTCTGTTTCCCTTTGGAGGCCTCCTATTGAGTATTATTACCTTCCTAGAACACAAGTAAGTGTTCTTCCTTTTTCTTGTTCATTATTTTAGCTTATTTTGAGCTAAAAGTCAAACAGTTGACTTTCTATTTGACTTTTGGTTCTGACCATTTTTGTTCAAGTCAAAGTTCAATTGAACTTTGCAACGGTGATCGTCATCACGAAGGTTATAATCCTTTGCGATTGCACCTTCTGATTACCACGTTTACTAATCGAAGTGATGAGTCAAAGTTTCCGTCAAAAATACACATTATGTGTCACGACGGAACTATTTTCGGGTATCAAAACACTAAGTTTTGATACCAAATCCGTTTTGCAACTTAGTTAGAAATGTTTTGACATGTCTAACTTGTCACTTCTAGTTTAGTGCTTATTTAGGGTCGTAAGTCGAGCGATCTTGACTACCGCTTTGAGTTTCGAATCCGACCCGTTTCGTCGATCTTGGGATCTGACCAAACACATGTATGTGACCACAGTTGCATAGGGAATAACCTACTGAGGTTATACTTTATGGTCACGTCGTTTGGTAAGTGTTATGATAAGTCGTTCTTATGTTCTTAATAATGACCAAAATGCCCTTTTTGCGTATAAATTCATTTTAAGCATTTGTAATCAAATTTTTGACATATAAACTGATGTTATAACATTTTCAAATATGTTTGGGCATTTAAGACTTATCATAGGACATGTTTAACCATCCGAACACGCATTTAAGCGAATGTCATGTTAAAGTAGCGAAAACTACCTTAACGAGTCATAACGGTTAAAAGCACTTAGGATCACTTTCAAATCAGAATGTTAAGTTTATTAAATCATGCCATATGAGTTCCAACACTCATTTGATTTATAAAACTTCATTCTATCTGATCCGCCGATTAAAGTCCCGGCTTATTAACCTAGTTATCCGATATTAGGAGCCACTTGTATCCTTGATCCTCCAGGTTTTGTTTGAAAGACATTTTGCTTCGTATGTTGAACTAGCATACCTAGTACATGGTTTTCAAACCCATTTTGCTTCGTATGTTGACCTAGCATACATAGTACATGATTTTCAAAGGCATTTTGCTTCGTATGTTGACCTAGCATACCTAGTACATGATTTTCAAAGATATTTTGCTTCGTATGTTGACCTAGCATACCTAGTACGTGGTTTTCAAAGACATTTTGCTTCGTATGTTGACCTAGCATACCTAGTACATGGTTTTCAAATTTGCTTTGTATGTTGACCTAGCATACATAATACATGGTTTCAAAACATTTTCACGACATGCTTACATTGTTTTAGACATTTTGGAAAGTTGATCTCGACAATGATATATTCATTACACTGGATCACCCCGACCGGTAGTATGTAGTGGTACCATAGGATTGACAGTCCCATTCCCGCTTCCTAGGTTTGTTTGGAAGTGACCTTAGGGAATGACATAATCCGATGAATATTGATAAACCTTTGACCTGATAAGGGTTTATCTGACAGTCAACAAGGCTTGAATGTACTCGCCAACAATCCATATTTATATGTCTACACAATAAAAGCAATAATTTTATAAAACAAAACCTTTGACTAAACAAGAACTTTGTTCATTCAAAATCATTGTTTTATACAAGACATTTTGGTTATACAACACATTATTACATTGGTTTATACATAGACATTTGTTTATACAAGACATTTGGTTTTTACATGGCATTGGTTTACACATGAGATTGGTTTAAACAAGACATTTCATTTGTTGGTTTATGGTAAGTGATTTAAATAAGGAGACGTGTGTAATATGATAAAAGCATGGTGGATACGCCATTGGTACTTCCTATATATAAGTGTTTTTATTATATTACATGTCGTAGCGTTATGTTAACCACTTCAAACAAAATACAAGAATGACATGTTTATACAAGGCATCACTTATTTTGGTTATTAAGTTAACCATGCATCATTCTTTTAAATCATTTGATTTTCATATGCTTTCATAAAAGAAACACTTTATAATGATTCATGGCTTTTGAAGTAGTCAAACTATTCTTAAATAATCAAAGCCATGAATCTTCATCACAAAACCTATGTTACTCACAGACATTTTTATGCTGACGTTTTATTTTCACATATGTTTCAGGAGTGAACGTTTGACTATGAATATGTTTCACATAGGGCGGAGTTGGGCCTTAGTCTATCTTAAAACCTACAAGACAAAGACAAATCTTATGTTTTATTTGTAATTTCCCAAGACAATGTAAACAATTAATTTAATAATACCAAACATTATGTACCATGTGTTGTGAAACAATAATTCTGTGACATGACTCCCTGACGTTTCCGTCGTGGTTTGTTGTTTTACGTGGTCGGGGTGTTACAATGAGTTGGGTGATGAAGGTCTGCTGACAAGTTTTGATAATGTGTCTCTTAATTGATCACTTGCAGCATCAGTATGGAATTTCAGTTGGTTCTTTAACCCCTCTTTCAAAAGGTCATCTACAACCATCTTCTCATCAGCCTGGGACATCTGCTTCTGCCTTTTTACTTGTCTTAAAGCAGGGATGGTTAAGTCAGATGGTAAGGACAGATTTTAGAAGGATCGGTCTGTTTCGAAGCAGAGATTATTAGAGCAGTGGTTGTGGATGGATAGTCTGGCTTCCTTGGCACATTTGGATCTTTGAGTCTGAGTTCTCCAATCCCTTGTAATTATCTAAGACCTTTGATTTTGTCCATCTTGCAATTTGTTTAGATGTACCATACTAGGTTGCAACCAACTCTTCTTTCATTCTTTTGATTTTCAAGATTTGATTTTGATCAACAAATTTTGCTTTCTTCCAATTTGGAGGTGTAGCCTTTTGCTGTGGATTTTTAAGAAATATTTGTATCCTTTCAATTTCTTCTTGAAGATCATCTGCTGGCCAGTTTTTGAATTGGGCCCTCGTTTCCTTGTATGGTTTATGTGTCATGATATTCTCTAGAAGGTCTTGTCTTAGATCAGGGTTAACTTTTGTAGTTTTCTCTAACTTTGACTTGCAGAGATCTTTGGCAAAGTCCTCAAGATGTCTATCTTTTTCAAGTTGTAGTTGCATTTCATTTGTAAATTTGACCATCTTTGCCATCATTATCCTCTTTGGCAATTGTCTCTGCTTGTTTGGCCTTCAGTTGTAAGTATTCTTCGAGGTTCTTTGGTTTTTGATACCCATAAAGAAATGGAAATTCCCTTTGTTTTGGATCCTCAACATCATAAAAGGATCTATTTCCTTTCTCACAGCTGGTAGCTCAAGGGGATATAGATAAGCCAAAGGAAAGAGTGATGTGGATAAATAGCCATGTGCAAGGTTTGAAGATTGTGGTGAAAGTGGAAGTGATTTTGGTGGTAGTGAAATGGGTGAAGGTTTGGATGGTAGTGTGGCAGGATTTGTTGGAATTGATGAGGTCAGTGATTGTGAAGATAAGGGCATGGGTGATGGAATTTCTTCATCTTCATCATCATCACCAATTACAAAAGTTTTTCTTTTGCTTTTGAATTTGATTTTTGGAGAAGATGGTGGTTGCGGAATTCTCGGTGGTGTGGTCATTGGTTGGGTTAGGATAGGAAAAGTGACCATAGCAGAGGTTTGAGAAAGATCTGTTGTAACCATTGTTGTGTCAACAACTTATGACACAACATGAGTTATAACATCTGCTGGAGTAGTTGTAGTTTGTGGTAGTGGTGAACTTGGTTTGGATTGAGCAGCGGATACAGTTGGAATTTTCTCAGCAGTGGTTTTAGAAGATGTGGATATTGGTTGCCTAGCTTTTTAGCGGGTCTCTTCTTTCTTGAAGAACCAACGTCTTTTTTTTCCTTTTGTTGTTCCAATTTTTTTTAACTGCACTTTTGCTCTTTGCCCTTAAACTTTTCAACCTTTTCTGCTTTTCTGTAGCAATCTTTTCAATCTCTCTATTCAGAGATTCATCAATCTCTTTTCCAGGAATAGAAGCAGATATTGCAGTAGTGGTTTCAGGCTCTTTTGGCTTTACCAAGGGATCTGGCTGTAATTTTCTCAAAGATTATTTCTCCCCCTTTTTATCATCATCAATGACATCCTCTAGAAAGATAGGAGTATGGGCAGAGCCATTAGTTTTGAGCAGATGGTCTTTAATGGATTTTATCTCAGCTTGGGTATCTTTGTACCTAGCTTCAACCATTTCCCTAATGAATTTCATGTGAGTGTTGTGTTGCATTTCTGCTAAACTTCTTTGGGCTGAGAGAACAGGTTGTATCATATTCCAGAGCTCATAAGTGGTTTGAGAAGTAGAAGCAGAAGGTGGGATTGACATTGTAGGAGTTGTTGCGTCATGGTTTTAAGTTCACCGATAGAAGATTACATTGATTGCATTCTCCCCGTCAATTCTTTGTAACGTAGCTCATCACCTAATTTAATATGATCATCTGAACTCCTACCAGTAGTAGTTTTATCTGTGTTATCATTAGTATAAGTTTACTTCAAAACTTCAAACACAGATGCCCTTTTTTCTTGGTACTGGGGACTTCCAACTGGAGCAGAGGTTATAGTTGTAACCTCAACAGTTGTTGCCTTCAAGGAACACTTAGAAATGTAACCACTGTCCAACTATGCCACAGTTGTGACTACAGTTGTAGTGGCTGCTTCACTTGAAATATCACAAAGGGTTACTTGTAACCCACAGGATGTAACCTCCTCAGTTGTTAATAGGATAACGAAGACAAGATGATCAGACTCAGTCACGTGTAGAGGTAAACTCTCAGTAATAGGTAAGTGAGAGGAACTAGTTTGTGTCTGATCCATGTCAATTGCATTCAAGAAAGGTAAGATGTTGTGCGGGAATTGAGTTGGAGAGGGTTGTGGAGTAGAAAGCAACGTTACCCTAGGAGAGGGGTTGTGGAAGATAGATCCAAATGAATCTAGAGCTTCATATTGTGGTGTCCATGTGCTTACAACTTGATCCTTTTATGAGGATACAAGAGGTGGTAGAACTCCTACCAGTAGTAGTTTTATCTGTGTTATCATTAGTATAAGTTTCCTTCAAAACTTCAAACACATATGCCCTTTTTTCTTGGTACTGGGGACTTCGAACTGGAGCAGAGGTTACAGTTGTAACCTCAACAGTTGTTGCCTTCAAGGAACACTTAGAAATGTAACCATTGTCCAACTGTGCCACAGTTGTGACTACAGTTGTAGTGGCTGCTTCACTTGAAATATCACAAAGGGTTACTTGTAACCCACAGGATGTAACCTCCTCAGTTGTTGATAGGATAACGAAGACAAGATGATCAGACTCAGTCACGTGTAGAGGTAAACTCTCAGTAATAGGTAAGTGAGAGGAACTAGTTTGTGTCTGATCCATGTCAATTGCATTCAAGAAAGGTAAGATGTTGTGCGGGAATTGAGTTGGAGAGGGTTGTGGAGTAGAAAGCAACGTTACCCTAGGAGAGGGGTTGTGGAAGATAGATCCAAATGAATCTAGAGCTTCATATTGTGGTGTCCATGTGCTTACAACTTGATCCTTTTATGAGGATACAAGAGGTGGTAGAACTCCTACCAGTAGTAGTTTTATCTGTGTTATCATTAGTATAAGTTTCCTTCAAAACTTCAAACACAGATGCCTTTTTTTCTTGGTACTGGGGACTTCCAACTGGAGCAGAGGTTACAGTTGTAACCTCAACAGTTGTTGCCTTCAAGGAACACCTAGAAATGTAACCACTGTCCAACTGTGCCACAATTGTGACTACAGTTGTAGTGGCTGCTTCACTTGAAATATCACAAAGGGTTACTTGTAACCCACAGGATGTAACCTCCTCAGTTGTTGATAGGATAACGAAGACAAGATGATCAGACTCAGTCACGTGTAGAGGTAAACTCTCAGTAATAGGTAAGTGAGAGGAACTAGTTTGTGTCTGATCCATGTCAATTGCATTCAAGAAAGGTAAGATGTTGTGCGGGAATTGAGTTGGAGAGGGTTGTGGAGTAGAAAGCAACGTTACCCTAGGAGAGGGGTTGTGGAAGATAGATCCAAATGAATCTAGAGCTTCATATTGTGGTGTCCATGTGCTTACAACTTGATCCTTTTATGAGGATACAAGAGGTGGTAGAACTCCTACCAGCAGTAGTTTTATCTGTGTTATCGTTAGTATAAGTTTCCTTCATAACTTCAAACACATATGCCCTTTTTTCTTGGTACTGGGGGCTTCCAACTGGAGCAGAGGTTACAGTTGTAACCTCAACAGTTGTTGCCTTCAAGGAACACTTAGAAATGTAACCACTGTCCAACTGTGCCACATTTGTGACTACAGTTGTAGTGGCTGCTTCACTTGAAATATCACAAAGGGTTACTTGTAACCCACAGGATGTAACCTCCTCAGTTGTTGATAGGATAACGAAGACAAGATGATCAGACTCAGTCATGTGTAGAGGTAAACTCTCAGTAATAGGTAAGTGAGAGGAACTAGTTCGTGTCTGATCCATGTCAATTGCATTCAAGAAAGGTAAGATGTTGTGTGGGAATTGAGTTGGAGAGGGTTGTGGAGTAGAAAGCAACGTTACCCTAGGAGAGGGGTTGTGGAAGATAGATCCAAATGAATCTAGAGCTTCATATTGTGGTGTCCATGTGCTTACAACTTGATCCTTTTATGAGGATACAAGAGGTGGTAGCCTTATGGGTTGAGATCGTTCCACCTGCTGTGACAGTAGTGGTTTCAAGTGACTTTGGTGCTGTCACTGGGTTAACCTCTAGGATCTCATCTTTCAAAGGACCCTTTTTCTGTTGGTTTGGTTTGGTGGGCTTTTTGGATTTTGCATGTTTTCTTTTGGAGGTTTCTGTTGTGGGTTCACTACACTGGTTGAAGTGTTGTGATCAACAGTAGCAGTAGGCTCAGCAGCAGAGGTTTAAGCTTGAACAAGTTATTCTTCTAAAACTTGCTCATCCCCATCTGCTTGTGTTCTAAAACCTTTTATTGATTTGTAATACTTGTAAAGTTTCATGAGTAAGGCTGCCAGAAGAAACCACAGCACCTTGTTTACCATCCTTTTCAAAAACTTGGTTTTTAATGTAAACACTTAACAACCTTGGATGCATCAGAAAAGCTTTATTCTTTTTGATGTTATTGTAGTTTGTCACCAAATCATTGAACAATACTTGGGAAAAGTTAAAATCAGATTTTGTTAAAATTGCATATCCCAAAGTACTGCATGGTTAAAGGTATTTCATTAAAAGTAGTTGTTTTGGCAGATAAAAATGTCAAAAGACTATGGAAAAAGAACTTCATCTCGGCAGGAAACTTAGGTTTGTAGATGGTTTTACCTGTAAGTTGACCTTCGTAGCCACGCTCGATGAATTCATCATGCAAATCCTTATTGTGGAAAGAAGTGGGGTGTGCTAGGTCATTGAGACCGAAGACAGTTGAGATGGAAGTTGGGCTTATTTAAATGAAAGATTCACCCACTTTTGAGATGATAGCATAAGCTTTCCTCTTTGTGTACTGAACTTCAACATTCGCCCAGAATTGACGAAGTGTATCAAGATAGATGGGAGCTTTAACTTCCATGATGTGTTTGTATTTCGATTTTTTCAAAATTCTGATCATAGCATGATATGTTGTATTTGAAACTGTTTCTTCGAGAATGGGAGTGTAGTTGTGAGGTGTTTTGATTATGAGAGTCATGGTGAAAGGTTGAAGAAGTATGGATTTGTGAAGAAGAAGAGAATCACGGGAACCGGTTTTAGAATTTTTGAATTTGATATGGCGAGTAAAACTCTGTTTGGATAAAACAAGGTTTATAAAGTGAAAAAGTGAGTGATTACGTGGCATCTGTTGCAAAGATCTGATGGCTAACATATGTCCACATGTAACCTCTGGTGAAATAATGGATGACAGTTGTTTGGGAAACCACTGTTGTGAGCTAACAGTGGGTGGGAACAGTGCCCACTTTTAACACAATCGGAGGATAGAGAACAGTGGTTACAACCAAAAACAGTGTTTTAGCTCAACCAAAGAATACCTTTTAATAGTGGATAGATTTTATAACCCAAACAGTGGGTTTGAGCAACAGTGGTTATTAACAGACATTTAAGATTTATTGAAAATTTTCAATTTTAAACTATTTTTAAGAATGAATTTTAGTTTTCTGGAAAAAAAAATTAATGCTATTTACACATGGAACACAAAAATTTGTTTTCAATCTATGTTTAGCATGCTAATCCTAGAGATCAGACTTTCTAAGGTAGATGTATCTAATGCTTTGGTTAGAACATCTGCCAGTTGATCTTTAGTTGGAACATGAGCAGAGAAATAAAACCTTTTTAATAGCAATCTCTCACAAAGTGATGTCTGATGTCAATATGCTTTGTTGTGGAATGAGAAACTGGATTTTTAATGATGTTTTCAGTTACTTGACTATCTAACTTGATAGGAGTCTTCAAAACAGTTACACCAAAATCCATCAGTTGATTTTGAAGCCATAGGAGTTGAGCTGTGCAACTTGAAGCAGCAATGTAGTCAGCTTCAGCAGTGAATATGGATACTGCAACTTGCTTTTTGCTTTGCCAGGACACTAGGCAATCACCTAGGAAGTGAACTCCCCCTGATGTGGACTTCCTTGTGGTGTGGCAACCAGCAAAATCACTGTCTGAATAACCTGAAAGCTCAATGTTTCCATTAGCAGGATACCAGATACCAAGTGTGGGAGCACCTTTTATGTATCTGAATATCCTTTTCACAACAATAAGATTTGACTTTATAGGTGCTGACTGGGATGTGGCACAAACACATGTTGCAAACATGATGTCTGGCCTAGAAGCAGTTAGGTACAATAAAGACCCAACCACACTTCTGTAAAGAGTTTGATCAACCAAGTCATCTTTGTCATCAACAGTGACAAGCTTTGAGGTTTCCATGGGTGTAATACATGGTTTACAATCATTCATATCAAATTTGGTAAGTAGTTCTGTGACATACTTACTTTGATGAATGAAAGTACCATTGTGCAATTGTTTTACTTGGAGACCAAGAAAACTTTGAAGCTCACCCATTGCACTCATTTCAAACTCTGCTGCCATGAGTTGCCTAAACTTTTCAGACATGGCAGTGCATGTGGATCAAAAAATGATGTCATCCACATATATTTGGAAAAGCATCAAATCTTTTCCACTCCATTTCAAGAAAAGTGTTTTATCAATTTTACCTCTTGTGAAACCAATGGATAAGTGAAAAGTGGAAAGAGTTTCATGTTAGGATCTTGGTGCTTGCTTCAAGCTATACAAAGCCTTATTAAGCTTGTAGACATGATCAGGATAAAATGCATCTTCAAATCCAGGAGGTTGACATACATATACCTCTTCTTTGATCTTACCATACAAGAATGCACTTTTAATATCCATTTGAAATACCTTGATGTTGTGGTTGGCAGCAAAGGCTAAGAACAATCTGATGGCTTCTAATCTTACTACAGGAGCAAAGGTTTCATCATAGTCAATGCTTTCTTCTTGCCTATACCCTTGAACCACAAGCCTACCTTTATTCTTGACAACAATACCCCTTTCATCAGTTTTGTTTTTGAAGACAAACTTTGTGCCAATTGGACATACATCCTTAGGCAGTGGTACAAGTTCCCATACTTGTCGTATTTTGAATTGAAGGAGCTCTTCTTGCATGGCTTCTACCCAAATACTGTCTTTCAGTGCCTCTTGGTACTTGACAGGTTGTGTGAGAGATAGGAAACCAGCAAAAAGACAAATGTTTTAGGATTAACTTCTGGTGAGCACCCCTTCATTGATGTTGCCAATAATTTGGTCAGATGGATGGTTTTTAAGGTAGATTAGATCTCCCTTATATGGAATGATGACATTTTGAGGTGAAGGCTGCAGATGGGAATCATCTAAGCTAACATCTGTTGGCAATTTTGAAGAGCCAACATCAGTTTGAAATGGAGGTGGAGGTATAGGTGGAATGGGTGTGTATGGAAATTGATTTTTGTTCATAAGAAAGTGGACTTTTATCAACAGTGGTTTGGTTTTGTGAGCTGGTAGAGGTTTGGGGATCAACAACTGTTGAGCCAGCAATGGCAGAGTTTGCACAGTTGTTAGTAACATCAGCTTCTTTGATGGATTGACTTTGAATTGTGGAAGCACACTGTCATATCCATAATCTTTATGGGAAGATTGTGATATACCTGCAGGGTTAGTCTTGATAGACACATCTTCAAATGTAAATTTGTCTTAAGTCAAACAATTCAGCAGGATTTGTTAGGATTTTCAAAGAAGAAAGTTCATTGGACTTTAGATACAAAGTTTCTTCAACACACTTGATCCTAGAGTTAAAAACTCTGTAGGCTTTAGCAGTGGTTGAGTATCCTATAAAATAATCACAATCTACTTTGGCTGCAAACTTTGAAATGGAATCTTTTAATTTTAAAATGAAACATGGGCAGCCAAAGACTTTGAAGTATGAGATCAGAGGTTTGATTTTGTATAAAAATTCATAGGCAGTCTTCTGATGCGTGGGATTGATCAAAACTCTGTTCTGCACATAGCAAGCAGTGTTTGCAGCCTCTGCTCAAAAAGACAAGGGTAAGCCTGAGTCTGCAAGCATTGTTCTTGCAGATTCAATTAAAGTCTTGTTTTTCCTTTCAACCACCTCATTTTGTTCTGGTGTCCTTGGGATGCTATATTGTCTAACTATCCCTTTTGACACACAGAAAGCATCCAACTCCTTGTTCTTAAACTCTGTCCCATTGTCACTTCTAAAAACTTTTACTGGAAAGTAAAATTGCTTTTCAACTTGTTTTTTCAAAATGCTAATAGTTTCATCTTTAGAGTGCATGAAAAATGTCCATGTGAACCTTGAAAAATCATCTACAATGACAAGACAGTATCTTTTCTTTTTGAGACTCATGATTTTTACAGGGGCAAACAAGTCCAAGTGCAGCAATTGCAAACATTGACTTGTTTTGGACTCTTCAATTGACTTGTATGAACTTTTATGTTGTTTGCCTTTTAAACATGAAACACAATATTCATCACAAGTAAATTGTTTTATGGGTAAACCTCTGACAAGATTTTGTTTGGAGAGTGTAGAGATAGTTTTCAGATTTGTGTGTCCAAGTCTTCTATGCCATAATTTTGTCTCTTTGCTTTAAGCAACTGAGAACAAACATGCATTGGACATTAGATTATCCTTCAACATATCAACTACATACACATTGCCACTCCTCTGAGCAACAAGTTGTGCTTTACTCTCAGCAATGATTTGATCAAACTTTTTAACTACTTCTGGTCCTACAATTTGACATGTTTTCTTTGTAAAGAATGATCCATATCCTTTGTCACTCATTTGTGAGACACTCGACAAGTTAAATTTCAGATTGTCAATGAAATTAACATGTTTAAATTTGAGTTTCCCAGCCTGAACAGTCCTTAACCCCAACACCTTCCCCTTTGAATTGTTACCAAAAGATATATCACCCACTCCATGTGCCATGAAATATTTGAGTAGGGCTCTACATCTTGTCATGTGCTTGGAACCTCCAGTATCTACATACCATAAACTGTCAAGGCAATTAGAAGCTCCCTGCACATTAGTAAACAATTAGTTTAGGTGGGTCTCCAAAGCCAAAACGGCTTTGGATGGGGTCACAGATTTTCCAATCTCAAATTCAGGAAGATGGACATTGGTTGGATTAGACTTTTGTAACCACTATTGTGGGCCAGTTTCTATCAGATGTTTGTAACCATGAGGAAACCATTGACTCTTGATTTTGAGGGCCTTTTGTTACCCTCATAACTAAGAGGAACCTTTTGATACACCGGTTGGCCATATCCTCTTGGGTACATGTTTGTAGGTGGTGCATCTAATACTTGTACCTCTCTGGGAACAGAGGTTTTTTTCAAAGCTTTGGTAACAGATGTTTGAACTGGTTCAAAGGTGTGTTAAGATTTTTCCCTAACAGAACTGGTTTGACTCTCTCAAGTGTTTTTGAATTATATTCTTTTCTTTTAACAACAAAGTTTTGAAGATAAACACATTCTTGAGTTTTGAGATTTGTTTTGCCAAAGATGATGCAATTTGAAGAATTAGGTGTTACATTTCTTTTGTTGATATCATAAGCTTTTAGAAGAAAACAGTTTTGAGTGACATGATTCTTCTTTTCACATAAATAACAAAACAGGTTTTTAACATTTTCTTTCTTCTTTCCTTTCTCAGACTTCTTTTCAACAGATGTTGTAACATCTGCTGGAAGATCCATGATAGGGATTACTCTTGCTTTTGGTGCTTTGACACCATCTATGGATGAAAAGTCCATTGGCTTGAAGTTTTCAAGGATGTCATATTCATTAGACCATGTGGGTTTGAATTGATATTTTTCAACTTCCTCAAAGGTTGAGGATCCCTCATATTTTTCTAAAACAATTTTGTTTCCATCTTTATCAGTGACCTTGATTTCTTCACCAGCTAAGTTTGTTAGAACAATTTCTACCACACCAGATTCATTTACAATAATATTTTCAGAAACTTGGTCATTTTTCCTAAATCATATGCCAAATTTTTTTTTACTTTTGATCTGGTTTTCAAGTATAACTTCATAACCTTTGCAGGGTTCTGCCTATTTTTCACAAGTGATTTGGGTAGACTCCAACTCATTTTTGCAATTTTGATATTTTCTTTCATGGTTTGGAGTTTGTCCTTGGTTATGCTTGCTTCATGTTTTAGACTGCTGATTTCAGATTCTTTTTCAAACAATTTTGTTTTCAACTCCTTTGAGTGTTTTTCAAAATGCAGTTCATCGTCTAAAATTTTGTTTCTAAGATTTTCATTCACCTCTTTTATGTTAGCAAAAGCTATTATGCATTTATCTGAACATAGATCTTTAAGGATCTGAGGAGATACCTTAGCAGCAGCCATCATGGCATAGTCACAGTCACCTTCACACCCACTAGCATCCCATGGGTCAGACAGAGGTTTCACATCTTCATCAACATTCTCTTTTATAGCAATTGTTTCATCATGAACTTCAGACACATCAGACTTAGACACTTCTTCCACAGATTCATCACCTTCATCAGTGCCATAAAGCAAAATTCAGTTTCCAAATCATTTTAGCTACTAGAGCAAAGTTTTCATCGGTTAACTCCTCAAGCAAGCTACTCCAATCAACAAAGCCTTGAGTGAAGAAGCTATGTTGATTAACATCTGCCGGAGCAGTGGCTTGGGTAACTTGAGGTGCAGGTTGCACATGAACTTGAGGAGGTGGTGCTTAAACATATTCAATCTGTGGAACAGTGGTTTGAACATAATGCACTGGAACAATGGTAACAGGGTGTGCAAAATGAGCAGTGTTTGCATATAAGGAGCAGGGGTATATTGGGAATAATGAGCAATGTTTTGTGTATGTTGAGGTCTAGGGCCAGGATGTGTCACAATGGGTCCAGATGTTTGAGATCTACAGTCCCTAGCAAAGTGTCCTAGCCTATTGCACTTATAGCACTTAATCTTTGATTTATCCAGCCCGACTTTTAACCCCCCATGCAACTTTGGGAACTTTCTACCAGTCCTTTTGTAAAACTTGCTAGCTCTAACACTCAATAGTGCCAACTGGTGCAAAATATCCATTTCCTCTAGATATGTTGGTTCAAAATGTTGAAGATCATTCAACTCAAAGGATAAGTTATCAGAAGTTTGGCTTTCCCCACTAGCAGCAAATGCATAGTTGGGTGAGTAGGAATCAGAGTTGAAGTTACCACCAGAGGTTATATCAATGAAATGATCATAACTCTGATCCTTACCATTGTCAGAGGCTTCTTCTTGGCCTAGAAGTGTTGTGTTGCCAAAAGTATAATCATTAGCTACTTTGCCAGATTCTTGTAACTTCTTTTTCTGGTTCAACTCTCTCTCATAGGTCAGGAGCCTACCATGAAGATGTGTAAGACTCGTTTCTTTAAACCCAACTAAAATACGAGTTACAAAAGCTATAGTTTCCCACTTTTCTGGTAATGATCTAAGGAAACGACTATTCATAGTCGAATTGGGAAATTCAACATTAACCAGGTTAAGTTCACTTATGAGACAGCTAAATCTTTCAAACTGTTGGGTTAGAGACTCTCCTTTTACATGACAAAACGTTTCGTATTGTTGATTCAAGACTTCTCTGTTGTTTTCTATTACTTTCTCAGTCCCACCGAATTGCTCCTTCAAGGCATCCCATTACTCCTTTGCACTATTGCAGTGCAACAGGCCAGCATAGATTTCGTTAGGCAAGGCTGAAGCAACAATGCTAAAAGCCTTAGCATCTAACTCAATTTTTTTTGGAAATCCTGCTCGGAGTAATATTCATGACTTTTAGGCACTTGAATTCTGGGGTCTTCTGCACTTGGGACCATAGGTACATGAGGCCCAAATACAACTGATCTCCAGCAACCGGTGTTTTGCTGAGCAAGAATATGGCCCATCCGACATTGCCAGATATAGTATTCATTTCTGACAAGTATCGGAGGCTTAAACATGGAACCAGTGTTGTTGGAATCATGTGTGTTTTGTGACATACTGATTGTTTACAAATAGATTTTGTTTAAAAACTTTGAGACGTAGATAAACTCTGTTTTTCCAATGAAAACGAACAAATAAATTAGCAGGGAGAGCTGATCTGTTCAAATCATATTGATTGTTAAGTCAAATTTGATTGATCTAGCTCTGATACCAATTGTTAGGATCTGAGTTTGATTTAGTTGTGAAAGTTTATGAATGGAAGATGAATGAAGTGTAAAAACATAGTGATATGTAGCGAAATTTAGATAACTTTTGAATCACAACTAAAGGAAGATTGCTTTCATTATCATGCTATCAACTTATAAGTTTTGCATGTAATTCACAACTCCCCCTCAGCCTGATATTTATTCATACAAAATGTAAAGAAGACTATTGGATACAAAGTATAAAATGATCTTTTGATAGATAGATAGAACAGTACAAAGGCACCGTCTATATATAGTACATTCCAAACCTCTGAGCATCTTTTGATGACGTCAGAGGTGATAGCGACAGCTAACAAATATAACTAACACTAAACACTACTAATACTAAACTCTGCTATATATACATTGTTACATTGATAAAGTAAACACTGATGAGTCTATCCACTGTTAGTCTTCATCAGAGGTTCCCTTCTAGCAGATGTTCTCTTCATAACAGGGCTTTGTCTTTGGCAGTGCTTAGCAGACTTTAGCTTGGGCAGTGGATCTCAACCAGAGCTTGTAAACTCTGTTATTGTTGGATCAGGTGTTATAGATATTTTGGCTTTCTATCATTTGTTCCTTTGTAAACGGTTCAATTCCCAACAAATATCATTATAATAGTTTGAAAGGTTTGAGGTGACTTTATATCCGTATGTCTGAGAAAATAATGAAAACCCATGAATCTTGTTTGGTTTTACTCGATTCCTTAAAGTGAATGTGGCTATACATTGGTTGTGGTGATCATGAACTTAATTGTGAAAAATGTAATAATGGTCATGTAAATATGATTAAAAACTAGAAGTCGCAAATTGTGGGATTGATCATATGATGATAATATGTGGAAAGGATGAAAGTAATTATTATGTAACATGGCAGTTTGAAATGATAGTTAATTTTTCGCTCGTATCTTACATTTTGTATTACATACGTGCAAGTAATACATATTATGAACCATAAATGATAGTTTGAATTGATAGTTAATTGTTGCTTGTATTTTTGTTTTGTATTACATACGTGCAAGTAATACATATTACGATCATAAACATGTTGCTCTGTTCTGGACTCTGGATCCAACAGTTAGAACATTCAAGCCACAGATAAAGGACCCTGAAACCAATACTTCGACCTCCTACACAATGTCAAGTAAGTTTTCTGTTTGCAATAAACAAGATTTCTTTGAAACTAGAAATATATACACATATTAGAAAATGATCAGAAAACTGTAACAACTCGTACCCACAGTTTATGGATCATAATATTAATTGCAATGACCGGTTAAACTACATCGAGTCAATGATGATGTGAAATATATTGAAGAATTAGAAGATTCTTAAAGTTGGTAATTAGCATACAATATTTGCTCTTAATGGATGTTAAGTATATGCCAAAAAAATAGGGCGCCAATCCTTAAATATTCTGGAAATGATTAAAGGACATAAATATCCAACATGATAGCATTTAGTATTTTAAATCAACTCATCGTCTAAATGGTTATCAAGTTCGCTACTTGAAGTTTGCATGGTTTATGGCCTAGCTATAAGATAACAAGCATATTATTCCAGATTGGCACATTTATTTTGCTTATAATGATGAATTTGATTCCCATGATATTATTGATCATTAGAATATGTGTTAGTGTTGAGACGCTCAGTAAACGTCTGCAATTGAGTGCAAAACCATTGACATGAGAGCGAAAGGTTCGTGTTTATATTTTATTTTACATGTGTTCACGTCAAGGTTCGTGTTTATATCATACATCCTCCCTGTTATAGTTGGTTTTTGGCCAGGAACCAAATATGTTACATCTAAGATTTTGGTTATGTAGTATCTATTATATTAATCTACTACAACGCATAAAGATGTGACCTCAAAGAAGGCTGGGAATATATATACTTAAATCCGTTTACAAGGGATTTATTAACGATTCAGTTTATTGATACTCACATTGATGAATCAACATTCCCAACATCAAGGGGAGATAAGAAGCTGTTAGTAACAAAATGGGTTGGTATGAATTATAACTTATCCTCAAAACTAAAAGGTTGAACCTTAAGTTCAAAGGATAACTCGGTTACAGAGATTGACAAATCAATTATCACACACATTCACTAACCTAAATATGGTGACAAGCTAAGGCACATATATCAACTATTAATGCTTCAATTAAGATTAGTGTCCTAGAAGGAAAACCATATATTGGTAATGAGTCTATTGAACACCTAAAGTGTGGTTTGATTCCAAGAATAAAAATCCTCGAGAAAGGATTAAGTAATGAAGATGTTCAAGTCGAGGTATTGTAAAAAGGTCTCCTGAAGAGACATTAGCATGATGGTTCCAGAAGAACCTCAGGTACCTGAAATATAAAGAGCTCGTAGTAAATTATATCATGTCTAGACATGTATGGAATTGAAAAAATTTGACATCGTTATACTTTTGTATATAATATAGCGCTTGAAATGATGAGGATCAAGATTTACGCCTGCCTATGAATGAATACAAAAAATATTGATTGGCCAAAATGGAAAGATGCAAATGAGCCAGAGTTGAATTCGATATTGAAATGAAAGGTTTTTGGACTAGTAGTCCATACAAAAAAAGTTGTAAAATATTTTAGATACAAATAAGTCATTTATGCGAATCATGGATTTCAAAAATACTTATAACTGAATAAAAGATTCTCTAGTAGTGGATGCATTTTCTAGTATTTAAGTAGTCTCATAATATAAAGAGTGAAATAATATGTGTCTTACGAATGTTATACATCACTTGATACTTAAAGTTTACATGAAAGTCCCTGAATGATTTAAAGTATCAAAGTCATTTAAAGTAAGTTCTCGAGAGCATTATAATTCTATATACTTATTTAGATCTGAATACGTTATGAGTGAATTGAATATAACTTGAACTCCTCGTGAGTATACTAGAGCAGCTGAGGGCTTAAAAGGTAAAATGAAACATTGTAGGGTGTAATTCTTGTGCACCAATACATAAGCAGGGAATAAATCAAACCTGTTGATTATAATATCTCAATCTATAAAGATGGTACAATTGATTTACCAAATGATAAAGTTTATGTACCGAAACTTTTAAAGAGTTTGCATAATTGGTCAAGATGAAAAAGTCCATGACAGATAGATGCTGCCTGAAACATTGATATCAATATCTTAAGAAGTATTTTGTAAAGTTAACAACATATGTATGAACTAAAATAGTCGGGTTGAGTGTTGTACAACTCATGAGATATTAAGATAAAGAGAAATATAAGTCTGTTAATATTATCCATTTTTATCATAAGTTCTCTAATAAAAGCTCACTATAATCACAGTTTACAATGATGATGTCTAGGCATCAACGAGAGAAATTGTCAAGCTTTTAGAGGGATAATTTTTTTAATGACGTTGGCACAATCTAATTATTACTTGATATGTAGTTCGAATATATGTGTAATTATACTTTTATCCATCGACCAAACTACATCTTAAAGATGTTGGGACATTTTAGTATTCACAAAGCTCAACCTTAAAGTATGTTAAAGGTTGTTCAATCACTTGTTTTAAGAATGAACATTATCATCTCTTGCCAAAATAAAGATTCCCATTATAGAATGATAGTTAAGTGCAATTGTGCATTATATATATATATCTCGCTAGCTATGCATGATTATATATCTATTTGAATTTATCAACATGCATGCTAGAGCTAGCATGTGTCATGTGATGAGGCATTAGAATGGTTAAAACAAATATTTCGATATGTAAGGTATGAGATTATATTTTACTAACCCATGAAAACAAAATTGACTATTTTTATAGATGCAGGGCATGTAACACGACATAGGTGTGGATATTATGGTATTTGCTTACGTGAGGAGGCATTGGAAATTTCATATGAAGATTATACAACATTACTCAACATAAAGTATTGCATGTTAAGGGATCAAGCAACGAACCTAACTACAAAACTTCTGAGAAACTTCTATAATAAAACCACACCAGTCACTTAGATATACATGTTCAAATAAGGGGGAGTATTATACAAATTGCACTCTTTTTTCCTTCACTAAGTTTTGTCCCACTAGGGTTTTCTTAATGAAATTTTTAATGAGGTGACAAACCTAATCCAGAAGTATCAGTGTAGAAAATACGCATTACACGTTGCACTCTTTTTCCCTTAGCTATCGGTTTATCCCATTGGGTTTTCTTAGCAAGGTTTTTAACGAGACAGCATCTTCAAGCGTCTTAGGTTGATAACCAAGGGGAGTGTTATAAATAAATATGAGTATGGTTATTTACTCCATTTATAGATTGTTCAGCAAGTTTTCATCTCCTATATATATTATATTGTATCTCACTATATGACACACCTATCAATGATATAATCTCTCTCCTTATTATTTTCTTTGTGTTATTGTGCAATTAGGTTTGTTTCACAACAAAGACTCAAAGACTCATATGTTAAATATTTGGATGCCTATGAATTATTGCATTTGCAATTAAGACTCTAATCGGCCCATTTGTTGGGTATGTGCCACAGTGCCAGCCCGTTTGACAAAGTTATTGTCGTTGATGGTTTATCACCCATCCAATAAATGTAGAACCATATCAGTTGGGCCTTAAAGAAAAGATATCAACCAACAAAGATAATGTAACCAAAAATCGAAATAAGGCTCTAAAAATCCTATATTAAATATTTATAAAATACCGTCATACTGTCATAAAAAAATCAATCAGTATAAGTAAGTGGTGTATTTGGGTCAGTTAAGGTCGGGTTTTGATCAAAACCATAACCATACTTTCAGTTAATTGTGCAGTGATAACTGACCGGTTCGTATTATCAGTTTTTGTCTTGGTTTCAATTGGTTATGGGTTGCTCAGCCGTTTATTTGTTTTTTACTAATGTAATTGGTCAACTACATGAAACATAGATGGTTAAATCCATTACATGTTTGATGTTGCTCCTGCGTTTGATCTTGTCGTTGTTGAGTTTTTTATTTATATGAAATTATTGTGTTTGTAATGATATGAATTTGTTTTATAGCTACAGTAAGGGAAACAATTTTTACTCTTTTTAATAGTAAATAGTTTTCAAACATAGTTCGAACACTTCACGATTTTTGTATGTTGCTAGATTTTGATGACAAGTCATGGTTTTTTTGAATGGTTAGAAATTTATAACATTGGTGTCGTTCTGCTAACATGCTTGCCAATGTTTATTTTATGAATGCTGAGATCAATTTATAATGCTCTATGCATATAAGATATTTATAAATGGTTATAGATTCCATAATTAACCATTGGTTATATTATAATTAGAAATATTCACACGTTTATTACATAACTGAGGCGAAGCATTAACATCACATTAAAATTAACATTTATAATTTATGCATGACTATCTCTAAAGAACATCATATATTTTGAAAGATATTTGTATCTCAGTTGCCAATGTGGGTAGCTCACTGGATAGAGGCACATGCATCTTATATGGGAGTTCCTGGGTTCAAACCTAGGCAAGGGGAAATATTTAGAATTATTGTGTAAAAGGGATAACCTTAGTCGTTCTAAAACCATAACCTAACCACAATTTTCGGTTGGTAAGTTATGGGTCAACCGAATCATTAGTTAATTGTTCAATTCGCATAACTCGGTTACGGTTGGATTAGTGGATTTGGAATTAATTGCATCTAAAATGTTGTTTGGCTCAGAAATAGAAAGAATTAGTTCCATTTCCATATAGTTGGTGAGATCCTTTGTCTCCTTTTCTTTTATATTGGGTTTAGAGATTTTGAAGGGTTCATGAAAAGAGCAACTTCTAATGGGCTTTTTGATGGGGTGGTGCTCCCGAATGGTGGCCCGACCTTGACCCATTTTTTGTTACGTGGATGATGTAATGTTCTTGGGGCTGTGGAATGAAAAGAATATCCTAAATTTGAAGAGAATCCTTAGAGTGCTTTATCTTGTTTCGGTCTTAAAGGTGAATTTAAAAAGAGTATGTTAATGGGAGTGGGTGTGGATGGCGATACGGTAGAGTACAGCAAACAAGTTTAAGTGTTTAGCCGGGGCTCTTCCTTTTAAATTTCTTGATCTTCCGATTGGTGAAGATATGAAACGGGTTAGAGCTTGGAGACCGAGTGTTGATAAAGTTACAAAAAAACTTTCAAGATGGAAGGCGAAGTTGCTTTCTATGGATGGGAGATTAACCCTTACGAAGTCGGTTCTTGGTAGTATGCCATCCTACTATTTGTCTTTATTTAAAGCACCGAAGAAAATTATTAAAACGCTAGAAGGAATCCGAAGGGATTTTGTCTAGGGGAAAACGGGGTCGAGGAATAAGATTCGATGGGTGGCTTGGAAAAAAGTTGTGGCGCCTAAACGTTTGGGTGGGCTTGGTTTGGGTGCGATCCGAAGTCTTAATTGGGCATTCCTTATGAAATGGCATTGGAGGGTAAGACACCAACAATCACACCTTTGGGTTGAGGTGATCAGGGCTATTCATGGGGGTGATTCGGTTGACGGTGTGGTTCCGTTAAAAACGGTATCATGGGCATTTGGAAGGATATAGTGATGGTCAGAAATAATTTTTTCAAGGCTAGAGTAAATAATCCTGAGGAGTTGGGTATTCACGATGATCAAGGGAGCGAAAATCAATTTTCGGTGGCTGTTTTTAGAGATGTTGTGGCAACGAATATTGGAGTGAAGATAGTGGTGGGTCGATTTGACTGGCTGGCTTAGGCACAGAAAAAAGTATGTTTCTTTGTTTGGAGAATTTTAAATGGTGGTATTGTAATGCCCTGCTTTTTCATACTTTCCATATTTAGAAAGCTCGTGTTGTATTTCTATTTTTGAAAACCTTTGTAATCATGTATTCGTTCTTTAGTTGTAATCTTTGTAATCATTGTAATCCGAGACTTCAATCATAATGAAAACCCGTACCTTATTCCTATTCAAGTTATGCTTATTCGTAATCATTTTATACTTATACATATCTATACATTCATGCTCATCCTATTGATACTCGTAAACGTATGACAAATTGCAAATACGTGACAGTTAAGCTTCATACAAAACATAAACGCGATTCTTATACGTAATCATACTTGTTTTTACTTATTCTTATGCTTAGAATACTCAAAAGACCCATAAAATACAACTTTATTACATAATTTGCCTTAAAGCGTAGCATTTACGTACCTCAGGGACTAAAAGTGACAAAACTCAAAGGAGTTGTGCAGCCACAGCCTCTCGCGGGCCGCGACCGCCACACCCCTTCCCTCTCGTGCCCTGCCAGTAGGTACGATCCGCGGAAAGTTAAATTATGGTCACGGATTGGGTGATTTTGGTGTAGTTAGGTGTGTTTCTTGCACTTAATACCCACCTAACTTAACCCTAATCAATCCCTATAAAACCCAACTCATTCCCACACTTCTCCCACTTTACAAACACTCCAAACTCTCTCTCAAACTAACTAAAATCAGTTGCTAATCTCAGAATCTGAGCAGAAAGTTCAAGGCTCTCAAAGTGAGTTCTAGCTCACTTCTACTTCATCTTTCTCATTGTTTCTTCTTTCTTAGCACTTGGAACACCCTTAGGGTTGCTTCCTTAGGTTTTCCATGGAAAACCAAGATAGGAACTCCTCCATATTGGAGGTTAAAGTGCAAGAAACTTTCTGTTTTGAACAAACTTTTTTAAACTTATGATTTCCCTCAAACAAACTTGTGTTCTTATGCTCCTAACCAAGTTCATGGTTAGTGAGCCTAACCAAGCTTGTTCTACATGAAATATGGGATGTTTTAACACCCTAAACTTTCGGTTTTACATGAGCTTTAAGCTCACAAGTGTTGCCAAGTCTTAACTTGAAGCTAGTGAGACTACAAGGTTAGCTTGGGCTATCCTACATCCAAGTCCACATAACACATGATGTTTTTCTCATTCCATCCTAAGTAGTTTGCTAGTTGAAAGTAACATAACCCCGTGTAGCCTTCGACTTGTGTCGACGTCGGTTCACCGGGTTGTAGCTTACTTGGCTACTTAGTGTAGTGATAACTTGTAATTTCCATTTCTTTACTATTCGTGTTCTTGACCCTCCTTGTTGTCTATGACAACTTGTGTAGTGGTGAACTCTCATGAGGTTCCTAAATGGATGGTTATACCACCTACCTCCTACATGACTTCTATGATATCCTTGTGGACTTATGATATAACTATTATAACCTATATAATATATACTTAAAACTGAAACCTTGATAATGACTACATAATCATGTGTCAAGTTAATAAGTTTAATCACTAAAGTGTATGGTTCCTCGTTTAGATTCTAATAGGTGTTACAGCCTATGAAATCACATAAACCCTAATGGGTTCCCATAGTGTCAAAACGAGTGCTAGACTTTGGTGAATACTTTCGTGTACATACTTTGTTATGCCTTATTCCAAAATCCCGAATCTTCCATAATCATCCAAATACTCACACTGACGTTTTCCTCTTGTAGGATAACTCGGTGTTCCTCCCACAACCAAACAACTCTTCACGGAACTAACAAGTCGGAAAGCTTGCAAAACTGTGAGTACACTCGACCCATTTTCATTTTATCACTTTTGGGTGTAACATGTTCACCTTATACAAAATCACTAAACATAAACTTTATACAATGCACGAAACAATCCAATATACATGAACGCTTTGATATATTACGTGATGCTTATATCTTGGACCATACTTATGTAATACCATAGTCATTAGCTTATCTTAACCCTCCATTTTACATGTATAGCGCTATAGGAGTAACGCACCGCCCAATCGTGGATCTAGTGGTTATGTTAAATTATCGTTATTTCACGTAAGCAAGAGGATTGACTAGAAATATTGCATACCATGTATAATGCCCTTGTAATGAACTTAGTTGCAATGTGGATTCGTTTTCAAACCTTATTCGTATACGTATGCTTATGCTTAAACTTGTGTACTCGCCTTGCTTTTGCATTAAACTTTAATTTAAACATTACAGGTTGAGAAGGATGATGCTATGAAATCGAAGTAGCGTTGATGCTAGATACACACATAGACATTTTAAGTTTATTAAGTTGTATCAATTTTGTCTTTGTTATTGTTGTATTTGAATTTCCCATGTATTGTATTGACAATTTACTTATGAAATGAAATTTGGTTTAATTGATTATCGTCACCATTAGCGTTGTGAGCAATGAGCAATCTTTTTCGTCCCGCCTTGATGTTTCTTCCATTGGGTGGGGTGTGACAGATTGGTATCAGAAGCATAACTATAGGGAATTTGGTAGAATTGCCATGTTCAACCTAGTATATAGTTTAAGTGTCCATTTTTTACCATTCTTGTCTTATGCTTAAAACTATATTCTTCCTACATTGCTTCTTCCTTTCTTTTAGTCTTAAAATTTACATAACGTCTTTCCTAAGACGTTTACACAATACACTTGAAGACTTGAAGACACTGGTGATGCAAACGAGGCCTGCACCAAGATAGGCCCAATGGCTTACAATTTTTTTGTGAAATCCCTCATTCCGCGTATTCGATTTTTCACGAAGTTACACCATCAAGTTAGGAGTGACATCCACACCTTGATGGAAAGCTTCCCATTCAACCCTAGTGGAACCTTGTTAAAGTGTCGAAATTTATTTTGACCCGACAAGTACCAACGATGTCTCAAGTTAGGGGTGAAACCCGCACCTTATCAAGTAGTCCTGTTCCTCGATTTTCAATCTCGGCAAAGTCTCGAATTTTCGATCGACTTGGGACATGTAGTAACTGAAAGGGTAAAATACCGTTAATCGCTTCTTGACGAGAGTATTTTACCTATTAGGCCAAAGCATGGTCCCTAAATCGGAAGATCTTATGAACCACTTTGGAATAGTCGACGTTTCTCTACCTGAAACATTCAAATGTCTTATTGAGCCAGTCTTTTATGTTATCTCAATTTTAATGTGATTTTGTACTTGTTACCTTATTCATTTCGAAACCATTACACAATTCGCACGTCTATCGCAATCAAAAACAATAATAATCCTCGTGAACAAACTAAATTAATACTCCTTATACGCATTCATACGTGATTATACATGCCAATACTTGTTAAATACTCGTCAAATACATGCAACGTACGTAAACATATCCACGCTTATATATGCAAAACTTATTTTTACATTATGATCAAGTCTCATCCTTTTTCCTTGCTATTTTCAACCCTAGATGTCTACTCCAAGCTCCTCAAAGAAATCCAAGGGTTCCAAGAAGGGTTCCGACAACAATGGGGACTCGATATCAAAGCAAGAGCTCGTAGGATTGGTCGCGGAGAAAATGGCTGAACAAATGGCTAAGATTATCCCCGACATCGTTAGCCAAATTCACTCCATCCACGATACCCCTAAGTCCTCCATCGACTCTAAGGTGGAAAAGCCTAAGTCACAATTCCTTTTCAAACAATTCATGGCCTGTAAACCCATGGAGTTTACTGGTAATGATGGTGCGACGGTGTTGTTGACTTGGTTCGAAGCCATGGAAATTTCATTCCGCCAGAGTGGCTGCCCCAATCACTTGCGCACCGAAAATGCTACGGGGGTATTCCGCTCGAGAGCCCTCGAGTGGTGGACCTCTGAACGAAGCACAAGAGGGGATGATTCCGCCCACACGTTGCCATGGGTTGAACTAAAGAAGATCATGAGGGACGAATTTTGTCCTCCTCATGACCTTAGGAAGTTGGAGCATGAGTTTTGGTACCTCAAGCAAAACGGAGATGACAGCAACGGTCTAACCCTACGCTTCAAACAACTAAGCATCCTTTGCCCAGCCAATTTGATACCACTGAAAAGGCCATCAACAAGTACATCCACTGCTTACCCGATTCTTTCATGAACCTCGTGGAAGCTGCTTTCCTAGCAACCATTGAGGAAACCTACCGTTTGGCCGCCCACCTTAACAGCAACCATATCGAGTGCAAGAATGTTGCTAAGGCATCGTTGAAAAGCATGCATCAAGCCACCACCGAAACCACCATTACTGAACCCTCACCTAAACCCCCTCAAAACAACAACCCCAAGAACAAGAAGCGAAAGGCTTCTAGTCAAAATTGCGCGGTTGTTACTCCGCCAAACCCTTAACCCATCCAAGCACTAGCAGCCATTACCCCTGCCAACACCGAGCAACCCAAGCGTGGTTACACTGGACCTCATCCCCAGTGTGCTAACTGCTCCTACCATCACCATGCCAGTACACCATGCCGCAAGTGTGCCCAATGTCAGAGATTGGGTCATTTTGCTAACCATTGTCGTAACTTCCCTCAACCCCAAAACCAGCAACTCAAAGCTGTTGTACCAAACCCTAACCCTGCTCAACCTCAAGCTGCTCCTGCGAGAGCGTGTTACACGTGTGGCGACCTTAACCACTTCGCCAATGTTTGCCCCCAACGCGTCAACAACCAGCAACAGCACCAGCAGCCCAACCAGCTCGAGGCAGAGCCTTCGCCTCACTACCGCTCAGGCGCAGAATGCGAATGACGTCATAACTGGTACGTTCCTTGTTAACCATGTCTATGCTTCATGTCTTTTTGATACAGGCGCAGATAGAAGTTTTGTGTCTAATGAATTTGAACCCTTGCTTAAGTGCGTACGTTCTAAGTTGCCCAACCCATTCGCAGTCGAAGTCGCAAACGGAAAATCCGTTATTGCTGATGCTGTCCTTTCTAATTGTTCTTTGAATCTTAACGATCATACGTTTTCGATTGACCTCATACCCATGCAATTGGGAAGCTTCGATATCATAGTAGGCATGGATTGGCTTAGGCGAGTTCGTGCCGAAGTTGTTTACTCCGAAAAGTTCATTCGCCTTCCTCTTCCGAACGGTGATTCCTTGCACGTCTATGGTGAGAAACCTTCTAAAGGTCTCAAGCTTATGTCGTGTATTCAAGCGAACAAATATTTGCGCAAGGAATACTTTGCCTTTTTGGCCCACGTTGTGGAAAAGAAGGACAAGGGTCCGAGCGTAAGTGACGTTCCTATCGTTTGTGATTTCCCTGATGTCTTTCCAGAGGATCTTCTGGTCCTCCTCCTCCTCGATCCATTGACGTTCGTATTGATCTCATTCGCGGCGCAAATCCTGTTGTAAAGGCTCCTTATCGTTTAGCACCTTCGGAGATGCAAAAGCTATCGAGCCAACTTCAAGAACTCTTGATAAAGGCTTTATACGCCCTCGTACTTTTCCTTGGGGCGCTCCCGTTTTGTTCGTCAAAAAGAAAGATGGATCCTTTCGGATGTGCATTGACTACCGTGAGCTCAACAAGCCTACCGTCAAGAACCGATATCCACTTCCTCGCATTGACGACCTCTTCGATCAACTTCAAGGTGCGACCTGTTTCTCAAAAATCGTCCTTCATTCTGGCTATCACCAACTTCGAGTTCTCGAAGAAGATGTACCAAAAACCGCCTTTCGCACACGTTATGGACATTACGAGTTCGTGGTCATGCCTTTTGGTTTAACTAACACACCTGCAGTGTTCATGGATTTAATGAAGTGCGTGTGTAAGCCTTTCCTTGATCGTTTCGTAATCGTATTCATCAACAATATCCTCATCTACTCCAAGACGAAAGGGGAGCACGGGCGACATTTGCAACTTATCCTTCAGCTTTTGCATACTGAACGTCTTTACGCCTAATTCCCCAAGTGTGAATTTTGGCAAAAGAGGTTCAATTCCTTGGTCACACTGTCAATGAACTCGGTATTCATGTTGACCCCACAAAGATAGAAGTTGTGAAGAATTAGATTGCACCTAAATCGCCTTCTGAAATTCATTTCGTTTCTTGGCCTAGCTGGTTATTATCGTCGCTTCATCTCGAATTTTTCCAAGATCGTTTTCCCTCTTACGTCTTTAACTCAAAAGAACAAACCTTTTGTTTGGGGTCCCGAACAAGAGGAGTCTTTTCAAACTCTCAAGGACATGCTTTGTAATGCTCCTATCCTTACCCTTCCCGATGGAAAAGACGATTTCGTCGTGTATTGCGATGCCTCAAACCAAGGTCTTGGCTGCGTTCTTATGCAACGGGACAAGGTTATCGCTTACGCGTCAAGACAACTCAAAATCCATGAGAAAAACTATACTATGCATGACCTTGAACTTGGTGCAGTTGTTTTTTCATTAAAGATTTGGCAACACTACCTTTATGGTACAAAGTGTACGGTTTTCACCAACCACAAGAGCCTCCAACACATCTTTGATCAAAAGGAACTCAACATGCGTCAACGTCGTTGGGTAGAATTGTTAAACGACTACGACTGTGATATTCGCTGCCACCCTGGTAAAGCGAATGTTATAGCCGATGCACTTAGTCGTAAAACTCATGTAAAGAGTATCCGTTGCTACCAAATAGTGGGAAAACTTCACGTTCGCCAAGCGCAATTCTCCACCATTAACGAGGGCAACCTCAGTAATGAGGTGAATTGTGGTGTCGAAAACCCACTCGAATCTAAACCTGATGGTATTCTAGTGACATCTGAGACATTTTAATCATTTTACAAATTCAAAACGAGTTCATATTAAAAAAAACGATTTCAGCTATTCAGTCCTTGTTCGATTTCAAATTCTTATACAGTTTTTGTAAGCAAAACCGTAAACCGGTAGTCAAACGAAAGCCGTTTAACACGACGTATACTCCGAGACAATGACACAAGCTTAACATACCCCAAATAACCTTTACATAACTTAGAAATAAGTTTTGAAGGGTTTGGTATGTCAAAAACAAGCTTATTCGATCACAGGGACTAATTATGACAAACTATGAAAGTCTGCCGATTCTCACAGTGACGTACGCTCCGGAACAAGAACAAAAACATAACATACCTTAAATATCCTTTACATAGCTTAGAAATAAGCTTTGAGGGCTTCGGTATGGCAAAATCACACTTTTGTAACTTCAGTGGCTATTTTGCAAATTTCGTGAAACCATGCCTTTTTGCGTATATCGCTATCCGGAACATGTACGGACATCCAAAAATATTTGTGATCATTAAAATATTATATTTAGGTGATTGGAATGCAAAAGATCCATTCGTTACGCATTTACGGTCACGCACGCGTTCGTTACGATTTTCGTCGTACGACCAAACGAGCCGGCATCCGCAACATTTCTGAGCATATTTCAAGTTCCCTATGCTTAACATCCTTACAAAGCCTGAAAATTTGATTAACGGGGGTTAAATGCATCGACAAACAAGTTTAAAGGCTGCAGGGACTAAAACTGCCAGTTTTGAAAGTTTCTTATTTTCCAGCAACAACTGGACATGGCGCGTGGCGCGTGGGTTACTAGTTTTTAGCTGAAAACAGCTGGCAGCTGCACAGCTCATTTCTTGGCCACCAAGCTCGCGAATTTGCCACTTCTCTCTGCATTTGACACCTATTTGACACTAATCCAACATCAGTAAGGAGTCATGGACATGTGTCTTGACCTTGTTTATCCAAGAATCTATAAATATCACCATGTTCTTCATTTTCAAACCTTTGCAACAACTCAATTTACTCTCATCTGCTTCAAATCCGAATTTGCAACCATCTTGGAGCATTCTCTGTAATCTTTGATCAATCTTTGGTGTTTGTAAGTGTTCTCTTTCATGCTTGTTTCAATTCATGTAGTTTAATTGGATTAAAAGTCACAATGTTTGACTTTTATTTGACTTTTAGATTTGATCATGAATTGATCAATTTAAAATCCAATTGAACCTTGTTTTATGATAGTAATCAAGAGGGTTATGATCCCTATTGATCATACCTGCTGATTTCTATCATTTCAAGTCTCTATGACAAGTCAAAGTTTCGGTGCGCATTTTGCAACGGATCTGTTTTCGGGTATCAAAACAGGTTGTTTTGATGCCAAAATACTTTTATAAACTTATTTATACATGTCACAACATGTCAAATTCATCACTTTTGTTAAAATGCTTATTTGGAGTCAAAAGTCTAGCGGTTTGACCACCGCTTTGACTTTCAAATCTGACCCGTTTGGTCAACTTTAGGATCCGACCAAGACCATTATTATGACCATAATATTATAGGGAATAACCCTCTAAGGTTATACCTTATTGTCATATCGTTTGGTTAGTCAAATGACAAGTCGAATATGTATTCCTTAAAAATGTCGAAAATGCCCTTTTTACACATAAATTTATTTTAAACATATATGAACATCGTTTCGACATCTAAGCTGATTATATAACTTATATAAACAAATTTTGGCATATTAAACTTGTCATAGGACATACTTAACCATCCGAACCCATAGTTACATTTACGACCCGTTAAAGTGCGTAAACCACTATAGCGAGCCGTATCAAGCCAAAAAAATTTTAAATGCTTCCAAATCAGAATGTTAGGTAATATGAACCATATTATACAAGATCCAGCTCTTTTTTGGTTTATATCCTTCATTTTATCTGATTTCTCGTTTTCAAGTTCAACACTAACATGTATTTATCCGATACACTAGGAACCACTTCAACACTTGAACTTTTGATCCTTTGAGCTTTCTTATGTCATTTGAACAAGATCTATATGCAATCCCAGGTGAGTAATTGCTCCCCCTCTCTTTTACGTTTTCCAAATGTTTTGGGGTGATTCATATGTGTAACTGATTCTTCTTAAATGTATGGCATGTATGTGTTTACTAAGTGCTTTTTGTGTGTTATTTCCGATTATACAACATGATGATTGACGGTATGATATTTAAAGAGGTCTTTCAGGGCCTATATCCTTGTAGAATCTTTCTATCTTCATAGTTAGATTCCCAAAGGATGATTGAAGTTCGCTCTTAAATCTTCCTATCTCTATAGTGAGATTTCTGAGAAGTACTTTACAAGGAACAATGAACGATGAACGATTTGTTTATAACAAGGAACAATGAACGATGAACGATTGGTTTATAACAAGGAACAATGAATGATGAACGATTGGTTTATAACAAGGAACGATGAACGTTGAACAATTGGTTTATGTGTAGAATTGTTGGTGATTTAGATAACAAAACTAGAGTAATACAATAAGAACATGGTGGATACGCCGCTGGTACTTCCTATATATAAGTGTGCTTATTGTATTACCCTTTGTAGCCTTATCCGAATCACCATTAGGATTATGAATTTATGTTAAAGCTGACAAGACAATGTGACCCGACTAAATTCCCATTACATCTACCTACCCTTATAGTTAGATATTTGTTGAATGTTTAGAATACTAATTGGTAGTCCTTAAATTGGATTCATTGTGTACTTTAGTGTGTATGTGACGATACAATGTAACGATACAATGTGACAAGTTGACGATTATATATTTATATGGCTAGTTGTGATTAGAATAACGAAATAAGTGTAATACCATAAGAACATGGTGGATACGTCGCAGGTACTTCCTATATATAAGTGTTCTTATTGCATTACCCTTGTAGCGTTATTCGAGTCTCTTTAGGATTGTGTACGACTGATTTCAATGCTCGATATCCAAAATCCTTGTAGAATCTTTTCATATATTATATGATAGATTCTTATAAGGATATTTAGGTAGTATTGTAAATCATTGATTTGATTTCCAATAATATTCATACAAGTTTAGGGACGATGTAGATATGTTTACAAGAACAAAGTACAATTTTCAAAGGCATGAAAATTACTTAGTAATGATCATGATGCCATATCCAAAAATCTTTTGTCACAACTTTCAAAAATCAAGTTAATATATTGCAATACTAACCTTTTCTGCCATTCTTTGGCATCAATGAGTCGATTTACAATTAGCAACTCTCGTGGTTGTCAAAGTATTGCAATGTCAAACTTTTTGTCATATATTTGGTTAACAAAACTATGTGCTCGCCAACATTGTTTGTTGACGTCTCTTTTCACATATATTTTAGGTTGAAGATTATTCAAGTATGCTACATATAGGAATGCATCCGGGCTTTAGACTTCTTAAAAACAAAAGACCATTTGATGTATTCTTTGTAGTGTAAAACAATATAATGATAATGAAACGATTTAGTTCCAGTTGTGGCTGAGCAATTTGTAACGAGACTCCCCGATATTTCCGCCGCGTGTTGTTGTATTTCGCGATCGGGGTGTTACAGATTGGTATCAGAGCACTGGTTATAGGTAATTGGGTTATTAGAATGCCTTTAACTTAGTCTATAACCCTTCTAGGGACCTGAACAAGAGTAGATTTAGGATCTCTATCCTAATCCTCATCTTTACTCGTGCTACAACTACTCTATGATTCACAAATCATCTATCCTTAGATGGTTTATCTTAAATCCTTAGGCATTACGCCTTAAGGAATTTCTCAAAATGTTTTTCTTTCAAAACATTTTCAACGGAATATTTCTCAAATATTTTCACAAACTTTTTTGTCAAAAATACTTCTCGACATATTCATCTCAAGTGTTTTAAAGGTTTCTCAAAAATGGTTTCTCAAACGCACCCAACAAATGTTTCTCAATCTATTTATCTTAAACAATTTACCAAAAGGTTTCTCGAAACACTTTCTCAAAAAGTTTGTAGTCAGAATGTTTCTCGACTTATTTATCTCAAACAAGAATTCAAAAAGGATTTCTCAAAATGTTTTACTCCAAACATTTTCGTCGAAATCTTGGGTTTTATCAATGTGAACTCATGCAATCTGGAAGGGTGAACGCCTGTACCCCGAGTTTTATGTCTAAGGCTAGAGTGTTCGTACAAATCCGCATTATCGGACCAGTCACTCTTACCTGGGAATCTTAGGGTGAGTGTTCACTTATAGGCTATAGCATGACTTCTTGAAACATTATGAAAACCCGTCTACCTTGATCAGTCGAACGATTTACTACTACCTGTATAACATTACTCCGACATGTTACCTTTGGTAATATGTTACGACTATATTCAACACACACGAAATAAATTTCATTTTCATATCACGGCACTTTACAATTCTACTTTATTTTCCAATACAATTTTCGACTTTCAAAATTTTTATCATTTGGATGAGAATTTCAAATTTTATCCACAAAATTTCTTCATTTCGAAAAATTTAAATAAAAATATATTACCTCAAGAATAAAATTTAAAATTTTAAATGGTAAAGAATTTATAACACAAACCAATAACTTGGTTTGTATTTTTCTCATCCAAAAATATAACAAAAGTTTAATTTCAAGTAATTTTCAAGACAAAAATTTACGACACTATTTTCCCAAGTACAAAAACAAGATTTTTGAACAAATACCACGTTGAGATTTTCAATTCACTATGGTGTTTAGATTTATAACAATTTTACAGAATCTAACTTATTTTTTTCATTATAGCTACTTCCCCAAGATGCCTCCTCACCGTGACGCCACATGGAATGCTGAAATGGCAGCATTGATCGCTCAACAGATACCTGCTGTACTCCCAAACCTTGTGGCCTAACTCAAGCAAGTCTACTACAATAACGATAACAACAACAACAACAACAATGTTTCTACACCATGTAACTACAAACAATTCAACTCGGCTAAACCTCTCGAGTTTAATGGGTCTGAAGGAGCAACTGGGCTCCTATAATGGTTTGAGAGTATAGAAAGCACATTTCGCCATGTTCAGTGTCCAAGTGAGCGCAAGGTAGAGTTCGCCTCAAGTGTTTTCCAAAAGAGAGCACTCACTTGCTGGAATGGAATTATGAGGGACAGAGGTGCAGAAGTGGCTATGGCACAAACGTGGGAAGAATTTAGGAATCTTATGATGAAAGAATTCTGTCCACGAAGCGAAATAAGGGCACTCGAAGACCAATTCTATGATCTGAAACAAGATAGTGGGGAGAACCGTGCCTACACTGACCGGTTTGAACAGTTAAGCCTACTCTGCCCCACTATGGTCACACCATTGGATCGGGCCAATGAGAAATACATTGATGGTCTACCTGATCCAGTCCAAGACATTGTCACTGGCAGCAAACCCGCAACGCTTAGGGAGGCTAAGGAATTAGCTGCCACCCTAACTGACTCCCAAGTTAGAAAAGGGAAACTTTTTCGAAAAGGAGACAAGAAACGAACTACCCAAGAATCAAAGGGTGAACATTCCAAAAATTCCAAGAAGCGTAAGACTTCAAAGAATTTTGCGATTCCTGCACCAATCCCACTCAACTCAGTACCCGTTAGGGGGTCTTATTGTGGGAAACATCCTCGGTGAAATTGTTGCAACTATCACCACCCAGCAAATTCTCCATGCCGCCAGTGTACAACCTGTGGTCTTTTTAGACATCTAGCTGCGACCTATCGCATTCAAAACCAAGCAGCCCCTACTCAAACATGACCTCGTTATCCAGCTGGAGCATGTTTAAATTGCGGTGATTTAAATCATTTCAAGCGAAAAAGCCCGAGGCTTGCAAATGCTAATGGACAAATGTACAATGTCAATGAGGTTCAAGCAGATGATCAAGCACTCATGATCATTTGAACCTTTACGTTTTCTTTTTGTTATCCAAGAACTGTGAACAATATTTCAACTATATTTATAATGACGATATGAATTTCAAGAAGTTTTCTTCATTTATTCGCGTTTCAGTTACAAATTTCAATATGATTACACTGTGTGTAATTTACAACTACATACAAACTTTGAGGATTCTATTCTTACTGTTAGGAACTAAATCTAGCAAGAATAGTATATTATGATTTGCACACTAGTGCATTCATATAATCGCTGTAAAAAAAACACTACGAATACTATGTGCCTATTACTACTGCTGTTGTTTTCATGTCCTTACATGCGTGATTGATTATCTGTCATGCATAGCACATGATTACCAATACTTTTTTGCTTAGTATGTTGACTTAGCATACCTAGCACACGATTTCAAGACATTTTACGACGTACTTACATTATTTATGACGATTCATGCTTAGTATATGATACATACTACCAGTATGGTTAGTGTGAAACATATATTAATATTCATACTAAAATGAAATACCTGCTACTAATTCTGTGGTATGTAAAACAAGTAGTGTTATCGTTATTGGTGTGAAACACGCTCAAATTCAATGATTATTACGTTGTGATGATATATGTTTGATTTCAATGATGTGTTATGATGATGATTATCTAATCTAGTTATTTCGACCTTATTATCTGTTTCACTTACTTAACAAATGGAGCTATGTGGACCATGTGACGAAACGCGTAATTATGGGTGCACACTTAATTACGGGGATCGACACATGAGAATCATAGTAAGCTTTGTTAAGATGGTGGCATAAAATCTAGAGTGATTAGGTAACGGGAAAGGTATGACGCAATAAGACCATGGTGGATACGCCGATGGTACTTCCTATATATAAGTATTCTTATTGTGTTATTCTTCGGAACGTTACCAGGATCGCTTGAAGGTTTTATGTTATCTTGGACCATTATGTGATTATGTGACTATTTGTTATTTGGTTATTGAATGCAATGGACGATTGACGAGTACATTCATTAACTCTATTCGAGCCAACCGGGAGTATATTATGGTGTTAAAGGTGACGATCTTGATGCCATAGGTATGTTGACCTGTCTGCTATGCATGAGATGCTCATGGTACATGGGATGTATCTCGTGGGATGTTAGAAACCGTGTACGTATGGCCAGGCTTGAATGTACACCCCTTTGTTGCTAGGATTTACTCTAAAGACTTAGTATAACATGATGCCGTTTTTACACAATCGATGACGCCTTAAAGATTCAAAAGTTCTAAGGTTTTGAATACCTTGAGATATTTTGAATAAATACGATTACACTTTGGATTCCCCAAACATTCCCAACAACAAATGATGCTCCGCATCTTTAGAATCTTGAGCCTTGTTATCATTCAGTTGTTTCGATCACACTCTACAGTCTCCTTTGAATAAATTTCGGGATGAAATTTCCTAAAGTAGAGGAGACTGTGACATCTGAGACATTTTAATCATTTTACAAATTCAAAACGAGTTCATATTAAAAAAAATGATTTCACCTATTCAGTCCTTGTTCGATTTCAATTCTTATACAGTTTTTGTAAGCAAAACCGTAAACCGGTAGTCAAACGAAAGCCGTTTAACACGACGTATACTCCGAGACAATGAAACAAGCTTAACATACCCCAAATAACCTTTACATAACTTAGAAATAAGTTTTGAAGGGTTTGGTATGTCAAAAACAAGCTTATTCGATCACAGGGACTAATTATGACAAACTATGAAAGTCTGCCGATTCTCACAGTGACGTACGCTCCGGAACAAGAACAAAAACCTAACATACCTTAAATATCCTTTACATAGCTTAGAAATAAGCTTTGAGGGCTTCGGTATGGCAAAATCACACTTTTGTAACTTCAGGGGCTATTTTGCAAATTTCGTGAAACTATACCTTTTGGCTTATATCGCTATCCGGAACATGTACGGACATCCCAAAAAAAATTTTGATCGTTAAAATATTATATTTTGTTGATTGGAATGCGAAAAATCCATTCGTTATGCATTTACGGTCACGCACGCGTTCGTTACGATTTTCGTCGTAATTAACCGAAAACCGCAACCGTACGACCAAACGAGCCGACATCCGTGACATTTCTGAGCATATTTCAAGTTCCCTATGCTTAACATCCTTACAAAGCCTGAAAATTTGAATAACGGGGGTTAAACGCATCGAAAAACAAGTTTAAAGGCTGCAGGGACTAAAACTACCAGTTTTGAAAGTTTCTTATTTTTGGGGGGCCTCACGTGGCGCGCCAGCAACAACTGGACCTGGCGCATGGCGCGAGGGTTACTAGTTTTCAGCTGAAAACAGCTGGCATCTGCACAGCTCATTTCTTGACCACCAAGCTCGCGAATTTGCCACTTCTCTCTGCATTTGACACCTATTTGACACTAATCCAACAACAGTAATGAGCTATGGACATGTGTCTTGACCTTGTTTATCCAAGAAATCTATAAATAGCACCATGTTCTTCATTTTCAAACCTTTGCAACAACTCAATTTACTCTCATCAGCTTCAAATCCGAATTTGCAACCATCTTGGAGCATTCTCTGTATCTTTGATCAATCTTTGGTGTTTGTAAGTGTTCTCTTTCATGCTTGTTTCAATTCATGTAGTTTAATTGGATTAAAAGTCACAAAGTTTGACTTTTATTTGACTTCCAGAATTGATTATGAATTGATCAATTTAAAATCCAATTGAACCTTGTTTTATGATAGTAATCAAGAGGGTTATGATCCCTATTGATCATACCTACTGATTTCTATCATTTCAAGTCTCTATTACAAGTCAAAGTTTCGGTCAAAATGTGATTATTGCGCATTTTGCAACAGATCTATTTTCGGGTATCAAAACAGGTTGTTTTGATGCCAAAATACTTTTATAAACTTATTTATACATGTCACAACATGTCAAATTCATCACTTTTGTTAAAATGCTTATTTGGAGTCAAAAGTCTAGCGGTTTGACCACCGCTTTGACTTTCAAATCTGACCCGTTTGGTCAACTTTAGGACCCGACCAAGACCATTATTATGACCATAATATTATAGGGAATAACGCTCTGAGGTTATACATTATGGTCATATCGTTTGGTTAGTCAAATGACAAGTCGACAATGTATTCCTTAAAAATGCCGAAAATGCCCTTTTTACACATAAATTAGTTTTAAACATATATGAACATCATTTCGACATCTAAACTTATTATATAACTTATATAAACAAATTTTGGCATATTAAACTTGTCATAGGACATACTTAACCATCTGAACCCATAGTTACGTTTATGACCCGTTAAAGTGGCGTAAACCAGTATAGCGGGCCGTATCAAGCCAAAACTTTTTGAAATGCTTCCAAATCAGAATGTTAGGTAATATGAGCCATATTATACAAGATCCAACTCTTTTTTGATTTATATCCTTCATTTTATCTGATTTTTCGTTTTCAAGTTTCGACACTAACATGTATTTATCCGATACACTAGGAACCACTTCAACACTTGAACTCTTGATCCTTTGAGGTTTGTTATATAATTTGAACAAGATCTATACGCAATCCCAGGCGAGTACATTGCTCCCCTCTCTTTTACGTTTTCCAAATGCTTTGGGGTGATACATATATGTAACCGATTCTTCTTAAATGTATGGAATGTATGTGTTTACTAAGTGCTTTTTGTGTGTTATTTCCGATTATGCAACCTGACGATTGATGGTACGATATTTAAAGAGGTCTTTTAGGTCCTATATCCTTGTAGATTCTTTCTATCTTCATAGTTAGATTCCCAAAGGATGACTGAAGTTCGCTCTTAAATCTTCCTATCTCTATAGTGAGATTTCTAAGAAGTATTTTACAAGGAACAATGAAAGATGAACGATTTGTTTATAACGAGGAACAATGAACGATGAACGATTGGTTTATAACAATAAACGATGAACGATTGGTTTATAACAAGGAACCATGAACGATGAACAATTGGTTTATGTGTAGAATTGTTGGTGATTTAGATAACGAAACTAGAGTAATACAATAAGAACATGGTGGACACGCCGCTGGTACTTCCTATATATAAGTGTGCTTATTGTATTACCCTTCGTAGCCTTATCCGAATCACCATTAGGATTATGAATTTATGTTAAAGCTGACAAGACAATGTGACACGACTAAATTCCCATTACATCTACCTATCCTTATAGTTCGATATTTGTGGAATGTTTAGAGTACTAATTGGTAGTCCTTAAATTGGATTCATTGTGTACTTTAGTGCGTATGTGACGATAAAATGTGACAAGTTGACAATTATATGTTTATATGGCTAGTTGAGAAAAAAGTCAAAGTAACGAGAGGATAAATCTTATTGGAATTTGTTAGTCAAAAGTAATTAATATATAATTAATTTTGTAAGGTAGAGTTTAAATGAAAAATAGAGTAGGGTATATTTAGAATAGAAGGGTTAATTCCATCAACTTCCCTATAGTTGATGGAGTTCAACAACCCCTCCCATATGCAATGAAATTTAAAACTTTCCATTAAAATGTTTATGGTTTACCAAAACACCCCATCTTCACATGAATCTACTTATTTCCATGAACCTCTTATTCATCGAAAAAATCATAAACCAATGTAAAAGGAACCAAGATCTGAAATAAAATTATTTTGTTGGAAAGAATAGATACCAAAGTCAAACAAAAATTCTTTTGTTGGGAAGAAGATAAACCAAACCCTTTATAATATTTACATACGTTTTAACTTTTAAGCGTAACTTAGTAATTTATTGCTTTTTAAACGTTTCAATACTTTTATCATATTTATAAACCAAACACAAGATCATTTTTAAAGGATTGCTATCTAATTTCAATTTCATTTCCAATTCAAATTCTCATTTTTTGAAAAAATATTCTACCAACCAAATGACATAACATAATTTCATGGAATTATAACATAATTTCATGGATGATTAAAAAAAACTTTTTAATATTAAAGGAAGTCTTAGGATACTATAAATATTTTTAATAGATCCATAGGTTTACCACTCATTCGCAAAATATAGATGAAATCGGTAAAAGTTTCATGAGAGAATATGATGGTAATCATTAAAGTAGAAGGAACGGCGATGTGGTTGATAGGATGTGATGTGGGGGAGAACAATGTAGTTGCATTGTGTGGATGAAATAAAAGTTGACTCACATCTCACTCAAATTTATTTCTAACTATAAAAAACATTTATAATAATAATAATAATAATAATAATAATAATAATAATAACATCGATTAAGGTTCCTGTAAAAAAGACCAAAAGTGTGAGAAAAGTCAGAAAGAATCTCAGTCATTAGATCTTTTCCTATCCATTTTTTTAGATCAAGGATATAATGGTTGTTAGGGCATGGATTTTATGCTAAGGATCACCCATTCTGAGACTAAGCTTGGATCACGGATCCTTAACGGATAATGCAGAGAGTCTGAGGATCAAGGATCCTTACTAATATTTATGTTTTTAACAATTGTTCCTTGTGTACTCAGTTTACGTTTGCAGGTAATCGTGGACTAAGTCATCAAGGAAATGTCGGAGGAATATGTCATTTCTAGCACGTGCTTGCAGCTCATAACCGTTGTAGAAGGTCGTGGGGAGCTTGCACATTTAGGGGAAAGTTAGTTATTAGGATTTTTGTTATCTTTTAATGGGGTAACAAGCTCATTTTTAGAAACACACTACCTCTTTTACACATAGCAGCATATACTCGAACTCTCTTATCAACATTGGCGAACACACCTACTCTCACATTAGGAAATCATTGTATCGAGCTTGTTACCATCCAAAGTTGTAATCTTTCTTGTTCATTATAGTTGGTGATCGGTAGTTTCCATCACCCGAGGTTTTTTTATGCCGGAGATCAACTCTTAATCAAGGGCTTTTTCCTCGTACGAATCATTGTGTTCATTGTCATTTACTTTTGATATTTGTTCATACACTTGTTCATTTAACCAAGTATCCAACCTCACAAAAATCAAATTTGGTTACATTCTCCTTGTGTGATTTTTTACCAAAACAGTTTGGCACCCACCGTGGGGCAATCGGTGCTTCAATTCTAAAAATTCTGTTCATTTCATTCAGTTCTATTCATCTCCATTAACTACATGGCCTCTCATGGAAAATCTGCTTCAAGTGCCATGCTGGCGGTTACCTCATCTCAGACATGTGCATCGTTGCCTCCCATTCCCCCTGCACCGGCGAGGAGTGCTGATAATGCTCAGAAGAAGCCAACACCAGTTTTCTCATGAAATGTTACATGGAACAGCAGGACAGAACTAATCAGAGGATCCTTCGTGAAATTGATGAAATCAAGAAACAGAAGAGACCAGCAGAGGATCACTCTCCACTGATGCCCAAGTCGTTGAACTTTGACACTCCAGCAACAACCATCCAGCAATCCAAGGCGCCTGGTGTTCAGTATCACGGATCCTCAGGAGTGCAGCATGGATCATTGGCAATGACGCAGCCACAGGCATCTCACTACCAGCGTTATGGATCCTCATTCTAGAATCAAGGATTCTTATATCAGCATCAAGGATCCTACCATAGTTCGGGAGGATATTTGGAGACGGTTCCACCTAAAGTATTCTATTTTCAGCATCAAGGATCCACATCCCAGGTTCAAGGATCCTCCTCTCAGATTCAAGTATCCATGGAGTATCCTCCAAGATCTTCAGCACCCATGTATCCTGGACCCAACGTCTTTCAGGATCAAGGATCCTCAGGGAGTCAGCCAACTAGGAATTCTGAAGTTCACACAGGAGACTTCATTCCTATGCAGACTATCGCCTCATTTGGTCCAACTGTTGCACCTGAAACATCTACCTTTGGATATACTTCTGGCATACCATTTCCAAATCAATCAGGAGGTAACAATGTCAATAACTCTTTTGGTACTAACTTTGGTTTCATGCAGGATACAGGTATCAATCAGGCTATGGCCAGGGAGCTCCAGAATCTTAAGGATATGATATCCAGTGTCCCAAGAGTGGTTAAACCCATTCCTAAGATTCCAGATGGAAGTCATAAGGTGTCTCGTTTTGCACCTCCAATATGCATTGCTGAGATACCTAAGCGCTTTCAAACCCCTAACATGAAGCTCTATGATGGCACCACTGATCCTGAGGAACATGTGGCACAATATAGAGAGAGGATGGAGATCAACCCCATCCCCGAAAAGTTAAAGGAAGCCTGTCTTTGCAAGGGTTTCGGATCCACATTAACTGGATCAGCGTTCAAATGGCTACTAAGTCTTCCTCCCCTACTAAATTACTTCATTTTCTCATTTAGTTAACTTGCTCAATAATCAATTCTCATGTAGTACAACCTTTGAACAATTGACTAGTGATTTATATAGAATAACCCAAGGCCGTGATGAGTCACTTAGGGATTATATTACTAGGTTTAGTAAGGAATCCTTAGATATCCCTAAACTGGATATTGCTACAGCTGTGGAAGCATTTAAAATGGGTTTACTTAAGGATTCCTCTTTCTATGATGACCTTGTTATGACACCTTGCAGGAACTTAGATGAAGTCATGAACAGGGCTTTGAGATTCATCCGTTTAGAGGATGACAAGAGAATCCAGGAAAGGTTATCGGGGTCCTCAAAGCAGGAAAAACAAGGATCCTTCTTCAAGAATAACCGATCCAAACAGTATTCAAAGCATGACAACCAGAATGTGCATGCAGTTGAACAAGAAGAAAACGATGAGGATAATCCTCCAATTTCTGAGTATTGTTTTTCTGCTAACAATGCTGAACTAATCCTTGCTATGCAGAATTTGGGTGACAAGGCTAGATGGCCAAAGAAAACTGATAAGCCCGGAGCTACTAAGGATAAATCTAAATGGTGTGCTTATCACGAGGATTCGGTCATCTCACAGATGAGTGCATAGCACTAAAGAAGGAGATAGGTTATCTTTTAAGCAAATGATATTTGAAGGAGTTGCTTGGTAGAAAAAAGTCAAGGATCCAGGATTCTGAGAAAGTTCCTGAAAGAGCTCCACCTCCACCAGCCGATGCTCAAATAATCAACTTTATCTCAGGTGGTTCAGATATTTGTGGAACTTCATTCTCAGCGGCAAAAAGACATGCCAAGGAGACGAAAATGGAGAATAGAGAAAGACCAGTTCGAACGTCAACGTTGACTCAGCAAAAAGTGATCTCATTTGATGAGGATGACCGTGTAGACATACAGGATCCTCATCACGATGGTTTAGTCATTACTTTGATGGTTAGCCAATGTGGTTGTTGTTCAAAAGAAAAATGGAAAGTGGAGGGTATGTGTCGATTTTACTGATTTAAACAAGGCATGTCCCAAAGATACTTTCCCTTTACCCCACATTGACTCCATGGTGGATGCTACGACGGGTCATGAGCTTTTAACTTTTATGGATGCTTCATCCGGATTTCAGCAAATTCAGATGGAACCATCTGATCAAGAGGATACTGCATTAATGACACCCACCGGCATATATTGTTATATCGCTATGCCCTTTGGTTTAAGAAATGCAGGTGCTACATACCAAAGACTGGTGAATATGATGTTCAAGGAGCAACTTGGACACACAATGGAAGTATACATAGATGATATGGTGGTCAAGTCTAAAAGAGCTGAGGATCACCTGAAGGATCTCGAAGAAGTATTCAATATTCTTCACCAGTACAGTATGAAATTAAACCCCTCTAAATGCCATTTCGGGGCCAAAGCTGGAAAATTTTTAGGATATATCGTGACCAAGAGAGGAATTGAAGCAAGTCCAGAATAAATCAAGGCTTTAGTGAACATCAAGTCTCCTGCCAATGCCAAGGATGTGCAAAGATTGACGGGAAGGATTGCCTCCTTGAATAGATTCATTTCAAAATCTCAGAAAGATGCAAGGATTTCTATGATATTCTGAGGAAGAATAAGAAGTTCGAATGGACTTAGAAGCATGAAGCTGCTCTACAAGCCCTTAAGGATTACCTATCCTCAGCACCGGCTTTGATGAAACCAGAAAATGGAGAGCCCTTGTCCTTAAACTTAGCTGTTTCAGGTAAAGCGGTAAGTGCGGTCCTACTTAAGGATCACAAAGGCCAACAACATCCGGTATACTATGTAAGTAAAAGTCTACTTGATACTGAGGCCAGGTATTCTCACTTAGAGAAACTCATTCTTGCTTTAATCATGGCTTCTACCAAACTAAGACATTATTTTGAAACTCATACTATTGTTGTTAAACTAACTTTCCTATTAAGAATGTTCTCAGGAAACTAGAGATGTCGGGAAAAATAGCAAAATGGTTTGTTAAACTTAGTGCATATGACATTAAGTATGAGCCTAGAACTGTTATTAAATCCCAAGCTTTGGCTGACTTTGTGGTTGATTTTAGTAGTGATCTACAAAGGGAAGCTGAATTAGAAATGCAACAACTTGAGGAGACCAAGGATCCTTGGACACTCTTCACAGATGGAGCCTCGAATGTGAAAGGAACTGGACTAGGCTTACTACTAAAATCGCCACAGGGGGACATTATACCCCAATCTATAGCTTGTGAATTTCAGACCGCTAATAATGAGGCTGAATATGAAGCCTTGATAACAGGTTTGCAACTAGCTAAACATATGAGGATCAGGTATCTTCAAGTATTTATAGATTCGTTGTTAATTACTAATTACAATAATGGTTCCTATGTTGTTAAAGGTGAGAAACTAATCAAATATTTGGAGATAGTCAAGAGACTGGCAGAATCTTTTGTTTCTTTTAGCCTAACATGGGTACCTAGGGAAGAAAACGCAGAAGTTGATGCCCTAGCCAACCTTGGATCATCATTGAAGATTCCAGAAGATATAAAGATCCCAATCATCCATATCTTAACTCCTGTAATAGAGGAAGATCAAGCAATGGAAATAGTGGAAGATGCTGTGATTGTACCTGGTGATGAAGTGCAGTCCCGTTCAGGATCATGGATCCACCCAATTCTAAGATTCATTCAAAGTGGAGAAATTCCACTGGGGAAAATCCCAGGACCTGCAAGGGATATCCCAGTTTACTGTAATTAATAACATGTTATATAAAAGATCTCTTGCAGGACCCTATCTAAGGTGCTTCGAGGATCCTGAGATACAAGAAGTCTTGAAGGATTTCCACGAAGGAGACTATGGGAATCACACTGGGGGCAGAGCACTATTTTCAAGAATCCTCAGAACAGGCTATTACTGGCCCACAATGAAGAAGGATGCTGTAGATTACTCAAGGAAATGTGATGCTTGCCAGAGACATGGTAATATCCTTCATCATCCGGCAGAACCTCTACATCCTATATCCTCCTCTTGGGCATTTATGAGATGGGGGATGGACATAGTAGGCAAGCTTCCCAAGGCATCAGGAGGAAGAGTATTCAAGCTAGCCATGACAGACTATTTCTCGAAATGTATAGAAGCAGAAGCTTTTGCCCAAGTTAGGGAAAAGAAAGTTATATCCTTTATTAATAGAAATATCATTACTAGATTTGGTATTCCTTTTGAGATTATCTGTGATAATGGATCCCTGTTTATTGGGAAACGTACTACTAACTTTTGTGACAGCTGGAGGATTAGGATGATAACATCAACACCAGTCCACCCACAAGCTAATGGCCAGGCATAATCATCCAACAAGATCATCATCAACAATCTGAAGAAAAAGCTTGGATCCAAGAAAGGGAAATGGGCTGAAGAACTGCCATATGTTCTATGGCAGACAGAACAACTCCCAAGAATGCTACGGGTCAGACTCCTTCTCCTTGGTCTTTGGAGCTGTGGCAGTGATCCCTACAGAAATGGTATTCCCTACAGCCAGAACACGCATCCGTGATCCTGAGGCGAATGCTGAGACTCTAGCTCAAGACTTGGATACCGTGGAGGAACTTAGAGACTTGGCAAGAGTAAGGCTGGCTAGTTATCAACAAAGGATGGCTGGAGCTTATAACAAGAATGTCAGGGTTAGAAGATTTCAAGTAGGTGACTTGGTATTGAGGAAAGCATTCCAAAATACCACAAATCCTGCTGATGGCAAGTTGCACCAAAATGGGAATGCCCTTGTCTAATTGAAGCTGATACGGGAAAGGGCGCATATTGTTTGCTAACTATGGATGGTGGTCTCCTGCCAAGAGCATGGAATGTTGTTCATTTAAAGAAATACTTTATGTAGCAAGGATTGAAGATCCTTATTGATTTTGGTATCTAATCTAGGATCCTTAAAGGATATATGATCCTTCTTTTGGTAACGTTTTTCAATTTCTTTGTCTCGTACTATATTTATCACTCATTATAAGTAAGGGATGTTAGATTCTTAACATCCTATTTTATCAAGTTTTAAGTTTTTGCAGAACTATTACAAAGGTTCAAGTGGTTGGCTAACCCTTCAAAGTTGTTGGGCTTGTCCCCAGCTAAGGTATTTATTACCTCCTACGGGTCTTTACCATTCACATGAGTTGGGTTTCGACACCCTCGCCAGTTGCGCACGTTATCCAAATATAGTTCGAGAATGGGACCAGTACCCACTTTAGGGGCTGACAATTTCATTGGTGTTGGCTATATTTAGGATCCTAAGTATAATGGTAGAAGTACCATACATCCATTCCTAAAGTTTCTAACGTTTTCACGTTAGCTAAGGTTTCGGCATTTTCATGTCGCTCACATTTGGATAGTTGCCAGTTGGGGCCATACTCCGGTTTACACAAGTTAATTTGGGCTTTTCACTAGTTATTTGGGTTTGTCCCTAGTTATTTGGGCTTGTCCCAGTTATTTAGGCTTGTCCCCAGTTTGTTGGGCTTGCCCCAGTTACTAATGATTCTTTCATTTGATGTTTGGCTTAGTCCCAAGTTATACACAGTTACAGGTTTAAGAAGTTTAACAGCTAAGGATCCTGAATCCTAAAGTTCTATCGATTGTTATGCTTTGATTGACGCAATTGTAAGTGTTAAGGATATAGAATCCTAACTTGGATTCACTGGTATGATCCTTCAATTTCCTTTGTTTTATTTCTGGCTTATTTATGTTACCCTTAAACCATTGACAATAGGATATGTGATCCTTGATCATATAATGTTAAGTCTTTAAGAGAACTTGTTTTGACACTTATTTGGTGTTCTTTTTAACAACTTATAAACTCCAGAGTTATATAATAGGGAATTGACCAATAAGTATAGATGCAACGATATTCAAAGTATAAAATAAGTAGGTAACACCACAGATAGCCAAAAGATTAAAGTTTTATTTATTTAAACCCTTCTGAGGTTGTCAAAATTGCCTACCTAAGTTTCTACCAGCAAAACGTCGCCCGTCCACTTGGGTTGGCAAAAGGTGTCCATACTAACGGTCATAAAGTGCAGGAAATTAAAGACGAGGGGTATCAAAGACTTCATCCTCCACAAACAGAAGGACTCATCCATCTTTGCTACCCCCTATTATCCAAAGGATCATTGATCCTTAAACCTAAACTATTGTTCAAAGTACAACCCCAAATTGTTCGAAACAAACCACAAAAAACCATGATTCCTAAAAATGGGCTCCGGCCACGTCTAGAAATTTCCATCATCGCCCATTTGGGCAGCCTACACAACCGCTGCTTCACCACCATCACCTTTGCTGCCAGTAGCCGCATCTGCCAAATCCATCATGCTGCTGGGCTCCGCTTCAAGCATGGCCACCTGTTCGAGCTCTTCATCATCACCAAGTTCCACTAGCCTTTGCTTCCGAGCAGCTACATCCCATTCAGCCTCTTGGGCCATTTTGATCCTATCCTTTAGGATAGACTTCACAGCAGAAAGCTTGGACTCATCAGCAGCCTCCAACCTCTCCTTGTTGGCCCGAATCTGGTCCAACAGGATCTCCTTTTCCAGCCTTTTGTTTTCCTTCTCCAGCTGCAAGATCCTTTTGTCTTTAGCGGCAGCGATGGTTCGGGGTCCAACAATGGTGTCATCAGCTTGAGCTAGCTGTTGTCCTTGGAGAGCCTCTAGTTGGACAAATTTCTGCACAAAACAATGATAAAACTTTTAGGATCGGTGATTTTCAAAGCAAAATGTGGATTGGTGATCCTTGCCTCAACGATGAGATCTAAAGCTTGCTGCTTGATCTGGGAAGCATCTTCAGTTGGCTCGTTCAGCTTCTTCCTTTTGCTCCCTGCCTTGGCCCTGGTAGTTATGGTCTTCGCCAGTGGTTGACTTTAGCCAGAGACCGGTTCAGCTTTAGTGGAAGGCGGAATCATGCTCTGAAGTTCTTCGAGACCGAACTGGGTGGCAGATTTAGATGAAGACTTGGCAGCACCTACAAGCACAAAACTCAGATAAGTTTTCATAATTTATTACACATTTATCTATATTTATGTAATACTTACTTGACATTGTGAAAGAAGTGGAGGTATTCTCTTCTAGATCCTTGATCTTAGGATTGAAGGTCCTCACTGATGAATGCCCAAAAGGCTGCAACTCTTGCAGGGGTGGTAGGTAAATCTCTCAAAGCAGCGTAGCTAGTCACTGCATGCACAAGAAAACAGGATCAATTATCCTTGGTACAAAAGAAAGAAAAATGCCCTAAGTCCTACCCTTCAAGTTCCACTTTTGGGGAAGGTACTCCCCCTGAGGAATGGAGTCCCTTCTCACAAAAAAGAACTGATTTTTCTAGTTCGTATCATTCTTGGTGACCTTGAGCAGTGGATGATAATTTTTGGACTTGGATTTGGAAAGATACCGGTTAGACTCTTGAGTCACAAGACTATACAGGTTGGGAGTTTGGTGATTCCAAAGCTTAAACCCTCGTTCTGATCAGCTGTTCGAGAGTATACAGCACTCTCCATAACACAGGCATCGCCTGGTTGTAGCACATCCCGGTCTGGCTAAAGAAGGTTTGGGTAAAACTGGAAAAGGGTATGAATAGCCGATTTGGAAGGGCGCGTCAGGGAAACAGATCCAGAAATCTGATTCACAATCATTTTTTAATGATGAATCAAAGGGTCTGAAAATGGTTCCCTCCGGAAAACAAGAGCGAATTTGGTCGATTTCAGGGTCGGTGAAACGACAGAGCTCCTCTGAAGGGTTTTTGAGAAGATCTTGGCTCTAGGGTTTGGGATCTTGCTTTTGATCCTTGAGAGGGGAGGATCGGGTTGCATTTTTTCCATGGATTTAGAGAGAAGAAATGGTGAAGAAAACAGAGAATTGAGGAAGAGAGAGAGAGGATGCCTGTTGGTGCTCCGGATCCACGTATAAATGGCAGAGATCAAATTTTAAATGGGAAGTCTCATCTCTATCTACACCCTATATTTAATGATGTTTGTTGCAGGCTATCACATCGCTGACGTCACGATTGCAACGGATAGTTCGAATATAATGAAAATATGACTTATCTATTTATATTCAATTCGTCATATTTTGGGGGCAATTGTTAGGGCATGGATTTTATGCTAAGGATCACCAATTCTGAGACTGAGCATGGATCACGGATCCTTAAAGGATAATGCAGGGAGTCTGAGGATCAAGGATCCTTACTAATATTTATGTTTTTAACAATTGTTCCTTGTGTACTCAGTTTACGTTTGCAGGTAATCGTGGACTAAGTCATCGAGGAAATGTCAGAGGAATATGCCATTTCTAGCACGTGCTTGCAGCTCATAACCGTTGAAGAAGGTCGTGGGGAGCTTGAACATTTAGCGGAAAGTTAGTTCTTAGGATTTTTGTTATCTTTTAATGGGGTAACAAGCTCATTTTTAGAAACACACTACCTCTTTTACACACAACAGCATATACTCGAACTCTCTGATCAACATTGGCAAACACATCGACTCTCACATTAGGAAATCATTGTATCGAGCTTGTTACCATCCAAAGTTGTAATCTTTCTTGTTCAATATAGTTGGTGATCGGTAGTTTCCATCACCCGAGGTTTTTTATGCCGGAGATTAACTCTTGATCAAAGGCTTTTTCCTCTTACAAATTATTGTTTTCATTGTCATTTACTTTTGATATTTGTTCATACACTTGTCCATTTAACCAAGCATCCAATCTCACAAAAATCATATTTGGTTACATTATCCTTGTGTGATTTTTGACCAAAACAATGGTAATTGTACTAATAATTCTAATTAAGGATACAATTAATGTGTAGTTATTTTAGGAATTCCAATTTTGAATTTTATATGATTATACATAAAGATTAATTCGCATGTATAAAATTCATATCAAAATTTTAGTTAATTCGCAGGTATAAAACACCATACGAATTCCAAAAGACACCACAGCTCGAATCCAATATAGTCTTTTGAAAGTATAAAACACCATTCAGATTCTAAAAACACCATGACTTGAATTGTAATATAGTCATGGTGTTTTTTAATATCTGGAATCATTGTATTGCACATTATATGCGGTGTTTTACTACTATAATTCCAGTAGATCTTCTTCGTATGGTGTTTTAAACCTGTATTTCATGGTGTTTTATACCTGCATTCTAATAGGTGTTCTTCGGACGATGTTTTACACCTACATTCCTGGTGTTTTATACCTGCATTCCAGTAGTTGTTCTTTGCATGGTGTTTTTGTAACATCCGGCCCCTTTCACCACCAATATTATCCGCTTTGCCCCCGATGGGTTACCCATCTAGGAACTCATAGCTTTGTTTTTGGTTGCCCCGGTGGAGACTTCTCAGGAGGTCACCCCCATCCTGGTACTACTCCCATCTGAGCACGCTTAGCTGTGGAGTTCTCCTTTCATCCACTAGCATTAAGCCCAAAACGCGTTGGTGATGTAAGAGGGCAGGGCATTCCTTATGAACCAAGACCTATCATGGCCACGGCCGATGTGGGATTTGCCTAGGGTGTCACAGTGGTCTATGTTAATCATTCGGTAGCCGGTATCGGTATCGTTACAATCACCCCCCTTAGGGACTCATCGTCCTCGATGAGGTTTGCCCCACCATCCCGAATGGCTCAGGAGTGGCTCTGATACCATTTGTAACATCCGGCTCCTTTCACCACCAATATTGTCTGCTTTGCCCCCGATGGGTTGCCATCCAGGAACTCACAGCTTTTTTTTGTTGCCCCGGTGGAGACTTCCCAGGAGGTCACCCATCCTGGTACTACTCCCACCTGAGCACGCTTAACTGTAGAGTTCTCCTCTCATTCACTAGCATTAAGCCCAAAACGCGTTGGTGATGTAAGAGGGCAGGACATTCCTTATGAACCAAGATCTATCCTGGCCACGGCCGATGTGGGATTTGCTTAGGGTGTCACAATGGTCCATGTTAATCATTCGGTAGTCGGTATCGGTATCGTTACAGTTTTACATCTGCATTCATGGTGTTTTACACCTGCATTCAGGTAGATGTTCTTGTACAGTATTTAAATCTGCATTTCAGTAGGTTGAACTATACGTAATTTTTTTTTTCTAAATAAGTATAGCACTATGGTACTCATATTAAAGATAAAAAACGCTCGTTATTATGGTGTATTTTTTTTAAAAAAAGTTACATATAAAAAATTATTGACGTTTAAAAAAGACGGGGGAGAAGTTACATGTGGATTAATGTTAGTTTCTTAATTTAAAAATGTTAAAATTATCTTTATACCCTTAATCTAGAAAACTAATTAATTTAATTGTTACAATATTTACAAGATTGCCATCAAGATCTCACCCATTAGATTAAAGATCTAATGGTTTAGATTCTTTTTTATCCTTCTCACAAAAAAAAAACATTTTTTTTACAATAACCTCACCCAATAATGATAATAATAATAATAATAATAATAACAACAACAACAACAATATATGGTACAAAATTACAACGGTGTCGTTTGATTAGTCATCGTACTGTTTTAAATAAATTCTTTTACAGAAAAGTTTAGTGGCAATTTCATATATACTCCTACAAACTTACAAAATATCATATATATCCTTGCAAAGTTACAAATATCATATACATCCTTACAAAGTAGTTGAAATATCATACATACCCAATTGATAAAAAAAATTAATAAATAACAATTTTACCCTTATTTTTCTAAACTTTGAGATCTCATATATGATCTGTAATTTCAAATATTATGTTTACTCACTTTTAGTTTAATTTATTTAGTTTAAATATTATACATGAAGAATAATATGGTTTATGAAAAAAAAAGTAAAATTAAAATGTGTAAAAATAAAGTTAAGCTTAAAACGTGTTATATACAAATATTAAGTTAAAATGAGCATAGATGAAAACTTGAAGTAAAAAAATAAGGGTAAAATGATTATTTATTAGATTGTTTTTTATAAATTGGGTATATTTAATATTTTAACTATTTTATAAGGGCATATACGATATTTTTAGTTTATGTTGGGTATATATGATTTTTTCAAGTTTGTAAGAGTATATATGAAATTAATCTAAAAGTTTATATGGGAACGTTGAGGAAAAAACAATAAACACCGTCACATACTCAACTTAAAAAATAGAGTAAAGTTCTATTTTGTTGTTTGTATTTTTGTTCAAATATCTATTTTGCTCCAATAATTTTAATTTATTTTTTTTGCTCCTTATGATTACATAATTAGTCCAATCCTTTCCCTTACACTCACACCATCAAAATTGATTTTGTTTTTCAATGGTTAAAAGTCTTTTTGCGTAGGAGATTTTTTTTTAAATAAAGTTTGTATTTATCAAGAGTAATTTTGTCTTTTTTCCTTTTAGCAGTTTTGATGAGTTATTGTTTGGTTAATGGCCTGGTTCTTTACTGGTTGTTTTTTTTTTCTTTCTATTCTGTTTTTGAGTGTATTGGCTCCCCATAGCTGCTTGCTATGCGAGTGTGGGTTGATATTAATAAAGTTTTTATCTTTGCTGACAAACATATATATATATATATATATATATATATATATATATATATGTTAAAAGCAAGGATTATCTAATGTATGATTTATGTGTATTCTTCAGGTTTGTTTGGGTGTTGTATTATGGGCTTAGTTGCTTGCTAAGCCCTTTTGTGTTTTAATAAAATAGGTTTCGCTTACTTGTTAAAAAATACATTAAAAGAAAATTTGCAAGACACAAACCAGTAGTTTGTATAATCCAATTTTACAGCTATAATCCATTTCAAAATAATCCATCTTTTATCACCCCTGAACATCAAATAAATCTTGCCATCCTCGAACATCAAATAATATTTGAACTTATATATCTCCATACTGTATAAAAAAATCAAAGTAAATAATTTATTTTAATAACTCTAAACCTATATACTTCAAAACACGATCAAAATAACTACGTTATGGATCTAGAAGAACACGGGAAGCATTGAATACCAATAGTAACTAATCTTTCCGAACATGTTGCAAAGAAAATCAGAAAAAAAACCGTTCGATCAAGGTTCAATTATATCTTAGAAATAATCGTTCGAGAACCTTGTAAGCATCTTAATAGCATGAAGGTCACTTTCCGGATTTATAGGTTATGAGTATTTGGTGATCTGATGATTTGATCGATATGGAAGTTTAAGGTTTTGGGGGTTTATGAAATCGAAAGGCAAAAGACAAAATTTCTCCTACGTAAAAAGACTTGGTTGCCTTTGATAAAAAAAAAAACTCAATTTGGAAGGTGTATCTGTAATAGAAAAGATTGAACCAATTAGGTAATCACAAGGAGCAAAAAATTCAAATTAAAACTACTGAATCAAAGTGGATATTTTGACAAAACCACATGGAGCAAAATAGAACTTTACTTTTAAAGATATATAAAGGAAACCCAAGTTAAAAACTAAAAGTGGTGAAACTTATATTAATTCAAATGATAAGTGGGGAAATTGAACCTTAAATTAATTTAATATATATAAAATATATATTTTATGTTACTATTCATTTAGCTATATATATATATATATATATATATATATATAATTATATAAATCATAATCATAATATATATATACTAGTAAATTTCTCATACGTGTTGCAGCGGGTATTCGGTTGGCATTAGCTTGATTCGTTATGATCTCGACACTCGGTATATCAAGCGAAAGATATAACCCAAAAAAAAGTCATGATGATGTTGTTCGATCGAAATCGACAGAGCATTGATGTTGCTAGAGGGTGTTAGTTTGGTTCGTCACAGTACCAGTATAGTACCAACACTTGCTACAACATACAATAAATAAAATGTACTCTACATTGCTACCGAAGTTGTTCGGATAGTATGGATCGGTTCGTCACAATAAAGAACAAAAACATCGATTATATTTGAACCGGTTGATTTTTAACAAAACTTTTACAGAAACGCAGATAAAAAATAAGCGTGTCACAATGGTATATTCGGAATTTTATGAAACATAACACTATAATATAATAATAACGAATAGGGTAAACGACGTCGGTTTATAAAAAGATAATTATACATGAAGTAGCTTTGATAACATGTACGTTTGTACTTGGATTCCTTGTACATTACTACTCACACCTCAGTTTTAATTTTTTTTTTTTGTAAAGATGTAGATAAAAGTAACGTCGCAACGACACATTCAACATTTTTAAAACGTGATATCTTAACTTTAAAAGTTATAATAAAAAATATGCTATAAAAGATAAAAAAAAGTTATATTAATAATTAAAATCTAATCTAACTTATAATAAAAGACTAAAAAATGCCATTTGGAATTCTCTCCTTCAACCTCATAAATTTTACTAATATTTATTTAATATTAATATTAATAACTAATATATATCACTTATTTTTATCCTTATCTTTATCTAAGATTAATAAATAACTTCAGTTTTGCAATTTAGACCCTTTGTTTTTTTTTACTTTAACCCAAAGTTTTTCAACTTTTACACTTTAAACCCAACTCTATTTTTATTTTCAGTTTTGGTCCACTATACTTTTCATCTTTCCCAAGTTTTTCGTTTCGTTCTAAATTTTGTGAGATAACACACCGCAACATGCGTGTGGGGTTTAACAGATTTTCATATATTTTTTCCCATTTGATTGGGCCATTGCAACCCATTTATTTTTCTCCGTTTGACAAGTTCGTCCAACGCGCGGGTTCTGGATTGACTTAGTTATTTTTTTCGATGTTTTACACTTCGGTTTAATTTCTTTGCAACGTGCGTTCGTGATTCAAAGATTTTACGTCAGCTTTTCGCTCGCCGTTATTTTTTTTGTTTTTTTATTTATTTTGTTTTTACGAGTTTTTTCGGAGTTGGTGGTTGCTGACAGTGGTATAGCATTTCTTGGGATTGAACCCTACAAAAGAACAGATGATAGAAAGCCAAAACAGGTATGCTCTATATGATCCATAATAAATAGTGTTTAGAACCACTCTTCATAAAGACCAGCTACCAAACCGCTGACAGTTCTAACAACTGCCTTATACCAAAGCTCTGTTAGTTTATAAAGTATGTTGAATCACCGATCCACGGATGGGTCAAAGGTCTGTTAGAAGTCAAAGGTCTGCTGGAAGTCAAAGGTCTGATCATCCTTTGAAGAACATCTGCCAGTACTTCATCAGAGTTTATGCTTATCACAGGATGAGTCATCAATGCTTTGCTATCAGTGTTTATTTCTATTTATCAGAGGATAGGTTAGGCAGTGGTTAGAGTTTATTATTGTTGTTAGCTATCATTGTCAAGGTGATGTCAGCATAGACGATCAGTGGTTAGGATTGTATTATAAATAGACAGTGTCTGTACTGTTCTATTTAGCTCACACTCTTACACTTTTTGTACATTCTTTTAGTGTGTAGCTCGGTCTGAGGGGGAGTTTAGGGATTCATTCATGTAATTTATTGGTAATGATTTCAATCTTTTAAGTAATGAAAACATGTTATGATGAAAACTATTCTCTCGCTGATTGTGTTATAAAGTTTTAACTGTTCTTCCGCTGCAAAGTTCTTCATTATTTATCATTTTGTTATCAATTTGGTTAAAACAATACAATTAATTCAAACTTAGATTCTAACAATTGGTATCAGAGCCTGGTCAGTCAAATTTGATCTAGCCGTCAATTTGATATAAGAAAATCAGCTCGATCTCGTTGTTATTGCGTTATCTATATGTGTTGAGATCAGAGTCTTAGTTTGTGCGGAAAATCGCATTTTATGTGGTCTAAGTGTTGCGTAGGTGTGTTTGTGTTGATTTCATAACAAATTGATGGAGAGGATTGACTTTAGTCTCATAAAATGACTAAGGTAAACTCTTAAATCATAAATTTCTCAAAAAAATTACTGGAGATCTATCAGATCTAATTGATTCACGTATCAAGAAATTTTTACAAATTTTGTAGTAAAATTTCATGTTTATATCAGGATATGTATCCTCCTTTAAGTTTTTCTAAGGAGGCCATACACACTGAGTTTTGTTTGTTTTTGATAGTCAAAACTCATGTACCTACCTGTAGTAGTACCCTAATTTTTTTATAGGGAAATTACTTCCACTGATTAGTGAATCAAAAGGACTCTGTATGATGTTCATTACAATCAGATTTAAGTATTCTTAACCACTTGCCTCTACAGACAAAATAGTTTATAGTATCTGAGATACTCAACCTCTGCCAAAGTCTGTAAAATGTTTTTACACAAGGACTAGCACGTGAATGAGGCTTTGACTGAAAAGGTTTGAAAACTTATGTCATTGAAAAATCCCAATTGGACATGTGAGATGGTCTGTCAAAACTAAACTTGCATATAATCAAATTTTTATCAAACATGATGACATCAGACATCACTTTGTGAAGGATTGTTATGTAGAAGGTTTGATTTCTTGGCAACGTGTCCATACCAAAGATCAACTAACAGATGTGTTGACAAAGGCACTTGATGCCTCCACATTTGATAGTTTAATATCTTGGTTTGGAATGCTGAACATGAGTTAAAAACAAGTTTTCTTGTAATTCAAGTGTAAAAGCATCAAAATGTTTTTGAAAATCAAAATTTCTTTCTTAAAAATAGTTTAAAATTGAATTTCTCAACAAATCCTCAAAATCTGTTCAAAGCTCTGATAGCTTAGAAACACTGTTGGATAGACAAAACCTATCCACTGATGTGGAACCTCTAATAGTGTTAACATTTGGTCACAACCACTGACAGTTTACTCTGTCAGTGGTTAGCCAAACAATTGTCTTCCATTGTCAATCAGAGGTTACACGTGGACAGATGTTATTCGACCGTCGTTACATCAGATGTCACATCATCATCAATTTTTGAAAACCCTATAAAACCCTATTTCATCTGCAAACAGAGTTTTCATTTCTATTGTGCCAGTTCAAAATTTTTCAAAACCATTTTCTCTGAAAATCATGGCACCCAAAGTTAAATCAACACAGGAACCACCAAAACACACTCTTAACATCAAAAATCGACACAATTACCTTTGTACTTTTGAAAAGACCAAGAAAAACACAGAGTTTCATTAAGTCATCGATGAACGATCTAGAAGGTAAAATTTCTTTCTCTAAAGATGAGTATCAATTTAACTTTGTAAACAGGGGGTATATAGGAGACTTATCAAAAGCTACTATGAAAAAGGGTAAATTCCCATCTCCTATGAAATTTTTATTTCATACCCTGCTTACCTGTGTTTCTAATAAGACCACTGGGTTTGATGAAATACCATTGAAAATTCAATACTTGGGGTATGCCATTATGTCTAAAACTGAGTACAATTACTCCCAAGTATCATTTAATGATTTGGTAATAAATCTAGAAAGTGTGAAAAACAAAAGGGAAAATGCTTTTCTGTTATTTCCTAGATATTTAAGTTATTATTTACAAAAGAAAATCCTAAAAGAGAGTGCACATGTTCTTGTTCAAGGTGTGTCTTTTCAAATAAACAGTCTACCATCTGAAACATATACTCGCCTTATGGCCAAAGAGTCAAAAGTTTCAAAAACACAAGCAGGGGAGTCTGAGCAAAATTTAGATAGGTCCACAACTGCTCCTCAGACCTCAGCTGCTGAGCCCACTGCTCTTGGTGACCACAGCAGCACAACCACTGCTATGCAACCCACACCAAAAACCACTAAAAAGACCAAAAAGAAACCTTCAAAACCCACCAAACCTATTAAAAAGGACCTTTTGGAAGATGAGATCCCAGAAGTTAATCTAGTGACAACACAAAAGTCACATGAAACCACTGCAGCTACTTCCTCACAGCAGATGGTAGAAAGATCTCCACCCAAAACTATAATTCCTCATGATTCCTCACAAAAGGAATATGTTGTAAGCACAGGGATCCCACAATTGATAACATCACCCTCATTTGAGAGTATGTTAATCTTTCCATCTCCAAGGACAAACTTGCTTTCCACACCACCCTCCACGTGTCAAATCACTGAGACCACCACATTACTATTTGAAGCCATTGATATTCAGTCACAAAAGGGCCACTCTCACCAACACATTACTGAGAGCAGAACTTCAACAATGGCTGTGTCTGATAAAAGTCAATTGGGTAACCTACAAACAGTTGAGGAGGCTCCATCACTTGGATTTCATGAAATCCTTGTTGATAGTTCAATTGGAGCAGCTACTACAGATGTTAAATCCACTTATTACATCTGGACAGTAGTTTCATATATAAGTCTCCTTTGAAGGCAACCACTGTTGAGATTACTAAGGTAACCTCTGCTCCAGTGGGAAGACCCCAATACCAAGAAAATGGGCATATAAGGTTGAAGCAAGTGATAAATCACATGCTCGTGATACTCTAGATAAAACTACCACCTCTGGTAGGAGCTCAGATGATCCTATTAACTTAGGAGATGAGCTAAAACATAAGGAATTGACGGACAAAATTACAAAGATTGAGACATCAGTGGGAGATATCAAGAATGTGCTGCAACAGATGTTACTCTCTGCAAAATCTCGAAACACTGCTCAATCCTCTGCTCAAGCCACCAGAATTGCAAAACAAGTGTATCCTCTGCTTCAACAACATTATCAGCATGCTAATCAGTTGTATGATTCAAAAGTGCAGACATTCAAAGAAGAAGTTGAAGCAAGGTACAAAGACACACAGGAAGAGCTTAAAGATATAATGAAAATTCTCATTCCTAACACTACCCTTGCACCTGTCTTTGAAAGAGTTGATGATGCCAAAAAGGGGGAGAAAAATGACTCTGAGGAAAATCTCTCAGTAACTTCTGCTGAAACATTTGTCAAAGAAAAGGAAAACCCTGAAAATTCAAGCAGATGATGAAGATACACAAATGAGGATCGTTCAAAGTTATGTCAGGATAAAAGATAAGGAGATGAAGGATACCACTGCTGGTCCCAAAACCACTGCTGGTATTAAAAGGCCAACCACTGACAATTCAATTTTATTGCCTTCCTCATCTCAGCAATCACCTGTCGCAATAGTAGATGTTGATACTACCAAAAGTACAACAGATGTGACAACAGTGGTTTGCACAAATGCCCCTGCACCAAAACTGGTTTATGCTACAAAAAGAAGAAGAATGGCTACAGTGAATGATGATGACATATCATTTTCACTTGTTATCCAAACAAATCCGAAACCAGTCACCATCCATTCATCATCACTACAAATCAGTTTTGCTGAATCACTCAAAGGTCAAAATCCAAATAGAAATATTCCTATGGAAACATCATATCTTTTAGAGTTGGCTGCAGTAAAAGGAGAAATGCTACAATTCTATACAGAAGCTGATCCATCCAAAAGAACCTTCCCATCTCTTCATGGCTATAGAACTCCTAAAACCATTAATGAGTATCTAATACTAAAAACAAGACAAGCAAAAATCATAGCAAAAGAAGAAAGCAAAGGAAAATGTAATACCTGTTTAACAAGAAGGGATCAGCATGAGCTAAGCAAAGTTAAGAAATTAGAAGAGTATGCAAAAGAGCTTAATGAGAAAATAACAAAAGAATCTCCAAAAGATGATCCTCGAAAGAAGCTAAGGGAAAACCTTATAAGATTTATCATGAAAGAAAAACCCTATCAAGCTGAGGAAGATCAATTCAATGAGTGGTCCATCCCAGCTCTCAAACAAGAAGCTAATAGAATTGGAAGGATGAAGAAAGACCCTAAATGAAACAGATTGCACCAGACTAGAAAGATACTAAAAATCTAAGTGCAGATCTTGTTTTAGATTCAACCATCCAAGCCCTCAACCAAAGGAAGAGGCAGCTGCTGATGGTTAAGGAAGATCAACAAAGGGATGCTAATATGCAGGCTATCACAAATGAACCTTTGTCTGACTTCAAGCCTCAAGCTAAATCTAAAGATTCTTTTCAAAGGCTTTCAAGAAGTTCACCTTTTCAATTCTCATCACAAATAACTCTTCTCCCTAGAAACCCATTGAACTCAAAATACTAAAGTGGCTCTCTGATAAAAAGACCCATGTATTAACTCTACTCAGGTCCAATGGGAAAGTTGTGAGTATATCAAGGAAGGATGCACTAAGCCTGGGTGTAGCTGACCTTCAAGATCTTTTGGAACTACAACTATGCAGGGATGAGGATGATGAAAGTTCCCAGAACTTTGAATCTCAATTCAAAGATTACATCAGGGAAAAACTGATGAGACATAAAGATCATGAATAAAGAAAAGTTTTGGCATCATCTGTTCTAGGGGAGATTGTTGGGATTGAACCCTACAAAAGAACAGATGATAGAAAGCCAAAACAGGTATGCTCTATATGATCCATAATAAACAGTGTTTAGAACCACTCTTCACAAAGACCAGCTACCAAACTGCTGATAGTTCTAGCAACTGCCTTATACCAAAGCTCTGTCAGTTTATAAAGTATGTTGAATCACCGATCCACTGATGGGTCAAAGGTCTGTTAGAAGTCAAAGGTCTGCTGGAAGTCAAAGGTCTGATCATCCTTTGAAGAACATCTGCCAGTACTTCATCAGAGTTTATGCTTATCACAGGATGAGTCATCAGTGCTTTGCTATCAGTGTTTATATCTATTTATCAGAGGATAGGTTAGGCAGTGGTTAGAGTTTGTTATTGTTGTTAGCTGTCATTGTCAAGGTGATGTCAGCATAGACGATCAGTGGTTAGGATTGTATTATAAATAGACAGTGCCTGTACTGTTCTATTTAGCTCACACTCTTACACTTTTTGTACATTCTTTTAGTGTGTAGCTCGGTCTGAGGGGGAGTTTAGTGATTCATTCATGTAATTTATTGGTAATGATTTCAATCTTTTAAGTAATGAAAACATGTTATGATGAAAACTATTCTCTCGCTGATTGTGTTATAAAGTTTTAACTGTTCTTCCGCTACAAAGTTCTTCATGATTTATCATTTTGTTATCAATTTGGTTAAAACAATACAATCAATTCAAACTTAGATTCTAACAATTGGTATCAGAGCCTGGTCAGTCAAATTTGATCTAGCCGTCAATTTGACATAAGAAAATCAGCTCGATCTCGTTGTTATTGCGTTATCTATATGTGTTGAGATCAGAGTCTTAGTTTGTGCGGAAAATCGCATTTTATGTGGTCTAAGTGTTGCGTAGGTGTGTTTGTGTTGATTTCATAACAAATTGATGGAGAGGATTGACTTTAGTCTCATAAAATGACTAAGGTAAACTCTTAAATCATAAATTTCTCAAAACAAATTACTAGAGGTCTATCAGATCTAATTGATTCACGTATCAAGAAATTTTTACAGATTTTGTAGTAAAATTTCATGTTTATATCAGGATATGTATCCTCCTTTAAGTTTTTCTAAGGAGGCCATACACACTGAGTTTTGTTTGTTTTTGATAGTCAAAACTCATGTACCTACCTGTAGTAGTACCCTAATTTTTTATAGGGAAATTACTTCCACTGATTAGTGAATCAAAAGGACTCTGTATGATGTTCATTACAATCAGATTTAAGTATTCTTAACACTTGCCTCTACAGAAAAAATAGTTTATAGTATCTGAGATACTCAACCTCTGCCAAAGTCTGTAAAATGTTTCTACACAAGGACTAGCACGTGAATGAGGCTTTGACTGAAAAGGTTTGAAAACTTATGTCATTGAAAAATCCCAGTTTGACATGTGAGATGGTCTGTCAAAACTAAACTTGCATATAATCAAATTTTTATCAAACATGATGACATCAGACATCACTTTGTGAAGGATTGTTATGTAGAAGGTTTGATTTCTTGGCAACGTGTCCATACCAAAGATCAACTAACAGATGTGTTGACAAAGGCACTTGATGCCTCCACATTTGATAGTTTAATATCTTGGTTTGGAATGCTGAACATGAGTTAAAAACAAGTTTTCTTGTAATTCAAGTGTAAAAGCATCAAAATGTTTTTGAAAATCAAAATTTCTTTCTTAAAAATAGTTTAAAATTGAATTTCTCAACAAATCCTCAAAATCTGTTCAAAGCTCTGATAGCTTAGAAACACTGTTGGATAGACAAAACCTATCCACTGATGTGGAACCTCTAATAGTGTTAACATTTGGTCACAACCACTGACAGTTTACTCTGTCAGTGGTTAGCCAAACAATTGTCTTCCATTGTCAATCAGAGGTTACACGTGGACAGATGTTATTCGACCGTCGTTACATCAGATGTCACATCATCATCAATTTTTGAAAACCCTATAAAACCCTATTTCATCTGCAAACAGAGTTTTCACTTCTATTGTGCCAGTTCAAAATTTTTCAAAACCATTTTCTTTGAAAATCATGGCACCCAAAGTGAAATCAACACAGAAACCACCAAAACACACTCTTAACATCAAAAATCGACACAATTACCTTTGTACTTTTGAAAAGACCAAGAAAAACACAGAGTTTCATGAAGTCATCGATATCTTGTCTTCCTCAAAATATAAGACTCTGTTAACCTGTAACGCACTGATTTATCAAGATGCCCTTCGAGATTTCTGGGCAAATGCTGAGATTGAAAGTCTAAACAAGAAACCTTGGGTAACCACGTCAAAAGTGGGAGAGATTTTGGTTCCAATAACCCCACAAACCATCTCAGAGGTTTTTCAGATGAACGATCTAGAAGGTAAAATTTCTTTCTCTAAAGATGAGTATCAATTTAACTTTGTAAACAGGGGTATATAGGAGACTTATCAAAAGCTACTATGAAAAAGGGTAAATTCCCATCTCCTATGAAATTTTTATTTCATACCCTGCTTACCTGTGTTTCTAATAAGACCACTGGGTTTGATGAAATACCATTGAAAATTCAATACTTGGGGTATGCCATTATGTCTAAAACTGATTACAATTACTCCCAAGTATCATTTAATGATTTGATAAGAAATCTAGAAAATGTGAAAAACAAAAGGGAAAATGCTTTTCTGTTATTTCCTAGATATTTAAGTTATTATTTACAAAAGAAAATCCCAAAAGAGAGTGCACATGTTCTTGTTCAAGGTGTGTCTTTTCAAATAAACAGTCTATCATCTGAAACATATACTCGCCTTATGGCCAAAGAGTCAAAAGTTTCAAAAACACAAGCAGGGGAGTCTGAGCAAAATTTAGATAGGTCCACAACTGCTCCTCAGACCTCAGCTGCTGAGCCCACTGCTCTTGGTGACCACAGCAGCACAACCACTGCTATGCAACCCACACCAAAAACCACTAAAAAGACCAAAAAGAAACCTTCAAAACCCACCAAACCTATTAAAAAGGACCTTTTGGAAGATGAGATCCCAGAAGTTAATCTAGTGACAACACAAAAGTCACATGAAACCACTGCAGCTACTTCCTCACAGAAGATGGTAGAAAGATCTCCACCCAAAACCATAACTCCTCATGATTCCTCACAAAAGGAATATGTTGTAAGCACAGGGATCCCACAATTGATAACATCACCCTCATTTGAGAGTATGTTAATCTTTCCATCTCCCAGGACAAACTTGCTTTCCACACCACCCTCCACGTGTCAAATCACTGAGACCACCACATTACTATTTGAAGCCATTGATATTCAGTCACAAAAGGGCCACTCTCACCAACACATTACTGAGAGCAGAACTTCAACAATGGCTGTGTCTGATAAAAGTCAATTGGGTAACCTACAAACAGTTGAGGAGGCTACATCACTTGGATTTCATGAAATCCTTGTTGATAGTTCAATTGGAGCAGCTACTACAGATGTTAAATCCACTTATTACATCTGGACAGTAGTTTCATATATAAGTCTCCTTTGAAGGCAACCACTGTTGAGATTACTAAGGTAACCTCTGCTCCAGTGGGAAGACCCCAATACCAAGAAAAATGGGCATATAAGGTTGAAGCAAGTGATAAATCACATGCTCATGATACTCTAGATAAAACTACCACCTCTGGTAGGAGCTCAGATGATCCTATTAACTTAGGAGATGGCTAAAACATAAGGAATTGACGGACAAAATTACAAAGATTGAGACATCAGTGGGAGATATCAAGAATGTGCTGCAACAGATGTTACTCTCTGCAAAATCTCGAAACACTGCTCAATCCTCTGCTCAAGCCACCAGAATTGCAAAACAAGTGTATCCTCTGCTTCAACAACATTATCAGCATGCTAATCAGTTGTATGATTCAAAAGTGCAGACATTCAAAGAAGAAGTTGAAGCAAGGTACAAAGACACACAGGAAGAGCTTAAAGATATAATGAACATTCTCATTCCTAACACTACCATTGCACCTGTCTTTGAAAGAGTTGATGATGCCAAAAAGGGGGAGAAAAATGACTCTGAGGAAAATCTCTCAGTAACTTCTGCTGAAACATTTGTCAAAGAAAAGGAAAAGGGGGGGTGATGAAACCCTGAAAATTCAAGCAGATGATGAAGATACACAAATGAGGATCGTTCAAAGTTATGTCAGGATAAAAGATAAGGAGATGAAGGATACCACTGCTGGTCCCAAACCACTGCTAGTATTAAAAGGCCAACCACTGACAATTCAATTTTATTGCCTTCCTCATCTCAGCAATCACCTGTCACAATAGCAGATGTTGATACTACCAAAAGTACAACAGATGTGACAACGGTGGTTTGCACAAATGCCCCTGCACCAAAACTGGTTTATGCTACAAAAAGAAGAAGAATGGCTACAGTGAATGATGATGACATATCATTTTCACTTGTTATCCAAACAAATCCGGAACCAGTCACCATCCATTCATCATCACTACAAATCAGTTTTGCTGAATCACTCAAAGGTCATAATCCAAATAGAAATATTCCTATGGAAACATCATATCCTTTAGAGTTGGCTGCAGTAAAAGGAGAAATGCTACAATTCTATACAGAAGCTGATCCATCCAAAAGAACCTTCCCATCTCTTCATGGCTATAGAACTCCTAAAACCATTAATGAGTATCTAATACTAAAAACAAGACAAGCAAAAATCATAGCAAAAGAAGAAAGCAAAGGAAAATGTAATACCTGTTTAACAAGAAGGGATCAGCATGAGCTAAGCAAAGTTAAGAAATTAGAAGAGTATGCAAAAGAGCTTAATGAGAAAATAACAAAAGAATCTCCAAAAGATGATCCTCGAAAGAAGCTAAGGGAAAACCTTATAAGATTTATCATGAAAGAAAACCCTATCAAGCTGAGGAAGATCAATTCAATGAGTGGTCCATCCCAGCTCTCAAACAAGAAGCTAATAGAATTGGAAGGATGAAGAAAGACCCTAAATGAAACAGATTGCACCATACTAGAAAGATACTAAAATCTAAGTGTAGATCTTGTTTTAGATTCAACCATCCAAGCCCTCAACCAAAGGAAGAGGCTGCTACTGATGGTTAAGGAAGATCAACAAAGGGATGCTAATATGCAGGCTATCACAAATGAACCTTTGTCTGACTTCAAGCCTCAAGCTAAATCTAAAGATTCTTTTCAAAGGCTTTCAAGAAGTTCACCTTTTCCATGCACATCACAAATAGCTCTTCTCCCTAGAAACCCATTGAACTCAAATATACTAAAGTGGCTCTCTGATAAAAAGACTCATGTATTAACTCTACTCAGGTCCAATGGGAAAGTTGTGGGTATATCAAGGAAGGATGCACTAAGCCTGGTGTAGCTGACCTTCAAGATCTTTTGGAACTACAACTATGCAGGGATGAGGATGATGAAAGTTCCCAGAACTTTGAATCTCAATTCAAAGATTACATCAGGGAAAAACTGATGAGACATAAAGATCATGAATAAAGAAAAGTTTTGGCATCATCTGTTCTAGGGGGAGATTGTTGGGATTGAACCCTACAAAAGAACAGATGATAGAAAGCCAAAACAGGTATGCTCTATATGATCCATAATAAACAGTGTTTAGAACCACTCTTCACAAAGACCAGCTACCAAACCGCTGATAGTTCTAGCAACTGCCTTATACCAAAGCTCTGTCAGTTTATAAAGTATGTTGAATCACCGATCCACTGATGGGTCAAAGGTCTGTTAGAAGTCAAAGGTCTGCTGGAAGTCAAAGGTCTGCTGGAAGTCAAAGGTCTGATCATCCTTTGAAGAACATCTGCCAGTACTTCATCAGAGTTTATGCTTATCACAGGATGAGTCATCAGTGCTTTGCTATCAGTGTTTATATCTATTTATCAGAGGATAGGTTAGGCAGTGGTTAGAGTTTGTTATTGTTGTTAGCTGTCATTGTCAAGGTGATGTCAGCATAGACGATCAGTGGTTAGGATTGTATTATAAATAGACAGTGCCTGTACTTTTCTATTTAGCTCACACTCTTACACTTTTTGTACATTCTTTTAGTGTGTAGCTCGGCCTGAGGGGGAGTTTAGTGATTCATTCATGTAATTTATTGGTAATGATTTCAATCTTTTAAGTAATGAAAACATGTTATGATGAAAACTATTCTCTCGCTGATTGAGTTATAAAGTTTTAACTGTTCTTCCGCTGCAAAGTTCTTCATGATTTATCATTTTGTTATCAATTTAGTTAAAACAATACAATCAATTCAAACTTAGATTCTAACAATTGGTATCAGAGCCTGATCAGTCAAATTTGATCTAGCCGTCAATTTGACATAAGAAAATCAGCTTGATCTCGTTGTTATTGCGTTATCTATATGTGTTGAGATCAGAGTCTTAGTTTGTGCGGAAAATCGCATTTTATGTGGTCTAAGTGTTGCGTAGGTGTGTTTGTGTTGATTTCATAACAAATTGATGGAGAGGATTGACTTTAGTCTCATAAAATGACTAAGGTAAACTCTTAAATCATAAATTTCTCAAAAAAATTACTGGAGATCTATCAGATCTAATTGATTCACGTATCAAGAAATTTTTACAAATTTTGTAGTAAAATTTCATGTTTATATCAGGATATGTATCCTCCTTTAAGTTTTTCTAAGGAGGCCATACACACTGAGTTTTGTTTGTTTTTGATAGTCAAAACTTATGTACCTACCTGTAGTAGTACCCTAATTTTTTTATAGGGAAATTACTTCCACTGATTAGTGAATCAAAAGGACTCTGTATGATGTTCATTACAATTAGATTTAAGTATTCTTAACCACTTGCCTCTACAGACAAAATAGTTTATAGTATCTGAGATACTCAACCTCTGCCAAAGTCTGTAAAATGTTTCTACACAAGGACTAGCACGTGAACGAGGCTTTGACTGAAAAGGTTTGAAAACTTATGTCATTGAAAAATCCCAGTTGGACATGTGAGATGGTCTGTCAAAACTAAACTTGCATATAATCAAATTTTTATCAAACATGATGACATCAGACATCACTTTGTGAAGGATTGTTATGTAGAAGGTTTGATTTCTTGGCAACGTGTCCATACCAAAGATCAACTAACAGATGTGTTGACAAAGGCACTTGATGCCTCCACATTTGATAGTTTGATATCTTGGTTTGGAATGCTGAACGTGGGTTAAAAACAAGTTTTCTTGTAATTCAAGTGTAAAAGCATCAATATGTTTTGGAAAATCAAAATTTCTTTCTTAAATTTCTCAATAAATCCTCAAAGTCTGTTCAAAGCTCTGATAGCCTGAAAACACTGTTGGATAGACAAAACCTATCCACTGATGTGGAACCTCTGATAGTGTTAACATTTGGTCACAACCACTGATAGTTTACTCTGTCAGTGGTTAGCCAAACAACTATCTTCCATTGTCAATCAGAGGTTACACGTGGACAGATGTTATTCGACCGTTGTTGCATCAGATACCACGTCATCATCAATTTTTGAAAACCATATGAAACCCTATTTCATCCGCAAACAAAGTTTTCACTTCTATTGTGCCAGTTCAAAAATTTTCAAAACCATTTTGTCTGAAAATCATGGCACCCAAAGTGAAATCACCAATCCACTGATGGGTCAAAGGTCTGTTAGAAGTCAAAGGTCTGCTGGAAGTCATAGGTCTGATAATCCTTTGAAGAACATCTGCCAGTGCTTCATCAGAGTTTATGCTTATCACATGATGAGTCATCAGTGCTTTGCTATCAGTGTTTGTATCTATTTATCAGAGGATAGGTTAGGCAGTGGTTAGAGTTTGTTATTGTTGTTAGCTGTTATTGTCAAGGTGATGTTAGCATAGACGATCAGTGGTTAGGATTGTATTATAAATAGACAGTGCCTGTACTGTTCTATTTAGCTCACACTCTTACACTTTTTGTACATTCTTTTAGTGTGTAGCTCGGTCTGAGGGGGAGTTTAGTGATTCATTCATGTAATTACTTGGTAATGATTTCAATCTTTTAAGTAATGAAAACATGTTATGATGAAAACTATTCTCTCGCTGATTGAGTTATAAAGTTTTAATTGTTCTTTCGCTGCAAAGTTCTTCATGATTTATCATTTTGTTATCAATTTGGTTAAAACAATACAATCAATTCAAACTTAGATCCTAACAGCATTGATACTACTTGACACAATTTTACGACAATCGCTGTAACGCAGGGGCTTTATACTAGTTACTTAATCACATTATCCTCGTAAATTCATAGAGATAATAATAATTCTAAATTTATGATTATTTGTACTTCTATAGATGCTACATTATCTAGATAATAATTTGTTTTTGTCTAGATAACTATATACTTACAAAGCTTCAATATTATCATGGTTTATGAAAGGGTGTTACTAAATGCACCTTACTGGTTACACCCCCTTCCCTCCCTTAACTTAAATTTTCAAATAAATACAATCAAACCTTTTATTTTATATCTTTTTTAAATTGCATCTTTTAAGTTTTTAAAAAACAAAAAAGACAATTAAATTATACAACCAAAACTTATTCAAAAATATTAGTCATTTTCCTTTTATTATATATCTTGGTTTAAAACTTTATCAACAAACATATTAAATCTTTAGATTATCCATATAAATTTATATATCTTTTTTTAAAACTTAATCAACAAATATATTACACCATTTCCGGTTTGTTTAATTTTCTTATCTACTTGTCTAATTTACTTACCTATTTACATAAAGTTAATACAAAATAACTCGTTTTAATCAGTTACCTAGCAACCATGTTTCTTTTTACCAGCTCTAGTAAATAAATCTATTATTCTGATAGTTTAAAAAATTTATTCCGAAAAATAATCTCAAAATTTAACCTTGCTCTAAATCTTCAAAATCATTAAGCCGACAATGATAAATTTAAGCCGACAATGATAAACAAATAACTTCAAAATCATTAAGCCGACAATGATAAATAAATAAAAGTAATGTACTTTTTACGTCATATTTTCCATAAAAATAACAAATAGTAGGTTGCAACTTTAGTCCTTCAAATTTTTTCAATATTTAAATAGGGTGTAAAATTTAACAACTTTAAAACTCATACTTTTAGAAAAAGATGTGTGAAAAGTAAAAAAAATGCATTTAGCACACCCCTTTATAAAAAAAGTTTATAAATCTTAATAAACTGGGCTAACTGTTGGACAAATCCATAAAAACCCATTGTAACATCCAATTCCTTTTTCGATCTTTTAGCGTCTTATCCTGATCTTAACCTTAATCTTAATCTCATCTTATATAATAATAATAATAATAATAACATAACAATCTTAATAAAAGAAAACTACATATGACACTTGACAATCATTAAAGCCATTTAGAATTCCGTTTTTCATCTAAATTATAACCCCTTTGGTTTAGACCGTGGGGTATGGAGGGGCGAGGGTTTGGGGCATGGATTGATACGTGGGCTGGGTGGGCTCCACTGGCAAGACCCAAAAAATTAGAGGTATGGTAGGGCTTGGGTTTGGGGCGTGGCTTGACCAAATTCCTTTTATTTTTTCTTTTTTAATTAATGGATAAACCATAGGGTAGGATGCACCCAATGTCCACCCGCCAGCTCAGATAGATAGCTTCGGCTAACGCCTGGGCTGAAACTCCTGCCCAAAACGCCGAAACCCAAAGCCACCTAGGATAGTGACTTGAGCTTTTATACCCAAGTATCCAACCCACGCCCCAACCCCATCCATACCCAATAGTCTTATAGTTATCTTGATTTTAGGGATGCTATTTATGCTTTTTTTATATGTTACAACAACGTAATACGCGCTCACCCGTTACTCTATCTAAATACTTTTTTTTATAATGTGCTTGTAATCTACATCCATGTTAATCGCCAATACAAGGATATTGTCAGTGAGTTCAGATCAACTCAATCATTTGGTTTTTTTTATTGTTTTCTTTTTAGTTTTTGGTCATTAATAATACATGCTTTTCTAAATCACATGATCAAGAACCCATTTACCTACATTTTTGTTTTATCCGATTCTTTTGTTTAATCTCACTGTTCCATGTATTATTTGTAGCATCTCAATACCCAATGTAATTATTATATATTTATATTCGTAATCCATTATGTTTTATTAATGTAGTTATTATACTTTGTATTTATATTTATATGTTGTTATAAATAAACATTATATTTTTTATTATAACTATTAATATATACATATGACAAAATTTATTGTTGTTTATTTAATATCACTATTTTCACTGTTATTTGTATTATTTATGTTTATAATTGTTACCTGTAAACATTAGTTCTTATTTGTTGATTATTCAACTTAAGGCGTTTTCATTAACATGGTTCAGGAAGACTGTATTATCAGTTCGTCATATTTATTATTATTCAACTAATGGCTTTTTCGTTATGGCTCATTCATTATGGCGTTTTCGTTAATATATTTTTTAAGAAAGTAACATTAATCATTCCTGTTGTATATTATTCAATTAATGGCAGTTTTATCGACAATGTTTTTTCAGACGAGGGTGTTTCTTCGAATGAATTTTTTGCTCGAAAACTGGTTTTTCATTTATCATTCCCGACGATTCCCGACGATTCCCGACGTTAGTGAAGAGATAAAGCCAAAAATAGACATGATATTCCCAAGCCTCGATGATTGTTATTCATTGTATGTTAGGTATGTGACGGGTTGTGGTTTTTCTGTCAGGAAGGGAACTGAAAAGATAAACGCCAAAATAGAAACACGTATTAAGTACTACATGTATACGAGATCTGGGGTATATAAGGACAGGAAGGTTGACACGTTGGACCCGAATCAAAAGAAAAGGATTGCGCGATCCAATTTTAAAAAGAGGACTAGTTGTGGAGCACAATTATGTGTAATATTTGAGGCTGGATCATGGAAGGTCTATAAGTTTTTTAGGAGCACAACCATGGTTTTGATGAACAGCTCGATAAGCATTTTCTCCCGTCTGAACGACACCTCACTCAGCTCCAGAGGCATGTTATATATAGCATGTCTAAGTTCAATTTGGGACCGGTTAAGGCATTTAATGTTATAAAGACTTATTTTGGTGGTTTTATAGACGTTGGTGCAAGTAAAGTTGATTTTAAGAACTACAAAAGGCAAATTAACTTGTTTATAGGGGAATATGACGCTGAGATGGTTGTGAGACATTTACATTAAAAAAATTAGTCCCATCCTAATTTCTCGTATGATTACTTCACAGACGATGATAATCGTTTGAAGGGATTTTTCTAGTGTGATGATCAATGCAAACGTAATTACCACGTGTTTGGTCATGTGATTTCGTTTGACGCCACGTACCGTTCCAACAAGTAATATTTATAATTCTATTTTTCTCTGTGTGTTTTGGCGTTTTCAATGGTTAGATGCATTGGCGTTTTGTTCCAGTTTCATTTACCAATGGTGTTTTCATATGCAGATACTCTAAGGTCTTTGTACCATTCCCTGGTATAGACAATCACTATTGTAATGTTACATTTGGTGCGTTTTAGATAAGATGGTGTTTCATCTGAAGGGACTGATGTAGATGGCTCGTAGTTTAAGGCGGGCATTTAATGGCGTTTATGCATGAGTGTGGCGTTTTGTTTTAGAGAAGTCAAAAGACCCTTTTACCCTTAATGAAGCGCGTCCACATAGTAAAGTTGTTATTTACGAAAACGTCACCGTGCCAATCTAATCCATTAATTGTTCTGATCCAATGGCTTAGGGGCGTTCTCACCGTTAGGGTAAGGTTCATGCGAGAACCACCTTTATTGCAAAATAAAATCTAAAAAAAATCAAAAAAGCACTAATTTTTTTTATTTTTTATAATAATTTTTTAATAAAAATCGTTATAATTCGTTGCCAAAAAAAAACTTTTTTTTCGAGTAACAGTTATATGTATCATAACTTCGACAAATTCAATAATACGTTATCACTAGTAGACAATTGCACTTTAATTTACAATACCATACATAATACACTCAATTTTACATTAAATGCACATGTGCATCATTATGTATAACAATTATATACGGTGTTTCGGTACAAAAAGTTTGTGATTTTGAATGATGAAGTAGACTCATATATATGTTTTTTGGCTAGTTATATCTAGTAGTTGATGTGTTCATTATAGTTGTCACTTTATGATGTAATATGTTGATTGGATGATAAAACTGGTGATGATATACATGTAATAAAGTGAAAATATTGGTATTGGTATTGTATTATAAATGGTAGGAGGTAATGGTATTGTATTATGGATGGTAGGAGGTAATGGAAGTGTATTATGGATGGTATGATAGATGAAAGAGAAAGTGTATTCAAAGTAGTGTACCAAAACACCTTATTTCATATTGATACATATAGATGCACATATGAATTTCTTATATTGGTAACGTAAAAAGTAGTGTATTACACATGGTAGTGTAAATGAAAGTACAATTGTCTAATGTTTGTAATGTATTAAGGAATTTGTCAAAGAAATGATGAAAATGCACATGTGCATGGTAGTGTATTATGGATGGCATGATAGATGAAAGAGAAAATGTATTCAAATTAGTGTACCAAAACACCTTATTTCATGTTATATATATAGATGCACATGTGCATTGCTCAGGGCCGTATCCGAAAATCACAAAAATAATTTGGCCCTGTGCGAGATAATAATTTGGCCCCTATTCGCAAATCTTCATATATTGGGCCACAAAATCACTAATAAAAAATTCTTAAAAGGCCGAAAAACGTATTTGTTTCATAAATTTAGGCCGTTTAAGTTATTTTTAAAGGGATATTGGATTTAAATAACCTCAACTTTCACTACTTGGCTGATAACACTTCCAACTTTCGATTTGTACACTAGCACTCCTAACTTTCAACTTATTTGCCAATAACACTCCTTAACTGATTGAAACCTTACCCAGTTAGTTGATGTCAGCTGCCACGTCATAAAAAATGTCATGTCAGCTGCCACACCAGATGCCACGTTATCAAACAATGTCACATCAGCTGCCATGTCATATGCCACGTCGGCAAAATGGGCCACATCAGATGCCACATCAGCAAAAACTAACGGGGTTAGGATTCAGTCAGCTAGAGAGTGTTATCAACTAATAAGTTGAAAGTTGGGAGTGCTGGTGTACAAATCGAAAGTTGAAAGTGTTATAGGCCAATTGGTATAAAATGAGGTTATTTAAATTCGATATCCTTTTTTAAATTATATAGAATATTTTTTAGTATTTATGGGTGTAGTTTAAAAAAAGAATTAATTTAACGTTTGCCATTAAAAAAATAGCATAACTAAATCATAAATCCACACACATAAATTTATATTATTACATTAAAAGAGCAATTAACTAACCTTCAATTAATTAAATTTATATTATAACATTAAATCCACACACATAAATTTATATTAGTACAACAGCAGAACAAATATTGGCAGGCCCTTAAAGATGGGATATTAAAAAAAACGCAGAGATGCAAGATTCGAACATGCATCTTGAGTAATTGACAGGAGAGCTCAACCATGGGGCTATATCAACAATTATGTTGCGTTTTGACTTGTATACAATTAATATATAAAACAGGAATTTGTTTGGGCCACTAAAAACTTTGGGCCCTGTTTAGTGGCCCATCCTGCACACCCTCCGGGCCGGGCCTGTCATTGCTAATATTGGTAACGTAAAAAGTAGTGTGTTACATATGTTAGTGTAAATGAAAGTACAATTGTCTAATGTTTGTAATGTGTTACCGAATTTGTCAAAAAAATGACGAAATGCACATATGCATGGATAGCTGTTACTAAAAAAAAAATTTGAATTTTTTTTTATTGTTGAGTAAATATAGCGACTTTTTCAAAAAAAATATTAAAAAAAACAAAAAAAAAATTGGTATTTTTTGGTATTACTGTTTGTGTTCACACTGGTTCTCGTGGTTTCGCAATAAAGGGTGGTTCCTAACGAATCATTGTCCTATATATATATATACACATATATATATACAGATATATATATATAGGATCCGGTTAAAGAGAAAATAAGCCGAGTTACAAGAACCATAGAAACCATTATAAACCAATAGCGTGTTGACACGTTAGGATATACACCCTTTTTGTAGAAAGGGCAATTCTGTAATTACACACCCCCATTGATTAATGTCAGACTTCTCTCTTCTCACACATACCTCTCACACACTCATCTCTCACACACAATTATTTCCTTACCCACACTCCCTTCCCCATTTAAAATTCAAAAGCACAGACATAAACACACACAGTCTCTTTCAAATTTGTCTCAAATCAGAGAGAGAGAACATTTGTTTGCAATTCCCAGTGACGGGAGAGTGAATGTTAAACAAGAGAAAGAGAGCTATAGACTGGAGAGAGAACGACCGTTTGCAATTTCCGGCAAGAGAGAATACGTCGACGGTGGATCTGGTCCAGATAACATGACAGTGATGGCGGTGTCAAGGGTTTCGTTTTAAGGGTTCACGACGGAGGATCTGGTCCATAAACAAACAAAGCTTCAAAATTTTAGGGGTTGACGTCAGCTAGGGTTCGTTTGAGGGTTTGAAGGTGGGTGATGGCGGCGGTCGTGGTTTGAGGGGGTGGGTGGTTTGATGGTGATGAAGAACGATTCGGGGGGTGGAGGCAGTTCGACGGTGGTTCAAATGCTCTTCGACGGTGACGACGGTTCTACAGCGGTGGCCATGGTCTCCGATGATGTTTGACAGCCTGATGGTGGTGCCCTGATCGTTGCTTCTGATTTCGTTGTTTTCCGATTTCATATCTTGCGTTTGGGATGGAGGTGCTCCGATCGTGAACACCGTTAGGGTAAGGTTCATGCGAAAACCACCTTTATTGCAAAATAAAATCTAAAAAAAATCAAAAAAGCACTAATTTTTTTTATTTTTTTTAAAATTGTTTAATAAAAATCGTTATAATTCGTTGCCAAAAAAAACTTTTTTTTCGAGTAACAGTTATATGTATCATAACTTCGACAAATTCAATAATACGTTATCACTAGTAGACAATTGCACTTTAATTTACAATACCATACATAATACACTCAATTTTACATTAAATGCACATGTGCATCATTATGTATAACAATTATATACGGTGTTTCGGTACAAAAAGTTTGTGATTTTGAATGATGAAGTAGACTCATATATATGTTTTTTGGTTAGTTATATCTAGTAGTTGATGTGTTCATTATAGTTGTCACTTTACGATGTAATATGTTGATTGGATGGTAAAACTGGTGATGATATACATGTAATAAAGTGAAAATATTGGTATTGGTATTGTATTATAAATTGTAGGAGGTAATGGTATTGTATTATGGATGGTAGGAGGTAATGGAAGTGTATTATGGATGGTATGATAGATGAAAGAGAAAGTGTATTCAAAGTAGTGTACCAAAACACTTTATTTCATGTTGATACATATAGATGCACATATGAATTTCTTATATTGGTAACGTAAAAAGTAGTGTATTACACATGGTAGTGTAAATGAAAGTACAATTGTCTAATGTTTGTAATGTATTACGGAATTTGTCAAAGAAATGATGAAAATGCACATGTGCATGGTAGTGTATTATGGATGGCATGATAGATGAAAGAGAAAATGTATTCAAATTCGTGTACCAAAACACCTTATTTCATGTTATATATATAGATGCACATGTGCATTGCTCAATTTGGCCCTGTACGAGATAATAATTTGGCCCCTATTCGCAAATCTTCATATATTGGGCCACAAAATCACAAATAAAAAATTCTTAAAAGGCCGAAAAACGTATTTGTTTCATAAATTTAGGCCGTTTAAGTTATTTTTAAAGGGATATTGGATTTAAATAACCTCAACTTTCACTACTTGGCTGATAACACTCACAACTTTCGATTTGTACACTAGCACTTCTAACTTTCAACTTATTTGCCAATAACACTCCTTAATTGATTGAAACCTTACCCAGTTAGTTGATGTCAGCTGCCACGTCATAAAAAATGTCATGTCAGCTGCCACACCAGATGCCACGTTATCAAACAATGTCACATCAGCTGCCATGTCATATGCCACGTCGGCAAAATGGGCCACATCAGATGAAGAACGATTCGGGGGGTGGAGGCAGTTCGACGGTGGTTCAAATGCTCTTCGACGGTGACGACGGTTCTACAGCGGTGGCCATGGTCTCCGATGATGTTTGACGACCTGATGGTGGTGCCCCGATCGTTGCTTCTGATTTCGTTGTTTTCCGATTTCATATCTTGCGTTTGGGATGGAGGTGCTCCGATCGTGAACGGAACATGGCTGATGATTGTGAATATAAGTGTTCTGATCGTAGTAGTCAGTCGAGTGTCGACTAGGGCCAGGGCAACTAGGGGTTTCGAGGCCAGATCCAATGTCGACCCTACCTGTCGTCCCCGACTCCCCTAAACCAGGTAAACTCATATAAAGACACAATCTCTATGTTACTTTTTTTTTTGTGAAAAAAATGAAAACACACATAATCTCACTTGCATTAGTGAACAATAGTTTGTGAAAAGATTTTCTAAGAACTCGTATGAAGTCTTTCGAACCATTTTTTGGGTCCGATTGGAAAAGATGATTTGGGGGATTTATGGTAGCTTTTGCGAGAACATGGGTGAAATGTGAAGGAAAGAAATATGTTTTGAGGATTTAATTGAATTGGGTCTGTTTGAGCCTTTTGACTTTTCATGGTTTCAAATGTTTCAAATCGTGGTAAACGGTCGGTTTCAAATGTTGTTTTACGGCCAATGTTTTTTTTACATACGTTTGAAAATCGTTTTTACGTATGTTCTTTTTTTTACATACGTTTGAAACTCCACGTAAAAGCTTTTTATACTCAACCGTATGCGTAAATTTGTTGCAAACCTTTACGCACCCCGTACAAACTATATGTTAAAACTTTTTTATACCCAACCGCATGCGTAAATTTGTTTGCAAACCTTTACGCACCCGGTAAAAACTTTGTAAAACTCTACATAAAAACTTTACGCTACCCGTAAAAACTCAATGTAAAAAGTTTTTTATTCTCAACTTTTTTTACGTTTGGTGTAAAGTATAACATATGCGGGTTTTTGTACCAATATTTTCTGTGGATGTAGAAAATTAAAATGTCAAACAATTTTTTTAATTCGTTTTGTCCAAGTTTTACGATATGTTCATACTAGATCCCTACGGCATGAAATGTCGTTTTTCTAGATTCGGCCGTGGGAGTGGCAGACGAAGAAGGGAGGGCATGAAGGGTTTATGTAGTGGTGCATTGAAGATGGTTTTGACACGACAACGACGTTTTTTTATTGGGTTGCATTGTAGCCGGTTTCGACATGGTACGTAAATTATTTTTTACACTTGTGAATTTTTGTACACCACACGTAAAAAAAATATTTACGTATGGGTTTACATTCTACATTATAAACGTTTTACATTCAACACTATGCGCCAAATTTTTTTTGACCTTCTACACCATATGTAAAAAAACATTTACGTGTGAACTTACATTCTACATCACATGTAAATTCTGGATTTTTACGCTTGTGAATGTTTTTTACATCTTTGCAAAAAAATTCTTGATTTTTACACTTGTGAATGCTTTTTACGTCCTTGCAAAAAATTCCGGATTTTTACACTTGTGAATGTGTTTTTACACTGCACGTAAAAAAACATTTACGTGTTGGTTTACATTCAACATTTCCAAATATAAACAATTTACAATTGACACCATGCTCCAAAAAAATTTACATCGCATGTAAATTCTGGATTTTACGCTTGTGAATGTTTTTTACGTCCTTGCAAAAGTTTTTCTACGTATGCCGTTTTTCCAGATTCGGACGTGGGCGTGGCAGATGAAGGAGGTAGGGCGTGAAGGTTTTATATGGTGGCGCACTGACGATGGTTTTGACACGGCAGCGACGTTGGTTTATTTTTTGTAATGGTTTTGATGATGGTTTAGGTTTATTTTTTTTGTTTACGACAGTGCTTTTTACCTTTTTTTCTGTAATGTAAGTTTGTTGGAATTTTTTTTTTGTTTTTGGCGTAAAGTTTTTTTGTTTTTTTTTTGTAAATAAGTTTTTGTAAAACCGTAAAAAACGGAGCGTAAAAACGGGAGTAAAAACGGAGTCGTAAAAAACGGGCGTAAAAAGTGTGGTCAAAACGGGTCGTATAAACGGGGTAGTAATAAACGGCCGTAAAAACGGCGCGTAAAAAACAGGGCGAAAAAACGGCGCGAAAAAAAACGGGCGCGTAAAAAACGGACGCGTATAAAACGGGCGTAAAAACGGGGCGGGTAAAAAAGGGTGAAAAAACGGCGCGTAAAAACGTGGCGTAAAAAACGGCGCGTAAAAAACGGTGCGAAAAAACGGAGCGTTAAAAAATCGGGCCTAAAAAAGGACGCGTAAAAAACGGGCGTAAAAAACGAGGTGTAAAAAACGGGGCGGGTAAAAAACGGACGCGTAAAAAACGATCGTATAAAATGGTGCGTAAAAAACGGGGCGTAAAAAACGGCACGTAAAAAACGAGGCTTAAAAATGGGGAGTCAAAAAACCGGGCGTAAAAACGGGCACGTAAAAAACTGAACGTAAAAAAAAAACGGCTCGTAAAGATGTTTTTTTGTAAAAAAATCTTGATAAACATCGTTTTTTGTTAAAAAAAACTTATTTCAAAATGTTTTTTTAATAAAAATTCTGATTTTAATAAAAACAATATATATATATATATATAATAAAACAAAAAAGTAACATAAAACAATAAATATAATAAAACAAAAAAGTAATAAAAAACAAAAAATACAATAAGACAAAAAAACAAATTTACCAAACTACCATTTTGGTGTTAAAATATAAAAAACATAATAAGATGAAAGGATTTAATATTACTTTTAATTACTTTTAATCTCATCCATCCATTATCTAAGATCCAATGGTTAGAAAGTGGTTTTCTCACGGTTCTCGCAACTGGAGATGGTTCTCATTTTACCCCATCCATATATATATATATATATATATATATATATATATATATATATATATATATATATATATATATATATATCGGAGGTTCAAATGAGAAGAAATTATTTGTATGGGTATATTGGTAAACTTACATAATCATTAATTTGTAGTTTGAACCTTTTAAAATAGCTAATTTATATTCAAAATATATATTTAAAAAAATTAGAGTGTAAGATAAAAAAAATAATTCAGTTTAAGGGTAAACGGGTTTGTAGTTGGACAAGTAGTAAGAAATGCAGAATCAAAGAAAGTGGATAAGCACGCTAAACTTGCGTAGAGAACCAATATTGTTTTTGTCCCTTTTTCCTTTGATACGTTTGGCTCCCTAGCGACAGAAACTATTCACTTCTTGAACAGTGTCCAACGAGTCATCCACAACAATTGTTCAGCCCAACCCAGGGGCAGGGGTTTGTCTTTGGTATGTTAGGGTTTGCAATTCGGAAAGATGTGGTGACGCAGCTTGTTGCCTATCTACCTTTTGTTTTAATGTAACTTGGGAAGTTTGGATATTGAATAATAAGAGGTAAACTTGAATTTTTTTTAAAGATAAATTATAAGGCGTGTAGGATAAATTACGTGTTGTGTAGGATAAAATGTAGGATAAATTTGATATGTGTAAGATAAATTTCGATATGTGTAGGATAAATTTCAAAATATGTAGGATAAATTTTGATATGTGTAAGCAAAAAATTTTAATCTAGATGATGATAGTATTAGTGATTAATTAATTTGTCAACAACACCACCACACCATGGCATCACTGAGGGCGTGGGCCTTGGGGCTAGCCACGGCATGTGGGGAAGGATTAATGAGGTTAGTTGGAATTTAATAGGAATGGTATGGTAAATCGAAAACTATTTTGGATGTTCTCTGATGGATGAATATTTTAAAACGTTGTTGTATAGAATATGAAGTGCAGCGTTGCGGTAAAGAATATGTACTACACGCGTGAAGCTAAGGGGTATGGGAGGCATGGGATATGTCATCGATTGCCACTTAGGAAAGCGGATGATGTGTTACACCATCCCTTTTAGGAACCACAATGGTTGGCATTGATTAAACCATGGTAACCATGCACCTTTATTTCCTTAATTAGTTAAATATATTTTACACAAAATAAATTTAAAAAAAAATAGGATGATGGTTTGAGTCATGACCACACTATAAAAGATGATGGATGAGAGTGAAGTGACATGACGCCGACATGAAGGGTAATGATGATCTTGAGAGTAATGAGCACACCCTGTTAGACCGTGGGGTATGGTGAGGCGGGGGTTTGGGGCATGGGTTGACACGTGGATTGGGTGGCCTCTACTGGCAAGACCCAAAAAATTCGGGATATGGTGGGGCTTGGGTTTGGGGTGTGGCTTAGCCAAATTCCTTTTATTTTTTCTTTTTTCTTAAATTAATGGATAAATCATATCGTAGGGTGCACCCAATGTCTACCCGCCAGCTCAGATTGGTAGCCCCGCCCAACGCTCGGGCTGAAATCCCCGTCCAAAGGGCCCGCCCAAACCCAAGTCCACCCAGAATAGTCATATGGGTGTTTCCCCCGACCCACGCCCGATACCCCATAGTGTTAATGGTATATTGAATAGGAACAAGAAGATGGGCTTATTTATGATGTTTGTTTTGATCGGGCCTTTTTAAAGCTGAAGCCCAGTATTTGTCTCATGGGAATGATTGACTAAGATAAATAAAAAAACCTAGCATAAATACATTTCTTAATATGTGAACTTTTATTTTATTTTTAAGCATACTTAAATACATTTCTTAATATATAAACTAACATAAATAAAAACTAATAATAATTAAATAATGATTATTTAATCTCCAATCAAACCCCAAACCAAGCCTCTTCCATTACATCCCTTTCGAGCATTCTTGGATGAGAAAAAAGTGTGTCGTAAGCTACGTGATAACACCTTTTTCTTAACCAAACCTCTAACCAAGCACCATAACACATATTGAACTCTTTGTTTTTTTTTTCTCAATTAAATTCTCATCTCAAATAATGCACCAGCTATATATACATATAAAGATTGGATAAAATAAAAAGTACTATGAGATAAGAGAACCATAAGAACCAATTTTAGCCTTTGATCAAGTAGTAATCACTGGCTGAGATTTAAGTTAGAATTTTGACATATGTATATAAGACTTTTGATTAAAAAAATATAAAAGTACAAAAATGGTATGTCTTATTATAAAAGCAATATGACACAAGTTAAATCATTTTTTTTCTATTCTCTCTTTTCTTTTACTTTATTATTATTTTTTATATTTGTCTATTTTCTCTCCTTTTTTATAAAATTTTATCTTTGTCATTTCACACATGAACACAAAAAAATTATGTCTAATATAAATGTCGATTGTAAAGTCACACATAAAGTTTTTTTTTACATGTGATTTCAAATGTCAAATTTTATGTTTACGCGCAGTTTCGAATGTCAATTTTTTGTACTCATACTTTTTTTCACCGTATGTAAAGAAAAACATTTTTTACATTTTGACGATGTGCACAATTTTTGTTACATTCTATGTTAAATGTAAGCATTTTTTTCTATTGTCGAATTTAAAGTAACACGTAAAAGTTTTTGTTTTTTACATGTGATTTCGACAGGGTAAGTTCATATATAAATATACAATTTAAAGTTACACGTGTGGGTGTGTGTGTATATATATATATATATATATAGGGAGAAAATCATGAGAAAACTAGATATAAATGAGAAAACTAGAAAACTAACTAAAAAAGCAAAAAAAAAAAAGCATAAAAAACATACAATTTTTTTTTACAATTTTTTATAAAAAATTGCTGTATTTTATGTATAAAAAAAACTTTTTTTTCAAAAAAAAAAAAACTTGTACTGCACATGTGCACTATATGTGTACTACACATGTGTATTATATGTTTATGTTGCACATGTGCATTATATGTTTTTTTAATTTTTTAAAGTTTTTTTATATAATATATATAGCGAATTTTAATAAAAAAATCAAAAAATAATTGATATGTTTTTTTTGGCTTTTTAGTTAGTTTTTTGGTTTTCTTATGATCCATTCCCTATATATATATATATATATATATATATATATATGGTCTTTTAAATTTGTAAGGGGTAAGTTCATATGTGAATATACGATTTAAATTTTTGTTTTTTTATGTTTATATATTTGCATGTGATTATAACACATTTTTAGTTCACATGTAAACTATCTTATCAATATCAGTTCACATATTTAACTATGTTTTATATTAGTTTGTGTACAGGGAGTCAGTGAGACACTAACGCTGTAAGTTTGCAAGTTTATATGTACGTATAATGGTGTTAAAACTGTTTAGTTATTTGTTTCGGTCAAATGCTTGACAGACCTTTAAAACCAACCCGCCAATTACAACACCTGGGATGTCTAGTTGCCACCATTAATGATGATATATGATATGGTTCAACGTACGTAAGAAAAACAAAAACACATGTCGAAGTCTAAATATCAAAATAAGAAAATTAAATAATAATACAGGCACCACATATATTACAACCCCCATTCCCCATCCATTTGGTGTACCAACTTGTTACGAGTATGAAAATATAAACCATAGGGAAGATAATATGTTTCATATGAGCCACATGTGCTCTACAATGACAGGGATATTAAGACTGGTCGAGGTTGGTATAGTCCAAGTTATAGCCATGCCTAATGATAGGTAGAGTTGCGGGAAAAAATGATGGTTCGGAAACCGAACAGGTTCAAAAGGAACCGTCTAGGCAACCGACCAAACATGGGTGGTCTTGGAGGTTGGCAGGGAGGACCACCGACCAGGGCACGTGTTTTCCGGATGCACGGTTAAAAAAAATCATATATATAGGGCTGAAAACGAACCGAACGAACACGAACAAGACCTTGTTCATGTTCGTTTGTTAAGGAAATGAACTTGTTCGTGCTCGTTTGTGTTTGTTTGTTAATTTTAGGCAATGATCAAAAACGAATGTTGACGAAGACAAATGAGCACAAACTAATGTTCATGAACACAAATGGAAACAAAAGAATACAAACAATCGTTCATAAACAAAATATATAATACATCGACACTTATTAGATATTTAATTTTTCGGAATTTTGAATTATTTAAATAAGTATAAAAACTAAAAACGCTAATGAACTATCGAACACAATCGAACACGTTACCGAACGTTCACGAACATAAGCGAACGAACACGACCTCTGTTCATGTTTGTTCATTTAACTAAACAAATGAAATTTCTTGTTCGTGTTCGTTTGTTCAATAAACGAAAGAACACAAATGAACTTCCCGGCGAACGATTCATGAACTGTTCGCCGAACGTTTGGTTCGTTTGCAGCCCTATATATATATACATATATATATATATACACACACATATATATATATATATATGAAAAATGTACGGATAGTCCATGTGCTTTGATGAAATTTCACGCATAGTCCCCAACTTCTTAAAATTAAACCTATAGCCCTCACCTTTTGCATACTCGTTTCTTGGATAGTCCCTGACATGGATGCATATAGTTTTTGGTGTTAAGTGAGTGTGAAGTCTAAAATGTCCTTTATATTAAATAACAAATAAAGAAAACATAAAAAAATTATTAAAAAAATATGTGGAACCTACCATCTCTACCAACCCACCCACCCCTTTTCTCCTTGTTTCTCTGATCTCAAAAACACAGCACACGCCGCAGCAGCTCCGATCGAACACACCCATCACTGATCGAACAACACCGTCACCATCACTCTTTCTTGTGTGCGCCACCACTGCCGCCGCACAACTTTCTCCGGTGTGCTCCGCACCATTAACCATCACTCCCCTTTTCCCCCTCTTTCTCTGATCTCAAATCACATTAACTATATCTGAATGCAAAGGGCAATTGTGGTCGCTGACGTAATCATTAGTTTCCCGACCACCTCGTGTCACGCCTGTCCTCGCTACTCCACCACCTCTTGTCACCCGCCAGACAAGCAAGCCAACAACGTTCATATGCGTGAATATTGTTTCAGGCCGTAATTTTAGCCGAAAAACAAGATATTGTTTTATGTCTTTTTTTAAATTCCAATTTAAAAATAAGATAAGGCATCTTAAAAAATACATAATTTTAAAACATAATGAACTTCTACTTGTTTAGATATTTTGCTCGAATGACTTATTTCTCCATTTACATGATTATACGGTCCTCATCGGATAATGAGATGGAAGGGGTTTTGGGGGGATCTTCATGTCGGCCGCCATTTGCCTACTCACTTGCAATTGGATCTCTTGTTCGTTTAGCGAGAGAATTCGAGCAAGTTTCTCGTCTAATTTGGAGTGGCCACCCGATCTATCGTCGGTATTTGTTGTCGTTGTAGAAGTAGAAGTCGATTTGCCTTTTCATACTCTTGCAGCTGTTGCCTTGCTTTTTTCTCTACCTGGCGGGCGTTGCAATTCTTATGGTTCCTCAAAGCCTATCTCATTGTTGAAGTCATTTAGATCTAAGTAAGAATGAGCATCAGATCCACCTCCGGATGAGCACGGTTCGAGCACACCTGAAATAGTCTTAGAACGCTTTGATGTTTGGCCAGGTTCGACTAGTGGCACAAGATACAACTTTGGAGAATTTTTAAGCACCTCCAAAGGTTAACCATGGTAAATGCACTACTGATCGGTATTATTTATATACCCAAATTAACCTTAACTATGAGTTAGTGGTAGTAAGGGATTGATCCACGAAGAGTTTGTGGATTGTGTATGGACTTGGTTGTTAAGGGGTTTTGTTAGAACTTATGAAGCTTGCTATTTGTTTCTTTTAATTGAACCGACTCTTCGATTTGTAAACTTACTAAACTATGTCACTTGCAATTAACACTGACTTTGATTACTTAAACTTGTTTAAAACATAATTTGGTTGCAAACGATAAGTAGAATAAGGATCACACCCGATTCGGTAATTGAAGACCTAGGGTTCCTAAGCGTTTTAGATTCAATTCAATTGCATATAGTAATTGATGACCTAGGGTTCCTACACGTTTTATATGAACGTTCAAGAACGTACTGAAATGCACTTCTTAACCAAGAACATGTAAATCCTATCAATTGATAAGGCATAAGTGCACAAACTCATTTTGCAACGTCACATTTTATCATCACTCGACAATTCACTAATCCAATTCAAATGCACGACAATTATCAAAGGTTTCAAATGCTTAATATAATTTGTCACAAAATCAAATCTCAAACCATTGTAAAAACCCTTGAATCTTACAAAAACCTACACCGAACCCGAGAAGATTAGCCACTCATGTTTGACCGAACGAAATCACGGATGGAGAAATCGGGCAATAATCCATGCCCTTAATCCTTGGAGAGATGATGAAGATGATGGTTAGAGTTTGGAGGTGAGTATGGATTAGATGGAGATTAGGGATTTAGGATTGAGAACTCGGGCAATGATCCATCACCATAAGGGCGTCGACAACAAAATGTGTAATCCCAACTTCTTGTTTTGTTCGTTTCTTGCACCCGGTTGATCCTGCTCGCTTCTCGATGCTCCCTAAAGCTCCCGAATAGCTCCTTAAACTCTGTTAGACCTGCAAAACACAATTCTCATCAAAGTAGGCTACCCGAAACTCAATTCATGTAAAACATAAATTTTAAATATGATTAAACATCGGTTTTCAACCACGCATCAGCAACCGTATGTTGCTCTAAACTCATTGAGGGCGGCCGCCATGACATCGGTGTCGCTTGCACCGCTCGATATGTGTTTATTGTTCATATGGCGGTTCACAATGTCGTTGAAGTAGCTGCATTTCAACCTCATTGTTGACCACTTGCCAGAGAACGAATCGTTTGTACGGTACGGTTCGTGCTTTATAACTGCTAAAATAATTTTGCGGAGTCGCTTCATTAAAACCAGTGCCTCTTGATCATTGCATGTGTTAACATTTATAGCAATTATATGTTTTTCACACTTTTAAACATCATATGTTTCAAACACTTTGAAAATTTATATATTGTAAACATTTTTCAAACTTTTAAAAATTATATATTTTATACATTTTAACACTTTCAAAAATTATATATATTAAACATTAAAACAATTGTATATTTAAAAAAAAGTATGCTAACAAACTATAACATTTTATAGATTTTTAAACATGTAAAATACTATTAAGTAAGCAGATAGGCACTTTAAAAAGACATTACCAACAATGGGGTCTTTGGATACATCGACCCACGTTCGTGCCAAGGCTAATTGCTCTTTCATCGTCCACTTTTCATGACTCTTTAGAGCTCGTGGCTTTTCTGGTTGCTTTCTACGATGTTTACACTAGGATGACGTTTCACGGGTAGTGGATTGCATTTCAGGAAAGGGTTGGCTTTCTTGGGTATCGGTGGAAACATAGGAGATATAAGAGCAATAGGTGACAAAGGTTGTGACATGTATTGGCCAAACGCGGGAGGGTACATGTAAAGAGCCATCACTTAAACGGGTTAGGGTGTTTGTTGAGATTGTGGTGATTGCATGTCCCATCTTGGTGAATTCTTGGTCGGTAGCGGTCGATATTCGGCTTCGCTGGTATTATGGTCCATGGGTGTGTTGAGTTGTGTAACGTGGATTATTTGGGGAAAACGTGTTCGGGTCGTTATTGAATGGAAACATATGATGAAGATAATGGGTTATGAGAGATGGTTTTTGTGTAAAACAGATGGGTTGAAGTGGTTCGTTCTGTGGTAAAAAAGATGGGTTGAAGTGGTATATATATAGGGTTTAAAATAGTTTTTCAAATAAAGACAACTTCTCTTTTTTTAAAAGAGTCGCCGACTTCTTCTTGTTTTTTTAAAAGAGTCATTGCTCAGCGACTAGGAGAACAAGGGCGCACCACACATGCTTTTCATCGCCCGCTATAACACTTGTGGGGGAAGAATACCCCCCACCCATAATGCTGGTGGTACGAGGGGCTATTGACTGAAAATGGCTAAGGTGGCAGGGGGATAACGCCTCATACAGCGTAGTCTAAAAACATCAAGTTATATGTTTGGTTCATTTAAAAATCAATATGAAATTTCATAACTTAGCCCATTAGGTTTAGCCCAATACTCATTTTATTTAAGTAAATAGATAAATAAATAAGATAATAATGACTCATTGAGCGGCAAACATCAAACGACGCAAGGAAGGTCTTCTGAATTCTGATCGTCCCCACAATCTTTCGCCAGTCACCACCATGTCGTCGTCCTTCAATCACCATCATGTAACTCCGACTCGCAACTCGCAAGGCTCTGTGAGGATGTGAAGAGATCACTTCAAGTATGCCATATGAATATTTGACCCTCATTTTCGATTATTCATATAAATTTAATCTTTGTTTAGAAATAAGAGTTCACATTATGTATTTCATTAAAGCCTAAGAGGCACATTTTTTCGGGCGTGGACAGGGGACCTGAATTCTCAGGACAGGCCTTACGACCCAAACTGTAGGGTCGAAATCGGGTTATAAATCTATAGTTTTGAAAACACTTTGAATCCGGTTAAACTTGACCCAAATCGGCTAATACACGGGTTCAAATTAGTCGAACCTAATCCATTAATTTTCTTCAATTGGGTTAAAACAAAAACCGGTTTCAACCCGAACCTTTTTGGCAAAAAAAGGATGTGCACCGTTGATTATTTTAGTACAATTAGACTGACTTGTTGACCAAAGTTTATCTTAGGTGCTTTTTGGTAGCGTCCTAATGATTCCATTAAGGGCTACCCGAATCAGTCAGCATCAAGTGTGTTTGGTTTACCAAATGAACATCTCTAATGAGGCAACATGCCTCTTAGCCATTAAGTTATAGAATGATGTTGAATGAAAATTTTACCCTTTTGTCTCTTCACTTGTGTTCACAACCCTTACTGATTGTTTAGTACTTATTGGCATAAAGGTTGTCAAACAACCGTTTAATATACATCAAACAAGTTAGGAGAGTGTGGAATTGATGCTTGTATGAGTTTATTACGATTAAAGATGAAACTCCTAAGCAATGGGGATTCCAAGGGGGCAATGCCCTTATGGTAGGGGTCAAGGGCAGTGACCATAAGAGCAAGGTCCAAGGGGTGGCAACCTCAGGCTTCGGTCAAGCTGATGTATTTTATTTTTACTAATTGCTTCGTTAAATATTCGCTAGAATTTTTATTTATGGAAATTGACTTAAAAGTTTTGGTGGAAACTGGTATAATTTTGATTTCTGGTCTCAAACCTAAATTCGAAACACTCTCATTTCTTCAGTAATTGGTTCACGAAAATTGTCTGAATTTATCCGATTTCTACATTCGAGTGAACCATCAAATCCTTTTAATCTAAAAATGTTCTACACGGCTCTTAAATTATCCAAAACTTTATTTCAGAATTTCCTCAATCTGAACCTATAGGTTGGTGGGGAAAAAAGGAAAATGAATATCAAAGCCGCATGAATTAATATCTGATATAGACAAATAAAATGAGGACGTGTAAAATGTGATGAATGATTCTGAATTAATATCTTATACTGGTGGGCACTTGACTCTAATAACATTTTATTTTTATTAGTTTAATTTTAATAGCAAGAGTATTTTTGTAATTTTATACCTAACTGATTAATTTAACACATATCCAATGTAGGGACTACCCGAGTAACAAGAGAGCAAACCACAGGAAACAAACATGCTATTTTAAAAAGATAGAGATTAAAGATGAAAAGTTGACAAACCATAGGGACTATCCGAGCAATTAACTCTATATTTTTACATGAAAAACTATGTATAACTCCCAAAGTAATGCAATTTCGATGTGAAAATAGTAAGATGATTAACTATTAAAAGAAAAAAAATTAAGAAATCGTCAAGAGTGCTCTAAAACTTTCAAATTAATTTAAATCACTTTACCACTAAAACGCCAAAACAACAAATTACAAGCAAATGGCAGGTAAACAGGCAACAAGCTGCGCCGCAAACCCCCTTTTGAATTGTAAAACCAATCCTACTAAAGACGAATCGACTCTTAGAGGTCGAGAGATTATTATTCACGACATGCTGAACTCTGTTTAGGAATTTCACAACCTCTGGAGCTAGGGACCCAAATGTATCAAAAGCAAATAGTATAAACACATTTTAAAATTAGGTGAAATATATCTGGAATATTCTACTATCATATTAAAATGATATATTCTCGTTCACGATGAAGTACTTGCATAAGTCCGTTTTAACTATTTTAAACTACAAGGTCCATAGTATTAAACTTAGGGCTCAAAATGTAATTATACATTCTTAAAACCAAAATCTAAGTAAAGGAAGGAGGACCATTGTGTGTACACTCCTACCTTAGAGAAACGCCCATTTTCATTAATAAGAGTCGGTGAATGAAGAAATTTATTTTATCTCCAACTTTAAACATGTTATGATGTGTTTTCACTTAGCATGACCGAGATGGAGTGGTGTGGACTAACACTCCTTGCCAATCACCCTTATGACGCCCCAAACGCCACCTTGTGGGCCCTATCATTCACGTTTAAAGCAGTATTCAAGTATGATTATGAAACAAATATAACATTATCACACTTATAAATATCAAATTTCAACATTCACTATCATTTAGGATCTATCATTCTCATTATACTTTGTAGGAACTAGGTTCACTTTTTTAATAAAATATATTACAAAAATATATAATAAATAATAACGAGACTCTCTTTATTCGTGGGAAATTCTACTAGTACAATACCGGTTACATGAACTAAATAAATTAGTGTAAAATACAATTTAATTGTACCAATCTTGATTCAAGTTGACATCCTTGGAAACTTCGACCGCACCTTCTTGTTCGAACCTTCGCTGCATGACGAGCAAAAATCATTGGCAGTTTTGGTTGAGGATCGTGTTAGACACGGGGCCCTTAAAACAGATTCCGCGCCTCCTCTCAGACGGTCTGTTTCCAGGATACAACAACCGAAGCAGTAGTTGTACTGCCGGAGATGGCTCTCGCGCCCGAGATTCCACCGGGTATAATAGTGTTCTAATTTAGTGGAAAAAGGTAAAGTTGTTTAGTTTGAGAGTTCTCCTCTCAACATGACAAGGACTAGTTTCTAATACTTTTGAGTTGTTGAGATTAGATTCTCTAGTCTATCTCATACCATATGAACGTTCATATATGTATATACTTACAAAAGATGAAACATATTAACCATTAATATTGTAATTAACAAGATCATCAATCTAGTCCTAAACAATATTAATTTGTAATAAAGTGCACCTTTAATATTGTAATTAACAAGCCGCGCCTCCTCTCAGACGGTCTGTTTCCAGGATACAACAACCGAAGCAGTAGTTGTACTGCCGGAGATGGCTCTCGCGCCCGAGATTCCACCGGGTATAATGGTGTTCTAATTTAGTGGAAAAAGGTAAAGTTGTTTAGTTTGAGAGTTCTCCTCTCAACATGAGAAGAACTAGTTTCTAATACTTTTGAGTTGTTGATATTAGATTCTCTAGTCTATCTCATACCATATGAACGTTCATATATGTATATACTTACAAAAGATGAAACATATTAACCATTAATATTGTAATTAACAAGATCATCAATCTAGTCATAGACAATATTAATTTGTAATAAAGTGCACCTTTAATATTGTAATTAACAAGATCATCATTCTAGTAATAAACAATATTGATGTGCAAAAATTGGATTTGATGTAGTCAAATGAAACCGTCATATCAATTCATGACATTCTAGTAACTAGTGTAGACCGAGTCGACTGACTGAGCCGAATTGCGCATACAGGCGCGCCCCGCAGCCAAGCCTGCGCCTACACGGAGTCTGCCGTGTGGCCATGCCATGCGCTCTAGCCCTCCGTAAATGAGACGTGCGCGGTAGCTTGACGAACCCGCGCCAAGCTTATGCGCGAACACGTACCCCTTGCGCCACATCTACATTGGATGCGCCATAAGCAGACCGGCCGACCATGCGCGAGCATATGGACAAAAATATAAAGGCGGCTCGCGGCGTTGTGCCCATTGCCCACGCCACGCGCGTGCGCAAGGTAGGGTGTGGCGCACCCGTTATGGTCTCACTAGTGTTTGCATTATACAAGGAGTGCTCCTCCTTATAAACCACTTCAAATTTTGTCATCCCACCTATGTGGGACAAGTTGACAAAGCTCAATCCAATTTTTTCATCTTTATTTGTTTGTTCCAAACATACAACTTCAAGCTTCGATATCTCATTCATCTTAGCTCAATTTTGGACATCGTTTGATTCATTATTATGATGCTCTCACAACATAGAACACAAACCCACAAATTATTATTTATACAACACATATATAAATATAATTATTGATGTCCAAAACATTTAGTGAAAAACTCATTTTCACTAAAATTTCCAACAATTCCCCACATGAATGGAGATCGATTAAAAACACCCAAAATTCCCCGACGAAAACTCGACAGTCGAGTATTGCAGGATAGGTAGGTGTAGCCTTTGAACCTTCCTTTGTGAAGCATACTTAGCCTACTAGGGTTTTGTAGACGTGATGTCCTTGAACAACCCCACATTTGTGTAAACGACAATATACATTCACACAATACTTTCCCTAGCCGGGCCATCTCCTCATGATCTGTCTCCAATAATGGTCATGGAGGGTTTTCCTAGTTCTGCGGGAGCTCTAGGAATTGTGCCATAATTCCATTCGAAGCGACCACACTTCTCTCCAACATTGGTGATTTCCTTTTAAATCATTAAAAGCATTATGGTCTATTATGATTTACACGAATCATTTAACCACATATTATGCTTAACCTCACAACAATGTCACTGAATATTATAGGAATGGACTAGGATGTATTTAAACACCTTTTTATAGTTTAGGGGGGATATGTAAGTATATGTACTATCACATATATAAACATATATATTAGCTTTGCCCCCACAGTGACTACCCTTCACTTCATGATTAAGTTGGCCTATTGAACCTAGATCTTGGATCTCCAGTCAACTAGGTTAGGTTTCCCTCATGTCCCCTTTTTCCATGGCTTTAGTCCCATTCCACAACTTGATCTCTTATCAACCCACTGATTTTCGGATCCAAAATTAATTGTTGACTTCGCTAAATCAACAATGATAATTGAAATCAGTTGTTCTAATGTGTTCTTTACTCGCTAGTCAATTTTGCCTTTAGTTGATTCGTATGACTTATAACTCGTGATCTCAACTTGGATCTAGTTATTTATCTTGTTTTTTAGAATGACATGAAACTCAATTCATGGCTAGACACGTTTCCATCATGCCTTTGGTATGTCACAATTGACATCATACTAGATTTTAAATCTAACCAATTGGCATTCGAGTCCAATCTACTCGATTGACTCCACATAACCATTGTGTATTCCACTTGGTCATGTGTTTGCAATATATATTAGGATTGCTAAGATCCTTATTGCCAAACCTTCTATATTCAAATGCAAGTCACCCCATATTTAAGTGTAAGTGGATAACATCCAAATGGGGTGATGAAAGGTTCTCCCTTTCATTTCAAGTTTGAGAAAACTTCTCAACTGCCATTTCTACATACCCTAAAGGGTTTGTTTCTTAAATGGCTCATCCCCCCACATTGCTTGCATTTTAATTAGGCTTGAGTAATATCATTCTTGATGGCTTTTTAGACCCGCATGATAGGATAAAATTATCCATATCTTTTTGTCAATGCAGTCGTCGAATTATATTACTCTACTCAGATTAATATTGCTCAAAAGAGCTTCTGAGCTATACGAGTTCTTCACATATGAAACCATATGGAATCATTACAAATGATCTATTTAGCCGGTCCTCCCAACTTATCCCTTTGGACTAAAATGAAGTTGTATTTATAGTTTTGTTCTAGCACAAAATTCGTTCTTATGTCATCACATATTTTGAATGTTTAAAGTTAATTTAATCTCCGTCGAGCATATAAATTAACAAGTATTAGTCTAGCATGCTTTAGACCACAATACTCTAGCATGTGAACAGAAGATGCATCATTCTGATTCTTCACAGCCTTAAGAGATAACGCACTATCTCTTCGAACATTCGTTTCTTAGTTTAGACACAATAATGAAATTTATTTCACCATTCCGAAACCATCGGGTTTAGGAAGGTCTCAAAACCATAGTTAACTTCATCCATTAGGATCGTGACTTGTTTGCCTTTTATCTCGAAGGCCTCACCATTGACTTCCTAAGTACTTAAACATAAGTCTTAATCCAAGTCACTTTGATGAACGATCTTTGTATAAAATCACTCGAGTCTTGAGATATAGTCAATTAGATTGACTTTCAACAACAAAGCATTCACATATGCCTATAGTGACCTATACATTTACGTTGTTGTTTCGCTAATACCATGTATTAGGATACTCTCCCAAATTGAGGACCAACCGACCACATAGTTTAAACAACATTGATGGTGGTAGAAGCATCTACAAGTCCATCACTATTGTAAATCTTCCTTAATAAATTTGCTAAATTTATTAAAATCATTTACAATAATAACATATATTTCTTTCATATGTTATATTCTTTGAAAACTTACATGTGCATTTCCATGTTGATGCTCTCAACACTAGATGACATATCTCGTTTTCGTGTATTTCATCTCTAACCATTCATGACGTTTCTCACGATGTCGTTATGCATTTGATGTTTGATGTGTGACTTATTACATAAGTCATGATCACAACCCGCTCGTTGTGTTCGTGCAAATTACCTTTTACACTTTGTATCAAAATGTGTATCCTTTTGACAAATTATTAGTAGTAAAAAAATTATCTTTTATTATATTTTAATCCATTTGTTTATGTAAAATAAACCCAAATGGTAGTCCACCATTTTAAATAAAATAAAAGCGAACATATATAAAACGGATACACCAATGTATTCTAAACATCAAATCTGAGAGTGTTATTAACTTCAACACTTTCAACGGAGATAAAAACAATTATATCGTTTCGTGTCATGTTTTGAGGTACTCCCTCAATGGAACACATATAACTTGTTTCATCTTGAAACTCTAAACTTGAATAATCAACAAGTTATCCAAAAATATAAAGTTGTTACAATTAACTACTCGCAAGTAGTTGAGCAACTTATTATATCGATAACAACCTCGAGTTGTATTTCACTAAATAGTCTTTCCAAGACTATTATATGGTTCAAGACGAAATACTTTCTGTGGAAGCATCGAATCACTTATAATTCGCAAAGAATTGTTTTATTCGTTCAAAAGATTTCTCTTTTTTGCAAGTGTTTTAAAATGAAACTATATACATTTATGTTTTGATTACAAATCAAGACAATAAACCTTATAATAGTTTAAATAAAACAGTTTCAAACTCACTCATTTGAAAATAAAATGAATACACATCATTTTAATAATTGGTTTATCATATTCAAACCGTTTCTAACCCGCTCGTTAGAAAGTAAACGATTACAAATCGTTAAAATGAATAGTTTCTAAGAGAACCGATTCTAATGCGCTCATTAGAACTTGAACGTTTAACAAACATTCAAAAATTTGGTTCCATATATATAAACTATTTCTAACGCGCTCGTTAGAAATAAAACGAATACACAGATTCTCATAAGCCAGTTTTGGTTTATTTAAACAAACATTTTCAAACACGCTTGTTAAACATAACCCTTTTCTAACACGTTCGTTAGAAAATATATATAAGACAATTACACATCATCTTAAATAGTTTATCATACTTAACCCTGTTCTAACCCGCTCGTTAGAAATTAACGATTGCAAATCGTTAAATAGTTGGTTATAAGATAAATTAATTCTAATACGCCCATTAGATTTTTAAATGTTTGACAAACATTCAAACTATTTGGTTTTCTATAAAGTAAACCATTTCTAACATGCTCGTTAAAAATTTAAACGGACACACTTACTGCCATAAGCCGTTTTTTTGGTTTATATAAAATAAATGTTTTCTAACCCGATTGTTAGAAATAACCAATTGCCAAAATCGTTACATGGTTTCTAACACGCTCGTTAGAAATAACGATTGCAATCTTTGTTTTGAAGTTTATAAAAATAAACTATTTCCAATACGCTCATTAGAAATAAACAAATACGAAACTGTTTTAACATTTATGTATATAATCAGTTTCTAACTTGCTTTGTTAGAAATTTAAAGGTTTAACCGAAACCGTTATAAGGTTTATTATTATCCAAAAAAAAATCTCCAACACGCTCTTCGGTAATTATTTGGAATAATAATCTTTTCTAACACGCTCGTTTGAAAACTTAAACACATCTTTTCTAGTTAGTTTTACATAATCATCGTATCTAACACGCTCATTAGATATAATAGATGTTAAAACTTATTATTTTATAAAAATTCTAACACGCTCGTTAGAGATATAAAAAGTTTTAATCTTGTTATTATTTCAACATCAACGTTTCTAACACGCTCGTTAGAAAAACATTAAAACTTATTATTTTATAAAATAGTTATTTTCTAATATGCTCAAAAGAAAATATGTATGTTTCAAGACTTTTTGAAACCAACATTAATATATCAATTATAGTTTCTAAAATAAACGTTACAAACATTTTATGTGGGGTTACAAAAAATATTTTTCTAATACGCTCATTAGAAAATTTTAGTATTTCAAAAACATAATGAAATACATATTATTTTGAAAATGGTTCGGTTTATCAAAACACGAACAAAAACCATGAATAGTAAAACTTGAATCAAAACGTTCGTTTTGAAACATGGTATTCGGATTAAAGATTGTACTCCAATCATAAAAAATAATCCGACTCGTTGTACTAAATAAATATTTCCCAAAAAATATTTACAAGATTTTAGCAAAATCTCAATTAATATTTCAACTTTCGTGAACCTAAATCCTTGTAGAGAAGGGATTTAAGATTGCGGTAACAATCTTCACGAAAGTCTGTTTTATGATTGTAAGAACTAGGTTCACTTTTTAATAAAATATATTACAAAATATATAATAAATAATAACGAGACTCTCGTTATTCGTGGGAAATTCTACTAGTACAATACCGGATACATGAACTAAATAAATTAGTGTAAAATTATTGTAAGAACTAGGTTCACTTTTTAATAGAATATATTACAAAAATATATAATAAATAATAACGAGACTCTCGTTATTCGTGAGAAATTCTACTAGTACAATACCGGATACATGAACTAAATAAATTAGTGTAAAATACAATTTATTGTACCAATCTTGATTCAAGTCGACGTCCTTGAAAAACTTCGACCGCACCTTCTTGTTCGAACCTTCGCTGCAAGACGAACAAAAATCATTGACAGTTTTGGTTGAGGATCGTGTTAGACACGAGACCCTTAAAACAGATTCCACGCCTCCTCTCAGACTGTCTGTTTCTAAGATACAACAACCGAAGCAGTAGTTGTACTGCCGGAGATGGCTCTCGCGCCCGAGATTCCGCCGGGTATAATGGTGTTGTAATTTAGTGGAAAAGGTAAAGTTGTTTAGTTTGAGAGTTCTGCTCTCAACATGACAAGAACTAGTTTCTAATACTTTTGAGTTGTTGAGATTAGATTCTCTAGTCTATCTCATACCATATGAACGTTCATATATGTATATACTTACAAAAGATGAAACATATTAACCATTTATAATGTAATTAAAAAGATCATCAATCTAGTAATAAACAATATTAATATGTAATAAAGTGCACCTTTAATATTGTAAATAACAAGATCATCAATCTAGTAATAAACAATATTGATGTGCAATAAATTGGATTTGATGTAGTCAAATGAAACCGTCATATCAATTCACGACATTCTAGTAACTAGTGTAGACCGAGTCGACTGACTGAGCTAAATTGCGCATACAGGCGCGCCCCGCAGCCAAGCCTGCGCCTACATGGAGTCTGCCGTGTGGCCATGCCATGCGCTCTAGCCCTCCGTAAATGAGACGTGCGCGGTAGCTTGACGAACCCGCGCCAAGCTTATGCGCGAACACGTACCCCTTGCGCCACATCCACATTGGATGCGCCATAAGCAGACCGGTCGGCCATGCGCGAGCATATGGACAAAAATATAAAGGCGGCTCGCGGCGTTGTGCCCATTGCCCACGCCACGAGCGTGCGCAAGGTAGGGTGTGGCGCACTCGTTATGGTCTCACTAGTGTTTGCAATATACAAGGTAGGGTGTGCACAGTTCGGTTCGGTTCGGTTATTAGCATTATCCGTAACCCTAACTGAAGTCATCGGTTAATCGGTTCAGTTAACTCGGTTAATTTGTCAGTTTTTGGTTCCGTTCGGTTAATTTTCGGTTAATAACCAATTCAAGTAAAGGCTAAAAATTTTGCTTAGAAATACATGTAATGGAGGTATAAATACATGAAATAGATGTATAAATACATGAAATTGATGTATAAATAAATGAAATGAAGGTATAAATGCATGAGAGAGATGTTTAAATACATGAAATGGAGGTAATATTACATGAAATGAAAGTATAAAACATGAAGGTATAAAAGCTAGAAATATATTAAAAATGAATGGTTCGGTTCGGTTAATTTCGGTTAACCGATTGTAAAAAAATATCCGTTAACCGACTTTCGGTTAATTTCGGTTCGGTTTTGTCGGTTTTCGGTTCGGTTTCGGTTAACGGTTCGGTTATTGCACACCCCTAATACAAGGAGTGCTCCTCCTTATAAATCACTTCAAATTTTGTCATCTCACCTATGTGGGACAAGTTGACAAAGTTCAATCCAATTTTCTCATCTTTATTTGTTTGTTCCAAACATACAACTTCAAGCTTCAATATCTCATTCATCTTAGCTCAATTTTAGACATAGTTTGATTCATTATTATTGTCACACCCCGACCCGCAGCGGAAAAGGTGATCGGGGCATGATTGGGTTATCATCAAAGCTCATGACATTTATTATAACGTTTCATATTCATTATTACAATTTAAAGGGAAACATACAATCTTAATTTCATCATGTCCTAAACATCATTCTAGACTTCATTGTTTTCTTCTAAGGCATTTCCTATGTTTTCCTTGCTTCATCCTGTTCACCTGTATCATGTGTAAAAATGGTTTTTGGATCAACAAAAAGTTGGCGAGTGAATCCTATGAAAAGCATTTGAACAAGTTTATTGAATTGATTATAAAATAAAGTGCACAACCACATATGAATAAATATAGATGTAAACTTATTCACAAAACACTTAATCATTAAGTAATGCACACACATACAATAATAGATTGTTTTGAGGCACGCGTTGCTCAACTCGTCTCCCACGAGGAACTGATGGGCCTAAGGAATGATTTGCATACAACTAGACAATATGTAAAACATAAACTACAAACAATATTACATTCTAAGTTCAGATCATAATATGGTATGGCACGAGTTTTAAATAAACGAGTTAATTTTAGTGACACATGACACACCCCAAAACGTGTAATTAAAAAGGGGAGTTGTAAGATTCACTCACAGTGGGTGCGTTCGGTTGATGATGTTGAATGCGCACGAAGTTTGATTTAACCACGAGTGAAACTAACCTAGATAATAACATAATGGTTCGGTAAATAAGCAGATTTTATTAATCAATTTTAGTAGGATTATTGGATATGTTTTTGTGAGTTTAAAGCTATTTTCTAACTTTAAAAATGTTATTTTTAAGTATTTTTAATTGATTTTTAAATAAAATAAATAAATAAAAATAATAAAAAAATGTTGACTTTTTGACCGTTCACTTGTTGACCGTTGACCTGTTGACCGGTTTTATTGTGTAAATGTATGCGCCGGGCAGGACTCGAACCCGAGACCTCCCGTTCGCGTGCACGCAGCTCTACCAACTGAGCTACGTGTCTAACCCGAAATATTTCCGTTTTTAATTATATTTATATACTAATTGAATTAATCCGAAAATCATTTACTTTAAAAACGATTTTAATGCATCGGCTCGGTGCTCGCCACAGGTCTCGAACCCGGGACCTGTGGGTTAGTTTGGCACACAGTCCACCGCTGGACTGTGTGTCCAACTTGGTAAATAATCTGTTTTTTTTTATACTTAACATCTTACTGAAATTAACCCGGTTCGGTCTAAAAAAAGGCATTTTATTTCTGTGAAAGTGCGTGTGTCAAGAATCGAACTCGGGACGTTATGCATATTGTTTGCACACAGTCCACCGCTGGACTGTGTGTCTAACCCGAGATATAACTTGATTTAAATTAAATATATTTATAACCGAAGACTTCATCTTCTTCGTTAAACTTAACCAGAATCGATGTCCGACTGTTTTGACAAAAATAATCAGTTTCTTTAGTAAGTTGTGATTAGATACATGTGAGATTAATAAGAACGAGAGAGATTAGGTGTAAGATATACCGAACAGAGATCCTCTGTTTCGCCGGCGAAATTTCCGATAACAGCAGGTTATTCCGGCGACGTTTATCTTGCGGCAGAAGGTCTTCAGGAAGCTTGAGGTGAGTGTGGGTGGCTTCGGTATGAGCTCTAGGTGTTCTGTTTTTAGAGTAAGGCACAGAGGTGAAGGGGTTCGGTTTTCCGGCAAGTTGCAGAAATTTTCCGGCGAGTAATATTTCGTCGAGAATGGGTGTGATTGTGAGCGAAAAGTTTATCAGAAGTTAAAGGGTGTATTTATAGGGCAGAACATCGACGAATTTGGTTCGTTTACCGTCTTGATTCGTCGGTTAAATATTTCTCCGGCGGTTATGACTGATGTTGCGGACTGGACATCGGTTATAACCGATGTTAAGGTTAATGCGTCGGTTAAAACAGAAGAAACCGTCCAATCTCGGCGAAATCGTCGGAATTTCTGACGACTGCGATTTGGGCGCGTCAGTTTTGAATTCGAGTTTGTGAGATTTGAATTAATTGTTTCTAATAATGAACAAGGAACACAAGTGGCGCAGTGGTTGGAAGTGTGGGAGTTAAGACTTTGTTGACCATGTTGACCTGGCTGACCCGGGTTCGAATCCCGGCAGCCTGGTTTTATTTTTATTTCATTATTTTTAATACTTTTTCAAATATAACTTTTATAATCCAATATACTTATTAATTATGTATCGTTTAAAATTAATTTGGGCATTAAATACGCCACGAAATTTTTAACTGGTTGTTCGGTTAATAAACGGAGCGGGTTTGGTAAATCCGGTTTTTGACAGATGTTACAGTATCCCCTACTTTTTAGAAATTTCGTCCCGAAATTTAAGTAGTGACATATTTGTCTCAAAAGGATGGTGTTTTAATTGACCATTAAATACTTAAAAAAAGAGTAAGAGTTTAAATTTTTGGTTGAGGCGGTAACGTTCCTTGTAAGGGTTAAGTACCCTGCTACAGGAATCGCTTTTTGTTGCCTACGGTAAAAATATTGATAAGTGGAGTTGATTCACTAAGCATGATTTCATGCGCAAGAGTTTTGATATGTTTGGAAAGATAAGGTTATATCCTAAAACAAAACTTCTAATACTACAACCTACATGGAACTTCTCATAACCGCCTGACAATGCCTCTGATCCTTTGGCAAGAATACTTATATATAGGAAGTACCAGCGGCGTATCCACCATATTCTTGTCAAATTTTCATTGGTTTTATCAGTAAGTTATGATTGGTTCTATGATGTGACTCTAGAACATAAATAAACACCACAACCAATGTCTGAGTCCTAATTCTGATAGTATACATATTTGATTGGTGACATAATCCCATTTTAAATGATGAGATTATATAAATGCTAGATCAGTGAGCATAAAACGAACTTCAACCAAGAAATTACTAAATCCTACATGGAACTTCTCATAACCGCCTGATAATGCCTCTGATCCTTTAGCAAGAATACTTATATATAGGAAGTACCAGCGGCGTATCCACCATATTCTTGTCAAATTTTCATTGGTTTTATCAGTAAGTTAGGATTGGTTCTATGATGTGACTCTAGAACATAAATAAACACAACAACCAATATCTGAGTCCAAATTCTGATAGTATACATGTTTGAATGGTGGCATAATCCAATGATGAGATGATATGAATGCTAAATCAGTGAGTATAACTCATATTTCAATCAAGACAATACTAAATCCTACATGGAACTTTTCATAACCGCCTGATAATGCCTCTGATCCTTTGGCAAGAATACTTATATATATGAAGTACCAGCGGCGTATCCACCATATTCTCGTCAAATTTTCATTGGTTTTATCAATAAGTTATGATTAGTCCTATGTGACTCTAGAACATAAATAAACACAACAACCAAAGTTTGAATCTTAATTCTGATAGTATACATGTTTGAATGATGATAGTACCTCTCTCGTTTGTTATGATGGAGAGGTTAGTCCTTGTGGAAGTGAGACATAGCTCAACTTCTTTAAATGATGAAATTGAAATACGTTGTATGATGAATAAACTTCGACCAAGACATTACTAAATCCTACATGGAACTTCTCATAACCGCCTGATAATGCCTCTGATCCTTTGATAAAAATACTTATATATAGGAAGTACCAGCGGCGTATCCACCATATTCTTGTCAAATTTTCATTGACTTTATCCGCAAGTTATGATTAGTTCTATGTGACTCTAAAACAAACACAACAGCCAAAACTTGAGTCTCAATTCTGATAGCATACATGTTTGAATGATGACAGTACCTCTCTCGTTTGTTATGATGGGGAGGTTAGTCCTTGTGGAAGTGAGATATAGCTCAACTTCTTTAAATGATGAAATTGAAATACGTTGAAATGTATGATGAACAAACTACGACCAAGACATTACTAAATCCTACATGGAACTTCTCATAACCGCCTGATAATGCCTTTGATCCTTTGACAAGAATACTTATATATAGGAAGTACCAGCGGCGTATCCACCATACTCTTGTCAAATTTTCATTGACTTTATCCGCAAGTTATGATTAGTTCTATGTGACTCTAAAACAAACACAACAGCCAAAACTTGAGTCTCAATTCTGATAGCATACATGTTTGAATGATGACAGTACCTCTCTCGTTTGTTGTGATGGAGAGGTTAGTCCTTGTGGAAGTGAGATATAGCTCAACTTCTTTAAATGATGAAATTGAAATACGTTGAAATGTATGATGCACAAACTACGACCAAGACATTACTAAATCCTACATGGAACTTCTCATAACCGCCTGATAATGCCTTTGATCCTTTGACAAGAATACTTATATATAGGAAGTACCAGCGGCGTATCCACCATATTCTTGTCAAATTTTCATTGACTTTATCCTCAAGTTATGATTAGTTCTATGTGACTCTAAAACAAACACAACAGCCAAAACTTGATTCTCAATTCTGATAGCATACATGTTTGAATGATGACAGTACCTCTCTCGTTTGTTATGATGGAGAGGTTAGTCTATGTAGAAATGGAACACAATCCAATTTTTTTAAATGATGAGATGCTATAAATGCTAAATCAGTGAGTACAAAACAAACTTCAATCAAGACAATACTAAATTCTTCATGGAACTTCTCATAACCGCCAGATAATGCCTCTGATCCTTTGACAAGAATACTTATATATAGGAAGTACCGGCGGCGTATCCACCATATTCTTGTCAAATTTTCATTGGCTTTATCCGTAAGTTATTATTGGTTCTATGTGACTATAAAACATAGAGAAAAACATAAAACTAAGCGGTTGGAGTCGAATCTTGATTTTTGGTGAAGGGGACTAGTTGGGTGGTTTCGTTTGAGCCGTCATTAACTTCAACAGGATTGGCGTTGATGTTGAAAACTCTTCCTCTTGCTGGTGGCCTAGGGATTAGGTTTCCTTGATTTGCTTGGTTAACTGGGTTTGCTTGAGCTTGGGCGTTTATGATGTTAACCAATCGAGGGCACGTGTTTCTGAAATGGGTAGGGTCGCCACAATTAAAGCAAGCTTGAACATAAGGTAACATGGGGTATTGAGGTTGTTGATATGCTTGGATCATATTTTGAGTAGGGGGTGTGGTTTGGTTTTGAGGGGTGCGGCAAACCTTGCTCAAATGACCATAGCGTCCACAATTCGCACATAGTCGACAAGGTAAGGTAGATGGATGGTGATAAAAACAGGTGTTACATTGAGGGTGAGGTCCAAGGTATGGTTTCTTATTTGGGTAAGTTGAGTTGGGTGCTACTTGAGTGATGGGGATAGCTTGGATGGGCATGGCTTGTGAAATTGGTTGATTACGTTGGGTGACAGCGAAAAGTTGCCCATCTCGTTTTCTCTTAAAAATGGGTTGAGAAGGGGATTCGGTTTGGGTGGAGTTTGAAGTTTCAGTTGAGTCTTTATCCTTCTTCTTCTCCTCCTTGAAGTCTTTATTCCGGATGCGGTTCTCGGTGAGCTCTGTAGCTAACTCCATTGCGGCTTCCAAGGTTACAGGTGTGGTACTTATTACAGAGTCTTGAATTTTTGACGGAAGACCTCAAATGTAGTGCTCGATCAAACGGTAGAGAGGAGTGAACAAGTTGGCAACCATTTGATTTAACTCGAGGAATCTTTTGTTGTATGTGGTGTGGTCGCCTTCCTTTTGCTTCAACGAATAGAACTCATCTTCTAATTTCTTGATTTCGCTCCTTGGGCAAAACCGTCGGGTCATGATTTCCTTCAACTCTTCCCAAGTCAAAGTCATAGCATCTTCAACACCTCGTTTGGCCTTCTCTGTATTCCACCAAGTAAGTGTTATTCCATATAAACGACCAGTAGCATATCGCACTTTGCGATCATCGGGGCAATCGCAATTTAGAAAAGTGTTCTCCATTTCTTCAAACCAATGGAGGAGAGCGGTGACACCTTCAGTCCCTTCGTATTTTGGAGGGTCGCAAGATTTGAAATGCTTGTAGGTGCATTTGGTGGTAATTGGGGAAGGATTGTCAATGTTTTGATCTTCTTGATTGACGGGATTAGCGGTAAGGGCTTGTTGGACTTGAATTATAATGTTGGGTATTACGACAGCCATTTGTTGAGCGATTAGGGCAGCCATGCGCTCGCGGGCTTTTCCTGCTCTCATCTTCCTACGAGCGAGGCTAGAAGACATCTACAAGGAATACATATCAAGAGTATGAGTTGGATGATTTAGGGATCAGGTGTCGTATTTAGGAATGAACATTTATAAAATAAATATAAAATAATAAATCTACTACATCCATAGGATGTCTTGGCTTTGCTCGTAATTGGGCCTTGCATGCCGCCATACTTCACCTTCGTAATCATGTGGGCCCCCATGAATACCTGGTTTTTCATATGGTTCGCATGTGTTAGCCTGGTTATGTACACTAAAACCCGGAGAAAATCGAGAAATATGTATGTAACGTATGATATTTGGAATGTATCCAGGTGTGGACACGGTGACACCTCAAAGTGGGGTTAGTTCAAACGACGTTTGGTGTGGCATGCTTTGGCCTAATAGGTCCTTTGTACTCTCATCGTTAGTCCCCAGGTAGGCAAACTGGTCCGTTATATTGGATTTATACGAATGCCAACCTAGACAGGACGTTCCGACTACCGGTACTTGTACCCTTCCAGTTACTAAATGCCCGTCGCAGAACTCACTTTGATGAGATTTGAAAAATGAAAAATGCGACAAAATCTTTGAATAACGAAAGTATGAAGATGATTTGAATATGTGAACATTGAAATATGTATGATGAATGTGTATGTAAGTATGTATGTTTGACTGTAAGTATAAACAAATATGAAACAAATAAATATCATAAGTTTGCATGTAACCACATAAACAATTAAAATCTAGTCAACTATAGAATAAGCTCTAAGGGTCTAATAACCTATCCTATATCCCTATAGTCATGGCTCTGATACCAATCTGTCACACCCCGACCCGCAGCGGAAAAGGTGATCGGGCATGATTGGGTTATCATCAAAGCTCATGACATTTATTATAACGTTTCATATTCATTATTACAATTTAAAGGGAAACATACAATCTTAATTTCATCATGTCCTAAACATCATTCTAGACTTCATTGTTTTCTTATAAGGCATTTCCTATGTTTTCCTTGCTTCATCCTGTTCACATGTTTCATGTGTAAAAATGGTTTTTGGATCAACAAAAAGTTGACGAGTGAATCCTATGAAAAGCATTTGAACAAGTTTATTGAATTGATTATAAAATAAAGTGCACAACCACATATGAATAAATATAGATGTAAACTTATTCACAAAATACTTAATCATTAAGTAATGCACACACATACAATAATAGATTGTTTTGAGGCACGCGTTGCTCAACTCGTCTCCCACGAGGAACTGATGGGCCTAAGGAATGATTTGCATACAACTAGACAAAATATAAAACATAAACTACAAACAATATTACATTCTAAGTTCAGATCATAATATGGTATGGCACGAGTTTTAAATAAACGAGTTAATTTTAGTGACACATGACACACCCCAAAACGTGTAATTAAAAAGGGGAGTTGTAAGATTCACTCACAGTGGGTGCGTTCGGTTGATGAGGTTGAATGCGCACGAAGTTTGATTTAACCACGAGTGAAACTAACCTAGATAATAACATAATGGTTCGGTAAATAAGCGGATTTTATTAATCAATTTTAGTAGGATTATTGGATATGTTTTTGTGACTTTAAAGCTATTTTCTAACTTTAAAAATGTTATTTTTAAGTATTTTTAATTGATTTTTAAATAAATAAAATAAATAAAAATAATAAAAAATGTTGACTTTTTGACCGTTGACTTGTTGACCGTTGACCTGTTGACCGGTTTTATTGTGTAAATGTATGCGCCGGGCAGGACTCGAACCCGAGACCTCCCTTTCGCGTGCACACAGCTCTACCAAATGAGCTACGTGTCTAACCCGAAATATTTCTGTTTTTAATTATATTTATATACTAATTGAATTAATCCGAAAATCATTTATTTTAAAAACGATTTTAATGCATCGGCTCGGTGCTCGCCACAGGTCTCGAACCCGGGACCTGTGGGTTAGTTTGGCACACAGTCCACCGCTGGACTGTGTGTCCAACTTGGTAAATAATATGTTTTTTTATTATACTTAACATCTTACTGAAATTAACCCGGTTCGGTCTAAAAAAAGGCATTTTATTTCTGTGAAAGTGCGTGTGTCAAGAATCGAACTCGGGACGTTATGCATATTGTTTGCACACAGTCCACCGCTGGGCTGTGTGTCTAACCCGAGATATAACTTGATTTAAATTATATATATTTATAACCGAAGACTTCATCTTCTTCGTTAAACTTAATCAGAATCGATGTCCGAGTGTTTTGACAAAAATAATCAGTTTCTTTAGTAAGTTGTGATTAGATACATGTGAGATTAATAAGAACGAGAGAGATTAGGTGTAAGATATACCGAACAGAGATCCTCTGTTTCGCCGGCGACGTTTATCTTGCGGCAGAAGGTCTTCAGGAAGCTTGAGGTGAGTGTGGGTGGCTTCGGTATGAGCTCTAGGTGTTCTGTTTTTAGAGTAAGGCACAGAGGTGAAGGGGTTCGGTTTTCCGGCGAGTTGCAGAAATTTTCCGGCGAGTAATATTTCGTCGAGAATGGGTGTGATTGTGAGCGAAAAGTTTATCAGAAGTTAAAGGGTGTATTTATAGGGCAGAACATCGACGAATTTGGTCCGTTTACCGTCTTGATTCGTCGGTTAAATATTTCTCCGGCGGTTATGACTGATGTCGCGGACTGGACATCGGTTATAACCGATGTTAAGGTTAATGCGTCGGTTAAAACAGAAGAAACCGTCCAATCTCGGCGAAATCGTCGGAATTTCCGACAGCTGCGATTTGGGCGCGTCAGTTTTGAATTCGAGTTTGTGTATTTGAATTAATTGTTTCTAATAATGAACAAGGAACACAAGTGGCGTAGTGGTTGGAAGTGTGGGAGTTAAGACTTTGTTGACCATGTTGACCTGGCTGACCCGGGTTCGAATCCCGACAGCCTGCTTTTATTTTTATTTCATTATTTTTAATACCTTTTCAAATATAACTTTTATAATCCAATATACTTATTAATTATGTATCGTTTAAAATTAATTTGGGCACTAAATACGCCACGAAATTTTTAACTGGTTGTTCGGTTAATAAACGGAGCGGGTTTGGTAAATCCGGTTTTTGACGGATGTTACAATTATGATGATCTCACAACATAGAACACAAACCCACAAATTATTATTTATACAACACATATATAAATATAATTATTGATGTTCAGAATATTTAGTGAAAAACTGATTTTCACTAAAATTTCCTACATACTCTGCTTGTTGAATTGAGATGCTAACGTCTGTTAATGTCTTACAGTTTGTATATTTCAAAATGGAGTAAAATAAACAAAGGATTGCCCTCTACTTTCTTTTAGGCCCCCATTGTAAAATATAAAAAAATAAATAAATTATATGTAAATAATTTGGACTTTGGGATTGTTGACGATAGAGTTTTTAATCTATAATCATGCATACACACATAATTATATTATCGTAGTGATTAAAAACAATTTTCTTAACAGACCCCGACCAGTTTTATTATGTGTTTACAACCCCTTAACACACCCATTTACCCTTTAGAATCAATCATAAACAAGCGATTATCGCTATTTGTCTAATGTCTCACAAATATAATTACTGATAACGTTACTTTCAATAACTTTTTTATTTAATCCGTATACAAATGTTTTATGGTTTACTTGGATATTGATAATTTACTTTTGATTTATCTAAAATATGTTGGTGCATAATGTCTATGTCTTAGTCTTATATCGAGTTTGTATTGTATAGAGCTGGATAGGCTAGGTTAAGGAGTATTTATGAAGAGTCTTAGCAAAGTTCGCCCATATGATAACATGTTTGAGCATGTTCGGGCAAACTTACACATGTTGGGCCGAACTTGTAAACCTATAAATACCTAGCTTGTGTGTCTCATTTGGAACTTTGGCATTGTAGAGGCGAAGCTCTGTCAGTATGTAATCTGAACGTTTAATCAATGAAACTGACGATTAACTGATTAAATATTGTCTATTGGTAACACGACGTAATATTTCCGCTATTATGGACGTTAGATATCAAATTTAGGTTCCTAAGCATCGAGGATCGGTCCTACAAGTGGTATCAGAGCTAGAACAGCCTGATTTGATAGTATCAAGACAAGAACACTTCTATTTCTACTCCATTCTTCTTTTTCTTTAACTTTTGATCATAAAATGAAGACTTCCGCTGCATTCTGTTTCTACTCCTTTCTGTAATAACATTCTACAGAATCGGTTACGTTTTTCCACTAACTTCTGTCTAGAACCGCCTGATCGCGGACCTTCAATTGGTATCAGAGCTACGGTTATCACCTATGCTCATGAATTTGAAAATTTATGGACATTAGGAGGGGTTTTAGACGTAAATCATGAAATAAACCTACAATCCACGGACAAAATCCAAAATTGAACGGATAGGATTGTTAGAAAACCATTTTCGACCAGATCTATGGTGGATTCATCTCGAAATTCAAAGAAATAAGGATTTTGGATCGAAAAATGTGAAAAATGGCTGATTTGGGAGACCAAGTTCGCTCGAACTTAACCTGTCGAGGTCAAGTTCGCCCGAACTTATCATGGTTTTTCAAGACTTTTCATCAAGTTCGCCCGAACTTGACAAGGATTTTCATGATTTTTCATCAAGTTCGCCCGAACTTGACTGATTTTCATTGAAGATAAGCATAAGTTCGCACGAACTTGTATCATGTTTGATCAAGTTCGCCTGAACTTGTGTGTTGGAAGACCAAGTTCGCCCGAACTTGGTAATGGGTGATCAAGTTCGCCCGAACTTGGTCCAATGCCTAAAAAAGGCATTGAAAAATTTTGTTGATCGTATTGATGGGATAAGTGTCAAGAAAAAATTTGGCGATAGAAAAATTTTCGAGTTTTCGAAGACCGAACCGGGATGTTCGGGGACACCGTCTAGAGCTTCAGAGTACAGATTTGGTGATACGGTCAAAGAATTTTGAAGATAACGGGAGAGTCATTGATACCGATGCAGAATGTTGATCTTTTGGGTGTCATGACTAGTAATGGGCCTAAACGTTAAATCCACATTTGTTAAAAACTGAAAGTTCCGGATTTCAGAGGGAATTTCAGTGAAAATTTCAGTATGGTCAAAATTTGCAAAAATGAGGGGGAATAAAAAATTTTCAATATTTGAAGATTCCGGCATTTTTGAAATTTGTGACTAATGCAACAGTATCCGGGTGGTTACCGATTGCAGATTATCGGGAAATGCAGAGGACTGAGATTCATTAGGTATTTCAAATTGATGTCTATTTTGAAAGTGGGTGGTTACATAACTAAGTCTTGGAGGAGTTGTTTATCAGATTATGCAGTCATGGTTGTGGATTGACACCTGAGTCGCGCGTATGGTTTGGAAGCACACACGACTGCCTATCTTTAACTCTGCTTTGCACATGAACTATTGACTGGACTAACCGCTAGGAGATAGGGATGCTCTGTAGTTTCAGTTGCCACGGGTTGTACGCGGTACCATGATTAAGGAAGATGATTTATGGGATCGGATCTTCCAGACAAAGATGTGTACCATTTGCTGACGAAAGAGATTATCCATTTGGGATTCTGTGATCACAGGAAGTTCTGATTTATCAGATCATGATACAGATTGATGCTTAAGGGTTAGATTCCTGATCTCCGGTTAAGGAACAGTTAGCTGGATTAAAAGTCGTTAATACCAGTGAGGAACTGAGGACGTTCAAAACGTTCGGTGATGATCTTAGGAATTAGTGACTAGCTCCGAAGACGGATGGTTTCAAAATTACCAAGGAGATCTGAAGTTATCCCAGATACACTAACTGATGATAGCCTTTGGTGGCCATTATTTTTAGTCTTCAAGCAGATGAATCATTTTTTTCTTTGGACTAACCGCCATTGGATGATGATGTTTGGTGATTAAGTGGCGCTGGTCTACCGGAGATAGCTATATATCTGGCATTATGACTGAAGAGGAAGAATGTGATTTGATCACGGACGTATGTTTCTCAGATTCGATGCATTACCAGATTATCTGTTTCTGATGAAGATTTGTTGATTGAGCAGATTACCGGTTTGCTAATCAAATCTTTCTGAAGGGTGCTTAACGGCGATTACGGAAATCAGGATTTCGGATTTTCGAGGGTATTCGTTGATTTGAAGTTTTTCGATGTGGTGATTCGAAGTTTCTATCAATTGCCGGTTGATTATTTGATACTATAGGAGTGTGCAGAATAAACTCTCGATGCTCAACGCTTATTCAAAAACTGAACTCGGATGCGGTTATCATCGAAATGGAGAAGCTGCTGCATTGATTAGCTTTGAGTTGATGATTATTCGAGAAAATTTGTCAGTCAAGTAAATCAGAGGAGTCGGAAACCACGCAACCAAAGATCTGAACTGGAGATTTCAACGGTATTGAAAGTTGTTAATGCAAACCTGGATCATCAATTAAGGGGGAATCTGTTGACGCATCTCGATGACATCGGCAGACACCTTGATGAAGTTGCAGAGAATATTCAAACACGGCTCAAAGTTTTGAAGTTCAAGATCAAGGTTCGACAGTAACGAACAAGGGGGAATCTGTTGATGCACTATTGTGTTCGTCACTTGTCGAATAGGCTAGATTGAGCGTGTGTTGAATATTGTATAGGTTAGAATAGAACACACGACCGAAATACGGAGATTACAATGTAAAAGGGAAGAAGTTCGCCCGAACTTGACCAGTATTGGTCAAGTTCGCCCGAACTTGATGTGAGTTTAGTCAAGTTCGCCCGAACTTGACTATAGCAGGCCAAGTTCGCTTGAGATGGTTATGCAATGTCAAGTTCGGCCGAACTTGCTTAGGCAAGTTCGCCCGAACTTCCATACACTCCAGTGAACTTGTCTCCCTATATATAGGTGTGTTGTTCATTTGTCATTTAAGTTTTTGCCATCCCTACGGGGAGGTGCTGCCAGATTCTCTCTAGGAACTCCGGCAGCTGGACTTATAAAGATGTATACTCTTTCGGTATGAATGAAGACTTCCGCTGCATTATGTTTCTACTCCTTTCTATAATAACATTCTACCGAATCGGTTTACGTTTTTCCACTCAACTTATCATAAAAATGAAGAATTCATGGTCAAAATCTTTTGAATTTTGAATATATCATGTAAAATACAACAAAGATAAACCCTTGAAAGATTGGAGACCAAATTCAACCGAATTCATGTCGAAATTTTGAAAAAACCATGTTTTTGAAAACTTTCTGGAACGAACTTGTTGGCCATGTTCGGCCGAACTTGCACTAAAACATCACTTTTCAAATGATTTGTTAGTAAGTTCGCCCGAACTTAGGTGATTTTTGAGGAAATTTGAGTCAAGTTCGCCCGAAGATACTAAATTTTCATAAATTTTACATCAAGTTTGACCGAACTTGTGTAAAATCAAGAAGATTTTAAGTAAGTTCGCCCGAACTTGCTTGTATTTCATCAAAGTTCTTTTGAACAAGTTCGCTCGAAGATCTGTTTAATTGGGGTTATAAGTTCGACCGAAGATAAACAAAATTTTTAAAAGTAAACCTAACAAGTTCGACCGAACTTGTTAGAAAATTCAAGAATTCTTCATTTGTCACTACAAGTTCGACCGAACTTGTAGTAGGACTAACTGTTTTCAAAGTTTTTTAAAAATTTTCAGCGTATACGTTTCGTGATTCACAATGGAAGATCAACTAAGAGCTTATATGTCCGGAACTAGTTCGTCAAATGCCAATGTGATTAATTAAGTCAATCTTGTTAACAAAATGGGAACAACCGTCAAACCGCCCAAGCTGATGAGCATGGAAAGAGAAGTTTACCTACTGGGTTCAAGCCATACACTTCGCTGGCTGGATGTCAATTGAAAGAGGCTACACTATTCCGGCAGATGAGCATCAACAAGTTCTTGAGAAGTACAACTACTCGACAGCTCAGAGAGACGAATACATTGCAGAGAAAAAGATGATCAGTCTCATCCAACAGTCTGTCAAAGAAGATATTCTGATTATGTTACCAGAATATACTACAGCAAGAGAGCTTTGGTTGTCGTTACAGAAGAAATACCAAGGCAGTGCCGAAATGATCAAAAGCAAGAAGGCTCTCATTCTGAAAGAATTCGATATCTTCAGCATGCTAAAGAATGAGACCATTAAGCAAATGATTGAGCGTTTCTGTCACCTCAAAGTGCAAATGCGAAGACACGGTGTTGAGAAAACGGAACAAGAATACATCGACAAACTTGCTGACGCACTACCAGAGGGTGAATGGACTACGTATTTGATGGTTCTGAAGAACAGTGATAAGTGGGATTTCTTCAAGTTGTCAACGTTTATCGATAAACTCGAAGGCCACTAAATGGAGCTTCTGAAGATAGCAAAATCAAAGAACGCTAATGTAGTTCAAGACATCGGTTTGTACTATAAAACCAGAATGCAAGATAACATTTCGAGTCCAAAAATTGGAACTGCTTTTAGTGCAAACATGAATGCTTCTCCACAGAATTAGAATCATTCACAACCTCAGTATGATCAAAGTCCACAAAGTTCTTACTCGAGCACTAGTTCAAATTCAACATTCCAAAGTCAAGCAAACCAACAGCAAAGTTCTGATCCGAATGTTTACAAGTGCAATATCGCAGTGAATTTGAACAATGTTGTTTCAGAAGAAGTTGCAAAACAACATATGTCACTACTCGCTACCATCTTAGAATCTTATGAATGTCTTGTTGCCGGTAAGATCAGAAACCCCAAAATGACCGCAGAAGATTATGACCAGGTTGACGAGGAAGAACTCGAACTAATGGACATCAAATGGTCCTTAGCTTCGATCATCAGGAGAGTGACAAAGTTCGTTGCACTCACGGGTCGTAACATAGGAAACTCCAGCAACAAATTGGGTTTTGACAAATCCAAAGTCACGTGTTTTAGATGTCGACAGAAGGGACATTTTAAAAGAGAGTGTAAGAACACCGAGGCAACCGGAAATCAAAGTCCTTTCGGAGGAGGGAATGAATATTACAAGAAGGCGCTTCAATATAAACCGTTCCCAAAGAAAACTCAGATTGAGATCCAAGAAAAGCCAAATAGTAGTACCACGGAGAAAGCCATGGTTGCATCTACAGAAGATGACGGTTTTGACTCAAACTCTTATATTGGGAAAAAGAGCGGAGTTGCGTTGATGGCAGAGATAGTTGAAGATAATTCTGCAGAGGAAGCAACGACAGTAGCAGAAGCAGCAGCTTTCGAACAAGCTATTCTGGAACAATACTTGCATCAACAACAGGAAGAAGAGGAATATATTCATATGCAGAGACAAGGAATTTTATCCTTTAATTCTTGTGACAGTTTTGCAGGTCACTTTGATGGAAGCACGAAAGAACAAGTGGTTGAGGAGAAAAAGATTGATTAAGTGATTGTTGATATCACTCAAGAAATGAAAGTCGAAGACCTCAAGGACATGGCAGATAAAGCTTTAATGGTAAATCTAACTAAGGTAGGTCCAGAGGTAAAGGTTATCGAAAAAGAAGTTGTTAAAGTACAAGTTGTAGAGGTTGAGAAACCTTGTACAAAATGTACTAAACCTTGTGTCGAATGTGCCGAAAAATCAAAGATCATCGCTGAAAACAATGTGCATAACGATTTGTTAAAATATGATTATCGCACAATGAAAGAAGCGTATGACAAAATGAAAAATGAATATAGCCGACTTGACAGAAATAACACCGAACAATATGATAATATAAGAATGTTGAGTGGTACAGTAATGGATAAACAAAGAGCAATTAACATTTATATCAACACCATTGCTGAAATCAAACAACAACTTCAAGATATGACAATTGAAACTAAAAGAGTTCGACAATTGTTAAGAAGTCATACCACTAACGCGTATGTTATCGATCACATTCTTCCAACAGTCTCATCGGAAGAAAAACCTAAAACGAAAGCGGGCAAAGAATATAGCAATATTCCTCCACCCCTTTGCGAAAAATATTGTGTTAAATCTGCAGACGGGATGGACAAGGCACTCAATGTCGAATTACTTTCTGAAAAGAAAAACGAGTTGCCAGAGAACATCGATATAATCTATGCTAAATCTGATGATGATAACAACGCTGTGGTTAACAAAGTTGTTGAAAATGTTTTAAGTGATTCTGATAATGGCAGCTTCAAAAGCGCCAACTCGAGTTCAAAGAATTCTGATTCACAATATGAAAATGATGATAAGTCGTCAGAATATGGTCTAAGTGACGATCCTAATATTGTAATGTACAAAATTAAGGATTCGGATAGACTATACTTTGATGATAGCTTCCCGATTCAGAATGTGAAAGAAGAATTGCTTGATAAATTCTTTAAACTCGTGGAAGTCACATCAGAGGAATTGGTAATCAATGAACGAAAATTCTATTCCAAACCTAAAAGAAACAATTACCAAAGAAATGGTGGTGATCATCCGGAAAACCGGAGAGCAGGGTTGGGTTTAGAAGAAGAAATTGATGAATATGTAAAGAAACCGTCACCATTTCATGAGTATAAAAACAAAAACATGAAGTTTATATATGGGACGAATACAGTTCATGAGGAGAATTTGATTGAATTTGATTGGTAAGCAATCAAATGATGAGTTCAAGAAGGAGAAAGAACTTCGAGATAAAGCCAAGGTTACAAGTGGTGCCAAAACCTCTAGTAGGGTAAAACCACCGGTTAAAGGACATCCACTTGATAATCGGACATGTTTCAAGTGCAATGAAATTGGTCATATGGCACGACAATGTCCGAAATCAAAACCGGCTTATCTTCGAAGAAAAGAAGATTCAAATGTTGTTAAACCAAAGCAACCAGTGTTTGCAAAACCTGTAAAGATTTTGAAACGAAATGAATCAAAACCAGAAGTTAAACCAAAGTTTGAAAAGATTTTTGAAAATTCCATTTTCAAAAAAGGTGAAACTTCTAGGTCTAATGAAAACAAGTTTTACATCAAAAAGGCTAATATCAAATCTCAAACCTGGATTGCCAAGAAAAGGTCAACAACATCTGGTGTTGCTAAGTATGAGCTGGTAAAGACTGACATCACAAAAGAATCAAAGTCTGAAATCACTAAGTCTAAACAGGTAAAGACTAGTGAGAATGTGAAAGAAATAAAAACAGAAATCAAGAACGATAATGTCAAATCTGTAAAAGATAAGAAAAAAGTGAAATTTTCAAACAGTAACATTGTTGAAACAGATGATGAATTTGATTTTGATGATGTTGATGAGTTTGAATATGCTTTTGTTGATGGTTATCCTGTAATACCCAAGACCAAGAAGGCTTGGGTAGAGCTTTTCACTAATTTCTGAATTTTGCAGGGGCTCCAAAGATCTGTACTTTCAAAGTGGATTTTGGATAGTGGAGCGTCCAGGCATATGACGGGAATGGAGGCATTGCTATTCGATATTAAAGCTATCAATGGTGGATATGTTGGTTTTGCAGGAAATCAGGTGGAAGGATAGTCGCCGAGGGAAAACTTTCCAATGGCGTAGTTTCTTTTGATCGCTGAACTATATTGCAGAGCTAGATAATAATCTTCTGAGTATATCGCAGATTTGTGACAAGAAATTTACAGTTCATTTAAATGATATGGAGTGTATTATCTTGAAGCCGGGATTCAAAATTCCAGATAAGTGGATTCTGATGCGAGCACCACAAGAGAATGATTTATATGTTCTTGATATGGGTGTTGCTACCACTTCATCACAATCAGCAGAACGTTTTGTATCAAAGGCTATTGAAAAAGATTCTATTTTTGGCATCAAAAGATGGGGCATATTCATTTGCGAAAAATGAATTTCTTGGTTCATAATGATCTTGTAGAAGGCGTAAATCTTTGAAGTTTTCAAATGTCTGATCATTGCTTGGAATGCAAGAAGGGAAAGCAGATCAAGAAATCACATCCGAAGAAAATTCTAAACTCAATCAAGTTGCCTTTAGAACGTCTCCACATGGATTTATTTGGTCCTGTAAATGTTCGAAGCATCTCAGGCGACTTATATTGCTTGGTCGTGACAGATGATTATTCGAGATATTCGTGGGTATTCTTTCAAGAATCAAAAGACGAAACGTTCGAGAACTTGGTTATTCTATTCAAGAAACTCGAGAACATTTATCATCTGCCGGTCAGATGCATTAGAAGTGACAATGGCACAGAGTTTAAGAATAACAAAATGAAGGAATTCTGCAACGCAAAAGGGATTCTGCACGAGTCTAGTGCTCCCTATACTCCACAGCAAAACGGAATTGCTGAACGGAAGAATCAAACTTTGATTGAAACTGTGAGAACCATGCTTGCAGATTCTAAACTTCCAATCAGCTTTTGGAGTGAAGCAGTTGCTGCGGCTTGCTACACGCTAAACAGGGTTCTCACTGTCAAACCAACAAAGAAAACATGTTTTGAGATGATAAACTAACGAAAGCCAAATTTGAAGTTCTTAGAACCATTGGTGCTCCTTGTACCGTAATAGACCAAGATGGCAAATTCGGAGCTAAATCTCTCGAAGGTTTCTTTGTCGGATATGCGAGTTCGTTGAGAAGAGTATATGTTCCTTCATTACGAAGGGTTATTGAAGCACAACACGTGGATTGTTTCAATTACACGGATCATATTCAAAGGAAAGGTGACGCGTGACTGTTTAATTAGCAAGACCTTTGGAAGTCATTTGACTTGCCCAAAGAACCAACTGACGAAGAAGTTGCAGCGTTATATTATCTTCACGAGTCAGCAAATCAAGAGCAAATTGTTCGACCAATTGTGGTTAATCAACCCACGTTGGATCCATCATCTTCTGGCGCAAGTTCAAACAATAATGGTGTTCCAGGTGAAAATGTTTCTGAAACATTATCATCACCCACTACTCTTCCAACGAATGCCTCTACTGAACCAATGAATACAACAACGGAGCCCAATATGCCTCAGAATCAAGATTCTGATTCAGATGAAGCACCAACATTTGATGCTGATGGGGAATCATCTTCTTCAAATGAAGAAGTGGAGCAGATAACAAGTCTTCTTAATCAATCTGCAGTCCCGAACACCAGAAATGAAGCTTCATCAAGCTCTCCAAACATTGAATTGGTTGTTGAGCTCAACATCACTCATCAACAAAACTCAGTAGATGTTCCAAGTGAAGAATTGCCGCGATCATATTCCTATCATCCGTCAACAAATATTATTGGAGAACTTCAAACTGGTGTTAGAACTCGAGGGAAAATTAATAAAGCATTCAGTGGTTTCTACACACGTGTTGCTACAACCCAGAACTCCATTCATGTTTCATCTCTCAGATTGAGCCTAAGACAGTTAATGAAGCTTTAGCAGATGAAAACTAGGTACAAGCAATGCAAGAAGAATTATTGCAGTTTGAGAAGTTAGGAGTGTGGAAGCTTGAAGACCTACCAGAAAATCAGAAAGCAATTGATACAAAATGGGTCTTTAAGTGTAAACGTGATGATAGAGGAGTTATTGTTTGTAACAAAGCTAGGCTTGTTGTCAAGGGATTTCACCAGCAGGAAGGTATAGACTACACGGAAGTCTATGCACCAGTAGCTCGATTGGAATCTATTCGAATATTTCTATCTTTCGCATCAAGGAAAGGATTTAAGGTCTATCATTTGGATGTCAAATCAGCTTTTCTGTATGGCAAATTACGCGAGAAGGTGTATGTTGGACAACCACCGGGTTTGTCGATCCACTTAACAAGAAGAAAGCGTGCCTACTGGATAAAGCACTTTGTGGTCTACACCAAGCCCCGAGAGCTTGGTACGAGACGTTGTCGCAACATCTCGTCAGAAACGGCTTTATCAGAGGAACTGTGGATAGTACTCTTTTCACCAGAGAAGTTGATGGCCATCTGATTATAGTTTAAATCTACTTTGACGACATCATCTTTGGATCTACAAATGATAGTCTCTGCAAAGAGTTTGAGGGAATCATGAAAAAGAAATTCGAAATGTCCTCGATGGGCGAAATGAAGTTCTTTCTTGGTTTACAAGTAGACCAGCTTCCGGATGGTATTTTCATTCACCAGACTAAGTATGTTCATGACATCTTGAAGAAGTTTGGAATGGAAAGCTTGAAGCCTCTATCTACACCTCTTGCTCTCAACCACGGCATTTGCGTTGACGAGACTGGAGCCAAAGTTGACGATACGTTATACAGATCGATGATTGGATCACTGATGTATCTGACGGCATCGCTCCCAGATATTATTTATCCAACCTGCCTATGCGCCAGATATCAGTCAAGCCTGAGGATCTTACACATGCAGATCGTGAAGCGTATTTTCAGATATCTAAAAGGATGCCAAAGCACCGGCTTGTGGTACCCGAAGAACAACAATTTTGACCTCACAGGCTATGCTGATTCCGATTTTGGTGTAGATAAGTTGAATTCTAAATCAACTACAGCGGATGCCAGTTCTTTGGAACATGAATGGTAACATGGCAGTGTAAGAAACAGACCACGGTCGCTCTCTCTACTTGTGAAGCTGAGTATATCTCGACCTCCAGCTGTTGTTCACAGATTATGTGGATTCAACAACAGATGAGAGATTATGGTCTGCAATTTCTAGACACTACGCTGTATGTTGATAACAAGGCAGCCATCGATATAACTAAAACCCGGTTCATCACTCACGCACAAAACACATTATTCGTTATCATTTCATTCGTGATTGCTACGAAAAGAAATTGGTACGAATAGAAAAAATCTACATCGACGAACAAAAGGCTGATTTTTATACCAAACCATTTTCATTATCACGGTTTAAATACTTGTTGAGAATTAACTGTATAAAAATTTGCTGACAGGTGCGGATGCTGAGGTTGAATACGGATCGGACGACGAGTTCGCGTAATCCACATTAGTTTATATATACTTTTCTAGCTTAGAATTTTATTAAAAACTAAAATCCAAAAAGATGTTTTTGATTTTAGGGGGAGAAATGTTAGAGAAAATAAAAAAAACATTTGAAAAATTTTAAAAATCTAAAAACATATAAAAATTCAAAATGTTCAAAAACATTGAAAAAGATAAAAAGAATTCAGTGTCATAAAAGGAAATGATAGTACATCAGTGGACTATCACAGTATGCTAAAGAAATGTAAAGTTTTAAAAAGTAATAAACGAGTCTTACTGCGGATGTGTCGATAGGCTTAACACATTCAGTAAACTGTTTTCGAGATATAAACTAAATTTTACAACTGCTTAATCTTGTGGATTAACACATCTTGGATATATCGACTTAGTACTCGAAATTTCATCTGAAAGATTGGCTGATTCTGAGATACGAAGTCTTTATAGATAGTTGATATCTGGGGTATTATATAAGTTCTTCTGATTTTATGGAAGCAATGGCCTAGAACTTCTATAATATTTTCACTTTAAACCCCCAAATTGCTTGCAATATTGAAAAGTATCGAAAGATATAATCATATGCAATGCTGAAAAGATTCCCTAAGTGGAACACACCTTAAAGACTAACCTTCATGTCTTTGTATGTACGGTAGTAATAACCTGAGCTCTCAAGGTCTCGCACAACCCAGATACAAATATCAATTACGCTATATTCACCTGTAAGATGAAATCTAGGAAATCTGGATACTGGAGTATATTCAAGAAGTGGGAACCATAGATAAGTCAAGTTTCATGAATTCTATCTTAACATATCTTGAAACAATTGAGAAATGTGGTAAGTTTAAGTGGACAAACATATCGACAATCTAGGTAAACAAGTTTAACACTTAAAGTCATATAAAGGTCAACGGTACTGGTGATATGTCTCAATAAACTGGTATGATCCTTAGACACAAATTCACAAAAATATGTCTGTAAATATGTTTGTACATAGTTTACATTGCTTATTTCATTATATTTCAGCTTTACAGATTAAAATCAAAAAGATTTTCGGTGTGTTTTAGCATAAACTTACAAAAATACAAAAAGATTTTGTTTCTACATTGTTTTTAGCAAACCAATGTTGGAAAACGGATCTTCGGAGTCTGGTAAGATGCTAAAACTGGTGAGAATCTCTTTGACAATGGGCTGGGAGCTAATCTGTTAAAATTTGAAAAGTTAAAATGATGAAAAGTTCATTAATTTGAAACTTTGATTTTGAAAATATCAACAATTTGTTCGTAATGGGTCAAACCAAGGTCATTAACTTGGACCCGGCAGACAAATCGGTTAACCAAGGTCATTAGCTTGGACTTGGTCAACTAAGTGGATTTTCATAATGGTAAAAAGTTGGAAAGTTCATGGTTAAAATGAAAATTTGAAAAAGTTTGAACATGTGTGTTACATGTTCGGGCGAACTTGCAGATGGATGATTGTTTGTTTTTATGATAAGTTCTCCCGAACTTCTCTGGGCCTTAGGATGGGCTTAACAAGTTCGTCCGAACTTGACATGGTATAAATACCATTCAAGTTCGGCCGAACTCATTTATCTGTTATCAGACTGTTTTGAGCGAACTTGAGTGTTTTGAGAGAATTTGTGTGAAATTGTCATTTGCATACCGTTATACTGTCCATTTGAAGTTAGTTTTTGGTGATTAGCACACCAATTACTATGGAAAAGGTAATTAAGTGAAAATAAACCATGATTGACCTGTTAACAAACAAAACCAAATCTAAAAACTTAAAATCTGATAGTTTTAGGTGTTATTGGACAAAATTGAACATAGATCTTTGATCTATACTTAAAATCGACCGAGAAATTGTTCTTGATTGATCTGAAATGCACATTTTAATGTTTGATTTTGGTTGATTTGTTGAAGAAGATGACAAGTTCGGCCGAACTTGTTGTCAAGTTCGACCGGACTTGTCCAAAACACAACTGAATGAATCAGAAACATGTCGACCGAACTTGAGTGTTGAAATATTTTTGATCTAAACATGTTCGACCGAACTTATGTGAACAAAAAAAATGATTTGTTTGTATTGTAAGTTCGACCGAACTTGTTCTTTAACATGAAACATGTGTCTCGTACATGTTCGGCCGAACTTAGGAAAAATTGTATAATAAAACTGTAAGTTCGCCCGAACTTGCATTAAGAAAAAATTTGAACATGTGTGTTACATGTTCGGGCGAACTTGTTAAAATCTGTGTGTTTAACATTAATTAAGTTCGCCCGAACTTGATTAAAGTGTTAGAAAATTTTTTCCATGTTCGGCCGACCTTAGGAAAAATTGTATAATAAAACTGTAAGTTCGCCCGAACTTACATTAAGAAAAAATTTGAACATGTGTGTTACATGTTCGGGCGAACTTGTTAAAATCAGTGTGTTTAACACTAATCAAGTTCGCCCGAACTTGATTAAATTGTTAGAAAATTTTTGTGATTTTTCCTCGAAAAGCGTGCTAATTGTTTTATGTCGTTTTTCATGCACAGGTTCCAGCGCGTGTTATCTCAGTTGAGTTTTCCAAAAATCACAACACATGTATCACGCTTGACAAGTCTATTTGTCCGTCGCTGAAGGAATACGACAACATTTTGAAGTTTCTTGAAGATTGTCATATTCGCCGTGCAATTACTGAGCGCACTGTATCTTATCGATCTCATGTTATTCACTTCTGGATGAACGCGGATCTAAGTGCTGATGAGAAGACAATCTCTTCTACAGTACAGGTTGGTGATGAGATAAAGCCGATTACAGTTACTGAAGGCGATATTCGAAGAATTTTAGAGCTTAAAGATAAAGAAGATGATCCGATTCATCTAGATGAGAAGATGGTTCGCGGATGTTTCTTCCACATGGATATAAAGGGAGTGTGAATAAACCAACACTGAAGAAAGGGGAAGTGCCAAACCCCTATAAACTTTTGATGCATGCTCTAATTCACACGTTCAGTCATCGCAAAGCCGGTTTAGATGATGTTTAAGATTATTTGGCTAGCATGGCAACGGCGCTTATTTTGAAGAAGCCGTTCAATGTTTCTAAGATGGTGTTCGTTCACATGTCAAAGAATATGGAGGATTCAAGATTATGTTTATATCCTAGATTTATTCAGATGCTGATCGATGAGAAGTATCCCAACATTGCTTGAGATCCGAATGACGTTCTTTATTTGGTTCATCTCGACGAAACCACAGTGAAGAAGCTTATCAAGTTTCAGAAACAAGCTTCAGTTCCTATCGCCAAACCAGTATTCGGAGCAATTAAAGACTCAGATTATGTATCGCCACCTGGAAACAAATGGAGAAAAGAAGGTAGTGACGATGAGAATGAGCTTAAAGCTGAACGAGAGTGGTTTAAAGAATTTAAACCAAAGGCAAGGAGTGAATGGTTTTTGAAAGATGAAGCTGATAAACCAAAGAAGAAGCAAGCATCAAAGAAAGCTGAAACTTTGCTTGTCGATGAGGAGGAGACTGAGAATGTTGAGGCAGTGGCTGGATCTAGCGCTGCAGTCGTTACTGAGAGTCAAGAAATAATGAAGTCAAATCAAGAAGAAGTAATTTCCGCTACGTCTAAAAATGAAGAATCTGATAAAGAGCATGAAAAGACAGGGGATGAAATAAGAGCAGAAAAGGAAAAGAGACTTGATACAGATTTTGATCCGAATGCAGAAATAGAATCTGATGAGGAGAGGCCAAAGAAAAAGACTAAAAGAACAAAGTCTCCTGCAATCGAAATATCTAAGAAAACTATAGGGTCACCTCACACGAAAGGGAAACGAAAGGGCAAGAAAGCTTAGAAAGCGGTGAGCAAAAGATACAAAAGCAAAGTGAAAAGCACATAAGCCACACAAGAACCTTCTGGTGCTCAGGAGAAAGGAGCAACACAAGAACCTCCTACACAAGAACCTCCTGTTATCATTCATGCTGAAGCAGAAAGGCAAGGAGTTACACAAGAACCTCCTGTGTCTGAATTTGTTGAAATTCCGATCGCTGAATCGCCGAGTGCTCAAAAGACTTCTATTCCTGAAAGCTCTACGCCAAAGAAGTCTACACCAAAAACTGCAACACCAAAAGACTCAACACCAAAGACACCGAGGGGAAGTATGTTTGGTGATATGCCACATGGTCCTATAAGTCTTGAAGACTTGGATGAATTTTTCCCTGAAACGAATGCTGAAATGCTAGAAAAGCGTGTGAAGGTTTTGGAAGATAAAGTTGCGCAGATTGAGTTAGAAAAGGCTGAGCTCGTAAAGAAGGTGAATACAAGCGAAGTCGAAAAGGAAATTCTTGATGATAAAGTGAAGGTGCTCGAGAATGAACGTGAATATTACAAAGCGTTGATAGAAAGTCTACAGGACGCAAATGAAAAATTACAAACAGAGATTGCAGAATTGAAGAAAATTGAAGCTCTGAATGATCGAAGATTCATCAAATTACAAAAGGTGTTATCCAATAATCTGAATATTGATTTTATCGTCGAATACGATCGTCTGGATCGTCAAGAAGCCAAGGAGCATGCTGAAAAAGAATTGGCTGAGGGTGGTAAAGGGAAGCAGGTAGAGGGAGAAGCCCCTAAATCTACTACAGAGAAATCTTCTGATGTTCCCGAGAAGTCTACTGAAGATGTTTCAAAAGCTTCTGAGTCTGATATCCAAAAGGTTGACGAATTTGTCAAGCCTTCTGATCCTATTGTTGTTACTAAAGAAAAAGACAATGAAGAAGCCGAGAAAGAGGATAAGAATGAGGATGAAGAAGAGGAAGGATATGAAGATTGATGATGACGATTTTGATCAGGGCGATGATGATTTTGATCAGGGTGGTACTGGCTTAAAGATCAATGAAGCTAAAGTTTCTGATAAGTTTGATTTTTCTGATTTGATGAACGATGAATCGAATCAAAAGGAAGGTAAAAGCCAGGGGAGTCAGGGCAAAAAGGGCCTTCAGATGATATTGATATGTTAAATGTTGATCGTCGTGTGAAGCCTATGACTGCAGTACCTACGAAACCTTTAATACTGATGTTGGAACACAATGTTGAAGAAGGTGAGTTTGTATATAATTACACGAAAGAAGATCTGGCGAAGCTAGTTGAGGCTGAGGTTGAAAACTTGGAGTTTGATTTTGAGGAGATAATGAATGTCGATACATTTGTGCCAAAAGAGTATCAATACGAAAGAAGATTAAAAGCTGATGAATACAACAGGGTCAGATGACGAAACAGAAAAGAAAGATAAGTATGTTGGTCAGGATTCAGAAAGTTTTCCCACATTCGAAGAAATGTATAAACAACTGAATGAAGATATGTTGAAAGATAGGATTTCTGAAGAGTTACGAGAAGGAAAAATTCCTAGGCCAATGACCAAAGAGGAGATAGCTGAAGCTAGAAAGACCTGGTTCAAGGAGATGCCTCGTGAACGTAAGTTTCGACGTCCACTAGCATTCTTCACTAGAGATAAAAATGTTTCTTTGGGAGATATATTGAGTTGGGGTTGGTTTAAGGAGCTCAACGTATATGCAATCAAAAGAGAGGTTGGAGTACAATACTTCAGATATCTTGCTGATTTAAAGACTTTGCCGTATTGGGATATGGAAGAGCTAGTGCAAACAGTGAACGTTACTTATAAGATGAAGACAGTTGATCAATTGTTATGGAAAATGATAAAGTACGAAGCTGAAAAAGGTTGGAATCACTGGAAGCCGTTTATTACGAGACGAAGAATAAAGATTAACAAGGTTACAGGGGAAAAGGACATAACGTTGATTATGAAACGCCCTAGAGCCATGACGAATATGCCTCTTATGCCGATTGAACAGAACTTTATCCTTTATTCAAATGGTGGCAGATTGATCTAGCTACTTGTGAAGCAGTGATTGTATTAAAGTTTGAAGATCACTTAGATATTGCTAAAGAACGAGTTGAAGTGATGGGTTATCAGGGTATGAGAGAATTATGGAGGACGATAAGGATTTTAGATCCTACGTGGTTGGTAAACTGCTCGAGAGAAGATATAAAATGCCTTTTCTACAGCAAGATTGTTTTTGAAGAAAGAGAAAAGGTACAGGCGATGCAGTATCAGAAAGTTGTCAATGTTTGCTATGCACGTAATGTGAATTCAGGGAAGATGTGGCAGACAAAGTGGAGGGATCTGGAAAGAGTCGAATTTCTTAAAGGAAGAAACCAGAAGTGAGGCGATTAAAGAAAAGATGGAAAACGGTAAGGCAAAGTTCGCTCAAGATGGCTAACTTCAAAAGACCACCGCCAACTGATCAAACGCCGGATCTGAAACAAGAGAGACGAAAGAAGCCGTACAAGAACTTCTTTGGTCGGGTACGTTAATGTATATATAAAGACAGAGTTTTGAAGACTGATAAAAGATGAAGACGATATCCATGGGGGAGTCTGTTGGTGCATAATGTCTATGTCTTAGTCTTATATCGAGTCTGTATTGTATAGAGCTGGATAGGCTAGGTTAAGGAGTATTTATGAAGAGTCTTAGCCAAGTTCGCCCATATGATAACATGTTTGAGCATGTTCGGACGAACTTGCATAGGCAAGTTCAGGCGAACTTACACATGTTGGGCCGAACTTGTAAACCTATAAATACCTAGCTTGTGTGTCTCATTTGGAACTTTGGCATTGTAGAGGCGAAGCTCTGCCAGTCTGTAATCTGAACGTTTAATCAATGAAACTGACGATTAACTGATTAAATCTTGTCTATTGGTAACACGACGTAATATTTCCGCTATTATGGACGTTAGATATCAAATTTAGGTTCCTAAGCATCGAGGATCGGTCCTACAAAATATAAGTAATTATTTAGTAAAAATTATGCTTATAATGAATAATTAGAAATAATATCATGTAATAAAATCTTCTCATCTTTTAAAAGGATTCTTACCGATTTAAGGTATTTGGTACATGTATCGTTACCCAGTTTTATTGATTTTGGTATACGGTACTTTCGGTATTGGTACGGGTACGATTACGAGTAAAAACGGGTACTGGTACCGAATTTTATATACCTTTAAATTTTTTTTATATTATGTTTTATTTCGTATTACGGTATTTATAGTACTTGTACTGATTTTACCTATACGGTACCCGTATCATATTGGTACTCGTACCAATTTTACATATTTAGTACTCGTACTATATCGGTACTCATGCCAATTTTACCTATATAGTACCCGTACGAGTGCTCAAAAACTATATAAAAACAAAATGGTACTAAAGCGGGTACCGTACCGAAAATACATGTACCCGTGCCGTACATATACATTTGATACGATATTTGGTACCTAGTTTTGTTCAAATTCGGTACCGGTACGGGTATGGGTGCAGGTACAGTGCCAATCCCATCCCCACTAGAATGAACTTAAATTTTCAGGCTAGCTAAACCATGGATTATTCCAAAAAAAGTCAACATTCCGGTAACGTTATCAAGAAATTTGATTTCAAGAAAGGTTTATGCAATGGAATTCGACTATAGGTCTTATCACTAGGTGATCCGACTATATGAGGCACTTGTATCTGGAAGTAATATTTGCACTCAAACGTTTATTTCTATATTTCGGTTAATACCGCCATATAAAAGGATTTTGTTTAAATTGAAAAGAAGACACTTTTCACTCGTCGTATATTTTGCCATGGCGATAAATAAAAGTTAAGGCTAATTACTATGTAAAGCTGGTTTGTTTCTAAAATAATCGGTTTTACCCATTACCAACTATATGTCCCGTTGTCTAGGGTAAAAAAAATTCACTTATGTAAATTTACGAAGACATATGCATGACATAGTTTATATCTTTAAACCCGTGTAATACACGTTTCTAATAACCATAATAATAATAATAATAATAATAATAATAATAAATAATGAGAAAAGTAAACAAACTTAAATAAGCTAACCCATTATAATCTTACTCATAGCAAAGTAAGGTCAGGGTGTGATCGTAACATACATTTCCTCAATTCAAAGACATAAATGGTTGTTTGCATGAAGACCACTGGTTTCGAATAATATTAGTGTTCGTTTTCAATAATGGAATGGAATGTTGATTTCACTCCTTGTTTTGTTGGTTTCAAAAAGAAAATGAATTGGAATTTAACAACATAAGGAAGATAATTTACATTCTAATTTCATCCAAATTTCATTCCATTTTGCAAAAAAGACACAACTAATCAAATTTTAGTTTCCGTGCGAATTCTCATTCCAATTCCATTACAATCCATGAAACGAACACTACTTAAAGGTAGCTAAATTGTATTACCTGTAAAATAAATATACTGATTAACTAGTTAATAAAACTTCGAAAATATTTAAAAACCAAAAGGTACAAAAATTTTTAAAGTAGAAAGAAGAGTAAATTGCCAAAATCGTCTCTGGGGTTTGGGCGTGTTTGCCAGTTTCATCCAAAACAACCTTTTTTGTACCATATTGCCCCTCATTTTGGGATTTTTATGTCATTTCATCCAAATATCTAACTTTTTCTTTTGCCAAAAACGTCCCTGATATTTGGGATTTTATGTCATTTTCATCCTAATATCTGACAGAAAAAAATTATGAAAATTAGATATTTTGATGAAAATGACAAAAAAATACAAAAGTAAAGGACAATATGATACAAAAAGGTTGTTTTAGATGAAACTAACAAACATGCCTAAAATTCAGAGACGATTTTGACAATTTACTCTAGAAAGAATAGAATTATTAAATAGAGATTTCGTTCTTGAGTAGTAAGGACAGAAATTAAGAGAACTTTTAACGACGGTTAGTGAAAATAGGAAATTCACAGCACAGCTAAATGTAAAGAATGATAAGTGTAATTAACTAGTAAATTTCCTCGCGTGTTGCGGCGGGTCTAAATGTAAAGTAACTCAGACTTTTACTGTCAAGGCCCAAATCGTTTATGAAATAGTTATGTCAAAACGTAAATAAGCTGTAGATGTACATAAAAATAAGTACGTCAACGTATTATATTTGACCCGACTTATTTGCGAAAGAACTTTATGTCAAACACCAACTTGAATTTATGTTGACACGTACATAAAAATAAGTACAAAATTATGTTCTTTAAGTTAAAAATGGTACCGCGCGTTGCGGTGGCGTGAAAACGTAAATAAGTGAAATTTATACAGTCTAATGAAAACGTATTATATTTGATCCGACTTGTTGTAAAACAAAATTTATGCTAAAACGTAGATTAGCTGAAAACATACATAATAAAATAAAAAAAACATATTATATATGAGTCTACCTATTTAAAAAAACGCAATCAGTTGGAATTTATACCAACATATACATAAAAATAAGCACATTAAAATGGTAAAAAAATTTAGAAAGTTAAAGATTATAAATATCAATACTAAATACTGAAGGATAAAAGTTAAAAGAACCTAAAAAAAGCTCACTTGAAGTTACTGTACATGTAACTTCAAAATGTAAGTATATAAAATAGAATAGAATAGAATAGAAAAAGATTAAAAAAATGTGAGTTGGTAAACACCTAAAACAAACAATGTAATTTACACTTGATTTTAATCCCAAACTAGTGGGATTCTGCCGCGCTATACGGCAGGGTTTGACCGGTAGCACTTCAATTCATTGTAATATCGATACTCATTATAGCAACTGAAATGAAGAACCCAAAAATAATTTTGTGATACTCCGAGAACAATATCCATATATGCTTTACATCCATAAAAACTATAATAATGAATACAGTGCCCGTTACAATATTGAAACCAGTACCGATATTGTTTGGTGGGAATCGGTTCAGTTCGTTACAGTACCGACATTTGTATGGCTTACGGTAGGTACCAAAAGACTCCATTGTAAATACAAATATATATCGGATTGTCAAGTGGAAAAAGTAAACACAATTCCGTATTCATTGATTTAAAAAGTTAACGGGTACAAGTTATTAGAGAAACAATAAATGGGTTAACGACATATATAACGGATATCCTACTGGTTCCGATATTACCGATACCAATACCAATACCAATGTTCGGTCAAAATCGATTATGATAATACCGATTCCAGTACCTATGTTGTTCTGTAGAAACCGGTTTGATTCATCATGGATCGACACTCATATAACTTATACCAGAATCTATTTGTTTATTTGTTTTTTATATTCAAGAAGTAATTTTAATAACGTGAATATCGAATAAAACCACAACTGAAATTCTTACAGAAATATATTTTCCCATCTCCTTTACATATCATATTTTTTAAGTTTAATAAGGTATATTGTTAGGTGAATACTGTTGCTTCATTTTTAATTATAACTTGAGTGAATACTGTTCATAAGAGTTTAAAATAATGTGTATAATCTTTAAATGAGTAAACTTTTAACACTAAATGATATTTTGGCAAACATATATTTGTTTTCTTTGTCATTCCTACGTATCCACAACAAAACCAATTCACCTAGCAAATCAAAACTTATCAAGGTCAAAATCAACAAAATATCATATTAGTTCACATCATCTACTTATATTTTTAGATTCTCGTGTGTACAGTGACTAGTAAATTAATATCTAACGGTGTTAATTCACATAATAATATACACTATGATTCTGCCAAAAAAATTGCATGATATGATTCCAATTAACAAAAATAATAAAACATGTAACGAAGTCAAAACATCAAACTATAAAAAATAAACAATGAAAATATCGCAAGTCACTACATATTACAACAACCATTCCCCATTTGAGCATTTGATGTTTCTAACTATAACGAGTATAAAAATATAATTCGGACCACTTGTGCTCTTCAATGAAGAAGATATTATACTCGAGGTTGGTATAGGCTTTGCCTAATGGTATGTGTGAGAAAAATGAATATAAGTTTTAAAACTGCATGAATTAATATTTAATACAGACAAATAAAAAGGGGACATTTGACATGTGATAGAATAATATTGAAAAAGAAAGAAATAAATGCTACAGCTTAAAAGAGAAAATTTACAACTACCAATATTAATTGTTATAAGCATGTTTCAAAATTTTGGACTAACAATATAATAGAATATACAAATTAGGGCTTATAACGTAACTATACAATTTCCTTACCAAAATACCAAAATATGAAACTGAAACCAGAAAGACAAATTTGTAAACTCCTAAATTATATATTATATATATATAGAGAGAGAGAGAGAGAGAAGTCTATGAATAAAATTTATAATACTATAATAATATATATAATTTTTTTGTACTTTTATTGTTTTAATATTATATTATATATACATTAATTATATATACATCTATGAATAATGTTTATAATACGTTTACTGTTTTAATATTTTAATATTACTTATATTAAAAATTGTGTTTATAATATTATAATAATATATAATTTTTTTTGTACTTTTACTGTTTTAATATTTTAATAATACTTATTTTCTTTATCTTTTAATTTTATATATATATATATTATATTATTATATATTATTATTATATATTAAAAAGAGATTTTTATATACTAAAAAGAAAAGTATATGAATAGTGTTTATAAATATTATAATAATATATATCGTTTTTTATACTTTTATTTCTTTAATATTTTAATATTTTAATAGTAGTTATTTCCTTTATTTTTTAATTAAGTTAAAATCGGAAAGAAGGGGAGATGATATCTTTTTGTCTTCATGAGACACAAGACCATTTGTGAGCATGTGTAATGTAAATGAAGAAGGTTACCATGAGAAAATTAAATCCATAACTAAACTGGAATTATCTCTGAATCTGTCTGAGGTAGAGTGTGTTGGTTCACTTTAAACATACATATTAATGGTTTATGAAGTCTCTTAATGGGTACGTCTTAGAAACATGTTAACCGATTCAGAGGCTTGCTCTTAATAGGTCAGGACTCTTAATGACTTAACACGAGGTTGCCAAACAACCTCATAGGTAAAAATGAACAATTTAGTTCAACAATTTGATTTTCTTATCAATTAAATTCAGCCTCTTAATGACTTAACACGAGGTTGCCAAACAGCCTCATAGGTAAAAATGAACAGTTTTAGTTCAACAATTTGATTTTCTTATCAATTAAATTCAGTCTATGTGACCCTTCTTTGTGATCATGCGTTCCCTGAGTATCGATCATTCGTATGCACTTGGCAAATAATAATGAGGTATTTTTATTATTTTTATTTAAAAAGACTATTTATCCTTGGTTGATATGAACATGTTAATGGGTCATAGATTTGAATTGGGTCATAGCAAGTCTTAGTTAGTAATTTTAGATTCAAATAAGGAGTCTTAATAGGTCTATCTTTTGTGAACACACACATATATATAGGGTGGGGTTCTAGAGTGAACACCAGTGTATTTACGAACTGAGTGAACAAATCCTGGCCATTGATTTACACACATGTATGGCTAGAATTTCATCATCAAATAGTAGAATACACAAGTGTATTTCATCATCAAATCCTGGCCATTGATTTACACAGGTGTATGGCCAGGATTAGTTCACACAGTTTGCAAGTTAAACTAGTGTTCACTCTTGAACCTAATCCTATATATATATATATATATATATATATATATATATATATGGTTTATTTTTTATGATAATTGATTTGTCATCAATTATACATATTATATTTGATGGGTTATAATTGATTTGAATTGGGTCATAGCAAGTCTTAGTTAGTAATTTTAGATTCAAATAAGGAGTCTTAATGGGTCTATCTTTTGTGAACACACATATATATATAGGGTGGGGTTCTAGAGTGAATACCAGTGTATTTATAAACTGAGTGAACAAATCTTGGCCATTGATTTACACACATGTATGGCTAGGATTTCATCATCAAATAGTAGAATACACTAGTGTATTTCATCATCAAATCCTGGCCATTGATTTACACAGGTGTATGGCCAGGATTAGTTCACTCAGTTCGCAAATTACACTAGTGTTCACTCTTGAACCTAATCCTATATATATATATATATATATATATATATATATATATATATGGTTTATTTTTTATGATAATTGATTTGTCATCAATTATACATATTTATCATTTATATTTGATGGGTCATAATTGATTTGAATTGGATCATAGCAAGTCTTAGTTAGTAATTTTAGATTCAAATAAGGATTCTTAATGGGTCTATCTTTTGTGAACTACTATATATATATATATATGGTTTATATTTTGTGAAAATTGATTTGTCATCAATTATACACATTTATCATTTATATTTACATTCATTTTGAGATACTTTTTAGGGAATTATTATTGGAAACACTACTTAAATCGTTCCAATTGGATAAATTTAGGTTTTCATACGTTTTGGATAAAGGACGATTCTCTGTCAGAATCCTATTGACACACGCCCATGCTCAAGGATAGCACAACCATTCACACGTGCTAGATAGAGGCCTAAAAATAACAGCCTTTACACCCCATTCAAGCAATCCCATTCTATCCCACCCTACCCCATATCACTCCCACACACCAACTCATCTATAGAGCTTCTATATCCACCTTTAGAGCTTGGTATTACTCTAGAAACATACTTGTATAAGATGTCTTGTAATTTACACTTATTCATCGTGATCCATTCCATTAAGATTGTTTCTGAACAAGCTTGTATGGCTATTCTTGGCTAAACTTCTTTATATGCTTGAGTGAAGATGAAACTTGGTATGCATTAGATGTTTAATTTTTAGAAAAGTGGTATGTTATGTTTTTCTTACATTTATTTCTATCGTTTTTCTTTGTTGATGAGACATTGTTCTTCTGTTTTTGTATTGGATCCTGTCAGTGTACTACTTGATAATATAGCGGTGTGAAGTTCATTAATTCACTCATGGTGTGTGAAAACCTATAAATTGGTGAGGGGATCCTATGAATTTCGTTGGAGCGTGTGTAGTCAATATAACCCTTGTTAATCCATTTATGTTGTTGAAAAACACACATCTTGCAGATAGCCCTTGTTTATCAATTTTCATTGGAGCGTGCACGATCAATATACTAGGCCTCAGTATTGAGACAAAACGTGGTTGCCTGATATCACCTGCATGCTCTTTATGGTAGGCTTTGGCACGAACCTAAAGTTAGGACACTCACGTTAAAGTATATACGTCTTTATCTGTATTCTATTATTATAACTTCGAGCTCTTAAATAAAGATCAATCACCTCTATTAGCAAGAAAAAGTGTTCCAACGAAGTAGCACGACCCTAACTAGGACGGTTGCTTCGTCATATCAGCAACAATGTTACCAAGAAATTATGTCTCTGATGGACCCTTAACGGGATCGCGACTAGAGAAATTGCAAGGTGATAACGTTGCAAAAAAGTAGTTAGATGTCTATAATCCAGACCTTGTGGTGACATAATCAATAAGCTTTCCAAAAGGTTGATGGTTGTGGTAACCTAAGAAGGAGCTTTTCCAATATAAAATCAATTAATATATTTTGTTTACTTAATAAAAATAAAAATGCGGTTGCAACCTTAATTAGGAACGCCCATGGTGCGATAAAGCTTTGGGACCAATAGGTCCCGCGTTCGATTCCCACAAGGGGGTTTTCCCATATTATTGGGTTTCCTCCTGAATTGGTGTATAGGCATTATGCCTAAGTGGATATGGATATGATCGGGTGGTTCTGCTGGTGGCACGAGGATACTCCAGTGGTCTGTCAGTGATCCGAATTTGTCATTCAAAAAGAATTAGGAACCATGTATTTTAATTTGGTTTACCACACCACCAAGCTAATAATGTAACATTAATTCATCCAAAGTGGATTTCATCCCAATAAATACCTAGTGTGCTTTGATATTCTCCATCCATTTGCTGTTACTCAAATTTACTTTCAATCTTTTATTTTATTGTCTTACAAACCAAACAAAAAACAATTAACTAAACTAACTGCTAACAAAAGAAAAGTTGAATAGTAAAAGTCGTGTCCCTTGAGTTTCATACCTGGTTCTTGCCTGGACTTTACTATATCACGATAACAATACTTGCCTATTGTATGTGCGTAGTGTAAGTAAAAATCATTTCTTACAAATTTAAAACCATTATAACGTATTCGAAGTATCATCTAAAAATCACTGCTAACACATGCACATCAAAGTTTTTAGCGTCGTTTTCTTGGAAACGACAATTTTAAGAAATATTTTTTTAGTTACTAACCTAGTTTATATCTTATTTTTGCCATTTATGTTATCTTTCTTACCAAGGAAAGTATGATCTTACGTTCTAGTTCTAACACAATGAAACCATATTTCACAATAGATTAAGAGAAAAGGCTCGATAAAAATGGCACTCAACAATATCGACAACACCATCTTTGAATTTGCAAAACCGTCACTTGACACCTTGGATCTAGTATTACTAGTCTAGCCATCAATTTCGACCACATGGAAATCAAGTCCCATGTTGTCCACATGATCTAGTCATCATACACTTTTCATGGTCTACCCGGAGAAGATCCTCATTCACGTATCGCAAATTTCCTTGATATTTGTGACACTTTCAAATTGCATGACGTCTCAACCGATGCCATAAGACTTCACATGTTATCTATCTTACCAAAGGATCGTGCAAAGGCATGGTTAAACTCTCAACAGACGAGATCTATCACATGTGAGCTGATCTCGCGTAAAAGTTCATCTCGATATACTTCCCACCCACCAAGACTGTTAAGTTGAGAAACAATATCACCACTTTCTACCAAGAAGACGGTGAATCACTATATAAGTCATATGAATGTTTCAAATACATACTTCAAAAATGTTTTCGTCATGGACTTGAAATTTGGCTTCAAGTTTCATCTTTTTACAATGGGTTAACTAACTAAACTCGTCAAACTTTGGATGCCACTAATGGAGGAATCATTGGAAACAAAAGGCCACAAGACTATGATCTCACTGAAGAAATCACCATGAACAATTACCAATGGCACAATCCAAGAGCCAATACAGGGACGAGGCAAGGCATATACCAGGTTAATGTTGTTACTTCACTCACCCATCAAATCGCCTCAACCAAATGAGCAAGGCACAAGTCAACACCGTCACCGTAGACTTTCACATTCCACCACTAGATGAAAAAAATGCTACCATGGAAGCCAAACAAGTTGACTTCGATAACACTAACCGGCAACAAAAAAACCCATACAGCAACACGTATAACCCCGGATGGCAGAATCATCTACACTTCAGTTGGAGGGAGCCTGGAAACAATTCCCAGCCTCCCGGGTTTGGGCAACAAAAACAGACACAACCTCAACCAAATTTTCAGCCAAGATATCAATAGCAGTTTCATGGTACCAACAGCAAAAAAGTGGTTACAATTTTGCGAAAACATTTGCAAAATTTTTGGCTGACTCTGAATCATACTACAAGCAATATGAAGAGTAATTTTGTATCTGTGAGGCAGATCTTGAACATTAAAAAGCTTGGCTCTAGACAATAGAAACCCATGGGACAAGTTGCAATTGTTTTTTTTCTAAAAGACAGCAAGGAAGTCTCCCAAGTAACACCAAAACCACCCGAAGGAAAACGTTAGTGCCATCACCCTAGAAAACAACAAAGTCTACCCGATCCTCCATACCTATCAGTCGTCGAAACTCATCCATATCCACGAGCCACAGATCAACATGGGATGCCAGGAATCATCCCTACACTAGTGCAAGAAACAGAGTCATCAACAAAATAAAAGGTAACTCGACCTGTCACTACTAACGGAAATAATGCCCCAAGTGTAAATCAAGATAATAGTCAACCTTACCCTGGCTGGTTAATGAAATGAAAGACGAACGAGTAATACTAAAACTTCACCAACCTCCTCTGCCAAATTCATGTGAATCTACCGTTCTTAGAAGTTGTTAGCAAATGCCCAAGTATGAAAAGTTCCTGTAGGATTTTCTAAGCAATAAAAGAAAGCTCAAACAAGCAATCCCCAGAAAATGATTGACCTTGGACAATTTCTCTACCATGCTCGATTGGTCAAATGCAAATTACATATGCTTTAACTGATCTCAAAGCAAGCATCAATCTGATGCCAAGTCACATCTATGAGAAACTAAATCTTGGTACACAACATCACTCCATGCTTCGATCAAATTAGTTGATGGATTGGTAAACAACCTGAAAAAATAATTGAAAACCCATTAGTAAAAATAGGTTAATTTGTTTTCCCAAATGACTTTGTGATCCTAAATATAAGGGGTGATAAAAATGTTTCCTTGATACTTGTATGTCCATTCCTAGCTACAACAACAACAATGATTGACATAACGGAAGGGGTTCTGAAAAAACTTTGTATAGGTAAGGAAGAAATAAACTATACCATCGGAGGCGAGGAATATTTGTCTAATGACCCATTCGGCATAGCAAATTCCAGTGACACTCATCTTGACTATTACTTAAAGAAGTCTAAAGGATTTAAATATCCCCCACATGTGAGTGGAAACTTAATGAAACAAAGTGGATTGGCAGCTACTAAGATCATCAGCTAGAGTAGACAAGGAGAAAGAACTACATCAAAAGATGCGGAGCAAAAGTTCATGGAGATTTTTACCATCACCATCTAATGGAAGTATGAATAACATGTTTAGGTTCCATTAAAAGACCTGTAAATAAACGTGACTTTACAAGGGTAAGCCGAATTCGAATAAATTGAGAAGTTAGAGCATGCCACAAAACTTATTTATGGACCTCATGTTTGATTTCCACACTTATTCTTGATTATTTCCGCTAAATGTATTCCTTCTCTATACTAGGACTTAGTAGGTTTATTTATTTTCAGTTTTAGTTTACTATAATCTATCTAGTTGTGCCAAGTGTTGCTCTCTGGATAGACGGTGGTCTATAGTTATGTTTTAGGCGACTGAGGGGATCGAACTACATTTTGCACGCTAACCTGACCAAGGGAGTACTAGTACCTATACCTCTTCACCTGCATATTACATATCATTACATGCATTGGTACATTGAAGACAATGCATATTTCAAGAGTGGTGTGAAAAATAAATTTAGAACATCTGTTATCTCATCAAAATCCGCATTTTTATCACCGTTTTTCAAATATAAAATTTCATGTGAGATAATGAAAATAATGGTAAGAGGACTAAAGGTATGCATAAATTTCATACTATCTTCACAAATTTTAAATTTTATGTGATATAATGAAAATAATAGCAAGTGGACTAAAAGGGTATTATACATAAATTTCACACTTAACTTCATTCCATCAATTTTCATGTGAGTACTTTGAGCCTTATTGGGTATTATATCTTACACACTTATTCACTTGTTTATTCGTTTTAATAAAGAGTACTACGTCTATTGCATCGCACAGTTAAAACTTGTATGACTTACGCATTTCAAAGACCATGAATAACATAAAGTAAGTAAGTAAGTATAAGAGAGATAGAGAATGCTTAGCCAATTGATCCCTCGGGAGCTGCTGGTGTAATCCCTCGGGAGCTCGTGACCTTAGCAGCTCAGAGGGAAGGCAGCTTAGCCAAGGGATTTGTATTCTTGAGAGAGAGTATGTGATTTTAGAGAGAGATAGTGAGATTCTAGAGAGAGGGAGAGAGTGTGTGTGTACAAGTCCATCCCCTTGGCTGGTTCAGGGCACTCCCTTTTATAGGCCAAGTGATCAGCCTGAGGGAGCCCCTTTCCCAGCTAATACCTTCCTGATCGGGTAAGCTTATCCTTTGCTGTTTTTTGCTTGCAGGATGAACCTTGCCTTTTGAGGTAAGTTTACAGGTTGTGTGTCTCGAGGGTCACTGTTTATGCTTTTAGTGAGAGGTTAAGTCAGTTTGACCTTTTTCTCTCGAGTCCCGAGGGTGTACAATAACAATAGCTCCCTGTCGCTAGCCTATGGTAACCCAGCTCCTGCTCCATTTATTCATCTTTTGTCTTCTTCTATGTTTACAAATGTTATTGTTTATTTGTGTTTCATTTATTCTAATATCATTGACTAAGGTATTAGTGGACCCACGTCATCATCCCCCAGTCATAAGTAGTCATGACGTAGTTGTGGGTGCTTATGACTCATAAGTTATCTGGTCAAGGATGAAGCTTCCAATGATAAGCTTTGTAGGAATAAAGCTCATTGAAAGAAACTGATGTATCATGCTTTTAGCGACCAACTTTGAAGTTACCGTGAGAAGCGATCATATGTGAAGCTTATCGGGATAAGCTACCAAGAAAAGCTATCATATGTGAAGCTTATTGGAAGAAGCTATCATATGTGAATTTTTAGGGAGAAGCTTATCAAGAGAAGCTATCAGGAGAAGCTTATCAAGAGAAGCTTATCAGGAGAAGCTATCAGGAAGAAGCTTATCAGAAGAAGCTATCAGGAGAAGCTATCAGGAAGAAGCCATCAGGAGAAGCTAACAACTATGAATCTTTTTTGTCATGTATGAAGCTTCTATGCTTCTTTTGGGGCTTCTTTACTTCTAAGCTTTTAAGCTTGATGTGAAGCTTTTGAGCTTGTCGTGAAGCTTTTAAGCTCTTTGGCTTCCTTATGTGTTTTAAAGCTTCTAAGCTTCTATCACAAGTTTCTTTAGTTGTCTTAACAATTCTGGTGTGCCAGCTTGCTTCATTTTGTCATGATGGAACAACATAGTAGGGAAGCTACGATTTCTTCGGGGCAGCATGTATGCTTTGTTCCTCATAAGGGTCGTTTCTAGCTTACAAGGGCTGGTTATATATACTTCTAAAGATGCCTATCCTTATTTAAGTGTGTCTAAATGTCCATGCATAGGTGGAATTATCGCATTAGTGGACTTTACTACAGGCAAGTAGTGGCCTTGAACATAAGTTCTAATGGTTCACTACGTGCCTTGTCTGTTGTTGATTCTATAACCACAATATTCATGGTAATCCCTATTTATGCGAGCGTCTTGGTTGCGCATCCCAATGACCTTTGGAGCTTTGTGCTAGCCCTTTTCTTTTTGCTAGATAAGAGTTCACGGATTTTGTTTATAAATGAAGCAGCTTACCTTCCCAAAATCTTTCGGTATTTGAGGCATTGTGATGTTGATATAAGCGATGTACCAAGCAGGTAGAAGTAAAGTGTGTATAGGAATGAGCTTCTTGTGTGTGCATGGTGCATGTTGGTGACCTTATTTTATTCAGTTGTGAGCTTCTTTCTCATAAAGGTGAGCTTCTTGTTCTTAGAAGTGAGCTTCTTTTATGCAAAGGTAAGTTGCAATATGTTGAGCTTCTTTTATACCAAGATAAGCTTCTTGTTGATAGAGGTTATTTTATTTGAATACCTACATGAGAGGTTTTCTTTCCTTGAAGTGTGAGAATGATTCTCTATCTTCTTTTCATATTCAAGTTGTCTAGATATTTGGATAAGCTCCATATTTTAGAAGCTTATGCCTAATCATAGTTGTTTGACACGAGAAGGTCAAACTTTTTCTTGAGTGAGGTATTACTTACTGTGTTTGCCTATGTCTCTATTTAATGAAATCTTTGTTGGTGAAGGTGTATCTATTTCCATTATGTCTGAAAGCCCGCTTGAATTAATGAAGTTTGTTGACTTCAAGGATTGATTCATTGTTTTCTAGTGAGCTTAGATCCATGTTATGTTTTTTGGAAGCCTTATAAGGCTCCATTTGATGTATTGTAAGCTTCGGTGAGCCTTTTGTTACGAGATTTCAATGAATGAACTTCCTTTGGGAGTTAACAATGTTTAGTTCATTTCTTTGCTTGTGAGCTTGTATTTATTTGTTTTCTTACAAGGAAATAAGCTATGGTTTTTGGCTTATTTTGTTTTTCATAGAGAAACTAGAAGTAGCCCCCTTTTTTATATATATTTTTTGCTGTGTTTGCAATGTTTATTCCTGAGTGGAAGGTTTGTCCGGCTGACGCCACTGAGAATGGGTTTGTTTGTCAAGAGCTCCTTATGAATATGGCAACTCCTACCGAGAAACAAACTTTGCATGAGCTTATTGATGATGACATAATCTGTGAGATTATTTCTCATGTTATTCGGTTGGTTATGTGTTTGCCTAAGGGAATTCAACAATGCATTGATCTCCGTGATGATGCTAATGATCTTAAAGTTTCCCTTAGGAAAGAGGGTCAGAGCTCGAAATCTCCAAATAAGAAATAGTTGTTTTTAAGGCTGAGGGATGTGAGCTCGTTAATCAACTTGCTGCTTCTTTGTCCAAAGTGGATGAGGAGATTAAGAAGCTTATCGATTACTCTCGCTAGTTGTCTGATTTTATTAGTCAGCTTTCCAAGGAGAGTCGGACTTTGGTTTAAGATAGAGAAAGTTGCCCCTGACGCACATTCGGAAAAGCCGAGGCAGCATGTTAGTTATCATGCCCCTTAAGAGCTTGTCTTTGTATGAACTTGCTTTTGCTTATTGAAATGGAAGCCATCATGTTGGGTGTATAGCTTGTGATTGCACATTTTCTTTTTCTGTTGCCAAATACTCGTATTGTTATGACATTTGGAAGTTATGTTGGGCTTCCTGACATGATACTTGTTTGTTTTCGTTTGCTTGATGTATTATATGAGACTTGTTTGGCGTCATTGTAGGGAAGCCATGCTTGGCCTTATTGATGTTGCCTTTGACTTGGCCCATGTGTTTGCAATGTCTCATCTAGCAAATCGAAACTAGATGTTGCAGTCATCTTGCCTCAACTATGTTAGAAAAGAACCGATGCAATTACCCTATCCTACTTCTTCCTAGTCCATGACTTATATTCTTGCATGGTATATTGGACACAAGCTTCTAACTTTTAATGCTTGTGGAACATTTGGCGTGAGGTGCTCACCCTCTTTCATGGAGATATGTTTTGTCTTAAGATGTTTCGATCCATGGAGTTGTATTGTTTTAGGAACTCACCCTTTATACAGGAAGGTATAGCGCCTTGTTCCCTGTTGAGCGATATGGCCTAGGAGCTCATCCCCTTTTCATGGGTAGATCTAGCGTCGGATCCCATGGAGCCTGGTTAGGAGGGGCTCACCCTTGGATAGGATAGTGGACGAGTGTTTAATAAAACGTATCTTAATTATTCTTGGTCTAGGAAACTTTAAGTAAATGGAAGTTTTCGATATTCGTGAATCGATGTTCTTTATATGTTTAAATGACAAAATGATACTTGGATGAAGAAAAAACAAGCTTCTTTTTTTTTGAATAGGGCTTCTAATGCAAGAATGCCAGCTGCTCCTTCTAAATGGTTAGCTTCTTAGTAAGAAGGACGACTTCTTATGTTAGAAGGTCACCTTCTCTGCTGACAATGGTTAGCTTCTCAAGAATGAAGACAAATTTGTTCTTATCAGTGCTTGTTAACTTCTTTGCTTCCAGTAGAAGCTTTAGCAACATCTTGTGAGGTCAAAAAGCTTTGCAGGTGACACTTGGATAAGAAAAAAATATCTCGTAACAATGCTAAGTGTGGGGAATTATTTATTGATGCTTGGTGACAAGCATTGATGTTCATATAAGGTTGCGTGATCCCCGTTGCTACTATAGTATACGATTATTTTGAATCAACCATTTTATAAGGCAAGCTTGTGGGGATATTAATAAAAATAAGCTTTCTTAAGATTGGGAAAGCCTTTTTTATCATTAGGCACTTTAAACTAGATAAATGGAAGTATGACTTTTTTAGTGCCATAGTTCATCAGCGTGGTGTTTAATTATAGGAGAGTTAATAAGTAAAAGTTCAAGGGTTGTAGTTTATTTACCTCTTAGACAATCAATTTCTTAAGGCTTCGACCACTGAGGTTTTTGGGACTCTTATACCCATGCTCCGATGTTGTGAAAAATCTCCTAATTAACGCGTTTTGATGACATGACAGGCTGCTTCGCTGATTCCTTAGGCAGCTTCCTTGCTTCAGCAGACTGCTTGAGGAAGCTTCTTTTGTGTATTCATCAGCTACTATAGCAGGTTGCTTCTCGCCTCCGTAAGGCGCTTACATGCAACAAGAGTATAGCAGAGGGAAGGTCCAAGATTAACTCCAGAAGAGAGCTCCTTGGTCAGAATTTAGGGCTGAACAAGACTCTCCTTTTAAGGCAGATTGCCTTGCCCAAGGGAGCCTTGTGATAGCTGCTACCTTCTAGTCTTGATAAGCTTATCCTCCTTTGACGTTGCTTGTAGGGTTAGCCTTGCCTCTTTAGGTAAGTTCCAGGTTTCCCTGTCTCGAGGGAACCTTTATATACTTTAGTTAGAGGTCTAATCAGTTTGACTTGATGGGTTTAAGTTCCAAGGTTGTATAGTAACTGAGCTCCCTGTTGTCAGCCGTTGGTGTGTCAGCTTCCCGTTGGGAGCTTCCAACTTCCGACTTTCGGCTTATTATTTTCAGTTTAACTTTATCATTTACTTGAGATTATTGTTGACCTTGGTTTTGCTGACTGGGACCTCCGATTTCCCACCTCTTCACACTTGATTATAGTAGTGTTGGTATTCAGGCTTGTATTTTGGTTTAAACGTCATTGGTGCCATGAAGGTCCTTTAGCAATGCGTTTTGATTAAACACCTTTAATATGTGAGTTAGGTGCCTTACTTTGAAGTTCCGGCGAGGTGCAATTATGTTGTAGCAAGTTGCTTCAGTGATTGAGCAAACTTCTTTGGTTGTCCTTGACCTTGTAGGTTTAGCTTATACAAGATTCTTTGTAGAAGGTCTAGCATGCGTTGCTCTTTATCTAGCTTGATAGCTTTTCCTTGTGGCAAGAAGCAACATTTATGTTTAGAGAGAAGCATATGCATTATCATGTTTGATGATTCTATTTGAGGCTTCTTTGGTTCCCCGAGAGGTGAACTTTATTTGCTTTTGTGTTCTTGCTTCCTCCTTATAAGGAATCACATTTGCAACAAGATGTTTGTGATCGTATCAGCTATTAGGTAACAACCTCATCATGTGTAACTGCTTAGCTTCTTGTCTTTTTAGCTTTTATAAAATTAGAGTTTAGGTACCTATATCAGCCCCCAGTCATAAGTAGTCATGACGTAGTTATGGGTGCTTGTCACTCAATACCTTCCCTTTCTATTTTGAACCTTTGTTTCGGTGCTTCTTTTTAGAGCTAAATCTATTGACCTTTTAAGCTTCTAAGCTTGTTGATCTTCTATGCTTCTAAGCTCTAGCTTTTGTTTGTGAAGTTGTGAAACTTCCTTTGATTATGAGCTTCCTTTGTTATTTAAGAAGCTGTTAATGAGGTTCTCAAAAGAATTTACACTTGTTTCAAGTAGACTGGTGAATTGGAAGCGTCTGAAGCCTATCTATGTTGCCTTGAATGTTTGACCCTATTTAGCATTGGTCGTTCTTGCAAATATGATCAAACGTTAGTTTCTTTGTGCGCCTCATTGTTCGGAGGTGTCTTCGTTTTTCGTATGAAAATTAGAGTTTAGCCGTCATGTAGCAAGAATAGAACAGCTTCTAAGCTAATATAGTTGAAATAATTCATTTGGCTTTTGATGGTTTTCCATTGTTGGTTCTCATTATGGGGTATGGCCATCATTGGTAATTAGCTTACTTGTTATGTTTGATGCTACCATGTGTATGCTTATTGGTAGAGGTTGTTATTTAGAGGCTCCATGAAAGCTATCAGAAGCTTTATAGCTTCAAAGCTTCTTGGCTGAGTTGTGATGGCTGCCTAATGGTGTGCAGCTAAGCTTCTAGGGTCATGATAGGCGAAGTTGGCTATCTTTTGAACTCCTTAGATTACCATGGGTGAGGACCTACTAAGCTTATTATCACGTGGGCTTCCGAGTTCACATGAGGTGATGAACTTGGAAGCTGTCTTCCTTATGAGTTTTTAAAGGTTACATCAGGTGAGGAGCTACGAAGCTGATTACCTCTAAGCTTCTAGTCATATCAAGTGAGGAGCTATGCAGCTGATTACATCTAAGGCTTTTGTGGTCACATCAGGTGAGAACCTGAGAAGCTTGTTTACTTCTTAACTTCTGAGGTCACATTAGGTGGGGACCTGAGAAGCTGCTTATTTGTGGGCTTTGAGGTCATGATAAGACCGGGGAAGCTAATTTTCTTTCGTATATTCTCTCATATCAAGTAAGGAAAATGACTTGTCTTGAAAGCGCTTTATATGAGTTTGTGTTAAATGGTAAGGTATTGTTGTATACTTTTCTCAGTGGACAAGCCTAACTTTTATTCTTTTAACAACTCCTTAGCCGGGGGAGGTGTATTCTCTCTTTCCAAAGTTATCCGTCTTTTTAAGGGGAAGGTAAGCATTTACCCTAGGTGACATGCTTCCCTTAAGGATTATGGCATATGGAAAAGAGTTCAAGCTTGTACGGATGATTCGATAAAAAGTCCGTTCATTCTTAGGAAATGTTTGTTTGGCTTGTATGGTTGAGGTGTTGAGCTTCCAGCCACCTTACCTTCTTTGCCTCTAGCTGGAAGCTTCTTGACATAAACGGTTTTAGCCATTTTGGTAGCTTCTGGCTTGCTTATCTTCTTTAGGCTAGTAGCTTCTGGGCTTGTAGGTTTTTGGATTCCATCTTCGTAACCTGTTGCTTTTGAATATATAGCTTCAAGCTTGTGGCTCTGAGCTTGCAACTTTCAAGCTTATAGCCTTTGGGCTTCAAGCTTGTGGCTTCCGAGCCTATAATTTCAAGCTTGTGACCTTTGAGCTTGTAAATTTTGAGCTTATAGCTTCTAAACTTTCAAGCTTGTGGCTTCTGAGCCTATGACTTCAAGCTTGTGGCCTTTCAGCTTGTAACTTTCGAGCTTATAGCTTCTAGGTCTAAATCTTCAAGCTCGTGGCTTCCGAGCCTATAACTTCAAGCTTGTGGCCTTTGAGCTTGTAGCTTTCGAGCTTACAGCTTTTGGGCTTCAAGCTTGTGGCTTCCGATCCTATAGCTTCCGACTTCTGACCTAAGCTGATTTAGTAGCTTCTAACCTGAACTACATTGAGATATGTGTAGTACCCAAACTTCTGGCTGCCATTGTTCATGTCTCAGCTTCCTGACTAACGCTTCCTCATCACAAGCCCCTAATAGGTATAGGTGCTTATGACTTAATAAAATGTGGCTGAAGGTTGAACTTCTAATCTCTAAGCTACAATAGCACTTAGCTTGTTTATAAGAGTTTTCTTTCGGGGGAGCTAAAAGCTTTAGCGTATTAGCCTAAAGCTTTGGTTTGGATGTAGGAAGCTATTAGGTTAACATGGGGAACGGGTTCGAAGCATTTTTTCATGACAGGCTATTAGCTAGAAGCTTTATGTGAGAAGCTACTAGCTGGAAGCTATTTGTGCGCGAAAAATTTTGTACAAATACTTATTTATAAAGTAAGTGTGTTTGAGGTGCCTGGGGCACCCTATATGTAGTTGTTATCTGCCCAAGGATAGCTTTGTGATATGCTCCATGTCTATTCTGGGCTACTTGCTTATCTGCTTTCAGCTAGGGAAGGTCTGACATTCGCCTTTTTGGTGTAAGAGCTGCAATACTATTTGGATAGAGCTCTTTTATCTATGTGACTTTTCTAGGATTCGTGTTTTATCAATACATGTTGACTTTCTGATCGTTATATTGTTTGGTTACTCCAACGGGATGCTTACGAGTTTATGAGCTAAGAAGATGGTGCGCATGGATGAGAAGCTGGTGCGCGTAGCTTTCGAGCTTTGTGACTTCCTTGAAAAGTGGGTTTATCCACCCTTGTCATCAGCTCCCTTGTCAATAGTCCACATGAAGAAGCCACGGGTGCTTCTGTCTTACATTTTAAGTTTTTATGCCAAGCTTCTTGCCTCTTTCTGGAAGCTACTTGCCGGAAGCTTCTAGGTTCTGGCTTCCAGCTTCTCGGTTACTGGGTTATGCAAGAAGCCGATATGCTGCATGCTTAATGTATTTTGACCAGGTCAGCGTACCTACCTCCATTATTAGTCCTTAGTTAGATGTATTTTATGGTGAGGATGTAGGTGCTTCTTGCTTAGGTTGTCATACTTTCAGCTTTCCTTTTATTGCAGCTTCTAGTCCTAAGTTATCTGGCGTACCTTTACAGCTGTAAAGCTGATTAAAGCTGATGTGAACAGTGACATGTCTTTTTCTGACTTGCATAGTAACAATATGTCACTTTTTGTGAAAACACATGTGTTTATCCAATGTATTCTTTTAAGCTTTCAAGGTTTCCAAAAATACTAATATTTTTTAGATACATGAATATTACAAAAATAGTTGTTTACACTAAATGTGCTGAAAATGTATGCACATTTTAGAATGGTAGGGGTAACTAGGTTGTGAGGTTTCACATTATTAATATACCTACTTTAAACAACATATAGCTTGCGTTAATGTTTATCATTTTTTTATGGAAATAGCTTTGTAAGCATGCATTAAAGAAACATATTGTAGGAACATGTGTGGTATAGGAACATGTGTAGTACATGTTGTGAGTGATGTTTATTCATGAAAATGCGTTTGTAGATATTTAGTGTAAGCATGCTTTAAAAATGTTAAGGTAGAGAAGCTGGGAACTTGATTACCAGAGCTTCAGGCTAGGAACCGGGTATCATGTAAGGCAACTAGAAATGCATATGTGCTTAGGAGATTGAGAAGCGTTTATTCCAAGAAAAAACGTTTTTCCCCACCTTAGAAAGAACTTAGGAACAATTAGAGCTGAACTACGAAGAGTTTTCTGTTCTAAGCAGCGCAGCCCCACGGTGGGCGCCACTTATTGAAACAACAAGAATAAGGTCAGGGGAAGGTATGAACGTTCCTCGGGGCACCCTCGTCACCTCCTAGCTTGTACCTACAACACGAAAGAACCTGTTAGAAGGGGCAATCTATCCGAGAGAAATGTATAAACATAAAGTAAGTAAGTAAGTAAGCATAAGAGAGATAGAGAATGCTTAGGGAGTTTGTGGTCGAAACCCAGCGGTTAGCTAGCAACTGTGGTGATTCTAGGTAGCATAGCTCGAGGCTAGGAGTTGCTGGTTTAATCCCTCGGGAGCTCGTGACCTTAGCAGCTCATAGGGAAGGCAGCTTAGCCAAGTGACTTGTGTTCTTTAGAGAGTATGTGATTTTAGAGAGAGATAGTGAGATTCTGGAGAGAGAGAGAGAGTGTGTGTGTGTGTGTCCAAGTCCATCCCCTTGGCTGGTTCAGGGCACTCCCTTTTATAGGCCAAGTGATCTGCCTGAGGGAGCCCCTTTGCCAGCTAGTACCTTCCTGATCGGGTAAGCTTATCCTTTGTTGTTGTTTGTTTGCAGGATGAAACTTTCCTTTTGAGGTAAGTTTGCAGGTTTTGTGTCTCGAGGGACATTGTTTGTGCTTTTAGTGAGAGGTCAAGTCAGTTTGACCTTTGTCTCTCCAGTCCCGAGGGTGTACAGTAACAATAACTCCCTGTCGTTAGCCTATGGTAAGGAGCTGGCTGCTCCATTTATTCATCTTTTGTCTTCTTCTATGTTTACACATGTTATTGTTTATTTGTGTTTCATTTATTCTAAAATCATTGACTAAGGTATTAGTGGACTCACGTTATCAATGACCAGAGTAGATATACAACTGATCCTATTGGATGTTGTTAGGAAAACACTAGCCGAACGTTTCAAGAAGAAAGAATGGTTAGAATGTTACTTGTTGAGGAGAATTAGGCAAAAAGCTGCAGAATAGTGTTGACGATCTGACCTAACCAATAATAGTATTCTTCCAACTACTTCATCAAGGCCATCACTTAGTGTCCTACGATAGTTTTACCATACGTCAATCCACTTTACCTTACTTCACCACCATTCAACAAATTTCACCATCCTTACCTAAAGTATCAACCATTAAAGTCCTACTGATTCATACAATTTTACCAAGTTAGTTGGTGTAGATCTTATCTGCATACAAACCTATGACTCATGCATTTCAATGGAAATCATTTAGGTTCACATGTAAACTCTCATATTAGTTAACATCATTTACCTATAGCTTTAGATTCATTTTGTGTATAGTGACTAGTACATTAATCTTTTAATTCACATAATAATAAACACTATGATTCTAGTTTGTTTGATTTATGGTTTGTCAATCCTGTCATTTACAACACCAGGGAGGTCTAGTAGCACCATATTTGCATGATATGATTCCAACTAACAAAAACAAATAAACATGTAAAGAAATCAAAACATCAAATTATGAAAATAAACAATAAAACAGTCACCACTCACCATACATAGTACAACAACCATTCCCAATTTGACCATTTGATGTTTCTAACTATAACAAGTATGAAAATATAATTTAGACCACTTATGCTCTACAATGACGAAGATATTCTGCTCAAGGTTGGTATAGGCATTCCTAATTGTATGCATGTGAAAATGAACGTAAGTATTAAAGCCACATTAATTAATATATGACATAGACAAATAAAATAGGGGATGTTTAACATGTGATAGAATAATTCTATAAAATAAAACAAAAATAAATGCTACAACTTATGAGAAAAAAAATGACACCTATCAAAATTAATGCAATGTCCATCTCGAAAAATAGAAAATGATGAATTATTTAAAAGAAAATGACAGGTCATCATAGTGCTATAAAGCTCTAAAACTTTGGTAAAATATATTTGGAATAATAGACTCCAATATTAAAATGGTAAATTTATGTTTCCTACTTATTTTCAAAAGTATGTTTCAATAATTTTGGAAACAATGCAATAAAATTTAAACATCATAAGTATGTTTCAATAATATTGGACCAACAATGTAATAAAACATAAACATTATGGATAAAAATCTAACTGTAATTTTTGTTACCAAAATCTAAAAAAGAAATTAAAACGACCAATTTGTACATTCCTAAATTAAGTTAATTGCCCACATGTAGTACCCACTACCAATGAAGTTCATTGCTCACATGTGAAACTGTAGTGGCGCGGATTCGACCCATGTGGTGCCTACATCATGTGGATGGTGTGCAGAGGTAATTTGTCGGCATCATAACCCTTATAGAATGGGATGATGGGTATCCTATGGAGTACGAGGGACATCGTTTCTTCCTTAACCCTTTTTTTTAAATTAAGTTCAAAGTGGAAAGAGGGGGAAATGTCATGTTTTTGTCTTCATGATACACTTAGACCAATTGTTAGTGTATGTATGTGTAATGTAAATGAAGAAGATAACCATGAGAAAATAATCCATAACTAAACTGAGACTAGAGTTAAATACAATTGTATTTAATTTGGTTTAACTCAAATAATATTTATCAATGGTTAAAAACTCTTTCAATTAAACAATTTGATTTATTATCAATTAAATTCGATTAGTGTGACCCATTTTTTGTGATGGCGGGTTCATTGTTCGTGCAGAGTACCGATCATTTGTATCACTTGGTAAAAAAATATGATGTTATTTATTCTTTTCAGTTAAAAAGTACAGTTATGCTTGATATGAACATATTAATTGGACATAATTGATTTGAATGATTCATAACAAGTCCTAAATAGTAATTTTAGCTTCAAATAATGAGTCTTAATGGGTCTATCTTTTGTTAACTAGCTTATCTTTGGTAAAAGTTGATGTGTCATCAATTATACATATTTATTAGACATAATTAACCCCATTTTATGGTACGTTTGGGGGTATTATCACTGGAAACACTACTTAAATCATTAATAGTTGATACATGCAGGTTTCTAGACGTTCTAGATAAAAATAAGTAAAAAAGACCAAAAAAGGAAGCAAAATGCGAAAATCAAAAGACCAAGCATGGCCATGCTTCATGTGCACGACCATGATTCCAACCTTGAAGAAAAATGAGAAGAAATCAAGAAGCACACCCGTGCTCAACCTCTGGCACGCCCGTGCTTGATCTAGTCGGAGGATACATAATATTCTAATGTTAAATTACCCAATTCTATGGGGCAATTGTAGCAAATCTGATAATAATAGGTATGAATTAATGTTTTGTTGAGATTTGCAAGTAGATAAAAAAAGCGAATGTTTTGGAAAAAAATGGTATAATTGGAACAACATGTGAAATATCAAAGATGGATACGAAAAATAACATGTTTACGACCCGTACCTGACCCATGGGTTACCAATCGTATGCGCTGCCAAGTGACCACATTACAGGATCTACATTGAAAAGTGTGCCCGAGTTGATTTCAGTTAGTTATGAGCCGTCAGCATAGTCCATGTTTACAGCCTATAAACAAGTCAAAGCTAGGGTTTGGTCCGTAATAAGAAAGATACGATTGGAAACCCTAGGAGAGGCTGGATTTTGAAGAACTTGCAAAAAAAGGGTTGTTAAGAATAGAAGAAGCAAAACGGGAAGAGAAAAGAGGACGAGACTGAAGACTGGAGGCACGGGGAAGTATTAGACTGGTTCCACGGGTTAGTCTTCACAAAATCTTTTTGTCTTTGAACTTTCTTATAATGATGATGAATTTGATTTTAATGTTGAATTTGTTTATCATGTTTGGTTAAACTTAGTTATAACTGTCCAGATGAGATGATACGATGTTGTGTTTATGATTGGTGACTGTTCATGCTTGTAAGATTTTAGTAGTGCAGTATGGTCGGATTCTTATGATGCATATGTGTGTAAGTGGAAATTGGTTATAATGTTAGTTGTGTGGTGATATTGGTCTTTATATGAAGTTATGCATGTTTGATTGAATATTTACTATCTCTTGGGTATATTGACGTCCATTAGCCTAGGGCTTGACACATTAAATAGTAATAGATAACTTATCGTCATAACTGGTTTGACATATGTGCTGCTGGTTACGGGAATGATTTGATTAAAAGGATCTAGGAACTAATTAGGGTTTTCTAAACGCCTAACCTTGGTAGTTGTAATTTGCTCAGATCCTTAACCCTAGTTTGATAAGATTGTCCCTAATTGACTCTAATCTATTTTAGCACTTCATACGCCATAGGAAAGCTAGGTCTTGGAGTGGTTTAGCAGGATCGTATGTCATCAATCTAAGCAATTGTCGTTGATTCGAGTCTAGGGTGGTTATACATTCTCAACTCTTGGTTGTAATTCTTAGTAATTCAGGTTGTTAGATCTTAAGTACTGATTACGTATTTTTCATAGATTGTATATCAAGTAATAGGTTCAGTACTAGTAGATTTTAGTGTCCACGGATTGATACTTGGGTACTTATCTAGGCTATACTATATTTATTGATAGGTACGCTTGCCTAGAACATGTGTAATTAGTATTAGTGTGTTTGTCCTTAAAACTCGGCTATGTTATGTGTCAATTTGTGTGTTACTATCTAAGCACATTAGTGGTCCACCCAGCAAGTCAACAAGAAGTTAAGGCACACCACACACATGCATAGGTATAACCATGGAAAATCAAGAAAAACTTAAGAAGCTTTACGACTAGACAAACCTAACAAGACTAAAGACATTGTCGGTACATGTCTCCAAGCACAATCATGCACAAGTACAAGCACGCTAGTGCCAATAACGACCAAGGACATGCAAAAGGATAGACACGATCGTGCATAAGTACAAAGGACGATTCTCTATAGAACCCTGTCGATGCACGCCCTTGATCAAGGGCAGACAACAACCTATAACTTATAGCCTTTGCATCCCATTCCAGCCATCCCATTCTATCCCATCGTACCCTTTGTCACTCCCACACATTCTCTCATCTAGAATTCTTCCTTATCAACCGTTGGAGCTTGAGATCTTTCCAAAAACACACTTGTAATGGTCACAAGACAGAGAGTGAGAGGGAGATAGAGATAGATAGAGAGAGGGGGAGAGAGGGAGAAAGAACGAAAGATAAACCATTTTCATTTTTATACAAGAATTCTTATATTTTACACTTGTTCATCATGATACAATTCATGATCATTATTTGTGAACAAGCTTGTATGGCCATTCTTTGCTACACTTCATGTCATGCTTAGGTGAAGATGAAACTTGGTATAGATTAGGTGTTTAATTTTTACCAAAGTGGTGTGTTTATGTTTTTGATAATTCTTTCGACCCATTTTATTTGTTGATTGGACATTTACTTCTATTTTGGTTTTAGTTCTTGTGAGTGTACTTAATAATTTCGTGGCATGAAGCTCATCAATTCACTCATGGTGTGTGAAAACCCATAAATTGGTGAGTAAATCCCATTAAATTAGTGGTTAATCCATTTTTGGTGTTGAAACCCCACATCTTACAAAAATTCCTTCTTTATCAAACTTTACTAGATCCTGTATGGTTTATATACACGGTTTTTATGCTAGGCTTTGGTACGGATCAATAGTTGGTTAACTAACATTGAAATATATACGTCTTTTACACACACACACATATATATATATATATGTATGTATGTATTCCATTACTATAATGCCACCAGTTAAATAAAGATTAGTCACCTCTATTAGCAAGAACAAGTGTTCCAACGAAGTAGCGTGACCCTAACCAGGGTGACTGCTTCGTCATATCTGCAACATTGTTACCAATCACTTATACCTCTGATGGCCCTTTAATGGGATCATGACTAGAGAGTCACGCGGTGACAATGTAGTAAAAGTAAAAGAAGAGTTAGATGTCCCTAATCCATACCTTGCGATGGCATATTCAACAAGCTTTCCAAAATGTTGAGGGTTGCGGTAACATGACCAGGAGCCCATCCAAAATAACAACAATTAATATAATAATAACCCGACGACAGCCTTAACTAGGCATCAAGTATTGTAATTTGGTTTACCACACCACCAAGCTATTAACTTAATAGTAATTCATTCCAAATGGATGTCATCACAAGAAATACCTCGTGTGATTGGATATTCTCCATCCATTTGCTCTTACTCGCATTTACTTTATTGTGTTACAAACTAAACGATTGCAATTAATTAAACTAGTTGGTAACAAAAGAAAAGTTGAGTACTGAAAGTCGTATCCTTTGAGTTTATACTTGGTTCTTACCTAAACTTCACTACATCACGATAAGTACACTTGCATGTTGTGTGTGTTACATGTAAATAAAAGTCATTTCTTATAAATCTAAACTCTTAATAATGTGTTCAAAGTATCACCTAAAAATCATTTCTAACACACGCACACCAATAATATCTTATAAATTGTTATGTGGTAAATTATTGTGTGCATATTGACATAAGTTTATGTGTAAATGAAAAGTTAAACAAACAATGATAAATTGTTGAAGGAAAAAAATATTAACATGGAACTATTGGAAAAATTAGTGAAAAATGGTTTATCATTAACTTTGGACCAAAAGAATCGTACTTATCTACGTGCTATATAAATGATTATATATGGGTTTGTTCTTTACTATGTGAGAGCTTCTTGGCGAAACAAACTATCTCCAAAATGGTATTAAAATAGATGAAATATTGATGCCTAAAGTTGTCTGGTAATAACAACCAGAGTTGTGTAAGTTTGGAGGAAAATAGATGGAACATGTTCCACATAGATAAAAGGATAAAATTTGGAGTGGTTTATAAGGATGAGCACTTCTTGTATATTGTTCATATAATAAATAACATTAGCGGGACCCCAACCTAGTTAGGGCCCATTTCAACCACAAGTTTCGGTTTGGTTTGAAGGACTTAGCACCCGGTTTCAACCTTCGATTTGTAACCCAACACAAGAACACAATTTTACCCGCCAGTTTGAAATAATACCCTTGTTATATCAGAAGTTTGAAATTGAATGAATCGATTGAAGGAATACCCTAGCGAGCTGGCGTCTTGGTGAGTGGCAATGGAGAAATGAATAATGAAGGGCGAATGGGGGTTTCGATTAGGATTTTGTACTTATGAATCGAATGGCGGGTTGAGACTTGAGTATTGATCAACGTTTCACATTTCAGTATTTGACATTTTGACTCAATTACTCAAATGGACATTTAAGTATAGGACAATGGATTAGTGGTATTGGACTTCAATTGCAATTACTTAAAGAAGCTCTATTTAGATCTTGGGCCAAACATTGTTAACATGAGCCTCTAGTCATTTCATTAAAAATAATACGTATGCATATATAGGGGAAGGTTCATTTAAGAAGAAAAACTTATTGAGAATAAAAGAACAAAATGGTACAATTATAAAACATTAAAGAGTTTTTTTCTCATCTCATTTATTATTTTGTTGACTAATTAATTAGTTATAAATACTAATATCCTCCACACTAAATTTTTTTGACTACACACATCAAAAGTTATCCTATACATTTCAAAATTTATCCTACACAACTCGTATTTATCCTATTCACCTTGTAATTTATCCTACAGTATAAATGATTTTTTATTTTTATTTTTTAAGAAAATATATATTTTGAAAATAGTTACAAATTTAATATAGTTAGTTATTAAAGATGAAACTAACAATTAATGATATATGTAACTTTAATAATATACCCTTATAATTACATTAAGTATAAATATTAAATGAAGTTTAATTAAGCATTTCTATTGGTTGAAATTTCTTATTTTTTCTTCTTACAAAAAATTTCTTCTCATTTAAACCCTCCACTATATATATACATGTATATTGAAAAATAAATCGAGCCAACCGAGCCGAACCGAACTAAGCGGACCTTTGCTCGTGCTCGGTTCGTCTACAAACCAAAGCGATCTGAACCGAGCGTTTTTTCAATCGAGTTGCAATCGAACGAGCAAATTCCGAGCATTTTTCGAACGAGCAATTTGAACAGCCCTATTATAGCCTAGTGGCATATTGGGGTGGGATAAAGTATAGGGACCATTAGGTCCTGGTTTCGATTCCCACAAAAAAGGTTTTCCCCAGATTTATTGGGTTTCTTTCTAAATTGGTGTATAAACATTATTTCCTAGTGAAAATGAATATGATCGAGTAATTCCATTGATGACACGATAAAACTCTAGTGGTCCGTCAGAAATTTGCCGTTAATTCAGATTAGGCTATGAAGTAATAGTAGTTAAAAAAGATAAAACTGTATGCATATTGACATAACTTTAGTAATTAAATTAGTTGTCATTCGTTCACATCATGTTAGTTCAGATTAGGCTATGAAGTAACGGTAGTTTGATTTATATTTAAATTTTATATTTCATTTTGTCCCCTTCATACTTATGCAACTTCAAATTTCTTCGTATTTCTCTAGTTTATTCAAATGTAAATCAGCCATTTAAAAATTTTTAAATAAATTTTATCTATAAGAACTTTTATCTAAATGTTTTTATTCTATTTCCATGATTTCTTTGTAGTTAGAACTTTTATATTATTAAAGGTACTAAAGAAAAAAAAACAACCTAGGAGAATTTGAATTATTAAACCGGACTTTATCATATGAAAATACCTTTTCTTGAATCATTAAGCATCAAATCAAGATGACATACTCGAGTACATGTTTGATAACGAAGACAGTTTTCTCAACGAATAAATAATTAAGTTTCACCTGTAATTAAGCAAAGTTAACCAATGGGCCCTTAAACAATAATGGAGCAAGAATGAAGAAGCTACAATAATTCAATGATCAAAAAGATCCCATCATAATAATTTCTACACCCAAATTTATACTAAATTAAAGGCCCAAAAAGAGAATTCAAATTGAGCTGGATGGATAGTGATGCCTAGTTAATATGCCGTAAGATGCACATGCATGATGACCTGCCATGCCTAATGCATCATCCATCATCCAATCATGCCAACCGTTTCTCATCTCTTTGTTCAACCGCCGGACCACCTCCCCACCACCGTTATCACCACCGTCACCTAGTTGTTGTCTTTGGTCATGATATCTTAAAAACCCTGCCACCTTTCTTGGGTCCTCATGTTTCCAACAAATGTCATCGTCACCAGAGTTCCAAGCTTCCGTGTATGAGACACGGAAGCCAGCTAAGGTGGTTATATACTCCACCAGGCCGTTTAAAAGGGCCTGGGGAGCAGTCCCTTTGCCGTCCCAAAGCCAAACCCTAGCCATCCCTTGTAGGACAGCCAGCACAAAGGCTTCATTGTTGTGTGAAGTTTCCATTAGTGATGGACACAACATGATTGTAAATTCATGCGGTTTTGGCGAATAGACGGATACGATCTTAGAGAAGTTTACTCGGGCAAGTGTAAGAGTTACGCTATTGATTTGTTTCTTTGTGTGTTGCAACTGTTCTTGATCACTAGGGTAAAGTAGGTTTTCTACAAAACTACTTGTGTTGAGAAGTATTCGTGTCGCTTGATCATTTGATTCGTAAAAGAGTGAAAAACGCTTTCCTGGCGATGAGTATTTGCCCGCTTCGTTAACTATCTCGATTGCGAACCCCTTTGACGCTTCATGGTTTGCCCATATTGCAACTGTTGCAAAGAGTGTGATCAATATCACACGGAAAATGATGTCAGGAACGTTGCGTAAAGTGTTAGGATGCGCTTTTGGCGGCCATGTTAGTGCGTGAACATTGGCGGTGGTGGCCGCGGTGACGGTCGTGGTATCTAGTAGAGATTGTTGAAGGGCGTAGGGGTTCATACTTGGGGCATAAAGATAGATCAGTGTTATTTTTAGTGGGTTGGTACGTTTGAAGAATGTCGTGGTGCGAGCATATATCCGTATTTGAATGGACAAAATTTGTCCAGCTCACCTACCAAAAAAGCTTTTCAAATTACGTGGCCATGTGTTCGGCCACATTGATCCTTATGAGTAATAATTCATGGTTGATAATCTTTGATGTGTAGTGTTAGGTATGTGTAATGGTGGTTACTCTGCAATTACAAAATTTCATTTTAATCAGAAAGAAATATATACAATAATAGTTCATCGCCTCCTTGATTTGGTGATTAGGGAAAATCATCCAACTCACTGTGTGTCTTTTAGAAATTGTATAAAAAAGTGTTATCACATTGTTATGCTTTCGGATTCTAACCAAAAAGTATTTATTTATTTTTTGGTAAAACACACGTGATGTTAGAATTTTTTTTTCGTAAAAAGGTTAAGCACGCCCCGCTTTTTTTTTTATTATTATCAATAGATTGTAAATGTGTCTTCTCCCAGTTACGAAGCTTGACGTTTTCAACGAGGGATGGGGTAGAAAGACTCCAAAAGACTCCAAGTTAACTACATGAAATTTTCCTTTTGTCTATCCTAATTGGCTCCGAGTATCTTGTATGTGAGAACCAAGCATAACTCACTAAGTCTCCTTCATCTTTAATATACGATATATAAATATACACTAACTAAATTATTTATTTAATTTTTACAATCACTTTAGTTTTATTATACTTTGTTAGTAATTAAAAACCTGACTAATTTGCAACTAGTATATGATATTTAATTAAATAATAATAATTTTTTAAACAAAATGGTGAAAATACTATAAAAGTTTATCACAAATTCAAAACTGAGTCTTAAAAAAAGTGAATTGTCATTTTCGTCCATGAGGTTTGGGCACATTTGTCATTTTCATCAAAAATGACACTTTGGTACCATTTTGTCCCCACGTTTGTAAATTTTTGTCATTTTCGTCCAAATGCCTAACCTAGTTACTTTATAACGTTAGATAGGTTATTTTTGAAAAAGTAAATTGTCATTTTTGTCCCTGAGGTTTGGGCACATTTGTCATTTTCGTCCAAAATGACACTTGTAACTCCGGCACAACCTGCAACTCTGGCACCGTCTCCGGTACAACCTGCTACTCTGGCACCGTCTCCGGCACAACCTGCTACTCCGGCACCACCTACAACTTCGGCACAACCTGTAACTCTGGCACAAACCTGCAAGTCCGGCACCGTCTCCGGCAACTCATCCCGGAGTTTTGGGTGGTGCCGGAGACGGTATCGGACTTGCAGGTTTGTGCCGGAGTTGCAGGTTGTGCCGGAGACGGTTCCGGAGTTGCAGGTTTGTGCGGAGTTGTAGGTGGTGTCGGAGTAGCAGATTGTGACGGAGACGTTGCCGGAGTTGCAGGTTGTGCTGGAGACGGTGCCGGAGTTACAAGTGTCATTTTGGACGAAAATGACATATGTGCCCAAACCACAGGGACTAAAATGACAATTTACTCTTTCAAAAATAACCCATCTAACGTTATAAAGTAACTAGGCTAGCCATTTGGATGAAAATGGCAAAGAGTTACAAACGTGAGGGGCAAAATGGTACTAAAGTGTCATTTTGGACGAAAATGACAAATGTATCCAAACTTCAGGTACGAAAATGACAATTTCCACACAAAAAAAAACAGGAGTTGTGGAGGTTGTAGGCTTGTAGCCCACACTTTAGGATAACATAACTATATATAATTTTGTCTTTTAATCGGGACTGAATGATATCTCCAGGCTATCACAAGCCACACAAGATGTTCTATAATGTGTTTTTGGCATTGTATCAGGTGGACTGACATGGATAAATGTTTTTTATTTTCCTGAAAAATTAAATTATATTAGGCTTCACTCCCAAATTTGTTGTATAGTAAAAAAATCCCCAACCTCATAAAATATGATATACAAATACAATGAATTGAGTAAAACTACACAAAAAAATAATAATAAGTAAGATGATGATGATGATGATGAGGAGGAGGAGGAGGAGGAGAAGAAGAATCTTAAGAGAGTGAACTCTATGAGCAATTTGACACGAAATGATATTTTACAGAATTGAGTACAATTTTTTTTTAGAATTGCGTATAACTTTTGAGTATGGGCAAGTTAATAATCTGTTTTCAACTACGAATGGAGCAATCTAGTTTGGGAAATTAACAAATTCCGTATACTGACATTTAGTTAAATATTTGTGTTATAATATTAAGGGTTGTAATTGTATCGGCAACAATGTTCATGCGGTTCGACTTGACTGGAAATTCTTTACTGAGCTAGAAATGTAAGAAGTAAGCTAATGGCTCGTCGAAGCGACTTTGTGAGTAATACTATCATGGTGATAATCTTCAATGTGTAGATTTAGGTATGTCTTTTGGTTGTAAATCTTTACATTTAAAATCTTAATTATTTCTTAATTAACTTTATATATTATCACTAGATGAGTTTTGTAAACTCACTCACATATATTATCACTAGATGAGTTTTGTGAACTCACTCACATAAAAAGACTCCACGTTGTTGACTTTAGTCAAGGTTTACTATACAAGCAAACGATTAAGAATCCTTTGGACTCAATCAAAGATTTTGTCTCCATATACGAAGGTTTTCTTTATCACACAAAGGAATAGAATCCAAATATCTTGTATATTGTTATAACCTTAGAGCATCGACAATGCTAGTTCTACAAGCCTTCACCTCCGCATATATGTCACGTTAGATCTCAAAGCTTTCCCGAAAACCTTCATTTTCCCACGACACTAACTCCACAAACCATCAATAACAATATTAAAATTAAATATTTAATATTTGTATGTGAGATAAAAGGGGCCCCACCACCTCATTAGAATGAGGTTGAAAACACGAACCGCTCCTGCAGACTTAATTGCATCTACAATGTTGCAAATGGGGGTTGAGGTCCGGTCCGTCAATTCGGACCAACCATGTTGGTTACGGAGCTAAGCGTCATGCTCTTAATCTAAGAACTAACCCTACACTGTATTGGTAAGAACTATATAAAAACAAATATTTAACATTAAAGAGTAGGTGACTCAAGTACTTCTCTTTTGATACAATCCAGTATTGAGATTACCCATTAGTACATAAAGCCTGGCTACTGCTGAAAGCCTTGAAGAAGTTGACAAAAAAAGAATAAGAACAACAAGAATATAGAGTTAATTTACCCTATCATAGTCACATGGTTTGCGTCACGCTCCAGTACAATAACGTGACGCGATTACCCATTACTACATAAAGCCTGGCTACTACTGAAAGCCTTGAAGAAGTTGACAAAAAAAGAATAAGAACAACAAAAATATAGAGTTAATTTACCTTGTCATAGTCACATGGTTCGCGTCACGCTCCAGTACAATAATGTTGAACGGGATCGCAATTCGCTAGGTTCCTAGAATTCAATATGATGATGGGTAGGCTCATTTCTGACCACTCTGTTATGAACTTACGATGTACCATATGTTGTGGTGGTACGATGTACAATTTAAACTATAAATAACCTCTAGTTACAACATAGAAAACTATATAAACATATCAAACAAGCACAACTCTTAATCCAATAAAAAAACAAATAAACAAAGTTTTAGGTTAAAATTGGAAAAAAAAATACTGAGGATAAAATGTATAACTTAATAAAAGGTTTTAGGTTAAACAAAAACACTTGTCATATCTCCGACCTCTATCTCCAATGCTCTACTCCATCTTCATCGTGGTTCTTCATCATCATAAATTAAATTTTCTTCATCTTCGTCTCCATTCTAGAGCATAAAGCTCGGATTTCATCTCTTGTACATGAATCCCATGTTTTGTGCCTTCGGGTTTTACCAGAAAAAGCTTTGTGATCCCAATAATGAGTGGAATGATTGAATTGATACAATCGGAATGTCAATTTCATGTTACAGATCAAGATCCGGGGCTAACTCGGAACACGTCCGTACCGCCATTCGGTACTAGTGATCTGGATCAAAGTTTGTGGCACATCCAGGGATCTATGTGACTATGAACCCCGTTATTTACCCATTTGCACGTTTGGCCCCAACTTATTAAACTAGTTTATTTATTATTCTTTTTTTTTCATTTTTTTATTAATATATATTAATCACTAGGGTGATCCATGTGGTTTACCCTTTTTCAACTTTGCACATTTGACCCCAACTTTGAAAACCTAACAACCTTGGCCTTATCTGTTACTTTTTATTCCTTGAGGTGGTTGGTTAACTTAGTAAGCTAGTTTATTTATTTTCATTTTGTTTTTTTTTATTAATATAGAGTTAAGGTTACATATTCAAGTGACCCAAGTGGTTTACAGTGGCGGAGGTTGACCAAAAGTTTCAAGAGGCGTAAAGTGATGGTACCCAATTTTTTTTCCTATCATTATGTTTCGGGTCATGTCAAATAATAATAGTTCCAAATAAAACTAAAAATTTCATTTATAAGCCGCACACCTTTGTTTCAATAAGACCACACACATGCCAAACATATGTGTGCGGCACCTCGCACACCCCTTCCCTCTCGCACACCCTTTATTTGGTGGAGACTGCGCACTCTTTTATTCCGGCCCAAATCCCAACAAAAGCAGGCCCGGTGTGAGCTGCACATATCACGTGGGTATAAATAGATACCTCTACCAAAACCCTAGAATGTTTTCCATCATTGAGCGGCTTGAGCATTCCCTTCTCCTTTTCCAACAACATTCCTTTCTCTGAAGATTTGGCAGCAGCTTTTCCTAGAATGTTTTCCCATCATTGACGGCAGCTTTTCTTGAACATTCCCTTCTCCTTTTCCAACAACATTCCTTTCTCTAAACCTTCTCTTTCTTCTTAAGGGGGGTCCCTCTTTTATTCTTGCACACTTTTCCATTTCACATTTTCCAGGATAGCATGTTTTCCCTCATGCTAGATTAAGTTTTCCCCATCTATGATGTCACTAGTTAATTTGTATGGTTGTCTATGAATTGTTGAAATAACCTAGCTAGAGGTGCTAAAACATCTTATGAACATGATTTAATAATATGTGTTAATAGATGTTTTGATGTCCGTAATATAACTATTTTTTCAAATCTGAATGATGTTCATGAAGTTTAAATGATCTAGAGTTCAATCTTTTATATGGTAGAAATCTAATAATTATTGAAGTGATAAATAAGGGTTCTAGGATATCCGGGTTTTCGATAATTGATGTATGTCGCAATGATCACGGATTGTTTGCTAAAATAACAATTTTATGAAGCCTAGGTCTGATTAATAAATTGTTTGGATGCTTGTTTCTCAAGATGTTGAAATGATTGATCAGCCATGTGAGGTACCATTTGATGATTTTCATATGTCATGGGGTCGTAAACCCACTAGGATGATTCCTGATCATAAACACCTGATGGTACGATATGATGGTGAATAAATAGAACTGTTTATATGTGATATATATGATGATAGGATCCCGATAGATTTATGTAGAAAAACCTATGTATATGTTTGATTTGATTTTATGAACATGAGAAGTTACAGTTAGACCAAATTGGACATTAATGTCGTACACCCTTATCGCGCACTCATACTGATTTGGAATGTAATATTTACTATTTGGATAGAAAGATGCCGCACAGTCATTAAATGTCACATTGACACACTTCATTTATTATTTGAATTATAATAACGCACACCTACAATGTACAAGTTGAACTGCACAATGGACACGTTCTGAAAGCACACCATTAAGGCCGCACACTAGAGTGTGGGCTTTGCGTCTCACACTTATGACGGACTGCCTGAGTTATTGTTCACTGTGAGGCTTGTATAATAAACCCATACTTAGTTCACATGCCTATTTATGTGATGCGTAACGTTTATAACTTGAATGCTACCTGTTAGATTACATGTAGAAAATACGTGGATTACTTGCATACAAACCTAATTGTTATTGGTAACCATAATAGGACGTGGTTGACCAACTTTAAAACAAGTAATTTATTTGTCGAGCAAAAACAAAGGTGAATTCACACATTTACTAAAAGTATGCATTCCCGGTGGTTGGAAACGAACTACACTTTCCCTGGTTTGGAATTGCCTAGTATTCCGGGAGGAATACTACTAAATACTTTTTTTTATAATTCATGCCTTTAGTGTACTAAACGCAACTCTATCACGAAGTCCCCACTTACTATACCGATTAATCGCCTGGCCTGGCGAACAAGATATTAGTTGATAGTGCTATTAGTTTTCACTAACCTCCACACCGTGCCGAGGAGGACGGGCGTGAACTAGTATGCCTTGTCAACCGTCAATGATGATAGACATTGACAAACGGCGCAACAATGATTCAACATTCGCAAGTGTTCAGTATTACATAGTTTAGTAGCTTACAGATAGGGTAACTCCCCATAACATGATTATACATGAGTAACTTAACAACTTATGTTTTTGGAAATAAAACTGGAAAACCGTGAACTCGCTGAATTTATGTTGACACCCTACTGCATGCTTTGCAGGTCCTTAGGTATAGCACAGGAGCTTGCAGCGGAGGAGTGTAGTGGTTGCGTTGAACCTTTGTTGGATTCTTAATAAAATCCATGAACTTTTAAACTATTGTTGGACTATAAAGCTTTATGCTTCCGCTGTTAACTTTATTATTGCTTTTGGACTTGAAACTTTAGTCACTAATCGTATTGTGGTGATGGATTTATTATGTTTTAAATGATTGTTCAATATGATTGGTGGCATGATCCTGGTTAGTCACACGCCTCGCGGTAATACTCTGCACGTGGAAATTGAGGGTGTGACAGTCAATGTGTCGCTACATTAATTGTTTCTATTGATTCTAGTATCTATCGTTGCATATACGTTTATCTGTGTGTTTACTCGCTTTGTGTTACAGGTTTCTATTATGGATCCACGTCTGACTAGGTTCCCCATGACCATGAGGTTAACTTAGTATCGCCACCATTGGATTCGTTCTTTGGGGCTTGAATCTCATTGTTTATATATTGTGATTGTGGTGATTTGATGATTGTTGTTGTGATTGTGGTGATTATTTAGAAGTTATTGACGTTTCTGCTACACTTGAAATCACATGTTCAAAAATATTTTTAAATGATTTCTTTTAAGTAAAATAAATTAAAGAATAATGAAAGAAATTTTTTAAAGTAGATATATTAACCAACTTTGTGTTGACCTAAAACCCCTTTTCACGCATGATACAGGTACACGAGTATGAGGTAGAGTTGAAGACAAAGACAAGTATGACATGGCTTAGATTACTGAATTGGATTTTATTTTATATTGGTAAATTTGTCAATTGTATGATTTATTTGTAATTTCATGTAAAGTGCGACTAATTTAAATGAGATAATGTTTTAAATAATAAACTTATAATAGTTGTCATGAGCTATGAACAATCATCATGCTCCGTAGCATATTCGTTGCGCGTCGGGTTGTGATGAAATTATTATAAACATTTGGTTGAATGAAATCATTATGCAATCATTTTCAAAATCAAATTGTGTTTATGATGATGTGTTTGTATTAACTGTTTAGCTTGAATTTCTATCTTTATTCAAACTGTTTAATTATAAAACACACACAGCACACTCTCAGATCCAACAAAAACGATCTCTTATTAAACGTATTCCAACAAAATTAGAACCGGCCCGTCGAACCCTAATTAGAAACTTTAAATCTTAAATCCTAAACCCTAAAGTTAAACCATAAGACTAAAACCTAAGCTAAACGATAATATCTAAACTCTAAACCCTAAAGCTAAACCATAAATCCTAATGATAAACCCTAAAGCTAAATCCTAAAGAAAAACCCTAAATGCTAAACCATAACCCTGTATACTAATATAACCCTAAATTATATAATTATAAGGTCTGATGAGCCGATTCCAATGTCGTTGGAATGAGTCCAATCGGCGGAGTTTGTTTCAGTCGGTTTCCCACTTTTTTAGTGTTCTCCATTTAGCCTCCCACTATATATATGGGAAAGGTGGTATAAAAATACATTGTTTTAAAATATTGTTACACAAAAGTGACATAGGGCTTTCAAGTTTTCTCATCTGAAATGAGTTTTTAAAATAACCATTCGCTATACTTTTAATAATAGAAGTTTGTGGAGGTTTGTTAACATACAAATAGAAAAGTGAGGGTTTGTTGATGTAAATGATAAAGAGTGCTTTATTGAGAAAATATGAGGGGAGGGTGTATCAGTAAGAGAGGAAAGTGTGACCCCTTTATAAAGAAAATACAAAGATGAAGAAAAATATTCAATATAGATTTCGTTTTCAAGCAATAAAAAAATTGTGATACAAATAAATAGAAACCGAATAAATCTAAAACTCTAATAATAATAATAATAATAATAATAATAATATATGTATCTACATGTAGAAAAGGTTCATATGTACGAGGAAGATTAAATAAAAAGTTAATCTTACCTAATTAAAATAAGAAAGGATTGTAACCTTTAATTTTTTTTAAATCAATAACTAATATGAAAATGTAGGAAGAGGTTGTTTGTTTACCTCTTAATGAGACTCTTAATGGTTGAGACCTCTTACTAGTTCAGCACTTAATGGTTTAGACTGTTTGTTTCACAAGCAAATGTCTGAATGGTTCAGACATTTGCCTCTGAATGGTTAAGCATTATACAAAGTCTGAATGGTTAAGATGTAACATTTGTATAAATCGGGTCTCCAAAACCCGCTCCGTTTTGTAATCAAATACCAAGATATGAAATTACATTAAATATTTATGAGTATTTCGAGTTTAAACGTTACATAATTAATATATAAACTAAACTATAAAAATTATATTTGATAAAAAGTTAAAATAAAATAAATAAAAAATATTTGGAGCTGACCGGACTCGAACCCGGGTCAACTGCCTCCAATGACTTATCTCTCCGTCTCCATACCACTCCGCCACCAATTGTTTTCTGTTAACATTATGAAAGCAATTGAATTTTATACGCATGCACGACTTAACGGTTAATGATATCTGAATAACGGAAATCGGTAGCCGAATCGCCAAATCAGTTTTTGTTCGCATAGTTAACTTATAACCGATGAATATCGGTTTCTAATTAAAGTTCAGATTGAATGAACTTCAAGTTTTGGGTTTTTGAAACCGAAAGACAGTCAAGCTCCAAATAATTCAGATTCCAATCATTTATACGATTCAGAACCGTCTCAAATACACTCCAATCCCTTTTCGTCGCGTTTTCAAGTCCTTTGAGCACAAGAAAACTGTCGCCGGAATTCTCTGCAAATCTCGCCGGAAAACCGTGTTCAACTCAAACCAGTAAGATTTTCCTCTCTTGCTGTTTCAATCTATTATTAGGACACTACTAACATTAAACCGTCACTCAAAACCAGTCACAGAAGACTTGCTGGATTTTCTGGGTTCGCCGGAGAAACTCTGGAATTCGCCGGAAACACGCTAGTTAACGGTAAACACATTCAATCGTGCTAATAATCCATGTACTCTGGTTCAATTTCGAATCTAATTCTTTAATTCCGTTGTTAGACTCTCTCAGCCGGAGGTTCAAAAACAGAGTTACCTGTTCTCGCCGGACTTTCTGAAGAAGACGACCTGTCCGGTATTTCTTTTCCCCAAACTGTTCGGTTTGTTCATTCAAACTAGTAATCATGTTATTTAAGTAGTAGAACCCTGAACCAGTGGTCTGAGTAAAAACCGGTAATTATAGTGAAGAAGACGAACCTAAAAACGGGTTAAGAGTAATTAAAATTCGGATAGTTAACGGGTTAGACACACAGTCCAGCGGTGGACTGTGTGCAAAGTTTATATACGAGTCCCGAGTTCGATCCTTACTACACACACACTGCGTAATAACATTCCTTTTTATTCATAAAACTAACCGGGTTAGATCGAGTAGTTGTTAAGTATAATATAATTCAAGAATATAACCGGGTTAGACACACAGTCCAGCGGTGGACTGTGTGCAAAACAAACTGCACGTCACGCGATCGAGTCCCGTCACAAACACCGGTTCAATGAGATTAAAACGTTTTGTAAAATAAAGGAATTTTCGGTAAGTTCGAATAAGTGCATAAATATAATTAAAACTGGAATCCTAACGGGTTAGTCACGTAGCTCAGTTGGTAGAGCTACGTGCGCGTGAACGGAAGGTCACCGGTTCGAATCCCGCTCGGCGCAAGTATTACCGCTGACCGAACCGGTCAACGGTCAACGGTCAACGGTCAAACAGTAAAAAAATATTATTTTTTTTAAATATTTATTTGTTTAATTTAAATTAAAAATCAATTAAAAATACTTAAAAATAACATTTCTAAGGATTGAAAATAGCCATAAACTCACAAAAATATATCTAAAAATCCCATTAAAATCTTTAATAAAATCCATCCATTTAATATATTTTTCCCATTATAATTTAGGTCAGTGATTCCTCGTTGACTCGCTCCGTCTAAATCGTGCGCATCTCACCAACTCAAATCCAACGCACCCAATGTGAGTGAACCCTTCAAATTCCCCGTTTTAATCACATTTTTGGGGTGTATCATGTGTCTTGTTCACTTACTTATTATAACTAAGTTATTGTGCATATATCATATCATGACATGTGTGTTAGTTGTTGTTGATAAGTAGTTATTATTGTTTGCAAATTATTATTTCAGTACATGCAATTGCTGAGGCCGCAGCTCCCCATCCCTCGAGGTTGAGTTTGATCCCCATTTTATTATGCGGTTGATCAGGGCGTGCCCGCACGATCGGCTCCGTTTGATTGAGCCTTGATCGGTCATTTTATTTACATTTCAATACATGCAATACGCTCGGCTCCGTTTGATTGAGCCTTGAGCACACAGTTCAATTTACATTTTCAGTTCATGCAATACGATCGGCTCCGTTTGATTGAGCCTCGATCTCACAGTTCATTTATATTAATTATCATATGATGTTGGTATGTTCATGTATGCTATCGATTGTTAATGTATGTTATAATTGTAACTGATGTTGCCATTGCTTGATTTCATACATATGCTCTTTTATGATTATGCACAATATTTTATTGATAAACTAACCAGAAAGTCATTATTAAATGTTTATCTATAAGGTTCACTCGCCAACTTATGTTGACCCAAAAACCTCCCATTTTACACATGATACAGGTGAACCAGCAGCAGCTAGGAACACGTAGGATCTGGATTAGAAGAAATAAAACGATTTAGTATTTGGATTATTATGTTTGGTTATTTTCCTTTGTAATGAATGAACATGTTTGAACGTTTGAGAAATGTAACTTTGACTTCATTTAATAATGGAACATAATAGTAAATGTCATGTGCTTTGGTGATAACCCAATTATGCCCCGACTCTTATTTCCGCTGCGGGTCGGGGTGTGACAGATTGGTATCAGAGCCATGACTATAGGGATATAGGATAGGTTATTAGACCCTTAGAGCCTATACTATAGTCGATTAGAAACTTATAAGAATTTTGTGTGTTATATGCCAAATTTCATGATGTTTATATGTTTATGTTAAATGTTACATTTGATATTATTCAAGCATGTTCATAAGTATGTATTATCAAACAATGCCTATCATGAAATCGTATGATCATAACATATCACATCCATGCAAGCACACACCACATCATGATTGATTTTACAATGATTTTCGTGTTTTCAAATCTCATCAAAGTGAGTTCTCATGACGGGCATGTAGTAACTGGAAGGGTACTAGTACCGGTAGTCGGAACGTCCTGTCTAGGCTGGCATTCGTATAAATCCAAAATAAAGGACCAGTTTGCCTACCTGGGGACTAACGATGAGAGTACGAAATACCTATTAGGCCAAAGCATGCTATACCAAACGTCGTGAGAGCTAATCCCACTTTGAGTTGTCATTGTGTCTACACCTGGACACGTTCCGACCAAACATCTCATGAACATATTTTGTGGTTAGCATTCGGGGGATGCAAGTGTTAAATTGCCAATACTAATGTGAATCCTACCAAACCAATAGCCATGGGGGCCCACATGACTATATAGGTGAAGGTATGGGGGACATTTGAGGCCCAACATGAGCGAACCCAAGACATCCTTCGGATGTAGTTGCATTATTGATATTTATGTTATTTTCATTTTTTTTAGACACATGACACCTAAAAGATACCATAAACTCACAATCTTCTCATTTTATGATCCTGTAGATGTCGTCTAGATCGCATCGAAGGAGTAGGAAATCGGAAAAGTCTCAGGAACGTTTGGCCACTCATATCGCCAACCAAATGGCCACGATATTACCTGACATCGTAGTACAAGTACAACAAGCCCTTGCTGCAAATCCTACTAACCCTCCTCAACAACAGGACCAGATCATCAACGACCCTCCTACCATCAAATGCTCCTACAAACATTTTAAGTCCTGCGATCCCCCAAAATTCGAAGGGACAGAGGGAGTCACTGCTCTCCTACATTGGTTCGAGGAGATGGAAAACGTTTTCTTAAACTGCGATTGTCCTGAGGATCGCAAAGTTCGTTATGCCACCGGGAGACTACTTGGTGTAGCTCTCACTTGGTGGAATACGGAGAAAGGAAAGAGGGGAACGGAAGATGCGATGGCCTTAACTTGGGAGGAGTTAAGGGAAATCATGACTAGGCGATTCTGTCCTAGAAGTGAAATTAAGAAATTGGAAGATGAATTTCATGCCCTGAAGCAAAAAGATAGCGATCACTCTACTTACAACAAAAGGTTCTTGGAGTTGAACCAGATGGTACCAAACTTATTCACTCCAACCTACCGTCTGATCGAACATTACATTCGAGGACTTCCCTCGAAAATCCAAGATTCGGTCCTCAGCGTTTCACCGGTAACACTCGAAGCTGCCATGGAGTTGGCAACAGAACTGACCGAAAACCGAATTCGCAATGGGAAGTTCAAGGAAGAAAAGAAGAAAACCCCTGCTGAGGGACAAACCTCAAACCACCACACCCCTTCCTCTAAATTTGCTAACAAGAGGAAGCGTAACAACAGGAACTTTGCAGTCACCCACACCAACACCCCTGTTCCTGCTGCACCCATCACTCAAGCCACTCCTCCACCCGCGCCATACAAAAGACCATACACAGGACCACTACCAAAATGTAACCGTTGTCAGTATCACCACTCCCCTGACTACCCTTGCCAATACTGTACCAGCTGCGGTCGCGCTGGACACACTGTTCAACACTGCCGCGCGCCTCAACGAACAAACCGCCATCAACCTATAACCCAAACCCACCAACAATTTTTGGGTCAAGCCCAACAACAACAACCATTTCCACCCACTCAACATTTAGCCCAAACATACTATCAACCCAACTACCCTATGGGCCAACCTATGCGGGCATGTTTCAATTGTGGAGATCCAAGTCATTTCAGGAACACATGTCCAAGACTGGTTAATATTATTCATGCTCAGGCCCAAGCCAATCCTGTGAATCAAGCGAACCAAGCTCCTCCACCTGCTAGGGGAAGGGCTTTCATATTTAACGCAAACCAGGCCAGAGCTGACGGCAATGTGGTCAACGGTACGTTTCTTATAAATGGTAGATATGCCTCTATGTTATTTGATACTGGTGCGGATAGAAGTTTCGTGTCATTAGAGTTTGAACCTATCTTAAGTAAAAATCGAGATAAGCTCGCGGAATCCATAACAGTAGAAGTTGCAGATGGAAAACCAGTTTCGTTAGACTCTATTTTGCGCAACTGTACGCTCACCCTAAGCGACCATGATTTCTCAGTCGATCTTATTCCTATGAAGCTGGGAAGTTTCGACATCATAGTCGGAATGGATTGGCTCAGTCAGCATAATGCGGAAGTTGTATGCCGTGAGAAATTTATTCGTATTCCTCTTTCAAACGGTCAGACTCTTCAAATTATTGGAGAAACCTCGGCGAAAGGACTCAACTTAATGTCTTGCCTTCAAGCTCAAAAATACCTTCGCAAGAATTATGTCGCGTTTTTAGCCCATATCATCAAGAAGGGAACCGCAGAAAAGAAACTTGAAGATATTCCTGTTGTAAAAGATTTTCCACAAGTTTTTCCTGACGACATTTCAGGACTTCCTCCAATCAGAGATGTCGAATTTCGTATCGATCTTATACCTGGTGCTACACCAGTGGCAAAATCTCCATATAGGTTAGCCCCCTCTGAAATGCAAGAGCTAGCCAGTCAATTGCAAGAGTTGACTGACAAGGGATTTATACGCCCCAGCTCATCGCCTTGGGGTGCACCTGTACTCTTTGTAAAGAAGAAGGATGGATCTTTTCGCATGTGCATCGACTACAGAGAGCTCAACAAGTTAACTATCAAAAATCGATATCCTTTACCTCGTATAGATGACCTTCTTGACCAACTACAAGGTGCCAGTTGCTTTTCGAAAATCGACCTTCGATCTGGCTATCATCAGCTTAGAGTGCATGAAGAAGACGTCCCTAAAACCGCTTTTCGAACTCGATATGGTCACTATGAATTCATGGTTATGCCGTTTGGATTAACCAACGCACCAGCTGTTTTCATGGACCTAATGAATAGAGTCTGCAAACCTTACCTTGATCGATTTGTTATTGTGTTCATTGACGATATTCTTATCTATTCAAAATCCAAAGCTGATCATGAGCGTCATCTGCGACTTGTTCTTGCACTTCTAGAAAAGGAAAAGCTTTATGCCAAGTTCTCTAAATGTGAATTCTGGTTAAAAGAGGTGCAATTTCTCGGGCATGTAGTCAATGACAAAGGAATACATGTGGACCCATCAAAGATCAAAGCAGTTCAGGAATGGCAAGCTCCACGTACGCCAACTGAAGTAAGGTCTTTTCTTGGACTTGCTGGTTACTATCGTCGATTCATTTCAAACTTCTCTCGCATTGCGGTGCCACTCACGGCTTTAACCCATAAAGGGAAACCATTTGTATGGGGGCCCAAGCAAGAAGAAGCTTTTCAAACTCTCAAGCGAAAACTTTGTGATGCACCAATCCTCACTCTTCCTGAAGGTTGTGATGATTTTGTAGTCTATTGCGACGCGTCAGGACAAGGATTAGGTTGCGTTCTCATGCAAAGAGGGAAAGTCATAGCTTATGCCTCAAGGCAACTCAAGACACACGAAAAGAACTACACCACTCATGACCTTGAACTTGGAGCCGTGGTATTCGCTCTTAAGATATGGAGACATTATCTTTATGGTACGAAGTGTGAAATATACACTGACCACAAGAGTCTTCAACATATCTTCAATCAGAAAGAGTTAAATATGAGGCAACGAAGATGGGTCGAACTCCTAAATGATTACGACTTGGAAATCAGATACCACCCTGGTAAAGCAAATGTGGTGGCTGATGCACTTAGTCGAAAGGGTTATGCGAACTCCATTCATCTTCTATGTTCGCAAATTATAACCAATATTAAGGATCAAATTCGAGAAGCTCAGCACGTTTCAATAACAGAAGAAGATGTACAAAAGGAGATGTCCTGTGGAGCCGAGCTAAAGCTGGAAACTAAATCTGATGGTATTTTGTATTACCTAGATCGTATATGGATTCCTAACCATATCAATCTTCGTGAAACACTCATGCATGAAGCCCATAAGTCGCGATATTCTATACACCCAGGAGCCGATAAGATGTATCAAGACCTAAGGTACACCTATTGGTGGCCTAGAATGAAGAAAGATATTGCCGTTTTTGTTTCCAAGTGTCTCACTTGTTCTAAAGTAAAGGCTGAACACCAAAGACCCTCAGGACTTCTGGTCCAACCAGAGATACCTGTCTGGAAGTGGGAAAATATAACCATGGATTTCATTACCGGGTTACCTCGCACTTCTAGTGGGTATGACACTATATGGGTGATTATAGACCGACTCACAAAATCAGCTCACTTTATTCCTATTCGAGAAGATTTCAAGAACGAAAAGCTTGCTCGTATTTATATCAACGAAATCGTCAGCCGACATGGAGTTCCGTTAAGTATTATTTCTGATCGTGATGGTCGTTTCACCTCACGAACATGGCAGGCAGTACAATCCGCTATGGGCACTCGACTAGATCTCAGTACCGCCTATCATCCTCAAACTGATGGACAGTCTGAGCGCACCATTCAAACCCTTGAGGACATGCTTAGAGCATGTGTCATAGACTTCAAGGGAAATTGGGACGCCCACCTACCGTTAGTCGAATTTTCATACAACAACAGTTATCATTCTAGCATCGGCATGGCACCTTTTGAAGCTTTATATGGTCGAAAGTGTCGATCTCCTGTTTGTTGGCACGAAATTGGGGAAGCACAAATTACTGGTCCAGAATTAATCCAAGAAACCACAGATAAGATTCATCAAATCCGAAACAATCTTCTAGCGGCTCAAAGTCGTCAAAAGAGTTACGCAGATAAACGACGGAAGCCCTTGGAGTTTAGCGTTGGTGATCATGTGCTTTTAAAAGTGTCACCGTGGAAGGGAGTAGTTCGTTTTGGTCAAAAGGGAAAGCTAGCACCACGTTACGTAGGACCTTTCAAGATACTCGAAAGAGTAGGTCCTGTAGCTTACAAGCTTGACCTACCGGAAGAACTTGACAGAATTCATCCCACATTCCACGTGTCGAACTTGAAGAAGTGCCTCGCTGACGAGAATCTTCATATTCCACTGGAGGATATTCAGATTGATGAATCCATGCATTTTATTGAAAGGCCAGTAGAGATTATGGACTATGGAGAAAAGCGTCTACGTCGAAGTCGCATTCCTATTGTTAGGGTACGATGGGAGTCGAAACGGGGACCTGAGTTTACTTGGGAACGTGAAGACTCAATGCGTGAAAAATACCCTCATCTTTTCCCTACTACTTCAACTGTTTAAATTTCGGGACGAAATTCCTAAAAGTAGGGGATACTGTAACATTTGTATAAATCGGGTCTCCAAAACCCGCTCCGTTTTGTAATCAAATACCAAGATATGAAATTACATTAAATATTTATGAGTATTTCGAGTTTAAACGTTACATAATTAATATATAAACTAAACTATAAAAATTATATTTGATAAAAAGTTAAAATAAAATAAATAAAAAATATTTGGAGCTGACCGGACTCGAACCCGGGTCAACTGCCTCCAATGACTTATCTCTCCGTCTCCAAACCACTCCGCCACCAATTGTTTTCTGTTAACATTATGAAAGCAATTGAATTTTATACGCATACACGACTTAACGGTTAATGATATCTGAATAACGGAAATCGGTAGCCGAATCGCCAAATCAGTTTTTGTTCGCATAGTTAACTTATAACCGATGAATATCGGTTTCTAATTAAAGTTCAGACTGAATGAACTTCAAGTTTTGGGTTTTTGAAACCGAAAGACATTCAAGCTCCAAATAATTCAGATTCCAATCATTTATACGATTCAGAACCGTCTCAAATACACTCCAATCCCTTTTCGTCGCGTTTTCAAGTCCTTTGAGCACAAGAAAACTGTCGCCGGAATTCTCTGCAAATCTCGCCGGAAAACCGTGTTCAACTCAAACCAGTAAGATTTTCCTCTCTTGCTGTTTCAATCTATTGTTAGGACACTACTAACATTAAACCGTCACTCAAAACCAGTCACAGAAGACTTGCTGGATTTTCTGGGTTCGCCGGAGAAACTCTGGAATTCGCCGGAAACACGCTAGTTAACGGTAAACACATTCAATCGTGCTAATAATCCATGTACTCTGGTTCAATTTCAAATCTAATTCTTTAATTCCGTTGTTAGACTCTCTCAGCCGGAGGTTCAAAAACAGAGTTACCTGTTCTCGCCGGACTTTCTGAAGAAGACGACCTGTCCGGTATTTCTTTTCCCCAAACTGTTCGGTTTGTTCATTCAAACTAGTAATCATGTTATTTAAGTAGTAGAACCCTGAACCAGTGGTCTGAGTAAAAACCGGTAATTATAGTGAAGAAGACGAACCTAAAAACGGGTTAAGAGTAATTAAAATTCGGATAGTTAACGGGTTAGACACACAGTCCAGCGGTGGACTGTGTGCAAAGTTTATATACGAGTCCCGAGTTCGATCCTTACTACACACACACTGCGTAATAACATTCCTTTTTATTCATAAAACTAACCGGGTTAGATCGAGTAGTTGTTAAGTATAATATAATTCAAGAATATAACCGGGTTAGACACACAGTCCAGCGGTGGACTGTGTGCAAAACAAACTGCACGTCACGCGATCGAGTCCTGTCACAAACACCGGTTCAATGAGATTAAAACGTTTTGTAAAATAAAGGAATTTTCGGTAAGTTCGAATAAGTGCATAAATATAATTAAAACTGGAATCCTAACGGGTTAGTCACGTAGCTCAGTTGGTAGAGCTACGTGCGCGTGAACGGAAGGTCACCGGTTCGAATCCCGCTCGGCGCAAGTATTACCACTGACCGAACCGGTCAACGGTCAACGGTCAAACAGTAAAAAAATATTATTTTTTTTAAATATTTATTTGTTTAATTTAAATTAAAAATCAATTAAAAATACTTAAAAATAACATTTCTAAGGATAGAAAATAGCCATAAACTCACAAAAATATATCTAAAAATCCCATTAAAATCTTTAATAAAATCCATCCATTTAATATATTTTTCCCATTATAATTTAGGTCAGTGATTCCTCGTTGACTCGCTCCGTTTAAATCGTGCGCATCTCACCAACTCAAATCCAACGCACCCAATGTGAGTGAATCCTTCAAATTCCCCGTTTTAATCACATTTTTGGGGTGTATCATGTGTCTTGTTCACTTACTTATTATAACTAAGTTATTGTGCATATATCATATCATGACATGTGTGTTAGTTGTTGTTGATAAGTAGTTATTATTGTTTGCAAATTATTATTTCAGTACATGCAATTGCTGAGGCCGCAGCTCCCCATCCCTCGAGGTTGAGTTTGATCCCCATTTTATTATGCGGTTGATCAGGGCGTGCCCGCACGATCGGCTCCGTTTGATTGAGCCTTGATCGGTCATTTTATTTACATTTCAATACATGCAATACGCTCGGCTCCGTTTGATTGAGCCTTGAGCACACAGTTCAATTTACATTTTCAGTTCATGCAATACGATCGGCTCCGTTTGATTGAGCCTCGATCTCACAGTTCATTTATATTAATTATCATATGATGTTGGTATGTTCATGTATGCTATCGATTGTTAATGTATGTTATAATTGTAACTGATGTTGCCATTGCTTGATTTCATACATATGCTCTTTTATGATTATGCACAATATTTTATTGATAAACTAACCAGAAAGTCATTATTAAATGTTTATCTATAAGGTTCACTCGCCAACTTATGTTGACCCAAAAACCTCCCATTTTACACATGATACAGGTGAACCAGCAGCAGCTAGGAACACGTAGGATCTGGATTAGAAGAAATAAAACGATTTAGTATTTGGATTATTATGTTTGGTTATTTTCCTTTGTAATGAATGAACATGTTTGAACGTTTGAGAAATGTAACTTTGACTTCATTTAATAATGGAACATAATAGTAAATGTCATGTGCTTTGGTGATAACCCAATTATGCCCCGACTCTTATTTCCGCTGCGGGTCGGGGTGTGACATAAGACCTTTAATCTGAATTGGTCAGACATTTGCCTTTGAACGGTTAAGCATTGCACTAGCTCTTAATGGTTCAGACCTCTTAATGGTTCATCACTTAATGATTCAGACCTCTTATTGGTTCATCACTTAACCATTCAGAAGTTGCCAAACAGCCCCGAAACCAGTTAGATGTTTAGGATATCTTTAGAATAACTTATTTGTTGATTTTCTCTTTTTGCATGTAAGACACGTGCACATTTCCCTTTCATTTTTTAAACGTTCATAACTTTTTATACGATATTATTTTTTTAAACAATTGCACCATAAAATCGAGCATCTTCTTATCTTTAATTTGAGTACCATATTGCTATATCATATACGTCAACTAAAAAAACTCAAAAATTATGTTGTAAAGCATTTTTGTGTTGGATTTTTTGTACTGTATTTACGTGCTACATTTTTTGTACTAGATTTTTTTATATTATATATTTTTACTAGATTTTTGTGTTCTATTTTTTGAGAAAACTGAAGAGTGAAAGTTTATGTTTTAAGACCAAAATGTCCTTTCATGCTACTTATGAAGAGTGTCAAATGTATATCCATAATCATTCTTAGGCTACTTAGGCAAAACCATTTTTTTCGTGCATCATTCCCCTCAAATGCATAGTCTCCTAATACTAAGAAGTTGTAGAAAGTGTATTAGACGACGGACTCCGATTGAACTCATTCGAGCGGCAATGGAATCATCATGTCGAACTCTACGTTATTAGATTTTAGGTTTTTTTATTTTGGATTTTTAGCTTGTAGATTTTAGAATTTTAGTTTAGATCATTGTGTCTTTTTATTTGCATTGTTTTTTTAATATTTTCGTCATTGTTTCTTTTTTTTGCGACTCATTATGTCTTTTTTCCTTATTGTGTCTTTTTTCCTCAGCATTGTGTTGTATTTTATAAATCATCGTATTAATATTTTTCGATTCATTTTGTGTTTTGTACCTTTTCTAAATTAAGGAGATTTTATAGGATAATTTTAACATGTATGTGACATAGAAGTGAAACATAACATAATTTTATTTTTCTCAAACCTCTTATCAATTACCACATCAACGATATATGCCAAACAAGTTTCCATGTCATTCTTTTTTTCAAATGGACGATTCATTGAATTATTTTTTGTGGAGCAAATTGTTTCTTGCTTCAAATCAACGAAATGGCAAACATGTTTCCTTATCATTCTTTATTTCAATTGTTTGTCAATTTCTTAATTATTTTTAATGACAACTAATCGTACTTATTTTTAATGACAACTAATCGTGTATATAATAGAGACCAACGACCAAATTTGATAATTTTTGCAACAAATAATTGATATAAACATTTCTAAACACAGGAAGCATAATTTGTAATTATTGACTCATCAGGTGTTCGACATACTCTTATGGATCCAAGTCCAACATGGTATTATTTTCTTTCTGATAGAACACACAAGACAGTTGTTTTAGAAATTTGATTACTCATAGATGTCGAACATGAAAAAAAAACCAACAAATATATAACATTTAGTGATTCTAATATCTTTAGTTATTATATTTTAATAAATATCATGGGTAAAGTTTTCTAAATCTAGGAAGGGTACAAAGATACAATGGATGGCTATACATAACACAATAGATCGCAAAATACAACGCAATCCGATAAAAAAATACACAATGAATCGCAGAAAAAAAACACAATGGCGAAAATTTAAAAAAAAAACATAATGCCAAATAAAAAGATAAAATGATTTAAACAAAAATTCTAGAATCTTCAATTTAAAAATTCAAAAGCCAAAACCTAAAATCTAAGATCCTAAAGTTCAACAAGATGGTTAAATGTCACTAAAATGAGTTTAATCGGAATCCACTTGATACTCTTTCTACCTTTAGGAGACTATTTTTTAGATTTGAACCAAGGTTTACCAAATGTGGCAAGAGAAGCAATACAACCTTTTAAAACAATTTTAAAACCTCAAATTAATCATTGATATACATGTAATATAGGAAATCAGAAGTGGAAGTTGGAAATATACTGGATTCATGAAAACGTATGACTTGTATAGGCTTTATATTTTAGATTTTGTAGATAAAATACTTGGTCTGGTTTCTTTGTTTAATATCGTAGAGACTTGGGATTGGATTTTTGGACGTGGACTTAATTACTTAAAATTAGTAATAAGTCCCGCGCGCTTTGCGGCACGGGTACATCGTAAACATCGAATGAATTAGTCCAAACGTTATATAATGTGTTAATCATATGAAAACACGTGTTTCGACGTATCTTATTGAACTCAATGCAACCTATATAAGCATTGTGATTGGATTAAAACATAAAGAAATCAAATTTATACCGTACAATTATAACATATTATATGTGGCCCGAGTCATACGTAGAAAATGTAACGATTAAAACGGAAAGTGACACGTATAATCAAAAGAGATTAATTAGAACTTTAAAAAATGAAAAAAGAAACCCAATTTGACTCTACTTGGATTGAAACAAAATTTACAAAAAAAAACATAAAATCATAAAAACATATTATATTTGACCTAGCTTGTTTCCCAAAATGTTTAGGTCGAAACATACACCAACTCGAATTTATACCGAGATGTACTTAAAAATATGTACGTAAATTTTTTTTAAACGAAAACGTACTATACTTAACCAGACTCGTTTTCATAAAAAGTTTACATTGAAATGTAGAGCAAATCGAATTTATATCGACATGTACATAAAAATATGCCACAACACTGTCAGCGACTACCAACATTAGAAGAGCTCGTAAAAATAAAATAAATAAAAAAATAAAAAAACACCAAACGAAAAACAGACGTAAAATCACTGAACCGCGCACGCCCGTTATAGCGTGTTAATACGAAAAAAATTAGACATAAATGTGAAACGTAGAAAGGAATAACTAAGTCGATCCAAGATCCGTGTATTGCGACGAACTTATCAAACAAAGAAAAAAGACGTGTTGCGACTACTAGTCAAACGGGAAAAAACAGGCCAAAAAACGTTGAATCCTACACGCATGTTGTGGCGTGTTGACTCGAAAAAATTATAACGAAACTTAAAACGAAAAATTTGCGAAACATGAAAAGTATGGGGGACTAAAGTTGAAACTAAAAAAGTGTTGAGGGTTAATTGTAAAAGAAGAAATTTTTTTGTAAAAAGTAAAAAAGTCAAAAGGGTTAAAATATAAAAGACTAAAATCTTTGGGTTACAAGTAAAAAATGCAAAAGTTTTTTGAAAAACTCCCAATGCCTATCTTACAACAACATAAAGCATATATTTGTTGATAATTTATAGTTTGAAATGATGTTGGGCTAAAGGAAGCTGGGCTAAAGTTGGGAAGACAAGCGGCAAATTGAAACTTGGTTGCATAAAGCAAAATTGAGACTTCACCAATTCTTCCGCTCGTTTCTTTTTTTGATATTTTTGTCATCCAGATGCTTGTTTAGGAGCCATTAACGCCTAAAAATAATAATCGACTTCACTTATTGAAAGTCCCGAAAATGGATCTTTCGATACTTAGCTTGAATAGTAGCGGAATCACACAAACAAGCTAACAATCAAGAATAGAAAGAAGATGAAAATGATAATGCACCTTGCATACAAAGATTTGTCTAATACAAGTTGATTGTTACCAATAGCCACCACCCTAATTACATCATATGCTATTTATACTAGTAGGGTTAGTGCTTCATTAACCTAAACCTTTAGGCCCAAAACTACCTCTAAGCCCAATTACACAAGAATACCCAAACTAATTAATTAACTAATGCATAAACCTGAATATGAACTAACAATCTCCCCCTAGGTTTATTGCATTAGTTTGGCAGTAAGCTTCACAATCTATTGTCCACTTCCTCCAAATAGTGGTCCTGGATCCACAAACAGCTTGTTTTGAATTACTATCGCTACAGCACTTGTCCAGGACTTCGCACATGCTTCATATTTCTCACTGGTATGAATTTGGTGCTGAGCTAGAACCTTGATATCTTCGCCGTGGAAACTTATTAATTCTAGTACATCTGATAGTCTGAAAGCCTTTTTTTTGTAACAACCACTGCTTCAGCCATCTTCGGATTATAGGCCCAATAACAGACGTTTTTTAGGACCCCTTTTGGAAATTTTGGAGTAGCAGGAATGATCTTTTCTTTATCAGTTGGTGGGCGAATAACTGATTTCATTCGTTTGTGAGTATAAGCATCACGTATTCCTGGATTTTCTTCAGATACGTCTCAGCAGTCTTCATTGTGGGGAAATTATGGGTCACTTCATACTCAAGCTTTGAATGGAAAGCCCATCCTGCTCCGCGTTGATTTGGATCAGCATCAGTATAAGGAGCACGCAACAAGCTTTTTAAATCAGTTTTTGTCCAGGACTCGAACTGTGACTGCTTGGAATAATATTCTTTGTGTCCACTCTCACGAGTCCCCAACCACAGCCTTCTATCATGATCATATTTCCAACATTTGACTTCGGACTTGTTTCCCACCTTGTCATAGTAACTTGACCCTAACTCCATCACATATCTGTCAGACACCTTTGATGGATCCTTGGGCTGGAAGTTTTCGTCTAGAGGATTCATATCTTGATTCTTCATAAGAAACATCTTCTTGCTCTGAGGATCTTTCGCTTGTGATTTCTTTCTTTTCTTTGGATGAGTGGCTGCAAGATAAGCTTCTAACCCAACTTCATGCTCCGCATCCTTTGCTGCCTTTTCTTCAGCTGTTCGCTCGTGATGAGCAACATTCAAAGGATCATCATCTTTGTCAGCAAATTCACCACCGAACTTTTTCTGCAATTTAGCTTTCATTTCATACAACTTGGTAATGAGCATGCTAACGTCTCCTTGCAATTGTTCGATAGCTTGATCTCTGATGGTTACTTGATTCTGTAATGATGCTATCTGAGCATTCTTTAACTCGTTGTCTTGTTCTAGGAGAATTAATCTTCTTTGTAGCTTGCTGACATCTACCACTTCATCATCGTCACTATCTGACTTCTCAATAAACTTCATTCTTTCAGCAGCTATTCGCATAGCATCTTCATCGTGTTCAGACATTCTAGCTCCTGAACTTCCAGGTATATCGGTGATTGGGATATCTTGAGGATTTGGCTTAGGAGTTGCTTTTGAGCTTTCAGGCTTGTGGCTTATGGGGGCAACATCGTCTGTGGAGGTAATTTTGGGAGGAAGGATCCCAGAATCAGCCTGTAGAGATGCAATAAGAACAACTAGACTTTCTGCAGATATTTCATTCAATTCCTTAATCGGTGCCTCAGCTTTCTCTGCTTCAATGTTCTCTGTGTCTTCATCATCCGTGACTAGATCTTCAGTCTCTGGCTCAGGCTTCTGTGGTTCACCAATAATCTGTAGATCATGTTCTTCAGCGATAATCACATTCGCTGGATTAGGTGTTGAAACCACCTCCTTGAATCGGCCATGTTTCACTAAATCATACAAACCACTGAACCTCACTCTCGCATTTTCTCGTTGCTTGCATGCAGCCTCAAAACAGCTTGGACTGAGCAGCTTCATTTGGTCCTGTGACTAGATCAGGATACTTCTTATCAAGAATCATCTCGATGAATCTCGGGTAAAGCAGAGACCCAGTTGTTTACCAGAGCGACTAATGCTGCGATTTGCGTTTGATTTAACTGATCTAGTCCACCCTTGTTCTCTGATATGCACTGCAAAAAGATATGAACGAGACACCTCCAATACGGTGGAAATAGTTTCTTGAGAATGGTTAGGTAGGTTCCTTCAAAGCTCATGCGTCGCAAAGCTTTAACAATACTCTCTCTATCGAATGTTGTTGGATGGCGCTCATTATCTCCAAACTATAGAACTTCTCTAATGACTGCCTCAGAGATCATGATGTCCTTTTCCTGAATTTTCGTTTTGATAGTCGTGACACCTTCTTTGACTTTGGCGTTGATCCAGAAATCCTGTATCATATCTTCATCTATGACTGGATTTACCTTCAATGCAAGTGTCAACCAACAGGAGTTCAGGCCAAAGATCAGAGAATGAAACATCTGGTAGTATTCTGCTGGAGGATTTGACATATAAAACGCTTGATTGTGAAAATATTCAACGTCTAATTTGCGTTTCTCGAGCATTTGCTGCGCCATTTTCTGTACTTGATCAAAAAGAATGTAAGTCGTTATAAGCCAAAAGATTGATTCTTGATCTAAATCGAATCTATGACTATTTGATCTCAAATCAAATAGTTCGATGATTCAATAGAGTTCGAGGTTAAAGAAAGTATTCAAAAATGATCTAAACCAGTCAACCATTTAAGGTTCAAGAAGTTCGAGATATTTGAACAGGTCAACAAACTGGGTCAATCGAATGACAAGACTAGGTCAATGAACCAGTTCAATATACTACGTTAATGAACTGGATCATGGACAACAAGGGTTCAAATTAATGACCCCTCATCATCTTGAATGGACTGGATATCTTATCTCGAATGGATTTAAACTCATCTCGGATCATTATTTGAGATCAATTCGAGATCCATTCGAGATGTTCATCAGACAACACGAGATCCATTCGAGATGCTTTGCTTAGTCATTCAAGATACCCAAAATTCATCCGAGATGCAAAGGAATCTAACCTAAAGAAAGTTCGAAATGAGTTCGAGTTCAGTTCGAGATGTTGTTCGAGATGTTAATCGATATGCTGATCCGAGATAGTTCGAGAAAGGGTTAATCGTTCAAAATGATTCAAGTTATCTCGGATACAACATTTAAAACATGAGTTTTGGGCTAAGCCCATCTCCGAACAGTGAATTGATTTGGGCCAAGCCCATTATAGCACTTGTTTGATTTGATTTTGTTGATTAGAGATAGTGGGCCCAGCAAGTGTTGTATTCCGTGGGCCCACTTTTCTTTTTGGAAACAACAAGCCTTTATAAAAAATCTGCAACCTAAACAACCGAGCAATTATCATTATTGTCACACCCCAACCGATGGCGGAAACATCGAGGCGTGGCACTAGGCGAACCAGATTGCTCAAGAGACATCATAACAACTATTAAGCGATAATATTTAAGTGTTCAACATCCCATACTATTAAACAATAAAATCCCAAATAATTATTACAATTTCAACAATCTCTTAAACATATCAAGTTCGATCTCCCCTAGATTTCTATTACATGAGTTACTTGAGATAAATCCTAAATCCAATTCAGCAAGAAGTCATCAACCTGCCACATATGTTAATATAAAATGTCAATACAATTAAGTAAAGGTGAGCATACATGTTTGCGTACATAATAGATATAAAAGCGTTTAGCATACACCACATGACATTACGTAAGAGATGTGAACTATGTATCTACTTAGATTCAAGTAAACCAACAAACCGCGAGTGAGAGGCATGCAAACAAGTGTCCACGTCCTAAAGAGAAAATAAATGAGAAATAAAAATGCGAGCCTTAACAACCTCGGGCCTCCGGGTGGTGGGTCAACCTCTAACAAGATATAATGTTAAGGATGGTGTACTAGCAATCAAGTAACACATACAATTCAGCAGATTTCACGTATAGTCATGTATTACCGGGATTGTGAATAAGTGTTTGAGTTTGTATGATGTGATTTGATATATGAACATATGTGACATCCAAAAGTGCGTTTAAGCGTAAAAGAGTTCAAGTATACTCACAGTTGGTACGATTAGAGAGAGATGAGGGATCTGATGTAGGTTGAGGAGAGCGCCGGTTCAGCCTGTAAGCAAGCAGAAGTCCATCAGTCTTCCGAAATGCTGAAACAGTTATCGGTTGAATGAACAGTAGACAAGTTCGGGTGAACTTGTACCTTGGGGTACAAGTTCGGGCGAACTTGTACTATCATCCTTGGAGGAGTACAAGTTCGGGCGAACTTGTCCTGATTCCTTGGAATCAGTACAGGTTCGGGTGAACTTGTATGTTTTCTGACTAAAATTGATCAAGTTCGGGCGAACTTGGTCACCAATCTGGTGGCAAGTTCGAGCGAACATGATGTCTTCCGAGCGAACTTGACTGGAGCTACTGAGCAAAAAATAGGCTGGAGAGGTCTTTTGGAGCGAGTTTTAGCCATTTTACAGAAACTTGGACTAATCTGGGCGAACTTGATGGTTCATACGGGTTAGTCCAGTTTGTGCAAAGTGATGATTTCGTCCTTGTGCTTCCGGATCTGAGATTTTACTTGATAACGCCTCGTTCCACTTCATAGTGAATGAAACATACGTCGTTAGTCCGTAATTCGTGTAAAAATAGATACTTTAAAAGGTTTTACTTAGATCTAGGTATACATCTAAGTGAAAAACAGAAGTTTTGTAGAAAAGGATGAAGATTTTCGTAAACAGAAGAGTTTTGATGAAATCGAAGGTAAGACCTTGTGCAAAATCGTTGTAAAATGTTGTTGTAGCTTGAAAACGGGTTGATTCTTACTTAGAAATCAAAGGTTTTCGGTTTTGGGTCGGGCGAACTTGCAGCAAGTTCAAATGAGGAGAGGAGCTGAGTATTTATAGGTGAAGGAGAAAATGTGTTGAAAATGATCAAGTTCGGGCGAACTTGTCACAAGTTCGGGCGAACTTGATGATTTTCATTGATTTGGAAGCCAGTTCGAGCGAACTTGGCTTATATGCTGAGTTCTGTTAGCCTGAGTAAGTTCGGACGAACTTAGTGTAACCAAGTTCGGCCGAACTTGGCCAAATGGCGAAGTTTCGTTTGTTATTTTCGCATTAGGAGTTCGTTTGGCGATTCGATTCGTATTAGGTGGTTATGTTAAGCGTTTTAGCGAAGTATTAAGCGTTGCATTATTAAATAAATGCGATTTAGCGATTTGAATAAGCGAGAGCGATGTGATAGCGGGTAAAATCATAAATCATAAAACACACATAACACATAAATAACGTAATATGACATAAATAACTGCGTTTTGTGATGCGATGAGATAAGCGATGCGACGTTACAAGCGTTTATTAAACAATAACACACTCGGCTCTTTTGAAGTAACATAGTTACTTACGATTGCATTGAATTTGCGTTGAATTTAATAAGCGATTAGATGCGATATCATTGTGATGAAACATAATTATTTTACATAAACTTTTCCATAATCAAATCTCGGAGTACAACGATAGATACAAACGAAATACGCGGAAATCAAATTAACAACAAAATTGCGAGTTGTTACAGTCTCCCCTACTTTTAGGAAATTTCATCCCGAAATTGAAGTAGTGACCGTAATGAAGAGATGTGGGTATTTAGCCTTCATATCACTTTCCAATTCCCAAGTGACCTCGACACCGCGTTTACCTTTCCATCGGACTTTCACAATAGGAATGCGAGAGCGTCGTAGTTTCTTGGTCTCTCGGTCCATGATTTCGACTGGCCTTTCCACGAAGTGAAGAGTCTCGTATTTGCAAATCCTCGAGAGGTACATGGAGATTTTCTTCGGCTAGGCATTTCTTGAGGTTTGAGATGTGGAAAGTCGGGTGTACGTTGTTGAGTTCCTCCGGTAATTTGAGTCGGTAGGCCACTTTGCCAATTCTTTCCAGAATCTTAAAGGGACCCACGTATCGTGGCACTAGTTTCCCTTTCTCTCCGAAACGGATCACTCCTTTCCAAGGTGCAACCTTTAAGAGAACGTGATCTCCCAATTCGAATTGTAGGGGCTTGCGGCGTTTATCGGCATAACTCTTTTGGCGACTCCGAGCTTTCAAGAGATTGTCTCTAATTTGGGGAATTTTGTCTGTCATTTCTTGAATTAGCTCGGGACCGATGATTTGTGCTTCTCCGATCTCGTGCCATGCAATAGGCGATCGACATTTCTTCCATACAGTGCCTCAAAAGGAGCCATTTGAATACTAGTATGATAACTATTATTGTACGATAATTCTATTAAAGGTAGATGCGTATCCCAATTACCACCGAAATCTATGATGCACGCACGAAGCATGTCTTCGAGGGTGCGGATCGTGCGCTCAGTCTGACCGTCGGTTTGAGGGTGAAAAGCGGTACTGAGATTAAGCGTAAGACCGAGAGTGGATTGAAAAGTCTCCCAGAGACGTGAGGTAAAGCGACCATCACGGCAGAGATGATGTCACGAGGCATCCCGTGTCGACATATGACTTCGTCGGTATAGATTCGTGCTAATCGTTCTACCTTGTAGTCTTCTCGTATGCCAATAAAGTGAGCAGATTTAGTAAGACGATCAACGATAACCCAAATGATATCGTGACCAAAGGAGGTGCGAGGGAGTTTCGTAACGAAGTCCATGGCTATGCTCTCCCATTTCCACATTGGGATTTCAGGTTGTTCGAACAAACCAGAGGGCCTTTGATGTTCGGCTTTAAGTTTAGAGCAAGTTAAGCACTTTGAGACGTATAAGGCGATATCCTTTTTCATACCCGGCCACCAATATTTAGGACGAAGGTCCTGGTACATTTTTCGGCTCCAGGGTGAATGGAGTATCGAGATTTATGAGCTTCGGTCATTAATAATTCTCGGAGATTATTACGGCTGGGAACCCAAATACGATCGAGATAGTAATAAATGTTGTTGGGTTTAGCTACGAGTTGGGTTTTGGCTCCACATTTCATTTCTTCTTGCAGGGTATTCTCATTAAAACAAGCGAATTGAGTGGCGCAAATCAAAATTTCGAGATCATTCAAATCTTGAGAGTCACGAACACTATACACATAGCTTCGTCGACTGAGAGCATCGACGTTTGCTTTGCCGGGATGGTAGCGTATCTCATAATCATAGTCGTTGAGAAGTTCAACCCATCTGCGTTGGCGCATATTCAGTTCTTTCTGATTAAAGATATGTTGTAAGCTCTTATGGTCGGTGAAGGTAGTGTCGTAAAGGTAGTGTCGCCATATCTTTAATGCAAAAACAAATGCACCGAGTTCGAGGTCGTGAGTTGTGTAGTTTTTCTCGAGGATTTTGAGTTGTCGAGACGCATACGCGATAACCTTGTCTCGTTGCATAAGAACACAACCAAGACCTAGGTTAGAGGCATCGCAATAAACAACGAAATCATCGTTTCCGTCGAGTAGAGCGAGTACAGGGGCGTTGCATAGCATACGCTTGAGTGTCTAAAAGGCTTCCTCTTGTTTGGAATCCCAAATGAAAGGCTTGTCCTTATGAGTTAAAGCGGTAAGAGGAACGACGAATTTTGAAAAGTCGGCGATGAATCGACGGTAGTAACCCACCAATCCAAGAAAAGAACGGATTTCAGATGCATTCTTCGGCGTAATCCAACTCTTTAGAGCTTCTATCTTCGCAGGGTCGACATTAATTCCTTGACTGTTAACGATATGACCGAGGAATTGAACTTCTTCGAGCCAGAATTCGCACTTAGAGAACTTGGCATAAAGGCGATTTCCTTGAAGGAGTTCGAGAACTAAACGAAGATGTCGTGCATGTTCAGTTCTCGACTTCGAGTAGATAAGGATGTCATCGATGAACACAATGACGAAACGATCCAAAAAGGCTTTACACACACGGTTCATCAAATCCATGAAGATCGTGGGTGCATTTGTGATACCAAAAGGCATGACCATGAATTCAAAATGACCATAACGAGTACGAAAAGCGGTTTTCAGAATATCTTCTTCTAACACGCGGAGTTGGTGATAACCGGAACGTAGATCGATCTTGGAAAAACAAGTAGCACCTTGAAGTTGATCAAACAAATCGTTGATTCGGGGAAGAGGGTAGCGGTTCTTATCGTAAGCTTGTTAAGTTCACGATAATCGATGCACATTCGGAACGTCCCATCTTTCTTTTTCATAAAAAGAACTGGTGCGCCCCATGGCGAAGTGCTCGGGCGTATAAAACCTTTATCAAGAAGCTCTTGAAGTTGGCTAGATAGCTCGCGCATTTCGGATGGTACAAGGCGATAGAGAGCTTTAGCAATGGGAGTAACACCGGGAATTAGATCGATACGGAATTCAACATCATGAGTAGGGGGTAAACCGGTTAAATCGTCGGGAAAGACTTTAGGAAATTCGCAAACAACGGGAACGTCTTTCAAGGTTTTCTTTTCTATCTTCGGGTTCACGATGTAGGCTAGGAAGGCAACGCATTGCTTGCGCAAACACTTGCTTGCTTGGGTACATGACATAAGCATCAACTTCTTTGAGGGTGTTTCACCGTAAACATGGAGTTGATCACCCTTGGGAAGAGGAATACGAATCATTTTATCGAAACAAACAACTTCAGCACGATTTTCACGAAGAAAATCCATGCCTACTATGATATCAAAGCTACCTAACTGCATAGGTATGAGGTTGATCGGGAAGACGTGGTTGTTGAGATCGAGAGTACAACCACGTAGGACGGAGTTAACAGTAACGGTCCTTCTGGTGGCGACTTCGACATCGAAAGTCTTTGGGAGTTTAGCGCGTTTACATTTTAAAAGCTTTTCGAACTCTAACGATATAAAACAAGTATCGGCACCAGTATCAAATAGACAAGAAGCATAAATACCATTAACAAGGAACGTACCATTGACAACATTATTGTCGTTATGAGCCTGGCGATGATTAAGATGAAGGCGCACCCACACACAGCCTGTGGTTGTTGTTGCTGAGGCTGTGGTGGCTGTGGCTGCTGCTGCTCTTGCTTCACGACTTTGTTTGGGCAGACATTGCTAAAATGATTCGGGTCACCACATGTGTAACAAGCATGTGCCTTTGTGGCTGGTGCTTGCTGCTGGAGCTGTTGCTGGTTGGTCTGGGAGCACAGGGTGGAGCTGGTAGAGCTGCTGGTGCTGCTGGTGCTTGACGAACTGGCTGACGAGGACCAGTACGGCAGCTGACAGTAAAGTGGCCATAGATATTACAGTTGGTGCAGAAACGGCAATTGCCACCAACTGGGTGATGATAGGTACACTTTGAACATAACGGGTGAGGACCTGTGTACGTTCGCTTTGCAGGCGGTGTGTTTAGTGTAGCAGCTTGAAACGGCTGAGAGTTCAACGGTGCGACAGCTGCACAATTCTTGCTTGGGTTCTCTCTTTTGCGATCTCGGCGACTGGACTTTGATTCTCGAGATGACTCGGTAGTAGCACTCGGCTTGGTGATAGCTTGGTTCGCGACTTTGCTGTTCTTGAAGTAACCAGCCTAAACCCGCTTGTCATTTATTTCTGCGGCAAGCTGATATCCTCAATGGTAGTAGGACGCGCTGCTTGAACAAAATCAGTGACGCAATCTGGTAGAGCATGGAGGTATTTCTTGATTGCTTTCACAGTAGTGTCCACCTGACTGGGTAATACTCAGCTGCTTGAAACGGGCTGTGAGACCAGCGTTGTCGGGGCCATCTTGCTTGATATCCCAAAATTCGTTCCAGTTTTTGAACTTCATGGGGAGGACATAATTCTTTCGCCATATTTCCTTGAGTTCCTCCCAAGTGAGCCTGTAAGCTTCATCGTTTCCGCGCTTGTTGCGCTCCGCAGTCCACCAATCAAGTGCCCTCGATTGGAACACGCAGTCCACCAATCAAGCTTCGGGACATCCGCTTTGGCGGAACGTGACCTCGATGGAATCGAACCAATGAAACATAGCAGGTGGTCCTTCCGTGCTAGAGAAAGTAAGAGGTCCGCATGCCTTGAATTGCTGGAAGCTGAACGAAGTCTTTGGCGTGTCGGTTTTGGAATTGACGAATGAATTGCTGCTGACAGCATGGATCTCGCTGATAATCTGGGGAATCACCTTGGCCATCTGCTTGGCCACGAGCGAGGCGATACGCTTGTCGGTGTTGTTGCGCTGGATGTTCCTCCTTGTGTGAGATCCCATGGAAGACATCTACATGAAGGATTTGATTGGATGAGATTCGATTATAGTAGCTTTATGTTCAAAAGTTTACTAATATTATTATTCAAGTAAGGCAATAAGCACGTATCCACGTAAACACAAAAACATGTAAGCACATAATCACATAATCACATAAGCACATAATCACGTAGTCACATAATTCATGTAAGCATATATATTTTGCACGTATTCACCTACTTATAAGTAAAGCGTAGCGCGTATGAGGTGCGAAATATAAGTGTAATAAGTGACTAGAGCTGCGTATGAGGACATTCGCGTAGGAGAGTTGAGCGTTTTAGTTTGGTTGGTGATTAATTAGCGTTTTAGATTTCGAGGGTTGTGCGAGTAGTGCATATATCGACGGAGCGTAAAAGCGTTAAATCAAGAAATCGATAAAGCGAGAAATCGAATAAGCGAGAAATCCACAAAACTTTAAACACATGAATAAGATAAAACTCGATGATGCTTAAATCGGCGATTGTAGGCTTAAATCAATTTTGGAGCGTCCTGGGTTTTAAGACAGCCACTACTCAAAGTGGTTCGAGAATTCTCTGAGTTCGGACACACGATTTGGCCTAATAGACAAATGCTCTCGCCGTACAATGGTTAACGACATTTATCCTTCCAGTTACGTCGTGTTCCGAGTCATTGAAGTAATCGAGACTTTGGTGAGATTGAAAATCGAAGAGTGGAAATAGTTGTTAAGATGTGGGTATCACCCCTAACTTAACAATTTCATTCCTAATTGTGTTTACACTCACTGATCGAGTCGGGAGTCCCACTAAATAGGAAATGGAGATTTTCGTTGAGGTTTGGATATCACTCATAACTCAACAAAGGTATCTCGTGCGATAGAGAATGCACGGAGTGAATGATCTTATCGAGAGTTCTTGGTTTTCACACCTAATCTTGACTTGATCACTCGTTTTGGGTGATACGAGTGTTTCCAAGCGTGTACATTATGTTAGCCTTAGGAAAGGCATGTAAGCATTTATGGCAAGTAGTTTAAGAATTTAGGTCAAAGATTGGTCAAATTGGGTACCTAAAACTATAGGCTAGGTCGAACATGGCAATTCTACCTAATTATCCTATAGTTATGGCTCTGATACCAATCTGTCACACCCAACCGATGGCGGAAACATCGGGGCGTGACACTAGGCGAACCAGATTGCTCAAGAGACATCATAACAACTATAAAGCGATAATATTTAAGTGTTCAACATCCCATACTATTAAACAACAAAATCCCAAATAATTATTACAATTTCAACAATCTCTTAAACATATCAAGTTCGATCTCCCCTAGATTTCTATTACATGAGTTTCTAGAGATAAATCCCAAATCCAATTCAGCAAGAAGTCATCAACCTGCCACATATGTTAAAAAAAAACGTTAGTACATTTAAGTAAAGGTGAGCATACAGGTTTGCGTATATAATAGATATAAAAGCGTTTAGCATACACCGCATGACATTACGTAAGAGATTTGAACTATGTATCTACTTAGATTCAAGTAAACCAATAAACCGTGAGTGAGAGGCACGCAAACAAGTGTCCACGTCCTAAAGAGAAAATAAATGAGAAATAAAAATGCGAGCCTTAACAACCCCGGGCCTCCGGGTGGCGGTTCAACCTCTAGCAAGCTATCATGTTAAGGGTGGCGTACTAGCAATCAAGTAACACATACAATTCAGCAGATTTCACGTATAGTCATGTATTAGCGGGATTGCGAATAAGTGTTTGAGTTTGTGTGATGTGATTTGACATACGAACATATGTGACACCCAAAAGTGTGTTTAAGAGTAAAAGGGTTCAAGTATACTCACAGTTGGTGCGATTAGAGAGAGAGGAGGCATCTGATGTAGGTTGAGGAGAGCGCCGGTTCAGCCTGTAAGCGAACAGAAGTGCATCAGTCTTCCGAAATGCTGAAACAGTTATCGGTTGAAAGAACAGTAGACAAGTTCGGGCGAACTTGTACCTTGGGGTACAAGTTCGGTCGAACTTGTGCTATCATCCTTGGAGGAGTACAAGTTCGGGCGAACTTGTCCTGATTCTTTGGAATCAGTACAAGTTCGGGCAAACTTGTATGTTTTCTAACAAAAATTGATCAAGTTTGGGCGAACTTGGTCACCAATCTGGTGACAAGTTCGAGCGAACTTGATGTCTTCCGAGCAAACTTACTGTTTTGGTCACCACTTCATGCGTTTTCGCGTCGTTTGCTGAGGAAATCGAGTGTCCATCCCTCCAAGCTTAAGCTACTGAGCAAAACCTACGCTGGAGAGGTCTTTTGGAGCGAGTTTTAGCCATTTTATAGAAACTCGGACTAATCCGGCTTGTGCAAAGTGACGATTTCGTCCTTGTGCTTCCGGATCTGAGATTTTGCTTGACAACGCCTCATTCCACTTCATAGTGAACGAAACATACATCGTTAGTCCGTAATTCGTGTAAAAATCGATACTTTAAAATGTTTTACTTAGATCTAAGTATAGATCCAAGTGAAAAACAGAAGTTTTGTAGAAAAAGATGAAGAGTTTCGTAAACAAAAGAGTTTTGATGAAATCGAAGGTAAGACCTTATGCAAAATCGTTGTAAAATGTTGTTGTAGCTTGAAAACGGGTTGATTCTTACATGGAAATCAAAGATTTTCGGTTTTGGGAGGTTTCGGGCGAACTTGCAGCAAGTTCAAATGAGGAGAGGAGCTGAGTATTTATAGGTGAAGGAGAAAATGAGCTGAAAAAGATCAAGTTCGGGCGAACATGTCACAAGTTCGGGCGAACTTGTTACAAGTTCGAGCGAATTTGATGATTTTCATTGATTTGGTGGAAGCCAGTTCGAGCGAACTTGGCTTATATGCTGAGTTCTATTAGCCTGAGCAAGTTCGGGCGACCTTGGTGTAACCAAGTTCGGCCGAACTTGGCCAAATGGCTAAGTTTCGTTCGTTCTTTTCGCGTTAGGAGTTCGTTTGGCGATTCGGTTCGTTTTAGGTGGTTATGTTAAGCGTTTTAGCGAAGTGTTAAGCATTGAGTTATTAAATAAATGTGATTTAGCGATTCGAATAAGCGAGAGCGATGCGATAGAGGGTAAAATCATAAATCAGAAAACACACATGACACATAAATAACGTAATGTAACATAAATAACTGCGTTTTGCGATGCGATGAGATAAGCGATGCGACGACACAAGTGTTTATTAAAAAATAACACACTCGGCTCTTTTGTAGTAACATAGTTACTTGCGATTGCATTGAATTTGCGTTGCGTTTAATAAAACACAATTATTTTACATAAACTTTTCCATAATCAAATCTCGGAGTACAACGATAGATATAAACGAAATACACGGAAATCAAATTATCAACAAAATTGCGAGTTGTTACAATTATTTAGATAATCTAGTATAATATAATATAATATTGAAAGAGGAGACTTAGTCCTGGGATTAAAGCGTTGTCGAATTGGCTAAGGAACATTTTTCAGCACTTTACCTATTCAGACAGGTCTATGTGATTACCAATATGTTTGACCTTTTAAACTTATCACATTAACCTTTAATTTTAACCTCGTAGCAAGCTATAATGTCCGTGTATCCCATAACATGACATACCCCCGCGATCAAGGTAAGCGCAACCGTTCATCGTAACAGGTGAGTATACTGGGATCATCCTTTGATTTTACAACGCCAGTGTAGTTGGTGAACAAGTTAGTACATCGTACTGTAGAGCAACCAAACAACATCTGACGAGGGTTTGGGCTTTATACCTTATGGTACTTATAATGAGATTTCCTTTCTCTTTAAGGTTTTGGCCTTCACCTAGGCTTTTTTTAAGGGTAGCCTGACTATGCCTAGGTCTGCATATGTCAGGATGCAACAGAAGGGCAGAACGGATATCCCCGGATGAATCACCAGCATAAAAACCCAGAACTTCAGACGTTGGCTATCTATCAACGCAGTATTTAAGACCATGAAATCATATGCCAATGATGTGTTATCCACATGACACATAGCTTGCAGTACTTGGTGTTTGATTCTTTATGTCCTTTGAAGGATAAGCCTATCAGCACATCACATTAGATCCTTGTCTTTTCAGTTTCGGTACCTTACCTGTGTTAGTCAAATTCGTTAGTACGGAAATTTATTTAACTTCCCAGGTATGTAATTCTCCCCCTAAAATTGTGCAAAGGTAGAATACTTTATGCCCAAATTTATGTTATTATGATTATGATTATGATTATGATTATTATTATTATTATTATTATTATTATTATTATTATTATTATTATTATTATTATTATTATTATTATTATTATTATTATTATTATTATTCTTTTTTATTTTTTTAATTGCTCAGTCGTTAAATCACATCATTTTTAAAAGGTCCACAAGCACTTTGAACCTCGAGTTGCTGACATGTTTTGTAAAACGATCCGCAGTATTAGCATCAGTATGTGCTTGGTCTTGGAGTGAAAACAAGATTTTTGATGATTTAGATAGCAGCATCATTATCAATATAGACAGTAGTGTCAAGATAAGTCAAACAGTAATCCTCGAGCTGATGTTGCATCAAAATAACCGGGGAACAACAGGCAGATGCTGCAACATATTCTGCTTCAGCGGTAGACAAGGACACCGTCTGTTGCTTCTTGCATTGCCATGAAATGAGTCTGTCTCCCAGGTACTGACATCCAGTTGAAGTTGACTTCATATCCATGTCTGTCCATCCAAGATTGCTGTCAGAGAAAGCAAACAAATCAAAATTAGAATCTCTGGGATACAAGAGTCCAAGTTTTGGAGCTCCTTTTAGATATCTAAAAATTCGTTTCACAGCAGTAAGATGAGAGAGTTTTGGATTAGCCTGAAAACGAGCACACTGGCTGACGACAAACATAATGTCGGGTCGACTGGCTGTCAGATACATCAATGAACCGATCATGGATCGATACGTTGTTGGATTGACTGGACTACCATCATCGTGTTCGTTTAAAGGCGGTTTCTCTGCTATGGGGGAATCCATTGGCTTTGAGTTGGTCATGTCAAATTTAGCAAGAACATCCTGAACATATTTTCCTTGATGAATGAGGATGCCCTTGCTGCTTTGTCTAACTTGAAACCCTAAAAAGATTGCCATTTCTCCTATCGAGCTCATCTCGAACTTCTTCTTCATTACCTCCTTAAATTCCTTGCACAAATTCTCATTTGTTGACCCGAAGGTGATGTCGTCAACATAGATCTGAACAAGGATCAGATCCTTGCCAACACCGTTTAGTAAAAAGTGTTTGATCTATTTCCCCCAGATGTATTCATGAGAAAGTAAGTGCTTAGTTAAGGTTGCATACCATGCACGAGGTGCTTGGTGCAAACCATATAGAGCCTTATCTAGCTTGTAGGCATAGCCTTCCTTTTCAGAATCAACAAACCCCGAGGGTTGAGCAACATAAATCTCGTCCTTAACTTTCTCGTACAGAAACGCTGTCTTGACATCCATCTGATACACTGTGAATCCCATGTAGGATGCATATGCCAAGAAAATATGAATGGCCTCAAGACGAGCGACTGGCGCATAAACTTCATCATAGTTAAGACCTTCGATTTGCTTGAACCCTTGTACAACTATTCTATCTTTGTTCCTAACGATCACTCCGAAGTCATCTTGTTTGTTTCTGAATACCCAGCGAGTCCCAAGTGCCCGTTTTCCTTTGGGAAGTTTCACGAGCTTCCAGACGCCTAATTTCTCAAACTGATTAAGCTCTTCATGCATGGCATCAACCCATCCAGGTTCCTGCAAAGCAACATTAATGTTTTTAGGTTCAATCTGTGAGATAAAACATGAATATAAACATGTGTTAATGGTTCCAGATCTACTGCGAGTTTATCCACCAGCAGAGACAGGCCCAATAACATTTGCAATCGGATGATTCTTCTGAACATGCCATGGAATTGCTACTTCAGATGTTTGAAAATTTGATGGCAAATTTGAAAAACTCTGTTATGCTATTCCAGTTTGCTCCCCCTCATATGATGCAGCAGAGTGGTCTGCTACTATTGGATCAATAGTACTTTCTGGTGGAACCGGATCTTGGAACATTGAATTTCCTTGAATATTAGCAATTGAAAGACTGGCGCTGGGCTGTTGTGCAAACTCTTCAGTATTTTGTACAGCATCATCATGAGTAGATGCTGGAGTAGACTTAGTAGCTGGTTCTTGGAGCGAAGAGGAAGAAGATGACACTGTAGGTGTCTCATGGAAGCAGGAGGATCCACTGTGTGTTTCTTAAATGCATCTTGTAAAGGTACAACATCATCCTCAACTCTGATGGGAACGGGCATCACTGAACTAGAAACATCTGCAGTAACAATCACATTAGGCAGAATATTGAAGGATTCAAACAGGGAAGAATAATCATATAACCAATCAGGTCGAAGTCGAGCATCCTTAGGATTCTCTTCCAGCCAGTCCACATAGTACGTCTCTATGATTTGCTTCTTGAGCTTGTTGTATACTCTAGAGGAGGTATTTTTAGCATAGCCAATGAAATAGCATGGATCTCCCTTTGCTTCGAATTTTCCTTTGGCATCCATGGTTAGGAGAACACAAGAGCACCCGAATATGAGAAAGTGTTGTACCGATGGTTTCTGTCCCTCAACTATTTCATAAGGAGTCTTCATGTGACGTTTGTTGATTAAGGCATGATTTTGAACATAGCAGGCGGTATTGACTACTTCTACCCAAAATATTAGTGGAAGACCAAAATCAATCAACATTGTGCGAGCACCTTCAATAAGAGTTCTTTGCGTCTTTCAGCGACCCCATTTTGTTGGGGGTTCGGGCTGCACTATACTGACGATCAATTCCTTTCTGAGCACATAAATCGTTCAAATAAGCATTTCAAATTCTGTCCTATTGTCACATCGAATAATTTTTACCGGCTAGTTTGCTTGATTTTCCATTAGAATAATGAACTTCTTTATCAAACCAGCAGTTTTGCTCTTTTGTTCCAGGAAGAAAACCCAAGTGAATCTGGAGAAATCATCCGTGATGACTAGACAATATGCCTTTCCGCCAATGCTCAACATGTTGATTGGACCGAAAAGATCCATGTGAAGCATTTCTAGAATTTTAGACGTTGTATGCACGGGCTTAGACTTGTGTGGTCTTCGATGTTGTTTCCCTCGGGCACATGACTCACATTTTTCAATTTGCATAAAGTCCTTAATTGGCAGATTTTTGACCAGGCCTCCTTTGGCTAAACGATTCAAATTCTTCATGTTCAGATGACCCAGTCGTAGATGCCATAGCATTGCATCATGTGCGGCGACTTCAGAAAACAAACATGTGACTTGATCAGTTGGAGCTTTGTTCATATCAAGCACATAAGCATTTCCACGATGTTCAGCTTCAAGAAGATACCAATCTTCATGAATAACGATTCCAGGTTTGAGGATCACGCATCCGTTTTTTTGTGAATAGAACTTCTAGACCTTTGTCGCACATTTGAGAGACACTTAATAAGCTATGCTTGAGTTCAGGAACATAATTAACATCAAAGAAGCTGAGAACACCATTCTTGATAGTACCCTTCATTGTTATTCGACCAGTTTCTCCTCCTGCAAAGTTGACAAGTCCACCGTCGAAGATTTTGATGTCATTCAACTGGGAGATGTCTCCTGTCATGTGTCTGGAACAACCACTATCGATAAACCAAAGGCGCACGATAGCCCTCCATAGTCGTTCCTGTACACAAGGCAGAATTAGTGAGAAATTGGTACCCAGATCATTTTTTATCCGGCTTAATTTCTTTCTTCATTTTCCAAACCTCACAGGAATTTGAAGAACCTTTTGTGTGATTTGAGGTTTGGGATGAAGATACGTTAACACTTGATGAGTTGGAACACCGAGACTGAGAATCAGCATGAGTTTTAGGTTTCCAAATCTCTTTCATTTTTCTGTTAGGTGTAATGTCTGGATTTACAGTTTGTTTATGAAATTTGTTTGAGCTAAAGATCTGTTGGTTAATTCTCTTTGCTAGATTCCAGTCTCCATCAGAGGGTTGCATTGTATGTGTTTCCGTCGGGTTTGATGACTATATGAACCCTTCTGATGATAAGTGTTCTTCAAATGATAAGACATGAGAGGATAATGAACACAATTTCGAGCTATGTGTCCCCGAATTCCACAATTGAAACAAGTTTGTCCTTTTGAGAAAAAGACTTTCAGTTCTGCTTGTGTTATTCTGGGAAGCTGACTGGGTATCTTCTTCCCACTTGGTGATGATTGCTTAGATGCATGTTTAGCCCTTGATGTATCCTGCTCACAATCATCAGCACAAGAGTGAGTATCGATAAGTTTACCCTTCAACTTAGGTTTAGTCAGTTTTTAGGAGAGTTGTCCTTAGTTTTTGATCTTTTACTTTTACGTGACCGTTTTTTCTTTAAAGAAGTAGATCCTGTAGGCTTAGTTTCATTTGTAACCTTTTCTTCAGAAACTAAGTTTTTTTTTTCTTTTGAAACGGTTTCATCAGACACTAAACTCTCAGGATCATGTGATTCGCATTCACCAGTTGATAAGCAACCTTGGTCAAAGTTTGTTTGACTGTCGAAGGTACATTGCTCATTTTCTGATGAATTAGAGTCGTTAACCTGAAGTTCTGACTCATCAGATATCTCCTGGTTATCACCTGATTCACTTTCACATTCAAGTACAATATCATCATCACAGCATTCAGAAAGATCTGAGGCATCAGTGAAAGTTTGAAAAAGGATAACCACATCAGAATCTATATCAGATGCCTCAGATTTCTTTGGTAAAATAGTTACATCAGAATCAGAATAAAAAACTAAAGCATTTAAAGTTTCAGGTTCAACAAATTTCTCAGACAAGCGCTGAGTTTCAAAAACCAAAGACTAAACAAAATCCCACACATAAGTATCATGTTTATCACATAAAATATCAGAATCATTAGGTTCATCATCCTCTTCAGACTGCTCCTCAACTTTCACTGACTTTGCACATTTAGTAGAACGATTAATATCATTAACAGAATCGAAATTAGAGGATGATTTCTCTTGTGTTTCCTTTTCATGATTTGAACTTTCAACTGATTCGTCTGAACATTTTTCATTATCATTTTTAACAAAACTCATGGGCTTTTGAAAATTTGTTTGTCTATTAGTCTTGAAAGGTTCCCATGGAGTGTAATAGCTTTGTTTACCATACATCATAGTATCATAATTTTTCTGTTCTTGCTCAGTAGTGGGCATTCTTGAATCATTATGATTGTATGGTGGTGGAACCTGAGTATAACCCAAGCCTTTACCTTTGTTTTTCTGATAGGCTAGCTGAACATCACATAGATTACGAACAATGTCACTGGAAACATTGAATTTTTTAATATTCAATTCATTTTGTCGATATTTTCCAGTGAGAAGATTAAGCTCAGCTCTCACTGAGTCACATTCCATTGTTTTTACATTTAGTCTGTTCTTATAATCATAGACCTAACATTTTTGTTGGTTTACATCTAAATGGAGCTGAGCTATGTCCTTTTTAAGTGCATCGATCTTTTCATAGAGAATTTTATTGTTCTCTCGAAGACTGATACACTTTAATATTTCACTGTTGTAATCGTTAATGAGGGAAAAGTTATGAGCCCTCATTTGTGCAACTTTGTTTCTACAATGTTCGGAACATAAAAGGTAGTTTACCGTTTGGGAGAGAGTTTTGGGTTCCTCAGTGAGTGCCATCAGACATTTGTGGACTGCTTCTCCAACTTCTGAAATCTTCAGAGACTCTACTTGTGCTGCAGCATCCACCCAGCTTAATCCTTGCTGATCCTGTACCAACAATGCTTTTCCAGTTCCAGAGCTTCCTATACCAGTAGAAGCAGAAGTCGAGGATTGAGTTTGAGCAGATCCAATGGGAACCATAGCTCTCTAGTGTTCCTGGCCGCAGCCATTTGAGTTGCTTCGTAGCCCACTGGTATTTTCTTGCAATCTCTGGCGAAGTGCCCTGGTTCATAACATTTGTAGCACCTTCGTTTATCTTTAACAGCTCCAGTCCTGATGTTTGACATGGGACAACGACCATATCTTTTCTGAAACTTTTCAGCTCTAAAGGCTGCCATCGCCAAATTCCAAGAGGCATCCAGTTCTTCAATGTCTTCTTCGACCACTTGATTGATTTCTGTAGCAAGAACTGATGGAGGAAGCAAGTCACCTGCAAGGAAAACATTTAGACTGTTGATCATGGAGGCTGCAAGGGCTAATTTTTCTTCGTTCTGCTTGGTGAGGAAAGCCATGTTATTAGTTGAGAGTGCGGGTTGGGTGTTCTGAGAAGATGGAGATGTCACTGGACTGTAGATCACGTTTGCGTGCTGAGGTGAAATGGGTGTGACAGTGTTGCTTTGAGGAGTCATGCCATACACATATCTTGTCTTCTGAGCTTGAAGTTGCGCTGGAGTTAACAGACTGAAGATCACATTTGGATTTGGGTTGCTGCTTGTTATAGGACTAAAGATAATGTTTGGATGACCAGGAAGACTTTGAGATATCAGTGCATTATTGGATCCTGTCATTCCAGCAGCAATCAAGGAATTCTTATGATTCAGCTCTCTTTGTTGGTTGTCAATCTCACATGATTTGATGGTGGCTATCAATTCAGTAAGAGAAACTTCATTCAAATTTTTAGTATGTTTGATCATTGACAGATCAGCTTCCCAACTCTTTGACAAAGAATTCAGAAGTTGTCGATTCATTCCACTGTTGGAGATTGAAATACCCGCACTGATCATTTGTGAAACAAGCTTGACAAATCTCCTCACTTGATTTTCCACAGTTTCTCCATAAATGTGATTGAATGAGCTGAATTGCTGATTAAGCATGTTTATCCTGCTAGCCTTCATGTCGGTGTTTCCTTCATATGAATTTTGAAGCACATCTCAAATTTCTTTATCACTGGTGCAATTTCTGATTGCAATTGAGATATCTGGTCCAAGAGCCATAGTGAGCTGACCCATTGCTCTACTATCCTCATCCATAGCTTTTCGATCTTCTTTTGACCACAAATGTTCAGGCTTGGGAATCTGGGTCATGGGATCATCTTCAGTAGCGTACTTAACGGTACGAGGACCATTACGAATACTTCTCATGATTCCAGGCTCCTTAGCCTTACAGTACTGTTCAAAACGCCAGGTCCAATCATAGTAGTCTTTCCGTTCAACAACCTTGGAATTTTGGTAGCCGTGCCGATGATTTGGTCTAGTTCTTGATGCAAAGCCAGATTCTGAGTCTGTATAATGGCTAAGGTTGCGTTGGTGAGATCCGCAGCAGTCAGAATTCCGTTGGGGTTCATCATTTTTAGTTTACCGAATAGTTTAATTAATATATTGATTAAGAAATGACAAAATTCAGTCAACAGTCAATGGTCAATAGTCAATCTGGGATGAGTTCGGATTGGGTTACTGTTTCGAGATGATTCGAGTTGGGAGACTGTTTTGAGATGGTTCGAGATTAGAAACTGTTTCGAGATGGTTTGAAGATTAATCCGAGATGGTTTGAAGATTTATCCGAGATGGAGTTCGAAATGCAATTTCTGATTCGAGATATTCAACTATTGAATCTGGGATGGGTTCGAGATGGAGCTCAATGATTCGAGACGATTCGAGATGTTCAAGAATTTAATTCGAGATGCTCACAGACAATTCGAGATGCTCATAATATGATCCGAGATGTGCAGATTTCGATTCGAGATCTTCAAACCAGACGATCCGTGATGTGTGATATGTGATCTGAGCCCGGAAACAGGTTCAAACAGGCTCTGATACCAATTGAAAGTCCCGAAAACGGATCTTTCGATATCACACTTAGCTTGAATGGTGGCGGAATCACACAAACAAGCTAATAATCAAGAATAGAAAGAAGATGAAGATGAAAATGAAAATGCAACTTGCATACAAAGATTTGTCTAATACAAGTTGATTGTTACCAAAAACCACCACCCTAATTACATCATATGCTATTTATACTAGTAGGGTTAGTGCTTCATTAACCTAAACCTTTAGGCCCAAAACTACCTCTAAGCCCAATTACACAAGAATACCCAAACTAATTAATTAACTAATGCATAAACCTAAATATGAACTAACACTTAACAAGAATAATTGATGTTTCACAATCACAATTTGACAATCATAGTTACATAATCGATGTTCAATTAACAAGAATACTCAATTATATACGATACGTACGCGGATACGGGTTCAATCAACAATTATGTTCTGATGTTAACAATAAAAACAATTAACAGACTAACAAAATTACACAATATCATATCTGAAATCAGACCTTTTGAGTTCTGATGTTATGTTCAGAAATCTAAAATAATCAGAATCGCACTACAACAACCGTCTAATGTTATTGTTCTTTTTATGATTGATGATAGCCGTCTGATTTAAACAAACCAACAACGTCGCCGTCGAGTTCTGATGTTCGTTCTGTCCTTCAACGGCAGCCCTGCATCATGTTCTGAATCGCCCTTTCAGTTTCTGATTCCACGTTCAGTGTTTTTTTTATTTTTTAAAATAATATTAGTATAGGTTTGGGCCCAATAAACCTAATGTTAAGTTGGCTAAATTATAAAACATAAAAAGGTATTTGATAATGGGACTCTATATTGGATTTGGTATGTTTACAATTTTTAAAATTTATATATATATATATATATTTAAATCCCGTGCCCCTCGAAATTGCAGGCCTTGTGCGGAAGTCTTCCCCGCACACCATAAGAGCCGCCCATGTACATTACAATTCCATCCAGATTCCATTCCATTATGTGAAACAAACACATCTAAATTCCAAAACAAATTTCAATTCCCGTAAGTATTCCAATTTTAATTTCGTTACAATCCGTGAAATTGTGACAACTCATAATTTCGAGGTTAGAACCGTTTGTTTTCATATTTATAGATCGAGTCTTATACTTATTTTAATTGACGGGTTAATTATACTCAACTAAATTATATTACAAATTCATATTATTTAAGCGAGTAACTGAAAGTCGAATCCTTATTCTTTTGAACCGACTCGAACCGTTTGAACCGAAGCCCATGTCGTGTGTGGAATCAAACCACCCGGGTAGCTCGGAACTTACGAGGCCCGAACCTTAGCATGAATATTATACATTTATATTAGTTAATTAATTATTTATTTTTATTTACTTAATTAATTTCTCATTGGTATTTGTTGATTTTGAAAAAAAAATTAATAAATAAATAATAGTGATAACATGCAACAAATTGTGCAGCCATTCTTTTTTTTCTTGTTTCCATGATTAACGACCCAACTCCCCATCACAAATCCCTTTGTTACGGCCCATGATGTATACGAATTTATACATCTTTAAAACGTCAAATAGACCCCGTTTACGCGAGAACTTGTCGTATTTTCATTGATTTTGGTACTTACTTGAGTTTGTGAAAATACAGGTTCGGGCTTCGGCCTGGTGTTGAAATGGAGGCTTTTGGAGCAAAAAGAAGCAAAAACGGAGTTTTCCGGCAAACTACCAGATATGGCACGACCGTGCCAACCACTGGCATGACCGTGCCAGGCCAATGGTGACCGGCACTCTCATCAAGCACTACCAGTCTCAGCGTGCCCAGGAAGAATTCAAGACTGGCACGACCGTGCCAAGCCAAAACAGTCTCAGATCAGCTTGTTCCTGGGATCATTTCAGGCATTTTCGAATATTTCATCAAGGAGCACGACCGTGCCAAAGGTTGGCACGACCGTGCCACCTCAGAAAAGTTTGAGTGGGTTTTTCCCAAAATGGCTAGCAAACAAGTCAACACTCGAAAAAGGCACTCTGACACTTACCAAGCACGACCGTTCCAAAAGGTGGCATGGTCGTGCCAAACTCCCAGTAACATAAATACGTGGTTTAAGCTCATTTGGAAGAGAGTTGGAGTATTTTGGTGAAGATTTCTCTCAAGAATCTGTCTTGGAAGCTTGTAGGAGTCAAGAGGAAGCCTTGAAGAGGAGTATTACACTTAGAGATCCACTCAAATTACCATTTACTTGTCTTTAATCTTGGTTAGAAACTTCTTACATTATGAACAATTATTGTCTTTGTATGTTTGATTTAGTTACCATGAGCCTTGTAGGCTAAACATTTGGTGTTGTCTAAACTAGTTGAAGCTTATGAATATGTGATAATCATGGAAGTTGATGTGGTGATTATTTTTGTTAATCTTCATAGTAGTACTTGAATCTTGTTCTTGGAGTTCTTATACATGCTTAAAGTCCTTGTTCTTGAATGTTTGGTCATAAGTATTTACATGTTATGTTCGAAAGCCCGTGTAAAGATTATGATTATTGAATCTTAGTAACTTGTTAGTATGATTCATAACTTGAAACTTGGAATGGTAATTGTTAACATGGCTTGAATGATGATTTGAACATGTGTAGGAATTCTTGCATTTAGATTTGGAAAATCATAATAATGTTTACTTGGATTCTATAGTTGTGTTTGTGTTAGATTGATGATTTTTGGCCAAGATTGTTATCTAGCATGACCATGCTTGTGGTTTTTGTCAAGAACATGATGATAGTGCTACTTACTTGAAAGCAAGTTAGGGTGATTATTATGTTGTTCATGGTAATTTTCCCAAACTTTGTAGAGTTAGGAGTTTTGACAAACAAATAACTCTTGTTTAAAGGTTAACATTAACTAAGCAAGTTGGCTTCAAATAATAATTCTTAGGTGATTAGAGTGATTATTTCATTTTAGTTTTCCTAAGGTTTATTAAACTAGGAAACCTTGATTGGAGACTTAGTTAACTTAGAGCTTGCATCACCATTGATCCTTCCCTTAGTTGTCACATGTTTGTTTGTAGATATTTAGTTTAGGCAACCCTTTCTTAGATATTGTTATTCTCTAGTTTAGTAGTAGTTTATTATTTTGCATGATAAACAAGGAACAAAACCAACTCTTTGATTGAAAAGGCTTTGAAGTAACAAAAGTTTAGTATCGAGACACCGCGTCCACGGATTGATATCCGGTTCTTACCGACAAATTATATTACCTCCCGATGGGTACACTTGCCCTTTGTGTGTATAGTTAGTTTTTAGGTGAAAACCCCTTTTTAAAACTAAATCTGTGTGAAGAAAAATCCAGTTAAATATATATATATATAATTCACGCACATGTTGTCGGGGATGCAGTCTTCTTGAGAACGGTTCGAGTTACTTATTTAGCCATTGTGAAAAGTGTATAAAATTATTGTCTACTTGATTTTATTTGTTTTTGCATGATTATTTGAGGAAAAAATGATTATTTGCTAGTTGTTTTTATTTTGGATATATAGTGCATTGTGCTCCTTCTTTTTCCCTACAGGTCGTATATGTCCTCAACCCCCGTTGCTGAAATTATTGAGCCTTCATCGGAGCCGGAGCGCAATCTTCATCGTAGACTGCGGGAGCGGTCCCACACGGTAGCCGCTACGATCGAGGTAGACGCGAGGGGAGACGACACATTCTACGAGGTTTGTGTAGAAATGGCGGACGAGGAGGAAACGAGGATCTTAAATGAGATAAGAAAGCCGTCACTTGAGGGTTTACCTACGAGCATCAATGCACCGACGATTAATAATAATAATTTCAAGATCAAATCTGGCACCCTATCGATGTTGCAGAATGCGGTGCATTTTTATGGCAAGGATCACGAGGATCCTAGTGTCCATATTGCGGGTTTTCTAGAGCTTTGTGCCACGTTCACGATTCGTGACGCATCACCGGATGCAATACATCTTCGGCTCTTTCCGTTTTCTTTACGTGATGAAGCCAAAGAGTGGCTTCTTTCACTTCCAGCTGGATCTATCACTACATGGAATCAATTAGCTGAGAAGTTCCTCCAGAAATATTCCCTCCAGAGAAAACTGTTCGGTTGAAAACCAGATTCTCAACTTTCGTCAGGATGAGGATGAGTCTGTCTACGAGGCGTGGGAGCGGTTTAAAGAGCTTATGCGAAAGGTCCCACACCACAGGTTACCCAAGTGGCAACAATATCAGATCTTCTACCATGGTTTAGATGGTCCGGGGCAGATGATGGTCGATACATATTCGGGCGGAGACATCGGCACGAAAAATTCCACTGAGGCATTTGAGATTTTAGAGAGATGCGCCGCGAAGAATCGTACACAGCAGCTGCCGAGAGGAAAGAGTTCTCGACAGGGAGTTCATCACGTCGACGACTTCACTGCCATGACAGCACGTATGGATACCCTAACTTCAAAATTTGATCGAGTGATGGAGCTACACTCGAATGGTTCTTCGAGTGGGGGAGCATATCATGTAGGAGATTATTCGACGGGAGAGATGTCACACGAGCATGCAAATTTCATGGGAAACCAATACCGTCCTCATAATAATCCCTACAGCAATACTTATAATCCGGGGTGGAAGAATCGCCCAAATTTCAGTTGGAGGCCAGATGCGCTTACTCAGCATCCACCCGGATTTGCTCCACGTCCCACAGCTCCAGGAGCGTATAGTCAGCCTCGACCTCAACAGGCGTCTCACACTAGCGAGCCTAGTGTGCAGGACATGTTCAGTCAGCTCATAGCCGGTCAGAATTCCATAAAGTCCGAGAATGAGAAGCGTTACAAGGATTATGACGGTCGTTTCGCGAGGCACGAGAGTGAGTTGAGAAGCCAAAAGGCTTCCATGCAGACCATTGAGAACCAAGTTGGCCAGATTGCCAAGATGTTGTCTGGGAGACAACAGGGGCCTTCCAAGCAATACGGAGCCCAATCCGAATGCTACTTCAAAGGCCATCACATTGAGAAGCGGCAAGACCGCTGAGCCCATCACTTCGGCTGCTTCACCAAAGCCGACAGATGATGAGGTTGATGAGGAGATTGAGATGGAGTCTCCGGGTGAGGTGCAAAAGAGGTGAGTCCCAGCAAGTACAGCACGACCCAAGGAGCCAATCAGAGAGTATGTCCCTCCCATTCCATATCCGGGGAGGTTGAAGAAGCAGAAGATGGGAGAACACTATGGTAAATTACTTGAGCTTTTTAAGCAACTTCATAAAAAATTTACCATTTGTCGAGGCACTTGCTCAAATGCCTAAGTATGCCAAGTTTCTGAAAGAATCTAACAAAAAGAAACTTGAGGAGCTTTTGTATGTGACCTTGAATGAGGAGTGTTCATTGGTTCTTCAGAACAAACTACCGAAGAAGATAAATGATCCCGGTAGTTTCACTATCCTGTGTTTGATTGGTAGTTTGTCGGTCAGCAATGCATTGGCAGATCTTGGAGCTAGCATAAACCTCATGTCATATGCGGTTTTTGCTAAGCTAGACTTGGGAGAGCCCAAGCCCACTCGTATGAGCATTCAGCTAGCCAACCATTCGGTGAAGTATCCTGGACGCATAGTTGAGAATATGCTTGTGAAAATTGACAAGTTGAGGAGACGACATGTCTGATAGGTCACGTGTCTCCCCCGTGTCCAGAGGTTTTTGAGGTTGTGGATCGCGTTGCTGAGCCTAACGCAAGTCCTTCTGTTGAGGATCCACCTTCGGTTGAGCTTAAGGAGCTTCCAGAGCACTTGGAGTATGCTTTCTTGGAGGGTGCGACTCATTTGCCCGTTATCATTTCTGCTGGATTGTCGGGAGAGGAGAAGGATCGATTGCTCGAGGTCTTGAAGCAACATAAGAAGGCGATCGCTTGGAAGATTATGGATATAAAAGGAATTAATCCATCCGTGTGTACCCATAAGATCTTGATGGAGGAGGACTTTAAACCTGTAGTTTAGCATCAGAGGCGTTTGAACCCGAACATGCAGGAGGTTGTGATGAAAGAGGTCATCAAACTACTTGATGCAGGTTTGATATACCCGATCTCTGATTCACCTTGGGTTAGCCCTGTGCAGGTAGTCCCGAAGAAAGGAGGTATGACAATAGTGACGAATGAGAAAAACGAGTTGATTCCTACTCGTACTGTCACCGGATGGAGAGTTTGCAGGAGAAGTTGGTGAATGCCCCGATCATGGTAGCTCCCGACTGGGAACTACCCTTTGAGTTGATGTGTGATGCGAGTGATTTCGCAGTCAGGGCCGTCTTGGGTCAAAGGAGAGATAAGCACTTTCACCCGATTTACTATGCGAGCAAGACTCTGAACGACGCTCAGGATCATTATACCACGATAGAGAAAGAACTCCTAGCTGTAGTCTTTGCATTTGATAAGTTTCGGTCTTATCTCGTCTTTTCCAAGACTATTGTGACACAGATCATGCAGCTCTTCGGTATCTTTTTAGCAAGCAGGATGCTAAACCAAGGTTGATACGATGGATTCTTTTGCTGCAGTAGTTTGATATTGAGATCCGTGATAAGAGAGGGCCTGAAAATCTTGCAGCCGATCATTTGTCTCGACTTGAGCATTCTGAGAGGAAGGAAATTCGTGGGCCTAACATAAATGACAATTTCCCCCACGAGTTTCTTATGAGGATCAAGACGAGTGATGACTCCCCATGGTTTCTGACTTCACGAACTACTTAGCTAGTGGCATCCTGATCAAGGGGATGACCCATCAGCAAAAGCTAAAGTTCTTTGCGGATGTTAAGTGCTTGTTTAGGGTAGGAGGAGATCAGATGATCCGGCATTGCGTGTATGTGACGAGGCGAGAGATATTTTGCGCCACTGTCACCAGGGACCTACAGGAGGCCACCATGGAGTGAATAACACTACGAAGAAAGTATTCGACTCTGGATTCTTTTGGCCGACTATCTTTCGTGATTCCCATGAGTGGGTAAGGTCTTGTGATGCTTGTCAGAGGGCAAGCAACATTTCAGCACGCCATGAGATGCCACAAAACGGCATCCAAGTCTGTGAGATCTTTGATGTATGGGGGCTAGACTTCATGGGTCCCTTTCCGACTTCTTTTGGTAACCGCTATATTCTAGTTGCTGTTGACTACGTGTCCAAGTGGGCTGAAGCACAAGCTTTACCCACAAATGATGCTAGAGTAGTGGTTAGGTTTTTAAAGAAGTTGTTTGCTTGCTTTGGTGCCCCAAAGGCATTGATTAGTGACCGTGGGACGCATTTCTGCAATGCACAGCTTGAGAAAGCATTGTCCCGATATGGTATGCAGCATCGGTTTTCTACACCATACGACCCCCAGACGAGTGGGCAGGTCGAGGTCACTAATCAGGGTTCAAGCGGATTTTGGAGAAAATGGTTAATTCTAGCCGTAAGGATTGGCCCGATAAGTTGGATGATGCAATGTGGGCTTTTCGGACAGCCTACAAGACTCCTATAGGCACCACAATGTTTAAATTGGTCTATGGAAAGTCTTGTCATCTTCCTGTGGAGCTCGAGCACAGAGCCTATTGGGCTTTGAAGACAGTTAACCTTGATATGGCTGCTGCGGGTGAGAACAGGTTTGTGCAGATCCATGAGATTGAGGAGCTTCGGAATGATGCGTATGAAAGCCCAAGCTATACAAGGAACGCACTAAGACGCTTCACGACAACTGCTTGAAGGACAAGAAGGAATTCCAAGTGGGTGATCGTGTGTTGTTATACAACTCACGTCTGAAGTTGTTTCCTGGTAAGCTGAAGTCTCGGTGGTCGGGTCCCTACATTGTACGGTCAGTGTTTCCTTACGGGACAGTGGAGATAGGTCACGAGGATGGCCGGTTGTTTAAAGTCAACGGGCATAGGTTAAATGCTTATGTTGGAGGGCCCGTTGATCAGAGTGAGGAGGTTGTTACCCTCCACCCCAGGAACAAATGAATGCGGGGTGGTGAGTCTAGCTGAAGACTCGTAAATAAACTTAGCCCGTTTTTGTATATATATTGTGTCGGTTGTTTGTTTTTCTTTTTCAGGTTGCGGTTCGTTCTGGTCGCGAGGGATGTTAGTGCTTGTTGTCGGCTCTCAGGTATGTTAGTTCGGCTATTTTCTTGGTAGGAGATGCTTCGTGAGTGTCCCGGGTTCAAGGAGTTCAGTTTAATTCTATTTTCTGTTCACCCTTTATTTTCTAAATTAGTTTTTGTATAAACTTTAGTTGTTTTTAAAAAAAAATTCCGAAAATCGAGCACTATCAAATGAAAAATCTAGCACTACCAGACCTGCTAGTGTAAGCCCTTTGCAGAACCAATAATAGCACCCACCAATAATAAACTCAACCACTTTTGCTTTAAACTCTTCTTCTTCATCTCACTTGAACCCATCAAGAACACTCACGAATCCCTTGCATCTCCTAGCTTCCTCCAAGATTACTTGTTTCTTCTATCCCAAAAATCATTCCAGGTGTGAATCTTTCTTTCTCTTTGTTGAGTTCTTGGGTCTTAGGATTTGTTCTTCATAGTTAGTTTATTTTTTTGGTTTTAGAGCTTGGTCTAAATAACCCGATTCAAGCCCGTTTTTAGTGTTTTTTTGTGTTGTTATTGACCACAAGTGACCGATTTACAAAACCCCTAAGCAAAAAAGATGAAAAATCAGGGTTTTGGGTGCGTTTTGAGCGATTTCAGGAATCTAGGTTACGTCACGCACGGTCGTGCTCAGGGTTGGCATGATCGTGCCATTCATAATTTTGTGACTGATCTTCATAATCTGCCCAGAAAAAACCATCTCTTCATAAAAAAATGGCAGATCTTCAAAACTCACCCAGAAATCGGTCAGAACCAGGTCATGCACTAGGGTGCCAAAATATGGCACGACCGTGCCACTTGAAGAATGAACCCAGAACTTCATAATTTTTCCAGAAACTTCATAAAATCTGATGTTGTTCATACACGCACGACCGTGCCAAACCCAGGCATGACCGTGCCAACTGTCCAGGGGTCCGTTTTTGTTTCATTTTTGTTGCTGATTAATTCCGGTTGTCTTGCAGATCGTTCACCCATACATGCTGTTTAGCAACAATGCCAAGGAAGGGCACTGTATACAAAAAGCGGAGCGGTTATGGGCTCGGAGGAACCAAATCGAGTGCACGAGGAGGCTTCAAAAATTAGACTTGGATCTGCTCGGTCAATCCGAGCGGTTCGAGGACTTGATGACACCTCCATGGAACTGCCTGTTTGACATTGCTGAGCCACAATACGTTGAGCTTGTGATCGAGTCCTTTGCATCCTTCAGATGCACGTTTCCATGCCCGGACGTATACGATAAAAAGGTTGGTGTCAGCTACTGGTTGTGGCGGAAATGGCACCACCAGTCCATCAGTCACTTCAGACAGGTATTAGGGTTGTATGAGGACGATGAAATCGACACCGAGCTGTTTGATGGCAGTTTGCAAGATTGGGAGCCGGGAGTTGATAGAGCAGCATTCTGGAATCATATCACGGTACCGGGTCGAGTTTGGGACCCATGCAAGGCTAAAGCTACTTGGATACTCGACCCACTTCATCGGCTCATCGAGCGGGCCATCTTTCTCATGATCGGGGGTCGCGGTGATAGCACCGGAAACATCACCAACCGCGGCCTCTTCCACCTTTACTGCATCATTTCGGGTTCAAATTGCAATGTAGCTGCAAGCGTTGTGGAGTCCATCTTCCGAGGTATTGGTTCGACGCCCACGTAAAAATTTGCAAGGGTGCTTTCGCAACCAAACTCGCGAAGTATTATCAAGTTCCATTAGATGGTCTAACCGAGGCTTGTGATTACGGTTTGCTCGACGTGGCCCAGCTGAACTCCATGCATATGATACGCAAGGTTAATGGTATCCCAAAACTTGTCGGCAAGTTAGGTAGGATTTGGGATCCGCTACCTGAAGAGGGGGATGATGACAGTGATGGTAGTGATGATGGTGATGGTGGTGATGGTGGTGATGACGTTCACATGCAGGATGCTCCTGTTCACGAGCCTGAGGGATTCGCTGGGGGAGCGGTTCCTCACATGCAGTTGGGTCATGGTTTCGCGAACGCAAATTGGGAGCATGAGCATGGTGATTTTGGTGGTGGTGGCTTTGAGAAGGGCGGGTACGGGCCTTATAACCCGACTACACTTGATCTTTGGCAGAGGATGGACAGGCTCGATTTGAGCCAGCAAGACGAGACGGGATGTCGGTCTGATTCACACAGAGCTACATAGGCAAGGTAATTTTCTGGAGGACATGTATGAGCAAAGCCGGCGGAGTTTTGACTGCCTTTTCAGTTCGCAGCAGCACATGGCGAACTCAATGAATGCTCCATACACGCAGCCGCCTCCCCATTTCACGCGCAGATCACGATTTGACCGCAGAGACGACGCCGGTCCTTCTGGACCGAGTGACAGGTCTTAGCCCCGTCTCCATTTTGTACTTTACTATTTCGTGTTTGAGGGTTGTGCTGTTTTGCACCGTCCGTACACCCCTCCGTTGTGATCTTTTATTTCCTTGTATTATGATTAATGGTTTGAATAAACAAGGCAAGGGTAATTGGGTTGGGTAATCTTTAGTGTATTTGATCTTGTTTGCTAGTGTGTAGTATTGCTTGGTTGAGAGGTTGGTTTTTTGGTTGCTTGGCGGTTCATTGCGGTTGCTCCTTAATTGTCATTTCGCTCCATTCATGCCGTTTCAATTCAGCGGAGTTTTCGTGTTCCATTTTCCTATTATTTCATTATATATGTTTGCATATATTTGTTTTTGTGTACATCGAGGGCGATGTACATTTCAAGTGTGGGAGGTGGTTAGCGCTTGAGCTTTGTTATCCAAAAAAAACTAATAATAATAATAATAATAACAATAAAATAAAGCTCTCTTGAATGAATTTTTTGTGGCTTAATAATCAACCCAACATAAGTTTTTATAAAAGCACTAAATTTTTGAAAAATATACAAAGGGTGAACGTAGCAAGAGCTCGCTCGCGTGAGGATTACCACTAAGTAATTTTTTGTATACACTTGAGCATGAGAAATCAAGCGATTGACCTACTTGTTTGCCTTACATATTTACCCAATACGCCCGTTTCCGTGAGTTATTTTTTAGCCTTTGTAGCTTTAGAATTATTTTTGCTCATGTTTTTGCGGGCAAAGATTGAGTGAGCCGGATGACTTTTGTGATTTAGAACTTATGTTAGGTATACATTTCGAGGCCGCAAGGCGAATATATAGCATGAAAATGATTGAGGCACTAGGAAACCTTTTGTTTTTAACCAATTTTAATGTATTTCCTCACCCAAATCATTCCCTTAGTTAAACCAATTTGAGCCTTCCCCTTCCATTTCTTTTAAACCACTAAATACTAACCACTTAGCAAAATTAGCCTTTTATATTTTAACCCATTTTTTGGTTGGAAACCCGGCTTGGTTAGTGATTAACTTGTTACTTTTGAATAGTATCTTAGGTTTTAGTTGCAACATCTTGGGGTAGAGTTTTTATCTAAGCAGATGTACTTAGTTTCCCTCTCAAGCATGTGTAAAAAAACGATAAAATGATCATAGTTTGAAAAAAAAAGCCTTACTAAGTGGCTTTGTTAGAGCAATTTTGGAATGGAAAAGCTAAATCCGTTGATTAGCTCTCGGTTAGATAATATTATATTGTATAGTTCTTATTTTCTTTTGTTCAAGTTAGTCGAACCGCCGGGTTACAACCGTTTTAGCCACTTTAAAATATCCACTTCCATACCTTGACCCTAGCCAAGTTACAACCCAAACAAGACCTCATGATTCATGTTATGTTTGTGTCGAGTGATTAGATTTGATCCTTTCACAAGCTTATGATATCGCATAGTCATCGTCGTGGCATCGAGTGTTTTACATATACTCCATAAATTGTATGTGCACCCATATATTAGCCGAGTGTGTGTGAACATTGTGAGGATGTGAGGTAGACTTGTAGGGATTTCCAAGATGGATCATTCCTCATAAACTTATTTTATATCCTTTTTGGTTTTTTCCATCATATCGAGTAGTCCTTAATTGTTATAGCTCGAGTTGTTTGTTTGTGCTTATAAAATGCTAGTTGAGATTATTGCCATTTAGAGAGTTTATGTTTGTTTTAGTTTGCTTGAGGACAAGCAAAGTTCAAGTGTGGGGATGTTTTATGTATAAGAATTTATACATCTTTAAAACATCAAATAGACCCCGTTTACGCGAGAACTTGTCGTATTTTCATTGATTTTGGTACTCATTTGAGTTGTTTGTGAAAATACAGGTTCGGGCTTCGGCCCGTGTTGAAATGGAGGTTTTTGGAGCAAAACGGAGCAAAAACGGAGTTTTCCAGCAAACTGCCAGATATGGCACGACCATGCCAACCACTGGCACGACCGTGCTAGGCCAACGGTGACCGGAACACTCATCAAGCACTACCAGTCTCAGCGTGCCCAGGAAGAATTCAAGACTGGCATGACCGTGACAAGCCAAAACAGTCTCAGATCAGCTTGTTCCTTGGATCATTTCAGGCATTTTCGAATATTTCATCAAGGACCACGACCGTGCCAAAGGTTGGCACGACCGTGAAACCTCAGAAACATTTGAGCAGGATTTTCCCAAAATGGCTAGCAAACAAGTCAACACTCGAAAAAGGCACTCTGACACTTACCAAGTACGACCGTTGTCACACCCCGACCCGCAGCGGAATAAGAGTCGGGCATAATTGGGTTATCACCAAAGCTCATGATATTTACTAAAATGTTTCATATTTATTAAAGTCAAAGTTACATTTCCAAATATCCAAACATGTCCATACAATACAAAGAAAATAAACCAAACATAACAATCCCAAACTTTAAATCATTTTATTCTTCTAATCCAATCCTATGTGTTTCTGGCTGCTGCTGGTTCACCTGTATCATGTGTAAAAATGGGGGGTTTTGGGTCAACATAAGTTGGCGAGTGAACCTTATTAGATAAACATTTATTAATGATTTACTTGTTAGTTTATCAGTGAAAAATTGTGCATAATCATAAATGAGCAAATGTAAATAATCAAGCAGTGGCAAATAGCAATCACAACTATAACATACAATAACATATGATAGCATACATGAACATACCAACATCATACGATAAATAACATAAATGAAACTGTGCGATCAAGGCTCAATCAAACGGAGCCGATCGTATTGCATGTACTGAAAATGAAAATGTCTGTGCGATCAAGGCTCAATCAAACGGAGCCGATCGTATGTGGGCACGCCAGGTTCACGCTCATAATGAAATGGGGAACATGCTCAATGCTCATAATGTAATGGGGAGCGGCGGCCTATGAAATTGCATGTACTGAAAATAATAAATTGCATCCAACAATAACTACACAACAGTTGAAACAAACTGAATACACAAGTTCATGATATGATGTATGCACAATGGTTTAATTATAATATATATAACAAGACACATGATACACCCCAAAACGTGATTAAAACGGGGAATTTGTAAAGATTCACTCACATTGGGTGCGTTTGAATGGAGATAATGAGATGCGCACGAATCGGAAGAATTGAACAACGAGAATTCCTAACCTAAATAATAACGGAAAAATATAGTAAACGAGTGGATTTTATTAAGGATTTTAATGGAATTTTTAGATATATTTTTGTGAGTTTAAGGCTATTTTCTATCTTTAAAAATGTTATTTTTAAGTATTTTTAATTGATTTTTAATTTAAATTAAATAAATAAAAATATAAAAAAAATGTTTATTTTGCGTTGACCGTTGACCGTGGACCGTTGACTTGTTGACCGGTTCGGTCAGCGAAATTGTTTGCGCCGGGTGAGGCTCGAACCCGAGACCTCCCGTACGCGTGCTCGCAGCTCTACCAACTGAGCTACGTGTCTAACCCGAAATAATCTTGTTTTTAATTATATTTATATACTAATTCGGTTTAACCAAAATTCTTTTAATTTCAAAAACATTTTAATTCAACGAACCGGTGCCAGTATCAGGTTTCGAACTCGTGACGTGCGATTCAGTGTTGCACACAGTCCACCGCTGGACTGTGTGTCTAACCTGATTAATATCTCGGTTTTTATTATACTTAACAACTAACGGAGTTAACCCGGTTTAGTTTTAAACAAAAAGTCATTTTGTTACATAAGGAGTGCGTGTATCAGGAATCGAACTTGTGACATGCGACTATGTTTTGCACACAGTCCACCGCTGGACTGTGTGTCTAACCCGTTCATATTACTGATTTTAAATAAACTTATAACTTAACTAACTTCGTCTTCTACATTCAGATTACAGTCAACTGATTCACTAATCCATTTCTTGTTTTTTACGATTAACAAACATTCTTAAGGCTAAAATGAAATGGTAGAGACGGTGTTGGAAGTATCATACCGTAGGAATGATATATCACAGAATTTTCTGGCAATGTGTCGGTCCCTGTTTTTATGCTCTTCAACTGAACAAGACAAATAACCATTTTGATTAGCTAATCGTGAAATTGAGGTGATCAGCAATTGTTAACAGAGGGTTTGAATGCCCTTACCGATTCTCAGATGAACATAGAGATTTTCAGAATTTTTCCGGCGAACTGAAATTAGCTGAATACAGTGCCTGAATTCGATTTCAATTGAAAGGTTTAAGTTAGAAATAGCTTAACAATTGTTGGACTACAACGTTATTGAAAGAATTACCGTTTAGATGATGAATACGGTTTTCCGGCGAATCTTGCAGAAATTTCCAGCGAGTTGTTTTAAGCGCTCTGACGGACTGAAAGTGTGACGAAAGTGAAATGGAATGTTTGCCTGATGTCTCTGAGTTGCGAGAAAGGTTTTGATTGAAGTAATCTGAGCTTTGATTCTTTTCGGTTATAAAAACCGATAATAATGAAAATTGATGTTCAACACTTCCGAATTGATTAAAATCATCGGTTCATCGGTTATAAACGTGAATGTGCGAGTAATCAAACGATTTGACGATTGAATTGCCGATTTCCGTTTCTCAGTTGGCGCAACCGGTTTAACCGAGTTTGTGTATAAATGTTATTTGTTTCCTAGAGATAACAGAAAACAACAAGTGGCGGAGTGGTGATGTGAGTGTGTGCTAAGTCTTTGGATTTAATAACCGGCTGACCCGGGTTCGAGTCCCGGTAGCAACATTTCTTTTTTATTTATTTTGTTTTCACTTTTTATCAAATATAATTTTTATAGTTTAGTTTGTTTATTAATTATGTATCATTAAAAACCAGAATAACCATAAATACACAACGTGACATTTATAACTTGATATTCGATTACAAAACAGAGCGGGTTTTGGAAACCAGTTTTTGACAAATGTTACAGTATCCCCTACTTTTAGGAATTTCATCCCGAAATTTTTTTTTAAGTAGTAGAAGTAGTAGGAAAAAGATGCTGGTATTTTTCGCGCATTGAGTCTTCACGTTCCCAAATAAACTCAGGTCCCGTTTCGACTCCCAGCGAACCCTAACAATTGGAATGCGACTTCGTCGTAAACGTTTTTCTCCAAAGTCCATGATCTCTACAGGTCTTTCAATAAAATGCATAGATTCATCAATCTGAATATCTTCCAGCGGAATGTGGAGGTTTTCCTCAGCGAGGCACTTCTTCAAGTTTGATACGTGGAATGTGGGATTAATCCTGTTGAGTTCTTCTGGTAGATCAAGCTTGTATGCTACGGGACCTACTCTTTCGAGTATCTCGAAAGGTCCTACGTAGCGTGGTGCTAGCTTACCCTTTTGACCAAAACGAACTACTCCCTTCCACGGTGATACTTTTAGAAGTACATGATCACCAATGTTAAACTCTAAAGGCTTCCGTCGTTTATCTGTATAACTCTTTTGACGACTTTGGGCCGCTAGAAGATTGTTTCGGATTTGATGGATCTTGTCTGTGGTTTCTTGGATCAATTCTGGACCAGTGATTTGAGCTTCCCCAATTTCGTGCCAACATACAGGAGATCGGCACTTACGACCATATAAGGCTTCAAAAGGTGCCATGCCGATGCTTGAATGATAGCTGTTGTTGTACGAAAATTCAACTAATGGTAGGTGGACGTCCCAATTTCCCTTGAAGTCTATGACACATGCTCGAAGCATATCTTCAAGAGTTTGAATGGTGCGCTCAGATTGTGCATCAGTTTGAGGATGATAGGCGGTACTGAGATCTAATCGCGTACCCATAGCGGATTGTACTGCTTGCCATGTTCGTGAAGTGAACGACCATCACGATCAGAAATAATGCTTAACGGTACCCCATGTTGGCTTACGATTTCGCTGATGTAAATACGAGCAAGCTTTTTGTTCTTGAAATCTTCGTGGATAGGAATAAAGTGAGCTGATTTCTAAGTCGGTCTATAATTACCCATATAGTGTCATACCCACCAGAAGTGCGAGGTAACCCGGTAATGAAATCCATGGTTATATTTTCCCACTTCCATACGGGTATTTCAGGTTGAACCAGAAGTCCTGAGGGTCTTTGGTGTTCAGCTTTCACCTTGGAACATGTAAGGTACTTGGAAACAAAAACAGCAATATCCTTTTTCATTCCAGGCCACCAATAGGTATATCGTAGGTCTTGATACATCTTATCGGCTCCTGGGTGTATAGAATATCACGTTTTGTGAGCTTCATTCATAAGAATTTCACGAAGATTGTTGTGGTTAGGAATCCAGATACGATCTAGGTAGTACAGAATACCGTCAGATTTAGTTTCAATTTTTAGCTCAGCTCCACAGGACATCTCCTTTCGTACATCATCTTCCGTTATTGAAACGTGTTGGGCTTCTCGAATTTGATCTTTAATGTCGATTATAATTTGCGAACATAGAAGACGAATGGAGTTCGCATAACCCTTTCGACTAAGTGCATCAGCCACCACATTTGCTTTACCAGGGTGGTATCTAATTTCACAGTCGTAGTCATTTAGAAGTTCGACCCATCTTCGTTGCCTCATGTTTAACTCCTTTTGATTGAAGATATGTTGAAGACTCTTGTGGTCAGTGTATATTTCACACTTAGTACCATAGAGATAATGTCTCCATATCTTAAGAGCGAACACAACGGCTCCAAGTTCTAGGTCATGAGTGGTGTAGTTCTTCTCATGCGTCTTGAGTTGTCTCGAAGCATAAGCTATGACTTTTCCTCTTTGCATTAGAACGCAGCCTAATCCTTGCCCTGACGCGTCGCAATAGACCACAAAATCATCACAACCTTCAGGAAGAGTGAGGATTGGTGCATCACAAAGTTTTTGTTTAAGAGTTTGAAAGGCTTCTTCTTGCTTGGGTCCCCATATGAAAGGTTTTCCCTTATGAGTTAAAGCCGTGAGTAGTACAGCAATGCGAGAGAAGTTTGAAATGAACCGACGATAATAGCCAGCTAGACCAAGGAAAGATCTTACTTCAGTTGGTGTACGTGGAGCTTGCCATTCTTGTACCGCTTTGATCTTTGAGGGGTCGACTTGTATTCCCTAATCATTGACTACATGTCCGAGGAATTGCACCTCTTTTAACCAGAATTCGCATTTGGAGAATTTGGAGTAAAGTTTTTCATTCTCTAGAAGTGTAAGGATGAGTCAAAGATGACGCTCGTGATCAGATTTAGACTTTGAATAAATAAGAATGTCGTCGATGAAGACTATAACAAATCGATCAAGATAAGGTTTGCAGACTCTGTTCATTAGGTCCATAAAGACAGCTGGTGCGTTGGTTAAACCAAATGGCATGACCATGAATTCATAATGGCCATAACGAGTTCGGAAAGCAGTCTTTGGGACGTCCTCTTCATGTACTCTAAGTTGATGATAGCCAGATCGAAGGTCGATTTTTGAAAAGCAATTGGCACCTTGAAGTTGGTCAAGAAGATCATCAATGCGAGGTAAAGGGTAGCGATTCTTGATTGTTAATTTGTTGAGCTCTCTGTAGTCGATGCACATACGAAACGATCCATCTTTCTTCTTTACAAAAAGGACAGGTGCACCCCAAGGCGACGAGCTGGGACGTATGAATCCCTTGTGAGTCAACTCTTGTAATTGACTGGCTAGCTCTTGCATTTCAGAGGGGGCTAACCTATAAGGAGACTTTGCAACTGGTGTAGCACCAGGTATAAGATCAATACGGAATTCGACGTCTCTAACTGGAGGAAGTCCTGAAATGTCGTCAGGAAAAACTTGCGGGAAGTCTTTTACTACAGGAATGTCTTCAATTTTCTTCTCCATGGTTCCCTTTTTGATGATATGAGCTAAAAAACGCGACATAATTCTTGCGAAGATATTTTTGAGCTTGAAGACAAGACATTAAGCTGAGCCCTTTCGACGAGGTTTCTCCAATGATTCGAAGAGTCTGACCGTTTCAAAGAGGAATACGAATAAATTTTTCGCGACATACAACTTCTGCCTGATGTTGACTGAGCCAATCCATACCGATTATGATATCAAAACTTCCCAGCTTCATAGGAATAAGGTCGACTGAGAAATCATGGTCGTTTAAGGTGAGTGTATAGTTGCGTATAATAGAGTTTAATGAAACTGGTTTCCCGTCTGCAACTTCTACCGTTATGGATTCCGTGAGCTTATCCCGATTTTTGCTTAAGATAGGTTCAAATTCTAAAGACACAAAACTTCTATCCGCACCAGTATCAAATAACATAGATGCATATCTACCATTTATAAGGAACGTACCGTTAACCACATTGCCGTCAGCTCTAGCCTGATTCGCATTAATATTGAAAGCTCTTCCTCTTGCAGGTGGAGGAGCTTGGTTCGCTTGATTCACCGGGTTGGCTTGGGCCTGAGCATGAATAATGTTTACCAACCTTGGACAAGTGTTTCTGAAATGGCTTGGGTCTCCGCAATTGTAGCAAGCCCGCATAGGTTGGCCCATAGGATAATTGGGTTGGTAGTATGTTTGGGCTAAATGTTGGGTGGGTGGTAATGGTAGGGGTTGTTGGGCTTGACCCATTAATTGTTGGTGGGTTTGGGTTAAAGGTTGGTGGCGGTTCGTTCGTTGAGGCATGCGGCAGGTTTGAACAGTATGACCTGCGCGACCACAGCCGGTGCAATATTGGCAAGGATGATCAGGGGAATGGTGATATTGGCAACAGTTGCATTTTGGTAGCGGGCCAGTGTAAGGTCTTCTGTATGGTGCGGGTGAAGGAGTGACTTGAGTAATGGGTGCAGCAGGAATAGGGGAGTTGGTTTGAGTAACTGCAAAATTTCTGGTGTTGCGCTTCCTCTTGTTAGCAAACTTAGAGGAAGAGATGGGATGGTTTGAAGTTTGACCCTCAACAGGGGCTTTCTTTTTCTCTTCTTTGAACTTCCCGTTGCGAATTCGGTTCTCGGTCAGTTCAGTTGCTAGCTCCATAGCAGCTTCAAGTGTTACTGGTGAGATGCTGAGAACTGAATCTTGAATTTTCGAGGGAAGTCCTCGAATATAATGCTCGATCAGACGATAGGTTGGGCTGAACAAATTTGGAACCATTTGGTTCAACTCCAAGAACCTCTTGTTATAGGTGGTGTGATCACCCTCCTTTTGCTTTAGAGAATGAAATTCGTCCTCCAGCTTTTTAATTTCACTCCTAGGACAGAAACGCCTAGTCATGATTTCCCTTAACTCCTCCCAAGTTAAGGCCATTGCATCTTCAGTTCCCCTCTTCCCTTTCTCAGTATTCCACCAAGTGAGAGCTACCCCAAATAGTCTCCCGGTAGCGTATCGAACCTTGCGATCCTCAGGACAATCGCAGTTTAGAAAGGTTTTTTCCATCTCCTCGAACCAATGTAGGAGAGCAGTGACACCCTCGGTCCCTTCAAATTTAGGAGGATCACAAGACTTGAAATGTTTGTATGAACACTTGCTGGTAGGAGGGTTGTCGATGGTCTGGTCATGTTGTTGGGGAGGGTTAGTAGGATTTGTAGCGAGGGCTTGTTGCACTTGGACCATAATGTCAGGCAGTATTGTGGCCATTTGTTTCGCGATTTGGGTGGCCAAGCGTTCCTGAGACCTTCCTGATCTTTTACCCCTTCGTTGTTGTCTGGACGACATCTACAGGAACATACATGAGAAGATTGTGAGTTTATGGTGTCTTTTTTAGGTGTCATGTGTCTTTAAGAAAATGAAAATAACATAAATATCAATAATGCAACTACATCCATAGGATGTCTTGGGTTTGCTCATGTTGGGCCTCAAATGTCCCCCATACCTTCACCTATATAGTCATGTGGGCCCCCATGGCTATTGGCTTGGTAGGATTCACATTAGTATTGGCGATTTAACACTTGCATCACCCGAATGCAAACCACAAAATATGTTTACGAGATGTATGGTCGGAATGTGTCCAGGTGTAGACACAATGACAACTCAAAGTGGGGTTAGTTCACACGACGTTTGGTATAGCATGCTTTGGCCTAATAGGTACTTCGTACTCTCATCGTTAGTCCCCAGGTAGGCAAACTGGTCCTTTATTTTGGATTTATACGAATGCCAGACTAGACAGGACGTTTCGACTACCGGTACTGGTACCCTTCCAGTTACTACATGCCCGTCATGAGAACTCACTTTGATGAGATTTGAAAACACAAAAATCATTGTAAAAGCAATCATGATGTGGTGTGTGCTTTCATAGATGTGATATGTTAGGAGTATATGATTCATGATAGGCATTATATGATAATATATACTTATGAACATGCTTGCATAACATTGAATGTAACATTTAACATAAAACACATAAACATCATGAAATTTGGCATGTAACACACAAAATCTTATAAGTTTCTAATCAACTATAGTATAGGCTCTAAGGGTCTAATAACCTATCCTATATCCTTATAGTCATGGCTCTGATACCAATCTGTCACACCCCGACCCGCAGCGGAATAAGAGTCGGGGCATAATTGGGTTATCACTAAAGCTCATGATATTTACTAATATGTTTCATATTTATTAAAGTCAAAGTTACATTTCCAAATATCCAAACATGTCCATACAATACAAAGAAAATAAACCAAACATAACAATCCCAAACTCTAAATCATTTTATTCTTCTAATCCAATCCTATTTGTTTCTGGCTGCTGCTGGTTCACCTGTATCATGTGTAAAAATGGGGGTTTTTGAGTCAACATAAGTTGGCGAGTGAACCTTATTAGATAAACATTTATTAATGATTTACTTGTTAGTTTATCAGTGAAAAATTGTGCATAATCATAAATGAGCAAATGTAAATAATCAAGCAGTGGCAAATAGCAATCACAACTATAACATACAATAACATATGATAGCATACATGAACATACCAACATCATACGATAAATAACATAAATGAAACTGTGCGATCAAGGCTCAATCAAACGGAGCCGATCGTATTGCATGTACTGAAAATGAAAATGTCTGTGCGATCAAGGCTCAATCAAACGGAGCCGATCGTATGTGGGCACGCCAGGTTCATGCTCATAATGAAATGGGGAACATGCTCAACGCTCATAATGTAATGGGGAGCGGCGGCCTATGAAATTGCATGTACTGAAAATAATAAATTGCATCCAACAATAACTACACAACAGTTGAAACAAACTGAATACACAAGTTCATGATATGATGTATGCACAATGGTTTAATTATAATATATATAACAAGACACATGATACACCCCAAAACGTGATTAAAACGGGGAATTTGTAAAGATTCACTCACATTGGGTGCGTTTGAATGGAGATAATGAGATGCGCACGAATCGGAAGAATTGAACAACGAGAATTCCTGACCTAAATAATAACGGAAAAATATAGTAAACGAGTGGATTTTATTAAGGATTTTAATGGAATTTTTAGATATATTTTTGTGAGTTTAAGGCTATTTTCTATCTTTAAAAATGTTATTTTTAAGTATTTTTAATTGATTTTTAATTTAAATTAAATAAATAAAAATATAAAAAAAATGTTTATTTTGCGTTGACCGTTGACCGTGGACCGTTGACTTGTTGACTTGTTGACCGGTTCGGTCAGCGAAATTGTTTGCGCCGGGTGAGGCTCGAACCCGAGACCTCCCGTACGCGTGCACGCAGCTCTACCAACTGAGCTACATGTATAACCCGAAATAATCTTGTTTTTAATTATATTTATATACTAATTCGGTTTAACCAAAATTCTTTTAATTTCAAAAACATTTTAATTCAACGAACCGGTGCCAGTATCAGGTTTCGAACTCGTGACGTGCGATTCAGTGTTGCACACAGTCCACCGCTGGACTGTGTGTCTAACCTGATTAATATCTCGGTTTTTATTATACTTAACAACTAACGGAGTTAACCCGGTTTAGTTTTAAACAAAAAGGCATTTTGTTACATAAGGAGTGCGTGTATCAGGAATCGAACTTGTGACATGCGACTATGTTTTGCACACAGTCCACCGCTGGACTGTGTGTCTAACCCGTTCATATTACTGATTTTAAATAAACTTATAACTTAACTAACTTCGTCTTCTACATTCAGATTACAGTCAACTGATTCACTAATCCATTTCTTGTTTTTACGATTAACAAACATTCTTAAGGCTAAAATGAAATGGTAGAGACGGTGTTGGAAGTAACATAACGTAGGAATGATATATCACAGAATTTTCCGGCAATGTGTCGGTCCCTGTTTTTATGCTCTTCAACTGAACAAGACAATTAACCGTTTTGATTAGCTAATCGTGAAATTGAGGTGATCAACAATTGTTAACAGAGGGTTTGAATGCCCTTACCGATTCTCAGATGAACATAGAGATTTTCAGAATTTTTCCGGCGAACTGAAATTAGCTGAATACAGTGCCTGAATTCGATTTCAATTGAAAGGTTTAAGTTAGAAATAGCTTAACAATTGTTGGATTACAACGTTATTGAAAGAATTACCGTTTAGATGATGAATACGGTTTTCCGGCGAATCTTGCAGAAATTTCCGGCGAGTTGTTTTAAGCGCTCTGACGGACTGAAAGTGTGACGAAAGTGAAATGGAATGTTTGCCTGATGTCTCTGAGTTGCAAGAAAGGTTTTGATTGAAGTAATCTGAGCTTTGATTCTTTTCGGTTATAAAAACCGATAATAATGAAAATTGATGTTCAATCACTTCCGAATTGATTAAAATCATCGGTTCATCGGTTATAAACGTGAATGTGCGAGTAATCAAACGATTTGACGATTGAATTGCCGATTTCCGTTTCTCATTTGGCGCAACCGGTTTAACCGAGTTTGTGTATAAATGTTATTTGTTTCCTAGAGATAACATAAAACAACAAGTGGCGGAGTGGTGATGTGAGTGTGTGCTAAGTCTTTAGATTTAATAACCGGCTGACCCGGGTTCGAGTCCCGGCAGCAACATTTCTTTTTTATTTATTTTGTTTTCACTTTTTATCAAATGTAATTTTTATAGTTTAGTTTGTTTATTAATTATGTATCATTAAAAACCAAAATAACCATAAATACACAACGTGACATTTATAACTTGATATTCGATTACAAAACGGAGCGGGTTTTGGAAACCCGTTTTTGACAAATGTTACAACCGTGCCAAAAGGTGGCATGGTCGTGCCAAACTCCCAGTAGCATAAATACGTGGTTTAAGCTCATTTGGAAGGGAGTTGGAGCATTTTAGTGAAGATTTCTCTCAAGAATCTGCCTTGGAAGCTTGTAGGAGTCAAGAGGAAGCCTTGAAAAGGAGTATTACACTTAGAGATCCACTAAAATTACCATTTACTTGTCTTTAATCTTGGTTAGAAACTTCTTACATTATGAACAATTATTGTCTTTGTATGTTTGCTTTGGTTACCATGAGCCTTGTAGGATAAACATTTGGTGTTGTCTAAACTAGTTGAAGCTTATGAATATGTGATAATAATGGAAGTTGATGTGGTGATTATTTCTGTTAATCTTCATAGTAATGCTTGAATCTTGTTCTTGGAGTTCTTATACATGCTTAAAGTCCTTGTTCTTGAATGTTTGGTCATAAGTATTTACATGTTGTGTTGGAAAGCCCATTTAAAGATTATGATTATTGAATCTTCGTAACTTGTTAGTATGATTCATAACATGAAACTAGGAATGGTAATTGTTAAAATGGCTTGAATGATGATTTGAACATGTGTAGGAATTCTTGCATTTAGATTTGGAAAAATCATAATAATGTTTACTTGGATTCTATAGTTGTGTTTGTGTTAGATTGATGATTTTTGGCCAAGATTGTTGTCTAGCATGACCATGCTTGTGGTTTTTGTCAAGAACATGATGATAGTGCTACTTACTTGAAAGCAAGTTAGGGTGATTGTTATGTTGTTCATGGTAATTTTCCCAAACTTGTAGAGTTAGGAGTTTTGACAAACAAATAACTCTTGCTTAAAGGTTAACATTAACCAAGCAAGTGAGCTTCAAATAATAATTCTTAGGTGATTAGAGTGATTATTTCATTTTAGTTTTCCTAAGGTTATTAAACTAGGAAACCTTAATTGGAGACTTAGTTAACTAAGAGCTTGCATCACCATTGATCATTCCCTTAATTGTCACATGTTTGTTTGTGGATATTTAGTTTAGGCAACCATTTCTTAGATATTGTTATTCTCTAGTTTAGTAGTAGTTTATTATTTTGCATGATAAATTAGGAACAAAACTAACTCTTTGATTGAAAAGGCTTTAAAGTAACAAAAGTTTAGTATCGAGACACCGCATCCACGGATTGATATTCGGTTCTTACCGACAAATTATATTACCTCCCGATGGGTACAAACTTGCCCTTTGTGTGTGTAGTTAGTTTTTAGGTGAAAACCCCTTTTCAAAACTAAATCTGTGTGAATAAATATCCAATTAAAATATATATAATTCACGCACATCAGCCCACAAAGGGGAAACCACCCATCTTCTGATCCTATTATATGTATTACATATAGATGTAATTATAATATAGCTAAGTATATTATAACTATCCTAATCAAACCCTAAACCACCACCTGCGAATCTTATGCTCCTTTTTCTCCTTCTTCCATCGCACACAAGACTCAAGAACTCCTTCATAGTTCAGTTTCAAGGCTCTTTTAAGCTTCTTTTTTATCGCTAGGTACCGTATCTTGTTACTTGTCTTTAGTTTATAAGTTAATGTTAGTGTTTGTGCAAGTGGTTCTTCGTTCTTGGCTGCGTTTTCTGAATTTGTAATAATCCTTATTGTTTTAATAATCACATGTGGTATAGAATTATTAGAAATCACATTTGTTGATGTTATATTTGATCTTGAGTTCAGTTAAGCCGCTAGGGTTTTAGTTGTGGGTTGAATATTGTATTTCGGGGATAACTAGAAGCGTTCAAGCATGATTTTAGTATGTGATATAGGCTGCATTTTCTGTTTATATAGGGAATCTCGAAACTTGATGATTACTTGGATCGTTAAAAATTATTATAGTTGGCTTTATGGTCGAACATGGGTTTGGGTATGTCCCTCGGGTGTTGTTTATCCGTTTAACTCGGTGGTTAGTGATAAATCGGTGATTACAAGATCTATTTTGTGATACAAACCTATTATGATTAATGTTTATGTGTCGCGGGTTCGCTAGATAGCGGTTTGCGGGATCGGGTAACGAAAACGGTAATCTGTCAAACAGTTACAACCAAGTTTAATCGGCTGTAACAGGGTCATAAATTAACGAAATATGGATTTTCTTGAGTCGATAACATGTCATTTCTAAATATGCTTCTAATGGCGCTAGAATCATGATTTTTAGACGTCATTTTCTATTTTAAATAAATTATTTCGTGTCAGCAGTTAAGGCTGCGTTTTTCTGTAGATTTTACGTCATATGTTTTGGGTTATAACTTGTTGCGTAGTTGGAGTTTTGCTATGGATGTTTTACTGTAGATAACCTTATGTATTTGTGTGAACCTCCAACTGGAATTACGTCAATCAGATAACCTAATGAATTTTTCCGTGAGCTGCAGTCAGAAAGTGACGAATCTGATTGTTGCTTAGTAAATGATTTTTTATAAACTTTTGGTAAATAGTTAGATTCTAAAATTTTAGTACAAGTCTAACCTCTCCGAGGGGTGCATCACATAAAAATATCATAATTTTTGCAGCTTAGTAAGTATGGTAAACTGACACCTCAAAACAACCAGTTTATAAAGTGTCGAATCTGCTACTTTTAGTACTCGCACATGCTTAATGATTGTATAAATGGTGTATTATGCGTCGTATTGCATATTATAAACATGTGCTTAAACCTACTCGGTAATATATCTGTGACAACATGTACGCATGTTACTTGTTAGATACGTGTAGAACTTGCGTGAATTTGCAAACATAAACCCTAACTCGGGTACTCTAATCTGCCGAGCTAAGCTAAGGTGAGTTCACAACTTTTTCTAAAAAGCATGTGTTCCTGGGTTGGGACAACACACTTATTTCCCTTGTTTGGGAAATACATACGGTACCCCTGGATTGGGGCTACACGCGCGTTCCTGGATTGGAACTACTGAACAAACTATCCACTGGAGGTGGACCACACTTTCCCTGGTATGGGATTGCCTAGTATTCCTAGTTTGGAATATTGTTAAATACTGTATTTTATATTTTATGTCTTTAGCGGACTAAACGAACTCTATCTGAAAGTCCTCACACACCTATACCGATTAGTCACCGGGTGTAACGCCCGGCGTTTTCATACTTTCCGTATTTAAAAAGCTCGTGTTGTACTTCTATTTTTGGAAATCTTTTGTACCTTGTATTCGTTCTTTCGTTGTAAGCTTTGTAATCGTTGTAAACTGAGACTTGAATCATAATGAACCTCGTATTTTTATCCTATTCATATTGTGCTTATTCATAATCATTTTATACTTAAACATATTCATACATTCATGCTTGATATTCGTAAACGTGAGAAAATTTTCAAATACGCGACAATCATACTTCGTGTAAGACTTATTCGTGATTCTTAAACTTACTCGTATTCGTTTTATACATATGTGGACCTTAGATCATGCTTTGTATGCTTATAAGTCTTAAAATGGCCCAAAATACGTTTTATATAACATTCATGAAAGGCCCAATCAACAAAACAAAAAAACATAAAATTTTCGCTCCTGACCTGGTCCTTGCGGACCGCATGGAGAACCCCATACGGTCTGCATAGAGTCTGGGCAGGCAGCAGGTTTGAACCCTCGCGGGTTTAGCACGAATCCCACCATTTCCTTCTCCTCCAATGGCCTTAAACCTCATTTAAACCCTCCCAAACTAACCCTAATCTTCCCCTATAAAACCCAAGTGCTCACCACACATTTTTACACTTTTACAACTCTCTAATCTCTCACAAATCACTCTCAAATCTCTTGCAACTTCTGAATTCAGGCAGATTCAACATATCTTACAAAATTTAGCATAACTTGCTCATTTCTTAACCATTTCACTTGATTCTTCTTCCTATGTACTTTGATAAACCTTAGGTTTGATTCCACGGATTCTCCTTGGAGAACCCAAACTTGGATATTCACCTAAAGCCTTCCAAACTTTCTGTTTTATACAAATCTTCTTAAAACTTATGTATTACATCAACCAAACTTGTGTTCTTGTGCTCCTAATCAAGCTTATGATAAGTGAAGCCTAACCAAGCTTGTTAACATGAACTAAGGGCTGTTTTAACACCCTAAACTTTCTGTTTTCAATGAGCTTTAAGCTCACAAGTGTTGCCAAGTCAAGAACTTGAGGTTAGTGTGACTACAAGGTTAGCTTGGGATATCCTACACCTAAGTCCACAAAACACTTGATGTTTTCTCATTCATCCTAAGTAGTTTGCTAGATGAAATTAACACAACCCCGTCTAGCCTTCGACGTGCATCGACGCCGGCTCACCGGGTTGTAGATTACTTGGCTATTTAGTGTATAGTAACACGTATTTCATTTCTTATCATTCGTGTACATTGTTCTTGACCCTCTTTGTTGTCTATGACAACTTGTGTAGTGGTGAACTCTTATGAGGTTCCTAAATGGATGGCTATGCCACTTACCTCCTACAAGACTTCTATGATATCCATGAATGGACTTATACGTATAACTATTATAACCTATATATAACATATATACCTAAACCGAAACCTTGATAATGACTACATAATCACATGTCGAGTTAGTAAGTTAATCACTAAAGAGTATGGTTCCTCGTTTAGATTCTAATAGGTGTTACGACCTATGAAATCACATAAACCCTAATGGGTTCCCATAGTGTCAAATGAGTGCTATACCTTAGTGAGTATTTTCGTATACTTTACTTTGTATGCATTATTCCAAAATCCCGAATCTTCCATAATCATTCCAATGCTCACACCTACGTTTTCCTCTTGTAGGATAACTCGGTGTTTCGCCATCAACTCTCAACTCTTCACGGAGTTTGCTAAACGGAACGCTTGCAAAACCGTGAGTATACCCGAACCCCCTTTTTACGTTTACTTGGATTCTATAGTTGTGTTTGTGTTAGATTGATGATTTTTGGCCAAGATTGTTTTCTAGCATGACCATGCTTGTGGTTTTTGTCAAGAACATGATGATAGTGCTACTTACTTGAAAGCAAGTTTGGGTGATTGTTATGTTGTTCATGGTAATTTTCCCAAACTTGTAGAGTTCAGAGTTTTGACAAACAAATAACTCTTGTTTAAAGGTTAACATTAACTAAGCAAGTGAACTTCAAATAATAATTCTTTGGTGATTAGAGTGATTGTTTCATTTAGTTTTCCTAACGTTTATTAAACTAGGAAATCTTGATTGGAGACTTAGTTAACTTAGAGCTTGCATCACCATTGATCCTTCCCTTAATTGTCACATGTTTGTTTGTGGATATTTAGTTTAGGCAACCCTTTCTTAGATATTGTTATTCTCTAGTTTAGTAGTAGTTTATTATTTTGCATGATAAATTAGGAACAAAACCAACTCTTTGATTGAAAGGCTTTGAAGTAACAAAAGTTTAGTATCGAGACACCGCGTCCACGGATTGATATCCGGTTCTTACAGACAAATTATATTACCTCCCGATGGGTACATTTGCCCTTTATGTGTGTAGTTAGTTTTTGGGTGAAAACCCTTTTTAAAACTAAATCTGTGTAAAGAAAAATCAATTAAATATATATATAATTCATGCACATCAAGTTTTTGGTGCCGTTGCCGGAGATGCGGTCTTCTTGAGAACGGTTCGAGTTACTTACTTAGCCATTGTGAAAAGTGTATAAAGTTTTTGTCTACTTGATTTATTTGTTTTTGCATGATTATTTGAGAAAAAAATAATTATTTGCTAGTTGTTTTTATTTTTGTATATATAGTGGATTGTGTTCCTTCTTTTTCCCTACAGGTCGTGTATGTCCTCAACCCCCGTTGCTGAAATCGTTGAGCCTTCATCGGAGCCGGAGCGCAATCTTCGTCGTAGACTGCGGGAGCGGTCCCGCACGGTAGCCGCTACGATCGAGGGGGGAGACGACACATTCTACGAGGTTCGTGTAGAAATGGCAGATGAGGAGAAACGAGGATCTTAAATGAGATAGGAAAGCCGTCACTTGAGGGTTTACCTGCGAGCATCAATGCACCAACAATTAATAATAATTTCAAGATCAAATCTGGCACCATATCGATGTTGCAGAATGCGGTGCAGTTTTATGGCAAGGATCACGAGGATCCTAGTGTCCATATTGCGGGTTTTCTGGAGGTTTGTGCCAAGTTCACAATTCGTGACGCATCACTGCATGCGATACGCCTTCGGCTCTTTCCGTTTTCTTTACGTGATGAAGCCAAAGAGTGGCTTCTTTCACTTCGCTGGATCTATCACTACATGGAATCAATTAGCTGAGAAGTTCCTCCAGAAATATTTCCCTCCAGAGAAAACTGTTCGGTTGAGAACCAAGATTCTCAACTTTCGTCAGGATGAGGATGAGTCTGTCTACGAGGCGTGGGAGTGGTTTAAAGAGCTTATGTGAAAGGTCCCACACCACGGGTTGCCCAAGTGGCAACAATATCAGATCTTCTACCATGGTTTAGATGGTCTGGGGCAGATGATGGTCGATACATATTCGGGCGGAGACATCGGCACGAAAAATGCCACCGAGGGAAGAGTTCTCGACATGGAGTTCATAACGTCGCCGACTTCACTGCCATGACAGCACGTATGGATGCCCTATCTTTGAAATTTGATCGAGTGATGGAGCTACACTCGAGTGGTTCTTCGAGTGGGGGAGCATATCATGTAGGAGATTTTTCGACGGGAGAGATGTCACACGAGCATGCAGATTTCATGGGAAACCAATACCGTCCTCAGAATAATCCCTACAGCCAGTGTTGTAAAAATCGCGACTAGGCGGCGATTAGTCGGCGATTAATCGCTAGTCGTACAGAAACCGAGTAATTTTTCTTAAATCGGTCCATTAATCGACTAGGTTCGACTAGGCCCGACTAGGTCCTACTAGGCCAAAAAAAAATCAACGATTCCAGCCAAATTCCAGAAAAAAATCAGTATATTCCGGCCAAAACCTTTAAATTTCGGTCAGTTTCCAACCAAATCATATGAATTCCAACAATTAATCATGTATACTTCAATAAATGAGTTAAGTAAGATTTAAAACCTAGCTACTTAATATATTTACCTATAGAAATGTATATATGTATACATAAAATTGAAAATTACATATAAAAAACCCGATCCGATTAATCCTGATTAATCCCGAGTAATCCCGAGTAGTCGCTAGTCCCCACTTCACCAGCCGACTAGTGACTAACGAGTTCTTCAACCTTGCCTACAACAATACTATAATCCGGGGTGGAAGAATCACCCAAATTTCAGTTGGAGGCCAGATGTGTCTACTCAGCATCCACCCGGATTTGCTCCACGTCCCACAGCTCCAGGAGCGTATAGTCAGCCTCGACCTCAGCAGACGTCTCACACTAGCGAGCCTAGTGTGCAGGACATGTTCAGCCAGCTCATAGCCGGTCAGAATTCCATAAAGTCCGAGAATGAGAAGCATTACAAGGATTATGACGGTCGTTTCGCGAGGCACGAGAGTGAGTTGAGAAGCCAAAAGGCTTCCATGCAGACCATTGAGAACCAAGTTGGCCAGATTGCCAAGATGTTGTTTGAGAGACAACAGGGGGGCCTTCCAAGCAATACGGAGCGAATCCGAATGCTACTGCAAAGGCCATCACGTTGAGAAGCGGCAAGACCGCTGAGCCCATCACTTCGGCTGCTTTACCAAAGACAACATATGATGAGGTTGATGAGGAGATTGAGATGGAGTCTCTGGGTGAGGTGCAACAGAGGCGACTCCCAGCAAGTACAACACGACCCAAGGAGCCACTAAGAGAGTATGTCCCTCCCATTCCATATCCGGGGAGGTTGAAGAAGCAGAAGACGGAAGAACACTATGGTAAATTCCTTGAGCTTTTTAAGTAACTTCATATAAATTTATCATATGTCGAGGCACTTGCTCAAATGACTAAGTATGCCAAGTTTCTGAAAGATATCTTATCTAACAAAAAGAAACTTGAGGAGCTTTCGCATGTGACCTTGAATGAGGAGTGTTCAGTGGTTCTTCAGAACAAACTACCAAAGAAGATGAATGATCCCGGGAGTTTCACTATCCCATGTATGATTGGTAGTTTTTCGGTCAGCAATGCATTGGCTGATCTTGGAGCTAGCATAAACCTCATGCCATATGCGGTTTTTGCTAAGCTAGACTTGGGAGAGCCCAAGCCCACTCATATGAGAATTCAGCTGAGAATATGCTTGTGAAAATCGACAAGTTTGTCTTTCCTGTCGATTTCATGATTTTGGACATGGATGAGGACTCCCGCTTATCTTAGGTCGACCATTTCTAGCCACTGCTAGAGCCTTGATTGATGTTTGCACTGGCAGACTTACTCTTAGGGTTGATGATGAGAAGGTGACCTTTGATATAGGTAAATCCATGCAGCATCCACAAAGTCAGGATAATACACTCTATTTCATTGAGACTATCGATACATATGTGAGTGATCATCTTCATGACACATTTGAGGAGGATGTGGTGGACACGCAGTTACTTGGAGGGGAGACTTTTGGTTCACCTGCTGTGAACCAACTAGTTGAGGAGACGACATGTCTGATAGGTCACGTGTCTCCCCCGTGTCCAGAGGTTTTTGAGATTGTGGATCGCGTTGCTGAGCCTAACGCAGGTCCTTCTGTTGAGGATCCACCTTCGGTTGAGCTTAAGGAGCTTCCAGAGCACTTGGAGTATGCTTTCTTGGAGGGTGCGACTCATTTGCCCGTTATCATTTCAGCTGGTTGTCGGGAGAGGAGAAGGATCGATTGCTCGTGGTCTTGAAGCAGCATAAGAAGGCGATCGCTTGGAAGATTATATAAAAGGAATTAATCCATCCTTTTGTCCCCATAAGATCTTGATGGAGGAGGACTTTAAACCTGTAGTTCAGCATCAGAGGCGTTTGAACCCGAACATGCAGGCGGTTGTGAAGAAAGAGGTCATCAAACTACTTGATGCAGGTTTCATATACCCGATCTCTGATTCACCTTGGGTTAGCCCTGTGCATGTAGTCCCGAAGAAAGGAGGTATGACAGTAGTGACGAATGAGAAAAACGAGTTGATTCCTACTCGTACTATCACCGGATGGAGAGTTTGCATTGATTACCGCAAACTCAATGATGCCATAAGGAAGGATCATTTCCCACTCCCTTTCATTGATCAGATGTTGGAGAGGTTGTCGGGTAGGATGTTCTACTGCTTCCTTGATGGTTTTTCGGGTTATTTTCAAATTCCCATCTATCCTGAGGATCAGGAGAAGACGACATTCACATGTCCCTACGGCACATTTGCCTACCGGCGGATGCCCTTTGGACTGTGTAATGCCCCTGCCACATTTCAGAGATGTATGGTAGCCATTTTTCATGCAATGATCAAGGATTCCATGGAGGTTTTCATGGATGAGTTTTCTGTATTTGGGAATTCCTTCGATCAGTGTATCGGGAATCTGAAGAGGATGTTGGCTAGGTGTGAAGAAGCCAACTTGGTGTTGAACTGGGAGAAATGCCACTTCATGGTGAAGGAGGGCTTGTGCTTCGGCACAAGATTTCACAGGCGGGGCTCGAGGTTGATCAAGCCAAGGTTGAGACTATTTCTAAGCTCCCGCCTCCCACATCAGTGAAATCTATTAGGAGTTTTCTAGGTCATGCAGGTTTTTACTGGCGATTCATAAAGGACTTTTCCAAAATCACCCGTCCCATGACTCAGCTACTCGAGAAGGATGACCAGTTTGTTTTCTCTGATGAATGCCTTAAGGCATTCGAGTTGTTGAAAGAGAAGTTGGTGAATGTCCCGATCATGGTAGCTCCCGACTGGGAACTACCCTTTGAGTTGATGTGTGATGCGAGTGATTTCGCAGTCAGGGCCGTCTTGGGTCAAAGGAGAGATAAGCACTTTCACCTGATTTACTATGCGAGCAAGACTCTGAACGATGCTTAGGAGCATTATACCACGATAGAGAAAGAGCTCCTAGTTGTAGTCTTTACATTCGATAAGTTTCGGTCTTATCTCGTCTTTTCCAAGACCATTGTGTACACGGATCATGCAGTTTTTCGGTATCTTTTTAGCAAGCAGGATGCTAAACCTAGGTTGATATGATGGATTCTTTTGCTGCAGGAGTTTGATATTGAGATTCGTGATAAGAGAGGGGCTGAAAATCTTGCAGCCGATCATTTGTCTCGACTTGAGCATTCCGAGAGGAAGGAAATTCGTGGGCCTAAAATCAATGACAATTTCCCCCACGAGTTTCTTATGAGGATAGAGACGAGTGATGACTCCCCATGGTTTGCTGACTTCACGAACTACTTAGCTAGTGGCATCCTGATCAAGGGGATGACCCATCAGCAAAAGCGAAAGTCCTTTGCAGATGTTAAGTGCTTGTTTAGGGTAGGAGCAGAACAGATGATCCGGCGTTGTGTGTATGGTGACGAGGCAAGAGATATTTTGCGCCACTGTCACGAGGGACCTACGGGAGGCCACCATGGAGCGAATAACACTGCGAAGAAAGTATTCGACTCTGGATTCTTTTGGCCGACTATCTTCCGTGATGCCCATGAGTGGGTAAGGTCTTGTGATGCTTGTCAGAGGGCAAGCAACATTTCAGCATGCCATGAGATGCCACAAAACGGCATCCAAGTCTGTGAGATCTTTGATGTATGGGGGCTAGACTTCATGGGTCCCTTTCCGACTTCTTTTGGTAACTGCTATATTCTAGTTGTTGTTGACTACGTATCCAAGTGGGCTGAAGCACAGGCTTTACCCACAAATGATGCTAGAGTAGTGGTTAGGTTTTTGAAGAAGTTATTTGCTCGCTTTAGTGCCCCAAAGGCATTGATTAGTGACCGTGGGACGCGTTTCTGCAATGCACAGCTTGAGAAAGCATTGTCCCGATATAGTGTGCAGCATCGGTTTTCTACACCATACCACCCCAGACGAGTGGGCAGGTCGAGGTCACTAATCAGGGTATCAAGCGGATTTTGGAGAAAATGGTTAATTCTAGCCGTAAGGATTGGTCCGAGAAGTTAGATGATGCACTATGGGCTTTCTGGACAACCTACAAGACTCCTATAGGCACCACACCATTTAAATTGGTCTATTGAAAGTCTTGTCATCTTCCTGAGGAGCTCGAGCACAAATCCTTTTGGGCTTTGAAGACAGTTAACCTTGATATGGCTGCTGCGGGTGAGAACAGGTTTGTGCAGATCCATGAGATTGAGGAGCTTCGGAATGATGCGTATGAAAGCTCCAAGCTATACAAGGAACGCACTAAGACGCTTCACAACAACTGCTTGAAGGACAAGAAGGAATTCCAAGTGGGTGATCGTGTGTTATTATACAACTCACGTCTGAAGTTGTTTCCTGGTAAGCTGAAGTCTCGGTGGTCGAGTCCCTACATTGTACGGTCAGTGTTTCCTTACGGGACAGTGGAGATAGGTCACGAGGATTGCCGATTGTTTAAAGTCAACGGGCATAGGTTAAAGGCTTATGTTGGAGGGCCCATTGATCAGAGTGAGGAGGTTGTTACCCTCCACCCCAGGAACAAATGAATGCGGGGTGGTGAGTCTAGCTGAAGACTCGTAAATAAACTTAGCCCGTTTTTGTATATATATTGTGTCGGTTGTTTGTTTTTCTTTTTCAGGTTGCGGTTCGTTCTGGTCGCGAGGGATGTTAGTGCTTGTTGTCGGCTATCAGGTATGTTAGTTCGGCTATTTTCTTGGTAGGAGATGCTTCGTGAGTGTCACGGGTTCAAGGAGTTCAGTTTAATTATGTTTTATGTTCACCCTTTATTTTCTAAATTAGTTTTTGTATAAACTTTAGTTGTTTTTCAAAAAAAAAATCCGAAAATCGAGCACTATCAACCGAAAAATCTGGCACTACCAGACCTGCTAGTGTCAGCCCTTTGCAGAACCAATAATAGCACCCACCAATAATAAACTCAACCACTTTTTCTTTAAACTCTTCTTCTTCATCTCACTTGAACCCATCAAGAACACTCACGAATCCCTTGCATCTCCTAGCTTCCTCCAAGATTACTTGTTTCTTCCATCCCAAAAATCATTCCAGGTGTGAATCTTTCTTTTTCTTTGTTCAGTTCTTGAGTCTTAGGGTTTGTTCTTCATAGTTAGTTTATTTTTATGGTTTTAGAGATTGGTCTAAATCACCCGATTCAAGCCCGTTTTTAGTGTTTTTTGTGTTGTTATTGACCACAAGTGACCGATTTACCCCCTACACAAAAAGATGAAAAAATCAGGGTTTTGGGTGCGTTTTGAGCGATTTTGGGAATCTGGGTTACGTCACGCTCGGTCGTGCTCAGGGTTGGCATGATCGTGCCATTCATAATTTTGTGACTGATCTTCATAATCTGCTCAGAAAAAACCATCACGCACTACCGTGCTAAGGGTTGGCACGGTCGTGCTCTTCATAAAAAAATGCCAGATCTTCAAAACTCACCCAGAAATCGGTCAGAACCAGGTCACGCACTAGGGTGCCAAAATATGGCACGACCGTGCCACTTGAAGAATGAACCCAGAACTTCATAATTTTTCCAGAAACTTCATAAAATCTGATGTTGTTCACACACGCACGACCGTGCCAAACCCAGGCATGACCGTGCCAACTGTCCAGAGGTCCGTTTTTGTTTCATTTTTGTTGCTGATTAATTCCAGTTATCTTACAGATCGTTCACCTGTACATGCGGTTTAGCAACAATGCCAAGGAAAGGCATTGTATATAGAAAGCGAAGCGGTTATGGGCTCGGAGGAACCAAATCGAGCCCATGAGGAGGCTTCAAAAAATAGACTTGGATCTGCTCGGTCAATCCGAGCGGTTCTAGAACTTGATGACACCTCCATGGAACCGCCTGTTTGACATTGCTGAGCCACAGTACGTTGAGCATGTGATCGAGTTCTTTGCATCCTTCAGATGCACGTTTCCATGCCCGGACGTATACGTTAAAAAGGTTGGTGTCAGCTACTGGTTAGGGCGGAAATGGCACCACCAGTCCATCAGTCGCTTCGGACAGGTATCGGGGTTGTATGAGGACGATGAAATCGACACCGAGCTGTTTGATGGCAGTTTGCAAGATTGGGAGCCGGGAGTTGATAGATCAGCATTCTGGAATCAAATCACGGTACCGGGTCAGGTTTGGGACCTACGCAAGGCTAAAGCTACTTGGATACTCGACCCATTTCATCGGGTCATCGAGCGGGCCATCTTTCACATGATCGGGGGTCGCAATGATAGCACCGGAAACATCACCAACCGCGACCTCTTTCACCTTTACTGCATCATTTCGGGTTCAAATTGCAATGTAGGTGCAAGCGTTGTGGAGTCCATCTTCCGAGGTATTGGTTCGACGCCCACGTTAAAAATTTGTGGGGGTGCTTTCGCAACCAAACTCGCGAAGTATTATCGAGTTCCATTAGATGGTCTAACCGAGGCTTGTGATTACGGTCTGCGCGACGTGGCCCAGCTGAACTCCATACATATGATACGCAAGGTTAATGGTATCCCGAAACTTGTCGGCAAATTAGGTAGGATTTGGGATCCGCTACCTGAAGAGGGGATGATGACAATGATGGTAGTGATGATGGTGATGGTGGTGATGGTGGTGATGACGTTCACATGCAGGATGCTCCAGTTCACGAGCCTGAGGGATTCGCTGGGGGAGCGGTTCCTTTGGCAGAGGATGCACAGTCTCGATTTGAGCTAACAGAAGACAAGACGTGATGTCGGTCTGATTCGCACAGAGCTACATAGGCAAGGAATTTTCTGGAGGACATGTATGAGCAAAGCCGGCGGAGTTTTGACTGGCTTTTCAGTTCACAACAGCACATGGCGAACTCAATGAATGCTCCATACACGAGGTCGCCTCTCCATTTCACGCACAGATCACGATTTGACCGCAGAGAAGACGCCGGTCCTTCTGGACCGAGTGACAGGTCTTAGCCCCGTCTCCATTTTGTACTTTACTATTTCGTGTTTGAGGGGTGCGTCATTTTGCACCGTCCGTACACCCCTCCGTTGTGATCTTTTATTTCCTTGTATTATGATTAGTGGTTTGAATAAACAAGGCAACGGTAAATGGGTTGGGTAATCTTTAGTGTATTTGATCTTGTTTGCTAGTGTGTAGTATTGCTTGGTTGAGAGGTTGGTTTGTTGGTTGCTTGGCGGTTCATTGCGGTTGCTCCTTAATTGTCATTTCGCTCCATTCATGCCGTTTCAATTCAGGGGAGTTTTCGTGTTCCATTTTACTATTATTTCATTATATATGTTTGCATATATTTGTTTTTGTGTACATCGAGGGCGATGTACATTTCAAGTGTGGGAAGGTGGTTAGCGCTTAGCTTTGTTATCCAAATAATAATAATAATAATAATAATAATAATATAATAATAATAATAATAATAACAATAAAATAAAGCTCTCTTGAATGAATTTTTGTGGCTTAATATCAACCCAACATAAGTTTTTATAAAAGCACTAAATTTTTGACAAATATACAAAGGGTGAACGCAAAAAGGGCTCTCTCGCGTGAGGATTACCACTAAGTACTTTTTTGTATACACTTGAGCATGAGAAATCAAGCGATTGACCTACTTGTTTGCCTTACATATTTACCCAATACGCTTGTTTCTGTGAGTTATTTTTTAGCCTTTGTAGTTTTAGAATTATTTTTGCTCGTGTTTTTGTGGGCAAAGATTGAGTGAGCCGGATAACTTTTATGATTTAGAACTTGTATTAGGTATACATTTCGAGGCCGCAAGGCGAATATATAGCATGAAAATGATTGAGGCACTAGGAAGCCTTTTGTTTTTAATAAATTTTTATGTATTTCCTCGCCCAAATCATTCCCTTAGTTAAACTAATTTGAGCCTTCCCCTTCCATTTCTATTAAACCACTAAATACTAACCACTTAGCAAAATTAGCCTTTTATATTTTAACCCATTTTTTGGTTGGAAGCCCGGCTTGGTTAGTGATTAACTTGTTACTTTTGTATAGTATCTTAGGTTTTAGTTGCAACATCTTGGGGTAGAGTTTTTATCTAAGCAGCCGTACTTAGTTTCCCTCTCAAGCATGTGTAAAAAAACGATAAAATGATCATAGTTTGAAAAAAAAAAAAGCCTTACTAAGTGGCTTTGTTAGAGCAATTTTGGAATGGAAAAGCTAAATCCGTTGATTAGCTCTCGGTTAGATAATATTATATTGTATAGTTCTTATTTTCTTTTGTTCAAGTTAGTCGAACCGCCGGGTTACAACCGTTTTAGCCACTTTAAAATATCCACTTCCATACCTTGACCCTAGCCAAGTTACAACCCAAACAAGACCTCATGATTCATGTTATGTTTTTGTCGAGTGATTAGATTTGATCCTTTCACAAGCTTATGATATCGCATAGTCATCGTCGTGGCATCGAGTGTTTTACATATACTCCATAAATCGTATGTGCACCCATATATTAGCCGAGTGTGTGTGAACATTGTGAGGATGTGAGGTAGACTTGTAGGGATTTCCAAGATGGATCATTCCTCATAAACTTATTTTATATCCTTTTTGGTTTTTTCCATCATATCGAGTAGTCCTTAATTGTTATAGCTCGAGTTGTTTGTTTGTGCTTATAAAATGCGAGTTGAGATTATTGCCATTTAGAGAGTTTTTGTTTGTTTTAATTTGCTTGAGGACAAGCAAAGTTCAAGTGTGGGGATGTTTGATGTATAAGAATTTATACATCTTTAAAACTTCAAATAGACCCCGTTTACGCGAGAACTTGTCGTATTTCATTGATTTTGGTACTCATTTGAGTTGTTTGTGAAAATACAGGTTCGGGCTTCGGCCTGGTGTTGAAATGGAGGCTTTTGGAGCAAAAAGGAGCAAAAACAGAGTTTTCCAGCAAACTGCCAGATATAGCACGACTGTGTCAACCACTGGTACGACCGTGCCATGCCAACGGTGACCGGCACTCTCATCAAGCACTACCGGTCTCAGCGTGCCTAGGAAGAATTCAAGACTGGCACGACCGTGCCAAGCCAAAACAGTCTCAGATCAGCTTATTCCTGGGATCATTTCAGGCATTTTTGAATATTTCATCAAGGAGCACGACCGTGCCACCTCAGAAAAGTTTGAGCGGGATTTTTCCCAAAATAGCTAGCAAACAAGTCAACACTCGAAAAAGGCACTCTGACACTTACCAAGCACGACCGTGCCAAAAGGTGGCATGGTCGTGCCAAACTCCCAGTAGCATAAATACGTGGTTTAAGCTAATTTGGAAGGGAGTTGGAGCATTTTGGTGAAGATTTCTCTCAAGAATCTGCCTTGGAAACTTGTACGAGTCAAGAGGAAGAATTGAAAAGGAGTATTACACTTAGAGATCCACTCAAATTACCATTTACTTGTCTTTAGTCTTGGTTAGAAACTTCTTACATTATGAACAATTATTGTCTTTGTATGTTTGATTTCCTTACCATGAGCCTTGTAGGCTAAACATTTGGTGTAACACCCCAATCGCGTAATACAACAAGACGCGGCGGAAATATCACGGAGTCACGTTACAAATTGCTCAGCCACAACTGGTACTAAATTGTTTCATTATTATCACATTGTTTTACAATACAAAGAATACATGTAATTGTCTTCTGTTTAAAGAAGTCTAAAGCCCGGATGCATTCCTATGTGTAGCATGCTTGAATAATCGTCAACCTGAAACATATGTGAAAAAGAGACGTCACCAAACAATGTTAGCGAGCACATAGTTTTGTTGGCCAAATAAATGGCAAAAGGTTTTGTATTGCAATTCTTTGACAACTACGAGAATTGCCAATTGTAAATCGACTCGTTTTAGCCAATGAATGGCAAAAAGTTAGCTTTGCAATACATTAACTTGATTATGAAACTTGTGACAAAAGAGTTTTGTATATGGCATTATGATCATTACTAAATAATTTTCATGCCTTTGAAAAATTGTACCTTGTTCTTTGTGACCATATTGAAATCGTCGATAAACTTGTAAGCATGTTATTAAAATCCAGTCAAGGATTTTGATAACTATACTGTAATTAGTCATAACTCGTGTGAGTATTAATTGAAATCAATCAATGATTTAATATAATACTAAATATCCTTCTAAGAATCTACCATACAAATCATGAAAGGATTCTTTAAGGATTTGGATATTGAACATTGAAATCAGTCGTACACAAAATCCTAAAGTGACTCGAATAACGCTACAAGAGTAATGCAATAAGAACACTTATATATAGGAAGTACCAGCGGCGTATCCACCATGTTCTTATGGTATTACACTTGTTTCGTTATCCTAATCACAACTAACCACATAAACACATAATCGTCACTTGTCACTTGTCTTGTCAACTTGTATCACATATATGCATTAAAGTACGGAGAATCCAATCAAGGATTACCAATTAGTACTTTAAACATACCACACATATCTAACTATAAAGATAGGTAGACGTAATAGGAAATAAGCCTTGTCACATTGTCTTGTCAATTTGTATCACATATACGCATTAAAGTACACAGAATCCAATCAAGGACAACCAATTAGTACCTTAAACATTCCACACATATCTAACTATAAAGATAGGTAGATGTAATAGGAAATAAGCCTTGTCACTTTGTCTTGTCATCTTGTATCATAAAATCGTAATCCTAATGGTGATTTGGATAAGGCTACGAAGGGTAATACAATAAGCACACTTATATATAGGAAGTACCAGCGGCGTATCCACCATGTTCTTATTATATTACTCTAGTTTTGTTATCTAAATCACCAACAATTCTACACATAAACCAATTGTTCATCGTTCATTGTTCATCGTTCATTGTTCATGGTTCATCGTTCATTGTTCATTGTTCATCGTTCATTGTTCATTGTTCATCGTTCATCGTTCATTGTTCCTCTTAAAGTACTTCTTAGAAATCTTACTATAAAGATAGAAAGATTTAAGAGCATACTTCAGACATCCTTTGAGAATCTAACTATGAAGATAGAAAGATTTTACAAGGATATAGGCCCTAAAAGACCTCTTAAAATATCGTACCATCAACGTCATGTTGCATAATCGGAAATAACACACAAAAAGCACTTAGTAAACATATACATGCCATACATTTAAGAAAAATTGATTACACATATGAATCACCCCAAAAGCATTTGGAAAACATAAAAGAGGGTAGAAATGTACTCGCCTGGGATAGCGTATAGATCTTGTTCAAACGATATAACAAAGCTCAAAGGATCAAGAGTTCAAGTGATGAAGTGGTTCCTAGTGTATCGGATAAATATAATGTTAGTGTCGAAACTTGAAAAGGAGAAATCGGATAGAATGAAGGATATAAACCAAACAAGAGTTGGATCTTGTATAATATGGTTCATATTACCTAACATTCTGATTTGGAAGCATTTCAAAAGGTTTTGGCTTGATACGGCTCGTTATAGTGGTTTACGCCACTTTAAAGGGTCATAAACGTAACTAGGGGTTCGGATGGTAAAATATGTCCTATAACAAGTCTAATATGTCAAAACTAGTTTATTTAAGTTGTGAAATCAGTTTAGATGTCAAAATAATGTTCGTATATGTTTAAAACTAATTTATGTGTAAAAAGGGCATTTTCGGCATTTTAAAGAATACATAGTCGACTTGTCATTTGACTATCCAAATGGTATGACCATAAGGTATAACCTCAGAGAGTTATTCCCTATGATATTATGGTCATAATAATCATTTTGGTCAGATCGTAAAGTTGACCAAATGGGTCAGATTTGAAAGTCAAAGCGGTGGTCAAACCGCTAGGCTTTTTGACTCTAAATAGGCATTTTAACAAAGGCGAATAATTTGACATGTTGCAACATGTCTAAATAAATTTATAAAAATATTTTGGCATCAAAACAACCTGTTTTGATACCCGAAAACAGATCCGTTGCAAAAATCGCATTTTGACCGAAACTTTGACTTGTCGAAATAACAAGAAATGGTGGGAATCAGTAGGCATGATTTTTAGGGATCATAACCACCTTGATTACCATCATATTGCAAGTTTCAATTGAGCTATATCTTGATCAATTCGTGATTAAAACTAAAAGTCAAACAGAAAGTCAAACTGTTAGATTTTTAGTTCATGTAAGCTATAATAATTGAACAAGACATGAAGGAACACTTACAAACACAAAGGATTGATCAAAGATCAACAGAGAAAGCTCCAAGGTGGTTGCAATTCAGATCTATAGCTGATATGAGTATGAAGGTGATTAAAGAGTTCAAGAATGGACATGAATTTGGTATTTATAATGATCCAAAGATCACCAAATCATGACAAGTGTTGGGCAAGGTGTTTAGGCATGGATTAGTGTCCCATTATGTGTCCAAAGCAGAAGAGAAGTGGAAAAATTCGTGTGCTTAGTCTCCTCAATTGAACAACTTTTTCCAGCTATATGCTATTTTAAATTTTCTGTGTCTGAAAGCTTCTCACGGGCCGCCAGCCGTTTAGGCTAAGGGGCTTGCGCCCCGCCAGAATCCAAAATAGTAGAATTGGCAGAAATGGTCCTTGCAGCCTCTAAACTTGTTTTTCGATGCGTATAGGGAACTTGAAATATGTCCAAAAATGTTCTAGAGGTCAGTTTGTTTGATCGTACGGTCGCGGTTTTCGGTTAATTACGACGAAAAGCGTAACAAACGCGTGTATGACGGTAAATGCGTAACGAATGGCATTTTTGCATTCAAATCACTAAAATATGATATTTCAATGATTACAAAAATTTTTGGATGTCCGTACATGTTTCGGATAGCGATTTACGCATAAAGGCATAGTTTTGCAAAATTTGCAAAATAGCCCCTGAAGTTACAAAAGTGTGATTTTGCGATACCGAAGCCCTCAAAACTTATTTCTAAGTTATGTGAAGGATATTTAAGGTATGTTAGGCGTGTGTTCTTGTTCCGGAGTGTGCGTCGCTGCGAGAATCGGTAGACTGTCGCAGTTTGTTGTAATTAGTCCCTGTGATCAAATAAGCTTGTTTTTGACACATCAAACCCTCCAAAACTTATTTCCAAGTTATGAAAAGGTTATTTAGGTTGTGTTAAGCTTGTGTCATTGTCTCGGAGTATACGTCATGTTAAATGGCTTTCGTTGGCGTACCGGTTTACGGTTTCGCTTATAGAAGCTGTATAGGAATTTGAAATCGATCAAGGACTGAATATGTGAATTTGTTTTTGAAATAAACTCGTTTTGAATCTGTAAAATGATTAAAATGTATCAGGTGTCACAGTCTCCCTGACTTTAGGAAATTTCGTCCTGAAATTTATTCGAAGGAGACCGCGGAGTGTCATTGAAACAATTGGCTGATAACAAGGCTCGAGATTCCAAAGATACGGAGCATCATTTGGTTTTGGGAATGTTTGGGGGATCCAAAGCGTAATCGTATTTATTCAAAATATCTCAAGGTATTCGGAACCTTTAGAACTTTTGAATCTTTAAGGCGTCATCGATTGTGTAAAAATGGCATTATGTTATACTAAGTCTTTAGTGTAAATCCTAGCAACAAAAACGGGTGTACATTCAAGCCTGGCCATACGTACATGGTTTCTAACGTCCCACGAGGTACATCCCATGTACCATGAGCATCTCATGCATAGGAGACGGGTCAACATACCTATGGCATCAAGATCGTCACCTTTAACACCATAATATTCTCCCGGTGGGCTCGAATAGAGTTAATGAATGTACTCGTCAATCGTCCATTGCATTCAATAACCAAATAACAAATAGTCACATAATCACATAATGGTCCAAGATAACATAAAACCTTCAAGTGATCCTAGTAACGTTCCGAAGAATAACACAATAAGAACACTTATATATAGGAAGCACCATCGGTGTATCCACCGTGGTCTTATTGCGTAATACCCTTCCCGTTACCTAATCACTCTAGATTTTATGCCACCATCTTAACAAAGCTTGCTATGATTCTCATGTATCGATCCTGGTAATTAAGTGTGCACCCATAATTACGCGTTTCGTCACATGGTCCGCATAGCTCCTCTTGTTAAGTAAGGGAAACAGATAATAAGGTCGAAACAATAACTAAACCAGATAATCATCATCATAACACAATATTGACATCAAACATACATCATCACAACATAGTAATTATTGAATGTGGGCGTGTTTCATACTAGAAATGATGACACTACTTGTTGTGTATACCACAAAATTAGTAGCAGGTATTTCATTCTAGTATAAATATTAATATATGTTTCACACTAACCGAACTGGTAGTATGTATCATATACTAAACGAATATGTATTTGTAAATAGTATGCTAAGTCAACATGCGAAGCAACATCGTATTCATGTACTATACATAATAGGTAACCAAACCATATATGTACCATCATGAAAATAAAAATAGAAGTAATAGACACATAGTACATAGTGTTTATTGTACGAATGCACTAGTGTGCAAATCATAATATGCTATTCTTGCTAGATTTATTTCCTAATAATAAGAACATAATCCTCGAAGTGGGTATGTAGTTGTAAATTTCACATTGTGTAATCATATTGAAATTTGTAACTGGAACGCGAATAAATGAAGGAAACTTCTTGATTTTCATATTGTCATTACAAACACAGTTGAAATATCGTTCATAGTTTCTAGATAACATAAGGAAAACATAAAGGTTCAAATGATCATGAGTGCTTGAGCGTCAGCTTAAACCTCATTGACATTGTACATTTGTCCGTTAGCATTTGCAAGCCTCGGGCAGTTTCGCTTGAAATGATTTAAATCACCGTAATTGAAACATGCCCCAGCTGGATATCGAGGTCGTGTCTGAGTAGGGGTAGCTTGATTTCGGATGCGACAAGTCACAGATAGATGCCCAAAAAGACCACAGTTTGTACATTGGCGGCATGGAGAATTTACTGGGTGGTGATAGTTGCAACGATTGCACCGAGGATGTTTCCCACCAAAACTCCCCCTAACGGGTATGGAGTTGAGTGGGATTGGCGCAGGGATTGCATAATTCCTTGAAGTCTTGCACTTCTTAGAATTTCTGGAAGATTCACCCGTTGTTTCTTGCGTAGCTTGTTTCTTGCCTCCGTTTCGAAAAAGTTTCCCTTTCCTGACCTGGGAGTTGGTTAGGGTGGCAGCTAATTCTTTAGCTTCCCTAAGTGTCGCAAGTCTGCTGCCAGTGACAATATCTTGGATTAGGTCAGGTAGGCCATCAATGTATTTTTCAATGGCCCGATCCAAAGGTGTGACCATAGTGGGGCAGAGTAAGCTCAATTGTTCAAACCGGTCAGTGTAGGCACGGTTTTCCCCACTATCCTGTTTGAGATAGTAAAATTCATTTTCGAGTGCCCTTATTTCGTGTCATGGGCAGAATTCTTCCATCATAAGATTCCTGAATTCTTCCCATGTTTGTGCCATAGCTACTTTTGCACCTCTGTCCCTCATGATTCTGTTCCACCAAATGAGTGCTCTCTTTTGGAAAATACTCGAGGCAAACTCTACTTTGCGCTCACTAGTACACTGAACATGGCGGAATGTGCTTTCTATACTCTCAAACCATTGTAGGAGCCCAATTGCTCCTTCAGACCCATTAAACTTGAGTGGTTCAGCCGAGTTAAATTGTTTGTAGTTACATGGTGTAGGAAAATTGTTGTTGTTGTTGTTGTTTTTAACTTGGATCACAATGTCTGGGAGTACAGCAGCCAAATTCTGGGTAATCATTGCTGCCATTTCAGCGTACCAAGTAGTGCCATGGTGACGAGACATCTTGCAGAAATAGCTACAGTAAAAACAAATTGGGTGAGATTTCGTAAGATTGTTATAATTTTAAAACACCATAGTAAATTGAAAATTTGGATTTGGCATTTGTTTAAAAGATCGTGTTTTTGTCCTTGGGAAAATTAGTGTTGTAAATTTTGTCTTGAAAATTGCTTGAAAATAAACTTTTGTTATATTTTCGGATAAGAAAATACAAACCAAATTAATGGTTTGTGTTTTAAATTCTTTACCATTTAAAATTTTATTATTTTTAAGATAAAAACTTTCAATCTATTTTTAGTTGAATATTTTTAAAATAAAGAAACTATTGTGGATTTTATTTGAAAAATCTCATCCAAATGATACAAATTTTGAAGGTCAAAAACTTATATTGGAATATAGAGTATGATTGTAAAGTGTCATGAGATGAAAATGAAATTTGTTTCGTGTGTGTTGAATATTGTCGTAACATATTACCGAAGGTAACATGTCGGAGTATTGTCATACAGGTAGTAGAAAATCGTTCGACTGATTAAGGTAGATGGGTTTTCATAGTGTTTCGAGAAGTCATACTTTAGCCTATAAGTGAACACTCACCTTAAGAATTCTCAGGTAAGAGTGACTGGTCCGATAATGCGGATTTGTACGAACACTCTAGCCTTAGACAGAAAACTCGGGGTACATGTGTTCACCCTTCCAGATTGCATGAGTTCACATTAATAAACCAAAGATTTCGACAAAAATGTTTGAGAGTAAAACATTTGAGAAATCCTTTTTTTATAACTTGTTTGAGATAAATGAGTCGAGAAATATTCTTGACAAAAACTTTTTGAGAAAGTGTTTCGATAAACCTTTTGATAAATTGTTTAAGATAATTAGATTGAGAAACATTTTGTTGAGTGCGTTTGAGGAAACATTTTTGAGAAACCTTTTTGATAAAACACTTAAGAGGAATACGTCAAGAAATGTTTTTGACGAAAAAGTTTGTGAAAATATTTGAGAAATACTCCGTTGAAAATGTTTTAAAAGAAAAACATTTTGGGAAATTCCTTAAGGCGTAATGCCTAAGGATTTAAGATAAACCATCTAAGGATAGATGATTTGTGAATCATAGAGTAGTTGTGGCACGAGTAAGGATGAGGATTAGGATAGAAATCCTAAGTCTACTCATGTTCGGGTCCGTAGAAGGGTTATAGACTAGGTTAAAGGCAATATAATAACCTAATTGCCTATAACCAGTGCTCTGATACCAATCTGTAACACCCCAATCGCGTAATACAACAAGACGCGACGGAAATATCAGGGAGTCACGTTACAAATTGCTCAACCACAACTGGTACTAAATTGTTTCATTATTATTACATTGTTTTACAATACAAAGAATACATGTGATTGTCTTCTGTTTAAAGAAGTCTAAAGCCCGGATGCATTCCTATGTGTAGCATGCTTGAATAATCGTCAACCTGAAACATATGTAAAAAAGAGACGTCAACAAACAATGTTGGCGAGCACATAGTTTTGTTGGCCAAATAAATAGCAAAAGGTTTTGTATTGCAATTCTTTGACAACTACGAGAATTGCCAATTGTAAATTGACTCATTTTAGCCAAGGAATGGCGAAAAGTTAGCTTTGCAATACATTAACTTGATTATAAAACTTATGACAAAAGAGTTTTGTATATGGCATTATGATCATTACTAAATAATTTTCATTCCTTTGAAAAATTGTACTTTGTTCTTTGTGACCATATTGAAATCGTCGATAAACTTGTAAGTATGTTATTAAAATCCAGTCAAGGATTTCGATAACTATACTGTAATTAGTCATAACTTGTGTGAGTATTAATTGAAATCAATCAATGATTTAATATAATACTAAATATCCTTCTAAGAATCTATCATACAAATCATGAAAGGATTCTTTAAGGATTTGGATATTGAACATTGAAATCAGTCGTACACAAAATCCTAAAGTGACTCGAATAACGCTACAAGAGTAATGCAATAAGAACACTTATATATAGGAAGTACCAGCGGCGTATCCACCATGTTCTTATGGTATTACACTTTTTTCAGTATCCTAATCACAACTAACCACATAAACACATAATCGTCACTTGTCACTTGTCTTGTCAACTTGTATCACATATACGCATTAAAGTACGGAGAATCCAATCAAGGACTACCAATTAAAGTACGGAGAATCCAATCCATTAAAGTACACATGTCTAACTATAAAGATAGGTAGACGTAATAGGAAATAAACCTTGTCACATTGTCTTGTCAATTTTTATCACATATACGCATTAAAGTACACAGAATCCAATCAAGATCTACCAATTAGTACCTTAAACATTCCACACATATCTAACTATAAAGATAGGTAGATGTAATAGGAAATAAGCCTTGTCACATTGTCTTGTCAACTTGTATCATAAATCATAATCCTAATGGTGATTTGGATAAGGCTACGAAGGGTAATACAATAAGCACACTTATATATAGGAAGTACCAGCGGCGTATCCACCATGTTCTTATTATATTAATCTAGTTTCGTTATCTAAATCACCAACAATTCTACACATAAACCAATTGTTCATCGTTCATTGTTCATCGTTCATTGTTCATCGTTCATTGTTCATTGTTCATCGTTCATCATTCATTGTTCATCGTTCATTGTTCATTGTTCATCATTCATTGTTCATTGTTCATCGTTCATCGTTCATTGTTCCTCTTAAAGTACTTCTTAGAAATCCTTCTATAAAGATAGAAAGATTTAAGAGCGTACTTCAGACATCCTTTGATAATCTAACTATGAAGATAGAAAGATTTTAGAAGGATATAGGCCCTAAAAGACCTCTTTAAATATCATACCATCAATCATCATGTTGCATAATCGGAAATAACCCACAAAAAGCACTTAGTAAACATATACATGCCATACATTTAAGAAAAATTGATTACACATATGAATCACCCCAAAAGCATTTGGAAATCATAAAAGAGGGTAGCAATGTACTCGCCTGGGATAGCGTATAGATCTTGTTCAAATGATATAACAAAGCTCAAAGGATCAAGAGTTTAAGTGTTGAAGTGGTTCCTAGTGTATCGGAAAAATATAATGTTCGTGTCGAAACTTGAAAACGAGAAATCGGATAGAATGAAGGATATAAACCAAACAAGAGTTGGATCTTGTATAATATGGTTCATATTACCTAACATTCTGATTTGGAAGCATTTCAAAAGGTTTTGGCTTGATACGGCTCGTTATAGTGGTTTACGCCACTTTAAAGGGTCATAAACGTAACTAGGGGTTCGGATGGTAAAATATGTCCTATAACAAGTCTAATATGTCAAAACCAGTTTATTTAAGTTGTGAAATCAGTTTAGATGTCAAAATAATGTTCGTATATGTTTAAAACTAATTTATGTGTAAAAAGGGCATTTTCGGCATTTTAAAGAATACATAGTCAACTTGTCATTTGACTATCCAAATGGTATGACCATAAGGTATAACCTCAGAGAGTTATTCCCTATGATATTATGGTCATAATAATCATTTTGGTCAGATCGTAAAGTTGACCAAATGGGTCAGATTTGAAAGTCAAAGCGGTGGTCAAACCGCTAGGCTTTTTGACTCTAAATAGGCATTTTAACAAAGGCGAATAATTTGAGATGTTGCGGCACCTGTTTTTATACCCGAAAACAGATCCGTTGTAAAATACGCAAAAATCGCATTTTGACTGATACTTTGACTTGTCAAAATAACAAGAAATGGTGGGAATCCGTAGGCATGATTTTTAGGGATCATAACCACCTTGATTACCATCATATTGAAAGTTTCAATTGAGCTATATCTTGATAAATTCATGATCAAAACTAAAAGTCAAATAGAAAGTCAAACTGTTTGATTTTTAGTTCACGTAAGCTATAATAAATGAACAAGACATGAAGGAACACTTACAAACACAAAGGATTGATCAAAGATCACCAGAGAAAGCTCCAAGGTGGTTGCAATTCGGATCTATAGCTGATTTGATGATGAAGGTGATTAAAGAGTTCAAGAATGGACATGAGTTTGGTATTTATAATGATCCAAAGATCACCAAATCATGACAAGTGTTGGGCAAGGTGTTTAGGCATGGATTAGTGTCCTATTATGTGTCCAAAGAAGAAGAGAAGTGGCAAAATTCGTGTGCTTAGTGTCCTCAATTGAACAGCTTTTGCCAGCTATTTGCTATCTTAAATTTTCTGTGTCTGATAGCTTCTCACGGGCCGCCAGCCGTTTAGGCTAAGGGGCTCGCGCCCCGCCAGAATCCAAAATAGTAGAATTGGCAGAAATGGTCACTGCAGCCTCTAAACTTGTTTTTTGACGCGTTTTGGCACTATTAACACCTGTCAACCCAATTTTTAAGCTTTATAAGTACAATAAAGTATAGGGAATTTGAAATATGTCCAAAAATGTTCTAGAGTTCAGTTTGTTTGATCATACGGTCATGGTTTTCGGTTAATTACGGCGAAAAGCGTAACCAACGCGTGTATGATGGTAAATGCGTAACGAATGGCATTTTTGCATTCAACTCACTAAATATGATATTTCAATGATTACAAAAATTTTTGGATGTCCGTACATGTTTCGGATAGCGATTTACGCACAAAGGCATAGTTCCGCAAAATTTGCAAAATAGCCCCTGAAGTTACAAAAGTGTGATTTTGCGATACCGAAGCCCTCAAAACTTATTTCTAAGTTATGTGAAGGATATTTAAGGAATGTTAGGCTTGTGTTCTTGTTTCGGAGTGTGCGTCGCTGCGAGAATCGGCAGACTTTCGCAGTTTGTCGTAATTAGTCCATGTGATCAAATAAGCTTGTTTTTTACACATCAAACCCTCCAAAACTTATTTCTAAGTTATCAAAAGGTTATTTAGGGTGTGTTAAGCTTGTGTCATTGTCTCGGAGTATACATCGTGTTAAAGGGCCTTCGTTGGCGTACCAGTTTAGGGTTTCGCTTATAGAAGCTGTATAGGAATTTGAAATCGATCAAGGACTGAATATGTGAATTTGTTTTTGAAATAAACTCATTTTGAATTTGTAAAATGATTAAAATGTCTCAGGTGTCACATTTGGTGTTGTCTAAACTAGTTGAAGTTTATGAATATGTGATAATCATGGAAGTTAATGTCGTGATTATTTTTGTTAATCTTCATAGTAGTGCTTGAAACTTGTTTTTGGAGTTCTTATACATGCTTAAAGTCCTTGTTCTTGAATGTTTGGTCATAAGTATTTACATGTTGTGTTGGAAAGCCCATGTAAAGATTATGATTATTGAATCTTAGTATGATTCATAACATGAAACTAGGAATGGTAATTGTTTACATGGCTTGAATGATGATTTGAACATGTGTAGGAATTCTTGCATTTAGATTTGGAAAAATCATAATAATATTTACTTGGATTCTATAGTTGTGTTTGTGTTAGATTGATGATTTTTGGCCAAGATTGTTATCTAGCATGACCATGCTTGTGGTTTTTGTCAAGAACATGATGATAGTGCTACTTACTTGAAAGCAAGTTTGGGTGATTGTTATGTTGTTCATGGTAATTTTCCCAAACTTGTAGAGTTAGGAGTTTTGACAAACAAATAACTCTTGTTTAATGGTTAACAATAACTAAGCAAGTGAGCTTCAAATAATAATTCTTAGGTGATTAGAGTGATTATTTCATTTTAGTTTTCCTAAGGTTTATTAAACTAGGAAACCTTGATTGGAGACTTAGTTAACTAGGAGCTTGCATCACCATTGATCCTTTCCTTAGTTGTCACATGTTTGTTTGTGGATATTTAGTTTAGGCAACCCTTTCTTAGATATTGTTATTCTCTAGTTTAGTAGTAGTTTATTATTTTGCATGATAAATTAGGAACAAAACTAACTCTTTGATTGAAAAGGCTTTGAAGTAACAAAAGTTTAGTATCGAGACACCGCGTCCACGGATTGATATCCAGTTCTTACCGACAAATTATATTACCTCCCGATGGGCACACTTGCCCTTTGTGTGTGTAGTTAGTTTTTAGGTGAAAATACATTTTTAAAACTAAATCTGTGTGAATAAATATCCAACTAAATATATATATAATTCACGCACATCAACCCACTAAGGGGAAACCACCCCATCTTCTGATCCTATTATATGTATTACATATAGCTGTAATTATAATATAACTAAGTATATCATAACTATCCTAATAAACCCTAAACCACCACTTGTGAATCTTGTGCTCCTTTTTCTCCTTCTTCCATCGCACACAAGACTCGAGAACTCCTCCATAGTTCAGTTTCAAGGCTCTTTTACGCTTCTTTTTTATCGCTAGGTACCGTATCTTTTTGCTTGTCTTTAGTTTATAAGTTAATGTTAGTGTTTGTGCAAGTGGTTCTTCATTCTTGGATGCGTTTTCTGAATTTGTTATAATCCTTATTGATTTAATAATTACATGTGGTATAGAATTATTAGAAATCACATTTGTTGATGTTATATTTGATCTTGAGTTCGGTTAAGCCGCTAGGGTTTTAGTTGTGGGTTGAATATTGTATTTCGAGGATAACTAGAAGCGTTCAAGCATGATTTTAGTATGTGATATAGGCTGCGTTTTCTGTTTATATAGGGAATCTTGAAACTTGATGATTACTTGGATTGTTAAAAATTATTATAGTTGGCTTTATGGTCGAACATGGGTTCGGGTATGTCCCTCGGGTGTTGTTTATGGGTTTAACTTGGTGGTTAGTGATAAATCGGTGATCACAAGATCTATTTTGTGATACAAACCTATTGTGATTAATGTTTATGTGTCGCGGGTTCGCTAGATAGCCGTTTGCGGGATCGGGTAACGAAAACGGTAATCTGTCAAACAGTTACAGCCAACTTTAATCGGCTGTAACGGGTCATAAATTAACGAAATATGGATTTTCTTGAGTGGATAACGTGTCATTTCTAAATACGTTTCTAATGGCGCTAGAATCATGATTTTTAGACGTCATTTTCTATTTTAAATAAATTATTTCGTTTCAGCAGTTAAAGCTGCGTTTTTTCTGTAGATTTTACGTCATATGTTTTGGGTCATAACTTTTTGCGTAGTTGGAGTTTTGCTATGGATTTTTTACTGTAGATAACCTTATGTATTTGTGTGAACCTCCAACTGGAATTACGTCAATTGGATAACCGAATAGTTTTTAATGAATTTTTCCGTGAGCTGCAGTCAGAAAGTGACGAATCTGATTGTTTCTTAGTAAATGATTTTTAATATTTTTGTTAAAGAGTTAGACTCTAAAATTTTAGCACAAGTCTAACCCCTCTGAGGGGTGCATCACATAAAAAAATCATAATTTTTGCAGCTTACTAAGTATGGTAAACGGACACCTCAAAACAACCCATTTTCAGTTAATTGAGTTATGCATGTTTGTAAGTTTATAAAGTGTCGAATCTGCTACTTTTAGTACTCGTACATGCTTAATGATTGTATAAATGGTGTATTGCGCGTCGTATTGCATATTATGAACATGTGCTTAAAAACTACTCGGTAATATATTTGTGACAACATGTATGCATGTTACTTGTTAGATACGTGTAGAACTTGCGTGAATTTGCAAACATAAACCCTAACTCGGGTACTCTAATCTGCCGAGGTAAGCTAAGGTGAGTTTACAACTTTTTCTAAAAAGCATGTGTCCCTGGTTTGGGACAACACACTTATTTCCTTAGTTTGGAAAATACATACGGTACCCCTAGATTGGGGCTACACGCGCGTTCCTGGATTGGAACTACTAAACAAACTATCGACTGGAGGTGGATCACACTTTCCCTGGTATGGGATTGCCTAGTATTCCTGGTTTGAAATACTGTTAAATACCGTATTTTATTTTTTATGTCTTTAGCGGACTAAATGAACTCTATCTGAAAGTCCCCACACACCTATACCGATTAGTCACAAGGTGTAACGCCCGGTGTTTCATACTTTCCGTATTTAAAAAGCTCGTGTTTTACTTCTATTTTTGGAAACCTTTGTACCTTGTATTCGTTCTTTCGTTGTAACTTTGTAATCGTTGTAAACCGAGACTTGAATCATAATGAAAACTCGTATTTTTATCCTATTCATATTGTGCTTATTCATAATCATTTTATACTTAAACATATTCATACATTCATGCTTGATATTCGTAAACGTGAGACAATTTTCAAATACGTGACAATCATACTTCGTGCAAGACTTACTCGTGATTCTTAAACTTACTCGTATTCGTTTTATACATATGTGGACCTTAGATCATGCTTTGTATGCTTATAAGTCTTAAAATGGCCCAAAATACGTTTTATATAACATTCATGAAAGGCCCAATCAACAAAACAAAAAACATAAAATTTTTGTTCCTGACCTGGTCCTTGCGGACCGCATGGAGAACCCATACGGTCTGCATAGAGTCTAGGCAGGCAGCAGGTTTGAACCCTCGTGGGTTTAGCACGAATCCCACCATTTCCTTCTCCTCCAATGGCCTTAAACCTCATTTAAACCCTCCCAAACTAACCCTAATCTTCCCCTATAAAACACAAGTGCTCACCACACATTTTTACACTTTTACAACTCTCTAATCTCTCACAAATCACTCTCAAATCTCTTGCAACTTCTGAATTCAGGCAGATTCAACATATCTTACAAAAGTGAGCATAACTTGCTCATTTCTTAACCATTTCACTTGATTCTTCTTCCTATGTACTTTGATAAACCTTAGGTTTGATTCCACGGATTCTCCTTGGAGAACCCAAACTTGGATATTCACCTAAAGGCCTCCAAACTTTCTGGTTTCAATGAGCTTTAAGCTCACAAGTGTTGCATAGTGTGACTACAAGGTTAGTTGGGCTATCCTACACCTAAGTCCACACAACACTTGATGTTTTCTCATTCATCCTAAGTAGTTTGCTAGATGAAATTAACACAACCCCGTCTAGCCTTCGACGTGTGTTGACGCCGGCTCATCGGGTTGTAGATTACTTGGCTACTTAGTGTATAGTAACACGTATTTCATTTCTTATCATCCGTGTAAATTGTTCTTGACCCTCCTTGTTATCTATGACAACATGTGTAGTGGTGAACTCTTATGAGGTTCCTAAATGGATAGCTATGCCACCTACCTCCTACATGACTTCTATGATATCCATGAATGGACTTATACATATAACTATTATAACCTATATAACATATATACCTAAATCGAAACCTTAATAATGACTACATAATCATATGTCGAGTTAGTAAGTTAATCACTAAAGAGTATGGTTCCTCGTTTAGATTCTAATAGGTGTTATGACCTATGGAATCACATAAACCCTAATGGGTTCCCATAGTGTCAAAACGAGTGTTATACCTTAGTGAGGATTTTTGTATACTTTACTTTGTATGCATTATTCCAAAATCCCGAATCTTCCAACCATTCCAATGCTCACACCTACGTTTTACTCTTGTAGGATAACTCGGTGTTTTGCCATCAACTCCCAACTCTTCACGAAGTTTGCTAAGCAGAACACTTGCAAAACCGTGAGTATACTCGAACCCCTTTTACGTTTACTTGGATTCTATAGTTGTGTTTGTGTTAGATTGATGATTTCTGGCCAAGATTGTTATCTAGCATGACCATGCTTGTGGTTTTTGTCAAGAACATGATGATAGTGCTACTTACTTGAAAGCAAGTTAGGGTGATTGTTATGTTGTTCATGGTAATTTTCCCAAACTTGTAGAGTTAGGAGTTTTGACAAACAAATAACTCTTGTTTAAAGGTTAACATTAACTAAGCAAGTGAGCTTCAAATGATAATTCTTAGGTGGTTAGAGTGATTATTACATTTTAGTTTTCCTAAGGTTTAATAAACTAGGAAACATTGATTGGAGACTTAGTAAACTTAGAGCTTGCATCACCATTAATCCTTCCCTTAGTTGTCACATGTTTGTTTGTGGATATTTAGTTTAGGCAACTCTTTCTTAGATATTGTTATTCTCTAGTTTAGTAGTAGTTTATTATTTTGCATGATAAATTAGGAACAAAACCAACTCTTTGATTGAAAAGGCTTTGAAGTAACAAAAGTTTAGTATCGAGACACCATGTCCACAGATGGATATCCGGTTCTTACCGACAAATAATATTACCTCCCGATGGGTACACTTGCCCTTTGTGTGTGTAGTTAGTTTTTAGGTGAAAACCCCTTTTTAAAACTAAATCTGTGTGAAGAAAAATCCAATTAAATATATATATAATTCACGCACGTCAAGTTTTTGGCATCGTTGCCGGGGATGCGGTCTTCTTGAGAACGGTTCGAGTTACTTATTTAGCCATTGTGAAAAGTGTATAAAGTTTTTGTCTACTTGATTTTATTTGTTGCATGATTATTTGAGAAAAAAATGATTATTTGCTAGTTGTTTTTATTTTTTGTATATATAGTGCATTGTGCTCCTTTTTCCCTACAGGTCGTGTATGTCCTCAACCCCCGTTGCTGAAATCGTTGAGGCTTCATCGGAGCCGGAGCGCAATCTTCATCGTAGACTGCAGGAGCGGTCCCGCACGGTAGCCGCTACGATTGAGGTAGACGCGAGGGGTGATGACACATTCTACGAGGTTCGTGTAGAAATGGCGGATGGGGATCTTAAATGAGATAGGAAAGCCGTCACTTGAGGGTTTACCTGCGAGCATCAATGCACCAACGATTAATAATAATAATTTCAAGATCAAATCTGGCACCATATCGATGTTGCAGAATGCGGTGCAGTTTTATGGCAAGGATCACGAGGATCCTAGTGTCCATATTGCGGGTTTTCTGGAGGTTTGTGCCACGTTCATGATTTGTGACGCATCACCGGATGCGATACGCCTTCAGCTCTTTCCGTTTTCTTTACGTAATGAAGCCAAAGAGTGGCTTCTTTCACTTCCAGCTGGATCTATCACTACATGGAATCAATTAGCTGAGAAGTTCCTCCAGAAATATTTCCCTCCAGAGAAAACTGTTCGGTTGAGAACCAAGATTCTCAACTTTAGTCAGGATGAATATGAGTCTGTCTATGAGGCGTGGGAGCGGTTTAAAGAGCTGATGCGAAAGGTCCCACACCACGGGTTGCCCAAGTGGCAACAATATCAGATCTTCTACCATGGTTTAGATGGTCCGGGGCAGATGATGGTTGATACATATTCGGGCGGAGACATCGGCACGAAAAATGCCACCGAGGCATTTGAGATTTTAGAGAGATGCGCTACGAAGAATCGTACACAGCAGCCGCCGAGAGGCAAGAGTTCTCGACATGGAGTTCATCACGTCGCCGACTTCACTGCCATGACAGCACGTATGGATGCCCTATCTTTGAAATTTGATCGAGTGATGGAGCTACACTCGAGTGGTTCTTCGAGTGGGGGAGCATATCATGTAGGAGATTTTTCGACGGGAGAGTTGTCACACGAGCATGCAGATTTCATGGGAAACCAATACCGTCCTCAGAATAATCCCTACATCCAGTGTTGTAAAAATCACGACTAGGCGGCGATTAGTCGTCGATTAATCGCTAGTCGTCCAGTTACTGAGTAATTTTTCTTAAATTGGTCCATTAATCGACTAGGCCCGACTAGGTCCTACTAGGCCAACCAAAAATCGACGATTCCAGCCAAATTCCAGTAAAAAATCTGTATATTCCGGCCAAAACCTCTAAATTTCGGTCAGTTTCCAACCAAATCATATGAATTTGAACAATTAATCATGTATACTTAAATAAATGAGTTAAGTAAGATGTATCACCGGATACAATACATCTTCGGCTCTTTCCATTTTCTTTATGTGATGAAGCCAAAGAGTGGCTTCTTTCACTTCCAGCTGGATCTATCACTACATGGAATCAATTAGCTGAGAAGTTCCTCCAGAAATATTCCCTCCAGAGAAAACTGTTCGGTTGAGAACCAAGATTCTCAACTTTCGTCAGGATGAGGATGAGTCCGTCTATGAGGCGTGGGAGCGGTTTAAAGAGGTTATGTGAAAGGTCCCACACCACGGGTTGCGCCCAAGTGGCAACAATATCAGATCTTCTACCATGGTTTAGATGGTCCGGGGAAGATGATGGTCGATACATATTCGGGTGGAGTCATCGGCACGAAAAATGCCACCGAGGCATTTGAGATTTTGGAGAGATGCGCCGCGAAGAATCGTACACAGCAGCCGCCGAGAGGGAAGAGTTCTCGACAGGGAGTTCATCACGTCGACGACTTGACTGCCTCGACAGCACGTATGGATGCCCTATCTTTGAACTTTGATCGAGTGATGGAGCTACACTCGAGTGGTTCTTCGAGTGGGGGAGCATATCATGTAGGAGATTTTTTGACGGGAGAGATGTCACACGAGCATACAGATTTCATGGGAAACCAATACCGTTCTTAGAATAATTCCTACAGCAATACTTAGAATCCGGGGTGGAAGAATCACCCAAATTTCAGTTGGAGGCCAGATGAGTCTACTCAACATCCACCCGGATTTGCTCCACATCCCACAGCTCCAGGAGCGTATAGTCAGCCTCGACCTCAGAAGACGTCTCACACTAGCGAGCCTTGTGTGTAGGACATGTTCAGTCAGCTCATAGCCGGTCAGAATTCCATAAAGTCCGAGAATGAGAAGCGTTACAAGGATTATGACGGTCGTTTCGCGAGGCACGAGAGTGAGTTGAGAAGCCAAAAGGCTTCTATGCAGACTATTGAGAACCAAGTTGGCCAGATTACCAGGATAATGTCTGAGAGATAACAGGGGGCCTTCCAAGCAATACGGAGCCCAATCCGAATGCTACTGCAATGGCCATCACGTTGAGAAGCGGCAAGACCGCTGAGCCCATCACTTCGGCTGCTTCACCAAAGCCGACAGATGATGAGGTTAATGAGGAGATTGAGATGGAGTCTCTGGGTGAGGTGCAACAGAGGCGAGTCCCAGCAAGTACAGCACGACCCAAGGAGCCAATCAGAGAGTATGTCCCTCCCATTCCATATCCGGGGAGGTTGAAGAAGCAGAAGATGGAAGAACACTATGGTAAATTCCTTGAGCTTTTTAAGCAACTTCATATAAATTTACCATTTGTCAAGGCACTTGCTCAAATGCCTAAGTATGCCAAGTTTCTGAAAGATATCTTATTTAATAAAAAGAAATTTGAGGAGCTTTCGCATGTGACCTTGAATGAGGAGTGTTCAGTGGTTCTTCAAAACAAACTACCGAAGAAGATGAATGATCCCAGGAGTTTCACTATCCCGTGTTTGATTGGTAGTTTGTCGGTCAGCAATGCATTGGCTGATCTTGGAGCTAGCATAAACCTCATGCCATATGCGATTTTTGCTAAGCTAGACTTGGGAAAGCCCAAGCCCACTCGTATGAGCATTCAGCTAGCCGACCGTTCGGTGAAGTATCCTCGAGGCATAGTTGAGAATATGCTTGTGAAAATCGACAAGTTTGTCTTTCCTGTCGATTTCGTGATTTTGGACATGGATGAGGACAAAACTGTCCCGCTTATCTTAGGTCGACCATTTCTATCCACTGCTAGAGCCTTGATTGATGTTTGCACTAGCAGACTTACTCTTAGGGTTGATGATGAGGAGGTGACCTTTGATATAGGTAAATTTATGCAGCATCCACAGAGTCAGGATGATACACTCTATTTCATTGAGACTATCGATACATCTGTGAGTGATCATCTTTGTGACACATTTGAGGAGGATGTGGTGGACACGCAGTTACTTGGAGGGGAGACTTTTGGTTCACCTACTGTGAACCAACTAGTTGAGGAGACGACCTGTCTGATAGGTCACGTGTCTCCCCCGTGTCCAAAGGTTTTTGAGGTTGTGGATCGCGTTGCTGAGCCTAAAGCACGCCCTTCTGTTGAGGATCCACCTTCGGTTGAGCTTAAGGAGCTTCCAGTGCACTTGGAGTATGCTTTCTTGGAGGGTATGACTCATTTGCCCATTATCATTTCTGCTGGATTGTCGGGAGAGGAGAAGGATCGATTGCTCGAGGTCTTGAAGTAGCATAAGAAGGCGATCGCTTGGAATATTATGGATATAAAAGGAATTAACCCATCCTTTTGTACCCATAAGATCTTGATGGAGGAGGACTTTAAACCTGTAGTTCAGCATCAGAGGCGTTTGAACCCGAACATGCAGGAGGTTGTGAAAAAAGAGGGGCATCAAACTACTTGATGCAAGTTTGATATACCTGATTTCTGATTCACCTTGGGTTAGCCCTGTGCAGGTAGTCCCGAAGAAAGGAGGTATGACAGTGGTGACGAATGAGAAAAACGAGTTGATTCCTACTCGTACTGCCACCGGATGGAGAGTTTGCATTGATTACCGCAAACTCAACGATGCCACGAGGAAGGATCATTTCCCATTCCCTTTCATTGATCAGATGTTGGAGAGGTTGTCGGATAGGATGCCTACAGCTTCCTTGATGGTTTTTCGGGTTATTTTCAAATTCCCATCTCTCCTGAGGATTAGGAGAAGACGACATTCACATGTCCCTACGGCACATTTGCCTACCGGCGGATGCCCTTTGGACTGTGTAATACCCCTGCCACATTTCATAGATGTATGGTGGCCATTTTTCATGACATGATCGAGGATTCCATGGAGGTATTCATGGATGATTTTTCTGTATTTGGGAATTCCTTCGATCAGTGTCTCGGGAATCTGAAGAGGATGTTGGCTAGGTGTGAAGAAGCCAACTTGGTGTTGAACTGGGAGAAATGCCACTTCATGGTGAAGGAGGGCATTGTGCTTGGGCACACGATTTCACAGGCGGGGCTCAAGGTGATCGAGCCAAGGTTGAGACTATTTCTAAGCTCCCGCCTCCCACATCAGTGAAATCTATTAGGAGTTTTCTAGGTCATGCAGGTTTTTACCGGCGATTCATAAAGGACTTTTCCAAAATCGCCTGTCCCATGACTCAGCTACTCGAGAAGGATGCCCAGTTTGTTTTCTCTGATGAATGCCTTAAGGCATTCAAGTCGTTGAAGGAGAAGTTGGTGACTGCCCCGATCATGGTAGCTCCAGACTAGGAACTACCCTTTGAGTTGATGTGTGATGCGAGTGATTTCGCAGTCAGGGCCGTCTTGGGTCAAAGGAGAGATAAACACTTTCACCCGATTTACTATGCGAGCAAGACTCTGAACGACGCTCAGGAGCATTATACCACGATAGAGAAAGAGCTCCTAGCTGTAGTCTTTGCATTCGATAAGTTTCGGTCTTATCTCGTCTTTTCCAAGACCATTGTGTACACGGATCATGCAGCTCTTCGGTATCTTTTTAGCAAGCAGGATGCTAAACCGAGGTTGATACGATGGATTCTTTTGCTGCAGGAGCTTGATATTGAGATCCGTGATAAGAGAGGGGCTAAAAATCTTTCAGCCGATCATTTGTCTCGACTTGAGCATTCCGAGAGGAAGGAAATTCGTGGGCCTAACATCAATGATAATTTCCCCACGAGTTTCTTATGAGGATCGAGACGAGTGATGACTCCCCATGGTTTTCTGACTTCGCGAACTACTTAGCTAGTGGCATCCTGATCAAGGGGATGACCCATCAGCAAAAGTGAAAGTTCTTTGCGGATGTTAAGTGCTTGTTTAGGGTAGGAGCAGATCAGATGATCCGGTGTTGCGTGTATGGTGACGAGGCGAGAGATATTTTGCGCCACTGTCACGAGGGACCTACGGGAGGCCACCATGGAGCGAATAACACTGCGAAGAAAGTATTCGACTCTGGATTCTTTTGGCCGACTATCTTCCGTGATGCCCATGAGTGGGTAAGGTCTTGTGATGCTTGTCAGAGGGCAAGCAACATTTCAGCACGCCATGAGATGCCAAAAAACGGCATCCAAGTCTGTGAGATCTTTGAGGTATGGGGGCTAGACTTCATGGGTCCCTTTCCGACTTCTTTTGGTAACCGCTATATTCTAGTTGCTGTTGACTACGTGTCCAAGTGGGCTGAAGCACAGGCTTTAGCCACAAATGATGCTAGAGTAGTGGTTAGGTTTTTGAAGAAGTTGTTTACTCGCTTTGGTGCCCCAAAGGCATTGATTAGTGACCGTGGGACGCATTTCTGCAATGCACAGCTTGAGAAAGCATTGTCCCGATATGGTGTGCAGCATCGGTTTTCTACACCATACCACCCCCAGACGAGTAGGCAGGTCGAGGTCACTAATCAGGGTATCAAGCGGATTTTGGAGAAAACGGTTAATTCTAGCTGTAAGGATTGGTCCGAGAAGTTGGATGATGCACTGTGGGCTTTCCGGATAGCCTACAAGACTCCTATAGGCACGACACCATTAAATTAGTTTATGGAAAGTCTTGTCATCTTCCTGTGGAGCTCGAGCACAAAGCCTATTGGGCTTTGTAGACAGTTAACCTTGATATGGCTGATGCGGGTGAGAACAGGTTTGTGTAGATCCATGAGATTGAGGAGCTTCGGATGATGCATATGAAAGCTCCAAGCTATACAAGGAACGCACTAAGACACTTCACGACAACTGATTGAAGGACAAGAAGGAATTCCGAGTGGGTGATCGTGTGTTGTTATACAACTCATGTCTGAAGTTGTTTCCTGGTAAGATGAAGTCTCGAAGGTGGGGTCCCTACATTGTACGGTCAGTCTTTCCTTTCGGGATAGTGGAGATAGCTCACGAGGATGGCCGGTTGTTTAAAGTCAACGGGCATAGGCTAAAGGCTTACGTTGGAGGGCCCATTGATCAAAGTAAGGAGGTTATTACACTCCACCCCAGGAACAAATGAATGCGGGGTGGTGAGTCTAGCTGAAGACTCGTAAATAAACTTAGCCCTTTTTTGTATATATATTGTGTTGGTTGTTTTTTTTTTCTTTTTCAGGTTGCGGTTCGTTCTGGTCGCGAGGGATGTTAGTTCTTGTTGTCATCTTTCAGGTATGTTAGTTCGGCTATTTTCTTGGTAGGAGATGCTTCGTGAGTGTCCCGGGTTCAAGGAGTTCAGTTTAATTCTATTTTCTGTTCACCCTTTATTTTCTAAATTAGTTTTTGTATAAACTTTAGTTGTTTTTCAAAAAAAAATCCAAAAATCGAGCACTATCAACCGAAAAATCTGGCAATACCAGACCTGCTATTGTCAGCCCTTTGCAGAACCAATAATAGCACCCACCAATAATAAACTCAACCACTTTTTCTTTAAACCCTTCTTCTTCATCTCACTTGAACCCATCAAGAACACTCACGAATCCCTTGCATCTCCTAGCTTCCTCCAAGATTACTTGTTTCTTCCATCCCAAAAATCATTCCAGGTGCGAATCTTTCTTTTTCTTTGTTGAGTTCTTGAGTCTTAGGGTTTGTTCTTCATAGTTAGTTTATTTTTTGGTTTTAGGGCTTGGTCTAAATCACCTGATTCAAGCCTGTTTTTAGTGTTTTTTGTGTTGTTACTGACCACAAGTGACTGATTTACAAAACCCCTAAGCAAAAAGATGAAAAATGGGGTTTTGGGTGCGTTTTGAGCGATTTCGGGAATCTAGGTTATGTCACGCACGGTCGTGCTCAGGGTTGGCATGATCTTGCCATTCATAATTTTGTGACTGATCTTCATAATCTACTTAGAAAAAACCATCACACACGACCGTGCCAAGGGTTGGCACGATCGTGCTCTTCATAAAAAAATGCCAGATCTTCAAAACTCGCCCAAAAATCGGTCAGAACCAGGTCATGCACGAGGGTGCCAAAATATGGCACGACCATGCCACTTGAAGAATGAACCCAGAACTTCATAATTTTTCTAGAAACTTCATAAAATCTGCTGTTGTTCATACACGCACGACCGTGCCAAACCCAGGCACGACCATGCCAACTGTCCAGAGGTCCGTTTTTGTTTCATTTTTGTTGCTGATTAATTCTGGTTGTCTTGCAGATCGTTCACCCGTACATGTGGTTTAGCAACAATACCAAGGAAGGGCACTGTATACAAAAAGCGGAGCGGCTATAGGCTCGGAGGAACCAAATCGAGCCCATGAGGAGGCTTCAAAAAGTAGACTTGGATCTGCTCGGTCAATCCGAGTGGTTCAAGGACTTGATGACACCTCCATTGAACCTCTTGTTTGACATTGCTGAGCCACGGTACGTTGAGCTTATGATCGAGTTCTTTGCATCCTTCAGATGCACGTTTCCATGCCCAGACGTATACGATAAAAAGGTTGGTGTCAGCTACCGGTTGGGCCGGAAATGGCACCACCAGTCCATCAGTCGATTCGGACAGGTATTGGGGTTGTATGAGGACGATGAAATCGACACCGAGCTGTTTGATGGCAGTTTGCAAGATTGGGAGCCGGGAGTTGATAGAGTAGCATTCTGGAATCAAATGATGGTACCGGGTCGGGTTTGGGACCCACGCAAGGCTAAAGCTACCTGGATACTCGACCCACTTCATCGGTTCATCGAGCGGGCCATCTTTCACATGATCGGGGGTCGCGGTGATAGCACCAGAAACATCACCAACCGCGACCTCTTCCACCTTTACTGCATCATTTCGGGTTCAAATTGCAATGTTGCTGCAAGCGTTGTGGAGTCCATCTTCCGAGGTATTGGTTCGACGCCCACTTGCGGGGGTGCTTTCGCAACCAAACTCGCGAAGTATTATCGAGTTCAATTAGATGGTCTAACCGAGGCTTGTGATTACGGTCTGCTCGACGTGGCCCAGCTGAACTCCATGCATATGATACGCAAGGTTAATGGTATCCCGAAACTTGTCGGCAAGTTAGGTAGGATTTAGGATCCGCTACCTGAAAAGGGGGATGATGACAGTGATGGTAGTGATGATGGTGATGGTGGTGATGGTGGTGATGACGTTCACATGCAGGATGCTCAGGTTCACGAGCCTGAGGGATTCGCAGGGGGGAGCGGTTCCTCACATGCAGTTGGGTCATGGTTTCGCGAACCCAAATTGGGAGCATGAGCATGGTGATTTTGGTGGTGGTGGCTTTGAGCAGGGCGGGTACAGGCCTTACAACCCGACTACACTTGATCTTTGGTAGAGGATGGACAGGCTCGATTTGAGCTAGCAGAAGACGAGACGGGATGTCGGTCTGGTTCGCATAGAGCTACATAGGCAAGGTAATTTTCTGGAGGACATGTATGAGCAAAGCCGAAGGAGTTTTGACTATCTTTTCAGTTCGCAGCAGCACATGGCGAACTCAATGAATGCTCCGTGTACGCAGCTGCCTCCCCATTTCATGCGCAGATCACGATTTGACCGCAGAGACGACGCCGGTCCTTCTGGACCGAGTGACAGGTCTTAGCCCCGTCTCCATTTTGTACTTTACTATTTCGTGTTTGAGGGGTGTGCTATTTTGCACAGTCCGTACACCCCTCCGTTGTGATCTTTTTTTTCCTTTTATTATGATTAGTGGTTTGAATAAACAAGGCAAGGGTAAATGGGTTGGGTAACCTTTAGTGTATTTGATCTTGTTTGCTAGTGTGTAGTATTGCTTGGTTGAGAGGTTGGTTTGTTGGTTGCTTGGCGGTTCGTTGCGGTTGCTCCTTAATTGTCATTTCGCTCCATTCATGTCGTTTCAATTCAGGGGAGTTTTCATGTTCCATTTTCCTATTATTTCATTATATATGTTTGCATATATTTGTTTTTGGGTACATCGACGGCGATGTACATTTCAAGTGTGGGGAGGTGGTTAGCGCTTGAGCTTTGTTATCCAAAAAAATAATAATAATAAGAATAATAATAAAAATAACAATAAAATAAAGCTCTCTTGAATGAATTTTTGTGGCTTAATAATCAACCCAACATAAGCTTTTATAAAAGCACTAATTTTTTGACAAATATACAAAGGGTGAACGCAAAAAAGGGCTCGCTCGCGTGAGGATTACCACTAAGTAATTTTTTGTATACACTTGAGCATGAGAAATCAAGTGATTGACCTACTTGTTTGCCTTACATATTTACCCAATACGCCCGTTTCCGTGAGTTATTTTTTAGCCTTTGTAGCTTTAGAATTATTTTTGCTCATGTTTTTGCGGGCAAAGATTGAGTGAGCCGGATGACTGTTGTGATTTAGAACTTGTGTTAGGTATACATTTTGAGGCCGCAAGGCAAATATATAGCATGAAAATGATGGAGGCACTAGGAAACCTTTTGTTTTTAACCAATTTTTGTGTATTTCCTCGCCCAAATCATTCCCTTAGTTAAACCAATTTGAGCTTTCCCCTTCCATTTCTTTTAAACCACTAAATACTAACCACTTAGCCAAATTAGCCTTTTATATTTTAACCCATTTTTTAACTTGTTACTTTTGTATAGTATCTTAGGTTTTAGTTGCAACATCTTGGGGTAGAGTTTTTATCTAAGTAGACGTAATTAGTTTCCCTCTCAAGCATGTGTAAAAAAACGAGAAAAATGATCATAGTTTGAAAAAAAAAAAGCCTTACCAAATGGATTCGTTAGAGCAATTTTGGAATGGAAAAGCTAAATCCGTTGATTAGCTCTCGGTTAGATAATATTAAATTGTATAGTTCTTATTTTCTTTTGTTCAAGTTAGTCGAACCGCCGGGTTACAACCGTGTTAGCCACTTTAAAATATCCACTTCCATACCTTGACCCTAGCCAAGTTACAACCCAAACAAGACCTCATGATTCATGTTATGTTTTTGTCGAGTGATTAGATTTGATCCTTTCACAAGCTTATGATATTGCATAGTCATCGTCGTGGCATCGAGTGTTTTACACATACTCCATAAATAGTATGTGCACCCATATATTAGCCGAGTGTGTGTGAACATTGTGAGGATGTGAGGTAGACTTGTACGGATTTCCAAGATGGACCATTGCTCATAAACTTATTTTGTATCCTTTTTGGTTTTCCATCATATCGAGTAGTCCTTAATTTTTATAGCTCGAGTTGTTTGTTTGTGCTTATAAAATGCTAGTTGAGATTTATGCCATTTAGAGAGTTTTTGTTTGTTTTAGTTTGCTTGAGGACAAGCAAAGTTCAAGTGTGGGGATGTTTGATGTATAAGAATTTATACATCTTTAAAACTTCAAATAGACCCCGTTTACGTGAGAACTTGTTGTATTTTCATTGATTTTGGTACTCATTTGAGTTGTTTGTGAAAATACAGGTTCAGGCTTCGGCCCGGTGTTGAAATGGAGGCTTTTGGAGCAAAAAGAAGCAAAAACGGAGTTTTCTAGCAAACTGCCAGATATGGCACGACCGTGCCAACCACTGGCACGACCGTGCCAGGCCAACGGTGACCGGCACTCTCATCAAGCCCTACCAGTCTCAGCGTGCCCAGGAAGAATTCAAGACTTGCACGACCGTGCCAAGCCAAAACAGTCTCAGATCAGCTTGTTCCTGGGATGATTTCAGGCATTTTCGAATATTTCATCAAGGAGCACGCCCGTGCCACCTCAGAAAAGTTTGAGCGGGATTTTTCCCAAAATGGCTAGCAAACAAGTCAACACTCGAAAAAGGCACTCTGACACTTACCAAGCACGACCATGCCAAAAGGTGGCATGGTCGTGCCAAACTCCTAGTAGCATAAATACGTGGTTTAAGCTCATTTGGAAGGGAGTTGGAGCATTTTGGTGAAGATTTCTCTCAAGAATCTGCCTTGGAAGCTTGTAGGAGTCAAGAGGAAGCCTTGAAAAGGAGTATTACACTTAGAGATCCACTCAAATTACCATTTACTTGTCTTTAATCTTGGTTAGAAACTTCTTACATTATGAACAATTATTGTCTTTGTATGTTTGATTTGGTTACCATGAGCCTTGTAGGCTAAACATTTGGTGTTGTCTAAACTAGTTGAAGCTTATGAATATGTGATAATCATGGAAGTTGATGTGGTGATTATTTTTGTTAATCTTTATAGTAGTGCTTGAATCTTGTTCTTGGAGTTCTTATACATGCTTAAAGTCCTTGTTCTTGAATGTTTGGTCATAAGTATTTACATGTTGTGTTGGAAAGCCCATGTAAAGATTATGATTATTGAATCTTTGTAACTTGTTAGTATGATACATAACATGAAACTAGGAATGGTAATTGTTTACATGGCTTGAATGATGATTTGAACATGTGTAGGAATTCATGCATTTAGATTTGGAAAGATCATAATAATGTTTACTTGTATTCTATAGTTGTGTTTGTGTTAGATTGGTGATTTGTGGCCAAGATTGTTATCTAGCATGACCATGCTTGTGGTTTTTGTCAAGAACATGATGATAGTGCTACTTACTTGAAAGCAAGTTAGGGTGATTGTTATGTTGTTCATTGTAATTTTCCCAAACTTGTAGAGTTAGGAGTTTTGACAAACAAATAACTCTTGTTTAAAGGTTAACATTAACTAAACAAGTGAGCTTCAAATAATAATTCTTAGGTGATTAGAGTGATTATTTCATTTTAGTTTTCCTAAGGTTTATTAAACTAGGAAACCTTGATTGGAGACTTAGTTAACTAAGAGCTTGCATCACCATTGATCCTTCCCTTAGTTGTCACATGTTTGTTTGTGGATATTTAGTTTGAGCAACCCTTTCTTAGATATTGTTATTCTCTAGTTTAGTAGTAGTTTATTATTTTGCATGATAAATTAGGAACAAAACCAACTCTTTGATTGTAAAGGCTTTGAAGTAACAAAAGTTTAGTATCGAGACACATCGTCCACGGATTGATATCCAGTTCTTACCGACAAATTATATTACCTCCCGATGGGTACACTTGCCCTTTGTGTGTGTAGTTAGTTTTTAGGTGAAAAACCCTTTTTAAAAATAAATCTGTGTGAATAAATATCCAATTAAATATATATATATAATTCACGCACATCAGCCCACAAAGAGGAAACCACCCCATCTTCTAATCCTATTATATGTATTACATATAGATGTAATTATAATATAACTAAGTATATCATAACTATCATAATCAAACCCTAAACCACCACCTGCGAATCCTGTGCTCCTTTTTCTCCTTCTTCCATCGCACACAAGACTCAAGAACTCCTCCATAGTTCAGTTTCAAGGCTCTTTTACGCTTCTTTTTTATCGCTAGGTATCGTATCTTGTTACTTGTCTTTAGTTTATAAGTTAATGTTAGTGTTTGTGCAAGTGGTTCTTCGTTCTTGGCTGCGTTTTCTGAATTTGTAATGTCCTTATTTTTTTAATAATTACATGTGGTATAGAATTATTAGAAATCACATTTGCTGATGTTATATTTGATCTTGAGTTCGGTTAAGCCGCTAGGGTTTTAGTTGTGGGTTGAATATTGTATTTCGGGGATAAAGAAGCGTTCAAGCATGATTTTAGTATGTGATATAGGCTGCGTTTTCTGTTTATATAGGGAATCTTGAAACTTGATGATTACTTGGATTGTTAAAAATTATTATAGTTGGCTTTATGGTCGAACATGGGTTCGGGTATGTCCCTCGGGTGTTGTTTATGGGTTTAACTTGGTGGTTAGTGATAAATCGGTGATCACAAGATCTATTTTGTGATACAAACCTATTGTGATTAATGTTTATGTGTCGCGGGTTCGCTAGATAGCCGTTTGCGGGATCGGGTAACGAAAACGGTAATCTGTCAAACAGTTACAGCCAACTTTAATCGGTTGTAACCGGGTCATAAATTAATGAAATATGGATTTTCTTAAGTCGATAACGTGTCATTTCTAAATACGCTTCTAATGGCGCTAGAATCATGATTTTTAGACGTCGTTTTATATTTTAAATAAATTATTTCGTTTCAGCAGTTAAAGCTGCGCTTTTCTGTAGATTTTACGTCATATGTTTTGGGTCATAACTTGTTGCGTAGTTGAAGTTTTTCTATGGATTTTTTTACTGTAGATAACCTTATGTATTTGTGTGAACCTTCAACTGGAATTACGTCAATCGGATAACTGAAGATTTTTTAATGAATTTTTCCATGAGCTGCAGTCAGAAAGTGACGAATCTGATTGTTGCTTAGTAAATGATTTTTTATAAATTTTTGGTAAAGAGTTAGACTCTAAAATTTTAGCACAAGTCTAACCCTCTGAGGGGTGCATCACATAAAAATATGATAATTTTTGCAACTTAGTAAGTATGGTAAATGGACACCTCAAAACAACCCATTTTCAGTGAATTGAGTTATGCATGTTTGTAAGTTTATAAAGTGTCGAATCTGCTACTTTTAGTACTCGTACATGTTTAATGATTGTATAAATGGTATAATGCGTGTCGTATTGCATATTATGAACATGTGCTTAAAAACTACTCGGTAGTATATTTGTGACAACATGTACGCATGTTACTTGTTAGATACGTGTAGAACTTGCGTGAATTTGCAAACATAAAACCTTACTCGGGTACTCTAATCTGCCGAGCTAAGATAAGGTGAGTTCACAACTTTTTCTAAAAAGCATGTGTCCCTGGTTTGGGACAACACACTTATTTCCCTGGTTTGGGAAATACATACGGTACCCCTGGATTGGGGCTACACGCGCGTTCCTGGATTGGAACTACTGAACAAACTATCCACTGGAGGTGGACCACACTTTCCCTGGTATGGGATTGCCTAGTATTCCTATTTTGGAATACTGTTAAATACTGTATTTTATATTTTATGTCTTTATCGGATGAAACAAACTCTATCTGAAAGTCCCCACACACCTATACCGATTAGTCACCGGGTGTAACGCCCGGCATTTTCATACCTTCCGTATTTAAAAAGCTCGTGTTATACTTCTATTTTTGGAAACCTTTGTACCTTGTAGTCGTTCTTTCGTTGTAAGCTTTGTAATCTTTGTAAACCGAGACTTGAATCATAATGAAAACTCGTACTTTTATCCTATTCATATTGTGCTTATTCATAATCATTTTATACTTAAACATATTCATACACTCATGCTTGATATTCGTAAACGTGAGACAATTTTCAAATACGTGACAATCATACTTCATGCAAGACTTATTCGTGATTCTTAAACTTACTCGTATTCTTTTTATACATATGTGGACCTTAGATCATGCTTTGTATGCTTATAAGTCTTAAAATGGCCCAAAATACGTTTTATATAACATTCATGAAAGGCCCAATCAACAAAACAAAAAAACATAAAACTTGTGCTCCTGACCTGGTCCTTGTGGAGTGCATGGAGAACCCCATACGATCTGCATAGAGTCTGGGCAGGCAGCAGGTTTGAACCCTCGCGGGTTTAGCACGAATCCCACTATTTCCTTCTCCTCCAATGGTCTTAAACCTCATTTAAACCCTCCCAAACTAACCCTAATCTTCCCCTATAAAACCCAAGTGCTCACCACACATTTTTACACTTTACAACTCTCTAATCTCTCACAAATCACTCTCAAATCTCTTGCAACTTCTGAATTCAGGCAGATTCAACATATCTTACAAAAGTGAGCATAACTTGCTCATTTCTTAACCATTTCACTTGGTTCTTCTTCCTATGTACTTGGATAAACCTTAAGTTTGATTCCACGGATTCTCCTTGGAGAATCCAGACTTGGATATTCACCTAAAGGCCTCCAAACTTTCTGTTTTATACAAATCTTCTTAAAACTTATGTAATACATCAACCAAACTTGTGTTCTTGTGCTCCTAATCAAGCTTATGATTAGTGAAGCCTAACCAAGCTTGTTAACATGAACTAAGGGTTGTTTTAACACTCTAAACTTTCTGTTTTCAATGAGCTTTAAGCTCACAAGTGTTGCCAAGTCAAATACTTGAGGATAGTGTAACTACAAGGTTAGCTTGGGCTATCCTACACCTAAGTCCACACAACAGTTGATGTTTTCTCATTCATCCTAAGTAGTTTGCTAGATGAAAGTAACACAACCCCGTCTAGCCTTCGACGTGTGTCGACGCCGGCTCACCGGGTTGTAGATTACTTGGATACTTAATGTATAGTAACATGTATTTTATTTCTTATCATTCGTGTACATTGTTCTTGACCCCCCTTGTTGTCTATGACAACTTGTGTAGTGGTGAACATTTATGAGGTTCCTAAATGGATGGCTATGACACCTACCTCCTACATGACTTCTATGATATCCATGAATGAACTTATACGTATAACTATTATAACCTATATATAACATATATACCTAAACCGAAACCTTGATAATGACTACATAATCATATGTCGAGTTAGTAAGTTAATCACTAAAGAGTATGGTTCCTCGTTTAGATTCTAATAGGTGTTACGACCTATGAAATCACATAAAACCTAATAGGTTCCCATAGTGTCAAAACGAGTGCTATACCTTAGTAAGTATTTTTGTATACTTTACTTCGTATGCATTATTCCAAAATCCTGAATCTTCCATAATCATTCCAATGCTCACACCTACGTTTTCCTCTTGTAGGATAACTCGGTGTTTCGCCATCAACTCCCAACTCTTCACGAAATTTGCTAAACGGAATGCTTGCAAAACCGTGAGTATACTCGAACCCCCTTTTACGTTTACCACTTTTGGGGTGTAACATGTTTACATTATCATAAAGTCATTATGCTTTATTACTTGCACGAAAACAATCCATTATACATGAATACTTTGATACATATGTGATGCTTATACTAGGACCGAACGTAGGTGATACTAAAGTCATTAGCTTATTTTAGCCTCCATTTGATAGGGCTATAGGAGTAACGCACCTCCCGTGAACGTGAGGTCATGTTGAATTATTCATACTAGTTGCGTAAACAGAGGGTTGGCTAGAAATATCGTGTGTGTTGTATTTGCTCTATATGAACTTAGTTGCCATGTGGATTTGTTTAAACTTATGCTTATACGTATGCTTATGCTCAAACTTGTATACTCGCCTTTGCTTTTGCATTGAACTCTATTTTAAAACATGTTACAGGTTGATGAAGATTATGCTATGAAATCGAAGTAGCGTTGATACTAGATACACACATAGACATTAGGTTTATCAGTGTTGTATCAAATTTTGTCATATTATTATTGTTATTTGAATTCCCTTTGTATTGTAATGACATTTTATCTATGAAATGAAATCTGATTAAATCAATTATTGTTGCAATTAGCGTTGTGAGCAATGAGCAATATATTTCGTCCCGCCTCGATGTTTCTGCCATCGGTTGGGGTGTGACACCGGGGCCTGGCGAACGGGATTTTAGTTATTAGCGCTATTAGGTTCGACAAACCTCACACAGTACCTGGGAGGTCGGGCGTGAAATTTTATGCCTTGGTAACTGGTCAACGATGATAGACATTGACCTGGGGCACAAACAACTTAAACAGTCAAGTTTCAGTATAACTTAGTTTAGTAGCTTAAATATGGGGTAGCTCCCCATGACATGTTTTATAAACTAAGTATTTTAACAACTTGTTTTTGTAACAACACTAAAAACTATGACCTCTTCTGCTTAATCGCTGATAACACTTTTTTCTGCATGCTTGCAGGTCGTTTGATATATCTTGCATGGGAACTTGCAGTCTGAGAAGTTGGAGTGTCATGGGGCGTGATATTGGATTGCAAACATCAATACTTTACGTTTTAAAACCTTTTGATTTTGATTGTTGAAATGTTTACATTGCTTCCGCTGACACCTACTATGTTTGAAATGATTAATTTGAAATTCACTATTCATGTTGGACATGATAACTTGTTTTTAGTTATTTACTATTAGTTAGAGATGATTAGTGGCTTACGTCACACGCCTCGCGGTAAAACATTACGGGTGGAAATTTGGGGGTGTGACAGTTTGGTATCAGAGCCACTGATTATAGTGAACTAGGTTTATAAAGTTTTTGTAAAACCAGACTATAACCGAATACGTTCTGAAAGAGACCATGACACTACGCTCCAGATTACAAGGTTCGTCTTTTATTATCGTATACATTACGCATCTAGTATATACATATGTATTGCATTACATATACTCGCCCACACACCATTATAGTATGATTTCATGTGTTACCTATTCATGTTATGACGGATCTTTAGCATGACATTATTTTCTTAGATCTTTTGTGACCTTTATCATTTTGACATCCCTCATTTTGACACTTGAATCTGAGAATTTTTTGACACAAGTTATGAGGAACCAGGGTAAACATGCAAATCGAATTATCATTACGGGTGCACACGTAATAATAATTAGGGGTGCATGTGAGTCCCAGAGAGACCTGGCGCGTGTAAACGATTCTGACCCATTATCCGACATAATTGGGGACTCAGTTTTCCATAGTAGCCATAGCGATGATGGACTCCTCCTCGATCTTGATCCTCACTCTTTCTACTTTTCTTGTCTACTTGTACTGAATATGGTAGTAGTAGGCACGATGGACGTGGCAACATTGTCAAGACTCGGGCAGAGTTGAGGGATCTCATCAATAAGCAAACGGCAGAGACTTTAGCGCTTAGCGAGCTGGCATGACACTCACAACAAGATGATTCTTGTTCTTTATTCGTGCATCTAAACTCACATTCGCGCGTCGTACGTTCTTTTCCTTACAACAACTTCAACCAATCAGAACCAAGGCGTGTATGCTAGTAAACGACCGAATTGTAACTACCATCATCACAGGCAGTGCACAAGAACATGCCAGAGATGCGAGAAGCTAGGTCATTTGGCGAAAGATTGCAGAGATCCGTTCTTAAAGTAACAACAACAACAACACCGGGAATCACGGAAACAACAACGATAACAACAACGGAAATGGTGCTCGCGGGAAAGCATTTATGATTGATGCGAGTGACGCCAGGAACGATAACAACGTAGTGATCCGTATGTTCCCTGTGAGCAATCTTTTCGTTTATGTTTTATTCGATTCTAGTGTCGATGGAGTTTCGTGTCCTTGAATTTTGGTAGACTGTTAGGATCGACTCCAAACCCTTCTTGAAACCAAACACATTAAGGAATTCGCTCCCATATTTTTATGGTTGGTGCAAACTCGATCTGTAGGTCAAGTGTTTGACATTGATCTCCTTCCTGTTACTCTTAGTATACAATCATCTTAAAGCATTCCTTTCACTCTTCCGTGACTACTTAGCAAATTTCGGGATGAAATTTCTTTCAACTTAGGGATGATGTGACACCCCGCGAAAACGCTCAACCGCACTAGCTTCGTCAGCGACCGTTCGCAAATTTCGGGACGAATTTTCTTTCAACTTGTGGATGATGTGACAACTCATAATTTCGAGGTCAGAACCGTTTGTTTTCGTATTTATAGATCGAGTCTTATACTTATTTTAATTGACGGGTTAATTATACTCAACTAAATTATGTTACAAGTTCATATTATTTAAGCGAGTAACGAAAAGCCAAATCCTTATCCTATTGAACCGACTCGAACCATTTGAACCGAAGCCCATGTCATGTGTCGAATCAACCCACTCAGGTAGCTCGGAACTTACGAGGCCCGAACCTTAGCATGTATAATTATACATTTATATTAGTTAATTAATTATTTATTTTTATTTAGTTAATTAATTACTCATTAGTATTTGTTGATTTTGAAAAAAAATTAATAAATAAATAATAGTGATAACATGGCAACAAATTGTGCAGCCATTCTTTTTTTTCTTGTTTCCATGATTCACGACCCAACTCCCCGTCCCAAATCCCTTTGGTTACGGCCCACAAAGGGGAAACCACTCCATCTTCTAATCCTATTATATGTATTACATATAGATGTAATTATAATATAACTAAGTATATCATAACTATCCTAATCAAACCCTAAACCACCACCTGCGAATCTTGTGCTCCTTTTTCTCCTTCTTCCATCGCACACAAGACTCAAGAACTCCTCCATAGTTCAGTTTCAAGGCTCTTTTACGCTTCTTTTTTATCGCTAGGTACCGTATCTTGTTACTTGTCTTTAGTTTTTAAGTTAATGTTAGTGTTTGTGAAAGTAGTTCTTCGTTCTTGGCTGCGTTTTCTGAATTTGTAATGATCCTTATTGTTTTAATAATTACATGTGGTATAGAATTATTAGAAATCACATTTGCTGATGTTATATTTGATATTGAGTTCGGTTAAGCCGCTAGGGTTTTAGTTGTGGGTTGAATATTGTATTTCGGGGATAACTAGAAGCGTTCAAGCATGATTTAAGTATGTGATATAGGTTGCGTTTTCAGTTTATATAGGGAATCTCGAAACTTGATGACTACTTGAATTGTTAAAAATTATTATAGTTGGCTTTATGGTCGAACATGGGTTCGGGTATGTCCCTCGGGTGTTGTTTATGGGTTTAACTCGGTGGTTAGTGATAAATCGGTGATTACAAGATCTATTTTGTGATACAAACCTATTATGATTAATGTTTATGTGTCGCAGGTTCGCTAGATAGTCGTTTGCGGGATCGGGTAACGAAAACGGTAATCTGTCAAACAGTTACAGCCAACTTTAATCGGCTGTAACCGGATCAAAAATTATTGAAATATGGATTTTCTTGAGTCAATAATGTGTCATTTCTAAATACGCTTCTAATGGCTCTAGAATCATGATTTTTAGACATCATTTTCTATTTTAAATAAATTATTTAGTTTCAACAGTTAAAGCTGCGTTTTTTTTGAAGATTTTACGCGATATGTTTTGGGTCATAACTTGTTGTGTAGTTGGATTTTTGCTATAGAATTTTTTACTGTAGATAACCTTATGTGTTTATGTGAACATCCAACTGGAATTACGTCAATCGGATAACTGAAGATTTTTTAATGAATTTTTCCGTGAGCTGCAGTCAGAAAGTGGCGAATCTGATTGCTGCTTAGTAAATGATTTTTTATAAATTTTTGGTAAAGCTTTAGACTCTAAAATTTTAGCACAAGTCTAAACCCTCCGAGGAGTGCATCACATAAAAATATCATAATTTTTTCAGCTTAGTAAGTATGGTAAACGGACACCTCAAAACAGCTCATTTTCAGTGAATTGAGTTAGGCATGTTTGTAAGTTTATAAAGTGTCGAATCTGCTATTTTTAGTACTCGTACATGCTTAACGATTGTATAAATGGTGTATTGTGCTTCGTAGTGTATATTATGAACATGTGCTTAAAAACTACTCGGTAATGTATTTGTGACAGCATGTACGCATGTTACTTGTTAGATACGTGTAGAACTTGCGTGAATTTGCAAACATAAACTCTAACATTCATGGTAACCATAATAGGACGTGGTTGACCATTCTAACTCAGGTACTCTAATCTGCCGAGCTAAGTTAATGTGAGTTCACAACTTTTTCTAAAAAGCATGTGTCCCTGGTTTGGGACAACAAACTTATTTCCCTGGTTTGGGAAATACATACGGTACCCTTGGATTGGGGCTACACGCGCGTTCCTGGATTGGAACTACTGAACAAACTATCCACTGGAGGTGGACCACACTTTCCCTGGTATGGGATTGCCTCGTATTCCTGGTTTGGAATACTGTTAAATACTGTATTTTATATTTTATGTCTTTAGCGGACTAAATGAACTTTATCTGAAAGTCCCCACACCTATACCTATTAGTCGTCGGGGCCTGGCGAACGGGATATTAGTTTATAGCGCTATTAGGTTCGACAAACCTCACACCGTACCTGAGAGGACGGGCGTGAACTTTTATGCCTTGGCAACTGGTCAATGATGATAGACATTGACCTGGGGCACAAACAACTTAAACATACAAGTTTCGGTATAACTTAGTTTAGTAGCTTAAAGATGGGGTAGCTCCCCATGACATGTTTTATGAACTAAGTATTTTAACAACCTGTTTTTGTAACAACACTAAAAACTGTGACCTCGCCGGCTTAATCGTTGATACACATTTTCTGCATGCTTGTAGGTCGTTTGATATATCTTGCATGGGAACTTGCAGTCTGAGAAGTTGGAGTGTCATGGGCGTGATATTGCATTGCAAACATTAATACTTTTGATTTTGATTGTTGAAATGTTTACATTGCTTCCGCTGAACACCTACTTCGTTGAAATGATTATTGAAATTCACTATTCATGTTGGACATGATAACTTGTTTTTAATTATTTAATATTATTTTGACATGATTAGTGGCTTGATCCTTGTACGTCACACGTCTCGCGGTAAAACTTTGCGGGTGGAAATTTGGGTGTGTGACAGTAATGAATGCTACCTTAGGGCGATGGCCCCATTTGGTTAGAATAGAAACACTAAAACACAACACTGAACAAATTTGCTAGACTCTTTATATTATAAACCAATGCATATGAAGACATGAAGTAAAATAAACCTAATAATTTTTATTTTATACTAAACAAACATTTAAGAAAACAAAAAACCTAAACCCCTCAAACATAATTTAAAAAAAAAACTCAAGATTGACCCAAACCTCTAAAATACTCCCCCGTCCCACTAAAAGTGTCATATTTTGAATTTTCAAAGTCTTTATTTATAAATTATGACCTTAAATAATTTTGTTTGCGTTAGATAATACTTGATGAAAGTTATATGATTTGAGTATGTTTTACAAGTGTTTTTATCGGGTTAATTTTCATCAAGTTTTATATAACACAAAAAATATTTAATTAAAGTCAAAGTTTATAAATAAAAACTTTGAAAATTCAAAATAAGACACATTTAATGGGACGGAGGGAGTATGATTCTATAAATCGAAACTCCTAATAAATAAACTAAATTCAAAAGACACGCATACCCCTAACTCATTCAATTATATATTTAAACAAAATGCTTAAGTCTAACATTGGGTTTCTTTCTTTGCATATCGTTGATTTATGGTGTGTAAATATCAGTGGTTTCTCTTTGATGTTAAATAGTTTAGAGTCATGGAGTTCTTCGGTTCATGTTGAATTGATCATTTCCTATTTTCTTTCGGTTGTATATCTCAGGTTTAGATTGTCCAAGAGATTGTGTAGCTTGTGTTCTCGAGGCTTGTATTCGAATTTTAATCATAATAAGTAATAACTAACAATAAGAAAAAGAATATAAAAAATTATAGTAGGATAACCATTTGGTGTAACATAGAGAAATAGGCCTCACGAACCAATTTGTTTGAAGTGAAAAATATCTATTGGATGAAATGGACGAGCAAGAAATCAATTAAGATAGTATCCCAGTATATACAAGTATCAACGCTACAACAAGTTCTTGAAACCTAATAAATGCTAACCATCAACTAAGGTGCTCTTCAGACAAAGGAGTCTAAGGAAGCCTTTATTTCGTGGAATGTAATGGGATTGGAATTAGAATTTGTGTAGGAATTGAAACTTGATTTGCAATTTAGGTTCGTTTCACCTAATAAAATGGAATTTGGATGGAATTGAAATGTAGATTTAGTTTCTTATGTTATTGTTCAATTCAAATTCCTTTTTTGTTGAAACAAACGACATAAGAAATAGAATCTACATTCCAGTTTCATCAAGATTCTATTCCATTTTGTGAAACGAACATGTAGGGCAACCGTTCACAAAATAAATAAAATAACAATTTTATTAATCAATATTCTGATTAGATCACATAAAGAATAAGAAAACCAAATTGAAAGGAAATACAATACAAAAATGTATACGAAACTAAGAACATATTACAAAGGAAAAAAATTAAAGAAAAACATAAAACAACGGTGAGTGAGGCACATGAAAATCACGCTTCTCTTAAAACAGATTTCGGGCACCCAGGTGAACTCGTCTGTTTCCCAGGGTACAACAGACTAAGCAGATTGTACTGCCGAGATTAGCCCAACACAAGTGTACCTGAAATAAGAGCACGCAGAGTTGCAAAGTTAGGGAATTCGTTTGCTGTGTGTGTTGTAAGAACCATATGATTTCAGTATTTTAAGCACAAACCTTTGTATATGTACTGATTAGAATTTGAAATGATAAGTCTATATTGAATACACATTTCAATAGAAATAAATTCTAGAATTCAATGGCACAATGAATTGTGAAACTTATAAAAATAAATTCGAAAATTCATTGGCACAATGTATTCTGTAACTTAATCATTTGACACGTAGGAACTTGAACAGTCTCTAGCTGACAACACCAAGCCAAGACACATCTACAAAAATAGTACGCCATCAAAGCGTCACATTGCGCCCATCGCCCTCGTCCCGTGCCCGCGTCGGGTGCTACGCACCCTCCTGGCTACCACTCGGTGTAAGTTGTCACACAAGAATACATTAGTGTAGAGAATTCTGATTATAAATCCACAAAAGCTTTACCTTTCCACCTATGTGGGACAAGCTCAATTTCCCACATATTTATGGTTCCAACACACAAACTTAATATTCAATATCTCTCATTCATCTTGGCTTAATTATTAAATAATCATTATATTAACTCATAATATAATATTATTTATAAAATTTCCAACAGAACACTACCTAAAATTCGAATATACGTATAAGAAGATGGTTAAACACAAGTGGAAAATATGGATATGGCTTTTTATACGTGAGCCTACTCCCAAGGATGGAACTTTGAATTCTTACCTATGATTTGTATTAATAAAACAATGAGCTAAATGTTTGGTTGGTCCCTGTGGTTTACGAAAATTGCAGACTTGGTCTTAATGGTTCACTAATTACACACTTGGTCCCAGTAGTCTTAATTTTTGCATTCGGGTGGTCCTTACCACTAACCTTCAGTTAGGTATATGTGAAATTACTGTATTACCCTTAAAATATTAAAAATAAAAAAATATAAAGAAGAGAGGCCCACTACTCATCTTCTTCATCACTCCCCCTCTCTCTTTCAAAAACTCAGCCACCACCACCTCTCCTTCACAACCTTCGACCACCACCTCCACCTCCACGTAAACCCACCACTACCACATCCACCTTCACAGTAAACTACAAAAACGACACCGTTCGCATACAAAACAGCATACCAGAGATATACAGTAACGGAGCAAACAGAAAAACCCCCTGGCGATGTAACATAACCGATAGAATGATCCACGTGATCCGTTGCGCAACTGACCGGTTAGTAACGGCGAATGGAAACTTACCAGAGGATTTTCCGGCACGAGGATGCCGAAGACGAGGAGATCGGAGCGGAGATGCCAGTGATGGAGGAGTGTTATGTCCATTATTAAGCGGAAATCGCATTATAGGAGTATGTTTTCGTTTTCCCCCTTTGTTCGCCGGATGTATAGATATAGAACAAATATAGATACAGAGATGTGTGTGTAGACTGTAGAGAGTGAGAAATAGAGAAACAAAGAGTGTGCTGTGTGTGTGAAGTGGAGTGGAGGTGTGCGGCGGAGGACGGTGGCCGGAGTGGAGATCATGTAATGGACAAACGTGATTTGTTACGTACTTACGTGCTCTAGTCGGTTTACGGTGAAGGTGGATGTGGTAGTGGTGGGTTTACGGTGGAGGTGGTGGTTGCAGGTTGTGATGAAGAGGTGGGGGTGGCTGAGTTTTTGAAAGAGAGGGGGAGGGAGTGATGAAGAAGATGTGTAGTGGCCCCTCTTCTTTATATTTTTTATTTTTAATATTTCAAGGGTAATATAGTAATTTCAATATACTTAACTGAGAAATCTAACAAAGGTTAGTGGTAAGGACCACTCAAGTGCAAAAATTGAAACTACTGGGACCAAGTGTGTAATTAGTGAACAATTAGAACCAAGTCTGCAATTTTCGCAAACCACAGGGACCAACCAAGCATTTAACTCTAAAAACAACTTAAGTATGTCCTACTTCGATTGGTATTTGCATAAATACTACAACTCATCATGGGTAAGTGGTCCATAATGAGTTGTGTTAGTGAATACATGGTTGCACATTGTCTAATACACTCCTAATGATAATAAAAATATAAAGGGTAAATTACATTTTTCGTCCTTTATGTTTATGTCAAATTTCAATGAATGCTCTTTTCCTTTAAAATTGCTAGGAATTATCCTTTACGTTTTAAAGACCTTACATTGTTTATCCTTTAACACTAACACAGTTAAAATTGTCATTTAAATCTGGTCACATAAGAGTAGTTTAGTCATTACCAATGCATTTAAACATAATATAATAGATTAAACAAAATTTTAAAAACATAACATATATATATATATAGGCGGTTAACGTACAAATAGTCTTAACGTACGAGCGTACGCTAGGGTTTTCCAACGTGCGAATTTCTTTACAGCCATGCGATTTCATCAAACTCACAACATTCCATGCGAAATACACAAGGCCATGCGATTTCATGAAACTTTTTCAACATGCGATTTGTCCAAACTTCCCAGACGCGCTTTTTCATAACTTGCGAATTCCCCATCTCATACGCTCGTACGATAAGAGATTTTGTATTTTACACTTTCCCTATATATATAGGATTCGGTTCAAATAAGAACCACCACGAGTTGCGAGAACGTGAGAATTTTTGCAAAAACGTAGATAAAAATATTATAAACACATCTCTAAAAAATTTAAAAATTATCGAGTCGGTAGTTTTAGCTTGTAACACCTCGAAATTTCGTCCAATAAAAATCCGACACGTGTCCCCAAAATTTTTGGTTTCTACGAGTAGCCGAGAAGGACTAAAGACGCCGTCATGTTATTTAATTAACCTCTGAACGAACATCGGAAAAAGTCGAAGGATCAAAGTGGCAAGTTTCGAAAAACATTTCATCTCTGGGAAGTCCTTACGGACCGTAACCATCAATGGTTACGAACTGTAAGGCAATCATCATATGGTTTCAGTAAGGCGGTTACAGACCGCAAGCCTTATTGGTTACGGTCCGTAACCAATTCAAATCTGTGGGCGCGCCATGGCCTTACGGACCGCAAGGCTCACTCCTTATGGTCTGTAAGTGGGTGCCAGCGACAGAATGCATGGCAGCTTGCTGCCCTGCCACCTTGCTCGCCATTTCCACCCTTCTCCTGCTTATGCCACGATCCTAGCCACTTGTATTCATCCCCTGTCCCATGCTAACACCTGGATCAATCCTATGAGGCATCTCCAACTATAAATACCCTTATGGTTGAACATGGAGACTTGCTCATTTCTTCAAACATTCCTCTCATCTTATCTGGAGGTTCCTGATCCTTGGAGACTTCCTAATTAGTCTTATTTCGTGCTAAGGACCTTGTGTAAGTATTCTTAGCCATCCTTTTCAGTTTTATTAAGTTTTAAGCCAATGTCAAAGCGTTGACGTAAAAACGCTTTTACTTTGAGCTAAGACCATTATGGTCGAGCCAATGTTCGTAACGCAAAAGGCTACGTGATCGTAATAAGGTAGGTGTTAATCCCTCAAGAGGGCATCTCCTAATTACCACGTTTGCTTGGTCAATTGACGGGTCAAAGTCATGTTAATAAAAAGTCAAATGGGTCAGTTTTGAAATAAAATCATAATTAGCAATGTAGATGTTATAAAACCTGTTTGACACTATAATAACTTAGTAATAATTGTAAGAACATGTGGGAACATGTTCGGCTCGTCAATTCCAGGTCTAAGGTCGGTTCGCAACCGAAAGTCGCAAAGTTTGACTTCTGCTTTGACTTTCAATTCTGACCCGAATTAGCAACATTAGCTTCTTCCCCTAAGTTGCATTATGACCATGATATAGTATACTATAACCCTCTGGATTTATAGGACATGGTCATATAGTAATCCGAGTTTTTACGCAAGTATCTGTTAAATATGCCTAAAACGCCCTTTTACGTATAAAATGGTCTAAATCTAAACTTGTTATCAAAACTCTATTCCTACTTATGTAATATCATTATTAAGGTTATTTGGGATATTTGTTCAGGTCGCAAACTGCGTTTAATCTCTAGTTTACACATTATGTCCTTAAATGAAGATATCGCCCTTTCGGCACTTAAAATGAGTTTTAAACATTTTTATGAACCAAAAGCTTATGCTTACTGATATAATATATATATTAACATATTTTGGTTATACAAACCTAGTCTCAATAACAGTTTACTTAAATACCGTTTAAATCGTCATTTTGCGACTTAATCGCCGTTTCGGCGCCTAATGTGGTTTAAAACCATATTGGAGCATTGAGACTTGATATCTACTGATTTCAAAACATATTTTCAAATTATTAACAGTAGGTACATGTCCTAAACTCAGATTCCCAAATAAATTATCAATTATATATGAAATGACCAAATTACCCTTTCGGGACATAGTTTGGTCATAAACTATAAACCACGCATATAATTGATGTCCTATTGATATAACACCATAAAATAGTTGTTTTTACAAAAAGTTTATATTAATAACATCAGTTTACATATAAGCCCGTTTATTTACATTTTATAGATGACGAAAATACCCTTAAAGGCATAATTTACTTTTAAAACCATAACGGGCCGTCATATCAATAACCTACTGTTATAATAACATATTTTAAACTTAATGGCATATGGAACTTGTGTAGGACTCACCCGGTTACCCAGTTTCGCTTATATGTGTACGGTTAAGCCTACGTGATAGTTTACGTAATTTAACCGAAACGGATTAAACCATATCGAAATACTCTTATATTCCAGAATGTAAAAAGAGTACCCATATTATACAAGTCCTAGTACTTGCCGGGTCCAAAATACATTCTTTTCTGGTCACCGCTTAATCTAGCGTTTTGTACCGTCATCTTCATTTTAAGTTAGCCGGTCTAAGTCAATGACTAAATAAAGACCCGCTAGCTAACTAATCGGTTAATAATACCATCTATTCCAGACTAGAGACTTCCGGTAGATTGTCGCCAAGATAGTTTATTCTGATTACGGTTGTGCTTTGCTTATTTTCTTAATACTAAGGACTTTAACAAGCCAGGTAAATATTTTAACTTATTTTCCCTTATACGGGCTTGGGATACAGTATACTAATACCGCATGGTTGGATATGGGATCAAAGACCAATGAGTCGGGAATTCAAATAATCCATTTTAATTCGTATTGCTTAATATTAAACATTTGGGGGTTAAAACGACCGTGTCCTGGATATCCACGGCTCATTTAATTGTAAATGGCCACGACCTAAGCACGGGGTGTAGGCATACACCCGTCAGATGCTAAATTAAAATTATGACCCAATAGGGGTTCACCTATTAAAGGTGTTAAAGTGGTGTGTCGATTAATCATGATCCCGGCATAGTTTTCGGGCTCTAAATGTATTATTAGCATGTAAAACTGATAACATGAAATTATTTATCCCAAGTTATTTATAAAACAAAGTACCATTATGTACACTAAATGTTTTCGAAATGTTTTCAAAATGAGTCAGTTAAACGTATTTACCCGTGAAAACTGACGTATTTTCAAAAGACTAAGCGCATGTGACAAGTATACGTAATTAGGTTGGAAGTGCTCGGCGAAGCTTAAGAGGAATTGCAACCATTTGCTTAGAAGGCCTTAGTCTGTCAAGTTTCCTTTTGTATCCACATTTCGATCCGCCTGTGGATTAGTTACAAGCGTTGTATTATTATTTTTGAACTTTGAACATTCAAACGTTTGTAATAGTAATTATCCAGACTTCCGTTATGTATTATTGTATTTCTTGGTAATAATGATATCAACTTGCGTCACGATATTCCCCAACCGGGCCCACCGGGTTATACGTGGAAATTAGGGGTGTGACAGGTTGGTATCAGAGCCAACTCTCGAGTGAATTAAACATTAACCTTTTGTGTTTAATCTCGGGAATACATAATAACACACATCTCTCAGACTTTCAAGTCTAGACTTTGACCTCGGTGTAATCATTTCCATCTTATTATTCGAGCTTGTATTTTGTTTAACTTGTTTTTGAAACAGGAATAATGCCGCCTAAGTTTAGACGTGGAGGAAAGGGAAAAGGACCCATGAGGGGTGGACCCTCAATGACTGGACCATCTTTCACTGGACCATCCTTTAGACCCCCATACAGACCCTCTTTAGCTGGAGCAGCCAACTTACCTGAATACAACCCTTACGAAGGATCCGGAGATTCTTCATCCCCCTTTGAACCTTACCGACATTCGATATTCATTCACATTCTCAGCATTCCTACCATTCACACCATTCCCATCAATCTCACCATTCACACTCCCATTCCCAACAAGAATACTTCAACTCCTATTTCGATAACCCAGTCAACCAACCCGCATCAGAAACCCCTCCAGTTAACTCACCCACACATGTGGAGGAAGATTCCGACCCGGAGGAATTCCTGCAAACAGGATCGTATGGTCATCATATTGAGTTGTCTAGCGGCTCGAACTCCGTGGCAAGATCTCCATTTAGAGGTCCCGATGAATTTGACCAAAGATGGGCACAATATGTGTTTGTAAACACGCCCTCCTACCACAGCACTCCCTATCACCATTCCCCATCACCACATCCTCAAGCCGAAGATGTAGAAATGCAACAGGTGGACCAACCTCAGCCACCACCTGAATCATCATCACAACCACGCCGAAAGCGTGGGGCACGTATGTCGGTACGTGCTGGTCAAAGGTCGGGTTCGCTACCACCTTTACCACCCTCTTACCCCTATCACCCTGAGGACCCACAAATGGGTGGACCCTCAAACACCTCGCCAGTGATGGAACCCCCGCCGCAACCAGCTGTTGAGCCTTTGCCTCAACCACCTCTACCACCACCGGATTTTGCCAATCCAATACCTGCATATACAGGACCATCAGGGTTTCACACTGTTGACCCTCCTAACTTGTATAATTACATTCACCATGGAATGGATCAGGACCCTTATTATGATACAGTCATTCATAATAACCTTTATCGTTCCTCTTACCCTTCCTACCCACCTCCTTATACCTCTACCGGGTATCCACCTTATGGATATCTGTATCCAGTTGCGCCTTAGCCGCAACCACCTCCACCTCAGCCACAACCCCAACCACAAGTACCACTCGAGGCCATTAATAAGGCCTTAGATCAAGTGAGGGAAATGCGACAACAGGTCAAGAAATCAGAGAAGAAAACAACGAAATTTATCAAGAAGCTTTACAAAGCCGTAAAGGAAGGAAGGATGACTAGTATTGTATTTTCATATATGTAATTTAAAATTCCAACAGTCCCTGCGTGGACAATGTTATTTCCTTTTCAGTCCCTGCGAGGACATTATTATTTCTGTTAGGTTCCTACGTGAACCATTTTGTTATTTCAAGTCCTATATATATTAGGCAATTATGTAACGTTTTCTTTAATGGAATTTTTCATGTTATGTTTCATCCAATTAATCATCATGATTCAATCAAATTTTATTGATCCGCTATATTATCCCAAGATCTATTAGCCAATGACTATGATCAACTAGGAATTGGCAAATGAAAATTTCGGAAGTAACCTTCTGTCTAGCAAAGGTGAACAATGTTCAACTTCCAAGTTTATCATTTCTCTATATTTACTCTCAATGAGGAGTTACCCTTAATTTCCCGTGACAATCATTGCCACATTAGTCAAATGGGTAAATGGCAATGTTCACACCTTATCGCTTAAATGGTCAAGCTAGATCCTGGCTAAATCATTCAAACACTCAATAGTAGTGTAAAGCCAATGTGCAAAATACAGTAGTGTTACTTGATGAACTAACTGATAAATTCTGGACTAAGTCCAATCTATAAATGCCTATGATGGTCTTTCAAGACCTAGGTTATGCATGAATATACTACATTTAATATTTAAATCCTATATGGTCATAGAACCATGTCGTGAATAAGGGTACACCATAGCAACTAAATGAATCCATCTCGATACATTGAAGTAAGTTACAACAATGGCTGATTCTAATGAAGTAAACAGCAAACGCAATGATAATGATGCCAATGAGAACATTCTTATTAGTAAGAATGACTTGAGAGAACTTATTGCCACGTGGCAAAGCTTTTAAGGATAAGTCCGAACGACAATCGGAGTCGAGTGCTTCTCGCTCCAAGCCTGTTTCTAAACCAAATCTCAGCCCAGCCACTCAAAGTCAAAGAAGAGTGAGGCACACTCTTCAAATGTGAAGAGCGATCTGCAACCTAAGAAGCCGAATGTCGATGGCGATGGTTGTTCCTACAAGTACTTCGTGTCTTGTAGACCCGGTGATTTTAATGGGGAAAAAGGAGGTGTTGAGTGCTTGAGATGGTTGGACGAGATGGAGATGGTGGTGGATTTCAGCGGCTGCGCTGATAAAAATGTGGTTAAGTATGTGTCTCAGTCATTCAAGGGTGATGCCCTTATCTGGTGGAAAGCCTTGGTTCAATCTATAGGCAAAGTTCGTCTCTACAACTTAAGTTGGTCCAAGTTTGTGGACTTGGTGAAACATACCTACTGTCCACCCCCTAAGGTAGAGAAAATTGAGTCAGATTTCTTAAATCTGACTATGAAGAACATGGATTGTCGGAAATTTGTTACCGACTACAACTCTCTCTCAAGGCTAGTGCCTTACTTAGTCACCCCGAAGCCCAAACGTATCGCACGTTTCATCAATGAGCTAGCTCCTGAAATCAGGAGTATGGTTAAAGCGGTGCAGCCTGGCACCTACAAATCTGCTGTAGAACTATCTCTCTCCCTCACACAAGATTATGTGAGGCAAATGTCAGTTAAGACTGACAATGATGGGAAGCGATAACGGGAGGACGGAAACTCCCAGAAATTTAACAAGAAAGGAAAACATGGGTTTAGTAAGGATAATCAAAAGTCGAGCGACAAACCCACGTGCAAGACGTGTGGAAAGCAACCACAATACGGACAGTGTCGCTTAGATCAGAAATCGAAACAATGCAACATCTGCAAGAAAACAGGTCATAGGTCTCATGAATGCCGTAACATTAAGGACGCTACTTGCTTCGGGTGTGGTGAGAAAGGCCACATCAAAACGAATTGCCCTAAGGCTACTACTGAGGGTAAGGCCAAAACAAGCAGTGAAGGATAACAATGTCATAACTGGTACGTTCCTTATCAACGACGCTTTTGCTAGAGTTCTTTTCAATTCGGGCGCCGATAAATCGTTTGTAGATCATAAATTTAGTGAACTATTAAACTTTCCCGTAAGAACTCTAGACATAACCTATGAAGTAGAGCTCGCTAATGGAACTATAGAAACCGCTTCTTCCATTCTTGACGGATGCTCCATATCCATCAAGAATCATTCTATCCCTGTCTCCTCTTTTACCCATGAAACTAGCGGGATTCAATGTAGTCTTAGGCATGGATTGGTTATTGCATAACCAAGCACGCATTTCCTATGATAAGAAACTCATCGAGATCAAATCCCCGTCTGGTAAAATCCTCACCATACATGGAGATAAAAACTTTGGATTGCCGGATAAAGTAGTTTTGCTTAAAGCATCTAGATGTATGACGAAAGGATGTGTCATCTACATGGCACAAGTCACCATTGACGAACCAAAACCAAAGATTGAAGATATACCTATCATTTCCGAATACCCAGACGTGTTCCCAGAAGAATTACCTGGCCTACCTCCTGATAGGCAGGTAGAGTTTCGAATTGATATCATACCTGGGGCAACTCCTATAGCTAAAGCTCCATACCATTTAGCGCCAACCGAGATGAAAGAATTAAGAACCCAACTGGACGAACTTTTAGAGAAAGGTTTTATCCAACCTAGCTCTTCGCCTTGGGGAGCTCCTATCCTGTTCGTCAAAAAGAAGGACGGATAAATGCGAATATGCATTGATTACCGTGAACTCAATAAGATAACGATCAAGAACCGTTATCATTTACCCAGGATTGATGATTTGTTTGACCAATTGCAAGGTGCAAGCTACTTCTCGAAGATTGATTTAAGATCGGGATATCACCAGCTTAAAGTTAGAAATGAAGATGTTCCGAAAACTGCTTTCAGGACAAGATATGGACATTACGAGTTCTTGGTGATGCCTTTTGGGCTCACTAATGCACCCGCAGCATTTATGGATCTCATGAATAGAGTCTGCAAGCCATACTTAGATAAGTTTGTCATTGTCTTCATAGACGACATACTCATCTACTCTCGAAATCAATCTGATCACAAGAAACATTTGCGGTGCATTCTTCAAATTCTACGCCAGGAAAGTTGTACACAAAATTTTCTAAGTGTAAATTCTTGCTACGTGAAGTTCAGTTCCTTGGCCACATAGTGACTGAACATGGTATCCAAGTAGACTCAGCAAAGATAGAAGCAATAATGAATTGGGAAGCCCCAAAGACACCTTCCGAGATACGTAGTTTCTTAGGATTGGTTGTTTATTATCGAAGGTTCATTGAGAACTTCTCACGAATAGCCGCTCCTTTGACAATCTTGACCCGTAAGGATGCTAAATTCAACTGGGGACCAAAGCAACAAGAATCTTTTGAGACATTAAAGTATAACTTAAGAAATGCCCCGGTGTTAACTCAGCCAGAAGATGTTGAAGAGTTTGTGGTTTATTGTGATGCTTCGCATACTGGTATGGGATGTGTGCTTATGCAGAGAGGCAAGGTGATTGCCTATGCATCATGACAATTGAAGGTGCACGAGAGAAACTACACCACCAATGATTTGGAACTGGGTGCAGTAGTATTCGCACTTAAACTTTGGAGGCACTATTTATATGGAACAAAGTGTATCATCTACACTGACCATAAAAGTCTGCAACACTTGTTCAATCAAAAGGATTTGAACATGAGGCAACGTCGTTGGGTGGAAACACCAACGACCATGATTGCGAGATTTGATATTATCCAGGAAAGGCGAATGTAGTCGCTGATGCACTTAGTCGCAAGGAAAGAATCAAACCTTTAAGGATCAATGCCAAGAGCATTGAACGGAAGAACAGCTTGAATGAAAAGCTGATAAATGCACAAAGGCAGGCTATGTCTGAGAACAACATTGCCAAGGAAGGATTAGGTGCAACCATTGATCAGTTAGCATCTGGAAAGGACGGAATGTTAAGGCTTAACAATCGGATCTGGGTTCCGATCTTTGGAGGACTTAGAGATGTAATCCTCCAAGAAGCACATAGTTCTAAATATTCGGTTCACTCAAGAAGTGACAAGATGTATCAAGATCTTAAACCCATTTATTGGTGGATGGGTATGAAAAAAGATATAGCCAATCATGTAGCAAAGTGCTTGACGTGTTCTCAAATTAAGGCAGAACACTAGAAACCGTCAGGACTTTTACAACAACTTGAGATCCCAGTGTGGAAATGGGAAATGATAACAATGGACTTCATCACTAAGTTACCCAAGACCAAGCGTGGCAATGACACGATTTGGGTTATTGTAGATAGATTAACCAAATCCGCTTACTTCTTGCCAATTAAAGAAACATACGACTCCGACAAGCTGGTTAAGCTTTATGTTGAGGAGATTATGTCCTTGCACGGTGTGCCATTATCCATTATATCTGATAGAGATACAAGATACACATCTTACTTTTGGAAAAGATTCCAACAATCTCTAGGCACGAGATTAAACTTTAGTACAGCTTACCAACCTCAGACGGATGGACAAAGCGAGCGTACCATTCAAACCTTGGAGGACATGCTTCGAGCTTGTGTGATCGATTTAGGCGGAAGTTGGGATGATCACTTACCCCTAATCGAGTTCTCTTACAATAACAGTTATCACACAAGTATTAAGGCCGCTCCTTTTGAAGCCTTATACGAAAGAAAATGTAGGACGCCTGTGTGTTGGGCCGAAGTTGGAGAAGCCCAACTATCTGGACCGAAATCGTCCTCGAAACCACGGAAAAGATTGTGCAAATCCGTGATCGACTTAAGGCAGCTCGAGATAGACAAAGAGCTATGCCGACAAAAGGCGTAAACCTTTACAGTTCCAAGTTGGGGACAATGTTATGTTAAAAGTGTCACCTTGGAAAGGTGTAATGCGTTTTGGGAAAAAGAGCAAGTTAAGCCCGAGATATATCGGACCATTCGAAATAATCGAATGTGTCGGACCCGTAGCTTACCGGCTTAAGCTACCGGAAAAGCTCAGTGGAATCCATGATGTGTTCCACGTCAGCAATCTGAAGAAATGCCTCGTGGATGAGTCATTGGCAATGCCACATGAAGACATAAAGATCGATGAAAACTTATGTTTCATAGAGAAACCAATTGCGATCGAGGATCGGCAAGTTAAGAAGCTTCGTAGGAAGCACGTACCTATTGTGAAAGTCAAATGGGATGCCCGTCGGGGTCCTGAATATACTTGGGAGGTCGAGTCCAATATGCGACAAAAGTACCCTTATCTATTTGAATAAATCTCGAGGTCGAGATTTTTATTAAGGGGGTGAAGATGTAACACCTTGAAAATTTCATCCAATAAAAATCCGACACGTGTCCCGAAAATTCTTGGTTTCCACGAGTAGCCGAGAAGTACTAAAGACGGCGTCATGTTATTTAATTAACCTCTGAATGAACATCAGAAAAAGTCGAAGGATCAAAGTGGCAAGTTTCCAAAAAAATTTCATCTCTGGGAAGTCCTTACGGACCGTAACCATCAATGGTTACGGACCGTAAGGCAATCATCATATTGTTTCAGTAAGGCAGTTACGGACCGCAAGCCTTATTGATTACGGTCCGTAACCAATTCAAATCTGTGGGCGTGCCATGGCCTTACAGACCGCAAGGCTCACTCCTTACGGTCCGTAAGTGGGTGCCAGCGACAGAATGCATGGCAGCTTGCTGCCCTGCCACCTTGCTCGCCATTTCCACCCTTCTCCTGCTTATGCCACGATCCTAGCCACTTGTATTCATCCCCTGACCCATGCTAATACCTGGATCAATCCTATGAGGCATCTCCAACTATAAATACCCTTATAGTTGCAACATGGAGACTTGCTCATTTCTTTAAACATTCCTCTCTTCTTATCTGGAGGTTTCTGATCCTTGGGGACTTCTTAATTAGTCTTATTTCGTGCCAAGGACCTTGTGTAAGTATTCTTAGCCATCCTTTCCAGTTTTATTAAGTTTTAAGCCAATGTCAAAGCGTTGACGTAAAAACGCTTTGACTTTAAGCTAAGACCATTATGGTCCAGCCAATGTTCGTAACTAACATGGCTACATGATCGTAATAAGGTAGGTGTTAAACCCTCAAGAGGGCATCTCCTGATTACCACGTTTGCTTGGTCAATTGACGGGTCAAAGTCATGTTAATAAAAAGTCAAACGGATCAGTTTTGAAATAAAATCATAATTAGCAATGTAGATATTATAAAACCTGTTTTGACACTGTAATAACTTAGTAATAATTGTAAGAACATGTGGGAACATGTTCGGCTCGTCAATTCCAGGTCTAAGGTCGGTTCGCAACCGAAAGTCGCAAAGTTTGACTTCTGCTTTGACTTCAGTTCTGACCCGAATTAGCAACATTAGCTTCTGCCCCTAAGTTGGATTATGACCATGATATAGTATACTATAACCTCTGGAGTTATAGGACATGGTCATATAGTAATCCGAGTTTTTACGCAAGTATCCGTTAAATATGCCTAAAACGCCCTTTTACGTATAAAATGGTCTAAACCTAAACTTGTTATCAAAACTCTATTCCTACTGATGTAATATAATTATTAAGGTTATTTTGGATATTTATTCAGGTTGCAAACTGAGTTTAATCTCTAGTTTACACATTATGTCCTTAAATGACGATATCGCCCTTTCGACACTTAAAATGAGTTTTAAACATTTTTATGAACCAAAACCTTATGCTTACTTATATAATATATGTATTAACATATTTTGGCTATACAAATCTGGTCTCAACAACAGTTTTACTTAAATACCGTTTAAATCGTCATTTAGCGACTTAATCGCCGTTTCGGCGCATAATGTGGTTTAAAACCATATTGGAGCATTGAGACTTGATACCTACTGATTTCAAAACATATTTTCAAATTATTAACAGTAGGTACATGTCCCAAACTCAGATTCCCAAATAAGTTATCAATTATATGTGAAATGACCAAATTACCCTTTCGGGACATAGTTTGGTCTTAAACTATAAATCGCGCATATAATTGATGTCCTATTGATATAACACCATAAAATAGTTATTTTTACATAATGTTATATTAATAACATTAATTTACATCTAAGCCCGTTTATTACATTTTATAAATGACGAAAATACCCTTAAAGGCATAATTTACTTTTAAAACCATAACGGGCCGTCATATCAATAACCTACTGTTATAATAACATATTTTAAACTTAATGGCATATGGAACTTGTGTAGGACTCAACCGGTTACCCAGTTTCGCTTATATGTGTACGGTTAAGACTACGTGACTAGTTTACGTAATTTAATCGAAACGGGTTTAATCATATCGAAATACTCTCATATTCCAGAATGTAAAAAGAGTACCCATATTATACAAGTCCTAGTACTTGTCGGGTCCAAAATAGATTCATTTCCGGTCACCGCTTAATCTAGCGTTTTGTACCGTCATCTTTATTTTAAGTTAGCCGGTCTAAGTCAATGACTAAATAAAGACCCACTAGCTAACTAATCGGTTAATAATACCATCTATTCCAGACTAGAGACTTCCGGTAGATTGTCGCCAAGATAGTTTATTTTGATTACGGTTGTGCTTTGCTTATTTTCTTATTACTAAGGACTTTGCAAGCCAGGTAAATACTTTAACTTATTTTCCCTTATACGGGCTTGGGATACGGTATACTAATACCGCATGGATGGATATGTGATCAAAGACCAATGAGTCGGGAATTTAAATAATCCATTTTAATTCGTATTGGTTAATATTAAACATTTGGGGGTTAAAACGACCGTGTCCTGGATATCCACGGCTCATTTAATTGTAAATGGCCACGACCTAATCAAGGGGTGTAGGCATACACCCGTCAGATGCTAAACTAAAATTATGACCCATTAGGGGTGCACCTATTAAAGGTGTTAAAGTGGTGTGTCGATTAATCAGGATCCCGGCATAGTTTTCGGGCTCTAAATGTATTATTAGCATGTAAAACTGATAACATGAAATTACTTATCCCAAGTTATTTATAAAACAAAGTACCATTGTGTACACTAAATGTTTTCGAAATGTTTTCAAAATGAGTCGGTTAAACGTATTTACCAGTGAAAACTGACGTATTTTCAAAAGACGCAGGGGACAAGTATACGTAATTAGGTTGGAAGTGCTCGGCGAAGCTTAAGAGGAATTGCAACCCTTTGCTTAGAAGGCCTTAGTCTGTCAAGTTTCCTATTGTATTCACATTTCAATCCGCCTGTGGATCTATTTACAAGCGTTGTATTATTATTTTTGAACTTTGAACATTCAAACGTTTGTAATAGTAATTATCCAGACTTCCGCTGTGTATTATTGTATTGCTTGGTAATTATGATATCAACTTACATCACGATATTCCCCAACCAGGCCCACTGGGTTATACGTGGAAATTAGGGGTGTGACATAGCTGATGCAAGTTTTTTTTACGCCTGGTGTAAATTTTATATTTAATTATATGGCAGGCGTAAAAAACTTGCATCAGTCAAAACTACCGTCGCAACAATTTTTTTACTTTTTTTACAGATGTGTTTTAAATATTTTCATCTACATTTGTGTAAAAAAAATTTGTTCCAACTCGCCCCGGATTAAAAAGTTCTCGCGGTTCTCGCAACTCGTAGTGGTTCTCATTTTAACCCATCCCTATATATATATATATATATATATATATATATATTTCCCTCATCCATCACCAACAACCCACTACCACCACCCAGAACCCACCACCACACACCACCAACAACAATCCCACTAGTTTATTATTCATTTCTTGATTTTCACCATGTGGCCACCACCTCCAACCTCCAGCAACCAACGTCACCGAATCTGTTTCACCACTGCACTCCCATCAAACACCACCGAATCTATTTCACCATTGCACACCCCCACCACACACCGTTGGGAACTACACCCACCACCACCACAAAGCTACCGCGGCAAAACTTTAGAGATAGATAGATAGGGGTAGGGTTGTAAACGAACTGAACGTTCAGCGAACAGTTCATAAACTGTTCGGTGGGAAGTTTGTTTATGTTCGTTCGTTAATAAACAAACGAACACGAACACTAACAAGACGTTTCGTTTGATTAACTAAAGAAACGAACACGAACAAAGGTCTCGTTCTTTCGATTACGTTCTTGAATGTTCAGTAATATGTTCGTTCGTTTACGTTCGTTCGTTCATTTATGTACGTCCGTGTTCATTTGTTTATGTTCATTAGTTAAAATTCTTTATTTTTTCAATTTTCTTCTGGCTTTTATTTCCTCTAAACATTAACAATTTTCCTCCAAACTTTTTTCCCTCGTAATCTTTGTTTCCCTTTTAATATTTCCCCCCATAATCTTTTTTACCTCCTAACCTTTTCCCCCTGATTTTTATTTCCCCATTACACATTAACTCTTTACCAAAAAAATTTGAAAGTCATTTATGCGAGGATGATATGAAGTATTTACGAAAGTTGGTCATTCAAGAATAAAGATATTTTTTGGATAACAATGAAGTTATGAATAGGATTATCATGTATTAATTTTGGATAATTATGTCTAAATTAGTATAATTTAACTTATCATGTGGTGGATTATCATGAACTTAAATAGTATAATTTAACTTATCACGTCTAATGTTCGTTTGTGTTCAGAACTTGTGTTCATGAACTATTCACTAACAACAACAGTTCCTTATCAAATGAACACAAACATAGAATCTTGTTCGTTAACATGTTCGTGAACCGTTCGTTGGACCAAAAAACCTTAACAAACGAACACCAACAAGACATAGTTTGTGTTCATTTGGTTCGTTTACAGCCCTAGATAGAGGTAAAGAAAACATATTTATTGAGTAAAACATATTTATTTTAAACTTGGTTCAAATGTTTAAGTTAATTACATAAATAGGATTTAAGATATTAAAAAGGATGAACTTACCCTCATGTGCAATGCGCATGACTTGATTTAACTAAAAAATTTGACGCCAGTTAGTAAATAGGACGTGACTTGCAAGCTTTTTTTAAACATAAAGTACATTAACAATTTAAAAGGTAAATAACATCCACTAAAATTTAACATAAACATAAAGGACGAAAAGTGTAATTTACCTAAATACAAATATGCCACACACATGTTAAACATAGTTTTACTCATATGTTCAAATCCTACGCTATCTAATCGTTGAGTATTTCCAAAATATCAATATACTGGAACTAATCAATCAAGAAATGTTAGATAGAAACATCGTGGTCGATGCCACAATCAGAGCTACACTTTCTTTTTTGAATTTGTTCATTCTTTTAGTTTTTCAAGCCTTTTCGAAACCATTCGATTGAAGATTGACAACTTATACGTCAAGAAAGTTGACTACACTTGGAAGTATTTTCAAACATTTTGGACATGATTTTAAAATAAAAATTAGTGTCAAGTACCTAAATTGTGAAGTTTTGTATTTAGTGTTAAATGCACTTCGTGTATTGTTCTTATCAACACTCTCAAGAGGTTATATATATGAGGGGTTAACGAGACCAAAATTTTGAGATTTAGATTGTTGATCTCTACCACTTCAAAGATAAAGCTTGTAAAGGTTGTCTTTACCTTGACTAGTGATAAGTATTTGCTTATCTCTAGTTATAACGTATTTGCTTATTTCTATCAAAGACCAATTAGAGAGAATGTCGGTGATCTCTACCTTATGTTCATGTGATAATAACTTCTCAACTTAAACTTTTATACAAACTAAATTTTTTTCCAAATAAAAACTCATGAACAAGGAAAAGGAAAAAAATGTTAAGTGGTCACTAAATTTGCATATAACATATACGTTCACCAACCCTAGAAAGTTACAAAATGAGCTATGATAATGATTTTACTTGAATGAACATGATGTTCTCAAAACTTGTGTTGTCATATTCTTAGCATTTTGATATTAGCAACATAACAAAATCCCATTTATTGTCCATTTTTACTTGAGCTTAGTGTTGGAAATTGAACCCTTCAATTTTGGGAAGGTTTTTCACTGACTAGAATGGCAAAGTCAGATTATAGTGTAAGCTGACAATATCAATCTAAACAAAAATTGACTTATATGTGAGCAGACAAAGTTCAGCTTATATATAAGTTAACTTCATACACTTACGTAATATTTAATAAAGACTACGAAATCATACCTTTTACCAAATTGTCAACTCAAAATGATGTTTATGTAAGATTAAATATATTATGTTGTAATCAAGTGGATGAAGCTATGAAGAAACAAGGTTTTGCAAAGCATCAAGTGGATCAATGCACCTACCTCAAGATGAGTGGGCGCAACTTTACTATACTTGTCCTTTACGTAGATGATATTCTATTGGCAAGTAATAGTTTAGACATGTTGCATGAGTCGAAGCGATTACTCTCGCATAACTTCGATCTCAAAGATGCTTCTTACGTCCCTGCCTTCGAAATTCACCGAGATAGACACAAAGGGATCTTAGGATTGTCTCAAAAGGTTTACATAGATCGTGTCCTTACACGTTACAACATGCAACAGTGCAAACCCTCAGTCACTCCAGCAATTAAGGGAGATGTTTTCGATTCATTCCAGGGTCTGACAACAGAGGTTGAAAAGGAGCAAATGAGCCAGATACCTTATATTGTTGGAATGCTAGGCCGTTATCAGAAAAATCCTGGCCTAGATCACTGGAAAGCAGCTAAGAAAGTACTTAGATATCTGCAAGGGACGAAAGACTATAAACTGACTTATAGAAGAAGTGATCATTTAGAAGTGGTAGGCTATTCTGATTCTGACTTTGCCAAATGCAAAGATGACAAGAAATCCACTTCGGGCTATATCTTTATGTTAGCAGGTGGACGTATCTCATGGAAGAGTCATAAACAACAGTTAACTACAACTTCCACAATGATGGCAGAATACATTGTTGTTTATAACTCAACCTCTCATGGAATGTTGCTTAGAAATCTGATCGCTGGACTCAAAATCGTTAATTCTATTTCTAGACCATTGAAGCTTTACTGTGATAACTCAGCTGTCGTTAGTTTCTCGAACAGTAACAATTCGACTGGAGCTGGTTTATATCTCGATACAAAGTACTTGTTCGTACATGAACGAGTTGAGGAAAATAATCTTTGTATTGAGTATATTAGTACTAAGAATATGCTTGCGGATCCAATGACTAAAGGTCTCCCACCTAAAGTTTTCGAAGAACATGTTTCGAATATGGGATTTACTAAGACCTTTTACTTACTTATGTTTTAATTAATGAAATTTCCTTAGTTTGATTTTGTATGTCTTTAACATATGTTCTGCCGGTATAATGACATATGACAAATATAAATACAAATCGCTAAAGGGCTTACTTGCGTATTTTGATCATAACTGTTAGGTTTTAAATTGAGACTGTGGTATGACTAATGGGGGTCCTGAGTCCAATGATGATTTAACGGCTGTATTTCTCTGCTACGGTTCTTGGTTTAAAGCTAAAATGAGTGTTAACTCCTGGTCAGGCTTATCTAACATTCATGATAAATGATTACTCAGCTAAGTGGGAGAATGTAAGATTAAATATATTATGTTGTAATATTTAATCATGTAGCCATTATAATCATTTATATTATCTTGGATCAAAATATAATTAATCCTATTATATATTAGTTGGTAATTGTTGATGGACCATATTACCCTTATTAACTAATTAGGGTTTCCTCTTGGGTGTATATATAAGGAGATAACTAGAGAGGTTAACAGGTTAGACAACCTAACTAATTATAACATCATAATTTTGCCACCCTCTCTCTCCACAATCGAACTCACCCTAGTTCGGTTCTCACCATCATAACTTTACACCCCAAGGAGGAGCCAAATCATACGGACAAAGATGTCGAACTCCATGGCTGCGTCTTTGACTGGATTCTTTGTTGGCCTATCTGCCGTCCCAGGTATTATTTTATTTGTTTTCCTTCATGTATCAACAAAACTGGTCAACAGTTTAGAGTCATTAGTCAACTCATGATCAACTTTTGTGTCTCATATATAATAGCTATTGGGACCTAGAAAATCATATGCATGCATAAACAGTATTTCAATAATGAGAACGTTCTAATCCATGCTACTAATTCTAAGAATTCAGATACCCTGTCCGAGCCCAAAAACACGTGGCGTTAACGGCTTAACTAAATAGATAACGTATACTATTTTTTTAAACAACAATTAAAATTGCAGCAATAAATATTGCAACGACCAAAATGACAAAATCTTAGTATCCAAATGAGTATAGTTAACCAATAATTCGTGAAGCTCTCCTTACATTCTTAATAGAAAATTTATATAGAACCGGTTTGAGACTTGACCATTTCTTCAATTCGTTTTTCTCTTTTTATGTTTTTAACATTTGGATGCTTGTTTAGGAGCCATTATCTCTGAATATTAACAAGCCAACAAGTAACAATTAACAAGACTAGCAATTTGTCAATTAACAAAGTCTAACAATTCTAATTCAATCAACAAAACCACCAATTTCTAACGAAGTTTCTAACAATTAACATGTAACAATTACCCGATTTGTAACGGTTCGTATTTTTCAAACTTTTTCTAGTTTTTGTTATTTGTATTTTATCTTTAATCCTTTGTCATTCAAGAATTAATCATAATGGAACTTATCTTCTATATTATTTTTGCCAAATTAATTCTTGCATAATAAACACTCACGATTACGCAATTTAATTCAAAACGCGCAAAACATCGTGATTCTATTTTTTTTTTTTTGGAATGTTATTTCGTAAGTATCTATATATTCAATGCATGCATACACTTGAAATTCCCAAAAAACATGATTAACAATGAGTATTTTAGCATAAATAACAAACAGCTCCTTCTAGCCCCCAACAAACTCCTTTAATATCTCAACCAACTCCTTCTAACCCCCAACCAACTTCTTTAATGCTCCCAACCAACTGATTTAAAACTACAACCATTTGTCTCACTGATAAAAACCAACCCTAACACTTTCTAAACACTTCTACCACTCCTAAATCACTCTAAAACACTCTCTAATCTTCCAATTCTTCCACTCTGGGTAGCAAAATAGTAAGTTTTGGTTCTTACTTCTTACATTGTTCTTCTTATTTTTCTTCTTTTCCTTCCTTGGATAACTTCTAGGAGTATTACCACATGTTTAAAAATGTAAACAAAGTTGGTATACGATTATTTTTTAGGTCCAAGTGAGGATTTTTGTTAAACTTTATAGACATGTTCATCTTTACTTTGTTTTTGGAACATTTTCGCACCAAACCAAGTTGCCAACAAACTTCCATGTTGAAGGGCTTGTGTTAAAGTTTTGTTCCAAAAACTTTAAGATTTATATGCCTTCTTTTAAGTTCTTGCAAGCCTCTAAGTAATCTCCAAGTCATAAAGTGAGTATACCTACACCAAATCCCTATCTCGTAATGTTGGAAGTACTCGTCTAGGTGATACCTCACTTGGTTACTTAGCAAATAGATAGTTTAATTATGTACTTCATACTTATTTCATGACTATCCCGAATCATCCATGTTGATGATTTTGTACAATGGTGAAAATCTTAAGGTTAGTGGATTACCCTACCTCTAATGCATGACAAATACTTGATTATGTAAATAGTTATAACCTATTTGTATATATATATATCATACTTATCTTCAAAACCAAACCATAATATCAACTAAATTTATGGTTGAATGTTATGTGTTAAGGTGGAGAATATCTTAATCTTAGATTCCTTGTTTTAGGCTTCTAATGAAGGTTAACAGCCATGAAAAACACAAATTAAAGATAGTGTCTAAATGCCACTTAGGTTATAGCATAGTGGTCAAGAGGAATTATCTCTTGTAAGGAGACCAAGGTTCAATCCTTAGTAAGTGTAAATATTTTAGGGGAAAGAAATTAGTCGTTCAAAAAAAATAGTGTCAAAATAAGTGGCTAAGTAAGATATGTTTTATGTAATTTCTTATACATAAATTTCATTAACATTCCAAACTCCAAATCATCATACTAATATATCTTTATTTACCTTTTTAGAGTAACTTGGTAATTCCATCCTCCTAAACCGTTCGCTCGCATTTTATGGAATTTTTTCGCAAACACTTGAGTTCATACTTGACTAACTTTACGCTTTAAACATTATTTGGGTTGCAATATGTATTCGTATTACTCACACTTTTACACACATACAATCAATATTTGTATGTGACCCTGACCGTCACAATATAAAAATCTTTTAATAGAAAATGGAAACAAACGTTGGTCTTGGTCCACTGAAGATTATTTTGGTTCGAAACCCTTGGCTACCATTTCCAACTTACCTTTTTTCTTCTTCTTCCCTCTCCCAAACATTGATCCACTGATCGATTATTTTGATTTTTTGCTTTCTTTTTTTTTGTTTTTTCCTTTTTATTTGTTTGATTTTTATGTTAAATATATATTCTCATTGTTTTAAATGCTAAACTTGGGTAGGGCATAATTTGACGGGGTTTTGCCATTTGGTTATCAGATGTGTTTCGATTATTTAAAATGGAACCGCTATAACTTTTTTACTGCTTCTGTTACTTAACCATCGCTACTTTATTTCATTTTTTGAGATTTTTTAAACATATTGCATTGTCTTTTCTATTATTGTTGTGACCGTTATGTCTACATTTCCTTTTAAATTTCACTGAAACTCGGTCGTTGCTATAGCGAGTACATCAAAATCGACTGAGTTATCGTGCGCCGTAACTCGCGGCCACATAACTACTTATAAATAAAATTAACACATCACGTTGTATTCAAATGTATATAGCACGTTGTGTTAAAACTTAAAAGTTACAAAGTAAAAAGAAACAAAAGAGTAAATTGTCAAAATCGTCCCTGATGTTTGGGTATGTTTGACTGTTTCATCCAAAACAACTTTTTGTACTAATAGTTCTTTACTTTTGAGATTTTTTGTCATTTTCATCCAAAATCTATTTTTCTTTATATGATTAACGCATCACATAAGGTATGGACTAATCCGTTTGACGTTTACAATGTACGTGGGCGGGTCTTGTTACTAGTTATAAATTAAACAGAATAAAAAAAAAGATTTAACAAAGTAATTGAAAAAATTAAATGATGAAATCCATGAGGTTAAAATTCCTGTTATCAGTCTACTTCTTCGTTTACCCTCGCCGCCGGCAACTTTCTTCAAAATCTCGCCGTTCATCTTCTCAGTCATCTTTATGCTATTGCTATTCTGTAAGCATTATTTTACCAAACTCTATGATGCATTTTTATTTTCATTTCATCATTTTTATGTGCTTGAACTGCTAATGTCATAATATTTGATCACTCATTAGTTAAAATTCTCAATTCACTTATTCACTTCTAAATTTAGTTCAATAATCAGTCTAATTAAGTTTATATTGTTAAGACCGTGGGATATGGTGAGGCGGGGTTGGGGGCATGGGCCAACACGTGGAATTGGAGGGGCACACTATCGAAGGGTATGGTGGGGCGTGGCTAGCCCGCGTGGCTAGGCCACATGGTTTTTTTTTTATTTTTTTAAAATTTCAAACCCCGGTCAACCGCCTAGCCTGGCCAACCATTAAGGAACTGCCACCTCGGCCCGCTAGCCCCGCCCAACGCCCGGCCTAATCCCCGCCCAAGGGGCCACGCCAAATCTCAAGCCACCCGGGGTGATGAAGCGGGCGTTTATACCCAACCCACGCCCAAACCTCCGCCCCATAGCCTAAATCTAATCATGCCCTTATTTCTAGGATTTAGGGCTTGGAATAAATTTGCTGTGTTTAATTTTGGGAAATAAAAAGGTATTACAAAAGACTTAATTTTTTTGTTTTGATTATTATTATTATTACTATTACTATTACTATTTGCAGGTCTATCTGAACAAAGAAATTGCTGCAGAACATCTTTATGTTAACAGATAAATTCATTTGTTGGAAATAATAATAAATAAGCAAATTTATGATATGAGTTACCTTCAAGTCACTGCTGTTCGGCCTTCTGTGCGGGCCCCACATCGATATAACGCGTTCCGGGGATTGGCTATATCATGCATTGCTCCGGTGAACGTGTTAAATAATCAATAATGCTTTTAAACCATACATTGGTTCATCAAGAAGATGTAACGTTATGCAACAAATTGGTGCATATCGCTATCAGGTATGCACGCCTGTGTGCTCGTTTGGTGGCAAAGGAGATTCGAACAATGGTAGTGAGGTAATTGTTCACATTTCACTCTTTATTTCATGACATGTGCTTGTATGTATATACCCCTTAGAACTTGATTAATATCATATTTACGCAACAAAAAAAATATCATAAGATGAGCATGTCGTCTATGCACAAGGTGCTTAAAAAGCGCACACCCGATCCAAGCAATGTGCACGTCCGGTCCAAGCCGTTTTAGCTTTTTAGACTTATTTTCGGCTTGTTTAGATCGTTTGAAACTACTTTTGGCCACTCAAGCCAGGTATTTTGCACGTTTTTTCAGGTTCAGTGTGCCCTTGCAGCACTTTGCTGCACTCAAAGTATCATTTATGCTCTGTACAGTATAATCTTTACTGAGGTTTTAGGCTTTTATCGATATATTAATAAAGGAATCGAGCAAAATTAGTACGATGTACACACCGTATGTCATATGATATAGAGATGACTTAGGTCACAAGTTAACTATTTTGTTCCTAACAGGGTTCCCCATGGAAATCTATTGAAAAAGCTATGAGCAATTTTAAAAAGGAACAGTCACTAGAGGATGTACTACGGCAACAGATGGAGAAATAAGATTTACGACGGAGATCCTCCTAGTGGGGGTGGTGGCGGCGGCGGTGGAGGTGGCGGGTTTTGTAGGACCGAAGATGAAGGCTTTGCTGGGATCTTGGATGATATACTGCAAGTGACGTTGGCAATCCTTGCTCTTATTGTTCTGGTAATCTTTTCTTTCATCCGTTTCACGTTTCTAAACAGTTGAGTTACTCAAAGTAGCTTCGGGTCAAAACAATTCATCTTTAAAGTTCAGGTCAAACGGGTTGGGTTGACATGCCAACACTTCTTTATCCCTTTTCATAATCTTATGAAGGGTTTGTTACATAGAATAACAGGGTAATTTTCATATGTCCTAAATTGGGCGCTTCAATAGTTTTTTGTCGCATTGGATCATTAATAGATGATGTTGTGTCCTGTTTACTTTATTAAAAAAGTTTTTATACTAGTTTTATATTATTAAACTAGTATTAAGCCCATGTGTTGCAGCGTTTGTTGTAAAACTGTGTTAAGTAGTACCAATGCTATACCACTGTCATCGACCACCAACACCGGATTAGCTCTTAAAACAAAATAAATAAAAACAGAAAAAACAATATCTTTGAATTACGCACATTCGTTGCAGAGAGATTAAACCGAAACGTAAAATATAGAAAAAAATAACTAAGTCAATCCAAGACCCGCGCGTTGCGACGAACTTGTCAAATGGAGAAAAATAGATGTGTTGCAACGGGCCAGTCAAACGGAAAAAATATACGAAAAAAATGTTGAACCCCACATGCACGTTGTGGTGCATTAACTCACAAAACGAAACGAAAAACTTGGGAAATATGAAAAGTATGGTGGACAAAAATTGAAAATAAAAAAGAGTTGGGGTTGAATTGTAAATGAAAAGCTTTGGCTTAAAAGTAAAAAAAAAAAGACAAAGGGTCTAAATTGCAAAAGAAGAAAACTTTTAGATTAGAAATGAAAATTATTTATTAATCTTAGATAAAGATAATGATAAAGATAAGTGATGTCTATATATTAGTTATTAATATTAAAAAAATATATTAAACAAATATAAATAAAATTTGTGAGGTTGAAGGAGAGAATGACATGTGACATTATTTGTAGTCTTTTATTATAAGTTAGATTAGATTAGATTTTAACATTATATATAAAACTAACATGTTTTGTATAATTATTTAATATATTTTACACATGTTATAATTTTTAGGAAATAATTAATGCGTTAGTTATTAACCAAAACAATGCTCAATAAAATAACTATCGTTTTACTGAACTAAAAAATGTAAATTTATACATAAAAGGTAGGTTTATGTATAATGATAATATTTTTACAGAAAAAGAAATTTAAAGAAATTAACATGTATGGGACACAACACCATCTGTTAAATAATAAAACTCTCTATTTTACCTGTTGAATAAAAACTACTACCTAAGTTGACCCGTTTAACAACGCTTTAGACAATGTTTTGACCCGTTTAATCTAACTGGTTGTTTTCAGTACTCGTACATCATTGCGCGTGACAACGTTAGGCTCTTCATAGCAGACACTTTCAACTTTCTAATGGGCAAGAAAGGTCCTCGCATAAGGACCATAATGTAAGCGTTTGCTCAATTCTATCAAAAGTGCAGAGCCAAAGTCCTGTATGATCCTTATTGCTGGAAAAAGAAATAATCCTTACACCTACATGGTGGTAATGGTATAGCCCCGAGAAGTATTGACGCATGCTTAATGTTTCTAATCGGGCCGTCAAGTCTTCTAAAGGTAACATATATAGCAATAGTGATGAAAACGCTTATGGTGACAACTTGTATAATGATGAGGATTCAGATGATGATAACGGATACAATAAGAAGGCTTACGATGATGATGACGAAGATGATTATAAGGCCGATAGTGAAGATGTTGATGATTTTTGAAGTTATGCCAAGTCATCATGGTTAGTTTTGATTGATAGGAACCGAGTTTGTATCGATGAAACAAGTTGTTTGCAAATGTGTGAGAAAAGGACAGTTAACTAAGAAGTCGTCTTTTTGTTTCCTTAGTTTTAGTTTTAGAGTTTAGGGTTTAGGGTTTGTGTTGTTATAAATAATCCTTGTACATATGGTCCAGAGAGTTGGGCCGGTCTCAAAAATGGGGTAATGATGGCCGGGACAAACGATTGGCTTGGTATGGTGGTCCTTAAACCGTGCCGATATATGGGTCCAGGACTTATGAATGCTTATTTTTTATTTGGCAAATCCATGTTGTAATATATAAGTTTAAGCTTTGCTGTGTAATTCAAAATTCATGTTGTGTTAAGTTAAAAGAGATCCTTAGCTAAATTAATTGTAAGTTGTATATATATTATCTTAAAAAGGAAAGTCGGTGAGGGTTTTCACTGACTTCCCTTACCCCTAAACTTTCACAATATTTTACTTTAAGCCTCTTGGCTTTGCTACGGCCCCTCCACTTTCGGGGTTATCAATTTTAGTCGCTTATCTAATTTTACTATCCTTCTACTTTGACAATTGACATTTTAAGCCCCTAGCATTTTACTAATTATATTTTCCTTCAACATCCGTTCATTAATTTCTTTTGTTTACCTCTATCGGTTTTTACTTTAAAAAAAAAAACTATTTTTACTTGCATATTTTTATGTATGTATCCGTATATATTTGAGCTTGTCTACGTTTCGACGTAAACTTTTTCTGAAACCAAGGCATGTCAAATATAATACGTATTCGTTCAAAAACCAATTTTACGTGCATATTTTTATGTATGTGTTTGTATCAATTCAAGTCAATCTACATTTGGACATAAACTTTTTTGTGAAACGGGTTAGGTCAAGTATAATACTTCGTACTTATTTATGTACATTTTTATAAATTTTGTTCTGAACCAAGTGGAATCAAATTATGGTTTCTTTTTTTTTCCTTTTTTTCAAAGCTCTAATTAATCCTATAGAATATGTTATGATTGTACGGTATAAATTCGATTTTACTTCACGTTTTGATCCAATCGCAATGCCTATATAGGTTACGTTACATGAATTTCAATCGGATACGTCGAAATGCGCGTTTTCGTATGGTTAACACATCACATAACGCTTGAACAAGTCCATTCGACGTTTGCAATGTACCCGCGTCGCAAAACGCATAGGCCTTATTACTAGTAGGTTACCTGGAGCAAACCGCTAAAAAAGTAAAAGTAAACAAGAATAAAATTTTCAACACTAGCCAAACCCGGGTGTCCGGGACCGGGACTTCCGTGTGTGGTCCTCCAATCACAGTATAATATTGGGCCTAACAATTGGGCTTTGTAATTCTGCCCACTATCTACTAATTTGGAAACTTTATAATTATAGGTAGTGGTGCACAAATCGGGTTTTTTGAATACCCGGTTTCAGGTATGGACCCGGGTTCGGGTATGACCGGGTTCTATAAAATCGGGTATTGAGAATACCCGGGTCGGGTCCGGGTCCGGCTTTTATACAAAAAATGTATACCTTATATACCCGAGTTCGGGTAGGGTCCAGGTCGGGTTTTCTAACACCCAGGTATTATTATACCCTATTTCCGGGTTCGGGTATGGATCGGGTTGGGTTCGGGTATGCCTCGGGTATAGAGTATAGAGATTAAATGTAAACCAAAAAATGGCCAAAATATAGTTTCTAACGGCTATATAGCCGTTACCAAGGTGCAAAACTCGAAAAAACACACAAAAACGAAAAAAACCGAAAAGGGTATTGGAAAACCCGGACCAGAGTATTGAAAAAAACTCGGTTCCGGGTTCGGGTTGAAACCGGGTACTCGTAAAACCCGGGTTAAAATGGGTATAAAAAAACCCGGTTCAGGGTTCGGGTTTTATAATAGAAATGCAGACCCGATCCCTACCCTACAGGTAGGGTCGGGTTCGGGTATAAAAAACCCGGGTTTTATAATACCCGGTTTCAGGTTTTTTTTCGGGTCCGGGTTCGGGTTTTTTGTGCACCACTAATTATAGGTGCACATATACGGTTTTCTTTTTAAATTCAGTTTTGGGTATGTAATTGGGTTCGGTATTGAGAGAAACCGGGTAGGGTTTGGGTTTGGGTTTGGGTATAGGGGAGAAAAACCATACCCTATATACCCGGGTAGAGTATGATCGGGTTCGAGTATAACCGGGTATGAGTCCGGGCATTAATACTCTGGTTTTAAAAATAAGTTTTTTTATTTTTTTACACAAAAGTAAACTGTTTTGAAAACTAAATTTGGTTTCTAATATGTAAAAATAATTAAAATAAATTATAATAACATAAATTCACTCAAGTATAAATTATTTGCCTTATAATATACATTTATAAAAATTAAAAAAAAACCTTAAATATAAAAGTTGTAGATTAAACATAAAAAATACTTTAAAATTCAGGTATTCAGAAACCGGTATCAGGTATATGGTTTAACCGGTTTCGGATATTTTCGGATATAAATCAGGTACGAGTATTGAACTCAAAACGTATACCCTATACATACCCTACAGGTATGATCAAGTTCGATTACGGGTATAAAGTACCGGGTACAAAATTAACCGAGTCTAGGTTTTTTCTCATGTTTGATTATGGGTACGGTTCTATATATAGACCGGCTCAAATCCTGAACAATATATTACACCACAATCGATCCAAAATTGTATACTAAACATCTAATCTTATATTGGGCTTAAAGTCGGTCAGCCCAATGCTCAAAACAGTCACTACACACAATTATCTAGGACAATACGAACATGTGAAGTCTTCAAGATTTTCCAGGCATTGGGCTAACCGCTTTATAGTTAAACAATAGTTTAACCAACTTTACGGAAAAATAACTATTACATGATACAATTAATTACATGAAACTATAACTTTTTTTAACGGCAATTTTGGATCACTGACGGACTACTGGAGCATCATCATGCCACTAGCGGAACTATCCGATCATATCCATCTCCACTAGGCATAATGCTTATACACCAATTCAGAAAGAAACTCTCCTGAACTTACATATCACAATATCGCAAATGGTTTTTAGGACATATGACCATTGTTTAATCAATAACATTTTGACACCTAATCTCTAAAAATACTTTTCGCTTCAAATGTGGCCATTTTATCCTCAACCTGATCAAGAATTTTTATAAACCTAATCCTATTTATGTTTTAAAAAATGAAAATAATAATCATTTTATTATTTAACCCTGATCAAGTATTTTTATAAAGCTAATCTTATTTATGGGTGAGGATCAAATAGGAAGTTTGATCTTGCTGGGAAGGGTAAGAAGCTATCTTAGCCTTACACGTGGCGAGATAGAAAAAACAAAGAGAAGGGTATTTTGGTCCATCATAAAGTAGTTTTATATTTAAAAATAACCCAGCTCATCTTTCATCCTTTCATCTTTATTGTTTATCTCAACCCACCACCATCACCAACACACCCTAACACCACCACCACTGTTGCCGTCGTCACCCACCACCACTGCTGACGCCGTCGTCGCCCACCATCACCACTGCCACAGCCGTTGCCTACCCACCGTCACTTATTGCAGGTTGTGAGATTGATGCGTTATTGTGCTGATAATGTTTGTGAGTTGTTGGGATTTTAAGGAGATCGGTTATCAGAAGCAAAAAAATTTCGAGATTTTGTAAGATTCAATACTGGATGGTTGAAAAGTAAAGCTTCATCGAGATAAATAATTTTTTTTATACAGGAAGATTCCACAAAGTTTGAAAAGTAAAGCTTATATGAATGTCAATGTAAGTATTGATCTTTATGCTTATGTGTCTTTTAGCAATCAGGGGTTTTTTATTAATGAAATACTTATTGCTTTTTATGAATGTCTTTTTATCAGTGAGGGGTTTTTCTTCTCAATGAATACTCATTGCGTTTTATGAAAATAATTAGTAGAATTGTTTTGATTAATACCTCAGACATTATATCTTCTATTCTTTATGAAACATATTATATTTGTGTTTTTAATTAATTGCGTTTTATAACACAATGAAAAAATGCTTTTTTTATTGTGTTTTTAATCTATTGCGTTTTATAAAAAACACATTTTTTTGTTTTTAGTCCATTGCGTTTTAGAAAAACACATTTCCTTGTGTTTTTAGTGCATTGCGTTTTAGGATACACATTTTTTACGTGTTTTTTGACTATTGCGTTTTAGAAAAAAAGACATTCTTTTTGTTTTTAATCCATTGCGTTTTAGAAACCACACATTTCTTTGTGTTTTTAGTCCATTGCGTTTTACAAAGACACTTTTCTTTTGTGATTTTAGTCCATTGCGTTTTAGAAAGTACACTTTCTTTTATATTTTTAGTCAATTACGTTTTAGAAATAAACTTTGTTTTGTGTTTTAATTCATTGTTTTTTAGAAAAAAAAACATTGTCTTTTGTTTTTTTTGTCCATTGTCTTTTAGAAAAAAAAACACTTTTTTTATATTTTTTAGTGCATTGTGTTTTATAATGGTTTGTTGAACTTGAAATGAAACTATATGATAATAACATGGAAATTAAGTTGTTTTGAATGGATGTCCAAAATGGTAAACCACTTGTCCCACATTGGTGTGGAAACAAAGTATAAGGTTATTATAAGGTGAAACATTTGCCTAACCAACATAACTTTATAACATGTTTTACCATAAGTCCTACGTGCGGGTGTGCAGGGGGGTGCAAATTGCAACCGGAATTTAGTCGAACTCGTGTGCACGCGCACGTCCTGCGGACACGAATGCAGTTCCAAAAAACCGGGCCCGCGTGTTGCTGGTTTTTGCGCTTAGAAAACACGAATGCTGCTGTTTTTTTTAAACTGTCCAGCCATTGCGTTTTACTTTTTAACTGTGTTTAGCCAGGGGTTTTTATTGCGTTTTACGCAACTGGGTTTTCAAAAAAATTTCGAAAATATAGCAACAGTATACTCGTTTTAAAGATAAAAAACGCTCGTTTTTTTGGTGCAACTTTTTATAAAAAAATAATATCGTATGAAAAAGTTATCAACGTATAAAAAATGGGGGGAATTGGAGGAGAGAAACTATTGTCCTGGATTGACTGGAATGCTCTTACACAAACTCACGCGCCTCTTTTCTTCTTTTCAATTTCACTCATTTAATCTTAGCTCTTTATTAAATCAATTGATAGTCAAGATTACTTCTTAACCTTCCTAGCCAAAGAAACTTTCTATTGTATCATGACCCTCCTATTTACTTTTTAAAAAAAATGAAAATAATAATGACTTTTATTAATTAACCATAAAAGGGAGGAAACAAAAAAAGTGAAAGTTGCAATGAAAAGGTTTGGGGCCACCTGACAAGGCTTCCTAACGGTAACCGTATACAACAGTTGGAATTTTGTTTAGCTTGGTAGGGTCACGCCACGGGCCATCTTACAGAATCCGATGCAACCACACCACCTCATTATCAACCCTATCCACATTCTAGTAGCCACTTTGTTTTGTTTTGTTTTGTTTTATTTTTATTTAGAGTTAAATGCTAAAATGGTCATTGAGGTTTGCTTACTTTTGTTACTTTAGTCTAAAATCCAAAATTTTTAAATCTGGGTCCCTATGGTTTGCATTTTGTTGCCATTTTAGTCCAAATTTCAAATTTGGTCAGATTCTCAACTTAAATCCTGATATTTTGTCATTTTGCTCAGGTGCATTTTAGTCATTTTGACCCACATCATCTTCCCCAAATACCCTAACACAAAACCAAACACCCACATCTCTCTCTAAATCTGCACACACACCACCCCCTCCTTCACCCCTTCACCACCGTCACCGCCACCAACTCCGGCGGATTCGTCTGCAACAGTCCAGCAGCGAACCTCCGGCACGCGACACCACACCAAACTCACCCCACACCTACAAAACCTTCCCCTTGCATCATCTTCACCACACCCATCTGAAACCTAGAGAGAGAGAGGGCGATAGGAGAGAGAGTGGGTGGCAGGAGAGAGAAGGTCGGAGAAAGCGAGAGAAGCGACAGAGGGAGAAGGGGGAACGCCCGCCACCCTATACGGCGGCGCAGCAGCGACGACAGAGACGCCGGAATCTGCGGCGCGTGTTTTCTTCTCGCATCTGAGAAGTGGTACTGGGGTGCCTAAAAGACAACGATGGAGGCACGGTGGTGCCGTTTTCTCGACAAACCCGACGGTGGCAAGCCGCGTTTCGAGGGTCACACTCTGGGTCACGCTGCCAAACTGTTGCAGGCGAATCCGCCAGAGTTGGTGGCGGTGACGGTGATGGCGGTGAAGGGGGAAGGGGTGGTGTGTGTGCAGATTTAGAGAGAGAGGTGGGTGTTTGGTTTTGTGTTAGGGTATTTGGGGAAGATGATGTGGGTCAAAATGACCAAAATGCCCCTGAGCAAAATGACAAAATATCAGGATTTAAGTTGAGAATCTGACCAAAATTGAAATTTGGACTAAAATGGCAACAAAATGCAAACCATAGGGACCCAGATTTAAAAAATTTGGATTTTGGACTAAAGTGGCAAAAGTGAGCAAACCTCAGGGACCATTTTGGCATTTAACTCTTTCATTTATTTTTTTCATTTTAAATGAATTACACTTCTTTTGTAATAATAAAAAACTATTTTTATAATGTAGTAAATCTATTTAGTTAATAAATAATATTTAAAATAACTGCTCTAGCCTGTATTGTTGGAGTTTTCTCTAGGGATGAATAAATGGTATCAGGTACTGAATCGGTATCGGTACCGAATTTCTCGAACCGAAATATTTTTGGTACCGATCCATATGACTTTTGACGTTTTTGGTATCGGTTCGATTCGATACCGGTATTTACCAGTTTTACCTTCAAATACGGGTATCGAACCGGTACCGTACCGTACCGGGTATATTCGATACTGGTACTCGTTGTTTAGGGATTTTCAGTATCAATACCGATTGGTACCGAATTCATCCCTAGTTTTCTCAATAGCCCGGGATCTAAACAGAAAAATAAAAATATGCTTTTAGATTTTTAAATATTAAATATTGCATGTTGTTAGAGAAATACTAAATTATATGTCATGTGAAAATTGAAACAAAAATCAAAAAGATGAATTCATTATTCAAATAGCAATCAACATTTCCGTTTTCAGTCATTTAAATTTGCTATTTTGAATAGCGAAGACCGATCCACTCATATTGGTGGAGTGGTTGGAGGTTCGATAATCTCTAGTGAAGACTCAGGTTTGATTATTTCTTTTCAATATAGGTGGTAGGCCGTGAATCAATTGCATAAGAAATAGAATGGTTTACAACCCTGAACAATGTTAAAAATTTAACTGAGCTTGATATGAACTTCCTATGTGCCATAAAAAACTTAGAGGACCCTATTTTCACAACCAGAAAAAACAATCTCATAAATGAAGACCATTTAAAAAATCATTTACATTCACTCTGAAAATAATAAATTTAATCACGCTTTAAAATTTAAGTTCCTGAAACAAAATGGCTCTACAACTTTATGCATGTGGCATCACAACAAGAAACGAAAATTCATTAAAAACTCAAAGTTACAAAATGATAACGCTAAAACTATTAAAAAAAAGTTGATATCTTCACAAGTTACTATTATTTTGTAGAGTAAGCATAATCTCTAGATAAGCATCAAGTGAATCTCTTTTGGATAACAAACATTTTTTCTTCAACTCCCAATCTCTAACAACTCTCATAAACTAATAGATTAAACAAAACCTTTATATATTGGATTACAATAAATCTTTGGCTCAAATTCTCTAACTCCCGTTTCATAAAACAAACCTAATCTCGTATTAATTTAGATATACATCAAAACAAAAAAACTAAAAAAAACCCTTTTAGGCGATTGAGTGAAACACCAGGCCTTTTTTCACTCAAGTTATTTATAACTTCATATTATCTTATCTGAAAATACGTTTTTCTTGTTTTATTTATCCTTTTTATAACTTCCATTGAGAATATTGATCATTCAAGAACACATATGATTTTAATTTTTTCTTAAGAAACAGTTTCTTCTTTATACAACATAACAATACTCAATGTCTAACAACATAACATACTCATGAGACATTGAGACGTCAATGCATTAAAGTAAAGTATATTCATAGTCGCACTCGAAACATATAGTCTCACTTGTTTAAATATATATTGGGAAACTTGACTTGAAGTGTGCACTTCTAACACCAAGTTTCAGCTTCTACTTGTTGCCTCTGATATCTAAATATTATCTTGTTCATTAGGGATGAGTTTTTTTCCAAATACTTGTACTCGTACTGATTTTAGGTATTCCGTACATATATTGGTATCGTTTATTGGTTTTGGTATTTGGTACTTTCGGTATTGGTAAGGGTACGAGTACTGGTACCGAATTTATATAGACCTTTAAAGGGTTTTTTTTTATATTATGTTTTATTTCATATTATAGTATTTATAGTACTCGTATTGATTTTACCTATATATAGTACCCGTATCGTATTGGTACTCGTATCAATTTTACCTATTTGGTACTCGTATATATTGGTACTCATGCCAATTACATATTTAGTACCCGTATGAGTGCTCAAAAACTAAATAAAAACAAAATAGTACCAAAGCGGGCACCGTACCGAAATACCCGTACACGTACCGTACCATATCAATATATTTGGTACTGTATTTGATGCCCAGTTTTGTTCAAATTCAGTACCAGTATTTTCGGTATGGATATAGGTACGTATACTGTACCATTCCCATCCCTACTGTAGACATAATAGCATAGTGTTACGGAGTAACTTTCACTTAGAATATTTCTAAATTAAGTCTTTTGGTTGGGTTTGGTTATGTATGGCAGCGGAAGTCTTTAGTTTGAGTGAATACAAGAACGATTTTGTAATGCAATACTACAACAAAGAGGGTAATGTATTACTTGAACAAAGTTACAAGTATAGAGTGTTTACAAGAAGTTGGGTTATGAATGAGTTATGAGGGGTGAGTGCAAATGATGTCTAACACTCCTATTTATACTATTTGGACATAATCTAGATAGTTCTATATCTATATCATTCCTTAAAAAAATCTACATAACAATATCTAGATAGTTCTTCACAATTATCATTATTCTTAGCTGAATTATTTTTTGCTGTTTTGACCAGCCCTTTTCCAGGATTTTCTAGACCATTGTTGGCTTAAACTTGGTCATTCTTATGCACCCAAGTTGCTGGAATAATGTGGGCTGTTTCGGAAACTTCCAGACAGCTCTAGACGTGACTAGATGGCCCGGAAAGTTCTAGAAAGCTGAAATTTTATGCTGAATTTTGGCGAGGCGTGAAAACATATATTTGAACACATAATTTAACACCCACTTTGAATTATCTTCTTTCAGGATTCCAAACATGTTCATTTCAATATCGCCATAATTTTCAACCACATTCATTAACCTGTTTTATTTCCTTTCCTCTAAATTCTTCAAGTCTTCAAGTAAATATAGATCATGAAGTTAAATTGGTACATATCCATCTTATCTTCATAACCATTGACGGGTCAACGACTTAGATCCAGCTCGTGAATATATACCAAATACCTTTCTATAAGACCCCAAAATCCCAAATGTAATTTTATCTTGTGATTGTAAAAGAATAATGAATTATTATAAGAATTCTCACTTTAAATCTGTTATAGTCTTTTGGATTAGGGGTAATTTACCATCTAAATAGATTAGTTAAAGAAAACTAAAATGAAGAAATTACTTGGAAGTTGGAACCATGGCATATGTAAAAAGGAAGCAAGATGAAGGACCAAAAGGAGCAAATGTCCATAGAAAGTAGGGGTGCAAACGAGCCGAGCAGCTCACGAGCTATTCGAGAACAGCTCGATAAAAAGCTCGAACGAGCCAAGCCTTATCGAGCTCGAGCCCGAGCCCGAAATTAGGATCGATTAGATATCGAGCCCGAGCTCGAGCCTTGTACTTGTCGCTCATTTAGGCTAGACGAGCCTTATCGAGCTTAGTATACTTTAGGGCTTAAACTACGTATTACTTTTTGAATGATCTATATGTTCTTTTTTAATTGAGTTCTCAAATTATCGAGTCGAGCTCGAGCCGAGCCTTGGCTCAATGACAACCAAAAACGAGCTTGAGTCAAGCCTTAGCTTGTTTTAACTCGCGCCACAGATGCTTAGATCGAGCTTTCGAGCCGAGCTCGAGTTTTAAGTTTTACTAACGAGCCGAGCTCGAGCCCAAAATCCAAGGCTTGAATCGAGCCGAGCTCGAGCTTCAGAAAGTTGTAACAAGCCTAGCTCGATTAAGGTAAGGCTCGGGCTCGGTTCGGCTCGTTTCTAATAGAAAGAGCAGTGAATTGTGTGGTGTAACTTGTATGAAATTAACACTTCTAACAGCTTACAAACGGTGTAAGTGCAGCTTAACACTTCCAAACTAATTTCCTGTATGTGTAACAACGTAAGTTATGAGTTACAGAACCATAGGTATAACCGTCACAATTCATTGACTTGATCACTAACATAGACTCAATTGATTTGTAACTCGATGTTTATTTCTACGAAATGATTTTAAATTATTAAAAATAAGTAATATATATACGAGTAGCGTTCACTTTTGGCATTAAATTTAGACATAAAAACAGACATAACTATCAATTTGGGCTCACGTTCGAAGCCTTTAGAGTTTTCAAACTTGGGTTTGCAATTTAATCATCTCATAAGTGAGACTTATACCGTCTAAACTAGAGATGGGCATAAAAACCGGTTCCGAACCCGAACCGGTAGAATCGAACTGGAACCGGGTCCAGTTCCTACCCGACATTAAGTAGAACCGGTTCCGGGTTCAAAATACCCGTTGGTTCCAACCCGGTTCCACAATTTTACCATTTGGATCGGGTCGTACCCGGTTCCTACCCGTACCCGGTTCCTACCAGTACCCGGAAATTCAGTTCTAGAAGGAACCGGTTATACCCGTTAAAATGTTACCGTTGGAACCGGTTATACCCGTTAAAACCCGTTATAATGTTACCGTTGGAACCGGTTATAGCCGTTAAAATGTTACCGTTGGAACCGGTTCCTGACCGTTGGTAGCTTCGGAAGAACAACACTCGTGATATACTAACGGTCCAAGCTTCCACGGTAGCTTCGGAAAGTGTGTTTTCTCTTAGTGGCAGGGTTTTGTCAATTAGAAGAACAAGACTAACTCCGGAATCGCTAGAGATGGCAATATGCTTAAAGGACCATTTGGATGCCGTTGATCGTGTTCAACATAAAACTAGTCTAGAATATGAAGTTGAGTTAGAGCATAAAATTCTTGACAAATAGGAGGACGAAGAAGTGGAGACTAACGATTCGGACGGCGATTGTACCGAGGTACCCGCACCTAAGAGAAACTCATTGGAAAGTGTTGCACCTGCCACTAGTAAACGATCAAAGAAATAAAATCTTACTGGAACCGGTTCTGAGTAATTTTTTATTTTTTTTGTAACCGGTTAATTTTTTTTATATATTGTAACCGATTAAATTTTTTTTTAATTTTAACCGATTATTGTTACTATTTTTATTTATCAATGTAACTAATAATAAAAATTAAACATAACAAACACAATAGAAAGAAACATTACACAAACTTTATTAAAACACCAACGGTAACATTTATCAGGAACCGGTAAGTAGGAAGGGGTTTATATAAAAAAAACGATTTTTTAATCAGGAACCGGTTCCAACGGTAACATTTTATCAGGAACCGGTTCTGAACAGTAAAAGTCAGGTTTTGACTGTCAGGAACCCGTTCTGAACAGTAAAAGTCAGGTTTTGACTGTCAGGAACCGGTTCCCAACACTATCAGAAACCGGTTCCGCACCATACCCGGTTCCACACCATACCCGGTTCCATAATACCTATACCCGGTTCTACACGGTTCCATATTCTTGGGTGTGAACCAGGGTAGGAACTGGACCCGGTTCCACACCATACCCGGTTCCAATGACATCCAAGCAGAACCGGGTCCGGGTTGGAACCGGTTCCGGGTAATAATAAAACCCGACTATGCCCATCTCTAGTCTAAACCTAGTGTTGTACCGTCCATAACTCACCATCAGGGCCGGCCCGTTAGTGTTATTGGGCTAGGCGACGACTTAGGGCCTCCGAAAAATAGGGCATCCAAATTAAAAAATATAATCTATATTTATAAAAAGGAATATTATATTTACAGTGATATTTTTTAACATTAATATAAGTGTAGTTTGGTGGTAAAAACAAGTTTTGGTTTTTGGGAATCCCACTTACTACCATTTTAAAAATTATTAATCACCTCACTCACCCTTTTAGTAAATGGTTATAAATGCACCTTTTTTAATCACTTCTAATTTAATAAGCTAAGAAATTTTGCCCACACAATTTTTAACATGGTATGTCCGTGTAAAATTTTATTTAAAAAATTCATTTCTAACTAATAACAACAATATACTCAAAAAAAGTAGCATGTTTTAGTTCATTTCACACATGATATAAGTTGTTATTTGTTAGGTTAAACTTTTTTGACCAACTTAGATTTGATTTATGTATTAGATACCCAACATTATTTGATTAAGGAAATCATCTAGTTTATATAATGGTTAAGTGCTTTATAAGTTTCTTCCTAATACATTTCATGTCAGATACAGACGAAATTACAAGCCTAAAAAATTAAAAAAATGCCTCTAATTTTAATTCGCTTTGGGCCTCCAAAATTCTAGGACCGGGCCCTCCTCACCATTAACACCTAGCTGTCCTTCTTACAAAAGTCTTCAAATCATTTTAATGGGCAACAAAACAAACTTAAATGTCATACAACTTTATTCATATAGAAAAGCTAACGATCCTCTTTTAGAGGCGGAGGAGGAGGACACTACGTAAATGCTACTTGCCTTGAGATTGAAAACATATATGATTTGTATTTCAACGAACACAATCACATGGACACGTACCTCAAATAAAGCTACTTCACAAGATCTCAATATTATAATAAAAGATAATGTTTTTGTATACATTCACTTACTATAAGTTGTATTTGTCTTCATATTTTTTTCATACTTTATAATTTGGATTTAGTTCAATCAACTAAATCTTTTTAAATTATAATATAAAATTCAAGAATTTTAGTATCTTTAAGTAACTTTTTTTTATAAAACAACTGTTTTTTACATGTGGAGTCACAATTACTCATAAATGTGAGGTATTCAATTATAATGGTACCTCTAAAGTAATTGCAAGTATGCCCCCCAACTTTATAATGGTATGTCTCAGGGGCTGTTTGGCAACTTCTGAATGGTTAAGTGTTAAACCAGTACGGGATTTGGACCATTAAGTGTTGAACCAGTAAGACGTCTGACCTTTAAGAGCCAGTATAATGCTTAACCGTTCAGAGGCATATGCCTGACCAAATCAGATTAGAGGTCTTAACCATTCAGACTTAGTATAATGCTTAACCATTCAGAGACAAATGTTTGAACAATTCAGACATTTGCTCGCGAAACAAACAGTCCGAACCATTAAGAGGCTGTTTGGCAACTTCTGAATGGTTAAGTGCTGAACCAGTAAGAGGTCTGAACCATTAAGTGTTGAACCAGTAAGAGGTCTGAACCATTAAGAGCCAGTATAATACTTAATCGTTCAGAAACAAATATCTGACCAATTCATATTAGAGGTCTTAACCATTCAAACTTTGTATAATGCTTAACCATTCAGAGGCAAATGTCTGAACCATTCAGACATCTGCTCATGAAACAAACAGTCTGAACCATTAAGTGCAGAATCAGTAAGAGGTCTGAACCATTAAGAGCCCCATTAAGAGGTAAACAAACAACCCCTAAGTACTTAACCAGTAAAAGGTCTGAACCATAAATAGCCTCATTCATAGCTAAATAAACAGCCCCTTAATCAATTATGACAACGCGTCTCAAATTACATTGTAACTAAATTGATGCATACATTATCCCCCTAAGACTCATTGATGTACACACGTAAATCTTCCGTGCCCTTCACACGTCAAAAAACTTTTTTTATAAAAACCAACCCACAAATATACACACCGGTATATGTGGATGTCTAACATCGAACCCTCTGGAAAGTTGAACCATCACTAGTCCAAAAGTAACCAGTTTTAGCATCACCAAGTTCCACCAAGAAAGGAACCTGCAAAGGCCCACCAAGACACGATGAAACTGGAGCAAAGAAGAATGACCATTCTTGATTAATAAAGGTTCAACTAAGTAGGTCGGAGCTCAAACGAACCCATACGTTGTTGCATGTATCTAAATCAATAGCAACACAACATATGACTTTTCAAAAGGCGTATATCTCAACATATGCGACTGACCCATCCAAGTCAACCGATTTAGTTTCTCATTTCTAAAAACCACAATTAGTGGTTCGTTTTATATTTTTAATCAAAAGCGGACAAATTTTACTTTTTGTTTTAACAACAGTTGTTACTAATACTTTATTTTACACAAAATATTCTAAATTACTCTATTTGTTAAGATTTGAACCAGTAACCTTTTCTCTCAAAAACATGTCTTTCAAACGAGCTAACCCATATTCTTGACAAATTTTACTATACACTAATAACTTTAATAAAAAATCGATTTAAAGTAACATAAGAATATGCTACTTATAAATTATATGTGTGGGTCCTGATTTGGATGGTATTGAAGAAACTTGAGTTTCTTTTTTCTGGGGGCCTCTTAAAAAGACACCTAACTATATATTCATTCTTCTAAACTATTAATATCAACTGGTTAAAAAATCATCGTCGCGTTGCGCCAAACTTATTTTGTTATTTAGTTTCTGTTTACATGTGTTTTAAAATCACTACAAACGCGTTGCCCACAGAACCGCTGAAAAGAATAAAAAGAAAATGTATAAAAAAACACTAAAAAATAGCCGAAAAAAATAACCAAAAAAGTTGTATTTAATGATGTTGTTCGAATGAAACGCGTGCTCAAAGATGAGCAAATAGTACTGGGTACCAGTACCGAATTTCCCGAACGAAAAGATCCTAAGTACCGATTCGGTATCAGTTGGCACCGAGCTCATCCCTACCCCTGAAACTAAGAACAAATAAATCATTAAAAGTTGAAGAAAATAAAAAAAAAGTTGTACGGTACCGTTGTCGTTCGTACGGTACCCGTGATCATGGATGAGCAAATGGTACCGGGTAGCAGTACTGAATTTCCTGAACTAAAAGATTTTCAAACTCATTCCGGTACTAACTTTTGGTGTTTTCTGTAGCAGACTGGTGCCTGTTTTTACCTTCATGTGCCGATAACGAACCTGACTGCGTCGGTATTTTCGATACCAATACCGGTTGACACTAAGCTTATCTAACTAAAAAGGTAAAGAAAAAAACTATTATTATAGTAGTAAAATAATAAAACTATTAAAAAACTATATATATTATTATAATATATTAAAAACACTATTCACATGTTTGTGTTTTTAACGGTGTTTTTACCTTCATGTGTCGATAACGAACCTGACCGTATCAGCATTTTCGATATCAATATCGGTTGACACTAAGCTTATCTAGCTAAAAAAGTAAAGCAAAAAACTGTTATTATAGTACTAAAATAATAAAACTATTAAAAAAACTATATATATTATTATAATATATTAAAAACACTATTCACATATATGTTTTGTTATTAATACATAGGATAATTAGTAAAGAAAAGAAAATATACTGTTTATCTTAATTATTTATCGTACCCTTTACTTTTGCCTAACTTTCACTTTTATATTTTGATGCTTTCATTTAATAAAATTTTGCTTTCCCACAATATTGATTTATTTTGGCTTTAAAATTACCTATAACGACAAACCAATGAAGGATCGGAGGAAAATAGCGATGGAATTTTTTTTTTATGTTTTCTCAGTTGCATATTCATATTTATCTAGCATTCATCCTTTAGTCCAGGTATATTATAATTCAAATTTAAAATTATGGATATGTCTTATGTTTGAGGTTATAGTTTTGCCCCTAGTTAAAAATTACATTATTTATCGTTTTACCTTTTGAAAAATTACGATTTTATCCAGCCCAAAATTACAATTTTGTCCCCAGTTAAAAATTACATTATTGCCATCGTTTTAGCTTTTTTAAAGGTGTGTGGGGGAATAGTATTAGGCTGCTGCATGACACTCCTCTATTGGCCCGAGTAGGTTACGTTTTGCCGCAGGTCAAAATTATAGTATTGTCATCGCTTTATCTTTTGGTAAATTATGATTTTACACCAGTCAAAAATCAATTTTGCATTCAGTTCAAAATTACGTTATTGTCATCGTTTTAGTTTTTTTTTTGTTAAAACTATAGAAGTGTTTGTTTTAATTGGTTGACTCGATTTAATTTTTTTTCGTGTCAAGGAACTGCTAAACACTCGCTCATTAGTCCTGACAAATTACAGTTTTGTCTCGAACTCAAAATTACGATCTTGTCATCGTGTTAGGTTTTTTCTAACAAAAGTATAGTAGTGTTTTTTAGTTGGTAGAGAAATACGCCCCGCAACACGGACGGGGCATCAACTAGTTTATATACATATTAGGTCAATTCGAAGTTGATCTGTTTAGCTAGATGTGTTTTTAGGTTTGACCCAAATTGATCCGTATTTGTTTAGGTTAAACCAAGCCTCGTAAATTTCATTCAAAAGTCGTGGTACTTCTTTCTCTTGTTCTAAGTCTAGTGGGTATGGGGAGTGGCATCCCCATGGAGATGGACCGCCACGTAGGACGCCACATCCCCGTCCTCCATGGGATGTCTCTCCAAGCCTTTTAAGGGGGTGGCATCCCCTACGGGATGGGCCGGCACACGAATTACTTATTTGTTTGATTTTTTATTTAGTTAACTTTTTAAAATTAATTCAAATATTAAATAGAAATAAAACATAAAACAAGATAATTTAATCCATAGCCTAAAATTTAAAACAAAAGTTACATAAATAAAATTACACTACCTAAAAATTCTAAAAAAAAGACTAGATTTAAAAGATGGGTATATAATGAGAGTGTTTTGGGTTGAAAGTAGGAAGAAAATGATGAAAGAGAGGTATTTTTTATAGAAAAAGGGGTATTTTTTAAATTAAAAAAAATTAATAATGTCGTTGATCAACGGCTACTTTTCAAATCAGTGGGCTCGTCTCCATCATCGAGCAACAGCTAGGCAAGCCGTGGACGCCCCTAGGGGGTGGTGTTCCGCTTCGTCGCCGGGCCTCGACTTTCCTTGGCCGGTTGGCATACCGTCCAGCCTAAACTTCTCTCTTTTGAAAGGGACGGGGGAAGCTAATGCATGTTTAAAACTAAGGCTATGGGGTATGGGGGGGGGTTTGAGCGTGGGTTGGGGGGAAACACCCATGTGACCATCCCGGGTGGGCTTGGGTTTGGGCGTGGCCCTTTTGGCATGGGTTTCAGCCCGGGCGTTGGGTGGGCTACCCATCTGAGCTGACGGGTGGACATTGGGTGCACCCTACCCTATATTATCCATTAATTTAAAAAAATGAATTTGGCCAAGCCACTCCCAAACCCAAACCCCACAATACTCCCAATTTTTTGGGTCTTGCCAGTGAAGTCCACCCAGCCTACGTGTTAACCATGGCCCAAACCACCGCCCCACCATACCCACATTGTGTTATGTGATTCTCTAGAAGTTCTAGAGATGGGCATAAAAACTGGTTCCGAACCCGAACCGGTAGAACCGAACTGGAACCGGGTCCAGTTCCTACCCGACATTAAGTAGAACATGTTCCGGGTTCAAAATACCCGTTGGTTCCAACCCGGTTCCACAATTTTACCATTTGAATCGGGTCGTACCCGGTTCCTACCCGTACCCGGTTCCTACCAGTAGAAATTCAGTTCTAGAAGAAACCGGTTTATACCCGTTAAAATGTTACCGTTGGAACCGGTTATACCCGTTATAATGTTACCGTTGGAACCTGTTATACCCGTTATAATGTTACCGTTGGAACCGGTTATAGCCATTAAAATGTTACCGTTGAAACCGGTTCCTGACCGTTGGAACCGATTCTATATATATTGTTTAGAAATCTATTGTTTAGCACACAATTTCTCATATCTATTCTTCTTGTTACATTTCTTTCTTGTTCTTTTTCACATTCTAATCAACAAATGGGCCTCAAAGAGTTCCAAAAACGCAAATTCACAATCCGTTAACAATGTTCCTCAAGATCAATCCGTTCCATATGTGGTTGGAACATTGTCTCATAATCGCAGTAAGGAAGTTTGGAGCAATTGGGAGTTGGTCGAGATGAGTGACGGCTCGCAAAAAGCTCAATGTAAACATTGTGGATCGTTATTAGCCAAGGAATCAAACTCAACGTTAACAAAGCATATTAATAAGTATTGCAAAGCTTTAAAGGAAATGACATCCGGTCAAGTTCCACTATCCAAAGATGGTACCATTTTTTGTTATGAGCAAAAATTAGCTCGCGATCGGATGGCGGAGTTGGTGATACAAAAAGCGTTGCCGTTTGGACACTTCGACGACCCCGATCTTACAAATCTTATTCGGGAGACGCTACAACCTCGCTATAAACATGTAAGTCGTCGCACTTTAAAACGTCTTTGTTTAAGTTTATGGGAAAATGCAAAAAAAGATTTAATTGTTTTTTTTAAGAATTTAAAAACTAGTGTAAACCTAATTAGTGATGTGTGGTCGGCTCCACATGGTTTACCGGAATCATACATATGTGTCACTGCTCATTGGGTTGATCCCGATACATGGCAAATGATGAAGCGTACGATTGGGTTTGACGAGTTTCCTTCTCCTCATACGGGAGAAAATATTTATAAAATTATAAATGGCACAATAATTAAATATGGTTTAGAAGATAAAATTTTTTCAATATCCTTTGATAACGCTTCAAACAACACAACGGCGATTGAAAAATTAAAGTTGAAATACAAACCAATACTTGATGGTGTTTTTTTCACACACGATGTGTTGCACATATTATTAACTTAGTAGTGCAAACCGGTTTAAAAGATCAATTTGTATCTGATTTTATTATAGCATTTAGAGCTATGCTCCAAGATGTTTTCAAAAGTGGAAAAGAAAATATCAAGAATATAAAAAACTTTGTAAAGATGTCAACCAAAAAATTATTGGACCGAATTGGGATATACCGACTCGTTGGAATTCAACTTGTCATATGTTTGAAATGACTATAAAGCAAATGGACACTTTAAAATCTTTTCATACAACTTTAAGTGATGAGTACCTTGTCGTCCCCTTTCCCGACACGGCTTGGGAAAATATTAATAACCTAAGTACTTTTTTACAAGTTTTTAAAACTACAACGACTTTGATTTCCGGTGTTTATTATCCTACTAGTTCTAAAGTTGTGGACCAATTGTATTTGATAACTAATTTTAAAAAGTTTAAAAATTTTAGTGACATGTTAAGGAATACGACGAGACCAATGATTCAAAAATTTTAAAAATTTTTTTAGAATTACCACCCATTTTTCTATGTGCCGCTGCTTTAAATCCAGCTTTAAACGTACCGGGTGTTGAATCTTTAATTGATGAAATTTATGACAAGTTGGATATGCATGAGGAGGATCCAACTTTAAAAGCAAAAACAAAAAAAATATTCAATGAGTGTATGGCCAAACTTTATGATCATTATTTTAAAAAATATGGTGAAAAAATCATACAAATTTGTTTGAGTCTCGGTCCACGGCCTCTAACGATGAAACAAGCGGGGATCCGCTTATAACCATGTTGAATGTCGTTAGAGACGAGACCGCTAGACAACAAAGGGGTAGTGAACCAACAAGTGAACTTGGGAGATATAAAAAAAATCAGTATTCGCTTACTATGACCACCGAGGAGTATAGGAAATTTGATGTTTTGGCATGGTGGAAGTCGAAAGAATCCGAATACCCGATTCTAGCCACCATGGCTCGTGATATACTAACGGTCCAAGCTTCCACGGTAGCTTCGGAAAGTGTGTTTTCTCTTAGTGGCAGAGTTTTGTCAATTAGAAGAACAAGACTAACTCCGGAATCGCTAGAGATGGCAATATGCTTAAAGGACCATTTGGATGCCGTTGATCGTGTTCAACATAAAACTAGTCTAGAAGATGAAGTTGAGTTAGAGCATAAAATTGTTGACGAAGAGGAGGACGAAGAAGTGGAGACTAACGATTCGGACGACAATTGTACCGAGGTACCCGCACCTAAGAGAAACTCATCGGAAAGTGTTGCACCTGCCGCTAGTAAACGATCAAAGAAATAAAATCTTACTGGAACCGGTTCTGAGTAATTTTTTATTTTTTTTGTAACCGGTTAATTTTTTTTAATATTGTAACCGATTAATTTTTTTTTAATTTAACGATTATTGTTACTATTTTTATTATAAATGTAACTAATAATAAAAATCAAACATAACAAACACAATAGAAAGAAACATTACACAAACTTTATTAAAACACCAACGGTAACGTTTATCAGGAACCAGTAAGTAGGAAGGGGTTTATATACAAAAAAACACGATTTTTAATCAGGAACCGGGTTCCAACGGTAACATTTATCAGGAACCGGTTCCAACGGTAACATTTTATCAGGAACCGGTTCTGAACAGTAAAAAGCAGGTTTTGACTGTCAGGAACCGGTTCTGAACAGTAAATGGTTGTCAGGAACCGGTTCTGAACAGTAAATGACAGGTTTGACTGTTAGGAACCGGTTCCCAACACTATCAGAAACCGGTTCCGCACCATACCCGGTTCCATAATACCCGTACCCGGTTCTACACGGTTCCATATTCTTGGGTGTGAACCCGGGTAGGAACTGGACCCGGTTCCACACCATACCGGTTCCAATGACATCCAAGCAAAACCGGGTCCGTGTTGGAACCGATTCCGGGTAATAATAAAACCCGATTATGCCCATATCTATGTAGAACTAGAATCACCAACTTGCATCACCACATGTATGCAACGTAAAAGTGATTCTTGACCATTGTGATCTTTCTTGTTGATTTTAGATACAAAATTTTTAATCTGATACAAAATCCTCAAATTTAATAATTCCATACAAAATTTCCCATTATTTTTTAGTCATGTTGTTACTTGATATAATAAACTGATGAACCAAACAACAATTTAGTGATTTCCTAGATATAATAAATTAATTTGATGTTTAGATTTCACATATCATTAAAATTTATTTTGTTTATGTAAAACATCATTCCAACAATAATAGTATAATCCACTATATCAAATAAAAGCCACAATAAACAAAATGAAAATCTTTATTAACACTCATTACAAGATCTCAATAATAATGACATTGGCTCACAAAATTTATCATGTTTTTTTAGATTTTGTAAGTTTACTTATTTTCTTATATTAAACATATTCCATACTTCATTATTAATAAAAATAAAATTTTTGGTTGATTTTTTTATCTTGGTATTCCTTCCTAAGTAATAATCACAAAATGCTCATATCAACTCGAAATCAATTAGCTGGTAATTACATGAGTTGAGCTGGCTCGATGGCATATTTTCAATCTAAACCAAGCTCGTATACAACTCTCCTTCAACTCGATACGGCTTGGAACTCAACAAGTTAACTTTACTTTCTTAATTTTAATTATTTGTATTTTACAGTTACACAAAAAATTGTATAGGTTAATTTAAACAATTATAAGGTTATATAACAACAGCCACCAAATAGCAAAGCTAATGTAAGTGTCTGGGAAAGGTGAGATGTAGGCAAACATTACATTTATCCCTTAGTGATAAAGAGACTGCTTATAGAGAAACCATCGACTCCAAAAACCCACGACAAACCAATAAACAACAAATCAGACATACACTTATGTATGTACGTATGTCGGAGTGATGAAATATATATGAAAAAACCTGAGTGAAGAAAGAGTACATGAAAAACCCAGAGTGGTTAAAGAGCGTGAATCTATACATTTACAGTATAGAAAATGTGCCAATAGGGCTATTAGGTGTGGAGGAGCTCCGTATCACTTAGAGCATTCACATCCATTCCACCATATTTTTACCCTATATTACAATAAAAAAACACTACATTTTCTCTTTTCTTTTCAATTAAATAATTTTTTTATATTTTTATCATTGTTTTTTCTCTCTCTTCCACTCACAACCACTTTCAAAATATATTAGAAAATTATAGGGGTTGAATAGTGTCCTCTAAAATATATAGATAAACAGTAACATTTTATCTCCCTTCTACTCACCCAATTTGATGGAATGAATGTGAATGCTCTTATGGATGGGCCTCTACGTAGGCGACGACGTCATGGGGGGGGGGGTCATCACCTTACCTTGGCGATGAGCCTAGGGTGTGGGTGATGAGCCTCCCTTTTTTAAATAATATGCAATATGTATATATAAGGTAAAGTTAAATTAAACCCTAAAATTAATAATATAGCTTACATTACATTAAAAAATAATATTTAAACTTAAAATAAAAAGTGTCGTCATTGGGTTCGTTGTGCGAGTTGTTCCAAATGTATTTTATCAAGTCCGCTTTAAGGTTTTCATGTATGTACTGTTTTGTAATGAGAATGCCTTTTAAATTTTGTTGTTCCAGACTTATCGGAGCATAATTCTTGTTAACTGCATTTTCGTCGTACTCACAAATCGTTCTACCTTCATCTTCGATGATCATGTTATGCATCAAGATACATGCATACATACAATATTTCAACTTCTTTGGTGTAAAAGCACGTGTTAGATTCTCAATGATATGTCATTTTTGTTGTAGAACCCCAAAACACCGTTCAATATCTTTTTTCGCCGCCTCTTAAAACTTGGCCAATTTCTTTCTTTTTCGTCTGACGGGTGCAGAATGGTTTTAACGATTGTAGACTATGATGGGTATATTCCATCAACAAGATAATAATCGCGCCTGTATTCGACCCTCGAAACTGTAAATCTGGTGTCTAGACCGGTTCCTTCTATGACATCGTTGAAGACCTCTGATTGATGGATGACGTTAAGGTCCTTATTTGAACCAGGAACACCAAAGAAAGTAGGCCAAATCCACATATCTTGTGACGCAACAGCCTCTAATATTATTGTTGGATGCCCATGATCGTCTAGCGTAAATTGACCTCGTTATGCATTAGGGCAATTCCGCCACTACAAGTGCATGCAATTAATGCTTCCGAGCATTCCTAGAAAACCATGCTTTTCTTCATGGAATTGATACAACTTTTTGGAGCTCATTGGCGTTTGGTTTTTGTAAATATTTTTTGCTATACAGATTCACCTCACATTTGTAAAAGTTGTACAAATATTCTCGGGCAGTTCTTTCGGACATCTTCAAATACTCGTCCATGCATCGGCAACCGTCCCATAAGCCAGTTGGCTAATTACCGCTGTGCATTTCTGTAAAGTGGTGAAACCCCATTTGCCTCTAGCATCGAATTGTAATGTAAAAAATGGGTCAAACCTTGACACGTCATTGGCTATACGTAAGAACATTCGACGACTCATTAGGAACCAACGTTTAAGCAAAACGGTTGTGTACAAGGGTTCGTCGGCAAAGTAATCACCAATCTATCGTGGGCTCCTACACGCCCATTACAAATAAAAATATAATAACGACATAAAAATATAATAGTAAAATGCCAAAATGTCACTGAGTTTGGGTCACTTTTGTCACTTCAGTCCTAAAATGAACCTTTTATATTTGGGTCCTCGAGATTTCATTTTTGTTGTCATTTCCATCTAATTGACAAACTGGGTTAGAAATTTATGCTTTTTTGTCGTTTTTCTCATTTAAATGATGGAGTTTCTGATGGAATTCAGGCATAAAATGATGATCATACCCTCCATTTAAATGACGAAAACGACAAAAAGAAGAGAGGTTAACGAAAGAATTTAACCCAGTTTGTCAATTGGATGGAAATGGTAAGAAATGAACCTCAGAGATCCAGATACAACAGTTTTTTATTTTTGGACTGAAGTGGCAAAGGTGACCTAAACTTAGGGACCATCTTAGCATTTTACTCAAAATATAATAACGATATAAAATCTGTAGATACAAATATAAGTAAGTGTACAAATAAATTATTAATACAAAATATAATAGCGATATAAAATCTATATATACAAATATAAACTAACCTTCTTGGTCTTTGTTTATGGCCGCTTGTCTAGTTCGCGGTTGTAATGTTGTTTCTTCCTCTTCTTCCTGCTTTATGGTGTTTACAAAAAAAATGACTGGCTACACCCGGAGATGACGAACACAACGAAGATGAAAAAGACATTGTGTGATTTTTTTGGAAAGAGTTTGAGAATATTAGAGGGTCTGGATCAGGGTTATTTATTATTATTATTATTATTATTATTATTATTATTATTATTATTATTTTGTAAAAAATGAATGGGTTGAAGGGTTTATATAATAAAATAAATTGATTTTTTTTATAAACTTAATAGTCGTTGGACAACGACATTAAATGCACATTGGAGCGTCTCCGTCGTCCCTTGGACGACGTTTGTGTCGTGACGAGCCCAAGGGGGCGGTGTAGCGGAGCCACGACGGTCCGGAGCGTCCCGTGGCCGTCCCCAATACCGGATAGCCTAACAATCGGAGTGATAAAGATGCCAATAACAGCAGAGTGACTAAAGAGTACATGAAAAAAATGTTAGTTATCGTAAAAAAAAGTTAGTTAGAGTCTCCTTAGTGGGGCTGCATATAGCGCCGGAGGATATCATAGCATCCGACAACACCATTACAGCCGATGCTATGAGAATTGAATTTTGATTCACCATGAAAATTATCACGCCATATCCTTCTTCCTCCACTCACACACATATATTTACATCCATATAATACATACATATAAATATACAAGAAAAACCAAACTTATTATTAATCTATTTAAAAAGCATATACAAGAAAAACCAAACTTATTATTAATCTATTTAAAAAGCATATACAAGAAAAACCAAACTTATTATTAATTATTAATCTATTTAAAGGCATATACGTGTCCCGAAAGTTAACAAATCCCATTCCATAATCAAATCCATAAATTATTAAGAAAAAAAGCTTTTAATAATTGAGAATAATAATAAAAAACTTGTTGCATTAATAATCGCAGTAATGTGCGTTGACACCGTTTCTAACGGTCCCACTCATCATTTTCTCTCTCATCAAAACCCTCTTCCGTGTTCTTCTTCTTCTCCATCTTCTCCATCCTTCTTCCATTAAACCAACAAATCAAACCCTAATTCCTCACTCACTCATGAACCCATGAATACCCCTGCAAATTCCCCTATCAAATCAACAACAATTCCTCCCCTCAATTCATCGCTATTCACCTCACTCACTCCACCTTCATCGGCGCTAACCACACCTCCGCCCGTTTCTGCTCCCGGTAATACCTTCTCAAACCCTAATTTCTTCAATTTTCACACACATAGACCACAAATTCACCTTCTCAAACCCTGAGTTTCATCCGATTCGTTCATTCAATTCAATTCTTTTCATTTGTTTTAACAATCTATTCACTGTTTGATTAGAATTTGTTAACAATTTCGATGGAACTGGTCGCCGGAAAATTCGGCGTCTTCCGAAACGTCGTCGTTCGCTTCCTCCTCTTCTCTCTCCTCATCGTCATCGTCCGGTTCGCTTACGTCATCACAATCCGAGGCGAATCGTGCGTCGCCGGAGACGACTTCTGCTTCTTCTCCGCCCCCGAATCCACCGGAAACCATAACCTAGTCACCGCCGCGGCTGGCGGCGGCCACACCGGCCGCTCCTCCGTCATCCTTAATCCTACCGCCGCGGCGTCGCCGGAGTTTCACAAACGCGTGATGTTCTACATTACCGTGTTTCAGGATCTCATCGTCGATGGCTTCCTGAACACGCAATCGAAATCTCTGTGCCTCGAAACTCCCGTCGGAGAAGACGTGTACGCTCTGAGAGAAATCGGCGTTGAAGATTCCGTCGGAATATTCAAAAAAGCGATGAAACCGTTGGTGGTTAATGGTCTAGGGTTCCGGCAACCGTTTGAAGATAATACGTTTGATTTTATATTTTCCGGTAACGGAGTTTTGGTCAGATCGGATAAAACGGCGTCGTTCGCGTCGGAAATTGGCCGGACGCTTAAACCGGAAGGGTACGTTGTTGTTCACACCGGTTCTATAGATAAATATAGTTTTAATTCTTTCATTCGTTTATTTAATTGTTGTAAGTTTATAAGTTCTCGTGAGTTTGATGGATTCGATTCCGATTTGCCTCGTGTTCATGAGATTGTTATGAAGAAAGAAATCGATATGAAAATTAGGTCGAAAACCGATCTGAATTCGAAGAATTCGGTTGGTTCGTGTTCGGTTCCGGAGTATAAACAGGAATTGTTGAAGAAAGCGGAGCCTTTGATTGAATCCGAGCCGTTGAAACCGTGGATTACGTTGAAGAGAAACATCGAAAACGTGAAGTATCTGTCTTCGATGGCGGATATCGGGTTTAAGAATCGCTACGTGTATATTGATGTCGGGGCTCGTAGCTATGGGTCCAGCATTGTGAGCTGGTTCAAGAAACAATACCCGAAACAAAACAAGACGTTTGATATCTACGCGATTGAGGCTGACAAGCATTTTCATGATCAGTACAAGTCGAAAAAGGGGGTCACGTTGTTGCCATATGCGGCTTGGGTGAGAAATGAGAGCTTGGTGTTTGAAATAAATCAGACTCCGGGTGATGAAAATGTGGAAACGGGGCGTGGAATGGGTCGGATCCAGGCTGCGAAAACGGGTGGTGGGATTGTGGGGTCTACTGATGTGATACAAGGGTTTGATTTTGCTGACTGGTTGAAGAACACAGTGACAGAGAATGATTTTGTGGTGATGAAGATGGATGTTGAAGGGACTGAGTTTGATTTGATCCCGAGACTGATTGAAACGGGTGCGATCTGTTTGATCGATGAAGTGTTTCTTGAATGTCATTACAACCGGTGGCAGAAATGTTGTCCGGGTGTGAGGAGTCCGAAATACCAGAAGAGTTACGGGCAATGCTTGGATCTGTTTAAATCTTTGCGACAACGCGGAGTTCTTGTTCATCAATGGTGGTAATGGGTTTATCGGGTAATCGGTACGCCTTGTTTACTTGAAAATGTTGTAGTTTTAATCTTTTTTACATGATTTTGTAACAAATCAAAGTTTCTTTCAGGGAATGAAAGGTAATTTGTTTCCACATTGTATCCATTGTTCAGGAAATCATATACATGGATAAGTTGGTTCGTTATATGTTTGGTATACATTCCTTCTTGTCAATGATGGGAATAGTAGTAAGCTTCTCATTAGGTGACTTTGTAATTTCGATTTCGGTCAGGGGTATAATAGTCCATTCACAAGGAGAAGGGAAAGGGAACTTGGCGTTTGTTAAATTCTGTGTGAACCCATGGATCCATCAAGACGCTACTTAACCAGCGGAATCAGTGGTACTCCTAAACCAAAAGAAGAGGGGAATTATAATCACATGGCATGTTATTAGTTTTCAAATAATAAGTATAATAATTACATGGCATGTTATTAGTTTTCAAATTATAATAATCACATGACATATTATTATTAGGTTTTAAATTTGGGTTGCTTCTCTTTTTGTTGGCTAGTTTAATTCCATATGTTTTGTTTATTTTAACGGTTAATACACACCTTTTAAAAAACTTTAATATTAAAATTCATTTAATGCTTACCTTATGAGACTTGAATCCAATCATTATGGTGAAGATCAATCTGATGCCACTAGTCTAAGAAGCCATCATCGCCACTTATCATTTGGTAACCTTTTCGGACCTAGGGAATAAATTCTCCGCAAAGGGTATAATAATCTTTGTACGACTACGAGTATAATGCTTATTTCATATGGAATTTGATGTACGACTACGGGTATAATACTCATTTCATATGGAATTTGATGATAACAAAACCGAAGTGATAGTTAGTAAGTTAGATAATATGGTAGTTTTCATATTCGGGTTCACCTCTTTTGTTTTTTTCTTTTTTGGGAATGTCCTGGAATTTGGTGTTTGTTTTTCCATATATGGAGATGGGTCCCAGAATTCATGTGGTATGTATGCAAAGGCTTTGGTGTATATTGGCATGGAGATAGTTGTAAAGGTATGATGAAACGTGGCCATGTGATGTGTCATGTATGTTTGTTGCCCTTGCGACAACTCAGGAGTTATTGCAATATGCATTTTGTAGTTGGGTCTTGGTTGTGTCTGGGCCTTCTGGAAGATAAGTTGATTATGACGTTTCTGTATATGAATCACTATTTATTTTAATTTTTAGAGAACACAATTTTGAAGAAGGAAGTTAAGACTAGACTTTTAAAAGTATTGTTTTGCAAATGCTTTTGTTTTATAGATTATAGCTTTGGGCCACGAAACATCTAGAGCACCATACACTCGAAGCCAATAATGGAGCTCTAAGCTTATAACCGTTAAAGGAGTGCCGTCCCAACGTTTTTGGAGGCCTTAAGTGAAATACAAAATAAATCCTCTTTAAAAACCCGAACCCGGATTTTTAAAGGGGGTTTATTTTAAAAGTATTGTTTTTAAAAGTATTGTTTTGCATAGCTTTGTATAATTTCACAAAAAAAAATCATCTATCATCTAAGAATATCTTTTTTTGAATGGCAAACAAAGAACCTTCATCTAAGAATATATATCTAGATTACGCTAGCAGCAAAATTGATGGAAAATTGGGATCGATAATAGCGACTCTAATTGAGGATTTTTAGGCTGAATAACCAATTGTCGATGAATGCAGTTATCCGTATAGTTGGAGTTTTTAATTCAAAAGTGGGTCTATTAAATTAGGCCTTTTTTAATAGAAAAATTGTTTTTTTTTTCAATTAATTTGGGTCATCACTCATCACACACATACTATATATAATAACTTACTAAAAATTGGGGTCCTTGATTTTTGGTTGCCCTAGACCTGTGCCTAGTGGTGAACAAAAAACCCGAACCCGGAACCGGACCCGAAAAAAAACCGGAACCGAAAAAAACCGGAACCGTATATTATAAAACCCAGTTTTTTTATACCCGAACCTGAACCGACCCTACCCGAAGGGTAGGGGTCGGGTACGCATTTCTGTTATAAAACCCGAACCCGGAACCGGGTTTTTTTATACCCGATTTCAACCCGGGTTTTATGAATACCCGGTTTCAACCCGAACCCAGAACCGGGTTTTTTCAATACCCGGTCTGGGTTTTCCAATACCCTATTCAGGTTTTTTTCGTTTTTTTTTGTGTTTTTTCGAGTTTTGCACCTTGGTAACGGCTATATAGCCGTTATTTTAACCACTTTTTTTATTTACATTGTATCTTTATACCCTACAAAAAGGGGTCTTTGATGTTTGGTTTAACCACAAGTGTTTTCCTCGAGACGAACAATAAACGAAGACGATCAAGTTATTCAAAGCTATCTATGTTTATAATCTTATTCGACCCGATTCTATGATTATTTATGTGTCATGTATTTCTATGTTTTATGAAATAAAAAAGTTTTGCATTTTATATTTCTATGTTTTATGCAAAAAAAAATGAATACCCGAGACATACCCGAACCAAACCCGATCCATACCCGAACCAAACCCGATCCATACCCGAACCCAACCCGATCCATACCCGACTCTACCCTAACCCAGAAATAGGGTATTATAATACCCGGGTATTAGAAAACCCGAACCCGGAAATAAGGCCCGAACCCGGGTATATAGGGTATGCATTTTTTGTATAAAACCCGGACCCGGACCCGACCCGGGTATTAACAATACCCGATTTTAGAAAACCCGGTCATACCCGAACCCGGTTCCATACCCGGAACCGGGTATTAAAAAAACCCGATTTGTGCACCACTGCCTGTGCCTAGAGTGGAAAGCCCAATGGGCCGGCCCTGCAGTCAAGCATCAACTGTCACAACAAGAACAATAAAGCATCTGATCAAGCATGCCAACAAACAGTATCCATTGGCATACTCGAAAGTGTTGCGTTTGTAGGAGTCGGGACCTCGGGTGTGAAAAGGATGGATGGATGAACGTTATGAACGACACTTATGGGGCTTTGTTTAATTGTCTTTGAGAGGGTTCCAGACACTTGGTTGTCTCTCCGAACGATCCTACACACGGAAACAAATCATTAGCCTCGTGTCAGGGAGGGGGAGGTCCCTGTGACCAGACTCCGACGTGAGAGTAAGATCTCTTTGTTCATATGAGTAGGTGATTAAGTGAGTGAACGAGTTGTTTTTCCAAGTACTGCAATTAAATTTGCTACTTATACTAAGATTTGTCTGAGAGAGCATTTAATGCCTATGCAATGTTACTTCATAAAGCAGTCCAAACCTGACATTAGTGGTTAAACTTCTATAGTAATTATGACTGACTGATTATCTGAATTGTACCCTGGGATCAGATATTCCTCATCCTTCGTCCTTTGGATATCTTGTTCCCCTCCTGTGGATGATGATTTTACCCCGAACTTACCTCCTTCGGCCCCCACTGTTTCGTTATACTGGTTGGGTTTATAGGGGACAACTTCTACTGTTACATATGTCAGCGCCAGGTCTGTGACCCGTATTAAATGCATAACTATACGTCCTTTGTCAGGTGTCTTATCATTGGGTGTCAGTCTCTTTTCACTTGTCATGATTAAGTAATATCTTCCATCCTAAGTATTACGGGTCAATTCTATACTTTCTTGGTTCGTTCTTTTCCCTGCTCGAAACATTATTCGTCCGTCCTTCATATTGGGATATTATTCGTTCATCCTTCGACTTGGGTTATTATTCGTTCATCCTTCCGGAAGGCTACCAACGCCAACAGCGTTTGACGTAGCTTATAACATAATACATACATAACATTTATGATTAGAAAAACAATACTAATAGGTTTTCCATAAGACACCCTTCTCCTCGTATAGGAGAGGGCACTGACTTCTCAATTACATTATTAATCACACCAGACCTAAATACAAGGAAATTTTCCCCCTGTGGTGTGACACATACAATGTTGTTTGCTTGCGTAACCTTTGTAGTAACATTTGATGTCATTCAAGAGACTAAATATGTAACGCCTCGTATTTTGTATTTTCCTTATCTAGAAAGTGTAATCGCATTTCTATTTTTTGGAAACTTGTATTCGTATCTTATTCGTATTTCATTTCCAACTTTGTAATACGAGACGTTGATCATAATGAAAATTCATACTTTATTCATATTGGTTATACATACAATCAATCGTTACATACTTGTTTATAGGCAAACCAATGCTTATTATACGTGCAATACTCATAAGATACAACTTTACACTTAAAACACTCGAAAACCGGCTAAAATACGTAAAAATAGCCTTAAACTAACTCCCTTGTGCGAGTTGAACCCGCTTCGCACGAAGTGGAGCTGGCAACAACCTCTCCTATAAATACACGCACACTTCTCACCTTCTAACTTTCCGAACACTGTCACTCTCACTCTCACTCTCAAATTTCCGGATTCTTGGCAGAATTATCGCATCAATACTAAGCAAGTCTTAGCTCACTAGTTACCTTTTAAACTTAATCATCTTCTTCTATTTTTCTTCCTACTTTTGTACCAAGTGTAGAAGCTAAACCAAACCCATTATCCTCAATAGGATTGGATTTGTGTTCTAGAAAGTGTGAGAATGTTAGGAGCCTTAGCTACCCGAATTAAGTTCTACACCTCACTTGAACATTTTATTATTTACTTTTGGTACATTCATGACCAACCGAATTTGTCAACTATGTTGATAAACTTTGAACTTTGGTGAATCATATAATGAGGTACTCGTACCCCTTGCTTGATCTCTATGACAAACTTGACTAACTATGGACTTAAACTATACTTACATTACGTACTTTTTATGAAACTGGTCGGGACATGATACTAATCGGATTCTGATTAGAAGTTATGACCCTAGACTATTCTGCCTCGTTGCCAATATTCCCATTCACAGAGATCAGTGTTGAAACGGGTGCAAAACGAGCTAAAACATTCCATAACAGTCCCTTCGCACGAAGTGATCAGTCACTTCGCACGAGGTGGTCAGTTCGTACGAAGTGGCATTTGTCCCGTACTTACTTTTCGTAATTTACTACTGTCGAACCAGAAACCTTCATCAGACTCAAAATATTCACACACCTTAGTTTCCCTGCGTAGGGTAAACTTTGGTGTTCATCACTTCAACGCTCTAGTTCTTGGAATACTAGGAAAGCTTTCAAAATTGTGAGCATACTCGACTCCCCTTTTTTACCTTTAAACACTTTGGGGTGCAACTTATATGCTATATCAACCCACTAAAATCACAATACTTTATGCTAAATCACAATACAAACATTCAAACATATATGCTAATAGAATACTTGTAGACTTATTCATGCTAGATTCTAATGCTTTATACTACGTCATTAATTGTGTACAAGCCTCCCTTAACATGTATGGCGCTATAGGATTAACGCACCGTCCGTATTCATGAGGTCATGTTAAGTAAACAAAACGGTCTTTTCAAACTTGTATTATACTTAGTATTCAAACTTGTATGCTCGCCAATGTCTTGTGTGTTAAACTATACTTTATATATGTTGCAGGTTTATGATGATGATGAGGATGCATGGAATCTAGTAGGAGGAACTAGAAACCCATTTTTAATTTAGTTTTGTTGTATCATGTTTCTTGATTAAGGCATCGTACTTGTATTTCAAATTCTTGTTGTTGTATTTTGTTTCCAAAACCTTGTAACCGAATTTTAGAAATGAAATGAAATACTTTTTCTTTAAATACTTGTCACAATTTAGTGTTATGAAGTCTCGAGCAATCTACTTACGGCCGCCCCGATGATTCCGCAATCGGTTGGGGTGTGACAAATTTGTCCCATGGCTGGAAACACAGAAATCTTCTAAAGTCACATTCACACCATTGCCAGCAATGTGGTCATGGCAACCACGCACCCCTAAGATACGAATAGTCAGAGGCAGGATGGTCGAGTTTACCATATTGCTAATTTGTTTGACATAACCACCAACTATTGTAGTCGCCGTTAGAGCAATACAACATAGAGGAATGTCTTAGGTTGTGCGACTCCAACAATAGCCTCCGAAAGTAATCAAGCACCCTTAGTGCCATCATTATATTCAATCCTTATCTTTGTGTTCCCTTTTGCCAATATGCCAAGGGCGGACCCACCCTTTGGCCAAGGTGGGCGGCTGTACCCCGTGAAAAAAATATTTAGTGTTTTAGGCAAAAAAAAAACCCGATCGCACCCCTTGAAAATATGGTTAAACACTTCATCCTCATCCCTAGCAAATAATTCATGGGTCCGCCATTGCAATATGCTTCTTCTGACGTAAAAGGACTTTCCTTGGGCTTTGACCTCCTGGACAAACGTTTTAAATCTCGGCTAACACAATAAGGCCCAAATGCAAACACATATGTACATGTAAATTGGGAGCTGAATTAGAGGATGAAATCACTTGACCATGTCCTCGTTTATCCATGATATCACAGCCTATGTTTACTAAAAGAATCGGTCCATGTTCACTCAAAGAATCACAATTTATGTTCATGATGGATACGAAAACCCTTATGATCACCTGAGCATCTTTTGCAAATTTGCGGTGCGAAAAAAAGGGGAATGATGGTCCATGTCCAATTGGTGTCCCATGTTCACTCAACAGCGTACCAACCGGCATACAAGCCAACTATCTTTACCTCGATTCGTTAGATAATATCCCATAGGCACGCTTAGCAGCCCCACATTAGGCGCCACAACAATTTGCAGAATAGGCATATACTACAAAACAATGTAATTATGTTTGTCGTGTAAATAGCACTCTTCTCTTACATGATATGTTTTTGAGTTCTCATTAACTATACTATTTGTTCCTCTCCACGAATAATATATTGAATCTTACACGTAAGTTCTGTCTAGGGCTGTTCACGAGCCGAGCTAGGGCAAACCTCGGGCTCGGCTCGATTATAAACCGAGCTGGCCCGGCTAGGTTTGGATTTGAAACCGAGCTGGAAATCTAAGCTTGGGTTCGGCTTGGTTTTAAACCAAGCTGGCTCGGCTCGGCTTGGTTTGGCTCGAATCTGAAAAATAAAATTAATACATGGCTCTTAAAATTCAGTAATCTAAAATATTATTCAATAATTAAAAAAAAACATATCCAAAATAAGCTCAACCTAATACACTACAAGCCAAAATCAAGTTTAACAACACAAAATCAAGTTACTACTTTGTTCATGCAAGTTTTTTTTTTTGAGATCTTCGAAACTGGTTCAGGTTCAAACCTGTTTATACATATGAAATCTGGAACTGGGCTCAAGCCCTCAGGCGGGGTTGGGGCCCAAACTGGTTTGGCCCAGAGCAGTTTCTTTGACGAGCTGGATCAGTTTGCGCACCGGTTTAACAGAGGCCCAGTTTTTTTTTTGTAAACCTCTAGGTGTTTGGATGCACGAGCAAGCCCAAAGAAGAACAAACATACCGAGCTATGAAAGGCGAAAGCATTGTTACTTTGTACAAGCTTAGACAAAGACATGCTCGTAGGACAATTAACATATCTCAAGCATTTACATAAGACAAACTACTACTAATGTTATTGGTCACAAATAATAAAAATATTTTTCCTTCAGAGCTAAGACTGTCTCCAATACAGAAGCCTGCATCTACTACATGCATCCTAGTCATTACATGCATCCTAGTCATCACTGCACATCAATTTTTTACCCATCATTCCCACATGCACCCTCTCTTTTTCACATCACCATTTCTTTTTCTATTGGTTTTTTAATGAATGGGCCACCTCTCTCTCCACTTGACTGCACTTCCTCACATACATGTCCTTCACTCCCTTACCAAATGAATGAGAATGATTAAAAAAACCCTTTGTACCCAACGTTAGGAAGATAAGGTAGTTGCATCATATCATTGTTAAGTTTTCAAAATAGGACACAAATTATAACCGGTGTCCTTTACGATTGTCTCAAATTACAACGGGTGTCCTTTAACTAAAGAAATTACAGGCTCTGTCCTTTATGTTACCAGTTTTTAGCATTTTATGTCCTTTATCCCTAACTTAGTTAAGTTTTTTTGGTTAAGTCTTTCCATGTGCCTCTCACATGAGGAGAACATGGTCTTTTCATCTCAATTTAACATGAATTTCGATTTTCCCCCTTGCATCTCATTATTTAAATATTTTACTTTGATTCCTAATTCTAATTCCAAACCATGCATTATATTTTTGTATGGATTAACTAAAATAAAGGAGCGATCGACTGAAAAAAATGGATAGAAATAAAGAGATTTATTTATTTCGTTTTTCGATATAAAATTGAGAGGAAAGACCATGTTGTTAACCCTAAACAATTTTATATTAAAAAAAGAAATAAATAAATCTCTTTATTCCTACCCATTTTTAGTCGATCTCTCCCTTTTTTTAGTTAATCTAAACAAAAATATAATGCATGGTTTTGAATTGGAATTATAAAATCAAAGTAAAATATTTAAATAATGACATGCAAGGGGGAAAATCAAAATTCATGTTAAATTGAGATGAAAATACCATGTTGTCTTCATGTGAGAGGCACACGGTAAGACTTAACAAAAAAACTTAACTAAGTTAGGGCTAAAGGACATAACATGCTAAAAACTGGTAACATAAAGGACAGAGCCTGTAATTTCTTTAGTTAAAGGACACCAGTTGTAATTTGATAAAAACGTAAAGGGCACCGATTGTAATTTACTCTAACACAAATCTAAACTCATACCAAAAATCATTCACATCCAAAATTTCATGTGGAGATCCACAAGTAAAAAACATTATATCAACATTTTTTTAAGGTTTTAAACTAAAATAACCGGTATTCAACTTGATAAACCAACAGCCGAGAAGAAGCATCTCCGACCACTAGCCTTTGTTTCAATACTTTCCCACCCTTGGCCCTCCTTGTAGCGTTCAACCTGTGTCATTGCTATGTGTTAGACTCGCAGTAATCCACACTGACATTCGATCAATGGATTTTAATAATCCAAACTATGACATATTGGCTGATAATAATTCATAGTGACAGTTTAGAACAACACGCCTAATCTTCAATTTTGTTCTCAAGGGCAATCCCACAAGTATAGTCATATTTCACTCGATTTCGCTCACACATAATAGAAATTAAGTGTAAAAATATGATAATTTTGCAAGTGGGATTGTGAAAGTTAAAAGGATGCCGTTGGCCAAATTGTTTTGTATAGATTATTATCAGCCAAGGGGTCATAGTTTGGATTATTAAAATCCAATTTGCTTAATATTTTAATTGTTTATCAATTAAAAAAAACGAATTATATAGATGACTATTATCTATCAAAAGAATTTTTAAAGAAAAAGAACAAGATAGTGTTTGCAGCTCAACCCGACTTGTTACACTTACAGTGTCATTGATTTCATCACCGGATTTTAAACCACCAAAAACGTAGATGGATTCATTAACCACCGCTGCAGCTGAAAACCCCCTGGGGTACTTCATGGGCTCTCCGCTCATCCATGACCCGCGTCTAGGATCATATATCTCTACACTTGGAACCATGTCATTTCCATCAAAACCACCTATAACATATCTGTAATAAACATCATCAACAACTTGTACACAAATCCGTTTAACAAAACTAGAGGCGGTAATTTCGACCCGTATAATGTTTTAACAAAATACATATGAATTTCTTACAACTTTTCGTTAAGAATGACCAAGCAAGGGCAGCCCCTCATTGTGTTCATGCTCTCGATTCTCGTCCACGAATGTTCTCTAGGATCAAATCTTTCAGCAGACCTAAGATAATAATAAAAAGGAACCTTATTAAGCTATGCGATTCACTCAAACAAGATTATGGGCCCATTTGAAAAGTGTGATGATAACTAGAGATGGCAACTTGACCCATTCACTGATGAGTGGGTCAATTTGGGTTATATTTTATCTGTGATGGGTCAGATAGATAAAAAGAAAAAAAAAAGAAATAGCTCAAAAAGTTGAAAGTCACCCAAGGTGCATTTTAGATCCAATTATTTGAGAAATCATAGTAATTTAAGAATAAACCTTCTGTATCAATATATAATGCACAAACATAAGAAAAACATGGACAGAAAGTGATTCAGACCCTGACAGACCCGTGGGCCGTGAAACAATAACTACCCGTTTTGATCGTTTACCCAAATGGCTCAACCTGCCCATTGGCCACATCTATCATATCACAACCATTTATGCTCAAAACTATTTAAAAAAAATAAAATAAAAGCATAGATAAGTTCACTTCAAATAGCTTTCTCCATCATAGCCACCAACAGCGTAAATCGCCCCATTAAGTTGGGCTGCAGCCAGAGAAAACCGCTGAAAAAAATAATCATTTTAGACAACATGTTGTAGTAAATTATGGTGGTATGATAAACTTCGAATTCATGTAACGGAGTATTTATATATATATATATTTACTTTCTGAAGCATGGATCGAGTTGGGATCCAAGCTCCGATATCAAGGTCTAACATCTCAACCACCGAATAGAATACGTCATCACTTCCACCGCCAACTGCGTAAATCTTGCTGTTTAAAGTCGCACCAGCTAGGCTTCCCTTTTTTGCATTTAGAGCTGGCCTACCAGTCCACTCGTTCACAACCGGATCATATGATTCAACTTCAACAAATAATTAAAATAAACAAATGTTAGTACTAACATCAAAATGCCATTTTCGTCCCCAGGGTTTGGCCAATTTTGCGACTTTTGTCCAAGGATTTGTTTTTTCGTATCTGGATTCAAAAGGTTTGAAATCTTGCCATTTCATCCAGCTCGTTAACTCCATACAGTTTTCTCTCTTTTTGTTAACTTAAAGAGCAATTGGGTCTTTTTCACTTAATGTACAAGCATTTAAAATACCCCTGGCCAAACTCATTAGACCGAGTTGCCCTTTAAGTTATCAAAAAAGATGGAAATACCCTCCTGACTTAATAGAGAAAAATGGATGGAGTTAACAAGCCGGATGAAAAAGGCAAGATTTCAAACCTTTTGGATCCAGATATGGAAAAACAAACCTATGGACGAAAGTTGCAAAACTGGCCAAACCTCAGGGACGAAAATGGCATTTTACTCTATATAATACATACACATGTATATATCTTACCCGTGTCATACCATACACCACGAGTTCCACCACCAAACACGTAAAGTTCACCATTTAATACTGAAACAGGAGCATAACATCGAGCGGTATTCATTGGTTTAAGTGACTTGATACAATCATTTGAAGGTGAATAGGCATCGAGCGATGAGAACCATGACATGCCATCATATCCCCCAACTAGAAAAATCAAGTCATCACAACCGTCTAAATTGGTATCGGGTGAATTATCCAAATCAAACGCATTAGATGACGTTATCCCATTTATAGTATGAGATTCCTCAGAGGGCCCCACCGTACTTTCCAACTTTATACGTGGGTCTTTCAGATACCGAATTTCATTGCGTGCTTCAGCCTGACATGTAAATATGAAAAAAATATTTAAAAAAAAAGAACTTTAACCGATATAAAAGAAATCATCAGATAATGAGATATATCAAGAATACCAGATTCTGCTCCAAGAAAATAACTTTCTTCTCTAAAAATTCAATCTTGTTAGTTTGCTCGGTTTTGAACGCCATCAGATCTTCCACCTTCTCAATCAACTAATAATCCGAGAAAAAAATTACAAGAATTACATGTTACTATAGATAATGAGCAATTTTTACCTATAAATGTGGGTTATTATTTTTCTCTGACGGGTCAAATGGGTAAAATAATATTAAAATAAAATATTGGCTTAAAAATAAAATGGGTCGGAAGCTGCCCAAAAAGAATAAGATCGTTATTAATTATTAAGATAATATTATTAATTATTTCTTTAATGATATTCACACTAATTAATTTTTTAAAAAGTCAAAAAATTTGGACAACTAGTGTCATGGGAAGTACTACCCATTTTGACCCGTTATACAACCCACTTGACCAACACTTGTAAATAGGTGAGACCTGAGCTATAATAGAATCTTCCGTTAAAGAAGTATTATTCTCGACAGTCGTATCATCTTCACGAGCAGCAGAATGTGGGTCCACATTTACGCGGGCGGCTTCATGTTCACGGGCAGTAGGTGGGTCAGAAAATTTTCGGTTTAAAGCGAGTTCTTTAAGCTTCATGCACACATGTTCCTCTTCATCTTTCCTGATACGGTCATCTAATGTATCATAACTTACAGTCTTGCCACTGAAACTCGTATACACTTTTTTCTCTTTAAGCCTGTTTTCCGCTTTCTTAGGTACAAATGGGAAATTTGTTGTAAGAAGAGAAGCGGAAACGGGTTGAGATGAAAACAAAGACAACAGTCTGTTTGTTTGCGCATGATCCAGTTCGAACCAGAAATGGTTTTGAGTAAAATAATTGTCAAAAATCACGGGCTTGAACTGAGTCTCGGTTAGTGGTTGGCGTGCTGACTGTACACGTACTTGAACCTAAATAACAAGAGCAAAGTTCAAAAGACGAAAGCACATTTAAACACTATATCATATAGCATGTTTTACTATTAATGTGCTTTTACGTGATGCAACAATATTGCGCCGACTTCGCATAATGCGCACGTCGCATAAAGTGCTCTGATGCACGCAATAATTAATATCTTAGTATGCTTAATTTGGGCCATTACGGTTCCTAAACACTTTTTGTGGTTCTAAAAACATTTTAGTATGTTTGATTTGAACCAAAAAGCACAAATCCTATCTTCTTATTACATCAGTTGTTTTAGTTTAAGTACATTTATATAAATTGTTATGTCTAGATAACTTTTTATTATTTTTTTATAAAGAGCGCATCGCATCAGATTTTTGGGCCAAACGCATCGGAGCGCATCACGCAATTTAAAACCAAGAATGTAACATGCATCAAGATACCTGAGCAGCAAAAGGTGTTTTTTGTTTGCCTTCGATAGTCCAGGCATATGGATCTATATCTTTTTGGCCATGGCTAGCCGCTTCAAAAACACCATACAATTTTCTATCCGTATAGTTGAATAGAAACAATGGCAAACCAGGAACAATCTTTTCAACATACTCAAGGTGCTCCTTCGGTAAACCTAATACAATTTCAAGAAGCATATTAGAAGGTCAAAAAGGGATTTAGATGGAAATTCATTGCCTTGAAGGTGGCAAAATGGGTGGGACAGGTAACGGGGCATAATGGTTTAGACAAGTAATTTTGGGTACGCGTAGAATTGACCTAAAACAATTTTATCCAAAAGTTTAATTCGTTATAAATGATTAGTTTTAGTGTGTCAACTTTAATACTAGGAGATTTCAATAACACAAAATTTTAAATAAAAGAGTAAAGTACACAAATGGTACATGTGGTTAACCAAAACTTTGGATTTGGTCTCTAGCTTCATGGACGGTCCCTGTGGTTTGCACTTTGTAACGTATTTAGTCCACAACTAACAAATCTAATGGTTTTAGTAGGTCCAAGTTAGGGACTAAATGCGTTACAAAGTGCAAACTACATGGACCATCTGTGTACTTTTGCAAAAACTAGGGATTAAATCCAAAATTTTGGTCTACTCTAGGATGCTTTAAGCACTTTTTTAAAAGTAAATGGGTTGAAATAGTGCTAATGGATTGGCAGAAGAAGGTATGGATACCGCATGTTTCAAAAAATAATAGTTAAATCTAGGTCATATTACAGGACTAACCAAATAGTTGCTTTGAAAGGCATTCATTGAATGTGATGTTTGTCGCATCAAATATTACACCGCCTAGTTGATTTTTCCCTAAATTTCTATTGCTTGTATAATTGGACTCTTTCTTTCTTGTCCCCATCTTCGATCTCTTATCTTGAAAAAATATAATTCACATAAAAAAAGCGAATTAGAATAAGAGCTTTACGTTCGTAATTTTAATACTTTTAAACCCGATAAAGGATTGGAAACACATGCATTAGAACATATAAGCTAGACCAAAAAAAAAAAAACCAATAAGAAGGACAAACTAGAAACATGATCTCAACTTACTGAGAATTTAAACATAAGTATAATACAATTATACAAACAATTATAATTGATTTAAGATTTAATAAAACCAAACAAGAAATACTACTAAGCTTCAACATCATATGCAACTAAAGATCTTAACAAGAGCAATACGATAAACTTGATCTTTAACAAGTGTGCTGATTTGACTTTGGAGAGTCAAACAACCTTTTTTCTAAACATACATAATTGGCATATTCCATTAAGTTTTTATAAAATGTTGTAACCACTTAAGTTGTGTAAGAAGCACCACAATCCCTCTCAAAAATGGATATTCAAAACCTAGAATAAAAGTGCATTAATTTTAAAAATGGTATCAAAACATAGAATAAAAGTGATTAATTTCAAACTATGAAGAGCTAGGTTATACACTAATAACAAAAAAAAATGGATATACTTCACTTATTATTCAACATAATTCACACCCATAGAGAACACATAGCAAGCACTTTTATTCATGTAATGGGATAATAACCGATTAATTAAAAACCATCATTTTTATTTAAACAACACTGTCAAGATAACTTGAAATAAAACCTAATGCATTTATAATTTGAGAATTGCAAGAAGAAAAATGGAAATCAGAAACACGTACACACGGGTCGGTGTAACTAAGCATGATGTGGCAGGAGGGTTTACTAGCCCACATGAGGGACTGGAATAAGAATAACACATATATCACTATTTTACTTTTTAGATAACACTCGAACAGGTTATCTACTCCGCTTCAACAAAGATGATTGTCAAGGTTACTTTTAGAAAAAAAAATCAGGGGCCGCGGTGAATGAATAAGTTGGCGGTTGGAGACAACAAGAAGCGAAAACAGAAGATTATGACTCCTCATAATAGTGGGCATTCATGTATTATCACACTGTCACTTGAAAGTGGATTTCTACACTCTCTATGGTCTAAACTAAAAAATGGGTGTACGTGAAAAACAGATTTGGCAACACTAGCAGGTTTATCAGTTATTATAACCCTCACCAATACCTAACCTACACAGATGACAAACAGAAGTGCTTAATAGATACTTGGAAGGATGACTACAGGGGAGGATCTTAGTTGGTCCCCGGATGCCCCAGGTCCCCCCTGTTTCTACGCTTTGAACTGAAAAATTTATATGTATCGAGTCCCCCCCCCCTATTTTTTTCTTTAAAACTTTCGGCCCTCCCTATTAAAAAGTTCAAGATCCGCCATTGCATAGTTGTTAACGGCGAATAGCGACCAATAGCGATAAAGTACATATATGCTACATAGCGAATAGCGATAAATATCGTGCGACTATTTTATAACTAGCGATACACTAGAAAAAAAAATTAAAAAATTTATATGTATGTTATATCAAAATACTCTGGTATATATGCTATTTTACATGTATGATTAACAAAAACCTAAAATCCAGCTATTTTATAGCTATATTTAATTGCTTTTTATATTAAAAAAAACAAAAGAAAAAATAAATTGTCGCTGTTATCGCTACAACCCTAATAGCGAGCCTAGACCTGTACGTTACGCGCTCGCTATTGACAACTATGCGCCATTGAATGACTATTAAAACCCGAAAAAACGAATGAAGCAATTGGCTAACATACAAAAACAACTGAGAGCAACACAAAAATTGCTGCAATTCTTCCCACATTCTAAACATCAAAACAGTGCACAAATGATCCTTAAATGGTCAGCAAAAATGACTATGAACTAACTCACTTCTGATCAAACGCAAATTCAATCTTTAAAAAAAAGCCCACATTTTCTGTAACATCTTTAAGCATCACTATGAATTACCATGTAGAACTAAAATGATAACCAGATACCACAATTTTGCAGTCATCAATTCAAGGTTAAACCCTAATACAAATTCTTGCTGATCGAAAAATACAAAAGCATATAATCAAACGAACTCATTCTACAAGTAGATCAAAACCCAAAAAGCCCTAGAAATTCAATTTCCAAGAAACCCAATTGAACAGAAAAGCAAATAAAGATGAAAATCAGCAGCGATTAAAACCCTTAAACCCCCAAAATGAAAACCCTTATTTCTTGAAAGAATGGGGGAGAGAAGTGAGAACCTGTGGAGAAAGAGAGTGATCGGAAAAGAAGAACAAACGTGGGGGTTAAGCTGCGAATATAGAGTGAAAAAAAATAATAAATAGAGTGAAAAAAAATGTGTTATTATCAGTAACGGATCTAGAAAAAACATCAAGGGCAACGTTGCAAAATTTTCTTTTCTACAGATACAGCGAAATTGAAAAAATATCAAAATTTTCTAAAATTTATACTACCGTCGTAGCATCAAGGGGCTGCACTTAAGCTACATTCGCCCCTGGTTATCATTATGTGTTGTACGGTAAGGTTGGCGTCAATTGGTTTTCGACCCGTATAACTAGTACGAAATTTAAGAAAACACAAAAAAATGTGTCTCGCCCCTTTACTCGCCCCACACCCTTGGGCTACTTCATGTGATGGCGTTAGCTCCCCGGGCGTAGTGATGTGGCATGCGAGGGTGGTCTCAACCTTACCCACGACTAGGGTGCAAACGAGCTGAATCTTGAGCTTGACTAGACTCGAGCTCGTTTAAATTATGAGAGTATGGTTCGGTTTGAGTTTTTTTTTTCGAAAGTTAGAGCTCAAATCGTAGATAGTTTTTCAAGCTTAAGCTCGAATTAGGCTCACAAATAGCTCAGCTTGTTTATGCACCTACCCACAATACATAAAGAGTTTATATATACTCGTTTTATTAAATAGTATAACGCTCACCCACTTGAAGATGTACTATTAAACAGGACTTGTTTTGTGCATCACGTGGCTTGTTTAGATCTCACATGCTACACCTTGACATATGAGGATACGTTATTCAAATTTATTTATTTTTTTTTTATTTTGAGTTTTGTTGTCATCAGTGAAGACTTAAAATGTATAAAAAAATATATAGATATTATCACTTTATTTAGGTGGAATATTCATGTTAACATCCCGATTTATGTTGTTACAGTTTATGTTTGAAAAATCAAAATAAAATGAAAGGATATTAGAGCATTCATAATGGAACTTCTATACGTATGTGAGTGTAATTTTTGTATTTGTGAGAGTGGTTGTAAATTGTTGTGAGTGAATGAGAGAGAAAAATAAGAAAAAATTATTGTTCATCAGTAAATTTAAGGAGATACCCTTTATAATTTTTAAATATTTTTTGAAAGTGGTTATGAGTTAAGAAGAGAGAATAAATAATGATAAAAATATATAAAAATATTTTTTAGTTGAAAAGAAGAAAGAAAAAAATATTGTTTTTTAGAAAAAGGCTTACTGAATGCCCTTAAAGAATGAAGCTGAATTAAAGCATGTCTTTAAAGAAAATTAAGAGAGATGACGATAAGAAAAACGTGTGTTTATATGTAGTAAGATGTTGCCATGTGATAACATGACGTCTGTCTTATCCAAATGGAGTTCTGAAAGGTTTGAGTTAATGAGGTCCAATCAAAATGTGACACACTTATTGTACCAACTATGAGTTTCTTGATGGTCCCCATAGAATTCTTAATATCGTTTGTGGCATTGATAATAACAAAAGGCTTACCAATATATGATCCACAAATGCATATTATCAAACAGATTCGAAAGTAGACTAGAAACCAATATACCCTTGAAATCAGTTTTATAAAAAAACTCAATAATTTATTTTTTTACTTTTTAAGAAATACTAAGTCTAAACTGTATATTTGAGAGAATGGTCTAGTCAAAAAGTAAATCTTTTCTTTCCTTGAACAATGGCTCCATGGAGAGTAATTTGTAAAACAATAACATTGTAAAGCTCGTTACAAGAAGAAGAGGTTGGGAGATTCTTTTTGTAACCATCATTCAACGTGAGAATAAGTATCGTTTAAGAATAATAAATGAGTGGGTGTTAAGAGTAAGAGAGTGAGAAAGTCGATCCTTAAACCCATAGGCTGGTATTTATAGCTGAAGAGTGTGGAGAAGGAGATAGGCTGATGGGTCTTGGGACAGACGTCGCCATCATGGAATATTTGGTTTGTCCCCTCTGACACGACCGTTAGTGTTGCAGAGGATTGGGAGGTTGGTGCACGGTGATTGGTGCCACGTAGCCTGTTGATTGTCGTTGTTGTCGAGTCTGTCACCAGCTGTGAGTAGAGATCATGGAGCAGTGAATGGTGCGTGTTGATTGGTTACATGTCACTGTCCTTTTCTACGTCGTGTCCCCTACACGATTGACCATCATGGGAACTGTGTGGGCAAGATCTGGCGCACGTTGATTAGCCGCAACTCCTGCCATCTGTACTATTTGTACTTGCATTAGTTGTCACTATGCTTCGTGCACGGACGAGGGCTTGTGCATTAGCTCTTGTGATAGCTGAGTGTTATGTTGTTAAGTCTGGGTATGGTCCTCTGTGCGCATGTCTTGTAATGCCTTGCGCAGGATTTAGGACTATACCCCTTCAACTTTTAATAGAAAAAGTAAATAAAAACATGATTAATGGTGAAAATCAATAAAGATTAATACCTTATAAACCCACCAAAATGAAACCCTCATGCTGATTTTCTGAGACCACAAGGAAGTGAATGAGGGGGATTGTATAAGCACAAAAGTAGAACGCGTATAAAGCTACAAAAATATGTGAAGTCGTGAACTTTATAATTGTGGACCTATCTAGCTATCTTAGAAAATAATTTCAACCCTAACATGTATAGCGGTGTTGAACACGTCAAAGGAAACGCGACACGTACTTCACACCACTTGTCTCACCCAATAAACAAGCGCAACCCAAAGTACAACCTCTTATCTATATAGTACAACAACCAATGCATATTTACCTTACAAATTAGAATATATAAAAATGATGTTGTGATGGTTTTATTTTCATGTTACTTTCTCACACCTAAAAGGCAAATTATTACATTTATATTTATATATTTATATAATATTAATTAATTTGAAACAAATTGTTGCATTAGTAGTTGTACTTAATGCTTTAACCATTGTTTATGAAATATGGTTATGTTTTATATGGATAGAGAACACATTTTGGTTCCCTGTTTACTTTAGGTGGTTTATACAAAACCTTAGGCTGGTATTATGATGGTTGTATTGGTTCAAAACCTGCAACATCCATTCTTGTTTTTACATTTTTCTTTCAAGACTCACATGTTTTTTCTCTTTCCATAAAGTCATCACCCTTTTATACACACCGCACTTCTCACCCATCACCACCGTCGCAGCATGTTGCTGTCGGAACCAGCCACCACCGTTTTACGCACATCAGCAGGTTGTATTGGTTCAAAACCTGCAGCATGTTTTTTCTCTTTCCAAAAATATGTAGCCGTTGAATTCACCGAAAATAGTTAACTGTTAAATTCATTGCAAATAATCTTATTAAATTTACTTCTCTATACTTTTCACTAATTGGTTTTTGGGTTTAAATACACCCCAATGATACAATATGATGTTTTTTTCGTTTACGTTTACTTATTAAGTGTACAAAGTTAATCTATCTAACAAGTGAATCATGGCTGGGGTATGTTTGTCACGAATAATAATCATACATTTAGTCGATCAAGAAACGTGTTTTTTGTACGTCTTATTATGTAAGCCTCAACCGCATTGCGGCGGGGCTTCCATCTAGTTTGTACATACTTTGAAAGAAATTATTAACATTGGGGATTTTTTATTTTATTTTATTTTTTCACTTTTACAGACAATTTGAATCTTGATTCATAGTATTGAGATTAAAGGATTTTGTTTAGTTTTTTTTATATGTTGCATAAGTTAATAAGTTGTTATTTTTCTAATAATATATATGAAAAGATGAAAGAACACTTTATTATGTAGCATGACATTTTTTCCTTGTCTTTTTCCTTATAATGTTTGTATATAAAACTTAAAGGAATATATTCTCACTTTACAGAAAAGAACATAAAATGGAAGATTTTGGACATTGTTTTGTATATAAAGAAATAAAGTTAATTAGTTGTATAAATAGTGTTAATTTTTGAAGTTATATAAAACTTTCTTGATAGCATATATATTTTTGCATAAATCCAGATTTATTGTGTAAATTGACAAGTAATATAACCTTATGTATATGTACATGTAGTATGTTTGCAATTTTATTTAAAAAAAATATATATTGTCATATATTTTAGAAAAATAGCATGGAGGAGAGAAATAAATTAGTTTACCATTTTGTATAACTTAAGTTAAGGTAAATTGCATTTATTGTCATTTATATTTGTACAAATTTCCTGCAATTTTTCAATGGTTGTACTTATTACCTTTCAAAATTTCAGAGAACATTGACGTCCTTTCCACTATTAGACATTAGTTTTTTAGTTAAAGTATGGTCATGTATCTTGCACTGAAAAAGTGTGTATAAATGTTTTTCAGACATAAAGTATGCCTTCTAATATTTTTAACATAAATGACATCCATCGAAACATGGTACAAACATAAAGGACGAAAAATATAATTTACTCTTTAAAATAACAAAATAAAGAACTACAAATACACCATGTACGAGTGGTTATCGTTTGTGTAACACTCTAACCCATTATGTATAATATCTTAGAAAAATGCGAATAATTAGGTCCTTAATTTTTTAAACATGAACTTATACGTCTGGGTTAACCGACAACACAGACGATTGACTTAACAAATTATCACATTTGATTTGTATTTTACAATAGTCAAGTTTTAAAGTTCGAAAACTTCGATACGCATGATCATGCTTCGACCATCCCCTGGGTAGTCTCAAATGATATAAATTGGTTTAATAGTGTTCAACTCCTTGCGTGCTTGATTGCCCATCCGTCTCAAAACCTATCATAAACACTAAAAACAATTAGTGTTAAGTTAAACGGTCAACGCGAGTTAAAACGACAAAAGAAAACATTTTTTGCTGAAACAGGAAGTCCTCGCGTCGCGCGATGGCAACCCTTTAATCTCACGCGCGACGCGAGGGAAGACTTGTTCTATAAAGTTTTGATAGCTAGCAGTTTTTACCCCTACATGGAATCTTGCCCAGTTTTCACAATTTTTACACCGAACTTGACCCATCTTCAAGTTTATCATGTTTAGGACTTTCCCCCATAACTATAGATTCAAACTCATGACCTGAACCCGGATCCTAATCTTTTAAATCATTATTTGTTTTCGAACTTAATCACCCAAACTGACTCGTTAGGAGGCATTTCGCAATCTAATTCATACCTCCTACTTACACATTAATATTTTTCATTTTATCTTCCACCACAACTTTATTTGTGGTGGGTTATTCTAGGAAAACCTTTATATTCTGATTTCACCCTCTGGTATGACGTTTACCAAAAACGACCTGTTAGGATACATAAAGCCAAAAAGCCTACGCTTCCTACTTTTGTGTTACCAAAAAGATCAACCCAATTATAGGATTCATTTTAATCTACCCTTAGGGGTAGTTTGCCCGATTCATCACCCGAGGGCATTTTAGCCAATTTAGTCATTTTCACAATCGGGGAACTTTTAAAGTTATATATGCGGGCGCTTTTAACCCGTTATCCCATCTAAATTCGTTATGTCCCTAAGAACATAAGGGCTTCCAACCATTTAGTGTTTTAAAACTCATTTAGTCATATTTTCGTGTCAAGGACATGACCTCGACTCTAATGGCCGTTTTACCCAAATATTAGACATACCTCACATGAGGTGGTCTAGTGTCCACCCTTGACTCAACCAAATCTATTCGGGCCATGAGCCCTCATCAATAGTTTGACTCATTGCACATACATGGCGCGAGTCAAAGCATTGACCCATTATTGATACCTTTCGATTCTTACTTTTTAATTCTTGGCAATGCATACCCATACATTATGCTTACATGTAAGCATGAGACTTAACAACAACGCATTAAATAGCATATTCAAATGGTGATAACATCACCATTTGACTCGTTTGTCCATTTGACACATACATAGCTTACCCTTTTAGCGATTCAACTAACTGTAAGACCCTAACACGATTTAACCGAAAAGATGCAGCGAAAAATACGAACCTTAAAATTTCTTTCTTTATACATGTCCTATCAGGTAGGGTTCTAGAGTGAACAATAGTGTATTTGCAAGGATTAGTTCGCACAATTCGCAAATACACAAATGTTCACTCTTGAACCTAATTCTATCCTGTCATACTTAATAACCATTTAAGGACAACTCATTTAAAAGAATTTCATCATTCATCTTTTAATTTATATATTTCAAATATAACATGCAACTACAACCAAGTGACCACCCTTTCGTACAATCCACGTTCTTTGACTCGATCTTCACCCATTTGTCCCTTGTGATTAATAGTAATAATCCATGTAACCTGCAGTCACCACATACATTCACATTATTAGTACTTAGTGACATTAAGCGTAATATAAAAATACGTAATTAAACAGCTATATCACGTTCCATTCTTAAATGCATTTCATCTGGATACCTCCCTGACTTCAAATTTTACATTTCTGTGTTAGTCCTTCAATGATCCAACAATGATGTACCTTCACTCATTTCATTCTCTATGGCAACTTGATTAGTACCATTTATATTTGTACGTATGAAACCCATGCCTTTAAATGTACAAAATATATTAATTAGTATATACGAAATCTAAAATGCGTGCTTACATATCTTTTATCCAAACCTTACATACACCTTGAAATTACACTTGGACTTACCAATCCTACCCCTAACTTACTTATTTACAAAACATGCATGTTCAAAAGTACACTCGTCATCATTTCCTAATCATGCCCTTCTATAGTTCCTATTTATCAACATACCATTTAAGACCATAATTACATGCACACATACTTATATCATTCCTTTACATTCGCATACATGAGTTTGATACCTGCCCTACCTCGCACAAACTCTTTGATGTGGTTTAGGTGCATTTTGGAAGCTTAACAGGGCTCGAGAATGGCTCTAATAAGTCTCGGAAGCTCGAGACACGAAAACGGAAAAAAATTAGTCAAACGGCGTTGGCGACGGCCTCTTGCCGTGTCTCCGACGCGAACAGCATTGCCCATAATCCCCGTAAGTAGAAACACATGGCATCAGCCACCCTGTAGCGTCGACGACGGCCTATTGCCACGTTGCCGACGCGTTCTGCAGATCCGACACCCGAATTTTGGTTTTTCGCTGTTCTAACTTTTGCCCGCGCATCCCGAGAGTCCCGAACATGAAATGACATTAATCAAGCCCTCATATCATCTTAACACTAAACCTCATGCCCAACAATTAAAATACTTCTCAACATATCATCTTCTACATTTTGACCCATTTACTTCTACCATGAAGTTCCAAACATAGACAATTAAATACTACTTGCTACAACAATATTTATGTCAGTACTACTATTACCTATACCTTATTTCATGATTCTCTATGTTCAAACATTCCATACTTCATCTATAATATAAAGAAGTGAGTTCGGAAATCATTTACTAATACATGGTAAATTTTGCTTACACTCGTACCGGGTCGAAACGACCTGTTCGTACTTTCTTTAAAGACATAACAAACAAAGATAAAATCTATCTCGTCTAAAAGACAGAGCTATTAATAATTTTATATGCATTCTTAAAATAAAAGTAAGACTAACTTACTTTTGCACCTAGGATCTTGACTATCTTGTTTTCCTCATGACCCGTTGGCTTTTAAGCTCGTACACCTTTCTTATGTTCAAGCAACATTTAATGGTCAGAATACATAACGTGGAATTCAATCAACATTTTATATTCTTATGATGTCATACCATACATGTAATTGGTTCAACAACTAGTTCGAAATCAGTTGATTATCTACTAGCAACCCATTTTGACCCATTATATAATTATTTGCATGAACTAGTTTGCAAGTGTTTTACACACTTAAAACACACTTGAACAGACATAATACATCAATTAGATTATATTGTTTAGCCAAAAGGTATACAAACACTCATCCTTAGTAAGTTCACAAAACTAACTTCTTTATTTATAAGAATTCTTGTATAGTTGCTGTTTTACTACCCTTTTTGACCCACTTACGATTTTTGTTAGCCTTTTATGTTCAAAGCCAAATCGAAGACAGTTCAAAGAGCTTCCCAAGCATATAAAATACACCATCACATGATATGATTTTTATAAAATCAGGACAACCTATAAAAGTTACACAATTCGGCTTGCTGTCAAAACTATATAGTCAACTTAACTTTCTATTTTGACGCGCCAAACATCATAAGTAGCTTCTCATATTAAGTATGAAATGTAGTATGTTCTACTAGCATTCCAACAATCTATCATACACCCTAAATGGAGATGTTATGGTCTCGTTACAGCCATTACAAACTTCCAATCAGTTTTGTAAATCTTTAAAATTATGGAACAAAACTCAACTTTAAATAGTCTAACCATCCCAACTCAGTTTGACATACCGTGGCATACCCATTCAAGTCTTTACTTCTCATTTGATCATGTATTCAACAATAGTCTTAGTCTATGCTTTTTATCAAACACTTGGTGTGCGTACTACTATCTAAGCACAATGTACAAGTATGTCATGCTTTCATTCCTATTTCTTGCATTCATTCATCAACAAAACTAAGCATCAAATAGATTTCATACTATACTTCAACCTAACTAACATGAATTCATCACATACAACATAATAATCGAATTTGCACATGATTTGGATATGGGTGATTCACCTATGTTGCCACCTTTACCATCAATGGAGGGTTTCACCTTCAATCATCAAGTTACTTAAAATCATTCATAATCCAAGTCCTATTTGGTGATTCTAACATACCTTCCTACTTAATTTCATACAATTTCAAGAATTAATCATGAACCCACTTCATATGTAATCACAAAATCACAAATTACAACTTACCACATGTTTATTAGGTTGAGATGATATGGAATCCTCATTCATGCAAAGCTTCATTGTTAAATTTTTTATCTTGATTTGGAAGAAATGTGAGGGATTGAATGAGATGAAGTTCTTGCTCTTCCTCTCTCTCTATACACGGCATATATGCAGACACACACACGACTGTTAGTTTTTATGAAAATTTTCATTCAACTTGTTATATTTAGCCCCTCATGTTTGCCATCTTAATTCATTTACCACAAACCTTGTATTTTACTATAAGACTTATAGTTTTAACTAAGTTAAATAACTTAGTTTCACCTTTCATTCCATAACTCATGAAACCATACTAGTAAGTAAAACATTCGGGTTTTGGGGCGTTACAAATCTACCCCCCTTAAAGGGGGTTCCGTCCTCGACACCTCATTCGTTTCCTATCGAAAGACAACTACCCTAACTTCCTGATTACATTACTAATCCTTCAATCCACAAACTTAGTATGCACTCCTAGAAGGCATATCATTAGATTTGTGTATTCTTGTAGAAGTTCTAGTTCTTTAGCGAACATCATCACTACATGTTCATTTACTAAATTCATTCAAAATGCATCCACTCATGGCTTGTACAAAAGGTCTTATTCACATACCAACATAGTTAGATGTCGTGTTTTCTACTTTCTTAATTAAGCATAAAACCTTCACATATTTATTAATCGTAATAAATCGATCAATTCCACCTTACTCGTCTGTCATACTTGATATTTCATTCTTGTGTTAGCTATATGAGCACTTAACGTGACTTTACTACGGTATTATAGTCTTAGCTTTCTTTCTAAGTACTTTTATTTACACATGGTAGTTTAGACCATTAATATACGCATATTACCATCATTCTTTCAGGGTTAACTGTATCACTATAAAGTTATTATTTCATTCTTACTCATTTGTACTTACTAGAAAGTTGAGGATCATTCTATAGTCACTACCATCACAACTACAATGTATGCCATTTTAAGGTAACTTTCAGATTATTAAATCATAATTCCAAAATCGTTGTTCAGTGGTTTTAGGTTCCCATCCTTGACCCAGTCTGAGTCAAAATCATTCATATGTTGACTTTCAAAGTCAAACATCCTACACTATGTCATGCTCAAACTACCATTAATCATGTATGGGAAGTATTATTCAATATGAATTTTTTCTTAGTGACAAAATTTAAACATGTTACTAACCTTCTTTGATTGTGCAGACCAACGATCCGCAAACCGGATCTGCCTGCTCCTTCGCGATTCCATACAATATATGTACTGTGCACATCCATCCATGTGTTGAGCTCTCGCGCATGACCCTCCTTTCACTAACTCTATTGGTTTCATATCTTTAAACATTCTACCATCCTCATTTACAACATTAAAGGTTAGCACATTTCCTTCAAAATTTATCTTACTCGGTGTTTATTCTCCTACAATCTCTCAAAATTTTCTCATTTATATGCTTTACCTCATTAGTCATTTCATGTTTTATGATGATTTTTTTACAATTCGGTAATTATTTTCCAACTTCTGTAGTTTGACGTTTCAGGTTCAACCGTCACTTATTACTTACTCTATGTGCATGTTGGATTACGTGATGTACTTACTTCCGATTCGACCACTACTTACAAAACATCACTTTATCATTTTAATATTTGTTGCACATGCTTTCATTTCCTATCATAGTTAAGACATTCACCCCAATCTCTCGTGAGTTGGTTTCTAATGTCCATCACGTAACTTATCATATATTTCTTTCCTTTTAAACAAATTTCCCGTGGACGTGCTGATTACGTGCACCCTTCTTGTTATCTTATTGACATTTGTTGTATACTCACTATGATAACGCGTTTGACTCTAACAAGGTCAAACTGTCAACACATTCTTAACTAGTTTTTTTAACAACCATCCCATACATGTTCATATATGTTCTACTAGCATTCCAACTATCTATCATACACCCCAAACAGAGATTTTATGGTCTCATTACAGCCAATACAAAAACAGGTTCGTAAGAATATTAACTTCCAATCATCTTTATAAATCTTTTAAATTATGGACCAAAAGCCATTACAAAACAGGTTCGTAAGAATAATTACTTCCAATTAGCTTTGTAAATCTTTTAAATTATGGACCAAAAGCCATTACAAAAACAGGTTCGTAAGAATAATTACTTCCAATCATCTTTGTAAATCTTTTAAATTATGGACCAAAAGCCATTACAAAAACAGGTTTATAAGAATAATTACTTCCAACCAGTTTTGTAAATCTTTTAAATTATGGACCAAAAATCAACTTTAAATAGTCTAACCATGTTTATAGGCTAAACTAAGCATCCTAACACAGTTTGACATAATGTGGCATACCCATTCAAGTCTTTACTTCTCATTTGATCATATATTCAACAATGGTCTTAGTCTAGGCTTTTCATCAAACAATTGGTGTGCGTACTAATATCTAAGCACAATGTACAAGTATTTCATGCTTTCATTCCTACTTCTTGCATTCATTCATCAACACAACTAAGCATCAAATTAATTTCATACTATATTTCAACCTAACTAACAAGAATTCATCAAATACAACATAATAAATCGAATTTGCACATGATTTGGACATGGATGATTCACCCATGTTGCCACCTTCACCATCAATGGTGGGTTTTACCTTCAATCATCAAGTTACTTAAAATCATTCATAATCGAAGTCCTATTTGGTGATTCTAACACACCCTTATACTTAATTTCATACAACTTCAAGAATTAATCATAAACCCACTTCATATATAATCACAAATTAAAACTTACCACTTGTTTATTAGGTTGAGATGATATGGAATCCTCATTCATGCAAAGATTCATTGTAATTTTTTTATCTTGATTTGGAAGAATTGTGATGGATTGAATGAGATGATGTTCTTGCTCTTCCTCTCGCTCTCTATACACGACATATATGCACACACACACTAGTGTTTGGTTTTTATAAAAACTTTCATTCAACTTGTTATATTTAGCCCATCATGTTTGCCATCTTAATTCATTTACCACAAACCTTGTATGTTACTATAAGACTTATAGTTTTAACTAAGTTAAATAACTTAGTTATCACCTTTCATTCCATAACTCATGAAACCATACTATTAAGTAAAACATTCGGGTTTTGGGGCGTTAAAAATCTACCCCCCTTAAAGGGGGTTTCGTCTTCGAAACCTCGTTCATTTCCTACTGAAAGACAACTACCCTAACTTCCTGATTATCATTACTAATCCTTCAATCTGCATACTTAGTACGCACTCCTAGAAGGCATACCATTAGATATTTGTATTCTTGCAGAAGTTCCAGCTCTTTAGCGAACATCATCACTAAATGTTCACTTACTGAATTCATTCAAAATGCATACACTCGTGGCTTGTAGAAAAGGTCTTATACACATACCAACATAGTTCCATGTCGTGTTTTCTACTTTCTTAATTAATCATAAAACCTTCACATATTTATTAGTCGTAATAAATCAATCAATTCCACCTTGCTCGTATGTCATACTTGATATTTCACTCTAGTGTTCGCTACATGAGCACTTAACGTGACTTTACTATGGTATTCTACTATTAGCTTTCTTTCTAAGTACTTTCATTTACACATGGTAGTTTAGACCATCAACATACGCATATTACCATCATTCTTTCACGGTTAACTGGTTCACTATAAAGTTATTATTTCATTCTTACTCATTCATACTTACTAGAAAGTTGAGCATCATTCTATAGTAACTTCCAACACAACTACTATGTATGCCATTTTTAAGGTAACTTTCGGATTATTAAATCATAGTTCCAAAATCTTCGTTCGGGGGTTTTAGAATCCTATCCTTGACCTAGTCTAAGTCAAAATCTTTCATATGTTGACTTTCAAAGTCAAACATCCTACACTATGTCATGCTCAAACTACCATTATTCTTGTATGGGAAGTATTATTCAATATGAACTTTTTCTTAGTGACAAAATTTAAACATGTTACTAACGTTCTGTCATTGTGCAGACTAACGATCCGCAAATTGGATCGACCAGCGCCTTCGTTATTTCATACAATATATGTACCGTCTACATCCATCCATGTGTTGAGCTATCGCCCGTGAGCTTCCTTTCACTAACTTGATTGGTTACATATCTTTAAACGTTCTACCATTCCTCATTTACAACGTTAAAGGTTAGCACATTTCCTTTAAGATTTATCTTACTCGGTGTTTATTCGCCTACAATCTCTCAAAATTTTCACACTTATATGCTTTACCTCATTACACATTTCATGTTTTATGTATAATTTTTACAATTCGATAATTATTTTCCAACTTCTGTAGTTTGACTTTTCAAGGTAAACTACTTACTGTATGTCCATATTGGAGTATGGTAACTTGTAACGCCCTGCTTTTTCATACTTTTCATATTTAGAAAGCTTGTGTTGTACTTCTATATTTGGAAACCTTTATAATCTTGTATTTGTTCTTTCGTTGTAATCGTTGTAAAATCCGGGACTTGGATCATAAGGAAATTCGTATTTTATTTCTATTCACGTTATACTTAATAATAACAATTTTATACTTATACATATTCGTACATTCATACTCGTGCTACTTGGTACTTGTAACGTGTGACAACTTGCAAATACATGACATACATGCATTGTATGATACTAAACCACTGTTCTTATACTTAAACATACTTGCTTATACTTATTCTTATGTTAGAAATACTTGGCAACCTTTATAATATGCTTATAATTCATAAATAACCCTTAAAACACCATAAAACTATCAAATATAAAGCTACATGGGCTGAAAATGTCAAAAATCAAGCAAGTTTGGGGAATTAATCCTCTGGCACCCCGCGACCGCCAAACCCCTTTCCTCTCACGCCCCGCCAGAGGTATCGATCCACAGAAAGTTGTTTCCAGCTCTTGGATTGGACACTTGTGTGTTTGCTTGTTGTGTTTTCTTCACTTAATGCTCACCAAACTTAACCCTAAACACACTCAGTTCAGCTGAGAAGTCAGTAGCAAAGTCAGAAATACTTCAAGTTACAAAAGTGAGCCTAACCTCACTTCTACTTCATCTTTTTCACTTGTTTCTTCTCCTTTGCACTTGGAATAACCTTAGGTGTGCTTCCAAAGGTTTTACATGGAAAACCAAGGCTGGAACATCAACCAAATAAGGTCCAAAGTGCTAGGAATTCACTATTTTGATTAAAATATTAACTACACTTCTTTAAGATTCATACGAAATCTAAGCTATACAAAATCTAAGCTATGGTTAGTGGGCTAAACCTTGGTTGTTTTATACATAATAAGAGGTGTCTTAGCCCTCTAAACTTTCTGTTTTACATGAGCTTTAAGCTCACAAGTGATGCCAAGTCAAGAACTTGTTGAAGGTGTGACTACAAGGTTAGCTTGGGCTATCCTAACTCTAAGTCCACACATCACTTGATGATTTCTCATCATTATCACAAGCTAGTTTGCTAGTTGAAAAGTAACACAACCCCGTCTAGCCATCGACGTGTGTCGATGCGTGCTCACCGGGTTAAGCATTACTTGGCTACTTGGTATAGTGACACCATTTACATTCTTGTTATTCCTATTGTTCTTGACCCTCCTTATTGTCTATGACAACTTGTGAAGTGGTGAACTCAATCGAGGTCCCTAAATGGATGGCTATGCCACCTACCTCCTCCATGACTTCCATGAACTCTTTGTTAGTTGTAGTTTAGTTATATGTAAATATATGTATGGACTGTAATATAATCCTTAAAAATCAAACCCTTGATATTGAATAAGTGATCACATATCAAGTTAATAAGTTTATTACTAACGTGTATAGTTCCTTCTCACGATTCTAATAGGTCTTGAACCTATGAAATCACATTCAATCCTTATGGATTATAGTAGTGTCAAGGACAAGTGCTAATACCTTAGTGACTATTTTCGTATAATATACTTTGTCACACTTTGAATCTCCATTCCGAACGTTCCATCATCATCCTTAATACTCATACGCCTTGGTTTTCCTCTTTTAGGATAACTCGACGTTCATCCCATCAAATAGCTACCTTCACGGACTGGTCAAGTTAGAAGACTTAGCAAAACTATGAGTACACTCGACCCACTTTTCGTTTATAACACTTTTGGGTGTAACATGTTTCCATATACAAAAATCACAACACTTAAACTTTATGAAATGCACAAACAATCCTATATTCATGAATACTTGATACACTTACTTGATGCTTATATCTTGGACATTCTTTATGTGATACCTTAGTCATTAACTATTTTAGCCTTCATTTGACATGTATAGCGCTATAGGAAGTAACGCATCCCCCTCCTCATGAAATCTAGAGGCCATGTTAAAATATCGTGTTTGCGTTAAGGGTTTGACTACTAGTATTACATGCTTTGTATATTGCTCTTGTATGAATCATAGTTGCCATGAGGATTTGTTTAAACTTTATTCGTATACATATGATATGCTTAAACTTGTGTACTCGCCTTTGCTTTTGCATTGTTAAAACCAGTTACAGGTTGATGGAGATGATGCTATGAAAACAAAGTAGCATGGACGTAGATACACATTTAGACGTTTAGGTTAATGATGTTGTATCAAATTTTGTTATATCAATGCTGTTATTTGAAATTCCCTTGTATTGTAATGGCATTTTTGCTATGAAATGATATTCAGATTTAATTAAGTATCGTCACCATTAGTGTTGTGAGCAATGAGCAATCTCTTTCGTCCCGCCTCGATGTTTTCGCCATCAGTTGGGGTGTGACAAAACTTCTGTAGTTTGACTTTTCTAGTTTGACTTTTCAAGGTAAACTTTTGTAGTTTGACTTCCGGTTCGAATAGTACTTACAAAACATCACTTTATCATTTTCATATTTGTTGCACATGCTTTCCTTTCCTATCATACTTAAGCCATCACCCCAATCTCTCGTGAGTTGGTTTCTAATGTCCATCATTTAACTTTAATCAATATTTCTTCCTTTTTAAAGAAATTTCCTGTTTACATGCTGATTACGTGCACCCTTCTTGTTATCTTATTGACTTTGTTGTATACTGACTCTTATAACCCGTTTGACTCAAACAAGGTCAAATTGTCAACACATTCTTAACTATTTTTTTAATAACCATCTTTAATCCTTCCCACACATGTTCACATATGTTCTACTAGAGTTCCAACGAACTATCATTCACTTTAAACGGAGATGTTATGGTCTTGTTACAGCCATTATGAAAACAAGTTCGTAAGAATAATTACTTCCAATCAGCTTTGTAAATCTTTTGAGTTATGGACCAAAATTCAACTTTAAATAGTCTAACCATTTTTATAGGCTAAACTAAGCATCATGACTTAATTTGACATACCGTGGCATACCCATTTAAGTCTTTACTTCTCATTTGATCATGTATTCAACAATAGTCTTAGTCTAGGTTTTTCATCAAACACTTGGTGTGCGTACTACTTTCTAAGCACAATGTACAAGTATTTCATGCTTTCATTCCTACTTCTTGCATTCATTCATCAACACAACTAAGCATCAAATAAATTTCATACTATACTTCAACCTAACTGACAAGAATTCATCACATACAACATAATTAATTAAATTTGCAAATGATTTGGACATGGGTGATTCACCCATGTTGCCACCTTTGCCATCAATGGTGGGTTTCACCTTCAATCATCAAGTTACTTAAAATCATTCATAATCCAAGTCCTATTTGGTGATTCTAACACACATTCATACTTAATTTCATACAATTTCAAGAATTAATCATAAACCCACTTCATACTTAATCACAAAATCACAAATCACAACTTACCACTTGTTTATTAGGTTGAGATGATATGGAATCCTCATTCATGCAAAGCTTCATTGGTAAATATGTTATCTTGATTTAGAAGAATTGTGATGGATTGAATGAGATGAAGTTCTAGCTCTTCCCCTCTCTCTTTATACACGACATATATGCACACACACACACACTAGTGTTTTGTTTTTATAAAAACTTAGATTCAACTTGTTATATTTAGCCCCTCAACACACACACACACACAAGTGTTTTGTTTTTATAAAAACTTAGATTCAACTTGTTATATTTAGCCCCTCATGTTTCCCATCTTAATTCATTTACCACAAACCTTGTATTTTACTATAAGACTTATAGTTTTAACTAAGTTAAATAACTTAGTTATCACCTTTCATTTCATAACTCAAGAAACCATACTAGTAAGTAAAACATTCGGGTTTTGGGGCGTTACTAATCTACCCCCCCAAAGGGGGTTTCATCCTCGAAATCTCATTCATTTCCTACCAAAAGGCAAGTACCCTAACTTCCTGATTATCATTACTAATCCTTCATTCCACATACTGTAACGCTCTGCTTTTTCTGTACTTTCCATATTTAGAAAGTTGTATTCACATTCCTATTTTTATAAACTGGTAATTGTGTCCTATTCGTGGTTCATTTCCAAGCTTGTAATTCGAGGCTTTGATCATAATGGAAATTTATTTTATACATATACGTGTTACGTTTCATATTTGTGTTATATACGCAATCAACATTTAAATACGTGTTTATACACAAACCGAGACAATACACTTTCGATACCTAAAAATAAATTAAAATACATGAAAACATTATAAAATAACCTAGTTACAAAGTGCATGGACGAAAAATGAGCAAAACCAAAAGCTTTTCCACCTCCTTTCTCCTCCAATCACTTTCCATTTTTAAGCCAATTATATTTCACCCTTCTCCACCTCCTTTCTCCTCCAATCACTTTCCACCTTTTTAAGCCAATCATATTTCACCCTTCTCCACCGCATTTCTCCCCCAATCACCTTCATTAAATCCCAAACTCTAATACCCACTTATAAATACAAGCCTCCACCACCTCCTAAGCATTTCACACACCAAATCTTCTCTCAAACTCCCAAATTCTCTCAAGTCCTCCAAGTAAAGAAGAAAACTCTAAGTGTTCTAAGTGAGTTTTCACTCACTTTTCTTCATTTCTTCTTTCAAACTATTTGGAAGCCTTGGCTATCCTAATCTCTAAACTTTATGTTTTACTAGGGTTTATACAACCCACATGTGATGAAACCATCCGAGCTTGCCATACTTCTTATGTCAAGACTTGTGTTTTGGTATAGGTGTGAATACTTGGAAGCCTTGGCTATCCTAATCTCATTCCACCACCTCACTTGATGTTTTACTTTCAAGTGGCTTGCTAGTCTTAAAGTAACATAACCCCGTCAAGTCACCAACACTTAGTTAACTCTTTCTATGTTGGGACGACTCACCCGGGTTAATCTTACTTGGCTACTTGAAGACCTATTAGTTAGTTGTACTTTTATTTTCAATAATGACCATCCGAATCATCCTTGTGGTGATTTGTGCATTGGTGAATCATACAATGAGTTGTTCATACCTCCATGCTTGACTTCCAAGAACTCTATGATGATATATGACAGACTTATTGTTAGATATACTTTATAAAATATAAATATAAACATACCGAATTCTTGATGTTAATCGAATTATGATTACACGTTGTGAATATAAGTTATATTATCTTTGTTCTTTATTCCTCGTTTGTGATTCTAATGGGCACGTTAGGACCCATGAAAACACTTTAAAACTTAGTGTCCAAACGAGTGTCTAGACGAGATATACTTTTGCATACGTACACTTTTATACTTAATTTCGAATCCAAACATTCCATAAAACTCCAACCACCCAAACACCTTCATTCTCCAATTCTCATCAACTCGCCAAGACACGGATAGTCGGGAAGCTTTGCAAAATTGTGAGTACACTCGAAAGCCCCTTTTATGCTTTACACTTTTGTGTGCAATATATTTAACTAATCAAATTACACAATTACACTTATACTTTATGCAAAACACAAACAATCCACACATGCATGCTTAAATACGTGATACATGATTTGTATTCTTGGAACATTCTTATGTGATTCACTTGTCATTAAATTTGTACGAGCCTCCCCTTAACATGTATAGCACTATAGGAGTAACACACCACCCGTATTCTTGAGGTCATGTTAAGTCTTTAATTCTTGCGGTAATCAGAGGGTTGACTTGTAAACTTGCATGCGATGATACATTAATCTAGTTAACTATTTTTGTCATGCGGATTTGTTCAAATATTATTCACATACTTATGCTATATTAAACTTGTGTACTCGCCAATTGCTTTTTGTGTTGAACTATACTTTTAAACACGTTGCAGGTTAATGATGTTGATGACGAATGGAACTTGATAGGAAGGACTAGAAACGCACCAAACTTTAAATTCATGCTTATAGATTAGTTATACGTTACTTGTTATATTTTGTTTTCCAATTCATGTACTTGAACCATTAGCAATGAAATGAAATATTATTTATTAAATACTTGTCACAGTTAATGTTATGAAGTCTCGAGCAATCTATTTACGTCCGCTCGATGATTTCGCCATCGGTTGGGTGTGGCACATACTTAGTATGCACTCCTAGTAGGCATACCATTAGATTCTTGTATTCTTGCATAAGTCATAGTTCTTTAGCGAACATCATCACTACATGTTCATTTAGTAAATTCATTCAAGATGCATACACTCGTGGCTTGTAGAAAAGGTAGATCTTATTCACATAACAACATAGTTACATGTCGTGTTTTCTACTTTCTTAATTAAGCATAAAACCTTCACATATTTATTAATCATAATAAATCGATCAATTCCACCTTACTCGTATGTCAAACTTGATATTTCATTCTAGTGTTAGCTACATGAGCACTTAACGTGACTTTACAACGGTATTCTACTATTAACTTTCTTTCTAAGTACTTTCATTTACACATGGTAGTTAGAGCATCAACATACTCATATTACATTATTCTTTCAGGGTTAACTCTATCATATAAAGTTATTATTTCAATCTTACTCATTCGTACTTATTAGAAAGTTGAGCATCATTCTATAGTCACTACCATCACAACTACTATGTATGCCATTTTTAAGGTAACTTTCGGATTATTAAATCATTATTCCAAAATGTTGGAACCTGAAGGTTTATGCATAGTGGGTTGCTAATAGTAGTTGTAGGTTGGTAATGTAATTGTGCTTAGTTGTGTTTTGGGTCACGAACTTTGTTGGGTCAAGGATGGTTTCGGCTGGGCTAGGTTAGGGGTTTCGGCCCATTTTTGCTAGTATATAATCTCATCTTCTTTGTTAATGAGGGGTTGATCAGTGTGTAGAAGTTAAGAGCCAGCCGAAACCTAGAAGTCTTGTATCAGTCATCTTATACATTGAATGCAAGTTATTGTTTGATCATATTGTTTATTTAATCATTATTGTTTCGGTTAGCATAGTTCTTGAATCATCTTGTGTCTGGTTTCCGTACATACACAAGATTGTGTTCAATATCACTGAAAGATCCGTTTTCGGGACTTACAATTGGTATCAGAGCCAAGAAACCTATGTCTTGGTTCGATCGATATCATTCGGATTCAAGAAAGTTATTTGATTACTGATCTAGTTTGCGAGTTTTTGAAGGTTGCGATTTAAGTGATTTCATTCAAGTTCATCATCGTATTCTGAATTTTGGTGCAATTCTGGTTCGTGGAAGATTGGAAATTATGTTTGCTGATTTCTCGGGTGGTTGTTGCTGATTCAAGATTCGGATAAATCTTTCAATTTTGGAATTTTCGGATAAAGAGGGATTGCGAGTCAATTTTATCTCTTAATAGTTTGTTTTGCAGGTCCCGACTCGCAATTGCTGATATCAACTCGAAAGCTGCTTGTCTCGACTCGAAATCCATTGTGTTTTCGAGTTTAATCTTAAATACTCGAGAACAAGGTCTCGAGTCATCATCAGTTTTTGTGGTCTCGACTTCCATTTCGACTCATCAACTTAGAAGGTTATTTCGACTCCTGTTTCGACTCGCAATTAAAGGTTTCGACTTGTGTTTGTGGCTCGCAACCTCCTCGGTCTCGAGTTGTGAACTATACTCGAAATCAAGACCTCGACTGACTGTCTCGACTCGCAATCGGAGTTTGTCTACCCGCAATCAAGGTCTCGAGTCGCTATTTCGACTCGAAACAACAATCTGCAACGCCGAATATTTGACCTTGGACTGTTTTGGACATTGACTTTAAAATTATTAAATTAATAATTAAAATGTCTTCCACAAATCAGACTGTTGAATTGGCTACCATGAACAAACACCAAGAACTTGATTCTAAAATTGGAACCACGACTAGAATTCTTCGTTTGCTTGAGGGAGAATTTCAAGAATGGAAATGGCGTTTTGAGAAACACGTCAAGGTAAAAGATGGTAAGATCTGGAGAAGCATCATGCGGGGACCCAGGGAAATTACTTATGAGAGAGAAGACGCTCCCGGTGTTAAGATTAAGAAGCCTCTTGATCTCTACACTGACGAAGATTTTGACATTGTTGAGGAAGATGACAAGGCGTTGGCCTATTTGACTATGGCATTGGGACCTGACATTGCCATTGGGTTCAAAATTGCTAAATCAGCTAAAGAATTGTGGGATTCATTGCATGAAGTGTTTGAAGGAAATGAGGATATGAAGGAAAGCAGACGAAATTTGTTGAGCCAAAACTTTAATAATTTCAATCATATCTATAGTGAAACAATAGAGAATCAGCTTCAAAGGTTCATGAAGCTGATCACTCAGATGACCATTGCTGAGTTGCCATTGTCCAATTCCTTGGTGAACAGACAACTTCTAAATGCATTACCAAAGAGTTGGGATCATCATGTGGCTATGATCAAGAAAACGAAAGATCTTGCTAGGTGTAGTCTGTCTGAAATGATCTCACACATCAAATCGTGCGAACTGGATGACAAACAGAGAGAAACAAATCCCATGAACAGTCTGCTGGCTGCAGGGTACACTGTAGCTCCTTTGGCATCAAATAATGCTGCTCTTGTGTCACAAACTGGATTCCAAATGTTTGGAAGTTCATCTTCTGCTAGAGTTACATCAGGACCTCCAACAACAAATATTTTTTTATCCAGCAACACCTACCTCCTCATCCTTTAATGCAGCTGCTTCAAATTCCACTGTCAAGAACGAGATGATTGCTTTCTTCTCTCAACAATCAAAGGAAAATCTCGACATAGCTGCATCTGTTATAAATTGCATGAATGTTTTTGCTGCAAGTAAACTGGAACCTCCGAAGTTTTCTATGGACGATCTGGATCAAATTCATCCAGAGGATGTGGAAGAGATGGATATCACATGGCAAATGGCTATGGCAGCATTCAGGGCTAAGAACTTCGTGAGAAAAACAGGGAGAAATAAGTGGCAAGGTCTCACCTTTAATGGACCAACCAAGATGTCGTTTGAGAAGATGCGCTGCTACAATTGTCATGAACCTGGACATTTTGCACGTAATTGCCCCATGTCACAAGTCAACAGAAATCAACCACCAGCTCAACCTGCTCCACCTAACAATGAGAGAGCTATTGTTACTACAACTAACACTGCAACTGTTGCCAGCGGAAGTACACCAACCTCAACTCTGGTGGTTCAACTTGAAGCTACTTTTGATTGGAGTCAGAAGTGCAACGACTGAATATTTCAGCTCCAGAAAACCAGACGGCTTCAGACGATATTGCCTTCATGACTTCAGTACCTGAGGATCAAACCCCTGCGGACAACATTGCTTTTATGACTCAGATCTGTCAGCTCCAGTTCACGGACTCACCGCTGAAGAGGTAAGTTCTGCTCTTTGTACACCTGAATGTCGAGGTAAAGTTGAGTCGTACCACTCACACAACGTTGAGTTGATCCGAGATTACAATGATTTAAAAAGGCGAAATTCTACGTTAATAAAAATGAAAAAAATTATAAAGAAAAGATTGAAGCGCAACAGAAAGATATCGCAAAATTAAAAGAGGATCTCAACGTTAAAAGTTGTAATTATGAATACGATAAAATGATCATGAATAATTTGATCAAGGAGCTAGAAGAAATCAAATCAAAGTTTCAAATAAATGAAATCAATATAAAAAAATATGATACTTCTAGCAAATTGATCAAAGACATTTATGACATTCAGTTGGAATATAAGGAAAAGAAAGGGAGTGGTTTGGGTTATAAGAAAGTTCCTCCTGCATACAATCACAACTATACTTAAGTACCTTTATCTGTGGAGGAGTTGGTGAATGAGGACAAGATGACTTATGGTGCGAAAACCAATAAGTCATCGATCCACAGCAATCCAATTGAAAAACTGAAAACTCAACCGGTCAAGTTTGTGTCAAAAGGCGTTTTTGATACTAATGCTTCGTCTTCCTATGCAGATAAAGTAATTGAAGTGATTGGTGAAGATGTTCTTAGGAATGAACCAGATTCAAATTCTGATTTTTCTAAAAACTCAATAAATGAAACTATTTCTGAATGTGTTTTTGGACAAAGTTTTCTGAATTCGTTTCATAGTTATGTGTCGTCTTTTGGGTCTGATGTTTTGGGCAAAACAGTTGATGCTTGTGATGAACATTTAAATGATGTGTTTGATGATGGTTGTTTTTCAGTTGTTAATGATTGTGATTGTGATGCTTCTGATTTTACAGCTACTGATAGTGTGACATGGGAGGTCCCTCAGGATGCATTTAGTGAAACCAATGAAACTTCTTCTCAAGAGGATCAACAGTGTTCAGATTCTTCTTCTGAAACGGTCTCAGTGGAAGTCCCTAATGTTGAATCTAGTGGGACCACACTGAAAACCGAAGTTGATTGTGAACCATTAGTAAACAAATCTAATGCATGTGCTGATAATATTTCCCAATCTTCTAAAATTAAAACTAAACCTGTTTTTGAAGAGGAAAGGTGGTCACGTCAAACATCAAGTCTCAGGAAAAAGTTTCTGGAAAGAAAATTAAAACTGAATTGTTTGTTGAAAGATAATTTGATAAAACAACCAAAAATGAAAATCATCATGCTTGTGCGAGTTCTGATCAGCAGGTGCCTAAACGCTCAGAATAGGCACAAGCTAAACAAGCAAAGAAAACCAAGCAAGCACATTTTTCAAAATCCAACAGATTTGCTTCTGGAACGAAGTACCAAAATTTCCACACACTGAAATGGAAAACTTGTTTCAATTGTGGAATTGCTGGATACATTGCCAGAAACTGTGTTCATTTCCCAAGTGTGCAACACAAGACGAAGAATGCACAAAATCAGAGGTTAGGCCAAACCGATCAAGTTGTTCAGAGTCTAAGACGACTGCTAAGTTTGAGATAGTGAAGAATAACTTTCGTAGAGCTAAACCTTCTGATCGAGATTGGAATGTAGCCAAGCGAAGGAATCAAACTCATCAAAATGGTTTTCAAAACAATCAATATAAAGCTTTCGGTAATCACGATTATCAATGGTCACATAAACATTGGAAACCTTAAGCTAAGGATGCCCAATCTCATACATCTCAACAAAAATCTACTGTTAATGAATCTTCAAAGTTTTTAAACAAAGACAATCTAGTTCTGCAGAAAGTGACCTGCATTGACGCTCAAGGAAAACCCAGATCCACCATGGGCTGGGTTCCTAAATCTAACCGATCCCGCTATTCGTGCAGGTACAACTGTGGAGGACTACCGTGCGACTTTGGTACATGGATAGTGGCTGTTCCAAGCACATGACAAGAGACTTGTCCCAACTTGTAGATGTTAAAGAATTTGATGGTGGATATGTCTCTTTTGCGGGAGGAGAATCTGGTAGAATCACCTTGAAAGGAACCGTGCGAAACGACGTGCCAAGCTTGAAAAATGTGAACTACGTCCCTGAACTGAAACACAATATGTTAAGCATTTCACAGATCTGTGACAGAGGAAATTCGGTCCATTTAACAAAGAAGGGATGTTATGTGTTGAAGCCACTAATTGTGATACCTGAAGACTGGTTTTTTTGATGACTGCTGAGCGAAGAGGAAATGCGTATGTTATCAACATGAACAAGAAACCTTGTGAAGAAATTACTTGTCTTTTCTCGAAGATTTCATAACATGATGGTCAATTGTGGCATTGTCACCTTGGGCATGTTAACATGAAGAATTTGAATCGACTTGCCAAAGGTCAATTGGTCCGTGATCTACCAATTAAATACTTTATGTTGGCAGAGAAATGTGTTTCTTGTGTCATAAATCTAAGTCTGCACTCTCGACCAAAGCTGTGCTCGAGTTGCTCCACATGGATCTCTTTGGTCCTGTGAATGTTCTAAGCATTGGGAGAAAGTCGTACTGTCTCGTGATAGTTGATGACTATTCACGTTACTCCTGGGTTTACTTTCTGAGCCACAAGAACTAGACTGCAGGATTAGTCAAACATGTCATCACTCTGGTTGAAAATCAAGCAAGTGTAAAAGTGAAGACTATTCGATCAGACAATAGGACAAAGTTCAGGAATATCACCTTGGATACATTCTATGCTGAAAAGGGAATCGATCGACAGTATAGTGCACCTCGAACTCCACAACAGATTGGAGTAGCTAAAAGAAGAAATCGTACCCTTATCGAGGCAGCTTGAACAATGTTGGCCGACTCAAAGCTTCCTAGTTTCTTTTGGGCTGAAGCTGTCAGCACGGCTTGTTACGTCCAGAATCATGCTTTAGTAAACAAACGTCATATGAAAACACCTTATAAGATTCTGGAGGGACGTAAACCCTCGGTCTCACACTTCCGTATTTTTGGTTGTCCATGTGTACTATTACTCATGGACCCTAATGGGAAGTTTGAGGTCAAGGGGACGAGTGTTTCTTTATCGGATACGCTAAAGGTTCATCCTATAGAGTATACAATAAAGTAACTAAGAAAGTCATCGAGTAGTGCAACATTGAATGGCTCGGAAAAATGCTACGGATGCTGGAGTTGGTCCAGACTGGCTATATGATTATGCTGATTTATTTAAATCTTTTAACATTCTGTCTAGTGTTTCTACGGATGCAGGTGTGTCCACTTTGAAACAACCAATTTCATTTGGTGATACAGAATATGAACAGGATGAAGGGAGCTTAAAGAATCACACCATCGACCCACCAGGAATGGTCTTTATGGAGCACCCTATGAATCACCAAACGTTCCATCACTCCCCCGAAGGTGCATCATCAGGTGGTGTTACCTCTAATGGTTCAGGATCTAAATTGTTTGATGATCCTATTCCTGAAGACTGTACTGTTACTACTTCTGTAGTTCACAGCACTGCGACATCTAATGAGGGGGAGTCGAGCAACACCAATTCAACTCACGACATGACCGTACCTGAAGTTGCTATTCCAATGAGTGTTCAAAGAAATCATCCCATTACGAATGTGATTGGTCCTTTAACTGCAGGAGTTCAAACCAGGAGCCAATCTGGAACCATTGATACTTGCTTATACTCATGCTACATTTCTCAAATAGAACCTAAAACTATTGATGTAGCTTTGCAGGAACCAGACTAGGTAGATGCTATGCATGAGGAGCTGAACCAGTTCGAGAAGCTAGGAGTATGGAAGCTTGTTGAGTTGCCGAAAGGGAAACGCAAACTCGGAACTCGATGGGTGTTCAGAAACAAGCAAGATTCTGCTGGAGTAATTGTGCGAAATAAGGCATGTTTAGTGGTGTAGGTGATGTACACAAAATGAAACATATAAATTACATCAAATGAGGCATAAAACTAACCCTTTTTTAGTACTAAAGTTGGAAAAAGCACGTTTCTTTGTTCCTTTTGTATTTTCAGGATAAAAAGAGCTTAAACGAACAAAAGAAGCAAATAAGCAGCAAAAACCAACATAAATACAGAAAGAAGGGATAACAAGCCATGCCCGACCCCTCACCAACACCCCAAAAGACAAAAAAACCAGATCACAGAAGATGAGCACGGGCCATGTCCACCAAGCACGGGGCGTGGTCAAGCCCTGCACTACAAGACAAAACATTCAGAAGCTTACACGCCCACCACGGGGCCGTGTCCAGAGTAACACGGGCCGTGGTCAACTATAAGATTTGCAGAATCTGGATAGTACAGCGAACAGTTGACCACAGGGCCGTGCCCAGAGGCCACGGGGTCGCGTGTGGCCCTCTGCTAACAAATGCAATTAATGAAGAAAGAGAAGAATGTTGGCCACGGGCCGTGTCCGCTGGACACGAGGCCGTGGTCGGGCTTCTGTTCAGACTATAAATAGGCGTGCTTGGTTACCCACAAAGGCATCCCTTGGCAAACCACTTCTCTCTCACTTTGCCACCACTCCACCACCACTACAACACCGACACCCACCACCATCATCCATCTTCCATCTTTAGAGTGTGTAGTAGTCTCGGGATCCAAGATAGATTGTAAGGGTTCTTGTCAAACAAAGGCCATGCTTGGCTAAATTCCTTACAACACTTGGTGAAGACTAATCTTTTATGTATTACTTTTAGTTTTTAATCTTTCGGCACTTTTTATTTGGGTTTGTATTAATGACTTTAATAACTAGTTTCTTATGTTGAAAGTGAATTTTCTTACCATTTCTTCATGATGTCATTGATTTGCTCATTCGTGTCTTTACGGTCTATATAAAGCGCATTAACTACTTGGAAGGGGGTTAGAAGGGTGGTTTGGTAAAGTTCTTGTCTCGTTCAGTGTATAGATCCTGCGAAGACTTGGTCCAAGCCTATTAGGGCCTCCTTCAATGCTCAACGGGTATTGGATGGCGGGGGCGCGAATGGCTTGAACCCTCATATGTAAACTACTATTAATACTTTAAACCCGCTACTTGGGATTGTATCCTTGCTGACTCAAACCACTTAGCCGAGGTAACGTCACCTTCAAAAGAGGGCCTACCACTTTTCGCATTAATACTTACTTAATTGTCTTCCAATATTCCGACCTTTTGGGATTGTATCCCTGATGACTCAAACCACTGGGTTGAGGGTAACGTCACCTTCAAAAGAGGGGCCTACTACTATAACTAAGATAATCTCTTAAAAAGTCCGTAAGTGCGAAAACTATCAAAGGATACATAAAAGAGAAGTTAGATCCAAGTGATTCTATCTTGTCTATCTGTATTTCATTTTATTTTATTTATCTTTTTACTTATCTTTATGTTTTAAAACTTTTATAAAAAATTTAGATTGATTAGACGTTGACGATAAACCGGTATTAAAAGCTCTTGTGTCCTTAGACGGCCTCGATATCTTACCAACGCTATACTACGCTCACGATGGGTGCACTTGCCCAAGTGTGTGTTTAGTGTTAGTAGAATATCGTGTTTTATAAATTTAAAACTTAACTATGTGTAAAATGGACTAAAAATGACAATAAAAATATAGTACGCTTAGCACACACCAAGTTTTTGGCGCCGTTGCCGGGGACACAAGGATTTTGAGAAAGTTTAATATCAATAGCGTAATTAGTTTTAACAAATTTTTATTTTTCATTTTAGGAAATTTTTGAATTTTTAGGAAATCTGCATTTTCTGCAGATGTGCAGCATGGGCCGTGCTCGGTGAACAAGGGGCCATGCCCAATATCATCACTGGCAGTAAGAAGTTTTCTGTCACAGAAAAGTGAACACGGGGCCGTGGCGGTGCACCACGGGGTCGTGCCCAGCTCCTCTGTAACTGGGATCCAGAAAATAGAACTACTGCATCTTGACCACTGTAACATCCGTCAAAAACGGATTTACCAAACCCGCTCCGTTTATCAACCGAACAGTCAGTCAAAATTTTCGTTGCGAATTAAATACCCAAAATATTTTTAAACGATCCGTAATCAATTATTGTACGGGAATATATATTTAGTTTTTGAAAAACTGTTGGAAATCGCAAAATAAAAATGAAAGTATTCTGCCGGGTTTCGAACCCGGGTCTGTACCGAATCAGCCAACTGATTTAACTCACACACACAAACCACTGCGCCGCGGACTTTGTTTGTTATATAATAGAATCATTTAATTGATAAAGTGTCGTTACGAATTCAAAACCGGCGCCCAAACAGTTCAGTCGTCGGAATCCCGGTAAACTCGTGAGTCTTAACTACAATTTACGTTATAACGTAAACCATTAACCAGATATCGGTTATAACCGATGTTTGAAGTCCGCGACACTTTTCTATAACCGCCGGAAATTTAAATAAACGAACACAGTCCGAAATCAGACCAAATACATCTCTTTTTTCTCCTATAAATTGACCCACAACCGACGACAAACCTTTTCGCTAAAAAACACATCTTTTCACGGCGTAATTCCAATCGCCGGAATTTCTCTGCTCATCGCCGGAAAACCGTTTTCTCCATTGCCGAGTCTTACTGAGCCCCTGAGTTTATCCCGGAGATACCCACGCCCTTTCTAAGCTTCCTGGAGACTCGCTGCTACGAGAAACTCATCGCCGGAGGTGATTTCTGTCGCCGGAGTTCTGCCGGAAAACAGAGGAAAGCGAGTCGGTATACCTCACGCTTATTTTCCTTTCTTTTTACTTCTATCTTACCAGTAATTAACCTAAAACACTAATGAAACTTGAATAAAAACTCGAACCAGTCAGACCCAATTTCTGGTTATAACCTGACGAGGAAGACGATGTATTTCCGTATACTATAAGTTTAATTAAAATCAGGATATTAATCGGGTTAGACACACAGTCCAGCGGTGGACTGTGTGCACATAAAACGTTAAACATGCAAAGGTCTCGAGTTCGATTCCCGTCTCACACACGCTGCCTTAATAAAAACCATTTTTTTTGTTTACTGAATCGGAGTCGCCTTAGATATATGTTAAGTATATTAATAATCGGAATAATAACCAAGTTAAACACACAGTCCAGCGGTGGACTGTGTGTATGTTTAATCGCACGTCACAAGTTCGAGTCCGGTCTCCTACATCGACCCGGACAATTATTAACTTTTTAAATAGAGTCAGAAATGAAAGCAGATAATTTGTATTTAAGTATAATAAAAGTGGAAATATATAACATGTTAAACACACAGTCCAGCGGTGGACTGTGTGTTAGATTAAACCACAGGTCCCGGGTTCGAGACCTGTGAAGTGCATGTCCGAGTCGTTTAAACTGTTTTTAAAATAAAAAGGATTTCTGTTTAATTCTAATTAATGTATATATGTAATTAAAATCGGATATATAACGGGTTAGACACGTAGCTCAGTTGGTAGAGCTGCGTGCAGCGTGACGGGAGTCTCTCGGCCAGCATAGCCTCAGAACTCCAACGCCAGTCAAAGTCAACAGGTCAAAGTCAACTGTAGCAAAAAAAAATATATTTTTTATTATTTTTATTTAATTATTTTAATTAAAAATCAATTATAAATACTTAAAAATAACATTTTTAAGGTTAGAAAATAGCCTCAAACTCACAAAAATACACCCAACAATCCTGCTAAAATAGTTTAATAAAATCCGTTTACTTACCAAACCATAATGCGATTTATCTAGGTTAAATCTCACTCGTGGTTAAAACCACTTCGCGTGCATTCAACGTCACCAACCGAACGCACCCACTGTGAGTGAATCTTACCATTTCCCCTTTTAAATTACACGTTTTGGGGTGTGTCATGTGATATGAAAATAATTAATTTATTTATTTAAACTTGTGCCATACCACATAATGACTTAAACTTAGATTGTTTTTATTGTTGTGATTTACTTATATTCTTTTTGTCAAATTACATGAAACTCATACATTAAGCCCATCAGTTCCTCGTGGGAGACGAGTAGAACATCGCGTGCTTCAATTCAAATTCATTATTGTTCATGTGTGTTTCATTGTGTTTATATTGTTTGTAGTTGTGTCATTCATATTATCATGTTTATGCAATTCATTCATCAGGCCCCTCAGTTCCTCGTGAGAGACGAGTTGAGCATCGCGTGCCTTTAATTGTTCCATTATTATTCATGAGTGTTTCATTTAACATCTTATGATTGTTGATCAAGTTACATCTAATTTTACTCATGTTTGGTTGTGCACATATTTCATAATCAATTTAAATAAATTTGTTCAAATGTTTTCCATAGGATTCACTCGCCAACATTATGTTGATCCAAAAACCTTTTTACACATGATACAGGTGAACAGGTTGAAGCAAGGATAACATAGGATATGCCTTAGAAGAGAACAAAGAAGTTAGATTGTTAGTTAGATCATGTTGTAGCAATCATTGTAAATTTCCATTTAATTTGTATTAATGAATATGAAACGTTTAATAAATGTCATGAGCTTTGATGATAACCCAATCATGCCCCGATCACCTTTTCCGCTGCGGGTCGGGGTGTGACAGATTGGTATCAGAGCCATGACTATAGGGATATAGGATAGGTTATTAGACCCTTAGAGCCTATACTATAGTCTGCCTAAATTTTAAATTGATTAGGTGGTTACATACAAACTTGTGATATTTATTTGTTTCATATTTGTTTACATTTCAGTCAAACATACATGCTTATATACATATCCATTATACATATATACATATTCATTATACACATATCGATGTTCATGAATTCAATTTATTTTCATATTCTCATTATCCAAAGATTTTGTGCAATTTTCAAATCTCATCAAAGTAAGTTCTGCGATGGGCATGTAGTAACTGGAAGGGTACAAGTACCGGTAGTCGGAACGTCCTGTCTAGGCTGGCATTCGTATAAATCCAATATAACGGACCAGTTTGCCTACCTGGGGACCAACGATGAGAGTACGAAGGACCTATTAGGCCAAAGCATGCCACACCAAACGTCGTTCGAACTAACCCTACTTTGAGGTGTCACCGTGTCTACACCTGGACACATTCCGAACATCACACGTTGTACACATATTTCTCGATTTTCTCCGGGTTTTTGTGTTCGCAACCAGGCAGAAACCGTGCGAACCATATGAAAAACCGGTATTCATGGGGGCCCACATGATTACACAGGTAAAGTATGGCGGCATGACGGGCCTAACAGCGAGCAAAGCCCAAGACATCCTATGGATGTAGTATTTTTTTTATAAATATTTTATGAATGTTCATTCCTAATGCGACCCATGATCTCAAAAGCATCCAACTCATACTCTTGTCATGTATTCCTTGTAGATGTCTTCTAACCTCGCCCGTAGGAAGACGAGAGCAAGAAAAGCCCGCGAACGCATGGCTGCCTTAATCGCTCAACAAATGGCTGCCGTAATACCCAACATTGTAATCCAAGTTCAACAAGCACTCACCGATAATCCCGTCAATCAAGCAAACCAAAACATTTTCAACTTTTCCCCAAATACCACTAAATGCACCTACAAGCATTTCAAATCATGCGACCCTCCGAAATACAAAGGGAATGAAGGCGTCACCGCACTCCTCCATTGGTTTGAAGAAATGGAGAATACTTTTCTAAATTGCGATTGCCCTGATGATCGCAAAGTGCGTTATGCTACCGGTGGACTATATGGGATAGCACTTACTTGGTGGAATACAGAGAAGGCAAAACGAGGTGTTGAAGTTGCTATGACCTTAATTTGGAACGAATTGAAGGAAATCATGACCAGACGATTTTGCCCAAGGAGCGAAATCAAGAAGTTAGAAGATGAATTTTACTCATTGAAGCAAATGGAAGGAGACCACACCACCTACAACAAAAGGTTCCTCGAATTACATCAAATGGTTTCCAACATGTTTACTCCCCTCTACCGTTTGATCGAGCACTACATTCGTGGTCTTCCGTCAAAGATTCAAGACCCTGTGATAAGTACCAAGCCTGCAACTTTGGAAGCAGCAATGGAGCTAGCAACAGAGCTCACCGAGAACCGAATCCGAAACAAAGACTTCAAGGAGGAGAAGAAGAAGGATAAAGAATCGACTGAAACCTCCGACTCCACTCAAACCGAATCCCCTTCTCAACCCAATCCTAAGAGAAGAAGAGTCGGGCGACTTTTCGCTGCTACTCAACGAAATCAACCAGTTTTTCACGCTACACCCATCCGAGCTGTCCCAATCACCCAAGTGGCACCCAACTCAACTTACCCAAATAAGAAACCATATCTTGGACCTCACCCTCGATGCAACAACTGTTTTTATCATCGTCCCTATACCTTACCTTGTCAACTATGTACAACTTGCGGACGCTATGGTCATTTGAGCAATGTTTGTCGCACCTTTCAAGACCAAACCTTTTCCCCTACTCAAAACATGGCCCAAACTTATCACCAACCCCAATACCCCATGTTCCCATATGCGCGAGCATGTTTCAATTGTGGCGATCCTACCCACTTTAGAAACACATGCCCTCAATTGGTTAACGTTGTCAACACTCAAGCCCAATCAAACCCAGTTAACCAAGTAAACCAAGAAAACCCAACCACTATGCCACCAGCAAGAGGAAGAGTCTTCAATATCAACGCCAATCCTGTCGAAGATAATGACGGCCCAAACGAAGATACTCAGCTTGTCCTCTTCCCTGAAGATCCAGATTCAATTCCTATCGTTTAGTTTTATGTTTTTCCATGTGTAGACTGTTAGAGAAATTATTGGATATTATATATTATATATTGTTTTCAGTATATGCTTTTGCCGAGGCCGTAGCTCCCCATCCATCGAGGTTGAGTTTGATCCCCATTTTATTATGCGGTTGATCAGGGCGTGCCCGCACGATCGGCTCCGTTTGTTTGAGCCTTGATCGGTTATTTCATTTTACATTTCAATACATGCAATACGTTCGGCTCCGTTTGATTGAGCCTTGAGCGCATATTTCAATTTACATTTCCAGTTCATGCAATACGTTCGGCTCCGTTTGATTGAGCCTTGAGCGCACATTTCAATTTACATTTCCAGTTCATGCAATACGTTCGGCTCCGTTTGATTGAGCCTTGAGCGCACAGACAATTTCATTATCAGTATCTTGTGGTTGTGGTGTTTGTAGTAGAGTCGCATCGAACTAACCATAACTTGCGGATAAAGTCAATGAAAATTTGACAAGGATATGGTGGATATGCCGATGGTACTTCCTATATATAAGTATTCTTGTCAAATGATCGGAGGCATTATCAGGCAGTTATGAGAGGTTCCATGCATAGGCTGATTGTGTGATGGTTGTTTAGATTAAGTTGTTCAATTTCAGTACATTCAATACGTTCGGCTCCGTTTGATTGAGCCTTGAGCGCACATACAATTTCATTCAATACGTTCGGCTCCGTTTGATTGAGCCTTGAGCGCACAGACAATTTCATTATCAGTATCTTGTGGTTGTGGTGTTTGTAGTAGAGTCGCATCGAACTAACCATAACTTGCGGATAAAGTCAATGAAAATTTGACAAGGATATGGTGGATACGCCGATGGTACTTCCTATATATAAGTATTCTTGTCAAATGATCGGAGGCATTATCAGGCAGTTATGAGAGGTTCCATGCATAGGCTGTTTGTGTGGTTAAGTTATACATATTCAGTACATGCAATACGCTCGGCTCCGTTTGATTGAGCCTTGAGCACACAATTTCAATTTCAGTACATTCAATACGTTCGGCTCCGTTTGATTGAGCCTTGAGCACACAATTTCAATTTCAGTACATTCAATACGTTCGGCTCCGTTTGATTGAGCCTTGAGCACACAATTTCAATATCAGTACATTCAATACGTTCGGCTCCGTTTGATTGAGCCTTGAGCGCACATCCATTTCATTTTCAGTACATGCAATACGATCGGCTCCGTTCGATTGAGCCTTGATCGCCCAGATATATTTCATTTCAGTATTTTATGTTTGTTGTATTGGTTGTAGAGTTATAGGACTAATCATAATTCACTGATAAAACCAATGAAAATTTGACAAGAATATGGTGGATACGCCGCTGGTACTTCATATATATAAGTATTCTTGTCAAAGGATCAGAGGCATTATCGGACGGTTATGAGAAGTTCTATGTAGGATTTATTAGTTTCTTGGTAACCAATCATAACTTGTGGATAAAACTAATGAAAATTTGGCAAGAATATGGTGGATACGCCGCTGGTACTTCCTATATATAAGTATTCTTGCCAAAGGATCAGAGGCATTATCAGGCGGTTATGAGAAGTTCCATGTAGGATTTAGTATTGCCTTGGTTGGAATTTGTGTTACATTTATATCATCATGTTATTTAAAGAGATTGAATTGTGTTCCATTTCTACATAAACTAACCTCTCCATCATAATAAACGAGAGAGGAACTTCCATCATTCAAACATATATGTTATCAGAATGTGGATTCAAATATTTGCTGTTGTGTTTATTCATGTTCAAATATTTGCTGATGTGTTTATTCATGTTCAAATATTTGCTGATGTGTTTATTCATGTTCGGATATTAGTTGTTGTGTTCACTTATGTTCAAATATCAGTTGTTGTGTTTTTATTTATGTTCCATATAGGTTGTAGTGTTAGAAGTTTTGCCTTAGGATATAACCATACTTTCCCATACGTATCTAAACTCTTATGCATGATATCATTTTTAGCAAATCATTTCTGCTTCAATACTTATACAGTAGGTAACAAAAAGCGATTCCTGAATAGGGTACTTAACCCTTACAAGGAACGTTACCGCCTCGAACAAAAACTTAAGCCCTTATTTTGTTAAGCATACAACTGTCAAACAAAACATCATCATCCTGTTAGTCAAAATATATCATTATTTAAATTTCGGGACGAAATTTCTAAAAAGCAGGGGATACTGTAACATCCGTCAAAAACGGATTTACCAAACCCGCTCCGTTTATCAACCGAACAGTCAGTCAAAATTTTCGTTGCGAATTAAATGCCCAAAATATTTTTAAACGATCCGTAATCAATTATTGTACGGGAATATATATTTAGTTTTTGAAAAACTGTTGGAAATCGCAAAATAAAAATGAAAGTATTCTGCCGGGTTTCGAACCCGGGTCTGTACCGAATCAGCCAACTGATTTAACTCACACACACAAACCACTGCGCCGCGGACTTTGTTTGTTATATAATAGAATCATTTAATTGATAAAGTGTCGTTACGAATTCAAAACCGGCGCCCAAACAGTTCAGTCGTCGGAATCCCGGTAAACTCGCGAGTCTTAACTACAATTTACGTTATAACGTAAACCATTAACCAGATATCGGTTATAACCGATGTTTGAAGTCCGCGACACTTTTCTATAACCGCCGGAAATTTAAATAAACGAACACAGTCCGAAATCAGACCAAATACATCTCTTTTTTCTCCTATAAATTGACCCACAACCGACGACAAACCTTTTCGCTAAAAAACACATCTTTTCACGGCGTAATTCCAATCGCCGGAATTTCTCTGCTCATCGCCGGAAAACCGTTTTCTCCATTGCCGAGTCTTACTGAGCCCCTGAGTTTATCCCGGAGATACCCACGCCCTTTCTAAGCTTCCTGGAGACTCGCTGCTACGAGAAACTCATCGCCGGAGGTGATTTCTGTCGCCGGAGTTCTGCCGGAAAACAGAGGAAAGCGAGTCGGTATACCTCACGCTTATTTTCCTTTCTTTTTACTTCTATCTTACCAGTAATTAACCTAAAACACTAATGAAACTTGAATAAAAACTCGAACCAGTCAGACCCGATTTCTGGTTATAACCTGACGAGGAAGACGATGTATTTCCGTATACTATAAGTTTAATTAAAATCAGGATATTAATCGGGTTAGACACACAGTCCAGCGGTGGACTGTGTGCACATAAAACGTTAAACATGCAAAGGTCTCGAGTTCGATTCCCGTCTCACACACGCTGCCTTAATAAAAACCATTTTTTTTGTTTACTGAATCGGAGTCGCCTTAGATATATGTTAAGTATATTAATAATCGGAATAATAACCAAGTTAAACACACAGTCCAGCGGTGGACTGTGTGTATGTTTAATCGCACGTCACAAGTTCGAGTCCGGTCTCCTACATCGACCCGGACAATTATTAACTTTTTAAATAGAGTCAGAAATGAAAGCAGATAATTTGTATTTAAGTATAATAAAAGTGGAAATATATAACATGTTAAACACACAGTCCAGCGGTGGACTGTGTGTTAGATTAAACCACAGGTCCCGGGTTCGAGACCTGTGGAGTGCATGTCCGAGTCGTTTAAACTGTTTTTAAAATAAAAAGGATTTCTGTTTAATTCTAATTAATGTATATATGTAATTAAAATCGGATATATAACGGGTTAGACACGTAGCTCAGTTGGTAGAGCTGCGTGCACGCGTACGGGAGGTCTCGGGTTCGAGCCTCACCCAGCGCACAGCAATATGCCTCGAACCGGTCAACGCCAGTCAAAGTCAACAGGTCAAAGTCAACTGTAGCAAAAAAAAAAAAATATTTTTTATTATTTTTATTTAATTATTTTAATTAAAAATCAATTATAAATACTTAAAAATAACATTTTTAAGGTTAGAAAATAGCCTCAAACTCACAAAAATACACCCAACAATCCTGCTAAAATAGTTTAATAAAATCCGTTTACTTACCAAACCATAATGCGATTTATCTAGGTTAAATCTCACTCGTGGTTAAAACCACTTCGCGTGCATTCAACGTCACCAACCGAACGCACCCACTGTGAGTGAATCTTACCATTTCCCCTTTTAAATTACACGTTTTGGGGTGTGTCATGTAATATGAAAATAATTAATTTATTTATTTAAACTTGTGCCATACCACATCATGACTTAAACTTAGATTGTTTTTATTGTTGTGATTTACTTATATTCTTTTTGTCAAATTACATGAAACTCATACATTAAGCACATCAGTTCCTCGTGGGAGACGAGTAGAACATCGCGTGCTTCAATTCAAATTCATTATTGTTCATGTGTGTTTCATTGTGTTTATATTGTTTGTAGTTGTGTCATTCATATTATCATGTTTATGCAATTCATTCATCAGGCCCCTCAGTTCCTCGTGAGAGACGAGTTGAGCATCGCGTGCCTTTAATTGTTCCATTATTATTCATGAGTGTTTCATTTAACATCTTATGATTGTTGATCAAGTTACATCTAATTTTACTCATGTTTGGTTGTGCACATATTTCATAATCAATTTAAATAAATTTGTTCAAATGTTTTCCATAGGATTCACTCGCCAATATTATGTTGATCCAAAAACCTTTTTACACATGATACAGGTGAACAGGTTGAAGCAAGGATAACATAGGATATGCCTTAGAAGAGAACAAAGAAGTTAGAATGTTAGTTAGATCATGTTGTAGCAATCATTGTAAATTTCCATTTAATTTGTATTAATGAATATGAAACGTTTAATAAATGTCATGAGCTTTGATGATAACCCAATCATGCCCCGATCACCTTTTCCGCTGCGGGTCGGGGTGTGACAACCACGGCTCGTGGTCATTGAACACGGGGCCGTGGTGATATAATCTGACCCATATCTTTTTGTTCTAATCACAGGACTTCGAACTCAAGTGCAGAAGCTGAAATCTCTACGCGGTGCATGAGCTCTAGTTCTGATAAAGACATAAAAGAACCTCTAGACGAGCCCAAACGCTTTCTAAGAAAAAGGTTAAAGGCCAAAAATAAGGAGAAAGCTTTGGAGGATCAAATCACAACGGCGGATCAACGTACCCTAATGGATTACCTACGACCCATGGTCGGTAATCTAGGGGCCGCAATCAATGCACCAAACGTTGATGCAAACAACTTCGAACTAAGGCCACATTTGATTCAAATGCTCCAAAATTCCGCCACGTTTCACGGCCTTCCTGATGAAGATCCCCATTTACATATTACCAATTTTTTTGGAAATATGCGACATATTCCGAATCAATGGAGCATCAAAAGATGCCATTCGCCTCCGCATGTTCCCATTTTCGTTAAAAGACCGAGCCAAAGCTTGGATAAACACCCTCCCAAGTGGTTCGGTAAACACTTGGGATGAACTTGCCCAAAAGTTTCTATACAAATATTTCCCGCGCTCTAAGACCGCTAAACTAATGACAGAAATCAACACTTATTCACAAGAGGATGGGGAATCTTTGTATGAAACTGGGAAAGGTTCAAGGAGCTCTAGAGAAAATGCCCGCACCACGGCCTCGCAGTATGGCAACAAGTATCCACTTTCTATAATGGACTGTTGCCACACATGAGACAAACACTAGACTCAAGCTCTGGGGGATTCTTAGGTAATAGACGATCCCATGAAATTTACAATCAAATTGAGGAAATTGCTCAAAACAATTTTCAATGGCACACTGTCACACCCCAACCCATGGCGGAAACATTGGGATAGTGGCACTAGGCGACCAAATTGTCTCACGAAAAATTTCCATAACACTATTTAATCAACAATATTTTAACGACTAATATCCCATACTATTAAACAATATGTCATCAACAATGTCACGAAATACATGATTTTCCCATAAAACAATAAGGTTCGATTTTCCCTAGATTTATTACATTTTGAACAAAACAAAACAAACTAGACTAAGCAACTACGTCCAAAGCATCCAAGCTAAGATCCTCAACCTGTTACATACGTTAAAATACAAGTCAATACAATTAAGTAAAGGTGAGCATACAGGTTTATGTAATACTAGCATAATAGAGAAAACATTCGCGAAATAGTCTAATTACATATCATGATACACCAAAACACATCACACAAAACTAGGCATATTTCTCATGCTAACTTCCGTGAGAAGGCTAGCGCGTCCATCCTAACTAGACCCAGTCGGGTGTTAGCCACACTATAGTACCATACTAGCTAAGGAGGCAAGTTAACGAAAATAAGTTCCTAGTCACATGTTTCTTGTATCACGTATGGAGCATAAAATAATCAGATTATTTGCGTGTGATAAACAGTTTGATTTGTGAGGTGATTTCGATAGAGGAACATATGTAACACCCAAAAAGTGCATTTATGGTGAAAATGGGTCAAGTATACTCACAGTGGGTGCGTTTTAGGTGAGACGAGGGATCTGAGAAGAGTTACGGAGAGCGTCGGATCAGACTGTAAACGAACAAAAGTGCATCAGTCTTCTGATTTGCTGAAACGGTTAAGTTTGGGTGGAGCAGTAGGCAAGTTCGGCCGAACTTGTATGTAAACATACAAGTTCGAGCAAACTTGTAAAGTTTTGGGTGAAAGTGAGTCAAGTTCAGGCGAACTTGTAAGTTTCTCAGGGAAACTTGACAAGTTCAAGCGAACTTGTGGGTAACATAATCAGGTAAGGTAAGTTCGGCCGAACTTGGGGTGTTTTCTGAAGAAAAATTGAACATTTCCACTCAAGTTCGGCCGAACTTAACCCCTTGAGGGCAAGTTCGGGAGAACTTGACTATTGTGCTGTCAAAATCAGTGTAATCTCGAGCGAACTGGATGTTTTCGGGTCCAAAATGTTGCGTTTTCGCGTCGTTTGCTGAGGAAATCGAGTGCCCATCCCTCCAACCTTAACCCACTGAGTAAAACTTAGGCTGGAGAGGTCTTTTGGAGCGAACTTAGCCATTTTACAGAAACTCGGGCTAATCTAGACGAACTTGATAGTTCGTACGGGTTAGTCCAGCTTGTGTAAAGTGACGATTTCGTCCTTGTGCTTCCGGATCTGAGATCTAGCTTCGACAACGCCTCGTTCCACTCAAAAGTGAACGAAACATATGTCCTTAGTCTGAAAATGGTGTAAAAATCAAGGATTTAAAAGGTTTTGCTCAGATCTAGTATATATAATTTTTATGGAAAAAGATGAAGATTTACGTAACAGAAGAGATTTGATGAAAACGGAAAAAGATGAAGATTTTCGTAACAGAAGAGATTTAATGAAAACGAAGGTAATGCCTTGTGCAAAATCATTGTAAACCGTTGTAAAACGTTGTTGAACATCATTGATGTTGAAATCGGGTTGATTCTTACTTAGCAAACAAAGGGTTTCGGGTTTGAGAGCTCTGGGCGAACTTACAGCAAGTTCAAATGGGAGAATGGGCCTGAGTATTTATAGGTGAAGGCAAAAATGGAGAGCTGGAGGAGTCAAGTTCGGCCGAACTTGCATGAAATCATGCAAGTTCGCGCGAACTTATATGAATTTTAGTGAATCAGGGCTAAGTTCGGCCGAACTTGCATGTTTACATGCAAGTTCGCGCAAACTTGAATTGAAATGAGGGTTCGGGGTGGCTAGTCAAGTTCGGCCGAACTTGGCATCACCCAAGTTCGAGCGAACTTGCCTAAAAACCCAAGAACCTCTCGTTTTTCGTTCGTTTATCGATTATTTGGCGATGTACTTGAGTTATAAGGTAACGTTAGGCGATTAAGCGATATATTAAGCGTTATATTTGATATAATGGTGCGATTGAACGATTCGAGCATGCGAGAGTGATACGATAGCGAGTGAATCCGTAATCAAACACACGTATAACACATAAGTAACATAAAACCACATAATTAACTGCGTTTTACGATGCAATGAGATAAGTGATGCGATTAAATAAGCCATTAGATGCGATATAACATACATAATTGTAATTAATTAACATAAATTTTCTTATAAACTGAATCTCGGGATTACAATTGGAAATACAACGGGAATAAACTGAAAATGAAGTAACAGAGAAATTTAGAGTTGTTACAGTCTCCCCTACTTTAGGAAATTTCGTCTCGAAATTTAAGTAGTGGCTGTAACAAAGAGGTACGGGTACTTGGCCTTCATATCATTTTCCAATTCCCAAGTGAATTCTGCGTCGCGTTTCCCTCCTATCGGACCTTCACGATAGGAATGCGAGAGTGCTGTAGTTTCTTGGTTTCTCGGTCCATGATCTCGACAGGCTTTTCCACGAAATGGAGAGTCTCGTTGATTTGCAGATCCTCGAGAGGTACATGGAGATTCTCTTCGGCTAGGCACTTCTTGAGGTTAGACACGTGGAAAGTCGGATGAACGTTATTAAGTTCCGCCAGTAGTTCGAGACGATAGGCTACTTTACCGATCCTTTCCAGGATCTTAAAGGGACCAACGTATCGAGGCGCTAGCTTTCCTTTCTTCCCGAAGCGGATCACTCCCTTCCAAGGTGCAATCTTTAGGAGAACGTGATCTCCCACTTCGAACTACATGGGCTTGCGGCGTTTATCGGCATAAATCTTTTGACGACTCCGGGCTTTCAAGAGATTGTCTATGATCTGGAGGATCTTGTCTGTCGTTTCTTGGATTAGCTCAGGACCTGTGATTTGTGCTTCTCCGATCTCGTGCCATGCAATAGGCGATCGACACTTTCTCCCATACAGTGCCTCAAAAGGAGCCATTTGAATGTTGGTATGATAACTATTATTGTACGAGAATTTGATTAAAGGTAAATGTGTATCCCAATTACCACCGAAATCTATGATGCACGCATGAAGCATGTCTTCGAGGGTGCGGAACGTGCGCTCAGTCTAACCATCGGTTTGCGGGTGGAAAGCGGTACTGAGATTGAGAGTAGTTCGAGAGCGGATTTGAAAGTCTCCCAGAGACGTGAAGTAAAGCGACCGTCTCGGTTAGAAATGGTGTCACGAGGCGTACCGTGTCGACATATAACTTCGTCGGTATAGATTCGGGCTAATCGTTCGACCTTAAAGTCTTCTCGTATAGCAATAAAGTGCGCGGATTTGGTAAGACGATCAACGTAACCCAAATGCTACCATGACCGGATGAAGTACGGGGGAGTTTCGTAATAAAATCCATAGCTATACTATCCCACTTCCACATCGGGATTTCGGGTTGTTCGAGTAAGCCAGAGGGCCTTTGATGCTCGGCTTTAACCTTCGAGCATGTTAAGCACTTTGAAACGTACACGGCGATATCCTTTTTCATGCCCGGCCACCAGTACTTAGGACGAAGGTCCTGGTACATCTTGTCGGCTCCGGGGTGAATGGAATATCGAGATTTATGAGCTTCGATCATTAGCAGTTCACGAAGATTGTCACGGCTGGGAATCCAAATGCGATCGAGATAATAATAGATACCGTTAGGTTTAACAACGAGTTAAGTTTCGCACCACATTTCATTTCTTCCTCCAAAGTATTCTCGTTAAAACAAGCGAATTGAGCGGAGCGAATCAAAATTTCGAGATCAATCAAAGCTTGAGAGTCACGAATACTATACACATAGCTTCGTCGACTGAGAGCATCGGCGACGACATTCGCTTTGTCAGGGTGGTAGCGTATTTCGCAATCATAATCGTTGAGAAGTCAAACCCATCTGCGTTGGCGCATATTCAGTTCCTTTTGATTGAAGATATGTTATAAGCTCTTATGGTCGGTGAAGACCGTACACTTAGTACGGTAAAGGTAGTGACGCCATATCTTCAATGCAAAAACAACTGCACCGAGTTCGAGATCATGGGTTGTGTAGTTCTTCTCGTGGATTTTGAGTTTTCGAGACGCATACGCGATAACCTTGTCTCGTTGCATGAGAACACAACCAAGACCAAGGTTTTAGGCATCGCAGTAAACAACGAAATCGTTGTTTCCGTCGAGAAGAACGAGGACATGAGTGTTGCATAGCATACGCTTGAGCGTTTGAAAAGCTTCCTCTTGCTTGGAATCCCAAACAAAAGTGTCTTTATGAGTTAAAGCGGTAAGCAGAACGACGATTTTTGAAAATTCGACGATGAATCGACGGTAGTAACCCTCCAATCCAAGAAATGAACGGAATTCGGAAGCATTCTTCGGTGTAATCCAACTCTTGACAGCTTCGATCTTTGCAGGGTCGACGTGAATTCCTTGACTATTAACGATGTGGCCGAGAAATTGAACTTCTTTGAGCCAGAATTCACATTTAGAGAACTTAGCATAAAGACGATTTCCTTGAAGAAGTTCGAGGACTAAACGGAGATGGCGCGCGTGTTCGTCTCTCGACTTCGAATAGATAAGGGTGTCATTGATGAAAAGAATAATGAAACGATCTAAGAAGGCTTTACACACACGGTTCATCAAATCCATGAAGACCGCGGGTGCATTGGTGAGACCAAAAGGCATGACCACGAATTCGAAATGGCCATAACGGGTACGAAAGGCGGTTTTCGGAATATCTTATTCCAATACGCGTAACTGATGATAGCCGGAACAAAGATCGATCTTAGAAAACAAATAACACCTTGAAGCTGATCGAATAAGTCATCGATTCGAGGAAGAGGATAACGGTTCTTTATCGTAAGCTTGTTAAGTTCACGATAATCGATGCACATTCAGAACGTCCCATCTTTCTTTTTCACGAAAAGATCGGGTGCGCCCCATGGCGAAGTGCGCGGGCGTATGAAACCTTTATCAAGAAGCTCTTGAAGTTGGCTTGATAGCTCGCACATTTCTGATGGTGCAAGACGATAAGGAGCTTTAGCAACGGGAGTAGCACCGGGAACTAAATCGATACGGAATTCAACATCTCGAGTAGGGGTAATCCGGGTAAGTCGTCGAGGAAGACTTTGGGAAATTCACGAACAATAGGAACGTCTTTAAAAGTCTTCTTTTCTTTCTCCGGGTTCACGAGGACTAGAAAGGCAACACATTGCTTTCGCAAACATTTGTGTGCTCGAGTACATGACAAAAGCATCAACTTCTTTGAGGGAGTTTCACCATAGACATGAAGTTGATCACCGTTAGGGAGAGGGAAGCGAATCATCTTATCGAAGCATACAACTTCAGCATGGTTTTCATGAAGAACGTCCATACCTACTATGATATCGAAGCTACCTAACTGCATAGGTATGAGATTGATCGAGAAGACATGGTTGTTGAGATCGAGAGAACTACCACGTAGGACGGAGGTGATGGTGACGGATTTTCCGGTGGCGACTTCCACATCGAAAGTCTTTGGGAGTTTAGCGTGCTTACATTTTAAAACCTTTTCGAATTCTGACGATACAAAACAATTATCGGCACCAGTATCAAATAAACATGAAGCATAAATACCATTGACAAGGAACATACCATTGACAACATTGTTGTCATTCTGAGCCTGGCGATGGTTGAGGTTAAAGGCTCGACCACCCGCCGCCTGTTGTTGCTGCTGAGGCTGTGGTGGTGGCTGCTGCTGCAGCTCTTGTTTGACGATGCGGTTTGGGCAAGCGTTGCTGAAGTGATTTGGGTCACCGCACGTGTAAAATGCGCGTGCTTTTGGAGCTGGCTGCTGATTGGCCTGAGGAGGAGCTGGTAGAGCTGGAGCTGCTTAAGTTTGAGGAGCTGGCTGGCGGGGACCACTATGGCAGCTGACGGTAAAGTGGCCGTAGATGTTACAGTTGGTGCAAAAGCGACAATTTCCACCAACTGCGTGATGATAGGTGCGTTTGGAGCACAAGGGATGAGGAGCAGTATACGCACGTTTGGCTGGAGGTGCGTTTTGAGCAGGAGCCTGGTAAGGCTGGGAGTTGAGCGGTGTAGCAGCGGCGTAGTTCTTGCTAGGGTTTCCTCTTTTGCATCCCTGACGCTTTCCCTTCGGGTCACTGGGCGGTTCGATAGCAGCAGTTGGTTCGGTGACAGCTTGATTGGCAACTTTCACAGAGTTCTTGAAGTAACCATATTGAACTCGCTGATCATTGATCTCAGCGGCGAGCATGTAGGTTTCCTCGATGGTTGTAAACTTTCATGAAATCTGCAACACATTCGGGTAGAGCACATATATACTTGTTGATGGCTTTCTCAGTAGTATCAAGTTGGCTGGGACAGATGATGCTCAAAATCTTCAATCGAGCGGTAAGTCCAACATTGTCGGGACCATCTTGCTTGATACCCCAAAACTCATTCTCGAGCTTTTGTAGCTCATGCGGAGGACAGAACTCTCTCTTCATCTCTTCCTTGAGTTCCTCCCAAGATAGATTATAGGCTTCGTCATTACCGCGCCTATTTCTTTCTGCGGTCCACCAGTCGAGAGCACGGGACTGGAAGACTCCTGTAGCGTTCATCGTGCGAAGGTCATTGGGGCATCCACTTTGCCTAAAGGTGACCTCAATGGCGTCAAACCAATGGAACATAGCAGTCGGTCCATCGTTGCCCATGAAGGCGAGAGGTGCACAAGCCTTGAAATTTTGAAACTGAACCATGACTTGGGGGTTTCAGCTTTCGAGTCGACCGAGGAGTTACTGCTCACACCATGAATTTCCGAGATGATTTGCGGGATGACTTTAGCCATTTCCTTGGCTACCATTGTAGCGATGCGTTTGTCGGCGTTGCGGCGCTGGAGATTTCTCCTGGTGTGCGATCCCATTGAAGACGTCTACATTGAAAGATTCGATTGGATGAGTTTCGATTATAGTAGGTTTATGTTAAAATATTTATTATTAATATTCATACAAGGCACATAAACACATAGGCAAGTAAACATGTAGGCAGGTAAACACGTAGACACATAAGCACATAGCACGTAAGCACGTAAGCACATAATTCACGTAAGCACATATTTTGCACGTATTCACCTTCTTATAAGTAAAGCATAGCGCGTTCGAGATGCGATATAATAGCGAGATATAAGCGATATATAAGCGATAATAAGCGAGTAATACCGCACATGAGGCACACATGTCCTCATAGGCTTAAGCGAGTTAAGCGATTTGTTTTGTTGGTGTATTAGTTTAGCGTTTTAGATTACGAGAGCTGTGCGAGTAGTGCAAGCGTTTATGGATCGTAAAGCGATAAAGTGAGAAATCGATAATGCGAGAAATAAATAAAGCGAGAAATCGAATAAAGCGAAATTCTCAAAATTTAAATGCATAAATAGTAGTAAACTCGATGATGCGTAAAATCGACGATAGTAGGCTGAAATCAATTGGGAGTGTCCTGGGTTTTGAGACGTTGACTATCCAAAGTGGTTCGAAAATTCTTTGAATTCGGACACACGATTTGGCCTAATAGACAAATGCTCTCGTCGTACAACGGTTAACGGCATTTATCCTTCCAGTTACGTCGTGTTCTGAGTCATCGAAATACTCGAGACTTTGGTGAGATTGGAAATCGAAGAGCGGAACTAGTTATTAAGATGCGGGTTTCACCCCTAACTTAACAACTTCACTCCTAGTTGTGGATTCACTCACCGATCAAGTCGGGAGTTCCACTAGATAGAAATGGAGATTTTCGTCGAGGTTTGGATATCACTCCTAACTCAACAAAGATATCTCGTGCGAGAGGATGCGCGGAGTGAATGATCTTATCGAGAGTTCTTGGTTTTCATACCTATTCTCGACTTGATCACTCGTTTTGTGTGATACGAGCGTTTCCATGCGTGTATATTGTATTAGCCTTAGGAAAGGCACATTTAAGCATTCATGGCAAGTAGTTTAAGCATTTAAGTCAAAGAAAGGTCAATTGGGTACTTAAACATGCTACTAGGTCGAATCATGGCAATTCTACCTATTATCCAAAGGTTATGGGCTTTGATACCAATCTGTCACACCCCAACCGATGGCGGAAACATCGGGGTAGTGGCACTATGCGACCAAATTGTCTCACGAAAAATTTCCATAACACTATTTAATCAACAATATTTTAACGTCTAATATCTCATACTATTAAACAATACGTCATCAACAATGTCACGAAATACATGATTTTCCATAAAACAATAAGGTTCGATTTTCCGTAGATTTATTGCATTTTGAACTAAACAAAACAAAGTAGACTAAGCAACTATGTCCAAAGCATCCAAGCTAAGATCCTCAACCTGTTACATACGTTAAAATACAAGTCAATACAATTAAGTAAAGGTGAGCATACAGGTTCAAGTAATACTAGCATAATAGAGAAAATGTTCGCGAAATAGTCTAATTACATATCATGATACACCAAAACACATCACACAAAACTAGGCATATTTCTCATGCTAACTTCCGTGAGAAGGCTAGCGCGTCCATCCTAACTAGACCCCGTCGGGTGTTAGCCACACTATAGTACCATACTAGCTAAGGAGGCAAGTTAACGAAAATAAGTTCCTAGTCACATGTTTCTAGTATCACGTATTGAGCATATATAATCAGATTATTCGCGTGTGATAAACAATTTGATTTGTGAGGTGATTTCAATAGAGGAACATATGTAACACCCAAAAACTGCATTTAAGGTGAAAACGGGTCAAGTATACTCACAGTGGGTGCGTTTTAGGTGAGACGAGGGATCTGAGAAGAGTTGCGGAGAGCGCCGGATCAGCCTATAAACGAACAAAAGTGCATCAGTCTTCCGATTTGCTGAAACGGTTAAGTTTGGGTGGAGCAGTAGGCAAGTTTGGCCGAACTTGTATGTAAACATACAAGTTCGAGCGAACTTGTAAAGTTTTGGGTGAAATTGAGTCAAGTTCGGGCGAACTTGTAAGTTTCTCAGGGAAACTTGACAAGTTCGAGCGAACTTGTGGGTAACATAATCAGTTAAGGTAAGTTCGGCCGAACTTGGGGGGTTTTCTGAAGAAAAATTGAACATTTCCACTCAAGTTCGGCCGAACTTGACCCCTTGAGGGCAAGTTCGAGCGAACTTGACTATTGTGCTTTCAAAATCAGTGTAATCTCGAGCGAACTGGATGTTTTTGGGTCCAAAATCATGCATTTTCGCGTCGTTTGCTGAGGAAATTGAGTGCCATCCTCCAACCTGAAGCCACTGAGTAAAACTTAGGCTGGAGAGGTCTTTTGGAGCGAACTTAGCCATTTTAAAGAAACTCGAGCTAATACGGGCGAACTTGATGGTTCGTACGGGTTAGTCCAGCTTGTGTAAAGGGACGATTTCGTCCTTGTGCTTCCGGATCTGAGATCTAGCTTCGACAACGCCTCGTTCCACTCAAAAGTGAACGAAACATACGTCATTAGTCCGAAAATGGTGTAAAAATCAAGGATTTACAAGGTTTTGCTCAGATCTAGAATAGATCTAAGTGAAAACAGAAGTTTTTATGGAAAAAGATGAAGATTTTTGTAACAGAAGAGATTTGATGAAAACGAAGGCAATGCCTTGTGCAAAACCGTTGTAAACCGTTGTAGAACGTTGTTGAACATCATTGATGTTGAAATCGGGTTGATTCTTACTTAGAAAACAAAGGGTTTCGGGTTTGAGAGCTCTGGGCGAACTTTTTAGCAATTTCAAATGAGAGAATGAGGCTGAGTATTTATAGGTGAAGGCAAAAATGGAGAGCTGGTGGAGTCAAGTTCGGCAGAACTTGCATGAAATCATGCAAGTTCGCACGAACTTATATGAATTTTAGTGAGTCAGGGCTAAGTTTGGCCGAACTTGCATGTTTACATGCAAGTTCGTGCAAACTTGAATTGAAATGAGGGTTCTGGGTGGCTAGTCAAGTTCGGCCGAACTTGGCATCACCCAAGTTCGAGCGAACCTGCCTAAAAACCCAAGAACCTCTCGTTTTTCGTTCGTTTATCGATTGTTTGGCGATGTACTCGAGCTATAAGATAACGTTAGGCGATTAAGCGATATATTAAGCGTTATATTTGATATAATGGTGCGATTTAGCGATTCGAGCGTGCGAGAGTGATGCGATAGCGAGTGAACCATAATCAAACACACACATAACACATAAGTAATATAATACCACATAATTAACTGCGTTTTGTGATGCGATGAGATAAGCGATGTGATTATATAAGCGATTAGATGCGATATAACATACATAATTGTAATTAATTAACATAAACTTTTCTTGTAAACCTATTCTCGGGATTACAATTGGAAATACAACGGGAATAAACTGAAAATGAAGTAACAACGAAATTTAGAGTTGTTACACACACCCCCCGGGGGTTCAAAGTCTATTGCCCCGGGCGCCCATAAGATTGACGAAAACACCTCATTACAAACCCAAATCGAAGCCTTATGCTCGAAAATAAAAAAAATTAGAAATGACAAAAACAGCTTCGATTATGGCTTGTGAAGGGTGTGGTGGGCCACATGAAAATTGGAGTTACATGGAAAACCACATAGAAATGGTAAACTACGTAGATAATCGACCTAGACCATCAGGCCCCCTACAGGTACCTACAACCAAGGATGGCGAAACCATCCTAACTTTGGTTGGAGGGAACCAGGGAATAGTAGTAACCAACAAAATCAAAGACCTAACTTTCAACAACAACCAAGAAACGAAGCACAAAATTTCACTCAACAACATGGAAGTCGAGAGAGGCTTGAAGACCTCATCACCCGCCTTATTTCCGAAACCGAAAAAAGACACTCGGCCGGTTCTCACAAACAGAGTCTGATATTAGGAACCAAAGGGCGAGTATTCAAAACATTGAAAAACAACTTAGCCAGCTCGCCCAAAATTTGTCCGAACGACCGCAAGGCGCACTACCTAGTAATACCAAAACCAATTCAAACGCACAAGTACACTTCATAACCTTAAGGAACCGAAAAGTAGGTCCTGAGGAAACACCGCCACAATCCACCAACAACAGTCCACCCGAACAAAACATACTCACACCTCCTAAACATCAAGAAACCACTACCACATAACATCCCAAACCAACAAAAAACCCATCAATGCCCTACCCCGGTCGTTTACTTCGCCAAAAGACCGATGAGCAATTCACAAAATTCATAAACCTCCTAAAACAATTGCACATTAACCTCCCTTTTGTAGAAGTCCTCACTCAAATGCCAAAATATTCAAAATTTATGAAAGACTTCCTCACTCACAAACGAAAGGTTGAAACATTGCAATTTGTTAACTTAAGTGAAGAATGCTCCGATGTACTCCACAAAAAACTTCCACAAAAGAAGATCGACCCCGGAAGTTTCACCATTCCTTGCTCAATTGGGGGATCACCTATTCGAAATGCACTAGCCGACCTAGGGGCTAGTATCAATCTCATGCCCGCATCAATGTTCAAACGACTCTGGCTCGGAGAACCAACCCCAACAAAAATGAGTATTCAACTCGCCGATTGATCAATCAAACGCCCTCAAGGAATCACCGAGAATCTCTTGGTCAAATATGGAGAATTCGTTTTTCCTGCCGACTTTATCATACTCGACATGGAGGAAGACGCCGAAGTTCCGCTCATTTTGGGAAGACCATTCCTCGCCACCGCTCGTGCTATGGTGGACATGAGCGACAGAAAACTTACATTGAGGATAGGAGACAAGGAAATGAAGTTTGGGGCAGGGAAGAGAATTGAAGACGACCCAGTCAACTACATGAAAGTCATAAACTCAAGCTTAAATGACGTGCTCCAGCGATGCAACATGGGGTGTAAGACATCCCACTTGAGTGATATATAACAGGTATTGGGTCTAGCCAAGGACCCTTATAAACGTGGCGCACCCCGGAGGCATTCCGCGGAACTATCCTTAGTATTAACTTAGTTTAATGTTTTCTAGTCTAGTCTTACTTTTCAGAAATAAAACACACGAGAAAAGATAGAAACTACCAAATGGACGTCAAAAACACACCCCATGCATAAAAACAGTGCCTTCTGACAAAATTTTCAACCTTCCAGCATATGCAGCACGGGCCGCGTTCAGCCTAACACGCCCCGTGCTCAGCTTCTGCAAGAAAAGGTCCAAAAACAGGTAACCAACCACGAGCCATGTTGACTGGCCACGCCCCATGGTCAAGCTTCTGTTAAAGTTGTTACTGGCACTCTGGACACGGGGTCGTGCCCGGACCACACGGGTTGTGCCTAGATGCCTAGTAACACAAAAGTTTGTTTTTAAACGCACTTTTACGCATTCGAAACAACCGAAAATTTTATTTTTGGACACATTGAGGACAATGTGTAATTTAAGTGTGGGGGTAACTAACACTTTGAATTTAGCAAGTCCTAATAACAAGCTTTACACAAATTCTATTGGAACCGCTAATCACCCCAAATCTTTTTCAAAATTTTTCATTTTTTACTTGTGTTGGTTTAATTTGGGAATAACAAGTTCTAACAAGTTATGTTTTTGCAAATTTACAACCGATAGCGTCATGATAAATCAATAAGAAAATTATAAAAAGGGACATAACAAATCTTTTTAAAATTTGATTATATATACTTGTTCACATTATAAACCCATTCCCACATTAAGTGAGTTTTGAGCCTTTATCGAGCACACATTCATTCATCTTTAAACTAAATGCTCATTCTCGTTTCTTTTGTGAATAGCCGCTTGGTCCTTACAACTCTAGAACTTGCCAAAATGATGCATTCCCGGTCCTCACCAACTTAAAACCCAAGTAAGTAAATGATGGAGGCATTAGGACTAAACCATTTTTTCTCAAAACCTTTATTTTTATTTCTTTTCACCCATCACCAAAAATCCCCCTAGTCAATCCTTTTGAGCCTAAAACCTTTTCGTTTCAAAAACCCACAAAGACAAACACCTATTACCCACAAAAACCATTTTCCTTTCAAACCCATTTATTTTAGTAAAAAGCTCGGATATCTTGTGAAAAACAAATAATGTATATATAGCTCTTCGAATAACCAAACAAGTTCCTCCAAAAAAAAATCTTGTTTTAAAAACGCTTGGATAAAATAAATACGAAAAGTTTTACGATATCCGACGCTATTTACGTCTTTTGCCATACTACTAACCACTAACCAAAAAATTCACCTCCCTCTAGCCCAAGCCTAAACCCTTCAAAGTCCTCTTGATACTCACAAAGGTTTATAGTTAAAAAGGAGGAGGTTTGCTCACTTGGCAAGCATATGGTAGAAGTAAGTTCCAAACCGGAATCGAGTGATATCACAAAAATACATCTTCGGCCGAGTGTTGAGTGATCCCTTGTGAGGTACGTGAACTTGTATATAAATAAATAGAATTTTAAAGAGGCATGTTATGCCTAAATAAATAATTTTTCTTAGAAATGTTCTTAATAAATCATGACGAATAGGAACTGTAATTAAAATAAAAACATAACTTGAATAAGAATCTTGGATTCCCGACACTCGAAGACAAGTCACAAAACTTCTTCTCTACCTATTCCATTTGGGTGTGTAAGCCACATTTAAAGAGTTTTGCTTGAGGACAGGCAAAGATTCAAGTGTGGGGATATTTGATGTACACAAAATGTAACATATAAATTACATCAAATGAGGCATAAAACTAACCCTTTTTTAGTACTAAAGTTGGAAAAAGCACGTTTCTTTGTTCCTTTTGTATTTTCAGGATAAAAAGAGCTTAAACGAATAAAAGAAGCAAATAAGCAGCTAAAACCAAAATAAATACAGAAAGAAGGGATAACAAGCCATGCCCGACCCCTCAGCAACACCCCAAAAGACAAAAAACCAGATGACAGAAGATGAGCACGGGCCGTGTCCACCAAGCATGGGGCGTGGTCAAGCCCTGCACTACAAGACAAAACATTCAGAAGCTTACACGCCCACCACGGGGCCGTGTCCAGAGTATGACAGGCCGTGGTCAACTATAAGATTTGCAGAATCTGGATAGTACAGCGAACAGTTGACCACAGGGCCGTGACCAGAGGCCACGGGGTCGTGTGGGGCCCTCTGCTGACAAATGCAATTAATGAAGAAAGAGAAGAATGTTGGCCATGGGCCGTGTCCGCTGGACACGAGGCCGTTGTCGGGCTTCTGTTCAGACTATAAATAGTGGTGCTTGGTTACCCACAAAGGCATCTCTTGGCAAACCACTTCTCTCTCACTTTGCCACCACTCCACCACCACTACAACACCAACACCCATCACCATCATCCATCTTCCATCTTCCATCTTTAGAGTGTGTAGTAGTCTCGGGATCCAAGATAGATTGTAAGGGTTCTTGTCAAACAAAGGCCATGCTTGGCTAAATTCCTTACATCACTTGGTGAAGACTAATCTTTTATGTATTACTTTTAGTTTTTAATCTTTCGGCACTTTTTATTTGGGTTTGTATTAATGACTTTAATAACTAGTTTCTTATGTTGAAAGTGAATTTTCTAACCATTTCTTCATGATGTCACTGATTTGCTCATTCGTGTCTTTACGGTCTATATAAAGCGCGTTAACTACTTGGAAGGGGGTTAGAAGGGTGGTTTGGTAAAGTTCTTGTCTCGTTCAGTGTATAGATCCTGCGAAGACTTGGTCCAAGCCTATTAGGGCCTCCTTCAATGCTCAACGGGTATTGGATGGCGGGGGCGCGAATGGCTTGAACCCCTCATATGTAAACTACTATTAATACTTTAAACCGGCTACTTGGGATTGTATCCTTGCTGACTCAAACCACTTAGTCGAGGGTAACGTCACCTCCAAAAGAGGGGCCTACCACATTTTGCATTAATAACTTACTTATTTGTCTTCCAATATTCCAACCTTTTGGGATTGTATCCCTGCTGACTCAAACCACTGGGTTGAGGGTAACGTCACCTTCAAAAGAGGGGCTAACTACTATAACTTAGATAATCTCTTAAAAAGTCCGAAAGTGCGAAAACTATCAAAGGATACATAAAAGAGAAGTTGGATCCAAGTAATTCTATCTTGTCTATTTGTATTTCATTTTATTTTATTTATATTTTTACTTATCTTTATGTTTTATATCTTTTATCAAAAATTTAGTTTGATTAGACGTTGACGATAAACTGGTATTAAAAGCTCTTGTGTCCTTGGATGATCTCGGTATCTTACCAACGCTATACTACGCTCACGATGGGTGCACTTGCCCAAGTGTGTGTTTAGTGTTAGTAGAATATCGTGTTTTATAAATTTAAAACTTGACTATGCGTAAAATGGACTAAAAATGACAATAAAAATATATTACGCTTGGCACACACCAGTAGGGATTTTGACAAATCGAGGGTCTGGATTATGATGAAGTTTACGCCCCCGTTGCTCGACTTGGAGCCATCCGAATCTTCTTAGCCTATGCATCCTACATGGGGTTCACTGTTTATTAGATGGACGTCAAGACTGCATTTCTATATGGAGATGTGAAGGAGGAGATTTTTGTCATCAATCACCAGGTTTTGTTCATCCAGATTTTGCTTACAAGCTCGACAAAGCATTGTACGGATTGCACCAAGCACCAAGGGCTTGGTATGCAACCCTGACTGAGCATCTTCTGGCTCATGGATACACTCGTCGTACAATTGATCAGACGCTGTTGATCAAGAGAGTGGCTAAGGATCAGATCTTGGTTCAAATTTATGTCGATGACATTATTTTCGGATCAACAAGTGTGGATCTATGCAAGGAATTTGAGGGAGTAATGAAGAAGAAGTTCGAGATGAGTGCTCTCGGGGAAATGACTATGTTCTTGGGACTTCAAGTTCGACAGGATTCTTGAGGCATTCTCATTCATCAATGGAAATACGTGGATGACGCGCTGGCCAAATTCAAATTCTCTGACACAAAATCGGTTGAAACACCTATGGAAGAAAGACCTTTGCTGACTGAAGATGCTTAAGGATCTTCTGTTGATCAACGTCTTTATCGGTCTATGATCTGATCTTTGATGTATCTAACTGCGAGCCGTCCTGACATCATGTTTGTTGTCGGCAACTGCGTGTGATATCAGGCTAATCCTAAACACTCACATCTTACTGTTGTTAAACGAATCTTTCGATATCTTAAAGGCAGACCACGGTTTGGTCTGTGGTATCCGAGAGATTCTAATTTTGACCTGTTTGCGTTTTCTGATAGCAATTTTGGAGGCACCGACAGTGACATGAAATCTACATCAGTCGGATCTCATTTTTTGGGCGACAGGCTCATTTCTTGGCAATGCAAGAAACAGCAGACTGTGGCGATCTCCACAGCAGAGGCTGAGTACATTGCGGCTTCTGCGTCTTGCTCACAAGTGGTGTGGATGCAACATCAATTGCAGGATTATGGTTTGACTTATCTTAATACTACCATTTACTGTGATAATGATGCTGCTATTCAGGTTGTGAAAAATCATGTCTTCCATTCGAAAACCAAGCACATTGATATAAAAGTTCATTTTATTCGAGACTGTTTTGAAAGAGGTCTTATCAAACTGGAACAAATCGACACAGATGCAAATGCTGCCGATTTGTTTACAAAACTTGTCAGTAGTTTGAAATTTTAGGTGCTTGTGGATTTTCTAAAAATGATCCGATATTCTGATTGGGCATGTTTTTGTAGGTAAATTTGTACATAAAAGTTTTCGATTCTTAGGTAGTTTTTATTTATGTACAAATTTAGGGGGAGAAATAAAAAAATACAAAAACATCAAAAAAATTTGAAAAATGCAAAAACATCGAATTTTTTTTTGTTTTGAAAAAGACAAAAAGAATCATTGCATGACATGGGAAATGAAATGAATTTTCACATTGTGGTGAATGAAGGTCCGTTGTACGGATCATCCAGGTCCTAATTTGGCAAACTTAAGGTAAACGTGCGGAATCCGTTTGCATTGGATACATGTTTGTTACTAATTAACACTGTTTCATTAATGAGTAAACGTTACAGATCCTGGAAACACTTGGACAGAGCTTCGCCATCCAGTACACAAAATCTATGAATCTTACAAATGAAAACACAAGTCACATATTTATAGGAGAACAAGTTTGCCTGGAATGTGCCATGGAAAAGTTACAAGTTCGGGCGAACTTGTCCTTCACAGGACAAGTTCGGGCGAACTTGTTCATGCACCATACAAGTTCGGGCGAACTTGTCTCTCATGATGCATAAACTTAACATTTCGCTCCTATACACAGACTCGACGTTATACGATGACGTAGGCAACAGACATATGCATCAACAGTGAAGGGCTGACTCGTGTAAAACCAGTATCGAAAAAGTTTGGCTCTAGAATGATATGTTGGTAGGCTCTATCCTTAAGGCTGGAAACAATGGCTGTTTGTTTGGAACTTAAATTTGTATATGACATGAGGAAAGAAAGTCACTTGGAATTGGCTCATTTCTATTTGAATGCTTGTGTGATGTCCCGATACACACAATTTTGGTCTAGTTCTGAAATCTTCTCTGAAAAAGACGTGTATCTCCTCTGTTTTGCGTGAGCAAAGACCTGGAGGTGCTAGGCAAGGTTGGCTTCTGTTTTGCGTGAACAAAGACCTAGTCGTACGTCTATCGCCTTATATAGATCATTTTACACCCGAAAGAGGCCCTCTAGTGCCCAAAAGAAACCCAAAAACCTATATCAAACTGAGAAAACTCATTCGATCTATATATTATATCATCTCTGCTTTTGATCTATTCTGTTCTCTTCTCAATCTAGTCCCAGTCAAGGTTTAAGAAATTTGGAACAGACTTGTGGAAATATGTGGTAGGGAAACTGCTTGCATGATAGTATGTGCTGGCTAATATTCCAGGATTTGACTAGTATTTGTTTGAGTGTTCAATGCTGAAATACCAAAACATGATAAATTTGCATACATGCAGCTGTATCAAGTTCAACTTAATGATCTTGATTAAACGTTTTGACACTAAACTGACACATTTATTTAAATGTAAGTTTCAACTCAATGAACTTTTAAACTTTTCAGAGCAATTTCAATTTTTAGATTTTGTTTAGCAATTTTAGACTTTGAAATCAGCTTTTCATCATCAGTGGTCGAAACAAAAAGATAATGTAATCTTTTTGTTTTTATGAAATGAATATCAAACACTAAGTATGTACAAACATATTTACAAATATATTTTTGTTGAGTTTGTGTTAAAGGATCATATCAGTTTTTGAAACATATCACTAGTACCGTTGACCTTTTGAGACTTTAAGTTTTAAACAAATTTACCTAGATTGTCGATATGTTTTTCCTCTTAAACTTTGACACATTTCTCAATTGTTCCAAGATACGTTATGTAGAATTAAGAAACTTGACTTAACTATGGTTCCCATCTTAGAATATACTCCCGTATCAAGATTCCCTAGATTTCATCTTACAGGTGAATATAGCGTAATTGATATCTGTATCTGGGTTGTGCGAGACCTTGAGAGCTCAGGGTAGTACCACCGTACCGATAAAGAGATGAAGGCTCGACTTAAAGTAGTGTTCCAATTAAGGAATCTTTTAAGCATTGCAAATGATTAGATCTTTCGATTCTTTTAAAGTTTGCATGCAGTTTTAGGGTTTTTAGTAAAAGCATTATAGAAGTTCTAGGCTACTGCTTCCGCAAAATCAGAAGAACTTGTATAATACCTCAGATATCAATCATCTATAAAGACCTCGTATCTCAGAATCGGGCAATCTCTTAAACGAAATTTCGGAGTACTAAGTCCATATATCGAAGAGATGTTAATCCATAAGTTTAAGCAGTTGGAAAATTTAGTTTATATCCCAAAAACAATTTACTAAACGTGTAAAGCCTATCGACACATCCACAGTAAGACTTGTTTATACTTTTTAAACTTTACAAATCCTTATCATACTGTGATAGTCCACTGATGTACTATCATTTCCTTTATACACACAAAACTCTTTTTTGCCTTTTTCATGTTTTTGTACCTTTTGCATTTAATATATTTTTGGATTTTCTGAAAAAAAAATTCTCCCCCTAAAATTCAAAAACATATTTTTGTAATTTTTTAATAACATTGACCAACCGATGAGAATCACTATAATTCGCCATCCATTACTGCTTCACAATTTATATTTTAAACCTCTCCCCCTCATGATGACAAAAATATTGACACTTTTATGTTAATAAAACATTTATATCCCTGAGTTTGTCTATTCAACAGTGAGAATTCTGTGAAATTCTTTCAAATTTTCTTCAAAAATTTGTAAAATTTTCAAGTAAACGTTATTGGAACATGTTTTCGAAAAATTTTCAAAAATTGTAAAATAAATGTTATTTGAGATGTAATAAAGCCTTTATATAGAACTTGATAACCCGGCCCGTCTTCATTGTGTGCCACAGAACTCCATTCTCAGTAATTTACGTTTATCTCAGAAGTTCCTGCACAAAAATTCAAAAAATTAATTGAATAGTGACACCCAAGCCTTTGCAGTCTTAGGTGTTATATCTTCAACCTTAACTTTGACTTTCTTTTCACAATCGGGTTTATTTAGAACTTTCTCAAGTTTTGGAAAGTCCTCTAATCTTTCAATTTTCACTGATTGTGTCACTTCCTTTCCTTTTACCAACCATGTTTGATTTTTCGTTAAAGCTTTCTTGAAATACAATATAGAAACTATTTGTTCATTACTATTCGAGGATTCACCAGTTTCAAAATTTGAAAAGTTAGTAATAACTGGTTTCACCTTGTTTGTAGTTTCTGTACATTGTTTCAAAACCTGAGTTGGTACTCCAGAATTTTTCTTTTCAATATGAACAGGTTTAGGTTTAATTTGTAAACAGTTTCTAGCAATGTGTCCCTTTATCCCACACTTATGACACAACCTGTTATCATTCGATCTTTTCTATCAAACCATACACTCAAATCGTAACATTGATTTGACTTGTGATAGCCATCTTTCCTGCTTCGTCTGTAACTTTGATTTGACGTTGAAGCACTGTGGTCCGACATGCACCACTTATTTACAAATTTTTGTGAGTTTTGATTTACAAATTTTTTTGAATTTTTATAATGATTGGATGATCGTACCGATGAACTTTTATTTTTGTTTTGAAAATGTTTAGAATTTTGTTTTTCTTTTTGTTTTTGTTCTCCATTCTGCTTACAAGGTTTTTGCGTTGAACATTCACCTTTTTCAGTAGATTGTAGAACAGTTTCTTGAAAATTTTCTTTTAGTTTCAAAAATATTTCATTTTTATCATTTTCATCATCGGTATCATCATCACAATCCTCAACTATGACATCATCATAATTTGTGACATTGTCACTTATTGGAATTTTCTTTTTATTTTTGTTGATCGGTTTTGGACATATCTGATCTAGAATCAATGACGAGGTCACAAAACCTTTCAATTTCTTTTCTAAATCAACAGCTTTATTTTTAGCAATCTCAACATCTTATTCAAGTTTCCTGATTTTTTCAAGATGCGAGTTTATTATACTTTGTTTTTCAAAATCATTTTTATTTAAAACAAAATTCTCATTTTCTAAAATTTTTATTCTATTTTCAAAAATCTTTTCATTTTCTTTTAATCTTTTATTTTCTAATGTCAAACTTCCAAGATTATTCAAGAGTTTGGCATTATCTGCCAGATAGTCAGTCAGAACTACATCATAAACTGGGCAGATTGGTTTAGAACTTGAAGGCTCATTTGCAGATGTACTTAAAACTTGTGCTTCACAGTTCTTAGCTACAATACTTCCTTCTTTCTTCAACTGAACATTCCCTTGATTACTGACAAGACCAGACTTCTTTAGTAATTCGACTTCATATCCCTCTAATTTGTCAATGAAGGTAGAAAGCTTGAAAATTTCCCAGCTTGGACTTTCCTTTAACACCATTAAGTACGTTGTCCATACACCCTCCGGAAGAGCATCAGCCAATTTGTCAATATACTCTGCTTCTGTCTTATCAAGACCATGCCTTCTCATCTGCACTTTCAAATGACAAAATCGCTCTATCATTTGTTTCATTGACTCGCCTTTCAGCATTGTGAAGATATTGAACTCTTTCATGATTAGAACTTTCTTGCTCTTAATCATCTCAACACTATATTTAGCACGTAGAGCATTCCAGAACATCTGTGCTGTATCACATTCTGGTAGTAGAATCAAGATATCTTCATTTATCGATTGCTGTAACAAGCTGATCATCTTCTTCTCATGAACATTCTGGTAGAAGAAATTTGCTCGTTTCCAGTTCTCAAATTTTTCTTTCCAGCTTTCATACTCGTCCATACTCATCAATTTTGGCGGCTTCACGGACTCCATTTCGTTTTCCAAATTTAACTGTCGTTCAAAAACACTTGAAAAATGATTGGCAAACAGACAATTCTACTAAAATTTGACTTCTTAATCGACAATATTAACGTATCGGTTTGCTAAAAACGTTTAAATTTTTTTCGAAAACTATTTTTACCAGATTAGAGCTTTAAACTCATCTCGTCAATACGAATCTAACGATATATAATGTCCGAGACGTTTTTCTGAATTTCCAAGCCTTTTTTTAGAAAGCTTGGACAAGTTTGGGCGAACTTCTCACAGCTTGTGAAAGTCAGCTACTTAATAAGTTCGGGCGAACTTGTATTGAGACTTATGAAAATGTCTCCGTGAGAACAAGTTCGAGCGAACTTATGTGAAAATTCAAGAGAAACAGCAAGTTCGAGCGAACTTGTAAAGAATTTCAACAAATTTTGATCAAGTTCGGGCGAACATGATTAAATTTAATGAAAAACAGCTAAGTTCGAGCGGACTTGAGTGAAAATCTTTGAAAAATCAATCAAGTTCGGGCGAACTTGATGAAAGATCACTCAAAAAGTGAATTTTTCAGTCAAGTTCGAGCGAACTTGATGATAAGTTCGAGTGAATTTTCACATTGTGGTGAATGAAGGTCCGTTGTACGGATCGTCCGGGTCCTAATTTGGCAAACCTAAGGTAAACATGCGGAATCCGTTTGCATAGGCGACATACGATACATGTTTGTTACTAATTAACACTGTTTCATTAATGAGTAAACGTTACAGATCCTGGAAACACTTGGACAGAGCTTCGCCGTCCAGTACACAAAATCTCTGAATCTTACAAATGAAAACACAAGTCACATATTTATAGGAGAACAAGTTCGCCTGGAATGTGCCATGGACAAGTTCGGGCAGTTCGGGCGAACTTGTTCATGCACCATAAAAGTTCGGGCGAACTTGTCTCTCATGATGCATAAACTTAACATTTCGCTCCTATACACAGACTCGATGTTATATGATGACGTAGGCAACAGAGATATGCATCAACAGTGAAGGGCTGACTCGTGTAAAACCAGTATCGAAAAAGTTTGGCTCTAGAATGATATGTTGGTAGGCTCTATCCTTAAGGCTGGAAACAATGGCTATTTGTTTGGAACTTAAATTTGTATATGACCTGAGGAAAGAAAGTCACTTGGAATTGGCTCATTTCTATTTGAATGCTTGTGTGATGTCCCGATACACACAATTTTGGTCTAGTTGTGAAATATTCTCTGAAAAAGTCGTGTATCTCCTCTGTTTTGCGTGAGCAAAGACCTGGAGGTGCTAGGCAGCGTTGGCTTCTGTTTTGCATAAGCAAAGACCTAGCCGTACGTCTGTTGCCTTATATAGATCATTTTACACCCGAAAGAGGCCCTCTAGTGCCCAAAAGAAACCCAAAAACCTATATCAAACTGAGAAAACTCATTCGATCTGTATATTATATCATCTCTGCTTTTGATCTATTATGTTCTCTTCTCAATCTAGTCCCAGTCAAGGTTTCAAAAATTTAGAACAGACTTGTGGAAATATGTGGTAGGGAAACTGCTTGCATGATAGTATGTGCTGGCTAATATTCCAGGATTTGACTAGTATTTGTTTGAGTGTTCAATGCTGAAATACCAAAACATGATAAATTTGAATGCAAGCAGCTGTATGGAGAAGGCATAGGGAGGTGAGTTTAGGTGGACAAATATACTGACAATCGTTCAGATCATTCGGTAGTAAATTAGTGTTGATAAGTGAAGTCAAGCTCAAAACCTCGTGATTTGATTCCTGAGCAATTATGACATTTCCTATCTTTTATTTTTGTAAATAATTGTCTCATTTTATATATGTTTGTTTTATAGGTTTTAGTCTCGAAAAACGTGCTCGGAAGGGTAAAGGATAATTTTATTGAAAATTAAATTATAAATTTCTAAGTCGAAAAATTGAAAATTTAATTTAATTGATGGTTTCGACTCGCAAAGGCGGTCTCGACTCGGGACCTCATGGTTTCGACTCGAGACCAGTGGGGCTGAGTTGGTTTAATGAGGTCCGGCCCATGAACAGTAGGTTTAAATGGTGAGGTTTCGACTAGAGACCTCATTTGCACTCGAGATCTACTTTGATTTTCTTTCTAATTCTCTCTTATTTCGACTTGATTCCGACTGATAATCATCGCCGAGTTTAAGGTAATCTCGATCAAAGAGTAGTTTCTGGTTGAAGTTTAGTTGAAGTTTTTGAAGTTCTGAAGATCATCAAGAAACCCAAAATTCTTTAAATTTTGGTCATCAACAAAATTTTTACATTTTGATCCATAATCATTTAGTGTTGAAGATCAAAAGGTGTTTCGAAGGTTTCGACTGGGGTTATGAGTGGAGTTGCAATTGGACTCGAGACCTATCTGTTTTCGACTCGAGATCTCAGGATTTCGACTCGAGATATTAGATTAACAACAGTTGGTTTCGACTCGAGCCGTCATGGTTTCGACTCGAGATCTATTGAATTTTTAAAATATTTTATTTAAGTGTTGACTCGCAATCCAGTTTGACTGTGTGGTTTCAACTGGTCAACCTGTGTTAAATTTTTTACCATTACTTAAAAAATACACAGTTTCATTTTTTATTTAAAAAATATATGTGTATTTTGCAGAAATATGGACTTGAAAGTTATTTCGGGTCATAACCAAGCTGCATACATGTTTCCGCCGCCAGAAAAGCATAAGATGATCACGTCACTGATCAAAGGACTTAACAGTTGCAAGATTTCTCATGCACTTAGAGAGAATCCCATTGTATATGAAGACCTTGTTAAGGGATTCTGGAAGACGACAAAGTTTGAAGCGTTAGGAGGTGATGGAAAGGGTTCTATTGAAGCCGTTATTCAAGAGAAGAAAGTGATTGTTACTGAGCAGATTATCAGAGAGGTATTACAGTTTGCTGATCAAGAGACAGATCCTATTGATCTTCCATCTAGGGCAGTTGAAGCGGTTCTACCTCGATTGAGCTATGAAGGATCTTATCCTTCTCTTATGAAGAAGTTTGTGCATCCATACGGGCGTCTGTTGCACATGTTTATAATGTGCATGACGGAAAATATAGGGGGAACAGATCAGTTAAACATCACATAGTCAGCTGCGTTTGTCTGCTTGATTACAAATGAAGCTTACAACTATTCGAAGTATGTGTTCGGGGGAATGAAGAGAATGTTACTGGTGTGCGCAACGACAAGTTTGTTATGTACCCAAGATTCCTTCAGATGATATTCGATGCTCGTTATTCTAATTTGGAAAGAACTGGCAACACCTTGGATCTGAAGCCAATGGGTCCATTGTGTTTTTGTGCACTTACGCCAAAGAAGAGTACATCGAGCAAGTATATAGGAAGAATACCAATGGAGAAGTTTGGTCAGTTTGCTGAAACTGAAAATGTGATTGTTGAACCAGTGATTCCACAACCAGAAGTTATACCTGCCGGTGCTCAAGTTAATGCCATGGTTGCTGAAGAACACGTGGTTCAAGATGTTATGCATGAAGACCTAGAGACAGAAATTTTGACGATAAATTCTGACGAAGAAGGAATTGAGATAAGTTGTGATGAAAATGATGATGTTGAGCTTCCTTCTGAAGCTGAAGTTAGTTCCGCCATTTCTACTGTTCAACCGGTGATTACTGCTGAGAGGTTAGCCATTTTGTTAAAGACAGTGACTGAAAAGATGGGAAATCCTCATTCCAATCTCTCAGTTCAAAGTAAAGAGCTAACTATTGGAGACCCAAAGGATCCTAGTTCTAGACCAGTTAAGCAAAGGAGAAGGGATCCTAGACCTGAAGTATTTATTGTGCAAAATGAAGATCAACCCATGATGGTTGTTGAGGAAGATGATGATAATTTGTATAACTTTGATTTTGAGCATGCAAAGGAAACGACTGAGAGTTTGTTTGATTTTGAGACAACTGCTGAAGCTGATGAAACAAGATTGGATACATATGCTAGTCTTACAGAGATTCCAGTTAGTGTTACTGTTTCTGCTCTTCTCGAAACATCTGTGACAGAGTCAACACCCTTAGCTACTGCCATTGTTGGAAGTTCTTCTGGAGTTGCACATGATGAACCCAACAGTTCTAAAGGAAAACATCATGAAGAAGTCTTAAGGATGTCGTTTATTGATGACTCATATGATGATGATGAGTATATCAAGGTTAGTGCACTAAAGAAGAGAATTATTGTGCTTGAACAAGGCTCGATTCACAAAGATGCTAAGATCATTCAGCTTGAAGACACGATTGTGCAAAAGAATCAACAAATTGATCAACTGTAGGGTGATGTTAGTCTGTTATTCAACATGGTGTATGATTTGCATGAAAAAATAGAGAAGAAGTTTGGTGACGAGTTCAGTGATCCTATCGATACTGAGAGACGCAGAAAGGTCGAAGAGGATCGAGCCATGGGTTTTGCATACAACTACGAATCAGTATTTCAGAAAGTTGATTGATAAAGAAGCTGACAAAGCAAAGGCTACAAGATTGAAGCAGAAAAGAGAGTATGTGATTTTGAAGAATAAGAATCTAAATCCTAAGGATCCTGAGGTTCAGGCCACTCATAATCTGCTGGATGTTGGAGAAAGTCTTTACGATAAGATTGGGAATCGTTCAGGCATTATTAGCTGGGGATTTGATCATGACCGTCACAAGTGGTGGATTAAGACGAAGATTGGTCCAGTTGAATGGTATAAGAATCCGGCTCAGTTTCAGACATTTACTAAAGTGGATCTTACATTGTTGTCAAACTCACCTTATGTGGATGATAAGCCTGGTGGTCGTGGATACATTTTTTACGAGAGATTGAAGAGAGAGGTTACTCGTGGATTTCCTTCTATGCATACTGCAGAATCCATGTTGAAATCTGCACCTAGGATACATGATCCTAAGACCAATAGGAGGTTGAAGAATGTTATCTGGCCACCCACAGACAAAGAGAAGATCCCGTTGGTTAAGAAGATTCCCAAGGGAGTTCTGAAGAACATGCACTTTTGGGCTTATGATGAAGAGTTAGGGCAAGCAGTGATTGTGGGTGATGATGATGTAAGTTTTCAATTGACTGATCCGATTGACTTGCTAAATCTAGACCGAGAGAATATGGAAGTGCTTGCTCATAATCAGATTCGAACTATAGAGAAATATGAGGAAGTTGCAAAGACTTGGACCGCAGCTATTGCGAGTATACATCAAATTAACAAAAAGGGATTTCGAGGTTACAAAGATACATTGGAAGATATTGGAGGCAGCGAAAGCAATTGAAGAATATTGTCGCACTATGCTATAAACCTAGGGGGAGATTGTTGGAACCTGAAGGTTTATGCATACTGGGTTGCTAATAGTAGTTGTGGCTTGGTATTGTAATTGTGCTTGGTTGTGTTTTGGGTCAAGAACTTTGTTGGGTCAAGGATGGTTTCGGCTGGGCTAGGTTAGGGGGTTTCGGCCCATTTGTGCTAGTATATAATCACCTCTTCTTTGTTAATGAGGGGTTGATCAGTGTGTAGAAGTTAAGAGCCAGCCGAAACCTAGAAGTCTTGTATCAGTCATCTTATACGGTGAATGCAAGTTATTGTTTGATCATATTCTTCATTTAATAATTATTGTTTCGGTTAGCATAGTTCTTGAATCATCTTGTGTCTGGTGCACATACACAAGATTATGTTTGATATCATTGAAAGATCCGTTTTCGGGACTTACACAAAATCTTCGTTCGGGGGTTTTAGGTACCTATACATGACCTAGTCTGAGTCAAAACCTTTCATATGTTGACTTTCAAAGTCAAACATCCTACACTATGTCATGATCAATCTATCATTATTCCTGTATGGGAAGTATTATTCAATATGAACTTTTTCTTAGTGACAAAATTTAAACAAGTTAAACCTTCTTTCATTGTGCAGACCAACGATCCGCAAACCGGATCGGCCTGCTCCTCCGTGATTCCATACAATATCCGTACCGTCCACATCCATCCATGTGTTAAGCTATTGTCCGTGAGCCTCCTTTCACTAACTCGATTGGTTTCATATCTTTAAACATTCTACCATCCTCATTTACAACATTAAAGGTTAGCACATTTCCTTCAATATTAATCTTACTCGGTATTTATTCTCCTACAGTCTCTCAAAATTTTCTAACTTATATGCTTTATCTCATTACGCATTTCATGTTTTATGTATAATTTTTAAAATTCGATAATTATTTTCCAGCTTCTGTAGCATGACTTTTCAAGGTCAACCATCACTTATTACTTGTTGTATGTGCATATTAGAGTATGTGATGTACTTACTTCTGGTTCGAATAATACTTACATAACATCACTTTATCATTTTAGTATCTGTTGCACATGCTTTCCTTTCCTATCATACTTAAGCCATTCACCCCAATCTCTCGTGAGTTGGTTTCCAAATGTCCTTCACGTAACTTTAATCAATATTTCTTCCTTTTTAAATAAATTCCCTGTTTAGGTGTTGATTACGTGCACCCTTCTTGTTATCTTATTGACCTTTGTTGTATACTCACTCTGATAACCTGTTTGACTCTAACAAGGTCAAACTGTCAACACATTCTTAACTAGTTTTTTTAACAAACAACTATAATCCATCCCATACATGTTCATATATGTTCTGCTAGCATTCCAATCATCTATCATACACCCTAAACGGAGATGTTATGGTCTCATTACAGCCATTACAAAACAGGTTCGTAAGATTAATTACTTCCGATCAGCTTTGTAAATCTTTTAAATTATGGACCAAAACTCAACTTTAAATAGTCTAACTATGTTTATTGGGTAAACTAAGCATCCTAACTCAGTTTGACATACCGTGGCATGCCCATTCAAGTCTTTACTTCTCATTTGATCATGTATTCAACAATAGTCTTAGTCTCAGCTTAACATCAAACACTTGGTGTGCATACTATTTTCTAAGCATAATATACAAGTATCTCATACTTTCATTCCTACTTCTTGCATTCATCAACACAACTAAGCATCAAATAAATTTCATACTATACTTCAACCTAACTAACAAGAATTCATCACATACAACATAATAAATTGAATTTGCACATAATTTGGACATGGGTGATTCACCCATGTTGCCACCTTCACCATCAATGGTGGGTTTCACCTTCAATCATCAAGTTACTTAAACTCATTCATAATCCAAGTTTTATTTGGTGATTTTAACACACCTTCATACTTAATTTCATACAATTTCAAGAATTAATCATAAACCCACTTCATATGTAATCACAAAATCATAAATTAAAAATTACCACATGTTTATTAGGTTGAGATGATATGGAATCCTCATTCATGCAAAGCTTCATTGTTAAATTTTTTATCTTGATTTGGAAGAATGTTGATGGATTGAATGAGATGAAGTTCTTCCTCTTACTCTCTCTATATACACGACATATATGCACACACACTAGTGTATGGTTTTGATAAAAACTTTCATTCAACTTGTTATATTTTGCCCCTCATGTTTGCCATCTTAATTCGTTTACGACAAACCTTGTATTTTACTACAAGACTTATAGTTTTAACTAAGTTAAATAACTTAGTTATCACCTTTCATTTCATAACTCATGAAACCATACTAGTAAGTAAAACATTCGGGTTTTGGGACGTTACACTAACCATGTAATGTTTATTGCCAAAAAGGTGCAAACTTACCATCTTACTAAAGAAGATTAACATGTTGGCAAGATGGTACTGTGTAGGGAAGACGAAGGGATAGATTTGGAAATTTGTTATCCAATGTTAAAAGAACAAGTATTGTAGTATTCAAACACAAATCAATATTGATATTCTGTATTATATGCCTTTCAAGGAAAAAAATGATATTATCATGTCGTTTTTGTTTGGACAGTGCGAACCTAAAAAAATAAATTACTATTGTTAAGGTTACTAACTGAATTCATGTTTTTATATACCAAATAAAATTGTTAAGAATCCTATGTTGCTCGAAGTATATGATTTCATTTTACTATCTAAAAGACTTGACTAGCTGCATTTTCTTATGCTAAAACACTTTGATGGTTTTTTGACGCTTCTAAGCCCCCGCCGCAACGGGGCCAACGGTGCACATCTAGTTTTTGTTAATTTAAATTAATAATGTATTGTAATATAATTAAATTAAAAAATAATAATAGATAGGAAAAAATAATTAATTAATTTTTTTTTTCTGTTAAATCCATAGCACCCCCTAAAACCCGTCCACTCCATACCTTGTTCGTCCTCAACCTCCGCCATGGAGCAAAACCTTGTCTCAACTTTCAGCCAAACCCTGAAAAACCACTCAAAACCCTCTCTAAAACCCTTGTCCATAGCCAGATCTCTGATCACAAACCCCTCAACCACCAATCAAACCATTTCCTCCATCATCCAAACCCTAACATCAAACCCCCATCTCCCCCTCCACCATCTCACCACTCTCCTCTCCCAAATCTCCCTCACCCACCCCCATTTCTCCCCTACTATCACCACCGTCCTCCACTCCCTCCTCACCCGCCCCGCCGCCGTTCCCCCACGCGCCGCCACACTCGCGCTCTCCACACTTGTTTCTTTACCTCCGGCGTCGGAAAATTCCGATATGGTTACGGCGGAGATAGTGTTTTTGTCGTTATGCTTTGGTTCGTCGGTGCCGGTGAGGTACAGGCTGTTACTGGATGTGGAGAGATATGACGTCAGACCGTCGATTCTGCTGACGGTGTTTCTAGGGTTTACGCAGGACCCGTATCCGTATGTGAGGAGTGCTGCGTTGGATGGTTTGATTGGTTTATGTAATCGAATTGTGGTTGAAGATCGAGGGATGATTGAAGGATGTTATTTACGTGGTGTTGAGTTGTTGGCTGATACGGATGAATGTGTTAGATGCTCTGCTGTTCATATGGTAATGTATTAGGGATTTCTGGTTATTCGATTTGCTACTTGTATGTGTTTCTTGTATTTATTTATGATATTAGGTGATACCCGGCCCATTTACCTGATACCCGACCCATTTACCTGACATAAAAGTTTCAGTTTCAAACATAGTTGTCAATAGCGGCTTAGGGTTATAGCTACTGATAGCAGCGAGAATAGCGCCAATTATTTTTTTTTGTTTTTTAAATAAAAATAGCAATTAAATATAGCTCTAAAATAGCTGGATTATAGGTTTTTGATAAATATACATGTAAAATAACATATATACCAGGGTATTTTAATATAATATACATATAAAAATAGTTTTTTTTTTCTAGTGTATCGATATTTATAAAGTAGCCTCCCGCTATTTATCGCCATGGTTTTAAAAACGGTTGAGGCGCGACTCAAGGCGAAACGGCCAAAAATAGATTATGAGGCGCGCCTCTAGGGTTTATACTAGGGGCTGAGGCGCTAAAATGGCTGTGTGCACCTCAGGGGTTTTGGATATTTGTTTTTGAGTTTTTGTGTCAGTTTCAAGCAATTTATGTCTTTTTTATTTGTGTTTTTGATTATTTTGATGAATTTGATGATGAATTTAGTTAGTAATACTATTTGTATAAGATATATAATATTTATATTTATTTTTCAATTCCGCCTCGGGCTTACGCCTTGGTTCGCCTCGAGGCTTACGTCTCGTGAGGCAAAGGGAAAACGCGTCGAAACTTGTTTCCGTTTTTTTAAACCTTATTTATCGGTATTCGCTAAAATGGCATATATACCCGCTATTTTCTAGTGTATCGTATATAGGTACCTTATCGCTATTCGCCATTAACGACTATGGTTTCAAATTTTATTTTCTTTTGACCCGTGTCTATTAATTCTTTATTGTTGTAGCCACATTATTTGATAGTGGTGATGATATATAAGAATTTGTTAAAGTTATACATTTATATAAAAGTAGAATGGTAAGAAAAAGTAATGTACTTGAAAATCCGAACGGTTATTTTTTTAACAAACTAACAGGTGTACCCAACACCAGCATGTGTGCCCAATACCTGACGGGTATGGGACACGGTTTTACAATTGGTATGGGATTGGGATTATCACCACATGTTTCATTGTCCTATAGACTGTTAACTGGTGTTTTAGCCTTTATATTTATAAAATGCCAAAACAACAAATTACAAACAAACGACAGGTAAACGGTGTTCAAGTGTGTTGAAAATTGTTGTGGTATTGCAGGTAAGCGAATGGGGGAAACTTCTTGTGACAAACAGTGATGATAAAAGCAAAAGAGACTTGTCAGATGCATTGTATGTACAGGTATTTGTTTCAAATGTCATATTTTTTATACATTCTTGGCAAAATATCATAGATTTAGATTAGATTAAAAAGATGAGACCATCTTATCTTTAAAATTTCAAGATGTTCTAGAGTTAGTACCAATGTTTTCAGACCTGGACCGGCCGGTCGGATCGGTTGGACCGGTCTGGGTGATGGTATCGGACTGTAATTACAATGAACCGGTGACCCGGCGGTTGGACCGGGAAACCGGCCTGCTGAACCGGTTTTTAAAGAGGTTGGACCGGTTTTTTATATATTGTTCATATTTTACCCTGCTAATTTATATAATGTTTATGACACCTCCCGATTCTTACGTCCAGTCCGACCGGTCGGACTAGTGAACCTGTAAGGAGACCGGTTCAACGTCCGGTCCCATTCTGGAAACATTGGTTAGTACAAGAAAGATACCACACTGTTAGTATTTGTGTATTACTTCCTACGACATTAGCTACTTATAGTACTATTTTTTTTAGACAAGCACTTAAGCATACATAATAATCACAATAGGAACCTTTGAAGGATTTCAATTATTTTTTTTAGACAAGCACTTAAGCATACATAATAATCACAATAGGAACCTTTGAAGGATTTCAATTTACCGATTAACTGCAAAAGAGTACAACTAGAACAAATTATTAAGTTTCTAGTGTATCTTATCAAATTTTGATTTTTCAATCATCAGTTAAATTGAATATATTTGCAGCTCTGTTCAATGGTGAGGGACATGAGCATGAATGTCAGAGTAGAAGCTTTTAATGCGCTGGGGAAAGCAGGAATGGTGTCCCAATATCTTCTTACACAAACCCTCTCTAAGAAAGTCTTGGATGAAGTTAAATTTCCCGGTCAACTCTCAGGAAAACATTTCCGATCACGAGCATTAAGTGCTGCTGGAGCTTTTTTACATGGGTTGGAGGATGAGTTCTATCAGGTATTCCTCATGCACTGCAATTATTATTAACTTTTTTTTTCTAATGCATAAAACCTCCTAAAGGCTTTTATAAAAAAAGTTGATTAATATTTAAATAGTTTAATTTTTATCATCATGTGGTTAACTGCACGCACGTCTTTTTTACACGAAGGTAAGGAGTTCTGCATGCTATTCTTTGAGGATGGCTGCCATTGTTTCCGCTGATTTAGCTGAAAAAGTTGTAGGTTTATTGATGGATGTGTTGAATGATGATTCAACTGTCGTCCGATTGCAAGCTCTGGAAACCATGCATCACATGGCAGTTTTCGGCAACCTAAAAGTACAAGAAATGCACATGCACATGGTAAATTTCCGCTTAGTTTTTAGACTGTGTTTGATAGAATCTGCATTCCGATTTGGAAAACATACGTTTCAGCGAAAATTTTCAATTCTATGTGAATTCTTTGTAGAATTGGCGATTTCCACGCTTTTATTTATGAATGAGTTGATTTGGGTTATGCGCATCGTTAATAGGTCAAACAGGTCAAATAAAAGAAGTTAGTTTTAAAAGCAACTGGTCAAACGGGTTGAAACATGAAAGTCACCCTTAATGTATTTTTAATGCATAAAACCTCTTAATTCATTTTTATTAGAAAGAGTAAGATTTATTCAAACTTTGGAATAATATAGGTTTTGTAAATATATCTGGTACCGTAATTATCTTTTAACAATTATTTATTGTTCTTTTATGCAGTTTCTTGGGACTCTAGTTGACATGAACTCACCAGTAAGATTTACAGCAAGAAAAGTTCTTCGGTTAACCAAATTCGATAGCATGCCTATGTTTAAGTTAGCCGTTGACAGCCTAATACACAGTCTCGGAATCTATCCACAGGTAAGCTGTCCTTATTCTTTACATCTTATTTTTTTTGTACAAAAATTAAGGTTGTTTTTTTTGTCAATCGAGTTTTTGATTCTCGTTGTTTCAGGATGAAGCAGATGTTCTCTCCGTCATATTTGAAATTGGTCGAAATCATGGAAGTTTTACAGTCAGCATCACCGAGGAAACCTTTTTAGAGGTTGGATAATTTTATTCTTTATGTATTTTAATCTTAAACCTTTTAATCTCGAAACATGTTTTAGGTGGAACCTTCTACTGTAAGCAATTGGGAATTTAATAGCTCAAAAACCGCTGCAATGCTCACATTAGCCATCTCTGCTCCACTCGCCCATGAAAAGAAGCAGCAATCGAACATCATACAGTCAACAATATTTTCTTACGCGGTTACAATGCTCGGGAGAATTTCTAATGGATTAGCTGAAGTAATGGACCGGGCTACACTTTTGTCTTATTTGTCATATTGTAGTGCATCAACTGGACCCCACCCTGTAGAGGTCGAAAATGATTTGACAATGGAGAGCAGCTGTCAAATTTTGGTTTCTCACGTGGCTGACTTGCTTGAACCACATGATGAAGGGTATAAAGTTGTAAAGTTTGTTCTTGCTAATATTGCGGAAATATGGCAGCCTATGATAAAGCTTGGATGCACAAGTGAATTGCTTGCGGCTCTGAGGTTAGTTAATATATACAATACCAATCATTTTGTTTTCTTTGGTTAATAATCTTTTTCCGATATGTAATTTACATAGGAATTGGAAGGAAGAGGTAACAACCCATATTACGGATTCACGTCAAACCTCTGCTTTAACATTCACTTTACAGTATCTTCATGTTGTGAAACTGCTTTCCAAAGCATGGTGGCACGTTATGCGCCCATCAGACTTTATATATAACGAGGTCGGGAAGTGGGATACGTTTTACAAAAATTAGAGACGAAACTCAGAGGTTTAAGATATCGGTTCATCGGGTTGAGTAAAGAAGAGCAGTCGCACATTGAGGAGCTGACCCTTGTCGTCAGTACACTCAGATTATCAACTTATGATCCCCGAATTCATGAGCCTGCTCTGAAGAAACTGCTAAATTACAAAGAAGCATCAACGGAACCTTCAAGATTCTTAACCGAACTAAAGAATACACTGCAAAAAGACGAGAGTGACATATATCGTTTCCACAAACCGCTCGAGTTATTCACGTTAAAGCAACTTGTATTATCTCGAGACTTGAGATACACGAGGGCGGAAGTGGAAATCCAGGACAATGATTGGCTAAAGCCCTTTCCTTTTGTGGCGGGACTACCCGTTGGAATACCGTTGTATATAAAGCTGCATAAACACCGCTTGAGAGTAAGTTGTGGTTGAAGATGTCATGTTCGAAAGACGCTGTTGATTATGTGTTCATTGATTTGAAACAGTTTGAAGGTAGTGATGAGATAAGAGAGTATAGATTTATAGCCCCTTTCTATAAGACCCCAAAAGTAAATTCTTTTATGTTATTGTTATGTATAGGCATGGAATGTGAGGATATTAGAGGTCATGGGTATGGTGGGCCAAATCATGAGCTTGTCAACCTTTGCAAGGAAAAACAAGTGTTCTTTTCTATGGTTAATAGTATTAAGTTATAGTCCATGAATATAAATAATGAATATTTTAGATGGAATATTTTGTGGGATGAACATTTAAAGTCAAAACTGCATATGCTGATTTATTATGTGATAAACCAGATGTGCCCTTGGTGCTAGAGGTGTACAAAAAAAACCGTAAGTAGAACTGGAACCAGTAAAAAAACTCGGAACCGGTTTTTTAATACCCGGGTATTCTATACCCGAAACCGGAACCGATCCTACCCGTAGGGTATAGATAGGGTATGCATTTCGATCTCAATACCTGGAACCGAACCAATCATACCCGATTAATATCCGAAACCAGACAAGAACCGGAACCGGAACCGATTATACCCGATACATGATTCTCATATCTTTCTTTTAAATTTATGTTAGTGCATTTGTTTTAGTTTTCTTACATTATACAATGCATATTTAATAATAATAAACAAAAATACGAGAAAATGGGGTAATAAAAACGCAATAGAGTATTAAAAAATCCGAAAATATAGAGCTAAAAATATCGGAAATAGGGTATAAAAAAACCCGAAAATAGGGTATTTTAATACCCGGTTTCTTAAGAACCGGAACCGGGAACATAGGGTATAGTTTTTTGGTCAAATAACCGGAGCTGGAACCGAACCGGGTATAGCAATAACCGGTTCTAACCCTTAAAATGAGAAACCAAACCGATTCCATAACCGGAACCGGTTATTAAAAATACTCGGTTTGTGCACCTCTACTTGGTGCAATTCAGTTTGGTTTCTACAATGCATTCCCAAGGCATTCGTTTATTCTATGGCTGGCTATTCTGGAGAGGTTAAGGACTCAAGATAAGATCTTTAGACGGGGTAGAGGTGATTAGAGGTGCACAAAAATCCCGTACTCGAAACCAGACTTGGTAAAAAATTTGGAACCGGTCTTTTAATACTCGAGTATTTTATACTTGAAACCGACACCGACCCTTCCCGTAAGGTATAGATGAAAGTCCCCGGGACCCCCTGGATCGATGACGAACATCACGTGAAATCAACAAAACATACAAGATAGAAAGATGTAGAAGATGAATCTTTAATATTGAAATGATCATCACAGATTACATAAACCGAAAGAATATGCATCTTACTAACACATACTCTCTCTCTATCTAGAATGTGCACATACTAATGGAGAATGGCTGGGGTTTGTGAGAGTTGCACAAAGCTTTTTTTTTGCCCTAATCTTACCTCTACACCACATATATAGAGGCAAGGGACTAAACCTAACAAACCCGGACAACATGTCCTGACAAAACTATCCGAACTTATAATAAATTCAGACCAAACCAAATAACAAAGTCAGACAATACTTGGTTTATTCCTTGACTTCTCTTGACTTGGACCTTTGACTTCGTTGACCAGAACTGATATACAGTTACCCAGCGGGAGCTGCACTTACAATAGATATGGTATACGTTTTGTTCTCAATACCTGGAACCAAATCCGGAATCGATCATACCTAATTAATACCCGAAACCGGACAAGAACCGGAAACGAAACTGATCATACCTGATACATAATTTTAATATCTATCTTTTAAATTTATGTTAGTGCATTTATTTTTAATTTTTTTTTACATTTTAATAATAATAAACAAAAAGACAAGAAATATGGTAAACAAATGCAATAAGAGTATTAAAAAAACTGAAAACAGGGTACTAAAAAACTTGGAAATATGGTACAAAAACCCGAAAACATGGTATTTTAATATCCAGATCCTTAAGAACTGGAACCAAACTCTACCCGAAACTAGACACATAGGGTATGGTTTTTTTTTGTCGAATAACCGGAACCGGAAACGAACCGGTTATAGCAATAACCAGTTCCAACCCTTAAAATGAGAAACCGAACTGGTTCTATAAATAGAACCAATTATTAAAATACCCAGTTTGTCCACCTCTAGAGGTGATGTCACACCCCGTATTTCCAACACAATCCCGATGGGCCCGGGTGGGGAGTATTGTGACGTAAGATTGGTATCATCATGGTCAAACATATATAGCACACCGGAAGTCTTGAATATTAAATATTATTACAAACCATAGAGTTTAAAAGTCTATAAAGTAAATACATGGTTTGCAATATTAGATCCACAGGCGGATCGAAAGTACGGAAATGATATTCTCCGACAGACTTTAGGCTTGACTAAGAACTTGCAAAATTCTCTACGTCTTTACCAAGCAACTCCTAGCCTATTCCGTGTCGAAACCTGTCACTTAGCCTTTTTGGAAAATACGTCAGTTTTCACTGGTAAATACATTTAACCGACTCATTTTGAAAACATTTAAAATTTGTTTTAGGTGCATTGAGCACGAAAATCTTTTGTAACATGGGACAATTCAAAATTATCTTGTTTACAGTTTTACAAGCCTGTCAATACATATGAGGTCCGGTGCAGAAACCGAATAACCTGATTGACCGACACACCACTTAATAAAAACCCACGAATGAGTATAAAAAATATTTATTTAGCATTAGCATCTGTCAGGTGTATGCCTACACCCCGCTCTTAGGTCGTGGCCACTAGTAACTTCAATGAGCCAAAGATATCCAGGACACGGTCGAGTTAACCCCTAATGTTTAAGTTATCAGACATACAGAATAAAACGGGTTATAAGATTTAGTAAATCACAATCCAATAAACATGATCCCATACCCGACCAAGCGGTAATATAATGCCGTATCCCAAGCCCGTATAGGGAAAATAAGCTGAAGTATTTACCTGAGCTAGTTCTTCTAACGAATAGTAAGTCAGCCGATAATCAAGAAGACAAATGCAAAGTATCGATCTACTGGGAGGCTTCTAGTATGGATTGATGGTATTAATAACCAATTAGAATGCTAACGGGTTTAGGTTGAGTCGTTGACTCGAACCAGTTAGCTTAAAGGATACGTAACGGAACGATACGCTAGATTAAGCGATGACCGTAAAGAATGTTGTTTAAACCCGACAAGTACTAAGACATGTATATTTTGGGTAAGCATATAACATTCTTGATTTTGATATAAAAATGATAAGGTTAGACCCGTTTCGGTGAATTTACGTAAACTAGTCACGTAGGCTTAACCGTACGCATATAAGCGATGCCGGGTAACCGGATGAGTCATATACAAGTTTCATGTGTCATTACATTTAAAACATGTTATAATATCAGTAAGATATTAACATGCATGCCCGCTATAGTTTTAAAATCGAATTCAGCTTCAAAAGAGTAATTTGGTCATTTTACGATTCATAAAAAAAGAGTTGGTGATTAATCTGATGTCATGATCATATATTATTTATAAAAATATATTATTTATAAAAATATATTATTTTATGATGTTACATCAGTAAGATATCAAATATATGTGTGGTTTATATTTGAAGACCAAACTATGCCCCGAAAGGGTATTTTGGTCATTTCACACATAGATTTGAAGGCTTATTTGGAAATCTGAGCTTATAACTTGTACCTACTGTAAAAATATTTAAAATAAGTTTTATAATCAGTAGGTAACAAGTCTTGATGCTTAGATATGGTTTTAACCCATACTATGCGTCGAAAAGGCGATAAAGTCGCTAAATGACGATTTAATCGATGTTTAAGGAAAATTATATTTTCGATCAGGTTTGTATATTCAAAATATTTTATTTAACACATAAAATCAGTTTGTAAAAGGTTTGGTCATGAAAATGTCTTTAAAACTCATTTTATGCACCGTAAGGGCATTATCGTCATTTATCGATACCATGCAAGAGCCTTTACATAAACTCAGTTTATAAACTGATTTAATTTTCCAAATAATTCTAATTATATTGTAACATCAGTAGATAAAGTGTTTTATTGTAAGAGTCATGTTAGAACATTTTATTTGCCGAAAAGGACATTTTGGTCATTTAAAAGCTTGATTTTGCGAAATTTAGGAAAAACTCATGTTATGACCAAAATAATGACATGCATTTAAGCCCAACAAATCAACATATCAGTAGATAACTTATTTGCATGCTCATTTATATTTTAAATCTCATTTTACGCAAAGGCGAATTAGTCATATTTAGCACATCGATGAAACTTGCGCATAACTCGGAATATGATAATGATCATGTAGTATGACCTCAGAGGGTTATACTACATTATATAAGGATCATAATGCAACTTAGAATCGGCCTTGAAAGATACCAAATCGGGTCAGAACTGAAAGTCAAAGTAGAAGTCAAACACCGCGACTTTCGGTTGCGAACCGACCTTAGATCTGGATTTGACGAGCCGAACATGTTCCCGCATGTTCTTATAATTATTACCAAGTTATTAAAGTGAAAAAACAGATTTTATATCATGCACATCATCAGTTATGAATTTATTCCCAAATCTGACCCAGTTTGACTTTTTATGAATTAGTTGACTCGTCAATTGGTTATGCAAACGTGGTAATCAGGAGGTGCCCATTTGAGGGATTATTACCTACCTTATTACAATCACGTAAACATGTTTGATTCGAACCAAGGCTGAACGGATAAAGATCAAACCGAAAGTCAAACCGTTTTTACGACAAGCTTGACTTTTGGCTTGAAAGCTTAATAAAATGAACAAGGAGGATTAAGGACACTTACTAAGGGTCCTTCTACGAATTTAGAACAGGCTTGAAGATTGCTTGAGCTCCATAATTTGCAGAGATTTGAGGATGAGAGTTTGAATTGTGTGCAAGTTCTTTGAAGGATGAATCAAGACTTCAATTTATGGAATTGGAAGATGTTGGAGGTGGATACAAGTGTTTAACATGCATCCCTGAGGCACACAAGTGTCCAGGTACGTGTCTTGAGCAGAGATATGTTGGAGATTCGCGAAAAGATGTGGTATGCATGCAGGTCTGCAGATGTCATGCATTTTCTGCGAACTGGCTTCTATCGCGCGTCGCGCGGGGACACCAGGTCTCTGGCGCGTGGCGCCATAGGTGTCAGTTCACAAAATTTCCATTTTGGCCCCTGGGCTTCTCCAAACTCCCATATTTCGACACTTTTGCATATATTATTCGATATGGCAGCTAGTTGGCACTCTCGGATGATCAACCGAACATTGATAAGCTTCGGGTTTGTTAAAAGGTCACTCAGAGGCATAGTTTAAGCATATTGACACTTTTAGTCCCTTAACTTTGTTATTGTCACTCAGAGGTTATTAAAATAACATAACGACGTTCTTGGTCCCTCTCGGTCGTCACTCGGCCCGAGGATCAGTGGGACACGTGCCGGGGTTTAATTGGACGGGAAAATACGAGGTGTTACAGGTGATGATTTGAAATGTGTTTTTTATGTGGGCTACAACCTGATGGTCATGCTTAGAGGGGCACAAACCCGGTATTTTTAATAATCAGTTTTGAATTCTCGTTTTAAGGGTCGGAACCGGTTATTGCTATAACCGGTTCGGTTCAGGTTCTGGTTATTTGATCAAAAAACCATACCTATGTGTCTGGTTGCGGGTAGGGTTCGGTTCTAGTTCTTAAGTAACGGGGTATTAAAATACCCTATTTTCAGGTTTTTATACCCTATTTCCCAGTTTTTAGTTCTATATTTTTCGTATTTTTTAATACTCTATTGCGTTTTTATGACCCTATTTTCTCGTATTTTTTATTTATTATTAAATATACATTGTACAATGTAAGAAAATTAAAATAAATGCACTAATATAAATCTAAAAGAAAGATATTAGAATCATGTATCAGGTATAACCGGGTATAAGCGGTTCCGGTTCCGGTTCTTGTCCGGTTTTGGGTATGATCGGTTCCTGTTCCAGGTATTGAGATCAAAATGCATACCCTATCTATACCCTACGGATAGGTTCGGTTCCGATTTCAAGTATAGATTACCCGGGCATTAGAAAAACCGGTTCCTTTTTTTCTATATGGTCCGGCTCCGAGTACGGTTTTTTTGTGTTTTTTTGTGCACCTCTAATCATGCTCATGTTTTCTTTGAATGTGGGCTTTCTAAGCAAGTGTGGGCTTACTTCAAAGGATTGTTTAAATTGGGCCTTGTTTCGAATAGCTAGACTGATGTGAAAATGCTTATAAATTCTCGGTCCAAGAACAAATCTATTTGGATGGTGATTGAAAAGCTTGTCTTAGGTGTGATAATTTGTTTCATATGGCAAGAACGGAACTTCGGGACGCATCAAGGTAAAAACCGTAGCTTTCAAGAGAGATCTGTAACAGAGCCGTCTCCGAAAATGTAAAAAATAATTAGGGCCTTGTGCGAAATAAAAAAACCGGGCCCTACCCACCCTAGCAAAACGAATATCGATACTGGTTTTGATAATATGGATATCGGCATACTCTATTTTAAATACAACTACATTTTCAACAATATTTACGCCTTCTTCCTATTAATTAATTATGATATTCTCAAGTATCCTTTTGTTTTAAACGTGTACTCATTTTCCATCCTTTTTACAGATAATTGATATTGACAAATATTACAGTTATCTAAATATTGTTGGAAAAAATAAATATACTGATGATTTTTTATTAGATTTAGAGTTAACTTGCTTAATTAGCTTATGATTTTCATTATTATGAACCAATAAAATGAAATATGAAAGGGCTATGGAAATAGAAATTAAAATGAATGACTGCAGAACTAGGCCTGGGCATTAATTGCGAACTAAAGAAAGACACAGCTAGTAATCAACAGTATTAATTGAGAAAGGATTCACTGAATTGTAAAAAGAAAAACATTAGGAAACAAGCAGGCCTCGAACTTGGTACCATCAACTTAAAATCCAAGTTCTAAACCACTGATCTATGAGGCTATATGGTATCTTAGGTTAATGTAGAACATAATATACATATATAATATAAAAGAAATTGTAAAAGTTTTACGGGCCCTTTTACATTTTGGGCCCCGAGCCGGCGCACACCCAGCACTTGCTCATGGCCGGTCCTGATCTGTAAGATCGTTATATGCATGGTTCAATTATGGCTTATGGGGTTAAAAATCAAGCCTTCTCTTCAAGTATATTTAGCTAATAAGCGTTGGGGATCTACTAAAGAATTAGAGTGGATGGGAGCTGGATTGGGCCCGCCTCGCAAAGATTATGTTCAAGATGATTAACAGATGTGGGATGTTATGTGGGCTTTCTGTTGGCTCAAGGATGCGTCGATCTGATAGCAGAATCAAACACAAACGAACATGTTACGAACTTAAATGAACGAATGCGGCCTCTGTTGTTCATGTTCGTTCTATTAATTAAACGAACGAAACTTCTTGTTCGTGATCGTTCATTTATTAAACGAACGAACACAAATCTTGCCAAACAGTTCACAAACTATTCGCTAAACGTTTGATTCGTTTACGGCCTAGACACAGAGACGTCTCTGAGAATTCACGTACCCTGTTCGAGCTCGAAAAAATGTGCCCTTTCATAATGTTTTTATTATTTTTATTATTATTATTTTAAATCAAATTAGTATGGGGCCCAATAAACCTAATACCAAGTGAGCTAAATTCTAAACCATAAAAAATAATTTTTAATATGTCTATATTGGAATTGGTATGTGTTTATTATTTTAAAAAATAATATATATATATATATATATATAAAATATATATATATATATATATATATATATATATATATATATATATATATATATATAGGGTTAGGATCATGTGAGAAGCACTAGGCTAATTGAGAAACTTGAGAAACATTATGGACCACACATTTTCCCAAAATTTTTCATAATATACACATATGTATAGTTTAAAATTGACTATATACATATGTGTATAATTCAGTATACATATATATATATATTCAATTCTAAACTATAGATATGTGTATATTACGAAAAGCTTGAAAAAATGGGTGGTCCAAAATGCTTCTTAAGTTTCTCAAATAGGGTGGACTTCTCTTAGGATCCCTAACCTATATATATATATAGGGTGAGGTTCCTGTAAGAAAGACTTTTTTCGTGAGAAGTGTGAGAAGGCATAGGAATTGACATGTATGCATCATGTTTTGAACTTAGGCATGATGTTTTGTGTTGTTTTGGCAAGAAAAACACCGAACATAAAAATTTAAAACACAATGCAATGTATTACGGGCGTAAAATTTAAAACACAACTGAAACACGCTACTTAACACTTAAAACACACTACTTTACGTTCTTGACATGGTGTTTTAAGTTTTAAGCCTAGAATTCATTGCATCGTGTCTTAAATTGTTATGTTTGGTGTTTTTTTTGCCAAAACAACCCAAAACATCATGCCTAAGTCCAAAACATGATGCCTACATGTCAATTCTTATGTCTTCTCACACTTCTCACGAAAAATGTCTTTTTTACAGGATTCTAAGACTATATATATATATATATATATATATATATATATATCGGATTTTAAAAAAATTGCGTGTCCCTCGTAATCACGAACATTGTGCGAAGGTCCTCCCCGCACACTATCAAAGCCCATTGCCTAGACACATCCACCCACTATATCCATCTTTGTTCGGTTTGTCGTTTCTTGAAACCATTGTTAGAGTTTTAGCCTTATTTTTATTAACGGACCAAACCTTACGTAAAACTGTTGTTATTTGAAAGACCTATAAAGATTTAAGAGTAAATTACATGGTTTGTCCTTTAACTTTACACTAATTTGCATTGTGTGTCATTTATCTTTAGAAATTACACCGTGTGTCCTTTATTCGAAACTTTTGCACATCGCGTGTCCTTTATTTGAAATTTTGCACACCACAAGTCCTTTATACTAACATCCATATATTTTCATGGTTAAGACCAATCATATGCCCCTTACATGAGAGACAAAACTGTCATTTTATCATTTTCTATATATTCAATTTTATAATTACACATATGTAAATTACTGTTAACATGTATCTAATCATAAAAATACATATAATAAATGATAAAAATATCATTATATATGTATATATATAATGATTGTTTATTAAGAGTTCTGAAATAAACCCAACCGTATACATACATACATACATACATACATACATACATACATACATATATATATATACATACAAACATATATATATATATATATATATATACATACATATATATATATATATATATATATATATATATATATAAAAGGGATAAATCATGATAAAATTAGTTTAAATGAGAAACTTGAAAACTATCAAGAATAGCCTAAAAAACATACCATTTTTTACAATCTTTTACTAAATTTCATTATTTTTGGTATAATTTTTTTTAAAAAAAATAAGTACTATACATGTGCATTTCTACGAAAAAACCTAAACTCTCTCTAACTCCCCCTCACAACCCCCCCCCCCCCCCCCCCTAAAAATACCCCCCTCCTACACCCCCATCTCCCAAAAACCTAACCCCCTACCTAAAAACTAAACCCCTCAAAAAGCTAATCGTAAAAGCTAAGTTAAACACAAATCAAATCCTAAGCTTAAATTACATGTTCAACATATACATATAATGCATATATGCAGTGCTAATTTTTTTTATTTATTTAAAATATTTTTATACATTAAAAATAGCAAATTTTAATAAAAAAGTTTGTAAAAAACACGTAAATTTAATAAAAATGACAAAATGACAGTTTTGCCCTTTATGTGAGGGCACATGATTGGTCTTAACAACCAACGAAAATGGATGGAGGTTAGTATAAAAGACATGCGGTGTGTAAAAGTTTCAAATAAAGGACAATCAGTGTAATTTCTAAAGATAAAGAACATATAATGCAAGTTGATGTAAAGTTAAAGGACAAACCGTGTAATTTAATCAAGATTTAAATATGTCCCCAAGGTTAATAGGTTATCCATTCCTATATAAATTAAAAAAAATAGATTAGGATTAGTTGTGGGAGTAATAACAATAATAAAAAAATATGAATCTCCTAAAAATAAGGAACTTCTCTAGAACTTGAATCACCAATTTGCAGCTTACACGTGTACAACGTAGAAGTGACGATGAATCGATGTACAAATCAATGTAAAAAATATTTATATTTGACAATCAGCTGTGGTAGAGTGGTTGGAGAAAATTTGGTATTCTTTGTGATTCAGGCTCGACTTCCACTTTTTTTATTATTTTCTACAACATTCAGGTGAAGGGCGAACACGAGTGGCGTCGGTTTGTCTTGGATGAGAGGCGAGGTTTTACCGATTATTTCACTGTCGTGCATTCGGGCGGGTAGAGGTCGAGATTCCACGCATCTAGGAGAGGCAAGGGGTTGGCGGTGGTAGAGTAGTCAACCTTGGCCACAACGCCCGGTATCACGGAGGTTGGCACGTCGTTCCTTGCCGTTTAAAAAATATTTTTATTTAGCCCTGGATTTAGAAACTATTGCTCTGGAAACTAATCACCTTTTGTCAAACAAAAAAGTACACCTCTATTTTTTCTCCTCAAGTTCATGCAATACCTCCTTCCTAGCCAAACCAAATTCTAGTGAGAGAAGTTACATTTTCTATAGAGAGAAAAAAAGTAACACAAAAAGTATAACAATAGAGAATGAATGTGCAGACTTGGAAGAACATAGTACTCATAATCCTCTCTTTCATTTCAATTTTCGGATTATTTATCGTCTTCATAATTCCAGATCATTTTTCAAAGATTTCGATTTCTCACTCAAGTTCATTGTCATCTTCTTCCTCGTTATCGTTGATCAATGAAGCCGATCAATGGACAGTTTCGAGGAAAATTACTAGCAATTTGGGGAAAATTGAAGCTGGATTAGCAAAATCTCGAGCGTTGATTATTAAAAAATCTGGTGGTATTCGAACGGTTGATGATGAAGATTATGTGCCTTCTGGTTCGGTTTATTGGAACCCTGAGTTGTTTCACAGGTACCTATCGCTTTCAGTTTTGGTAGATTATTCGCAGTTACCTTGTTCGTTTCTCAAATATGAAGATTCTTTGTGAAAGAGTTTGCTTGAATTGGCAGAAAGTTGTAAATAATTATTTGATAATTGAAAATAATAATAAATTAGTGTTTAAAGAAAGAAAAACACATTATGAATTTGTTTTTATATTTGGTGCTTTAAAATTTAAATCCTAAATTACTTTTTAAATAATTATTGCTAATTAATTTTTTTGGTTATAAATAGGTATGACATGTAACATTAGTTTATATGTAACACATAATATAACAAATAACCATTGTGTGAGTTTATAAGCTTGATTTTTTTTATTATTTATAATAAAAAAAACATGAAATTAGGTTTCATCTTCAAACATAAATTACGTGTATTAACTACTTCTTCCTAGTAAAAATTAATGTTGGTGTCTGATATATTTGTTTAGATATTTTTTCAACTTAAAATTTTAATGCTCGATTTTAGACCCTACCAATATTGTTACCGTAAATTTACTTCCACACCCATTTTGATGTAACGTTTACAAATTTTAATTGTTTCTTTGGCTTCTATAATTCACAAGGTTCAGTTTCCTACAAAATGATGATAATTGAATTTTAGACTCTTCAATTATTTCATATTACAATTTATACAATATAATGGTAAAATTAGAGAAGTTATTTTATTACTTAGTAAAAAAATTGCAAATTTTGCATAGGAGTTACCTAGTGATGGAGAAAGAGTTGAAGATATATGTTTATGAAGAAGGCAACCTGCCAGTTTTTCACGATGCACCTTGTGATGGGATTCTTGGAATGGAAGGAATATTCATAAACGATATGGAAATTAGTCGGTTTCGTACAAGAGACCCTGAAGAAGCTCATCTTTTCTTCCTCCCGTTTAGCATTGTGTCGGTTGTTCATTATGTTTTTGAGAGAGAAACCCGACTTTGGAGTGACATGAAGAACACTGTCATCGACTATGTTAATGTCATAGCCGAGAAACATCCGTATTGGAACAGAAGCCGTGGTGCTGATCACTTCATGCTTGCTTGTCATGATTGGGTATTTTCAAATACAATATGATTTTTCATATAAATTACAAGTATTGATAATATAAGTATAGGTGACAAGATGCCAACACGTCAAATGCGACATTTTACACGCGTTTTGGCTTGTACATACCCATTCTTTCATTTTTTTATTAACTCGTTAAGCGTGATTAATAATAATTTTTAACTTCTTAATTTGACTAAAACGATATAAGAATCAATGTTTTTGACGACTTTCAACGTGTTTGACACATATGATCTCTTTAAAGATAATATACAATTAACCAAACCGACTCTTCGTATGTAAAGAAATTAGAAACTTGAAATTGTCATCGTTGGTAACAAATAAAGATAGGAATGATGTTTTAAAACATTCATTTTGTATATAGTCTACACACACCTGAGTGAGTGCGATTTGGTCGGACATATCAAAAGTTTTCATGTGACTAATAATAGTTTCTAATATATTCTTTCTTATACCGGTTTTCACATAGGGGCCTGAAATCTCATCTGCGATTCCTACCTTATACAAGAACTCCATTCGAGCTCTTTGTAACGCAAACACTTCAGAAGGATTCAACCTTACAAGAGACGTCTCAATCCCAGAAATATATCTTCCTCATGGTACAACCAAAGGGTTGCTAGGTGGTCCTTCCCCATCCAAACGAACCACCCTAGTCTTCTTTTCCGGTGGTGTTCATGGCTACATTCGCGAAGTACTTCTTGACCATTGGGAAAACAAGACTGAAGACGGTGTCAAGATCCAAAAGTACCTCTCAAAGGGCGAAGATTATCACGATGAGGTGAGATTTACTATGAAATTATTAGAGTAAATTACTTTTTGAGTCCTTGTGTTTTAGTGGCTTTAACTACTTGAATCCAAAATCAAAACGTTTAACGTTCTTAGTCCTTAATCGCTTATTTTATAACGTTTTGAGTCCAATTTATAACACTTGTACTTTTGATTTCAGACTCAAGTGGTTAAACCTACTAAAAACACAGGGACTCAAAACATTATAAAATGAGCGCTTAGGGATTCAGAGCGTTAAACTTTTGATTTTAGACTCAAGTAGTGAAAACCATTGAAACCCAGAGACTCAAAAAGTAATTTACTCAAATTATTATGTTTCATATTCAAAACTTGGATGAATAAATTGTCATATAACAAGTTTTTAACTCATGAAATTAGACATGATAAATTAGATCTATTTACTAATGAATAAGTAACTTTGGGTTATCCTTTTTGTCCTAATGGATAACAACACTGACCAAATAAAGAATTCACTTAAAAACAAAACAAGTAAATGAGTCAAAGTCACACATATCATGCAACGTTATAGCTATTTTTATCCAAAAACGTGATTACTATGATCTATTTACTAATGAATAAGTAATCTTGAGTTATCCTTTTTGTCCTAATAGATCGCATTGACCAAATAAAAAAATCACTTGAAACAAGTCAAATGAGTCAAAGTCACAGATATCATGCAACCTTATAACTGTTTTTATCCAAAAAAGATGATTATGAAACAAAAAAAAATGTTGTTTTGCATCGTATTTAATGCCATAATTATGTAAAAATGTGAACTTGTTTTTTTTTTTTGTTCTTTTTTGAAATGAAGTGTTTTAATTCTAGCCAACCCAGTTTTCCACATAAACCTCAAAAGACTTGTATGTTTTCAGGTAAGAAAAAGCAAGTATTGCATTTGCGCAAGTGGTTGGGAAGTGGCTAGCCCAAGAATGGTGGAAGCGTTGTACATGGGTTGCATACCCGTCCTCATAAAGGATCATTATGCAAAGCCATTCAATGACATACTGGATTGGCGTAAGTTTTCAATCGACATTCCACTTGAAAACATCCCTAATTTGAAAACCATTCTAATGAGAATCTCTCAAAGAAAGTACATTAGATTGCAAAGAAATGGTGTTCAAGTTCGAAAGCATTTTGTGGTAAATTTACCTCCCAAGAGATATGATGTTTTTCATATGATTCTACATTCTATATGGCTAAGAAGATTGAATACTCGTATTCATGATCCTCACCAACCATGATCTAGCTTATTGGAGAATTAAATACATATATTAGTTTGTGAGAAAGAACTATGATTTGTAATATTATGCTGTACTAAGATTTTTTGATAAGTTCATAGACAAGTATAAGTTGAGGTGACATTTTGACCAACTAAATTATGAACAACTCAGTTAAGTTATACTTTATGATTTTTTTTAGATAATATTATTTTAGATTCAGAAAACTTGTCAAGTTACATCAAAACAGAAGGTAGCCGGGCAACAAGCTGCGCCGCCAATCCTTTCTGAATTGCAAACCCTAACCTTCCAAATACAAACCCTTGCCCCCTTGGGGTTGAACAATTGCTGTAGACGACCCGTTGAACCCCCGTCAAGAAGTGGATAGCTTCTGGTGCTAGGGAGCCAAAAGTATCAAAGGCAAAAGGGACAAAGACATGCTGGTTCTTTGCGCAAGCTTTAGCGTGCTTATCCACTTTCTTTGATTCTGCCTTTCTTGCCGCTTGTCCAGCTACAAACCCGTTTTCCCTTAAAAAAATATTAGCTAAAAATACACTGATTAAATGGATATATTTAACATAAGAATATAAGAATGTACTCGACTTGTATTGCTAAAATCGGTTGATATTTAAAAAGCATGTCACCATTTATTTTTAAAGGCACCCTAGATCGGTTGATCTTTAAAAAGCATGTCACCATTTTTTCTAAAGGCAGATCGAACTTGTTTTTACATACTAAGTCGTTTTTATATACAAAATAGGATTATTTAAAAAAATAATAAATTTGTAATCAAGGAGATATTATTTGTAATGTAACTAGTGGAAGTGCTCAAGCTCGTGATGAGTTTTCGTCGGTATGGGTTTAATTTGTTACAGTACCGGTACAATATCGACACTAGGTGACAAGTAGTTTACATTGATTGAGAACCATAAAAACAAATAACGGTACTTGTGCTGATGTTGTTCGCACGATCTCGTTCGGTTGATTATACTTTTATGTTATTGTAATGTATAGACATGGAATGTGAGGAAATCCTTTGTTTTAGAGGTCATGGGTTACATGGGAATGGTGTGCCAAATCATGAGTTTTATGGTTAACTAGGGTTGTAGTTATTCGCGCGTTGCAAAGGGACGCAGTTGGAATTCAGAACGTATAGCAGACCATGATAACCGATAATTAAATTTATAAAATTAAATACAATGATACCTAAATGTGTTATGCTATTTGCGTTGTAACTCGGCTTTAAACATTAAAATAACAAGGAAAGGTAAAACAATATAGTAAATAACAAAGTTAAAAAAAGGGTAAACGAAAAAGAAAACGACAGAAACTCGGCCGGTTTCGGTGCACTTGTTATGGGAAAGAATAAGAAAAGTTGAAAAATATGTTCAAAAGAGTATTATCGGTGCATTCGTTAAAAATACTAAAGTAAAAAAAACCTTCGTCACACTCGTTATAACAAATAAAAAGAAAAGTTAAAAAATATGTATAAAAGGGTAGTAACATATTTGTTAAAAAAACTATTTACGGGTAGAAAATAATTTAGTTAAAGTAAAAGAAAAAAAATACAATAATTAAACTAATGGGTTTGAAATGAAAAAGTTTACACTAAATAACAAAATAGACTAGAGGAAAAAAAACATTATTCATCTTCTTATAATTTATGATTATAGTTTATATAGATTATATAGAGATAATAATAGACATGGAATGTGAGAAAATTCCTTGTCTACCTTTGCAAGGAAAAACAAGTGCTCTTCTCTTTGGTTAATAGTATTAACTTGTAGTCCATGAATATAAATAATGAACATTATGATGGAATATTTTGTGCCTAAGGTTTGGGAAAATAGTTTTGTACTTTTTTTTATAATCTTTTCAAATGAAAAGCTATAAACATGACAAGCGGTAGATTTAGATAGATTTTTGATTGTGTTAGAGCATTGTTGTTATCTTGAAATAATTTTATATCCTTAGTTGTTGTATGATAGATTTAGATTTTTGATTGTGTTAGAACATTGTTATTATCTCGAAATAATGTATATCTTTAGTTGCATGATAGATTTTATAATGTGTTTGTCTATGCAATCTTTGTCGTGTAATCTGTCTGTTACAAGCCGTATATTTATATATGACCCGTATACTAGGTGCCAATATAATTTTTTTATTATATAGATAGTAAAACTCTTTTATATATGGTTTTCATGAAAAATAGTTTCATTAGTATTATTATTTCTTATATATTTCTAATAAGTTAATTAGTATGACAATTTAAGTTTTTATAGCCATATATAGTCATACTACTATAGTTATATTAGATATATTTTATCCTTGTAACAGTTATAACACATATCTTTATCTTATTTTTATATATGGTGAATTTTCTTTTTTTCAATAACATTTTTTTTACACCTTAATACCATCTAGTCTTTCATTTATAAGTTTTTACACCTTAATGCTAATTTAAATGCATACTTACCACTAGGTTATGGGTGATCAAATTCCTCTTGAAAGTATAAATTCCCCCCCCCCCCCTCCCTCCCTCTGATTGATTTATCTTTTATATACTTTTTTCATGTATTTAGTTTTACGTCATTCCAACTTTGACTAGGTGATAGATACTCTTGCCTTTTAGAAGAAAATAAGTGTTCAATTCCTATCATAGAGTAGATTATGATTAATTATAGTGTAATTTAGAAGTAAGAATAGAATAACTCGTTGTATCAAAATACAAGTGGGAATGCCCGCATCTGTCACAGGTACTTATGTTTTTTTTTTACGTAAACGATTTTTCTATTGTACTCGTATAAATGCTTTGTACCTTGATAATCCACAAAAGGGTGGTAAATAAACATGAACTTTATAAATAAGCATATTTTAAAGCTAAACCTCTATTTATTTTACGTCAACCCAACAAACCCATTTTGACCAAAACACAATGCTATTTGCCCATATTTAGACCGGTTCTTTTTTTTAAAGGTAAACTTCATTAAAAACCAAAAAGCACGGACATCTCCAAGCTAGATATGACCCGACTAAACAAACGCTACATCATAGGAAAAGAAAAATTACACCAATTCTTCCACTCTACCATACCCTCCTTATGTCTACTCCTATACCAAAGATACCCCAACGATTTATATCCGAAACTATGTGAACTATAGTCTCTTCATTCCTTTTAAAGACCTTCTCGTTCCTAGCCTTCCATATTTGCCAGCATGTCAAAATCATTAAACCATAGATAATCCCTTTCTTAGCCTCCGATTCGTCCAAGTAATTAACCAAGTGAAGCAAGTTTGTAGACGAGAACACAAAAAACGGCGTTATCTTGCCCCAATTTGCGATGGCGTTCCACACTCTACCTGCCAATCTACAAGCTGAAAACAAATGATCCGAAGTTTCTTCTGTTTCTCCACAAAAAAACACACGAACCATCACCCACATAGATGTTCCTCCTTCGAAGAGCACAATAAGTCGGAATCCTATCCATGTTTGCTCTCCACCTAAATATATTACATTTGGACCAGTTCTAACAACCCCACTTCTTTAGTCTTTTGGTTAATTACCGACACTTTAATGAATCAAGTTTAGGAGTAGATCTTGAAGCAACATAAGTCCGTTATTTGATTCATTTCCATATCTGTTTTTTTAATAAAAAAGGAAAATAAATTTATTTATTTTTTACTTTATGACCACTTTAAAATAGAATTCTTTGATTGATATGGAATTATGACTTGATGATAGAACGTGTATGCTCAAGCTGTCCACATGGATGTCTCTTTTTCTATATCTTTGAATCTGGGCTGAAGAACAAATATATTGCAAGGGTAGTTAAAAAATGAAGCACATAGCACCTAGTAGCTTTTGAAAACTTTTTAAATGTGATGAATGGAAATTTAGTGATATTATTAATATTAAATTATACATATAGTGACAAACTCTTAGAGTAAATTTATTTATATCACTTGTTTCATTTTTATTAAAATAATAAACTTTTCATATGGTGGTATTGATGACAACTCTTGAGTAGAGTTTCTTTTATGACAATTGATTAGAGATTTTATGGCAAATTAAGTCTCTAATTATGTTAAACTTTTCACCACCAATGATTCTTGCATACTTAGTAGGCTATGTGCCTCTTTTGATGTGGCTAGATACAAGTAAAGAGATGTATGCATGAAGAGCCTTGGAGAAAAAAAATACTTGATGACTCATATGTTGGGAACATATAGAGATAAGTTTCTCTATACGATTCAACTTCATTTCTACTCTAAGTTTCCAAAATTTGTAACACTATGATTTTACCCGGTGTAACCTCGGGCGCGTGGCCTTCTCCGGCAGTACAGACTGCTTCGGCTGTTGTACCCCTGGAGACAGACGCGTCGTCTTTAGTAGAGGCGCGAAATCTATTTTAAGGGAACCGTGTTGAACACGTGCCTCAGCCACAACCGTCAACATCGTTTGTTCTTTCTTACAGCAAGGGATACTACAAGAAGGCCTTGTTCGAGCACAAAGTTGATTACTCTATCTTTTGAAGATCTTGCTAAGGAGACTACAAGAATATGTTCCTAAAGATCAAGTTGAAGACTTTATCTTTTGAGGATATTGGTTTGAATCGATTGTACTATTAAATAAGTTGTAGTTCATATTTAATTTTTTTCGTTTGAATTTGTACACGGTCATGTACTACAATTTCCCAAATGTGTAAAGAGAGTATCTTTACTATTTTTTATTTATATAATTTTTATTATAATTGTGACCCATGTCCTACAAACTTAAAACAGATTCCGTGAAATTGTTGCTACAATCTTAAAACCTTATTCATAAGGATTTTGGGTTCACGAAAGGATTTATAATAAAAAAAATATTTTTAGAGATTATGATTGAAGGGGTATGGTCCCGAAAACCTTGTGCCTGCGCAAAGGACCATCTCAATCCTTCTAACGAAATTCTGTCTTACCAACCCTGCGCGGGGTCGCGCAGGCAAGCAAGATAAAATACGCAGAAAGCATCTTCCAAATAACCATGCGCCGGGATTCGGAGAAGATTAATTACCATTTAACACCTTTGCGCGGTTCCGCTCAAAGATACTGTTAAGCTTGAATAAATCTCCTCTCCTCAAGAATACCCGCGCATAGAACAGAGGAAGCAGACAAAAGGAATCTTTTCTGTTATAACAAACTTGACACGTGGCATCTGGTAGAAGGATCACAGCTGTAAGACTTCTAGAAACGGTTGCATGTTCATCGTGCAAGGCCTCCTGCAGGTGTAATTGAATGTGACGTGGCACAATCTTGTGCACTAATCTAAATCACGATGATGGCATGCCTTGTATATATATCGAGCATAAATCACTTTCCACGTGGCATCATCCTAGCCGTAGATCTGCACACGACCCGTGTGCCTAAACGGTGATGCAACCAACTAACGACATTAAAGATTCCGTTAACTCTTCATCCACAATTTTGGCGCCCAAACCCAGTTATAAATAAGTAACTTCAGGAACAAGAAAAGGTATTCACTCTCACTTACTCACTCTCTTACTTCACTTTAAACTATTCCGATCAACGTGTACTTATTCTCACGCCGGAGGGTGGTCACGGAGAGAAACCCCATTCTCTCCGTGGCGAGGCTAACGGCGGTTTGTTTTGCAGTGTATCGGAAGCTTCTATCATCACGGTGAACAATCGGAAGATTAACCTTTTATGCAGAACTCTCTCAACAGATCTAATCTGATTCCGGTCGTTTAGATATGGTGTTTCTTCATTGGCGCCCACCGATTTCTCACCTTTTTCTTTCATCTTTTCGTTTTATTTCGCTTGAATCTTCAGCATCATGGCTGATGATTCTTCTCATCCTTTAGGTCCTCGATCTGAGATCCGTCACGTTGCTCGCGGCGCTCGAATTGACGGACAAATAGAAGAGACGTCTTACGGCGAAGCTGATGCTCAACATGACTTTGGTCATACGAGCATTCCAGTAACTCCGGCAGCTCCTCACGTCGATGTTGCATCAATTTTACCACTAGGCGAGACTCCGTTGTCTTGGTTAATCAAATCTCAAACGGCTCTTAATGCTATGTATGCTCAACTCTATGCTCTGACCAGAACTCCAGCTTTTCAAGCTCCGGTTAATGCTCCTCAGGTCCGTGCTTCGCCGACACCTCGAGCGTTGAGTTATGATTCACAGATCCGTTCCCGTGCGCCTTCGCATGTATCTATAGAAGGAACTGAGATGTACTCTCAAACCAGGAATGATTCTGTTCATTCTGGAAATCGAAAACAGGAAGATAATACTCAACATCGCACATCTATTCATTCACGTTTGGGCCCGCGACTATCACAGAAGCGGGACATCCAACATGATGAATATGATAAGACTTATGACGAAGGCGATAGCGTAAGTGTTTTAATCGATTATCTACGGATCATGTCAACTATAAGCCTAAAATTCGTGCAACATACAATCCCGAGGCGGAGCATGATTACAATCTGGTGTATCGACTCGCTGAAGCAGCTAAACAATCGAAGTTTGTAAGAGAAATAGCGTTGGCTCCGCTAGAACGAGCAAAGTTACCATCCAATGTGGGGGACGTTTAATGGTTTAACTGATCATGATGATCACATGCGCCTATTCACAGGCGCATGGTTAATTGGAGGATGGACGTTACCAATGTGGTGTCATCTGTTCGTACAAACTCTTATCGGCGCCGCGCGCCTGTGGTTCGACAACTTACCCACAGGTAAACTTTCCTCTTGGAATGACCTCAAGGAGAAATTCCTTACGCATTTTACTCAACAAAGGCGCTACGTCAGAGATTCCTCAGATGTGATGAACATCTGGCGGAAGGATGACGAGAGCCTGGAGGATTTTATCACTCGTTATAACAAGAAAGTGTTAGAAATTGGAGATGTACACGAGGATCTTATACACGCACAGTTCAAATATGCGGTAAGATGTGATGAAATGATGAAAGTGCTTTCTGGAACAACTGGTCTTCAAAGAGCTAGGATAAACTAATGGCAGCAGCCAAGGTTTATGCGCAAACAGAACGGTACCTAAATTCCAACAGACCGCCACTATCTTAGAATCGCCCTCAGGATCTGACTAGGGGCGGTCGGAAGTTTAAGAAAGGTTGGAAGGACTCGAACCAAGGTTCATATTCTCCTTATTCACCAGTAGATGCTCGCGCAACAATTAACAAAATTACTACCCAGAAAGCGATCAAACAAGAGAACCGTGATCGGCAATGGACTCCTCTAACAAAGTCTCCTTCTGAAGTTCATAGCACCGAGAATTATCAGTTCAAGCAACCTCAACCCATGAAAAATAAAAAGGGTCAAGACCCGAATCTCTTTTGTGATTATCACAAATATACAGGTCATACAACTGATAACTGTATAAGCTTGCGCACAGAAATAGAAAAAACATTGAAGAGTGGCAAACTCACCCACTTAGTACAATCGGTGCGCAAGGAAGTTAGACAACTCACGCGCGGGGACGAAGGTCCGAGCAATAAGAAGATGAAGCAGGTCTCTATGATTCAGGGGTTCATCATGCAAGCGCAATTATCAACGTTTTTGAAATGATAAGTGGCACGAACAACAAGTGATCTTTCCCATTGTTCCGGGAGGGCCACAAGAAGAACGACTAGTCATGATTACAGGCATTTTCGGGCATTATCAGACCGATTACATGTTTATAGATCCCGACAGTTCCATGGATATTATATATAAGCAGTGTTTTAAACAATTGAATCCAGAGGATAAGGCACACCTAGAACCAGTCGATTTCCCTTTAACTGGTTTCTGTAATGAGGCTATTTTTCCTCTTCGGCAGATAGTTTTTCCCGTCACCCTCTCTGACGGAAAACATTCGAGAAGCATTAAGGTGAATTTTATGGTAATGCCAGCGACGTCTCACCATGATGTCTTATTGGGACGACGCGCGCAACGTGATTTTAGCATGATTACATCAGCTCCACATGCTGCTTGTGGTTTCCCAACACCAGCAGGCATAGCTATTATGTACGCGCGCAAAGAAATAATGTATATTGAAGAACCAGTTGCTAAAGCTTCCAAACCCGTATCTCCAAATGAGCCTGAAAAATAGGTGCTTAATGTCAAGTATCCTGAGCAAACAATTCTTTTGGATCCCGTAATGACCACAGAAGTCCGCGCAAAGCTCAAACTGTTTATTATTTCGAAACAAAGATATTTTCGCCTGGACGCCCGCTGATATGGTTTGGTGTCCCACGCGACGTCGCAGAACATTGTTTAAACGTGTTTCCTTCAGCTGAACCGGTGGTACAGAAAAAGCGCAGCTTAGGGCCTGAAAAAACTTGTGCAATGAACAAACAAGTTTCAGAATTATTGGATGCTGGAATCCTGCGCGAGGTAAAATATCAGACTTGGGTCGCTAATCCAGTCATGGTACAGAAACATAATGGTGGTTGGCGCATGTGCATTGATTTTAAAGATCTGAACAAAGCGTGCCCTAAGGATTGTTATTCTCTTCCAGAAATCAATAAGAAAATTGAAACCTTAGCATCATTTTGATAGAAATGTTTTCTTGATTGCTATAAAGGACATCATCAAGTGCTAATGAAGAAGGAAGACGAGGACAAGATGGCTTTCCGCACGGAGAAAGGCATTTTCTGCTACACAAAGATGCCCTTTGGTCTCCGCAATGCAGGAGCCACGTATCAACGCCTTATGGATACAGTGTTTGGTGATGATATTGGAGCTACGGTGGAGGTTTACATTGATGATCTTGTCATCATGAGTCACGAGCGAACATCCAACATACTTTTGATTCACTACAAAAGGTGAACTTAAAATTGAATCCGAGCAAATGTTCATTTGGTATGGAAGAAGGCAAGTTCCTGGGATTCATCGTTACAAAAGACGGTTTCAAAGTTAATCCTGATAAAGTGGAGGCAATCCAGAGAATGTCTTCTCCTGCTACTATTAAAGAAATGCAACGATTGGCCGGACGCTTAGCTTCGCTCAATCGTTTCCTTGCTAACCATGCTGCAAAATCTTATCCATTCATTCGTACACTGCGCAATTGCGTTAAGAAGAATGAATTCTTGTGGACTCCTGAAGCAAAGAGTGCTTTCGAGGATATGAAGAATTGTCTCATACAACTCCCAACACTTACTTCTCCGCTTGAAAAAGAGCCAATGATTCTATATCTGGCCGCCTATGATATGGCAGTAGGTTCAATTCTACTGGTTGAACGTGAAGGGGTTCAAACTCAAATTTATTACGTCAGTAAAATGCTCAATGACCCAGAGACGCGATATTCTATTATGGAAAAATTAGTCTTAGCGCTTGTTCATGCGTCGCACAGGCTACGGAGGTATTTTTCAGGTCATGTATTACTGTGTTGACAAATTATCACTTGGGGCAAATTTTATCAAAGCATGATGTATCGGGACGTCTTGCAAAATGGCCTTTTGAGTTGGGAGATTACAATATTTTATATAAGCCACGCCCAGCCATCAAGGGGCAAATATTAGCCGATTTTATTGCTGAAGTACCAACAGACAAAGTTGATGAATGCGAAGCAGTTCAAAACCCGGTTCCCATGACTGACGACAGACCTTGGGTATTATTTACTGACGGCACATCAAACAGCGATGGGGTTGGTGTTGGTCTTCGTTTGTTAAACCCTGAGCCGATCTACCGTCGGGACAATATCCATGGATCGCAAACGAATTCGAAGTGTCAAATTCTCACCATCCCGATGGGATTTAACTCAGAAAGATGAAATTTGTAGTAATCCAGAACTTCGAGAAGAAACTTGGTCGCCGGCAGCCGGAAGTTTCCTTCAGCAAAATATTAATGTAATGTATCTGGCTGGGGCTTGTGCTGTTGTATCACCCTCTTTTGGATATCGAGCCCCCAGGTCGTCGGAATCTTAAAATTCGTCACTAAGCTTCCAAACGCCGATCGGGTCCACTTCAATGGCGGCAATATAGTAGTCATAACAACAATTTCTTCTGGATCTGCACTAGTTGTCATTAAGAGAAACTAGATCGACGGAAAGTTTGGGGGGTGATGATTGGAGAATATACAGAATTACCGGAATAATATGAAGGGCTTGTTCTCTCTGATTCTCTCACTGGCAAGTGAAGAAGAAGGCATAATCGGTATATATAAATATATATATATATATATCGCAATAAATGCCTCGGGTCACAAGAAGCGACTTTTTTGGCCCACACGTAACCCTAGACAGGTCGTGGGCGAGTGGGGAACAATGAAGGTTTTCACGTGCGCGTGAGAGCTCAAACAGCCATAATCCAATTAATGCTGACAAATGACACTGTTGACAACCTGTCAACCAATCATTAGACGTCAGCAGCATGTCATTTCTCACTAACCACCACTTGTTGATTATTGACACGTGTCACTATAGTTTGAAATTCAAATCTTTCAAACAACACTGATTTCTAATCTTCATCAACAAGTTTGACAAATCATTGCGCAAAAGAACAACTCATCCCTCAGATTAAACAAAAGCAACACTTATTTAAGTCCAGTGCTCCACCTACTTGCCTCAGCACATCGGAGCAACACTGGACTGGGGGGACTTGAAGGGGTATGGTCCCAAAAACCTTGCGTCTGCGCAAAGGACCATCTTAATCCTTCTAACAAAATTCTGTCTTACCAACCCTGCGCGGGGTCGCGCAGGCAAGTAAGATAAAATATGCAGAAAGCATCTTCCAAATAACCATGCGCCAGGATTCGAAGAAGACTAATTACCACTTAACACCTTTGCGCGGTTCCGCGCAAGGATATTGTTAAGCTTGAATAAATCTCCTCTCCTAAAGAATACCCGCACATAGAACAGAGGAAGCAGACAAAAGGAATCTTTTTTGTTATAACAAACTTGACACATGGCATCTGGTAGAAGGATCACAGCTGTAAGACATCTAGAAATGGTTGCATGTTCATCGTGTAAGGCCTCATGCAGGTGTAACTGAATGTGACCTGGCACAATCTTGTGCACTCATCTAAATCACGATGATGGCATGCCTTGTATATGTATCGAGCATAAATCACTTTCCACGTGGCATCATCCTAGCCGTAGATCTGCACACGATCCTTGTGCCTAAACGGTGATGCAACTAACTAACGGCATTAAAGATTCTGTTAACTCTCCATCCACATTTTTAGCGCCCAAACCCGGTTATAAATAAGTAACTTCAGGAACAAGAAAAGGTATTCACTCTTACTTACTCTCTCTCTTACTTCACTTTAAACTATTCCGATCAACCTGTACTTATTCTCACGCCGAAGGGTGGTCACGGAGAGAAACCCCATTCTCCCCGTGACGAGGCTGATGGCGGTTTGTTTTGCAGTGCTTATCGGAAGCTTCCATCGTCACGGAGAGAAACCCCGTTCTCTCTCAACAGATCTGATCTGATTCCGGTCGTTTAGATCTGGTGTTTCTTCAATGATCTCATAAATATTTTTTTGAGAAATATGTATGTAGTACAACTTGTTGTGTTTGGATTTATTGAGATTGTTGTACAATCTTAAATCCTACACTGTGATACAAAAACGAATGACATATGGTTCAACATTTGGTTTTGAAACGATTTTGGAATTGTTAATTTTTTTTCTAACTTTTGTGTTAGATCGGGTTTATGAGTATAAACCATACGTTTTTTGTAAACGTTAAATTTCTCTAACTTGTGTGTTAGACCAGAATTATGGGTGTAAACCATACGTTTTTTGTAAACGTTAAATTTCTCTAACTTGTGTGTTAGACCGGAATTATGGGTGCAAACTGTACGTTTTTGTAAACGTTAAATTCTCGTGAATAGAGTTTTTATGTCTTTAAATACGGTTTTATGTTACTTGATTAGAGTTTTATGTCTCTATTTAAAGTAGGCTCTTCATCCACCCATGGATAGATATGAATAAACAAGTCTTATAACGATTTTTGTAATCATTTATTTTAAAGAGCGTGTTAGAATCACTTGATGTAACCTGATACGTTTTATAACGATTTATGTAATCGTTTATTTCTAGCGAGCTTGTTAGAACGTATTTATGGGTAAATTTTTATAACAATTTTTGTAATTATTTACTTCTAACAAAAGTGTTAGAAACGGTTTAGAAAACCGTTAAATTTGAAAATGATTTTTGTAATCAATTGTCTTCTAACATGTGTGTTAGAAACGTTCATGAAAGCGTTAGTTTGGAATTTTTAATTGTTTATTTTCTAACGTTTATATTAGAAAAGCCTTATTTATTTGAAGCATATATGTGTTTATAACAAGTCGAATTAATAATTTGTGGAGATGTTAATACTTCTAACGTGCGCGTTAGAATTTCTTGCATTTTAACATTTTAATATGATTGTTAAAAATGGTTCATTACAAATGCTTTGAAATGTTTTATGTAAACATTTTATAAGTAATTTGTTGTAGCATTGGTTTTAATGAATATAAACACTTTATATTATACTTTGTATGGTTTAGAAATAAAAGGTCATACATTGAAGTTGATGTTTGATTGGCTTCAAGATTTAAATCACCATAAAGTGATGGTGTAGTTATGTAGGATTTATAACCAACTTTAATTTGTGATTTCTAAATCCAAATGGTCATGTTTTAAATATATAAAATGACTTGAATTTTCTAATATGTGTGTTAGAAATTGTGTATCACGAGTACAAGGTTAGAGATTGTTTAGTTTATGAGCCATAATGAATGGAAATGTTTTATGTAAACATTTAATTGCCTATGCGCATTAAAATGATGAGAAATGGTTTATCTTATGAACTTTTGTAACATTTTTTTTTCTAACATGCGTGTTAGAAAACATTTCGTACATGCATAGTAAGACTAAACAATATAAACCCATTTGATATTTTGGGTTTTGATTTATGTTATCGTAAACTCTAATTATCATTAATATTGTACATTGCAAAACTAAGAAAATATTTTAAAATGATTTTAAAACAAAGTTTTGCATAGTTTTGAGAATTCAAATGGTTTGCTACTCTTGCTAGAAGTAGCATTTGTTGAACAAAGTAATAATCTCATGGATATTATTTGGTGGAAAACGACTTGGTGTTGTTGTGTACAAATTCAGTGGTTTAAGTTTACTACTTAAATGTAGCTTTTGTAACAACTTGATGTCGTTTTGAGAAGAATTGTCCAAGTTTAAAGTTTCAAGTTGAAATGGAAAACTTGTACTTACAAGTGCATGGAGTTTTATTGAGGAAGTACCTCAAGACATGCCATGGGACGATATCGTTGAAAAGATTTCGATCAGATTATAAAGTGTTAAAGGTAAAAGCACTTTGGTATTTGATGTCTACATATCGTCTATGCTTCCTATTAAATTTCAAAAGTGTTTGACACTTATGATTTAGTTTCCAATGTATCTTATTGTTTTGTGTTCAATATCTTCGGATAACATATGCAATTTTTTACAAAGAAATAAATCATTAATGTTTGTGCCGTTTAAATTATTTTTGTGGAAAATAATTATAACGTCAATTATACATTATTTAAAAGAATATGGTTTTAAATGGATAGTACATGAAATTACTTGGACATAAACAACTTAAGAGTTGTTGCATTGACTAAAAGTCAAAGACGAGACGTCAAATGTGTAACCACATCACGAGTGAGTAGTGAGTGTATTGAGATGAAATACACAAACGAGATTAAAGTCGAAATACTTCGTTAGAAGTCATTGGAAAATTCACAAGTGTGAATTCTAACATATGGAAGTAAAAGTACTCTATATGTTACTGTATACGTTTAATAAATCTTGCGAGATTTATACGTAGATGCGTCTACCACTTGAATATGGAAATTTTACCTTTGTTTGGGAGAACATCCTAAATATACATATCTCCTAATGAATAAAAATAGATGTGTGCAAATCACTTATGGCAAAATTATGATTGTCATGTTGTTGAGTGTGGATCTAGTTGACTCTATCTTCCACATAATAGTGATTGTAGACGAGGAACATTCATCTTGTTGGCGATGAGTGTGTTCACCAAGTGACTTGGATTAAGACTTATGTTTAAGTCCTTATGAATCAATGGTAAAGGATTGGAGATCAAAGGTAAAAAAGTTATGTTCCTTAATTGAATGATAAAATTTAGCTATGTGCTATATACAATAATTTGTGAGACCTTCCCAAATATTGATGTTTTAGGATTATGACTAAGTCTCTTATTTGGTCTAACAAAGGATGAATGTTGCAAAGTGATATCATGATATCCTTGGGGCTGTGAAGAATCAGAATGATGCATCTTCTGTTCACATGCTAAAGTATTGTAGTCTAAAGCATGCTAGACTAGTACTTGGTTAATTATGGGTCTTGATGGAGACTAATTAACTCTAAACATTCAAATGTGTATGAACACAAAAAGAATTTGTGTATAGACAAATTTGAGGGAGAATTTTTCATTCATTATAAGGAAAAGACATGTAACTTATGAAGAGTTTGTTCGAAAAGATAATGAGAACAATTCATTGTCTTGGCTTATTCTAGATGTTAAAAAAGAATTATTCTAAGCTGATGACAAACTTATGATAATGGCATGTGTTGCTTTGGTCAGTTCGGAAGCTTGTGTAAGCTAATTGAATTCATTGATACAATGAGGTTGATCTTGTTCAATCATTTGTATAAATGTCGTGATAAGTGAAGTTACGGAAGTGTTGATCAAATGACAAGAAATGTGGGGGGGGGGGAGGAGCCATTTAAGAAACAACCCTCTACCAGTGTGTAGAAATGGTTTTTTCTTTACCTCGTATGGATGTTTATCTAATAACACTTAAATGTGGGGGTGTCTTGCATTTCTATCATAAAATTTTGGCAATAAGGATTTTGTAATCCAATTTAACATTGCAAACATGCGACTAAGTGGATGATACAAAGGTCGTAGTTCATAATGGAGATGCATTTGCCTTAAATAATACGCGTATCTAACAAAGACATATATTATTGTAACATTTGTCGAAAACGGGTTTTTCCAAACCCGCTCCATTTGTAATCGAATATCAAGTTATAAATGTTCGTTGCCTATTTATGCTTATTTTAATTTTTAATGATACATAATTAATAAACAAACTAAACCATAAAAGTTATAATTGATAAAAAATATAAATAAAATGATTAAAAATAAAATGGGGCTGCCGGGACTCGAACCCGGGTCAGCCGGGTTGTAACTCCAAAGACTTAACACTCACACGCATAACCACTCCGCCACTTGTTTGTTTTCTTTCAACTCTAGGAAACAAATAGGTCTTATAAACAAACATAGATTAACCGGTTGCGCCAACTGAAAACCGAAATCGGCTATTCAACCCTCTAAAATGTTTGAATAATCGCGAATTCAGGTTTATAACCGATGCACCGATGATTCTAATCAATTCAGACTTGAATTGACTTAAATTTTGATGATGATCGGTTTTATAACCGAAGATATTCCATAATCTGAATTACTTCAATCAAAGATCTTTCTCGCGACTCAGAAACATTCCACAAACCTGCCATTTCACTTTCGTCATACTTTCAGTTCATCAGAAAAGTTTATTTTACTCGCCGGAAAATTCTGCAAGTTCGCCGGAAAACCGTATTCTTCATCAAAACGGTAAGTCTTTCAATACCGTCGTAGTCTAACAATTGTTAAGCTATTTCTAACTCAAACCTTTCAATTGAAATCGAATTCAGACGCTGCTATCGGATAATTCTAGTTCGCCGGAAAATTTATGGAAATCTTTATTTTCATCTGTGAATCGGTAAGGACATTCAAACACTCTGTTAACGTTTGTTTATCACTTCAATTCCACGATTAGCTAATCAAAACGGTTAATTGGCTTGCTCAGTTGAAGTTCATAAAAACAGAGACCGACGCCTTGCCGGAATTCTGAAATAAATCGTTCACCGGTATGTTTACTTCTAATTATCGTCTCTACCATTTCATATTAGTCTGTACAATGTTTAACAATCGAATTAAACAAGGTATAATGGTGTAATCTGCTGTCTGTAAAAACCAACGAGGAAGATGAATTGCGCTAACAATATAAGGTTAATTAAAATTGGTATTTTAAACGGGTTAGACACACAGTCCAGCGGTGGACTGTGTGCAAATAATACGCACACGCCGCGAGTTCGATCCCTGATACACGCACCCTCTATGTAATAAAAACGTTTTATTTTTCTAACTGAACCGGGTTAGTTCACGTTAGTTGTTAAGAATAATAAAAATTTGTATATTAACCAAGTTAGACACACAGTCCAGCGGTGGACTGTGTGCAACGTTAAAGCACAGGTCCCGGGTTCGAGACCTGTTAGTGGCACCGGTTCGATGAATTAAAATGTTTTTGAAAATAAAAGAATTTTGGATAAATTGAATTAATATATAAGTATAATTAAAAACAGAATTATTTCGGGTTAGACACGTAGCTCAGTTGGTAGAGCTGCGTGCACGCGTACGGGAGGTCTCGGGTTCGAGCCTCACCCAGCGCATTGCAATTACACAATAAACCGGTCAAACAGTCAAAGTCAAAAAGTCAACGGTCAACCCAAAAAGTCAACATATTTTTTTATATTTTTAATTATTAATTTAATTTAAAAATCAATTAAAAGTACTTAAAAATAATGTTTTTAAAGATAGGAAATAGCCTTAAACTCGTAAAAAATATATCTAAAAATTCTATTAAAATCCTTAATAAAATCCACTCATTTACTATATTTTCCGTTATTATTTAGGTTAGTTAATTCTCGTGGTTCCACTCTTACAACTCGTGCGCATCTCACCATCTCCAATCAAACGCACCCAATGTGAGTGAATCTTTACAAATTCCCCGTTTTAATCACGTTTTTGGGTGTATCATGTGTCTTGCTATTTATTAATATTTAAATCATTGTGCATACATCATATCATGAACAAATGTGTATTCAGCTTGTCTCAACTGTTTGTGTGGTATTGTTAGATTTAATTTATTAATTTCAGTACATGCAATTTCATAGGCCGCCGCTCCCCATTACATTATGAGCATTGAGCATGTTCCCCATTACAATATGAGCGTGAACCCGGCGTGCCAACATACGATCGGCTCCGTTTGATTGAGCCTTGATCGCACAGACATTTATCATTTTCAGTACATGCAATACGATCGGCTCCGTTTAATTGAGCCTTGATCGCACAGTTTCATTCATGTTATTTATTGTATGATGTTGGTATGTTTTTATATGTTATTGTATCTTATTGTATGTTATAGTTGTGATTGCTATTGCTACTGTTTGATTTATTTACATTTGCTCACTTACGATTATGCACAATTTTTCATTGATAAACTAACAAGAAAATCAATAATAAATGTTTATCTAACAAGGTTCACTCGCCAACTTATGTTGACCCAAAAACCCCATCTTTACACATGATACAGGTGAACCCGCTGCAGCAAGAAACACATAGGATTGGACTAGAAGAATAAAATGATTTAGAGCTTGGAATTGTTTTGTTTGGTTATTTACTTTGTATTGTATGGACATGTTTGGATTATTGGGAATGTAATTTTGACTTTAATAAATATGAAACATATTAGTAAATATCATGAGCTTTGGTGATAACCCAATTATGCCCCGACTCTTATTCCGCTGCGGGTCGGGGTGTGACAGATTGGTATCAGAGCCATGACTATAGGGATATAGGATAGGTTATTAGACCCTTAGAGCCTATACTATAGTTGATTAGAAATTTTTAGGGATTTTTGTGTGTTACATGCCAAATTTCATGATGTTTATATGTTTTATGTTAAATGTTACATTCAATGTTATGCAAGCATGTTCATAAGTATATATTATTATATAATGCCTATCATGAATCATAATCTCATAACATATCATATTCATGAAAGCACACACCACATCATTTTCATGATTGCTTTTACAACGATTTTTGTGTTTTCAAATCTCATCAAAGTGAGTTCTCATGACGGGCATGTAGTAACTGGAAGGGTACCAGTACCGGTAGTCGGAACGTCCTGTCTAGGCTGGCATTCGTATAAATCCAAAATAAAGGACCAGTTTGCCTACCTGGGGACTAACTATGAGAGTACGAAGTACCTATTAGGCCAAAGCATGCTATACCAAACGTCGTGTGAGCTAACCCCACTTTGAGTTGTCATTGTGTCTACACCTGGACACATTCCGACCATACATCTCGTAAACATATTTGTGGTTTGCATTCGGGTGATGCGAGTGTTAAATCGCCAATACTAATGTGAATCCTACCAAGCCAATAGTCATGGGGGCCCACATGACTATACAGGTGAAGGTATGGGGGACATTTGAGGCCCAACATGAGCAAACCCAAGACATCCTATGGATGTAGTTGCATTATTGATATTTATGTTATTTTCATTTTCTTAAAGACACATGACACCTAAAACGACTCCATAAACTCACAATCTTCTTATGTATGTTCCTGTAGATGTCGGCTAGACAACAACGAGGGGGTAAAAGATCAGGAAGGTCTCACGAACGCTTGGCCACACAAATCGCGAAACAAATGGCTGTGGTGCTCCCTGACATTGTGGTTCAAGTACAACAAGCTCTCGCCACAAATCCCACCAATCCTCCCCAACAACATGACCAGAACATCGGCAACCCTCCTACCAGCAAGTGCTCATACAACATTTCAAGTCTTGCGATCCTCCTAAATTTGAAGGGACCGAAGGTGTCACTGCTCTCCTCCATTGGTTTGAGGAAATGGAAAACACCTTCCTCAACTGCGATTGTCCTGAGGATCGCAAGGTTCGATACGCCACCGGGAGACTATTTGGGGTAGCTCTCACCTGGTGGAATACTGAAAAAGGGAAGAGGGGAATTGATGATGCAATGGCCATAACTTGGGAGGAGTTAAGGGAAATCATGACTAGGCGTTTCTGTCCTAGGAGTGAAATTAAAAAGTTGGAGGACGAATTTCATTCTTTAAAGCAGAAGGAGGGAGATCATACTTCCTACAACAAGAGGTTCTTGGAATTGAACCAAATGGTCCCTAACTTGTTCACCCCAACTTATCGTTTGATCGAGCATTATATTCGAGGACTTCCCTCAAAAATTCAAGATTCAGTTCTCAGCATTTCACCGGTAACACTTGAAGCTGCTATGGAGCTAGCGACTGAACTGACCGAGAATCGAATTCGCAACGGTAAGTTTAAAGAGGAGAAAAAGAAAGCCCCTGTTGAGGGTCAAACTTCAAACCATTCCATATCCTCCTCTAAGTTTGCTAACAAGAGGAAGCGCAACACCAGAAACTTCGCTGTTACACAAACCAACTCCCCTATTCCTGCTGCACCTATTACCCAAGTCGCCCCTTCACCTGCACCATACAAAAGACCATACTCTGGCCCGTTACCAAAATGCAACCGTTGCCAATACCACCATTCTCCTGATCATCCTTGCCAATATTGCATCGGCTGTGGTCGCGCAGGTCATACTGTTCAAACCTGCCGCATGCCTCAGCGAACGAACCGCCATCAGCCTTCAACCCAAACACACCAACAAATAATGGGCCAAGCCCAACAACCCCTACTATTACCAACTACCCAACATTTAGCCCAAACATATTACCAACCCAATTATCCTATGGTTCAACCTATGCGGGCTTGCTACAATTGTGAAGACCCAAGCCATTTCAGAAACACGTGTCCAAGGTTGGTAAACATTATTCATGCTCAGGCCCAAGCCAACCCGGTGAATCAAGCGAACCAAGCTCCTCCACCTGCAAGAGGAAGAGCTTTCAACATAAACGCTAATCAGGCTAGAGCTGACGGCAATGTGGTTAACGGTACGTTCCTTATCAATGGTAGATATGCATCCATGTTGTTTGATACTGGCGCGGATAAAAGTTTTGTGTCCTTAGAATTTGAACCTATCTTAAACCAAAATCGGGATAAGCTCATGGAATCCATAACGGTAGAAGTTGCTGACGGGAAACCGGTTTCATTAAATTCTATTATACGCAACTGTACACTCACCTTAAACGACCACGACTTTTCAGTTGACCTTATTCCTATGAAGTTAGGAAGTTTTGATATCATAATTGGTATGGACTGGCTCAGTCAACATCAGGCAGAAGTTGTATGTCGCGAAAAGTTTATACGTATTCCTCTTTCAAACGGTCAGACTCTTCGAATCTTTGGAGAAACCTCGTCGAAAGGGCTCAGCTTAATGTCTTGTCTTCAAGCCCAAAAATATCTTCGCAAGAATTATGTCGCGTTTTTAGCTCATATCATCAAAAAGGGAACCATGGAGAAGAAACTTGAAGACATCCCAGTAGTAAAAGATTTCCCGCAAGTTTTTCCTGACGACATTTCAGGACTTCCTCCAGTTAGAGAAGTCGAATTCCGTATTGATCTTATACCTGGTGTTACACCAGTTGCAAAGTCTCCTTATAGGTTAGCCCCCTCTGAAATGCAAGAGCTAGCCAATCAATTGCAAGAGTTGACTGACAAAGGGTTCATACGCCCTAGCTCCTCGCCTTGGGGTGCACCTGTCCTTTTTGTAAAGAAGAAAGATGGATCGTTTCGCATGTGCATCGACTACAGAGAACTCAACAAATTAACAATCAAGAATCGCTATCCTTTACCTCGCATTGATGATCTTCTTGACCAACTTCAAGGTGCCAGCTACTTTTCCGAAATCGACCTTCGATCTGGTTATCATCAACTTAGAGTACATGAAGAAGACGTCCCAAAGACTGCATTCCGAACTCGTTATGGTCATTATGAATTCATGGTCATGCCATTTGGTTTAACCAACGCTCCAGCAGTCTTCATGGACCTAATGAACCGAGTCTGCAAACCTTATCTTGATCGATTTGTTATAGTCTTCATCGATGACATCCTCATTTATTCAAAGTCTAAATCTGATCATGAGCGTCATCTTCGACTCATCCTTACACTTCTAGAGAATGAAAATCTTTACGCCAAATTCTCCAAATGCGAATTCTGGTTAAAAGAGGTGCAATTCCTCGGACATGTAGTCAATGACAAGGGAATACATGTCGACCCCTCAAAGATCAAAGCGGTACAAGAATGGCAAGCGCCATGTACACCAACTGAAGTAAGATCTTTTCTTGGTTTGGCTGGTTATTATCGTCGTTTCATTTCAAACTTCTCTCGCGTTGCTGTACCACTCACGGCTTTAACTCATAAGGGAAAACCTTTCATATGGGGACCCAAGCAAGAAGAAGCCTTCCAAACCCTTAAACAAAAACTCTGTGATGCACCAATCCTCACTCTTCCTGAAGGTTGTGATGATTTTGTGGTCTATTGCGACGCGTCAGGGCAAGGATTAGGCTGCGTTTTGATGCAAAGAGGAAAAGTTATAGCTTATGCTTCGAGACAACTCAAGACGCATGAGAAGAACTACACCACCCATGACCTAGAACTTGGAGCCGTTGTGTTCGCTCTTAAGATATGGAGATATTATCTCTATGGTACTAAGTGTGAAATATACACTGACCACAAGAGTCTTCAACATATCTTCAATCAAAAGGAGTTAAACATGAGGCAACGAAGATGGGTTGAACTTCTAAATGACTACGACTGTGAAATTCGGTACCACCCTGGCAAAGCAAATGTGGTGGCTGATGCACTTAGTCGAAAGGGGTATGCGAACTCCATTAGTCTTCTATGTTCGCAAATCATAACTGACATTAAAGATCAAATTCGAGAAGCCCAACATGTTTCAGTAACAGAGGATGATGTGCGAAAGGAGGTGTCCTGTGGAGCTGAACTTAAAATTGAAACTAAATCTGACGGTATTCTGTACTACTTAGATCGTATATGGATTCCTGACCACAACAATCTTCGTGAAATTCTTATGAATGAAGCTCACAAAACGCGATACTCTATACACCCAGGAGCCGATAAGATGTATCAAGACCTACGATATACCTATTGGTGGCCTGGAATGAAAAAGGATATTGCTGTTTTTGTTTCTAAGTGTCTTACATGTTCCAAGGTGAAAGCTGAACACCAAAGACCCTCAGGACTTCTGGTCCAAACTGAAATACCTGTATGGAAGTGGGAAAATATAACCATGGACTTCATTACCGGGTTACCTCGCACTTCTGGTGGGTATGACACTATATGGGTAATAATTGATCGACTTACAAAATCAGCTCACTTTATTCCTATCCGCGAAGATTTCAAGAACGAAAAGCTAGCTCGTATTTATATCAGCAAAATCGTAAGCCGACATGGTGTACCGTTAAGCATTATTTCTGATCGTTATGGTCGTTTCACTTCACGAACATGGCAAACAGTACAAGCCGCTTTGGGTACGCGATTAGATCTCAGTACCGCCTATCATCCTCAAACTGATGGTCAATCTGAACGCACCATTCAAACTCTTGAAGATATGCTTCGAGCATGTGTCATAGACTTCAAGGGAAATTGGGACGCTCATCTACCATTAGTCGAATTTTCGTACAACAACAGATATCATTCAAGCATCGGCATGGCACCTTTTGAAGCCTTATATGGTCGTAAGTGCCGATCTCCAGTATGTTGGCACGAAATTGGGGAAGCTCAAATCACTGGTCCAGAATTGATTCAAGAAACCACAGACAAGATCCATCAAATTCGAAACAATCTCCTAGCGGCCGAAAGTCGTCAAAAGAGTTATGCAGATAAACGACGGAAGCCTTTAGAGTTTAACATTGGTGATCATGTACTTCTAAAAGTATCACCGTGGAAGGGAGTAGTTCGTTTTGGTCAAAAAGGCAAGCTAGCACCACGCTACGTAGGACCTTTCAAGATACTCGAAAGAGTAGGACCTGTAGCATACAAGCTTGATCTACCAGAAGAACTCAACAGGATTCATCCCACATTCCACGTATCAAACTTGAAGAAGTGCCTCGCTGATGAAAACCTCCACATTCATCTGGAAGATATTCAGATTGATGAATCTATGCATTTTATTGAAAGACCAGTAGAGATCATGGACTTCGGAGAAAAACGTCTGCGACGAAGTCGCATTCCAATTGTTAGGGTACGCTGGGAGTCGAAACGGGGACCTGAGTTTACTTGGGAACGTGAAGACTCAATGCGTGAAAAATACCCGCATCTTTTTCCTACTACTTCTACTACTTAAATTTCGGGACGAAATTCCTAAAAGTAGGGGATACTGTAACATTTGTCGAAAACGGTTTTTTTCAAACCCGCTCCATTTGTAATGGAATATCAAGTTATAAATGTTCGTTGCCTATTTATGCTTATTTTAATTTTTAATGATACATAATTAATAAACAAACTAAACATAAAAGTTATAATTGATAAAAAATATAAATAAAGTGATTAAAAATAAAATAGGGCTGCCGGGACTCGAACCCGGGTCAGCCGGGTTGTAACTCCAAAGACTTAACACTCACACGCATAACCACTCCGCCACTTGTTTGTTTTCTGTCAACTCTAGGAAACAAATAAGTCTTATAAACAAACATAGATTAACCGGTTGCGCCAACTGAAAACCGAAATCGGCTATTCAACCGTCTAAAACGTTTGAATGATCGCGAATTCAGGTTTATAACCGATGCACCGACGATTCTAATCAATTCAGACTTGAATTGACTTAAATTCTGATGATGATCGGTTTTATAACCGAAGATATTCCATAATCTGAATTACTTCAATCAAAGATCTTTCTCGCGACTCAGAAACATTCCACAAACCTGCCATTTCACTTTCGTCATACTTTCAGTTCATCAGAAAAGTTTATTTTACTCGCCGGAAAATTCTGCAAGTTCGCCGGAAAACCGTATTCTTCATCAAAACGGTAAGTCTTTCAATACCGTCGTAGTCTAACAATTGTTAAGCTATTTCTAACTCAAACCTTTCAATTGAAATCGAATTCAGACCCTGCTATCGGATAATTCCAGTTCGCCGGAAAATTTATGGAAATCTTTATTTTCATCTGTGAATCGGTAAGGACATTCAAACACTCTGTTAACGTTTGTTTATCACTTCAATTCCACGATTAGCTAATCAAAACGGTTAATTGGCTTGCTCAGTTGAAGTTCATAAAAACAGAGACCGACGCCTTGCCGGAATTCTGAAATAAATCGTTCACCGGTATGTTTACTTCTAATTATCGTCTCTACCATTTCATATTAGTCTGTACAATGTTTAACAATCGAATTAAACAAGGTATAATGGTGTAATCTGCTGTCTGTAAAAACCAACGAGGAAGATGAATTGCGCTAACAATATAAGGTTAATTAAAATTGGTATTTTAAACGGGTTAGACACACAGTCCAGCGGTGGACTGTGTGCAAATAATACGCACACGCCGCGAGTTCGATCCCTGATACACGCACCCTCTATGTAATAAAAACGTTTTATTTTTCTAACTGAACCGGGTTAGTTCACGTTAGTTGTTAAGAATAATAAAAATTTGTATATTAACCAAGTTAGACACACAGTCCAGCGGTGGACTGTGTGCAACGTTAAAGCACAGGTCCCGGGTTCGAGACCTGTTAGTGGCACCGGTTCGATGAATTAAAATGTTTTTGAAAATAAAAGAATTTTGGATAAATTGAATTAATATATAAGTATAATTAAAAACAGAATTATTTCGGGTTAGACACGTAGCTCAGTTGGTAGAGCTGCGTGCACGCGTACGGGAGGTCTCGGGTTCGAGCCTCACCCAGCGCATTGCAATTACACAATAAACCGGTCAAACAGTCAAAGTCAAAAAGTCAACGGTCAACCCAAAAAGTCAACATATTTTTTTATATTTTTAATTATTAATTTAATTTAAAAATCAATTAAAAATACTTAAAAATAATGTTTTTAAAGATAGGAAATAGCCTTAAACTCGTAAAAAATATATCTAAAAATTCTATTAAAATCCTTAATAAAATCCACTCATTTACTATATTTTCCGTTATTATTTAGGTTAGTTAATTCTCGTGGTTTCACTCTTACAACTCGTGCGCATCTCACCATCTCCAATCAAACGCACCCAATGTGAGTGAATCTTTACAAATTCCCCGTTTTAATCACGTTTTTTGGGTGTATCATGTGTCTTGCTATTTATTAATATTTAAATCATTGTGCATACATCATATCATGAACAAATGTGTATTCAGCTTGTCTCAACTGTTTGTGTGGTATTGTTAGATTTAATTTATTAATTTCAGTACATGCAATTTCATAGGCCGCCGCTCCCCATTACATTATGAGCGTTGAGCATGTTCCCCATTACAATATGAGCGTGAACCCGGCGTGCCAACATACGATCGGCTCCGTTTGATTGAGCCTTGATCGCACAGACATTTATCATTTTCAGTACATGCAATACGATCGGCTCCGTTTGATTGAGCCTTGATCGCACAGTTTCATTCATGTTATTTATTGTTTGATGTTGGTATGTTTTTATATGTTATTGTATCTTATTGTATGTTATAGTTGTGATTGCTATTGCTACTGTTTGATTTATTTACATTTGCTCACTTACGATTATGCACAATTTTTCATTGATAAACTAACAAGAAAATCAATAATAAATGTTTATCTAACAAGGTTCACTCGCCAACTTATGTTGACCCAAAAACCCCCATCTTTACACATGATACAGGTGAATCAGCTGCAGCAAGAAACACATAGGATTGGACTAGAAGAATAAAATGATTTAGAGCTTGGAATTGTTTTGTTTGGTTATTTACTTTGTATTGTATGGACATGTTTGGATTATTGGGAATGTAATTTTGACTTTAATAAATATGAAACATATTAGTAAATATCATGAGCTTTGGTGATAACCCAATTATGCCCCGACTCTTATTCCGTTGCGGGTCGGGGTGTGTGACAATTATAACCAGATTCACATGGTCACTGAGGTTATAGTCTTAGATGTTGACAATAGGCAAAATTAACTTGCGAGTTAAGAACACATCATGACAACTGATCTCAATACGTAAAGTTATTATTAGTGACTAGACAAAGTCAAAGATAATGTTATGGATCTAACAACCTGAGGGTTTATTAGAGATCAAGTTGTGGAATGAGACTAAAGCCCATGGAAAAAGGGTGTGGAGGAAACCTAACTTAGTTGACTGGAGATCCCAAGATCTAAGTTCAAAAGGACAATGAATTCATATGCCTAAGGGTGATCACTATGGGGGCATAGATATGCATAAACTAGTATATATGGTTAATATACCCCCTAAAAGATAAAAGAGTGTTTAAATATGTCCTAGTTCATTCCTATGAAATTCAGTAACAAATTGTAAGGCGAAGCGTATTATGTGGTAAATGATTTTGCGTAATCATGGTAACCACGATGCTTTTAATGATTTAAGGAGAATCACCTATGTTAGAGAGAAGTGGGGCCGCTTCGAATGGAATTGGGGCATAATTCCTAGAGCTCTCGCAGAACCAGGAAAGTGTTCCACGACCATTATTAGACACGACTATGAGGGGATGACCCGGCTAAGGAGAGTATTGTGTGAAGTATATTGTCGTCTACACAAATGGGGGTTTGTTCAAGGACATAGCGTCTACAAATCGCTAGGAGGCTAAGTATGCTTCACAACGGAAAGTTCAAAAGGAACACCTACTTATCCGGCAATACACAACTGTCGAGGTTGCATTGGAAATTTTATGTGTTTTGATCAATCTCCATTCATGTGGGGGATTGTTGGAAATTTTTTAAATGTGAAGAATGGAAATTTAGTGAGATTATTAATATTAAATTCTACATATAGTGACAAACTCTTGAGTAGAGTTATTTATGTCACTTGTTTAATTTTCTATTAAAATAATAAACTTTTCATGTGGTGGTATTGATGACAACTCTTGAGTAGAGTTTCTTTTATGACAATTGATTAGAGATTTTATAGCAAATTAAGTCTCTAATTATGTTGAACTTTTCACCACCCATGACTCTTGCATACTTAGTAGGCTATGTGCCTCTTTTGATGTGGCTAAATACAAGTAAAGAGATATGTATGCATGAAGAGTCCTTGGAGAAAAAATATACTTGATGACCTTTATGTTGGGAACATATAGAAATAAGTTTCTCTATACGATTCAACTTCATTTCTATTCTAAGTTTCCAAAATTTCCAATACTATGATTTTACCCGGTGTAACCTCGGGCGCGTGGCCTTCTCCGGCAGTACAGACTGCTTCGGCTGTTGTACCCTAGGACAGAGACGCGTCGTCTTTAGTAGAGGCGCGGATCTGTTTTAAGAGAAGCGTGTTGAACACGTGCCTCAGCCACAACCGTCAACATCGTTTGTTCTTTCTTGCAGCAATGGATACTACAAGAAGGCCTTGTTCGAGCACAAAGTTGATTACTCTATCTTTTGAAGATTTTGCTAAGGAGACTACAAGAATATGTTCCTAAAGATCAAGTTGAAGACTTTATCTTTTGAAGATATTGGTTTGAATCGATTGTTCTATTAAATATGTTTTAGTTCATATTTAATTTTCGTTTGAATTTGTACACGATCATGTACTACAATTTCCCAAATGTGTAAAGAGAGTATCTTTACTATTTTTTTTATTTATATAACTTTTATTATAGTTGTGACCCATGTCTTACGGTAGTCAATATGTGAATAATTTTTCTCTTCAAGTGGACGTGTTGCATGAGTGTACACGTACGTGGTACAAACTCTCAGTACACACTGACTGTTGCAACTTTATTATGTGTTTCAAGCTCTCAAATATGAAAATGAAAGATGTTGTACGAGATGTGTACAAAGAGTAAACAAAAGAAAGACTTTTTGCAAAGAGAAATTGATGTTTTATTCAATAATAGGCCTGGCTATATATAGCCTACATGCTCAACGTACATATGACTTATTCTCAAACTAACCCCACTTTCTCCTAAATTATAGCTACACTCTAAGGCTAAAGGGTATAGAGAGGGTCATTCCTAAAGAGATGGGCCATCACGTAGGATGTCACATCCGTATCCTTTGGAGGATGGCCCTCCTAGCAAAATGAGAGGGTGGAGGGATGGACATGGCCCACCTAAAATTAAATTAATTTTTAGTTTTTATTAATTTAGTTTTATAAAAACACCATGTATATTAAATAAAAATAAAACTTGAAACAAGATAATTATTCCTAAAAAATAAAAATTACGATTCCTAAAAAAAATTACGATTCCTAAAAAATAAAATTTTCGAATCCTAAAAATAAAACTACGAGGTCCACTTTCTTTTAACGTCCTCTTCATCCTCTGGTAAACCTCCCGTTCATCATCCGGTACGGTATCGAGATCCAACTGTAGAATTTTAAAATCACTCGCTCGAGCGAAGTCGGCCGACAAATCTTTCTTATATTCATTTTTTTTCTCCGTGATCTCTCGGAACGAAAACATCTCGTTTATCAACTCATTCATTTTCGAATCGCTCCCGGAAGATGCCGCTTTTTTTCTTTTCGGCCGCCGCCGCTTTTTTCGCCTTGTCCCTTCCAGCGGGACGTTCCGACTCTTGCACCTCAACCTCCACCTCGTCAAACTCCTCTGGCTCGTCGTTTATGTCTATTTGACAACGAGCGGTGGAGCCTCCCGCGCTATAACATGGTTCAAATTTTCGTTTATGTCGGGGTGCTCCATAATCTTTGTTTGCACCACTGGGAGGATTAGTGTAATAGCGGTTTTAACGCTAAAGCGGTTGATTTTGGGGCTCATTTTTCGCCACTTGGAGGAGACGGACTCGTGAACGGGTTCGGGTTGTTTGGGTTGAACGGGTTCGGGTTGAAAGGATTCATGTTTTTTTTTATAAAAAAGATAAGAAAATTTTGGATGAGAAGAGTGGGTGGATTTTGGATGAATGTGGTATAAAAAATGGGAGGTTGAATGGTATTTAAATTAAAAAAAAAAACTTTTTTTTAATTAAAATAGCCGCTGGGTAACGGCCTTTTTTGAAAAATGTGCCAAAAATTGGAGCAGCAAGGGCGGCAGGAAAAGGCTGGGTATGCCGCGGCCGGGCCAAGGGGGCGGTGTGGGGTCCGGCGCCGGGCATGGGCCGGCCCCCATACCGTCTGGTATAACGTTCTGCTCCATTGAATTCGGTCAACATCTACTACTTTTCTACCATTTTATTTAATGACTAAACAAATTAGACTACTAAATAATAAAACCAAACAATAATAATTAAATGTCCAGATTAAAACCCAACAGGTTGACCCGTCAACTCTAATTTTTTTTATACGGCTCGTTTACTAAAAAACCGACAAGGAAAACACATCTCACAATCTAAATATCTGAAATAACTCACCATTCTTGATTCTGAATTCTAGTAATAGGCATCTCAAAACATGGATGTCTCGAATCTTTGGTTGTGGTTGTTGATGATTGCTACCGCCAACATCGGGCATCCTCATACACCACCGACCACTACATGCATGCATACTTTAGTCTCAACCTATTTAAACATGCGAGTAAGAATGATATTTGAACAACTTTTGGTATCAATACTTTGATATGGACAGGTTTTTTTGGTCATAATATGGAGCTTACGAAGGGCGAGTTGAGAGTAGGGGCAGTTATGGAAATAATTTTAGGGTGAGTAGGGATTTGAACTGTGATCATTTATATGCCATCTTAAATTGTTTGGAAATTAAACGCCATCGAATTTACTGAATAATATATGATTAAAGATCAAATACAAATAAATTTAACGTACAAAACGTACTAACTGCAGATTTTACTGAAAAAACGTGGTGCCATTTTCGTAAATATTTGGTCGTAGGGTAATTATCAAAATTACTCTACAAATGTTCTTGTAGAGTAATTTTGATCTTGTAGAGTAATTTTGTAAAATGTTCTTGAAGAGTAATTTTGATCCTGTAGAGTAATTTTCTAAAATGTTCTTGTAGAGTGATGTTGATCTTGTAGGGTAACTATCAAAATTACTCTACCAGTGTATCAAAATTACTCTGCAAGTTTATTAAACAACATACAATTTAAAATTACTCTACAAAATCATTTATAGAGTAATTATGACACTCTACAAAATTACCTTATAAGATCAAAATTACCATACAAGATCATTTGTAGAGTAATTATGATACTCTACAAAATTACTATACAAGAACATTTTACAAAATTATTCTACAAGAACATTTTACAAAATTACTCTACAAGACCAAAATTACCCTACAAATGATTTTGTATAGTAATTTTGATAATTACCCTACAACCAAATATTTACGAAAATGCCACCATGTTTTTTTGGCTTTTTCATGCATTTCGTACGTTTAGTACGTTAATTTTATTTGTACGTGAACTTTACTCATAATATATTATAGATTATAGATATGAGTATACATATATGTTACTTTAAATCTTACATATTTTTAACACCGATTTGTTTTCGTATATTAAAATTAGGTCAACCTATAATTTTAAAGACATTTTTGAAGATAACTTAATATAATGGACACATGAACTAATTTCACCTATGTCATAATTGTACATGTATAAATTTGTCTACAATTAGAGATGTTTTTAACGACAATTTAGGATTATTGACGAAACATTGGACTATCATCGTGTCATTAGTGTAACCATCCGATCATATGCATCTCCACTAGGCACTAATGCCTATACACAAATTTAAGAGTAAACCCAATCAAGTGGGAATCGAGCCCAGGACCTAATGGTCCCTAAGCCTTATCCCACCCATCACTAGGCTATAACGTCTATACACCAATTAGAGATGTTTATAAGCCGGTAAAATTGAATGAACCATCAATGCAACAAGTAACCCTATTTGATATTTATACGGTTTAGTTTATGGTTCAATGGCCCGGTCGATTAAATTATCACTGACTGTGTAAATTGAAACAACTGTTTAACCTTTAATATCTAATTATTTTATGTATATGTAATATATCTATGAAACTAACGATTTGAAAAATAAAAAATCATGCTAAATCATCAAACCGACAGTAAGTAAACAGTCAAACCCCTAAATTCGAACCCACGGCTGCAAATGAATCAAGCGAACACAAAGAAAGCCTTGTTTGTGTTCTTTTGTAAATGAAATAAATATGTTCACGAACTGTTTATGAGCACTTACGGAACGAGATTTCAGTCCGTGTTCGTTCATCATGGAAATAAATATGTTCGTTCATTATGGAAATAAATATGTTCGTTCATTAATTTTAGATAATGAACACAAACAAACGTTAATAAACACAAACAAAAACAAATAAGCATTCATGAACACAAACAAACATATGGCGATGAGAAGACGAAGTAAATGGTCCTTAGAAGACAACATCAACGATGAGAAATTTATGAAGGTTGTGATTTGCAAAGGTTGTGAACTCTAAATCGTTAAAAGGTATGTGAAAACAATACACTAATATTATTAAATTTGATTAGTGGGAATTTTGAAGTACTAAAATAAAACATAAATATTAAAAACCTTAATGAACTATCGAACACAAACGAAAATAAACAAACATAGACGACGAGCACAAAAAAAACATTACCAAACGTTCACGGACATAAATGAATGAATGTGGCCCTATTCATGTTCGTTTATTTAATTAAACCAACGAACTTTTTTGTTCGTGTTCCTTCATTTATTAAACGAACGAACACAAACAAACTTATTATAGAACGGTGCACAACCTATTCGTTAACACATCCACCCAATATATCCAGCATGGTTGGATTTTTCGTTTCTTCAAACCACTCTTGGGGGGGGGCGCCCATCACTCACCACACACTCATCACTCACAACATCCAATCACGTTCCGCCACCTCATTGAGCTTTATTCCATCACTAGTGATGGATTTAGTGGAAATGCCCATCACTCACCACACCCAACAATTTCGCTCACAACCCAACAATTTTTCTCATCATCAATGGTCAAATACATACAACGGTCGGATTTTTCGAATTGAAAACGCGTGCTTACGGCAACTCGTTGTATCTTCCATACGTGATGAATGTTGGAGACGGTGGTGTATAACGTGTAACAACGCGTTATGGAATTCCATAACGTGGACGCCCCGTGTTACCTTAAGGATTCAGCCTTTTTTATTAACGGACCAAACTTTACGTAAAACTGCTATTTAAAAGACCTATGATTAATAAAATAGATTAGGGTTGGTAGTGGACCAAGTGGTTTGGTTATAAAAATGAAAAAAATATAAGTTTCCTAAAAATAAGTAAGTTGTGTGATTCTCTAGAACTAGAATCACCAATTTGCATCTTACACGTGTACAACGTAGAAGTGACGATGAATCAATGTACATTCTACGACAAACAAATATTTTGCTCTAGATTTCGAATCTATTATCACCTTTTGTTGACCTTTGATTTCTTATCCTCAAGTTCATGCAATACCTCCTTCCTAGCCAAACCAAATTCTAGTGAGAGAAGTTACATTTTCTATAGAGAGAAAAAAAGTAACACAAAAAGTATAACAATAGAGAATGAATGTGCAGACTTGGAAGAACATAGTACTCATAATCCTCTCTTTCATTTCAATTTTCGGATTATTTATCTTCTTCATAACTCCAGATCATTTTTCAAAGATTTCGATTTCTCACTCGAGTTCATTGTCATCTTCTTCTTCGTTATCATTGATCGAAGAAGCCGATCAACGGACCGTTTCGAGGAAAATTACTAGCAGTTTGGGGAAAATTGAAGCTGGATTAGCAAAATCTCGAGCGTTGATTATTAAAAAAATCTGGTGGTATTCGAACGGTTGATGATGAAGATTATGTGCCTTCTGGTTCGGTTTATTGGAACCCTGAGTTGTTTCACAGGTACCTATCGCTTTCAGTTTTGGTATGCTTTTTGTCGATTATTCGTAGTTACCTTGATTCGCGGAAAGTAGTAAAAATTAATTTGATAATAATAAATATACTACTATTAGAAAGTAATATCACTTACTTGAAAAAGAAAAAGAAAATGAAATTTCAGATTTTTCTCTTATTTTTCTCTACGATTTTATAATATAAACAGCCGGAATGACACCGTATCCATGGCTACTCCGACACTTTCTGCCTATCCGATCTAGTCATGAAAACAACGCGTATGACTTGATAAATTACTTACATTTATTATGTTATATAGTCATAGATACATATTTTTATAAAATAATAAAGAAGAAAAGCTGGTTATTAAAGTAATTTTCTAAAGAAAGAAAAAAAAACAAATTATCGATTTGTTTTTATTTTCAGTGCTTTAAAATTCAATCCGTAAATTTTGTTTTAATAAATTTGTTTTTGGTTATTTATATAGGTATGACATGTAAAATTAGTTTATATGTATTAAATAATATAGCAAATAACCATTATGTGAGTTCATAAAACTTATTTTTTTATATTATTTTATAAAAAAAAGTCGGGAAAGTATTTTTCATCTTCAGACATTAATTACGTGTATTAACTACTTCTTCCTAGTAAAATTTATGTTGGTGTCTCCTATATATTTGTTTAGATATTTTTAATATTAAAATTTTAATTGCTGCTTTAGTAAAAAAATGGCAAATTATGCATAGGAGTTACCAAGTGATGGAGAAAGAACTGAAGATATATGTTTATGAAGAAGGCAACCTGCCAGTTTTTCACGATGCACCTTGTGATGGGATTCTTGGAATGGAAGGAATCTTCATAAACGATATGGAAATTAGTCGGTTTCGTACAAGAGACCCTAAAGAAGCTCATCTTTTCTTCCTCCCGTTTAGCATTGTGTCGATTGTTCATTATGTTTTTAACAAAGAAACCCGACTTTGGAGAGACATGAAGAACACTGTAATCGACTATGTTAAAGTCATAGCCGAGAAATATCCATATTGGAACCGAAGCCGTGGTGCTGATCACTTCATGCTTGCTTGTCATGATTGGGTATTTTCAAAAAACAATATGATTATCCATATTAGTTATATGCATCGGTACAATAAGTATAGATAGAGGTGATAAGATGCTAACAGGTCAAAACGCGACGAATTACGCGCCTTTTGGCTTGTACATACTCTTTTCCATCTTTTTTTTTAAACAAGTAACTTGTTAAGTGTAATTACTTATAACAACAAAAAGCATTAATAATATTTTCTAACTTCTTAGTTTGACTAAAACGATTTAAGAATCGATATTTTATTTTTACTGAAATTTTGACGACTTTCATCATGTTTAACACATATGATCTCTACTTTAAAGATAACATATAATTAACCAAACCGACTCTTCGTATGTAAATGAATTAGAAACTTGAAATTGTCATCGTTAGTAATTAAAAGAGACAAGAATGATGTTTTAAAACATTCATTTTGTGTACAGTCTACACCCGACTGAGTGCGATTTGGGCGAGATATCAAAAGTTTTCATGGTGACTATTAATAGTTTCTAATATATATATATATATATTTTATATCGGCTTTCACATAGGGGCCTGAAATCTCATCTGCGATTCCTACCTTATACAAGAACTCCATTCGAGCTCTTTGTAACGCGAACACTTCAGAAGGGTTCAACCTTACAAGAGACGTCTCCATCCCAGAAATATATCTTCCTCATGGTACAACCGAAGGGTTGCTAGGTGGTCCTTCCCCATCCGTACGAACCACCCTAGTCTTCTTTTCCGGTGGTGTTCATGGCTACATTCGCGAAGTACTTCTTGACCATTGGGAAAACAAGACTGAAGACGGTGTCAAAATCCAAAAATACCTCCCAAAGGGCGAAAATTATTACGACGAGGTGAGATTTACTGTGAAATTATTACATTTCATATTTAGAACTTGGATATAAATCATCATATAACAAGTCTTTAACTCATGAAATTAGACGTGATTATTTTTTATCTATTTACTAATGAATACGTAATTTTGGGTTAGTCCTAATAGACCAGAGTAACCAAATAAAAAAATTCACTTAAAAACAAAACAAAGTCAAATGAGTCAAAGTCACACATATCATGCAACCCTGTAACTGTTTTTTTTTATCCAAAAACGTGATTACATTGATCTATTTCCTAATGAATAAGTAATTTTGGGTCATCCTGTTTGTCCTAATAGATCACACTGACAAAAAGAAATCACTTAAAAACAAAACAAGTTAAATGAGTCAAAATCACACATATCATGCAACATTATAACTATTTTTATCCAGAAGAGTTGATTATGAAACAAAAAAAAAATGCTTTTTTTGAAATCCTATTTAACACCATAATTATGTAAAAATGTGAACTTGTTTTTTTTTTTTTTAGAATGAAGTGTTTCTATTCTAACCAATCCAGTTTTCCACATAAACCTCAAATGACTTTTATGTTTTCAGGTAAGAAAAAGCAAGTACCGCATTTGCGCAAGTGGTTGGGAAGTGGCGAGCCCAAGAATGGTGGAAGCGTTGTACATGGGTTGCGTACCCGTTCTCATAAAGGATCATTATGCAAAGCCATTCAATGACATACTGGATTGGCGTAAGTTTTCAATCGACATTGGACTTGAAAACATCCCTAATTTGAAAACCATTCTAATGAAAATCTCTCAAAGAAAGTACATTAGATTGCAAAGAAACGGTGTTCAAGTTCGAAAGCATTTTGTGGTAAATTTACCTCCCAAGAGATATGATGTTTTTCATATGATTCTACATTCTATATGGCTAAGAAGATTGAATACTCGTATTCATGATCCTCACCAACCATGATAAATTATTTAGGTTATTGGATAATTAAAATAAATGTATTAGTTTGCGAGAAACAACTTATGATTTGTAATATTATGTCGTAGTAATATTAGATTCTTTTGATAAGTAAGCTCATAGACAAGTATAAGTTAAGGTGACATTTACGTTCTTGGATAATTAAATACATGTATTAGTTTGTGAGAAACAATTTATGACTTGTAATCTATGTAGTTAATATCCCGATGTTTGTAAGACCCTTCCGAGTATGTATGAAATTTGACATTTTATAACCAAAATGGATTAAACATAATCCAAATCTTAACCACAAGTTACAAGATTTAAACTTGAATCCTAGTTTTAAAAGTCATTGTATTCGTAAAATAAACATATTAACAAAAAACGAAAAAAAGATAACGTTCGATGAGTGTTTGGTTCTTCATTTGACTTGATCGTCGTCCATTACAACTAAATTGGAATTACCTGACATGTTTATCCATGACAACGATTAGAATTTAAGCATACACTAAAACCGTCAACCAGGAAATTAAAATAAAAGCAAAGGAGTGCAAATTGCAAACATGTTCTAGGCGTAAGCCACTGTCATAATACAGTGTCTAGCAATTTCAGCGCCGTAAAGGTGTTTTTAGCCGTAGGGCGGAATCAGGATGGTCGTCGAGCTATTTCAGCACCGTAAGCCTACAACGGCTGCAGATGGAAACTCGTATTTTGGGTATCAAAATGGGATTTATGCCCTTTAGCTCAATACATCTGCATTCTATCATCAAGGATTTTTCCTCGTTATTTTCCAACCCATTACCCATCCTCATTGTTCTTGTGTTTTCACACTTTCGTTACCCAGTTTGCGTTTATGTTTATTTGACCCATTATGATGTTCAAGCACTTAAGCTTAAATCATCTGTATACTTTCATGGGATTATTCCCTTTCGGCTACATCCCATTACTCGAGCTTATTAATCTTGTGTTTCACGCTCCCGTTACCCGGTTTGCGCTCACACTTAATTGATCCGTTTGGTTTGCTCTTATGAAGACCATCACTTATGAGCAAACCATACTTTTCAATCAATAACGACCCGTTTGGTTGGCTCCTATGAATACCATTACTTACGAGCAACTAATCCACGTACAATCAATTTCTAAAGCGTTACACTAAAAAAATTTATTGACAAGCTATACTAATCAATAAAGCATACAACCACGTACCTTAAAGCTTTCCCTTGAGTCGCGTGTTTTCTTTCGCTTGATCACTGGGATTATCCCTCGAGTTGCCTATAGTGTACAACCCTACTAATCATTAATATGACGTTACGATAACCATTTCCAGCATGTTTGCTAACAATCATTTCATATGGTTTTCATCAAGGGTTTCTCATACATTATTACATACAACTTCCACTTAGGCATTTTGTCATACACCTTATGTGCATAAGTTTTTAGCTTTTCATTTAGTTAAATTTAATAACTTCCTATGCCTCATTTCATAACCTTATGATCATGCTTTCACTAGAACTCAATCAATTGTGAAATTACATCATATCAAGGTCATCAGTTTTAGCTAGCTCACATAACAATTTGGGGGGTTTTTCATTCTAAATTTAAAAAACCCATTTCATAGGCTACTTGAATGAACACTCGTGTATAACATGCATCATATACTTCATATGATCAACAATTATGCTAGATAAGAATGCTTCTATTGCCATCAAAACACATAATTTACAAGTTTCATTTACAAAATCATCATTCCATGGATCTCCTCCTAACTAGAGAACTCCACAAAAGATGAAATTTCAGCATACCTTATGTTGTAAGGATCTTGAGTGTTCAAGATCTTCAAACACGTAATTCAGATTGTTCCTTTAATTCTCTGATTGTGTTCTAGGGTTTTAAAAAGGAGTTTTCTCCTCTTCCTCTCTCAATATCGACACACACACACACCTACACACATGTGTGTCTTTTAATTGCCTGCCCTATTTATACTTCCATCTTTAGTCGCTAACCCATTTTAGTCCCTATGCTTTGGTGTAATACTTAATAGTCCCATTTACTATGTAAATAATAAATCACACACAATTTAACTAGGTAAATATTTATCCTAGTAATTATGCTCAAGTTATTTACCCTCAAGGTAAATATTAAAAGTTAAATATTTTTGGGGTGTTACTAATCCACCCTCCTTAAAAGGGGTTTTGTCCACAAAACCATAAGTACATACCAAAAATGTAGGGGTAGAGTCTCCTTATTTCTTCATCAACATAGGGTGTCTGATCCCTTCTAGGGTTCCCACTTCACCTTTACTTAATCAATCTCCTTGTTTCTTAAGCCTTTGACTTTTTGGTCAAGGATTGCAATCGGTTTTGTCACATAGTTGAGCTTAGTGTCAACTTCAATATCGCCGAGGGACACATATGCCGCTTCGTCGGCTAAACACTTCAGGAGATGCGAGACGTGGAATGTATTGCGAATACCACTTAGTTCTTCTGGTCATTCCAAACAGTACGCCACCTTGCCCACCCGATCAATAACCTTGAACAACCTAATAAATCATGGGTTCAATTTTCCTTTCTTTCAAAAACGAATGATTCCCTTTCAAGGTGATATCTTTAGCATCACTTTATCCCCTATTTGAAACTCCATGGGTCTTCATCTCTTATCCTTTTAAGACTTTTGCTGATCTTGAGCCTCTTTTAAGTGAGCTCGAACCGTGCCAATCTTTTCATTTGTGGCTCTAACCACATCTTTGGGGGCGAGTTCTCGAGGACCTACTTCACCCCAACATACCGGTGTTCGGCGTTTTCGGCTATAAAGCATTTCATACGAAGGCATACCAATGCTAGAAGAATGATTGTTATTATACGAGAATTCAACTAGCGTTAAGTGAGCGTCCCAACTACTGCCAAAGTCTATTATAAACTCCCGGAGCATGTCCTCCAGGGTCTAAATTGTGCATTTCCTTTAGCCAACGGTTTATGAGTGATAAGCCGTACTAATCAACAACTTAGTGCTCATTTGTTCTTGGAAGTCTCGCAAAAAGTTTGAAGTGAACCGGGTATCTCTATCGGACACAATCCATACCAGTACCCTGTGGTGTGCCACAATCTCGTTTACATATACCTTCGACATCTTTTCAGATGTATAACTTTCGCGGATAGGAATAAAGTGAGCAGTTTTGGTCAATCTATGCACGACCACCCAAATGGCATCAAACCCCAAGAATTCCTCGGTAATTTGGTTAATAGGTCCATAGTAATATGCTCCTATTTCCAAACGGGTATATCCAATGTTGGAGCTTGCCAAAAGGCTTTTGATGCTCTGCTTTGACTTGTAAACAAATTAAGCATTTTTCGACATACTTAGCCACATCCTTTTTCATCCCGAGCCACCAATAATTTCGTTTTTAAGTCCTGATACGTGTTGGTCGCCACCGGATGAATCGAATAAAGCGATTTGTAGGCTTCATCAAGTAGGAGGTCCTTGATGCCACATGTGTTTAGAATCCCTATCCTACCGAACAAGGATTTCAACCCGTTGTCACCATCCTACCGCCAATTCAAGGCACGAGTCAGGTACTTCGTTTCGTGTACTTTCAATTGTCTTGTGGCCTAAACGATCACTTTGCCTCTTTTTACAAGTAGGCACCCGAGACTAAGATGTAATGCGCCAGAATATACTACCAAGTCATTGGTGCCATCAGGTAAAGTTAATACCGGTATACGAGTGAACTTTTCTTTTAGCATTTGGAATGCTTTTTCTTGATCATCTTTCCTAATGAATTTCTCATTCTTGCGATTAGCTTGGTCAATGGTGACGCTATTTTGGAGAAATCTTGATGAATCTCCTATAGTAACCCGCAAGTCCCAAGAAACTTCTAATTTCCGATGGATTCTTCGGAGGATTCTACTTTGCTACGGCTTCAATCTTGGACAGGTCAACTAATATTCCTTTGGTACTTATGATGTGCCCAAGGAATTTTACTTCTCGAAGCCAAAAAGCGCACTTCGAGAACTTAGCATAAATCCTTTCCCATTTCAATTTCTCTAATACCTCTCGCAAATGACAAGCGTGATCTGACTCACTTTTCGAGTAAACAAGGATGTCAGCAATGAATACTATCCCCGACTTATCTAGCATTGTCTTGCAAACCTGGTTCATGAGATCCATGAATGTCGTGGATGCATCTGTTAGCCCAAATGAGATTACGAGAAATTCATAATGCCGGTACCGGCTTCGGAAAGCCGTTTTCGACACATCTTCTTCCTTCACTCTTAGTTATTGGTAGCCTGACCTTAAGTTAACCTTTGAAAACCAAGTTGCGCCTTGTAATTGGTCGAATAAGTCATCTATCCTTGGGAGTGGATACCTATTCTTTACCGTAAACTTGTTTAGCTCGTGGTAGTCCATGTACATCCGCATAATCCTGTTCTTTTTTTTTCACGAACAATATTGGTGCTTCCCATGGGGAAACACTCGGTCGAATAAATCCCTTGTCAAGTAAGTCTTGAAATTGTGACATTAGCTCTTGAAGCTCTGATGGTGCTAACCAATACGGTGCCTTAGCAACCGGTTTAACCCTCGGATTAATTCAATCCCGAACTCCACTTCATGCTTGGTTGGGATACCTGGTAAGTATTTTGGAAACACATCTTTCAATTTGCGCACGACAGACATATCTTCAATCTTCGGTGACACTCTTTCCGAGTCAAGTACATAAGTCAAATAAGCCATGCACCCATGTATGTTGAATGATTCTACTAGCCTCTATCATTGAGCACATTATGGGATTGCAACTCTTTTCCCCATAAATGGTAACGCGCCTTCTGCTTGGCGATGTTAATTGTATTTCTTTACGGCTGCACACTATGTTGGCGTGGTGGCAGGAAAACCAATCCATTCCAACCATCACTTGTAATTCTCCCATTGCCATGGGTATTAAGTCAACCGAGTAATCCTCACCTTCAATGTTTATTTTGCAATCTCAGCATACATCACAAACAATAAAAAATTTGTTATCTCCTACCTCTACTTCTAAAGGCATAGGTAACTTTGTTAACACAAATGAAAGGTCTTGAATAAATCCATGTGAAACAAAAGATTTATTAGAACCCATGTCAAATAAAACATGTGCGAGAATTAAATTCACGGTAAATATACCTGTAGCCAAATTGGGTTCAATCTTATCTCAACCGTAGTTATTTGAAAGTATCTTGCCCGCGACTTTGGAACTTAAACCTTTCTGGCGACCACTTCTTTCTTTCCTATCAACTCCAGGCATTCAGATTTTTTGTGATGCAGTTGATAGCACTTATAACGTACCGACATCTTTCCAGGGCAATTTGAAACCCCATGTCCCATTTTCCCGCATATGACGCATGGTTTGTTTTTGTAATAACACTCGCCCTGATGGGCGCGACCACAAATTTTGCAACTCGGGGATCCTCCTTTATTTGTTCCCTTTTTGAGAAATTCGGTTGTCCTTGACTTCTTAGAAGGGCTTGGGTTTGCATCTAAAGCCCTTCTCTCTTAGCTTTCGACTAGCTTTTTCAATTCTATCTCTCCTCCTGCACGATGTTCATAATATTCGTAAGATTTCCATGGTTTGGAGGGGTCATAAACTCCCTAAGTTTAACACGAAGCAGGTTGTGGTTTGAACCAACTCACCATAGAATTTCAATTTGTCAAGGAAGGTTTCTATAATTTTATCAATTCCCCTTTTTGTCTCAACTGAATGAATTTCATTGATCTTATTGATCAATGCTTTGGGACTATGATGTTTGAGAAAGGGTATTTTGAACTCCTCCCATGTCATAGCTCGAGTAGCTTCAACCCCTTGTTCGTTTTTTATGTTATCCTACCAATCTTTAGCTTGGCCTCTCAGTTGGCCGGTTTTGTAAGCCATGAAGTCATTTGCACAATGAGTTCGCTCAAAAACACCTTCCATGTCGCTTTTCTACCTTTGGCAAATGATCGGATCCAACTCTCCACTATAAATCAGAGGTTTACAAGCCATAAACTTGTCGTATGGACAAGCTTTCTTTTCCTTGTCCCTTTCCTTTTCTTAGGTAAGGCTTTCTTTCAATTCATTCACCCTCTCTTTTACGGCCGATAATATCGTAGCTTGTAGCCGATCCATGAACTCGGGTAGGCTAGCTTCCAAGGCCTTTCTGACCTCTTCGGAGATTTTCTCGCGTATCTCCTCAGTCATGAGGGATACCATGTCGTCACCATTTCCTCCCGACATCTTCAAACTGAAATGTTTACAACATATTAATAAACATTTCCTTTAGTTATTCCCATCATCATATGAGAATTTATAATCATCATTTGTTACTACACACAATATATCTTTCTTACTCGGTTTGGCCAAATATATATAATTTGCCTTAACCGTTTGCACATAATGCATTTTCGGGTTCGAGTGTATATATACACCCCTTCCCATGCATTTTAACTATGTTCCCTTTTTAATATTTCTTTGAAAATCGTTTCATAATTGATTCTTATCGGATTTCACGATCAAGCCTCGAAACAAACACATTTAAACTTAAGACCTGAATACCACTTGTAAGACCCTTCCGAGTATGTATGAAATATGACATTTTATAACCAAATGGATAAAACATAATCCAAGACTTAACCACATGTTACAAGATTTAAACTTGAAACCTAGTTTTAAAAGTCCTTGTATTCGTAACATAGACATATAAACAAAAACGAAAAAAAGATAATGTTCGATGAGTGTTCGGTTCTTCATTTGGCTTGATCTTCGTCCGTTTCACTTAAACTGTAATTACCTGACTTGTTTCTCCATGATAATGATTATTATTTAAGCGTATACTAAAATCATTAACCAGAAAATTAAAATAAAAGCAAAGGAGTGAAATTTGGAAACATATTTTGGCCGTAAGCCATTGTTGTAGTGTAGTGTCTAGGCGCCATAAAGGTGTTTTAGGCTGTTGGGTGGAATTAGGATCGCCGTAGGGCTACTTCAGCATCGTAAGCCCACGGTGGCTGTAGATGGAAACTCGTATTTTGTGTATAAAAATGAGGTTTATGTCCTTTAGCTTAATACATCCGCTAACTATCATCAAGGATTTTTCCTCGTTATTTTCAAACCCATTACCCCGGCTCATTGTTCTTGTGTTTTCACTTTCCTGTAACGCAGTTTGCGCTTATGTTTATTTGACATGTTAGTTGTTCAAGCACTTAAGCTTAAATCATTTGTATACTTTTTATGGAATTATTCCCTTTTGGCTACATTCCATTACCCAACCTTATTAATCTTGTGTTTCACACTCCCGTTACCTGGTTTGCGCACACACTTAACTGATCTGTTTGGTTTGCTCTTTTGAAGACCATCACTTATGAGCAAACCATACTTTTCAATCTATGACACGTTTGGTTGGCTCTTGTGAATACCATCATTTACGAGCAACCAATCCACGTACAATCAATTTCTCATGCGTTACATTAAAAAAAAATTAAATAAAATATTAACAAGCTATACTAATCTTTGAAGCATATAGCCACGTACCTTAAAGATTTCCTTTGAGCCACCCAAATTATCCCTCGAGTTGTCTATAATGTACAAACCGACTAATCATTAATATGCCATTACAATAACCATTTCCATCATGTTTGCCAACAATCATTTCATATGGTTTTCATCAAGGGTTTTTCATAAATTATTACATACAACTTCCACTTAGGCATTTTGTCATAGACCTCATGTGCATAAGTTTTTAGCTTTTCATTTAGTCAAATTTAATAACTTCCTACACCTCATATATAACCTTATGACCATGGTTTCACTAGAAGTCAATCATTTGTGCAATTATATCATATCAAGGTCATAACTTTTAGCTAGTTCACATAACAATTTGGGGTTTTTCATACTAAGGGGCTGTTTGGTTACCTCATAATGAGGCTCTGAATGGTTTAGCTCTTACTAGTTCAACACTTAATGGTTCAGACTGTTTGTTTCGCGAGCAAATGTCTAAATGGTTTAGACATTTACCTCTAAATGGTTAAGCATTATACTGAGTCTGAATGGTTAAGACCTCTAATCTGATTTGGTCAGACATTTGCTCTGAACGGTTAAGCATTATACTGGCTCTTAATGGTTATGTTAGGAAACTTTTTATGTAAGTATTGAAGAAAAATGTAATCGACATGATTAATGGATGAGAACAAAGGTTAGAAAAGGCCAACACAACAAGAAGATACAAGGCAGAACACCAGAAAAGAAGAATACATCCTCAACATCAATCAAAAACCAATTCCAAACAAGGAAAGACGATCAAAAAGAACTATTATGATGAATCTGATAATATTTCTGATGGATACCAGAAGATTCTGATAAAAGACTGATCATCAGATTTCTACTGACGTATCATCAGAAATCTAATGAAACCCACTTGTTTGAAAAGCAGCTCTGCCACAATTGAAAATGCAAGTTGTTCCAAATGGATTCAATGAATATGACAACGAGCTACTTTATGCAGGGCAAATGCATGAACAAACAAATGTTTATCTATGAACCAAAACTTTCTATAAATAGAAGGTCTATTAGGAAAGGACAATGAGTTAAGCATAGCATTTAATACATACCAGCGAAAACTCCACTACCCTTTCATCACAGAATTACCGAAGTATTCGTTTTGTACTAGCCAATAATTATTCAATCACCTTGTAAACCATTTTGTTTCAAAGTGATGTAAACCATTTTGTAAGTGCTTGTTTCTTGAAAGTTTGATTTCTATTTCCGCACACTATTTTCACAAGTGTTGAAATCACTTGCCATATTACAATAAAGGAATTATTCTTGTCCAACTAGGACCAACAATTGGTATTAGAGCAGATTGAATAAAATATTTTCAAAACGATTAATTGCTCACTTCCTTTATATAAACATGGCAAACTTTCAAACCTGGAACAATGCTTTCAACATAGGGTTCATGTCAAAGCCTCCGACTTTAGTCAGGGAGGAGTACCCCCAATGGAAAATCAGGATGATCAATTTCCCGAATGGACATGATCGAGCTCTGTTTTAATCCATTGTGAGTGGCCCACATGTACCTATGCTTGAAATACCAGACACACCAGCAACTGATGATTCACCTGAAGTACTATCATCATTTGCCCCAAAAGGAGAAAATTTTTGGAGGGATGATAATAAGAAAAAGGTAGAAGCAGATGAAAGGGCCAAATCACTTTTGATTATGTCACTTCCAAATGACATATTTTCTCAAGTGGATGCATGTGCATCAGCAAAAGAAATATGGGATCAGTTGGAAAATCTTTGTGAAGGAGGAGAAAGAATGAAAAGAAACAAGAGAACAAATTGTGTCTCCTCATATGAGAGATTTAAAACTTTTCCAAATGAAAGTCTTTGTGAAACATATAATAGGTTTGCAAAACTTTTAACTGATCTAAATAAATTTGGAATTGAGAAATCAAATGATGAAAGGAATGTGAAATTCCTAGATGCTCTACCAAGAGAGTGGAGAATTCTGACCATGACTTTAGCCTCCACCTTAGAGTTAGGAATTATGAGTCTCCATGACTTGTATAGCATCCTTGTCCCCAGAGAGGAAGAAATATATGAAGAATCAAATCAAAGAGGGGGATCTATAGCTCTTATCTCAAACTTACAAAAAGCACCAACTTGTGATCCACAAACTTCAAACCATCAAAATTCAGAAAATACTGATACCTCATCAGATTTTTCTGCATTTGCTGAAGCAATTGCACTACTCACTAAAACATTTGAGCAAAGGTTGAAAGGAGGAAGCCATAAGTACCAAAAGAGTGATAAAGGGAGGATGGAAGGAAAGACGAAGGATAAAGGAAAAGCAGAAGTTGTCTGTTACAAATGTAAGCAAAAGGGTCACTATGCATCAGAATGCAGGAACAAGAAGTTGAAAGATGTTGCTTACTATGAAAAGAAGTTAGAAGAAGTCAAAAAGCAACAAAAGGCGAGTCTGATAGCAGGAACAAATGCATGGCTAACAGATGACACTTCAGATGAAGATGAAGAAAAAATGGCAAATGTTTATCATATGGCAAAACTTTCTGATGAAGAAACTACAAACTCAGAGCTAATGGTAAACACTGAAAACTTTGATCTTGAACAAAAGCTAAACAAACTTATGACAGACTTTACAAACCTTTAAGCAAAACAAAATCTGGAAAGTAAGAAATCAGATGAGTTGCAAAGAACTCTGAACAAGCTTATAATTGAAAACCAATTATTGATTGAAGAAAATTTAAACAACAAAGCAAAAGTTGAATTTTACGAGACAGAAAGAAAAAAATTATACAAAAGAATTCATGACAAAGAAATAAATGTAAAATGTTTTCAACATGCAAAAGAGTTCATCAACTTTATTGAAACAACATCAAAAACAAGGAGAAGGATTGGGTTATGTTAAATCAAATGCCAGAAATCCTACTGTTTTGTAAAAGCAATAGATCAGAGATATGATAAAATAACATCAGAATCTGACTCAGAGTCAATAAGCTCTGATAACTCTTTTGTAATTTCAAAAGATACTTTTCAACAAACATCTTCAAAAATTCAAAACTTCCATCTCAAGACCACATATCAGAATCTTCTGATAATAAGTCTTGTATGTGTGTTGATATCCTTAAACTGATTCAACACCATCTCCAAACAAAAATACAACAATCTGATCATGGATCAGAATGCAACAGATACTCTGATAAAAACCATCCAAAGTAGGAAACCTATTTAAGAAATCATTAGAAAGAGTACCCAAGCAAGTCTTGGTACCAAAAACCCTCTAACTTTTCCATTTCAGGACCATCATGTGCAGCAGATCTGGTATGGCGACTTTGGAAGCTCCAAGCACATGACTTGAGATAGGAGCTTACTCAGTAATTTTGTTCCAAAACTGGGTAAATTAGTTAACTTTGGAAATGGAGTAAAAGGGAGGACATTAGGATACAGATGTATAAAGTATGGTTCATTGACCATTGTAAGAGTAGCCTATGTGGAAGGCTTAAAGTACAATCTGCTAAGCTGTGGTCAATTCTGTGACAAAGGATTTCAGGTAACCTTCCTACCAGAAAAATGTTTGCTAATTGGCTTGGATGACAATAAAATTTACTTAAGTGGAAAAAGATCAGAAAGTCCATCTATTACTTTAGTTTTAAAGAGGAAACCAAGCATCCTCAGCTACGCTTATTTTCAAAATCCAACAAAGGTAATAGTTTGTTGTGGTATAAAACATTAGAACACTTAAATTTTAAAAATCTAAGTAAATTAGCAAACAAAGGGTTGGTAAAAGGTCTACCATTCATATCCTCAAAGAAGGATAAATTGTGTGAAGCTTGTGAAATGGGTAAATCAAAAAGAAGTTCACACAAAACAATTTCTAAATCATCAAATTCAAAAAATTTAGAACTTTTGCACATGGATCTTTGTGGACCGATAAGCACTGAAAGTTTTCCTGGAAAGAAATACATTCTGGTAATTGTAGATAACTATTCCAGATACAATTGGGTAGAATTTCTAAGAAAGAAAAGTGAACTCCTGATCTGATCATAAACTTTATCAGAAAATTGAAAATCTTCTAAAATTAACTGTGAGAAGGATCAGATCAGACAATGGAACAGAATTCAAAAACTCAAAACTTAAGAGCTTCCTAATTAGAAAAGGAGTATCTCATGACTTTTCTGCTCCAAGAACCCCACAACAAAATGGAGTTGTAGAAAGAAGAAACAGAACCTTAGTTGAAGCAGCCAAAACAATGCTAGCTTATGCAAAACTTCCCATATATTTTTGGGCAGAAGCTATTGCAAATGCTTGTTTTACCCAAAATCGAATCATAATCAATAAAAGACTACATAAAACACCATACCACATAATAAATGGTAGAATACCCAGTGTAAAATTTTTGCACACGGTTGGTTGTAGCTGTTTCGTTTTCAATGATTTTGCAAGTCTTGAGAAATTTGACAGAAAAGCAGAAAAGGATTTTTTCTTGGTTACTCTTTGTCCTCAAAAGCATATAGGATTTTTATTCTAAACACAAGGACAATCAGAGAAAGTCTATATGTGTTTTTGATGATTCAACAGAGACAGAAGTTTCTGATGATTATTTAAAAGAAATAGACCCCTTTGACAATAAAGAAAACCTCAATCAACTTTTTGAAAATATATTAAGTGAATTTTTAGAACATTATCATTATCTAACAAGGACATCAAAAGAGCAATCATGTACTAACTCTGCAGGAGAAATGGAAAATGCATCAGAAATTCTGACACAAAATCAGAATAACACAGTCTTATCAGAAAATCTGTCAGCTAATCAGAATTCTGATACATCTTTCCCTACTGAAGCAAATAATCAGGGAGAAGCATTAAATCTATTAGAATCAACAAGCTCTCATGTTCGTCTCAGATGGATAAAAGGGCATGCTCAGTCAGACATCATTGGAAATATAGATGATGGTGTAAAAAGAAGATCTGCAACAGCACATGAATGTGCATTTGCTGCCTTTTTAAGCATAATTGAACCAAACTCTGTCAAAGAAGCACTAAATGATGCAGACTGGATATAGTGCCATGCAAGAAGAGTTAGATCAATTTGAAAAGAGTCAAGTATGGAACCTGGTGCCAAAGCTTGAAAATAAATCTGTCATTGGTTTAAAATGGGTGTTCAGAAACAAATCTGATGAAAATGGAACCATCACTAGGAATAAAGCAAGGCTGGTGGTGAAAGGTTATTGTCAACAGGAAGGGATAGATTATGATGAAACCTTTGCACCAGTGGCAAGACTAGAAGCTGTAAGAATATTTCTTGCTTATGCAACATCAAAAGACTTCAAGGTATATCAAATGGATGTGAAATCTGCATTCCTAAATGGAAAGATTGAGGAAGAAGTATATGTGCATCAACCTGAAGGCTTTGTTGATCCAAAATTTTCAAATCATGTTTACAAATTAAACAAAGCCTTGTATGGTTAGAAGCAAGCCCCCAGAGCATGGTATGAAACTTTGTCAAACTTCTTAATCAATTCTGGCTTTACAAAAGGTACAGTTGACACAACTCTCTTTCTTAAAACACACGAAGGTTACACACTGTTAGTCCAAATTTATGTTGATGACATTATATTTGGTTCAACAAATGAAAAATTCTGCAAAAAGTTTGAAAAATTAATGACCAGCCATTTTGAAATGAGCATGATGGGTGAGTTAACTTTCTTCTTAGTTTACAAGTCAAACAAAGAACTGATTGAATTTTCTTGTGTCAAACTAAGTATGTAAAAAAAAATCTTGACAAAATACTCACTTGAAAACAACTCAGTTTCAAAAACTCCCATAGCAACTAGAAATAAACTTGGTTCTGATAAAGAAGGAAAAAGTGTAGATATTAAAACCTATAGATGGATGATAGGATCATTGTTGTACTTAACTGCAAGTAGACCAGACATTATGTTTGCTACATGTTTTCTGGCAAGATATCAATATCATCCTAAAGAGTCTCCCTTAAAAGCAGTCAAAAGAGTTTTTAAATATCTAAAAGGCACATCAGAACTTGGTCTTTGGTATCCCAAATATACCAGTCTAGAGCTAATAGCATACATAGATGCAGATTATTTAGGATGCAAAATTGATAGAAAAAGCACATCTGGTGCATGCCAAATGCTGGGAGAAACTAGTATGTTGGGCAAGCAAAAAGAAAAATTGTGTTGCTACATCAACAGCAGAGTCTGAATACATAGCAGCAACAAGTTGCTGTTCACAAGTGCTATGGATGAAGACTCAACTCAAAGATTATGGAGTAAACCTGACAAAGATTCCTGTCTTGTGTGATTCAAAAAGTGCAATAGCCATCACAGAAAATCCAGTTCATCACTCAAGAACAAAGCACATAGATGTCATGTATCACTTCATCAAAGATCATGTTGAAAAATGTAACATAGAAATGTATTTTGTACCAACTGAAAATCAAATTGCTGACATTTTCACAAAACCGTTAGATGAAAGAGACATAATTTTCTGGCCAGCAAACTTGGGATGGTCACATAAAATGTGATGAAAATTCAGAAAACAACATGTCACCACAACAAAAGGGAAATAACAAGTCTAAATTCGAAAAATAAGATATTTTAATAAAACACATCAGTTATATAGATAAATTAACTTAGTGTCTGATGAATCAGTCAAATATTTCATAAAATATCAGAAAATCTGATAAATCATCAGAAAATCGGATAAATCATTAGAAAATCTATTAAGATATCAGAAAATTTGGTATCTTATCAGAAATCTAGATAAAACAACATGATATGGGCTATTCATTGATAATTCGTCGGACACATGTGAAAAATCAAATTATCTAACGTGTGCTCGTTCTCTTTTTTGAACATATTACATACAAACACAACCTATTGCATATAAATTTTTCTTCAATATATAAAAAAACAAACAAGATTTTTTTCATTAATAATTTTTCTTTAAAAAAATATATATATATATAAAAGGAGACAAGAAGCCACTGGCATGAGCATAGAACAACTTGCGTCACAAATGACCACTCTGAGCAAAACGAATTGTGAAAACTCTTTAACTCAATTCATAATAAGCTTAGTCACCATGCTTAGAAGAGTATATAAGGGGACACCTGAGCAGAAAATGATTACAATCTACTAGCTATAGCCGCCCAAATCAATAGATACATAAAGACTTTCACTCACACAAGCTACCACTTGCATTTGACGAAGGATCTTGGTGTATTTATGAAGAGAAAGAATAAAAGGATAAAATCTTTTAGTTGGTGATAAAATCTTTTAGTTGGTGCAGTCCATTAATAGCAAAGCTATCACTTTCACTATTTAAACCAACTTCACATAATTTTTTTTATCACAACTATCACCATCAAAACTTCTTCTCTTCACTCAAAACCTACTGCCCTTGAGAAATTGAAACTATGCATTTCCCACTTGAACGTCACACCACTCACAACATGAGGGTGAGGATGAGGCTTGATGAGCCTTGATACGAAGGATGCAGGCCCATCCTCAACATGCTAATGTAAAGCCCCCTGGCTATGCCTTATCAGCAATCATCCGGTTGCACCGCACTATCTTACAAGTATTCTGGTGGAACAAAAAAACTGTCCACCAGGGAACCAAAGTGTGGATCACCAGCTTGGTGATGGGAAAGGAGATCATTCTCAATGAAGAGACCATCAGATATGCTCTTCAACTCAACGATGACACTGATGTCACCGTCTTCAGCAGATCAGTTCTGGACCAAACTCTCATAGACATGGGATATTCTTCTCCCAGCACATGTAGTGGGATTAGGAAATCCGGGTTCATACCTCAGTGGCAGTTCTTGACAACGCAGCTTGGAGTATGCTTCTCTTCAAAGTATGGGAGTTTCAATGACTTATCCTATAAGTTGTTGGAAGTAGTGCATGCAGTTGTACATGAAAAACTGTACAACTTCTCAAAGTAACTCCTGAGAGACTTTGAAAGAAACATGCGTTGTTCCCGTCCTTTTCTGATATACCCATGTTTCTTAACAAAGGTGATCACAAGTCAATTGGACTTTGGAGGCATACGACAAGACTGGTATCCAAGAGCTCAAGTTGTCTTGCAAGAGAACATATATGAGCCTACCCTTGTCCCAACCACACAGTACATCGGGCACACAACTGAGTTTTGGTTTTTCATTATGCTTTGATTTGGTCTTATTTAGTTTGTTGTTGTTGTTGTTGTTGTTTTCTTTATTTTAGCAAGTAGATATGAAATATATTAGCTTTGTTAAGAAATTGTCTTATATAGGGGGAAGAAAAACAAAAAAAAGGGGAAAGAAGAGAAAAGGAGAAGGAAAACTAAAAGGGTTTATATAAAAAAGGGGAGTTAAAACAAAGATAAATAAACTTAAGTTTATCAGAAAGAAAATATTTTGACATATAAAAAGAAAGTTTCTGATAAAACAAAGTTTAAAATGACTCCAAAATCTGGTTAGTTAAATCTTCAAAAAAAGGGGGAATGATAATGATGAAAACAAAAGTTTTTTTTGAAGAAAAGAACAAAGACTTGATGACGCACCAGAAAAGTATGTGTAAGTAATTTCTCTAAAACTCTATTCATTCCCTCTCATCTCAAAAAAAACTTGTTCAAATCTCTTATGAACACTCACTCATTTCAGATGACTTTCTGATAAAATTTTGATGTAATGGAAACATCAAAATTCTTGTTCAAAAATTCTTCCAAGTAACATCAACTAACAGAGTTTTTGGATGACAAAAGAAAGATGAAAGACAGAGCTTAAAAGGATTCTATTGGACCTTTCACAAAAGGAGGTCCCACTAGAAGAAAAAGGTGAAATTTGGCGGTAGTATTAACCAATCAAATTCCTTTGTTAAAAGGATATACATCAAGACCTTAGAGGATAAATTAAAAAGATTTTTGACGGTTTTATCACTTTCAAAAGAAAATTAATTCCCATTTAAACCGTCATTAACCCACTTAAACACTATCCATCCACGTCTACCACCCACGTCCTTCATCTCAATAATCCACCTCTTCAAAATTCTAAACAAGTGTATGACGTCCAAAATTGGAGGAATTGATCAGATAAACATGAATGTTTTAACTATCATGTTTTTTCTAATCACCGGAACAAACATTGACTATGGAACAGAGATATTCAGATTGATGAAAAGATCTGTGCTAACAAAAGATGGGAGAATCACCTCACACCTGCCATTTCCCATATTCTGGTCATTTCTGATTTCTGATGCCTTTACTGAGAAGAATGTTGAATTCCCTGCATCAGAAAACATTTGGAAAACTGAAATCATGAAGCCATGGTGGGATGCTGGTGCTTGGAAATCAGACAGTGATGTTCCAGAACTACCAGAAAGTATGATGAATCTGATACCAGAGGAATCACCATACAGGGCACAACACTTGGAGCTCTTAAACAAGGAAAAAAAATTAGCAGAAATTTTTGACAGTATATCCCCACCAGAAAATGATGATCAACAGTCAATGGCACCATATACAGAGAAAGAAGATAGAATTGTCAGACTGACACCAGAACCAGAAGGAACTGATGAACAAAACCAAAGATTTGAGCAGCATCATGCAAAAGCATCTCCTATGGCAGAAACAGGTGAACAAAACTATAATTTTGATGAAAATATTGTTGCAAATTCAACAGATACAGCTTCTGATGAATCAGTTGAAGGAAGTTATGTTGTGTTGCCTAAAGAAACTGTTTCTGTTAGAAACGATTTGAGTAGTACCAAAGATCCACTCTCTGAATCAGATAATGAGGAGGAGAATGCAATGGCAACAGGTGGAGATCAGCCTGCTGATTAAGGAAACTTGGAAGAGAAAGATTAGAGTTTCTCCACAACTCATGGAGAACCATCAATGGTTCAAGGATGTGAGGAAAACCCGAATTTGAATCTGTTTCAATATTCTGGTAAAGTTGTGGAGGTTGAAACTTCTACTCAACCTCATGACTTTGCAACAGCAGTAAGTTTGTCTTCAGCTAGTGTTAGAGGCGGAGCATCTGTTGTTCCACCTATTACCTAACCACCAATCATGACATCAGAACAACTTCAGAAAGAGCTAGATAACATAACGAAAGCCTGCACTGGAAGATCTCCTACAGAAGAGAAGCTGGATCTGCTGCTAAATGAAATCAAGAGTCAAAGATCAGATATAAAGTGTCTGTCAGAAACAATTGAAATAATCAGAAAACGGACAGGAAGCAACATTGAAGCCCTGAAGAAATTGCAGCAGTCATCAGATCACAAAGAAGCAACAACAAAAATTCCTAAGGAGATACAAGAAAAGGTAGCAGAAGCTCTGACCACAAAAGACACCTCAAATTCTTGGAAGATTCTGGAAGAAATTCAACTTCTAAGGGTGCATAACAACAGCATAGCAGATGCACTTGAAAAGATGGTGAATGATTGGTCTGCACAACACAGTGAATACAAGAGTGAGCTTCAAAGATTGCAGGAACATAAAAGAAGAAATGCTCAGTCCTTAAGCAATAGGCAATCACTCATTAAGGGTTTGTAACTAAGCATTGCCAACTTGGCAAAATCAGGCGTGCAAGAACTTGAAACTCTCTCACTACCAAAGTCTCCACCTCAAAAGAAACCATAAACCACCCAGAAAACAGAAGCAAGTCAATCACACTCAAGGTCTCAACCCAAACCCACCTCTATGGGTCCTCCTCCTAAAGTTCCAAGGATTGAGAAACAAAGGTCTTGGATATTCCACCAGCTGGAACCTCTATTGGAAGTAGTTTCATCCAAATAGGTCAACCTAAAATGACCACTTCTGGTGAAACCATCTTCAGTAGACAAATTGTTTTGGCTGGGAAAAGGAAGTGGGAAGAGACTGTGAAATCCTAAAAGAAGCCAAGAAAGGAGATCATTGAAGACTCTCAGGGAAACCTGAAAGAATACATGGTTCTAACTGCTGATCAAGACACTATGATGTTCCCTGAACATTACCTCAGAGAATGCTACTGGAATGATGAGGTAGATAAACTTCAAAGGCCACTCTCACCTATAAGCACAAAGATAGTAGATGTGACTGAAAAGAGATAGGACCATCCTACACAAGCCTTTCACCAATCCAATGGTCAGAATTGATAGAATAACTGAGCAATCTTATTCGGAGAAAATCTTGGGAGCATACATGCAGAACAAATACACCTTGCTCAGGGCAGATGGCAGTACAACAACAGTCATGGATAATGACTTGGCTGATGAGCTTCATCCCTTGGATATCATTCCAATGACACAACCTATTGACAAAGAGAAGGGAAAAACAAAGTTCAACAGAAGAGCCATCAACAGCATTGCTGAAGCAGGAAGAAAAGTGTACCAAAGAGCAGAGCAGCCATAGTAGACTTTGATCTGAGCATCAATTTTGAATACAGTAGGAAAGTACATGTACCTCCTCCCAACAAAGAGATTCCAGCTGAACTTGATGCCTCCGAAGCAAGAACAAGGGCAATCTTTGATGAACATGAGCTGTCAGTGGTATTCAAAGATATCAATAATGAAAGAGCTTTGTTCAGAGTTGCAGAAATTTGCAGGTACTCAAATCAGACCTTGACTTACATCAAAGACTATATAAACAAGAAGCAAGATCAACTCAAGAAGAAAGCAAGAAACAATGAGCAGCTGAGAAAGAAAGTTGAAGACATAATTGAAGAATGGAAGACAACAAGAGGATGGTACAAAGACTTGTACAAAGCAACCCACAAGAGCATTGATCATAAGATGCAGTTAAAGAAGGGTGATGTTTACACGAGTGGACTGAAGAAAAATTAAAACTCTTGGTTTATGATATGTTTTTAAGTAACTTGTTTGAATCTTTCATACTTGGTTTGTTTAAGCATTGTTTGAAGTTTACTTGATAGTCATGATTTTTCATTTTTCTTAAATATTTAGGGGGAAACTGTTCGGAAAATTTTTTTTTGTAAGTATTGAAGAAAAATGTAGTCAACATGATTAATGGATGAGAACAAAGGTTACAAGAGGCCAACACAGCAAGAAGATACATGGCAGGACACCAAAAAAGATGAATACATCTTCAACATCAATCAAAAACTGATTCCAAATAATGAAAGACGATCAGAAAGAACTATTCTGATGAATCTGATAATATTTCTGATGGATACCCGAAGATTCTGATAAAAGACCGATCATCAGATTTCTGATGATGATGAAACCCACTTGTTTGAAAAGCAGCTCTGCCACAATTGAAAATGCAAGTTGTTCCAAATGGATTCAATGAATATGACAACGAGCTACTTTATGCAGGGCAAATGCATGAATAAACAAATGTGTATTCATTGTCACACCCTTATTTCCACGTGTAACCCGGTGGGCCCAGTTGGGGAATATCGTGACGTAGTTGATAACATCATAACCAAACAAAACACAACACAACGGAAGTCTTGGATTTAAATTACTATTAAAAACCAAGTGTTCAAAGTTCGAATACAAATTACAAGGTTTGTAAAGAAAGATCCATAGGCGGATCGAAATAAACATATACAAAGTATTTGTTCAACAGACTTTAAGCAACCTAGGGACTTGCAAAATCCTCTTTTGTCACTATAGCGCAACTCCCGATCTATTGCGTGTTGCCACCTGTAACTTGATCTTTTGAAAATACGTCAGTTTTCACTGGTAAATACTAATAACCGACTCATTCTGAAAATATTTCCGAAAATGGTTTTAGGTGCACTTGGCAAGTTTTATAAATAACTTTGGATAGTTAAAAATGACCTTGTTTACAGTTTTACATGTTTGTCAATACATATGGGGTCCGGTGTAGAAACCAAATAACCTGATTAACCGACACGCCACTGAAATAATCCACCAATGGGATTCAATATTTTATTAGCATTAGCATCTGTCAGGTGTATGCCTACACCCCGCGCTTAAGGTCGTGGCCATTAGTAACTTAAATGAGCTAAGGATATCCCGGACACGGTCGAATTAACCCCCAATGTTTAAGTTATCAAACAATACAAAATAAAATGGGTTATAAGGATTTAGTAAATCACAATCTGATAACATGATCCCATACCCAACCAAGCGGTATTATTATACCATGTCTTAAGCCCGTATAGGGAAAATATGTTAAAAGTATTTGCTTGAGCTAATTCTTCAATAAATTACTAACTCAACCGAACAATCAAAGTAAGCTTCGTTGACAATCTACCAGGAGGCTCTTAGTCTAGAAATGATGGTGTTTATAACCAATTAGAATGCTAACGGGTCCTATCTACTTTGTAGACTCGAACTGGGTAGCTTAAAGATAATAACGGTACTAAACGCGAGATTAAGCAAGGACCAGAATAGAATGTAGTTTAAACCCGACAAGTATGGAGACTTGTTTAATACGGGTAAACATGTTACATTCTGGATTTTGAAAATAAAATGATAAGGTTAAACCCGTTTGGGTTAAATTACGTAAACTAGTTACGTAGGCAGAACCGTACGCATATAAGCGAAACCGGGTAACCGAGTGAGTCCTATACAAGTTCCATATGCCATCATATTTAAAATATGTTGTAATATCAACATGTTTGCCCGTTATGGTTTTAAAATCAAATAACGCCTCAAATGGGCGTTTTGGTCATTTTATCACTTATAAAAGGAGCTTGCAAGTAAACTGATGTCGTGGTCACAAAAATTCTGTAAAAATGATTCATTTATGATGTTATATCAGTATGATATCAAGTATATGTTTGGTTTGTAGTTTAGGACCAAGCTATGCTCCGAAAGGGCGTTTTGGTCATTTCATACATCTCTTGACAACTTATTTGGGAATCTGACTTTAGATCATGTACCTACTGTAAATATGTATAAAATAAGTTTTGAAATCAGTAGGTACCAAGTCTTGATGCTCTAATATGGTTTTAAACCATACTATGCGCGGAAACGGCGATTAAGTCGCTAAATGACGATTTAAAAAGTGTTTGAGTGAAACTGATGTCTATGAACAGGTTTGTATGACAAAAATATGTTATATATTGTAATATATCAGTAAGCAATAGGTTTTGTCTCTTAACAATAATTAAAATCCATTTTAGGTGCCGTAAGGGCAATATTGTCATTTAAGGACTTAATACATGAACCTGCGTATAAACTCAGTTTATAATCTGAATAGATATCCCAAATAATGCTAATTATGATATTACATCAGTAGGTAAAGAGTTTTGGTGTCAAAATTATGTGTAAATCATTTTATATGCCAAAAGGGCGATTTGGTTACTTTAAAGCATAAGTTATGCTTATTTAATCTAAACTCAGTTTATAACCAGAATGTTAATCTTTAAATAAGTTAACATATCAGTTTACAAGTACATGTATGCTCATTTGTATTTAAAACCTCATTTTTAAGTATGAAGGGCATTTTAGCAAAGTTTGGCATAATTAACGGATACTTGCATATGAACTCGGATTACTATGTGACCATGTAATATAACTCCAGAGGGTTATACTACAACCTAACATGGTCACAATGCAACTTAGAATCAGTAGCTAAGGTTGCTAAATCGGGTCAGAATTGAAAGTAAAAGCAGAAGTCAACTTTTGCGACTTTCAGTTGCGAACCGGCCTTAAACCTGGACTTGATGGGCCGAACGCGTTTATACATGTTCTAATACTTATTACCAAGTTATTAAGGTGTTGAAACTGATTTTATAGCACCTACATTGCTAGATTTGAATTTATTCCAAAACTGACCCGTTTGACTTTTCATTAATATAACTTTGACCCGTCAATTGACCAAGCAAACGTGGTAATCAAGAGGTGCCCTCTTGAGGGATTAACACCTACCTAATTATGATCACGTAGCCACGTTCGGTATGAACATTGGCTGGACCGTAATGGTCTTAGCTCAAAGTCAAAGCGTTTTTACGTCAACGCTTTCACTTTGGCTTAAAGCTTAGTAAAACTGAAAAGAGAAGGTTGGAACACTTACAAGTGAACCAAGGATGACTAAGAGACTTAGAGAAAGTCCCCAATGAGCTCAGGAACCTCCAAGTGAGCAATAGAGAGAAAGAGGAAAGGATGGGCAAGAAATGGAGTTGAAGTTCACTCCTATTTATACTCAAGGATCAAGACTCAGGCCATGCCAAGTGTTAGCAGAAGTCATCAGGTGTTAACAAGTGTTTTAGAACGTGTCTTAAGCAGCTAGTGAGGTGGCATCCGCATTTAAGGTGGCAGGAGCAGAAGCTGCCATGTTTCTGCTCGCTGGCACGCACTTACGGACCGTATGGCTAAGGCCTTGCGATCTGTAAGGCCTTCAGGCGTGTGATACTTTCAAATGGTTACGGACCGTAACCATTATGACTTGCGGTCCGTAACCGCCTCCCAGAACTTGAAAATTTTTCATTCTTTCATGTTTGGCCCCTAGACTTTAAAGCTTGCCACTCAGGGGTTATAATTTATCATATTGGTGAGTTTAGTCCCTCTCGTTGAGCACATGGCATACGAGGATCAGTGGAATATGTGTTGAAATTTTACAGGACGGGTTTTTACGAGGTGTTACATCCTCACCCCCTTAAAAGAAATCTCGACCTCAAGATTTATTCAAGTAGATAGGGATATTTTTGTCGCATAGTGGACTCGACCTCCCAAGTATACTCAGGGCCTCGACGGGCATCCCATTTAACCTTCACAGTAGGCACGTGCTTCCTACGAAGCTTTTTAACTGGCCGATCTTTGATCGCAATTGGTTTCTCTACGAAACGCAAGTTTTCATCAATCTGAACGTCTTCGTGAGGCATCGCTAGCGACTCATCCGCTAGACATTTCTTTAAGTTGGAGATGTGGAACACATCATGTATTCCACTTAGCTTTTTGAGTAACTTAAGCCTGTAAGCTACTGAACCGATACATTCGATGATCTCGAATGGTCCTATATATCTTGGGCTTAGCTTACCCTTTTTACCAAAGCGCATTACACCTTTCCAAGGTAATACCTTTAGCATAACCTTGTCCCCTATTTGGAACTTCAAAGGTTTGCGCCTCTTGTCGGTGTAACTTTTCTGTCGATCTCTTGCAGCTTTTAAACAGTCAAGGATTTGCCCAAACTTTTCCGTCGTTTCTAGAACAATCTTTGGACCTGATAGTTGGGCTTCCCCAACTTCGGCCCAACATATTGGCGTCCGACATTTTCTCCCATATAAAGCCTCAGATGGTGTGGCTTTAATGCTCGTATGATAGCTATTATTATAGGAGAATTCAATCAAGGGTAGGTGGTCGTCCCAACTACCACCTAAGTCGATCACACATGCTTGGAGCATGTCCTCAAGAGTTTGAATAGTACGCTCACTTTGTCCATCAGTTTGCGGATGATAAGCGGTACTGAAATTCAATCGAGTGCCAAGAGATTGTTGGAAGCTTTTCCAAAAGTGATATGTGTATCTTGTATCTCTATAGGATACAATAGACACAGGCACTCCGTGTAGGGACACGATCTCATCCACATATATTTTTGCCAGTTTATCCGAACTAAACGTTTCCTTGATTGGCAAGAAATGTGCTGACTTGGTCAGCCTATCAACGATGACCCAAATTGTGTCATTACCACGTTTGGTTTTAGGTAATTTGGTTATCAAATCCATAGTTACCATTTCCCATTTCCAAGTAGGAATCTCTAATTGTTGTAGAAGTCTTGACGGCTTTTGGTGTTCCGCTTTTACTTGCGAACATGTCAGACACTTTGATACATAAGCGGCTATGGATTTCTTCTAACCCGTCCACCAATAGTTAGACTTCAAGTCTTGGTACATCTTATCACCTCCTGGGTGGACAGAGCTTCTTGGAGGATTAGTTCTCTAAGTCCTCCGGAGACTGGAACCCATATTCTTCCATTAAATCTGAGGATTCCATCATCACCAGGTGTTAACTGTTCCACAGTTCCACCTAGTTCCTCACTGGCTATGTTCTCCTTTAGCATAGCTTGCCTTTGCGCTTGCAGCAACTTTTCATTCAGGCTATTCCTCACTTCTATACTTTTAGCGTTAATCCTCAAAGGTTTAACCCTTTCTTTTCGTCTAACCGCATCAGCGACTACATTTGCTTTACCGGGATGGTATCGGATTTCGCAATCGTAGTCATTTAGAGTTTCCATCCAACGGCGTTGGCGCATGTTCAAGTCCTTTTGATTAAAAAAATGTTGAAGGCTTTTATGGCCTGTGTATATGATACACTTTGTCCCGTATAGGTAATGCCTCAACAACTTAAGTGCAAACACGACGACACCCAATTCCCAATGATGGGTGGCGTAGTTCTTTTCATGCACTTTGAGTTGTCGCGATGCATAGGCAATCACAGCCCATGCCTGTGTGTGATGCATCGCAGTATACTACAAACTCTTCAATACCTTCCGGTAAAGTTAATACCGGAGCATTGCTTAATTTCTGCTTTAAGGTCTCAAAAGATTCTTGTTGCTTCGGGCCCCAATCAAACTTGATATTCTTGCGAGTCAAAGCAGTTAAATGAGTAGCTATTCTGGAGAAGTTTTCGATAAACCTTCTATAATAACCAGCAAATCCCAAGAAACTGCGGACCTCAGAAGGTGTCTTTGGCGCTTCCCAATTCATAATAGCTTCGATTTTAGCGGGATCCACTTGGATACCATGCTCACTAACTACATGTCCAAGAAATCGGACCCCGCGAAGCCGGAAATCGCATTTAGAGAATTTTGTGTACAACTTCTCTTTTTGTAACAATTCTAGAATGCACTTAAGATGTTTCTCGTGATCAGATTGATTACGAGAATAAATAAGTATGTCGTCAATGAAGACTATGACAAACTTATCTAGGTAAGGCTTGCAGACTCTATTCATGAGATCCATGAATGTTGCGGGTTCATTAGTGAGCCCGAAAGGCATCACTAGGAATTCATAATGTCCGTATCTCGTTCTGAATGCAGTCTTTGGAACATCCTCACTCCTAACTTTTAGTTGATGATAGCCTAATCTTAAATCTATCTTTGAAAAGTAACTTGCTCCTTGTAGTTGATCGAATAGATCGTCGATCCTGGGCAAAGGGTAACGATTCTTGATCGTTATCTTGTTGAGCTCACGGTAATCAATGCACATACGCATTGAACCATCCTTCTTTTTAACAAATAAGATAGGTGCTCCCCAAAGTGACGAACTAGGCTGTATAAAGCCTTTCTCTGGTAGCTCATCCAATTGCGTCCTCAACTCCTTCATTTCCGTTGGCGCTAGGCGATATGGCGCTCTTGCAATGGGCGTAGATCCTGGTAGGATATCTATCCTAAATTCTTCTTGTCTATCCGGAGGTAGACCAGGTAGTTCTTCGGGGAAAACCTCAGGGTATTCGGAGATGATAGGAATGTCTTCAATCTTAGGCTTGGGTTTATCACTGGTTACTTGTGCCATATATATGACACAACCTGTTTTTAAGCACCGAGAGGCCTTAATAATAGAAGCTTTTTCTTGCAACCCGTAGTGCGTATCTCCGTAGATGGTGAGTACATCACCGGATGGGGTTTTAATTTCGATTAGCTTTTTATCACAGGCAATACATGCTTGGTTGTGTGATAACCAATCCATGCCTAAAACTACATCGAACCCCGCCAGTTTCATTGGCAAAAGAGATATAGGGATCGAATGATTCTTGATGGATATAAAGCATCCATCCAGAATAGAGGAAACGGTTTCAATGGTTCCATCAGCAAGTTCTACTTCATATGTCATGTCTAGAGTTCTTACGGGTAAGGTTAATAGTTCACTAAACTTAAAATCCACAAATGATTTATCCGCACCCGAATTAAATAGAACTCTGGCGAGGGTATCGTTGATAAGAAACGTACCGGTAATGACATTATTGTCGTTAACAACTTCCCTTGCGTTCATTTGAAAGGCCCTCACATTACTTTTCTTTGCCTCACCAGATCTTGCATTATTATCCTTTGGATTTTTAGTGCAGTTGGTCTTTATGTGGCCTTTTCTCCACATTTGAAGCATGTAGCGTCCTTAATGTCCCTGCACTATAGGGTCTTGTGTCCCATTTTCTTACAAATCCCACAAGGCTTAGCCTTTGGGTCATACCTGCACTGGCCTCCATGCCTTTTGTTGTAGATTTTACACACATGTCTATCTTCAGACCTGTTCTGGTTCCTGTGGGATCCAAATTTCCCTTTCTTCTTGAACTTCTGGGAGTTGTCATCCTCCCTTTTCCTCTTACTATCGGTTTCAGATCTGACTGACATGTGCCTCACGTAATCCTGAGTGAGGGCGAAAGACAGCTCTACCACAGACTTATAAGTGGCAGGTTGAACAGCCTTAACCATACCTCTTATTTTTGGGGCCAATCCATTAATAAATCTCGCTATGCACTTAGGCTCCGGTGTGACTAGATAGGATACTAGTCTGGAGTAGGAGTCATAATTTGTTACATATTTACGACAATCCATATTCTTCATGGTGAGGGCTATGAAGTCTGCCTCTATCCTTTCCACCTCGTGATGCGGACAATAGGTGTCCTTAACTAGGTCTACAAATTTAGACCATCCCAAGTTGTACAGATGCACCTTTCCAGTCGAGTGCATCAATGCCTTCCACCATATCAGGGCATTGCCCTTGAAAGATTGAGACACATACTTCACAATGTCTTTCTCCGCACAACCACTAATATCTACCACAGTTTCTATTCCGTCCAACCACCTGAGGGTTTCCACAGCCCCCTTCTCCCCGTTAAAGTCTCGGGGGTTACATGTGATGAAATATTTGTATGAACATCCTCCCTTGGAGGTATGTTCTTCATCACGGGTTTCCTTTTTCTTCTCATTTTTCACATTGGAGGAATGTACGGAACTCTCCTTTTTATCGGATGGAGGAGGCTTTGTGACGGATTTTGACTCGGTTTTTGAGCGAGTAGCACTTGACTCCTTAACTTTTTCGAAGGCTTTTTCCATGGCCTTACCAACGGCTGCATCAGTGCGAGCATGGAATGGGTCCTCATTATTGACGATATTTGCATTAACATGATCGTTGTCATTGCGATGGCTGCTTGAATTTCTCGAGTTAGCCATTCTAGATTCTTTGTACTATATACCGAAATAGGTATTTTATACATTAGTCATGGTATGGCTAAACCATTCAGACTTTTTATCGAAATCGAATGTATATAACCTAGGCCTCAAGGAGACCATCATAAGTATTTAGAATTTTGGACATAGTCCAGAAATTTTAGATAGCGGACCCTAATGTTACATATGTCATTGTGGCATTGACAATTCTTAGGTTAACTGGAGAGTTTGTCACAAGAACGAAAGATATGGCACAAGAGCCTTTGTCACGTAGACTGATAAAATTCAAACAAAGAGTCAAAGGACTACAACTGTCAATGTCACTAATGGACAAAGTATATAGATGGCCCGTTGGCACCACATCACCAATGGATGTTATATTATAACCCGTAGGTAATACACCTCTAGTGGGTGTTAGAATATTTATCATCATAATGATGACATTCGTCTTGATAACAAGGATCGTTTAGACTTATTATGTTTGAATCAAAGTTCAAATATTTTGATGGCTAGTGTGGTTCCTCATGCACGCTGCCAGGAGTGTTAATATTACTTGAATATTAACATAGAATGATGTCTTAAAATGGTTCAACAGGTTAGCCATGATCGCATTGACCATAGGGGCTTAGAGGTTTAAACATAGTTACTACCTCTAGATAGAAGGGATGATCTTCCTTAACTATCATGGTAGAAAATTATTCCATCTTAACTACCATTTGTTTTGCCAATTAATGTGACGTAATCACTTGGCAGGTGTAAACCATCAAGAAGATCTTTTGGAATTTATAGCAGAGCGATAAAATCGAGACGCTCGAACGAATTAAAGGATGTAAGAAGAATGCACATTAAAACTAAATTCCAAAATCTCACTTAAAACGATAAGGATTACATATTTTACCTCTAAGGAGGTCTTAATACAAAATCTTGTCCGCGCAGGGACTATTACAAGAAAAACATACCCACGCAGGGGTTTTAAAGAAATAGCAATGTCCTCGCAGGGACTTTTTACATAAAAGAAAATACAAAACTACTCATCCTTCCTTCCTTCCACAGCCTTATAGAGTCTCTTGATAAATTTGGTTGTTTTTTTCTCTGACTTCTTAACTTGTTGCCGCATTTCCTTGACCTGATCTAAGGCCTCATTAATAGCCTCGAGGGGTAATTGCGGTTGGGGTTGAGGCTGAGGTGGAGGTGGTTGTGGCTGAGGCGCAACTGGATACGGATATCCATAAGGTGGATACCCAGTAGCAGCATAAGATGAGTAAGGAGGTGGGTAATTAGGGTAAGAGGGATGATAAAAGTTATTATGAATGACTGCATCATAATAAGGATCTTGCTCTAGACCATGGTGGATGTAGTTATACAGGCCGGGAGGGTCGACAGAGTTAAATCCAGACGGCCCTTCATAAGCAGGTATCGGGTTAGTAAAATTCTGCGGTGGTAGTGGTGGTTGAGCAGAGGCTCAACAGCTGGTTGTGGTGGGGGTTCCACCATTGGTGATGTGTTTGAGGGCCCACCCATTTGTGGGTCCTCGGGGATGATAGGGTAAGATGGTGGCAAAGGTGGTCGCGAGCCCGACTTTTGACCAGCATGCACCGACATGCGTGCACGACGCCTTCGACGTAGTTGTGATGATGACTCAGGTGGTGGCTGATGTTGATCCACCTGTTGCATATCTACATCCTCTTGGTGAGGATGGGATGATGGGGATTGATGTTGGGGAGTGTTGTGGTAGGAGGGTGTGTTGTCAGACACTTATTGTGCCCATCTTTGTTCATAATCATCAGGACCTCGAAACGGAGATCCCGCCAAAGAGTTCGAGCCACTAGACAACTCGATGGGGTGACTATATGATCCGGTTTGGGGAAATTCCTCCAGATCGGAATCCTCCTCCATATGTGTTGGCGAGTCGACTGGAGGGGTTTCAGGTAAGGGTTGGTTAACTAGATTGACAAAGTTAAAGTTAAAGAACTCTTGGTGAGAATGGGAATGAGAATGATGTGATTGGTGGGAATGGTGAGAATGGTAAGAATGTTGGGAGTGTGATTAAGGCGGAGAGTATTCGTGCGAGTTGGAATGTGTATATGGTTCAAATGGAGACGAAGAGTCTCCGGATCCTTCGTAAGGGTTGTGATCAGGCACATTAGCTGCTCCAGCTAGAGAGGGTTTGAAAGGTGGTCTGAAAGATGGCCCTGTCATAGAGGGTCCGCCCCTCATGGGACCCTTGCCTTTGCCTCCGCGCCTAAATTTTGGTGGCATGTTTCCTGCTTCAATAAAGGTAAAAACAACACAAAACAATAATAATATCTTAATAATGAAATGAGTACTCTTAGGTCAAAGCCTAGACTCGGAAGTCTAAGGAATGTGCTATTGTGTATTTTCGAGATTAAACACAAAAGGCTAGTGTTTAATTCAATCGAACATTGGCTCTGATACCAACCTGTCACACCCCTATTTCCACGTGTAACCGGTGGTCCCGGTTGGGCAATATCGTGACGTAGTTGATAACATCATAACCAAACAAAACATAGCACAGCGGAAGTCTTGGATTTAAATTACTATTACAAACCATGTGTTCAAAGTTCAAATACCAATTACAAGGCTTGTAAAGAAAGATCCACAGGCAAATCAAAATAAATATATACAAAGTATTTGTTCAATAGACTTTAAGCAACCTAGGGACTTGCAAAATCCTCTATTGTCACTATCGCGCAGCTCCCGATCTATTGCGTGTTGCCACCTGTAACTTGATCTTTTGAAATACGTCAGTTTTCACTGGTAATACTAATAACCGACTCATTTTGAAAATATTTCTGAAAATGGTTTTAGGTGCACTTGGCACGTTTTATAAATAACTTGGGATAGTTCAAAATGACCTAGTTTATAGTTTTACATGTTTGTCAATACATATGGGGTCCGGTGCAGAAACCGAATAACCTGATTAACCGACACGCCACTTAAATAATCCACCAATGGGATTCAATATTTTATTAGCATTAGCATCTGTTAGGTGTATGCCTACACCCCACGCTTAAGGTCGTGGCCATTAGTAACTTAAATGAGCCAAGGATATCCCGGACACGGTCGAATTAACCCCCAATGTTTAAGTTATCAAACAATACAGAATAAAACGGGCTATAAGGATTTAATAAATCACAATCCGATAACATGATCCCATACCCGACCAAGCGGTATTATGATACCGTGTCCCAAGCCCGTATAGGGAAAATAAGTTAAAAGTATTTACCTGAGCTAATTCTTCAAAACTCAGCCGAACAATCAAAAGTAAGCTTAGTTAACAATCTACTGGGAGGCTCTTAGTCTGGAAATGATGGTGTTTATAACCAATTAGAATGCTAACGGGTCCTATCTACTTTGTAGACTCGAACCGGGTAGCTTAAAGATAATAACGGTGCTAAACGCGAGATTAAGCAAGGACCGGAATATAATGTGGTTTAAACCTGGCAAGTATGGAGACTTGTTTAATACGGGTAAACATGTTACATTCTGGATTTTGAAAATAAAATGATAAGGTTAAACCTGTTTCGGTTAAATTACGTAAACTAGTTACATAGGCCGAACCGTACGCATATAAGCGAAACCGGGTAACCGGGTGAGTCCTATACAAGTTCCATATGCCATCATATTTAAAATATTTTGTAATATCAGTAGGATATCAACATGTTTGCCCGTTATGGTTTTAAAATCATGCACCGCCTCAAAGGGCGTTTTGGTTATTTTATGACTTATAAAAGGAGCTTGCAAGTAAACTGTTGTCGTGGTCACAATCATTCTGTAAAAATGATTCATTTATGATGTTATATCAGTAGGATATCAAGTATATGTGTGGTTTGTAGTTTAGGACCAATCTGAGGATCTTGAACTTGTTCTAGTCTGGTGCAATCTTCCTTATCTGAGGATCATTCTTCATTTTTCACATCTATTTGCTGCTTGTTGAAGAGCTTTGAGAGGCCATTCTTCAAATTGATGCTCTTCAGCTTGATATGTTTTGTCTCTCATGATAATTTCTATGAAATCTCTTCTTAGTTTCTTTGAATATCAGCATCAGGTGATTGAGTTGACCTCTTCTTGTTCAAGTCTTTTGCAAAATCTTCCAGTTTCTTAACTTTACTAAGTGCATGCTGCATTCGAGTTGACAAGTAAGTTTCACCTTTCCCTTTACTCTCTTCTTTTGCAATGTTATTGGCTTGTTTGACTTTTAATTTCAGATACTCCTCGATGTTCCTTGGGAGCTCTGTAGCCAAAAAGAGATGGAAATATTCTTTTGGATGGATTATCCTCTTTGAAAAATTGTAACATTTCATCTTTAACTGCAAGCACTTCCAAAGGATAATTTACTGACAGAGGTATTTGTCTTGTTGGATTACGACCAGTAGGTGATTGAGTAAGTGGGTTTGATGTTGGTGATGATGGAGGGATGAAGGGTTCTGGATTGGTTAGAATGAGTGGTGTAGGTGTGGGTATATCATCAGTCACTTTGAATTTCCTTTTTCTTGTATAGACTGAGCTTAGTGAATGAGTTGTTGTGGAGATGTGTGTTACAGGTATTTAAATTTGAGAAGATATGATAACAGTGGCTTGGCTAACAGCTGATGAAGGAACTGTTGTCTCAACCACTAATGTTCTAACATCTGTTGTACCTGTTGTAGTCACAACATCTGTTGCAGTGAAGGTTGGTAATGAAGGTGGTGGTATTGTTTTCTATATTTTAGCAGGTGATTTGTGAAGTGGGGTTGTTGGTTTAGGTGCAGTAGTGGATATAGTACCAGCAGTGGTTTTGAGACCAGCAGTGGTTTGCTCTTTATGTTCTTGTGGTGGTGATTTCTTTCTGTTTGAAGTGTCAAAAACCTTTCTAGAAGTCCTTTTTCCTATATCTTCATCATCTGCTTGAATGTCTAGGGTTTCATCAACTCCCTTTTTCTTTCATTGACAGATGTTTCAGCAGAAGTTACCAAGGATTCTTTTTCAGGTTCTAGCTTTTGCTTTGTCATATTATCCACAGACTCAGTTTTCTCCCCCTTTTTGGCATCATCTTTTTCAAAGACAGGTACAGAGGAAGTGCCAGACTTCTATTTAAGAAATTCTTTGATGCCCTTGAGGTCTGCCTGAGTTTCTCTATATCTTTCATCAACCAAATCTTTGAGCATTTTTACACGTATTTCATGTTGGTGATCAGCAAGTTGGCGTTGTTGTTGAAACATAGGATATACTTGATTAACTATATCAGTGGTTTGAAGTGCAGAGGATTGAGCAGTGCTTTGAGACTTTGAAGCTTCTAACATCTTGCAGCATAGTTTTGATATATGCCACTGATGTTTCTATTTAGTAACTATCTCCGTCAAATCTTTATATTTTAGATCATTACCTAACTTAATAGGATCATCTGAACCCCTACCAGAAGTGGTAGTTGTATCTATGTTATCATGAACAGAGGTTTCAACCCTTGTTTCAAACATAGATGTCCTTTTTTCTTGGTAAGATGCCCCTTTTTCTTGGTACTGGGGACTTCTTTCTACAGCAAAGGTTTCCTTAACAGACTCAACAGTGGTTTTAATACCAGCAGTGGTTGCTATGGCAGCCTTAGTAGAAATTTCCTTCAAGGGAGACTTATTTATGAAACTACTGTCCAGATGTAAATCAGTGGATTCAACATCTGTAGTAGCTGCTCCACTTGAACTACCAACAAGAATTTCATGAAATTCAAGTGGTGTAACCTCCTCAACTGTTTGTGGGTTAGTCAATGAAATTTTATTAGACAACCATTGTAGAGGATGTATTCTCAGTAAAGTGTTGGTGAGAAAGGTTGTTTTGTGTCCGACTTCCAATGACCTCAAACAGATACTTCAGGGTTGATTTAATTTGGGATGTGGGAATTGATGTGGAAAGAGAATTTGCCCTGGGAGAAGGGCAATTCAACATACTCTCAAGTGAGGGTAATGTTTCAAGTTGTGGTGTCCATGTGCTTACAACATGTTCCTTTTATGAGGAATCATGAGGAGTTGTAGTTTTGGGTGGAGATCTTTCTCACAATGTGAGGAAGTAGCAACAATGGTTTCTTGTGACTTTTGTGTTGTCATTGGGTTAACTTCTGGGATCTCATCTTCCAGAAGGCCCTTTTTGGTGGGTTTGGTGAATTTCGTTTTGGTCTTTTTGGAGATTTTGGGTGGGGGTTGCACAACAATGGTTGTATTGCTGTGGTCACCAAGAGTAGTGGGCTCAGTAGCAGATGGATGAGTTTGGGCAGGTTGTTCTAATAAATCTTTCTCAACCACCTCTACTTGGGTTTTTGAGACTTTATCTTGATTAGAAATGCATGTAAAAGTTTCATGATCCATAGCTCCTGCCTTGCTAACTTGGCCAATTTTAGAATCATCCCCCAGGTAATTGATTTTGAAGATATATGCTTAAAAACCTGGGATGTATTAGAAAAGCCTTTTCTTTTGCAATATTATAACAATTATTAACAATATCATTGAACAAGACTTGGGAAAATTTGAAATCTGAATCAGTCAAAATAGCATATCCTAAATATTGCATGTTCAATGGAATTTCATTAAAACCAGTAGTTTTTGCTAAGAGACATGTCAAAATAGTATGGAAGAAAAATCTCATCTCAGCAGGGAAATTTGGTTTGAATATAGTCATACCTTTGAGTTGACCAGCATACCCTCTTCGAATAAACTCTGTTTGGATCTCACCTTGAGGAAATGTCACAGGATATGACATGTCATTCAATTTAAGGACTTGAGAGATCGATTGTGGAGTAATTTGCATCAAGGTTTTGCCCACTCTTGAGATTATTGCATAAGGTACTCCCTCTGTCGAGTGAACCTCAACATTTGCCCAAAATTATCGGAGTGGACCTTCATAAATTAGGGCTTTTGCTGTCAGCATCTCCTTTAATTTGGACTCTTTTAGTAACGGAATCATTGAATGATATCTCGTATTTGACTCAGTTTCCTCCAGAATAGCAGTTTAGTTATGAGGAGTTTTGATGATTAACTTGAATGTCGATGATACGGGTTTAGATTTAGCTTTTGATTTTGCCTTGGATTTTGTTTTGGGAGCCATGATTTGAGTGAAAAACTGTTTTGAGATTTTGAAATCGACACAGTTTGGTGAAACCTCTGTTCTAGATGGAACAGAGTTTTTATAGGGTTTCTTAAAAAGTGATGATGACATGGCATCTGATGCAACAACTGTCGAATAACATCTGCCCACATGTAACCTCTGTTTTGAAAATGGAAGACAGTTGTTTGGCTAACCACCGTTGGAAAATATGATGAGTGGATAAGACCAGTGGTTGCAACTATCAGAGGATACACTTTTTGACAGTGGATAGATTTTTCTAAACGAATAGTGTTTTTGTGCTATCAGTGCTTTGAACAGAATTTGAGGATTTATTGAAAAATTCAATTTTAAACTATTTTTAGGTTATTTTTAATTTTCAGAAAACTATTTATGCTATTTACATATGAAATACAAGATAACTTGTTTTAATCCATGTTTAACATTCCAGACCTAGGGATCAAGTTTGAAGGACAGATGATTTCAATTTTTGGTTTCTACATCTCCCAACTGATCTTTAGACTGGACATATCAAAAGGAAATCAAACCCTTTTTATAGCAATCCCTCATAAATGATGTCTGATGTCATCAGTGTTTGAATATCATGTGATGGCAATGATTTTGATGCTGTTTTGATCAACAACTGTTGAACTAGCAGAGGATGGGCTTTGACAGTTGTTTTGAATATCTGCTGCTCTTGTAGTGAAAGATGTGAGTGTCTGCAAGGTTAATCTAGACAAGCATATTATGAGATAACCTTGAACATTAATCAGATTACTTTTGATCCATTATCAAGGAAAAGTAACTCCCTTCTCTCTAAAAATAGAAAGGTTTTACTTCCTGGCAGGTTTTGAGCTTTAACTATCTAAAACAAGTGTAAGCTTAACATGTATTACTTTCCAGAGAACAAAAATACTGAAAAGGAATAATACATGACCTGATATATACATGAAATTTTTACTATAAAAAATAAGTAAACATTTCTTGATAGATGAATCAATTTGACCTGATTGATGTCCTAAGTTCTCCTTTGAAACAATTTTTAACTAGATATACATCAGTTACCTGATTCTACCTATAAGCAGTGGTTGTACTCAGCTTGTTTGGTAACAGATGTTTGAGCAAAGATGAAAATTCAACTTTAGGTTTTCCTTTTGTAGTATTAGCCTGTGAGCTCTTAAGTGTTTTATATTTATACTCTTTTCTTTTTAACATTAAAAGTTCTGAGATAAACACACTTTCAGAGTTTTGTGATTTTTCTTCTATTCCCCTTTTAACCTTTCCATGGGTAAATAACATTCACTGGAAGGTTTTTAAGGAAAGAATAATCAATCCAGAATCATTTACAGTAATGTTTTGAGTACCTTAGACATTTTTGCAGAAATGCTTATGCTGAAATTCACATTACTTTTGATTCGGTTTTCTAAACGTCAACCCATAATCTTTAAAAATTTTCTCATAACTTTTGTTCTAGATCTTGTTCCTAAGATTTAGGTTCATCTTAGTCTTTTAAAGACATTTGATGAATTCTTAGCAACCATCAATCATAGAATCATCACAGATTTTAATACAAATACTCGAAACGTATATAACGTGATTGGGCTCTTACTCTGTATTCCAACAATTACGATCAACACATTATCACAAAAATTGAGCTGATCTTTTTACGTCAAATCGATTGTTAGATCGAATTTGACTGACCATGCTCTGATACCAATTGTTAGGATCTGAGTTTGACCTGGTTGTGTTGTTTTAAACAAATTGGATATAAAATAAGATAAACATATAAAACTTGCAGCGGAATACGATTTAAAACTTTGTAACACAATCAAATGAGAGATTAGCTTTCATCACACAATGTTTTCATTACTCAAAAGACTGAAAAGGATTACAAGTAATTACATGCATGAATCACTAACTCCCCCTCAGCCCGAGCTTTACACAGATTAGATCGCACAGTATAAGTGTATGTGTATGTGAGCTAAATAGAACAGTACATGCACTGTCTATTTATAGTACTTATCCTAACCTCTGAAGCACCTTTGCTGACATCACCAAGACAATGACATCTAACTAACCTAACAACCTCTAACCACTGCTAATGCTATCCTCTGATATATTTACAAAACACAGATGGTTATCCAAATAGGATGCAAACCACTGATGAGCTTAACCACTGTTGAAGCTTTATCATATGTTCTTCAAAGGGTGATCAGACCTACTTTCAACAGACTTTTGACTTCAAGCAGAGGTTTGGTCTTCAACAGTCTTTACAGCCAGCAGAGCTTAGCACTAAGCAGATGTTAGAGCTATCAGATGTTAGGTGCCTTGTCATTGAGGGAAGTTGTGAACCAAAACACTGTTTATTTTGGATCATTTAGACCAGACCTGTTTTGGCATTTTATCATCTGTTCTTTTGTAGGGGTCAATCCCAACAAAACTGATTTTATAGCACCTACATTGCTAGATATGAATTTATTCCAAAACTGACCCGTTTGACTTTTCATTAATATAACTTTGACCCGTCAATTGACCAAGCAAACGTGGTAATCAAGAGGTGCTCTCTTGAGGGATTAACACCTACCTAATTACGATCACGTAGCCATGTTCCGTTTGAACATTGACTGGACCGTAATGGTCTTAGCTCAAAGTCAAAGCGTTTTTACGTCAACGCTTTGACTTTGGCTTAAAGCATACTAAAACTGAAAAGAGAAGGTTGGAACACTTATAAGTGAACCAAGGATGACTAAGAGACTCAGAGGAAGTCCCCAATGAGCTCAGGAACCTCCAAGTGAGCAATAGAGAGAAAGAGGAAAGGATGAGCAAGAAATGGAGTTGAAGTTCACTCCTATTTATACTCAAGGATCAAGACTCAGGCCATGCCAAGTGTTAGAAGGACTCATGAGGTGTTAACAAGTGTTTTAGAACGTGTCTTAATGTTTTTGCTTGCTGGCACCCACTTACGGCCCGTATGGCTAAGGCCTTGCGGTCCGTAGCGCGTGATACTTTCAAATGGTTACGGACCGTAACCATTATGGCTTGCGGTCCGTAACCGCCTCCCAGAACTTGAAATTTTTGCATTCTTTCATGTTTGGCCCCTTGACTTTAAAGCTTGCCATTCAGGGGTTATAATTTATCATGTTGGCGAGTTTAGTCCCTCTCGTTGAGCACATGGCATACGAGGATTAGCTGTATATGTGTCGAAATTTTACAGGACGGGTTTTTACGAGGTGTTACATTCATGCACCAAGACTTTCTATAAATAGAAGGTCTATTAGGAAAGGACAATGAGTTAAGCCTAGCACTTAATACATAACACCAAAAACCCCACTGCCTTTTCATCACGGAATTACCCAATTTGTACTAGCCAATAATTATTCAATCACCTTGTAAACTATTTTGTTTCAAAGTGATATAAAACTTGAAAATTCTGTAAGTGCTTGTTTCTTGAAAGTTCGATTTCTATTTCCGCACACTATTTTCACAAGTGTTGAAATCACTTGCCATATTACAATAAAGGAATTATTCTTGTCCAACTGGGACCAAAAGGTTCAGACCTCTTACTAGTTCATCGCTTAATGGTCAGACCTCTTACTAGTTCAGCACTTAACCATTTAGAATTTGCCAAACAACCCCTAATATAAAAAACCCATTTCATAGGCTACTTGAATGAACACTCATATCATATATCAAACTTCATATAATCAACAATTATGCTAGATAAGAATGCTTCTATTGCCATCAAAACACATAATTTACAAGTTTCATCTAAAATTTGTCATTCCATGGATCTCCTCCTAACTAGAGAACTCCACAAAAGATGAAATTTCAACATACCTTATGTTGTGGGGATCTTGAGTGTTCAAGATCTTCAAACATGCAATTCAAACACTTCAAATTGTTCCTTCAATTCTCATATTGTGTTCTAGGGTTTTAAACAAGATTTTTCTCCTATACATCTCTTATTCTCGACACACACATATATGTGTGTCTTTTTAATTTTCCCAATATCAGTACTTTTCTTCTTATTTCTACCATGCGTCTTTCTTCTTATTGTTGTTATTAGTGTTTTAAATCTTAATTGTTTGTTGTTATTGTTAAATGTTAATGTTTTAAGTTTTAGTCAGTTCCTACTTGTTACAATTGTTAGTGTTTTGCAAGTTGGAAAAGGTTAATTTGTTAATGGTAGGAGAGTATACTGAATTGTTAGTGCTAAATTGCTATATATATATATATATATATATATATATATATATATATAAGAGAGAGAGAGAGAGAGAGAGAGAGATTAGTTAACGTACAATTGTGCTTAACGTACATTACGTACACTGGTTTTTTTCAACATGCGAATTCGTTTTTTTTTTCATGCGAATTCATCATTTTGAACACCCCATGCGAAATATAGGCGCGAATTCGTTTTTATCCATGCGAATTCATCATTATAACGTGTGAATTCACCCAGCATACCAATGTACGTTAAGGCATATTGTATGATATACTTTCACTATATATATATATATATGTATATATATATATATATATATATATATAGCATGATATAAAATTACCGATATCCCATTGATATCCCACCGCGATAAACGATATCTCAAATATTGTTACTTGACCGATATCCGATATCTTACCGCATTAACTACTTAGTTTGTAATATTATGTAGTACTAAGATTCTTTTGATAAGTAAGTTCATTGACAAGTATAAGTTGAGGTGACATTTTAGCCAACTAAATTATGAACAAGTCAGTTAGGTTATTTTAAAAAAAGGTCGTTTTAATTTATTTTTTTGACATTTTTTGCGAACATATTGAAAAACATTTAAAAGATAATTTTTTTAATACAAATTGTTTTCGAACAAATTAAAAAGAATTTTAAAAGATAATGATTTTCCAAAGAGAAAATATGACAAATTTTAATTTGGTTTTTTCAAGGAGAGTATTATTGTTGCTGGCCTATTTAAGAAATTTTCCTATAATAATTCACACACGCATTGAGTGCCAATGTTCAAAGCCAAACAAAAGTCCAAACTGTTATTAAAAAAATATAAACACTAGCATAGTAGAATCATGAATTTAGACCAAAGAGGTGACACTTATTTTCCACCATAAACATATGTTGATTACACAAGCTGTGAAATGACACCAACACATAGTATTTCTAGTTGATTGACTACTTTCTGGTACACAATATTTGTAAGCTCATGATTTTCATCAAGATGTTGGTTTGCCACCTCTATGGCATTTTCCATTTGCTTGATCTCTTCGGCATGGATCCTTGTCTTATGCGTGCTTCCTATATTTTTCATTTTCTTTTTCACGTTGTAAATGTATATCTCCAATACATTGCCTGCGTACGTCATCTCTTTGTACCCTCAGTCCTCCAGTAGAATCCTTGCCGCATCATTCACCATATCATCTATATCTTCCTCCGAACGCTTCAACTTGATGTTATCAATTAGGATCTTTCTTGGTAGACCGGCTGTGAATTCCTTTACCCAACAATTTAAAGGTACCATCAGCATCAACTTTAAATATCACTTTTATTTTCGATTTACCCTTGGGAGCAAGGGAAACTGCAACTTCGATTTCCCCTAGCCAATTATTGTCTTTAGCCCTACTTCTCTCACCTTGGTAGACAATGAAATATATAGTGTCTTGGTTATTTCTAGTTAGAAAATAAATATTTTCCTTCTGCATTGGTATTGGGCTATTTCTTGGGTTTATAACCGAGAAAACGCCATCATGCGCATTTACACCCGGTGATAGAGGAACAATAGGCGACTCCTGTAAGTTTTTTTTTGCCTTTTCACTCTTCTCATAGCTTAGATATTTAGCAAAAATTGTTGCACCATAGGCAACCACTTCTTCTGGCTGGATATTCATACAAAACTCCTTTCTGTTGAAGAATTCTCGTAACAATTGTTGTACTTTGGGTATCCTACTTGACTCGCCAACATCTACTATGTCATCTACATCTGTCTTATTTATTTTGGCATCTCCCAAACAACTTGCCATTGTTTCCATGCACTTATTAAAGAAGCTTCTTTTGATATATTCAAACTTTTTACTCGTAATTGTTATACAAAAATCAATTCCTTCATGCAAAGAGTCAATGTAAATAGTACTTTGAGAAGCTGAACTGAGATCTTGTATTGTTCTGTCACTATGGTACCTTAACATGTCTAATGCTCTTAAATTACTAGTTAAGTCCATTTTGTGTCTTCTGTAAATTCACTAAGAAAATAGCCAACCAATAAGTTAACCATGTCCTACCCTCCAAAGTGAGGGTCATCGCATGTAGCCTTCACTTTTGACGTACCGTTAATAATGGTTACAATATAGACGTCAAATTAATCATGATCCAAATGAATGATAAGAACATTTTTCTCTTTAGCATTCCCGGGTAGTTGGTACGCAATTGGCATTGTAGCTGAGACATGCTCATGAAGTAATTGAAGAACATCAAGTCCAGCAAGGTGAGCAGCAAACATTGTAGCTTGACATTGGAAATCATTAAAATAACCTGACACCGGTGTCCATCACAGTTTTCCCAAGGTATGACTCTGCCTAGGCTTTCAGGTTTCGAAGAACCATGGATGAAATTTTCTTCGGCATAACATTCCTTCTCTTTACCTTTGTATGCAACTACAACCTTCGGAAGACCATGTGTCCCTTTTATAACTTTGAAAGGCCACAATTTAATGCCTTCTTGAACTTTAGGATCACCGAAACTCATCCCAACTAATATTTGCGCATCTGTAATTCCATAACACGGAATCATGCGCAATAGTTAGTGGAAAGTAAAGAAATAGAAGAATACATACCATAGATGGTGATCACGGGGTTTTTTGTGAACTTGTTCTTGGCACCTTCACCAACTAGACGTCTCGAGGGAGTAAAAGCAACAAATGATGGCATAGTCCTATTACCTTGTTTGTTGGGTATGATCTCAACTCTGTCTTAATGCCAAACACCCACACAAGAATATCTTGTTCCCAAATGAATACCAATAGCTGGCCTAACACCTTTGTTGGTCATTGTGCGTTCAAGTCATATACACATACCTACACATACTGGGAACAAAATATTCATTTTTATATTATTTTTATCACTTCTCTACGAACTATCTGTCAATCAGGGAATAATGATGTTTGAAGATCACATTGCTTACCGAATGTTGTTCATGGAGAGGACTACAAAATTGATCTTCGAAGAATTTTTATCTTTATACTTTAAAGATCACAATGCATTACTAGATGATTTTTGGTCCAATGAAGGTTTGCACGTTTAGACTGACGAAATATTAGTGATAGCATTTTCCGCGTCATATTGTCCGACAGAGCTACATAACTCAATTAGGATTCAAATATTTCCGTAGTGATTTCACTTTCGGGTATGACTGGTCCAAAAGATGGCTTAGAGAAATCCAATCATTGATGTGTTGATATTTTTGTATAGAAAACGGTTTTCGGGACTTTGTTTCTTTTTGGCCAACTAGGGGATCGCGTCTTTACCACTGGAGTTTTAATTGTCAAAGTTTTTGAAACTCAAAGCATCAGTTAAGGGGAACATGTTACCACAAGATGATACAGATCGTGACTGAAGTTGCAACATATTCAACACAACTCTCAAGTTTGAAGTGTAAGATTCGAAAACAATGGACAAGGGGAATCTGTTAAAGCATATTTTTGTGCTCGTTAATGTGCAAATAGACTAGATAGAATGTGTAGTATATGTAGTTTGTCTGTTAGATAGTCAACGCATGAGTAGATCAATGCATAAGTCTTATAGTTGACTTTGTAGCCATATGTGTTATTGTTCATATATGAGACATGTGTGAGTTTGTGTGCCAGTGTATGTGACTTGCGTTGAAGGCACCCAACGCATGTCTTATATCCTATACATAGAGGATCATCTGTTGGACACCATAGATTTGTGATTAGAGAGGAGATCGAGCTGCGGTGCTCTCCCGATGCTTAACGATGTAAACTCTTTCGGTATCAAATGAAAATTTGTGTTTAGTAAACGTTATGCTACTGAAATCATTTCAATTATCTTAAAATTCCTAATGAATCATAGCAAACTTCCTAACACATTTTTAACAACGATTCACAAATATTTTTATCACATTCATCAGACATTGAAACACAATCGGACGAAACATATGTTTTTCACATTTACAAGACTTCACACATGTTATATCAAGATTATCGGGTAACATTTCAGTTGAATCAGCCACTAAAGGTGTTGTAATTTCAAAATCTGTGGCTTCATCCTCCTCTGGTAGTTTATAAAAATTGTCATGCATCGGAGGGGGACCACTTATTGTACTCGATCCATTTCGTTTTGTTATCCTTGATTTTAGTAGTTGAAACAATGTGATCTAGAATGTAGGAAGAGTTTAAGTAACTTTCCAATTTTCTGTTCACATTTTCAGCCTCAAACTTTGTCAAAGCTAAATTTTCTTTCAAACTCTTTATCTCATAAATTTAAGCATTGATGGCTTCTTATTTGTTCAATACATTTTAAGTCATGTAAATTAGTGTTCATTGCTTTGATTTTATTTTTCGAATATTTTTCATTTTTTTTATAAAATGTTATAACTTCTTGTAATCTCTATATATCACAAACAAGATTCTGAGAGTGTTCTTTTAAACTCTCAATCTTACCATCCTTTTCAATACACTTTCCACACGACGGTGGTAATGGATCAGAATATGTGATTTCGGAATTTACCTCGGTTAGTATGGCCATTAAAGCATGATGACCTGGAGTTTCTTAACTAGAATCAACAACAACTTCAACCACATCAGAAGAATAATCCGAATAAGTCGAAGAATCATCGGAATCCAGATCGATAACCTTTAGATCACACAAAGCCGAACCCGAAAAAAGGTGGTTTTCGAAAAATCAACAGAATCCAAATGAGTAACCTTTGTGGACAAAGTGGTTTTCGAGGGGGAGTAATGTTATGAGTCCAAATGTACATGTGGGCTTAGATACCCAAAGACAAATCAAGAAAAGCAACCGGTTCAAAGTACCATGCATTGGATTGAGTGACTGTCACGTGTAAGCCACATCAGCAAGAAATAACAAAATGCGTTACATAAGGGGAGCATGAGGTAGGAGAATGCATGTTCATCGTTATTGACGTTGTAATTCTTCTTCTATCGTCATCCCCCATTTATGAATTTAAAATTCCTTATGATTGTTGGTATTTTCTTTTTATCTTTGATTCTATCCATTGAGTAGCTTTAACCGCGTTCGATTGTTAATATATCTTCTTACCTTATGGTTGGTTTAATTTGGTTGTTTTTATATACTTAAAATGTATAAAAACAAACAATATGTATGATAAAAATAGCGAGAGATTTATATTATGATTAAGATAAAATAAGGTGTACCTAATATGTACATATCAAATTGAAAAATTCCACAAACTGGACATTTTTGACAAAAACAACTTTGTAAATATAAGAAATTAACCTTTTAGACACAAACATAAACATATTAAAAAGCAATCAATTAAAAAATGACACATAAGCTAAGATAGTTAGAATTTAGCCAGCACAGAAACCTTTAAAAGTATAATGAGCTACACGAAAACAAAGAATCCAAATAATACACGTTTAAAGTGGGTGCTAAATCTTAACCAACAGCCAAAAGCGGAGGCTGAATCTTAGTCGGTGGCTAAAACTCAACGACCTTTAATTACACTTGTATTGATTTGATTGTTTGTTTTCGTAAACCATATTACTTATTATAGTTTAAGTGCGGCTAAATATTAGCCTCCTTAGCTGGCGGGTAGCCGTGGATTATTGCATTGTTTGATGGGTTGGTATTGGATAAATATTCTTTTAATGCTAAAACTTAATGTTTATTTTAGATTGGTAAAAAAACTTATTTTCGTGATTTCCCTCGCATATCTCCTTTTTGTGATAATAAAATAAAACGAGAAAACAGATACTTCTGATTATAAGGTTTGAGATCATCATCAGACGTTTTTTCATCTCTGCTTCAGCTCTCACTTCAAAGAAGCACAGCTCAACTCTAACTATGCGCAAAAATAATGTTGATCATCTTTCAAAATGGAGTCTCAAGTACCAAAAAAGCCACATATTGATCAGTAGGTAATACTTGTTGAATTTCCTGCTTATTAACAAAGATAAGTAGATAGTTTATTTACCATACAACATGCACAAATTCTTAATAGCGAACGAACAATGTGCGTTCTATCCAAAAGAGTTATACGATGTGGGAATCATCGGAGACTGGCAAAAGGCTAAACCCCATGGAAATATGTTATCTTGTGAAGGAAATGAATCACCACCTTTTGGAATGTTAATGCTTTGAGTGTTGAGGGAAGGATGTTTGAATATTTGAGTAGATGCAAGATCATCTTCATCAATCCTAGCCCTTTTTGAGAACCGTTTATCTGGTCTATATCTCATCTCGTTTGTGTCCACTTCCGAATCGGATTCGTAGTCCTTCATGATTGATTCAGAAACATCACATAGAGATGGTAGAGATGTTGGAGACATCTTGTTGATTTTGTTGATATGTGTTCTGAATTTGTGATCCTCTGTGAGTTTCTCAAGAAATCTGGATTGTGCTTCAATTTTCAGTTTCAAGTTCTTCTGTACCTGTTGCATAAACCCCAAGGAGGAAAAGATAAAACATTTAGTAACCATTAAAAAAAACTCAAACCTACTCATACTTTTGGGTAATAAACAGATTGCTACTTCCACATATTGAAATTAGTACGTGCAGCTGTGTGCAAACCGCAAAAGCCACCAACATGTACGTTAAAAAACATAGCTACATAAAATAATTTAGTCGCAAAAAACGGTCACAAATTGTATTAAAGTTTCTCTATAGAGTTATCGATAAATCAATTGGTGACAATACGCCTAGGTCACAAATTTGTTACAAACCAAAAGGTCTAAAATATTGGTAGTATTTTCAGTAGTAAAAAGTTTCAGCAGCTAAGAGTTCGGTGACAAAAAAAAAAACATGGTGGCGAACTGGTGATGTCATTCACCACTAAGGTTTAGGTGACCATCGTAACGGATCAAATCATTCTTATAATGATTAAACTCCGTTTCATCTTGATCAGGGTTGAATCAAGCATTGTGGGCCCTCAAAGCGAATAATCAAAATATGGCCCTTGTCATAAAAAATATAGATTATTTTTCTTTGATCATATTATTCCTAAATAATGTGTGTATGTTATTATTGACCACCAACTTCACCACCAATTATCAGAAACCTTAAATTAGCTACATATAATCCTTTCTTTTTTTATAAGTTTATGGCCATAAGAAAGTTTGGCCCAAAGGTTTTACTTCATTCCACTTTGTCTTGGGTAACTCAAAACTTTGGCATCCGTTTATGATTTTTTTTTTTTTTTGGAACGGCAACGAACGACGTGCCAACTACCGTGAAATCGCGCGCTGTGGCCAAGGTCGATTATTCGACCGTCACCAGCCCCTTGGCTCTTCCCATATGCGCGGAAACCCGACCTCCACCCGCCAAAGGCACGACAGTGGAATAATCGGTAAAATCTCGTCTCCCATCCAAGTCGAACTGACGCCACCCGTATTCGCTCTTCACCTGGATGCCGCAGAAAATAATGTCTTTCTCTTTGCAATGGAACCCATTCGGTTTTATATTTTACACTACTTATCTAAGTGATGAGTTCGAGTCTCGATTATATTCCAAATAAACAAACATTTTATGTTTCATCTTCATTCTCTCTTGTTACACAAATGAAAAAAATAATAAATAAAAGAAAACTGATTATGGTTGTTGAAATTGCTTACCTCAAGTTGATCATTTAATCGCCTTTGAACTTCCATTTGCATTTGCAATGCTTCATTTAGCTGAGCGCCACTATAAAATTTTGATACATAAACGTTATAACATGAAACTTGTCAAACTTCAGATATCTCATGAAAAATTAGCAAAAACAATACTGCTTGATGGACAATTATACAAGTTTTCATGAAATTACTCACGACGTTACACTGAAGTTTGGAAACATTTCGGATATGCTTCTTTTCTCAACCTTCTCTCCTGTTTGTTAAATGTAATATCAGTTAGCAAGTAAACAATATTATTTATGCAAAGGCAAAACCCTAATTCTCATTGTTGTCATTTGCTGATTTAAACAATTAAATTATTCTATTAGCCGTTCCAAAAAAAAATATTATATTACAAAATGAATTAAGTATTTTTTTTAATTATTGTGATTTACATTTACATTTACACTATAATATATAGTAATTTTCTATAGATATGAGCTCTCTTTGGTTAGGATTGAAATTCTTGGAGCTTACTTCTTGATGATTCAGGGACAAATTTGGACATTCTGTATTTCTGCATAATAAAAACATAATATTAGACTTCAATTCTGGTCACATGTATCAGAGATTAGAACGTTTAAATAAATTAGTATGTACTAAAAATCTTTAACAGTATACAACACATCATTCAAAGTGTTTGTGTTGCTTAAAAACAAAAATAAACTAATTCAATATAAAAGTTATATAGTACCTGTAAGTGGCTTTTAACATGGTAGATAGTAAGTCCGGATATCCCCATGGCCTTCAATATACCCTTTGGTGTTGCCCCTATAAAATCACAACAATCAAGATTCACTAAAACAAAGACGAGATAGCTGATATGCTACACAAGATAATGATATGGTGTTATAACATGTTTCACGATACAAGATAATAAGTAATACATCTATGCACTTACTATCTGGACCACCAAGCTGATTAACAGCCTTTTCGAACAAATCATGAAGTTCTTGAGTCCACTTTAACCGCTCTTTTCCCGATCCTTGATCACATCGATTCGAACCCATGTTCGCTAGCCAAACACAAGTGGTTGGAAAGATGTAATAAGGAGATGTTGAGGCGATTTAGGCTAAGGAGGAAGATGCTATACATTGTTAAAAGTTCGGATTAAACTAGGAACAAGTTTGGTAGTGTCCGAAAGTTGTGAAATTCAATGTCTTGGTTTACATCAACTGGCGACTTGCACGATGAATACAAGATGTATGAAAAGCTTAACTCAACTTAATAGACCTTGTGTCCTTGTGAACAATCTAAAAAAGATTTTTTTAATTATTATTTTTTTGTTTTTTACTTGAGTGTCCTTTTCATTGTGAATGCAGCTAAATATTGACCTTTCTTGTACTAAGAAACGTGGACTATTATGTCTTGGGTTTATAAGAAAAAATAATGCTATATACCTTTGAACACATTAAGAAAATTCCTCTTTTTGTCAGTTACGAAGACTTTTGGGAAAAATATATGAAGACTTATATATATATTATATATACCAAAATATGTAGCTGAGATTTTCTTTATGATATATTAAAATGTTTTTCCTTTTTTAATGACTCTTGGGTATGGGCATTGCATACATGAGATCTCTCTTTTTTTAATAGCGAATGTTACATTAACCATATTCCTAAATTACACTAAATTACTTTTAATCTACCTCATGCCAGAGATTGAATCCTGGTTTTCTCAAGGCAAGAGCCTCTCAATCTACCACCTAACAAAACTAGGTTAAGTATGTAAAAAAATAAGGATAAATATTTAAAGAGGTTTTCCTGTAATTACAACAACAAATTCCATCCAACCTCAAGTATAAATGGAAATACCATTTAAAAAGAGTGAGAAGAAATAGAGAAAATGTTTGGTTTCATATATTGTGTAGTAAAAGGTAAGTTTAGGAATTTTCTTCTCAGTATATTGTTGAAAGAATAATTTAATGGTTACAACTAGAATATATAGAACACTTAGAGCTCAAAGATCAAGTGGCAAAATGCTAACTTTAATACGTACTATATGGGGCACACTCTATACATTTGAGTTCACCTAATTATATATACAAGTTTGATAACATGCTTAAATGAAGGGCGAGGTAAATGAATGGCAAGGGGAAAAAACCTGAAACTTGGGTTGCTTGGTGTTAGGACTAATCTTGATTGTTCATGGGTTTCCAGGTGTGAAAGGGAGGTGTTCGATTCGGTTTAGAGTTTAAATGCGTGTTGTATTAAGTTTATTTGGTTAGAAATTCAATAGATTTGGTGATGCGATCCGTTGAATGGGTTGGGTTGGGCTGGGCTCCAAGAATATCACGAGGAAGAAGAAGAACCCAATGGGACAATTTTCTACGTTTTCTTATTACTTTCTTCGACTTAAATACATGAATTCAAAAAGAGGAAAAAATGAAAGACAAGATTGAAAAACTATGGCAGATTGTGGAGATCATGGAAGATTAATGCTCATGACCAACAGAAAGCAAGAAATCATAAAGATACGGATGCCCAACTTAGTTTGCTTGGCTTAAAAGTAATCTTGAAATTTTGTGGTTCGCCGGGTTTGTCGAGCGGGTTGGTCAGTTGATTTAGACCCAATTTGCATGGGTTGTATGGGCTTGTCTGTATCAATACCCTCTGGTGAAAAACGGCCTCGTCCTCGAGGTCGAGCGGGAAAGTTGGAAACCGTTGTTGTAAGTCGGATATAGTCTACCAATTTGCTTCACTGATGTAGCGATATTGCCATTTAATCAAAAGCCCTATGTTGTCGCCGTTGCGCGTACGTCTGTTGAGGATGAGTTCTAGCGTGTATGATGTATCTGAACCTTCACTTGGCAATTCGGGTGGTGCCTCATCAGATAGATCTGCCTCGTAACTCTGTTTTAAAAGAGAGACATGGAACAGTGGGTGAATTTTGGAGTTTGCTGGAAGTTGTAGACGATAGGCAACTTGACCGATGCGTTCAAGAACCCGATACAGACTATAGTATTTTGTTTGAAAGCTTGTTGGACGCCTGGTTTGCGAGTGAAATTTGACGATATTTTGAAGTCGCAAATACACCAAATCACCGACTGGTAATACTATGTCCAGTCAATGTTTATTGACTTGAGAAACCATCTTTGCACGGGCCTGTTGTAGAGTTGCTTTCAGTAAAGTAATCAATCTTTTATGTCCACCTAATGATGCTTCAACTGATGCTACGGAACCCAAACCTTCTTTATAATCATGAATAGCAACAACATCATGACCATGGATGACCTTAAAGAGGGGGTTTGAAAGGAGGAATGGTGACTAGTGTTGTACTAAAATTCAGCAAGATAGAAATATCGATGCCATGATTGTGGTTCATTATGTGCAAAGGCATGTAAATATGCTTCGAGACATCAGTTAACCACTTCCGTTTGCCCGTCGGATTGAGGGTGATAGGAACTAGAGTCCAATGATTTGGTCCCCAATTGTTTGAAAATATGTTTCTAAAATATACTCAAGAAAATCTAAGGTGATTAATTTAGGGAGGCCATGCAGACAATAATATCATGTAGAAAAAATGTGGCTAGGGAAGTTGCAATATAAGATGATGGTAAGGGTAGGAAGTGAGCAAGCTTACTCAAACGGTCCACAATGACCAAGATGGCCATTTTTTCATGCGAGTAAGGGAAGTGGGCGACAAAATCAATTGATATATCCTCCCAAACATTTGATGGTATAGGCAACGGTTGTATCAATCCAAATGGTTTATGGTTTTCTGGTTTAGTTTGTTGACAGGTTGCACAATTATGTATGAACCGGGTCACCTCACTTTTTAACCATGGCCAATGCCAATGGAACGTTGTTGCAATTCTTCGTATCATGGCGTTTATACTGGAATGCTTGCCAAGGGTGGAGGAGTAAAATTCATGTAGGAGAGTATGGCGTAAAGGAGCAATATGTGAGGAATGAAGAGCTTACCATTGACGTAGATAAGCCCATCACAGTATGTATGTTTTGGTGAAGTTGTTGGTTCGGTTGTAATACGATGAACTAGTTGTTTGGTTGTTTCATCCTTTTGAAAAAATTATCTAAGTTGGATGAGCCAAGTAGCAGTTGGACCCGTTACTACTAAGAAGGAAAAGTGGTCGAGTCGACTCAACGTATCGGCCACTTTGTTTTCTTTGCCCGGCTTGAAGTGTATCTCAAAGTCATACCCTAACAGTTTAGTGACCCATTTTTGTTGATTCGGTGTTTAGATTGTATGGGTTAGGATATGCTTAATGCTACGACGGTATGTGAAGATACTAAAACGACAACCAAACAAATATCTTCGCCATTTTTAACAGCCATAGTAATGGCGTACAACTCGCACACATGAGTCGATTGCGGTTGCATTCATGGGCAGAGCTTTTTGTTAAAGAATGATAATGGTCTGTCATTTTGTGTAAGTACCGCCCCTATGGCCAAGCCCAAAGCATCGGTTGTGACGTTGAAGGGTCTGTTGAAGTCGGGTAATGCAAGTGTGACTAGAGATTTCATAGCTTGTTTCCGTTCAGTAAATGCGACATCGGCATTGGCATTCCATATGAACGATTGTTGTTTCAAAAAGTCAGTGAGAGGTGAAGCAATACTAGCATATGCATTTACAAACCGTTGGTAATACCCGGCTAACCCCAAGAATGCCCGGAAGCCAGTGATTGTTTTTGGGGTAGGCTATACTTGAATATTATTTTACTTGTCTTGTTCTGCTTGAACACTAATTGATGAAATTCGATGGCCAAAAAATGGTAAGTCATAGGTGCCAAAAATACACATAGAGCCTTTCGAATGGTACTAATTTGTCAACCAATTTTGGAAGAGAAATTTAAGATGCTCATAATGTAATTCTTTTCAGGAGCTGTACACAAGAATATCATCAAAAAAACCCAACACGAATCGTCATAAAATAGATCGGAATAAGTCGTTCATAGATTGAAATGTGGATGGACCATTAGATAAGCTGAAAGGCATAACTAAAAACTCGTAGTTACCATCAACAATTCTAAATTCGGTTTTGGACACATCATCAGGGGAAACCTGAATTTGGTGATAGTCGGCTCGTAAATCAATCTTAGAGAAGATAGGAGACCCATGAAGCTCATTTAGCAACTCGTTAACTATGGGAATAGGGAATCGATCCCGTATAGTAATAGCATTAAGGGCCAAATAATCAACACAAAATCTCCATGACCCGTCTTTCATTTGAACTAAGAGTGTCGGGGAAGAGTATGTGGTAGTGCTTGGCCGAATGACTCCATCGTTGACCATTTTAGTGATGAGGCCAGTCATGATTTTCTTTTGGTAGTGTGGATATGAGTGTGGCTTTACATTAAGGATTTGGTATTTGGAATGGTTGGGATGTGATGGTTGTGGGCACGTTTAAGGGGAAGGTTAAGCTGTGGTTTGAAACGGGGTCGATATTGGTTAAGTAGTTGGGTGATGTAAGGTTCATTGGATGTAGGGAAAGTATCAGGAGTGGTGGACATGGTGTGGTATTGGAACACTAAGGTATGGATAGATGCAACCAAATCATGTCAAATAAGGTTGTTGAGTGAACTTAGGGAGACCGGTGCACTCACTTGTTCACCAGTTAATGTACATTCCTTCCCTTGCGTATGTAAAGTCATTTTCGGGACCGAAAAATTGGACGTGATGGGTCCTAGTCTACTAGTACCGTTACCTTGTGGCCTTGTAGGTAACATGTGATGCGCAATGCTCGAGAGAAAAACATGCCAAAATTGTTGCGTTTGAGAGTGATAAAACTTGTGGTGCAGGGGAATCTTTAGTGGTGTCAATTTGCAAGGTTTCAGGGCACTTAAAACACAATCCCACTGGCCGGCGTTTCTGCAAAGCATCCGGAGATAATCTTGACAGGGGTTTAGAATGATTTGGTGTTATTCGTAAAGGAAATAACGGTGTAGTAGTAGAGTTTGGTGTAGTAGTTATTGGTTTGGAACGGGTGGTGGTAGAGGATGTAAGGGATAGTAGTGTGCAATTAAATTTTGGTTTTGTAGACGATGTAAAGGTGATAGGATTATGTTTTGTAATTTCAAATTTTGATCCTCAGATAAAGTAGTTACAGAGTATTTCCGACAATAACCCAATGCCACAATTGCCAACACCCTCAAACTTCGTTTGATCATGTAGCCACAGATGAGGTTTGTTTAAGTTTGAACAAAGTGTCCTGGTGGTTCTTGTATGTTGAGGGACTAAAACATAGCTCGAGGGCACGAATAAAGGTTAGCCATGTACCTAGTAGCTTATTGTTGGAGAGATGCTTATACCAACTAAGGGCCTCACCAACGAAATAAAACACTTCCAACAAGAGTCGTTGGTCAATTGGTACACGATAGTAATTGAAATATTTATCAGCCTGAAGTATCCAATCTAATGGATTTGATCCATCGAAGGTAGGTAAGTGAATTTTAGGTGGTCGAATGGAGGTATTAAGTGGTGGTCGCAGTGGCGATGGCTCGGAATAAGTCGTGAGTTCCTTCTTTGCGATGGTTTCGAGCAATTTGGTAGTGACATCCATCTGTTGTTTCATGGCGGCTTTAAGGGATTTAAAATTGGTGTTAGATTGAGCGTCGATTTGGACGTTGGTTGTCAAGAATTGATCTAACTTTTAAATCAAGGTTTGGATGGATGCATCAATGCAAACGGGCTCTCAACGGGGAGGCATTGTTCAAGAATGAAAACACCAAATGATGTGAACCCATAAAGTGGGTTAGGCTACAAGAATATGAAGAGGAAGAAGAAGAAGAATCGAGTGGGATAATTTTCTACGTTTTCTTATTACTTTCTTTAACTTACATACATGAATTCAAAACGAGGAAACAATGAAAAACAATATTGAAAAACTATGACAGACTGTGGAGATCATAGAAGATTATTGCTCATGACCAACAGAAGGAAAGAAATCATAAAGATACGGATGCCCAGCTTAGTTTGCTTGGCTTAAAAGAAATCTAGAAATTTTGCAGATTGTCGGGTTTGTCGAGTGGGTCGTTCGAATGATTTAGACCCAATTTGCATAGGTTGCATGGACTTGTCTGTATCATTTGGAATACTTATTGGTTAAATTGTTGTGTTTATTTCATTTGAACTCGAGTTATAAAAGTTCGTTATAAATAAGGATTATATAAATTGTGTGCGTGGTTTTGTTTCGGATTAATAAAAGTGTTGTGGAGTGTTGTTCAACATCAACAAAGTAACCTTGTTTTATGATTAACCGAACTTGTCCGTAATCCTATTTTTTACCTTTTCTCACATAAATTTGAAGCCAACTTCAATATGTTTCTTGTGAGCATGACACACTAGATCATTAATGGCAACAACCAACTGTGCAAGTGATTGGTTCATACACATAGGTGAAGAGCGATAATCATAGATAGGTCCATTGGAAGTCTCTAGTAAACCGTCAATGATAGTTTGTCGGAAAAATATCATGGGTTAAAGAAATGCCAACCTTTACCCACATATTTAACTGTGATCTAACTTACCCAAATATCACCGATAGATTACCAACATAGAGTGATTGCCAACATATTTATTGACAAATGACGAGCAAATCTTATTACCAATATAGATAACCCGCTTGTTAGCTAGTTCACCTACAAATTTCCATTGAAAATTCGTCGGTATTTTTATTTTTTGTTATGAAAATTAGTATTATATATATTTCCGTTTTATGACATAAGGATTTGTAATAATTTTTGAAATAAATATATTACAATTCTGCAATAATATCTTTTGAAATAAATATATAAAATGGTTAACCATCTAACTAGAAGGGTGGAGAGAATGAGCAATTATGTTTTATTTAACATATATCTTGTGAAATAACCTTCCAGTCTAACTGTATTTTATTTTCTTTAACAAATGGTATGGGGTAGTGAAATGCATGAGTGAATGGAATGGAAGAGGTTATGGAATGGACAAATGAATGAAATGAATTATTACCATTCAATGATATTGTTTGGTTACCATGTAGGAATAGAATGAATCATTACTTTGTGTTGTTTGGTAGGCAGGAAAGGTTAGAGGAAGGCGGTGGGTGGCGGTAGTGGCGATGGGTGGATGGTGGTGGTGGGTAGTAGTCGTGGCGTTGGTAGTAGGGGTGGTGATGGTGATGAAGGGTGAGAGTGGGATGGAATGACAAGGGGATTGGATGGAATTAATTTCAGGGAATATAATGTTTTATATAATGGGTGATTCTATTAACTTAACTAACCAAACACATTTTTGTCATTCCCTAATAATAGTTAATTTTATTCCGTCTCTCATTCATGCACATTAAACTCTACGTTTGCTTATTTATAAAAAATTTCAACAAAATATCTACTATAAATCGAAGATTTCCATTACCTATTTTATACAATTAGGGTTTTCAATATAGAATGTCTACTAATCTATCTAATTATCTTAATCTATATCTATATATTATATAAAAGAAACCATTCGGGTGTCAACCTGATTTCACCTCTGGTTTCCGCCCTAAACAAAATACAAATACAGATTACCCGTTTCACTAAAGGATAGATCCGAATTCAATTAATAACCTACCTAAAATACAGAAGCCTACACAGTAAACCTCATTCTAACCCTAATTATCCCCCCTTTCTCTCTCTCTGACGAACACGGCGACGAACTCCATTTAAGCTTTCAATCAACTTGACGGTAATCGATCAATCTTCAAAGGGTTGCAGCACAACAGCTTCTAATCGAAGAATTTGTAGGATTTAAGGTGAGATTGATCTCATATTTCACATTGTTTAATCAATTCGCTTGACAATGCATTTGAGAACAGGGATTATTATGTCTCTGTTCAAGATTCCCTTGACGATGCATTCAAGAATGGAGAATCTGAACCCCGATCTCCATGGTTAGTTTATATTACATTATCATGCTTTTTTTAACTTTGTTTCAGCGATTTGATGTTAAGATTTTGGGTTACATTGATTTGTTCAGATCAGTATTTATTATTGTTCTTATTTGCTCAGATTACGGTGTTTTATGTGATTTGTTAAAATTAGGACTTTTTATTTGTGCTAATTGGTTCACCGATTAGTTGTTTTTTTTTTTTCGAGATTAGAACAATACTGGTACGTAAGTATTTTTTTGTAATGATTACGATTTGTGATTGCTGTTAAAACACTATTACTTAAAACTAGAAATTTACTGATTCACTAAACTTTTTATTTTGAAAATTTTGTTGCAGAATATGGCTCTTCTTCATAATAGGAGGATGACTGTAACCTCTTCTTCATATAGATTAGTTTTGTTCTGAACAATCGCGTTCAGAGCTTCCATTAGTTTTGTTATGAAAATCGAGTTCAGTTTGCATTCTGTTTGATAATTTGCTAATCTTATTTTGGAATTTATTGACAGAGATCAATTGGGTTATCTTATTTTGTCGGGCTAGAGAAGAAAGATTTGAACGTTTTGGCTCCTGATGTTTGTTCTTTGACCCGTATTTATGACAGGTTTGCCATTAATTTGTGCCTAATTGTTGTTTTCTTGATTCAGTGGTGTTATGTTCATGAATAATCTTGGGTTTTATGATATTATTAGGTTTTTTACTTGCACAATAGTTAGTTACATGATTTATAACAATTGTAGGTACTATTCTCATGAAGGATTGTCTTCATTTTCTAGATACACATGCTTCACATCTACTACTTCATGCATTATATCATCCAGGTTGGATTATTTTTCTCTAATTTATTACACCAAAATTACTTTTTCGGCCAACCATATTTATTGTTATACTCTTTTGCTGAAAGAAGGAACCGAACCCATTAATGTTAATTAGTATTTAATACAAACAACATGGTTATTTTAAAAAATTTATTGTTACATAGATGTAGAGTGATTGTTGTTTTGAGCGGCATGTTTGGGACTTTATTATCTCTTGGTGTAAAATTGTTGTTTTACTCATCCTTGAGATGGAGGACCTGGTGAACATGCATAGCTTTGTCCATGCTCCGACCAAATGGAGAAGAGCCATTTAAGTTGTCTTTATTTGGTGTATGTGGAAAGGGTGAAACAGACTGATTTTCAGCAGGAAACAACCCAACATTGCAGGATAATGTGGAGCCTTGTGAGATTCCTTCTGTGGATTAGCTGATTTGGGTCTTAATCCTACCACTAATATGACTCAGGTATGGATTCGAAACACCTTCTTTTGCTAAGGTTATGTTTATTAAGAACGCGACTGCAAACATATCAAGATTTATTCTTAAAAAGATAATCAAGTTAATCAAGATTTATTCCTAAATATCTAATCGAATTTGAGTACAAATATGAGCTGTAAACATGTATTTAATCGACTTCTGATTGCATAATAATTTATAGCTTTATATATCTGTTATTATGTGATTGTATGGGTTCGGGCTGGGCTCATTATGTATATTTTATTAAAGGTAGGTTTGATAAATATATTCAAGCTTTTTAAATTTAATATGTTTAATCAAATATAGTTTTCATGAACCGACCCAAACCGTCGAACTGAGCTTAATTTTTTACATCTGCTCGTATGATACTAGAGTATTTAAAAATAATGAACCCACTGAAAAAAATTCTTGGATCCGCCACTACCTAAGTTGTTAAGGTTTTTAGTCGATCATGGGTTTTTAGTTTAGTTTTAATGTGTTAGTTATGGATTTACTGTGAATTGGGATACTTAGTGTAATAATGAGGTCGTGGCATTTAGCTCATTTTGCCACCTCTTACATGTACATGTTGTTTCTAACCCTTTTCACATATATTTTTTTAATTATTTAGATAAGCAAGAACATGTTGTGGGTATATGGAGGAGACGTTGGACCTCATCTTGGTGTCATGTCTTACAACAAAAGCTATTTGGTGGATGATCGGGGTGTGGCTGCACATGAATAACCTACACAACTGATCATCCGTTAAAGAAATTCTGCTACAAGTCAGGAATATGCAACTATAAAAAAACAGAAGGAAAGCATTGTCGTCATGGATACACTATATAAATTTGGTTAAAGAGAAATGGGAAGATCTTCAAGCGGGCTCAACTCTCTTATGCGAAAAGTGGTTGAAGACATCAGGAGAGTACTTTCTTATGCTTAGTAATGAAATTGGCTTCTGTTCTATTAGAAAAATGTAATTTGAAAATATCTTTTATAACCTTCATATTCACATGCTTAGTACCTTAACGTGTACTATTTTGGAATTTAAATGCTTAATACCTGTTGTCTGGCAAACTGGTTGTATAAACATCCCACTGTGATTAGCACTATTATTCATCATTATAGTTGGTATTTTCACTTTGAAAAATAAGGTGATTCTTTGTGTGCCATTCTTGGTTTTGGCTTTACACACTATTTTCATGTTGTTTGTTGGGTTTATTTTCATTTTTGAAACCGCGTTTAACGTGGGCAATAGCTTAGTGTATGTACAAGATAGAGTGGTATACATCTTTCGTTAAACTTAGAATTAGCTAGTCTAAGTACTTCATGTTTGAAAACTTAGATTATATCTTGTGCAAAGGTTAAATATTGAACATCGAGTTCAACAATACATACGTAGGGATCATGGACATCTCATCATATGTAAGCATCTTATTTTTTCCATTATCACCAAAAGAAAATTTACGAAACGGTATCTTAATACATGACTTTTGAAACAAGTGGGAACGCTGTGCGAAAATTTTCTTGGCACAGCAATACGTCCGTAATCTATTTGTTGATCAAATATAAGATGCAATAGTTGCATATTCCATTTACCAAAGATGAGTCAACTATGAGACCCTTTCCTTTCCTTTCCTTTTTCTAACCCTTCTCTTTAGTGACCTCACCTGAGCTTCATAATAACAAAGTGTTGAAATACATATAGTTAGTTGTATGTCACGATTTCCATATGTTTATGTTATGTTTGCTACCGTCTGAAAATTCCAATTTCTTCAACCATTCACCGGTAGATTTCATATGTTGCTTGCTTAATGTATAAGAAACTTTTGGCTTTACTAGTTTGCCATGATAATGTGCATATGCGGTCATGAGCAATTTTTCGTTACATTTTCTTGCATTTTAGATGCACCCTCCACGATGTTATACTTTGTTTCACTTTCTGTTAAGTGACATGTAAGTCCTTTCGGGTTAGAGTGTCATAAACAACCCCTTTTTCTCTAGCAGAACGTCATCGATGCTAAGGGTCACACTCACTACGAAGATGCTAAAATAGTCAATAAAGGAGGTCATAAGAACATATTTAACCTACATTAGCATGTTTTTTTTTTTGACGACTTAAATTACATCAAATCCGCCTTTGGTAGGGCTCAAACCCTTGACATCAAGGGGAGCAACAGCTTAACTTCAATGGCTTTGCCAATTGGTGATGGAGTTATGACGTCAAACAAAAATACAAAAATAAGTGTTTGATTGTGTAGAGAGTTAGCAAAACAGGAAGAACTAGATCCCAAGTTAATTCAAATTCCATCTGTTCCTGTTCCGTTTTATTTAGTTTTCCCTTTTACTTTGTAGTCCATATATAAACAGTCATTAACTTTAACTATCAATAAAATGATTAGAGAAACAGTTAGCAAAGATGTAGTCTCTCGTGTTCTTTGTTTAGCGTTACCAAAAGAATCACCCACTCATTAACTAAAGGGTAATAATAAGATTTTGTGTTTCTTACAACTGCTTTAGATACTATGATGTATTGTTGTCGGTTTAAAATTCAAACCAAAATAAAATCGACATCATCTGATATGCTGTATATAAAAAATGTTTACCAGTTGGTGACTCTCCCATCCTTTTTCTAGTTGAACCCAACTACCCAAGTTATGATGATTCCTATTTTGCAACTTTGTGTTGCATTATTAGTTGTAATATTGGCATTCATCCATTTGGTTTTTTTTTAAACTTTTTTGTTATTAACTCTCATAGTTTTACATATTTTAAAATTTAAACATTTTTTTCAATTGTAACATTGGTCTTTATAATTTTGTTCTTTTACAAAATTTTGTTTTACGTTTGGATCTATATTTTACGAGTTAACACACCATAACGTGCGTGTGTAGTTCAACGTTTTTACGCCTATTTTTCCTGTTTAACAGCCCCATCGCAACCCGAGGGTCCTAGATCAATTTAGCTATTGTTATCTATGTTTTACGTTTCACGTGTGTGGTTCAACGTTTTTTACCTCTACTTTCCTTTTTTCGATTTTTTTTTTTATACGAACATTTCCGGCGTTGTTGGTTGTTGACCATGGTGTGACATTATTGGCACGGTTTAACGCCACCCGCCGCAACTCGGAGGCCTTAATGCTAGTTAGCCCTAATTTAAACATCAGTATGTTAATGCAGTTAGAATGTTCTCTACTGGCTTATATCTTCGACATTATTGAAACATTCAAAACAAAATCATACTTTTCTTGAAAATACATGCTCTTTAATTTCATAGAGAGATTTTTAGTAACCTTTTCATCATCTATCAATATTTAAATGTTATCATAATCTAATAGATACACCAATGTGTTTACAGTAACACGAGACATGATATTTACGACCGGAAAAGGTGGTCACTAAGCTTGCGACTGAAAAAATTAGCCCTATATTTAGCATGTGACTTGCAACTCAAACCACAACAATCGTAAGGTTATAGACACAATTTTTGGTCACAAAATTGGAGATGAACCAATTTCGGTCGCAAAACACATGTAAATTGCCGATCATTTGAATTGGGTCACAAAACAGTCTCAAGAATAAGAAAAGAAAAATCATAAATAAAATTCTAGTGGCAAAAAATTTAAAAAAATAAAACAAATTAATAGAATGCGGATTCAGTTTTTAAAAATTTATACCAAAAAGGAAAACCGTTTCTTAAAGGTAATTACGGCTTCTGTCGTTGTGGTTCTTAAACTCAGGTTTAGATCCTAAACCTTTTTTTTTTCTTGCACGTATGACTTAATATTTATTCTTGTTATTGTTATTGGTAGGTTATTAAGACTAATCTAAAATTTATGTTTTTAAAGTTGTGTAGGTTTTTGGAGTAGTTATGTATATATTTATTTGACCTCTATTTTTGGACTTGGATTCAGATTTGGAGCTGAGGTTGAAAATAGGCTCGAGGTAAGACTTGTTTACATTTAAACCTTCGGATATACTTGTAATCGTTTAACTATGAGTGAGAATGTGAGATTACAGTGGATAGTAGTTTACACGACGGATGAGTTGGTTAATGTATTTTGTTACTTCAATCCTAAAACGTCAACATCTTTATCTTTTTGGTAAAAAATCTAAGACCACTGGGCGTGGGCGGTGGTTTGGGGCATGGTTAGCCAAGCAACGCCGCTGCAGCCACACCGAGCCAGCGTTTCCCCGCTAGCGTTGGAAATTTGCCTGGCGTGGGGCGGTCTTGGGGGTTGATGTGGATGGCCCTGATTGGCTGGCTAGATATATCCGTTGGGGGTAGCCGTTACCCCAACGACTAGTTTAAAAAATTACAATTTTACCCTATAAATAATAACCTTTATTTAAAAAATTTTACCGCATCTCTACCATTCACCTTCTTCATATTTTTTTATAATGAACTCATTCAACCGTCAATTCGACCCGAATAACCCCTATGCTTTCCAAGAGAGCCCATCACCTAGCCCGACCCAAATACCTAACAGCGGCTAACCCCAACCGTTCATATACTCACCTCTTCCCGAGCTAGCCGGCATCACGTCGTCTCTAGGGGGAGAATGTTCACGAACTTTCCATTCGACGAATCATCTGTTCCAACTAACCTCTCCCAACCCGATTCCGTGCCCGAAACACAGCCCCAGAACATTGGTAGTTCGTCATCCAAACAAAAAAAATATTAGTCAACCGGCAAAAAAAAGTCATAAAAAGAAACGGACGAAGAAAAAGCAATAATGGCCGCTCAACGAGTCCAAAGAAGGTGGACGACTCAAGAGGAGGTTACGTTGACGAAATGTTATATCGATGTATACCAAGATTCGACTAAAGGTATTTTTTTATTTAACAGTAATATTATGTGTTTTATTAATATTTTTTTATGGTTGACTAATATTTTTTCAATAGGAAATTCACAATACCGTACGGATTTTTGGAAAACTAGAAAAAAACTTCAACCAACAAATGCAAAGCGAGGAGTTGTATTGTGAACACGATAGCCTCTCATCCAAATGGGGGGGGGGGGGGAGATTGATCCAGCCATCACCCACTTCAATGGATGTTATCATCGCCAAGGAGTGGTGAAACCGAAGGCGACTTCATAACAAACGCCATGCCTTCGTATAGGAACTCGAAGCACTCGAAGTTCAAATACATGCACTGCTGGAACATTGCAAGGTACGTTTCTAAATGGGCAATAGTCACTACCGGTAGTGAATCTACCTCCTCCAAAAGGGCAAGAACACCATCGTTACAAGCTCAATCTGATGCTCGTGATCAAGAGGTTGATCTTACCTTGGATGATTTTGATTATTCTCCTTCCCGCCCAACCAGTAGAGACGCCTCAAAAAAGTGCGCTCAAAGAGGAAGGTCGGTTACGACCCCCACCTCGGTTTCCCCCTCGGGTTCGACCCCACTTCTGCTTCGGCTAGAGGGTTATACACCAATCAGTTGGAGGAAATCGCATCGAAAATTGTTCAACATTCTCCAACAACAAAAATTAAGGAGAAGAGAAATATTCAAGCATCTCGTGGAAAAAATGCAAGTAAAAAGCAAAAAAAATAAAGCCTATGAGAAGCAAAAACCTTGCGGATATGAAGTTTCTAGCCATAAACGTCGAGCACCTTCGGGCGAGGCATTGTCAACGACGTTGGCGATAAAAAACGAGATGCGAAAGTATAACATGAATAATTGATGTATTTTTATTTTATATTTTGGTGTACGTTTTATTATTAATTTTATTTACTTTTTTATTTAGATTATTAAATAAAAATTTATTTAATAAAAAAAATACATATTTACACATGGCTGGCCACGCCGGCCCAAGCCACGCCACCCCATCCCCCCTCCAAAAAAACCACGCTAGTAATTCTCCCTCGGGTGGACCCCACCTTCGCCACATGTCAACCCAAGCCCCAAACTCAAGCCCCACCACACCCAGCGGTCTAAGATTGCAATCTTATATAAATAGAGGACCAGAACTAGTTCTTACGATAAAGTGGCAGTAAACAGACAACAAGCTACATCACAACCTCATTAGGGGCGGACCTAGCATGTTACTAGGGGTTGCCCCCGCATCCCTTCACGCTCCGGCGTTATTGTAAATTTGCGAAAAATTTGACGTTAACTTTGGGAAGAATTTGACGTTTTCTCAATTTCGCTACCTCTTTTCTATGAAACGTTGCCCCTATAAGGATTTTCTAGATCCACCACTAACTTCACTTTAAATAGTAAAACCAATCATATACGCTATAAGTCCCAAGCACTTGAATGATACGGACATTGTAAGGAAAAAAGTCGAAGAAGAACTGAAACTAAGATTTCCCCTAAACCTTTTTTTCTGAAATTTAAAAGCTATGTAAAACCGTTCAATCAGTTACTAAGAACCGAACCGGCCGCAAAACGGTTTCTAAAATTGGAAAGCTGTCAAAAAATAGACGTTGAAAAAAAAACTGAGACTGAAATAATGATCGCTAAAAGTGGTCACAAAATGGAAAATGCTTAAAATTTTGATTCATCCTCACAGATTTCTGGGACCTCAATTCAAGTCAGCAAAATTTATATTTATGACTGAAATCGCCATAGAAAACGGCTAGCTTTCTATTAGTTTTTACTTCTAGATCGCAATAGAAAATAGCTAGTTTTCTACTAGTTTTTACTTCTAAATAATTTAGGGATTTTTTACATATTTACCCCTTCTAAAAAGTCTTATTACATATTTCCCTCTCCTAAAAAGTATTTTACATATTTCATTGTTCAAATTTCAATGCCATAAAAATATGAACAAAAGTGGACGAATAATCGACCAAATGTTAATAAAGAGTTTATATAAAAAGCAAAAAGAAAAAACCTATTTTTAATGTTAATTTTTTTATGTATTTGATTTTATTAGAATGGAAAATATGTAACTAGTCATTTAATAAACTTATTAAGGGTGAAATAGTAATTTTATAAGAGTATTTTTAATGAAATGGATAAATATGTAATACGTGAGGTTTAGGAATGTGAAATATGTAATTAAATTTAAGGGTTGAGAAAATATGTAATAATGCTTCTTTTGGAATTAGAGAAATATGTAATAAGGCTTTTTAAGAAACGAAAATATGTAAAAATCTAAGTAATTTAACATCTTGGAATTCATGATATTTAATATTATTATTTACTAAACAAAATATCAAAACGTAAATATAATCATTTACCAATTTTATTATAGTTACTCTTCTGTTATATTCTCCTCCTAAATAAAGAATTCTTAACTTCTTTACCGATTTTGATAATCTCACTTATAAGTGGTTGATCAATAACAGTCTCAGCTTCAAATATTGTCATTGTCAGTCCTATCTTTTTTTTAAATAAAAATTCTCTCTAGACCCCGTTAAAAAACTTAACTCGGTTAAGTTTTTTTTTTCCAAATTTCAAACTACTGTTTTAGGGTTTTTTTATAATCCGAATAGGGATATGGATCGATTGATGTAAAACTTACATCGAAACAGTGTTCTAAACGGCTTGATTTTTGTTAATTGAAAGTTTAAACACCAAAATTGAAACACTGTTTTTGTGGTAGGGAGCACCTCTTCGAGGTAAGTTTTACATCAATCGACTCGTACACTCGTGCTTATCAAAAGCCTATAACATCAGTTTGAAATCCAGAAAAAAAAACCTTAACCGAGTTGAGTTTTTTAATGGAGTTCCAGTGAGAATTTCTTTTAAAGATGGGACTGCCAGTGACAATATTTAAAGGTAGGACTATTGTTGGCCAATCACCTGTAAATGAGATTATTAAAATCCAATTTTCCTATTTTAAATTATATTTAATTTAACGTCCGAATATAAAGTTTTAAATGGTTTAAATGTAATATTCACAGAATATATAAAATTGCACCTTGTTTATGTCATTAACGTCGGAATATAAAGTTTTAAATGGTTTAAATGTAATATTCACAGAATATATAAAATTGCACCTTGTTTATATCAATCATGTTATACACATTTGAACACTAGCATGTGATGAGGGGACCATACATATTATTAAGTTAGGTGATATATTATCTTCAGCTACCACCACTCTTGGAGCCATATGCAACTTACTCGTTTCCATCTACCCTTGATTGTCAAAAACATGGCTACCACTCAAACCTTGGTGATTTTGATGTTCACAACTACACTGTTACTAGCCAACTGCGACCACCCCCAAGTCCCATGCTACTTCATATTTGGCGATTCGTTAATGGATAACGGCAACAATAACCACCTTCTTACTCAAGCAAAAGTTAACTTTCCACCGTAGGGGATTGACTTCCCAGACCGCCCAACCGGCCGCTTTACTAACGGCCGAAATACTGCGAATGTTATTGGTATACTTCTAAGTCAATGTATACAAAGACACACATACACAACTATGTTGACTTCATATCGGTTAACTTTCTTTATCTTAAACAGCTCAACTACTTGGGTTCGATAAATTCATCCCGCCTTTCGCAAATGCAAAAGACGGGGAAATCCTAACCGGGGTAAATTATGCGTCTGGGGCAGCCGGAATTAGAGCTGAAACTGCAGAACATTTGGTACGTTCTCTTTCTTGGTGCCTTGACTCATTGAGGTGAAAAATAGTGGTTAGTTTATATATATTTTTTTAATGTTAAAGGGGGTGTAATCTGCATGAGGTGAAAATAAAAAGAATAAATATATATGAAATTACTATTTAATTTAACTATGTATTTTATCTGGTGTTAAAACTTTAGATGAAATTGGTATGTTTTGGAAACATTCGGGACCGATATAGCAAAAAAAATTGGAGTGTTGTAACAGTTGTTGTCAAACCACATGGTCGAAAATGACAATTTACTCTATATTCTATCGTAATCTCTTAAATGTTATTTGTTAAGCACAAGTTATGAATTATTTGATTTTATTGGTTAGGATAGTATTATCGGATTAATTAGTTTTCTAATAATTAATTTTTATTGTTGGCATTTTTTTAAATATACTGAAAATGGAAATTGATTTATTAAATTCTTATATTAATAAAAATTAAAAAAAAAATTGTAAATAAAACTAATTTAGTAGCAAACTTTTCCGTTTAAAATCGGCACTTATAAATAAATTAAATCTATTGGTAAATAAAACTAATTTGGTAGCAAACTTTTCCCTTTATAATCGGCACGTAGAACCTTAAATACCATTTTTTAAAACAGTTAAAGTTATCACACTTAATGTTTACAGAATTTGAACCCATCATTTACTTGGTTAGAGAATACTTAGGGGTTATTTGGCAACTTTTGGCTGATTAAGTGGTGAATCACTAAGGGGTTATTCGGCAATTTCTGAATGATTAAGTGCTGAACCAGTAAGAGGTCTGAACCATTAAGAGCTAGTATAATTTTAATCATTTAAAAACAAATGTCTGACCAAATCATATTAGAGGTCTTAATCATTCAGACTCAGTAAAATGCTTAACCATTCAGAGGCAAATGTCTGAACCATTCAGACATCTACTTGCGAAACAAACAATCTGAACCGTTAAGTGTTGAACCAGTAAGAGGTCTGAATCATTAAGAGCCTCATTAAGAGGTAAACAAACAATCTCTAAGAGTTTTGAAACATTAAGTGTTGAACGAGTAGGGGGGTGAACTAGAGCATTATAATGTTTAACCAATGGCTGACCAATTCAGATTAAATGTCTTAACCTTTCAGAGGCAAATGGCAAAGTCTGAACTATTAAGACATATGTCCACGAAACAAATAGTCTAAACCATTAAATGTTGAAACAGTAAAAAAGTTTAAACCATTAATAGCATCATTAAGAAGTAAACAAACAACACAACTAGAGAAGGCTTAAACTATCTGCACACCAACCCTGCCTATTTGCACACTTTAGGGTTTACCTACGCTACGTATGGGTCTATACGCAGCGTATAGCCACCTTTTTCAATTTCCAAGAGAATCTCTGATATGATGTGTTTTGTCCCTTTTATATATGTTGCGTATAGATCTATACGCAGCGTATATAAAGGATTTTTTTAAGAAACATTGTGATACATTGTTTATTGTTTTAACAAACTTTTATAATAAGTAATTTTTAAAAAAATAAATAAATAAAAAACGTTGTTAAGTATTTTATCGTATAGTACGTATAATATAGGTCTCGTATACGCCTATGGATGTGGTATCGTATCATATAGTGTAGTATAAATCTTGTATAAGGCCTGTAGGTGTAATATAATATTGTATCCTTTCGTATCGTATAATGTAGTAAAAACTTTAGGTGTTCTATCGTATAGTATATAATATAGGTCTCGTATAGGCCTATGGATAGAGTATGGTATCATATAGTGTAGTATAAATCTCGTATAAAACCTATACGTGTAATATAATATTGTATCCTTTTGTATGGTATAATGTAGTAAAACCATTGTTAGGTATTCAATCGTATAGTATATAATATATGTCTCCTATAGGCCTATGGATGGAATATCATTATAGAGTGTAATATAAATCTCGTATAGGCCTATTCGTGTAATATAATACTGTCCTATCGTATCGTATAGTGTAGTATAAGTCATGTATAGACATATACGTGTAGTATGGTCTCGTATAGGCCTATAGGTGTAGTATCGTATAGTATCTTATTATATGGTGTAGTATAAGTCTTGTATAGGTCTCGTATAGGCTTATAGGTCTCGTATAGGCCTATGGATGTAGTATAAGTCCCACGTAGGCCTATGGATGTAGTATAGGTCCCACGTAAGTCTATAGGTGTAGTATAGGTCACGCATAGGATCATATGGGTAGTTTAGGTGTCGTATAGGCCTATACTATACGAGACGTATACTACACCTATATGTTTATACGGGTGTTATATCATATCGTATAGCATCGTATCGTATAGTATAGTATAGTATAACTCTCGTATGTTCCTACGACACTACATCTATAGTTTTATACGAGCCTATACAAGACCTATAGGCCTATACATGTGTTATATCATATCCTATCATATTGTATCGTATCATATCGTATTGTATCGTATCCTATCGTATAGTGTAGTATAAGTATCTTATATGCCTACGATACTACATCTGTAGTTCTATACGAGCCTTATACTATATATATCGTATAATAATGATTAATGTTGTACAAAAAAGTTGTAAGAAATACTTACTTTTTAATTTATTTAAATTAGAAAACTTATTTTTTTATAAAAATTTTCTAAAATGATTAATATTGTCAAAATTTTCTTAAAAAAAACCTTTATATACGATGCGTATAGACCTATACGCAGCATATATAAAGGGTCAAAAACATAATTTTACCCTTGATTTAGGCTGCGTATAGCCCCAAAAGCAGGGGTAAAATGGGTCTTTTTGACCCTTCATATACGCCGCATATAGGCCTATACGCTGCTTAGGGTCGAAAATACTATTTTACCCTTGAATTGGGGGCTATATGGAGCCCAATGCAAGGGTAAAATGGGTTTTCTGACTCTTTATATATGCTGCGTATAGGTCTATACGCAGCACATGTTGTTTTTTAACCCCAAATCTATGGTAAAATTGTGTTGTAAAAATGGTTTTTTGACCCTTTATATATACTGCGTATAGACCTATACGCAGCATATATAAAGGGTCAAAAAAACCCATTTTACCCCTTGTATTGACTCCATATAGCCCTCAATTCAAGGGTAAACTGGTCTTTTTAACCCTTTATATACGCTGCGTATAGACGTCGGCATATATAAACTTTGTGAAAAAACTAATGCTTCAACCCCACCTAAATGACCCCAAAAATTATGATGGTTTATATACGCTGCGTATAGGCCTATACGCAGCGTATATAAACCCAAGTTTTTTGTGCAATGATTGATAACAAGGCTCTGAAACACATGTAAGCTATATGTTGCGTATAGACCTATACGCAGCATATAGTGGTAACTCTATATGCTGCGTATAGAGCTATACGCAGCGTAGGTAAAGGCTGGTTTGATTAGGGTTTGGTGTACAAATAGGCACATTAGTGTGCCAATAGGTACACCCTTAGAGAATACACTTCCTTAATATCACACACTCCTTTTGGGATACCACTAATACCAAATGGGCGGTTGATGATCAATGGCCAAGCCGTACTTTTTAAAACGTGAGTTAAATTCTATTTTATCGCATCGGTTTTTTCGGCGCTCAGATACATCTTAACTAGGCGTCCAGATTTTCAGTTCTAATCGGGCTAGTCATATAATTTACAATATCTTGTTGCAACTAGTAAAACCAATAGTTGCAATGTATTTTTTTAAGGTAATTATCACCGGTTAGACACAAAAGACCATTGAACTCGATATTCAGGTTTTCTTCACTTTGCTTTTCAACTACAAACATGTGCATACTATTTTTTTTCTAGGTAACTTCAAAACAATCGGGGTTGGCGTTCAAATATCACAAGAGTCTGTTGAGAAAACCGTAATATATGTTACATATATTACGGTTTAATGGTTTTGCCCCAATCATTTAAGAAGTATCATTTTCCTCCAATCGTTTACTATGTTTATTTTCCATTTTGCTCTATGGTCTTCGCTCCATCCACAATGTCTTTTAACTAGAAGGACATTTTGATGATTTTAAGAAGAAAAGTAAGAACGTTTTGGTAATTTACTTGTAGAGATATTATAAAACACATGTAAACATATTATAAAACACGTATGCATAATTTCTCTCATCTCCTATCTCTCTGTTTCTAACACATATGCATAATCTCTCTCATCTCCTATCTCTTTGTTTCTATACATATACATCTTGTTCCTCTCCCTTCTTCATCACCATTCACCAACCACCGCTGGCCACCACTTGCCAACCACCATGACCAACTACCACCTTCCCTTCTGGATCGTCGGAAGCACCCAAACCACCGCCACACCCCCTTTATCACCATCAAACCACCTCTATCTAAAATCCTCTACCAATGAATTGTCTAAAATCGACAAAGCTTTATAGGGGCATAATGGGTTGCTGAGACCCGTTTACCAAGAAACCAGACATGCCGTACATTTGATACAACGGAGATCTGTTCATGCGCGTCACGATTTTCCTCACATTCACTTGTTGAAACCTCCATCGTTGCGAGACTACCTCCATCGTCGTCATATGAGTTGTTTACTCATGTTGCTTGCCATAGTATTTAGATCTGAGTTGAAAAACCCTAATTGGGTGGGGGTAGGTGTTAGATTTGCTTTCTCAATTTGAGTATTCAATCTAAAAGTGTATTAGAGATGGTGGGGGATGGGTGTTCATAGGAGGTGGCTATGATGGCGGTTGTAGGAGTTGGCTGTGATGGCGGTTGTAGGAGGTGGGTTCCTGTGAGGTGGTGCCGGAAGTGATGGTTATGGTGGTTGGGTTCTAGTGATGTGGGTTCTGGTGGGGTGGTTGGGTGGTGACCGGTGGTGGGTGATGGTGGTTGGTGATGGAGAAGAGAGAGATAGATTATGTAGAGAGAGAGAAAGAGAAGAGAGAGGAGTGTGTGTGTATTTTAGAGTCATGTGTGTGAAATTTGATTTTTAAAATATTAATAAGTTATTAAATTATTTTATGTATAATTACTAAAATACCCTTAGTTTTATACTTGAAGTTATCAAAATACCTTTTCACTTAACAAGCAATTTGGATAGAGTTAGAAATAGGGAGCAAAATGGGAAAAAAACATAGTAAACTATTGTAGGAAAATGACCGTTTTAAATGATTGGGCAAAACCGTTAAAACGAGCAGACCAAAGTGAGCAAAACGAAAGTTTACTTGAAAAAGAAACTACTGGATATATTGATCATGCACTATGTATACTAGCATATCTTTAGGTTCAATGTATCATTATTTTTAATTGATTGCACTTCACGGTATATTATACGTTCATCTCATGCTCAACATTAGTGACAGTTGGTCGAATAAGCATGGATAATCAAATAAAAAATCATCGGACGACAATTATACGGCTTACCTACTTGATTGGAAAGGGAAGTCTCGTTGAAACTAAAAAGTATCTTAAAAATGTATATACACTATCGGAATGGGTAACAACGACTATATCAACGACTATTTCCTACCTGAACACCTATAACACGAGTAGTGCATATACGCCCGAACAATATGCGGAAGCTCTTGTTGAACAATATTCTCGACAGCTTCAGGTTCGTCATCAATGCTCAGCTGCAAACATTGTGGTTTTATATGACTATTATAAAAAGAAAACGAAAAGAAACCTATGTAACAAGCTCTATCGATCCACAGGATTTGTACAAAAGTGGAGCCAGAATGTTTGGGGTCTTTGCAGCTGGTGATTCAGGTTGTACCCGGGGAATGATGGCCGAGTTTAGCATGAACTCATGTGTGGATGAGGTTAATAGTGCGGTCATGTTATTTAACTCCCGTCTTAATGCGACACTAAATGATCTAAACGATAGATTCGATGATGCGAAGTTCATCTTAATCGAGGGTTCGCGAGAGTATCCTAATGGTATTTAAGTTGTTACTTTCGTTATCGTGTGATCTTTAATCATGGTTTAAAAGTAACTTAAAGAATATCTATGTTTACAGATATAAATGTTACTCATACACCATGTTGCGGGGGTTCAAGCACTAGCGGCAAAGGCCAATGTGCCCCGAATCAAGTTCCATGTAGCAATAGCCAAAAACTATTATTTCTGGGATGCATTTCATCCAACGGAGAGGATTAATGTTTTCGCTGGAGAAAGGGCGTATGAAACGCTTACTTCATTTGAAGCTTTTAGGACAATTGCATTGTCGAAGGACAAAGAACTTGGCTACATCAGCGATGCATAACGGTTCGGTCTATGAAACTGCTTCATAAAGATTCACATCTACGAATAAAAAGCATGTATATGAAGTTTAGTTTTGAGTTTATTGTTGTAGCATAGATTAGCTAGTGGGATTCTACCCATGATGCGATGGGAATTGGATCTTTACCAATTCAGTTTGTTACGTGGGGATTAGTATTGATTAATTTCGTTATGTTATCGGTATGGTACTGGCACTTGTTATAGCAACTGAAATAGAAACCTCGAAAAATAAAGTCGTGATATACCCAAAAAGATATCTAACACGTGTTTTACATCGACTGAAAACTATAAAAAAACGAATACCGGTATCAGTTACGATAATATGGATAATGGTATCGATGTTAGTATCCGTTTGGTTTGTTAACAACATATTCGGATTCGTGTTTCAGATATTCAACGCTGATCATTAACTTAAAGGAAAGAGTATAAAACACCAGTGAAATTGTATTGAAAAAAGAAAAAACAAAAAAAGTCAGTTACATTTGACCCGTTTAATTTTGAGTAAAACTATAAAACACTAGTGAAATTGTATTGGAAAACAAAGAACAAAAAAAAATCAGTTACATTCGATCCGTTTAATTTTGAGTAAAACTTTTATAGAGACGTGAATAAAACTAAACGTATCGCAGCGGTATACTATATTTTTAAAATAACCAAAAGGGAAATACATAATTCTTTTGAAAAATAATGAACATAAAAAGCAGTGATATTTGACTGTTCGATGTTGGGTAAAACTTTTATCGAAACGTAGCAAACAATAAACACGTCGTACCACTATACTATATTATTAAAAAAAGCCAATGGAGAAAATGGCAGACCTAAAAAAAGGTAAACCATGAAATAGATTTGATGACATGAAAACGATTTTTCGATCGTCTGTACCCAAACAAGTATGAACGTCGGGAGAAAAAAATTCTTGGCACCGTTATGTCTAAATTCTATATGTGCAGCAAATATATAAAGCAATGGTTGAATATCCCAATAACGAGTCAGCTATAGAGACCCTTGCCTTTTTTTCTAATTGTTTTCTTTAGTGACATGAGTTTCATAATAATCAAGTGTTGAAATATATATTAGTGATCAAAATAGCGTTTTATGTGAATTTACTGATTAAAAAAAAAAAAAAAACCCTAAAACTTTATCATTTGCAGAAAATCATCCAACGATATTGGATGGGACCACCAAAATTGGTAGCTTTTATATAGTTGTATGAGTCATGATTTCCATGTGTTAATGCAATTCTTGCTGTTGCTCCCGTCTGGAAATCTCACATGCATTTCACATGTTCTGTACTTAATAAGACACTTTTGGTCTCGGTAATAATCATTATCATTATACTCGGTAAATCTCACTAATAGCAAAGCTAAGGTAGAGTCTGAGAAAGATAAGATGTAAACAGTCTTACCTCTACCCAAAGGTAGGGTCTCGGTAATCTGCCATGAAAATGTGCATCTACGGTCAAAGGTCATGAGCTAGCAATACGTATTTACATTTTCTATCGTTTCGGTCTTGTCCATCACATTGTTAAAATGACTCAAAGATATTCTTTTCAATGTGCATGACATCGAAGTTCTATCATAGGAGCTCCCAAAATATGCTTCACTTTACCCAATACAAGTGGGAATGCCCGCACGTTGCGGCGGGTGTCCCAACTAATATCCAATTCAATTATGATGTCTATTGCGAACCCCAACGCATTCTAGGTTTTAACATTTCATTCTATTCAACGAAATAGTTGTTGAACCTATAAGGTCACAAACATATGCAAAGAAAATCTAAAATTTCCATATGAAGAGCAATGTTTATTAAACCATAAGATATTTTCATAAAAAAAACATCATAACTACAATAATGATATAAGATGCTAAATGAATCGGTTTATATGCAAGCCGAAATGTGTAAATGTCCATATACTTTAATCTAATCCGATGATACACAGAGATTATATCATGAATCCACAATTTGGATACCAATAAAATAAACATATTTTGAATATTTTAATCCAATGCTATAGAATCAATTTAATCATTTAAGTAAAAGATGTAGATTGCTACTCCTGCTACTGTTATAAAGATATTCTAAACGTGAGCATATAAAAGCATGAAAGGCGTAAGCTTATTTCAAACGGGTGGAGAAAAAACCCCTAAATAGGAAAACGGGTTGAATGTAATACATAGAACCAAGCTAATCACATAAATTAAATATCAAGATTACTGTGTGCGTGATTTCTACTTTCTAGTTGTAGATTGTTGTCCTCGAACTGCAACATTCTGCTCCAAACAATGCTACAAAATCACAAAAAAACATGTCAAAGGCAAGATGATATTCATGGGTGCTCGCATAGATAAAATACAAAAACAATTCATATTTCATATTAGAATTAACCAACATTATAAAATGCATGAGCACTAAAGCACCCGCAATTTTAAACAAAAGAACTCTTCTTCGTTAATACAAATACTCCTCTGGAGAAAGGTTTGGCATTATATTCTCCCCCAAAGCATCCATACTTACTCTCACGTCAAAGCTTGCTTTTTGCATGTAAAAATAATGACAAAAAAATTAATTAAGATTAATTACCATGGCCATTCGACTCTGCAGTTCGAGAATAGCCTGATGTATGGCCATCATCTTCAAACGGTAACTCTTAAGACCGAAATAGGGCAGGGCTGGTCTTGATTCTCATTTGCATTTCCAGAATCCGATCAAGACCGAAATGGATGTTGGATCTTCATTTGACCACACGTGCTAAAGTTGGCCCGTTTCAAACCCAACCTCCTACTGTAGTGACATGTATTAGTGGAATGTGCAATAATAGAAATAGCAATACATGCTCTTACTATGACGCAGTGTTACCTTAAGTTATGAAATAAGCTACAGCTCATCTAACAAATAAGTTGAAACCTAAAATCCTAACTGGACAAACAAGATTCTTATAAACCAAATATAAGACACCATCTCAATCATTAAGAATATATATACGATGTTTTCTTATATCTAAGATTTATTTAGTTTTATGATGTAAAATTTAAAAGTAAAGATAAATGGAAAAAAAAAGGTTACAACGGTTACCTTAATTGCTAAGAGAGATGGGTTGGAAAATAAATTGGTTGAACGTATAGATGAACGATTGAGTCAACCGTTGAAGCAAAGCATGAGCAGCAAGTAGAACCTTCAAAATCTGTTCATCTTTTTGGTTGCTTTACGTATTAGCCAACTACAGGCACTAACTTTAGCCACCTCTAAAACAAAGCCAGGTAGATGTCAAAATTGTAACCAATTTATTCCTTCTAAAAATGTAGAACAAGTGCATATATGACTTCTAAGAATCAAAATTGATATAAATTAATAAAACTCGTTACATATTTACTTATTTCTAAGTTTTTTAATTATACCTACTGATCCGGTTAGAAATAAAGTCCAACCCAAATTTGACCCATCATCACATAAATGGGTTTAAATTGCCCCTCAATCTTTTGGCATTGAAGATTTCAGATCTTTTGCAAAAATTATATAAAATAAGAGTTAATTGCCCGGATGGTCCCTGTGGTTTCACGTTTAGTCCCCACCTTTTACATGCTATTTCCAAACTAACTGACATTTACTCAGGGGACTATCCAAGTAACAAAATAACAAACCATAGGGAGCATACCTGCTATTTCCAAAAGGTGGGGACTAAACGTGAAAAAACGTGAAACCACAGGGACCATCCGGGCAATTAACTTTATAAAATAAAGAAAATAATGACACTACTGCCAAAGTTTAGTAACTGATGCGACAAAACTGATAATGAATAACTTATAAAGCACAAATTAAGTTTTAGATACATCAATAATTACCAGCAACCACCAGACACTCCTCCCTCCCTAAATGCACAACCACAAGCCACCGCCCCTCCCCCCAAAGATGTTTTATTTCCAGAGTTTTCTTTTTAACTCGCGACCAACAAAGTTTCAAACTCATAGTTATACCACATATTATAATTTAGTTACGAGTATTTATATTAGTTTTTGCCGATAACCATATTGGTATCAAGCATAAAAGATAACAAGCTGCAAGTTGAGTACTCTCCTGAGACTTGTGTCAAAATTCAGCAGCCTTCTTTTATATTAGAGTTTAAACATTTGGTATATAAATAAACTATGTGAGCCACTTTCTATCAGAAAGTTGGAAGTGTTTCCACAAAAATGACCAGCATGTATCCAAACAAATAATTCTAGTGGACCCAGTGGTATAAACAAATCACAAAATGCGCTCCCAGGATTACACTTTCGTGAGCACGCACAAACACACAAAAAATACATATAGGTTATTTAAGTGTAAAACCATAGATAGTGCTTATTCATTCCTAAATTTTGGGCAACTTATGGTAGAAACCTATGAGAATTAAAAAAATAAGTATATAAATAAACTGCGCCTCGTACAAAAAGTGATTGGCTTCTGAGCCTTACGTCATGGTTTTAGACCCTATCTAATTGGTGCGCCTTGCGTTATATAAAACCTCGTAACCAGTTGCAGCTTATTTGGCCAGTAATGACACTAACAATCAAATCATTCGCTATAAAAGATTTTCATATAAACGTATAATCAACAATAAAAACAAAAATTCAAGCTTACCAGAGAATCTTCAAAATGAGGATGACCTCTGTATAAGTAATTTTCTCCTATTTCGACACCACACCTGTGTATACACAAACAGTTTGTAGTCATTATATCTTCAGTATGATTCTTGTACCTATATGAATTATATAATATTCAAATGGTATCTCTTTGAAGCTTCAACATTAGCAAAAAGCTACAGTTTGTAGCTTAAAGTGCACAGTTGAGAAAAAAAATCATACATTTACAGCAGAATACATCTAAAAAATAGATGTGTGTTAGAACCTTTAGGCAGATGATAAAAAGGGGGAAAATCCGAAACCTTAGAAGATATCGCTTACATCAATTGACACAAAAGAGCGTTCGGGATCCTCAACAATTTGAGAGGTTAAATCCCTGTACTTTGCCCATCTTCTCCTTTCACCCTCACACCACAGACACAGTCAATTGAAATCGGTTACACAACATAAATGTAATCACAACAATAACAAACAAAATCAAACAACGAATGGAATAGATTGCGATAAAGGAGAAATGATTACTGTGAAGGGATGGAGAGACGAAATCTGTATCCCTGGCGGCTGTAATCACACATGGCTAGAGACGAACAGAGCTATTAAAGGAGAAAAAGACTCAGATGTAGAAATTGATGATCACATTCAATACTATTCTTGTGATTGACCCCTACAAAATAAAATATAATAAAATGCCAAAAAATGTCTGTACTAAATGATCCATAACAAACAGTGTTTTGACTCACAACTTTCTTCAATGACAAGATATCTTGTAAAGACTGTTGAAGACCAAACCTCTGTTGAAGTCAAAAGCCTACTGGAAGTCAAAGGTCTGATCACCCTTTAAAGAACATCTAATAAAGCTTCATCAGTGGTTAAGCTCATCACTGGTTAGCATTATAATTGGCTAGCTATCAGTGTTTTGTAAATGTATCAGAGGATAGCATTAGCCGTGGTTAGAGGTTGTTAGGTTTGTTAGATGTCATTGTCTTGGTGATGTCAGCAAAGATGCCATAGAGGTTAGGATCAGTACTATAAATAGACAGTGCATGTACTGTTCTATTTAGCTCACAGACACACTTATCTTGTAAAATCTAACCTGTGTGAGCTCGGGCTGAGGGGGAGTTAGTGATTCATGCATGTAATTGTTTGTAATCATTTCAATATTTTGAGCAATGAAAACGTGGTATGATGAAAGCTAATCTCTCCTTGATTGTGTTACAAAGTTTTAAATCGCATTCCGCTGCAAGGTATCATGTGTTTTATCTTATTTTATGATCAATTTGTTTAAAACAACACAATCAGGTCAAACTTAGATCCTAACGATTGGCATCAGAGCTTGGTCAGTCGAATTCGATCTAACAATCGATTTGACATAAAAAGATCAACTGAATTTCAGTGTTACTTGTTGTTCGTAATTGTTGGAAAACAGAGTAAGAGCCAAATCACGTTATATACGATTTTAGTGTTTGTGTTGGAATTTGTGATGATTCCATGATTGACGGTTGCTAAGGATTCATCTAATGTCTTCAAAAGACTGAGGTGAACCTAAACCTTAGGAACAAGATCTATATGAGGAACAAAAGTTATGAAAAAAAATTTAAGAAGGGTAAAATCCTATAAAGGTTATGGGTTGATATTTAGAAAATCAGATCAAAAGTAATGTGAATTTTAGCATAAGCATTCTGCAAAAATGACTAAGGTTCTCAAAACATTACTGTAAATGATTTTGGATTGATTATTCTTTCCTTAAAAGCCTCCCAGTGAATGCTACGACATCTACCTATGGAAAAGTTAAAAGGGGAATAGAAGAAAAATCACAAAACTCTAAAAGTGTGTTTATCTCAAAACTTTTTAATGACGAAAGAAAAGAGTATAAACATAAAACACCCGAGAGTTCACAGGCTAGTACTACAAAAGGAAAACCTAAAATTTGAATCTTTGTCTCTGTTCAAATATCTGTTACCAAACAAGCTGAGTGCAACCACTGTTTACAGGTAGATTCAGGTAACTGATGTATCTCAAGTTAAAAATTGTTTTAAAAGAGGACTTAGGACATCTATCAGGTCTAATTGATTCATTTATCAGGAAATTTTTACTTAATTTTTAATAGTAAAGATTTCTTGTATATATCAGGTCATGTGTTACTCCTTTTTCAGTATTTTTGTTTTCTGGAAAGTAATACATGTTGAGCTTTGACTTGTTTTAAATAGTTAAAACTCAAACCTGCCAGGAAGTAAAACATTTCTATTTTTAGAGAGAAGGGAGTTACTTTCCTTGATAATTGATCAAAAGAAATCTGTATGATGGTCAGGGTCAATTCATAAAATGAGTCAAGATAATCTCAAACTTATTGTCAAAATAGATCGTGTTTACCATCTGGGATACTCAACCACTACTAGATCTATAAAGTGTTTTACCACCATGGCTAGTGTGTGGAAGAGATTTTGATTGAAAATTTCAAAAACTTTTATCATTAAAAATCCTAGTAAGGCTATGAGAAATGTTTTGTCAAGCCTAATCTTGCAGGACTTACAATCTTCATCAAAATCTTATTCACCAAAAGGAACATAAGAAGTTTTCAACACAGTCTATCATTCCATAACCAGCTACAATGTAAATCAGATATCACCTAGTGAGAGATTACTATGAAAAAGGTTTGATTTCTTTATAACATGTCCATACCAAGGATCAACTAGCAGATGTGTTGACAAAAGCACTTGATGCTCACACTCTTGACAATCTGATTTCCAGGTTTGGAGTGTTAAACATGGATTAAAAACATATTTCCCTGTGATCCATGTGTAAATAGCATCAAAAATGTTTTCAGATAATCAAAACAAAACCTTAAAATAGTTAAAATTGAAATTTTCTCAATAAATCTCTAAAGCTTGATGAAAACACTGTTTGTACTTTCAAAACTCTGATGGGCAACTCTATCCACTGACAAAGTGAATCCTCTGTCTTCATTAACCTGGTCAAACTTCTGAGGTGACCTTATCCACTGTTTCAAAACCACTGACAGAGGTAAAACTTACACAGTTCACAAACACTGATGACACACATCAGTGGTTCTACAAAACAATTGTCATCCATTCATAGTCAGAGGATACACGTGGAAAGGCAATTGTCATCAGATCTTGCCACGTGTCAAAAGTTAACCGTCCGATGTTTGAAACCATTGATAAAACCCTGATAAAACCCTCAAACAAAGTTTTTATCATCAAAATCAAAATTCAAAAGTTCTCATAAACGATCAAATTTCTCAAATCCAATCATGGTTCTCATCATCAAACATCCACACAATTACCTCTGTACCTTCGAAAAGATGGAGAAAAACACAGATTTTCACTATCTCATCGATATCATGTCTTCATCAAAGTATAAACTTTGCTCTCTTGTAATGCTCCAATCTATCAAGACACCCTACAACATTTCTGGGCTAATGCAGAACTCGAAATTCAAAATAAAAAGCCTTGGGCAATCTCATCTAAAGTAGGAGGTATCATGGTTCCAATAACCCCATAAACACTCTCAGAAGTTTTTCAGATGGACGATCTTGCTGGTAAAATCTCTTTCCCTAAGGATGAGTATCAAATCGATTTGATCGAAAGAAGGTATACAGGACAGTTAACAAAAGCTACTATAGAAAAAGGAAATTTTCCACCTCCTATGAAATTCTTGCTTCATACCCTGCTTACCTGTGTTTCAAATAAACAACTGGTTTTAACGAAATACCTTTGAAAATTCAATACTTGGGGTATGCTTTTATGTCTAAAACTGGTTACAATTACTCCCAAGCATTGTTTAATGATTTGGTAAAAATCTAGAAAATGTGAAAAACAATAAAGTAAATGCTTTCTTGTTTTTTCGAAGATTTTTAAGCTATTATTTACAATAGAAAATTCCAAAAGAGAGTATACATGTTCTTAAGAAGGCATACCGTTTCAAATAAACAGTTTAACACCTGAAACATTTACTCGCCTTATGGCTAAAGAGTCAAAAGTTTCTCAAACATAAGCAGGGGGTCTGAGCAAAATTTGGATGAGTCTACATCTACTCCTCAGACCTCAGCAACTGAGCCCACTTCTCTTTGTGACCATAGTAGCTTAACCACTGTTGTGCAACCTACACCAAAAATCACCAAAAGAACCAAAAAGAAATCCATCAAGCCTACCAAACCTATCAAAAAGGGTCTTCTGGAAGATGAGATCCTAGAAGTTAACCCTGTGACAACACAAATGTCACAAGAAACCACTGTTGCTACTTCCTCACAACAGTTGGAAAGATCTCCACCCAAAACCACAACTCCTCATGATTCCTCACAAAAGGAACATATTATAAGCACAGGGATACCACAACTTGAAACATTACCCTCATTTGAGAGTATGTTGAACTGTCCTTCTCCCAGGGCAAATTCTCCTTCCACATCACTCCCCACATCTCAAATTACATCAACCCTGGTGTCTCTGTTTGAGGTCATTAAAAGTCAGACACAAAACAGCCTCTCTCACCAACACATTACTAAGAATACAACTTCCACAATGGCTGTGTCTGAAAAAAGCTTATTGACTAACCCACAAACAGTTGAGGAGGTTACACCACTTGAATTTCATGAAATTCTTGTTGGTAGTTCAAGTGGAGCAGCTACTAAAGATGTTGAATCCACTAATTTACATATGGGCAGTAGTTTCATAAATAAGTCTCCCTTGAAGGCAATTTCTACAAAGGGTATCTCGGTAACCACTGTTGGTGTTAAAACCACTGTTAAGTTTGCTGAGAAACCCTCTGTTATAGAAAGAAGTCCCCAGTACCAAGAAAAAGGGGCATCTAAGGTTGAAGCAAGTGTCAAAACACATGCTCATGATATCTTAGATACAACTACCAATTTCTGGTAGGAGCTCAGATGATCCTACTAAGTTAAGTGATGAGCTAAAATTTAAAGATTTGACGGAGAAAGTTACAAAAATTGAGACATCAGTGGCAGATATCAAAAATATGCTGTTACAGATGTTAGAATCTTCAAAGTCTCAAACCACTGCTCAATCCTCTGCTCCTAAAACCACTGATATAATCAAACAGATATATCCTTTGTTTCAACAACGCCAACATGCTGACCACCAACATGAAATACGTGTAAAAATGTTCAAAAATGAGGTTGATACAAGATATAAGAACACTCAGGCAGAGCTTAAGGTTATCAAAAAAGCTCTCACAACATTGCCTGGCACTACCCCTACATCTATCTTCGAAAGAACTGATGATGCCAAAAATGGGGAGAAAAATGATTCTATGAAAGAAACCTCAGTAACTTCTGCTGAAACATTTGTCAAAGAAAAGAAAAAAGGAGGTGATGAAACCCTGGAAATTCAAGCAGATGATGAAGTTGCAACAAAGAGGATGATTCAATCTCAAAATGAGACAAATGAGAGGGTTTTGAAAAAGGAGCAAAAGAAGTTGAAGAACACTGCAACAGATGTTGATGTTATAAAAGGCACAACAGATGTTATGACAACAGTGGTTTCCACAAACACTTCTAAATTTCTATCAGAATCAATATTCACCCCTATAACCCAAATTCCTACAAAAACTCCTTCACCAACTACTGTATACAAGAAAAAGAAAGGTCACGGTGAATGGTGATGATATGCCTGCACATAATACTTTATTATCTTCACCATTTATCCAAACAAATCCAGAACCTTTCATCACTCAGTCATCACCAACATCAATCATACTTACTCAATCACCTACTAGTCACAATCCTTCCAGAAACATACACCTGGAAACAATATACCCTCTGGAACTGGCTACAATTCAAAAAGAAATGTTACAATTTTATACAGAGGCTGATCCATCTAAAAGAACCTTTCCATCTCTTCATGGATACAGAATTCCAAAAAATGTTGATGAATATCTGAAATTGAAAGCCAGACAAGCAAAAAACATAGCAAAAGAAGAGGTAAAAGGGAAGGGTAATGCCTACTTGTCAAAACTTGAGCAGTATGAGCTAAGTTAAGTCAGAAAACTAGAAAAGTATGCAAAAGAGTTAAACAAGAAGATGTCAAACTTATCACCTGATGATGATCCTCAAAAGAAGCTAAGGGAAGATCTCATAGGGCTTATCATGAGAGACAAACCCTATCAAGCATATAAGAATTAGTTTAAAGATTGGCCTATCACAGCTCTTAAACAAGAGGCAAACAGATGTGAAAGGATGAAGAATGATCCTCAGATGAGAAAGAATGCACCAGACTGGAACAGATTTAAAGACAAAAGTGCAGATCTTATCATAGAAGCATCCATTCAAACCTTAAATCAAAGAAAAAGGCAGTTACAGATGGATATGGAAGATAAATAGAGAGAAGCTGACATTAGTAAACAAACCAACAAAAATCAATCTCTGCATGAATTGGAAGATAGTTCATCAAAGCCTCAAGCTCAATCTGATGAAACTGTAAAAGGGCTATCAAACAGTTTGCCTCTCTCAAACTCATCACAAATAAAACTTCTCCCAAGAAACCCATTGAACTCAAAAATACTAAAGTGGATGTCTGATAAACAGACCCATGTATTGACTTTGCTCAAGTCCAATGGGAAAGTTGAATATATAATAGGGAAGGATGCACTAAGCCTGGGTGTAGCTGACCTTCAAGATCTTCTGGAACTTCAACTGTGCAGGGATGAAGATGAAGAAAATTCCCAGAATTTTGAACTACAGTTCAAGAGACAGATCAGTGAAAAACTGATGAGAGAATAAAGATCATGAATAAGGAAGAGTTTTGGCATCATCTGTTCTAAGGGGAGATTGTTGGGATTGACCCCTATAAAAGAATAGATGATAAAATGCCAAAACAGGTTTGTACTAAATGTCCAGAACAAACAGTGTTTTGACTCACAACTTCCTTCAATGACAAGATATCTAACATCTGATGGCTCTAACATCTGCTCAGTGCTAAGCTCTATTTTGTAAAGACTGTTGAAGACCAAACCTCTGTTGAAGTCAAAAGTCTGCTGGAAGTCAAAGGTCTGATCACCCTTTGAAGAACATCTGATAAAGCTTCATCAGTGGTTAGCATCATAATTGGCTAGTTATCATTGTTTTGTAAATGTATCAGAGGATAGCATTAGCAGTGGTTAGAGGTTGTTAGGTTTGTTAGATGTCATTGTCTTGGTGACGTCAGTAAAGATGCCACAGAGGTTAGGATTAGTACTATAAATACATAGTGCATGTATTGTTCTATTTAGCTCACACACACACACACACACACTTATCTTGTACAATCTAACCTGTATGAGCTCGGGCTGAGGGGGAGTTAGTGATTCATGCATGTAATTGTTTGTAATAATTTCAATCTTTTGAGCAATGAAAACATTGTATGATGAAAGCTAATCTCTCCTTGATTGTGTTACAAAATTTTAAATCGCATTCCGCTGCAAGGTATCATGTGTTTTATCTTATTTTATGATCAATTTGTTTAAAACAACACAATCAGGTCAAACACATATCCTAACAACTATTGATTGCGATGGAGAAAACTTACAACCTTAGAGTGATCCTCCATTCAATGGGTGGCAACGTTTGGCGTGTCCAGAAAGTGAGGCTTCTAAACTGATGGGTGAAGAAGGGAGCCTGGGCAGAATTGCAATGAAATCCCTAAAATGCCCCTAAAGTGTCTTAAAATTTTTAACAATGCACAAGTTTACCCCCTTTAAAATAGCTTGACTCTCTTGTACATGTTGCTTTAAAATGTGTACACAATGTAAATTACCAAAAGGGCAAAAATCCTAGTTCTCTTAATAATGTAGTATAGATATGTTATTCAGATACTTGAAATGATTTTACTTTTTTTGAAAGGTGTGAATTATTCGCGAATGTCGGGAGGTCTAGCATACGTTGTCTTAACCGGGCCCGCGTTAGAAAGCTCCCTCGCACAATAGATCCCCAATTTAAACCCCTTAATGAGAAACCCCTATCACCAAGACTCGAACTTGAGACCTTAAGGGAAAACTCACCCGGGCCCACCGTAGGTGGAACTTAAATACCCGTGGAAACCACTAGAGCCAGTGGCGGATCTAGAAAATCTTTGTAGCGGTAACGTTTTATTAAAATGCGGTAACCAAATCGAAAAAACGTCAAATTTTTCCAAAACTTACACTACCACCGGAGCGCCAAGCGGTAGCGAAGGCTACTCCTTCCCCTACGGTAGGTCCGCCCCTGACTAGAGCGCACTAGTGATAGTTAAATGATTTTACTTATTATCTATAGGAAATCCCTTCATAAACTATTAAATAACTAGTAATATTCTTCCAAATGTGTTCATTGGTTAGGATTGATGTCACAACCCTTCTACAATGAAAGCTCTTTTTTAGTTAACGAGGAAATTGTGTTCTGTACATAACCACCAACGACAATCAAACAAACATCCTTTCCCTCTATTTTAAAACTGAAAAGAATCCACCCTTGTTGATTCGGGCATGCTAAGCTTTGGTATAAGCTAAAACCAAAAAAAAACATTGCAATGGCATGGAAATAACTAACGGTACATAGTAGCACACTTTTTATCATTAAATTATTATTAAGGTAAGAATCACATTAAGCCCATTAAGTCTAGCCGTCTTTGAAATCGATATCCACGTTAGATCTTGTTGAGATGAAATCTTGGCCGTTTACTGTTGTAATGGCAGTTTTGGACTTGTCACATGGTTTCTTTCCGATCCCCACTCTCCTGTGATTTCAGGCATAGGTTTCTCCTCCACGCCCATAAAACTTCTTCTATGTTCAATTATCGTTCCAACTTTGGTATCATTCATTCTCATTCTCATTCTCATTCTCATTCTCTTATCTCTTGGCCGTATTTTTTTAACGATGATGAAGATCACGAAGAAGAGAAGTTTAGGAGCTCACATTTGAAGAGCTTGGATTAGATCCTGATCTAATTCATGCCTTAACAAAGAAAAACATTGAAAAAGACTTGAAACTGGAGATCGCGGTGATAGAAGATGATGGTCATTCTTCCTTAAAAGACTTGAAATTGGAGATCAAGAATAAAGATGATGTTAAGGCAGTTTATCACTTTGTTTTTTTTTTTTGCTTTATCTACCTTCTTTTCCTACAAACATTCTTTATCGGGTTTGTTTTATTTGTGTTTGTTACAAATGAACCCAATTCCATCGTGGGTTTTGTTTGTTTTCTTGAATCTTGACCATCGAGATATGAATGTCGTGAATTTTGATAGTTTTGTGAAGAAACCCTTTTGTTTACGTGGGTTTTGTTTTTCAAGAATTATCTCACTCATACGTGTGATTAATGTTGTTAATTTTTATAGCGATTGGTTTCTTGTAGCGGGTTTTGGTGATTAAGCACAAAAGTTTCAAGTTTTAATTATGTTGAAGTTGATATATTTATTGTTGAAATTAACATTGTGTACTATATAATCTATAATTTCGTTGGGATTTGTTAGTAATGATGATGCTTGTAAAATGTGAAGGGTTGAGTTTTTGCTTGAATATGCTTACGGATGATTAGCCGAAACCCTTTGAATGCTTCGTAGCACAATTCTGCTATAAACAGCAGTGCCCCATTTCTAGTGTTGACGAGATGGAAATTCCATGTGCAAAATCGAAAATTGAAGTGCCTCTTAACAAACGGGTTCACATTGGTTATGAGGTATAGCATTAGCAAGCTTCGAGAAGTCTTATTAAGTCGTAGTATATTTGTGCTTATATCATTGATAAAGTCAATAGTACAATCTCTTTAATTGTTGTTGGGTTTAAATCATGTATCTACGGATATTACGCGACTTTACATTAATGGCCAGATTACCAGAGAGATGTCTGCAACTTGCACTTTTGACAGTTTAAAAAGCATTTCTTTATTTGGGGCTAATGAAGATGATCCGATTGAGGGTTACGTGCATGATGTAGAAATCTTGCCTATTATGTCATCTATCAAAGGTTACTTTCTTAAGGTAAATCTTCGCCATTGTCGCAGTAATAATGTTCGAACTACCTTTATTCCCTTTGTTTCATAGTTATTGTTGTTGTTTTATGTTGTTAGCAGCCTCCATTGCAACTACACGTTGATGTTTTGAATGGCATTGATATGGAAGAAGATACCGATGGTGCGTGGATTGTCGTTGGTGGCAAGGTGAGTTCTAACTTTAGATACATTCTCTGTTTTTGCTTCGTAAAGCATTAGGTTGTACATAATGCTTATTAGGTTGTACATATAACAGAGCTTCTTAGGTTGTACATAAAGGTTTGACTAAATTACATATTGTCCTTTAGTTATCTATTAAATTTCATCCTCTGTCCTTTGTCTTTAAAATGCACAGTCCATATCCTTTACGACTAAATTAAGCACACTCCATGTCCTTTACCTTAACACCGTTTATCAACTCCGTTAATCTCTGTCATGTGCCACTCACGTAAGGGGTAAAAGGCCTTTTTACACAAAAACTCTTCACATACTTCAAATATACCAGACAATTAAACCCACGACCTTTTTTCTAAACCTCAAACTGGACTTTGGCTGCAATATTACAGATGATTGTAATGCAATATCGGATGCACTTTGGCTACAAATTGGTTGCACTTTGCCTGATAATTGGCTGCAATATTACAAGCGATTGTAATGCACTCTCGGATACAATATTGGCTCCACTTTGGTTGCAAATTGGCTGCACTTTGTTATTTTAGCTACTTAGGCTTGTATATTTTGTTATTTTAGCTACTTAGGCTTGTATATATATTAAATCTATGTATTATTGTTACCATTGTCTAGATTTTGGGTGCGCAAGTATTTACAACGTAGTAATTATCATCTGGAATTAATTTATTAATAATATATAAATTTAGGTTCTTTCCTTTCACTAGTATCAAATGTCGCTACTAATTACATATGAAATGCAGGCACCATGTCGTAAGAATTTCTCCTTGGATGTTGTCTAAAGGATGCATTAGGGCACTTGGTGAACAAAGAATTGGAGGTTTTTAACGCAAATCGACACTTTCATTTGATAATATTAAAATTATTTTACAACAAAGGGTAAACATATAATGTTCGTATTTATAGGTTGTTGCGACACTCACATATGCTGACAGTGGTGCACATGTTGAGAAACCGGATGACTAGGAAGCTCCGTTGCTTACAAGTTATGTTGCTTACAAGTTATGATGGAATCGAATTTCCTACTTGCGATAGACCGAGTCAACTAGTCAACGGACGTGCTTCATTCTACCTTAAGATATCTCACTTATCTTCAATATCTCAGTTATCTTCAAAGTGTGATCACAAACTCTTTGGTATTAAATTTTTCATTCCAAAGATGGAGAAAGGGTATCCATTTCTTGAAGCGCACTACAGAAAAAATGAGCATCTAAGACTAAAAATACATTCAAATCAGTCTCTAATGGTTATCAGGGAACCGAACCAATATCAAGCGAATCCCTGCCATTAACGTTATTTTTACTATTGCGTCTATGTTTCCATTAAAAATTGGGTCGCCCCGCCGCAGAGCGCGGGTGTAACCCACTAGTTAATTAAAATTTATATAAATAGCTAGACTTGTTTGGAGCTTTTCACTACTACAAAACAGAGCTTTAGACGGGGTGATATGGGTTTTAAGACGGTGTTTTCAACACCGTCTTAACGTACCGTGGTTTAAAATCAGGTATTATTAGATGGTGTCCAATTTGAACACCGGCTTAAACTTGATGAACACCGTCTTTTAATGTCAAAACATTTCCAAATATTTATTAAAACAAATATTTTTAACACCGTCTTATAAACATTTGCTGGAAAAAAAAACATTTACAATAAAAATGGTTTTCTAGAAATACATCAAGCTTATATACATGGAACATTTTCAAATCAAACCAAAACAATACACATTCAATTCGGAAATAAAACCCGTAGACATCCAATTCAGAAATAAACCCGTCAAATGACAATCATTTGTTGAATGCATAACAAACTACGTTAAATTGTATAAATAAACTACATAAGCTAACCTAACGAATTACCTAACTCGCTAAAAAACGTCGGCATCAACGTCATCAACAAAACATCTATTTCATTATCCATAGCCTTTCTCGTGTCGTACCACATCTAAAATAAAAGTAGATAGAAAGAGTTATTACAAATATTATAGACTAAAACTAAAGGCAAAGAGAAAAAACGATAACAACATCATCAATAAAGCTATGTACATATTTACATGTTATATACATCTAAAAACAAGTATATAATCAACTAAACCTTGATGTGTGCCTTTTTGGCGCTTCTTGTAATTACTCTAGGCACAAAGCAAAAAGGCCCTAGGGTGTGTGCCTTTGTGCGCCTTGTGCTTAAGTGCGCCTCTAGCGTGCTTTTTAAAACAAAGGTTGTATGAGAAGTTAATTAATTGCCTTAATAAAGTTGGTTGTATCCCAAATACTCAAGTCTCCAACCTACAAATCAAAATACATGAAATTAGTCAACTAGCTAACACTCGATAGCCGCTAATCCTGCTTCAACCTATTCAACTATAATATCAGAGCTAATTTATTACAACTAAAACAAGAAAAGATGCTAATATTAGCTGTGATTCACAATATTAACATTTCACTTCTCTAGTTGATGATTAATTAAGACTAAACACTTAACCGCATTATTATTTAAATAAATTTAATATATTAACAAAAATTATATAAACAATAGGCTCGTCAGGCTCGAGCTCGTTCAAGCTTTTTTTTCGAGCCGAGCTTGAGTAGCTCGGCTCGTTTGCACCCTACAATATGAATTTGCACATTTGAACACTAGTGAAATGAGAATGGTTACCAGCAATTGTGCGGCCTCATTAATTGTGTTCACATACTCCGGCCCATGCGATGGTATTGCGAGCTGTGGTCTTGTACTCTTGTCGACCAAATCTGAATCAGCAATGGCCTCTAGAAAGATACAAAAAGATAACAATCAATGATAAGATTTGAGAAAGCCAGTGACTTAAGAAATAAGTTACCTTCTAGTATTCATGTGGAAGCGAAACACCACCGTCTTGTACACAAGTTAAACCTTACATGTTGAAGTAAGAAGTAAGCCATTAATTTGCAGTGATTGTACAAAAATATGGTCACACAAATAGATGGTAGTTGAAATGGAGCTTTATAATAAGATGCTAGAAAAATAAGCGACGGATGCGAAGTAAAAGTAAGCAATATAATACAAAACTAATTATCGGCAGATCAGATTACTAATTATGAACTAAAAGTAGGCAAATGTACAAACTATTAGCATATCAGATTCTTTTAATGGGTAATGGGCAGGGGTGTGTCAAACCGTGAAACCGACCAAACCGTTCATCAATTTGGTTTCACGAATGGTTTTTTACTTAATTTTCGGTCAGTCGGTTTCAGTATTTTCAAACCGTAATGAACGGTTTGGTTTACGGTTTATACCAAAAACCAACCATATAAAACCAATGCGAACTAAACCGTAAGAATTTGTTTTGGAAATTAAACCTGTATAAACCTATATATTAAATCTGTATAAACCTATAACTAACATAATGTGAAACACAAGTTGGCTAGAGCCCATTTTGACATTTCATATATCACTGTACATTTTCATATATCACTGAAGTAAGTTGCTCGATATATGTTATATGTAATGCAAGTGTTCTAAATTCCAAAAGCATACATTTATAAATCAACAACAGGGATTACCTTTATTGTATTTGGACATGTTTTTAAAATATATTTTCTTATTTGGACTCCTTTTTTAGCTATGTGGGATAGATGTTATAAAGAGCTTGCTATAAGTTTAGATGGAACTTGAAATTTGAACAGGCTGTTTTTTTTTCTGCAAGTTTGGGACAACTTGCATAAACGCTAAGGAGACCAGACCGTGAAATCAAACCATTACCAACGGTTTGATTTGGTTTTCAAAGATAAAAAACCGTTACTAACGACAATGGCGCAGGTTAGAAGGCGGCGGAGGGGGCGCCCGACCCTCGAACTTTTCGCTCAGTGTTATATATGTAGTATTCTTATAGAAATTTTTGGGTATATACGTTTTCGACCTCCCGTCGGAAATCTCAAGCTTCGCCACTAACGGTTTGACTTAAAAACTATGAAAACCGGACCGTGAAAACCCCAAGTAGGATTTTTTTTTTGCTTTTGTTCAAGTACCAGTCCTGCTAACAACAGTAGTATGATTCTATTAAAAAAATAGAATTGACAAGTTTTTCAAATATTCTCATATGAACTAGCTTTATTATGCTTCTAAAGTTCCGGTATAACATTAATATAGGTAGATGAATTAGAAGCTACATATCATAATTTATCCCAACCAAAACCCTAATTCAAGCTCAAGAACCCTAGAATTATTAAACATAAAATTAATTGATCATTCACTCATAGCTCTAATTCATGAAGTTACCTACAAATCAACTTCTTAGTTTCAAATATTGATCTCTGCAAGAACAAAACCCACTTCTAAACAAACAACGTCTAAAGATTGTTCTGTTCAAATCACTTACAAACAACAATACATATACATACAAACCGCGTCGAAGGGGAAGCGAAAAAACTAACCAGTCTCGAAGGTGGAATCGAAGGGGAACGCTTCCGTCGTCGTCGAGCAAATCGAAGGGAAGAGGGTTGCGCGTGGTGGTGCGTCTGTAGGGTTTTGGTCTTACGTTGAAAAGGAAGGGGAGGGGAGGGTTTGAACTGCTGTAGCCAAACTTATCAGTAAGTAAGTTAGGGTTAGAAATGGTATTATGTTCTTTTTTTTGAATGTTGTATATTTGTATAAGACGGTAACACCATCTAAAGGGTTTTTACATTCGTATAAGACGCGGTTTGATTATAAGACGGGCTTGTTCTCAATTTTGTTGAATATTTTAATCATATATGTTATAGTTATTGATATTAAGACGGTGTTATCATATAACTCAACGGAGACTTAATATAAGGTCCTTTACAAGATATTTAATACTATTTTTCAACCTCCAATATTTTCCCTAAAAGGGTTGAATTTGCACTAATCATTTAGAGGTAAATTAGCCCCTCATCCTTTCATATAACATTTAAGACTGAATACGTCCTTGATTCGACCCATTTTTGGAATACTAAGAACTATTTTTTAGTCTCTAATATGTTCCTTCCATGTTTGTGACTAAAAATCAGTCGCCAAACATTTATGCCATTTTCGCTATGTATTCGGGATTGAAATTTAGTCGCTAATAAGTTTATCACCAAATCCTTATAGTGCGAATACTTATTTGGGACTGAAATTTAGTCTTAAATATTGTGACAAAATATTAGCAACTGATTATCAATCACTAACATAAGTCACATAAAAATCAGTCCCTGATATTATTTGTAGTTGATAATCAGTCCCAGATACTATGTATTCGAGATTGATATATCAGTCCATGATAGTTTAGTCCCTAATGGTCACTTTTTTGTAGTGGCATTTTCACATTCTATACGGAGTATTTCACGTAACCAAAATCCACTCCCGTCCACGTAAATATGGAAACGGTCAACCTCTGCTATACATGTGGTTAGTGGAACACCATGGCTTGATGGTAGCTCTGGAGAAAAACAAACTCAAATTCTTTAAACACTGAAAAACAAACTCCAAATCTTTAACCAGAATCCTTTCTCTGTTTCTTTTGATGAAACTGCATTGGTTTCCAATTAAGTCCGATCTTTTGTTTTAGTTTTAAGTATGCCCTTTAATAATTCATGTTAATGCACTTTAGTTGATTGTATAACCATGCACACATACTTCAGTTCTTTTTTTTTTTTTTTTGCAGTTTGCTAGATGTTACTGGAGCAGAGTTTAAACTGTTTATGGATTTCATAAAAAAGTTTTAACTTACTTGGAGATAAAGCTACTACTAAGCGGGTTCAGGAGCTTATTGAAATTATGGAAAGCCAAGCATATCTAGGTGCACAATTTGATGTGAGTATATGATGTATCCTTTCAACCAATGGTATTTTTTTTTTCTATTTTTTAGTCTATTTTTTGTAACACTCAAGATTAAATAAGATTTTTCATTTCAATCCAGGACCTACACTGGCTAGACATGCTTATTTTGTAGATGAATGGCCAAATGACTCAATGAAACATAACCTTAACAAATGAGAATGACTCTAATGTGATAAGTATCTGTAGATGAGAAGGTTACACAAGTTATATGAAAGTTGAGAAGGAAAACCTGACGTAGCTTGTAGATTTTGTGGTAATAAAGGCAGGGTTGTTCTTAATTTCAACAACACTCTCACACTCCAATGGCGGGAAATGATAGGATTAACAACTACTTGGAGGTTGTGCTTGAATTAGGTCACATGGGTTATTAAAAAGGACTGTGATATTCACACACCCCTAACCTTATTTCCACACTTCAAAGCGTCGCGCTTTGGGTTAAAGTCAACAGACAAGGACTGACAGGCTCAGTCCATGTCTGTTGACTTTACCCCATAGCGCCCCGCTTTTGTCCAAAGCGTCGCGCTTTGAGGTTAAAAATGTAAAAAAAATTGTAACTCAAAGCGCCTCGTTTTGGGCAAAGCGGGCCGTTTTGGGGTTTTTTTATTTTTTAAATTTGTTTTTAATTGAAAAACGCACTTATACATGTCGTAATGTGACGTATTTTCCCATTGCACATCATTTTAGGAAGTTTATGGTCTATACAGCATGTTCCTGATAAGTGCGGTCACGTGTGTTGCTGTTTTCAAGGATTTCGTGTGATTCTCTTTTAATTTCACTTGTAGTCCAACGTGCTGTGTTGCATGTATACATGTCCTACCAGATCAGTACTTGGCGTATTTTGTCATTAAATGTTGAATTATTACGTTTATTATCACTATTGTTGCGTGCTATCGTGTCTTTTGGCCGTACGGTTCGTGTCGGTGACATTCGATGGGTTACAAACATACTTAACCTACATCTCTTTCAGAGCAATAACAAATCACAAACACACTTTTGGATAATAACAAATTGATAAACATACTTAACATCTTGAACATCTGGGAAAATATTAAGGTCCGTGGGTGTGTACATTATTCTTCGAAATAAGGGTCGTATTGGTGAAGTATAGGTGGGTTGTTAGAGTTCAGAGAGTATGATTGCTGATCTTTTTCAGTATCTGGAGTTTGTTGGGTTGTTTGTAGCAAGGGTTCAGAATACGATCATCTAAACCCTTGAATCCCAACGCTCATTCAAGTTCTTCTGCTAGTGGTTTTATGATTCTAAGAGATGAAACCAGGCATTTTCTTGCATTTTGTTTAAACGAGGTTCTAAAGACAATTTCATGAATTCGAGTTCATTAAGAAGTAATTGTAAGATTGTTTGTCGGGCTTCCAATGCTCACACAGGGTGGTAAACAACGCTGATCCGGAATTAGGTGGTAGTTTGCTTGGAACACATACCAACTTCTTTAATTCAATCATGTCAATACATCATCCCAGATTATCATAACATGAAACAAACGAACAATGAATCTTAATATGCTTCCTGAATCTGAATCAGAAAGTTAACTTTGATATACCGACGTCAGCAATCTTTTTACTTTGAAACAAATCCCATTTTCCCCTTTTCTGTACCCATCCCCGCGTTGATAGCTTCCGCTTTATTACAGTCCCATGACACATGAAAAAAGCGCTTCTTTAGACAATCTGGGACCATGTTTCGTTTTATTATAGTTATAATAAAAATATCGATGTATATGCGGAATTTGAAAAGCTGAAACAACAAATCAATCCAATGTAAATCTGCTTCCTGAATCTGAATCAGAAAGTTAACTTTGAAACGTCGAACACCCTTCGTATTTGAATACCAACATGTTCGAGAACTTTAAACCATAATGCTCTGCAAACCCTCATTACTCAAACCACGACGTCTAAACCCTTGAATCCCAACGCTTCTCCTTACATGCATCTCTTAGCACCTTCTTCTCTTTAGTCTATTAGAACGATCCTTGTTTTATCTCGTATCAGGAAGCAGATTCTACATATCATCAGGCCCAAGAGCGCACATCTACTATTGTCACGTACATGCGCTTAACTCCCCACATCATTATAATGTGATAAACCCTTGAGGAAGACAAAGATGTTCTTGGTGTTAGCATATGTAGATCTGGTTCTTAAGTTGTCTTTGATCAAGATTACAATTTTTTTTCTTTGTAATGATGTGAACTAAATGCATTTATGGACTCCGAACACCCGCAGACTGCAAATGTTACTAGTTAATCTTAAATTGCTACAGCCTTCCTTTTCCCTCAATTTCCAGAACATTCTCCGTAACAGAAAATTCCAGAATAAATCTTTTGTTTGTTTCTGTCCTTTCATACGCAACTCCATTAAAAGTTGTCACCGGATAGACAAATACTTTGTTTGTTTTTGTCCTAACCCTACATCCATAGTGTCACACCCCGACCCGCAGCGGAATAAAAGTCGGGGCATAATTGGGTTATCACCAAAGCTCATGATGTTTACTAAAATGTTTCATATTTATTAAATTCAAATTACAACTTAAATGTTCAAATCAAATTCTTACAATACAAGGAAATGGAAACTAAATAAAACAATCCAAAGCTTAAACTGATTTATTCTTCTAAGCCTTCCTATGTGTTTCTTGCCTCAACTGGATCACCTGTATCATGTGTAAAATGGGGGAAATTTTGGGTCAACATAAGTTGGCGAGTGAACCTTGTTTAAAAACATTGTTATTGATTTCTTGTTGTATTTAATATTGAAAAGTTGTGCAATATTCATAGGTGAGCAAACATATATAAACGAACAATCACAAACCACCTTGAATGAGTATATGACATGAATGATAATGTATTGTGAGATCAAGGCTCAATCAAACGGAGCCGATCGTATGAAATGTATGATGATGTATATGAGATCAAAGCTCAATCAAACGGAGCCGATCGAATGAGGCACCTGTACTCAACCCGTCTCCCACGGGGAGTTGATGGGCCTATGAAATGCATGTACTGAAAATGATAACTTTAATCTAAACATAATCCACACAACAATTGATACATATTGAATACACATTTGATCACGGATATGACGGATGCACAAGTGTTATAATATAATAAATAGTTATGCGACACATGATACACCCCAAAAATGTGATTAAAACGGGGAATTGGTAGAGGTTCACTCACATTGGGTGCGTTCGTTTGATGATGTTGGATGCGCACGAGTTTTTGGAATTGGATTGACGAGGAAAACTAACCTAAAAACAATAACGAAATAGTTCGGTAAATAAATGGATTTCTAGATTTATTTTTGTGAGTTTAAGGACATTTTCTGACTTTAAAATATTATTTTTAAGTATTTTTAATTGATTTTTAAATTAAATAAATAAATAAAAAGAAATAAAATTTTTTGACTTTTTGACCGTTGACCGGGCCTTTGACCGGTCGGACTGTGACTAATGTGTGCGCTGAGTGAGGCTCGAACCCGAGACCTCTCGTACGCGTGCACGCAGCTCTACCAACTGAGCTACGTGTCTAACCCGAAATATTTCTGATTTTAATTATACTTATATACTATTTAGATTATTCAGAATTCTATTTAATTTAAAAAGGTTTTTAAATCATTGAACCGGTGTGAGGGCCTGGACTCGAACCCGCGTCCATAGCCTTGTATTGCACACAACCCGACCAACTGGGTTGTGTGACTAACCCGAATGATATGCGATTTTAATTACATTTATTTACTATCTGCGCCTTAATATATATCAGTATTAAAAATGGTTGGAAATTTGTAAGAACCGGGCAGCGTGTTAGGACTCGAACTCGGAACCATGATATTAAATTTGCACACAGTCCACCACTGGACTGTGTGTCTAACCCGGTATAATATTCAGTTTTAATTAAACTTATACACATATCGCCTTCGTCTTCTTCATTTATAACGACACAGACAAAGATGTCTGACTGTTCTTGCTTAAATCGTTCGTCTAACATATAAATGATTGAAATGTAATGGCTAAAGAGGGTTTTGGAAATGAATGTACCGAAAAGGATGTTTTTCTCAGAACTCCGGCAAGGGTCGTCGGCTCTGTTTTGTGAATTCCGTCTGATCGGATCAATTAACAGTTTTGATCAATTAGTTGTGAAATTAAGTGACTAAACAAGAGATATCAGGGGGTTTAGATGATTGTACCGATTTACAGTGTGATTTCAGAATTTCCAGAGATTTTTCGGCGAGTGCAGAATTTCCGGCAACGTCGTCTGGAACCGATTCTGGTTGAAGGATTAAAGTTAGTATATGTCTAACAATGGGTTGAAAACGAAAGAGTCGAGAAATTTACCGATTTGGTGTAAGTCCCGGTTTTCTGGTGAAAGTCCGGCGATAGCAGATAGTGATTCCGACGAACAGAAGTTAGAGTGAAAAATTGAGGGTTCTGCGAGTGTTTCCGAGATATGAGGCGATGGTATTATTAGTGTAAATTGGAAGTAAATTTCATTTCGGTTTCAATCTCAACAATCATATGAATCGAGGCATTGAAGATTGAATTGATTAGAACGTGGGTTGTAACTGGCATTGAATCATCGGTTATACTCAGAAACTCGCGACCACACCAAAGGTCTCTGGATATTTGAAAGCCGATGAGCCGTTTCAGTTCTTGACGCAAACAGATGAATTCACGGGTGGAACTTAAGTTTTATTTGATTCATTGATTACACAAACGAGTCAAGTGGCGGAGTGGTGAAATGCTTGTTTGTTGAATGAACCGGCTGACCCGGGTTCGAAACCCGGCAGCGGTATTTATTTTTTATTCACTATTTCTTTGTTTTTATTAATTATGTTTTAAAACTCTAACAATGTTTATTAGTTATGTATCGTTTAAAATTAATATGAACATTAAATACGCAACGAAAATTTATAACTGAAATATTTGATTAATAAACGAAGCGGGTTTTGAGAACCCGTTTTTCGACGGATGTTACAGTATCCCCTACTTTTAGAAATTTCGTCCTGAAATTTAAGTAGTAGTGGTAACAGGAAAAAGATGCGGGTATTTTTCGCGCATTGAGTCTTCACGTTCCCAAGTAAACTTAGGTCCTCGTTTCGACTCCCAACGTACCCTAACAATTGGAATACGACTCCGTCTTAAACGTTTTTCTCCGAAGTCCATGATCTCTACTGGTCTTTCAATGAAGTGCATAGATTCATCGATCTGAATATCTTCTAGGAGAATATGGAGGTTTTCATCGGCGAGGCACTTCTTTAAGTTTGATACGTGGAATGTGGGGTGAATTCTGTTGAGTTCTTCTGGTAGGTCAAGCTTGTATGCTACAGGTCCTACTCTTTCGAGTATCTTGAAAGGTCCTACGTAGCGTGGTGCTAGCTTGCCCTTCTGGCCAAAACGAACTACTCCATTCCACGGTGATACTTTTAAAAGTACTTGATCACCAATGTTAAACTCCAAGGGCTTTCGTCGTTTGTCTGCATAACTCTTTTGACGACTTTGTGCCGCTAGAAGATTGTTTCGAATTTGATGGATCTTGTCTGTTGTTTCTTGAATTAATTGTGGACCGGTGATTTGTGCTTCCCCAATTTCATGCCAACATACTGGAGATCGGCACTTACGACCATATAAAGCTTCGAAAGGAGCCATGTCGATACTTGAGTGATAACTATTGTTGTAGGAAAATTCAACTAATGGAAGATGAGAGTCCCAATTTCCCTTAAAGTCTATGACACATGCTCGAAGCATGTTTTCAAGAGTTTGGATGGTGCGTTCAGATTGTCCATCAGTTTGAGGATAATAAGCGGTACTGAGGTCTAATCGTGTACCCAAGGCGGTTTGTACAGCTTGCCATGTTGGTGAAGTGAAACGACCATCACGGTCTGAAATGATGCTTAAAGGTACACCATGACGGCTTACGATCTCGCTGATATAGATACGAGCTAACTTCTCGTTCTTGAAGTCCTCGCGAATCGGAATGAAGTGAGCTGATTTTGTAAGACGATCAATGATTACCCATATGGTGTCATACCCACTGGAGGTGCGAGGTAACCCGGTAATGAAGTCCATGGTTATGTTTTCCCACTTCCATACAGGTATTTCAGGTTGGGTTAGGAGTCCTGAAGGTCTCTGATGTTCAGCTTATACTTTAGAACGGGTAAGGCACTTGGAAACAAAAACAACGATATCCTTTTTCATGCCAGGCCACCAGTAGGTGTATCGAAGGTCTTGATACATCTTGTTGGCTCCTGGGTGTACAGAGTACCGTGTTTTGTGCGCCTCATTCATAAGGAAATCACGAAGGTTATCGTGATCGGGAATCCATATGCGATTTAGATAGTATAGAATACCGTCGGATTTAGTTTCGATCTTAAGTTCCGCTCCACAAGACAGCTCATTGCGTACGTTGTTTTCTGTTACTGAAACATGTTGTGCTTCTCGGATTCGATCTTTGATGTCAGTTATGATTTGCGAACATAGAAGTTGAATGGAGTTCGCATAACCTTTTCGACTGAGCGCATCGGCCACCACGTTTGCCTTGCAAGGATGATACCGAATTTCACAGTCGTAGTCGTTAAGAAGTACGACCCATCTTCGTTGCCTCATATTCAACTCCTTTTGGTTGAAGATATGTTGGAGACTCTTGTGGTCAGTGTATATTTCACACTTGGTACCGTAGAGGTAATGTCTCCATATCTTGAGAGCGAACACAACGGCTCCAAGTTCTAGGTCGTGGGTGGTGTAGCTCTTCTCATGAACTTTGAGTTGCCTAGAAGCATAGGCTATCACTTTTCCTCTTTGCATCAGTACACAGCCTAGTCCTTGCCCTAACGCGTCGCAATATACTACAATGTCTTCGCAACCTTCAGGAAGTGTGAGGATAGGTGCGTCACAAAGCTTTTGCTTAAGGGTTTGGAAGGCTTCTTCTTGTTTAGGTCCCCATATGAAGGGTTTTCCTTTATGAGTCAAAGCCGTGAGTGGTACAGCAATACGGGAGAAATTGGCAATGAAGCAGTGATAGTAACCAGCCAAACCAAGAAATGATCTTACTTCGGTAGGGGTTCGTGGGGCTTGCCATTCCTGTACTGCCTTGATTTTTGAGGGATCAACATGAATTCCCTTGTCATTGACGACGTGTCCAAGGAATTGTACCTCCCTTAACCAGAATTCACATTTCGAGAACTTAGCGGACAGCTTCTTTGTCCTTAAGAGTGTAAGGATGAGTCGAAGGTGTCGTTCATGATCCGACTTAGACTTTGAGTAGATGAGGATGTCGTCGATGAATACTATGACAAAGCGGTCGAGGTAGGGTTTGCATACCCTATTCATTAAATCCATAAATACTGCTGGGGCGTTGGTTAAACCAAATGGCATGACCATGAATTCGTAATGACCATATCGAGTTCGGAAGGCGGTCTTTGGGACGTCTTCTTCATGTACTCTGAGTTGATGATATCCAGAACGAAGGTCGATTTTTGAAAAATAGGTGGCGCCCTGAAGTTGGTCTAGAAGGTCATCGATGCGAGGTAATGGGTAGCAGTTCTTGACCGTTAACTTGTTGAGTTCTCTATAGTCGATACACATGCGGAACGTTCCATCTTTCTTCTTCACAAAAAGGACAGGTGCATCCCAAGGCGATGAGCTAGGACGTATAAATCCTTTGTCAGTCAGCTCTTGCATTTCGGATGGGGCTAACCTATAAGGAGATTTTGCGACTGGTGTAGCGCCCGGTATAAGATCAATGCGGAATTCAACTTCTCTTACGGGAGGAAGTCCTGAAATGTCGTCAGGAAAAACTTGTGGAAAATCTTTTACTGCTGGGATGTCTTCGAGTTTCTTCTCCTTGGTTCCCTTTTTGACGACGTGAGTTAGGAATGCGACATAATTCTTGCGGAGATATTTTCGGGCTTGAAGACAGGACATTAATTTGAGTCCTTTCGAAGGGGTTTCTCCAAAGATTCGTAGGGTCTGACCGTTTGCAAGAGGAATGCGAATGAACTTTTCGCGGCATACAACTTCAGCATGATGTTGGCTGAGCCAGTCCATACCCATTATAATGTCGAAACTTCCCAACTTCATAGGAATGAGGTCAACTGGAAAATCGTGATCGTTTAGAGTGAGGGTACAATTTCGTATAATAGAGTTTAATGAGACTGGTTTTCCGTTAGCAACTTCCACCGTTAGAGATTCCATGAGATTATCACGAGTTTGGTTGAGGAGGGGTTCAAATTCTAAGGATACAAAACTCTTATCCGCGCCAGTATCGAATAACATGGATGCATAACTACCATTGATGAGAAACGTACCGTTAACCACGTTGTTGTCAGCCCTAGCTTGATTGGCGTTGATGTTGAAAGCTCTTCCTCTAGCAGGTGGAGGAACTTGGTTAGCTTGGTTCACCGGATTTGCTTGAGCTTGGGCATGAATGATGTTCACCAAGCGTGGACAAGTTTTTCTAAAGTGGTTTGGGTCTCCACAGTTGAAACAAGCTCGCATAGGTTGCATCATGGGGTAGTTGGGTTGGTAGTAGGATTGGGCTATATGTTGAGCTGGTGGTAGGAGTAAAGGTTGTTGGGCTTGACCCACTATCCGATGGTGGGTTTGGGTTGTGGGTTGATTGTGGTTCATTCGCTGAAGTGTGCGACAGGTTTGGGCGGTGTGACCCGCACGGCCACAGCTGGTGCAATGTTGGCAGGGATGTTCAGGGAGGTGATGGTATTGACAACGGTTGCATTTTGGGTATGGTCCGGAGTATGGCTTTTTATATGGTGCAGTTGAGGGAGCAACTTGGGTGATTGGTGCGACAGTGATTGGAGAGTTTGTTTGGGTGATAGCAAAATTTCTGTTGTTTCGTTTCCTCTTACCAGCAAATTTCGAAGAGGAAACGGAATGGTTTGGGGTTTGGGCCTCAATGGGGGCTTTCTTTTTCTCATTCTTGAATTTGCCATTTCGGATGCGATTCTCGGTAAGCTCGGTAGCTAGTTCCATAACGGCTTCAAGTGTTGCAGGCGAAGTGCTTAGAACCGAGTCTTGAATTTTCGAGGGGAGGCCTCGAATATAGTGTTCAACTAAGCGGTACACTGGGGTGAACAAGTTGGGGATCATTTGGTTCAACTCTAGAAACCTTTTGTTGTAGGAAGTATGATCTCCTTCCTTTTGTTTTAACGAGTGGAATTCATCTTCTAACTTTTTGATCTCGCTTCTTGGACAGAAGCGTCTCGTCATGATTTCCCTTAACTCCTCCCATGTTAAGGCCATTGCATCTTCGATTCCTCTCTTACCCTTTTCTGTATTCCACCAGGTAAGAGCTACCCCAAACAGTCTCCCGGTTGCGTAACGTACCTTGCGATCCTCGGGACAATCGCAATTGAGGAAGGTGTTCTCCATTTCTTCAAACCAGTGGAGGAGAGCAGTGACACCTTCGGTCCCTTCATATTTTGGGGGATCGCAAGACTTGAAGTGTTTGTAAGAGCACTTTTTGGAGGGAGGGTTGTCGACGTTCTGGTCTTCTTGATTGGGAGGGTTGATGGGATTCGCGGTGAGAGCTTGTTGGACTTGAATTACGATGTCAGGAAGCACCGCGGCCATTTGTTTTGCGATTTGGGTGGCCAAGCATTCGTTTGACCTTCCTGACTTTCTACCTCCACGTTGCTGCCTAGCCGACATCTACAGGAACATACATAAGAAGATTGTGAGTTTAAGGAGTCTTTTTAGGTGTCATGTGTCGTCAAATGAATAAAAATAACATAATTATCAATAATGCAACTACATCCATAGGATGCCTTGTGTTTGCTCATGTTTGGGCCTCCAATGTCCCCCATACCATCGCCTGTATAGTCATGTGGGCCCCCATAACTATTGGCTTAGTATGATTCACATTGGTGTTGGCGGTTTAACACTCGCATCACCCGAATGAAAACCATGAAATATGATTGCGAGATGTATGGTAGGAGGGTGTCCAGGTATAGACACAATGACAACTCAAAGTGGGGTTAGCTCACACGACGTTTAGTATAGCATGCTTTGGCCTAATAGGTCCTTCGTACTCTCATCGTTAGTCCCCAGGTAGGCAAACTGGTCCTTTATTTTGGATTTATACGAATGCCAAGCCTAGACAGGACGTTCCGACTACCGGTACTCGTACCCTTCCAGTTACTACATGCCCGTCATGGGAACTCACTTTGATGTGATTTGAAAAATACAAAAATCATTGCAAAAATCATAGGAATTGTGAGGTGTGTGCTCTCATGGATATGATATGTTATGAGTATATGATTCATGATGAGCATTGTATAATAATATGTACTTATGAACATGCTTGCATAACATTGAATGTAACAATAAACATAAGGCATATAAACATCATGAATTTTGTATGTAACACATAAACAATTTTAAAATTCTAATCAACTATAGTATAGGCTCTAAAGGTCTAATAACCTATCCTATATCCCTATAGTCATGGCTCTGATACCAATCTATCACACCCCGACCCGCAGCGGAATAAAAGTCGGGGCATAATTGGGTTATCACCAAAGCTCATGATGTTTACTAAAATGTTTCATATTTATTAAATTCAAATTACAACTTAAATGTTCAAATCAAATTCATACAATACAAGGAAATGGAAACTAAATAAAACAATCCAAAGCTTAAACTGATTTATTCTTCTAAGCCTTCCTATGTGTTTCTTGCCTCAACTGGATCACCTATATCATGTGTAAAATGGGGGAAATTTTGGGTCAACATAAGTTGGCGAGTGAACCTTGTTTAAAAACATTGTTATTGATTTCTTATTGTATTTAATATTGAAAAGTTGTGCAATATTCATATGTGAGCAAACATATATAAACGAACAATCATAAACCACCTTGAATGAGTATATGACATGAATGATAATGTATTGTGAGATCAAGGCTCAATCAAACGGAGCCGATCGTATGAAATGTATGATGATGTATGTGAGATCAAGGCTCAATCAAACGGAGCCGATCGAATGAGGCACCTGTACTCAACCCGTCTCCCACGGGGAGCTGATGGGCCTATGAAATGCATGTACTGAAAATGATAACTTTAATCTAAACATAATCCACACAACAATTGATACATATTGAATACACATTTGATCACGGATATGACGGATGCACAAGTGTTATAATATAATAAATAGTTATGCGACACATGATACACCCAAAAAATGTGATTAAAACGGGGAATTGGTAGAGGTTCACTCACATTGGGTGCGTTCGTTTGATGATGTTGGATGCGCACGAGTTTTTGGAATTGGATTGATGAGGAAAACTAACCTAAAAACAATAACGAAATAGTTCGGTAAATAAATGGATTTCTAGATTTATTTTTGTGAGTTTAAGGACATTTTCTAACTTTAAAATATTATTTTTAAGTATTTTTAATTGATTTTTAAATTAAATAAATAAATCAAAAGAAATAAATTTTTTTGACTTTTTGACCGTTGACCGGTCCGTTGACCGTTGACCGGGCCGTTGACCGGTCGGACTGTGACTAATGTGTGCGCTGAGTGAGGCTCGAACCCGAGACCTCTCATACGCGTGCACGCAGCTCTACCAACTGAGCTACGTGTCTAACCCGGAATATTTCTGATTTTAATTATACTTATATACTATTTAGATTATTCAGAATTCTATTTAATTTAAAAAGGTTTTTAAATCATTGAACCGGTGTGAGGGCCTGGACTCGAACCCGCGTCCATAGCCTTGTATTGCACACAACCCGACCAACTGGGCTGCGTGACTAACCCGAATGATATACGATTTTAATTACATTTATTTACTATCTGCGCCTTAATATATATCAGTATTAAAAATGGTTGGAAATTTGTAAGAACCGGGCAGCGTGTTAGGACTCGAACTCGGGACCATGATATTAAATTTGCACACAGTCCACCAATGGACTGTGTGTCTAACCCGGTATAATATTCAGTTTTAATTAAACTTATACACATATCGCCTTCGTCTTCTTCATTTATAACGACATAGACAAAGATGTCCGACTGTTCTTGCTTAAATCGTTCGTCTAACATATAAATGATTGAAATGTAATGGATAAAGAGGGTTTTGGAAATGAATGTACCGAAAAGGATGTTTTTCTCAGAACTCCGGCAAGGGTCGTCGGCTCTGTTTTGTGAATTCCGTCTGATCGGATCAATAACAGTTTTGATCAATTAGTTGTGAAATTAAGTGACTAAACAAGAGATATCAGGGGGTTTAGATGATTGTACCGATTTACAGTGTGATTTCAGAATTTCCAGAGATTTTCCGGCGAGTGCAGAATTTCCGGCAACGTCGTCTGGAACCGATTCTGGTTGAAGGATTGAAGTTAGTATATGTCTAACAATGGGTTGAAAACGAAAGAGTCGAGAAATTTATCGATTTGGTGTAAGTCCCGGTTTTCCGGTGAAAGTCCGGCGATAGCAGATAGTGATTCCGACGAACAGAAGTTAGAGTGAAAAATTGAGGGTTCTGCGAGTGTTTCCGAGATATGAGGCGATGGTATTATTAGTGTAAATTGGAAGTAAATTTCATTTCGGTTTCAATCTCAACAATCATATGAATCGAGGCATTGAAGATTGAATTGATTAGAACGTGGGTTGTAACTGGCATTGAATCATCGGTTATACTCAGAAACTCGCGACCACACCAAAGGTCTCTGGATATTTGAAAGCCGATGAGCCGTTTCAGTTCTTGACGCAAACAGATGAATTCACGGGTGGAACTTAAGTTTTATTTGATTCATTGATTACACAAACGAGTCAAGTGGCGGAGTGGTGAAATGCTTGTTTGTTGAATGAACCGGCTGACCCGGGTTCGAAACCCGGCAGCGGTATTTATTTTTTTATTCACTATTTCTTTGTTTTTATTAATTATGTTTTAAAACTCTAACAATGTTTATTAGTTATGTATCATTTAAAATTAATATGAACATTAAATACGCAACGAAAATTTATAACTGAAATATTTGATTAATAAACGAAGCGGGTTTTGAGAACCCGTTTTTCGACGGATGTTACACATAGTTCCCGATAGCTATATCCGTCTTAGGGCCCAATGTTTATAATAAAACTTTAAGCATTCTGAACTCTAGCTGCAAACTGCCCAACAAACTCCAGATACTGAAAAACATCAGCAATCATACTCTCAATGGGATTTCTTTGAAAGTAATATGACCGGTGACTTTGATTTGAATTTTGAAAGAATGAAGACATATTGCAGTAGTCATCCTGCTTTGAGTATCTCTTATCAGGAAGCAGATTCTGGTATCATTTGAGACAAAACAAGGATCGTTCTATTAGATTAACGAGAAAAGTCACTAAGATATGCTCAAAGCAGGATGTGCGACGGTTGTTGTCATTATGTTCAATGCAACTGTATAAAAGATAGAATACCCTAAAAACAAATGTCATGTTAAAATGCATCATGGAAACGGTGGAAACCTAAACGGTGGCTATGGAAACGGTGTTTATGGAAGCTATCAATAACCCTTTCGGCAAGTGTAATATAACCCTTTCGGCAACGTATTCAAATTCAGGAAGCAGATGTGTATATTACCCTTTCGGCAACGTATTCAGATTCAGGAAGCAGATTTAGGAAGCAGATGGGACTTGTTTCAAAGTAAAAAGATTGCTCACGACGGTATGTCAAAGTTAAATTTCATGGTGAAGAATGATGGAAAATCGAAGGCAAGGAAGGTTGTTGTAGGTCGTTATATTGTGGAAGGTTGTTGAATTCCAACCCTTCTCCTTACAATCATTCGACTCATAAAACCCACTAGCAAAAGAACCCGACAAGTCTTTTTGTTTCTTCACAAAGCAGCACTATCGTGTCAATATTAGAGAAAATATTCCACAATTCAAATATACTACTATACCTTTTTCTTGGAAGCCCGACAAACAGTCTTGCAATTAGTCAGCAGTCAGTACTTCTTAATGAACTCAATGGCATATTCAACAGAAACCACATCTGCAATGCCATCGGTTCCATAGCCACTGTTTCCATAACTACTAAAACCATGACTTCTAAACCCTTGAATAATGTAGGATTGTAATTCTACAACATTGGAATTTTGGGGGATTTTAGTTTCACTACTTTAGAAGCAGCTTGGAGGTTTCATGTGTCTGTAAAAGAAAAAAATGGGATTTGTTTCAAAGTAAAAACATCTCATTTTGTCCTTTTCACCCTACAGCGCCGCGCTTTGGCCAAAGCGTGACGCTTGGGATGTGTGAATAGCCAAGGGGCGTGTGTGAATAGCCGGGGCTATTAAAAATGGACAAAATGTGCAAGGGTACTATTTTGATGCAGGTTATGTAATGATCATACTAATGCATTAGTTACTCAAAATGGACAAAAATGTATTTCAAGTAATCCAATTTGACTCAACCAATTTACACATGTATCATAGAGATCATTTTTAAAATCCAAGCAAATATTCATCCATCCATTTTACCAACACTACTAAAATTAGACTATAATGTTACCATGTGATGCTCACCACAATGTTCATATTTTGTTACTATGTTTATATTTAATATTGAAATGTAATTTATTGTGTTTTTGTTTAGAGTGCAAGAAAAAAAATGCCTATGTAATTACGACACTAAAATACCCGTCCACCGGACGCGGGTATTAAAGTAGTTAACTAATAGTCCCTAGTAGTATAGTTTGTATCGTGAGATTATTGTTAACGTAAGAATCACATGTAAGAACTTCAAGCTCATATAAATTCTTCAACTCATCTTTGAACGACCTAAGGAAGATATCCAAATTCTTTGTTGGGTTCTTTTTCTAGGAATGATTAAAGTCACATAAATATATAAATCTATTAAAGAAGGTAAATTATACATGGCTTCGTAATTGAATTTGAACTATTTGAATTGAAATCGTCAACATAAAACCCTCACCTGATGTTTCAGACCCGTTTCCCAAAACTAAGATGGTTCGAGTTGAAATCGTTCCATCTCTCACACCCGATTTCATTTGATGATCATAATGTTATGTGACATTTCTGGCCACCTTTTTTGACATATATACAATATGTGTAGTCTATGAGTAATCGACATATAAGTTGAGACCAAATTAAGGACCTTGCCATTTGAAGTCTAATAATCTATGAACAATCAACAACTGAAGATCATTCATATGAAATAACATGTGATTATTTTTGAACTCTCTGATATGATTATATGTTCCTCATCTTATATTATGATTTGCTTCTTTTCTAATTATTTAGACATATGCATTTCATTATGCTGATACTAATCTCCTTACTTTGTAGGTCAGATATATAAACTCTTTTTTTATATAAATATTTTGGCCTTTAGCATTTGATGTATTCTTTGAGCAACTTGATAGTATTTTCTAATCCGAGATTATGTCTCCATTGGTCATATGCTATGTGTTTATTCTTAGCTAGTGGCGGATCTAAAAACTTTTCTTTGGGGGGCATAAAAATCGTCGGGTTAAAACAGTGCTGGTTAAATTGAGTCAGGTAAAACCAATTCATACTTGTCCACTTAGAGATACCGTATTACTATCCATATTTATAGGGTGGAGTTTATCCTAAAAAGGGTGTTGTATGTTAGAAGTGTCGTAAATGTTTACATCCTTATAAAGATGAAAATGGTGGATAGGATGTGAATGCTCTTAGATCTAGAATTTAATGATTGAGATTATAATGGTAAATTGTAAAACGTGTTTACCATTAAACTAATTAATTTTCTAGATTAAAGGTATCAAGGTAAATTTAGCATGTTTTAAATTCAAAAACTCACATGCAATGCACATGCAAGTTTTCTCCGTCTTTTTTAAACATCAATAATTTTTTGTTTACAATTAAACTAATTAATTTTCTAGATTAAATGTATCAAGGTAAATTTAGCATGTTTTAAATTCAGAAACTCACAAGTAATGCACATGCAAAATTTCCCCGTCTTTTTAAACATCAATAATTTTTTTATATGTAACTTTAAAAAAACAGTTACACCATAATGATGATCGTTTTTTACTTTAATATGAGTACCCGGAAAACTTGCATGTGCATTGCATGTGAGTTTTTGAATTTAAAACATGCTAAATTTACCTTGATACCTTTAATCTAGAAAATTAATTAGTTTAATGGTAAACACGTTTTACAATTTACCATTATAATCTCAATCATTAAATTCTAGATCTAAGAGCATTCACATCCTATCCACCATTTTCATCTTTATAAGGATGTAAACACTTACGACACTTCTAACATACAACACCCTTTTTAGGATAAACTCCACCCTATAAATATGGATAGTAATACGGTATCTCTAAGTGGACAAGTATGAATTGGTTTTACCTGACTCAATTTAACCAGCACTGTTTTAACCCGACGATTTTATGCCCCCCAAAGAAAAGTTTTTAGATCCGCCACCAGCTAAGAATAAACACATAGCATATGACCAATGGAAACATAGAGAAAAAAAATTATGTTTCAATCGGATGTTTTAGTCCATGGTGTTTTGTCTATTCATACAATGGTTTTTAATTGTATTGTTCCATTGTATTGTTATTTAAGAGGTGGTGTTTGAAACATCTTGAAACATTGTATAGTGATTCAATTAATGGTGTTTTAACATCAGGAATCTAGAAACATTGTTTTGTGATTCAAGTCATGGTATCTAGAATGATTATATTGCTATTCAAGTCATGGTGTTTTAACATGTGGAATAGCAATACAATCATTCCCAGATGATGTTAAAACACCATGTCTTGAATAGCAATACAATCATTCCAGATGTTAAATGTAAAACCCTAGTATATTTTAACCAAAAGTGACGCAACGAAAATACGAGCCTTAAAATATTCTTTCGTTATAAATGATTTGACGTACTAGAAGTTCCATTTATAAAATAAGAATTATTTTCTCTAAAATAATTACAAAATTCATCTTTATTTATCGTATCAACCATAATATAAATGACAACTATGAAGTCATCCTTTCCGTACAATCCTTGTTTTTTAGCTCGATCTACACCCACTTGTCTTCGGTGACAATAGATAAAATCGGTAAGTCTTGCGATAACCACATACAACCAAACCGTTAGTAAGTGGTGATTGATCAAATATTAAATATCGTATAAGCTAAAATGTCCATAACAGATTCTAACTGGGTAAGTTTCTTCAATCGATTATCCTTCCAACTTTCAGTCATTTCAATACGTTATCGACTCTTTGAAATACCAACATTCATGTACCTACACTTCCAAAAATACTTAATAATAAGATGGTTAGCAAACCATATTCTTTACATATTCAAACACCACACCTCCATAAAAAGAACGCCAACCATTTGTATGCATCCATTTAAGTACGACACGAGGGTACCCTTTCGCATAATCACGTGCATACATACATGTCTCGTACACACATCACACATACTAGTTCATACGACTTATACCTACCATCTCCTTCGCTCAAACATATTTAACACATCATACTTATTTATGCATGGGATCATTCGACAATAAACATACCTATAAAGGAGTTCCGTCCCTTCGTACGTATAACACATTCGTATATCAAAGTTTTAATCACATACTAATGTGTATATTTATATATGGTTGGGTAAAAATGAGAACCACCCGAGTTGTGAGAACCGTGAGATCTAGGCCATCCAAAAGGTTTTTCCGAAAGTTTCTTTTCTCAAAAGTAAAAAAAATCACTTGTTTCGGCAAAAATAAAATTAAAAAATGTCGCATACCCACATATACATGAAGCGTAAAAAAATATTTATTCCGTTCAAAATTTACATCAAGGTGTAAAAAAACTTGCATCAGCAAAACTACTACGTCGACATTTTTTTTATTTTTTTTCCAGATGTGTTTATAATATTTTAATCTACGTTTGTGCAAAAATATTTTGGCCCAACTCGCCCCGTATCAAAAAGTTCTCGCGGTTCTCGCAACTCGTGGTGGTTCTCATTTGAACCGAGCCTATATATATATATATATATGGCTCGGTTCAAATGAGAACCACCACGAGTTGCGCATGGGTTATACACACACACACACACACATATATATATATATATATATATATATATCAGTAACTTTGCATAAGCCTTAGGGAATAAGGAGGTTCGAGACGCAATAATATACCCAATATCAGGATTTTTCTTTTGTTGCCTGGACCCGCCGTAAGTTGCAGTCCACCAGCCGTAGCTTACCGGGGGGGATTTATGCCAAAACAGAACCCTCATGCCATAAACTACGACCAGATGCCATAGCTTATGGCCAACAATAAATTGTAACATTCAAACCCGTCGTAAACTTGTAGCTTACGGCCGTGAGCTGATGTTGTATGTCTGCATCTTATTTGGCCTGTTACGAGTCCTGTTCGATTAGGCCGGCCCTGAGAGTTCCAAACACGCCTTTTTTCTAATATCTTATCTATTTTTACTTCTTTCCAAACCTTCCCCCTAACGTTACCGAATCCCCATACTCTCCGTCTTAAAATCTTCTACTAAAAGTAATGACCTGTTTACCCCTATATTGAGGTTTTACCGGTTTAACATCATACAAACCATTTCAACAAATCATAACTTAGAATTTTCCATGTATTTGTACATTCCACCTTGATTTCGATTATTCATATATACACACATATATATATATATATATATATGTGTGTGTGTGTGTGTGTGTGTGTGTGTGTGTCTTCAAGTAAATAAATATGAAGTGAGTGCGGAAATCACTTACCTTAAGCATTCGCGCCCGTGCTTGCTTCCGTGTCTTCTTTTGACCCATTAGCCTTCCGTGCTAGTGAAATTCCTATCCTTTCATGCCATAATGTCCACAACCTTGTTAGTATGCATATTCATCCATATCAACATACATTTCATATTCTTAATTATGTTGACTCCCCTTAGTCAGTCATTTATTAACATGCACAACACGTGGATTGACAACAACATTGTTCAACATTCACGAAATCTAATCCATCATCATACATAATACATAAATAGGTCTCACACATATCCCACGTTCTTCCTAATATTGTATTGTGTTAATAATCCTAACTCTATAGTTTCCCACGTTCGTTGACTTTTCAGAAGTCAACTATCAAGTGTTCAAACTTTACAATTAGACACACACACATATTCATCTTGACACGCTAGAGCATAGCCACCATACTATATACTTCACACTTATGTAATATGATCCTTCCAACTGCATGATAAACTAATCACACTCATAAACCTTGATATGCTAATTCCTCACTTTCTATTATTCTCATGATTATGAAATTTGACAACATCATTCAAGATCCGCTAATACAACATAATCCCAACATGATTCCTCACTTGTAAGCTCATATGCTTTAATTTTAGCACACATTCACTTCTTAATCGCAAATTAAGTAAGTAATAAAACACATGGCGAGCATCACATATTCAAGCACAATGTACAAGCTCATAATTTAACCCGAATTCTTGTACGAGTTCCATCTAAAGCACATTTTTCAAGTTAGTTTACTACTAATTACAGTATTATCATATTTCATTCATATATGTCAAGCCATTTCATATAATCTCACATCTTAACTTCACTTAGACATTTCATCATACACTTCGTGTGCATACTACTTTCTAAGCACATAGTACAAGTATCCTATGCTTATTTTCCCTCTTCTTGTTTTCATTAATCAAATACAACTAAAATCAATTAAGTTTTGCAATCATGCCCAACAATATCATCATATCTAACCAATTCATGCAACAATTTGGGGTTTCTCATCCTATGATTATAAACCCATTTCATACTTTTCATGAACGATCATTTATACAAAACATGTGTTCATTATTTTATAAATCAAAGATTCTACAAAGCAAGAACACTTCCATTGTTACTTAAATCACTATTTTCTCAAGTTTCACCCCCATCAATTCATCATCTCATAGATTTTCTTCAATTAGAAAACTTCACCAAATACAAAATTTTAACATACCTTGTGTTCCTCATGCCTAGGAGATCACTAATTTCAATCTATGCATTAGATTCCAACATTCTTAGCCTTTCAATTTGAGGATTATGAAGAACTAGGGCAAGATGAATTCTTCCTTCTTTTTCTTGCTCCTGGTCGACACACACACATACAAATGTGTGTGTTGTGTTTTAATTTTTCTATTTAATATAATTAGTTTTCGAATTGTTCCTATTTAGTCCCCCAACTTTGGTTTTACCATAAGGAACCACCAATTCATATTTTTATCAATTACTCACGATTAACAAACTAGGTTAATTAATCCTAGTTATCACCTTTTATTCCATCATACACGGAAACCGTACTAGTGGGTTAAAGAATCATGTTTAGGGGTGTTTCAAGTCTACCCCCCTTAAAGGAGGTTTCGTCCCAGAAACCTTGTTCATTTCCACTTAACATTAACTATATTTTCTTCCCGTCCCATCAACTTGATCGCGAGCCCATATCGGTGACGAACTTCTAACCCCAAGAACCTGATCCGGAGTTCTTATTAGTGTCTTCTTCATTGCAAATGCTAGTTTTTGAGCAAACATCATGACTAGCGGTTCATTCGTTGAATTCATTTAAAACGCAGACTATTGCAAGAATGTACTCGTGGTTATACTAAGTTTATTTTATATATCTTTTTATTTTTTATTTTATTTTATTTTTTTGCTCGTACAAACCTAATTATACGTCTTGTTTCTACCTTCCTAATTAAACATAATACATTCATACATTTACTAATTGTAATAAATCAATTTATTCCATTTTACTCACATATCATATACGGTATGTCATTTTTGTTCACCATGAACAAACCCCAACATTCCATTACTATCGTTATTTCTAATTACTTTCATATTCTTATGAGAGGTAAACATAATCATCATACGTAACGTTCCTTCATTTAATTATCTATTGATACTGCAACAAAATTACCCTGTTCATACTTACTTATTCGTCTTTGACACGAGAATTAGGTATCATTCTACGGTTGCTATCGTTACTTGCAACATACATACCTTTAAGTTAGCTTCAAATCATCTCATTCATATAACTTTATTGTTAGCTCCCTTCACGCACTACTTACCCAACTAAGCAAGTATGTTGCGTGAGTGCATCGGGCAAGCGTTTTAACCAATACCCTAAATTTTTACTCAAGAATTTTGGTAATTTCCTCCTAATGACATGATTTCCTTCTCATATTACCCATTAAAAGCCAAACATTCAATATACTAAATCTTACTCTTAATCACGAGCTAAACATTTTACTAACCTTGATTTCATTGCATAAACCAATGATTTGTGACCCGAATCGGCCCGATTCTTCATGAGTTCATGCAATACCTTGATTGATCACATCCATTCATTTGTTGAGCTTCCGCCTATGCGCATCCTTTCAACAATGTCTTGTTCAAATGAACATGGCCAACAACCCCAACATCAAAGTTAGCATTTCCTATCAGTACTTGCCATTAATACATTCTTTTCAAATATTTATTCTACTCAGTTTTTAAGCCCCTACAATTCTTTCACAAATTTCTTACATGTATGCTACAACATATCACACATACCATTTCTTACATAAAATTCTTTCATTTTGTTAATTATTTCGCCAACTCACTTCTACTTATCGTACATGTATTGAAGTACACGTTTGTACTTCTTTCTAAATCAAGCATACTTTCAGTACATTGTTTAGTGTTTCGTGTGCAAGACTTCCTTGTAATTACTTAAGTTATTTGTCCGGGTCCTAGCCCATCATTCATTTTGACTCTCATGTGTCATATATTAACATGCGTAACATGTAGCTTATTCGGTATTTCTTTCCTTCAACTAATTATTTTTAATTAAATTTTCAAAGGGTTATACTTACTTCATGCATCAAACCCTTCATGCTATTTTACTATGACTTGCCTTATAATTAATCAACCTTGTTTACCTTTCAGGAAGTCAAACTATAAATACATTTTTATCTATGTTTTATTAGTTACCCACAATCTATCCCACATGTGTTTTTATATGCACTAGATGTACATATGCAATACTATAGTATAGTAAGACATACCTAACCCGGTAAGGATACCAATACACTTACTTACTGAATTTATACCTTCCTTAGATTTGGGGAGAGTGGTACAATTCCTCCTTCATCCTCACTTGATTCTTTAATCGTTAAGAATCCGATCCTTCATTCTCACGTATTTTGTTCATACTTATTTAAGGATTCCATTCTTCTCATTCTTACATATTACTCTTATGTATTAGACTCGTATTTGCCTACAGATATTATCTTTACTTTATTATGTTCCATTTCTTATAACTTATTACCTGTGGATTTCAATCTTTCACTCATGCTTTGCATTCTTTTATGTTTGAATCCGTCTATGAATTCAAACCTTTCATTCTTACTTTCCATTCTTTTATGTTTGAATCCGCCAACGGATTCAAACCTTTCATTCTTACTTGGTTGGTCCGTTCTTATTTACGGACTCATACCTTTCCGATACAACCATTTACTTTCCAATCCTACCGAAGATACATGTGATGATTATCATGGTATCACGAATGTCATATGTTTCTTGAACACTGGCTAGGCGCGCAATCCACATACTAGTTTCGTGCCTTCATGTAATCATTAGCTTAAGCACGAAGAAGTGGATTTCAGTTCATACAACATCTTTAAATCCTTACCAAGACAATATCATTGTCTTTCTTTTGAAAATCAAACCTCGTGTTTCAATCCATATCCCGTCAAGGCAAAATCAACGTCACTCATTTATCATTAATCCCATCTCGAGTGATTCTCCCAATTACTAGTACTCGTACTTATTAAAATGTGTGTACCTGGGATCCGATAGTACAATCTCATGCTTTGGCGCTTGCTTTAGATTGCATCCTTGGATCGTCCTTCTAATTTATCAAGCTTACCTTACATACACCACACAGTTAGTTTCTTCATTTAAGTGTACATATATATGTTTTCATTTGGTTTTAACGTCGGGACTTGATCGAGTCTCGAATTGTACGGTTCATGTCACAAGAGCATGCAAGTTTGAGTTCAAGTACTTACCTGTGTGTACTTGATTTCGCTCAAACCAAGGCTCTGATACCAACAAGACCCTAGTACGTTTTAACCAAAAGAGACGCAACGGAAATACAATCCTTAAAATTTTCTTTCGTTATAAATGATTTGGCGTACTTGAAGTTCCATTTATAAAATAAGAATTATTTTCTCTAAAAGAATTAAAACATTCATCTTTATTTATCGTATCAACTATAATATAAATGATAACTATGAAGTTATCCTTTCCGTACAATCCTTGCTCTTTTGCTCGATCTACACCCACTTGTCCTCGGTGATAATAGATAAAATCAGTAAATCCTGCAATCACCACATACAACCAAACCGTTACTAAGTGGTGATTGATCAAATATAAAATATCTATAAGCTAAAATTCCATAACACGTTCTAACTGCGTAAGTTTCTTCAATCGATTATCCTAAAAACTTTCAGTCATTTCAATACGGTATGGAATCTCAAAAGACCAACATTCATGTACCTGCACTTCCAAACATACTCAATAATAATATAGTTAGCAAACCCATATTCTCAACATATTCAAACACCACATCTCCGTAAAAAGAACACCAACCATTTGTACGCATCCATTTAACTACAACACGAGTGTACCATTTCGCATAATCATGTGCATACATACATGTCTCGTACACACATAACACATACTAGTTCATACGACTTATACCTACGTACCATCTCGTTCGCTCAAACGTATTTAACACATCATACTTATTTATGCATATGATCATTCGACAATAAAAATACTTATAAACGAGTTACGTCCCTTCGTACGTATAACACATTCATAAAAATACTTATATGTAATATATATATATATATATATATAACCCATGCGAGCCCGAAATTATTATTCGTATTCGTGCGACATAATTAAGTTTTACGACCTTTTTGTAGGTTATACGACCTTTTTGTAGGTTATACTCCTCCGTTGCATGCTCGCGAGCTGTACCTAAGGTCCTGCAAAGCATGCAGTATAGTCTCAACAATAAAGTTGGCGAGTTCACGGTTTTCCATTTTTATTTCCAAAAACGTATGTTGTTAAATTACTCATTTATAAAACATGTTTGTCATGGGAGATTACCCCATCTGTAAGCTACTAAACTGTGTAATACCGAAGACATGCGACTGTTGTTGTTTCATTGTTGCCCCGTTTGTCAATGTCTATTATCATTAACGGTTGCCAAGGCATACTAGTTCACGCGCGTCCTTCTCGGCACAGTGTGAGGTTTGTGAGATCTAATAGCGATATCAACTAATATCCCGTTCGCTAGGCCAGGCGTTAATCGGTATAGTAAGTGGGGACTTTGTGACAGAGTTGCCTTTAGTACACATGAAACATGAATTATAAAATAGTATTTAGTAGTATTCCTTCCTAGAATACTAGGCAATCCCAAACTAGGGAAAATGTAGTTCATTCCTAACCACTGGGAATACATGCTTTTAGTAAGTGGGTGAACTCACCTTTGCTTAGCTTGGCAGATAATTTACTCGTTTTAAATTTGGTCAACCACGTCCTATTATGGTTACCAATATTTACCAGATTCGCATACAAGCAAGTCACGTATTTTCTACATCGGGCACTCCAAAATGTAAGCACGGTAGTGTGCGGCCAAAGCAATTTATGGCCCAAATGGAGTGTGCAGCCCACCAGCAAGTGTGTGATTACTTGTTGGTGTGCGGCCATGCATAGTATGGTTGTACTTTATGCTACAAGTGTTTTTACCACCAGGTTGTACGGCATTCAAGGGTGTTCGATAATGAGTGTACAGTGTGCTTATGAAGAGTTGTACAATATGTAGTCTAGTACCATTTTAAGAATGTGCGGTGTCAAAATCAAATCGTACCATTCATGTTTCTAAGGCCAAAATGAACAAAAGCACAGATCTTTACATAATATTCTCATGAACCCTAATTATCAGTTTATACATAACACCCCATATCATCAAGATATCCATCGAGATAGATCTCGGCTTCTTATATCATCAAATTTTTATTACTAGTAAGTTATTATCAATAATCATCTAGTATATTTCACATCACGGACCCATCACTTCTAGTAAACAACTCATTCACTATCATACAAAAATCAAATCTTTATTAATATCATGCGACACAAACCCATCCATTTTAGATCTATGGACATCACTTTTTCTAAGATAATCATCATCTTTCATCAAGATAGAAATTTGATTTATCTGTTTCATCATTGCACATCATCATTTGAATCATCACACCTTAGTCAAAACCACATTAAATCAAAACTCTAGATTCTCTAACATTATTCATACAACAAGGATATTATAGCATTTTATCTAGATCCAATTATTTCATCAACATGAATCACTACTCTAAACCATTTAGTTGTCAAAATAGATGAAGAATCACAAACATAAAACACTTAAAATACACTAACCTGGAAAAGAAAATAGAAGTAGTGAGAAAGAGTAGATCCTCAAAACAAAGGAACTTCAAAGGGGAAAGGCTGCTGATGCTTTAAATCTTGAAAGGATGAAAAGAAGAAAGGAATGTTTGCTGCTTTGTAGGAGAATGTTGCAGAGAAAGGGAAAGGCTGTTGTAACACCCCGACCACGTAAAACAACAAACCGTGACGAAAATGTCGGGGAGTCACATTAACAGTTGTTACAACAACGCATGGTAATTGAAGTTTCGTTTTATTTAATATTAAACATTGATTACATTGTTCTATTGACATAGAACTTTTAAACAAACTAAACAAACAAAACAAGCATTGAAATTGCCTTTCTTGTTTTAAAGGTATTAAAGTCCAGGTCCATTTCTACGTGAGCATGCATCAGTATCATCAAACATTGTTTCCTGAAACATATGTGAAAACGAGTCATCATAAAAGCCGGCGAGTACATAGGTTTTGTGAGTGTGTCAAGTCCATGGCTTTGTATATATTGCAATATATAATTCGACTACTATAGTCGTAAGTGAAAACCTTGATTTAAAAATGTTTGCTATTGCAATAGTTAATCGATTAAAACATGAGGTTAAAAGTTTGTAAAATCTAGTAGCCATGAACCTTGACTTGAAATCATTTATTTTGTAAATCCGGGTTGTAGATTTGTCTTGAAATAACTTGTATGGTTTATATCTTTAATTTAAAATCGTTGCGTGTGATTGTTTGAAAACATTTGTCCAAGTGATGCAAATAATGCCATGTATGTAATATGATTAAAAGCACTTATATATAGGAAGTACTGGCGGCGTATCCACCATGCTTTTATCACATTACACACGTTCCGTTATCTAAATCACTTATCATAACCAAACGTCCATTGTTCATTGTCCTTGTCGTAAACCACATTTTTCAGTGTTCTTGTTATAAACCAATCGTTCATCGTTTGTTTTAGTGAATACATTCAAACCTTTGTTGACTTGTTCGAGACCACCCAAGGGGTCCCTTAATAGTATAACAAACCACCAAAGGGTTTGTTACAAATACAGTTTTAGTCGCTTCCCAAACTTCCCCACAAACCCCGGGAATTTTGGTAACGGGATTGTCAGTCCTAGGCGCCGTAACTTACTACTAGTCGGCTTGGCCATTGTTAACGAATGTCTTTCTTGTTATGGATACAATGCGCCAACAAGTTCGTTCACATTACTGAAATCGTATTGTTTATATAAACCATCGTATTTGTATTTTGAAAGCTTGAAAAACATTTAGCACATATGGATCACCCCAAAATATTTGCAAAACATAAAAGAGGGGAACTATGTACTCACCTGGGATTGCAAAGTAATCTGGATCAAAAGAAAACCTAAGCTCAAAGATCCGAGAAATCAAGCGTGTCCTAAAAATGGATAACTATGTAAATTGCAAGACTTGAAATCGGAGGATTTGGATAGAATGAGACCTTATAAACCAAATGAGTATTGGGACTCATATGAAATGCTTTAATAAAGTTAACATTCTGAGTTGGAAAGGTTCCTATGTGCTTTTCACCCGTTATGACCCGTTAAGGTAGTTTAAGACTTTAACGCGTCATTTGCGTAAATACTTGTTCGGATGGTTAGATATGTGTTATGATAAGTCTTTAATGCTTAAACATGTTTGAAAATGTTATTTGATCAGATTACATGTAAAAATTTATGTTACATATGCTTATAGTTGATTTATTGCAAAAAGGGCATTTTGGTCATTATTGAATATCATAACAACTAATTATCATAACACTAATAAAATGATATGACCATAAGGTATAACCTCAGAGGGTTATCCCCTATTCAACTACGGTCACAAATATGTATTTGGTTGGGTTCAAAGATCAACCAAACGAGTTGGATTCGAAAGTCAAAGCAGTGGTCAAAACCGCTCAACAAATGATCTTAAACAAGCACTAAACTAAAAGTGACGAGTTAGACATTTTAAACATGTATAACTAAGTTTATAAAACTGATTTGGTATCAACACAAAGTGTTATGATACCCGAGAATAGTTCCGTCCTATAATGCGTATTTTACACATTATTGACCAAAACTTTGACTCGTCACTATAACTAGTAAACGTGGTAATCAGTAGGCATGATCACTAAGGATCATAACCATCATGATCACGATCACGTTGTAAAGCTCAACTGGACTTTGATTTGACCAATTCATGGTCAGAATTGAAAGTCAAAAAGAAGTCAAACTATTTGACTTTTAGCTCAAATATGTTAAAAGAATTGAACAAAACATAAATGGAACACTTACTTGCACTAGGATAGCCAAGGAATCACAGAGGAAAGCCCCAAAAGTGGTTGCAACTTGATTATAGCCGATGAGAGCAAGGATGAAGATTGCAAAAGTTCAAATGGCTAAATCCCCATGCTATTTACAGTTGAATTGAAGTTATAAGAGCATTACATGTGTCCATGAGTCATCACTGAGTTGGAATAGTGTCATAACACATGTTGGATGCAGGGAGAAAGGTGGCAAGTTCGTTTGCATAATCAACAAGGGAATTAACCAGCTGCTGCCAAGTTTCTGATGAGCTAGGGGACCCTTACGGACCATATGGGCTTTGGTCTTACGGTCCGTAAGACCCTTAGCTGGCAGAAACTTTGGGAAATTGGCAGAACAGGCCCATGCACCCATTTTGTCGTGTTTTGGCACTTCTAACACCCGTTAACCTGATTTTTAAGCTCTATAAGGAAGTTAAAGCATAGAGAACTTGAAATAAGTCCAAAAATGTTCCGGGTGTCGGTTCGTTTGGTCGTACGGTTGCGGTTTTCGGTTAATTACGACGAAAATCGTAATGATCGTGTGCATGACCGAAAATGCGTAACGAATGATATTATTGCATTCCAATCATATAAATACAAGATTTTAATGATTACAAAAATTTTTGGATGTCCATACATGTTCCGGATAGCGAAATACGCGAAAAGGCATAGTTTCGCATAATTTGCAAAATAGTCCCTGAAGTTATAAAAGTGTGTTTTGACCATACCTAACTCTTCAAAACTTATTTCTAAGTTATGTAAAGGTTATTTAAGGTATGTTTAGCTTTTTTTATTGTTCCGGAGCATACGTCAAATTAAACAGATTACGTTTGCGTATCGGTTTACGGTTTTGTTTACAAAAGCGATTCAAGAGTTCGAAATTGTGCAAGAATCAAATGTGTGCATATAACAAAATAAATAAACAATATTCACAAATAGTGACAGGATCTAAGTTTGAATTGATTTTTGTTTTTGTTTCAAGTAATGGAAAAAGATTGAAAACAGAAAATAAATGCAGCGGATTAATGGAAAACTTTTACAACAATCAATCGGTCGTTTGTTTTCATCATCATCATCATGCTTTCAAGTAATTAAACTATTGCATGTGATTCAAAAACTCCCCCTTAGCCCAATAACGATCATTTGATAGTAAGAAATGAAGAAGATATGCGAAATTGATCTTTTTAAGAAGACGAGTGTTAACTGTTACATTGAGCGCCTATTTATACTAATTATCTAACCACTGATCGACTTTCAATGACGTCAGGGTTGATAGTGACAGCTAACAAAAAGTAACTAACTACAAACACTGCTTAGACTAAACTATCAGTGCATAGCACTGTTACATTGATTAATCTAATACTAAGCTAAGCACTATTGGCTATCCTCTGTTCTTGTGATCTTCTATCAGCGGTTGAGAGTTTCTTCTGTCAGAGGATAGGAAGCAATGTGTTTATTGAAAGCAGTAAGTACTCATCAGCGGTTAGAACCTCTGATGGTTGGATCAAAGCTCGGATGGTGTGTTTTGACTATGTATCATCTGTTCCTTTCCAAAGGTTCAATCCCAACAATCTCCCCCTGGAACAGATGATGCCAAAAACACCTTATTCTTGATCTTTATTCCTCAGAAAGAATTCTCTTATTTGACCATTGAATTATAGTTCAAAGTTAAGAGATTCTAAATCACCAGCATCCTTCTCAAGCTCTAAACTTAGTAGTTCGTGGAAGTCTTCTACTGTAAGCCCATAAGCAGCTTCCATGGATAGTTTAGTGGCTTTACCATCAGACTTGAGCAAAGTCAATTCGTGGGTGTCTTTTTTGACCTTCTACTTTAGAATTTTTGGGTCTGAAGGCTTTCTTGAATGAGCCTTTATTGCTGAGGTTAGAAAGGAGTTATTCTTGTCAGATCTTCTGCCAACTTGGCACTTGTATCATCTGTTGGATAGTTCATCATGTTTTTGATGCCTTCTTTGATGAATGCTTCTTCAAACTCTCTGTCAACCTTCTCTGACATCTCCCCTTGCCTTTTTCGCTTTAGCAAGGCAAGTGTGGATTGGGCAGATGTTGAGCTGGGCTTTTTAGAAAGTTGGGCTTTGAGAGCAGCATCTTCTTTGGTATAATCAGGTTTAGGAGGCATTGATGGATCCTTTTTCCTTCTGGCTTCCAGCATCTTGTAGGTATCCAACACTCTTAACTCCCCCCCATCTCATTACTTGGTTCTTTGACCCATAATGATTTTGAATTAGCTCTTCTTTCATTCTTCTGACCTTCAGGGTCTTTTCAGGTACATTCTTTTTGTATTTGTTCCAATCTGGGCATGTAGGTTTGTTGTGAGGATCTTTTAGTTGTTCTTCTATTCTTGCAATTTCTTCTTGAAGCTCACTCAAAGACCAATATTTGAAATGTGCCCTAGTTGCATCATATTTCTTGTATTCCATGATGTGATAGATGTACTTTTCCTTCAAAAATTTATCATCTACTTCAGAAATCTGATTTGATAGATTCTTTGAAAATCTTTCCAGTGATTGGACTTTGCTCAGCTGAAACTAGTATTGGTTCTGCACTTCTCTATCACTTTTGCCTTCAGACAACTTCTTAGCAATATCCTCTGTCTGTCTTTCTTTGAGTTCCAGATACTTACCAATATTTGCAGGCTTTGGTTAACCTTGAAGAAATGGGAAATGTCTTTTGTCTGGATCTTCTTTGGCGTAGAAAGACTTGATTTCTTTCCTAACTGCAGACGAATCAAGAGGAAACTTCATAGCTGCAGGAACCACTTCTTTTGAAGGAACAGATGTTGTAGTTGGGGAAGCAGAGGTTAGATTTAACATTTGTGCAGATGCAAGAGGCATAGGAGCAGGGATCTTTTCTTCATTTATGACCTTTGTTACCTTCCTTCTCTTAAAACTGATTGATGGTGACGATGGATGGCTTGGAATTCTGGGTGGTGTTGGTAGTATTTGTGTGGAAGTGGGAAAGGTGATGATGGCAGCGGTTGTGATAACATCTGCTACAACCTCTGCTGTGTCAACAAATGTTGGCACAACAGTTGCTGTAACATCTGTTGGGGTGGATATGGGAGTTGTGTGAGAAGATGTGGTTGATTTTGTGATGACAGAGGTTTTTGTGGTTAGATTGGTAGGAAATTTAGTTTTGAGAGGTGTGGATTCTGGTTGTCTTGCTTTTGTAGAAGATCTCCTCTTTGTTGAGGTACCAGTCTCTCCCTTTTCTAACTGCTGGTCAATCTTTTTCTCAACCAGCACCTTGCCTTCATCAAACACAGTCTTCTTGTGAGACATCTTTGCCTTGCCAGGATATCTTCAGTTGAGTCTGGTTTCTTTGAGCCATCTGGCTTAGGGATATTCACTGTAGGCCTTGCCTTTGTATCATCCATCTTCAACTTTTCTTTTCCCAAAGGTTTCTCCCCCTTTTTGGCTTCATCTGGACTCACAAAAATGACAGTAGGAGGAGATTTACCAGTGGTGGTGAGCAAGTGGGCTTTAATTGCCTTAATATCTATAGCAGTATCATTATATCTTGCATCAACCATATTCCCGATTTCCATCATCTGATGTTTATGTTTTTGCTCCAGGAAATGTTTTTCTTGTTGAAAGATTGGATTTATTGCAGATTTGAGCTCAGTAGTGGTTGGAACAGGGGGTTGACTCTGAATAATGATCAGTTGTTTCAAAAGATCTTTATTTTCATCAATAGTGGTTTCAACATTGGTTACCCTCTCTGTCAATTTCTTGTATTTTAGCTCATCACCTAACTTAATAGGATCATCTGAACTCCTACCATATGTGGTAGTTTTATCTAAGATATCATGAGCATGTGTTTTGCCACTTGCTTCAATCAGATGCCTTTTTTTCTTGGTTCTGGGGACTTCCCACTGGAACAGAGGTTACCGTAGTAGCCTCAGCAGTGGTTGCCTTCAACAAGGACTTAGCTATGTAACCACTGTCCAATTGAGAACTTGGTAGTTCAGCAATTGTAGCGGCTGCCTTTGTTGAACTATCACCAAGGGTTACATGTAACCCAAGGGATGTAGCCTCTTCATTTGCTGATGGGCTAGCAATTAGAAATAAGTCAGACCCAGCTTCTTGTTGAAATATTTCTCATTGATGAGTTGGTGAGAAGTGCTGGATAATGTCTGCTCAATATCTATTGCATTCAGCAAGGGTAACCTTGTTGGTGGAAGTGATGTCAATGGTGAGAGTGGTTGTGTAGAAAGCGACATTGCCCTGGGAGAGGGGCTGTGGAAGATAGAACCAAGTGGTCCTAGAGCTTCATAATTCGGTTGTGCCTACAACCTGATCCTTTTGTGAGGATGCAGGAGGAGTTTCATAGCCTGGTTGAGATCTTTGAACCATCTGCTGTGAAGAAGTAGCAGCAGTGGTTTGTGACTTTGGTGCTGTCACAGGGTTAACCTCTGGGATCTCATCTTCCAGAGGACCCTTTTTGGGTTTGGTGGGTTTTTGGGATGCTCTGGATGGTTTCTTTTTAGAGCAGTAGGCTCAGCAGCCAAAGGTTGAGCTTGAACATTTTGTTCTTGTAAAATAGGCTCAGCCTCCTCTGCTTCTGTTTTGGAAACTTTGTCTTGATTTGTTATTCGTGTAAAGGTTTCATGAGTGAGGCGGCCAGGTTCGTTACGGCACCTTGTTTACTTGCATCTGATTTAATCTGGTCTTGCAAGTAAACACTCAAGAATCGAGGATGTATCAAGAAAGCTTTTCTTTTTTCAATATTTAAAAAATTATTAATGAGATCAGTGAATAATACCTGGGAAAGGTTAAAATCAGAGTCAGTATTGCAAATCCCAGATATTGCATGTTTAAAGGGATCTCATTAAAGGCAGTAGTTTTTGCAGAGACACAGGTAAGCAATGTGTGAAAAAAGAATTTCATCTCTGCAGGAAAGTTGGGTTTGAAGATTGTCATACCTTTCAACTACCCGGTGTAACCTCTTTCAACAAACTCATGCTGCATCTCCCTCAAAGGAAATGATACCGGATGTTGCATATCATTTAACATGAAAACTTGGGAGATAGATTGTGGGCTTATTTGCATTTGTGTGTCACCAACTTTAGAAGTGATGGAATAGGGCACACCATCAGCGGATGAGTTTACTTTAGCATTTGCCCAAAATTCTCTTAAAGAGTCGATGTAAACTGGGGCTTTGACTTCCAACATGTGCTTAAATTTTGATTCTTTCATAATCCGGATCATTGAATGATAGCGAGTGTTTGCGTCGGTTTCTTCGAGAATAGCAGTGTAGTTATGTGGTGTTTTGATGATTAGGATAAATGGGGGTTGTTCTTGTGTCGATTTCTTCGTCGATTTGGTTTTAGGAGCCATGTGTAACATTTGTCAAAAACGGGTTTTCCAAACCCGCTCCGTTTGTAATCAAATATCAAGTTATAAATGTTTCGTTGCGTAATTATGTCTATTTTGATTCTTAATTATACATAATTATTAAACAAACTAAACTATAAAAGTTATAATTGATAAAAAATAAAAATAAAATAATTAAAAATAAAATGAGGCTGCCGGGACTCGAACCCGGGTCAGCCGGGTTGAAACCCAAAGACTTAACACACACACACATAACCACTCCGCCACTTGTTTTCTGTCAACTCTAGGAAACAAATGAATTTTATAGTCAATCATAGATCAACCGGTTGCGCCAAACAAAAACCGTAATCGGCTATTCAACCGTCCAAAACGTTTGAGTAATCACGAATTCTAGTTTATAACCGATGCACCGACGATTCTAATCAATTCAGACTTGAATTAACTTAAATTTTGATGATGATCGGTTTTTATAACCGAAGTTATTCAATTTCTGAGCTACGCCAATAATTGGTTCTTCTCTCGACTTAAAATCATCCGCATAACCTTCGATTTCACTTTCGCTACTCATTCAGTTCGTCAGAAAAACTTTTTGAACTCGCCGGAAAATCTCTGCAAGTCGCCGGAAAACCGAGACCTTCATTAATACGGTAAATACTTCGATTATTTCTATTTCAAACCGTTGTTAGACTGTTACTAACCTCAAACCAACAATCAGAATCAATCCCAGACGTCAGAGCCGGAATATTCAGCTCTCGCCGGAAAACTTCTGGAATTTCCAATCTCACGCGGTGAATCGGTATGAACATTCAAAACTTCTGTTAATCCTTGTTTAGTACCCCACTTTCATATCTAATCAATCAAAACTGGTAATTGACCCGAACAGAGGAAACTCATAAAACAGAGCCGACGCCTTGCCGGAATTTCTGTGATAAATCATTCCTCCGGTATGTTTACTTCCAACACCGTCTCTGCCATTTCATTTTAGTCTTATGAATGATTTTTAATCGTTTAAAAGTAAGAAACAGATGAGTAAACAGCTGACGAAGAAGATGAAGTGTGATAACAATATAAGATTAATTAAAATCGGTATTATGAACGGGTTAGACACACAGTCCAGCGGTGGACTGTGTGCACATACAAACCACACGCCGCGAGTTCGATCCTTGACACACGTATGCCTCGTAATTAAAATGTTCTTTTTCTAAAATGAACCGGATCCTTTTCGCAATTAGATGTTAAGTATAATAAAAATCTGTATATTAAACAAGTTAGACACACAGTCCAGCGGTGGACTGTGTGTAACGATAAAGCACAGGTCCCGGGTTCGAGACCTGTTGGTGACACCGGTTCGATGATTTAAAATGTTTTTGAAAATGAAAGAATTTTGAATAAACTGAGTTAGTATATAAGTATAATTAAAAACAGAATTATTTCAGGTTAGACACGTAGCTCAGTTAGTAGAGCTGCGTGCACGCGAACGGGAGGTCTCGGGTTCGAGCCTCACCCGGCGCATACAATTACACAATAAAACGGTCAACAAGTCAAACGGTCAACGGTCGCAAAAAGTCAACAGGTTTTTATATTTTTATTTATTTAATTTAATTTAAAAATCAATTAAAAATACTTAAAAATAATGTTTTTAAAGATAGGAAATAGCCTTAAACTCACAAAAATATGTCTAAAAATCTTATTAAAATTATTAATAAAATCCACTCATTTACTATATTTTCTGTTATTATTTAGGTTAGTTAAATCTCGTTGTTCAATCCTTTCAACTCGTGCGCATCTCATCATCTCCAACCAAACGCACCCAATGTGAGTGAATCTTTACAAATTCCCCGTTTTAATCACGTTTTTGGGGTGTATCACATGTCTTGCCATTTATTATATTTAAATCATTGTGCATTCATCATATCATGAACAAATGTGTATTCAGCTTGTTTCAACTGTTTGTGTGGTTATTGTTAGATTTAATTTATTATTTTCAGTACATGCAATTTCATAGGCCGTCGCTCCCATTACATTATGAGCGTTGAGCATGTTCCCCATTACATTATGAGCGTGAATCTGGCGTGCCAACATACGATCGGCTCCGTTTGATTGAGCCTTGATCGCATAGACATTTATCATTTTCAGTACATGCAATACGATCGGCTCCGCTTGATTGAGCCTTGATCGCACAGTTTCATTCATGTTATTTATTGTATGATGTTGGTATGTTATTGTATGTTATTATATGTTATTGTATGTTATAGTTTGTGATTGTTATTGCTACTGTTTGATTATTTACATTTGCTCACTTATGATTATGCACAATTTTTCCTTGATAAAATAACAAGAAAATCAATAATAAATGTTTATCTAACAAGGTTCACTCGCCAACTTATGTTGACCCAAAAACCCCCATTTTTACATATGATACAGGTGAACCAGCTGCAGCAAGAAACACACAGGATTGGCCTAGAAGAATAAAATGATTTAGAGCTTGGAATTGTTTAGTTGGTTATTTTTCTTTGTATTTGTATGGATATGTTTGGATTATTGAGAATGTAATTTGACTTTAATATATATGAAACATATTAGTAAATATCATGAGCTTTGGTGATAACCCAATTATGCCCCGACTCTTATTCCGCTGCGGGTCGGGGTGTGACACCATGATTTTGGATGATTTTTGAGAGAAGGATTTGAAAATTTTGAAATCGCACAAGAAAAGTGAAACCTCTGTTTGGGGATATAACAGGGTTTTATAGGGTTTTTCAAAAAGTGCACTTGACGTGGCGTCTGATGCAACTTCTGTCGAATAACATCTGTCCACGTGTAACCTCTATTTAACAATAGAAAACAGTTGTTTGGCTAACCAATGTTAGAGCAAAACTACCAGTGGTTATGACCAATTTAAACACTATCAGAGGTTTGCATCAGTGGATAGATTTTTTCTAAACAACAGTGTTTTTGTGCTATCAGAGCTTTGAACAGACTTTAAGGATTTATTGAAAAATTCTTTTAACTATTTTTAAGGATGCATTTCTGATTTTCTAAAAATATTTTATTACTACTTACATATGGATCACAAGAAAATTTGTTTTTAATCCATGTTTAGCATTCCAAGCCTAGAAATCAAACTGTCAAATGTGGAAGCATCAAGTGCTTTTGTCAACACATCTGCTAGTTGATCCTTGGTATGGACATGTTGTAAAGAAATCAGACCTTTTTCATAGTAATGCCTCACAAAGTGATGTCTGATGTCAATGTGCTTGGTGGTGGAATGTGAAACTGGATTTTTGATGATGTTTTCTGCTGCTTGGCTATCAATTTTGAGAGGAGTCCTCAAGGCAGTCACACCAAAATCAGGAGTTGATTTTGAAGCCACAAAATTTGAGCAGTGCAACTTGCAGCAGCTATATATTCTGCTTCAGCAGTGGATGTGGATACTGCACTTGCTTTTTGCTTTGCCAAGACACTAAGCAATCTCCTAGGAATTGGGCTCCCCCAAATGTGGACTTCCTTGTTGTTTTACATCCAGCAAAGTCACTATCAGAATATCCTGCAAGCTCAATGTTACCATTAGCTGGATACCAGATACCAAGTGTGGGAGCACCTTTTATGTATCTGAATATCCTTTTTACAGCAATAAGGTCTGATTTTCTTGGCAAGGACTGTGATCTGGCACAAACACAAGTAGCAAACATAATGTCTGGCCTTGAAGCAGTTAGGTGAAATAAAGACCCAATCATGCTTCTGTAGAAAGTTTGATCAACAAGGTCATCTTTGCCATCTACAGTGACTAGCTTGGATGTTGCCATGGGTGTGCTGCAAGGTTTACAATCATTCGTATCAAATTTCTTAAGTAGTTCTTTCACATACTTATTTTGATGAATGAAAGTGCCTTTTTGCATTTGTTTGACTTGTAAACCAAGAAAACATTGCAACTCACCCATTGCACTCATCTCAAACTCTGCTGCCATGAGTTTTCTAAACTCTTCACACATGGCAGTGCATGTGGATCCAAAAATGATGTCATCCACATAAATTTGGACAAGAATCAAATCTTTTCCTTTCCATTTTAAAAATAGGGTTTGGTCAATCCTACCTCTGGTGAAACCAATGGATAAGAGAAAAGTGGATAGAGTTTCATACCAGGCTCTTGGTGCTTGTTTTAGACCATACAATGCTTTGTTTAACCTGTAAACATGATCAGGATGAAAGTGGTCCTCAAATCCAGGAGGTTGACAAACATATACGTCTTCCTTGATCTTTCCATACAGGAATGCACTTTTGATGTCCATTTGATACACCTTGATGTTGTGGTTGGCAGCAAAAGCTAAGAACATGTAAATGGCTTCTAACCTTGCTACTGGAGCAAAAGTTTCATCGTAGTCAATCCCTTCTTCCTGTCTGTAGCCTTGAACCACGACCCTTGCTTTGTTCTTGACAACAATACCCCTTTTTGTTCTTGAAGACCCACTTTGTGCCGATGGGACTCACATCTTTTGGCAGTGGTACAAGTTCCCATACTTGTTGTCTCTTGAACTGTAGGAGCTCTTCTTGCATGGCCTCTACCCAGCTGTTGTCTTTCAGTGCCTCTTGGTACTTGACAGGCTGTGTGAGTGATAGAAAACCAGTAAAAAGACAAATGTTTTGGGCTTGGCTTCTTGTGAGCACACCCGCATTGATGTTGCCAACAACTTGATCCAATGGATGGCTTTTAAGGAAGATCAAATCACCTTGATATGGGACAATGGCATTTTGAGGTGAAGCTTGCAAATGTGTATCATCTGAGCTAACCTCTGCTGGTGAATTTGATGGTCCAGCCTGTGATTGGAAGGGTGGTGGAGGGATTGGTGGAATGGTAGGAAAGTGGGTTGACTTTTGTCCATTTGCTGTGGACTTTTATCAACACATGTTTGGTTTGAAGAGCTGGCAGAGGTTTAAGTACTAACCACTGTTGGACTGGTAGAGTTTTCACCAATGCTACTAACATCTGCTCCTCTGCCTATAGGATTGATTTTGAAACTTGGAATAATGCAATCATATCCTTGCTCTTGAAATGATGATTGTGGGGTACCTGCAGGGTTAGTCTTGACAGACACATCTTTAAATGTAAATTTAGATAAATCAAACAATTCAGCAAGTCCATTTACTGGAATTTTCAAAGATGATAGTTCATTGAACTTCACATTTAGAGTTTCCTCAACACACTTGGTCCTAGAATTAAAAACTCTGTAGGCTTTGGCAGTGGTTGAGTATCCCAGAAAATAACCACAATCAACTTTGGCTGCAAACTTTGATATTGAATCCTTGATGTTTAAAATGAAGCATGGGCAACCAAAGACTTTGAAATAAGAGATCAGAGGTTTGATTTTGTAAAGCAATTCATAGGCAGTCTTTTGATGCCTAGGGTTTATCAAAACTCTGTTCGGTACATAGTAGGCAGTGTTTACAGCCTCTGCCCAAAAAAACAAGGGTAAACCTGAGTCTGCAAGCATGGTCCTTGCTGATTCAATTAAAGTTCTGTTTTTCCTTTCAACAACCCCATTTTGTTCTGGAGTTCTAGAGATGCTGTATTGTCTAACAATCCCTTTTGACTCACAAAGGCATCCAACTCCTTGTTCCTAAACTCTGTCCCATTATCACTCCTAAAGATTTTTAGAGGAAGATCAAATTGCTTTTCAACTTGTTTGACAATTTATTACAAAATGTTTGTTGTTTCATCCTTAGAGTGTAAAAAGAAAGTCCATGTGAACCTGGAAAAATCATCAACTATCACCAGACAATATCTTTTGTGTTTTCAGCTCATGATTTTTACAGGTCCAAACAAGTCCATATGAAGCAATTGTAGACACTGACTTGTTTTGGACTCCTCAATTGACTTGTAAGAGCTTTTATGTTGTTTACCTTTTAAACAGGAAACACAAGGCTCTTCAAAAGTAAATTGTTTTTTGGGGCAAACCTCTAACCAGACTTTGTTTTGAGAAAGTGGAGAGGGTTTTTAGATTTATGTGCCCTAGCCTTTTATGCCATAGCTCTGTCTCTTTGCTTGAGGCAACTGAGAACAAGCATGCATTTGACATAGGATTATCCTTTACCATATCAACCACATACACATTTCCTACTCTATGAGCAGTCAACTGCGTTTTGCTCTCTGCAATGATTTGATCAATCTTTTTGACAACCTCTGGCCCTACTATTTGGCAAGTTTTCTTTGTGAAGAAGGAACCATAACCCTTATCACTCATCTGTGAAACACTTAAGAGGTTGAATTTAGATTGTCAATGAGATTCACATTTTCAAACTTGAGTTTTCCTGCTGAGACACATCCTGACCCTAACACCTTCCCTTTTGAATTATTTCCAAAAGATATATCACCCCTCCATGAGCTTTAAAATCTCTAAGTAGGGCTTTACATCCTGTCATGTGCCTAGAGCCTCCACTATCTACATACCAAAGACTGTCAAGGCAAGTAGAAGCTCCCTGCACATGTTTTGAAATAATTAGTTTAGGTGGGTCTCCAAAGCCAAAAAGGCTTTGGATGGGGTGTCAGATGATCCAGACTCAAGTTTAGATTGATGAGCAGTGGTTAGATCAGGCTTTAGTAACCCCTACTGTGAGCTACCTCCTATCAATTGTTGGTAACCAGGAGGATGCCTATTTACCCTTGGCTTAGAAGGCTTTTTATAAGTCTCATAAGTCATAGGCACCTTTTGTTAATTAGGCTGGCTTTTACCTCTTGGAAACTAGTTTGATGGAGGTGCATCTGTTAATTGAATTTCTTTGTGAACAGAGGTTTGATTTAAAGCTTTGGTGAAAAATGTTTCACATGATTTAAATTTCTGTTTGACAGAATTTGAATTTTCTCTCTCTAGAGCTTTTTCTCTAATCTCTTTTACCTTTTGATGATAGGTTTTGAGATAGACACACTCTTGAGTTGGATGATTTGTTTTGTTGCAGATGGTGCATCTAGGAGATTCAGGTATAACACAGGTTTTGTTTATATCATTAGCTTTCAAAAGAAACAGTCTGCCGTATCATGATTTCTCTTTTCACAAAATTCACAAAACAAGTGTTTAACCTTTTCTTTCATTTTCCTATCAGACGTTTTGAGAGCAGATGGTGTAACCTCTGCTGGCAAGTCTTTGATAAGGATCACCAATGCTTTTGGTGCTTTTATACCATCAAGAGTTGAAAAGTCCATTAGCTTGAAGTTTTCCAAAATATCACATTCATCTGACCAGGTTGGTTTAAACTGATATTTTTCAATTTCTTTTTCTTTTGGTGAAACCTCTTGTTTTTCAAGAACAATTTTGTTTCCTTCTTTATCAGTGATTTTAATTTCTTCACCAGCCAAGTTTGTTGGGACTATTTTAACCAGCTCAGAGTCAATTTTTGCAGCATTTTCACAAGTATGGTCATATTCCCTAAAGCCTATACCAAACTTTATGTTGCTCTTGACTTGAGCATCAAGCATAAGCTCATAACCTTTGCAAGACTCTACCCATTTTTCACAAGTGATCTGGGTAGATTTTAGCTCCTGTTTGCAAACTTGGTATTTTTCTACCATAGTTTGGAGCTGATATTTGGTTATGCTTGATTCATGCCTTAGGCTACTCATTTCAGAATCTTTTTCACTTAACTTTGTTTTCAACTCTTTAACAAGTTTTTCAAAATTAAGTTCATCTTCTAAAATTTTGTTTCTCAGATTTTCATTCACCTGTTTTATGTTTTCAAAAGCAATAATGCATTTTTCAGAACATATATCTTTAAGGATCTAAGGTGATACCTTCGAAGCAGCCATAAGAGCACAATCACACTCTTCTTCATACACCTTTGTGTCCCATGGGTCAGATAGATTGTCTTTTTCAACCTCAACAGAATTCATTTCAACCACAGGTGTAACTTCTGGTGTAACCACTGTTTCACAACATTCAACCACATCAGATTTTGACTCCTGTTCCACAGACTCATCACCTTCAACTATGGTCTCAAGAGCCATTAAACACAAGTTTTCATTTTCAAAATCATTTTGGCTATGAGAGCAAAGTTTTCATATGTTAGATCCTCAGGCAAACTACTCCAGTCAACAAAACCTTGGGTAAAGAAGATTTGTTGTGTAACCTCTGCTGGTGTAGCAGTGGTTTGAGTAGTTTGAGTGACATGTGGAGCTTGTTGCACATGCACTTGAGGTGGTGCTTGAACATACTGAATCTGTGGAGCAGAGCTTTGGACATAATGAATAGGGACAGTTGTTACCGGTGTTGCAAAATAAGCAGTGTAATGCATTTGTTGTGCAGGGGCAAATTGGGAATATTGGACAGTGCTTTGAGGATTGGGGTCAGGATGTGTAATAATTGGTCCTGCGGTTTGAATTTTGCATTCCCTGGCAAAATGTCCCATCCTATTGCACTTGAAACATTTTATCTTTGATTTATCTAACCCAACTTTTAACCCCCCATGCAAACCTGGAAACCTCCTACCAGTTCTTTTGTAAAACTTACTAGCACTGACACTCAAAAGTGCTAACTAGTGTAGGATGTTCATTTCTTCTAAATCCGTGGGTTCAAAGTGTTGTAGGTCATTATCTCAAAACTCAGATTGTTAGAGGTTTGGCTTTCACAATTTGCAACAAAAGCAAAATTGGGTGTACAGGGATCAGAGTTAAATTGTTTCCAGAAGTTATGTCAATGTAATGATCAAAACTATGATCCTTTCCACTGCCAGACCCCTCCTCATGACTATAGAGAGCAGTGTTTCCCAGAGTATAGTCATCAGTCATTTTCCCTGACTCTTGTAACTTCTTTTTCTGGTTCAACTCTCTCTCATATGTGAGGAGTCGACCATGAAGTTGTGTCAAGGTCATTTCCTTGTAACCAACAGCTGTTCAAGTGACATAAGCTACAGTCTCCCATTCCTCATGTAAAGATCTCAAGAAACGACTATTGACAGTCGAATTTTGAAATTCCACATTTACCAATTTGAGCTCACTGATGAGACAACTATATCGTTCGAACTGTTGGGTTAATGACTCACCCTTAACGTGGCAAAATGTTTCACACTGTTGATTTAAAACTTCTCTTATTCTCGATCACCTCTTTAGTACCACCAATTGCTCTTTAAGAGCATCCCATAACTCTTTAGCACTATTACAATGAAGTAATCCCGCATAAATCTCATTGGGCAAAGCCGAAGCAACGATGCTAAAAGCCTTAGCATCCAATTCGATTTTGAGGAAATCTTGTTAGAGTAATTTTCGAGTTTTTTAGGGACTTGAGTGTGGGGATCCTCTGTACTTGGAACCATGGGGACATGTGGTCCAAATACAACGGATCTCCAACATCCGGTGTTCTGTTGGGTGAGAATATGACCCATCCTGTGTTGCCAAATAAAATACTCATTTCGTTTCAGCATAGGTGGTTTGAACATGGATCCAATATTGGATTCCGGTGTATTTTGTGACATTTCTCTTGTTTACAACAGATTTGTGTTTTAAAAACTTTTGTAGTAATAAAACTTTGTATTCAAGCAAAACTTATCAAACGAAATTAGAAACAAAGAGCTGATCTAAGTTTGAATTGATTGGCCAAGCTCTCATACCAATTGTCAGAATCTAAGTTTGAATTGATTGTTGTTTTTGTTTCAAGCAATGGAAATGATTGAAAACAGAAAATAAATGCAGCGGATTAATGGAAAACTTTTACAACAATCAATCGGTCGTTTGTTTTCATCATCATCATCATGCTTTCAAGTAATTAAACTATTGCATGTGATTCACAAACTCCCCCTTAGCCCAATAACGATCGTTTGATAGTAAGAAATGAAGAAGATATGCGAAATTGATCTTTTTAAGAAGACGAGTGTTAACTGTTACATTGAGCGCCTATTTATATTAATTATCTAACCATTGATCGTCTTTCAATGACGCCAGGGTTGATAGTGACAGCTAACAAAAAGTAACTAACTACAAACACTACTTAGACTAAACTATCAGTGCATAGCACTGTTACATTGATTAATCTAATACTAAGATAAGCACTGTTGGCTATCCTCTGTTCTTGTGATCTTCTATCAGTGCTTGAGAGTTTCTTCTGTCAGAGGATAGGAAGCGATGTGTTTATTGAAAGCAGTAAGTACTCATCAGCGGTTAGAACCTCTGATGGTTGGATCAAAGCTCGGATGGTGTGTTTTGACTATGTATCATCTGTTCCTTTCCAAAGGTTCAATGCCAACAAATAAAACATAAAATTTCATTGATTGATACATCATTCGAAAATCGTTACATGATCCGATCGTCATAGATATCACAGTCTCCCCTACTTCAGGAAATTTCGTCCCAAAATTTAACTAGAGGAAACTCGTGAGAATAAGTGTGGGTACTTCGCTTTCATTTGATCCTCTCATTCCCAAGTAAACTCTGGGCCATGTTTGGTTTCACAGTGAACTTTAACAATTGGAATTCGTCTGCGCTTGAGTTTCTTGACTTCACGGTCCAGAATCTCCACGGGTTTCTCGACAAAGTGCATAGTATCATCAACATGTATTTCTTCGAGAGGGATGTGAAGATTTGCATCGGCTAAACATTTCTTTAAATTGGACACGTGGAATGTTGGGTGAACGTTCCCATGTTTAGGAGGTAGCTCAAGTCGGTAGGCCACTTTTCCGATTCTTTCAACAATCTTGAATGGTCCAACGTATCGTGGTGCAAGTTTTCCTTTTTTCCCAAATCTGACCACTCCTTTCCAAGGGGATACCTTGAGTAGGACAAGATCACCAACTTGGAATTCCACGGGCTTGCGTCGCTTGTCCGTGTAACTCTTTTGACGGCTTCTAGTTGTCAGAAGGTTATCGCGAATTTTCTTGACTTTTTCAGTTGTGTCGTGAATGAGTTCAGGTCCAGTAAAATGCGACTCGCCAACTTCATTCCAACATACAGGTGAACGACATTTTCGACCATATAGAGCTTCGAAAGGCGCCATGTTGATGCTGGCGTGATAACTATTGTTGTAAGAGAATTCGATCAACGATAGAGGCGAATCCCAACTACTACTAGAATCGATCACACAAGCTCTAAGCATATCCTCCAGTGTTTAAATAGTTCTTTCAGATTGTCCATCCGTTTGAGGATAATAAGAAGTGCTCAAATTGAGTTTGGTCCCCATAGCAGATTGCATAGTCTTCCAAAAATGAGATGAGAACCGAGCATCTCTGTCAGATATGATGTTCAAAGGAACACCATGACGAAATACAATCTCAGCGACATAGATCTTGGCAAGCTTGTCAGCAGAGTAATCCTCACGAATTGCCAAAAAAGTGTGCTGACTTCGTTAGACGATCAATGATTACCCAAATTGCATCATGACCTCTAGATGTGCGCGGTAGTTTAGTAATGAGATCCATCACAATGTTTTCCCATTTCCAAACCGGTATTTCTGGTTGTTCCAATAAACCAGATGGAATTTGATGCTCGGCCTTGACTTTGAGACAAGTAAGGCATTTAGACACATAAAGGTAATGTCATTCTCCATACCCGGCCACCAATACTGGGTACGGAGATCCTTGTACATTTTTGTAGCACCAGGATGAATTGAATAACGAGACTTATGAGCTTCGTCCATCAATAGGGTACGGAGATTGTGTTGATTCGGAACTCACAAACGGTTCATATAGTATAGTAATCCATCGTCTTTCGTTTCGAGTTGAAGTTCGAGTTGATGAGGTAGTTCGTCTTTCAACAAACCTTGGGTTACACAAGTGCGTTGGGCTGCAAGAATACGTGTTTGGATATCGGATCGAACTCGAACATAATGAAGTTTGACACGTTCCTTACGACTAAGCGTGTCAGCCACATCATTCGCCTTACCAGGATGGTAGCGAATTTTGCAGTCGTAATCGTTTAGGAGTTCGACCCAGCGTCACTGCCTCATGTTTAACTCCTTCTGATTGAATATGTGTTGGAGACTTTTGTTGGTGATGTATATGTCTGTTGCCTACGTCATCACAATCTAACGACAAAGGTTTTGGAAGACAGATCAAGACAAAGACTATATCCAAGGGGGAGTCTGTTAGTACAGTATGTCTATGTCTTAGTCTTGTATCGAGTTTGTATAGATCAGGCTAGAAAAATGGAATATTTATGGTGTTTTTGGTTAAGTTCTCTCATCATGTAATGTATATAGTCAAGTTCGGCCGAACTTGACTATGCAAGTTCGCCCGAACTTGCTATATCTCCAGCGAACTTGTCTAAGTATATATAGGGGTCTTTGATGTTTCATTTGTAACTTCAGTGATTTTGGCACAGAGACGGCGAAGCTCTGTCCAAGTGTTTCCAGGATCTGTAACGTTGAATATTAATGAAAAGATGATTAAATAGAAACAAATGAGTGTCTCCAATCTCACCTATGCAAACGAATTCCGCACGTTTACCTTAGGTTTGTCAAATTAGTGCCCGAACGATCCGTACAACGGTCCTTCAAGTGGTATCAAAGTAGGATTGGCCTAATTTGAAGACATTGGACATAGAACATCTCATCTTCTACTCATTTCTTCTATTTTTAACTTTTCTTGGACAATTCACGGACAAAATGGATTGATTTTCAAGTATAATACGTAAAATCCATAATAGATAAACCCTTGAAAAGATCAGAGCTTAAAACAAAGGAATTCATACCGAAAATTTGAAAAAACCAAGTTTGAAAACATAAGTTCGTTCGAAGTTATCATCAAGTTCGCTCGAACTTGATTGATTTTTCAAGGTTTTAGGTTAAGTTCGCTCGAACTTGCTTACTTTTCAATCAAATTTTATCAAGTTCGCCCAAACTTGATTAAAATTTGTTGAAAATCTAGTACAAGTTCGCCCGAACTTGCTTGTTTCTCTTGAAATTTATACAAGTTCGCCCGAACTTGCTTGTTTCTCTTGAAAGCTATACAAGTTCGCCCGAACTTGTTTAGTAGCTTTTTTTCACAAGCTGTGACAAGTTCGCCCGAACTTGTCCAAGGTTCCTAAAAAACAAAAAAAAAAGTCTGGATATCCCGAAAAACGTCTCGGACATTATATATCGTTAGATTCGTATCGACGAGACGAGTTTAAAGCAAAATCTGGTCAAACAGTTTCCGAAAAATTTTAAAGGTTTTTAGCAAACCGATACGCTAATTTTGTCGATTAAAAAGTCAAATTTTTCTAAAATTGTATGTTTGCTAATCATTTTTCAAGTGTTTTTGAACGACAGATTAGTTTGGAAAACGCAATGGAGTCCGTGAAGCTGCCAATGTTGATGAGTATAAATGAGTATGAAGCCTGGAATGAAAAATTCAAGGACTGGGTACGAGCAAATCACTTCTATGGTTGGGCTGCTATTCAAACTGGATTTAAATGGCCAGTGGATGAACGTGGAGCTGAGCTTTCAGTATCAAAGTTTACAACTCAACTGAATGCTGCATATGCCCATGAGAAGAAGATCCTAACCTCGTTACAGCAATCTGTTAAAGAAGATATCTTGATACGACTATCTGAGTACAAAACTGCAAAAGAACTCTGGATATCTCTGAAAAATAAATATCAGGTGAAGAGAGAAGAGAATGCAGTGGTTAAGAACTATGAAGCTCAACTTCCAAGTACATCTACAAATGGATCTTCAAGTTCTAAACCAGTCGGTCCAGTTTATGATGTAGATAACTATCGGGTAGATAATGCCGAACTCTTGAATGAGATTGAGAGTTTGACATTAGAAAATAAAGCGTTAAAAGAAAATGAAAAGAATTTTAAAAACAAAATAAAAGTTTTAGAAAATGAAAAAATACAAATGGTAGTAGATTTTCAAAATGAAATAAAAATGTTTAAAAATGAAAAATATATTTTTGAAAAATTAAATATAGAAAATCAAAAAGGAATAAATCTCATATTGAGAAAATTGCTCAACTTGAAAAAGATGTTGAGACTGTTAAAAATAAAGCTGTTAATTCAGAAAAGTTATTGAAATGTTTTGTGACTTCCTCATTAAAGTTAGATCATATATGTCCAAAAGCGATCAATGTTAATAAAAAGGAAAATCCAATAAGTGACAATGTCACAAATTATAACGTTGTCATAATTGAGAATTGTGATGATAATACCGATGATAAAAATGATTAAAAAAAAAGAAATATTTTTGAAACTAAAAGAAAAATTTCAAGAAACTGTTCTACAATCTGCTGAAAAATGTGAATGCTCATCGCAAAAACCTTCTAAGCAGAATGAAGAACAAAAACAACATGAAAAACAAAATTCTAAAAATTTTCAAAACAAAAATAAAAGCTCATCGGTACGGTCATCCAATCATTATAAAAACTCGCAAAAATTTGAGAATAAGTGGTGAAGGTCAGACCACAGTGCTTCATAGTCAAATAAATTTTACAGAAGAAGCATGAAAGATGACTACTACACGTCAAATCAATGTGCTGATTTGGGTGTTTGGTCTGAATGGAGAAATTGGTATGATAACAGAGTGTGTTACAACTATGGTTGTGTTACAACTATGGTTTTGGTGGACACGTTGCTGTTAACTGCCTGAAAAAAAGGTTTGATACGAGAAGATGCTATAAATGTCAAATCAAAGGTCATATTTCCAGGGATTGTCCGACTAATCTGAAAAGAAGATCGGTTAAATCTCAGGGGGAGAAAAGACCAGAGGAGAAGAAAACAGAGAAGAAAAATGAGAAAACTGTAGAGAACCCAAAGAACAAAAAGTCAAGTTATCACAAGGGCAAAAACACAGATTGAGAAAAAAGAGAAAACAAGTTAGAGAGTATTTGGAAAAGATTTTGTCCTCGGATACGTCTAAAAAATCAGATAATAGGTTCTATTGAATCATTTTACTCACAGTCAAGTAAATTTTGTCCTCAGATACAAATCTGAGGATAAAAGAGAGCAGTGGAGAAAAATTTGATAATTCAAACAGTTAAAAAATCAAAGAAAGTAAAATTTTCAAATAAAGTTTCTATCAAACTGTTTGAATATCAAAAAGAGTGTGAATATTTGTTTACTTCAGATGTTAATGAATTTGGTAAACCTAAGTCCAGAATGGGTTGGGTTTCAATTCAAAACTGATTAAAGTTTGTTTGAATGTGCAGGATAACCAAGCTTCAACCCAATCGTCATTTCAGAAGCAGTGGTTGTTCATGCATAGAGACAAGAGACAGGAGTGATATTCCACACAAACAAAATGGTAGTCTCGCGTTCACATTCGTAAAAAGTCGTTAAATGGTTAAAATGGAAGATTCCTATTTTTGATTTTAATAAGATGTTTTCAATTTTAGGGAGAGAAAAAAAATTTTAAAAATTCTAAAAAAAAATCTGTAAAATTGGAAAACATCATTTTAAAATGTTTCCAAAAACAATAGAAAATCTCAAAATATCAAAAACAATAAAAAATGAAAAATAATGAGATTACTTGTGCGAAAAAAGGAAATGATAGTACATCAGTGGATTATCACAGTACGCTAAGGATTTGTAAAGTTTGAAAGTGATAAACAAGTCTTACTGTGGATGTGTCGATAGGCTTAACACGTTCAGTAAACTGTTTTCGAGATATAAACTAAATTTTACAACTGCTTAATCTTGTGGATTAACATATCTTGGATATATGGACTTAGTACTCCAAAATTTCGTTCGAGAGATTTCCTGATTCTGAGATACGAGGTCTTTATAGATAGTTGATATCTGGGGTATTATACAAGTTATCCTGATTTTGCGGAAGCAATAGCCTAGAACTTCTATAATGCTTTATGCTAAAAACTCCTAAACTGCATGCAAACTTGAAAAATATCGAAAAATGTAATCATTTGCAGTGTTGAAAAGATTCCTTAAGTGGAACACATCTTAAAGTCGAGCCTTCATCTCTTTGTCTGTACGGTAGTACTAACCTGAGATCTCAAGGTCTCGCACTAAACCAGATACAGATATCAATTACGCTATATTTACCTGTAAGATGAAATCTGGGGAATCTTGATACGGGAGTATATTCAAGAGGTGGGAACCATAGTTAAGTCAAGTTCTATAATTCATACCTAACATATCTTGGTAAAATTGAGAAATGTGATGAAGTTTAAGTGGACAAACATATCGACAATCTAGGTAAACAAGTTTAAAGCTTAAAGTCATTAAAAGGTCAACGGTAATAGATATGTCTCAAAAACTGATATGATCCTCTAGCACGTGTTCTCACGAAAAAAATATAAACCGTAAATATTATATTTCAGTATGTTTACATTTCTCCTTTCAAAATTAAAAATCTAAAAAGATTTTCTTTCAAAATCTTCCATGGAAACTTGCTAATGTTGGATGTGAGTCGGACCAACGAGACTGTTAAGAAACTGTTTGTGTGTGGATACGTGTGATTGTTCTTAATCGTCAAATCTTAGAGATTTGAAGCATCATTTGAGGGGGAGCAAGATAAACACGTTGATTAAAGATACCAGAAAGCTCAAAGCAAGGGGGAGCATGGATGTTAAAGCTATTCAATAAATAAAGATCAAGAAATATTAAAGACTCGGGAACTCAATTGAACAATGATGACTACGGCAACATCCAAGGGGGAGTCTGTTGATGCATATGTCTGTTGCCTACGTCATCACAATCTAACGATAAAGGTTTTGGAAGACTGATCAAGACAAAGACTATATCCAAGGGGGAGTCTGTTAGTACAGTATGTCTATGTCTTAGTCTTGTATATCGAGTCTGTATAGATTAGGCTAGAAAAATGGAGTATTTATGGTGTTTTTGGTTAAGTTCGCTCATCATGTAATGTATATAGTCAAGTTCGGCCGAACTTGACTACGCAAGTACGCCCGAACTTGCTATATCTCCAGCGAACTTGTCCAAGTATATATAGGAGTCTTTGATGTTTCATTTGTAACTTCAGTGATTTTGGCACAGGGACGGCGAAGCTCTGTCCAAGTGTTTCCAGGATCTGTAACATTGAATATTAATGAAACGGTGATTAAATAGAAACAAATGAGTGTGTCCAATGTCGCCTATGCAAACGGATTCCGTACGTTTACCTTAGGTTTGTCAGATTAGTGCCCGAACGATCCGTACAATGGACCTACATTTGTGGTCCGTGAAAACCACACAATTCGTGCCATAAAGATAGTGTCTCCAATTTTTGAGAGCAAAGACAACAGTACCCAACTCAAGATCATGAGTTGTGTAATTCTTCTCGTGGACTTTCAGTTGTCTCGACGCGTAGGCTATGACTTTATCTCGTTGCATGAGAACGCAACCATGGCCTAAATTTGACGCGTCACAATAAACCACAAAATCATCATTGCCATCGGGTAAAGACAAAATAGGAGCATGACAGAGTTTCTGTTTCAAGGTTTGAAAAGCTTCCTCTTGTTTAGGTCCCCACTCAAAAGGCTTATTCTTCTGCGTGAGGGGAACCGCGATCTTTGAAAAGTTTGCAATAAATCGTCGATAGTAACCAGCAAGACCAAGAAATGAGCGAACTTCTGTGGGGGTAGTGGGAGTTTTCCAATCCTTAATCGCAGCGATTTTGGAAGGATCCACATGAATACCTTTCTCATTAACAATGTGACACAAGAACTGAACTTCTCTCAACCAAAATTCACACTTGGAGAATTAGGCATATAGTTGTTCTTTCTTTAGAAGTTCCATAGTCAAACGAAGATGTTGTTCGTGATCGGCTCGAGATTTAGAATATATGAGGATGTCGTCGATGAAAATAATGATGAACTTATCCAGATAAGGTTTACAAACCCTATTCATTAAGTCCATGAAGACAACTGGAGCATTTGTCAAACCGAAAGGCATAACGGTGAACTCATAATGGCCGTATCGAGTGCGGAAAGTAGTCTTAGGAATATCTTCCTCGTGAACACGATGCTGATGATATCCAAATGCAGATCGATCTTCGAAAAACATGTAGCACCCTGAAGTTGATCAAACAGATCATCAACGCGAGGTAGGGGATATCGATTCTTGATCGTGAGTTTGTTGAGCTCACGATAATCGATACACATTCGGAAAGACCCATCCTTCTTTTTCACAAATAAGACAGGAGCACCCCACGGAGAATAGCTCGGAAGAATGAAACCTTTGACAGATAACTCTGGTAGTTGTTTTGATAATTCTTGCATTTCTGACGGTGCAAGACGGTAAGGAGATTTGGCTATTGGGTTGGCACCAGGTACAAGATCAATTTGGAATTCAACTTGACGTGCCGGCGGTAAACCAGGTAGATCTTCGGGAAAAACCTCAGGATAATCTCGGATAACAGGAATGTATTGAATACTCTTGTTCTTTACTTTCTCCTCTACGATATGTGCCAAAAATGCCACATAATTCTTTCGTACGTATTTTTGGGCTTGGGTACATGTCATGAGTTTAAAGTTACTAGTGGGTGAATTTCCAAGGTTTTGCCAGAGGAAGCGGTATACGAACTATCTTGTCAAAACAAATAACTTCGGCACGATGTTTGGTTAACAATCCATTCCTATAATAACATCGAAACTTCCGAGTTGCATTGGTGTAAGGTCGATAGGGAAAAGATGGTTATTGAGGTTCAACTGGCAGTTACGAATGACGGAATCAAGTACGAGGGGTTCACCATGGGCTATCTCGACTGACAAGGGCTTTCCTAGTTTAGTTCTAGGCATCAAAAGCAAAAGCTCAAAGGCTAGTGATACAAAACTTCTATCAGCACCCGAATCGAAAAGAACAGGAGCAGCATGATTGTTAACAAAGAACGTACCGTTAACGACTTCGTTATCAGCACGGGCCTCGTTGGCATTCATATTAAAAGCTCGTCCAGAGCTGGATTAGCATGGCTAGCCTCGGGCAATTGTTTCTATAGTGCCCATCTCGCCATAATTAAAACAGGAAACAGGTGGAAAGTGAAGTTGAGCGGGATTTTCTTGTGGTTGAACTGGGTTCTGTATAGCTGGGTTTGGGTTAAAGCGACAAATATTCTCCAGGTGACCAAGTTTTCCACATGTAGTACACTGTCGACACGGTATATGAACTTGATGGTGACCATTACATCGGTTGCAAAGCGGTGCAGTTCCCGCATAAGGTTTCTTTGCAGGAGGTGGAGTAGGTTGCTTTTGAGGAGCTTGGTTGGGTTGGGTAGTCACAGCATAGTTATGCGAAGCATTACGCTTCCTCGATCTCTTGGAAGGCTCGGCTTTGTTTCCCTTAGGTTTCTCTTTGATTGACTTCGCAGAGGATTTCTTATCGCCCTTGCGATGTAGGTTACCTTTCCTGATTTGAGATTCAGTCAGAGTAGCAGCCAATTCAATGGCTTGTCGAATAGATGAAGGGTGGCTCCCGGTAACAATGTCCTGAACAGGGTCAGGCAAGCCATCGATATTCTTTTCAATCGCCTTATCCAAAGGCGTCACCATCATCGACATAACAAACTCAACTCCTCATATCGGTCAGTATAAGCGCGATGCTCACCACTATCCCGTTTGAGATCGTGAAATTCGTTCTCCAGTGCCCTTTGCTCGTGGCGAGGATAAAACTCCTTCATCATAAGAGCCCGAAGCTCTTCCCATGTTTGAGCTAAGGCCACTTCGGCACCTTTATCCCTCATAATACCATTCCACCATGTCAAAGCTCTTTTCTTAAACACACTAGACGCAAACTCGAACTTTCGCTCATTTGGACATTGAACAAATCGGAACGTGATTTTGAGACTTTCAAACCATTGCATAAGTCCTGTAGCTCCCTCAGACCCAGTGGACTAAAGTGGTTTAGCCGAACAGAATTGTTTGTAGTTGCACGAAGCTGGTGCATTGTTATTATTGTTGTTCGCTTGATTTAATTGAGTTACTAGGTTCAGGAGGATCGCAGCCATTTGTTGAGCGATAAGTGCTGCCATTTCGGCATTTTGAGTTGTATCACGTCAAGGAGGCATTCTAAAAGAAAACATGAAGGAAGATATGTGAGATTGACATTCGGAAAAATCAATAGAGGCATAAAAAATATCGATGAAACATAAGGATGGTGGTCATTCATTTGTCTCTCAAGACAATCAAATGACACACAGTGACTAATCAAAGTAAATGGGTCTTATAATGTAACGCGAAGACATGCTTTAGCCTATAAGTGGACACTCACCCCAAGAGTTCCCAGGTGAGAGTGACTCGTCCGATTAAGTGGATTTCTACGAACACTCTAGCCTAGACAGAAAACTCAGGGTACAGGCACCCACTCTTCCAGATTACACGTGTTCACATTATTAAAACCTAAACTTTGACGAGATATTGAAAACTTGAAGGCAAAAAGCCAAAAACAAATCATCTAAGGATAGATGATTGATTGCAAAAACGGATTTGAAATTCTATGGATTTGTTTTGGTTATCACCTAAGGATAGGTGATTGTATTGTCTAAACGCAAGAAAACTCGCGTTAGGGTCCTAGGAAGGTTATAGTCTAGGTCAAAGCATTACTAATAACCTAATTCCCTATAACCAGTGCTCTGATACCAATCTGTAACACCCTGACCGCGTAAAACAACAAACGTAGAAATGGTAATTGAAGTTTCGTTTTATTAAATACTAAACATTGATTACATTGTTATATTGACGTAGAACTTTTAAACAAACAAAACAAACAAAACAAGCATTCAAATTGTCTTTCTTGTTTTTAAGGCACTAAAGTCCAGGTCCATTTCTACGTGAGCATGCATCAGCATCATCAAGCATTGTTCCCTGAAACATATGTGAAAACGAGTCAGCATAAAAGCCGGCGAGTACATAGGCTTTGTGAGTGTGTCAAGTCCATGGCTTTGTATATATTGCAATATATAATTCGACTACTAGAGTCGTAAGTGAAAACCTTGTTTTAAAAATGTTTGATATTGCAATAGTTAATCGATTAAAACATGAGGTTAAAAGTTTGTAAACTCTAGTAGCCATGAACCTTGACTCGAAATCATTTATTTTGTAAATCCGGGTTGTAGATTTGTCTTGAAATAACTTGTATGGTTTATATCTTTAATTGGAAATCTTTGTGTGTCATTGTTTGAAAACATTTGTCCATGTGATGCAAATAATGCCACGTATGTAATATGATTAAAAGCACTTATATAGGAAGTACCGGCGGCGTATCCACCATGCTTTTATCACATTACACATGTTCCGTTATCTAAATCACTTATCATAACCAATTGTCCATTGTTCATTGTCCTTGTCGTAAACCACATTTTTCATTGTTCTTGTTATAAATCAATCGTTTATCGTTCCTTGTTTTAGTTGTGAAAACTTTTGGTCATTTCGTGAATACATTCAAACCTTTGTTGACTTGTTCGAGACCACCCAAGGGGTCCCTTAATCGTATAACAAACCACCAAAGGGTTTGTTACAAATACAGTTTTAGCCGCTTCCAAACTTCCCCACAAACCCCGGGAATTTTGGTAACGGGATTGTCAGTCCTAGGCGCCGTAACTTACTACTGGTCGGCTTGGCCATTGTTAATGAATGTCATTCTTGTTATGGATACAACACGCCGTAACTTATTGAAATCATATTGTTTATATAAACCAGCGTATTTGTATTTTGAAAGCTTGAAAAACATTTAGCACATATGGATCACCCCAAAATATTTGCAAAACATAAAAGAGGGGAACTATGTACTCACATGGGATTGCAAAGTAATCTTGGATCAAAAGAAAACCAAAGCTCAAAGATCTGAGAAATCAAGCGTGTCCTAAAAATGGATAACTATGTATATATCGGGACTTGAAATCGGAGGATTTGGATAGAATGAGACCTTATACACAAAATGAGTATTGGAACTCATATGAAATGGTTAAATAAAGTTAACATTCTAAGTTGGAAAGGTTCCTATGTGCTTTTGACCCGTTATGACCCGTTACGGTAGTTTTAGCCACTTTAACGTGTCATTTGTGTAAATACTTGTTCAGATGGTTAGATATGTGTCATGATAAGTCTTTAATGCTTAAACATGTTTGAAAATGTTATTTAATCAGATTACATATCAAAATTTATGTTACATATGCTTATAGTGATTTATTTGCAAAAAGGGCATTTTAGTCATTATTGAATATCATAACAACTAATTATCATAGCACTAATAAAATGATATGACCATAAGGTATAACCTCAGAGGGTTATCCCCTATTCAACTATGGTCACAAATATGTATTTGGTTAGGTTCAAAGATCAACCAAACGGGTCGGATTTGAAAGTCAAAGCGGTGGTCTCAAAGATCAACCAAACGGGTCGGATTCGAAAGTCAAAGCGGTGGTCAAAACCGCTCGAACGATCCTAAACACACGAAACTAAAAGTGACGAGTTAGACATTTTAAACATGTCTAACTAAGTTTATAAAACTGCTTTGGTATCAAAACAAAGTGTTTTGTTACCCGAAAAAAGTTCCATCCTATAATGCGTATTTTACGCATTATTGACCAAAACTTTGACTCGTCACTACAACTAGTAAACGTGGTAATCAGTAGACATGATCACTAAGGATCATAACCATCAGGATCATGATCACGTTGCAAAGCTCAATTGGACTTTGATTTGACCAATTCATGGTCAGAATTGAAAGTCAAACAGATGTCAAACTGTTTGATTTTAACTCAAATATGTTAAAAGAATTGAACAAAACATAAATGGAACACTTACTTGCACTAGGGTACCTAAGGAATCACAGAGGAAAGCCCCAAAAGTGGTTGCAACTTCAGATTATATAGCAGATGAGAGCAAGGATGAAGATTGCAAAAGTTTAAATGGCTAAATCCCCATGCTATTTATAGTTGAATTGAAGTTATAAGAGCGTTACATGTGTTCGTGAGTCATCACTAAGTTGGATTAATGTCATAACACATATTGGATGCAGGGAGAAAGGTGGCAAGTTCGTTTGCTTAATCAACAAGGGAATTAACCAGCTGCTGCCAAGTTTCGGATGAGCTGGGGGAACCTTACAGACCGTATGTGCTTTGGTCTTATGGTCCGTAAGACCCTTAGCTGGCAGAAACTTTGGGAAATTGGCAGAACAGGCCCCTGCACCCATTTTGTCGCATTTTGGCACTTCTAACACCCGTTAACTTGATTTTAAGCTCTATAAGGACGTTAAAGCATAGGGAACTTGAAATAAGTCCAAAAATGTTCCGGTTTTCGGTTCCTTTGGTCGTACGGTTGCGGTTTTCGGTTAATTACGAAGAAAATCGTAACGATCGCGTGCGTGACCGAAAATGAGTAACGAATGATATTTTTGCATTCCAATCATTTAAATACAATATTTTAATGATTACGAGAATTTTTAAATGTCCGTACATGTTCCAGATAGCGAAATACGCGAAAAGGCATAGTTTCGCAGAATTTGCAAAATAGTCCCTGAAGTTATAAAAGTGTGTTTTTGCCATACCAAACCCTTAAAAACTTATTTCTAAGTTATGTAAAGGTTATTTAAGGTATGTTTAGCTTGTGTTATTGTTCCGGAGCGTACGTCGCGTTAAACGGATTACGTTTGCGTATAGGTTTACGGTTTCGTTTACAAAAGCGATTTAAGAGTTTGAAATTGTGCAAGAATCAAATGTGTGCAAATAACAAAATAAATAAAAAATATTCACAAATAAAACATAAAATTTCATTGATGGATACATCATTTGTAAATCGTTACATGATCGGATCGTCACAGATATCACAGCTGCCGTCACAAATGATTGGGGGAAATGTTTTAGGGTTTCGCAGCACATGGGTATTTATACACATGATAGATTTCGCACTCTCACACACATTGGAGTGTGCGGATCACTAGGGTTGGTTATGGGCTTGTGTTAGGCCTGAATTAATTAGGTGTGCGGTCACCCTTGTCCATTAATCAAAAGTGTGTAGTGTAGGGAGGGGGTGTACGACCAAGTTGTACAATCAAGTGTAGACTGTTCAAATGAGGTTGCACACTAGAGTGTGCGACTGGTTTGGTTTGTGTTCACAATTCAAGTGAACGACTGTACATTAATATTCACATTTCAAGCGTACGGCTGTTCACTTATATTATATAGTGTGCGACTAAGAAAATATATATAATAACTCACAATATTTAAATAATCCAATAGCTGTTTATTATAACCTAGTTTATTACATGTACGCACACAGTTACAACGTAAGGTGGAACGTGAAGGGAAAGTCCAAGTTGTCACATTATCCCCAAGTTGAAAGAAATTTCATCCCGAAATTTAGCGTGCAGTCACTGAATTAGCTAATGTAGTTAAGCGTTTTCACGGGGTGTACATCCCCATGTTGGTTTAGAATTTCGTCCTGAAATTCAGTAGTAGCTTCAGTATTGGTTACATTGTTTTTAAACAATTGGGGATACTTGTGCATCATTTGGTCTTCCCGTTCCCAGGTAAACTCTGGGCCACGACGTGAGTTCCAATGAACTCGAACTATAGATATCTTACTACGCACGAGGGTTTTGATCACTTGATCCATGATCTCAACCGGTTCTTCCATGAAACGAAGCTGATCATCGATCGTGAGCTCCTTGAAAGGAACAATGAGAGTCTCATCTGATACACACTTCTTCAGATTCGACAAGTAAAAGACGTTGTGTACCGCACTGAGCTCTTAAGGCAAGTTTAGTCTATAAGCCACTGCACCGATTTTCTCGGTTATTCCAAAGGTCCGATATAACGCAGATTAAGCTTGCCCTTTTTTCCAAAACGGATCACACATTTCCAAGTTGAGACTTTCAACAAAACTCGGTCTTCAACTTAGAATCCCAAAGGTTTTCTACGCTTATCAGCGTAGCTTTTCTGATGGTCGCGGGTTGCCGCCATTCGTTGTCTAATTTGGGCAATCTTTTCCGGTGTGTCCAATACAAGTTTAGGGCCAGTGATCTGGCTATCGCCAACTTCAGCCCAACACAAGGGTGATCGACATTTCCGTCGTATAATGCTTCGAACGGTGCAGCCTGAATGCTAGTGTGATAACTGTTGTTATAAGAAAATTCCACTAGAGGTGAGTGTTGTTCCCAGCCGTTGCCCAAGTCAATGACACATGCTCATAGAATGTCTTCAAGAGTTTGGATGGTACGCTCGGTTTAACCATCCGTTTGCGGGTGATAAGCCTCATATCTAAACGTGAACCAAAGGATTAGTGCATAGCCTGCCACAAATCAGATGTGGAACGTGGGTCACGATCAGAGATAATAGAAGTTGGCACCCCGTGCCTAGCAACTACATCCTTCAGGTAGGTGCTTGCAAGTTTTGAAAACTTGTCGGTTTCTTTGATCATAAGGAAATGCGCAGATTTAGTTTGCGATCCACGACCATCTAAATGGTGTCATTCCCGCTTTGGGATCTAGACAAACCGGTGACAAAATCCATGGAAATTTGTTCCCATTTCTAGGTTGGTAATTCCGGTTGTTGCAGTAATCCCGACGTCTTTTGGTATTCGATCTTAACCCTGGCACAGGTCAAGCATTTGCTAACGTACTTTGCGATGATCGCTTTCATGTTAGGCCACCAGTACAAAGCCTTGAGGTCGTGATACATCTTGTCGGAACCAAGATGTATCGAGTAGCGAGACTTGTGTGCTTCATCCATCACAAGCTATCGAAGGTTTCCGTTGGACAGAACCAATATACGTTCCATAAAGTAGCAGGTGCCATCATCCCTGAGTTCAAGTTGCTTCTCCATGTGGGCATGGATTCAGCTAGGAGGTTCTCCTCCTTCAGTGCTTCAACTTGAGCGTCACAAATCTGTTCAGGAAGGTTTGAATGATTAGTAAGCCGAAGTGCACAAACACGCTTAGGTTTTGTCTCCTTTTGGTTGAGGGCGTCGGCTACAACATTTGCCTTGCCCGGATGGTATTTAATCACGCACTCGTAATCGTTTAGGAGTTCGACCCATCAACATTGTCGCATGTTTAACTCCTTCTGATCCAATATGTGCTGGAGACTCTTGTGATCGGTGTAAATCATTCACTTGGGACCTACAAGTAATGTCCCCATATCTTGAGTGCGAAAACTACAGCTCCCAGTTCCAAGTCATGGATAGTGTAGTTCTTTTCATGAATTTTGAGTTGGCGTGATGCGTAAGCAATGCCCTTCTCGCGTTACATCAGTACGCAACCAAGTCCTTGGATTGACGCATCGCATTAGACAATAAAGTCGTTTGTGCCTTCAAGTAACGAAAGAATGGGTGCGCTGCAGAGTTTTTCCTTCAATCGCTGAAAGGCGGAATCCTGAGCATCACCCTACTTGTAGGTGATACCCTTCTGGGTTAGAGTTGTGAGGGGTTGAGCGATCTTCGAGAAACCCTCGATGAATCTACAATAGTAACCTGCCAGACCCAAAATTGGCGGATTTCGGTCGGAAATCTAGGTGGAGGCCAGTTCTTGATAGAGTCGATCTTAGCTGGATCAACATGAATCCCAGCTTCATTGACTACGTATCCAAGGAAATGGACTTCACGAAGCCAAAAGTTGTATTTCAAGAACTTGGCATTGAGTTGTTCGTTTCGTAAGAGTTCCAGAATAAGGCGTAGGTGTTGCTCGTGTTCCTTTTGAATCTTCGAGTAGATCAAGATGTCGTCGATGAATACGATTACGAACTTATCAAGATAAGGTTTGCACACTCGGTTCATGAGATCCATGAAAACCGCAGGTGCGTTAGTCAACCCAAATAACATAACAAGAAACTCATAATGGTCGTAACGAGTCCTGAATGTTGTTTTGGAGATGTATTCGTCTCGTACTCTCAGCTGGTGATAGCCCGATCTCAGATCAATCTTTGAATAGAAACTCGATCCATGCAGCTGGTCGAATAAGTTGTCGATGCGTGGGAGTGGATAGGATGCTTGACGGTTACTTTGTTTAGTTCGTGATAATCGATGCACATGCGAAAAGTGCCATCCTTCTTCTTGATAAATAGTACGGGGCTCCCCAGGGTGACTAGCTAGGACGAAGGAAACCCTCATCTAGCAGCTCTTGCATATGCATGAACAACTCTTAAAATTCGGTTTGGGCTAGTCTATAAGGTGTACGAGCTATAGGTGTCACTCCAAGAGTTAGCTCGATTTGAAATTCGACTTGACGGTGAGGTGGGAGACCAAGTAACTCAGTAGGAAATACGTCAGGAAAATCACGAACGATGGGAATATCCTCGATCTTCTTCTATTTAGCTTGGGCATCGGTGACGAGAGCTAGAATAGCAGTATGGCCCTTTCGCAAACACTTTAGGCTTTTAAGAATGAGATGATGCCTACAACAGCACCACTCGTTTTGCCTTGTATAACAAAGGGTTCGCCGACCGAACAAGGGATGCGGATGATTTTCTATTGGCAGAGTAATTCCACTCATTGTTGCGATAACCAATCCATTCTGATAATAACATCGAAGCTTCCGAGAACGATAGGGAGAAGCTCGATAGTGAACGTCTGACCGGATAACACTAGTTTACAACTGTTGATGATATGTGTTACCTAGATACTTCTACCATTGGCTAGTTCGACAATGCGTTTAGGGTTCAAGAGAGTCGGAGCAAAATTAAGCATTTCACTAACACTTAGGGACACATAACTAGCATTGGCTCCAGAATAAAAAAAGTGCGGAAACAAAATGATCTTTGAGTAGGAACTTACCCGTTATAACGTTAGGATCGTTCCTTGTTTCACCTGTGCCAATCACAAAAGCTCGTCCTCTTGCACCATTGTTGGCGTTGTTGTTATTGGTGTTGTTCCCAGCGCCATGGTTGTTGTCGTCACGGTTTTGATTCAGTTTAGGGAAATTCTTCCTGATGTGCCCCTCTGCTCCACACTGATAGCATCCTTGATTGTTACCCTGTTGCTGCTACTGCTGTGTTTTTGGTTTTGCCTCACTGGGTACTGGCTTCTACAATCTTTCTCATGTGCCCTTTCCTGTTGCACCGCTGACAGCAGTTCTTCTCACACTGCCCGTTGTGATGTCGGTTGCATTAGTTGCACTTAGGTCGGTTTCCTTGATAACCACCCTGGTTTTGGTTGGTCGGAGGTCGGAGCTTCCTTTGCTGAGCTTGAGGTTGTGAGGAGTTGGAACCCTTCCCTTGGTTGTTATCCCACTTGCGCTTGTTGTCAGCAGAGTATCAGTAGTAGCACTGATTCACTTGGGCAGCTAGCCATGTTCAACTGCTTGGTCAGTAAGATGGTGTGCCCAACGGACGACTTGCTGGATTGTGGGAAGATTAGCTGAAGTTATCAAACTCTGGAGTTTGGAAACTAAACGCTTGAGATAAAGCTCAATTCGTTTGTTAGCAGGCTGTGACATGTTGGGACATAAAGCAGCCAAGTCGTTGGACCTTTTTGTGTACACCTCGATCTCTGATCCAACCATCTTCAAACCAAAGTACTCCACCTCAAGTTTCTGAATGTCATCCCTGTGACAATACTCTTCCTTGATCAGATCCTTGAATTGGTTCCAAGGAGTGGCATTGGCATCTGCCAATCCGAGCATTTAAATTGTGTTCCACCAGGAGAGCGCATTTCCTTCAAGAGTGCCAGTAGCGTACTTCACTCGATTGTTAGCAGGGCATTCACAAATCTCGAACACATACTCAACCTTCTCGATCCAGTGTAGAAGGCCTACCGCTTCTATGTTACCATTGAAGAAGTGAGGTTTGCAATCCATGAAAGCTTTGAAAGTGCAAACTCGAGGTTGAGGGGGTGTGCAAGTTGCATTCCGGGATGGGCTGCCAAAGCCTCCGCAACCCGTGCGCTAATCATGGTCGCCAGTTGGCCCTGAGTCAGGTTGATATTGCCTCTTCTGCGTCCGCTCATTTTCTTCACATCCACAAAACATACAATAAGAACGACGTCGTAGTGATGCGAGAATAATATCAAGAATATGAGAAGAGAGTTAGACCGTAACACAAATATATGTATCCTACTATTAGGGTTTCACGTACTAAGTATCCATTACATATATCATCAAATATGTATCAAATAAGTAACAAGTAAACACATGCACGAGCTATCGATTATAATTTATTAAGCCTTGCAGTTGGAAGGTAGTGTCGTTGCGGTCCATTTAATGCAAATCAGGTTAGTCTGGTTTTTCTCAAAAAAAACTATTTTTCTTTTTAAAACGAATTCACTATAACCAGTGGCTCCGATACCAATCTGTCACACCCTCAATTTCCACATGCGGAGTATTACAACGAGGCGTGCGACTAACCAGGATCATGCCACCAATCATATTGAACAATTAAGTAAAGTAAAGTAAATTCATCACATCAATACGATTAGTGACTAAGGTTAAAGTTCAAAAACAACATTAGAGTTAATAGCGGAAGCATGAAGTTTAACAATTTAATAATCCAACCAACAGTTTAAAGTTCAATAATTTTATTAGGAACCCAACATAGGTTCAACGCAACCACTACACTCCTCCGCTACAAGCTCCCGAGCTGTACCTAAGGTCCTGCAAAGCATGCAGTAGAGTGTCAAAAATAAAGTTGGCGAGTTCACGATTTTCCAGTTTTATTTCCAAAAACGTATGTTGTTAAATTACTCATTTATAAATCATGTTTTTCATGGGGAGCCACCCCATCTGTAAGCTACTAAACTGTGTAATACCAAAGACTGCGACTGTTGTTGTTTTATTGTTGCCTCGTTTCTCAATGTCTCTCATCATTGACGGTTGCCAAGGCAACTAGTTCACGCGTGTCCTCCTCGGCACGATGTGAGGTTTGGGAGACCTAATAGCGCTATCAACTAATATCCCGTTCGCTAGGCCAGGAGATTAATCGGTATAATAAGTGGGGACTTCGTGATAGAGTTGCGTTTAGCACACTTGAGACATGAATTATAAAATAGTATTTAGTAGTATTCCTTCCCGGAATACTAGGCAATCCCAAACCAGGGAAAATGTAGTTCATTCCTAATAACCGGGAATACATGATTTTAGTAAGTGTATGAACTCACCTTTGCTTAGCTCGGCAGATAACTTACTCGTTTTAAAGTCGGTCAACAACGTCCTATTATGGTTACCAATATTTATCAGATTCGCATACGAGCAAATCACGTATTTTCTACACGTATCTAAAACGTAGCATACAAGCTAAAACATCACGTATCACGTAAAGCATACGGACCATTTATGAATTTATAACACAAGCAAAACAATTAACAATAACTTGGACAGTCTAAGAATGTAAGCACCATAGTGTGTGACCCAAGCAATTTTTGGCCCAAATGGAGTGCGCAGCCCACCAGCAAGTGTCTAGTTACTTGCTAGTGTGCGGCCTTGCATAATATGGTTGTACTTTTTGCTACAAGTGTTTGTACCACCAGGTTGTATGGCATTCAAGGGTGTGCGATAATGAGTCTACGATGTGCTTATGAAGGGTTGTACAATATGCAGTCTAAGGAGTACCATTTTAAGAATGAGCGGTATCAAAATCAAATCGTACCATTCATGTTTCTAAGGCCAAAATGAACAAAAGCACAGATCTTTACATAATATTCTCATGAACCCTAATTATCAGTTTATACATAACACCCCATATCATCAAGATATCCATCGAGATAGATCTAGGCTTCTTAAATCATCAAATTCTTATTACTAGTAAGTTATTATCAACAATCATCTAGTATATTTCACATCATGGACCCATCACTTCTAGTAAACAACTCATTCACTATCATACAAAAACCAAATCTTTATTAACATCATGCGACACAAACCCATCCATTTTAGATCTATGGACATCACCTTTTCTAAGATAGTCTAAGCATAATCATCATCATTCATCAAGATAGAAATTTGATTTATCTATTTCATCATTGCACAACATCATTTGAATCATCACACCTTAGTCAAAACCACATTAAATTAAAACTCTAGATCCTCAAACATTATTCATACAACATAAAACACTACTCTAAACCATTTAGTGTTAAAATAGATGAAGAATCACAAACATAAAACACTTAAAATACACTAACCTGGAAAACAAAATAAAAGTAGTGAGAAAGAGTAGCTCTTCAAAAGAAAGGAACTTCAAAGAGGAAAGGTTGTTGATACTTTAAATCTTGAGAGAATGAAAAGAAGAAAGGAATATTTGTGATTTTAGGAGAATGTTGCAGAGAAAAGGAAAGGCTTTCGTCACAAATGATTGGGGGAAATGTTTTAGGGTTTGACAGCACATGGGTATTAATACACAAGATAGATTCTGCACTCTCACACACATTGGAGTGTGCGGCTCACTAGGGTTAGTTATGGGCTTGTGTTGGGCCTGAATTAATTAGGTGTGCTGTCACCCTTGTCCATTAAACAAAAGTGTGTAGTGTGGAGAGGGGGTGTGCGACCAAGTTGTACAATCAAGTGTACGGCTGTTCAAATGAGGTCACACACTAGAGTGTGCGACTGGTTTGGTTTGTGTTCACAATTCAAGCGAACGGCTGTACACTAATATTCACATTTCAAGTGTACGGCTGCTCACTTATATTATATAGTGTACAACCAAGAAAATATATATGTAATAACTTACAATATTTAAATAATCCAATATAACATATTATCAACCGTTTATTATAACCACCTTTATTACATGTACGCACACAATTACAACGTAAGGTGGAACGTGAAGGGAAAGTCCGAGTTGTCACACAAACCCGCCTTAAGCTATGGTATACTTGCCATAGGTTATGGACTGGAGCTGCTATTTTATGTCTGCATCTTATTTGACCCGTTACGAGTCCTGTTCGATTAGGCCGGCCCTGAGAATTCCAAACGCACCTTTTTCTAATATCTTATTTGTTTTTACTTCTTTCCAAACATTCCCCCTAACATTACCCAATCCCCATACTCTCCGTCTTAAAATCTTTCTACTAAAAGTTATGACCCGTTTACCCCTATATTGAGGTTTACCGGTTTAACATCATACCAACCATTTCAAAAAATCATAACTTAGCATTTCCCATTTATTTGTACATTCCACCTTGATTTCGATTATCCATATATATACATACATACATACATATATATACATATATTCATGTAAATAAATATGAAACGAGTGCGGAAATCACTTACCTTAAGCATTCGTGTCCGTGCTTGCTTTCTTGTCTTCTTTTGACCTGTTAGCCTTCCGCACTCGAGTCCATGCTAGTGAAATTCCTATCCTTCCATGCCATAATGTCCACAACCTTTTTAGTATGCATGTTCATCCATATCAACATACATTTCAAATTCTTAATTATGTTGGCTCTCTTTAGTCAGTCATTCATTAACATGCACAAGACGTGGATGGACAACCAAATTGTTCAACATTCACGATCTTCCTAATATTGTATTGTGTTAATATTCCCATAAGTAGTTCTAACACATATCCCACGATGTTCAACATTTACGATCTTCCTAATATTGTATTGTGACAACCACATTGTTCAACAGTTAGTCATTCATTAACATACATAATACATAAGTAGGTCTAACACATATCCCACGATCTTCCTAATAATGTATTGTGTTAATATTCCTAACTTTATAGTTTACCACATTCGTTGACTTTTCAGAAGTCAACTATCAGGTGTTCTAATTATTAATTAGACACGCACACATATTAATCTTGACACGCTAGAGCATAGCCACCATACCATATACTTCATACTCATGTAATATGATCCTTCCAACCGCATGATAAACTAATCACACTCATAAACCTTAATATGCAAATTACTCACATCCTATTATTCTCATGATTATGAAATTTGACAACATCATTCAAGATCCGCTAATACAACATAATCCCAACATGATTCCTCATTAGTAAGCTCATATATTTTACTTTTAGCACACATTCACTTCTTAATCGAAAATTAATTAATAGAACACATGGCGAGCATCACCCATTCAAGCACAATGTACAAGCCCCTAATGCATAAACTTGACCAAAACATACATTCAACCCGAATTTTTGTGCGAGTTCCATCTAAAGCACATTATTTAAGTTAGTTTATTACTAATTACTGTATTATCATATTTCATTCGCATACGTCAATCCATTTCACACAATCTCACATCTTAATTTCACTTAGACATTTCATCATACACTTGGTGTGCATACTACTTTTTAAGCACATAGTACAAGTATGCTATGCTCATTTTCCTTCTTCTTGTTTTCATTAATCAAATACAACTAAAATCAATTAAAATTTTCAATAATGCCCAACAATATCAACATATCTAACCAATTCATGCAACAGTTTGAGGTTTCTCATCCTATGATCATAAACCCATTGCATACTTTTCATGAACGATCATTCATACATAACATATGTTCATTCTTTCATAAATCAAAGATTCTACAAAGCAAGAACATTTCCATTGTTACTTAAATCACTACTTTCTCAAGTTTCACCAATCAATTCATCATCTCATAGATTTTCTTCGATTAGAAAACTTCACCTAATTCAAATTTAACATACCTTGTGATCCTCATGCCTAGGAGATCATAATTTAAATCCATGCATTAGATTCCAACATTATTAGCCTTTCAATTTGAGGATTATGAAGAACTAGGGCAAGATGAGTTCTTCCCTCTTTTTCTTGCTCCTGGACGACGCACAGACACATACAAGTGTGTGTGTTGTGTTTCAATTTTTCTATTTAATATATTTAGTTTTCATATTGCTCCGATTTAGTCCCCTAACTTTGGTTTTACCATAAGGTACCACCAATTCATGTTTTTATCAATTAGTCATGATTAACAAAACTAGGTTAATTAATCCTAGTTATCACCTTTTATTCAATACTACATGGAAACCGTACTAGTGGGTTAAAGATTCAAGTTTTGGGCCGTTACATTAAAACACCATGACTATATTACGATTCAAGTTGTGGTGTTTTTGAAATTTGTATGGTGTTTTTATAATATTGTCGATGAAGATTAGAAATATTAATTATTGATACGTAAAAAATCATCTCTTAAAATAACTCCTAATGCGGTTACAATCCATTTTATCTTTTAATTAGTTTTTGAAGTTAATTACCTTATTACCATTAATCCATAAAATAATGGAACATTGGATTTTAATAATTCCAACTATTCGTCGTTGGCTGCCAACAGTTTTAACATCAAAATAACCAATGGCAGCCCCAACTATTAACATATTGGCCTCCAATGGACACTGATTAACAGAACCCTAACACCGTTAGTCTCTGGTTGCTGAAAATCGTTGTGGCCGATTAATGGTTCTTAAAGGTCCGATCTAAGGTTACAAAGAGGTGTGGGACGAAAATATTGAGTTTTCCGTCCAAAAAGTTGAGTTTTCCGGCAAATAATGAGTTTTCCATCAACCTCAATAATTGGGGATTTTATTAGAAAAATATTACTAAAAGGTCCGTAATAAGGTTAGAAAGAGGTTTTGGATGAAAAAGTTCAGTTTTCCGGCCAAAACGGCCAAAAACGTTTTTCCAACGACCGGAGACTAAAGGCGTTAAGGTTCTGTTAATCAAGGTTCATTGGAGGCCAATATATTATTAATTGGGACTGTCAGTGGTTATTTTTAAAGTTGGGATTGTTAGCGGCCAACGAATAATCCGGATTATTAAAATCCAATATTCCTAAAATAAATAATGCTACGTGTCATCTCCATAATATTTTTCAAACTTCTTACAAACTTAACCTTTTTTACAGGAACTTGAACCCATATTTATATACTTAAATTAATATGATAACAGTTCTCGATCAAATTTGATCAACCGTGTATGATAAATTATAGGTAAGAAAAAGAAAACTGTTGAAACCCAAATGATAAGAAAACAATAAATGCTTATAAAACAATTGAGTCATTAAGCATAAGATACATGTGGAGGGTTCAAATGATAAAAAAAATATTCTTTGTATGAATAACAAAAGGAAAAATTTCAAACAATAAAATGTTTAAGTTTGTTTCATTTAATATTTGTATTTAAAGTTATTGTAAGCGTATATTGATAAATTTATATAGATCACTAATTTGTAAATTTCCTTTTTAATAGCTAACTACATTAAATTTGTAACTTATTTTCAAATGTATATTTTGAAAAAAATAATAATAGTAATTTAGAGTCTAAGATAAATTACGAGTTGTGTAAGATAAATTTCAATATACGTAGGATGAATTTCAAAATGTGTATGATAATTTTGATTTTTGTAGGCAAAAAAATTAATGTAAAAAATGATAAATTTTAGGACTAATTAATTTGTTAAATATAATAGTAAATGAGATAAAAGCAGGGCCGCCCCTGATGTTGCAACCCCCGACCCCACCCCGGAGCGGGAGCCGCGAACCAGTCAAGTGGTACCGGTGTTTATTAATTTGGCAGCGGAAATTAAATATCAGGATCGTAGTTAGGAAATATTACCAGAGTTTCAAAACACCACACTTTTATAAATAACAAATGGGATAAAACCCATATTTCCATTACAATACATTCGTAGAGGGGTAAACCTCAATTTATGATAAAGATAAACTCCTTTTTATTTAGGTAACTTTTATAGCCACTTTTCCAAGCCTTCAGGCTCTCCAGCTGGCTTCTATTAGCTTCACATTAAGTTACCTGAAACGCGTTTTAAAAATATTTTATCAGCAAGAAATACTGGCGAGTGCATCCCAGTTTAATCAAAACAAGTGTTTACACTTTATAGTATTGAGAGCATCCGCATTTACAATGTTTATACCTACACAATTACTCATTCAGTACTGTCACTCCTGACTTGTGGGTCATATTACTTTGGGCCCTGCAACCAACGGTACAGGTTCCTGTCACAATCCTGTGACTATGGACTAGTAACGTATACAAAACCCCAACATACGGCAGTAATTGTAGAATACATATACTCAATTACTGTTAAGCATAATTAAAACATTTGAGGTTTTGGTAACACATTTTGACTCACAAAAAGATTTACAAAAAGAGAATGTACTCGCCTTGGAAACTTAGGTATTCCTACAGTCTTCCTTGTAACAGTTCCTGGTTACTTTCTGGAATTTCTATTTAAAACATACAATGCACATGTGTTAGTAAATTAACCCAAGTCACTTTAGCCATACAACACGAGACAGAACCCCAACGAACTTAGTCAGGCAGAGCCTCGACATGCGTCGGTGGGTCCTAAATCAATCGGGTAGGATGCCCATACAACGCGAGACAGAACCCCAACGAACTTAGTCAGGCAGAGCCTCGACATGCGTCGGTGGGTCCTAAATCAATCGGGTAGGGTAACGAATTAGTGATCGGGGGTTAAGATACTTACAGCGGGCAGCGCTTCGCAGGTTTAAGGGGTGTTGTTCAGAGAAACGGGGATACAAGATTATACGATCAGAGAAATTCGATCGCAAATGAGCAACGAACTCAGTCCCACGCTGCTCTATTTATACCCGAAATTGGCTTCTCCCGCACGTCGCATGGGATTCCTGGACCTCCCTCGCGTGGCGCCTGAGACACCTAGCTAGGCTAGATCAGCCTGGTCACAAGTGTATGGTTGCCACATGGCGCGAAACGGTGACACGTCACCTGAACATCTCCCGCGCGTCGCAGGAGATGCCAGGGATCCTGGCACGTGTCGCCTGGGATACCCAGATCAGATTTCTTCGTTTTACATGTCCGGTCTCGTGGTGCGTGTCCGGTTCGTCGTTTACGGTCCGTTTTCGTGGGTTTATGGAGAGTTGTTAAATCCTCCCCACCTTTTTTTAAATCTCGTCCTCGAGATTTACTAGAATAGGTGTGGATACTTTCTTTGCATTTCTGACTCTAGCTTCCATGTGTATTATGGCCCTCTCTTTGAATCCCATTTTATTTTAACCAGAACTAATCTCTTGCGCTTGAGATTCTTGATCTTTCTATCTTCAATCTGAATAGATTTCTCTACAAACTTAAGCTTCTCATTTACCTCTACATCTTGAAGGGGGTATTACTAGTGATTCATATACTAAACATTTATTGAGATTTTCATGTATCCCTGCCATTTCCTCTGGCAATTGTAGCTGATAAGCTACTGGCCCTATTCGTTTGATAATTTTAAAAGGTCCAACATACCTTGGGCTTAGTTTTCCCTTCTTACCGAATCTTACCACTCCTTTCCATGGTGAGACTTTTAACAGTACCTTATCTCCAACTTGAAATTCCAAGGGTTTACATCTATTATCTGCATGCCTCTTTTGACGATCTCGCGCTGCTTTCAGTCTTTCCTTGACTTGAATGATCTTGTCAGTTGTTTCTTGCAGAATTTCAGGACCTGATAGTTGCTTTTCTCCAATTTCCGCCCAACATAATGGTGTTCTACATTTTTGTCCATAAAGTGCTTCAAAGGGTGCAGCATTGATACTAGTATGATAACTGTTGTTGTAGGAAAACTCTATCAAAGGTAAATGTTCATCCCAATTTCCTCCAAAATCAATTAAACAGGCTCGAAGCATATCTTCCATTGTTTGGATTGTCCTTTCACTTTGACTGTCGGTTTGAGAATGATATGTTGTACTTAGATTTAGTCTAGTTCCCATTGCTTTTTGGAAACTCGTCCAGAAATG